>JAXCHB010000213.1:5760924-8539349 GCA_036926305.1 Uropetala carovei
ACGAAACATCCATCGCATAAATAGGAAATTCGTTGACACGCTCCAAGCCATAAAAAAATAAATTTCATACCAAATGATAAATAATTTATCATTTCCAGATTGGAAGAGTTTTTCAAATCCTTTTGCGGTTACTCGTCCTTCCTTCCTACTCTCAAATGTGTATCTTTTTTCTTTTAGTTTCATTCATGAGAAAATTGTCCAACGTCATCCCGTCAATATAATATTTGAAAAGAGGATATTTATTTTACTCGCCCTTCTAACCGCGACATTCGGTGTCAACTGGTATATGATAAGAATCGAAGGGAGTGAATGGCTTTTCAGTGGGAATGACGACATTTCCGGGAATCGTGTGTTTCTCCAACCTGATCTGTCGAAACGACGAATACATAATAAGGAAATTTTTACCTTTTTGGCGCAACTTAGCAAAATTGAGGGAAATTGCAATTTTCGCGTTATCCGGAGGACAAATCTCCGTATAACCGATCCGAAACGTTAAAAGACAACTAGAGATTCATAGTGCGATCTTACTCTCTTGGACGAGGATTAGAGTCATGTAATTCACGGTTAAAATTTTCCCGCCAGGATTTTTTAAATATCACATTGAAAGGATCGAAAGTTTTCATGCGAAAACACCATTCGTCCGTTGAAACATTAAAATTTTTCTCATTCACCTGAAATGTATTGTAAGCTGCTTGAAAACTCGGAAGTTCAAAATGTGATATTGATTCAACTAGGCCATTCTCTTTTCTATCCGTGTGTTTGTGATCCACTTTGGACCAGAGAGCTCAATCTTGGTAGAATTTTGTGGAAATTCTCTACTACTGATCATATCATCCGTGGATAATATTTTTCCTTTCGCGTAAGGATCGATATTATCGATTATCGACAACTTTTAAGTAAAATATTACAAGAGTAAAACTAAAACTCGAAACTTTTTATTTGAGAAAGCGCATGTTGGAGTTTCTCGTATCCATAAGGCATTGCTCGTTTAGAAACATCGGCATAATTTAATGAAACTGTGACTTTCGAATAATAGTTGAGAATTTTTAAATAACAGCTTCAATTCAGGATGAAGGTGCACTTGCGAGAAATAAAAAAATTAATAGAGTGGTAGGAGTTCGAGTTATAGATGTTCGATGGAATTTATTTCTTTGATATTCTTAAAGAGACAGTTGTAGAAAAAGATTTCAGCTGACGGGCGACTTAAAACGGAAAGAGAAGACATGAAGAATGTTGCGGAAAGCAGAAGTATGTGGAGTACCAGGTTTAACAAAGAATAATAGCGGACCCGTCTACGGACAGACAGATCTACGATGACGATCTTCAAAAAACATTGAAAATATTACATCTCGCGTAAAACTGACCAAAACCAACCACACAGAGACGTTCAATGGTCATTCCGAATGTCCACGAATCCTCCGCTACGGAATGATAACCCGCGAGATAATCGTAAATGTAGCCGTCAACTTCCCATAAAAGTATCGGAGACACTTAATGGGAATTCTTCTTCACCTCCTTCCGCGGAGAATTTCCATTCACTCTTCACGTGCCTCGCCTTTCCCCTCCCTCTTTCCCACCTCCATCCCACCCACTCCTATCCTCCCTTGCTCTTCCCTCCAGAAACCCTCAACCCACCCTTATTGAAGAACCCCTCTTCCGACTCTCTCACGTAAGATGAGGGAGAGAGAGAAGAGGTATGGGAGCTCACCAGAGTAATGGCCGATAGAGGAAGGAAAAAGGCGTATCCTAATAAAAACGCGAGGCGAGTTGGGGAATTTCACTCGGACATTCACCCGCGTTTCCCACAGATTCGACCTCTCATATCAAATACCTTCGTAGGCTTATAGAGGGTGGGAGAGAGTAGGAGGAAAAAAACATTCCGTTGAGGGATTTTTATCCCTTCCGGTGAATGTAGTCTCTCTTCTGAGGTAAGGAAATGCTTCGTAATCTTTAACGCCTCCACGATAATCTCGTGTTTCATTTGAGAATAACGCGAAAATAAATTCTTCGGCGAGGAGGCGTTTTTACCGGATCAGCTACGTTTTATATAGAAAAGTCATCATTGGCGTTAACAATCGGGTGACCTGGGTGGCCAAATGCCCAGAGATTCCAGGGGCCCTTGAGGTGGGTGCTCTACTTCTTCCGATTACGGTAATAATAAAGATTTTTGTAGTGATTTTTCTTTTTTATCCTAATTTCTTAATGACTTTCCAGTTGGAGAGTAATTTAAAAACCTTATTCATTTCAGCATATTCTTCGTGAACCATTAATTATTGTATCTTGGTAGATTTTACAATGGTTTTCAGTTTTAATGAAACATATTTTCATTCCTTGGGCCCTTCCGCTCTTAATTACGCAATTGGTCTCCGAATTATCCTCATGTATAAAGTTAAAGGAGGCGGCAGTGGGCCTTACTCGTTTTAAGATTTCTCGGTCAGACTTAAGTGCATACGAGAAAACAATTTTCGATCGTTTCAAATAAACATAAGCATTTGTTATATCCTAGGGGTGGGCAAAACGCAGCTCGCGAGCCTCATATGACTCTTTCACTCATTCAGAAAAAGGAATTCGTCCCATTTTTTGGAATGCGTCAGAATCGTAAAAGCTATATAAACAGCTTATGCACATATTATCGTATGCGCCTCCGAGGTTCGGTAGTTTTAGCCATAATATAAATCTTCCAAGCAGTTTGTGAATATCGACTTTCATTACCTTTCATTAAGTTTTTCGATAGAGAAAGTTAGTTTCAAACTCAAAATTATGCGAATAATTACAGTAAAACATGTTATCGATTAGTAAGTTTTATAAGCGAAACTTCGCAGCAACCAGTGGTGTAATTTCAATTTATTAATAAGCGGTTCGCTTTAATTTAAACTTTGATTATTGACTATTTTAACAGATAATATTATAATTATTTATATAGTATTATCGTTGGATTTTGTAGGGAAGTTTTAATATATTTTTATATAAGAATTTCCAAAACAAATGCACATACGCTCACACCGACGATGTCAAACGATTGCAAAAATACCAACCAACATGTCTGAAGTTCAAAGTGTGGATGACCAATGACTTCATTGGTTCTGGAATATAAACACCTACCTTGCATAAATCCAGTTACCGCGCTAGAGTTGCACTACTATTCCTATCTAGTCTATTGATAACCGATTGGTACCGACCGTGCAATAAGCAGATACACAGGTCTGAAATAACTTGACTGCTTCTGGCGCCACCCTCTCATGTGTGATGAATGTACGTTAGTAACGGTTTTGAAAAAAGTTTCCACTACTAATTTTTTATAATTCCGACAAAATTTGTCATTATTTGAAAAAATAATTTTAAGGAAACGATTCTGCCTTTTATCACATTATTAACATCCTGTTCGATCGAGCCTGCTCGAAGTGGTGGCAACATTGAACATCGACGGAGAAAATGGTGGCTTATTAATTTTTAAATCACTTTTTATTCTTCCTGTTTCAGTATATTTATATTAAAATTACTAAGTCAACGGCAACCACAAGTGTTCCGGAGGAATTAGATAAAACTCTAAACAAATAAAACACAAATTTCACTACAAAACGCACGACTCGTTTCGAACTATACCGAAAGCTTCGCGCACGAGATACCAACGCCTTCGATGTCAGGAGGTGGAGACGGAGGAGAGAAAAAAAATCAAGCGACCGCACAACCAGAATTACACCGCGATACCAAACCAAATCCATCCGCTCCTGAGGCGATTACGCAAAAATTAAATTAATCCCCCAGAACTGGAATTTTTTAAAAATATCTTCCGAGAGACTGAACACCTCTTCCCAGTCCTTCGCAATTTCCGATCATCCAAGCGACCAAAAAAAATTATTTTTTTTCTGCGGAGACAAAATGTCCGCCGCGCGATTTACTCGCCCTCGCCTACAAAGGCGGAGGAGGGAGGATGACGTAGGGAAATAGAGAGAGAGGGGGGGGAGGAAGAGAGTGACGAAGGACCGGAGGCGGAAGGAGTGAGGAAGGTGGGCGTGTGTGGCACGCTTGGAAAGGACCTGCCGTCAATGAGTTGAGGTGTCCGATAGGGGGTGAGAAGTGAGTGAGAGAGAGAGGAGGATGTCGAAGGTAGGGTTGAAGAGGGGTCGTTAGGCGAGGGAAGGAGGCGGAAGATGAGGGGGGTTGAAAAAAAAGGAAAGAAGGGAGGGAGAAATGATTTACGGCGTGATAACGCCCTTCAGCGTGCGTAAAACGCGGTTTTATTTTAAATAATCCTCGTTAGGCTGTTATTTATCAAAGTTTTTGATCCTTATAAATGGGATAATGAGAATTTTTGCTAGGCGCAACATGTGGAACGAAATGGGCACGCAAGTCATTTCGGCGTCCTCCCCCCACCTCCCCCTCCCCTTCCCCCATCTCCCCTCTCTCCCCTCGTCCGAATTTGTTGGTTCGCCTATCTCGTGCCGTGCAACTGTGGTTGGTCGTTTCTAGTTTCCTTATCGCTCGGTCATCCGGTTTGAGGTCGGGTCTCTCGTACTCTATTCCATTATGCTTGCATTTGCCCTCAGGTCCTTAATTTATAATATCGAATACGATTTGCATTTAAGTCGCTCGTCGTGATACGTCGGACAATTGAATTCCCGAACCGATGTTCCGGAACTCTCTACTTAACGACTCGTTCTCTGAATAAAGGGAATCGTTCTAATTTTTCCGGCCGTTGTGTATTCCGATGCATGAATTCATAGACGTTTATTTCTTTTCTTTTTTTTATTGCGAGATTAGAAATATCCAATTATGCCTAGCTCACTAAATAAGGGGACGGAATGAATACATGAAAACTAAAGACGAGTGAAAAGAAAAAAACGCAAGGGTATTTTTTTTTGACAATGATGGCCTTCCGCGCAAGGGAAATCGCGGGAAAATAAAGATAACGTCTGTTTAGGCTGTGTGTCAGTTTAGGTTTTGGTCGCGAGTTATAATTGAAGTGTACGAATGCTGAGACTGATAAAAGTTTCTTCCCGAACTTTTTATGTCCACTGAAGTCTATAATTATCGCTCGTAACGAAACCACAACGAACGAATACACTTCGTGAACGTTGCGACAACGAAGAAGCCGCATTCGGATGGATTCTCCGGTCGTGGCGCAGTTCACCCAACTTTTCGCGACTGTAGGATTTGCCTACATCATTTATTTGACTCTTCGAGTCGTTCAGTAATTGAGAAATTTCACCAAGTTATACCCCCCTACGTCACATAGTTTAAGTCGAAAGCATTTTATTAAATTAATTCGTTTCCGCTTACATACTCATTACTATAACTACTAACTCATATAATTATTGGGAATGCTTAATTATTAATGAATTTTGCCGTGCTATTCTCGCCACATCCCATTATAAAACTCTAAGGTGGTGCCCGCGAGTGCCAAGGTTCGCTGTGGCGCCCGCCGAGGTTTGTTCAGGTGTCCTCCTTAAAACTTGCAGCTCTTGCGACTGTTAGTGTTGAGCAGTCAAACAATACTGGAAAGTGCCAATCTAAAAAGACTTTATGACTTCGTGTTATATAATTTACATACAATGTCATTTAACGTAATATTTTATGATTTTTATCGCAGTTTTTTCATCAATTCGCCGACCTCTCGGAAGTGGTTCAATGTATAATTTTACCTTTATTCTTTATTGTAATGTATCTTATCCCTTTTGTGAACAGTCATCATTCTTTTCTTTCTTGTTGATGAAGGAGTGTCACTTCATGTTTGTGCTCTAGTCACACTTCTCTGTTCATGGATTCATAGAAAACACCGGTGAGTACTTTAATTATAAAATATTTGAAAGGCTATCTGCTCATATTATACAGGGTGATTTTTTTATTCGTGTCCGACGCTATGCTGAGGAGAGCACGTATATGTAATCAGCCAGGTGGTGCTCATTTTCAACATTTGATGTGAGATTTTTTAGATAACATCAAACTATGTTCATAGAAATTTCGGCAATTCGCTCCGGTTTATATTCTAAGATATAGCGATTTTCAGGGTCCTCGAATAACAAAATTACCCTGTATAATCTCGTTACTTTGTACTTTCCATGTTTAATAAAAATGTTTTTTAGAATAAAATTTAATTACAGCTACGAACTTTAAGTGTTGAGTGGAAGGGGTGGGGGGGGGGGGAGGGGGAGAGAACACTGGCGCCCTCCGCCTTCGCTGTTAAACCGAAGGCGCCCTTGCCAACGTAAAGGTTGGGAACCCCTGCTCTAAAGCATTTTGCTAAAGTTATTTCATTTCCGATAGCACAAATTTCCCGCTCTTCTAGGGGTTGTACCGCGAAGAAAATAGGCGGTATTCTTTGATGGCCAGGGGAATTTTTAATTTCTCGTTCAATTCCTAATTTCCAATGTTTGCATTGACATCGATTACGCGAGGATAAGAAATATTTATATGTTAGAAACAGATGATATCCTCTTAGTACATGATGCGTTCGTACAAATGATATGCGTAGGTTCGTAACTTGCGCATCCAGTCTTTCTTATTTTTAAAGGAAAGTCGGAAAGGACTGAAGGACAGGAAGCCGGCGTTAATCGCTGCGAGCGCAAAGCGTTCGCCGCCCGCCCGTAAAACAAACGAAAGTGCAGCAGCGCGAAGAAGTGAATGGAATGGAAGACGTGGGAAAGCGGATGGAAGTTTTAATTGCGTGATTACAATTATTAATTATAATTATTTTATCTATATCTACGCATATACAATGGAAAGGAGCTGAATGAAAGAGAGAGAGGAAGCAGGATGGCGACTGTCTCGTTCTTTTTCCTGTATCTTTTTTGTTTTGAGTCGCCTTAAAGAGAGAGAGGGCATTTGCTTCAATATTGTTTCGGTCGTTTCTAAAAAAAAAATAGGATAAATAAAATGAACTAAAAATCTTTCTCTGAGAATGGAGGTGATTAGGGAAAATTTTATTTCTAAATGAATAGTTATGAAAGTCGTAAGCAACATTAGGCCCGTAAGGTTATCAAATACCAACACGCAATCGGACCTTTAAAGCTCGAACCACCGTGAATCGAACTTTCTATATATCGAAGAAGATGCTTTTCCCGTCAGTATACCTAGACGTTAATTTGAAGCTCTTAAGTTAGAATATATGTTGTTGTTTTCTTATTTGAATTATACTAAGTGTAGATCTATATAACTTTAGTCCTGATTCGTATACTTACAAAGCAATTGGTTCTCCGTAACAAGATAACAGTTTTGATTTATGGAGATAACGAAATATCTTTTACGCCATGTTTTTCCAGAAGAGCATATATACTTCCTGCAGCCTAGAAAACCAGGACATGTCTCTCGGTCTAATTATCCAAATTACCTTAGGTCGTAGTACTAAACTTTCCTAATAAAGAACGCTAAACAAATTTGTCCCTAATGCAGCTTATATCATTTTAGGCGCGTATATCAGACCTCTCTTAAAAATGTAGGTTCGCAGTCACCATCCACGAGAAAGCTAGCGTCGAAACGACGAAATGAGAGGTCTAGGATTGGAAGGGGGGATTTTTTGTTTAGATAGATCTTCGGGATCGGTTTAAATCACGATCAAAACCATCCACTCCGCTGCCCGCGACCTTGTCGTGAACTCCTCGAGCATGAGACACTATTCCAAACTTTCCCACTGCGGCTCACAGATGCAAGATGGGAGACGGTGGGAACGCATGGAGAGAGACGGAGAGAGAGAGAAAGAGAGTTACCTGAATGAATGAGAGGAAGATGGAATGAGTCCTTGAACAGGATAAGTGTCTGTTACTCATGGTCGCACTAGCACGTGCACCGATCTCCCGGGTTCCTCCCTTCCTTCCCCTATCTCTCTCTCTTCTCCCCTCTCTCTTAATTTATATATCCGGTAAAAATTAAGTCAATATCTTTATATGTATTGTTATGACGGTATACAGTGTGATTGTATTCAAGATTTTTCCTGCTGTAAATACTATTTAATGTTTTAGTTTTATATTGAAATGTATTTACTATCTAGGAGTTTCGCAGTGAGTGTTTTCCTGCGAGGGTTTTACTAGTTAGGACAAGCTTGTTCTTATCTAGGTTTTCCCCACAAATTTAAATGTCTTAAGCTTACCATTTCTTATTATGTTCGACTTTTATACTGTTCTCTACTCTTGTAATATTGTATTCTAACTTCAACTGAAACAATCTATATTGACGAAGGGTTAAATGTAAGAATGGACCTTACTGTCTAAATTATGCCCGAATAGAGACGTGTATCTATCTATCTCCCTCTCTCTTTCCCTCATTTTTTTCGCCCTCCGTTGCCACCCTTTCCTCCTTCAACTCTCTCTCTCTTTGTCGCACTATCTCTCTCTCTCATGGCCCCTGAGGGTCTTTCGCGTAGATGGTGTGCTTTCGTGGACCGACCTTCAGATCCCTCACCTGCAACCCATCCTCCGATTTCTCCGCTCACCATCCTCATACCGCTGATTCCGCCGCCCTTTGCGACCCTATGCAGCCGATTGCACAAGTTATCTTTAGAGAGAACTCACCAAGGGCAGAGGCGGGCGCGTTTCCTCCAGGGGTAATTCCATAAGGGTCATCTAAATGCCACGGGGTCCAGGTGGTTGGTCAGTTGCACTCGCCAGTCCATAGGTGGCGGGGGCGGACGAGACGGGCTGTGTTCCGGGGCCCCCGACCTATTTGTGGGAGGGGGGGCCCCAAACCAACATTTAATGAAAATCATCTATGGCCGTTTGTTCTATTTTTTTTGCAAACTTGAAAGCATGGCACACGTCTTAGGAGCATTTTTTAAAAACAATTTTCAATATTTTGTTAAGGCATGTGTTCCCATTCCTTGAGGATTACGACACATGATTTTTTTAGACGATGATTGATTTATCTCTATAGGAGCAATCAATTTTCAGTATTCCTCCAAATATACTAGGCCTTTCATAATTAACAATATAAGCCCCTTTGGAATATTGGAGAGAAATTATATTTTCCAATAAGTAGTGCCCTTAAATTTAGAATTGGTGACGGAAGCGAGAATGTGGTGAAAATAGACAACGAAAGACTCAAACTAGTGAGAACAGACAAAAAAAAAACATGCAGCAGCAACATCAATAGCAGCGAACGCCTAGCTGGAATAATGGGCGCGATTTTTTTTAAGATTACGAGATGTTCAGCGCGATCTCCTCCGAACCGTGGTAAAGCTCTCTTGTTAAGCCGGTGTAAATGCGACGAGCGGCGCACTGAGGATGTCATAATTATTTTGAATCAAATTCCACGGGTTTATGACTCGAGAGAATTAGCCAGCGGTGCAGAAGGTGCAAATGCATTGCTCGGAAACAAATCACACCCACGCTAAAAATAATCCATCCCAATTACAGTAACCTTAAAAATTAATGGTTCGCGAATTCTTAAGTAGACATTCCGTTCACCCTTATGGTAGGTTCTCTCCACTTATCCTTATCTAAAAATCTTCTTTTCATACTGTCGTGACCACCCCTCCTTTTTAATCTAGATCTACCATCATTTCTATTTTCTTCCTATCTCTTTTCTTTATGCTTTATTCGCGTCTTCCCTTCCTACGACTTCCTTCCGCAGCTCGTTACCTCTCACAACTTGTCCCACCCACCTTTCATCTTTCTCTTTGCTCTTGCTTCAATTAACCTATGCAGGTCTATGAATTCATAATTTCTATAGAAAAGGCAAAATGGCGACAAAAAAACGTAAACGTAAGAAGGTTTCACTTAAATTAGGATTCGGGGCGAAGTGACGAGTCACTACATTGAAGCTGCAATTATACCGGAAATAAAGTCCAACTCCTTAATATTGTGATGTAATTACATTTAATGTAGCATTTATTTTTAATAAAATCTGATAATAGCATAGTTATTTTATTTGATGTCACAACTGACTGCTACCTCTTTGAAAAATAGTTGAAATTTCAATAGGTAAGCTTACCCAGAGAAACGCGTCTATGTCAGGCTTCCAAGCGCACATCACACCTACTTGTCACGATTGTAAACTGATTAAAAAATATAAATTCAAGTGAAAAAACCGTCCCTTCATGATTGCTCAAAAGGTCTATGTACTCTGAGCGGAAGTCTTTACCTGGAAATTCCATTTTTTGCCCTTTTTTTAAACCCTTTTCCATCTTTCTTTCCAATTGAATGCTTTCTCGCAACTGATAATGGTTTTTTCCTATATCTGAATGAAGTGTAATCGTTATAAAGAATATATATGAGGATAAAGAACGTTGAAGGCAACAAAAAACTTACATCGAGCATGCTCATTCAAAGCCAAAGAAATGCAGGCTCCACATGCGATTTGAAGCGTCCATTGCACGTGCGTTTTAGAGCTTCGTTAAGATATTCTAAAACAGTTGAAATTTAATGAAATTGATGACTTTTATTCCTTGTTGCGAGGGAAAAATACCTTCGCTCTTCTTCGTTCAATTTTCCACGTCCACAAAACTGCGACACAGAACTATGAGGTGAGAAGCAAAACCAAGGGCGTGAGCGAAATTCACAAATCTTATCGATAGACCACCATCTACAAATGGAAATGAACTACAAACACTTTATGTAAGGTGTAAAGAGCCCAAAACTACAAATTCAGTCGCGTTCGACAAACATTTGAAAATTTCGTTAATATCGTATCCAGTCCATTTGTATTTAGAAATTATTTATTTCTCGAATCGTCTACATATTTTTCTGCGATATATATATTTTTTCGGAAAAAGTTTTAATAGGAATGTTTCATACATTTTTTCATTTGTAAGGATATATTCCCGTATTTAAGTGGGTACAATACAAGATATGTCTTGCGGAAGTGTCGGACAAATTCCACGTCGTTGCGAAAACCAAAACCCTTGCTAAGGAGACATGTTCCAAAACTCTTGCTAAGGAGACACATGTTCCAATGGGTTATACGGAGTCGGCTGCTCGCTAGATTCGAGCGGATGGACTCGTGTGATGTTTCTGCCAACTCTTTTCTCTCTTCCGACTCGGAGCGGCGGCTCGTTATATTTGATTTTTTTCGCGTCGATTATTTTTTTAACGCCTTGCTCGCCGGGAGAAAATATACGTTCCCCATCCCCCCTATCTTCCTATCCCCGAGGAGTCATTACGGGGGACTTTGCGCTACTTTATGCGACCTCGCGGGAATCCACTCTTCCTGGTACCCTTCCAAAAATTCCCCGACTCCTCGTCGGACCCGTGTTGTCGGTTAAAATAAAAGCCCTCTTCGCGTGATGCATTTCATCACGCTCGTTTCGCTCGTTTTTAAAAGCTACTAGTTGAAACGCCCGGCTTCGCTCGGGAAAGAGTGGCAAACGATTTTTATTGCTCGGGGGAAACGTTCCCCATTCCTTAATTACACAAGCGATGCTTACATTAACATTTACTATTTTATGTATTGTATTGTACTTAATATTCACGTGGATTAAGCGGCAATAAAATTATGTGGATTATGTCAATACTATTAGTCAAAACGTAAACAATAAACAACATCTTGGTAGTCGAACAAATGTAAATAGATGTATCGATTTATGTTGCGATAAATCCTTCAATGTTAATGGTAAAAGATAAAAATGTTCTAATATTCCTTAAAAATCATTTGACTCACTTTAAAAGTATTCATAGACTATATTTAGGCATATCTTGGCGTTAGCTATTCTTCCTCTACGGCATGGATTTTCCATACATTAATCTTTAGGTGTATATCTCCTTTTGAAGAGGACAACAATTAAGAAATTTAGCTTTGTTGCCGCCTGGAAAATGGACATCTAAACCTATAAATTTTGCGCTTAAAGGAAAATTTCGAGCGATTAACATGTAATACCGCGAAACATGAACAGAATTAAAATATTCAGTCTTTCATGCGTAAAATAATCCATTTCCCGAGATCGTAAGTTAATATTTAGGTATATTTATATCCACATCAGTGAAGGGCTGCGTGGCATTTCGGGGTTTCTCCACATCATTTCCCATGAATTGTTATGGAAATAGTATTTTGTTGACCCCATGGGGTATAAGAGACCACACGGTCTGCAAACCTAGACCAAGTTCTTCCTTTGGTCCATAGGATGGCCCATGAAACTTTTCAATTCGATAGCTTCAACGGTGTAAAAACGTATAAAGAACATATATACATATATACACACATACATACACGAACACACACATACACACACATACACACACACACATACACACTAAAATATTTATATGATCACGCGTGGGACGAGGCGGCAGGTGGTTCAACCTTCGACGGAACGCGTCGATATCTCATTGTCGAATCAGGGAATCGCGAAGGTGAGAATAGGTCCGTTGCGACCCGGCAATTTGTGTTTCGGCGGTGTTTGCGAGGCACTGCTAAGGAGGTGGGGGTGTTGTTTATCGCGAGTAACTGTCAACAAATAACAAGTGGAAGCGTAACAAAACCCGTGTCGTGTCGTCCCCGGAAATTAAAACCATGCGAGGGGATAATACAAAATTTGTATGTTTTTCCGCCTCGACGCTGCCACTGCTATAATTACATAAAAACGATTACCGACGAAATCCATTGTTATTTCCAAGGAATTAGAAAAATTTAATGCATAAATTTCTCAAGGAACTCGATTAAAATATAGATAGTGAATAATAATAATAATAACAAATTAACTAAGGAAAATGCCCAAAATCCACCATTATGCTGCCGGTCGCATTATAATTAAAAAATAAAACTGATAAAAAAAAGATTTGCGTTGTTAGGTCACACGAAATGCTAAGCGGCCGATGCCTCGGAGATGTTTATTGAAATAAGATAATTAACAACGACGGCGTAATAAATTTACATGAAAATATTAGCAATGAAACTTCTTTATTACGATTTGAATTTCATCAAAGATTGAACGAGCATTGTTTCCAGTGCCTCAGAAACTGAAATCCGTCAATTTCTCTCGTTCTCTTGATCAAATTAGTATTTAGACAGTAAACGCACATAGGATCAATCGGCCAGGTCCCCAATAAACAGAAGCCATGTAAACAGCTTCCGGCATTGATAATCGATTTTTGCCTCGTGTCCTTACCAGCTTTTCGGGTCACCAAAAAACCGAGGACAAGTATCCGAGTAGCTTTAATTTCAATAATTCGTTCCTTCCTAAGAGCTTTTCGAAAAACCTCCTCTAGATCGCGCATGGGAAACGCGATTTTCTCTCGTTAAAGACACGATGAATGGATTTGCGAACATATCTTGTGTTCATTTTTTTTTGCAAAAGGATAGCTCCGAAAGCTTACGTATATCTTTCCATCTCGTACTTACAATTAGTATAACACGTTGAAAGTAACGCCGCGGACATGACACGGGAGAGATAATCTCCATCGCCATCACCTGACCCGCAAAAGGTTCAAGATGGATGACGCAATAGCGAGACGAGATTCATTTCAGCATTCCCAAATTAGGGATCCGCTTCAGAGGTGCGGAACTTCGCGCGTATTATTATTAGTAGAACGATCGACCGATTCCTCGGATGGGCGAGCGGCAGCGGAATAAAGTAAGATGGAGGAGGGAGAAAGGATGATAAAATACTACCTCGCACCGTCAACTGGGCTGTTTGCGGATCTCTAAGGGGGCGATGGATCCGCGGTGACTCGCGCCCTCTTTCCTCTCTGTCTATCCTTCCTCCCCCTCTTTATCTGTTAGAAAGGGCATTAGAATGGGGCCTCGCGTGACGCGTGGGCTGACGGGTGTGAGGTGAAGTGCCCGGAACGGAAGAGCGGACGCCATCGACTATCAGAAAGATCATCGACGCCATCGGACACACTCGGGGAAACAGGGAAGACTTCCGCGTTGGACATCTCTCTCCTATCTTTTTCTACCTCCTCCCTCCCCTCCATTATTTCTCTCATTTTATTTCTCCCTACCTATTTCTTACTATTTCTGTAGTTCTTCCTTACACTTTATCCTCCCCTCACACCCTCGTTATCCTCCTCTCTCACGCCGTCCTTCTCTTTCTTCATCCCTCTTTTTCGCTTTCTATTCTTTCTCTCCACTCTTTCTTAATTATCTCTCTTCCTCTTTCTTTTCCCTCGCATTTTCCTCTTTTATATTCATTTTTCTACCTTCTTCTCTTTATCTTCTTTTTCCTTTCTCCTTCACTACCTTCCTTACTCATCCTCTCTATCTCCCTACTTCTCTTCCTTCCTGTTTCCTCCTTTTCCTCTCAACTTGTCATCCCTCCTCTTTATTCTACCTCTCTTTCCACTCCATCTCTCTTTCTTCCTCCTTCTCTTTCCATCCACTTATCTTTTAATCCGTATCTTTATTTTTCTTCGCTCTCGTTATCCATCTCTCCTTATCTCTCTCTCTCTCTCTCTTCTCCGTTATGATAATTCGGCGCCATTATTCTTCCTCCCCTTCCCCCACCCCCTCCTTCCACCCTCTTATCATCTCGCCTCCCCCCTCCACTTTTCTCACGCTCTCCTTCTCCTCCCTTATAACCGTCTCACTCCGCCGCCTCCCCTAACCCTCTTTTCAATCCTATAATCCCCATTTCCCGTTCCAACCTCCTTGCCCTGCTCGGAATAAATACCATAAGGACCTTTTTTATGGTGTGAAGAGGTTAGAATAAATGCAATACAACCCTCCCTTTGTCCTTCTCTCTTTTCGCCTCTAACGAGAGAGAGAGAACCGTGTCCTTGTATTGAAATTTTCCCATTTTTCAGTTATGGATCGAACCGCGTTCCGCCATGTTTTCTGCTTTCTTTTTAACTTTCCTGTTATTTCGAGGCGACTCGATATTAAGGAACCCTCGAAGGGAGGTTCTTTTTAATTGCGCGATCAATATAAAAAATGAATTATTCAAGAATGAATTATCGAGTTAACCTTATGGCTTTAACCCAGTAGATGAGCGGTTTTCAACCTTTTTCACTTTTCCTTCCAACCAATTTGTCAAATACCCCACCTTTTCAAGTTGGTAGTGGATTTATAATTTAAATATATTGTATTATATTAATAATTGATATAAATGTTTAAGGGCGTTAAATAATGCAGTATGAGGAAAAGGTTAATAGTTATTTTCGAAACTTCGCTCCCACGCAGACGAACTTTGCCTCCAATCACTGGTTAAGTTGCCGCCCTCAAATGGAATCGCTAGTTCTAAGGATTCACGCAATCCTCAGATTGGAGCAGCCTTAATTTAGGAACCGAATAATCATAACTAGAGTTGCCAACCTCCGGATTTCGGGCCGGAGATCACCGGGTCATCGCCATAATCTCCGGTCTCCGGGCCCTTTTTATGACTTTTTTGCGTTTTTTATAAATGATTCGAATTACGATAGTTTGCACTTTTATTTCCATTGTATTTTGTTTATACAAAAAACAAATTGACGATGCTCTTACAGTTTCGTTAATTAGCGATATTTAAAAAAAACGATTTTTAATCACATGCCCTAAAATCATGACTGCCTTTAAGAATATTGAATATATTTATCATTACATAAAATTCCTCTTGGGTTTCTTCTCAAGTATCCAGGTTTCAAGCAAACCGGTTTATGAATATCTTAAAGTAGGCAACCCGTAACAACTTGTGTCCGGTTCATGAATATCTAAAAGTTGGCAACCCTAATCATAACCATGGCATGATGTAAATCTTTGACTGGTTATTTTTTGTTAATCGTCTCATTGTTAAAAAAAGGTTATTTCTGCATCGATATATTACATTTAAGTAGAAAGTTTGTATATACTGATAGGAGAAATCTTAACTGTCGGTATTGATGTGACCTTTTCAAGATACAGAATGAATATACGATGAAAATGAGTTTATCTCTTGATAACAAAACGTTCAAGTACCTCAGGAAAAAAACGTGAGGGAAACAGAGCTCGTAAATTAACGAAACCAGGTTTTTTAAACAAATAAAATGAACGCTAAGTGGTTACACGTCAAAACGGCGAACGTCAAAACGGTGAGAACTAAAACGGCGAACGTAAAAAAGAGCGAACGTCAAAACGGCGAAAACAAAATGGCCGAAAGTAGAAAAGGACACTATTTAGTTATAAGCGAGACTTTCCGAAAATGAGTTTACTGGAATTAATGAATTTTACATTATTCTACGAATTATACCCGACATCTATATCTGCATCCTACCCTGCAATACACCAGATTGGTGGTGGCAGGTGGTGCATTTCATGAGTTTTTAACTATGAGAGCTATTAGTTTGAGCTTAATTGAGAATATACTTGCAAGTCTTTCCTTAATAAGATTTTCAAATTCGATAGAAATGAACTGTTGGGTTAGGATTTGTAATTTATCACTGGCAAAAGAATAAATATTATACATTTAAAAAATGTTTTTTAAAACCATTACCAGTTTCAAAATATTTTAGAAGACCTAGTTCATACGGATCTCATACATCTGACATTTCCTATTGTCTAAGCTCTTACTTCGAATAATAGGAAGTTGTTTTAATTCCCTATTTAAGAACAATTTATTGTATATAGACTTTCATTCTTCAATTGACGGTTTAGTTTTTACTGTGTTGCTACTTTTCCGACATTGAGGAGGTGTGATTTTCGGTTGCTAAGAGACACCTTGAATCCGACTTCCATAATGACCGATTTCGAGCGAAGTTTTATCAATTCCTTTAAATAAGCTTTTCCTCATGCACTTCAACGTGATTGTTTCTTTCATCTGAGTCAGTGCCTGTGGAGGAAAATCCAGCAAATAGAAGTAATTTACATGCCCGATACTGACTTCCCTCTTCAAATTAGACAGTTAGTAGCTATTGCTTATGTTACCCAAGCTGACGATATAAATTCATTTGAAATTCTTTTGGACTCTATGTATTACGTTGATAATGAGCAGTTCATTCAGTCAATCATTGATTATTTCCAAGATATGTGGGATGGAAGGATGAATCGCAGAAATAGGCGTCGTCGGCCACTTTTTCCTGTAACCTTATGGAATTGCCACGAGGCTGTAAAATTAGCTTTTCCCAGAGTTAATATTTCAGTCGAAGATTGGCACCGTTGATTCGTCAAATTAATTGGATCTAGCCATCAAACAATTTGGAAATTTATAGATGATTTAAAAAGAGAGCAAAATCTTCATGAAGTGCAAGTTGAATAATATATTGCTGACCATAAACCCTCTCAAAGCCGAAAAATTTACCGAAATACATTTCAACGGATCGAAGATGTTAAGATTATGAAAATCGAGATAGGTTGCATTTCTTGAGAGGTATCACTCATAATTTTCAACTTCAGACTAAATATCACCAGAGCATTTATATTAAACTTTTTGGCCTTTTTAATATCTATTATTATTGTCATTTTTTTATATTAATAAAAATTGTGGCATGTCAAAATAATCCGTGTCCTCGGGTCTCTTTTGTTGTCATATAATCTTAACTTCAGGGATGCAGATATAGATGTCGACTAGGTTTCGTAGAACAATGTAAAATTCATTAATTCCAGTAAACTCATTGCTTTACTATGCATATAACTAAAATAGTGTCCTTTTCTACTTTCGACCTTTTCTTTTCGCCGTTTTGACGTTCGCTCTTTTTTCCGTTCGCCGCTTTGGTTTTCGACGTTCGCTATTTTGACGTTCGCCGCTACTGATTCGCCGTTTTGACGTGATAGCACGCTAAGTGTGGTTGACGCCCCTTTCACTCTGTATTATAAAGGTAAATGAGGCGTTTTTACACCGCCTATCCGCGTTTTCGGAACTAAATTAGCGTTTGCAGACATACCGTGTTAATGGCGTGATTATGGGGTTGTTGCTTCCAACATCCTGCCTAAATTTTTATCTTCGATGTTTTTCTTCCTCCGTTAACATCTCCTAGATATAGTCATTATTCCTAACTTGGAAAATCTAATAGAAGATATATAGGTACCTATTATTTTTCGATAAGGAAGTAAAACACAAAAATCACCGCGAAGGATGTGGCTTGCTTGAGTGAATCTCATGTTCGAGAGAGAGGTCTAATACAGACAAAAGCGAGCGAAAAATCTTCATTAACAAGCCGCCGCGGTATTGGCGAAGATTTCCCCGCCAGTATCATAATCGAAGAAGAGGTATCCGTGACTCATTCGGCATTAAAAAATAATAACGATCCTGGGAAAATCCGATCTTCCCCTCCCCATATTGGCGTGGGTCCTAAAAACATTCCCATTATCGAAACGTCGAAAGAGAAATTCAGAAAGTATGTACGTGAGTACACGCACACAAGACAGTGCCAACGAAAAATAATCCCACCAAAATGACACGAAATTCTTATACTCACTGAATTGCTTGCAATTGGCATTTTCCCTTTAGGAGTCGTGGATTTATATATAGCGTAAAAATGAACGGGCCAATTCTGAAATTCTACTACCTTGACCACGGCGGCTCTCACGAATTTATATGAGATGGAGCTTTGGAAGGAACGCACGCAGGAGCACGCTTTTATTTACTCTCGCTGCGTGTTTCCAACCCCGAGGCCACGCCTTTAATAACTGGAAAACGCCAAGAAACACCCACACCTTCCGTCACCGCTGTTTAAACTCAAAGCGGGGGTCCTCTTAGCGTAAGCCAAGTGTGCATGTTCTGATGCGAGTGTGTTTACGGCCGCACATATATCATTCTTCCCTCGACGAAAAAGTAATCTTTTACGCGTCTCCATCTTCTCATTTTTTTTGCCCATTCGCCAGTTAATAAGCGTTGAACTTGAATTTGGAATGCGGACCGAGAAGCGATAAGGGGCGACGTGTTGACGGCGACGCCGTTTTACATTCCGTAACAGTTCCAGATTGTAAAGTGTAATCCGATCCCTGCTCTTTTCCCGCTTGCCAAGGTCACCCCGTCACTCTTTTTAATCTCTTTACGCGATCAAATTTAAGTCCATTATGTTCGGGGGAAATAAAATGCGAAAAGTTGGCGTCATTACTTACACGGGCGTCGTCCCATCTCGGCCGTTCCACGAGTAGTTTCAGAAAGATCGAAATTCACTAGAATACGTATCTCCCTTTAGTGGAAATTCGTGTAACGGAGATGTGATGGCAGGACGAAGATCAATATGTGAGGCAAGTTGGAAAAAGGATTTCCACGAAGGAATATTAAATATTGAATTAGAGTCAAATCACGCGATCCGAATGAAATCGGCTAACGGGCATTCTTCCCTTCGAGGTAACTATTCTCAAATGCAGCCTTGAAATTTCTGGATAAGCCTTGAAACCTCGGCAAAGGCTCTAATAATAATAATACTGCAGTGTCTCCGCCACCCGCACATCCGGGTGCGGGCGTCCCTCGCCAAATTCCCCGAAAGTGTCAGCTAGCTTTTTGTCCTGTGCCTTTGGCAAGGATCCCGGAGGCACCTATGCACCCAAGAGACCGTGACTCAGTAATCGTTGGGTGATTCAATAGCCCTCTTCACATAAACGGGCAAACGCAAAGTTCCAAGTGATCTAGAAACTGTGAGATGACCGCCGAAAAGTTATTTTTGGAGAGTTCATTTGCGCATTTTTCGACAGGTCATCCCTTACAATTTATTACCCTAAAAGTACTGGCGAACTTTTATTATTCTAAACTGTATCTGTGATGTCAAGTATTGGATTTTTTTAACTTTCAACGGATATTTCATTACAGAATTTCCAGCTCGTCTTATGGCTTAAAAAAATCGAAGATTCAGCAATTAACAATCAAAAGTTGAAAAAATAGACATTTTTATCATAGGTAACTCCAAGGCTCACAAATTTTTTTACTCTGAAGTACTTTTATTTTTAATCCGCAACCTTTGTTTGTCTTCTTCAATTAAGCAGTTTTCTTCTATTTAATTTCTACGCAAGAAAAGCCCTAATTTTACAATTTTATCCAAAGAATTTTTTCTAGATCACGAGTCTGTCTTAATTTAACAAACAGTTGGATTTCTGTGTCGCCAAGCAATGGCCGCTGAAAACGCTGCAACTGTTTCGAATTCAACGTTCAGAAATCTAATTATTGTCCATGCTTTCAAGGTACACTTATCGCTACAGAGTATTTCAGCTTGCTTTCAAAGCCTCATCGTAAGTTCACCCGCTTCTCCGTTAATTGTCATTTCTCCTCTTGTTGTTTCTTAAAAAACTGCTTACGGAGCAGTTTTCTTTGAAGCCCAATTCAGCGCATTAAGGATAAAAGAGATCCTTAATTTATCGATGGTTACCGAGAAGTCTCGGAGATTTAACTAAAAAATGAGAGCATATCGCCAAGAACATAAGTTGAAACGAAGTGCACACATGCAACTCAAATAGGCAGCTCTCATATGCCAGGTTCCAACCGCTATTTTCTAGTATTAATCCGCCCTTATTTAGAGTGGTACATGATGACATCACGAAATAACTAAACGCCTTGCGCAAAACTTTCTTCCCAAAACTCTTGCCTATGCCACGTCTTCGACCCAACCACCGTTTTACACCGATTCTCGCTCCTCCTCCGCTTAGCTCCGTCAGTCTTTTTTTTTTACAATTTTCGGTAACATTTATATCCTATAAGAGGTCCCCAATCAAATGTTAGCGGGGAAAACTTACACCTCCGTCCCAGTAAGCCGTCATAAACATAACTTATTCTCCTCGCGCAGTTCTCGGAAGAGGAAGCAATGTTTCAGGTCAAGACGCATATTTGATCCATGCGTCCTACGATGTATCTGATGTTCCTTTTTTTCTGTTCCGCTTGCCGTCCCTCGACCGCATTGAGATTTAGGTTCTAACGCTAGCGGCGAGAAAGAATGTGGCCTTGGATACTCGTCTAACTTTTAACACGACAACGAAAAATTTTTTCAAGTGCCACTTCGAGCTTGGCCGTTAGAGAGAGAGAGTTTGTGGAGCATCAGAGTTATGCGCGAGATTTTATAGAAATTAAATTCGACAGAAGAAAGCGCGCCCAAAATTATAATGATTAATTTTAAGGGTTTTATTAAATCGTTTTTTTAAAACTACTATTATTACATTTTCGCCGGAGAAAATTGATGTATTTTCCTTCCTCTTGTTTCTACCGTTTTTCCTGCCGAAGCGACGGAACGACTTCATTTTTTTGCGCGTCGGATGGTGTCGTTTTCCGTTCAATAAATGGGCGTTATAGATAATTGAAGAGGTCGATAACATGTGAAAGTCCATAATAGGAAGAAGCAGATGCAGTAAAGAAACAAATACGAAATTATTTAAATTTTGCATCATCAAGATGGAATGTTGAGGAATTCAGTTGTCATGCACGAGAGCATAAAGCTTAATAGAAATTTTAAATTTGAGAAGTGTATGTACTTGGCAGCTTAGTTGGTTAAAGAACTTACTCTGCAGGAGACCCCCGTTCGATTCCCGGTGAAGAAGTACGTAAATTTTTTCCACAAATTTCTAATTTTTGCATCATCACCCGATGGAGATAAATAGTCGAAACAAATGGTGTGACAAATTTCCCTGGAAAAAGCACAAACTTTTAATAATTCCGTGTCTGTTTTATTGACTACGCGAGTTCATACTTGTTAAAACATTATAATGCGAATACTTTTCCGTAGAAAACTTAGCGATAATTATTCCTGTAAAATTCTCTTGGGAGGGGGGAGTGACCCGCTGATTTCTTCGCGTAATGGCGCAGTACCCAACTTCGTTTCCGCTGCAATCATTCGAACGCGGCTAACGTTATAGCCAAGAGGCATCGCGTTCCATTTTCATTAGACGTATTCGTCGTCCAAACCTCTTTCGTGCCAACCAAAAAGTAAATCTTCCCGTTCGAGTTTAATGAAACGTCGTTTATATCGCACTCGAACGAGAGATCGCTAGAGAAAATAAATTCGATAACTATCGAATCGATCGTACCATTGGATCATTTCCAAACTCATTCCCTTTCGAAGTTCTATCCCCCGCAACTACTGACCTCGTTCTACTTGTATTCTTTTCCGCGCTCGAAGGTCGACCGTTCGTCATCGATCGCACTTTAGCCGTCTCTCTTCATGTGTTGTCACTCGCGCCACAAAAATCTTTCTCTTATGCATCGATTGCTTTATTCTTCTTCTTTTTATTTCTCTCGACCAACGGCTATATTTCGAGAGAGAGAGAAAAGGGAAAGGCCGATGTTCCCGCCATAGTTTCGCATTTCTTCGTTAGGGGTACCCGCGAAATGTTCCCATCGCGTCGACTAGAATTTCTCAACCTTTAGTAGACCGGGGAACACCTAGAGGAACTCATTCGTTTAGGAGCACTAGAACAAACTTTTCAGGAAAACATTTGTTACCTACCAGGTGTCCGTCATAGTACACTTGTCAGTACAAAAACGATCTAGGAAATAAATGAATGAATGAATTCAAAAAATCGATATGAAATTAAAGACGATCTCACGCATATTATACGTACATTGGTTATTTAATTTAAAAAAATAAATAGATGGAAAATGGTGAAGGATGAAAAGCTTGCGGAGCACCTATCTAATGGTTATGGAGCACCAGTACTCCACAAAGCACCGGTTGAGAAACGCTGGACTAGAGGGCTCGCCGTAATAAAAAAAAAGTCCTCCCTGGAGAACGAGATCGCCCGGAGGGATTGAAAAAGGATCCGAAATACCGGAAAATAAAAGAAAAACTTTTTTTTCTACCGAGCCGAGAAAATAATACAAGGGGAAACTAGGAAAAATAATAAGACCAGGAGAGGGGAAGTTAGAGGAGAATGGGGAGGGGGAAAGAGGGAAGGGGAGGAAGTCAAGAGGCATAATTCCGTTTGATTTCGTATCGTGGGATAGACATCGTTTTAATTCGTGGTGCGCCCTCTCAGCCTATTCCCCCTCCCTCCCCGTCCCCCCCGAACTAACACCACGCAATACCCCGCCCTTTGCCCCCCTACCTCACTTCCTCCCTCTCCTTCCATACGCACTCCTCTCCTCCTCCCACCCCTTCCCCTTCGAGGGGAATAACTCGCCGCCTCCGTTCTCTTTGCTGACCCAGCGTGGGCCCGCCTCGAGATCTCCTCCGACGACCAACTGCATTGCAAGGAATGAGGGGGGCCTTCCTTACATCCTTACTCTTCCTCCCCATATCTCTCTCCCTCTCTCTTTGTGGCATATGACGTCGAGGAAGCGGATATTCGGGGACGAGAAGAGAGTGAAGGGGCTAATTTCGGTCCGAGCACAGAGAGAGAGAGAGCTCCCTCTATTTTTTTCCTCCTACTCTTTTCAACCGGCCGCCAACCGCCTCCAACCCATGGCATCTCCCTCCTCCTACCCTCTTTCACTTCTGTCATCCTCCCCTCCCTCCCCCCCCCTTCTCTCTCCGTGCAGCGCTAACCCCGCTCTCCTTCCCTCTTCCTCGCGAAGGCCCACGTCCTTCAAAAATTCGAACGAGTGAATGCAAACGCGAGCGATGTCGTAGCAGAAGGACGGAGAGGGAGGGAGAGAGAGAGAGAGATATATAGAGAGAGGGAGGGGGGAGTGAGAGAGAAAGAGATAGAGACCCTCCACTACGCACGACTCCCGCTTCCGGTCCCTCTCTCTCTCACTCTTTTTCGTAGGAGTACCACCGCTACCACGCGATCATTCCATTTTCGTTGTTCCTCTCCGTGTTTTCTGCCCTTCTCCCACTCTCCAGCGCCTCTCTTCCCTCCTCCTCCCCTTCCTCCTCCTCCTTCCCTTCCTCCACCCCTCGCTCCCTTTCTTTTCCGTTGCGTTGCGTGGTCGGGAGAGATCATAAGGCTTCCATCTCAACGAGGAGTTCTTCCGTTCGTTCCGCCGCGAGGCGGTGGACAAATGAGCATCGGAAATGGGTCCCCGCTGTAATTAAATGCCGAGTTTAATACGTAGGGACGTATTTATATATATGTATATTCGTATTTTTTCCGTTAAGCCGTCAGTTTTCGTTCGCGTAGTGGTGGAGGTTGGGTGCACGCGCATCCGTGCTCGGGATTTTCTTCGTTTCCTCAAGACGAGGAAGCACTTATTTTTCCTAAGACTAAATTGGACTTAAATGGGAGGTGGATGATTTTCTTTCGGTGCACGCTTTTCAATCGTCCTGATGTGGTGATATTTTCCTTAATTTGGAAAGCAATCGCAAAATTTAATTATTTCTCTTTAATTTTACGGAGATTAGGAATGATAAAGATTTTTTTGTTTGTTGATGGTGTAATAGTAAAAATGGGAGGTCAAGCGTTAGCGTCTAATTATTTAAAGGGCCAATTACTTAATGGGAAGTTCAAATGATAAATTTAATTCGTGTCTCTCATTCTCTTATTAAGCCCTATTTTGGTGAAGACTTTAAATAAGGTTCCTGGAAAGGAGTGCTCTCATATATAGGGATTAACTTCGTGTTCATCAGCATGATGCGAAAATTACTCTTTACTCGCCGATTAGGTACTGCAATTGCCGTCGTAATTAATTAATTCTTTTTTGTTGTCGATAAGTACTTGCCAGTGTTGTTGTGGCAGAGATCAGTCGGGATGACGGCGTTGTTTACTAAGGATATATGAAATCCTTGAAAATAAGAATTTCCGTGCCCGTTATAAGAGTTAAAATTCGAGATCCGTGGTGTACTTATAGTCAGTAATGCGACTTTTAAAAATTTTCAAAGAAATGTTAAAATTATTTGATTACATACGCGTCGATCGCTTTTCAAATTTTCTAGGAGCGCAGAACATGAAGACTCCCTACCAGTAGATCCGGGGATGGCAACAATCTATGAGATTTTACATAGTGTATCAATTCACAGAAAAAAATGCTGTACTAAAGTAGACATATATTGTTATTAATTTGCACGCATTTCACTTTGCTTACGTCTTTGCGCTGGCACTTTACAGTATAACAATAAAGATGTCTGATATTGTGAGGATAACTTTTAGTGTGTCAGTAATCAAAAAAGAAACTGATAAAGTGTGACTCCCAAAAGAAAAACATTGCAGTTCCCAGCGGTAGGACTTTCCCGATGTAAGCTACTGCCAGACGAAATAAAGATCCGATGGATTTTGAATTTACCTTCATTCCTTCGTATCACTTCTTTAAAACTATTTGGGGTCGTCCTTTTTTATCAGCATAATTAACGAATGCATCCTTTATATATATATGTGTATATATATATATACATATTATTTATCTTCTATATACTATATCATCATCATAGGTAGTCTGTCCGTTGACAGGTCCGTGATTATTCATGGTTAAGCTTGGTTCTCCATATACTCCTATTTTCCGCAGTTTTCTTCATGACTTGATAGCTCTCTTTCCCTTTCAAGTCGTCTACTAGCTGAAACCTTTTCCTACCTCTTTCTCTTTTTCCATCAAGTTTTCCTTCTAGCACTTCTTTAATCATGCAGTCTCTCTTCAGGTAATGCCCAATCCAGTTCGCCTTCCTCTTTCTGATAGTCTGTATAATCGTTCGCTTCTCTCCTATTCTTCGTAGTACTTCCTCATTTTTCACCCGATCTGTCCATTTTATCTTCAACATTCTCTCCATATCCACGTTTCGAATCTTTCCAAGTATTTAATACCATTTTTCCTTAGAGTCCATGTTTCTGCCCCATACAAAGCTATACTCCATACATAGCATTTTATCAACTTCTTGCGGATTTCCTGCTTTATATTTCCCGTTAGTAGGAGTTTCTTTCTTCTGAAAGCGGCTTTTGCTTTTGTTATTCTGGTTCTGATATCCTCGGTACATTTTGCTTCTCTCGTTATGATGCTTCCAAGGTATTTATAATCTGAAACTTCTTCTAATGGTTTTTCTCCAATACTTATGTTCAAATTTTCTTCTTCTTTACTTGATATTCGCATAACCTTGGATTTTTCTGTATTAATTTCCATACCGTATTTTATACCTGTTATCACTAGTCTATTTATCATTTCCTGGAGTTCCTCTTCCTTTCTTGCTAGAAGTACTTGTTAATCCGCGTATTTCACTGTTCTTATAATCCTTCCTCCTATTTTAAAATCTCTCGTGCCTTCTAACGCTTCCTGCATTAGCCTCTCTCCATATATATTGAATAGAATCGGCGATAGACAACAGCCCTGTCTTACTCCACTACCGATATGTACTCCACTGGTGTCCGCATTCTCCAACCTGACCTTAACAACTTTGAGGAGTCCAAACAGATGATAGTCTGACGGGGCAAGGTCAGGGCTGTATGGTGGATGTTCTAGGACAGGGGGTCTTAACCGGGGCTGCGGGAAGATGGTCCAGGGAGTGCGGTGGGAACATCTTGCAATTTGACTTTTTTATTTCGTAATTTTCTTAGATAAGACATTTCGAACCATCCATACTAACCAGCTGCCGTCCTAGTTCATGCGCCCACATTTCTCATCCATAATATACTATCTGAAACGCTCGGCTTCGCTCGGGAAAGAGTGGCAAACGATTTTTATTGCTCGGGGGAAACGTTCCCCATTCCTTAATTACGCAAGCGATGCTTACATTAACATTTACTATTTTATATATTGTATTGTACGCATTAACGTCTTACTTAATATTCACATGGATAGATGCACCGAAGCCTTTAAAGCGGCAATAAAATTATGTGGATTATGTCAATACTATTAGTCAAAACGTAAACAATAAACAACATCTTGGTAGTCGAACAAATATAAATAGATGTATCGATTTATGTTGCGATAACTCCTTCAATGTTAATGGTAAAAGATAACAATGTTCTAATATTCCTTAAAAATCATTTGACTCACTTTAAAAGTATTCATAGACTATATTTAGACATATCTTCGCGTTAGCTATTCTTCCTCTGCGGCGGCGTGCACGGCGTGGATTTTCCTTGCATTAATCTTTAGGTGTATATCTCCATTTGAAGAGGACAATTGAGAAATTTAGCTTTGTTGCCGCCTGGTAAATGGGCATCTAAACCGATAAATTTTGGGCGTAAAGGAAAATTTCGAGCGAATTAGCAAGTAATACCACGAAACACGAACAGAATTAAAATATTCAGTCTTTCGTGCGTAAAATAATCCATTTCCCGTGATCGTAAGTTAATATTTAGGTATATTTATATCCACATCAGTGAAGGGCTGCGTGGCATTTCGGGGTTTCTCCACACCATTTCCCATGAATTCTTATGGAAATAGTATTTTGACCCCATGGGGTATAAGAGACCACACGGTCTGCAAACCTAGACCAAGTTCTTCCTTTGGTCCATAGGATGGCCCATGAAACTTTTCAATTCGATAGCTTCAACGGTGTAAAAACGTATAAAGAACATACCTACACACACACGCGCACACATACACACACACATACAAACATACACACACATCACTCTAAAATATGTATAAGATTTTGAAGCGTGTGTTTGTTCATGGAGCTCCTTCTAAACGATAAAAGCTAGAATAACTAAATTTGGTACGATTCTTCCTTACATCCTAACTTAGTGAATGGTCAACCGGGATTAATCAGTGCCGCCAATATAGGGGATTAACATTTTTCCATAAGATAACACGTATGAATCCATTTCTTGACTCGCAAGGTATTCTTCCTTGAAGCATAAAAATATGTAAATATGGACCGATTTTTTTCGTTTTTGATTTATTCGACAAATAAAACTCTATACTATCTTATTCCTGCAAAGTTTACATGCTGCACGGTCGAAGTTTTCAGAAATACGCTATTTGATTCGAAATTTTGTGGATTTTTCGTACTCTTTCCGGGCGTTGCCAAGGCGGCCGTCATTGTTATCTCCGATTCAGTTTGCTACAATGAAGCTTACAAATAGACGAAAGTTTAGCGTTATTCGATTCGCACTTTTGTTTAAGCAACGAAACGATCCATGTTTATGGATATCAACGTAAATAGATACTGATTATTATTCAGGAAGCGTTTATTGATGAAAGTAATTGAACCTTCTTTCTCTATTGAATACTGGAATCTTACATTTTTTCTAAGTAAAATCATTATATTCTACATTATAATGTTTATTAACTTAAATAGGATCACGTATCTGGTGTACATTTACCAGTCAGTGTTCAATCATGGACAACTGTACTTTGCTTTTTCACGGGTTTCTTGCTTACAAGACATAAATGTAAACATTTCATAGGCGTAATTACAGAAGAAATGAAGCTGGATTTGGCGAAACTGATATATATGATAGGAAATACAATTATCGTTATATTTGAATGCAATACGTTCGGAAATTGATTGTTACAAGCAAATATGATTAATTGTTAAGAAAAGCTAATTGTAATTTAAAAAGTATCTACTATATAGGTATTTTAAAGAGTTTGTATGTTGTGTTGTAGTAGCTTCACTAAATCCGTTGAAATTCAACGGAAAATTCTGCTAGTTAGATATATACCGAGATACTGAAGAACATTCGTTTCATTAAAATAACAAACCGTAATCACTATTCGAGGTTTGTTTACAAAGCGATTTAAACAGCCGTGCTCAGACAAACTTTCGCTATATTTTTCCGCCTTTAATTACGTTTATAACAAAGTCATTCTCTCGGTCCTACTTTGTGTGAGAAGGCTGAGATAATCCTCTAAGGAGGTTATTTTGAAATTCTAGATGAATACAGCATTACAAATTGTTTAAAAAGAAACAATCTTGAAAACTATTTTGGAAATGTTAGATAGGATTCCATTTATAATAAAATGCTAGAGGCACTTTCGTGAGGCGCATAACCGTCGCCTCACCTTTATTACAATCTTATTGTGTCTTGAACTGAGGAAAGGTTGAGTTTAAAATGTAGTTTGTAATAAGTATATTTGATTTTAAATATTATACGTTTAATAATTCGTTCAACTTAAAAAATAAAATTAATAAACATGGAAAAAATTTTGATGGGGTGCGGGATTACTATGGAACGGTGTGGGGAAGCGGGGCTCGCAAAAGGTTAAGAACCCCTGTTCTAGGACCTCAAAGCAAAGCTGCTGGAATGTTTCAACTTTGTGGACAGCATTATGGGGACGGACGTTGTTATGCAACAACACAACACCTTGGGGCAGTTTTCCTCGACGTTTACTCCAAATCGCTGGTTTCAGCTCATCACGCAGCATCTCACTGTAGCCTACACTGTTTATCATCATACCCCTTTTCTGATAATGTTTAAAGATTGGTCCTTGTTAATCTCAGAAAAGTGTGAGCGTCACTTTTCGCAGTCGGTTGAGATTTGAACTTCTTTCTGACGGGGAACGTAGGGTGTTCCACTCCATTCTCAGATGTTTGTTCTCCGGCTCATAGTGGTGGACCCACGTTTCGTCACCAGTGAGAATGCGATTCAGGAATTGATACGGGTAGAAAAGTCAGTTACACATGTCCAAACGGATACGACTGTGCTGTTCAGTGAGTTGTTTGAAAACTCTTCTTAAACAAAATTTATGGATGAGAAGTCTGCTGTGGATAAATTCATAGGCCGAACGGTACTAATCTGCAGGTGGTTTGCCACTTCATCGATAGGTACCTTTCTGTTGGCAAGAATCAGTGCGCGGACTTCTTCAATGTTATCGTCAGTCGTCGATGTGAACGGGCGCTCTGATCGTTGTTCGCCTGTGGCACTTGCTCGGCCATTTATGAACATCTCTATCCACTCGTACACGCTTCGCTGTGGAAAAGCTCTGCTACCATACTTCGCTGAATTTCTGCACCTGTTACACCTTCATCCCACAAAAATCGAATGACTGCATGCTACTCTTCTTTGGTGCATGTGATAAGCGGAGCGGCCATGTTGAAAGTCAACTGCATGGCCAAGGTCAAATAAGCCACTACAACAACAGAGAGGCTTCGTGCTTAATATTGCACACGCATTCAGCAGTGGCGACAATCTCAACAAAAAATATGAGCACTTTGCGGATACTTATTGACTCGCCCTCTATATGTAGCCTTTTCACGGGTTTCTTGCACACAAGACATTTCAAAAACGTATAATTACACAAGAAATGAAGCTGGAATTGATATATATATATATATATATATATATATACACACACACACACACACACACACACACTAGTATAAGTGCCCCTCAAAAATGACGGGGATGATCGATTTTTCTGAAATAAAATTGAGGCAGTCTTCTTTGACCAGAAGACCTGCTGAGACGGTTGCCTTCGATCCGAGCGAAGATTCGAAACCCTCGCCGCGAGTATCTATTGTGCTTCCAAATCTGACCTTTGTCCCCTCTAGCAGGTATGTTTCTGTTTTCCAGAGCGTGTCAGAGGGAGTGGCAAAGGGACAAAGGAACAGAATATGACTTTTATATATTACCGATATATTAAAATGTTTTGTTATTATATCATAATTCCATCCTGAAAATTTCATTAAATTCGGTTCAGTCGTTTGCGAGATATTAAGCTTCAAAAAATATTACAAGACAAAGTGTCATAGGGAGAAAGTGATACTGTCTTTTATGTTTTATGATATATATATATCATATGCACTGGTGGTGTAGTGGTTAGCGTGTCGGCTTTCCGTTACCAAGTTCCGGGGTTCAAACCCCGCGAATGGAGGTTTTTCACAAAAAAACAATCATCGGTGCCTGACAGTAGGCAGCAGTACTGTCACTATGGTATAGAGCCGTAAACAAATCATGTTGGCTGGGTCTATATCCAATAGAGCTATAGGCGTGATCAGGACGATTTGAACGGCTACAGTAGTGCGATGTGGAAAGCAAGAGGGAAACTACCACATTAAAATTCCCTAGTAATGATTATATGGTTGGACAATATGAGTTCTCTCGAGGTAAAATATTCCGGAGGTAAAATATTCCCCAAATCGGATCTCCGGGCGGGGACTGCCTTGAGGAAAGCATTTGTCGAAGGTAACTTACGCTTAGGTACTTGGAATGTAAAAACAATGAGGAAGGAAGGAAAGCTAGAAAACCTGAAAGAAGAAATTAGAAGAAATAGGATTGATATCATAGGGCTAAGCGAAGCTAGATGGGAAGGAGGAGGACAGTTCAACTCGAAATAATTCACGATAGTTTACTCAGGAGGAAATAGTGAGGCAAGGGGAGTAGCTCTGATACTCCGGAAAGATATGATGAAGAGCGTGAAAAAATAACAGCAACGAACGATAGGGTGATGGCAATAAAGCTAAAAGCAGTCCCAGTGGACCTGTTGATAATCCAGGTATATATGCCAACGTCCACTCATGAAGAAGAAGAAATTGAGAAGATGTATGAACAAATTAACGAGATTTACGAAGAAGACGGAAGAGGAAAGGTAAACTGCATAATAATGAGAGATTGGAACAGCATAGTTGGCAAAGGACAAGAAGAAAATATTGTCGGTCAATACGGACTTGGAAAAAGAAACCGAGGAGGAGAAAAACTGGTAGAATTCTGTGTTAATAACGACTTAGTAGTGACTAATACATGGTTCAGAAAACATAAACGAAGGCTGTACACATGGAAAAACCCAGGAGATAGAATGAGATATCAAATATATTACATCCTAGTAAAACAAAGATTCAGGAACAGCATAAAAAATGCTAAGACATTACCAGGAGCAGACATTGATTCAGATCACATCCTTCTAATAGTCGATGTAACTACAAAGCTGAAACAAATAAGGAAAACGAGAAGAGATAGACAGATTTGGGACCAAGAAAAACTGAAAGAAAGGAAAGATGCCTTCAGCACGAAGTTGGAAGATCGCCTTAGAAATTTGGAAAACAAACCGAAGACCGTGGATACAGAATGGGAGGAAGTGAAAGCCTGCATCAAAGATACCTTGAATAAAGAGATTGGGAAACAAGAGAAGAAAATCAGGAAACCATGGATCACTAAGAAAATGCTGGAGAAAATGGATGAGAGAAGAAAATGGAAAAATGTTAACAGTGAAGAAGGTAGAGCTAATTATAGACGCATAAACAATGAGTTGAGAAGGGTAACAGATAAATCTAGGGAAATTTGGATAAAAGAAAAATGTGAGGAAATACAGCAGATGGAGAAGTTAGGACGGTACGATATGATGTACGCTTGGGCACTGGAGTTAGAAGCCTAATGGGATTCATGGTAAAGGAATTATTAATACAGATGGAAAAATAGTCGCAGAACCAAAGGATGTATCACAGGTATGGGACGAATACATTTAGGAACTATACAAAAAGCAGGCAGGATCGGTACAAATGGAACTGGAAGAAGAGAATTGCATTGAAGAAGACATCTTGGGACCAAGTATTATGAAAAGCGAAGTAGAAAAGGCGATGCTGGAATTAAAGAAAGGAAAAGCTACAGGCAGCGATGGAATACCGGCAGAGGTACTTAAAGTCATGGGATCGGAAGGACTAAAAGTGATTACGAAACTAATTAACAAGATTTACGACTCGGGAGAGTGACCTCACGGTTTCTTAGATGTAACAATGATCCCTCTAAAGAAGAAGCCAAGGCAATGCAGTGTAAAGACTACAGAACGATAAGCCTACTGTCACACACTTCGAATTCAACGGGCACTTCCGTTATATCGATATATATATATTTATTTATAATCATTGATCTATAGGTGACACAATCTATGCGTATTTTTCCTGCGCCGAAACCGCCTTCACCATTTTATATTATAAATGTGGAAAACTTATGTCTTAGATTTAAGAACATTTGAAACTTTTAAAACTTAGGCCGTTTTTAATGTTCGGACAAATAGTAGATTTAAAAAATTTCGAACCGTTAAGGCATCAATCGTTTTAACATAAAGTTGTATGGGAAATCGAACCACCGAAATAACTTCACTTTTCAAATAATACGCACTTGGCATATAACGAGGGAAATCTGAAAGGAGAAAGGAAAACATTATCAATCTTTAAATTACCATACAAATATCTCGTCCATCAAGAAGTAAACCGACAAGAAAAGTAGGCATCGAGTATCCCGAAATTTGAAGGAGTTTATTAGGATTTGAAAAAATGACCAAAATAATAAATTTGTGTAGGCCTTCAGTTGGAAGAGATGGGAAAGTTAAAATTTTCGGTAAACTTGCCTTAGACAAAACTTTTAAATATGGCGAACACCGGGTTATTTTCTGGGATATCCAGCTAGCACCACTATACTTTTGCAGAATTTGATTTGTTCGTAAATAAAATCAAAACAACTATATTATAATGTCCTTTCGTATGTTTAGAAAGAAAACAAGCGAACAAATTAAAATACCGGTGCTAGGGAAGGCAATTTTAAACATCTTAGATGTGCACGATAAGTCTGCCAAGAGCACAGAATTGCTCGCGAGCACCAGGCTGCGAACACCTACATAGAACCACGTTGAAAGGATTTTTGAAGGAACTTTATTATGGAATTTAAGAATAATATTTGTCTTCTTCTGACGGCGTATAGAAATGAATCTTTGCTGGCTCGATTTCGCGTGAGATATTTTTTCATAGTCATGGATGAATTAACTAGATGCTCGGCGAGCGTATGTTGATTCCTGCTTCTCAAAGATAGCGGGGAACTTATATAATGGTCGATTATCTAAAAAAATCTATTCGCGTTTCCACTAATGGCTTTATAATGAAATTGCCTGAGAATTGCCGTTAACTGAAATTTTAGAAATGTTCCTGCAAAGACAACAAGTAAATGTAAGTTTTCCGTCAGAATATGACCCAAATTTTTCTACAAGAAACGGCTTTGTCAGGAGAATACGGAGATATAAATTTCGCGATTCGTAGTTTTCCTTCCCGTTACGATTAGCGAAAAATTTAATTTTATTCTGAAACAATTGGTATACATCTTTTCGTCAGTTTGCTGGTTCGTCCAATGCGATGACGGGCTGTAGTCGTATTTTGACCGTATTACCATTTTAAACTTAACGAACGCGCGTGTTAATAATCCAACCCATTAGGAGAGGGGAAGACTACTTCATCGTAAATCAGAGAAAAATGGCCGCTTTAGAAAACCTACTCCCTCCCGCTATTGACGAACGTGGACACGAGGGTCGTTCTTTTGGTTGCCATAGTGAGACGTAATTTACGATGGAGTTGCAAATTTAGTACATAATACCACATTTCAGCGCTGGCATAAACCTCAGTTTTCCTCTTGTGCCGAGCGCTAAAAAGCATAAATTTCGAAAGCATTCCGCCAAATCTGCACTTAAGATTAACACTATTTCGCATAAGATAACCATGCGTGCTATTACATATTTTAGAAGATTATTTTGGAAAGTTTTGCGCTAACCTTAAGACGGGAAACAACTTCACGGCCATGTTACTCGGTCCGCTTGAAACGCGATTCATTTAACGAAAATTACGAATCCCTTTTCCGCTACGATTTCGCATAGCTTTATTTTTTTCCCCATCCGACAATTTTCTGCATCGATTGCTCCGAATCGCGACTTTTCTTGTTCTCTTTCTCTCCTTTTCGTCCCTTTCTGACCAAACCTAAAGGAAAACGCGTTTCGGGACATATCGTTTGATTTTTTTAAAATCGAGATCTTCGCCGTTCGGGTAAAAATTTCCGTCATTTAAGTTTTGACGAATCAATCGAATTGGTTCTTCGAGAACTCGAAAATTTTCTAATTTTAGCCACAATGGAGGATATTCGCGTTAACCAAAGGCGTGCTAAGAGGAGGATTTCATTCATATTTTTGCGACTGTGTGTGTGTGTGTGTGTATTAGGGACCTGCGAATCGCTAATTTTCTTTCGAATCGAATCGACAATCTCGATTCGAATTCGAATCAGAATTCTAATCGAATCGGAGGGGCATAAGACAGTTATGCATTTTTATATACTAACACCTACATAATTACAAATATGCATGCCTTTCGTGTCACATACATATGTTGAATGGTGATATAACTGATTAATGTCGTGGCTAACAACATTAGTGTGAATTTTATTTTCAAGTGATATTTGATTGGAAGATAGTTTAATTATTGTTAAAATAAATTATTATAATATCGGTTGTGTTTGCTAATTAAGATCCGTTATGATCTCACCCGACCTTTAGATAAAGTTTGAAAATATAGAGATATGCATATTAAGCTACAGTGCAGTTTAGACTGAAACAAAGAAAACTAGAAATCGGTAGTTTAAGTAACTTTAATCTTTGCAAATCCTCTTGTTCAAATTTAAAAATTAACCCATTTAATTTCGACATTTAAATATTTTCATGCAGGTACCCTGAAAAATCGTGTACCTCGGGAAATTCTCCGATCATAAGTATTTCGAAGGAAAAACAATAAAGAATGGAAATGAAATTTGTAATTTAAGACATTCATCCTTGCCTCTCTATCCCCTTGGTTAAAAAACGTTTCAGAATAAGTATTTTCTAACTATTCTCCATCCAAATTCATCTACTAAAGCAAAGCAGGTATAGATGAGAAAATATTTTCAAATTTCTCATTTTTTCAAATTCGCATTCTGCGAATGAATTTACGAAGATTGACCGTGAAATCCTTAAAAAACGATGTCATTATTAAATAGATGCAGGAAAAAATAAATGTGTGGAGAACACAATAATAAAAACTCAAACGATAAAATACTTTAATCAAATACTAAAAACTACAGAACATCTCTGAAATATTATATAATACACAAAATAAAAATAAGGAAGTGAAGATTATCTACAAGCAGGAAATTAAACAAAAAAGATAATTTTTTCAAAGGTTATAACAATAAATCTTTGTTCTTTCGAGCCCAAATTAAAGTCTCTGTATTATGTCTGGAAAGATTAAAACGTTTATCTGTTATTATTTGTCCTCCTACTGAATTGACTCTCTCTGATGAACAGTTTGTGGTTTGGATAGCGAGTATATCATGTGCAACTGTTGATAACAAAGGAAAGACTTCCTTCCAGTACTGCAACGGATCACCATCACGATCAATTGACGGCTGTTTAGAATAAACTCCGACTTCGCTTTGAAATCTTTCTGTAACTGAAGGCTCTCTGCTGCAGGAAGCGTTCTCGTGCTGTGCTGCATGCACTTTTCTAAAAAGTGAATCTAGTAGACTGTCTTTCCGAATTTCCGGATCAGACTGCGTACTTTCAACAGCGGATATGATATCACATTGCCCTGCGTCACTCCCAACTTCTTTGTCCTTTGGAGCTGAAACCAATATTTCTATGAATGCTACAGCTTGCTTGGCCTGAGATTCTGTGAATAAAAAAAGCTTGAATCTCGGATCAAGAAATGTGGCCGCTAATAAATAATCTTTGGATAGATCAAATCTAGTGTTTAGTTGGTGTAGAAGTTCATCGCGAAATAACTGTACACCAGATGATGAGTTTGAAGACAACTCTTCTTTTAAAACCGAAATACATGGTATAATAAGACATACTAACAACAGCTTCAGCGCTCAAGATTTTTTACCAAAATGATTTTAATTTATCATCTTTTCTATTAATCACTGTGATAACAATGCAATATGTTAGCTTGTCTTAAAAAGTCAGCCTAGTGTGTCACTTGTGGCTGAAATCTGGCTGCGACTTGTGGTAAAGTGGCACGTGCCCTCTGTGCCCCTACCTTAATCCGCCTAAGTTCGTACCACGATATAAAGATGGTTGCTCTAGAGTAGTAGTAAAGAGCACTGCTGTGCAACCTTGCAAATATACATGTTCCGACCTGCATAAAGTATAAAGACGGTCTTGCAATTGATTCGACATTTACGAATCGGTCTCCTTAAATCCGAATCGAATCCGAATCCTACCCCCGATTCGAAGTCGAATCGAATCACGAAGCTTCGCAGGTCCCTAGTGTATATGTGTGTGTGTGTGTGTATATATATATATATATATATATATATATATATATATATATATATATTCGATGTTCCGTGTCTCATTCTCTTTTTTCACGCTTTCCGCTTATTTTTTTATATATTCCCATTGTGTTCTCCCGCTTCCTTCTTCCCCTTCCCTCGTCCTTGAGTTGTGTTCCTAAACTTGGAATCACCTGAAACCTCTGCTTATCCTCTTCGCTTTTGAATCATTCTAGTCTCTCGCATAGCAAGTATTCCACCACTTTCGAACTCTCTTGGTGGCGGAAATGAGCCATAAAATCTGGTCAGATAATTCTGAGCCTGGTTTTGTCTTCAGTCTGACTGCCGAAAATTGCTAAATCTTTGTATATAAAAAAATCGGCAATAGCCGACAGCAGAGTTTTTTGTGACGTGTTTACAGAAGACGTCAATCTAATTCGATGGTTACCGATACCGTAAATTGAAATAGTCCGATTCTTGAACTCAGTGTTTTTTTATATCAAATATGCGGCATTCGGAAGGGGGAAAAAATTTATATACGTACTTGCGGTTTCGAAACGACCTTGATTGTTTCGTTCTCTCCACGCAGCAATTTCTACGGCTCCAAAAAGAATACATGAATAAGAAGCAACGCTCACTTTCTCATCCAAATTTTCCACACTTGGTTACCCCGCGGGAATCTCGTGATAGCTTTTTCCTCAAATTTAAAAAAAACATTCTTTCGAAAAAATAATATTTTTCGTTCTACCGTCTCTCACAATATCCAAGTTTGGTATTTTTTTCCATCGCGTGTTCAGATACTAGAAATTATCGCGCGGTATTTCGTAGGAATGACGCGGCTGTAAATACATCGATATTAAATGCAACATCAATCTTCGTTACAAATTCGTCTCGTCAAAAAAGTGAGCGACTTAGATTTTTGTGTAAGGAACCTTATAATTTCAGGCGCTTGGCATAGTTACAGTGCATTTTATATTTCCTCCAAATTAATCGTTTTCAAACAAACCTATCTTTGTAACCAAAGTTTCTTTACGGTTCATCGTCTCATTCAGTTATCGTCCTCTTTGATGTTGATGTAAATTTCCTTTGATAATTTATCCACATAACACATCAAATCCTTGATGAATTTAACCGACTAAAAGAAATTTTCCGAAGTGGTAAAAAACCTTGTTGAGCTGAACATCACATCGCATTAACTTTTAGAATAAAAAATACTTTAAAAAGGCGTTTTGATTTCGTATGAAAAAATTAATTTACTTTAACGAGGAAAAAAAACTTTAAAACCTTTGCTAAGAGGTTTACAATTCCGTTATCGACGTTATTCTCTTGCCGTGATATAACGCACGAAATATTTAGCGCCGGCCAAGGGTTCGATGCGAATATACTTTGGCGTCGATAAAAATCTTGATAAATGCTTCTTTTTCTTTTGCTATTAGCGTGAATCCTTGATCTGAATCCATTATCCCCTCTATACTACTCCCCCAATCGTTTTTTCTCTCTCCCGATATTTTATTTCTTACGCTCTCATTCCCCTCCTTGTCACCCTCTGCCTCCATTCCTTCTCACCACCGTTTCTCTCCTCGATCGAATTTAGTCATTACACTCATGCACACGTTTTATAACTTTATTGCGCCATAGAATCCATCCGATGTCTCTCCCTATTTCGTCCTTTTCCACCAGATCCTTATTTATAAGCAATCAGTGTCCTTATAACAAACGGCTGTGTTTCCTTCTCTTCCGTTATGCCCTCTCTCTCGCTCTATCCTTCTCTTCTTCCATTCTCCTACACATCCCTTCTTCCCTCATTTTCCTACCACTAAGTTCAATGAAGCCGACAGAAAATCCTTCGTCCCAACTCATTCCTCCTTACCTCTATCCTCTCCTCCTCCTCCTCCTCCTCCTCCTTGAAGAACCCTCCTCCAAGAAAAACCTCTTCCAACTCCTCTCCCGTTTTCCTTTACACTCCTTCTCCACCTCCTTAATAAACCCTCTCTCCCTCCCTCCCAACTCTCTCCTTTCCCTTTCCATCTTTTAAAAAAAATCATGCGCATTTACCTTACCACCTCTCTCTCTCTCTCTTTATGTCCGTCTCCTCCCTCCTTCTCCCTCTCTCTCCCCCTCTCCCTTCAACTCTTCTCCTTCCACTCCTTGACTCCTCCGTAACACTCCCCAACTGACAACACCGTCCTTGGGAAAGCCGAAACTGTGAGATGGGGATGCGATAGAAGGAGGGAGGGAAGGGCGGAGGAGATGGAGAAGAGGGGAGGTGGAGGAGACGGAGGACCGGAAGGGAGTAGGAGGGTGAGGATGAGGGATTCGGACGGGAGGGGAATGGAATGAGGAGAGTGAAAAGGGGGAGGGGGGGTTGGTTGTGAGGGGGAGGGGAAAGGGATAAGGGTTTCGCTCGAATGACCGATCAGAAAAATTATCATCACAGTCACCATCTACCCACACACACAAAGATACACGCGCGCCTCATTCCCTCGTTTTTTTCGGTCATCTCTCTCTCTCTCTGCCTCCCTCTCTTTATCTCCCTTCTCTCTCTCTCCTTTTTTTTTACTTTTTTCCGCTCCTCCGCCGACTGTCACCGCAGCCATGGTTGCTGTGAGAGAGAAGGGGTTTTAGCAAGAGGGCGCTACAGAGGCGCGGAAAGAGGAGATGATATTTCAGTCTCTTGAGAGAGAGAGAGAGAAAGAAAGAGGACGTAGAGAAAGAGGGATCTCCTTTATAGATACAGCACTTATCTCCTTTCTCGATGGTGCCGTATAATTCCAGGAATCGGGGACGCACGTGAGATTAACATTTGATCGAAAGTAAATCCAATTGTTTCCACATCGGTTATACGCGTCTGGTATCGGCATGGAACATGGAGGTTTTCGTTTTTAATTCGGCCTATCGAACGACGATCGGAATGCTTTTGGTTCCATTCTCGTAAATACATTTCGAAAAGTTGCGGAGGATATGTGTAAATGTCTGCCTCGATTTCATTTTTAGTGAAAATGCTCGATATGCCTAACTGCATAACCTGTACTGAATGTCTGAGCGGATTATTATTTGGATGATGTTATGAAGAGGCGTTTTGGTGGAATGACAAATGTTCCCTTCCACGTATCCACCTACGTTAATAAACGAATAGCAAATTGATTTGCTTGCACAATTTATTGGCTTGAAGTCAATGACAACAGTATGTTTAGATATATCAAATTTTGGTTAGCATAAAATATTTAATTTGTCCTTGGTTTTCTTTCTACGGAAGGACAGTTGAGTTTAATGTTTTAATATTCTAACTGTTTTTATTTTAAATGCGATCGTCGAAGATTTATAACGTAAAGGTAGTTATATCATTAAATTGTGCCGAATGAAAGTATTCGTTTCTAATTCTTATTACAATGATTGTGACTAGACAAAGTTAATAGGATATCGCGGTTCGACAGAATTTTGAATTGTAAAGGATGTGTGGTAAGCTCTCACTTATTTTCAGATTGCCAGCGAGTCGGGGATTAGAGGCTAAAAGCTATTGTTATCAACTATATCTGTGACGTAATCAAATTTAGTGAATATATTCGTGTTTAATCTCCATCAAAAGCTAATCGCATGACGTTTTCTGAGGATTCGTATTGTTTTAGCCGAATAAACGTTATAATATTGTTGTCACACGATCCGATTAGGGAAGAATGGTCCTTTTTCATTTATAAGAGAGGAGATCTGAAATGCAAACACATCATTCCTAACTCAATCTCTCCCGAGTAGTTTGTCAATATGGAGATATAATAAAGCATGGCTCCGACCATCTTACAAAAATTGGAATTTTTAAGACGCATGCCACGGGCGGTTTTTATTTTCTCTTCTCCTTGACTTCAATCTCCTAATAGGTTCTTTCTTGATTTTTTTTATAGAGGGAGACACTTAAAAAAACAAGAAGGAAGCAACAAACAAAAGATTGCGACGAAGGCGGAGAAAAAAGGATCCGCGAGGAAAGCCCTTTCCCTATTTGGTAGAAAAACCTTAAATGGAAGTTAATTAGTTCGTAAACGCTAAATGTAAAAATCGATGCTCACAAGATTTCAAACCCTCCCAAATTAAAAATTGAAATGAAAACTCTATTGCCACACGTAATGCCATTTCCTTGAATCGAGATAACATCTAACTATATGGTGCAAGGATGAAATATGTGTTCCGATAAGAAAAAATTCTCAAGCGTTATATTATACAGTTTTCCAAAGTATTCTTACCAATCACGACATGTGTATTAATTTGTTTTTAGATGTTTTTTTCTCATTCTTATTGCCATGTATAAGATTAGGGAAACAATGATATTCCGGAAATTATAATTTTTTGTATCGTCCGTAATTTTTATATAGGAGAAGATGGTTTCTAAAACTCAAAATTGAAAAATAAAGGCGAAACAATTTCCTTGGGCTATTTAAAAAGCGTGATGAGGGCTAGTAAACCTTCACGATTCGACGGATGGAGAATCAATATCATTCCGAAATTCCAACGGAAAACTTAAGTATTTTCTTTATCCTTTTACGATTTCCTTTGTAAGCCATTTCGCGATACGTGTCGCAAATTACGATGCGTCGAAGTCTTCCAAATGTCTCGCAGAAGAACCGTCTCTTGTTTCAGCGAAAGGCAGCTCTTCTTATTTCTTTCACATAAACCTTTCAATGTGAAAACTTTTATTTACCATTGCAACAAAGAACTTAAGAGACATTTAAAGAGTCCGAAAACTTTTACAGTCAGAAAACCATACCGGAAATATTCACCCTATTAATGACACATATTTTTATGACCCCAGAGAGATTTACGAGCCGACCGAAAAAGAAAATGAGTTCGTAAGAAAGCGAGAAAAAATTCGCCTGTATTTTTCCGAGCGTTGTTTATGTGGCAGTTTCGCCTGTGATGATCCGCTTCTTCGTATCGGTTTTTGGAAAAAAAAAAGAAAGAAGATACCAGCATCGCCGCTACGGTCACATTAGCAGAGAGATAGAAAGGAAAAGGGAGATAGATGAGGAGAGAGAGAGATAAGAGATGAGAAGAGATACGAAAAGAGATGGAGTCGCGTAAACGTCGCTATCGGAGCAAAAATTGAGCACCAGAATATCAGCCCTTTAAACTGTAATTAATTACACGTGTTGAATTTTTTTTAAGTTAAAAGGATATAAGAGATAGAGAGTCACACAAAAGTCTCGAATATTTCAACGGTAGCAAAACTCTCGAGAGAGAGTTTTAGAGCGTCATTTCCGAGGCAATACGTCCCGACATCATCGTCATTCTTCCCTCCCTCCCAGGGAGGAGGAGAGGGAGAGAGAGAGGGAAAAAACCCTCCCTTCTCCCCTCTTTAATCCCCTTCTCTCTCCCTCAGTGCCTCGTTCATCTACCTCCCTCCCTTCTGCCACCCGCATCCCCTTTCTTCCTCCCACGCCCAGAGACAAAGCAGCCAGGCGTCCCCTCCTCTCCCTCCCCTCCCTTCCTCCCTCCCCTCCTTTCCTCCCTCCCCCCCCCTTCCCCCCTCCCCATACACCCCCTCTCTCTATGCTCCGGGCGTATGTCGTCAGCGCTGGATGGAGTGGTGCAATGCGGTGCAGTGGGTGTTTTCGGGAGTTGAAGCCGTTCTGCGGGAGAGGAGGGGAAATGAGGGGAGGGAGTGAGAGAGAGAGGGAGGGGGGAAAGAGGGAGAAGGAAAGCGGGAACGCATCGCGGGTATGAGATGTGAAAAGAGCGAGAGGAAAAGAAAGGGGAAGCGAGGGGTAAGAAGAGGAGGGAGGGTGGGAGGGGAGGGGAGGAGGGGGTATTCCAAAACCCCGGTTTTCCTCCGTTTCACTCCAGCGCTCCACGTGCCGTATAAAGGAAGAGGTTCTCTCTCTTTCTCTCTCTTTCTGTCTCGCTCACTCTGCCCTCTTTTTACTCCAATTCAGAGCTTCTTTCGAGATCCCTCGATACTTCTTCTCCCTTCTTTTCCTTCACCTCCCTCATTCCCGACTTACATTTCCCTCGCGCGCGCTCACACACACACACACACCTCGTTTGTTTCTTTGATTTCGGGCGTTTTTTTCTTCTAAATAGGATTGGAGCTAAATGGAGGATGATCCGAGATCTCACCCTCCTCGCGAGATGCGAGAGCATTACGAATATCGATTCTTTTTTGTCGTCGATTCTTGAGAGTTTTGAATGGGAAAGGAGATGGAGGATGTAATGATACCGTATCCCGTGGTGGCTTTGTATCGATCAGAAGTTCCGTATGGTTTTAAGTTGCGTTGCGTAGCCCGCGATTTACGCGCCTTAATTCTCAAGTGGATTCCGGGAGATTGAGTTCGTCTCCAAAAGCAGTGGAAAGGATTCTTAGGAAGAATGTAAGTTGTACATAAAAGTACGTAATTGTCTCCTGGATGAAACTGAAAATACCACGGACAAAGATGCGAAAGCAATAAGGATTTGTTGTTCTTGAAGGAAACGAATTTTACTTGGGATCTTCGATTCAATTGGCGTACAGAAGTGTTTAACAGATATTCGACGCGTTTTGTGAGAATTTTATCGAAGATTTGATGTTGTCCTGACAAATTCATCCTATTTGGGCTTAACAGTCTTGCTCACTATGTGAAATATCGATTTATCATGGGAATAATTCGTAATTACCTTCGTCAGCCACTCGATAAACCTTTATTATTGAATTTTTGAATGACGCATGTATATTAATTGCATTCAGCAGGATATTTGAAATAATTAGAGAAAAACATTAAATCACGCCAATTTAAATAAACTTGGATAGGAGGATTTGTACCTTCGGATGTAATAGATAGGCTTTTTCGTTTCAGGCAAATAAGAAATGATTACAATTTCGTATCTGCACCTCCCACAGTATCTCGTAAACTCTCGAAACCAGACAGGAGGGACGAAAAAAACAAGGATTTCATATATAAATAGATAAAAACGGGAGGGAGGCAATATTGCGAAGGAAAATCTTTCGGCAGACTGAAATAAAGGCTACCGGACATCACGTTATTCCTTTGTTTGGCGATGTTAATAAAAAAGTCTCGTCTGAGGATGACGCGCGTTCGAGTGCTCGGACTCTTTCCACGCGCTCCACCACGTGACCCGCCTTATAGTTGAACAAATGGACGCGAAGGGGCGCCAGTTTGGTCGGCCTCCCTTTGGCGCCACAAGGGCGTTGGCCGTGTGCGGTTCTGCAGGACGATCAGCTCGGCATGTCTGTCGTAATGTCCATCGTGTATGAGCACGTTGGGTGGGACCGTTGCAAACAGGGGGGAAAGAGCAGCTGATTTCACTCAAACAATTGAAGAGAGAAGGGGATTGGGCGGAAAACATCGCAGCGTAATAATAATGAAAAATAAAAGCGGGATCTGTCGTTGCCAAACCGAGAGAGGAACTGACGCCTACGTCGAATGGGTCGTTTTATTTCTGGAAACGAATATAACGAATTTGCCGCTGTTAAAATCCCTATTCATCTCCCATTTGAAATGATTCCATGGAAGAGTTCCGGTTTAATATATTTTTGTGGCTCCGGAAGAATGTGAACCGCAAAATTAGAACTTTGTTTTCTCATAAATCGATGGCAGTAACCTCCAACACGAATGTTAACTTTTGTTGTGTCTAATTAGCACCGCGGAGAATTTGATGTGATTATTATTTCATTAAAACTCTCAAAGATTTACGATCCTTTTTTTTTTGGCCGATACGACGTGGAAAGTGGTCGGATTTTATGTTTATTTAAATTTAGAATTATTGTTGCCGTGAACACAGAAGGAAACTTCAAGGGAGGATTTAGCCTGGAGGATGGGTTCCTTCATGCGTGGTTCAAAACCTACAGATCGGCCGCGTATACGTCTTTACAGGAAACAAAAAATTCGACGCGGGTGTGCGAGGAAACAGCGAAATCCGCCTCATAAAAGTTTTGGGAGTTATTTTAATTTTGTAAATTATAAACTCGCTCGATTTTTTGTTGCAGGAGCATGAACGCTTAAGACGGATCGACAAACAAGAAGGCGTTTCTTATAGTCAAAATGTGTTACCAACTCTTTTGGTTGAAATTATCACTTCCTCTCTCTCCTTCCTCTTTCATTCTCTTTCTTCCTTTCTCCCTTTCCTTATTTCTCCCTCTATTTATCTCTCTTTCTATCTCACTTTCTCTTCATCTCTCTTCCCCTCTCTCCCTCTTCCTACTCTTCTCTTTTTCTTCCTTTCCTTCTCTCATCTCTCGATCCCCCTCTCTCTCTCATCTCTTCGTCTCTTAATCCCTCTAGTCCAGTTTCTTCCTTTTTCTCTTCCTCTCTCACATCCTCCCTTTCTCCATCTTCCTCCCTCTCAATCTCTCCATTTTCATCTCTCTTCTTCCCTCTGTACCTCTCTCGTTCCTTTCTTCCTCCCTCTCTTCCTTTTTTCTCCTCTCCCTTTCTCTCTATTTCTCTCCCTCGCCTTACCCTCTTCCGTTCTCCCTTCATATCTCTCCCTCCCACTCCCTTACCCTTTCATTCCTCCTCCTCCTCCCTTTCTTCCTTCGTAGGCCACTCCTCTTTCCATATCTCTTTTCCTGGTGTACCTCCATTGCTCTTTACTCCCAACAGCCTACAACCCACTCATCTTGGGGCCTCCAGTCCCTCTCATTCCAGAGTAATTTTACGACGCCTTTGAGAAAGAATCGGCAACTGGCCTTGGTGAGCACGGAGCTCCTCATAAAACATCCCGATCTTTTTTTTGCTTTTTTTTGTGCTCGCATCTTACACGAAGTTCCCAAATACGCCCTCCTCAACTTATACACCCTTTTCACTCTCTCTCTATATCTATCTCCCTCCTCTCGCGGTGCGGAGGAGGAAGAGTAAAACGGTCGGAGGAGTAGTGAAACGGGGGTGGGAAGGAGAGAAGAAAGAGAGAGAGAGAGAGATAGACGGAGGGCTGGGTGGGAAAAGCGGCGAGAAAATATTTTTTTTTTTTTCTCCCCGCTGCGGAGGATATGCGAGGCAGCGGCTGGAAGGAGGTTTTTTTTTCTTCTTTCCTTCTTCCTCGAAGGGAGAGCGGGAATGAGGAAGGCGGAGGAGGGGAAACGGGCGAGTGATAGTGCCTTCGGGGGGCAGGTAAGATGGACGAGAGCGGTGGGAATTAAAAGAAAGGTAAAAAGATTTCCTTTTGGGAAAGATTCACGGAAATTTTTACAGCCGAGGGTTAATGATAAGTACAAATACATGTGGGATACGCACCGTGGTCGGCCGACGGGAAGCCGCGTTTCGTGCGTCTTTCTTTTTCGTCCATCCGCCTTTACGGGCTGTGGCAGCCTCCTCTGGCGTTTCCACTTCGACCGTCACCTCGTATATTCGATGCAGGTTTCGACGGCAGAGAATGCACCGTGGAACACACGAGCGAAATCCACGAAAACAGTTGCCTTTCATGGAAAGCATATTTTTTTAATTAAGGTAAGAAAGGCTTCCGAAAGATATGGTTGTACTTTTCGAAATTTGAGCGACCGAGAGTGAAAAAGATTGCGAAAATAACACGGACGAGTGGAAGGGATCGCTTTAGGAAGGCATCGCAGCGGCGCCTGTCTTACCGACTCGTTAATAAGACGCTAAAACAGGATGAGATCGCAGTCGACGACCATATATAGCTCTTAACGCGTTTACTGTGTTTGAAATCGTGCGCGATAAAGTGCCGCCCCCTTCTGCTTTCTAATTTGATCGTGTTGCAAATACCATAATATTTAGATTCTCTTAGCACTTCTGATTCAGCCCATCTTAGTATGAACTTTTTAGAGACTCTATGTGGCAGCGTAAGAAGCGTGGAAAGGTACAGTATAATCGTAAACTCCTCGAAAAGTTTGCAATCACCGAAATCGTAGGTAGTGGAGGTAATGAGCATAAAAGTCGACCGTGGTAAAAGAAAATACGTAGATATAATCGCCAGAACCGACTGGTATTGCTGGTCCTTTTTTTTCTAATATGATATAGCATGCAAATAAATATTTTCGTTATTGGAGACATGATGGAATATCGCCCATTGCCATACGCTTTCGGTGGTTTGCGGGGATAATGATGTAAATGATCTTAGTCGATTCTCGGAGCCTCTTTATTAAGAAAATGAAAGAAAAATATCAGCGATTTATTAACCAAGTGGCCACAAATGAGAATAGGACGGAGCGGGCGGATGGTCTTTCTTCGTTTCGGTGTTGCTCTATCCCAGGGATCCGCAACCTGGTGCTCGCGAGCACCGTGGTGCTCTGTAGCAGTCTTACTGTTCACTTCTAAGACGCTAAAAGTCTTTCCTTTATAGCATTAATTTGATTTGTTCTCCCGTTTTCTTTCTAAACCTACCAAAGAACGTTTTTAATCATAATGACGTTGAATTGGTTTAATTTATGATCATTCTTACTATTACAAAAGCATAGTGGTGCTCACTAGGTGCTCTAGAATGTAAATTGGTGCTCGCCACATTGGAAAGGTTGCGGAACCCTGCTCTATCCTATGATCTATTAGTGTTGCGTGCGCTCTGAATCCTAAACCCAAATTCTATTCCGCCGTGTTGGTTTACAATTGCGGGCGATTATAAACGTGAACTCGCTGAACTGGGCGCCACTCGGAACCCCTTAAAGATTACAATCGTCGTGGTTAGCCTGATTTCCGGAATCGCCATTTTTTTTAAAGAGAGCAGTCGTTTGTGCCACTGTTTGCTGCTTGTCGGTTGAGCGCTGCTCGTGCAACGACATATATCGTTGTCTCTTTGCTCGACTGTAAAGATGGTACGGCGAACGACCAGCCTCGCGTTACGACAGTAGCGATAAAAGCATTTCCGGTACAACTCCTTTGTTGCTTGCCAAACCGATCGTTTAAGAAAGAACATTTATCATTAATACAATGATATTTAAGTAGTTGTCATGTGACGATTTACGACCTCCAGAGGCGGAATAACAAGTCGGTATAAAATTCCAATTATTTAGATACCCGAGTCGTGTTTCTCGATAAACGCATGGAAATTGACGGTTTTGTGGCGTTTTTAATTTGACACGTAATTTCTTAAAGTTAAAAACATTCTTTTCGGAGTTTCTTAACAATTCTGACTCGTCGTTTGGCAATTAAAAGGTTTCCTTTAAAAATAAATCCCAATATGGCAACATAAGCAACAAAAATATAATATTTTGATTTTACAGTTGTAGAACATATTTCAAGAGCATTTGGTTTTTGGTTATTTAATCAGTCTGAATCCGTCACGGTAATACAGATACGAAGCGTTAAGTGGAATTCTAATCGGGAATTGGCTCATCTTCTTTGGTGCAAAGCAGAATGGCAGCGGAGAATAATTACGACGGAGGAAAATAATTAAAAGTAAACGCTGAAAATTAAAGTCGAAAAATGAGAAGAAAGAATAAAAAAGGAAAAAAAGAAAGCGTTGGTACCTACAGAGAGAGAGAGGATGTTAAAGGATAGATTGTAAGGTGGGAGGACAAGGAGGCGAGAGTAAGGATGGTTGATGTTAGGTGCAGAAGAGAGCATACAGAGAGGCAAAATTTTTAACAATACTATGTGAGATAGGGGAGATAATTTTGGGGAAACTTTGGGATAGAAGAAGAAAAAAGAATCGGAAGGGTGCAAGGGCGCGAGGGATGTGAGGAGAGAAGGACTGATCGATTGGCTACTCTAGTCCGACGTCATATATATATATATAATAGATATATATATTTTTCCGAGATTCCCGCTCAAAGGCGGTGGCGAGAGGAGAGGGTGGGGTAAAAGGGATGAGGAGGAAGAAGAGAGCTATAGGGTTCACGGGGACATGAAAGAGATTTTTATTAGGCGTTTTGGACGTGCTCTGTTCAAAATATTTATACCGATTACGTAAAACTGAACGCAGTTAACACTTGAAGAACACACGAAAACCTTTATTCAACGTTTTTCACTTCCTAATTATTTACACCAGATTATAATTGACGTTATTTTTTTTACCGAATCCTTATCAAGCCGATCTTATCTAAGATAGGAATTTTTCCTACGCTTTGCGTCTCTATTACTTTTTAATTTGAGAAATAATTGTAGCGTATTAAATATGTGAAAATTCTTTAGGAAGAATTGCTAACTTTTCATGAGATCTTTGTATAATATTATCCATAATGAGATGTTAGAAACTTCAAGCTTAATGAGTTTGAATTTAATTAATGTTTCCTGGCCTTTACTTATTTCAATTACAAAATGATAACTCAAAACACGACTGGATCGATGTTTTGACCAAACACTCTGTCTTAAATAAACTGATCTCAAACCGCCTTTCAATCGTTTGACATCTTTCCCGAGAGAATTTCGAGACGATATATGAAAACTTGACCGCCATTCTCCTGAATTTCGGCCTTTCCATTATTTCCTCTCGCTTTCTTAGATCCACAGTCGTGCAAGTGTCCTCGTTAATGCTAAGTGTAATGAGGCGTAAACGACCATCTGCGACATCTATCCATCGTCCCCTTCCCCTCCTCCGTAACCCAGAGATTGGAAAACGCGGTCCGTCCACTCTAAAGGGAGTCATTCACGCCCGCTGCCCACACACGTGAATAAAGAGAGAGAGAGAGATGGAGGGAGGGAGAGAGAGGCCCATGGCAATTGGCAATGCCACATCTATGGAGAGGTCGTTCAACTCTTAACCTTGACTATTCATTCCACTATCCCCACCGCATTCCTTCCTCCTCCCTATCTTCACAGTTACGCGCATAGCATGTTCCATGACGCAATTTGGAAACATGATGGAGTAGAAAACTGGCTTCCCGGGAGGAATTCCTACTCATTTATCAGAATGCTTAAAGTATAAACGATCCGCCAGTTACATATCTTCGCGTACTTGAGTTTCTTTTTTTTCTCTCATTCCGAAGTATCTACGGTCATGAAATGTTTTTCGCCGTTCTAGTGTGGTCATCTTTCTCTTCGATGTTAAAAGTCGAGGGTTCGAACTTTGGCGTGAAAGGTTTTGTATGTCATTATTGTGGCTAAGTGGCTAACAAGCTTAATTGAATCGAACACCTTAACCAATATGTGTGTGTGTATATATATATATATAAAGTAAACAATTCCCATGCGAGGAAAATTGGAAATAATGATATGATAATCATGATTTAGTGATAACGAAAGTTTTTTGGAAGAGAGTTTGCCTCCAAAAATATTAACAACATCCTCCAAATACTTATGCGGAAATATTATGCAGTTTATTTTTCATTCCAATTTAAAACATTCTACCCAGTTGGGGTAAAGAAGAATGTACTTAAAATGGAATGCGGCCCGCGCATTTGAGTTTGGGACTCCTGCTTAAGCTGCCAGATTTTGTCAGTGAAAAATCGATCAGTTATGAATATTCCACAGTCCCTTACATGGAAAATAAATCAGAATTCCTGTAGTTCATGTATTCGATGGAAACTGTATTGTGATTATTAAATGAAGTCGAGGTGTTATTAATTCGCAACAAGGCGATATCAAACTGTCTTGTATCTTTTTTGTGACAGAATGGTTCTATATGTCCAATTTACTCGAGTAATTTGCTTCTTTTAAGCTAGTACCTTGAGTTGGACCAAGAAATTTTTTACATTTTAATCTGTTGATCTCCAGGATCTCCGAACTTTTACATACTTAGGCTTTTTATTCTAATCTTTCTTTCACATGACGACGAGAACAAATGCTCGCCATGGGCTGCCTTAAAAAATCCCGTCGAAAATAAAAGACAAAAGAAGGAAAGAGGGCGAAAGAGGGAAAATTACAAAAAAAATCGCCGAAAACGTTCGCCCGCTGGTCGTCCGAGGACGGAATTATAACGAGAGGCCAAAAGCATAACTCTTTGCTCTCGTCTGGTTGCTACGCAATGCTTTGGCTTCGGGAATAAAAATTTTTGTCGTGCGACGAAGGCCAGCAAGTGAGCTGGGAGAGAAGAAGGGATTGCGGGCAGGAGGAGAAGGGGCAGAGGGAGGAGGGAGTAAAGGGAAGGAGGGAAGGTGGAGGAGGGAAAAAAATTTTTTTTTTAGGATGGCAGGTGAGGTAACGGGAATTGAGGATACCTGTGATGTGCGTGGACAAACCGCTCTCCTAGAACCCCACGGCCGAAAGGGTTTGGGGAAGGGGGGAGGGGGGGGAAGGAAGGGATGGGAAATATGGGCGGCGAAGGAAGGTTTAGGGGAGGGATCAGGCCCATAGAGAGAGAAAGAGTTGGAGGGTAGGATAGGGGGTGGGAGGTAAGGCATTGGTCGGGAAAATGCGCGGTGTGGATTTGGAGATAGTTGGGAAACTCACCTCTTTTTTCCTCCTTTACTAAGGCTTTACTAAGTCCACATTATGCCGTCGGAGGGGAAAAAAAGGACAATGATGATCCCCCGATGAAGACTCACCGAGAGTGAATTCACTGCGAGAGATAATAAAATAAAACCACGTTGCCCTTATTCCCATCTGGGAATCGATTTGGTGGACGGTTAGTCGGAAGACGAGCTCGATGTGGAAGGTGGACGAGGAAGACAGACAAACGATTGTGTTCGAGCGAAATTGAGACCACAAGAGTCCCTATAGAGCAGGCAGGGGTTCCCAAAGTGTAGCCCCCGGGCCTACTGCGGCCCGTGAACTTGCTCCATGCGTCCCGCGAACACTTAAAAATATATTTTACAAACTATATCTCGCAATAAGATAAACAATTAAAAGGATGCAACATGACAAAATTAAAACAGAAAAGTGTAAGAAGGATAGCTATATTTCGTCTTTTCTCGTAATATAGAAATACACTTAAAACAACTAAGGTAATGCTGACACACAGCTAAACCATTTAGTTTCCTTAAACCGTTCTTCAATTTTATTTTCGACTGGTTGTGACCCGCGAAGAGAGTGTAAATGGATTACGTGTTCCTCGAGCCGACATTTTTGGGCGCCACTGCTGTAGAGGAAGAGAGTGATTGGGAGGAGGAGAATAAGAGGTGGAGAAATAGAAACAGCGGAAGAGAGGAGGAAAGAGGAAGAGGTAGCGAAGGAGAGAAGAGATGCGGAGAGAGGAGGGCGTAAGAGAGGGAAAACGGGAGTAGAAGAGGGAGGTGAGGGAGAGAGAGATAAAGATGAGATTAGATATGGTCTTTAGAAAAATGGGAAAATTATGGCGAGAGGCGGATCGACGTAAAGAGTAGTAGCAGTGGCGTAACTAGGGACGAAAAGGCCCGAGGGCGGGGGCGGGGTGATATAATCGATGGCTCTCACTTCCTCTCACTTAAAAAATGAGTGTGTTCAATTAAAATTGAAACTCATCGTAGAGTCTACCAAGCTGCACTTACCTACTTATTAGTCAATTATCAGGAATGTGCTAATAGGGTCTGAATTTTTAAATCCAAAAATAATGATAAACTTAGGATGAAAAAGTTAAATGGCTAAAAAAAATAATTTATTTCTTCTATATTCCGAAAAATTGGACGACCCTGGACCATTTTAGGCCACCCTATTGTTACGTCACTCAGTAGAAGACGGGAGAGAGAAAATTGATAAAATGGGGAAGAAGAATAAAGAAATAGGAAGAGATAGGCAGAAGAAGAGAGAAGATACGTAAATAATGTGATTCCCTTAAACGCGAAGAAAATGGAGGAGAGCTGAGAAATTTTAAAGAAATGAGTACCTTGGGGTTTTTATTTTCTAATATTAGAGGTCACGATGTTTTCCTGGACTCTATCAATGGTAGGAAAATAGATAGAAAGGAGTGAAAAAGTTGCAACGAAAATTATGTGCAGAATGCAGAGAAAGACAGCGAAAGACAGTGAGAGGGAAAGAAGGAGAAATGCGTGTGGGAAATAAAAGGGAAACAAGAGGGAGAGAAGTTTTTTTCCCGAGGCTAAGGAAGTATAAAGGGTTATGCGAACGAAGGGGAAATCGTCCGGCGCGGTTTTGCGATGCCTCAGATCCTCTCCGCGATCTACTCACTTTGATGATAGGGACGATGAGATGATGACAGTGATCGCGACAAAAGCGTTCTTAAAAAAATAATAATGCGCGCATAAAAATTCCCGCGACGCATCGAACTCGACCGCTGGAACTCTCGCAGTTTAACCTTTAATAAGTATGTAGGAGCGCGCACACAAGTGGGCGCCTGGAGTATATACGACCCCATGATATATATTTTACTGTTAATCATCATGATATTGTTTACTTTATTTGTTTTAATGGATAATACTGATGGGAAAAACAATACCGTGACGTACGAGAGCAAAAAATATTTTAAACAAAAATAGCCACAATTTAAGTAATTTTTTATTGTCTAATGATATATGAAATACCTAGTGGGGTCATATATGAAAGGATAAACCTAAGGTGCCCTAATTCATATGCCATAATGCCACGTGCCCGAATCCCACATGCCACGTAAAAATCGTAAATACGAGGAACTCAATCAGAAACATAATGAAATTAATTGCTGATAGACAATAGACGTATATATTTAAGCTGTTTAAACAACTGGGATTTCGGGCATCCGCGATTGGGGCAAATGAGTAGTCGGGCAAGTGGGTATTAGGGCATATGGGATTCGGGCAAGTGGGTATTAGGGCAAGTGTGCATTAAGGCAACTGGGTAGTAGGGCATGTGGGATTAGGGCAAGTGGGTAATAAGGCATCTGGGATTAAGGCATGTGAATTCGGGCGACTGGGGCTATGCCATATGAAAGTAAAAAAATATTTTAGAAGAAAAATGACGAAAAATTAAATAAAAATGTTTATGGTCTAATGGCCTATCAAATATCTAGCGGTGTCATATATGGCAACAAACAAATATTATTGAACAAAAATAACGACAAATTAAATAAAATTGTTTGTGCTCTAATGATGTAATATACATAGACCCCCACACACCTAGTAAAGGGGTTTTTTAAAATGCGTTCCGTCGATGGAGTTTTATAAACTCCTTTTCCCTCCTCTCGATGTTTTCCCTTTCGAGGCGCCGCGAGTGCGGAAGAAGGGGAGAGGATTCGAAAGGAAGAAAGGGAGGGTTGAAGGAACGGTAAGGAAGGATGAAGATGAAAAATTAGATCGGAAGGAGCCGCTGTCCTGGAAGAGACGCGAAAGGGAGGGAGGCGAGTGACGTCAGCGTCAAATGAGGTGACGCACAACAAAATGCATCCCGGCTTTACCGAGTGGAAGGAACCAAATGATGCGCCAGCTAGCGTGTGTGTGTGTGTGTAACACGGGTATGTGTGTGCGACACAAAAACATACAAGCGCCTTGAAGGTTGCTCGCTCTGACAGCGGAAAAATTTCTTCGTCGCTGCGACGTCGCTTTTTTTTGAGAAAGGATAAAAAATGACAGAGGGAAGGAGGAAAAAAGCAGTCCAAGGTTTCGGGACATCGACGCTTGTAACCGCGTGGATGGATAGAGGAAGGGGAAATGAGATTAATGGCGATTGCTTAGCGAGAGGAAAGGTGGAGAGGAAGTCGGGGGAAATTGTATTTTGTGTTTATGGACGTACATAGTACGTATAGAGGGAGTACCGAAAGATGACGAGACACTGTCAGTTTATAAACTTTATTTTTAATGTATATTTTTGGTAGATTGCTTGACTACAGTTCTGTTATTGTTTTATTAACAGCTTAACTTGCCTTCAGTTAAAGCGTTCGTGAATGAACTTTATCAGCCAATTTTTATTATTTATTATTTCAATTGCCTTGCGAAGGAATAGCGCGGTATCGCTAAAATAAATTATATTATAAGAAAGAAAAGGATCATGAAGTTGTCAGAAGAAACAGTTTAGAATTTCAAAATCAAACTTTTAAAGCCTCCAAAATTATGATTGAATCAAAAGTTAAAAAAATCGGTACAACATACATTGTACAAACTTTCTCATATACGTACTAATGCGTCGTTTAGTTATCTTTAGAAAATGAAAATCGTATGAGCCTGTTTTTAGAAAATCCAATTTTTGTTAAAGTTGCCTAGAATAAACTAGCCTTATATTCATTCGTTGGGAAAAATGAAATAAGTAGTATTATTGAAGACGTATACTCAAGTAACTGTACGAAATTTGATCAAAACGTTGTAGCCGTTTCTGAGAAAATGGAATTATTGTTAAAGTTGCCTAGAATAAACTAGCCTTATATTCATTCGTTGGGAAAAATGAAATAAGTAGTATTGTTGAAGACGTATACTCAAGTAACTGTACGAAATTTGATCAAAACGTTGTAGCCGTTTCTGAGAAAATGGAATTATTGTTAAAGTTGCCTAGAATAAACTAGCCTTATATTCATTTTTTGAGAAATATGAACTATACAGTATTATTGAGGATGTAAACTTAAGTAACTGTACGAAATTTGATCAAAATCGTTATAGCCGTTTCTGAGAAAATCGAATTATTGTTAAAGTTGCCTAGAATAAACTAGCCTTATATTCAGTTTTTGAGAAATACGAACTATACAGTATTATTGAAGATGTAAACTCAAGTGGCTGTGCGAAATTTGATCAAAATCGTTAGAGCCGTTTTCGAGAAAATCGGATTGTTAAAAATGCGTAGAATAAACTACTCTTAATTATTGATCAATGTCAACCATTTCTATGTATACTCTGCTCAGTATGATAAAATGCCTAAGTACGAGATTTCATTCATTTTCGTTCGACCGTCTGGGCTCCAGCACCAGTAACAGACAGACAGACAGACGGCATTGCGAAAACCACTTTTTCGGATTCAGCGACACCTAAAACGTATATTTCCGTAAAAATCTCGAGGTCGAATTTTTTCGCGAAAACAATACTTTCTCGATACTTCGTATGAGAAAGTAAAAATACTGGATCCATTTAAAACGAAACACGATCAGGGCGGACGTAATTTAATGGGGTTTCCAAACTCTCAAGGAATTTCTGCCTCTATTCGCAATATTTCGAATTAATGGTGTTGGGAATCAGGCTGAAAATAAATCTAGTCACCAGATCGTATTTAAACTAAAACTGTTTCCTTACTTTGGAAACGCCCTGTATGTTAGTGTGGAGGTTCGAGTTTGTCTCCAGCAGCATGCGGGATTTCCCAAAAGTAATAAAAACATATGAATTTATGGTATCTATAAATTATTTTTGTCATTATTGTTTTACTATAGGTCACATCTTGTATATAAATTTTGTAGTGTAACTGCGTGCGTATGTGCTTCACACAAGTTCGGTAGTGGTAATTTCGGAATAGGTGAGAATATGAAACTCGGCTGGTATGTGGATATAAACTTCAAACCATAAGAAAATAAATAGATGTGTCCAACACAGGACTTTCTCCATACGTTAGTTGTACAGACATCATCTAGAAAACGGTCAAAATGTGTTCAGGGGACCTCAAAACGTGTATTTCCGATGAAATCTCGAATTAGATTTTTTCATGAAAACAATACTTTCTCTATGCTACGTATATGGTGAAAGTAAATATCTGAAAACCTTATACCGTGAATTACCTTGAATCAATTTATTATTTTAATAAAAAACTTGGTGCTACTATAGCGTGCGGTCTACCAACATATTTTCACTATAGCGTGCGATCTACCGGGTATTTGCACTATAGCGTGCGGTCTACAACATATTTACACTGAAGACTGCAGTCTACAATTTTTACAGTACTTTAGAATATGTAAAATCCCAATTTGACTGTTGCGCCGTAATAATACAAAAGAACCCTAAAGCTTGCTAACCCATTACGGATCGGCCTGTCTCGACATTTACAAACCCGATCACCGGACAACGGGGAGGGATAGTTTGGTTCCAGCGAGGCGAAGGGCGCGGTAGCGCCCGGAGACAACTAAAATAAAAACAAAGCGAGCCAAGGCTCTCCAATATCCTCTCCATTTGCGGCGCAACAGTCAAGCGAGATATAATTCTTCTGTAAACTACAGATATCTTGGTAGACCGCACGCTATAGTAACACCAAAAACTTAATATAAAAATACATTGCCTCTCCGTTTATATCCATAACATTGCTTTATTAAATTAGTTAGAATTAAGATACGAACTTGAGACTTGGGCAGTTGTACAGACGATAGAGCGAAGTATGTTTTTCGCGAAGAGAGAATTTGAATTCATGTCGAATTGGGATAAAAATTCGTTTGATGCCAGAAAAAAAACAGGAATTAAAATAATATTTTAGCGACGAGAATTTCTGTTACTGTGGAAACGATTATTATTCATACTATAATAGCCCAGGTCCGTTGGTTGGTTGGTCACGCTTTCACGATTGCCGATTATGAGAGTTTTAACAAACTTCCCTAATAGGTAGAAGATTGAAATTTGGCAAGGATGCTTGATTAACATATTTTAAGGTAATGACGAAAATAAATCTCCAAAAAAGTCCTGGGTTCGACTCCAAGGAAGACATTTCCATTTTCCGTAAGGTAACATGTAAAAATCAATTTTTTTATGTGCATGCTTTTATTGTTTTGGAAATTAAAATTAGAAGGAATTAACCTAGGATCTTCGGATCTGAACCATTTTTAAGAAAAAATTACAAAGTTTCTTATTCTGTTCATCTTTTCCCGCATACAATTCGAAATCGCTCATGTTATACGTATAATTCACATATTTTGTGGAAATATTGCCATTTTAACGGAATGTTGCCTTGGCTACCAATTCCATTGTTAAACCTCGATATCATATTGTTAATTCAATCCTTATGGGTATAAACGTGCTTTTAATGCTTTTAAGACGATAGAGGGGGGGGGAAGAGAGGTAGAGAGGGGAGCGAGAGGGAGGGGGAGAGAGAGAAGTAGAGGGGAGAGAGATAAAGAAGGGGAGGGGGAGAAATGAGGAGGGGGGAAGGGGGGGAGGGAAAGGGGGGAAGAGGGAGGGAAAGTGAGGTAACTATTTTAAGTTTAATTAAAGATAGCCCGTGAACAACAGAATATTCACTAGAAATGTAGTATATGGCAAAATATTTCATATGTAAAAGTATGATATTAATTATTTTAAATGAAAATAATAATACTCTATCTATCTATAATTCTTCCGTTGATATTTCAACGGGCATTATGCTAGTAATGATTATAAATCTTGTTACGCTTTTAAATTTTGTAATGCGTTAAATGTTACATCGGAGCGGTTAGAGATGAGGAGAAATAGAGAGAGAGAATTAATAAATCGAATTTTATACCGTAAATGAAGAAAGGAGAAGAAAGATTGAAAGCTATTTTAATGCTTTTTAATGACATAATTCCATTATATCAGTATGAAAAATACGGTATTTTTCATTTAATTTCTTAAAGAATATATATTTTCATTAGAAATTAATGTTTTTCAGTCCTTTTCCCTATCTACTTTCACCGTTATATCTAAATTGCAAGCAACTCCGCATCGGGCGGACTAGTTTCTTATTAAGTATGCCAAAATATCTTTAGGACAAGATGACCGTAATAGACTTTTATATAATAAAAATATTTTATCCATAGTAATAAATTATTATCCATAATCCCCTTTTCCCGACTTTTGGATAACCATGTTCGTGCTATACATATAAATATATGATATACGTATTAAAAAGAAGAAACAGAACATCTGCAGGAAGGGTGAGAATCGGACGCGACAGAAAAATGGAAGAGTGCGAGGAGTTATGGAAGGAAAATTGGATTGTAACGGGGACCTAAAAATAGGCGTTGATGAGCGAATGGAGGAGGATTTTGAGAGAGAGAGAGGTACACGGACTAAAAAAAACAAAAGAAAGGGAAGCAACATGGGAGTGGTGTCGCCGATCCGAGGGAGGGGTCCTCCAGTGGGATTTGATGGCGAGGAATGTCGAATGAAAACGGCAGTAGGAAATGGCGGTATGAAAGGAGGAATATAGTTGGAGTGATTAGGATCTGCGCGGTTGGGGCTGGCGGTATTAGAGAGGGACACGTGAGTCATCAGAGGGTTTTTTCAGGTTTAATAGAGGCTAATGCAAGATGACTTGCCAGCCTTTTAAATTTCGGGGCGGTGGTGGGACACAGATAAGAGGATAGTTATCTATAGAGAAAGAGTCACTCGTATGGTTTTAACCATTTCCAACGCCATGTGTTCCGAAATGATGGGTAAGGAGAATATAACCACTCTTGAGATAAATGGTTTATAGACGCAGCCAGGTGTATATAATTTGGGCATTATCTCTTCTTTGTTACTTAGGCGCCCGTTCTTTGCCAAAAATTGTTTTAATTATCCAAGGTCTAATTAAACTTCTGCTTTAGAATGGAGTATAAAACTGTTAATTTTTAAAAACTTAACTTTACCGCGTGTATTATCGCAAGAAATATTTATTGAAAGATTTTATTACAGTCACCAATTTTATTTCATCTATTATTTTACTTTATTTTATAGAAGAAATTATTTTTTAAATGTTTCAATTCTCCATTATCGATAAGAGAAATTTATCCGCTGTTACGCTACAAAAAATATAGACCACGCTGTGGAGTTTCTATAACTTATGGCTTAAAATCGACAAGAAACCTTTTTCTCCTTCGTTTCTTATAGGCAATAACAGTACAATCGGACACCACAACATTTTTCAAAACTTAACCGGATTAGAATGAAGGCTCCCCTATCGCCATTATTAATTAAATAAAATTACTTCCCATAACTTGGCTCCCTCATGTTTTATTTAACTCCCACTATGAAGCTGTTCCGCGAAGCTACGCATGATGCTTCAGTTTTCAAAAAATAATTTAATTGGCCCAATTTAATTAATTAATTACTTATTCATGGAAATATAATAAATCCTTCCGTCAAGTTGCGATAACGAGTTCGAGCGATTTAATTGTAAGCTTTCGCTTCACTCCAGTTGCTCAAGTCCCGGGAGTCACCACGCTCGTTCGTAACCTTCCACGAAGCTTAAGGCGAATTTACACGATTCACTTTGGATGTACGTCTTGAATGAATCATCCAGAATGAAGGCAAAATGAAGCGTGTAAACGAAAATAATAATGTTCACTTTCGATGAATTGCTGTTTACACGGTTCACTTTTCTTTCACTTAATCCAAAGATGTACATCCAAAGTGAATCGTGTAAATTCGCCTTTACTCGTATAAAAATCCCTCATGTCCGACTACCCCTCTCTCTCGTAATTCTCTCTACGAAGTCTATTAATTTACTGCTCTTCGGAGAATATTCAGTATCGTGCGTTTTCGTGTCTGAGGTCGACCCGTAAATAGTAGCACGTGCAATTCTATTTACTAAACCTATCCTATCCCTCTCTTTCCAAAAATCAACTCCTCTGCCGACCTTCCTCTCGCTATCCTCAAACCTACGTATGTAGGTGGTTTCGTGCATTAGCCACTCACGGGGACGCCACTACTTTGAACGCAGCACACCGATCGGACACTGCCTCGATATCCGGAAATCCATTCCTGTAAATTACCATTTCGTTGATTGAAAAAGACTTCTTATATAATGGATATATAATCGATCTGAGTAGTACGAAAAGACCGTCCCAAATATTTACGCATCTCGTCCCAACTCCTCACCCCCCTTCCCCGTCTGCAAGTTGAGCGCAGGAATACACCATTTTCTCATCGGTCGAAATTGTATCCTCCTCTACAAAAATCCCCCTTTTCAGAGTATCGACTTTATGCCAAACGTAAAGTAACTCGGCATCACGTGATCTTTATTTAAAAAAGAAAGGATGTGGCATTATTCTCACGCATGCGCTTTGCCCCGCATAGAGAGTACAAACAACAATGGACGTTATTAGAAGGAAGGCCGTCAAAAGAATGACTAGGGAGGCAAGGATGAGATGCAGAATGGGGAGTATTTCCGATCGAGAGAGAGTGGAATGGCAAACACAATGAGTAAGGCGACAGGAGTTGCTTTTTCGCATTTGCGATGAAAACATGTTGTGGCGAAGAATTTGTTTTCCACTTGCTCGAAGCGAATGCCGCGATGCGAAAGCGGTTCGCTTCGTGGGGTATATGAAAAGGAGAAATGAAAGAAGGGAAAGGAGTGACGCGGAGCGCCCTCCCAGCGGCTGACAGTCCAAACACGGACACCCGGCTGATTTATCGCGCCACCGTTTTATTGGCACTGCCCGGAGAATGGGAATGCGCAGATTTTCGTCCGAGAACCAAGCGAAGGAACGGTTTTGCCGACGCGAAATTACGACCGAATTGATTACTTTGCGACCGAGAAGGTATATTTCTTAGCAATCGTTCAGGCCGCTCACGAATCTTTTAGCGAGTAAAGAGAAGATCATTTCAGAGGAATGAAGAATAAACTTGGGATAAAATAAACTCTGCAGTCCTATTAGCGAGTAAACCTGTGCCATTTTTCTGCTGACGTAATAGATGCATAATTACTCTATTTCGCAGACGATCCTGATGACGCTGTACTATATCAAGTTGAAGGTATATAATTATCATGAAATAAATTATTAGTCTTAGTTTACTGTATTTATCAACCTATAAGACGAGGTTTTTCCAAAAAAAAGGCTGGGGTCATCTTATATTCTCGAATAAAGAAAGAAAAAAATTAAAATAAAAGTGACAGCGATGATGACTGGTCCAGCATGGTTTCAATCACATTTATCTTTGCACCGCACGTGACGATTTTTAGAGATTTAAACAAAAAATAATTCCGATAATCTTGTTCATTTATTCCTTTCGAATGCTTTATAAATCATCGCCTTATGGACGGGTAAATACGGTATTTGGTTCAATTTCTTGGAAACGCGATTAGCCTAAGCTTAGTTTTGCTATCACATATCCCATATCTCGGAATGCTTTTAAATTTTTTTTAGACGTGCCAGTAAGTTTCGGAAACATGACGTCTTTTTCTATTCTCTGGTGCGGCACAGTCAATCCATTGTCGGATTCCCGGACGCTGAGGCCGGCGAAAAAAAGAATTCCGCCGACTCACTCGCAACAAACAGAAGGGATGAGATTCCGCCATTAACATACCTCTACGAAATACGTGAGATTGATGCGCGCAGTATAATTTCCATTAAAGGGGAGTGAGCGCTGTTATTGCACACCTTCCTCGAATACCTGAAGAAAATTTCCCGTAGGGGGAGAGCGTTCTCAAGGAGAGTCCATCGACCCAGGTCACTCCCCGCACAAAGCTTTGATCCTAATGTACAGATAAAATAACACCACCTCTCGATTTAAAGGAAAAAGCGTTCGCGGAAGATAAAAAAAAACAGCATCTCTCGAGACCGAATCGACGATCGTTTTCTCTCTCGCGTAGCCGCGGTTAGAGTTCACAAAACGATCCGAAATCTCGCGTCGGTTCATCTTCCCGCGCGCAATAAAAAAAATCAGAGGCGAAAAGAATTCGGAGACAATATCCGCCTCTATGACACAGACAGAGGGACTTTTCCGAGAAAGACTGAGATAGCAAGAGAGAGAGAGAGAGAGAGAGAGAGAAGGGAAGAGAGTGAGATAGGAGGTTTAAATTCCTCAGACAGAAGAAATATTACGAAGGCGGTCTCGTTTGGAGATGGAGACAGAGAGACACGCTGAGATTTGAAAACAATGAAAAAAACGTAACAAAAAATGAGTGGAGAAACAGAAAACTAGTGCGTGTGAGAGAGAAAATGAGAGAGGTGATGAGAGAGAAAGTGAGTCGGATAGAAATGGAGAAGAGGGAAAGAGTTTTAAAAAAAGACACAAACGGAGGAAAATAGAGAAAGTGTTTGATTTTTTTTCAATTTGCCTTTCGTATGCAAACAACCTAAAGCAGAGACAAACACCGAAAGTGGCGAGTGGGGTGGCCTTTGTCGAAGGCAGCGAATGAAGTGGATACAAGAGAAACCGATTGGGGAGGACGAGGAAGGAGAGATGGATGTGGGAGCGAGGATCGGGAGCGGGAGTAGAGGGGCGGAAGGGAGACGCAGGGGGAGGGCGACGAAGGGGGAGAGGGGGAGAGGGAGAGAGGAAAGCGAGATGCAGCACAAGAGAGGGGGTAGACTCGAAATGAAAGGGTTTGAAGGGACGGAATAAGCCGATGTGTGCACATATTGGGATTGCTTGGTTGGTTATTTGCCCTCTCCAATCTACTTAAAATATGCGAAGCAAACGAGAGTTTGCACGTCTCTGATTTTTTTCGGTTACACACATAAATATATATTTTTGTGTGTGTGTGTGTACAAGACGTTCGCGTTTTTATTTCTGATGCCGAACGCCTTTAAAACTTGAAAAAAAGGGGTCGGCAAACTTTCATACATGGCGGTCCGCATTGAAGGTTTGCGAACGCTTATGCCGCGGAAGTTGGGAAAGCTTAGGTCAGAAGGCTCCTGGAGTGTGATATCATATAAGTGAAAATCAAGTCTACAATTTTTTTGCAGGGCTAACATAATAACGTTCGAGAATTCTTGACCATGATTTCAATTTACACGCAACAAACTGCAATTAAATATGTCAAATTGTTTGCGCTATATTAAACAGTATTATTTTTTAACATGGCTTCGCGGGCCGAATAAAAACGATCTCTATGACCGCATATGACTCCAGGGTAGGATGACCAGACGTCCCGGTTTTCCGGGATTTGTCCCGGTGTCCCGAAAACAAATTTCGGGACGCATAAATGTCCCGGTTTTCTGAAATTTTAAGCGCAGTGGTTTATCCAGCAGTCTTTTCATCTCCGTTTGTACGATTTCATTTTTAAATGCAAACTAGATCTACCAAATACGACTTCACAAAATGCATTCACATTTCAAGTCTGAAAAAACCACTCATGTTCGTAAATTCACCAAGAGCTGATTATAAGAAATAAGAATGACAGCTGGACATATATTTCCCTTCTTTCTCTGCTACCTACAGTTGGAGCAGATTTTAAGTGCACCCGCTGTGCCATCCTGCAGAGCACCCTCCTGTGAGCTGAAAGACGGAATTCCACCAACCAGAAGTATTCGTAGAATTTATTTGAATCCCAGGTGAAATTTTCGTTTTAAGACCTCCAAGATAATGGTCCCAATCTGCGTTGCAATCTCTTTCGATCGAGCTAAAGGATACGATGCTATTTTCATTACTAGTTCTCCCAAACGTGTAATTAGTGGTACCGAGAAAGTATCTCCCGAGATAACCTTCCTTCTTAGAACAACATTCTCTATCCTCACTTACTGTTCCTTCAGAAAAATTCAAAATAGGATTTTTAACGGCCTCGCCTTTCCAACAGTCTTTCTTCGCCCCTCCCACATTTTCCTTTGGCAGTGATTTGCTCATTCTATTGCGGTTCTTCGTTCAGCTAACATCGTGGTATAGTAGTATCTTTATAGTATTATTTCAAGAAGAGAAGAGGAAAGCAAAGATTCTTTTCGACCGATAACTGGAGTGGAGATCTTCAATTCATACAGCATCTACAGAAGAAATCTTTATTTCAAAGGTAACACGATAATTATTTATACTTTGAGTGACTTAAGTATATTTTGCTGCAAGAGTCGCCGAAATATTAGCATAAAATTTAAATACAAATATCTTGTAATTTTTTTCACTTCTTATTTCGTGCAACCATGCATCAGGACATTATGATTATGGGCGTTTTAGCGAAACTCTAATTTTGGTTTTTACCTTAATGTAGCTATTATCAAGTGTTATGTTTAGTATAATTATTTAATTAATCAATTTACTAGTGTCATTCATATGAAAGTTTTGCATGTTAAAGATAAAGTTTATTTTTAATCTTTCCAATCAAAACTAAATTTCATATAATATTTTTTATAAATATTAAGTCCAAGTTTTCATTAATTTATTAAAATTCGTACGAATCCTAAGCACGAAAATGTGCGTATTTTGTACATAATCGGCCGAGTGTCCTGAGATTTTTTTATTTAGATTGGTCATGATTTTTACCGGCTCTAGAACCCCTCAACAGTAATTCCAAAGAGGAAGTGCACATATAATGAAGAATATTCAAAAGAATGGAGTTTTATCAAGAAAGGATGAAGTAATAATGAAATGGAGTGTAGATTTTGCATGTGTTATATAAACATTGGCCACGGCGGGAAATCTGACGTAAAAGACCATATTAATTCAAAGAAGCCTAAAGTTAGAGCAACTTGCGATGGAAATGCTGGAACATCACAAAAAATTACGAAGTACGAGTATATTCATGTAAAAAATGTAACTGAAGATGATCTTATTGTAGCAAGTGAGTTAACGATGGCTTACATTATTAAACATCATCGTTGCTTTCGATCAGCTGATTGCAATAATGAACTCTTTAGGGAAATTTTTAATGACTCTGAAATAGCCAAAAAATATTCTTGCGGACGAACGAAAACTGTCGCTCTAATAAAAAATGTTGTCGAGCTATTTTGCAGGAATTAATTACTGATAGAATTTAAAAAGTCACAATATTTTGGAATATCCACTGATGCTAGCAATCACAAAACTGAAAAAAAATTCCTTAGTCGTTCGTTATTTTTGTAAACAAAAAGGAATTCAAATTAAAATATTAAAAATTGAATCTCTAACTAACAAAACCTCTGATAGCACTGTCGATTTCATCATTAGCACACTCCGTGGGTATGATGTTGATCCAAAAAAACTGCATTGCTTACGGAGCAGATAACGCACATACAAATTTTGGAGGACTGTTGAGAAAAGGTAAAAACAATGTCTTTTATAAATTACGCGCAAAAATCAAATAGTAATTTGTACGACGTGGGATTCTCAGCACATATTCTGCATAACGCAATACAGTTGGGAGCAGAGTGATTGTCCTATGATGTGGAAATGGTCGTGGTGAAAATATTCTCATACTTTGCAAACCACGCAGTACGCACCGAGCGATTGAAAGAATTTTGTCCTTCAGTAAATGTAACTTATAAAAAATTGTTAACGCATTTAAAAACTTTCTGGTTAAGTTTATACTAAGCAATCGATCGAGTATTTAAAAATTTTGAAGTATTGAAGGCATTCTTTCTTGCTGAAGAAAAGCCTCCGAAATTTATTGTAATTTTCTTTGAATCACCAATAAATGAAGCGTACTTCCATGTTCTGCATAGTGTGCTTGGAATATTCAATAAGCAAATATTAAAAGTTGAATTTTCCGAAAATTGCATAATAGAGATCATGAGTTACGTGCATGACACGATCAAAATGCTGAATTTATGCAGTGAAGAAAAATTTGTTCACTTAAGTGCTTGCAAAATTTTAACTTTTCACAATATTCAGGGTGAAGAAATGAAATCATTTAAAGATAATACTAGATTCCTGTTGCCGCAATTGCTACAAGTAAGTTTCGGCAAGTTCTAGGTTCCTATTGTAAAACAAATGTTTTCACGCTGCTCCGGAATAAACGAAGCCCGTCGACTAACGATCTTTGTCATTTAGATTATCTACGAAGAGAAGATTACCATGTCACTTTCAATATCTTAAAAATATTCTCATCTAATTTTTAATGTATGCGTGAGCCTATTTGCGTTAATAAGCAATACAGATGTATAATATAATGGTTTTACCTATAAAAATGTAAGATTCCAGCATTCAAACGATGCATTGATTAAATCGTTAGAAACGCTTCCCATACACAGTCAACAGAATAATTATCCTTAAATATTTACGCTGCTATGCTTCATTAATTTCGATGCTTAAACGACGGTTCGAAGCGAATAACGCATTTATTTCGTCTATTTGAAGGTTTAATTGGCATTAATTGAATCGGAGGCAACAATGATGGTCGCCTTGGCAACGTTCGGAAAGAGTAAGAAAAATCCACAATATTTCGAAAACAACTGCGTATTTCTCAAAACTTCGACCGCGTAACATGTAAACATCGCAAGAATAAGATAGTTTTAGCCGTCGAATAAAGCAAAAACAAAGAAAATCGGTCCATATTTTCGTATTTTTATGAATGAAGGAATAAACCTTGTACTCTGAAAAAACGAAAATCCCGTGTAAACTTATGGAAAAATATAATTGTCTTCTGGATTCGAACCCGGGACACTTGATCAAACGAAAATATTTTTCCAGGGACCTCATAGCAGGTAGAAACAAAACGCTGTTTACCGCATATCTTTACGACGAATGGTTCTCGAGAAATACGCCGCTTTAATGCTTCACATACATACTTATGTACCTACATGCGTACGATTAGAATTTTAATATTATAAGAAGACTAGTGTACTCGCCCGTAAATTGCCTTGTGAACTTTTTTCACCATATCAAGAAAAATTTGCATACGAAAAAGTCTGCGACGAAAGCATTTAAATGTGATAAAAAATTCATCAGGAACACAGTAAAAAACTATTAAAAACAAATACCGCTTTCTCAAAGTGTGTGGACGGAATGCGTGGGAGAGCGACGTGTTCAACTCATGTTTTTCTTCTTCACAACCGAAATATTAATATGAATGTAATTCACAATTTATTGCAAAGTGAATTTTTGCTCTCTTATCAATATACTCACTTCCTCATACTGTACTCGATTTCCTGACAAATAGATATCTTTATGGTACGAACGGAATATAATTAGAAAATATTCGGTTTAAACCCTTCCCAGAGGATGTGGTATTTTTTCCATGGGGACATCTTCATACTTCCTCGATATAATCGTTCGACTTCCCGGAATTGGAGGATTAGTCAAACAGTGATCAATTCCAATAAAACTCCAAATTGAACCTTTACAAATTGATCTATCGTTGTCTTGAAAATCCTCACCGGACGGAGTGATTCTTGCAGACAGATCGATCCCAAGAGAATGTTTCCTCAACAGCCGCCTTCGGTTATCGCTACACAAGAATTGTACATTAAATATATTTTCGTGGTCTTAATGGCCTTACTGTTGACCGGCCACATTAGAGCATAACCCATGGAATACTAAATTATCTTTTGGCCCAACCTATATTGACACAAGATACTCAAACGAGTTTAGCCGTCCGATTCTTAAAAATTGGCGCGAATAGTATTTTTTTCTTAAAGCCGTCTTATTCCTATTTATCCCGAAAATATAACCTTTCCCGACTACTGTCTCTCTCTCTCTCTAAGCCACATGTGCGATGTGTGCGACGCACATGGGTGGCCAAACAACGGGGGCCACCGATTTATCATCAGACAAGTACAGTATTTTTAACAGTAATGCGGATTGCATTAAAATATGCCGTATATTCTTACATATTTATTGGCTACGAAAATTTATCAAACCATATGGCGTTTTTTTTTATTTTTGTAAAGAACGCCTGAAAAGGTCGGCAAATGAGAGACTTGCACACGGGAGGTCAATGAGAGACTTGCACACGGGCGGCCCTCTGCTCTAGACCCTCTCTTTTTTTTGGTCGAAAAAGGTTCCCATCGCTCGCCTTGGTCATTAATTCAGCCCATCGCGATCCAAAAACGGCGGGGACGCCCTTTTTCGTCCTTAACAACGCGACACGATCCTTTTCATTTCCTCCGAATTTTTATATATATTTCGAGAGCCGACATCGGAAAAACGCGCTACCGGACAAAGAGAATAAAAGGAAACAGCCCAGGCAATAACCTTGCTCTCGTAATGCTACGAATTAACATACAACGCCGCATCTCTCATAATGCTTACTTTCTTGCACCACTAAACTTGGGCGCGCGCTCTGTCGTGAATATAGATCTGAAGAATGATGGCAGACAATCGGTGATTACGTCGTCCGAAGAGGAAGAGGATGAGGTAGCTGAGGATGAGATGGTTGAGGAAGAGAGAGGGAGTCTCGAAGACCAAATGGAGTGGTTGGGACGGTTGATGATTCTTTTGACCGGCGAGTATTTTTTTCGCCCCCCTCTCGGGAGCCCCGGAGCCATTTTGCGCGAGACGTCCGTCCCGCGCAGAATCAATAAAATAATTCCGAACGTAAGAGGAGCGCAATAATCACGGAGTGGTCCGACAAAGAGAGAGAGAGAGAAAAAAATGACGGGGATGGAGAATGAGAGAGATAGAGACGGAGTGGGAGAAGGGAGATATATATATATATATATATATATATATAAAGAAGAGTAAGAAAGGATGGAAAGAATGAGAAGATAAACGACGTGGGAAAGACGACGAAAGAATACGAAAGGGAGATTGAGTTTCGCAAGTGACGAAGAAAACGGAATGAGACAGAGCCCGAAAAAAAACAGGAGAATAAAGAAGAGAGAGAGAGGGAAGGAATAAAGAGCGAAAGAGGAGGGAAAAAAGGGGGAAAAGTATCCCGAAGGGGAGAGTGGGAAGAACGAGCGATAGAACGAGAGAGGTGGTCCGGGGGAATGAAATTTTCGGAAAGAGAGGGAGGGAAAAATCTCTCTCCCTCTCTCATTGTTCTTCTTTCCTTTTGTCTCCCTCCCTTCAATCTCTCTATCTCTCTCTCTCACTCACTCGCGGGAACCTCTCTCTCTCTCTCTTTCTTTTTTTCATTTTGTTTATGCATGTTTTTTTCCGGCTTTCCGTCCCATACCGCGGTTGGCGACAGACAGAGAGAGAGAGAGAGAGTGGTCTGACGGGAGTCTGAGGAGGGTTAGAAAGAGAGGGAGAGGGAAGGATGATAGGAGTGGCGGTACAGGGGAGGGGGGGGAGGGAATAAGGGGGAGAGGAGGGTCGGCGAAGTGCGGATGGAAGGACGAAAGAAGAGCAGAGCCAACCTTAGGACTCGGGAGCCGAAGGAACCCCGTATGGCAGTGCTCTCCAACCTTTTTTTGCTCCGCGGCACACCTAGCGCATGTTTAAAAATATCGCGACTCACCAAACCACCGCTAATTAATTTCACTGCGTAAATACACATTTTTAAAGAAAAAACCAGCATAAAACAAGTATAATTCGCAGTTATATTTGATTGTTATGATTAATAAAGTAATATTCAAATGATTGGATAATTTACTGTAAATTAAGTACATAAATAATTCATCGTCTAAAAATGTCATTTTCTTTAACGGAAAATTTAGGTTTGCCTTTTTGGTACAAAGACGCTTTATATTTGGCTCAATAATACAAAGAGCTACAAGAAATTCTTCATCTATGCCCTTTTGGTATTTTTAATATGGGCCGTTGACGAACAACTAAATTTGCATAAATACGTTGTCGAATTTGGAATGTCATATCGATGGCATATTCAGATATTGAGGGATATTCACCTTTAGCTTTTACACAAAATACATCTAAAGGTAGTATACTAATTTTAAGTTGTATGATCGTTGATAAGGTCTATCAGTTCCTCTTGTATTTCAGGATAAATTCCTTGGATCATGAAATTTATGCGAATTTGTTTGTTCCAAACGCTTATGTGAAAATTAAACATCTTCAGAGTGTGCAGCACACTAATGCGCCGCGGCACACCGGTTGGAGAGCACTGCCGTATGAGCATAGGTACATACATATGTAGGTATAACCTTAAAGTGGGCGCCAAAAACCTACTTCGCCCGGTATCGCATTTGTCCTAAAGCCGGCTCTGCGTAGGAGGGTGCAGCCACAAGGGTAAATTTGGAGATGGATTCTAGGAAATGGGTGTGGGAGTAAGATGCAAGGAAAGAGGAAGAGTATAGAGAAGGGGGCAGGAGGGTAACAAGGGAAAAGAGAGGGTGGGAAATTTTGTTATAGGGGGGCGGAGAGGGAGGGAGGGAGGAATAGATAAGAAGCGCGGATCCTGGAGCGGACGGGGACGTGGAGCAGCAGTAAAGGGTCCCATCCCTAACGAGGAACATGGGTGAATAAGATAGATGCGGAGGCATGTGCCACCGAGGCGGGGCAGGGATTACAGCGAGAGTGCGGGGGTGGTGCTGGGGGGGTTGGAGTGGGGAGAGGGAGGAGGGAGTGGAGGTTTGCAGGGAAGGACTTTTAGGCGTAGGGAGAAGAGCGTGGGTGGAGAGGGGATTCGATAGCTGGACGTGCCCGACCTCCCCGATTGGATATTGCGGTATGTTCCACGAGGAGAGAGGGAAGGAGTGGGACATGAGGGGGGGGGAGTGGAGTTGGGAAGGTAGAGATGGGAGAGAGACGTGGAAGGAGAGATAGAGAGGGGGAGGGGGAGTGTCGGTCGGGGGAATGAAGGCGAACTAGCCGTGTGGATGACGGTGGTGTGGGTCGGCGGGTTTATCAGAGGGAGAAAGAACAAAGGCAGCGGCGAAACTCTTTTCGAATGCTGGGGAGCGAGCGTGTGTTTCGAAGTTCCCTCACACCCTCCCTCCCTCTCTCCTCTTCCTCTCTCTCTCTTTCTCCTCTTCCTCTCGCGCCACCTCCCTCCATCCCTCCCTACGTCCCTCTCTTTTTCTGTCTCCCTCAGACTTTTTCCCATCCATCTCCCAATTTCTCCTTTATAGGTATACCCCGTTCCCGCACTAAATCCCACCTCTATAACTCTCCGCCTTGGTCATATGCCAAAGTTAAATTCCCTTTCCGGTCTGCGATGACGAGAAATATCTTTAATACTTTCCAAACCCGATCGATAATGAGGAAAATTACGTCGATTCTTGACACACTTCCCTTTTCGTCAGAGCCGTGCGAGGTTTTTCGGCAGTTCGCGTTTTTTTATTTTTTCAAGCATACGCACTATCATGTGCCTATTATATTTTTGCAAGATTATGGTGACTTGTCAAGAGTTTTACATCACTCACAGTGGCGTTAACTGCTAAAGGTGCCCTCTATAAAATTAAATAGGATCCGAAGATGTTTTCTCAATGACTACAGTAAGGATCCTAGCTCTTCGAGACATCTTTTGGATCGACTCCAACTCTATAGAGATTGTGGAGGAATAGTTACTATACCGATTGCTCGGTTCATTTAGGAGCTTTATATTTGAGGTTATAAAAAACACCAGTAAACCTGTACCTGCGTTAACGCTCACAAGACATCAATTCAAGGGTAGGAAGAGATGATTATTAACACCCAGTAATGAGTAATGTTTGTGGAGCAGTTTACATGTGCTGATTCGTGAAATTTTCTGTGGAGGTGTCAACTCTGTAAAAGACAAACCTAGATACAGGTGCTGCACACAATCCGTAGTTTGGCCGATATGCGCATCTCGTTTTTCTCAACCTTTTTATGGTTGTTGCAGAGACATATTGTTTCAATTTGCTTTTAACTATAAGGCGAGCTCAACGGTTCTCTATAAGAATTAATCTCCACTCAATAATAAAGGAATTCTGTTATGTAACAATTATAAAAATAGTATTAGAGCACATCGAAAGAGAATGTTACACGTGATCCGTTATCTCAGAAACTACGAGATAGGCGAGTACAGCATGTAAGGAGGCCATTTTGACACATTTTTAGATGACGAAACGTCTATTCAAATAACCGATATCGTAGTACCCGTAGATGTGAGGGGTAAAAAAGAAAGAGTCGTACTACACAGATGAGTTCAAAGATAATAGGGCCAAGACATTTTGATTTCTCGCGTCACGCTCCTTACTTGCTAAAATGTTTAAAAATATATTGACAACGGGCTCTCAAGTGCTCTGTCGCAATGTTAAAACGTGAGTAAAGAGGACAATCGCACTTGTTTCGTCGGCCATTATCGATATTTTCATTAACCATCATTTGCCTTATAGATGAAAGGATACGCCTAATGTCAAATAAATTTCATTAGTGCCTATCCCATTACGCATGAAGTTCTGCCCTCTACGACGCACGCAAGGGCCGCTATTGCGGTGACCGGCTCCACGCTTCTAATTGAAGTAGATGACGAAAACCACTCTTTGAGAGTATGAAAAAGATCGATGATTCACAAACAGAAATTAAAGATAAAGGACCATGTCGGCGGCTGAGGGAGACCGAATCAATTTGTCGGATTGTCGAGAGCGAATGCGAGCATATTCGCTCGATACTACCTCGGGCGAAGGGAAGGGAACAATGCGAGATAAAAATGGGACGTAAATGCGCAGTACGATATTTTCGAGTCGCCGCCATTATCGGCCGGAAGCTATGAGCATTGAAATACGTCGGTTTGTTTTATGCCCTCCCCCCCCCCCCAAAAAAAAGACTCGGTATTATGTCAAGAATATTTCCAGTGTTCGTGTTCGACAAGTCACTTGGAAGAGTGAACAAAATGTGCCACGACTCATATTTTTGTCTTAAAAGCCGTTCGTCTCCGGGAATAAGTCTTAGCACTCATGTTTCCGCGGAAGACGCGCTATTAAAAGGACGGAAGCGGCATTTTAAAAATAATTAGAACCTTTTTCAGCGATCCAACTTCGTAGAAACTTCTCATTCCCATCTGCCTCCCTCACCGCCATTTTGTTTCGAGGATAACATTCCTCCGATCCTTTTATCCCGACTGGGTAAACTTATTACCGCGGCAATTTTTCCCAAGAGTACGAGTTGAAATAAGTAACTGAATTAATTTATCGAATATCATCAAAAAAATATTTCTTATTTTTATGGAGTTGAATATTTTTACGCTTCAAAATTTCCCAAAACTCGTCGTCGACATTATCAGTGCTCGACGTACATAGGGCAGCGATACTTATATCGTATTATCCTTTTCGCTTACATACGCGTAAATACTCGTTTCTATCTAATTCGTTTACCTCGGACCCAAATCGTTTTGACGAAGTCGTTCTTATCGGCACCCGCGTGTTTTTTTATAAATCCCACCACGCGGCGGAAAAATAAAACAAACGAAAGAGGCCAGAAAGAGCGGCATAATGTAATCGTCGATAAAGTTTATTGCAGAAACTTCGGAGACGTCGGATTTCGACGCCAATCTAATCTAATCGATGAGAGTCGAGGAGATTTTTTATTTACCGTCGCCACATTTGGGTGAGTCGACGATGATTCAGAGCCTTTGTTCCTCTCTCTCTCTCTCCTACGTAATGTAGCGAAGCAGGGCCAACGCGGGGAGAGCTTTCCTTTTTCCCACTCTCCATCTCTCCTCTCCGCCACAGCCTTTTACCAAACGCGTATATCCTCGCGACGGAACCCAAAAGTGCAGCGCGGCAATGACGGCACGTGTGCTTCCCCCCGAGGTCCCTCGACCTCGCGAGGAGCGGAAGAATCGGTAACGGGGTCGCCATAGACGCCCAGCGCTCGCTCCTTTCCCTCGCTCGCACGCGATCCCAGCGCCTCCGTTTCTTAAAACAAACAACGGAGGACAAATGCACGCACCGAGTTTGCTTTTCCCGAAGACTGTTACGGACGATATTTGACGGGTTATGCGGACGCACGTTAGCGTCGAAGGCGTCAAACCCTTTTATAACTGACGCGAAGTACGGAAATTATGCACGGCGTAATAATTTCGGAGCTAAACAAACTCGGAAGACCGCTGAAGACTGATATGACCTCTTGGGATAGTAAGTTTAGTTTGAAGTCGTTTTGGGTGATGGCGAGGTTGATGAGCTCGCGGATACATATGTAGGGTAGTTCCGATTGTCATATTTCGTGGAAATAGTGTTTTTTTGTGTGGGATATATGCGTTAGAGTTAAAGCTAAACGACACCAGACTATTGTTGAACAAATTTACTTCAAGTAGTTCAACAGAAAAAAAATTAATTTCACTTTCCACAATTTTTCTTCTTTTTCACATTTACTTTGTTATCGAAATGTTTGCATTTATTTCACGATTTATTTTAAATACATTTTTGATAATTTTTTTCTCTCTAGGAATGTGATTATGGGGATTTAAACTTTGGATATTCGGACTGTTACTTTTCGTGTAAGAAATAGGTTACATTGAAGTTTTTCATTAGAAATGATTGCAGTGTTTTCTTTGCACCCATTGATACTACACCTTTTAAGTATTTTAGTCAGATAAAAAATCACTTGCCCGAACCAGTGATTTTATAGTACCTCTGTATTAAATATGAAAGATTTCACAACATCAAGAAGAAGCGTCCTGGGTAAAAAATTCAAGAGCAAAATAATCGTTAAATTCTCAAAGTCTTATTTAGAAGATATATCTGCTAAATGCATACTCATTTAATACATAAATTCATAATGTGGTTCCTAACGAAATAGGGTAAACCTATCTGTTCGAGTATCAGTGTTTCGAGTTTTTTAAAAGTTTTCCTAAAGGCGCCAATCAGATCCTTGGCTCCACAAATATTAACCTCATTCGCATTTCTCTCAATGGTTAAGTAACATTTCAAAAAAGCACAGAATATTTGGTAAAGATGTACTCGACAGGTATTGACTGAATCTATAGTAATACCTATGTAAATGGCAACATGATACAAATTTGACTTTAATGATTTATTTGTAGTCTAAATAGCGTTTTCGGATGTACTTGAAATATGTTATAGTGTCGATAAAGTTGATATATAACATTTACATGCTGTTTTTCATATCTACGTAGAGGGACCAGCTATTAAATTCTCTTCGCCCGATAATTTCAGCTTCTTGGCGGACATTTATTAAACCTATGAGTAAAAATTCACAGAAGAACCACCGTCGCATCCTAAGATACGGCGGTATCCGGGGAGACAAATTTAATTTTCATTCCTTGAATATTTATCCTCTGTCAAAAACGTGTTTTGAGATGAATTTTCCCATATGACGAATAGTACGTCCCTGGCCCGAAAATTTAAACCTGTTAATTGCCTAAATATTGAAACAGTCTGAGAAATATTACCCTATTTCAAACACGGATGAAAATGACAAAAATATTCACATTTTAAAAGGTACCTTCTATGGAAATACGATGGAAAAAGTGTTGTAGCAGATGGTGAACATGTAGAGTGTAACTGGCTGGTAAAAGAAGAGGAGTGATCTTGTATTAGTCGATATTTTAATTTCCTAAGTGTAATATCAGTGATTTAGCGCTATCTCTTTCAAACAACTACGGTTCCAAACAGAGGTTAACAGAAGAGAAGACATGGAAGCAAGCGGAATAGCCGCAGAAACCTCAGTCCGATTGGGTGTTAGAAGATCTCATCTCAAGCCGAGTAATGTGTTCTGGATGAAGATTCCCGATGCTCTCGCGCTTTTCGAATGGTCGAAATTCTTTTGGCGCATCCTCAATAACTTTCTTATTTTATGTGGATATTTTAAAGTTGCTCCAGTCGTGTTTGAAGTTTGTGGCTCTCCAATTTGTGTCTTTTATTTTCTGTCATTCCATTAGGGAGAAAGCATGCTTCGAACAAGTCTATCTCGAAATATACGTCTTATTTCTATATTCTTGTTTCAGAAAGCCTAAATTATCAACTTTTGTTTTAATTGAGGCCAAAGAAATTTACGAAGGATATTACCAAAATTTATAAATTAGCAACCTTTTGAGTTTAGAAACTTTATCTTTTAGTATACTATATATAACGAAAGCCGGAATTTATACATCCGACGTAAAGCCTCATTAATTTTTCAACCATGCACATATTACAACATTTATTTTCGTGATCGATTTGTTTCACTGTTATGATATAGAAAAAATTATATATATATATATTTTGGGCAACTAGGTGTTGAAGGAAACCCAGTGAACACTTACCGGAAGTAGAGCCGCTGGGGTGTTGGAGAGACACATTTGTAGAGGTTGTGTCTCTCTTGTGCTGACGAAGGGATCATCCCGAAAGCTCTAACCTCTACAAATGTGTCTCTCCAACACCCCAGCGGCTCTACTTCCGGTAAGTGTTCACTGGGTTTCCTTCAACACCTAGTTGCCCAAAATATCCTTACTTACCTTTCCTCTTCCTTAGTATATATATATATATATATATATATATATATATATATATATATATGAGATAAGTAAAATATTTCATTTTCCTTTCTACCTCAGAGACCGATTCCAACTCTATTAAAAATAAAATCTTTCGCATTTTAGATTCACTGCCATAAACTGTCGACCAATCCATGTCAGAACGCACATTTTATATCTCGGAAAATGCGTAAAACGTGCGATTTACGCTCCATAGAATTACATTCCCGTCATACCTGCGAGATATCGACGGCGCCGCCATTAATTTCCGCAGGAAAATAAGAGGAGATGGAGGATTATTATAGAATTACCATCCTCTCCTTTTTATATTGATGGGAAGTGCTCCTCTTTCCATACGCCGCTTCCACCCTCCAACTTACCACTCTCTCTCTTTCTCTCTCTCTCTCTCCCAGATTTGAACCCGTTACCTTCAGCCACACATCGCGCCTCCTCCTTCTCCCTGCCTCAGCCTTTCACTGCCTCTTTCACTATCTCCCTACCCTTTCTTCTCCTCTCCCCATTTCCCGCCCACTGAAGAAGTGTACCTATTCCCTCTCTATCCCCCATCCGCACTACTTACCTTCTCTCTCCTTTCCCCTTTTTTCGTGCTCTCCCTCCTCCCCCTTTTCCTCCTACCCTCCTCCTCACCTTTCTCCCTCTCTACCGTCGGATCGATGTTTGTCCCGTGACGTCAATCATGGATCGGCACACACACACACACCATCCTTGCACTTCCTTTCCAATGTCTTTTTGCTCCTCCTCTTTCTCTGTATGTGTCTCTGGGAATGTGGTGTCGATGGTGCCAACCAATCTCGCTGATGGCTCCCTTCTCTCTCTCTCACTCACTCTCTCCCTCTCTCTTTCTCCCTCTATCCCCTTCTATCATCTTGCCGGACGGTCGCTGGGCATTGCTAAATGGGACCCTAAAGATTCCAGCTCCGTACCGAACAGCCCATAGAAATAAGGATGAGGAAACATGAAATCGCGGCGTCGTGGAAATTTAAGTCGTTGTATCCACCCTTTCGGACTTGCTTTTTTTTTTATGGCCGCTCGTTTTTAATACGGGAGTTTTCACGAATATTACTCGAAGGAGAGATTTCAGCACGGAAAAAAGGACCTTTTCCGTAATCATGACGTACTATTTTCGAGATTTCGAAAATGTCGGAATCACGTGCTAAAACCCTCTGGGGGAAAAGCCAACTTGTTGGTTGTTATCACCGGAACTTGGGTAATAAAAGGTTTTTGGGAATGAATTGGAGTAAATGCGCGAATTATATCTGTTATCCATATTTAGCAATCTTTCTAGGGAAATTGTGGAATAAAAGGAAGGTTTGATTTTGAGGAAAAGTTATTTTGGAGAAAATCAATACCAAATAATAGTGGCGTTGTAATTTTCTGAATTATTTTCGGTTTTTGTTGATCCAGATGCTTTCTTCCATGATCTAAAAACTTTACTGCCATTAACGCTGCTTATCATGCTGGATTTGAAATCAATAGAATTGTGCTTCATAAAACGTCTCAGTTTTGTAGTTTTTAAGTAACAAAGGCCAAAGACGATATAAAAAAGTAAGGTAAAGGATCAGAAATCGAGCGAATGAACCATATAAATAAGTTCATCGTCCATCTACTTCGTTACCTGTTATGGTAGAGCATGTGCATTGAAAGAAAAACATAAATGTCAGTGGCGCTAATTTGAGAATTACATTTGAAATTAATTCAATTCTGAAAATTATGCATATCTTATTAAGCGCATGTAAATGACCTCAATTTAAAAACGGCTTCGTACACATATCCAACAACAGAAATATAAAAATCTATGGCTTAGAGAAAACTTGCGTTTACTTTTGCTTTACCCTCGTCTCAAATATCTTTACAGTATATATAATATATAATTTTTCTGCAGAAATTCGAAGAGGTCAATTCAACTGTTACCTTTTGCTCGAGGCTATAATGGCACAAATAAATATATTTTTTTAATTGTGTCGCAATGTATTAATGCACTTCATGGGAAAGCATTAAGATGTCATAATTAACTGTTTCTTCATATTGTCGAAATAAAAAAGACTTACTTGGTAATTTCACATTTATAAATGTGGAATTACCAAGTAAGTCTTTTTTTATTTATACAAAACATTAAGATGTCAGCTGTGAAAGAGAAATACTGGTGTTAGAACATTTTTCTGTGAGTTATTTTTATTTCTTCTGTACAAACTTTTAATCTAATCGGGACATCCTTGCTTCATTTACATTCATAAATGTAAACGCTTCTAAATGTTCTTAGTTCTTAGACACTCACTCAATCCTTTCCGGCTTTATTTTGTGAGCGTGGTCCCTAAACAGCTAGATGAGGCAAACAAGATAGAGAGACAACAGAAAAAAGAATTAATTGAAACATTTTCCTTCATTTACATTCATAACTTTAATAGCTTCTAAATGATCTTCGTTAGAGATTCTCGGACAACAATTTCCAACTTTATCTCACGAGCGTGATCCCTTAAGAGTCAGGTGAGGTGAAGGAGATAGAGAGACACCAGAAAAACCGATTTAATTCTCATAACATGTTATTTCCTGGCAACATAATGGCACATAATGACTCTTTAAAACGTCTACCTGTGCATAATATTTTTCGTTATTAAAGCCATTTTATCTATATCATCGCGCATTTTTAAAATGATGTTACGGGAAATTTCAGTGGATTCGATCCTCCACACTGTCGCAAATTGCCTCTCATAATAAGAACAAAGCGAGTATTAAGTGCGACCCATAAATATATAGAGTTTTTACACAATTATATTCTTAATTTAAACGAATAATTTTTTGTGCCAAAAAAAGTTGGATCTGTTCAAATTTTCAATCTGAAACTCTTTAAGTTTAGAAAATATTTTTTGGCTTAAGTCGCGCTTCTATCGCCATGTTTTCTTCATATTTCTACATAAAATATCTTTTGTTTATTTGTGTTTTTTGTATTTTTGATTGGGGAATCTGAGATTTAGTCATTTCCGTCGATGTTGCAAATGAAGTTTTCCGTTCCAACGATTTTAATCAATTTGCTTATGATATCAAATTTAACTGCTGCCACCTTGAGCGATAAGAATCTTTGATTATAAACAGCTTTTGTATGTGTATATATTTATAAGTCAATAAACAGACTAAGGGATTGAAATTATCCCTGAAACTTTATTTTTCTGGTACATCTGGGATAACCTTAGATGAATATTTATAATAGTGAATGGACCCCATGAAATCGATAATTATTAGAATTTATTAAAAAGACACTTTAACTTATTATCGGTTGTTCTTGGACAAATTCTAAGACTCGACAAACTTAACAAGGGGAAATAAAATAAAGTTGGGTTTGTAGGACACCGTTCTTTCCAGGTTGGGTCATACACACAAAACAGAATACTATATAATGCGATCAACGCCTCGCAAATACACTTAACAGTCCTATAGCAGGAAGGCTATCGATTTTAACGCGCATCACTTTTTCCTCGTTCGGCCACTCAACCACGTCTACCGAAGACATTTCCGTTATTATCATGCGCCTTAGAGTTGTCTTAGAGAGTAAATAGGACATGCTCATAGAGGCTATTCCAAAATTTTTATCTTACAGAACGGTATTGTAGGGCACGATAAAAGTAGAAAAACTTATCTGTGGGAAGATGACGTCCACCACTAATCTAAAAGGATTTTCCCCGGTTGTTAGTGTTGGCGTACTGCACAAGCGCGCTCTTCTAAAGGAAACGGAAATTTTGGCCTAAGAACCCCATCTGTTTAGATTCTCGGCGGCCATTGCGCCATCATATGTCCGGTCGGGTTTCCAAAGGAATTGGGGAGAATGGGGAAAATCAGGTTAAGGCTAGGTTATCTGACATGAAGCGTATGCTGCATCGATTTCAAAGCGCCTAGTATAAAAATATGTAGTTGATTCGCTATGATTATTAATAATGAAAAATTATTTAATTAATAAGAATATAGAAAATTTCTGCAAAATTTTATAGTGAAATAATAGTGTATTATATTTAATTGATACAGCAGTAACCTAATAGTAATATAACATAGCTGTAATTTACTCGAAAGTAGGGATCTGTAACTTACGGTACCTATGCCCATGGATGGCATGCGAAGAAATTTTACATGGCACACTTAATTCCTATAAAAAAGACAAATACATATTTCTTAAAGGAATTTTACCTTTCTTTATTTATATTTCGTATTTAACTATCCCGCATTGCATGCCTTATATCTGTAAGATCACTTTTCATGGACGTTACGTACAAAATTAATTTAAGGGTGGCTCGCGCAGAGAGCCACAAATACTAAATATTGATTAAAAACGGCACCCAACAGAAAAATGTTGCCAACCCCTGCTCTAAAATAAATAGCCGTATATTTAGGATATATGCTTCAAATTATGATTAACTTCATCAGTAAATATACTACATGCAACCATGAATTAGAACTCGCAAACATGATAGTCTGTACATATACGCATTAAGTATTTCGTAGAACCTTTTCCTTAAAGCAGCACTATAGCACATTAGGAAGCGAGGCTGGTGGTAATGGCTTTTCCAATCAATCTAGGTTAGATGCAAGGCGCCACAAAGGTGCAGATAAATATGTTTTGTATCGAATTAAAATATGTATGTTTGAGTAGGCACAAAAAATGATCACCGACGATGAACCTTGATGTCTGACGGGAACTTCATCCACTGTTTCAAATTATACAGAATGTCAAAATTGTTAGATAGAAAAAATGAAAGCATCGTGCAAAAACCTTTGTACCATGATGCCATTGCACCAGTATCTTAATGTAGTAATCGACTTAATGGCGTAAATCGCATAGCAATTAAAATACTTGTCAGACAAGAATACGACTGCTATCTCAATGATTACTGTATATTTATGCGAGGTTATGCGCCATAAATTAGGTAGATGAATGCCGATTTTTAATTGAATCTTATTTTGATATTCTTGAAAGCGTTAATTATCTCACTCAGAGAAAGTATAGAAAAATAAATGGAATCACTGCAGGTAAGTATGTGACACGTAAATTTCGTAAGAATCGGGAATTCGCCAGTCCGAAAATAGCCAAGAAGACAGACGCTATATTGAATAAATATAATAAAGGAAACAATGCAAAGGGAAACTTGGCCAAAGTATGTCAAGGGCGAGTCAATCGAACCTCCATAATTTAGCATGAAATCCGACCTTAGTTTCGCATCGAAAACCTGGACTGTCGGGGCCCAAAAAATGGTTGGCGACATATCAAACGAATTTCATTGGTTCGCGAAAACTTGCCCTAAAAGGAAGATATTAGGCAAAGAATAGTGGAAGAAAATGTCGGAAGAAATGGAAAAGGGCACGTGGAACACACGGAGGACACGGGAAGAATATCAGCATTCCATTACCGTCTCAAAGGAAAACCTAATATAGGAGCGGCATACAAAAGGACGAAGGAGCAAAGACGAAATAACGGAACCAAATCTACGGAGGCATCCTCGTTTGCTTAGACGAAAGCTAAATTAACAGAAGAACAGCTTCCCACTTACATAATTATAGTGCTAATTACGTTTCTCCGTTTCCAGAATTTATAAATCATCATTTGCAACTGAATGCAACGGATATTTCTGTTTTAGAAGGTGTTAAAGGAGTAATGGCGCCACCAGCGTATTTCCTTATTCCGTCTCAAAGTATAATCTTCGGATCGCCATTTTCTTTTCAGGATTATTTCGTAATTCAGTTGGTTATTTGCTGTAATATCATTTTACATATAGTTTTTGTGATTAGAATCGTTTTAAACTGGTATACTCGTATAGTAATACTTTTTCCAGTGAACTTTGACTTGATTTGCTCACCATTTCGTAGGAAAAACCAAATCATATCTGATGAAAATGCTAAAGTTAAATTCAAGTAAAGCTTATGGTTTGGAATACTGTATAAAACCTATAGTTATGATATCATTATCTATTTGCGAGTTTTTACATCTTTCTTTAAATCCCTAGTTTTAAAAATCTTCATGAATACTAGATATATAATAGCGGTGTGGATTTTTGTCATTATGATGCTAGTACGACCTCATCATTCGAATTCGAGCCATGCCTCTAGAAGTAAAATTATTCTCCTCCTTGTTTCTATGATAGCATCTAATTCATGATCAAAAACTTATCAATACACAACGGGATCTGAGGTATTTAGAGAGATATTTCCACATCTTTCCTCTCGACTAATCCATAGGACATGTTCGTGTTATGTAGGATCTCATGCCTTGCATTCAATCGTGACCAATTCTCCCTACTAAGAATCTGGTTCAGTTATGCCTTGCATCGAATAAACACCTATTTTTAGATGCCCTCAGATTTAAAAATAAAAGCTTCGTGAATTCTTGCCTTCAACTAGTCAAAGGCTTCATCGGTAGAGGCCCGAAGCTTTACCATCTGGACTGATACCAAATAAAAGCAAAAAGTTACACCGCAATCCTTTAAAATGTAAATGTGACTCAGTACGTTAAATGGACACGGTTTTTTCCGGATACAAAGCCTTCGTCGAAATGCGACGCAGCAACAGTTTGTACAATGACGTAATTTACGAATGTACGGCTTACGGTCTAATTAAATCAATATTAATTTGTAAAAATTTTTATGCGCCTCGTTAACCGTACATGGTGACTCACGTTCTCTAAACGATTCTCCTGAAAGATGGTTACTCCAAAATCTCTGGGAGCATGTATCGCTTTTATACCTGTCGAGTTATATTTTTTCAGTCTCTTTGTATAATATTCCCGGGATATTACAGCCAAAGCGGCGGAAAATTCGTTGCGCGATGCCCGACGCCATTTTATGAATATTTTTATAATCCGCGTGCGCAGTTTTCGATGGGCTCCGTAATTTTCTTCCTCGACGTAACGGCCTCCAGAACAATAACGTCGATCTCGAACATTATTCGGACGCAACGGAGAGAGCCGCGCCTAAACATTGGCCTAAATGAAAACAGCCTCCCCGTCACCTCGAACGCATTGGCCTGCCAATAAAACACTCGATTTGGAATGCAGGGCGCCACTTCCGATCTCCGTGAGATTTGTGTGAAAGAGAGAGGAAGGAGAGTTTGCTATGCGCCTCGCCTCTGCTATGCGTCTACTGCTTGTCTTTCTCTCTCCCTCTCTCCATTTTCACTCTTTCAGTCTCCCACTCTCTCTCTCTCCCTCTCTCCCTCGCTATCTATTCCTTAACCCATTTGCTATTTTCGACTCCTCACCCCACTGGGCAACCCCAGGATTTGGTAGCGGAGCGGGTGACGAAGCAGCAAAAAAATAAGCCCTCGCCGCCCGCATCAGGAGGTCAAGGTTTCGAGCCCCGCGAGCCGTTAGATGGATATTCGTGTTTATAGTATCAATCCGCGTCGATCTAAATATTTCACTCGGTTTCATCGTCGCTTCCGGGGGCATCCGATCGAACGATGGGGGAGGGAGATCCTTTTTTGAATATCCATGCAACGGACGTAATCCAAACCCATTCCACGCCTTTCCGCCTTTTTTTTCTTTCGCTCCTTCCTTCCTCATCCTCCCCCCTCTTACTTCTCGCCCCACGTCTCTATCTCGCCTCTTTCGTCTCTTTCATTCCCTTCTCTGTCTCAATCTCTCCCGTCCATTCTCGCTTTTCTCAGGCTCTCGCTCCCTCTTCCCTTCCTCTCTCTCTCTCTCCCTCGCCCTCCTTTCACTTACATCTCCCGAACAACTTTGGTGGCCGAGAACCCGCTGTCGCGCTAGCTTCCGGCTAGCTAGACGTCTCGACACAGAAACATATAGAGAAAGAGTGGGTCGATGTCTGTCTGCTAAGGATTCTCATTTGTCCGCGGATTTTTCTCGATCCATTTATTATATTATCAGCAATCTCGGGATGTCAACACCGGGAAAAAGATTTGCTATTCAGCGGCTTCAGACAGAATCTTTTTTGATGAATGGTCTGAAAACGATATCTACAAGACGCGAAGAACATTATGATGGGAATCGGCGAAATTAAGAGGCGAACATCTATATCCTTTTTACGATATGTCTCACGATGTTCCACGCATTTCGCTTTTGAGCGTTCGCTTCGTAATTGGTCTACGCGTATAACGTGAGACGTAGCGACCACCCATATTTAATCGGAGAAAATCGGATTGATCTCATTTACGCGCATTTATTTTCGTCTGATCTCCTTTTATTAAATCTAAAATCGGGAGTGACCTCGGTATAAATAGTCTTCCGTCTCAATTTGATCAAAGTCTGCATAAATTAGACGTCGAGTTTCCCTTAATCAAATTTCTCCTACCTATACACTCCTCTTTCATCTTTCTTCAGCCACTCCCACGCCGCTCCTTCCCCCCCCCCCCCCCCCACCCGTCCCCTTTATCTCTCTCTCTCTCTCTTCTCCTTTCCTCCTAATACCCCTCCTCTCTCTTCTCCTTTCCTCCTAATACCCCTCCTCTCTCTCTCTTCCTTCCTATGGTTTCTCACATCCAGAACCTTCTTTATCTGTCTGACTGGCAACCCCCTTCCCTATCCCAAGTGCCTTTCTCCTTCACCCTCTTCCTCTTCTCCCTTGCACTTCCATTCCCAAATATCTTTCTTGTTCTCTCTTTTATTCTCTTTCTGTCGCCTCACCCCTCGTAATTATGCGCTTTTCCTTCTGGGGTTGTCTCTTTAATAAGAAAAGCATCCGCCTTCGTTCTGATAAAGACGCGAAATAAACGGCAACTTCAAGTGTTTCCATTAAAAAAAAATTATAAATAAAATTTCCGTCGACTTAATTCGTTAGTTCAATTCGTCCTAGAGTTTACGTTTCATTGCAATAGAACCTAACTGGCGAGACTGTAAGACACAGTTTGAACGATAACTTGTGTTTTTCTTCGAGGTTTCAGGGGGATGTATTTCCCCGGAATTTCACAACTTCTGGTTTCGATTTTATTCCTCCATTCACTGCTGTTCCTCTCTCTCTCTCTCTATCCCCCCCCCCTCTCTCTCTCTCTATCCCTCTCCAAACCCCCTTATTTAATCTCTCCGGTCCACTTATTTGGACCCATCCTATATTTCTTTTTGATCTTTCTCTCTCTCTCACCTCCTGCCAACCTCCTCGACTCCGCTTCTCCTCTTGCACTCTCTAGATCAGTGTTCCTCAACCTTTAGTAGTACGGGTAGCACCTAGAGGTATTTGTATACTTAGGAGGAGCATAAAGAACAAACTTTTCAGGAAATAATTTGTTACCTACCAGGTGGAATGTCCATCACGGTACACTTGTCAGTACAAAAACGATCTAGGGAAAATTAACGAATGAACTAAAAAAATCGAAATTAAAGACGGTCTCACGTATATTATATATTGGTTATTTAATTAAAAAATAAATCCATACAAATTGATAAAGGATGAATAGCTTGCGGAGCATATATACCTAATGGTTACGGAGCACCGGTTGAGAAACGCTGCACTCTCTCTCTGTCTCTCTCTCTCTCTGTCACTCTCTCTCTCCTTCTCTCATTCCCCATTCATTCTCCTTCCCTCTCCTCCCCCCTCTCACTTCCCTTCAGTACATACACCCCCTGGATCCTTCTTTATTTTCCATCACTCACTCTCAAAAAAATGATTTCTCGCCGTCAATCGATTGCCATTCTGTCTCCCTCCCTCTTCGCCGATGCAGCTTCGACGCGAAACCTCAGAGGCTTGCACTCCCTATCGGAATCGCTCTTTGTCTCGTCCGCCCCTCGCCACGAAAAATTGAAGGGTTTTTAAAGAAGGGGCTCGCGAAGGGGGTTATGTTAGGGGGGAGGAGGAAAAGGCAAGGGAGAGTGACGGAAGGAATAATAGAGGGATGGGGGGGAGAGATGGGGAGATGAAGGGGGGGGAGGGAAGAAGGCGGGAGCGATTTCTTCCAGTCGAGCGCTCCGCTCAGTAGGACTCTCGTATCTGCAGCTGGAAACAAAAGATGAGGACGCTGCGGGGTGTACCGCCTCTTTTTTTCATAACTAACTACCATACCTCTCTCTCTCTCTCTCTCTCTCTCTCTCTCTATCTATCGCTCTCTTTTTCTCCTCTCCTACTCCAATTCCCTTTGGTCTTTCTCTCTTTCTCACTCCTTCCTCGGCCCCTGGTTTTGATGTGCTTTCACCTCGAGCAAGGGAACCTCACGCAGTTCATTGCCCCTCCCGTTTCGCTCGCCGTCAGAGGTGGGAATTGAGAATGGGGGAGAGTGCAGAAGAAGGTGGCGTAGTTGGAGAGGAAATGGATATAGGATAAGGGAGAGAGAGTGGGAGAGGGGGGAGAGAGAGAGAGAGAGAGATGGGCGTAAAAGGGGAGAGTGGCCAAGATGGGATGACGCAGGAGGGAGTTTAAGAGGGAGATGTGGTCGAACATGTTCTATGAAGCGAGAAACGAAACAATTTAGACCATCCCATTGGAGGAAGTTAGGGGGGAGGGGGGAAAGTTTATCCAAGCTAACTTAAATTTCCTCGTTTTTTTTTTATTTCGTCCCGTCCAAATTTAGGAGAGTACACTTCAACGAGTTTTGGTTTTTTTTTTAATAGAGGCGTCGTTGGTATCTTAGGACGCTTTTAAAAACGACCGGCAGAATGAAAATTCCCGCAGGAAATCTTACGCGAAGTATTACGAGTCATACCGCGCTCCTCCTCCTGTTGGAATCTCTCCGGTCTCTCCTTTTCGGCGTTTCTCGGTTCGAATCTTTTTCTCTCCTTTCGAAAGTTTTATTTCTCGGTCGATAATCCTGAGATCTTTCGAGTGCGTATTTAATGGGATGGAAAATAAATCGTGGAAAAATTTCGTATCGCGATGGGAGTATTTTCGGTCCCGTTAAAATGCTCGGACGAGAATAACCGTAGAGTTGACAATGCAATACAAACTCCCACCTTTCAATCCAACGCTGTTGTATCAGCAAACCCTTTGATTTCGTGGCGATAAAAATGGAACGAACCGCGGGATTGGGAAACGGGAGGGGGAGGATAGGAGGAGTAGAGAGGGGATAGTCTGAAACAGTTGGGGAAAAAACACGAGATGGGGCGATGCATTGGGAGAAGGGAAAAAAAGTGGAATAGAAGGGAGGTGAAAGGGAAGAGAGAGAGAGATGAATGGAGAGAGGATTGGAAAAGTGAAACGGGATAATGGAAAGTGGAGGATGGAAAAAAAGGATAGAAAACCAGAGAAATTAAGAAGATTAAAGCAAAGAATGGAAAGAATAGAGAGTAGAGTATAGGAAAAATGAAAAAGAATCAGAAGATTTGGGAAGAAGGAGAGAGAAAGTATTGCAGTAATGACGGCGAATTAGAGAAAGATTGTTAAATAACAAATGAGGAAAAGAATTAGAGCAGGAGGGAAGTTTTTTTTTCTGAGGTGTAAGAGTTCAATCCGAATCTAAATTACTTCGATTGATTCTTTCGTGACCTTTTCCTCTCCTTTCGGCCTTTTCGGAAACGTAAACTGAAGGACGCGACGCGAAAAAATGATGTATTTTGGAAAGACGCGGACGGCAAAGGAAGCGATTGGAAACATCCGCGCGGTGAATCCAGGTTAGCAAGGACGGAGTCGAATAAATTGTACTTGACAGGAGCAGTTGCTTAGGCCGGGTTGGGAAACTGCTCAAGAATAGATTCGGAAGAACTCCGCGCGTGGTGCTCGGCTGGCGTCATCGAGGTCGTCTTTACAGCCAAGATGTCATGTTTGGCTATTTTTTCCCGGAGTGTTTTACGTACCGTCTCCTTCGCGTCATTTCCAATGAGAAACCTTTCGCCGTAACCATTTACGACGAAAGCGCATGCCGCATGTTTAAAAAAAAAATATTTTAACTCGAATCGGAAGCACAGTTCCTTGCGCTTGCATCGGATTACAGGTCCGGGGGAGCGGATGGTCCTTAATTCCGGTTATTTTCCACGCATTTTCCAGGAGGAGGGGAGGGGGGGAATCTTGATCGGACGATCGAAAAAGAAAAGAAGTTTCATCGCAATTGAAACTCCACATTCCTATTTTTAAGAGCCTTTTATGACAGCATTTCACGTACACGTGCGAAAACCAACCTCCGCTTCCGAATTTCTCCACAGTCTCAGGGAGGAATGCACTCGGAGGGAGTGTTATTTTTTTTTTTTTAAAGACGTCTTGTCGCCGAGTGAACGAAACGCAATTCATTATCTCTTAGGAGACCATCTCATTCTGAGTAACACGGAAATCTTTGGCGAAGAACAGTAAATATGAAGGCGTGATTAGGCCATTTTGTATAACACTTGTGAATTCGGGGAAGAGCAGGGAAAGAGGAAGACCTTATCATCAATTAACTATTATGCCACGGAGAAGTGAGAATAATACTATAATGGGCGGAAATGGGAGACCTCTTTTCTTCTTCTCTCTCTCTCTTCTCTCCTTGCCCCCTCTTCCCCTCCCTTGCCTTAAAGAAAGTGGTAGCCGCGCAGGAATATATCCGGGATTCGTGTGTGTGTGTGTGTGTGTTCCTCTCTTATGTCATAACACCTCCATGTAAACAGGAAATTCCCAGAATAAGGAAATTTGAACAACTACCAGGGAACTGACGCCTAGAACATGTGCGCCAGGGGCGAGATAACGCCCCAGGTGCAGAAAAGCCGACGCTATGATTTACATTTTTATCCATTTATATGTTATTACGGATGGTAGAAAGGAGGGGTGTGAATGATAGGAAATCTAAAGATGGTTTTAGCATGCATATGCAGCGGTGGATTAAGACACTTTGAGGCCCTAGGCGCAACGTATTATTGAGGCTCCGCTTATACACTACCCGTGTGCTCGTGTCTATTATAATTTCGCCTAAAATTTGATTATCGCATGTATTATTTTTTAAATTTATCTTTCCATATTTAATTTTGAGGCCCTTAACATATGTGAGGCCATAGGCGCGCGCCTATTGCGTCTAGGGGGTAATCCGCCTCTGCGCAGATGCCATTGAGTATCTTTGGGATTGGCGTAATAAAAATCGATTCTTAAAAGATACAGTTAACTGGGTAAATATCTTCGAGCGTTCGTTTATTCGAGCCCCGGGCTCTTCGAATCGCTTTAATCTTGGATTTGATTTTTTGGACGTATTTTTACGGTCTTTGTAACATGCGTTTTCTTTAAGTGGCCATCACAAAAAATATTGTTTTTACTTTTCGCGGGCAAGTTGATGATGCAAGGGTAGAGCTCGATAAGAACCTCTTATCGATAGGAAAACGAATCGCTTCCGATGCACTCGATCTGTTTTAATCCCATTCGACTTATCACGTCCCATGTGATTTTAAGTTAATTTATCTGGGCCTCGTAAAAGATCATTTGCCAGGGCATAAGACAAAGGTCATGTCACCCGACGCCTTTCTGTAAGTGAATTTATATATTATTATAATCATGTTAACACCACAGATGGATCGCGGCACCCATTAAAACACATTCCGGCTCTTCGTAAACGCGCAAAAATGACATTAGTTTCCTCGAGGTTTTGTCGTAATACGTAAAATGTTGAAAGTTATCGTTGACGTAAAAGGAGAAAAAAGTACGCCTGGTATCAAGCATGGGATTTATTTATTTTATCCCGCTGCGTAACAAAAGTCTGTACATAATTTTTAACCTAAGCATAAAATCCTTGTGTCTATATTCGTCTTAATGCTTGGTAAAATGGTATAGTATATAACTGTGATGAGAATGTAATCATTCCTCTTCCATAGCCGCAAAAGTCTTCCGCGGGCCTTAAAAGTCTGACACGGGATAATTTTGTTACCGCACCTGTGCAAATTTCGTGTTTTCAGAATCGCATATTGTCATAATATATACTACTTCCAGTATAATTAGCTGTCAATAAATTTATATTTAGTTGATGAAGGTCGCTAACAGGTCAGCTTGTTAATAAAGCGAGGAACCTTTAACGTCGTGGCTTCCAAGTAGCATGTTCCGTAACGCGCGTTTTCAATTGTTATCTGTTAAGGAATTAGCAACTCATAATAAATGAGTAAGGAGGGAACAACATTAAAGACGTCGAGTGACCTCACGCCGTGATTGATGCTCGCCATAATTTCACGGAGGCGCTTTATTAAAAAAATCTATCCTCTCTAATTAGCTCGAGATATTGTTTTACTCGAAGAGACTTATTTCAATTTCCTCGCCCGTAAAACATATAAAAATTTAATGTATACTCGCGTAGTGCGTATATAAATTATATATAAATATACATAAACTGATATTCGTACGTGAAATGAAGTCACTCGAAATAATAACTCCCTCTTACCAATCCCATTCTTGTGCGTCTCCTCATTATACTTCCAGGAGTTAATTCAACCTTTGTAATTAATCGAAAGGACGAGGCATTCATTTTTTGTTCCCGCTGCCGTTCTCGCTCGCATTCGGACACACCCTCCTCCCTTCCCCCCCCCACCCCTCCCCCACCTTCTCAACCCGATTCCTCGAATCTAACTCTCCGCGGTCCATCAGCAGAACTACCCTCGTAAAGTATGCAAGCACATGAAAAAGCCTTCGGAATAAAACATGGGGAAACGTCCTTTTTTTTCAAAAAAAAAGAAAGACTTTTCGCCATACATAAATATTTAGGTACGTATGTTGGCGAGGATGGTTTCTTGATGAAGGAGTATCTTAAGGAGAGGGGGAGGAGTAGGGAGGCGTACAAAAAAATGCAGAAAAAAAGAGTAATCGTGGGGTGGGCTTATAAGGGAGGGTTGGGGGGGAGGGGGAGTCGGTGTTGGTGGCGATGCGTAGGGGAAGGGGGTGGGGGGAGGAGGAGGTAAGGGAAAAGAGCGGAAGGAATCCGAGTAGTTATCGAGTCCCCTGGTCAAGGCCACCTCGCCAACCTCCATTCCCACCGCCTCCCTCCCTCCGCGCCATCCTCTCCCTTGTATCTCCCCATCCTCCTCTCGCCTCCTCCCAATCCTTAAACCCACCCCACCCTCCTCGCCCAATCTTCTTTCTCAGCAGTCCGAAAACGAGTACGCCAGAGGGAGAGAAGGAGTTCTAAAGAGCGCGCGTAGAGCTACCCCCTCCTCTCCCTCCCCCTCTCCTCCCCACCCCTTCCCTACCTTACCGACCACGTCTCCGCCCCTACCTAGAATACCCTTCTGCTCCCTATCCCCCCCCCCCCCTCTCTCTCTCTCTCCTCCCTACTCGCAACCTCTCACGCACATAATATGCGTTGGCAGAGCAAGGTGGAGCTAGTGTGTGTGTGTGTGTTCTCATCTCTCTCCCGCTCCATCCTTCTCTCCTTACCAACGTCCTCCTCCTTCCCTCTTCGCAACAAACGGAGGGGATTTTTGGGAATGAAGGAGGGAAAGGGGAGGGGAGGGCTTTCCCTTTCCCCTTTTCCAGCTTTGGGCTGGAATGGAATGCCGGGGGGAAGGTTCTCTCTCTCTCTATACTCCTCGCTGGACCCCTCTCCTCCACCCCCTCCACCATTTCCCCTCTCGCCCCCACTTCCGTCTCACTTTTCTGGCGCCCTTAGAACTATGCTATCCTTTTCCTCCCCTTTTCCTACTTTTTCCCTACACCCTTCTTCTTCCTCTTTTTCCCTTCCGTTTACCTCCTTTTGCTTCTTACCTTCCTCTCCACCTGCCCTCTCTCTCTCTCCCGCTTTCCCCACCCTTACATCGCCTCCTACTCTCAGCGAAGAGGAGGTCCGGGCAGTGGCGACACTGAGAGTATTCACTCAGGTGAGAGGCTCGGGAACTACCAAAAAGTTACGCAGCGAGAAGAGGAAGGAAGGGCGGGAAGGAAGTGAGTCGGTGCCTTAAGGAGAGAGAGAGAGAGGGGAGGGAGGACGTCTAGGAGGAGGGGGAGGTGGGCGTGCGAGGAAAAGAAGAAGCGGTGAGGGGGAGGAGGGAGGAAAGTGCGCGCGTGAGGCGCCGAGGGAATGCGTCCGTTTTCTCCTAGATGCGCGTGAAATTCTAGCGCTTACGCTCTCTAGCGAGACAAGCTAGGAAAGTTTAGAAAACGGGTGTCGTGAAGCGATAGTAAAAAAAAAGAAAAGAGGACGGCTCTCGCCGCTCTGGGAAAATGCATCGTGCGTGAAGAGAAGGTTTTCATACGTTTAATTTCTTTTCGAATTCAAGTGCGTGAATCGAGGGATTTATTCGTCGTGTCGTCCGAAAAATGTGTCCTCTTAAAAACTGAAAAAAATGTTTTGAATATTTCTGGATTAGATTTGAATGCATAGAAAGATTCATTCATTAACGTATAATTACTGATGTAATTTTATATAAAAGTTGACATTTATGCTTTTAAAAATTAGTACACTGAGAGATACGTGCAAATTACTGCCATTAATTGATCAAAAATCCGATTATTTATCGTTACACTGTATTAATTTATCTTTCAAAAAGTAAAGAAAACAATATTTGTACAGCCGAAGGAAACTAAACGGCCTAATTATCTCATTGATCTGATCAAAAACAGTTTTGAGAAACGATCACCTTTAGTTAAATATCGTATAATCATTTTTCATAAGTTTTTCTTTCACTTGTCAATATTAACGAGAGTTAAGTTCTAAAGTCGAGCTCAAATTATAGCCAGCGGTTGACAGATATTCTCCATCTGCGGGCGAAAATGTGACACCTGGATGAGAGAGAACGAAACCGAACAGCGCGAAAAGTCGTCTTAAGGGTAAAGACTGGCTGATTGATTGCAAGGAGCTTCAGCTTAATTCCTTAAATTATAGGTGCGGGACACCTCGGCCCGGGTCAGCCAAAGGTGTAGAAAGGTAGTTTGGGAAGAGGCGAGAAGTGTGTGCTCCGCACTAATGAAATTCGAGAGGATGAGAAAACCCTAACCGAAAATATTTCGAGCTAAGCCCGAATGCGTAACGTTGCCTGCGTGTTCGCAACTGTCGAGCCGAAAATTAATTCTCGTAAAAAAGTAAATATTTTTGGATGTCGGCGGATTATATATGTATATAAGGGCGTCTTAAATGTATTCATTGAATTCTCGAAGAAAACAGCCATTTTTGCGGTAGGGGACTGATAACTATATGTTTCCACTGTGATTTAAATCCCTATTTTAATTAATAAGCTTGCGAATAATTTTCAAATTTATGGGAAAATTGAATCGGTATCGTAAATATGTCTTCCCGTCGAGTGTTCCTTTATTAATTTGACTTGTTTTTCGTTTGCCGACGTCGGAATACACGATTGCTGCTGATGGCGAACATTTTGATTTACACCACGAATATCGGCATTAAAAGTTTCTGAGTTTTTTATTTATGGAACTTTAAGGTCGACAAGTTTGCAGTAGGAAGGTTTTCTTCCTTAAGCGGGACGCACTTTTGACAGATTTTCGATTAATTGCTATAATAATGGAAATGAATATTATATTTTCGAAATATTTCGGCGGAAGATTTTTCCTTCTATACCTACTAAGATCCGAATCTGTTTGCACAGGATATGTCGATCGTAATCTAATTCGGAAAAAAGTGTTATGCTGTTATTTATCTTAAAGCGACAAAAATTCTCCACAATATAATATAAAGGGCGAAATATAAATAAAGAGTTTCCTTTGCGTAAATTCTCGCGTGGTCCCTGTCAAGTTAAGACGCATCGTTCTCGGGGAATTAGCCGCGAATGGACGGCTTTTTCACCTCAACACGAAGATTTTTTCCCTTGTTTTTTCCTACGATAAACTAAAACGATATATATTTCGGGTCGTTTGGATAGGTACGCCTTGACCACCAGAGCGATCCTTCCGCACCACTAATTAATTTTTTAAATAGTTTCCTGCGTCCTTCCTTCCACCTGCACAGTGTCAAACGCATTAACAACCATTTAGAAAAATTCTTATAATAGGCGATATCAAGGGTGTGTCTATTTCGTTTTTTTGTCCGATCTTCCCCATTTCTTCTGTTCGGCAGGTGTTGTGAACGTTTGAAGAAGAAACGTTTGATCGACGCAGCTCATTAAAAAATTGACTTTGTTTTATCAACTGTCTCCACGACGGCGTGAGAATACGAGATGTTGGATCGCCTTAGAAACGTTCTCGTTTTTTTATTTCTGCGACCCCCTACGGCAGAGGTGGGGAAACTGCTGCCCGCGGGAGCACTTTATACGGCCCGCGATATGATTACGGAAACGAACCGTGAAATGTAACTCAGACAATTTCGTACTTTTTTTGGGTTAAATTGGGCCCGGAAAACCTTTTCTTGTGAAGATTAGACGATAAAATAATATTAATTATCAATTTTCACAGGCAGAAACCTTCGCATTCTCTCATATAACTTCCGATGCGAACTCTTACGTGACCCGCCGAAGCATTTTCATCTGTAATGCGACCCACCTAAGAAACCGCAATGGCTAATGGTTCGAAGTTTCCCCACCCCTGCCCTAATGGGAGTCCTTTTGAGGAGATCGGCGGGAAATCGAACCTGCGTATAACTCGGAAACGAAAGACAATCGACGAACATTCGAAAATCCGGCGTGATTTGTTCTTCCGAGGCTGCCTCCATTTTGTAAAAACGTCATCGCATCGGCGCCGTAACTCCCAACGACACGAGGGAATATTTTTTTCGAGAATGAGATAACAAAAGGGAATAACGCGAGCTTCTCAGATTGTGCGGAACCGAACATATAATTATCCATTCCCTTATTCACGTGCGAGTCCGGACGAACGAGGTCTCTTTCCTTGCGGTGAGAGAAGGGAGGAAAAAACAGCACGGAGGCCGAAAACAACGATCACGAGTCGTTTTTACGGCGGTCGCTTCGAAAAACGTTCGTCGTCACGGTTTCGATTGTGTTTGGTCACCCCTAAAAAAGAGGAAGAGGTCAGGTCATAAAATAATTGCCACCTCCCGTTTCGACCGAACCAAAGGATTTCTAAAGGGAACCGAGAACTGATTTTTGCGGATCCGCCCCTCCTCCTCTTCTTCATGCGGAGGCGGCTCGGAGGGCGGGGGTGACTTCTTAGCAGGAATCTGATTTATGGCAAGATGGCGGTCGCGTAATGAGTTAAAAGGCGTAAATCTCGCTAATTTGGACGAAAGTCGGTTTTTTTATTTTTCCCCGCTTTATTTGAGGATTCCTGGAGGTTGGAGTCAGTTCTTTAACCGGGAAATCTTGCGCTGCGCGTTTATTTTGTAAACAATCGTCGTATATAACGATTCGCAGCTGTCCGTCCTTCCGTCACGTTTTTTTTCTTTTGGTAATTGCTGAAATTTGGTAAACGCATTGGCGATCGTGGGTTATTATCCAGGAAATCTCATAAATGAGCCGCGGTTGACACGTTTAAAATTACCAAAGCATTATAATAATGGATACTATATTTAACAGTTATTTTATAAAATTTAGTGAGCATGGATTTATTTACATTGCTACTTTTAATTAACGCTGAGGTAAAATTTACACCATGAATTATTGTGATTGCGACACTAAAGTCATTTATTCTCTGTATTAAATTGAAAATATTCACTTGAACCGGATATTAGAGAAAATAATGATTTTGGTAAAGTTTAAAAATCAAAATATTTTCTCATTGAACAATTATTTGGGCTGCGTTATCGAAAACTCCTATGAAAGACGAAGAGGTAAACTAAATTTTTATAAAATATGTTAATAGAATTAAAAGAAATGATAGAATTTTTTAGATTTCGGCTGTAAAAAACCATTCATCATACAACTGCAGTATGTCATTAGACGGGCATTTACATCGGCACATTAAAATTATCGCCCACGAATTTTTAATATCTCTTTGGTTTGTTTTTCGTTCTCACAGCAATTAATCTTCCTGTTAAAATAACGTATTTATCGACGGTTATACATTTTGTAACAATTTTAAATTACGCAAAATTTGTATGAATTAAAAACAATGCACATATAAGCAATAGGTACCAATTAGAAGGAGCTTAGTCGCAGCAAAAGTTAACCGATTGCATAACACTTCATTAAAAACAAGGCAAACAGTAATATGTGTCCCAAATTATAAATTCTAACCAAAGAAAATTCATCTATAACGTCTGCGGGTTTTCACACACAAATTATCACATATTACAGTAAAACTCGTTTAATGCGTATTTGAGGGGACCGTCTCATTGCTTCGTTATAAACGTGACTACGTTATATACGAGAAACATGGTTTTTGGCCTATACATCCCATATAACACGTATACACATACAGTAAAAGCTGTGCTATCCGGCTATTTAGAACCGGCCACCCTTAGATACCGGCAATTACATAAATACAATTCATTTTGTATTTCTTTTTCTTTTTTTATGAATTTTTGTGTGAATAGTATATGTGTAATACCAAAACTTCCACTTTAAAATTTCTTAAAATATAAGATGTATATATTACGTATTTACTCCGTATACTTCTGTGGCTGCCGAGTAAGCATGGCGATTTTGGTTACGAAAGCCATTTGCATTGTCTAGATGTTTTGGTGTACTTCTACAATTTCCAATTTTATCGCTTTTTACTATTTAAAAAATTACCCATCCATTGAATATGGCATCAAAATAAATACCTAAAAGCAAGGAACAGGAGAGAAAAGGTTGCTTTAACGCTAACACAAAATCTGGAGCTGATCAAACGAATTGAAAAAGGAAAAAATTCAGCAGCCATAGCAAAAGAATTTAACATCGGATCTTCCACGCTCTACGATATCAAGGCTCATAAGGCTAAATTAATGAAATTTGTGTCATCTTCTGAGACAAGTAAATCAATTAATAAACATCATACGCTTCATAAGCCAAAAATTGAGGAACTGGATAAAATATTATATGACTGGTTTTCACATAAATGTTCAGAAGAATTAAATAATTTCGTCCTTTTCTAATAGAGTAAATAAAGATAAATAAGAAAGATATAATCCAATAAATTCAATTTTGGGAACAGGTTCACTGCCGTAATCCCCAAACTTCCCGGACGCCCTAAAATTTTCAATAGTCTTTTTGTTTTGCATGTAAGAATGGGTAAATAGTGTCTATATCTAACTACGTGTGGAAGAATTAAAATGGAAAATGCAAACCCCATGCATAGTTATGTTTGGGGAGTACGATAATGAACCTAAGCCAAATTTTGTTTGGTTATTGCTAAATTTGCGATGTCAAAATTGAAAATCGCTCCCCTAACCGGATATTTCTCCTAATCGACTTTCCACAATCCCCAAGATAGCCGGATAACACGCTTTTACTGTATTTGCAGTGAGTCGACTTCAATGCCGTACTTACATATGGAAAGAGATGCTTATCAACTTCGCGGCATGTAAAATGTTCGATTGCTATTACATACGATTTTTTAAATTGTCTATTATTATTATGGTCATTCATTTACATAAACATTTAACATTTTAAATATCAATTTCAAAACAAAGGGATCGTGTAAATTCGTATGGAAGGGGTAGATGGAGGAAGGGGACCTCTACGAACAAGTGCGCACTAAGCGGGCAGAAACTATTCATTACTTATCGCTCTGCTCGGCAAAGTTCGTTATATATGGGGCATTTTTTGCCACGGGACCAAACATTTGTTCCTTACAGCCGAGAATTCGTAAAATGCGTGTTCGTTACATCCGAGAAATTTAACCAATGCCGTTATGGAGAAGTTCAAGGGACCGAGACATTTCTTCGTTATAGCCGAGATTTCGTTTTAGGCGTGATCGTTATATACGAGTTTTACTGTATATAATTATTATGGCATTGATTTCATTGACCTATCGTTAAAAATTGAAAAAATTTCTCGTGTGAAGAGGTTAAGTTTTTGACAATATTTTTGCCAACCCATACCTAATTCCCGTAACTTATATCGACGCTTTTCCGAGGTAAAACTTTGACGCTGTCGCCGTGCTTGCCCGCGAATACGAACGCATTCAAGTCGGAAAAAATTTCGTTTCCTCCCATAACCTTTTTAAAAAATCCGAATTTAATCGTGACATCTCTCTTTTTTCTCTCTCTCTCTCGTAACCACGATAACTACGCTTAATTTCCTCTCTTATTTTCTTCCTCCCCCCCTTTACTCCCTCTCCCACTCTCTTCATTTTCCCTCCTCTGCCGTGCGTTAACCTCTATCTGACTTTCTCTATTCCTTTAATACACCCTCTTCCCATCCTCTAACCCGCTCACTCCTTTGCCTCCTCCCTCAACTTATCTCTTTGAACCACCTCCCTCCTTCCCCCCCTACCCGCCCTTCTCCCTCCGCTCCACCCCACCCCCTTACTCTTCCCCCTTCCCCTCCAACACCGCGGCACGTGGAGCACTCTCTTCGCTTGCTCACTTGGCCGCTTTCCGGTGTACCCATCGAAGCAATATGATTATTCCTATAAGGACGCAGCCTTGTTTATTATTTTTTCTTACGGAAAAATAATTAACTTTGCGAACGCTATCCATCGTATCGTGAAAACTTTGGCGAAAATCTAAACACATTTAAAAGCGTGATGATTCTATCGTAAAAAAATTTTCCAGTCGGTTGAAGGATTTGCTTTAAAGGATGCTAACGTATTTATTTTAGATCGCATAAATAATAGTTTCCGTATCGCTCGGTTTTCCCGCGGAATTTGATGAAAAACTTGATTATATTTTTATTGCCTCACAGGAGATGAGTTTTATGGCGGGGATCGCTTTACTAATTACCGTAAGCCATTAAAGGACGTTGCCTTGATATATTTCTGGCCCTGAAACAGAAACCTCAGAACTTGATTTTCCGGCCGATGTCGCGCATTTTGTAATAAATCCGCCAAGCAGAACGTTAGCTTCGGAGAAATGATACTTACCTCATGCTTTTTTGTACCAGTTACGTGAATGGTTGAAGGTACGTGAAACCTGGCCCGGCGCCATCTTCGAGTATGTTGAATTTTTCAGACTGAAAAAAATGTACGCTCAATAAAAGTTGGAGAGTTAGATTTTCCTGAGCCTCGCAACCTTCTCTCCTCTCACAACTCTTCAAATCCATTACTCTCCCTCCCTCCCTCTTTTTCTCCTTCCTTCCCACCCCTATTCCCTCCCCCCCTTCGGAATATTCACGTCTATTTTCCCAGCAGACCTCCCCCTCCACGTATAGTTACCTCGGCTATAACCCTCGCCCTTTTTCCTCTAGCCTTCCTCTCTCTCTCTCTCTCTCTCTCTCTCTCTCTCTCTCTCTCTCTCTCTCTCTCTCTCTCTCTCTCTCTCTCTCTCTTCCTCCTCCTCCTACTCACTCCCTTCTTCTCCCACCACTCCTCCGTACTCCTCTCTATTTCTTTCTCTCTCTCTCTCTCTCTCTCTTTCCAGATGAGGTATTCACTCTCTTCCTCCCCTTCCCTATCAACCCGTCGCAGCACGTGTTTTCAATTCTTTCGGTTAAAGGAATCTGTTGCGTGTGCTCCTCAAGACGCTTTGCACCGTGGAGGACCTTTATTTAATCGTCGCACGGAATAACTTTTCCCTTGGGAACCTTGCACGGTAAGTGTTTACCTATAATTATTTTCTCCGTGTTCCGCGTGAGAGAGAATTTGCCGGGACCTAGGATCGAACCTTGTGGGATCGCTCCCTCGTGCGTATTTTGTTTTATCTCTTCTCGTGTGCGCCTCACTATCGGCATTCGTCGGCGAGACTCTCGCTCATAACGTCGCTATCGCATCTATCGCTTCGGGGAAGGCATTCATGCACCAATGCTATCTACCGACGGATATCAATTTAGTATTCATGACGTCGTAATCTAATCGCGCTCGTTATTTCATTCTTTTTTATTTCGATATCTCGTTTGCGAGTGTGCTTATTCGTATCGATCTCCGCTCGTATTTTTGTGAGAAAAAATATCGCTCTCGTCGCTCGTATCTCTTTTTCCCCCTCGAGGACTATCCAAAATATCATCGAAATAATCTGCGGTATTTGTCACCATTTATAAATGGGAGCCGAAAGAGAGAGAGAGAGAAAGAGAGCGGTCATTTCCAAAAACGTTCCTAGTATTTTGGGTTTTATCTCCGTGAGTGAGTTTGATGCCGAACCTTTTCATCTCACCACGTCGATAAAACGAAGCTTACACTTTATCGCCTAATTCCCCTCTACCTCCCGATGCTCTCCCTCCCCCCCCCCCTCCACCCGATCCTCCCCCTCTAATTCTCTACGATAAGCGAAATAATCGATCACTTTGAAACGGTATCCACTGTAGGCGGTCGAAATCTTTTTACACTTTCCTGAAAATGTCCGGTTCTTAGACATTACCTCGGTTTTACGGTTTCCTTACTCCTCGAGGGAGAGCGAGAGAGAGGCCAGAGGCTTACTCAGATTCCATCTTAGAACGTTTTTTTTACGCGGTAGGAAAAGGAGGAGGCTACGATGTGCGTCAAGACCTCGGCGGCATAGCTGAGTGGCCACCTCCGAAAAATTTCTTTTTCTCACGCGCGTTACGTAAGTCGATCGAGAATCTGTGTAGTCTTTGCATCGTCTCTGTCAGCGCGGAAAACGCAGGAACACTTTCCTTTTACCAATGTAAATTTCGTTTTTTTTTCTTCGGCCTTTCGAAGGAAGAAATTCTACGCAAATCGGGCGTCCGTGCATTTTCCAAAATGGCGACCGATTCTACGTCTATAGATCCAAAAGCTGGTTGAATGTACGGAAGATTTCTCTCTTAAAAGATTGCCATTCCGTGAAACCCCAAGCGAATGTTTAATAAATCAGTCATTGACGTATTCGACGAAAATCACGCGAATCACACTCGGTAAACGTCACCTTTACATTTGAAGCAAAGTAAAATAATAACCTAGCGGTCGCATCGGGGTATTATGTTCTAATGTTAGAAGCGGAGGTCTCGGGATTGAAATAGACGGGAAAGAGAGAACTAGTCCGATGTGCGTGCTACGCACACGCACGCACACACACACACAACGGCCGAAATTTCAAAATTTTTCTTCTTATTCTTCTTCTTCGCGTGGGCTTTTTTTTATGTCTACCGTAGGCGCAGCTGCCTCTCTCGCGTCGCGTGCTCAACCTACCCGTTCTTTTTCTTTTTTTAATGCCAGCTGATAAAAATCTCATCGATTCTCGGCCTATCTCGCACGTGCGATAGTCTAAATCTCAATTAGCCTACGAGACCCAATAGATCGAACGGCGGGAACACGAGAACACGATTCTTTTATTTTTTCGACTCCGCGAGAGCTCGGAAACGAAGGAAACTCTTCCCTTCCACCTTATTTCTCCTCTCATTTTTTTTAAAAATCCATTAAGCGATGGAACCCTCTGTTTTCTTTATGACACAAGAGAAACACTTTTGAGAACCGGCATAAATGACTGTCAAAGGAGGAGTAAGAGGGCGGGCGGTAGATGGTGCTGGAGAGCAGGATGATAGGAGGAGGAGTGGGGGAGGGGAAGAGCGAGGTGAGATAGAGAGAAGGGGGCGGTGTCCTCTCTCTCTCTCTCTCGGGATATGCCGGCTGCTGAGATGGCCGAGGGTTTGCCTGAGTTTTAGCGGAGGCTGATATATATATATATATAAGCGAAAAACAGCGTGGCGGAACATATAAACGCGAAGAAGGGGGAGTAGGGTAGGGGTTAAGAGTGACGATGTCCTGCTGACATGGACCGAATACCGTATCGGAAGTTTTCGTGAGAGGACATAAAGAGAACGGTCGTGGGTTATATGTCATAACTGGTGAAGGCGCTTTATCGGTTTTAGCACCGAAGGTAAAGAGTTGTTGACGCTATCTAAGTACGTGCATGCATGTAGGCGCGTACACACAGTAGTATAAAACTGGGAGAGAAGTGAGAAAGAAAAGGATTGGAAAATGCGGAGGGAGGGCGTGGCAAGGGGAGTGGTGTAGTAAATGAGGAGGCTATCTCCAGAGGCTGTTCGGTGGGCGTGGCGCCCTCTTTTATATGGCCGGGAGTGCGCTTTTTCCGACTCATTCCTCTAATGCAATAGCTTTTTTCATATGGCTCTTCCAATTTGGAGATTTTCTCTCTCTCTCTCCTTCACAGTTCGCATTGATGCGACCTGGCGGCAGTATAAATGTCTTTATCGCATGATTTATTCGTGGAAGTTTTTGCGGCCACATCCCCCGCTCCGGCGGATTAATTTCTCGAAAATTCCGTCACGGGGTGAAAGGAGAAAAAACAGTTCGTAATGAGAATTTAGGTTATCTTCGGGAATATTTAAGTGAGCGCTACCTTATCGGGGAGCAATTGTATAAGTTAGCGGAGAGCTCAATCTTTGAAAGTAGACTCGGAATACAGATTAGCTCGATGCCCACATTTCCTCATTGCCACCGTCAACAAATTTCCAATAAATTGGTGCGTACGATAAAGAAGTCGTAATCAGCTTAAATCGAAACGTCCGTGTCGCCGTGGATATCAGGTGATTTTTAAAAAATCGTCATACGAAGGGAAATTCCAAAATTTTATTTTATTTTTTAATGACAAGCGTTGCGTGGGAAGTCGTCGGTTCAATTACGAAATAAGGAGAAAATTGGTCATTTCGAACAAATATCTGGAAGAAAAATAGACGGTGTCGCTGTTAACCAAAGGAAACTTATGTTTTCCTTTTGAGGAGTAAACCTGATCTTGTAAATTGCAAGCTGATGTGAAGGAAAATTCTGTGTATTCTTATACTAGATCTCTTGTAATATACAGCTGAAATGAAATTGACAAACTTCTTCCAATTGCCACAAAAACGTTGGGAAAACCGAATCCCGGAAATCCCAGTAGAGCATGAGACTCTTAATCTCAGGGATATGGGTTCGAGACCTACGTTGGTCGTTCATCCCTTTCCGGCTTCGGTAGAGGGAGTGATTAGCTTGTTTGGTTCGAATTCTGCTTAGGGCGTGGTTGTATGTGTTCGTCTTTGTTATTGTTATTAAGCTCATTGTGAGAGATAGTTAAAATAAATAAAAGGCATTTCGGGTAAAAAGCAGCCGTCATCAACGGCGATTCTTCTATTCTTCTTTAGAATCAACTGCTCTCCAAATTGAGAAAATATGCTCTTCCTTTAAATACGAGCGCGAAGGAGTCGTAGCCACTTCCTTTCACGCTATCTCTCAAATCTCGGCAAAAGATTCTTTTCGAGAGATAAGCTTCCCTAAGCTCATATTCCATTCTCCTAGCTGCATTTTTAATATACAAAAACTAAAACATCGTTGGGTAAAATATTTCTTAAAGCCCAATCCCCAAAGTAATTGACCTCTACGTCACCATGTCGCGGATAATTTATTGCCTTATGAGCGATTTCGAAAAGAAACAAGAACTAAATAAAAGTCAATTGTCAGGGAAAAAATTACGTTCATAACCATAAAAATCTGAAGAGAACTTAGTGCGTAGAAAGTCGGTTTATGTCCTGGAAAATAGTTCCCCCTTCTCTCCTGAAAAACCGCAAAGCAGTTACAGTTGACCGAGACCTTGCATCCTCCCACGCCTCTTTCTCTCCCTCCCCACTCCCACACTCTCACTCTCAACACATCCACTCCCCTCTCCATCCCTTCTCTGTCTCTCTCTCTCCCCCCTCCACTCCACTTAGCCCTCGTCATCCCTCTCTCGCTATTTCCGCCGTCCCCTCTCTTAACCCTCGAAACCAAATGCAATTTCTGCACGCAGCCTACCCGACCGCAACTCGCACATAAACACATTTCTTTCTCTCTCTCTACCCTCTCTCTCTCTCTCTTTCATCTTCCCTCCCCCCCCTCCCTATCTCACCCTACTCCTTCCCTCATACAATCCATCAAATTTTTCAATTTATTCCTTTGTCTCCTGCTCCTCTCAGCGCGCCTCCTTCCCCTTTCCTTCTACTTTTCCTTCCCTCCATTTCTTTCATCCCCTCTCCTCTTCTCACCTCCATTCCCTTTCCTCCGTCTTTCCTCTTCTCTTCTTCCCTTTCCATTTCTCTATGTCATCCCCCTTCCTCCCTCTTCCCCCCCCCTCTCTCCCTCCCCAACACCATCCACCTGCTTCCACCTCTCCTCGCTCTCCCCTTTCCTCTTTCACTAACTTCCTTTCGTTTCCCCCTTCCCCTTAATGCCGAGGAAGGGATGACTGACTGGCGTGGTGGGATGGGTGAGGGTGGTCAAGGAAGAGGCGGAGTTTTGGGTGGGAGAGGGACAGAGAGAGAGAGAGAGTGAGAGAGAGAGAGAATGAGAGAGAGGTGGAAGTAGCATCTGCGAGCATCTCGGTGTGGGTGGACTACGCTGACATGGGGTTTCGGATACGTTTTCAATGTCACGGATTTCCTAGGAAATCTTTACGATTCCGAGAAATATTGCACTGTGGAAAATAGGTAAGAGGCGGGAGGAGGGATAGAGAAAGAGATATATAGAGAGAGGGAATGGCACAGTGGTCAGAATTCCAAAGATGTAGGGATCGGCCAAGTTTTCGAACCGTATCAATCTTCAAAACCTGCGTTGAGTCACTGAGCAAATCGTCGAGCTTCGATCTAATGGCGATTTGCGCATTAAAATCATGACATTTCGCAGGCGGGTTTTTTTTATTACCAAGAGCCTATGATGGATTTTTTATGAGATAGATGGCTACATCCTGATGCGGAATAGTTGCAAAGATTTTGGGGTCTGGAACAGAATGGATGGGAAATTTTCATGCTAATCAATAACAATATGGAATAATTCCTTATTTAAAAATTTTCACGTTATTTATTTGTTCTAAATGTCAATATAATTGACAATGATCGGCCATTTTGATAAATATTTAATTAATATGCGGAGGAATGAAATGAACAGGAAAATATTCTCTCGTTAATTGTCCAAGGGGGGGACGATCTCCCCCCCCCCTCCCCTTGGATATTCTTTAGGGGTAGCAAAAGAGGAAGCCGAGAGGGTTGTCATGCTGCAGGAGGTTCTTCCCAATAGGCTTCACTGTGATAATTATCATACTATTCTATCGTGTTCCATGGTTTATTAATAAAAAATAAGTACAAGCAACCCCCTACTTTCGTACACATACGGTCCTGAAAAAGCGACGAACGTCGAATGTACGAAAGTCGAACATAGATATACATCTTATATGGGGGATTCCGTTCCCAGACAGCCAAAAAATATTATAAAATCTCTAATTATGGTATAAATGTTTAGTTTTTTTAAGCAGGGGCCTTTTAGACACAATCGTCGATTTTATAATATAGAGAGATAGGGCAAAATGCGATAAAATATTTAAATAATTGCACAAATAAACACTGCTGTACAGACAAAGATGCCGACGCGGCGGAAACTGGTGGCCTGGTGGCTCGCAACCAGCAGCACTCGAAATATTCCTTCGTCATTTCGCTGTAGCACGAAAGTCCGAATTCGGCGTACGGAAGGCGGTTTAGGGGTGTCAATCTATAATGAACAAAAGTGCGAGTTTTTTTCATTAAAGCAGTTTGCTATTTTCATAGTTTTTTGTAATATTGCCTAATCATGGCCCCAAAGGGAGTGATGATTGAAATGAAAGAAAAGTCAGTAAAAAGGGCGAAAAAATTGATGAGTTTGGAGAAAAAATTGAAGTTTTAGATAGGCTTCATCAGTTGGTAAATTACTTGGCGTGACCGAGTCCACAATAAAATGGATAAGGAAAGTGAAGAAGCGATTAGAGCTAGTGTTGCAAGTGGTACTTCTACGAGTACAAAAGAGTCTTTTGTACCTAGGAATCCGTATGTAGAGAAGACAGAGAATGCTTTAAACCTGTGAATCGAGACCCAAACTCGCAAGAAAATCTTGCTGAGTTCATTTGTCATTCGCGAGAAAGCCAAGCAACTGCACAATCATTATGTCTCAAATTGTTTCGCGGTCTTCTAACGGGATATCGCCAACGTCATCAAAGCGTTTGTAGATCGGTTCCTTGCTCTTTTAAAAAATGTGGCGTTTGTTCAGAACGCCACGGTACGTATTATATTATTATATTTGTTCTTCTCCTTCATAACTGAACACACACTCGACCGGCTTAAGTCCAATGAGTGTCCGATTGAAGCTAAAGATAAGCCGCTTTCGGCACGCCTAATTTTTCCATCTTTGTCTCACAATCAGTCGTGTTCACTTTATGAGCCCTACGTTTCTTTTTACTTGTATTAGCACTGTCAGTTTTCCGTTTCTCACTCATGTTTATAAAATAATAGGTGTAAAATGCACAAACAAAGAAACACTGCTGTACGTACAAACAAATATGGTAGGTAACGTTGCCGAGACTGAATAATAATAATTATTTATTGATTATTAACCGACTTTACAGTGGTATTAATCTTGTCAAATTTCAGTACATTACACACAAATCTTACATTACATATATTATTACACAGCATACTTAAAGGTTAGTTTTGTCTTCAGAAATTTAAATCTACTAGGTCACTTTCTGGAAACTCATCAATTGAGTAGAATGATTTAGATTTCAGCCATTAAGCCATTACTCTTTTGAATTTTATTATATTTATGCAATTTGCTTCATTTGGTAATTTATTAGAAGTGTTAGCTTAGCTGACAGACAGCGCCACTATAAGATAGTTCGAAATTTTTTACCGTCAGCTGACGTACGAAAGTCCGAATGCGGCGTACGAAGGGCGGTTTAGGCGTGAGAGTGTATAATGTACGAAAGAGAGAGTTGTACGAAAGTAAGGGGGTTGCCTGTAATAAAAATAATTTCGACAAGGATTTAGTATACAAGTTAAAAATATCCCCCACCCCATGGAAAAATAATCAGTAATCGCCCCCCCCCCCCAATTGGGAAGTTTCCAGATCCGCCCTCGGTCACAAGAACTATTCTATTTTTTTCAGTCACCTGAATTTCTATCGAATCTCTCGAGTAATTTTTCCCTGTCGCTCTCTTTCCGCAATCCCTTGCAAGCTTCGCAAAATTCGATGAAAGGCGTCATTATACGGAAGCGGACTAAAAAATCATCTCGACCATTCTTCTCATTAACCCTAATTCCCTCACTCCCCGCCTCGTTCCTCGTGTTCCCGCCCTCCCGCTTCCCGCCCATATCCTCCCCTATCATCCTTCTCCCGTTCTTTCCCTTCCACCTTAATCCCTTCCCTTTCACCACTAAATCCCCGACGTATACCCCTCTCATCCCGTCCCCCTAACCCCTCTCCTTTTTTTAATCCTCCTAATCCAACCATCTCTCCACATGCGTCTTCATCCAGCCCATCATTTTCCTCTCCCTCTAGCCCATCGCACGCCAGCTCACCTTCCTTCAATTATACCGCGCATACATGTGCGTCGACCCTTCCTTCCCACTTCCCAGCAGTCCACGCCAATGACGTCAGCGCACCTGACGGAGAAGATGATTCGATCTTTAAGGGGGAGAAACTTTTAACTTGCAAGTCTCGATCCAGGGAGATAAGAAAGATGGAAAGGGAGAGAGGGGATGTAAAAAGGAGAGTAGGATGGAAGAGGAGAGAGAGAAAGAGAGAGGGTAAAGAAAGCGAGAGATGGAAGTGAGGAAAAAGAAGATTGCCCGTAGGGAGAGGGGGTGGGAAAAAAGAGGGTGCGAGGGTGGTTTAGGAGTTTTGAGGTGAGGGAAAAGGTAAAAAGCATTGACGAAGCTTTTTCTCTTATCGCTCAAAGCCGACCGCTTGGGTCTTTCTGAAACTGTCGGGGGAAGGGCCGGTGGGGGTTTCTGGGAGAAGAGGTTTGAGGGAAGGACGGAGGAGAGGGAGAGGAAAGGGAGAAGGTAGGGCAAATGAAGTTAAGGGATAGAGAGAGAGAGGCAAAGGCAAGGGCGGGTTGTAGGAGAAGTAGGGGTGGGCAAAGAGCAGAGGACTCTCGGTGGTCGGAAAAAGAGGGAGGAGGGGGGAGGAGAGGAGGGGAAGAGAAGCTGGGTTGTCGGATGAAGGAGGAGAGAGGCCCACGGGGGAGGATGCGGAGAGGGTCTTGAGGTATGTGACTTTTTTGTATTGCCGCAAGAGGGGTTGGGAGGGTGGGGGAGGGGATCGGACCGAGTTGAAGGAGAGTGGGCGTCGAGGAGGAAAAGGAGAGTATGGGGGGTGGTTGTGAGGGAAGAAGGGTGGTGGCGGGGCGTCGCAAGAACAACCTCCGCGGGGCCTGTTTTCCGTTAAATCCTTAGCCATGGAAATTTTCGAAAAATTATATATATATATATATATATATATATATATATATATATATATATACACACACACACACTCACACACCTATATATATATATTAGGAGGAAAATCGCGGGATGAATTGTAGAAGTTTTTTCGAACATGAGGCAGTTCTAAAAATTTATTTAAGGAGAGAAAAGAGTAAGGAAGGAAACGGATTAACTTTAGGCCGAGGGAGCGTCTCTCTCTATCCGTGGGATAATACAGTGAAACTAAATGGTTGTATGATCATTATATGTATAATGAATCCCGAAAGACAGGCGTGATAGAGGGAAATTGACATCCATAGTGATGGTTTGTAGATGGAGGCAGATGACAGATTAAAGGAATGGGTTGATAGATAGAAAGTGTCTGATGATGACACACAAGGTGCTCGAAAAGTTTGGATACAATTGGTTTACATTAATTTTAACATATAGACGTTAAATTTTCAATCAATAAAAATCCGCTTATACTTTCGGTTTGTCCGTCTATGTCTGATGCGCTATCGCTTCATAAACGAAAGTAGTTAGATACTTTGTTTTTTAGCCAATCGATTAGTTTCTATTCCTATGGTGCACGTTTTCCCGATCCGTCTATTTTTTCAACCGCGATTTATTGTCTGCTTCAGCAGCTCATTCCTTATGTACTTGTTTGAAAGTTGGTTTGAGTTTGTAAACCGGTATGAATCGAAACTCTTATTTTATACAGTAAATAACAGTAGCTTATGGGTTTAGAAATACTGACATAAGATAATAATTTTCCACCTCCAACATACTAAGTTGCTAATTCAAAGTTTGATCAATATTATAACCTACATTGCTTATTATGAAAAGCATTTTCCACACAAAGCAAAAAGCGTAAATTTCGAATATTTTTACACGAATTACATCAATTACCGATTCGTCACTTACGTCTATTATAGGTTTTAAACGCCCCCAGTCTATAGTATACACACACACAGGCAGGGCCGTCCCTAGGGCATGGCGAATAGGGGCGACCGCCCCGGGCCCCGCGCTTCTATATTACCGCAAGAAAAGTATAAATTTAATTTGGCGATTAATGATAACGGGGCCCCGCACCTCTGTTGGGCCGGCCCTGCACACAAAGTACAGGTTCTGTACACAAGCAGACTATCTGCTGACATTTTTTTTTCATTTCGAAGCCGACTCACACTCCCTCTCTCGTCTAGTCTAGGAGGGTTTTATACAATCCGGTTTTCGCTATTCGGAGAGTTTTCGTCCTTTCCTTGGATACAACCTTGCACGCAATGGGACGCTCAAATAGTGTCCTTACTTCAGACGTCTAAAAGATACCATAACCGTCCAAGCGTGTATGTAGGTCGGTATTATTAATCCCCTTATAGGATTTGAGATGTAAAGAGATAGACAAAAGAAAGCTTTAAAATCTTTCACTTAGAGACGTTCGGTGTCTGTCGCTGCAATTCTATCGATGCGTGCGATTTATTTTTTTGATCGCCGCCAAAAATACCGTCGCAAGTTCCGTTTTTCTTTTTTTTTCTCCTAACAAAAAGTTGAAGACTTCTTCGGGATCGTCCTCCTCCTATAAACTACGCACGCCTCTTCGAACCCGTGTGCGTGTGTGTGTGTGTGTGTGTGAGAGAGAACGAAAAAATAAGTAAATAAAAAGAACGCGATGGAGGAAGGACTTTTTACTATTCACCACCTCCTAACGCGAGAAAAAGTTGACCTTTTTGTGTCGTGAAGAGACACAATGGCGAAGCCATGATCGTCCTTCCCCTTTTTGGCTTTTACGCCGGTTAAAACCATATCCAATCGGATTCTGGTGGCAGCACTAAACCATGCCATTGCCATACCCTCCCACACTTTTCGGAGGGAGGAGACCCTCTCTCTCTCTCTCTTTCGCACGCACACACTGCCATCCGGAATGGAGGTGCGAGCAGGAGTACCCAAGGGCTTTGGCCATCTTTTTAAGTGAGTGGAAGGCGAATGCGGTTTGGTGGCTTGAGGGAAATAGAGGGAGGTAAAAGGGGAAAGGAAGAGAGAGAGAGAGTGGCGGGAGGGCTAAGGTATATAAGGGTCTTGAAGAGGGTTCGAAGGAGGAGGGTGGAGGCGGGAAGGAGAGAGAGAGAAAGAGAAAGGAAAATGGAAAAAAGCCAGAAGAGGACGAGAGGGAGAAATGGAATGACAGAGGGAGAAAAGAGAGTTGGTATAGGGATGTAACGCAAGCGAGAGAAAGAGATCGGGAGAAGAGACGCGGGGATGAGAGCGCTAAAGGACGACACATGCGAAGAGATCGAAGATAAGAATGGCGGTATAGAATTCGAGAATGAGGAGTTAAGGAAAATGGAGAAGTTGGAAGATCAATGGCGATATGAAGGAAACGAAAATATGTACTCGATAATTTTGGAGACGAGTTGAGAGAGAGGGAGGGAGTGGGGGAGAGAGGTGAAAAAGGAGAATATGGAAACTGCGACGTGAGATAGAAAAAAAAAGGAGAAGTACGTATAAAGAACGAGAGAAAGCAGAGAATTAACGACCATTTGCGGGGCGAAGCGGAGATAATAATGTGATTTAAGGATTGACCGTTTTTAAGATATTGAAAGGAGAAGCGCGGATGAAGAGAGAGGATGGATCAAAGGTCTGGAAAACGGGCGAAAGAAGAAGAGGCGAGTGGGAGGAGAGGAGGTGAAGGAGAGGATGTGTCGGGGCAAAAGGAGGGCATGAGAAAGAGGGTTTTGCTGGTGGCGCAAGACGGAGTCGCAGAGAGAGGGGTGGAGAGAGAGAGAGAGGGACGGAGGAAGCAAGCGAAGGGGACGGAAAAGGGCGTCGGTGTGGGAGGCGGAGGAGGGGGCAAAGAGAGAGAGAGAGAAAGGGGGGGGTGGGAGGAGGGGAGAGAGGAAGGGTACGGAAGGGGGGTGGGGAGAGTAGGAGGGGGAGGACGGGAGCAGCGCGAAGGGTTTGGCGTGGATTCTGAGGACCAGAAGAGCGAGTCGGTAGGTCTTGAGAATGCGAGGGTGTGAGTAAGGCGTTGGGTCGAAAAAACCATCTGTTCCCTCCTCCAGAAGCGGAGCCTCCAAAAACCAGAGACCCATCTCTCTATCCCTTCCTTACTCCCTACGTCTTCACCCCCACTCTTTACCTCCCAGCAAGAAATGCCTTAGTAAGCCGCCTCATTATTCGCGGTCCCTCCTTTCTCTCTCTCTCTCTCTCACTCTTCTTCTTCTTCTTCCTTCTTTCCTATTCGGTTCGGAATTCCTCACTCCCTCCCGTTTAACTGCAGTCTCTCTCACTTCCCCACCTCTCCCAATCTCTATCCTCCGAAGTGACTTCCTAAGAAGGAAGAAAAATTGATAAATGCGATGGACGCGATAAAGAGAGAGGGGGAGAGAGAGAAGGAGAGGAAAAAGAGGAAGAGGCGTAAGGAGAGAAAATCCGAGGCAGGTGAAGAGGAGAGTGATAACGTCAGATAAACCGAACACACTCCCGTTCGAGCGCCATCTCCTCGCATTGGTGTAGAATGTTGTTTATGGGTTCTCAACCCGGCCTTTATTGGCCTCCCTTTTCGCTTTATTGGCTCTGGCGGGGTTCTTTCGATTGCTTTCTTTCTGGAACGGTGTCCTACGCGGAGTTGCCTAGCGTACGTCTTATACGGGTCTGATTCCCGCGTGCGTCCGGCGTAGGGAGCTTCGGATATGTTTCGATACCCTTTCCTTTACGGTTTTCCCTTAAGTCTTTTTTCTTTGTTTTTCCGTATCTACGGAGAGCTGGGGATTTGTTGCGAATGAATGGACGCCGTCGTCGGAATTTTTATCAATGGTCGAATTGAGGATGACATCGCAGGATCGAAAGTAACACACCTTTCTTCGTCCTTCAAACCACGGTTTTTCAAACTCTTTTCTCCGCGGCCGTTATTCGGCTTCGCTCTATCCGTCCGTCCGTTCGTCCGTATGCATGTTCGTTCTCGATTTTTACTCTACGTATTTTAATGAAATTTGGTGTTTAGGACTTCTGGGAAAAGGCAGTATGGAAATGACGGTGCGCAGACAATATGTCCGCGGACAAAATGTCCCCTTTTATAATGTCCAATAATAAGAAGTGTCCACTGAAATTTTGGGTCCAAATGAATCAATTGTCCACAGTATTTATGTCCAATTCTTTCATGTCCAATGTGATTTTTGACCAGTATAAATTTATGTCCAACGTCCAATTTTTGATGCATCAATTTAAACATATTAACATATTATTAGTATTTATTTATTATATTATTATATAATATGTGATTTATTTAACACATTAATTTAGTATGTAATGATTTGTTTTTGCGGTTATTAATCTTGGTCCTCTTCTGTTGTTACTGAACATAACTTGAGCTTGTGACTGAGCGAAAGTAGGTCTATAGAGGGATAGTGTTGTTGGCTTTATGTTCTTCATACTTGCCTACGGTTCTCTCTACTTGGTCTTGTTGCATAATATATTTCTTCTTTATCGGTCTTCTAATTCTTTGTCCTACAACACTCAATGTTATCAATGTTTCCTTGTGTGCTTGGCCTTTTTTTATATTCTCTAAAAACTTCCAAATCGTGGCATGGTGGGTGGAAATTAGTTTTTGAAATCTTGAGTTCAACCCTTCTACTATATGTTGGTTCTCTGCGTTCGGTTAAGAACTAATTCATAAATATTCCAAGTAGCAGGCTCAAATCTTGGCATGGTGGGTGGAAATTAGTTTTTGAAATCTTGAGTTCAACCCTTCTACTATATGTTGGTTCTCTGCGTTCGGTTAAGAACTAATTCATAAACATTCCAAATAGCAGGCTCAAATCTTGGTGGAACTGCTGGTCTACGACCACGGGCGGGGCGACCGCGCAAATAGGTAACTTCTATGTAGTTCGCTAGTTCGACGACATCCTCATTTAGGTCATCTAGGAGCATGTTGAAAACTTCAACTACATCATCTACATGCACGAATGGTAAGGACATTAATCTACTCACGTCGTTCCGTATTTCTTCGTTTTCAGTAAACTGAACTTTGAGTCCGTAATTGACGGCTTGTCTCCATATTGCTTGTGTGAATTGGAACAAACACCCGTGAGTTTCTGCTGTAGGGATGAGTGCAGTGACTGTGTTAATCGCAGCTTCCTCAAAATCCATTATAGCTATTTGTGGGTTAAAGCTTAGATGTCTCTTCGTGGCCTTGTCCTTAAAATGTCTGTATATATTTTCGTGTGTTGTCTGATATTTACGCATACACAGGACGTAAACTAGGGGGAATACGTAGTCTAATATGGTCCCACGTATTGTATACAATTGGTAAAACATTATGGGGACCGTCTTAAATGTACCATCCCCAAAAATGGTTCTGCTGCTACATAAATGCCCCGAGCTTTGTAACGCATAAAAAATTAAAATTCGCCCCTCGTCCTCTATAACAGAATCAAATTGAAGGTATACGTCACCGTTTTCTGTGATATTATATGGAGGTTGAATTTCCAAATCGTGCAAACTTTTTGGTAATTGTGGCCTTCCTTTATTCGGTGCACGATTTATTGCTCGTAAAACTGAATTTCGCTCCGGCATATTGAACAGAATATCTTGACTTACCCCTTGGGTAGCTTCTCGATAAATTTTTGCTGGGGGATCGTTTGGGTGGTCTTGAGCTCTCCTTTTCATTGCCTTACATACAGCTCTTGCTTCGTTTTCAGATCAGTTTGGCTCATGGGTATGATTTCCAACTTTAAATATAATGATTTCAGTTCCAACATCAAAATTAGTAACGCATCTACATTGCAAATTTCCCTTTTCTCACATCGCCAATATTTTCTTGTATTCGTCTTGCTATTCGAATGAAAATGGTAAATAAAGCTTTCATTCTCCAATAAATAATGCTTCTGGCTTGTAATAAGTCTTGCCATATCACTGTTTTTTTAATTGTTAAATTTATATTAATTTAAAAGAAATTTTAAAAACTTTTATAATTTACAAACGTTAAATAACTGGAACTTTTAAAAATATTCAAACGTTGTTAATAAATAAAGTATTAAGAAAGTAAAGTATTGTTGGATAACGTATTTTTTCTAACAATACCTACTTTATATGTAATTATTTATTTTTGGACAACTGACAACTGGACATACATTTTGGACATTTGAAATGAGTGGATACGATTTTTCAGTGGACTTTTTAGCACTGGACATATAATAATGGACATATTGTCTGTGAGCGTCAAAGAATTGGACATTTTGTAGTTGGACGTATAGAACTGGACATAATAGGTATCCTGGAACCGAAATGACATGGTTCGCATACTCCGATCAAAACTTGTTCTCATATCTCGTAAAATATTAGTCAAATCGAAGAAATCTTCAAACAAAATTTGTAGAACTATGCAAATATATCTTTCCAAATACGTTTATGTCGTAGGTTAGCCGTTTTCAAGAAAATCAAACAAGATAGTTGTAATTCGCTTTGCACTAAGAAATGGCTACTAATGTTAAATGTAGTAAACGAAAACAATAAAACTGAAGTAAATACTTACGAAAATACATTTAATTTCCTTTCGTGTGCATGCAGTTTATAAGCGGAAGGAAATGGTTTATCTATGACGAAACAAGGACGTAAACGTAAATATTACAACTACTTAATCCAAGGTATATTTTAAGTAACTTTTGATTGTTTAACTACAATAGATTAGAAAATGAATCGGCAAATAAAAATTTATTATTTCCTTCGAGTCCTCTCTGGCACATCTTTATACTAAAATTACGTAAATACATTTATTACTGCACCGACTTTGAATAGGGAAGAAATGTTTAGTTGACAGAGATACATAATCGAGTCCTGACGTTTCGCTGATTCATGGTGAGCGTTCGTTCATAGTATATCATTTAGTTTCAAATACTCCATCGCACAATATACTGTACGCTTTCCTAACTTGTTTCCTACAAGTCCTGTACAAAGTACGGACTCACAGAGAGTGATCGGCAACCATCGTCCTCTGCAACATTTCTTACTGTTTTCACGCAAGTGTAATTGTGCTTTTCCGTTCACGTAAATTGCTTCGCCGGTCTTCTCTTTAAGCTCTTCACCTGTGTATGTCATCGCGTGTATCTCAACCAACAAAGCAATCCCTATCTCTTTTATTCGTCAAATTTATCTTCCCCTCAACGGCTAAAATATTCATAAGTAAAAATATTTTACCTTTACGAACCCACTACGACCATACATCAGCCGTCAAAAAAGTCCAATGAAGAATCGCGTTATGCTAAACTTCTGAGAAACTGCGATCAAAAAGGTTTTTGAGACGGAATCTAATCACGTGTTCACCGAACATTAAACCGATTCGCTCCACGTGCGGACGCGTTGAACACTTCCTTTCTCCGTATCATACTAACCGTTGAAAAAATATATAAACCTTACTGCGAGTCTCTAACCAAGCGGGGATAATAATGCCGCGGAATGAATCCCATCGGGTTAGCTTTTTTTTAAGGTTTAAAAAAATGTGTAGGAAGATAACCAGGTTCATGCGGAGGAAGAAAAGAGAGAGCACAATTACGGAGATATTTTTGCCAAGGAAAATGAGGCCATAATTGTGTAGTGCGTGCGTAGAGAGAGAATATCCTAAAACCTCTCATGAATCAACCTCGAGTTTATTGTTACCGAGAGGCGAAAACAGGTCTTTTCCAGGTCATGTATGAGTGGAAAAAAGCGGGAGAGCAACCGACTAGAGCAGTTAGCCTCATTCGAGGGCAAAAGGAATTGAATTGTAAAGGGGGGGACCTTTTTTTCCAGGCGCTGGTCCCACGGGCGAGGTATTTTGGGTTATCAACAAAAAGCCTCTTCAAGCAAACGAGAACAAACTGCGCGGCAATGGAATGAAAACGCGTCTTGAGGTTTAGTGAATTGAGCTGGCGAGCGGTTGCTATGGAAAATTCCCTGCTGTTCGTATTTGCTGTTGCGTTTCGGGTGGATGTGTTTGTAACATATATTTTTAAACAATGCTTTTTTTGTTTTGTTTCTCGACGGACTCTAAATATCGCGATTAACGCTACACTGAACTTGTTTGGAGGGATGATCGTTGCTGGAGGAGATTTTAAAAAAAGCGCGGTAACTCGCCGAGAACCAGAAAAATTTTTTAAAAATAGAAAAAGTTTTCATACATTTGGAGTTGATATTTTAATGGCAAAAATGCTTTCGTATTCTTTTTTATCGCTTCTTAACATTGCAATGGACATTATTTTATTGACATACCGACAATTATTTTATCTACTGTTGAAAGTAGGACGAAAGAAAAATAAGGACTGATCCTCTAAGATGAGTATTTTATCCTATGATACGATTTAAATGTACAGAAGTGCTATAATTATCGTTGTTAAGAATAATTTATTATATAATAGAAATCAATATAAGGAGTAAAATTATTTCTAAGTGAAATGATGATAATTACTTCTTGCTCAACTGAGTAAATAACTCACACAAATTAATTTTATTACTACGATTACATAAAAACGATTTCCCGAATTGCTAACCAGTATTCCATCATGATAAGCGCTAGTAGTACACTGTAAAAGAGAAACAATATTTAGATATGCCTTCATTGCTATGTTTGTGATGAATTTTCTATCTGGGATGCCGGGTCAGCATACGAATGATCTGTTGTTTGTAGTTAGTCGACTGGAGCTTTTTAACTGTCCAAAAAAATCTCCAATCTGTTAGAGTTACACTTGTTTCTGAATTGTTTGATCCTTTTGTCGGATTTAGTCAAAGACGGTAACTGTTGTTAACAGAAAATTATTGAAGATATTATTACTTTTTTCGGGTTGCATAATACACAGTTCGTTAAAAACTTCTTTTCAATCTTCGGATATTCAATACATACGACAGTGGCTCTGCTGTGTAGTCATCCTAAGATAAAGGCGGGCAATCTTTTTTTCTTCATGGTGGGCCGCATTGGTGGCAATGAATCCTTCGGAGGGCCACATTAGAAATTGTCTATGCTTCGATGGATTAGAATCAGAAGTTACCTAGAGCTATTCTTAGACACCGTATGAGTGAAGATAAAATTAAAATAGGATTTTTAGGGTAAAAATTTTAATATTAAATATCATGATGGAATTCAACCTTAGAGAAAAGATCCAAAAAAAAACATTAAAAAGGCCTTATTTAAAAGGAGAAATGTTTACTAAGTGGTCCCAATTTAACGCTAAATATTTTAACAGTAGGTAGGTAAATCAAAAGAAAAACGAAAACAGTTTTTAAAACTACGAAACACTGGCGGTGGGCAGTTTGGTTTAGCACCCCTGTCCTAGGTGGTTCTTGCAGGAAAGCCAGTTAGTTACGCGTCTTTCGGCGATGCATATACATCCAGCGTCTATGCATGTCGAATGCAAGAGCGGCCGTTTTTTATCTCGTTCGTTTTGGATGCCGCAATGACACCTCACCGCAAGTTACGTAGGAGCAGAATCAACGTTCCCCAGCTTCGTCATTACGTTCGACTTTTGGAACCGCTCCCACTTCTAAGAATTTTTATTTCTTATTGAACAGATGCGACCTTGGAGAATTAACGCGCAAGGAATGCGCGTGTAAAGTGCTTGTGCGTGTTTCTCGGGCCGACGCGGATCGCCAGAGAGAAGCTGTTGCGTACACGCGGACGTGAAAAACGATCGCCTTCGCACAAAGCCAGTTCTCGTCTACTTGCGTTTTGTCTTCCGCTCAGGAGAAAAATAACATGGCGGGCGTGTGAAGAATGCGCTAAATCCTGGTAGAAATCGAGTCGTTCGGACATGGCTCGTTTTCTAAATTCTAAAAATCCACGAAAATTCGGACGGAGCTCGCACCTCCGCTTTCGAAAGAATCTTACGGGAAAAAAATAGAGACCCGCGGTGTATTTCCCGACTCTGGGGCTAGCATGAACACGACATCACAACATTATGGTATTTCGACCTGTTATTATCGCATCCGAGACGGGGTATGGGTCGGTTTCTTTTGCAACTTATTTCTTTTTTATATCAATTAATGCATGGTAATTATTTTAGTCGTCGAAATTTGCCGTTAGGTGTGGGAGGAACGGGAATAATGAATATATAAGAAGCTGGTAATTTTTTGTCAGATTAAATGACTGCGGAGTGAGGAGCGAAGGACACTGAAATGGTGTAAATATGATAACCATTATACGGTGTCTTTCTGTCGTTTATGTTATTCCACGAATTTTAGTTAATCAATTCGGAGGAGCCCCTGTTGTTGGACGTCAACCTTTTCTGAATGTGTTTCGCGCACGAGTATGCCGGGTGGCGTTGTGAGACTTCAGGGGCTGAACGAGGAAGATTTTTTTACTTTTCTCTTCCGAAGAACACTCCGTTCTTCAGTTCGACTTCTCGTACTCAAAACAACACGATATCTTAACACCCTGCGATGCTTGACCATTCTTTCGTGCCACCTACTCGTCTAACACAAACTCACATTTCTCGACTTCGCCATTAATCCTCTGGATCTATGTAGGTAGTACATCAGCGCACCTCCGAGTGCCGTTACGGTCGCGTTCCTCCGAAACCCCTCCGCGAACGACGCAAAATCTCGCGGATGGCAGGCGATGCCATTTCTAACCTCGAACATTAGCGTAGTTCTTGCTAACTAGCGGGCCTCGGAGGTGACGCAACTCGTGATTGCCTTCATCTGTCTCCTCTTCCTCCTTCTGGAAATGACGCGCTGCCTTATTTAAGATGCAATAGGCGCGATGACGTGAAAGTTGCTTTTAAATGTCTCACATTTATTATCGCCCCAAATCGAAAGAGCGTTTCTCCATTTGAATCGGGTCGATGATTAAAGGAACTGCGGAGAAACGGCTTGTCGGAAGAGGATAGTGACCGAAATTGAACAACAACCGGACGGTTTGTCGGTACAACGAGGTACTCATAATTCAAATGTCGATTGTGCGAAACGTGTAAATATCCGAACACTATTCTCCCTTAAGAGTCTTTCGGAATTTTCCAGAAAAACAAAAACGCCGAGCGAGTGTAATCAATTATTACCCTGAGTAAAATATAAAAAACTTGTTCATTATCACACAATGTACGTACTGCGTTAATCAGCGGCGTTGTCGAAAATATTGCTTCAGGAGCGATACGAAAGTACACCGTCACAGAATTAGACAATTATAACCCAAGTAAGGGAAACATTACTTTTATCATCACACGTAAAAAAATAAAATTCAAGAATGCATAACATTCATAACAAAATTCCGGTCGCCCCTCTCGCTCCTCCACTGGTAAGTTATTGTCTGCAGTATTTATATGTACTTTGTCAAAAATAAAGGACCGGTATATATAGGGACGGCATTACATAACCGCTTGCCAGGCGGTTGCCCGTGGCGCTAAAATCATGGAGAAAATTTCCCGGCGGACTATCTACCATTATTATTTAATAAACGTTTACTATAATATATCGTCGAATGCCCTAGAATTTTGGTAGAATTTCTTTAATTTCTTCGTCATTATTGTATAGATTTTAATCAACGAAGGGCAGACAATAATAAAGGGCCGAAAATACAGAAATGCCGACATTGGGCCGACAATACGAAAAGATCGAAATATTTACTCCGAACTTGGATTACTTCTCATTTTAACCTATTATTAGTAAAGCACGCGTTCCATTTTGTAATTTACTAAAATTTTTAATCCTGTATTCTGGATTTGAATTAATTTTTAAATATTTACAGTAATCTATCTTTCTATCTCATATCTCTAACACTATATTTTTGTATGTCTGTCTGTCTGTCTGTTCCTTTATGCACGCCCACATTCTCAACCGATTCCGACCAAATTTGGCATGATTGTAGCGGACGCAAAGGAATGTCAACGCGGGGTTTAAGCGTCTGTCTGTCCGTCCGCTTGATTCAAAATGGCGGATCTTTAAATTTTTTATTAACAGTTTTTTCTAAAACATAATTGACCTTCGTATAATATATGTAATAATATTAATATAATTTTATATCGGACAAAAATTATAGTTCAAAACTCGATTTTTTCTATTATTTATATACCAGTTATTTTTCATGGTTCACGGTCTCTTACTGTTGCAAGTTCTATTAAGAAGTATTGTCTTTGGAGATAATTTCAGACGCTGAATCTGAAACAAAATATGCGAGCTCTGGAAAATGAAAAGGAATTCGCAAAATGGCTCCTGGACGTTGGTGATGGAAAAAGAGGCGATACACTAACATTACCCTCACACTGCTATCCAAATAATCAAGATGCAGTTGCGCAACTGTACGGTGGCATTGACTTTTCTACAGTTACTCCTGAACAACTTAAAGGAAGAGCTATATTAACCTTAACAAATGAAGCCTCAGTAAACAAGTACTTAACCATATTAATGGACCTGAAGTGGTATTTAAACGTGTGGATAGTATTGAGAGTGATGATGCTTCTGTTCAACTTGGGTTCTCGGAAGAATTCTTAAATAGCCTTACTCCAACCGGAATGCCTCCTCATGAACAAAAACTAAAAGTAGGAGCCGTCATCATGCTCCTTAGAAACGTAATGCCATCGAGAAGACTATGTTATGGTAGAAGACTTATTGTAACTCGAATAAAAACGAACGTAATCGAAGCAAATGTGATCGATACAGAAAACTCGGATACAGTATTTATTCCAAGAATCCAACTTATTCCATCTGACACAAATCTGCCCTTCTGTTTCAAACGGAGACAATTTCCCATACGATTGGCTTTTCCAATGACAATAAGTCACAAGGCCAAACGTACGATAAAATATGTCTGTATTTACCTATCTATCAAGAGTCAAATCGTTCGATTCAATTACTGTAGTGTCGAAGAACTCTGAAATTGACAATTGTGTGTATAAAGAAATTTTTGATTAAAATATATAAGTTAATATAAAAAAACTTGCGAGAATTTGTTTATTTTTGTATCAAGGTACGAGTGTATGATACACCATATAACAGCTGATATTGTGGTATATGGAAATTTTTTTAAAGATTCGTTACAAAATTGCTGGAATCAAATAATGTATTATTTATATAATTTCTATATTACATATTAAACATAATTACTCTTATTTCCTTTAACACTTTCCCTTCATTTTTGACGGGTGTTCCGCTAGTATTATTTATATTTTAAATGTCTTCATACAAAACTAGCGCAAATAATAGTAAAAATTGAAGGTAATATAATCTTATCGAAATATCTTAGTTTTTGGCTATCTACAAACAATAATTAGGAAATTATATATTAAAAGCTTAATATTTTCAATTTCAATAAATAATTGTAATTTCAATTCAATTATTAAAGCAATCCCGACTCGCAGATAGATCGAAAGAACAAAATCCTGCACTTCAAAAAATTTATTCCTTTGTGTTACCATGGAGGAAGTTATACCCTGGAGTCGAACCTGAAAGGTAATTTGGATTTTTTTCGTCAACGCCTTTTAATATTTACATCAAGAATGTCTGCCAAATTTCAATTTTCTACCTTTTGGATAAGTTTGTTTAATTTCCTTAAAAATTTATTTATGTAAATTGATATTGTTGGTTAACAATTAATTGTTTCAGAAATTGATATTGTCGGGTAAATATTTATCTATTTCTGTAAATTTTTGTTATCGGTTAAAAATTAATCTATTTCTGTATAGTGATATTGTCGGCCCATTGGCTGTCGGCCCTTTGACCGGATCCCACTTTTAAAAGGAATGGAACAGTTGCATGTGAATACAAAGTTCACGTTAAACGCTGGAAAACGGTCAAGGTATTTTTGTTTATTACTCCTGGATTAAGGATCACATGTTGAATTATTAGGCATTTTTAGATCCGCTGGTAATTTAAGTGTCGTCAAGTTGTGCTTAGATTGAGGGAAACACCGGATTTATATATGCTAAACATTAAAAATTTAGTATTCGCAGAAAAACATTCGATAAATAACTAAAAATGATATATGTATTTGTGGTTGAAATTTTTACCCTCTTATAAACGATCCGGTAAAATGCGAAAATCATAAAATAAAAGTATTATCTTCGGATTGAAAAAAACTTTTTTAAAAATTTCTTCATTTTCCACTTATTTCTCCTGCAGTCGCCAAATTTAGCTATATAGCTGATTTCTAATTTTAAAAACTCGCTAGGTTTAATTTCTCTCCCACAAAAAAAAAACTCGCTAGGTTTAATTTCTCTCCCACAAAAAAAAACTCCAGTGGCTACCACCGTCAAAACTTTCCCCGATGTCGCTCCAATGAAATTCACTCCCTCTAATGCGATCATGGGGAAATGGAAAGGAAAAGATAAATAAAATGCGAGGGAACAAAAAACACTTCGCGCGAGTAAAATCACGTTATGATAATAATAATAAAAGAGGAGAGAACTTTTCCTTTGAAGCTGATCGACAGCTGGTGCATATTGCCCCGGGGATTCGCCGCCGAGGTGGATACGAGAGGGCGACCGCGTATCCGTGAGTTGATCAAAGCGTACGGGCGCCTGCGTTATCAAAAGGCGGAGAGGATGGCTGGGGAGAAGGAGAACACGGGGAAGAGATGAGTGTGAATGGGTTGGGGGGTGAGGGAGGGGGAGGTGTTGGTTTAGTGTTCGGGAGCGCGCGCGTGTGTGTGAGAGAGGGAGAGAAAGATAGAGATATAGAGAGAGAAAATAGAGAGAGAGAAAGATAGACAGACAGACAGACAAACGTCTTTATTGAGGGCGAAATTGAGACTATATAGTCTCTTCTTACATTACATTACAGAGAGAGAGAGAGAAAGATAGACAGAAAGATGGAGAGAGAGAAAGATAGACAGACAGACAAACGACTTTATTGTGGGCGAAATTGAGACTATATAGTCCCTTCTTACATTACATTACAGAAAGGGAGAGAGAAAGATAGAGAGAGAGAAAAATAGACAGACAGACAGACAAACGACTTTATTGGGGGCGAAAATGAGACTATATAGTCAGTCCCGTCTTACATTACAGTACAGAGAGAGAGAGATGGAGATGGGACGGGAGATGTAGAGTGAAACTAGAGTTAGGTAGCCAAGGGGTGGATTTTTGGTACGTGTAAGGAGGCGAAAATTGAATGGTGTGTTGACCTTAGAAGTTCTACGTAGGATGTGCAGGTTTGCATGCCTGTGAACTGGCGAGGAACGCAATAAAAACGAGATTCTGTGGCTGTTTCCGCTTATATAATTGCCGCAATCATCAAAGGTCGCCGGAAGGAAAATGGCTTCACGGGGGAATGGACACCGTGTCTTCCGTACGCTTGGTTTAGAAATGATACAAGGTTAATGTAAAATCAAATGCGAGGTCTTTAATTTTCCTCCTAAGGACACTTGTTTTTTTGAAAACTCGGAATCGCGCCCTGAATAAAATAGGAGAGGACATGAGGAGAAGAAAACTTTCTCGGCGAGAATGGAGGTTAAATGTCTCGAGTGTCTTCAACCGGACCAAAATTGATGGTCGAACGAGACGTAATTAAATTAATATCCCTTCGGTCAGGGGCGGATTCGGACGTTTCCTAATGGTGTGGTCATTCTGTTATCCAACAGACTTAACCGAGATGAATCCCCTCATCGAAGGTTTGGGACAAAAATGCCGCATTGGCAGTTAGTACGTGAATGGAAAGACGATCGTCCAATCTATTCCGAAAGACCCCTTTACGTCCTTCGATCCATTTCATCCTTTGAACCGCAGGAATGCATCGATTTTTCAAAGACAAAGAAAAAAACAACGCACACTAATATGAATCTGTAGGCGATTGTCCTACGATAGGATTAAAAGGGGAACGCGGCCGCGGAGACGCCCTAAGGTTGATGCGAGGAGAAAAGCGAGGAAGAGAGTAAACAGAGAGAATTTCGGCGAGATAAAGGGGGAAATGAAAAAGAGGGAGTGGTTCCGAACGAGAGAGAGATATAAGGAGAGTACGCGATCAGAAGACTGGTATCGGCAGCTAAAAATCTTCCGAATCCACGACTTCCCCCCTCCCTCCCTCCCATTCGCATTCTCCTTTTTTTTATCACCGAGCAAGCGTATTCAATACTTTTCCTAATACGAGGTTTTTTTTTGTCGCGTCCTCGGAAAACACCAGGTGGCCCCCGAATATCTCCACGTGCTTCGGTTCGTAAGAAGGCAGGTCCTTTAAATACAAGCCCATATATGGAAAAATGGCTCCCGAGGAAGAATCGGAATACTCGATCTCTCGCTATATCTGGCACCGATGACTTTTGTCCATTTCGTGCGAGAGGAGTGAAAGATAGGGGGAGGGAAAAAACCCTTTAGGGTTCTTTGGAAGGGGATTTCTCTTTATAAATGTTAGGTTCGTGGACTCCAGTTGTAAAAAGGAGCGTAACGGATTTGGGAATAGGAGATATAGATGGGAATAGGAGAAAGAGATGGGAATCCGACAGAGAGGAAGTATCGGGAAAATAGCATTCCGGAGGATGAGGAGTGGGAGAGAGGAAGGAGGGAGGGGAGATAGGGAAAGAGGAGTGCCGCGGGGGAGTGGGGCACGGGATGATTGTTAGGGTGTGAATAGGGATAGGTTAGTCGATAGAAAGGGTCCCCATCAGGGTAACCTGAAATAGGGAAAGGGTGCGGTACGAAGCCTTTGAGGGATAGGGAGAGAGTTGAAATAGGTGAAGGCGGCAGGTAAAGAAAAAGAAAAGAGGGAGGTAGGAGGAGGTTACAGAGAGCCAGTGACGGATAGGGAGAGGTAAGGCGAGGGGTGGAGTGAGTAAAGGGGGGGAGGAAGTGGCGGGAGGGGGGTACAGATGAAGTAACCACCCCTTCTTTTCTATTCTGGATGAATGCCTCCTTTATTCCACATTATTTCAAGGTCGACCGGGCAATGGACAGGTTTCGTTGTTCTCTCGGCCGAGTTCCAACTCCTCCAAGCTCTTTCTCTCACTCTCCGCAGGACACTCCGACTCCCCCCTCCCCCTCCCCCCAACCACCTTCCCAAAAAATCTCCTAACCAAGCAGCCTAGTCCCCCTCTACCCTTACCAACCCCCACTCCCACGAAAATGTACGCACCGGTCTTTTCGCCTAAAGCCTCCCCGTCCCCCTCTCTATTTCTTTCTTCTCCCTCCTCCCCCCATCCGACTCCCTCCCCCCTCCTAGCCACGCGCACATTGACTCTTCTCCTACTGTTTTTACTTCCATCTTCGCCTCCCCCTTTTCTTCCATCCCCTCCCCTATGTCTCCCCCATTTCACTTGCCTCGCTCATAAACAGATTTTTTCTCCTCTTTTTCGGAATTTTCGTTGCGTATAATCCGTCAATCGGAGTTTTGTTCTTCCAACGCCATCAGCCCGTTGACCTTTTTTTTCTGTACAGGCAGATGAGCATCGAAATTACAGAGCCCTTTGACTAAGCACTGTGGTGGCAGAATGGGCATTCATGCGGTTAAGTCCCGATACACCCTCCGGAGTCCTCTGGGGTCCTTGGATCGAGCCCAGTTTCTATTTTCGTGTTCTGCGGCGTTTTTTTGTTAACTTTATGGTTAACTCATGTTAATGGTATACCTTTTTGAAGAAGGGATTGATAGTGAAAAGAAAAACAGAGGGAATGCTATTGTGATGTAAATGTAATTTAACGTACACGTTTTTTCTCTAAAATTATATTTCTTCGATATGATTTCAGTCAGTAAGTGAGCTATGTTATTCTTTCTTGAACATTTCTTATATTACAGCTAAAACCTATTTAATTAGGAGGATATGTTTTTGTAGGGTGGGGTGGGATGGGGATACAACGGTCCACGGGCCCCAGGTGGCCCAAGAGAGCGTTTTGTGTGGCCCTCGAAGCTGTGATGAAAATGAGATCAGTAAAATTTAGCGCACACAGATTCATATTTTTTAAATTTGAAATTACGATCATAACGTGATCTAATATTGAATCGTAACCCTATAAACCTCATTTAGAATTGGTTTAACCAGTTTTTTTCAGAAATACTAATACTGGGTCACAAAATAATAATCAACATTTACTGTTGTTGTAGAATACGTAAAATCCTCAACAAAAATTAAAAACATTGAGTGAGATTTAATTGCATCCTCGAAAGATATTTGGTTATAGTATTATACAGAACCGCAATAACATGCATTCAGATATTCCATGTATCGCAGAAACCTATATAATTTATTTATATTTTCGGATAAAAATATCAAAAATATTTTTCCTGCCATCATGAAAAAAAGATAAAAATGATAGCGTTTATAACTAAAGAGGGTTTACATACTTTCGATGACCAAATATCGATTCGTGCGATCCCGCGAACTCAACGCACTAATTCTCCTTCGTCCCTCCTTCATATTTAAGCATCCCATGACTTTTAACGACGCATTCAAAAACGCCCGCTGAACCCACGAATCGCTCCACATAATCAGCGGTTCCCAGGCACGTGCAAAACCTAGAAAAGAGAAAAGTGTGGGGAGGGGTGCGTATCTCGATGCCAGGGCGCCAGGTAGACGTCATTTGTTTTAATTCCACGCCATACATCGCGCGGGTGGTAATAGAGAGAGAGAGAGAGGAAAGGTGTGATGGGGAAGAAAGGATATATGGCCGTCGGACCAGGGCATCGGCTCGGTGATAAGCCTCGATACGTTTACATTGGCGGATTAGGAGTTTGTTAGTAATAATAGCAGGGGAAGTTGTGTGGGGAGAAAGAAAGGGGGCGTGCAGCAGGGAGGAGGGGGGGGGGGGTTAAGAGTAGGGGATGGGGAAGTGAGGGTCCTCTCCTCCTTTCTCTCTCTCTCCCTCTTGGCCCTATTCTGTTAGCCTATCAACGCGGATCGATCAGATATGGCTAGGGAGTCGTGTTTACGCTTCTCATTCCACGAGGAGCAATCAAATGGTTTTATGTTTCCAGTTAATAATAACATTTACATGATCTTCCAGTTTTCTATGCTGAAAATCAAAGAATCGCCGGATTATTTTTAAAGAAAAGTCGGGTTTCCTCCGGAAAATCGAGCGAAATACTTTAACGAACGTCGTAGCGCACTAATATACAGAACCGGAGCTCATTAAGGAGCAATCGGGTTTAATGGTCTCTAAGATACCGACTATTTCTTTTATGAATAGAAGCGGACAGGATGTTGTGGCGCAAATTATTTTTTATCCTCCCGGGAGAGCAACGTTATTGACCTTCGGACGCGGAGGAGAAAACGCGCGCGGTCAATCTGATTCGTTTTGGCGCGACATTTCTTATTTTTGGAAACAACGCGTGCTCGCGAAGGATTCGTTTTTTTCTTTTTTCGAGCTTTAAAAGTTTCGGAGAAAAACTGCGTTTTTTTCCAAGAACGTTTTAAGATGGAACTCGATAGATTACGTCCCGCTTTCGGTGTAGTAATTAATTTAGTTTCGAAGCACGACCTTAAAACAGCGGAACTTAATTTCCTTTCCGCCTCGAGAAATTCCTCACGGAAGATCCTTATTCCGAAAGAAATTCGCGAGCTATGTCACCTTTTGTTCACGTTGCGTGATTTCTGGACGAAATTTCCACGGCCTTGATCCTTCGTTTGTTGAAAAACCGCCCTATACTGTCGCCCCCTGGCGTTTTCCTCCCCTCTTTATTTCTCTCTCTCTCCCATCACTTATCTCCATCTGCCTCTTATTACCTCCCATGTGGCATTAAGTCGTTATTATATTTTTTTAACCCGCAATAAACTAGATAGAGCGGCCAGAAACCGAAAAACATTCTGAGGTAGTTCGAATCCATCTTTTTTCGCAAATTTGTTTATTTCTCACACTATAACTCGGAGGGATATGAGACTCTCTCTCTTTCTCTCTCTCTCTCTCTCTCTCTCTCTCTCTCTCTCTCTTCTGCGTCCTTGATATGAATACTATACCGCGTCAATTCAATTCCCACGCACGGCCTCCCTCGGAATGAGTTCGATGTTTTGGAGAGAGAGGGGGTAGGAGGAGGTTTGAAGGGAGGCCGATTGGAAGTTCGCAAATGTATTTAACTTGGTATTTCTTCTCATCTCCTATTTTTTTTGTCGCTCTAAATTTAAATTTCACATGTACAGCATTTCTGTCAAGCCGTGTCTCGCTTTAATAAAATCCTAATTCTACCTCGGAATGCCTCACGAAATATTGACATACAATCGAGAATAAATTACTGCCTAGTGAGTATTGCAAGCGTTTTCATGTTAAATTTTGAAGGAGCATAGATCAAATATCTTGAAGCATGCGCACAGGAATAAATAACCTAATTGGTTGAATTTGATTGAATTGATGAATAAATTGAGGAAAATGCTTGGTCATTTTGTTCAATTATCTTCCAATTGGTGAATTCAAAGATGGGAACTACTCTGTCATTTCAAATCGATTGTATCATTTGTGGTGTGTTAACATGAAGAACGCCAGAATGACCCAACAAACTCATACAACAGGATGTCTAATTTGCAAAATTAACGAAATGTTTATCTATTCGGACCAGTGGCGTACGCAAAATTTTCCTAACGGAAATTCTATTCTTAAGAAACCAAAATTAAGGTCAATGTTAAAAATCTGAAATAATTTTTATATCATTATAATAATTAGTAACTAAAAAGTGAGGGATTATAAATGAGGATAATAGAAGTGAATTTTAAAGTGGCAGAACTAATATCGAGCGGTTAATTAATTTATCGACGTTCGTCTTACTTCCTAAGGGGAATCCAGACCTCATGGACCCCCCTCCCCTACGTACGCCACTGACTCGGACTAACTAACCGGTTCATCTGGGTAATTAGTTAAAAATGTATGCAATGAACGATATAGGGATATTATCTCCTTAAAGACAGCATCTTCATGTAAGCCTCCTATGTTTCTGTAATTCAAGTAGATTTTTAGATGATTTCTTCGCTCTTCGTGGATCTAACTATTGGAAATATTTCTGCGGAGAATATCTCTCACAGTTAATGACAGAACTCACTCGTCCGAATGACACATTCATGCTTTCTGAACAGATTTCGTTTTATGTTCTTCACCAAGATCTCCTGAAGTATACCTTCGATTTCCGCCAAAAAAATAAGTGATTCGCTTCGCTAATCTAGTCTTCTTTCTTCTCTTTCCATCTGGTTACTAGTTCCTTGTTTTTTCCGCCGTTTTTTGTATCTCAAAATCTCAATCGTTAAAATTTCTCTTTATTACAGCGTCGCTGGATTCATACGGACGTTATTCCTAGTCGTTTCATCTGTTCTTAAAGAGGAGGAAACAAGATGTAGGCATTTATTAACAAAAGACGGACGTTTATGCAAAATAATAGGTCGTTATGCAGGATAGAGATAGAGATAGAGACCCGAGCACATGCGAGGGCATGTGGCAACCTGGACGCCTCCGGTGATACCCTCAAGACAGGCAGGAGGGCCGATATCGCTACTTTAATTAACCACTAGAATTTACTAGGATCTCGAATCCCTATATTATAGACCTATTTTCTCCTCCCGTCCTGTCATTATTGTCATTATTCCGGAACCTCGTAAAAGGAGGCATTTTGGCGAAAACCGAATCACACGCACACAGACATTCGAATCCGTCCGTCGGACGCGTGATGGAACTGACAGCCCATTGCTTCCAACGTGTATTTCTGTAATTATTCATAGGTACGGGAATGGCAGCGTTGAATTCCTTCGTAAAACGCTATCGATATTCAAACTTCTCGAAAGAATATATAAATGCGTAATAGGCAGCGTTTGTGTTCGTGTGGGAGACTGGTATTCTATGCTACTCCAACCACTCCTTTCCACAAAGCCGTTTTCTCGTGCGTCTCTTAAAGAGGTAAGAAAAACACTTGAGAGAGAGAGAGATGGAAGGAGGAGTTTTTTAATAAGGACATTTCCTCATAGCCTCACCTACACGGAAGCCTGTAATCAAGGTTATTAAGAAGATGTCCTTTTTTCATTTCTAACGGTCGGAGAGGAGGAGATAAAAATTCTTGGCGGAGATTTCTTTTTACGCGCCGTTGGCATTGAATATATATATATATATATATATATATATATATATATATATATATATATATATATAATACTCGGATGCTGCGCGTATATTCTTTCTACACAAGAATAAACAGAGTTTCGAAACGTACAGGCGAAAAAAAACTTTTCGCCTGAGAATATCTTAATGCGAAGGTCTTTCGAAAACGAGTCTTTTTTTAAAGGCGAGATCACGAATTAGAAATTGGATTCGCCGCACCAAGTACGTCTTATCGTTCGTTAGCGGAGCGAGTGTATGATTAGCGGTGGAAAGAAAGCTACGCTCGTCAATTTCGAATTGATACCTCCGTCTTGGTGAATTGCTGGGAATTAACAGCGGTTTTTGTTCTCTTACGTCAGAACCGCGGACCCGTTTTTCTGCGAGTGGAATTTCGGCCGTGATGCATCGAGTCTTTTTTTTTTGTTTTTTTGTTTTCTGTTATTTGTTATTTTTTTTAAATCCCGCCTTCTTCTATTCCGCGTGCAGTATTGCCCTCCCTCTCTTCTCTCTCGCTTCCCCTCCGAATGAACCTCCTCTTCTCTTTCCACACACACACACCCTCTTCCTCCTCCTAACCCCCTTCTTCCTCTCCCCTACTTAAGCAAAGCAACGAGATCTCGGATGCTGCTACAACCCTCCCCCCCCCCCTCCTCCTCCCCACATCCCCCCTCCCTTTCCACAAGACAAAAGTTCACCACCTCTGCGGGAAGTTTCTAGAGTTTAGACCTCTATCGCGTGCGGTTAAAACGGTAACCGAATAATTTTTTTTCGTCGCCTTCGGACAATGCACGTGGAGCCGTAGTCATTCCTATGTTTGAGGGCAATGGCACCAAGGAGAAAGAGAGAGAGGGGAGAGAAGGCTAGTGCGTTTAACCTGTTTCCTCTCTCTCTCTTTTGCTAAGCTCCACTCTCCTCTCTCTCCCCTCCCCCCCTCTCTTCCCCTCTCCCTCCCCTCTCTCTCTATTTAGGACTCCTCATGCGCGCCTATCGCATGGGAGTGGGGTGGAAAGAGTGATGATAATAGGGAGGGGTGAGAACCTTCTTCGTGAATACGCCTCGAGCAGATCATTTCCGTCTCTCTCCTCGCTCCATTCACTCTCTCTCTCCTTCTTATCTCTCCCTCTCCTACTCTCTCCCTCTCTCCCCCCCTCTCCCTCCTTCGTTTCTTTCACTTCCCATTCGCGCCCACTCCTCCTCGCCACCTTCCATCTGGTTTTTTTCTCTCCCTAAATGTGTACCAGCTCATGTCTCTTTTAAGCCTTCCTTCCCGTCTCTCTCTCTCTCGCCCTCCTCCTCTTAGTCTTCCTCCACACCCATCCTGTACGTGCTTTTCTTTTCCTCGCCGTGTGTTGCGTGCGTGTATTTGACGCAAGGTTTTTGAGACGTGAGAGGAGACTGCGTACACTCAATGCCGTCCCAATAAAGAAGATTATTTACAGCACGCCTACGCCCTCACTTCCTCTCGTCCGTATTCTTCCCTTCGCTGTATACTCCTCCGTTCTTCCCCTCTCTCTCTACTCTCTTCCTTATCGTACTTGCACTGATTCTTTTCTTCTTGGCCTTTTCTCTTTCTAACACATCTTTGAATAATTCGACTTCTCTTTCTCACACGCAGCATTATATCGTCCCTGCCTCGATGTGAACTATCGCTTCACCTCCACGCCTTCTCTTTGTGTCTTTCTCTATGAGTCATGCTTTCAAACTCTGCCCTCCCACTCCCCTCCCCCCTCCTCTCTTCTTTTTTTCTCGCACGGATGTGTTCGTAAATGTATACCAAACGTTCATCATAACTTGGAGGTCGTGGTTCGAGCCTAAACGAGTACGCTTTTCCGAAGCAAAACATGCGTATTTAGAGCGATGACATTGCGCGCCAATCGTTTCTGTCAGTTCAAGTTGTGTGTATAAATAACGAAGTCTTTGTTTAATACGCTACTAAATTCTTCGGCATTAGAAACTCGGAGAGATTTGTTTGGAGGGACGCAATTACTTTTACCAGATTTCGAAAACGCAAACGTGTTTTTACGTAGTCTCGTGCCACTTTTAATCCCTCGCCTTACTCTCTCATATTTTCTCTCCTCATCTTCCATCTTCTCTTATTTTTTTCTTTTAACTATTAGATTTCTCTTCTATTCTGTCACGTCCATCCATCCGTCTTTTTCTCGTTCGTCAGCCGCTAGACTAAAATTCTCATGAGGTATGTAACGCAGCGATCATGTAAGAATAGTGTATTTAAACCCATTTATTTACAACGTGGAGGTTCGATAGACTAATAAAACGAAATCTCCCCATCCCCCTCACCCTCTCTTCCCTCTCTCACGACCCATGATGTTAAAGATGAGGACATACAGGAACGGAGTATTACATTGCGGCGACTTGTCCTTCGGAGTGGCCTTGGAGCCTTTTGGCCCCTTGTGATATCTTGCGCAAGAGTACAAACCATTGCCCACACCCGCTTTCTCCTTTCCCTCTCCTTTCTTCTCCTCCCTCTCCCTCCGTCTCTTTCTCATTCCTCTGCATCATCTCCTCCATCTCAATCCTGAGACGGTGGCGGTGTGGAGCGAAAGAAAATGAATGTATTTTTTTTAAGCCTCTCCGCAGTCATTAAAAGAATCAAGTTCTTCGAGGGAGCGCAAATCATCGACCCAATTACACGTTGCCGTACTTCGTAACGAAGCGAGGTACTTGTTTCACTTCCCCCTTTCTCCTTCCCTCTCTCTCTCACTCCATCTTTCTCTATCTCTCTTTCCACCACCTGAACGAGGGAAATCAAGAGAGCGTTGCTCTTTTTTTTCGCGGCTTCTTACGAACATGTCGGAAGGATACGGTCGTATTTAGGCATTCCTCCATCAAACCGACCGCATGAGCGACGTCGAGGAGTTGAGGGGAAGAAAGGGCGTGGGGGAAATTCCGGAGGGTTCCCTCATCGCCAGCACCTTTCCCGCCTTTGGCCACCTTATACCTTTTCGTGGAGGACCATCTCTACCTTGAATGCACTTTCTCCTAGTTCTCTCCTCACCTTAGCGTCCTCCTCTCTTTGTTTTTGTTCCAGTGCATACATTTCATTGCCCCGGAGACACGTGTATGCACGTGTATTCCATGCGACGGGCGTAGTCTAGCCTCAAACTCCTATTCCGCCGTGGAATTTTAACCATTGAGTGTCACTCTTCGCTTTATTTCCGTTTATCGTCAGGAGAACGTATTGAATGTAACGAGTTTATCGCTCTTTCTCTATCCCTCCATCTCACTCCCTGTCCCTCTATCTCTCTAGATCACGCGGCACGTAATGGATTGGAATGTATAGAATAAGACGTACAATGCCTTAAGCACGATTATGTATTCCGTCTTAGACAGTCGCTTGCATTGTTCCACGGGCGTATTTTTATTATTTATTTACTGCGCACGCGCGTGAAACGCCCGAGACCGTTTCCTTTTCTCCCAAAATATGAGTTGCTATTGGAGGAAGGAAATTGTTTTCCTATACGTTCCCACGGGTTCCTTCTTCGTTGATTAATGTCTTAATCTAACATATCAGCGCATAACCTTCCGATGTTTTCTTGGTCGTTGTGTTTCGCAGTAGCGTAATTTTTTTAACGTAAAAGTCTATAAATTGAGTGCTGCGTGCTTGCCTATGTAGTGATCAAGAACAAAGAATTCCTCTATAACTCGTCAATGAGCCTCTAACACGAATTTTAAGATAAATATCAGCTTCTATAACCCCATCGCCGCTTGTCATTGACAACCATCCGTCTTGAGTATAAAAAATAGATAATTATAGGCTAATGGTATATGGTTTATGATTTAGAAAGCTATTTCGAATGTTATGGTTTATTCCGAGAAGAATTTTTTTATGTGCGTGTGAAGTCATGAGACTGTTTGAAAGATTTTTTATTAATATTTAATTTTCACTATCGATCAACCTTTGGACCGATGATTCTCGTTTTTTTTACTCCGGGGAAAAAAACTTCTGCGATCAAAGCATTCTTAGAAATTTCAAATTGAAAGAATCATTCCTACAAATAGCAACTTCTTTTATCCTCATTCCGATAAAAAAAATGCACTCAAGGACTCGAATTTTTTTTAAAACAATTTTTCCCGAGCGTTTTCGAGAACGAATCCTCGAGATTTTTTTGTGATTCAAAACATATTTGCCCACTGTCACTCCTCGGCACAACTTGAAATTAAACCCATAACGAATGAAGATTTCTCAAGTTTTGTTAAGTTAGAGCAATGACCATTCGATATATTCTTTCGTCATTTTCTCCGCATGCTTTCGGATGAGATGATTGAGAAACATTTATAAGGTTAATGCCACCGAATTCTACGCATCTTCTGATATAAAGGTAAATATAAGCAAACCGACTACACTTCCTCTCCAAGGTGACTTCTTTTGTTTTCCCCGTCCTCTATACTCTTCCATTCCGACTTTTTGGCTAAGAAACTCTCTCAAGTTTACCTAACTGTCCACACGCTTGCATCCCTTCAACCCCTCTATCCTCTCCACTCAAAACACACTCCTCAACTTCCACCCCTCTCTCTCTCTACAGTTCCAATTCTCCTTGAGAAACCTTTGCGCCACCTGCCCAAATCCTCTCTTCCTCTACCAACCCCCTTATCCTTCCGTCCCACTTACCTTAAAGACCATCAACCAGCACCCTCGCCTTCCTTCCTCTCTGTGCTAGGTTGAGAAAAATCACCCCTACTTCCATCCCTCCGCTATCCTCAGCATCTCTTTGCCTCCCCCAATACCTCTCTTTTTTCTCCCACCCTTCGTTCTCTCCTTAATGAGGGCCATCTTGCAGCCTCCCATTCTCCGTCCTTATCTTCCTCTCTCACTCCATATTTTTCTTCATTTTCTCTCTTGCCCCTATCTCACCTACTCTCCACAGGGGAGGTTTTGAACCTGAGGAGTACCTCATTGAGGTTTGCTGCTTGCACGCTGTCTTTCTGTCACACACACACACACTGGTTTAATACTCTTGGTAAAATGACCCGGGTCGCAAAACGGATGCATTGTTCTTTAGGGGAGTAAAGGTTGGAGGTTCATTGTCGCGGCACGTACTTATTATACCTTTCTATACACGTGTTTGGTTAAGTCGCTTCGATCGCTGTGTGGGCGGTGGTAGGACCTTAATGGTGTGGAAGGGATTGAAGAGGTTTTATCATTTTTTTTTTAAGGTGAGAGGCATGCGCTGCGCTTCACCCGGTTAATTTGGACGACTCGGCGACCCGGCACGTCCGCCTTCGGTGCTGTTCTGTCTTTTCATGGCTTCTTCGCTTTACCGGTCGACCCGGTTTCGAAAAAAAGGCGAGGGTGGTTTTTCCCCTTCTCCACCCTTCGCCTCCTCGACCGAACCATTGTCTCATCCCCCGCCCGAATCTTCGGAGTGGGTGCCTCCGCGATTTTTATTGGCCGCGTTCGAACGTAGGCGACGCTTCATCGAATGGGATTTCTGTCAAGAGGAGGGCAAGACGACGCCAGATATCGTCCAGAAATTGCATGACCCGTCGGAGGCGGTTCCGGGGTTCGGAAATCATTTTGCAGAGGTGGGAAAATAACATGAGAGAGCGGTAAAAAAAAAACTCTTCGCGTCCTACGTGATAACTCGTTTTGGAATGCCATATCCCATAAAGTTCCGAAGGTGACTTCATTGGAGGCGAAATCCGAAATTTTCGACATCGCGCGTGTTTTTCGGTGACTAAGGAGGGAAAACGCTCTGACATATTAGGTGTCTTAAAAAGTTCGGCGTAACTCGAACAAAATGGCCTCGATGATTTTAAGTACGGGAATGGGATCGGATGAGGGAGATTCGGGCTTGAGACCTCAGAATTCTCGTCATTTTTACTTTAGTCAGTTACTATCGTTGTGAAAATAAAAATGTAATCATAAATGTCAGCTTAGATAGTGTATAATTATCAACAGAGCCAACATTCCCTGAGACGGTCGTAATCCTAATTTTTCAGTGTTCGAACCGATACGTTCTGTCATACAGCAGAGACAAAATTTCTTTTCATCATTATTATTATTATAGTTCTTTGTCCTAGGACAGGTCCTTAATTTAAAATAAAACTGTGTTCTCCATCTATTTCTATCCTTTCATGTCTTGTATCGCTTTTCTTACTTCACTCTCGAGTATTTTAGGCCCGTTGTTATCTTCTTGTATATCATTCCTTCTCTAACTTTATATCACTTGGTCTATTTTTAATTTTGTGTTCCTTGTTTGCGTACTCTTCTATTTTCCTTCGGCTGCAATTCCTTTGCCTTCTCGTACATTAAATCATACCTTCCGAGTCTCTTCATTTCCATTATTTCATCACACTTTTTATTTATCCATTCTTCCTTAGCTCTGTCTGTGATCCTCCTTAATTCATTGTTCAACCTCCTTCCTCATTGATAACTTTCTTCCATCTTATTCTCTCTTCCATCTTGTATAGCATTTCTTTGATGATCCATGCTTTCTTAATTATTTTTCCATTTTCCCACGTTGTTTTCCATAACTTCGGTTATACAGCTTTTAATCTTATTCCAAAGGAGGGTATTGCCTACATTTTCAACCTTCTTTCAGATAATTTTTCTTCTAACTTATCACGTACATATCTCTTTTTGCATTTAAGTTTATCTAATTGTGAGTCCTATTTTGGTACTCTTTTTCTTAGTATCATTATTTTCTTCAGTTTCGTCTTTATATCTGCCACTTATTGTTAGAGGTTGTGATCAGTATCTGTATCTACTGATAGTATTATTGCTACATCTTTAACAGTCGTATTTCTGAATCTTTGTTTTACTAATACATAATCAATTCGATATCTTGTTCTGTCCCCAGGACTTTTCCATCTATACAGCCTTCTTTTATGTTTCTTGAACCATGTATTGGTTATAAGTAATTAATTCTTCTGGCAAAATTACACGACCATTTCTCCTCTCCTATTTCTCTTTCCTAAACCTATGCTCTTACAATGCTACTTTCTTTTCCTTCTCCAACTACACTCTTCCAGTCTACCATTATAATACAATTTAGTTTCCTTTTTACGTCTTCTTCAGCAATTTCATTAATCTTCTCATTTATTTCTTCGACTTCTTCCTCATCATGAGGTGGTTGTTTGTAGTTGGCATGTATACCTGTATAACTAGGATGTTCACAGGTTCTACATTTAATTTTACTGCCATCAGTCGATCATTTATCGTCATTATTTTATACACAGATTTCTTAATTTCTTTACGCATCACAACTGCTACCACTCTTTCCCCACTATTTCCTCCTGAATAAATCACTTCGAAATCTCGAGTCTATGTTTCTCCTACCCCTTCCCATTGTACTTCACTCACTCCCACGATATCTAACCCATTCTATTTTCAAGTTTTCCAATTTACCTGCACTTCTTACCGTCCTAACACTCCACGTACGTATCCTAATCCTTTTTAGGCGCGTTTCGCTTCCAGCGTGAGCGCCTATTATCATCGGTCCATCCGTCCGTCCGTCCGTCCGCATGTTTGTTCTCGGCTTCTACTGAACGGATTTTCATGAAATTTGATATTAAGGACTTTCAATCAAATATAATAAGAAAATCGCAAAAATGAATCTCGTACGCCAATCAAGGGTACCACTTTACTGAAGACAAAAAATTAAATTGTCGTCATATCTCGTAAAGTATTGCTCATATCAAAATATTTTTCAAATAAAAGTTGTAGAACTGGTAAAAAGGAGTATTTCCTTTCCCATACATTTTTATCGTAGAAGTAGCCGTTATCGAGAAAATCAAACAATAATGTCTTAATTCGAGTTGAACATAAAATTTCTTGCATGGTTGCCTCTTCATTTCTGCTAACATAAACAATCTCACAAGCAAACGTTTAATTTCCTTATGTGTGCATGTAATATTTTTAAATAGGAAGAAAATGGATTATTTATTACGAAGAAAAGAACTTTAAAACGCTATTTCCCTTACGTACAGGTATATAATTTCTTTCTAATACTCCATTTCACGAAACGCGCCCATTTGTGATACGTTTTACACTTTCCTAAGTTGTTTCTTTATTGCTGATGAATCCTCCCGAAACAGCCCCGCCGGGGGATCCAAATGGAGGACTAGTTTACCCCCGGAAAATTTTTCCCCAAGAGAACACATGATATCCATTTGAAATTTATACATGGGATTAATAATGTAATGTGTAATAACGGGAAACTACCACATTATTAATCCCATGTATAAATTTCAAATGGATATGATGTATTCTCTTGGGGAAAAATTTTCCGCGGCCCCCGCACCAATTCTGTGCGGCCCTTGCCCCCCCTCCCCCTCCAGAAACTAAGTCTCTTTGCCGTGTTTTATACATGTTTGACAGCGTCGTCTTGTAATCAGCCAATGCGAATGCATGACCGCTAAGAGCTACGTTGTTAGATTTGGTGGCAAACTTGTCATATCAGCAGGTATTTTCTCTCTAGCCGCTGGATAGCGAGGAGGGAGAAAATCGAATTCAGAGAGGCATTCCCTCTCAACACAAGTGAAACATTGTGTCTCGATGTCGGGGAGATTGTCAAAGTGCTGTTGCTTTTGTTACTTTTACCTGTTAATTTTGAAGTGTATTTGGTGATTACGTGATTATACAAGGATATTATAGACGGCGGTAACCAAATTTCAACATTTTACGAGTCCAAACCGAGGTGAGTATTATTTTGGGTGCAAATGACTTTGTGCGGAAAATCACAATTGATGTGTTTGATGTGATGTAATCTGTGCAGATTTGTAGATACTGTTAGGACAAAACTCCCACAGTAGAACAATTAAACGCAGAATATGGGGATGTCCTGTACCATGACGAAGTTAGGTGGCTTAGCAGAGGGAAAGTTCTCAAACGTAATTTTGCTCTTCGTCATGAAATTAATATTTTTCTCACTGAAAAAGGAAGATCTCAAGAAGCATTTTCTTAACCAAAATGGGTTTGATCATTTCTTAACTGATATAACAGATCATTTGAATTTAAGATTACAGGGCAAAGGAAAGCTGTCAGATATATATACTGAGGTGAAAGTTTTTGAGGGGAAGTTGAATATTTTTGTGAAACAGTTTAGTGAAGTTAATTTTTCACACTTCTCTTGCTGTAAGCAACTAGCATCTAACAAAAAAATGGTTTCACATTCCCATGTAGAAAGATGCTGAGAAACACTGAAACTCTTGCAGGAAGAATTCAAGAACAGATTCTGGGATTTTCACAAACATGCGAAGGAAATAAGAATGTTTCAGAATCCATTTGAAGTATCACCAGAAGATTCATCTGAAATGTATCAGATGGAATTAATTGATCTGCAAGCCATTGATGCTTTGAAAGATACCTACAAAGAAAATTGTTTTTGGATTTTTATTCAGGATTATTGGACACATATGTGAACCTAAAGACATTTGCAGCGGGCATGTTCTCTATTTTCGGCAGCACATATATTTGTGAAAAAACATTTTCAAAAATGAAAATAATCAAGTCGAAGTGTAGGACAAGGCTTTCAGACGATCATTTGCATAATATTTTAAGATTGTGTGTCACGAACAGTGAAGTAGATATTAATAACTTCGCTAAGCCTCAAGTATCACATTGAATATGTTTATATATTCTGATAAACAAATGTCTTTATTTCATCAATTTAACTTTAATTGCTGTTTAGGTCAGTAATTAATTTTTTTAATTTTTTTGTTTCGAAGTGCGGCCCCATCACATACTTAACACCTCGTTGTGGCTGACTTGTGCATAAAGGTTGGGGACCACTGGTATACAGGTATACCTCGTTTAACTAAGCCTCTGGAACGAAGCTCCTTTATAACGAAGTCGGAAATTCCGCAGAGAATATACAAAAAATTCGAAAATGTTGCAAATTAGTGTTCGCGTGTTATACGGCTCAGGTGGACGAGACAGAGTTTATACTGGCGCTACTTACATTTCGAAGCTTCGTTAACATAGTATCATATGTTCACAAAATTACAGCTACTAAATTAGAATGTTACTATATTCTCGCCTTAGACCCTTTAAGAACCATGAGAATGAGTTGCTCTGATTCTTTACCTCGAAGTAGCCAGTTCTGAGGTCTTAAGAAACCTCTCTTTTTCGTATTGAAATGGGGCGTACGTTATTTTAACATTTTTTCTATTTTCTGATTGGGATAAAGTCATGTCAAACTTTAAACCAGCAACCGCAAGAGACACAGGCAGGTCAATCTTCTCAGGAGGAATCGTGACTGATCCACCGTGGATCTCTTGCCGTCTCGTCTACTAACAACATGAAAACGGAGGAGTATAGCCGCAATAATAACGACATTTCTAAATTTATATTATTAACCAATTAAAATTGTACATTCAGTATGGTATTGGTTCATATGTTTCGAAAGCAGTTGATAAACTTTTTAAAATATCATTTCACTTTCGCCGGAAATCTTGGTTTAGTATATCGTATTCATTTTTGATAGTATTAATGATCTTAAAAAAACTTCCAACCCGCAGTCAAAAAGGACCATAGACAAGTCCATTTTCGAAACAAGTAAATGCCTTCTTCCCTACGTGTTGCCCCTGCCATTTAGACAACCACTAATGCAAAAATATTAGGTGGCACGTGACATATTTTCAGCAAAATATGTGGCACCTTACAGAAAAACGTTGGTCACCCCTGTCTTAGAACATAAAAAGAATTAAAATATCTGGTTACATCACAAATTCTAAAAATGGCCGCATCAATATCAAATTATGGTGACATTATTTAATTCTTCTCGTAGTTTAACCAAGGAAGGAAGAGTTATCTAATATGACAGGAATCATAGTTGTCGTTTACGGAGACGCTTCAAGCGAGAAATTGATCAAGAACTGCTGGTCCGTTTGATTGACCAACTCAACGAAAATTATTTAGCGATAATCGACGGCCTCGTAAATTTAAAATTTCACATTTTTACTGACTATACGTATGAGATGGAGCGAAATTTCAACGTCGAGTACAAAAGCCGCTTCCAAGCGTCCGTTTTAAATATTCTTCCGTTACTTTTTGCCACTCGGAGTGTACGGCCTCCCCCTAATACCAGTCCCTCTTCTCATCCCCCACGCCTCCCTCCCGCACTCAGCCTCCCGCTGCCAGGAATGCATCTCTTTCCGCCATCTCTCTCTCGCACGCCCTGCCCGCCCCCGCTATCCCCTCATCCCTCTCTCTCTCCCCTCCCCCAACTCCGCCTCCCGCCCACTCGCCGCTTCCGAAGGTTGTTGCGGCACATACGGCCGGTCCAAACCTACAGCCGAGAGAGAGGGAGTAGGAGTTGTTTGACGTAAAATACACATTAGACCAGGGCACCCCAGCCTTTTTTATTCCGGAGGCATAGCAAGAAGCTTGCCGAAGAGGCGGAAGGCGCCAAAGCAAGCAGCCCCCGTAGGTCGAAAATCCATGTAAATTCACAAGCGAGCGAGAAAGGAAGCTTTATTTATATTTAAAATTTTCGTAAAAAACATGGAAAACTGAGATCATAGCCTTCAAAAGGCGTTTTTTTATATCAATACCATCCATTTTTATCCCTATTCGGCATTAGATATTCTTGGCTAAACGAGTCTTGATAGATTGAAATGTGAAGATAGAGAAGGAGAAAAATTCTGAACTTGACCGGGAATCGAACCCGGGTCTCCCACTTGCCGAATAGGTGCTTTAACCAACTAAGCTACCAAGTCAGGTTCGATTCCCGGTCTAGTTCAGAATTTTTCTCCTTCTCTATCTTCACATTTGTGATCAGTCTTACGCACTCACGCATATAAGTTAAATTTCCATCATTTTACTTGTTATTTCTGTGATTAGCAACGTTCATACCAGAAATTCTTTCATTAATTGAGGTCTTTCCAATGGTCTACATTTGGCCTCGCGTTAGGTAATCTGCTCACCATTAGACTAGAACGTCATATTCGCCGTTGTTAATTTGATCACTTCTGTCGGCCGTAATGGAGCCATCGGTAAATAATGGGGAGAAAAAATAAACAAATTTGTTCAACGAAGGCTCCTCTGCGCCTGCGTGAACCTTGTTTAGGAAACCCGCGTTAGAAGATTAGTATGAAGTCGTGTTTAAAATAGGACAAAAACGAGACAGCTTCCAGCTTCTTGTAGTCCAATCGCATACAGCGCTGAAAACCTCTATTTTAAAATGCGTTTCAATAGGAAAACATGGAATATTTTAATATACTGAATAATTGGTTGACGGATACATTACATCTTTAGATGAAGAAGGTGATTTTCTTCAAACTGAAGGACGAAGCATGATGTTTTTATGAGACGGCCTCACCTAGTTCCACGAATCACAATGAGCTCGAGGTTTCTAAAGATGCAGCCTCAAAAACCCTCGGGCACGAGCAATAACTGGTTTTAAAGAAGATCGAAGAGCCTCATCCGGTGATTGCTGTGCCCTTGCATACCGAAGCTCCTTTTGGTAGAGCATTACGTAATATCACGGGTCTCGCGCAGTCATCTTCAAGTAAAATTAGAATCAGAAACTTCTGTAGACACCCGAGAGGAAGGTGAAAGAATATTTTGCCCACAAAGCTTTTCACAGTATGTTTCGTTAGCGCGGTATCATAAGGGTTTCTTAATGACACGTTTTGGCTTTTCTTATCGCTGTTGTTGATCGATTTTCGTCATTCGTGAAGGTTTCGTAAGGCAAGTCTTTATCTGACCTTAACATGGTTCGAAAAAACAATTTATAACTGAATATGACGAAGAATAAGGAATAAATTCTGTCCATAAATCCATCGGATGGTTTTTAATCATTGCAAGGACAAACCCAAAATTGTTAATCCTAACGTAAATAGGTAGTCAAAGAAATATTTAAAGCCAAATTATTATTCTTGCTCTCATTACAAGGATTTTAATGTAGCTAAATCTTTTGATTCTATGTACCTATTTCTCGATACTGTATCGATTGAGCCGTTATAATTAGTTTCCTCCACAAAATTCTAAGTATTTAAAAAATTAAATTTGTTTTTTAAGTACCACCAACACTTAAACAATTATTTCGGTAACATAAAAATTTCGGCAGACGTAACGAATATAATGAGGTAAATTTCCATATTCGGTCGCATTAACAGAATATACTCATTATTTCCCTTCGGTCGCATTAACGGAATATACTCATCATTTCCAAAGGTTGCTACACGCTCAATTCCCTCCAAAGCTCTTGCATGTATAAAAATGACCATCTTTTATTAGCTATTGACGTCGTACTTAACTGTTAGGTCGATATCTCAACTGTCATTCCCATTCGCACGCAAAGCCTTCAAATGCAAAAGCGAGGGGATGATATTACAACGTCCTCGGAAATGAAAAATAACATTAAACCGCCCGAGACCCTTACCATTTATTATTCGAGTTACTTTATACTCTCGAGTTCGTTAAAATATGCATTGAAAAATACGTGGTGTCACTTTTGTAAAAGGATGCTGCAAGCGGCCGTTCGGCGGACATAAAGACAGACATAAATATATACAATCGAACGGATTCTCCCCCGCCATTAATTAGATAAAAATATATATATATTCCATGATAACGGCATAACATGAAATATGTTTAAAAAGACTTCGAAGGGAATAAATTACGTGCGTGGAAGTCGACTCTCGCCTGACAGAAAAACGGGCGAATGTAAGAGCCATGGATACGTTTTGAATGTTTTCAAGGAAACGGAGAAAAAGAGTAAGTAATTCTGGAAGGGACCGGATGAGGGCGGTGGTGGGAATGGGTGGGAATGGTCGAGAGGAGGGTAAAGAGGGGAAGGGTAGAAGGGTGGGGGTATTGCAAGTAAGAGAGAGAGGAAAGTTGACGAGAGGGTGTGAGAGGTGGGAGGAGGGGGAAAAGAGAGGGAGGGGGAGAGCACTTCTCAACCATTGATTATTCGATCGATGGAGTGCTGGTCGTCACCGAGACTGCGAGGGGAGGGGGGGAGGGTGGAGTGGGGTGGGAGGGGAGAAGGAGGAGGAGACGGGGCTGGAAACACGAAAGGGAGGGCGTGGCGGGATAGGAGGAGGGGGTGGGGAGGGAGAGGGGGAGGAGAAAGAGGAGGCATCGAGGAGGAGTATATAGCCCTGCTATCGCAAGTTCCTCCCCTCTTTCCTTTCCATTTCAATGACTTTTTTAAGGGAAACCAACGGAGAGGGATCTAGCTTCGATAAGAATACACTGGCACTCCACGTTTCAACTACACAAAAAAAATACTCGCATTTCGTCATAAGTACCAAGGAAAATGATTGCTCGTTAAATTAATTTACGACGAAAGAGAGAAACGTCGTCATTATGGCCTTCAATCAGGGACATATAGGTATGCTTCGCTCTGAGGACGCTGTTTACCAAATTGGGTATCCATTACACCCATCAAATGTATTCTCCGGCGAGAGCGAAGAAATCTTGCTTGGAACGCAATAGGAAGGAAAAGACACAAATTAATTTTAGCATTCTTTGAAATTGGTTAAATATATCGGAATTGCGATGCTCGTAATCTTAAAACGGCCATTTTTTTTCATTGTTCAGATATTTAAGGTGGGATGATTCCGACGGATTATGGGGCAAGTTGAACGATAGGATATGTTTTATGGCGGAGGCGAAGGGGTGGAGGGGTCGGCGGTCGTGGGGGCGGCCACGGAAGGGATGGCGAAAGAGGATAAAGGGTGCGGAGAGGGGAAAAGGATTGGCGAGGAGGGCAGCGCCCCTTCCAATCCTCTATTTTCCTCTCTCTCTCAACTCCTCCCTTAGTCTCCGAAGTGCCTCTCCTTGTTTACGGAGAAGGATGGCAATGATATATATATATATATATATATATATATATATATAGAGAGAGAGAGAGAGAGAGAGAGAGCGAGAGCGGATTCATCTTTTGATTTTCGAATGAATCCCGGGTCTCTTTTTCGTCTATTTCGGATGGAAATCCGCGGGAAAACCTTTTTTTTTATCGAACGAAATCGTTTCTATTACCAGTGGATTTTCTACTTCCCTTTCCACACCTTTGCGAAAATTAAGCACTTCTCTCTCCCTCTCTCGTGTTAGAGTGCGGAGGGGGAGTGGAGAGAGAGGGAGAGAGAGATTATGATCGATGATGGATGGCCTTAGAGTCGCTTCTCCCATTCCCAGCACGACAGAGACCTCTTCTGGCGACGCCATCCAATAACGCCTCCGATTCCGGCGCGGCTGTGATTCTTCGGAGCTTTCGTGGAAAAAAGGAGGGGAAAGAAGGGGGAACAAGGACTACCTAGTTCGACAAGGCTTAGAAATATTAGAACCTCTGGGAATTCTCCGTAACTTTTAGTGCTTCCGAATTCCAGCTAGAGAAATCAGATCGGTACAGGATTATTATTTTTTTTTTTTTCCTTTCTCGAGAAAGTAAGACTTCTAGATTGATATCGATGACAAGTTCGTCTTCGCGTAGTTTCCATTCAAGTTTGTTGTGGTTATTGCTAGAAAAAAATATGACTTTGTTGGCCGCTTGATTTCCTCCAGGAAGGCGTGCTTGAACGTACATGTTATCTCCATGCTGAATTAAGCCTTAGGCCAGGGACAGGGCCAGTCAAAAGGGGGATGCGGCGAATGAGAGGCATCCGGGCCCCCGATTGATGGGGCCCCCAGAAGTTCTCAATTATTCGAGTATCGGGTGCAAATTTTGCAAAAACTTTTACTAAAAATCTCTTGCAAACTGAGTTCCAATAAAGAAACACTCCGTAAAAGTTATAATATTAAACTGGGACTCCAAAAATCGTTCGTTATTACTATAAATATTAATATCGGTGGGCCCTCATTGATATTCGCATCCGGGCCCCCTTCAGTGCTTGGCCGACTCTGGCTAGGGATATAGAAGAAATTAGCTAGAATAATTTTTTTTTAGATAGCACACAACCGTACGTTGAGGGCCAAGCAGATGAGTTTATTCCTCCGGAGAATAAAAAAAATATCATTACGGCCCTTAAACAGGTATGTTTATGTCCGAGTCCTTCCGTCCGTTTAAAAAAGAATCGGATCTAATGGGTGGAAAAAGAAGCAATTTTTGGGAAGAAAACGATTAAAGTAGCTCCCGGAAAAAAGGTATCTCGACATATAAAATTAGGCGATGGACGCGTGTTAATACATCTGCGGGGATTTTTAATAGGTCCTCGGCACAAGCGGAGGAGCTCGCACCTGCTCTGCCCTCGGGTAATACCAACACACACACTCACACACACGCACCTTCGCGTCGGCACGGCGTCTCCGGCCATTTTAGCCCTGCAGGAGCGAGTTCTTCATTGTGCGGTGGCGACCGAGGGAGAATTAAAAAAAAAAAAAAGGGTCGATGAAACTTTATCGTGTCCCTTTCATCTTATTTTCTTTCCCATCCATCACTCCACCCATTCACTTTTTGCCGCTCGTGAATAAGGAACGCCCCGCCACGTGTTCCGACGCTAAGCATAGGTACAGGCGTTCGGAGCGCATCACCTCATTAAGGGGCGGATGAGAGTGAGAAGGTCCCAGATGGAGTTCCATCTCCCCTAGTATCCTAGTGTGCTTCCGTTGCGCCGTGCATTAAATCCGAAGGAGGTGTCCAAAATTACGTCGATAAATAACTATACAACCTCATTTGCGCCTAATTCCTAGGAAAGATCCCACAGACGAATGAGTGCCGTAAGGATTATCTTCAATATGTAACCTCAACGCTAACATTATCCGCCCAAACCTCAAATATTTTTTACCTGTAAACGCTCTTCCCGCTTTACAATATTATCGATTTCACGAAAAGTGGACCGCAAAGTACTAGGTTTTGACCGAACCGGGAGAAATATCTAGGCAATTCATTTTTCGTGCGGTTTTCGTATGAAACCATATCGTCTGCAGAACATTCAAACTCGAAGAGAAAACGTCATTAAATGGCACGGTCCTAATTTCGAAAGTGGATGCGAGGGAGAATCGGAAGAAACATTTATGCCGTTGATGCTCCCGTAATCAGCTAAATAAATCCTCTCAAATCATTCCTATGCAGCAGTAAGGGACTTAATCAAACTATAAACATCGTTCGAATGCAGTTTCCTCGAACAGTAATTAGGAAAAGCACACAGGAAATGGGTTCCGTGGAGATTTGTGGTGAACAATCGCAGAATCTGGACACCTACTCGAGTTCTCGGAAAATTAAATTCCATATCTGACATCGCCATCCTCTGGTTCCACTTCTCGAATTAACGACATAGATGTTTAAGCCTTGTGGTACGCCTTTACGGTCTCATTAGACCACATTGAAGAGAAAGCGAATGATAAAAAGAATCGAGATTGGAAAGTCGAGCAATTTCTCGAGCCACGTTCGCTGCATCGCTTCGTAAAATGAGAGTAACGATTTCTGCCAGAATCCTACGATTTACATCTCTTTTTTTTCCCGGCGTCCCAACGCGTGAATGCGATTTAGAACCTTATCTAATCCTGGGAGAGCGTTAGGTCCGAGAGAAAGGAACGGAGGATCGGAATTAAAAAAAAAAAAAAAGAAAACATCAAATAGAACTTCTCGTTCTAATCACCGCAATCCCGAGGTGGAGAAGAACATAAAAACGGCTTGCAATGACGTCGGCAAAGCGGGAGCGCGCACATTTCGGAAACCGGTCCCGCCGTATAAACCGATTGCGGGACATTTTTTCCAGCAGATACGTTCATGGGCAAGATTGTGAAATCAACGAAAACAAGTCGTTTTAACGAGAGGAGAGAGAGAGAGAGAGAGAGGGACCTCCTCCTCCTCTTCCTTTCCCGTCCGGGCACCTGGTTCTCTCTCTCCATCTCTCTCTCTCTCTCGGCAGTTTATCGAGGACTAAATATTTCATAGTGATAAGAAAAGGACCTTAGGGAAACGTTTAAATTGTAGAGTTACATCCGGTGTCAATAAATTCAAACGGAACGATTCAGAGAAATAAAAAGAACGCTAGCTGGTTAAGATGCTGAATTAAAAACTCAGAAATACGAAAACCTTGAGGCATATGTCGAATTCTGCTATCTTTTGGGTGCCTAGAGTATAGGACGAACAGATAAATTGACCGCGTGGATAAGTTGATACCCTGTTCGAATGTTTCTCTTTGTGGGATGTTTCTCAAGCTTTTCTCCTCGGATTCAATAAGCAAAAATCTTGTGATGCGTATGACAATTCTTAAGAGGTTCCTGCAACTTTCTTAATCATTATATACTTCCGCTGCTGGACACTTAAAACTAGAGTTCTATAACGATCGTCACAAAGTGGTTTTATTAGTCAAATACACGGAAAATTAATTAAAACGTACATAAAAATCTCAAGGTGTATGCTTATTTCTCCAATTTTGTCGCTTTTCTTTTTCACCCGTCGATTATCAGCTTCCAGGTGTCGTGTTTTAATTAGGAGAAGAGATTTAGGATAATTGCTAAAATAGGTAGAGAGGACGTTAATTCAGTTTGACTATCAAATTTCGTGGATAGCATAGTGGAGGTGACGAGTTGCGCATTGAAGAAAATTTATGTAATGAAATATCTTTCCTTAACCTCTAGATCAGGGGTGACAAAACTGTGGCTCATGCGGCTCTTTTAAATATCCATTCATCGTTTTTCACCACAAAATAGAGTGAAGTAGTGCGACTTGAGACGTTTTGGGGATCCCTAAGGGACAAGCAATATTTCTGAATTGCTTCGTAAGCAGGTTATGTCATGCGGCTCTTCAGAAGATTGTGGTATGCGGCTCCGAGGGTAAGTAAGTTTGGCCACCCCTGCTCTAGATACTTATCGTTTGCTAAACGTTGCATCTAGAAAATAATCTTGCTTTCATATTTTAATTTGATTTTTTATTATGTCTATATCGGAGCTTGAAAGTTTCTCTTGATTTCTTTCTAAATAGTGTAAATGGAACCAATTATCTCCCATAAAAATATACGTGTTTGATTATCTCGTGTTAAATCGGCAAAAACCTTCCGGAGACATCCTGAGTTTAGGTGTGTCTGTCAAATAAATTTATGGCTATAACGCATTATTATTATCTTTGGATCGGATAAAACGGCCCTAGTGAAAGATGATGAAATAATTGTAGTGAATAGGCTATTCCATCCATTTTAATTTAAATAAAACTCTCTTGAAACATTGGTTTTTATCGATAGAATTTCGACTTGTTTCACTTCATCGTTAGTCCTTGAATGCATCAGATAGATGTTGTTTGCCAAATATGACTTCAGCTCTATATTTTAAAAAAATATCCTATGTGTTTTAAGCCCCACATGCCTTTGCCCTCTTTCGACTGAAAACCGTCAGTTGGAACGAGAAGATAATGAATAGAAAAAGCAACGTTTTATGGGATGCGTTCCAAACTAGGACTCCTAATCCTCCCTATCAGATCAGAATATTCCGCGTCCCGCTCTCTTGCATTCATCATCGCGTCATATCATACTTCCGCCATTCCGGATAGCGAAAGAGAAGAATGAAAAAAAATACGCCGTTTAAAACGTGGGAAATCCTTTCGAGACGAGCGCCTTAAAGGAAAAAGGGAGTTTTTGAACTTCCTCTCTTTTTTCCCTTCCTCCAACTCCTCTCGTTCCTCGAAATCGCCTTAAAAGAGGGGTCGATCTAATTATGCGGACACTTTGCTTTTTCCGAGGAAGTCTTCGCAAAAGCCTCTCTTTTCTCTCTCTCTTTTTCTCTCACTATCTCTCTCTAGTCATGGCTGCTGCTCCTTCTCGGTGACGGTAGAAAACTTTCCAGAGGGCGCGAGGGTTCGCGGTATATCGATTGGAGGGAGGTTGAGGGGGAGGAAAGTAAGTCCTAGCCACCCACCCGCCCCTCTTACACCCTCTCCTCTCTTAAACCCCCTTCCACCAATACCACGACCCCGCCCCCGCGACCTCTCTTTCTCTCTCTATCTCTGCAATGACCTCGAACTTTCTCCACCCCTCGCCTCCTTCAACCCTTCCTCCCTCTCAAACCGCTCCCGCCTTTATGAGTCGCAAGTAGTAGACGGGAGGAAATAGAGAGAGAGAGAGCGAAAAAGAGGGAAGGAGAAAGAGGGTGAAAGGGCCAGTGGCCCCTAGAATGAGAGTCTATCTTCTTTCTCAATAACTCGCCCCGCCCTTCTCTCGCCCTGACCTACGCAACAATGAGGGTCGAAAATATTTTATTCGTCACCGACCGCAAATTTTGTTCGGGGAATTATGGGAAAAATGGATTCGATATGGACGCAGATGAGTGGTGCAAGCTGTCGGCGGCGTCTGTTCGAGATGGAGCGGATTTTTTTTAAGGCCCAAATTTATGCCAATCGGAACCTGAATTCATTTTTAACTTGAAATTTTTGGGGCGAGTAGTTTATATGAAAATTTAATAGTTTAACTCTGGAGTTATAGCCTTACAAAACCTTAACTTATTATTAATTGATTATTTTCAAATAAATATGCCGCGACTAGAATATAAATTGCGAATTGCTCTCAAATGACTTATATACGTAAGCACATGTAGTAGTGTAATTTTTGAGCAAGTAGACTTAAATTGCATTTTACCATATTTTTTTGCATATAGTGAATTTTTAGCAACATCCTTTGTATGCAATGACTGAAAAATGTGATGTCCTTGCATAAAGCGAATAAGCCTTGCCACTATCTCCTCTGGGTTCAAAGTAAACAGAGGGTGCGAAGACAGCTGAAAGTTCGTCTTATATCACGACTTGACAACGATAAATCGCTGCATTCTAATGAACAAATATCAGAGGTTGTCACCCTTCTTACTTGGAGATTCCTGATCTCGACCCCGCCGTGTGAAGCGTCATGAATGTCAACGTCGTACACGACTAAGGCACTTTACGAAGGCTTTTCTACTGAGTTTTATATTTTTCGGCTAAAAAGATTGTCATTGGTATTTTATCATATTCGGAAGCCGTACTAAGTTGTCTCTCAGGGAATTAGACAGAAATATACCTGGCATGAATGATAGAAAAAACGGGAGAGCATACTAACCACCAAGAACTGTTAAAAATAGAAAATTCCATACAGTAAATAACACCAAATAAAAAGGATAGATACAAAATTTCGCAGGCTTCCTAATTATCCATATAAACCTCGTCAAAAAGCTTTAATTTTAAGATCGCCCCACGAAAAGTATTCGGTTGGACGGAAATGATTTCTTCAAACTTAAAGAAGACGCGGACCAAATCTCTTTCCAATCTTTCCAGCAGTAGAAGCATCGGGTGTAAAGAAACGTTTTCTTTAAATGCAAATCGCTAGATAAAAAGTAAAATAATCCTCCAAGGAGCAAAACCGATCTTTTCTCACGATTTTTTATGTATGAATATCCTCCTCGAGAAGGTTCCGAGCGTCTACCTCGCATACACCTCTTTCAAACTCCTCGGGAGGAAAAAAAAAACCTGCAAGAATGTCACTAGACCGAGTCCAGATTCGGCCGTGTGGTCACATACCCTCCTCTCCTTCTCGGTCCTCCGTCCACCTACTCCTCCCACTCTCTCCTCCCTCGAACACGAGGGGGAGGAGTGGGAGGAAGAAATCTCGAGGTGGAGGGTGGACCACTAGGAGGGATCGAAAGGATTGGGGCACCGAGTGGGGGCGGGAGGAGGGAGGGAAGGAAATGGACGAGAAACAGGACCGAGTAGAGAGGAGGAGGAGGGAGATGGGTGGATGAGGAGGGAGGCAAGGGATCGAAGGAGGCGGAGGAAAGGGGGCGGAAAGGGACAGGGAGATAGGGAGAAGGGGTTTGTGGACACATTGCGGCGAACCACCGTGGCGGTGGTGAAGGAAGGGAAAAAAAGCAGCGAGGTAGGACCGAGAGTTGGAAGTGGGCAAGAAGGGGAGAGAAAGAAAGAGAGAGAGAGAGAAGAGAAGGAGAGCGGAGGAAATCTCGAAGGGAGGTCTCTAAAGGGAAGGAAGGAAGGAAGAAGAGAAAGAGAGGCGCCTTTTTAGTCTTCGCTTGTTTCCACGAAGATGAAATTGAAAAAGGAGGGAAATGTTTGAATAAAACAGCGACAGCGGAGAAGAAACAAGCAAACGAAGCAGTTTGCTGGATTTCTTTTGGTCATAAACTCTTTGTAAATGCGAAGCTGTTAATTATATTGTGTCGTCGTATGGAGAAACGTGACTGAAATCACGTAAATTTCTGAATGCTTGAGCTTGTTCGCATGCTGGCAATTTTGAATTGGAATAGTTAGACCCAATGAACTATCGTTTAAGAGATAAGTTGGCTAAAAATGTACTGTAGTACTTGTTAAGTTGTACGTCACACTTCACAACTATTTCTTCCCTTCAGTCGTGAGGAGGAATCCATTAAAAGTCTTATTCTTGGAAAAATGGTTGCTATTTTCGGAAACGTAGGTTAGAAATATCGAAATATTTTCAGGGCCGAAGTTGCAAAACAACACCAGTATGAAATTGAACATGCCTTAAAATTTAATATTGCAGGAAAACTTTCTAGAGGCTAGGGTGTTTCATCTTCGCTTAGTAGCACGTGCCTCCTTGAAGTAAATTTCGGCGGATGTAGAAACGTAAGTGCTCTTTATCATCGTTAATGCCATTTGCTTTACTCATTCACCTTCGCCATAATTCCCTCCTAGTCAAAATCCGCGGAAGAGGGGCTTAGTCAGAGCTTGGCATTAGCCACACCCTCGAGGGCACCTCATCCGTCAGGAGGATAATACACACAGTCATAAAAATTCGACGCCTTTCGTTGGGTCATGAATTTGTAAGTACCTTCGTGATGGAGCGGTTGAGAGCGAAACCGAGCCGAGAGGAAAGAAGTTATAAGATCCCCCTCCGAAAAAAGTCAAAATTCTGGACCCCTTTAGTTTCCTTTTCTTTTCCCCCGCATCCCATCCGCAACAAATATCTCTCGCTAAATACCAAAGGAATTGCCTGCGGAAGTCCTTATATGGAACATCCAACGAGACGCTTTATGTCCCGAAATAGGAAAGGGGACCGATGATGATGCTTTGAGGGACTCGGAACGAGTATTTCGCGAATTCAAGACACGAGCGAGCGCGGAAACTGTCCCTGGAGCTCATTCTTTCTGCGTGTGTGCGTGCGTCCGAGGGATCCATCCCGTAGCGGAGAGATGGGAGAGGTTATATTTTTTTCCGGGGATATAGAGAGAGAGAGGGATAGATAGATTAGGGCGTGGAGTAGGGAATGGGAAGGGCGGCGAGGTGGAGCAGAGAAGGAGTAATGGAGGAGGGTGGCAGATAGTGTGAGGTGGTAGGGGGAAGAATCGGGTCGTGGTTGCGAAACCAGTCAGGCCACTATGCAAATTGCAGCGGCTACCTGAGCTGTGGCGAGGGCAGTCGGACGGAGAGGGAGTGGGGATCGATGGAGGGATCGGGGGAGGGGGTTTTTGAAGGTGCGGAGGCGGGAGGACTCTGTGGACCCTTTCTATCTTCCATCCCTCGATCCTATATACTCTCCCCCGTCACCTTCCTCCCTACCTCCCCCTAAACCTCCGTCCCTTCTGACCCCTCCACATGGCGGTCGGAGGACTTTTCCTAAAAGGACAAAAGGGGTTTTGCGCGCATCCGAATGGATTTGATGGATGCAGTGGAAAGGGGTAAAGCGATACGGAGAAACGCCGACTGAGATATTACGAGGAAACGAACGGTATTGCGTCCACTCGGTACAGATTCGCGCGCGTCGATATATACAGGAGAAGCAGAAGGAGAGGATTGTATGGTGAAATGTCATTGTTTCTTCATTTTCTTGAGTTGATTTTTATGTTGGCTCGCATTCAAAATAAATGGGTTTGGGTTGAAAGCATTTTTAAGCAATAAACCTAAATGCGTCTTGCGGTTAGCTTATATATCCGTGTATATATGCGGTATACATGAGACCATACGTTGTTTTTAATGACTTTCAATTAGATTTTGCGCGTCGAGCAACATAACAGCGTTCCATGTTTTTTGTTTATTGTTCCAGTTTAACCGCTGAATCGCAAGTTGGGATTATTACGTCCTTCTGTTGTTTTCCTCGCGTCCGTGTATTTTTTTTTTCTTTACACTCTCACGAACTTCGCTCAGATAATTCGCCGATAATGGACGCTTATTGCGACTGGAAATCCATGGAATAAACAGGATCGAGTTACATTACCTGCTCTATTGCGGAAACGAGGCGTTCTGTAAGAGTACCAACACGCGCTCGCGTCAAATTATTATTTTTCTCGGAGCAACGAGCGTGTCTCTCTGCTGAGAGAGAGAGAGAGAGCCGGTTATTTTATCGCGTGTCTGTTAAATATTTCGGAAGGGTCATTAACTTCATGTAACACACGTGGCGTTAGAACTAAAGACGTAGGTGTGTGCGTCCGTGTGTGCGCGTGCTCTCGTACGGCACTGAAGGCGTTGAGCGTAAAAAATCATTAATTATTTATTTTCTCTCTCTCTCTCTCTGTCTCTCTGGAGGAAGGCGTTGCTCTTGCGGTTGAATTCCTGTCATCTCTAAAAATTATGAACCGCCTGTATATTTATCGACCACGAAATGCGGTGGTATATGAATTAATTTCAGAGCGCGAACAAGCTAAAACAGGGAAATCCTTGATATCTTGCGCATACAACTAAAATTATAATCGGCGTATCGGCGTTTTATTTCTATTAAATAAATCTTTCGGCGTAAAACCTTTGCGGGATATCTTTTTAACGTAACACTATTTTCGACAGGTTGATGGGATTTGGCGAAATACGCATCCGGGGAGTAGTTTATCAATCTAATTTAATTTTTTTTAAAAACTTAATTCGAAATAGAATCATCGAGCTCATCTCGTGGCTTAAAAATTAAATTTTTAAATAGGTAAGGAAAGCCGGAGCAGTGATGATTCTATCGGTGAATCGACACTGATGACGGCTGCTTCGTAGACGAAATGCACCTCTGGGTTTCCAATCTTTTTGTGACTGTTGGAGAGATATAATTTGACACTTAGTTTTTAACTTGCCAATGATAAATCAAAAATAGTTCATCTTAAACAACAGTATTTTTGTAAATATTTTCAACATACATAGCGTAGTTGTTATTGCGTCCAGTTGATGTAGAAAGAAATTTAGCGCTTGCGCCGAATGAATTTAATTGTTTTATTTTAAAAAGAATTCTTTTAAAAAATATCTATCGCCCTTATTTTCGCATTTTTTCCTGAGGCAGATGCGCGTGTTCCATCTTTTTGTGCACAATATTTTATATTTTTCACTTAGTTTATGCGTCCCTATAAACAGCGAAAAAGAAAAACTCTGGAAAATTGAGATGTCACAAGTGGTCCCAAAACAATTATTACATACATAAGAATAATATTCCAGTAAAGATTAATTATTTGTTACATTCTATCAGTTTTTCATGCTCAGAGCGCAGCACGACGATAAAAACAATGTTTTCCGTTTTGAAGGTGTCATAATCTAAAAATCAGACAACTGTTGCTGAGAAATCCAACTTTAATCAGTGATCTACCTCCGTTATAAGGAAACATGGGGCATAAATTCGCCACGAAGCGTTATCTGACTTGAATCTGAACGGAAGAGGAGAGTAAATTAAAAATGAAGAAGAAACAACGGTCTCAGTGCATCGCCATAGAAATTAAATACATGGAAGTTCGATTCTAGGAAACTTGTTTGTATCATTATAATATTATAGAGTGACGTGACTAGGGTGTGGCGTAGGTTGCGTTTGCCATAGGCGTCGTTAAGAAAAGGCGCCAAACGACTCTCGCTGAAGAGACCGAAAATATATGTTTTCGTTTAAATTCATATTTATTTGAAATTCAATTATTATACTAATTTTAATTAGAATGAAACTTCTTTATTAAAGCGCAGAAAATAATTATGTTATAAATATTTTTTTAGAGGTGCTTCCTAAAACTTTCTAAACATCTTCCAAATACGGTTATCCTAGTATAGCGCTGTTATTTCGCGATTCGTCTTTTAGAGGACGATAAACCACTTGATCTTAATAGAATTTATCGCAGTATATATCGCCAGCGCGATATATACTTACATGTGCAATAGGCCTCTGACAAACATATTGGTTAATTATATGCTAAAGTTGAACGTTATTAGATTAGAAAATGTTCAAAATTCCAATTCAGCAAATCGTGCATTCTCACGTTTTAAAAATGCTTTTATTAAAAGTATGGGTTTAATAGGTTAACCGCAAACTCACAGTTTTATGCTACTTCCCGGAAACATGCACTTAATTCGTCTCACCCTATACGAAATATCATTTTACGATATTAAACGCCACGGAATAATCTTTAAAACCATAAAGATTGCTTTTTATGCGAGTAACCATTCTGGAGTCATTAGTTTTTACCCACCGCAAACATACAGCACTTAAGAGAAACGTGAATACGCACCATGGCGCGTGTTTTACGACGCTTTTCGCATCCGGGCAGATGCCTAATAATTTCTCGAATAAAATTCGATCCCAGATTTAATCGTTCGTTAGCTGAAATTTCTTTTTTATATCTTAACAAAAGCTCGCATTCGCCTCTTATCGAAACTCCCCGCATCCTTCTCAGCAACAAAAAAAAAACACCTCGAGACGATCGATTTATTGTATACTCTCTCCCTCCCCCCTTCCCCACCTCTCTCTCTGTCTCTACAGAGTCGAAATGAAAAAAACTATTCACCAATTCCATTTGCATAACGCGGAATAATTAATGAGATGCTCCTTCTTTCAAGTGCCATTCAAATGGATCGAGAGCTGCGCTAATATAAGATCTTCGCGTGGGCCACACAGAGGTTGTAAGAGAGATCCTCTTCACTCCCGTTTTCCTACTTCTCCCACGCATCCTCCTCCCCCGCCTCCCTCCTCCTTCTCTCTCTCTTCCTCCCTCCTTTTCCCTCCCCTTCCTCCTCCACTCTTCTTCCCCTCTCCAGATTTCAGACGTTCTGCTCGATTCCTCATTGACTTTCCACGGCCTGTGCATTTGGTTTGAATGGGAAAAGATTAGTCCTTCGAATTGCCGTGACGAAGTAAAAGGAGTGGGTGAGGTAAAAGGGTGTGAGAACGGAGGGATGATTGGTGGAGTGGGGTAAGATATTTCGGGTGGGCGTTTTTTTCTTCTTCTCCTTCTATCTTTTTAGGGGCGTTTCGTTTCCAGCGTGAGCGCCTATTATCGTCGGTCTGTCTGTCCGTCCGTCCGTATGTTCGTTCTCGGCCTCTACAGAACGGATTTTCATGAAATTTTATACTAAGGGCTTACAATCAAAGATAATAAGAAAAGCGCAAAAATTAATCACGTTGCCAGTCAGGGGTACCACTTTACTGGTGATAAAAAATGAACTTTCCGTCATATCTCGTAAAGTATTAGTCATATCAAAATATTTTTCGAATAAAAGCTGTAGAACTAATAAAGTAGAGTATTCCTTTTCCTATACATTTTTATCGTCGGAGTAGCCGTTATCAATAAAATCCAACAATAATGTCTTAATTGGAGTTGAACTTATAAAATTTCTTGCGTGGTCGCCTCTTCATTGCTGCTAACATAAAAAACCTCACAGGCAAACGTTTAATTTCCTTACGTGTGCATGTAGTATTTTTAAATAGGAAGAAAATGGATTATTTATTACGAAGAAAAGAACTTTAAAACGCTATTTCCCTTACGTACCTACAGGTATATAATTTCTATCTAATACTCCATTTCACGAAACGCGCCCATTTGTGATACGTTTTACACTTTCCTAACTTGTTTTTTTAATAGAAGGGAGAATCCTCGTTGCCATCCAAAAATCCGAGCGGCGACTAACGATACCCATTAGGACGAAGAGGAAATAAGATATCAAATGTTTTCCGGTTAGCAGGGGAAACTACATTTTAATTGGAGTTTCGATCCTCCTGTTTTTTTCCTCGTTTTATCCTAAGTGAATTTATGCGCTTGGTTGAGATAACGATGGGATTATTATTTCGTGAAACCAGAACTAAATTTATTATTTTGATTTAATTTTGCCGGTGAACGAAGTGATTTTCGTTGCAACTTACTATTGATTCTAGGATGATAGTAATGATCGAGTATTCGAGAGAAGGATTTACATTCCAACCTTCGACACCGTTTCGCCACGCGAAAATAGTGCAAAAATTAAAGACATTCAATTAACGAGAAAATTGTAAATTGGATCACCTCGTTCCTTTCGGATAGAACCCAGAGAGTAGTTCTCGATGGAGTCGCATCAGACGTCGTCAAAGTGACTTCCGGCGTGCCTCAGGGAAGTGTAATCGGACCTCTGTTATTCTTGATATATATAAATGATTTAGCGGATAAAGTGTAAAGTCAGACTCTTCGCGGATGACACGCTTGTGTATGGTGAAATCAACACAATATACGACCAGGAGACTTTGCAAAGGGACCTTCAGGTTATTACGAAGTGGTGTAAAGATTGGCTACTCGTCCTGAATATAGAGGAATGCGCCGCAATGAATTTCACGCGTTCCATGAATTTCATCCGTTACCCGTACGAAATATCTGGATTAAAGCTAAAATACGTCAATAGCTACAAATACCTAGGAGTCACACTCACAATCAGTAGCAATTTGTCTAGTAGGGAGCATATCATAACCGTCATAGCATCGGCAAACAGAGTTCAACGGATTTCCTCTAGAGTCCTGCGGGGATGCCCCTCGAATGTGAAGGAAATCGTATACTTTTCCCTAATACGACCCGTCGTGGAATACTGTAGCGCCGTCTGGGACCCTTTCGAGGAGGGCCTAACTAGGGAGCTCGAAATGATTCAGCGTAGAGCGGCTAGATTTGTAAAAGGAGAATATCGGTATGATGCGAGTGTATCAGAGTTATTGAGGGACCTGAAATGGCAGACGCTGAAGAGTAGAAGAATTGAGTACAAAAGGAAACTATTTGAAAAGTGCTGTGACACCCCCTGCCAAACGCTTCTGGCGGCTTGCAGGGTGTTAATGTAAATGTGAAACCTCGGTAGTTGGAACGTCGATAAGTCGAAGTAATTCTCTTCCTTTCGTATTACTGTATGAAAATGAACGAGAAATAAAGTCGCGTGACAGGAAGTATCGGCAGCAGGAATAATTTTTTAAAGTTTTATGACTTCCTTTTGAGATTCGAGTAGTGGAGATCGGGCTCCGTTTCGATTAATCATTTAATAATGACTTCGAAGCATCCTACCGATGAGATATATACCTACACGAGGCCGAACAGCTAAAAGTTCAACGTTGCATGTATCACACAGCATACATTTTTACGATAACTCCTATTCACACCATCCAGCGGGCTGCAAACAATAATACGTGCGTGATCTGCACCACTGGAACGTGTCTTAGATGTGCTCTCTAGATGGTCATACCCCCAAATTGTGGCCAACGGTGCGGCGCGGGGGCCCGCGAAAGCCGCCTCGGCCAACACTATAACGACGGTAGCTAGGGAGGTAGTGAAAATTGTAACAATACTAACGGTTTTCCAAATTCCGTTGCTTGGGCGACTTGGAGCATACCGCGGGCAGTCTTACTCGCGATCTCTTTGGTAGTGTACGCGCGCCGGTAGTTTAGTCGGCTGAATTTGCACCGCTTACCGAGGTCCACGTGAAGACTTTGTTTCGGCGTCTTTATAGAATTGGAAGAAACTCGCGTCCCGCTTTGCGTTCTCTTAAAGGAAGAAATTTTCGCGTGAGGAGGGAGGGAGGGAGAGAGGAAGTAGGAGCTAGGAAGAGGAGGAGATCTTCTTCCTAGGCGGGAGAGGAAACTTGGCGCGGAAAAACAACGGCCGATTAGAAGCGACGTTTATTGGCGAAATGCAGCGGACTTTATCTGAATTACGGTTTTGTTTGTAACAGTAGAGAGGGAAGAAAAAAACGCTTTCCGCGTGTGTGTGTGCCGACTGGTGAAGTGCTAAGTAAGGACCGTGCAGAAAAAAAAGACGTCTTTTTTTTTTGGGACATCGCGAGACAAAGAGTGACGACAGTGAAAAAATTTCCGCGACTTTTTTTCTCCCTGAAAGAAAACCTTCCGGTTTTGCATATGAAGTGACTTCTTTTTTTTTTGGGCGCGAGTGGACTGACTGTTTGCGGATTATTTTAAGAGACGCCTGTATAGAATAGACTGAGTAAAAATAAATGCTCGCGCATGGTGACGTTGTGCGTGAACCGATTTGACACGAAGGCGCTTGAACGTCTTTTTGCAGCAATTAATTTATCGATACCGCAGCGCATGCTTGGTAAGTTATCTTAAGGCAGCCCATTTTATTTTTGTTATCCGTTAATTCGACGGTGATATAATTAACAGCCATTGCATAGTGGTTCTCAATCTGTGTGCCGAAACTGATTTTTAGGGGTGCCGTGAAGTAAAAATTTTGTTTAGAATATAAAACAACGATGTCGATATTTTTAATTAGGGAAATAATTCTACTCTAATTAATTGATCGTGGAATTATACAAAATGTTGTAAACCCATGTGTAAAGACAAAAACCTTGCGTCAAAGTCTGCGGTGCCGCGAAATTCTGTTTATCTTTGAAAGGTTTCCGCGCCTGCAAAAGTTTTTGGAGCCACTGGCATAGACCCGCAATTATAAATTAAACTACCGTTCTCATGAAAAATATTTTTTAAATAATCAAATTATCATGAATTTTTCTGCAATCAGCTGGACTACTTTAATTATCATATAGAAATGCTCGCGAAACGGAAATTGACGTGGCATGGCTGATAATCAATCGATTTTATTATCATGAAAGATATTGGATCTGTTAATAGTGTTTCTAAGTCACTTTTCCACACATTTAACTCCCGATTTCCCATCTTATTAGATACCTTCGAAGATAATTACCCTCCAGTAATTCCTCAGCAGCAATAGCGAACATTACGCTCTGAATTGCTTTAAAATATCAAGATTTATCAATTTTCCAGAAGACCTCGCGTTACGAGATGGGGTTGATTGTTGATGTTGGTGATGTTGTTGATGCCCCTGGATAGATTAACGTAGGAAATCGTTATTTTCGTGTAAATAATGGCGCGAAAGCGCGGTATGCATGGTTACTCATACAAACCGAAGTGCACCCTTCGTTACTCTCATTACACAAAAGGTTGTGCTGTAATGTTTGTTCGCAAAAGAACATATATATATATATGCTTCGTTTCTTGGGATTATTTCCGAAGATATTTCATTTCGCTTCGAGAATCGAGTTTTGGTCATTATTCTACAAACACAAATCCTGCTCCACCGATCTGTCTATACGGTATGTTATAAACTCCAATTCTACAAGTGTCTAGTGTTATGACCAAAGATTCAAATATAAGTGATATAACTAGGTTTGTAGGCACAGTTGATTATTTTTGCACAATTCTTCGAATTCGAAATATTTCTTTTTACGCGACCCAAGCCTTGCCAAACAAGCAGTATCACGAGCAATAACAGCCATAATAACTTGATTAATATTCAGTGTATAAACATTTAAACGTTGCACCATTACTGTAGATATCATTAGCATCGTATTGTTCATGTTAGGATAACGTTTCGAAAAAGTCTTGAGTATCTAATTTTTAAGAGTGACACCGATTACTTCGTTTTCCGTAAAAAAAACTTGTTAATGGAGCTAATTAGCTTCCCATAAAAATTTCCCGAGAAAAGCTTGCTAGAATCAGAGTTTCTAAATTCAAGCCCAAAGGACACAGCCGTGAATGATTTTGGTAGGACGTTAATTCTCGCGAACGATCTCGACTTCCGTGAGACGAGACCATTTTGGGACCGTTAATACAGATGTAATCGATCCGCGCTGTCTTCTTTCTGATGTGTTCCTCGCGGTTGGATGCGCGAGGTTCGTGGATCGGAAGGCCGTGGGTTCGACGGAAGGAAGAATTTGGTTTAGGCGTACCTGTCGAATGAAACTGCCGGAGCTATCCGAGAGGCTGCCTGGAGACCTCTTGCACTTCCTCTTGTGCTTGCCCCGCGGTGTGGTCTGCAAAGGAGAGCGAGGGATTGAGGTGGAGAGAGAGAGAGAGATAGAGGGGATATTTTTTTCACAATTTTCATTCTCTTCTCTTTGTGTCGCGGGGAATTAATGCAATTGGAACACGTACTGCCATTGCTGGTGGCGGTGTGGAAAATACAAACAAACACAAACACACAACACATTTCGTTTGAGGCAAGAAGATGAGGTTAGGTGTCGGTCAACGGGTGGGCAGAAGTGGTTTTATAAGACCGTTTCGAGAATCGCTTCCGGAAAAGAAAAATAAAACAATAACCAAGAGAACGACAAGTCGGACAGTTTTGTGAGCCCAGAGAGAGGAAGAGAGAGAGACAAAAGGAGACTACACGACCCTTTTTTTATTGTTAGTTAGCTCGCGAATTATCGTAATTATTTCGTAAACTGCTAACGAATCGATTCTTTCCGTATCGATTTCGATCGAATCTCTGCGACCGATTCCACCAATCGCTAATCATTTAATCGTCCTGGGATAATCCGAAATTTATTTTTCCATCGATCGAGACACGTCTATCTAATTTTTAACTTATTATAACAAACAAACATTCCCGCGCTTTCGCAAATACCATTTTCGGAACGATTGAGAAATACGTATCTCCTTAAAATGGTAAATTCCTCGACTTAAAAAAAAAAAGATGTATGTACCTCTTCATCCTCGAAGGTGCGCATCGCTAAAATTTTAAGCTTCCGCAGAATCAAACAAAAAAAAAACGTTTCGGAGCGAAAATATCCCTTCTTTTTCTCACGAACGAGCAAATTCCATTTGCTGGAATGGGACACGCAACTCGAATGCAGTCGTAGGGCAGCTGTTGCTCGACCACCACTGAATATATGGACACATGACTGAAAAAGAGCCGTGGGCGCGAATGCGTGTCGCGTACCGTCAAGAGAGGGAGAGAGAGAGAGAGGGAGAGAAATATGGAAAGGCGAAGTATGCGTGCAGTTGGTTCTCCATTGCGGACTTTTCCTCCCCTCTCTTTTACATCCGAAATGTGGCAAAAGCGGAAGCCTTACGCGCTCACGCCGCGCCCCGCTCTGCCATTTACGAGAGACAGGAGGAAGATGGAGTGGGAGATGATGCGGAAGATAGGATATGTGTCGGAAAGGGAAGGAAAGGGAATGTAGGGAGGGAGGGAGAGAGGTAGGAGTGGAGAAATGGGGAGGGAGGATTAAGAAAGCGATGGAAAAGAGAAGGAGAAAGGGGGAAAAAGAGTGAGGAAGGAGGCGAGGGAAAAAATGAATGACAAAAATGGAGAGAAATTGAAAAGGATAGGAGAGGGAAATGGAGAGGGAGGGAGGGAGTGAGAGCGAAGATGTTAGGACAGGAAAGAGATAGCGAGGAGTTGAGATGGGGAATTTATTTATTTATTTAAACAAAATTCAAAAACAGCCTCCATTAGGCCTTTTACAGTGGATTTATGAACAATAAATAAGTTATTATAATTATTTTTTAAAAAACAATATAAAACAGCATAACAAACAAGAATGGGAATTAAATTAACCAGCGAATCAAACTGTGCGTCATTAGGAGTGGAGAAGGACAATGGTTGAGGGAAAAAGATATTGATGGAAAATAGGAGAAAGGAAGAGGATGAGAGAAGTAATGGAGGGTAAAAATGTAGAGAAGTGGGAGAGGATAAAAGGAGAGGAAAGAGAATACGAATGGAGAGAGAGGGGGGGGCAAGAAAGGGGGGTAGAGCAAGAGGGAGAAAGAGAGGAGTAGGGTAGGGGAATAGGAGGAATGGGAGAGCGATGGAACAGGGAAGGGGAAAGAGAGAAAGGAAGAAAGAAAGAGAAGGCAGATTATAGAAGTAGTGAAGAGTAAAAACGGAGAAAAGCGGGAGGAGATAGAAGAGGGAGGGGGAAAACGAAGGAAATGAAGAGGGAGAAGGAAGAGAGATGGAGTGATGAATGGGTGAGAAGAATAGAAAAGGGAAAGGGAGGAAGAGGAAGACGAGAGGAGCGATGAAGGATAAAAACGGACAGAAGTGGGAGAGGATAGAAGCCAGAGAGAGAGGGGAAAAGGGAGAAGGAAATGAAAATGGGAGGATGGGGAGGAGGTGACCGGTGCTGCCGTCGACCTCCTCATTCGCATGGTTCCCACTGCAACCCGCGAGCACGGGACGCTGGCGCGTTTTGTTTTCTTTTCTTTTTTCCTTCTCAGGAAGGAGCAGCTGGTATGAGGAGGGACTGCTAGGATAATGGACAGGAAAGCATTATTTAATTCCCGAATAGCCGCGACGCTTAAAAACGTCACATTAACTCGTTAGCCGCTTGGAAACCCAAGAAGGGGGGTTACTTTTCACTGTGCAGCAATTCAACTAGCGGACGAGGAGTGCGCGCGATGACTCAATCGCTTCTTTCTATATTTTTTTTCCAAGCCGTCATGTTTTCGAATTCTAGGTCGGCCGCTAGGGGGGGATCCGCAGCATCCTAACTACAATAAACACAACATGCTTGGAGTGTTGGCGCTAATGAACTCAAGGCCTTTAAAAGAAAAAATACGCCTTTCTCACCTAAAGCGCATTAAATGACTCCTTCCCCCCTCCCACTCCAGCCCGAAGCTTTTATATTTATTTTTCGTTGGCTGTTTAGCGTGAGGGTGAAACCTGGTTGGCCCTTTAGAATAAGAAGAGAGTAAAATTGTGTGTGATCTCCGCTTCGCTAATTTAATATATCCCTATTGGTGTTAACTCGCCGAAATACGGAGACAATTAATATTTACGTCAAAAGGGAATATAAGCCGGGGAGAAACGCGGAGAAAGGAAGATTTTGTCGTATTCCGTGGAAGCTCATGTGGTATGACCCAGGTGTCGCTGAGGAAAGACGTGATCGCTCTTACCTTTAAATGATTTCTGCTTAACTCATTAGAGTACCCTTTGTACCAAACGTAATTCATTTAGTGAATGTTAAACGTCAATATGAATAATATGTTTTAATAGATATATAGTCCTTTTCGATGTTTTTAATAAACGATGTATTTTTTCTTCATTAATGTATATGTACACACACACACACACACACACACACACACACACACACACACACACACACACACACACACACATACATACATACATACATACATATATATATATACATATATGTGTGTGTGTGTTCAACTCGTCTTTAACGTTTTATCCGTCGTCCACTGCTAATAATGTCGTTTATGATTCTATTATGCTTTATTCAAAACTCGAGTATTACGAATTTTTAAAATAGTAAATTATAATTTATGACTGATAGTTATATTCATAAACGTATGAAATTATTATTATTTTACAATGTTGCTATTCGATCGGATTTCTATTTAGTTTTGACATACATCCACAATCTTCATAATTGATCTTTACAATCTAAGTTCAACTTCGGATACACAAAATATTAGACCAAAATTTTCTAGCTTAATAAATTACTCATTGAAACGGCAGCTATGTTATAGCTTAGATATTGATTTACATCGTGTCAAGGTCTCTTGAACGGAAAGCCGCACATTCTTATCTTGAGCAACTCTCGTTAAATTTTTAAGCTCTATGACTCCAAATTAACCTGCTTATTTTACGGTAAAAATGCGAAGCACCAGGATGGAAAGAGATGGTTGAATTTGATGAACAAGGATGAAGTGATGGATTAACTCTTGTTTTCTAAAAAATTAATCCTCATTATTCGCTCTGTTCTTTCGATATACCACTCATAAGATGTTCAAAATCGCTGGGTGCGACTACCGTTGAAAACCTACCTGAATTAAAAGAAAGCGAAATTTAGAGACAGTGAACAGTATTCGAGGAAATCCTTCGCATAAATTGATTGGAAACAACGTCACAATGTGGAAAGGAAAATGTCGATGAAGAACCTTAGGAAAAAAAAAACTAAAAACAGGGAAAATATTTTTATTTTACTTGAGAGAATCGCCGGAAACTCATTTCATTTACTGACAATCCATGAAACAAAGAATTAAGACGGATTTGAAAAATTTTCCTTTTCTGGTTAACAATAGGATTCCGATGAAATTTATCGCCACAGAAAGCCGCTTAATGCAAGCATATGTAGCTGCATACGTTCACCCAAAAGGTCAACAATATCAGCCTCTTATTGGATAGACCTTAAGAGTGTAAAGCGTTAATGCAACAAACCTCGCAGGAACGAGTAATCGTACAGAGCCCTGTATGGCTGGCCTTCCCTCAATCGCATTCCGATATTTAAAAAAAAACCCTTTTCCAACTGGATTCTCGGTAGTAAAAGCCCTAGCGGATCGATCACCTGCAGAAAAATAAACCCGCTTTCGCAGCCATCGGACGCATCGTCGCGTGGTTCGAAAGGAACAAAAGAATCCCTTCATGGTATTTTAATGCACCGGGAGAGAGACCTCAGGTGAGTTCCTAATCCGCCCTCGAATTGAGTGAGTTTTTCCCACCAACCCTTAAACGTGCAAAGCTCGAGGATTGCGTCTAGGGGAAGAGGGACGATCGACTGTGTGGATTGTGAAGGGGGAGGCGGAGGGCTAGGAGGAGATATAGGAGGAGGCGGGGATTGGGAAGGTAAGGAGACATGGAATGGGGATTCCCTCAAAATGTCTTTGCTCGTGAAAATGGGAAGAGAGAGGGGGAGGGAGTATGAAGGAGGAATGGAAGCGCCTTGATTCCCCTCCTCCGGGCGCCCTAGGAGAGAGAGTGAAGAGTTGAAAGGGAAAGGGGGCGGGGTATGTAGCCACCCCCTCCCTCTCCCTCCCTCCCCACTTTCTCTCCCTCCTTCCCTCCCTAAGTATTGATTCGGACGGAGGAAGAGGGGAGGGAGGCTCCCCTCCCCGCTCGTAACTCTCCCTACCGCCGTCGCCCGGTTCGAAGGCGGTCCTCTCGCGAGGGAGGCCGCACACACGCACGTATGACTCCGAAACCGCCACCCCTCTTCGCCTGCACGCCCCTCCTCCTCCTCTTCCCTCCGCTTTCGCCATCCCCTCCTCCTCTACTTTCCCCCTTTCATCTCCTCCGTCGCGTCCCAGAAACAGTTTACGCACCCATATAGTCCTCCCGCAATGACGATGTTCTCTCCCCATCTAACTCCCCCTCTCCCTCCTCCCTCTCTCGTTTATATCCCTCTTCGCTCGCATTCCTCGCTTCCGGATTAAGGATCGCTGCGGGATTATGCGAAATAAACGTCGACCGATGAAATGTTAGCTGACCTCACCTTAATAGTCACACCGCGGATGGGCTGTTTCGTCGCAAATGCTCTCTCTCTCACCGGTCGTTTTTAATTGGAGGAGGATTAAGGGCTTAAAAGGCGGATTCTTGGGTTTAGTGATTAATTTGGCGTTTGCGCAATCCAACCCCGGAAGAAAAAATAAGGACGGATATAATTGTGGATCTTCTGCCGTACCGCGACTCTGCGGGAGCTTATACGCAAATAATTGGATCGTTTCCTTGTTCTCGCGTGTATGCTCCGCCTCTGTATTCAGACGGTATCGAGGCGCGTCTTTATTTTTTTTTAATTGCGAGAAACCTTTTTGAAACATGTCGTCCGTACGGAATTTCGGATTTTCTTTCGGTAGTATGTATTTCATCCACAGCGTCGAAGTATGACTCGTTGTAGGTCGCGCTGAGAAGGGAACTTCTATAATCCGCGACCTCTTTCGGATAATCCCATCCCAACGTGAAAATGTTTTTTCTTTGATGGAAACCCTTGTTTTTTTACCCTGACCGTTCCCGTCAGCAATGTGAGGACATTTGACAGGTCAACCTTTTTGTCGAATTTAATACCGATCCGCGGAATCCGTCATTAATCGATGTAATTTTTACGAGAAGATATTTCGGAGGAACGTTCGGGATTAATGACTTCATCGAATCGGACTTGTTTAGCTATCCAGGATTCGTCGAGTCCATTTAGAGTTCCGAATGTCACGTGACTCGCGCATCGAAACCAACGCGACTGAAATCTAGCGTGTCATCCCGTGCGGATATATGCACTGGACGACACGGGAGGTGAATATTTGTTTTATTTGCGCGTCGGTCGATTCTCTCACATTCGTTAGAACGATTTTAGCGATTCGACAAATATATTCTGCATATCATCGTTGTCCGGATGGTATCGTTATGTTTCCCTGCCTGTTACCTTAATCATATTTATCGTTAATCAGACCATTCTCCTTAATTGCCACGATAATAATTTCCATATATTTGGTGGACTAAGTTTTAGCACATAGATTTTAAATCGAAGTTACCCATTATTTTGGACATTTTTTTGCAGCGATCCCTGCGTATAATGGAATAGAATATTTCATCGAGTAAAATCTGTAAAATAAATAAAGCTTCAGCTGTCAAAATTAATCGGTATTAAAAACTATTCTGTCACAATATATTTATTACAGCGTCGATAGATTTGGTTTCTGAGGCTTAAGTGCAACGTCATCCGCTGGTAATAATAATGATAAATTTCTCTGTACTTAAATTGCTTTCGGATGGTAGTTCACTGCTTAGTAACATGAAAACGACATGTTTTTGGTGAATTCCGAAGCCGGATGGCACTTATCCTGCAATTCTGGAACTGGAAAATCGTCTTAAAATGTCTACTAGGTCGTGGTGTGGCTAAGCAAATAAGACCATCGATCAAGTAGATGGGACGGTTTAGACCCGATCGCTTCGCCCTGAATCCTCTCTTGTTTTTCATTCCAGCAGTCTCCTGGACATCTTCCATCCGCTCTGTTCGTTTTCGTTTACTAACTTTCAGGAACGACTTAGATGAATATCTTCGTAGAAAGCTGTAACTCCTTGTTATTGGCATGCAAGTAAGAGTATTTAGTAATTTCATGCTTCAGCCATGGAAAATGAATTCTTGCACTCGAACTTATGCAGAATGTGAAATTGCTTGGAATATGCGAAAGGGCAAAAATAATAATAAGAGAAACTTAAAAAATCGCAAGACCTTTGTTTTGCTAAAATATAATAAAAAATATTCGAGGAAATGTGTCATTTTAAATTTTATTTCGGTGATCTGGTTTTTCTTGTATTATCTGAAAATAATAGGGTCGATGATTTTTCGCTCTTTAGTACTTCACTAGAGAATTGTCGATATCGTCTTGTACGTGAAGACAAATTCAACGATAAGAATTTAGGTATAAAAAATTGAAAATTAATTACTTATCTTAGCTATATCCAATAAACATGACGAGGTTATGAAAAACCATAGGCGTATTTCGGCTACAACGCAGCCGTATTCAGTGTGAATTCACCAAATGTGGATTCTAAAAAAAGAACCGTTTGTTGTAGATACGTGAAGTACTTATTTTTCCAATTTCTGATATTTAAGTGATAATTTTTTAACTCGCTCTTTAATACAATTAAGGTTTCAATAATTATATATTTATAGTTATGAAAGTATTCTATTACGCTCATAGCAATTCGTACTCAGATTTAGATGTATGGAATATCAATAAAACTCATTAGTCTCCCTTCGCCTGATATGCAAAAGTTGTCTCTAACATTGAATTTAATTAAATATTTTAATTTAATTGGCAATGCTTTTCGTCTTGCGCCGATTTTATACATTAATTGTGAAACCGGCCTTTGGTCACTTATGATCTTCAGTATTACCTTCAGTTCTTAAGTAAAGTTTATCTCAATTATAAATTAGCAAAAATCATGCCGTTATATAAAGAAAAGTCGCTAACTATTATACAAGGTTACCTGATGGTATCGGTGATATTGAGATGTATCTCGAGTGTTGTAAAAGGGTTTCGTAGTATTTTTATTAAAATTGTATACTTTATATACGTTACAGTATTTACTTAGAAAATTAAATTATCAGACGCGACTTCGAAAAAGCCTGCAACAGTAGTCTAATATCGAGTATAGCTGATAGTCCTAAAGAATATTTGCTACGAATACCACAGTGGCTACCAACCTTTTTTTTTTGCTGATACCCTAAACTGCCCACATATACATCCCCCGGCCCTCAGTCTCATAATAAAATTAAAATATGTATAAAAATATAAATTTAAATAGTACAAACCACAAAAAACGCCTACATCACCAAAGTAAGCAGTACCGTTTTCATTATGAAATATGATGCATTTTGCAAAATTGTCTTTTTTCTAATAACCATTCGCGGCCGTACTGAGGGTCTCCATGACCCTGTTTTTGGTCGCAGCTCGAGTTTGGGAACCCCTTATCTAATAGTATAAACCAGCTTCCTGTTAGCCTATGTTAATTGGACTGCGATGGAATGGTTAAAAAATTTCAGATTCTGCCAATGATCCCAATGGATCCTAGGCGAAAGTTGCCATAACAAGTGTATTGCACTAAATATTTATTCTGCATCAAGGTTTCCCAATAAATATTTACTCTACATCAAACGAGGTCCCGCGAAATCTTTCAGGGGATCCGCGACACTTGTACAGAAGTAATTTTGTATTGAGTTTGATAAGAATTAATTTATAAGGAATCTATTTCCATATAAACATTACTCAGTTGCCAGTTCTATTAAAGCAAATAACACGTGCTCCCACTCCTTAGTGTGTTGTCGAAAGTCAAATTCACTTGTTTAAGGGTCCGCAGGGTTTCATCTCTGGTTCCTCGTCCTTTTCTGAAGTCGAATTGATCTTCCCCTAGCATTTCTTTGGCCTTTTTCTCTAGCCTTTTATTAAGAATCCTCGTGATGAATTTCGAAGTGTGCGACAGTAGACTTATCGTTCTGTAATCCTTACACTGCCTTGCCCATGGCTTCTTCTTTAGAGGGATCATTGTTACTTCTAAGAAATCCTGAGGCCACTCGCCCGGGTAGTAAATCTTGTTAATTAATTTCGTAATCACTTATAGTCTTTCTGATTCCATAACTTTAAGTACCTCTGCCGGTATTCCATCGCTGCCTGTAGCTTTTCCTTTCTTCAGTTCCAGTTTCGCCTTTTCTACTTCGTTTTCCATAATACTTGGTCCCAAGTTGTCTTCTTCAATGTTGTCCTCTTCTTCGAGTTCTATTTGTGCCGATCCTCCTTGCTTGCAGTATAGTTCCGTAATGTATTCTTCCCATACCTGTGCTACATCCTTTGGTTCTACGAATATTTTCCCATCGCGAGTTTTATCTATATGCGTTTCTTATTATTAAATATTTAATAATAATAGTATGCTAGTTTTTTCGCAGTGTCTTTTTTGATTCTGATTAAGAATATATTAGAAAGGCATACAACATTACCATCTCTACCAGTAATACTCAAAAGCGACCATAAGGGAAATTCACTCCGGCTACCAATTGCTAACTAAATTATCATAAAAAGAGACTAGTGCTACCACGGAAAGTTTTTATAGCAAGTTCCACTGGTCCTAGCTGTTCGCAGTGTAAATAATTCCTCCAAATATAGTTGTACACTGGTTTTTGTCCAGGCTAAATTAAACTAATTCATTGAATTCTCTTATTTTAGACTAAAAATAATTGTTGGTCAGGAAATCTATAAGAAAAACTAAGTGGCTTGCATCTTTTCATTACACTGTTAAGCATTATAGAATACTTTTCCAGCGCTCTATTAAGATTTCGGGCTTGGATGCGCAGAATTGAAGTTCTCAATTTATGCTGACAGAATATATACTCTGAAGAATAACAGCTCGCAAAGGCTTCAATAAACCACATGAATTTATATAGAAAGGAAGGACCTTTTAGCTGCCCTCTTAAGTAGGCGAATAAGTATCATAGTAATGTAACTAATACGCCTCTATTTGAGAAACTAATTTAATTTCCTCGTGTGGTTGAAAGTAGATAGCCTGCGTAGTTTTTATTTCTCGCTCGCAAAAAATGTGCCGTCAGCTTTAATGTAGACAGGAAAATAGATTTAAAACGTGAAACTAACCACGAGTTACTATGTAAATTTTGATATAAAAAAGCGATAAAAATCGAAGTACCGAACTTTATGTGATAGATAGTATAGCAAAAAAATTGGAAGATTGATGGCGCTGAAAAGTAACGAAGTTTACTGTCGCTAAAAGTCAATACGAAAGAAAAAGTGAGGCATTCATGGAGTCGGGGAGAAAGGTCATTTGTGGAATACGATTCCTTTCGCTCCAGTGGTTATTGTTGGTACTGGCGACATTTGAAAAAGCTCTTCTGAGGAGTCGTGAATGAGAGACCGTTGAAGATTGCGCATTTGAGGACAATGCCATAGTTTTCCTATGAGTTACTACTAAGAATATATTTCTGCCTATTAAATTCAAAACATTATGGATTCAAAGGATTCGCTTTGAGTAGGCAGCTATACGTGTTACAATTATTGTACGATTTCTTAACATTTGAAAAATTGTATGTTGTATTACTTATTCTACCGGGCTCTACATGAATTTCTTTTATTGAGTCCCGTAACATGGACTAACAATATGTGTGATTTTTGTATCGGATTGGTCCACCCGAGGAATTTTTTGCTAATAAGTAATAGTTGAATTAAATAAACAATATGTATTTTATCTAATTTATCATATGATTTTGCCTTTACATCCACGCCATTATCACAGTTACTTCAAAATATTCAAGTTAATAATTTGTTTTTTTAATGGAAAAACTAATGAAACCTTTAAATTTAAAAAAATTAATTATACATTAAGAATTATATCCTTCAAAATTATAACCACAATTTTATTTATAGTAAATCAACCGCCGTCTTGTGCGGCGTGACCCACAATTTGTACAAGAATTTTAGATTTTTTGCCGTCATATAAAATTTTCAATTGGTTGAAAACATTTATAGACATTAATAGTACTTTTAATTGTTCTAATTTCATTAACATAATCGGTTTAAACGTTACATTGCAGTAAGATAAACAGGCCTTTATAAATATTAAGAGAAGAAGAAAATTATCAAAAGAGAGAAAGTTGGAAAAAGCAAAAGCAAATATTTAAACTTAACAAAGCAAGTTCCGCCCCTGTGAAGAATTGTGTTAAAGGAATTTCTTTTCTACGCTTTCTTATTTGTTTAAGATAATTAAAGAATGCATTTGTAAGCTATTCATGTGCAGGTTTTAACAGCGTATTGTGACTTTATTTATGCTATTTGTAGAAGAACCTTTCTTAGAAGAATCAATTTTCGACCAAGACGCAAGAAAGGTCTAATTATTTTCTGTTAAAACCAACGAGTTGTTATCCATCACGTTTAGTGGAGACAACCAATCACACAATAGAGATTGGGAAGATTCAATAAGAATTGACTCCTTTCTCTCCTATATCTCGTCAAAGATATTAGGTACGTCGGCATCCATTTCATCAATTTGACGATATTGTAGTTATTGAAAGAGAGACTTGAAATTAATTGTTGTAAATATTTTACTCATTGATCTAGAAAAAGAAATCTTAAACTCAGCTAGGTAATATGTTGGGATTTTCCTTTGTCTTTCATTCAAGTTGTAGATATATGATAATCTCTCTGAAGGCTCTTCTACTCTTATGAATCGGATAATTTGATATTGATTTCCGATTAGAAAATGTGACTTGGAAATCAAACAGCATTCGAGAAGAAATTTTTAGGTGATAAATGATTTCGTGGTGGAGAACGTCCTGATGATTGAGATTTCAAACGTGAAAGAAAGAAGAGTGAACTACCCACAAGTATGTTAATGGGGTTGCATATATGCATGTGTTTAACACCTACTCACACGAATAACAACTTCTCATTATAATAAACTCGATTTACAACTCATGAATAAATTTAAATCGAATGTTCTATATGAATCCTTACTTCGGTACTTAAATTTCTTCGAATAGAGTGAGAAATTTCTTCGCGCACGACTTTCCTCTTTTATTAGCTTCACGATGGACTACATTAGCGTGTACTTTTTTTAAAACTTTCCCTAATTATCTGTTTATTCCTGTAAATGTGGCGATTAATTTTCGATCTTTTACAATTAAATCCATACATAATTTAGCATATAAAAGGAGGACGCAATCCAGCAAGCTTAGAAAGATCTAGGCAAGTGGAACAAAAACGCCTTTCTTTTGAATGCAACATGGAATTTTTAACATTAAAAAAACGCTACACAAATATTGACTTAGCACGAATACAGTGATTATTGTGTCAAAGCATTTGGTGGTTTTCAGTTTGAATCGGGCTGCAAAATGGTTACTTCTTCTCGGCCTACGAATAACCGCCACATTATTTGGCGTGAAAAGGTTTATTTTACCACGGAGAGAGGAAAGAGAGGAAAGAGGGATAGAAGATACTTTGTGGAGTGGATGGTGTGGGAGGTAGGAACACGGTTCCAGATTTAGACATCTCTTGCGAAAGATGCTTAGGAGTTCCACGACATTGAGTCACTTCCGGAAAACGGATTGCAAGCTTGCCCTCCGTATCCAGTAAAACCATGTAAATCTATTGTAGTTGAATTGATCTTTCTATGAAACTTTTGGGAAAAAAGTGTGTAATTTCTTCCGAAATTTTAGTGACCTCTACGAAGCTACGCATAAGCAGTTGGTTACTAGCGGCCTAGTTTCTACAAACATCCTTGAAAAGTGTGTGGCAGGAAAAACTCTCGTTTATTCACATTTATTCCTTAAATTGATTTATATTTATTCTTCGATGATTTCCTATTTAATTACTGACTTTTCTGACAGAGCCCATGCAATGGACCATGTAATCTTAATATGATTTATTTAATGAAAATATGATCCCAGACGATGAACATCTTATGGTTCGATTAACCCATTGGTTTTAGGAAAAAGTCTAGGCTGTTTAAATGTTCTCGCAGAGTTCAACAGAGTTTTACAAAAGTAATCATTTAGATTACATTGTGGCGTGATCTTTAATTGTTTTTGTCCTATATTTTTCTAGTTTTCGAAGATTACAAAGAAGATAACCATCATAGGTTTTTAGTTTCCTAAAACTATCGGGTATCAGAATCACCTGTTACGTATGTTTTATTTCACCTAAACGCTAATCGCTTTTCACTCACCTGAAACGAGAGAAGACTATCCTTTTCCTTGATGCAATTCAGCATTCTGTGGACGAGAAGTTCCCTCTGAGCACCTTAGATTTCACTAGGAGGCAGTCCTATCAGCGCGTATTGTGTCTCATTAAACCTATTTACTTATACGCATATACTTGCTATCAAAAGCAAGATTGAATTGGGATATTTTACATTATGACATCCCTACCTATAAAAATCTCTAGAAAATTGTAGCTTGGAAATCTAAATTGTTGGAAGCTGTAGTGTTTCAAACTTTAATTTCACCTATTCGATCAAGGAAAATCGTTCATTCGACGAAAATGAGACGATCTTCGACGTGTTATTGTTCTTTGATATGACATAGATGTGCAAGTGACTTATTTAAGTGCCAGGTATAAAGGGAGTGCAAATTTTTAGTGATTACAAAAAATGGGGGAGGGACTACCATGCGCCATGCTGTGAATCAATGATAGACGTAGACAAAAAGTGTAGCGGATGCAATTTCGCTACCTTTGTAAATTGCGTCTATCAAATATGCAAAAAATAAAATCCCGAAAAATGATTTCCATACGCGTTTAACGTAAAAACAAAATATTCTTAATATAGTTATCTCCTCCTGAGAAACCTTGATTAGAATTTTGTATCTGATTAATTTAATTTAACTTCGTACAAGCTTTAGAAGTATAAACTGCAAATAAAGTTTTTATCTGGAATTTATTCTCTTGATGTATATATTTTTTAAGGCAGCTAATTGAGAAATTATTACTTTGTGACTCATTAATTGCTTACCTTTATCGGCACCATTGCAAGTAATAATCGCGTTTCTTGAAGAAGTCGATTATTTCAACTCTATTCTAGAAGAGTAGGATTGTATGACAACTTTCCCTTTTCTTTGGATAAGTATTTATTGTTTTCTTTTGATGCGATTAGTTAATTATCATCTTGTTAAATGTAAAAGTAACAAAAACATACGGAACTACCAGTGCTCCTGTAGAAATTGTAGGAGACCAAAAAGCCAGCATTTTTTCCTTCTATATATTTGTGTTGATCCTCGTTCACAATAAATACCATTACTCTTATACCCCCCCCCCCCCCTCCCCCGCCCTCTAACTATTAAATGCGAAATATTTGCCTTAATTGGTTTACTATTCGTGATTTCTTCCAGACTTCCGCGATTTCAGAGAGGCAAATGCTTTATTCCTACTATGCAATTTAGATAATATGTTTTCAACATACATTAAAATAGGACAAATAGCGAAGTTGTATTTTAATTAAATTTCAGAGAGGACAAAATAATTAGTATAAAATGAAGGATGAGAAGGGCTTTATCATGCAATATAAAAAACATCATAATTAAAACAAACTATTTACCAAAACACGGATGCCACGCCGGTTCGTTTTACAGTTCTAAAATTATTAAATTCGTATTTTGAGGATAGTTTATATTGTTGAATCGAGAATCCCGAAATATCAAGCTCTCTATCCATTTCTGAATTGGATTTTATTAATTGCATTTTTTCACCGCAGCTATCTTATTAAAATAAACCATTCCATCTCCAGCCATGTTTTGATAGAGTAATTTCTCTCATTAAGTTGTTTGAGGGAAACATTTTAAATTAACTTAATTCATTGGTTTAAAAGTATGTGCAATCGAAATGAAATTCTTATAACGTTATAATTCTACAGCCAAATATAATTTAAGATATCTTAAATTTTTCGGTAGAAGGCGTTGGTCGAATCGTCTGATAACACGTCACAAGTGCAATGTCGCTTAAGTAACCCCTTTCTTGGAACTCCACGCATGGTCGATAGAGAGACTCAGAGTATGATGCCGTGCACCCGTGGTTAGTTTGAAAAGAGTAGGGGTTTGAAGTGGCTTAGGAATAAGGTTGCGGATTCGGAATTAAAAGTGTGAGAATCGGACGGGTTTGGAGTTTGGTTGGTTGTGGGGATGGTGACAACCATCGAGGTGTGAGGGGTAGGGAGTTACCAACAACAGGTGCCCTTGGAAGTGGGTGGATCACGGAGGGAGGAGAAGACGGGTAGCCAGTTAAAGCGTGGGCGTACGATTTATTGGTCGAAGAGTTTGTTGGGGGCGGGTTAGGAGAGGAGGAGGAGGTTGGTGGGCGAAGTCTTTATGGCGGGATTCGGAGGGTGGCTAAGAGGAAAATAAAAGGAATAACAAGCAAGATACCGTATATTGAAAGTACAAAAATACATATTATGTGCCGAATTTGGCTTCACATTCGTTCACTTGCACACTATTGTACGTGTATTTAGGTATATAGATATAAATATTGCACATAAGTATACAGATTTGTGCATATACGCATTTACATATATGCATGTATATGTAAATACATATAAATATGCTGATACTGTTACGAAAAATATCTAACATTGAGTTAAGAGAACGCTCGAAAGATGGCGAGGAAGTCCTTGATAAGGCTTTCTTCTTCTCATGCATGCATCCTTTTTAAAGGTATTCACAGAAATAGTCCCGTTTCTCAAACACTCAACATAGAATCTCCTCGAATAAATAGTCACCTATTAAAATACAATCTGTTCGCAGTATACTATGAAATATTTTTCTGTAAAAACTTGATATAAATTTATAAATTTTCTTCATGCTCCGAGAAATGAACATGGAATTTATTCGAGTGATACGTCTAGCAGAGCGAGAGAGAGACACAAGAAAAAAAGATGGTGGAACGTGCATCGAGGATGAATCGTCCCCCTTTGTTCCCCAAATATCTCTTCCTAGCAGCGATTCGTAGGTCGGAACTCCGTTCCATCGGTAACACCATCGATCAACGAGGAAGACCAACAACTCAAGAAAGAGGGCGGAATAATAAAAAGAAAAAAAATATGCGGAGTAAAAATATAAAGTAAAAAGGAACAAGGAAGCGATTCAAGAAACGACTGATACATGTGCTCACATGCTCACATGCAAATAAGTGAGTGCGGGGGGAGAGTACATATATACATACATATGTGTATATATATATATGGAGAGTACAAGTTTTTTTTATTATTCTTTTTTTCAATGTTTTGTTTCGTTTACCTGGCTGCCAGAAATGGCCGGATCGTCCGGGCAGCCTCGCCGCGACATTCTCCTCCCCCGCCTCTCTTCTCCCCTCCGCCCCCCGCCCCCTACCCGCACCCTCGCGATATCCCAACATCACTCATCTCGTCCTCACTCCGCCACCCACGCCCTCCACCCCCCTCCCCTTCTCCTTCCACCCTCCGGTACACTTTCCTTCTTGCCCACCCCCACCCCCCTCCTCCGCTGCCTCCCGCCTCCTCTACCACTTGCTTGCTTCTGGATGCGATCTGTTGCCCCCGCCGGCTAAGAAGGTGCCGCCGCGGAACTCCACGACGTACCGGAACCAACACTCGCGCACCACTGCACCACAAGAAGGACACCACGCCCGGCGGCGGCACCACACTCCCTTCACTATCCCTCTCGCAGCACCACTTCAGACCCCCGCCTCCGAGCACCGGCGGCTTCCCTCTTCCTCCAACATCTCCCGACCTCGCAGTGAGTGAGGAGAGCGTCCTCGGCAGCCGCCGCTTCAGCTTCGATCCCCGCTCCCGACCCCCTTCTCTCTCTCCCCTATCTCTCTCTTTCTCCGCCCACCCCCCCCGAGGCGAACGCCGCCGCCTCCTCCCCGCTCCCTTTTAGGCTGTGGTGCGGCTCTTCACTCTCCCCCGACTGCAGCTGGCGGGTGTTACACTCCCTACGGCGGGTCAAGGCCGCGGGGACGAGGGGTCGAGGGGGCAGTGGGTCGGGGGCGGTGGTGGAGCCGGGGGAGGAGGTTGAGGGAGGGGGAGGACGTCGGCTACGGTTCGAGGGGAAGCGAGAGGCGCCCGCGTTAATGTAGTATACCACCCCCGGGGGGCGGGGTAGGAGGACCTGCGTCGAAGGGGGAGGGACGACACTCCGACGAGATGGTGAGGACGGCTTGCGTGCTTTCTCACGACCCGCAAAATTCGCCGAGATACCCTGAGCGGAGCGTAATATCCTTCTCCTCCGTATCCTACTTCCTCGGCAAATTTCTTTACCGGTGGGCAGCGAGCCCTCTGGTTCGCCTCGATGGTTCTATCTCGAGCGATTCCCCCCCGGTTCCCCCAGGCGGAAGGCACCCGTTCGAACACTGCTCGAGGTGCCCCGCCACCCACCGAGATCCCGAGACGCACTTTCGGTGCGCGGGAGTAGGTGGCAGCACGGTGGCACATATGGCGCCTCGTTCCCTCCACTTGCCGCGCCCCGCCCTCTCCCGTCGGGGGCTTGCCTCTGCGCCACGGAGAGGAGGTGGGGAAGCGGGAGGGAAAATATCGACTGGAGGGCCGGACCGAGGAGGGCGGAGGGTGGACAGCGCCCCCCCCCCCCTTTACCCCCTTTCTTTCCTCCACGGTCCCACATGAAGTCCTCTCTTTTTCATCCCCTTCCTTCCCCCTTCTGCCCCTTCGATCCGGCAATTTTTTTTCAGCCACACACACCTTCTCTCTCATGTACCCCCCGCTTCCTCGACATCATCATCGGTTGAGACCCTCGGGGAGACACCGGGCTAGCTTCCCTCCCCCCTCCGCGGGACCGTTTTCAACCCCTTTCCATCCCCCTATCGTTGCATATACCCATCTACTCGCTTCTCACCCCTCCCCATAGCACCATAATCACGTCACACTTCGGGTCCTCATCGGTCGGCTCGTGTCGGCTACCCTCGGTTTTCGTACCGAGCTATCGACCCGGTCTTTCGTCCGAGGTCAGCGAGGGTCGGGAAGGGGCACTGGCACCGAATATGGGCCTAATTTGCTGCGAAGACGCAAATGATCATTTAAAGTTTTTTAAGAAAAAAGTGAATTACTTTCACTATGTACATTTTATCGACGAAGATAAAAATTAGGTGCGTCAACAATTAATTTTTTAATTAAATTTAATTGCGATTGGTAATTAACGATAATCAATAACAATTAAAGGTCTTTCAATTTGTATAATTATATATATATATAAACTATACTAATATGAAATACTCTGAATTTTACTGCAGACGTTTTTAAATATTTTTATTGATTATTGATTACTTTTATTATACTGATAATTATGTGTAAGATATTTGAATTATACTAGTAAAATAAAATCCTTTTTATAACATTTAAAATGTTTATACATTCACAATTTAAAATTAGAAGCGCGAGTAAATATTATTACAGATATTTTTATATTAATATTTAATCGCGTTCATAATAGTTTTTGAGTTGTAATGGTTATATTTTAAATTAATTTTAGGCGTCTTTCCTTCTTTACGCGATAAATTTTAATTCATTTAATTCTACTAACTTATTTATTATATAAACATTAATTATATATTGCAATAAATTACTTAGTTTTATAAGACATGATAATGTTTAATGTAAAAGTTTACTAAAATTACTCGATTCCATAGGTGAAAGTGAAAGTGCGGAGCGAGCGTCAGTTTGGAGCGTAGTAATTCTCATACTCGCTTGGTGAGAATGGAGAGAACCGGAAGTGATCCACTAATCCCGCTTCAGCTTGTTGATTGATCTTTTGTTGCCTCCAGAATGGGAACAGGTATGATTTATGGCGCAATTTTTTCTAAAAATTTTAGCATTGAATATCTTGTATATTCGTATGTGCGCAATCGCAGGTTTTAATTGGTAACTTTGACGATAGCATTCAACATTTGGGTCGCATATGCCATGATATTCGAGTGTTAAATTCGGCGTGTGTTTCAAGACCGCGATGGTGGTTAGGAGGCCTATCGAGCATCAATCGGGCTGGCAGTCGGGCCATCCGTGCGCAAAAGCGCGGAGACGCTACGCAAACTTCTGAACGTACGGTTTCTTTCTCGTTTAAGGTGGGAAATATAGTGTTAAGTGAGACTAGATGTTGTAAATAAGTTCGTGAATACTTAAAATACTACTTTTTCAGCTTATAACGATTGGTCTATTTCCCGGTACCGAAAATGGCTGCTTTTTTTGTGCGCTTTGAAGTTTTCTTTGCTGCCATGATGGCTAAATGAACCTATCGTGAGAGTAAAATTAAATTTATATTACGTGTGAAACCTTGATTGTCGTCATGAAATGTGTCATTATAAGAGAAAGTTATTGTTTTTACTCTTTGCTGTGGAAATTTGGTGATGGTATTTAGTTTATTTTTCTTTCTTTTTGTCACCGTTGTGAGAAATTCGGCCACTCGCAAATAGTGCCGAAAGTGAAAGTAAGTCGACCATATTTTCGTTTTCCATGAAGTGAGACCATGTTTGTGAAGTCGTAAGCTTTGGTTTATCATCAAATTCTGTGAATAATATAGCAGTCTCTACTCATTCAGAAATATTTGCGTGAAAACATAACGTTGATGTTATGAAAATCTTAATTCCATCTTTAGCTCAGGTATAAGATGTTTACTTGGATGTCTCTCGTTATGACAACTTATTGTGATGTAAACTAGATTTCATTGACTATGTTAATTATTTTTTGTGAGGTAAGAGGAGTTCTCGCATTGTTGTAGCGGTTATATAGTGAAAGTGCAAATATTCATCTTGTGTTAATTTTAGAATTATTTACTTATATCGACCCAATATTAACTTAGAATTGGTAGTGTTTCTTTAGCTATTCCGAGATTGGAAAAACCCAGATGGATTTCTTTAATGTGCGTGTGATGGTAAATTTAAGCACTGTGGACATATTGTGAATTATGTGTTTTGATGGAAGACAGAAGTGAATTGTGCATTGTGTGTGACTGATGATGAAGTGCTACGATTAGGTTCTGTTGAAGTATTCGGTGCATTATTTTTTTATTAGGCTTTTACTATCCATTGTTAGTACAATCGTTTGAAGTAGTTGATATTAACTTTTTATGCCATAACTTTCACTAGATCCCTTTAAACAGTTTTCGATCGTGAAAGAGCTTTTCGTCTCCCTCATTGTGTAATGCACCTGTCTTCACTTACCTGCTAGTGGTTCTAGTAGTCCTATGACTTTTTCTTCACCACAAACCCCCCTCAAAAAACGGGTTCGGTGAGATTTGCATATCAAGCTTCCCTGCAGTTCATTTGAATGTCCTCCTCGGACCCTCATCCCCGCCCTTAACCATATCCTTTGTTGTGTTCGCGTGCATCAAGGTTCAGGTTGACGATGGTTCTCTTTTCTAAAGGCACAAAAAATGCACAGCTTGTTTGTGATTCATTTGAAAATGTTCTGCCGTACACTTAATTCCAAGGTAGTGTACCATTGTGAACGCGGGTTTATTAGCAATTCATTGAAAACTTAGGTCTAGGTTGCGTTATTTTTTGTGAAATACGGGATTATATCTAGTGTGTTAATACTGTTTTCTATAATATTGCTCTTCGCCATTTCCATCGAAGTTTGACGACCATTTAGCCAATTCTAGAAATCTATTGTTATTCCTCAATATTTCCAAGATTCCTATATTTATCATGTCAGACTTCAAAATTATTTTTTTGCATTCAGAAAGTATTTTAATAATTCTATCTGATCAGCATCATTTGCATATTAGTTATTAATTTTTTTGTTTAAATAATAATATTGTTTTTATCCTTGAAGGTAACTTTCAAATATTTGTTTAACGTTCATAGTTGGTTACTTCGTTAAGTTTCTCTGCCATTGGTTCGGTTCTCATTCTAGCATTTTTCTCCCATTATTCCATTAAATGACATTTGCAGGTATCTGTGTTACCTGTTTTCATATTTGGAAAGGAATTATTTGTTGCCATCTTTAAATCTAGTTTTTAGTTTAGCTGATTGTTACCAGATGAAGTTCGCCGAATATATGACAATTTCTTGTTGCTACTCTTCTCTTGCCAGGTTATCTTGCAAGAATTTGTGAAGTGCTCCTTATAGATATCAATTTTGTTATGATTTCCCATTCTGATAGTAGTTACATGTTGCTTATCTTTGCTGTATGATTATTTTTAAAGTTCACCTGGGTTAGTTTTACATGTGAAATATGAGTTTATTGTCTGTTTCATTTCTTTCTGTTTCAGGAGTAAGTTGTACTGCTTGAGGAAAAGTACAGGCACAGAGTCAAGATATAATAAAGGAGAAAAGGCATCAAGACGACCAACAAAAATAGTGTAAACTTGCATCATTATCGATTATGTAGATTTGGAGTATTTAAACACAGACAGAGGAAGAAACCGTGTCCCAAATACTGGGTGTTGAGGTGTGAGGGGTAGGGATGTGGGTTTAGGAGTTATTTCCCTGGGTGAGGGGGGTGTGGTGCAACGCCATGGGGGGCTGTAGAGGTGTTGGGGAAGGGGATGATGACGGGGGGGAGGAGCAGCAGTACAGTCTGCGATGGAGTGATTTCCATGCCTCCCTTGCCTCTTCCTTTCGACGTCTTCGAGACGATGAAGACTTTGTGGATGTGACGCTGGCATGTGATGGCCGCTCATTCACGGCTCACAAGGTGGTGCTCTCAGCATGTAGCCCTTACTTCAGGAGGCTGCTCAAGGTGAGAGATTGTTAAGCCATTTTTGTCATTCTTAGTTTTATAACATATCGAAGAAGATCCTTTTTTAAGCTCATATGGGTTTTGGTATTAAATATTGTATGAGAAGTCAGGTTGAGAATTTTATTAGACCTTAAGATTACTGTTTTTGATAGAGCATCAAAGTCTTTGCTCAATAGTATTCATGAATTAAGCATGAAAAATAAAGTTTTGAATTTCGTCATTGCGAGTATCATTTATAGACAAAATAAATTGTCATTTTTCTGGGAAAGTTACTCAAGAAATGAATTTTCTCAAATGAGATTCATTTATTTCTTTTTTATATTAAAATGAGAATGGATTATCACCTCACGTTTCAGTTTTCATCTTACCTTTTACGTTATCTTCTAATTCCTGGATTTCATTAATGATTTGACAGAAAAGTGCTTTATTTTCTGGTACTTCTTACACGAATCAAGAAGTAGTGTATTTCTGCATAATATTATGTTGAAAACAGTTCAGAGTAGGATTGAGTTATGTATTAATGTCAGAAATAGTTAAAAGGATTGAGTAGTGCTAGAGATCGAAGAAGCATAGAAATCTTTTGTTACAATTTTGTCGTCCTGCAGAAGATTATTTATGCAGTAGATGGCATTTATTATAATGAAGCACTGGATTCTAAAACCAAATCAAGTTTAAGTGAAGCTGCCATTCAATGTTATGAGTCACTTAATGATATTAGTTTTATTGAACTCAGTGAGATCACATTACATTGAAATCTCATTACAACGTACTTCATTATTAAGTGTGTTTCATATTAAATTACTTTTTTGAATCCCCATCAGTTTTCCCGTACAAATATTTCAAAGTAACATACTTCAGCTTGACGTACTTTTCAATACTACAGCCTTGGAAGATTGATGGTTCGAGTATCTGCTGATGGTTACTAAGTTTACAGGTTCAAATTCCACCTAAGACATGGATGTTTGTGTTCGTCAGGTTTAAATGTAAAAATGGACATTAATGTCTAAATAAAGACGGCTTATTATTATTATTATGAAATTCAGAGGTCCCGGAAAAAGATTTTTGTGGTTTTAACGTATGCTTTCATCTGTAAATGACTATAACCAGTGCAGTAGTGGAGGGTATATGGTGGTATATGCTGTATGCCCTCTGATTTTTTCGAATGACTATGGTATACCCTCTGCTTTTCCGAACAAATAGCGTATACCCACGCCTTTATGAAAAATTATACAGGTCGATTGAAAAAAAACCTCATACGTTTTCTCCTGGCATTGTAACATCACAGTCTTCTAATTTGCTCTTAAAAACTGGGTAATAACCCTCCCTCAAAGTTTTACTTTAGTATACGGTATATCCTCTGCAATTTTTTTACCACTAAAGCATTGACTATATCCAATTCTTGCTCATTCAAGTTGTTTACACCAATTTTGAAGTCATCTTTTGTCTTTAGTACAAAAAGATCTGTGGGACTCGGCCAAAACCTCAAAAAAAAAAGGTATTTTCCGAACTGAAAAATTTAGAACCGATGATCAGTTATCCCTCTCCTTTTTTCACAATAGCATTGAGGTAAAATCTTAAGTTCTAAGAATTATCTCTCCTGTTAGACTCATTCTTACTGGACCTGCGAGAATGCCGATCCTCCTACTCGGATGCTTCCAGAGAAAATACTGTACTCCTTATGAATATTACAGTATACCGTCCTTTCAGTATAAGGTTTAAAGATTCATGCTTCGTAGAGATGCGTTGTATCAAGATTTTACTGCAATTGACATGTACTGGATTTAAAATAAATTTTTAAGTGTCTTTCTATTATTGGAATTATTTCTGTACTTTGATATTTAAAATGGAGTCTACCTTTATTATTAAAATAAATATGAGACAAAGTGAAGAACAAAGTTCACTGTTAAAGACATTCTTTTGATGAAATAGATGAATAATAATTTATAGTTTAATGAATCTCTTAAGACTATACTGCGTTTCCAGAGATCGTACGGGTGAGGCGTGTCTACGGTTAGACTTGTAGGGTGAGGGGGAGAAAGTGTCAGCCAATAAGAGATCTTAAATTTCCCACGCCTTTCAAAAATTCTTGACGAGCGCTGTTGACACGATTGCTCTCAGAACTTCACTCGTCCACAGCTGCTGTTGAAATGAGCGAAATTCGAAATGTGGCAACATTGGGTCGTAGCCTAAGCGAAATAACCCGAATGCGGACGGAATACTGCGAATCTGACCCGTACGACTTCGGGAAACGCACTATAGCAAAATTGCTTGATTTCATGCATAAATAATAAAATGAAATTAATATATAAATTTAAAGGTTCTGTTTTGCCAAAATGTCTCATTTACAAAGTGAAAACTTAAATGCTTTAGTTACATAATTTATCTATACCTAAATGTCTGTCATAGTGTAGGTTTTAGATTTTGTTCGTACTAGGCAGCAGAATCCTGGTGTTTAGTATTTTTGTTTGAATTGTCACTACTAGTGATTTTACAGAACACATACTTTAATAGATACAAGACTTTTAATGTATTTTCACAGTAAAGATTACCTATTTTTAGAGGAGGTAGTATCTTTTCAATCATACTGAATGTAACATTACAATTAGCAGACATCTGATATTGACATAACAGGTACGCCTCGTTATATGCGATTTTATTTTAATGCGATCAACTAATTTAGGCCGATTTCAATTAATAGCACTTGCTTAAATACGAATTGCAAATTTTCTGCTTACTCTCAGTGTGAGGTCTCCCCACTCCCAGTCGTTGGAATCCACTGTTTTCTTTACTTCCTTCTGAGTGAGAGGAAGTGTATTCTCTCAGCTTCAAGCTCAGACTTTGCTGGCAGTCAACACCATATTTTACTCAAAATTTCTTAGCAGTGTATAGCATTCTTTTTCAAGCTAAATAATTATAAACAATTTATTCATACTAAAATGACGAATATTATTAAAATAAGAAAGGATGTACCATATAGGACAATCAGTTTAAGTAACAGCAACAATGTTCTAATGCTTTTTGTAGCAGATCTCGGACATTTTCATTGATTCTTATGGGAAAATTGTTCGATTTATGTGATTTCACCCTATGCGATTTTTTGGGAACACTACTCGCATAAATCGAGGAGTACCTGTACATCACTTGAAAAATAATTATTCATTGCTTTTTAGTTTAAATTAAAATCTAATCTTCAACTATTTTATTATTCGAATGTTTCTTGTCTATTGTGTTTTTAGAAGAAAATTTGACGATATATTAAATGGCAGTCATTTGTAAGTTTATAGAAATTGAAAATATTAATTTTGCATGCCATACTGCTGTTAAATGAGAGTATTTAATTCACTAAAAGAGAGCTAAAAGGAGAAACAAAATCAATTTAAGTTCTACTTGAGATTTATATACTTCCATATAAGAGGTTAACTAGAGATTTAGAGAGGCCTTTCATTATGTTTTGAGCCACAGCACATACTTGTGAGTAAAAAGTATATTTGACTGCTAATTGTCTTTTATTCGATTTATAACTTCCTACAAAATTTTGTATGTGAAAATTTGTTGCTTTATTTCAGAAGAAATTTTTTATTTTGATTTAATTACCTTATACGGTTAAGGAGGTATTAATTTTGAGATTGATTTAATTAGAAAATATATATATATATATATATATAAGGAATTGGACTGCTTTTACAATAATGTAAGAAATATTGAAGGTTTATTTAAGCAATGTTGTTTTAAGAAACTACAATATTGTTTGACAATTATATTGAATGAGTCTTATGTCAATAGTCAATAGCTGTTTTATGTAAATTTTCTTGAATTTATTCATAACAACTATTATTTGATCATCATTCTAGTACTATTACACTGATGCTCTGATAGGTGGAATGATTCAATTTTTCATTAAGGGGTCCCACTAATTTTTAGATATATTAAAAAATAGTCTTTTATTTTTGTACATTATAATTAATTGAGTCAGGTGTGGCTTTGTGAAAGTATGAAATATTCATAATAAATTAGACACTTAAATGTTTGTAGGAAAGTACTAAGTGTCTATTATGAATTTTTGTACATTTCCTATTCTTCTCATTTGTAAACTTGTTAAATTCTGTGGAAGGTAACCAAATTGTATTTGTAATGCAAACAAATTTCAGAACATTAGTAATAACTGTAGTTTTGATATTTTATAGATTAAAATCAGAAATGTTTTTAATGAGTGATAGCCTTAAATACTGTAAAATATCAGATTCAGCATTCCAATCTTTTAAATAAGTATTTTTTTTACATATAGCCCAAAACCATCTATTTTGCAAATACAGCCCCCACGTTTTCACCAGTGTTAATTTACTGTATCTGCCCTATCTTTGCCAACTTACATAAAAGGATTATAATTCGAGAAGTACATAGAAATGTACCTTAGGCATTGTTTTTCAGCACTACTCTACCTGCTAATTATTCTAATCTTTCCAAAGCTATTCCATATTCTGAAAAATTGCAGCTTCCTTTAAACACTGATTGGAGAATTTGTTCTATAAAATTTATTTTGGTCCAAGTTTGAGTTAGCTATGCAAAATACAGTTGAAGTTTTTATTGTAAATAAAGTCATCATTATGCCACTAAAATCATTCTTCCAGTCCCTACAATTCTATTAATTATTGGCTTTACAAGCTAGTGGTTGTTTTGAATCTTTTATTATGAAAAAATTAGATGTTATTTTAATTTTAACAGAAGTTCGGTATTGAATGAAGTATGGTGTCATACCTTGAGGGTTGAAATTAGCTTTTATGAATTTAGTGTTTCTAAATGAGTGCCAAAAACTGTAAAGTTAAATTAAGAATTTCTCATTTAATGAGTTGTTTCTTGTGTGATTACTTGACTCATTTTTGGATTTGCTGGTTTTATTAGGCAAACCCATGCCAGCACCCAATAGTCATCCTTCGAGATGTGAAGCAGCGTGACCTAGAAGCACTGCTCCGCTTCATGTACAATGGTGAGGTGCAGATTGGCCAGGACCAACTCTCAGGATTTTTGGCCACTGCACAGATGCTGGAGGTGCGAGGGCTGGCAGAAGTGCCATCCAACTCAAAGGATCACCACAGTTACGGACATCACCACTCCACTCCTCACTCACGAGGACCCCCCCCAGCCAGAGCTAATGCTACCTCAGTAAGTCCTCTTTTTTCTGGTGTTTATTGATTAAAAGTGTATTCATGTGTAAAAAAACGAAATGAATCTGTTTTTTCACCTAAAATATACGCTTATTTTACTGGCTTTTGATATTCTTAAATCTGAATGATTGGTTCTGACAATGATATCTCAGCTCAGGGTCTCAAGGTTGTACTGATAGCGAGGGCTTTTGTAACTTTTTGGTAACACGATTTATTCCTTGCTAGTTTAAAATTTATCTTATTTGATTTATCATAACTGTATTCGTTTAGAATTGGGCTGAAATAATAAATGCCTGTAATGATTTTTCAACTTCTTTTATTCAGACTGATTCATTATACAATATCTGTCCACCTCTTGATTGGAGTCGCAATGAATTCTTTGCATACCCTTTCTAATTGCTTAAATCTTCATCATTATCTTTAGCTCACTTTAATATCTATTATATTTTTCCTGAAGTTCTTCTGGCGGTGCATATTTTTGATTTAGTAGTATTTAATGGTTGTCATTGGAGTGTCCCTAGCTTCTTAAGTTAGTGGTGTGTTTTCCTAAGCATATTCTGAATTACAGCTTTCCTGTGATAATTTTAAGTGTCAAACTTGACGTCAGACTTTCTCATTTGTTTTTATTATTGAATTGTAAAAGCACTTGTTCTCTAGATGATATGGTCGTTTGATTATTGATAAGTGGCTTCTACTATTTAGCAGCAGTTAATCAAGTTTGGTGTTATATTTTCATTTGATGTTGTTTTTTTCTAGACTCCAAACTCTGTGCCATGGGGAGAACCTGGATCTGGATCAGGAGACCGGAGAGACGATAACCATGTCTCTCAGCATCATGGGCGAGGAACACATCATCACAACACTAGGAGACATCATGATGGAACTCTCTCATCGCCACCCCCAAAGCGTAGTCGTGCAGAATCCCCAGGCAGCACCCCTGCCCCTGTAACATCTGCCATGGACAGTATAAACCACCCCACACCTGATCATGGTGGTAGAGAATCTTTACTGGGACAGGCACTCGAAGGATCGACTCCACTTAACAGTCATCATTACCAGGTTAGAATGGAATTGCCATGCCTTTTTATCTTGTGGCTCACCCTGAAGTAAGCCTATAATTTTAGGATGACCTCAGTGATATCTGTTGCGAGTTTTATTTGTGAGAAGAAAAAGGAAGGACAAAGTGCACCAAATTCAGTTATCATCATGAGAGTAGTTATATTATTGTACTTTTGATGTATGTAGGACATGTAGGTTTGCAGATATACAGAGAAATCTCAATTCTTTATTTCTCTCTCACATTAACATTTTCCATAATGAAATGAGAATATTGCAAAATGCAGGTGCTGTAGTACATGAAGCTTTGTTAGGGACCATATAAAATGTCTTACATGTTGAAATTTTATATTGGAATTTCAATGCTGTTGAAATTATTATTTTTAGCTAGTGAATTTTCTCTTGTTTTCTGTGTGAGCTAGTTGTGTAATCATAAATAATTAATGAAAAATCTTTGAATAACATTGGGAATTTTTTGCTGCTTTAGTGATTAGTGTGTTACAATAAGTGCCTTTATGTTGTTTAGTAGCAATTGTTACATGACGGGTTGATCTGTAAAATTTTGAAATTTTTTAAGAATTGAAAACAGTTAAGCCGTGGCGTAATGTACTTTTGCAGAATGAGTAAAACTTGGTTTGAAACATATAACTTATTATGTGTGAATTTCTCTAGCAACTCATATTTTGAACTATTGAAAGGGGGATCATTTTAAAATGTGAGCTAATGTAACTATTAGGAAGATGAACAGGATTTAACATGGCAAAATTTTATTTGTTCAGTTGAATGTTTTGAAAATTATTTTAGAACTGCATATTAATAAAAATTCCCATGCCATTATGTTTTTACAGCAGTATGGGTGAGCTGTATATTGATTTGTCGAAAATTATTAATTGGTGTAGGTATAAGGAAAACTAAAATCTATCATTAAGAAAATTTAAACAATTCTTTTTTGTTAACAACTTTAAGAGTGTATATGATCATTGACATGCCGTTACTTGTCTATAGAAATTTGAAATATTATGAAATCTAAATATCATATTGTTTTTTATCCCATATAAATAAATTAGAAAATTGAAATTGAGAGTTTAATATTCTTTATGATGGAAATATGATGCTGAATTATGTGATTTATTTCCATTAGTACATGGAAGAAACATTTTCCATCTTCAAGGACTGTAGAAATGTTTTTTCAGAATCATGTGTAAGGCTCAGTAGGTTGGAAGAAGACTAAATAAGTTCTTTGGTCACAAGTAAGGAAAGAAGTTGAATTTTATTTCACTAAGAAGATTCATGTTGTTGGAAAATGTGGTGATTACATTTCCTTTCCCATTCCAAATGCAGGAAAATACCTGTAATGAAATAGGGTTCCTGTCCAAGTCATTCAAAAAGGATATTTCAATATATGCAGGGGAGAGTTAAAGTTTGCAGGGATTTTTGAAGCAAAAACTTGCTCAACTTTCTTATTGATCAGTCTTCAGTAGTGTCACTTTAGTGATGCCTGTTTTTAGTTATTTTTTATAATAAATCAGGGCATCGAACCGTTTTTTTTTCGCTCCGGTTCACTCAAAACACAAAATTTTGGTTCGGTTCCGGTTTCGCTCCGGCAAGCGTCAGTGAACCGGTTTTTTTCGCTCCGACCTTAAAATATTTTTAGGAAACTTTCAAGAATTGATTTATTAATTAAGTAATTTTCTTATTAAATCAAATACTAAATCTTCACTATAAAAATAGTGATATTTAAAAAACATAATCAAAACACGAAAATAAATTATTTAAATTTGAATATTCAGTATGTATCTTATTTATTTACGATTATATTTTGCATTGAATATTTACAAACCATACATGCTCCGCAAATTATTTCAACATATTAGGAAAGTATAAAGTAAATTATAAATGAACACATTTTCTGCGATAGAGTATTCTAAACTTATTATTTTATGCAAAGCATTCATCTCATTTTCTAATTTACTGTGCTTAGTCCTTAGTACTAAATTTTATCAAAATCCGCTGAATAGCTACAGAAAAAAATTGCATCCTGATAGGATGGGCAGACCGAAGCTAATGTGCGGTAAAGCTGGAATGCCTAATAATGAATTATTAATATTTTTATTTACAAATCGTGCGGTAAAATAAGAGATCGCGTTATCTCAATAGTGCCAGTCATTTGAGTAAGATATTACATTATTTTCATTAACAATTTGTAGATCACGTCCACTGCTCGTATTGTAGTAAAAACTGTAAATGCACGGCTTAATTTTTTCATTCAGAGATTACTTAAATGGATGAAAAAATCTATAAAATATCTATGAGGAAGAAGCCCGCAGAAATTAAGGGCCCGAAAATTCAGAAAGGCTGAGAAATGTTTATTAACATGATACAAATTTACGATGACTGAATATTTGTAATCATTTAAGAAGTGTGAGAATGTTAAACTTCGTTATTTCATGGAATTGAAATGATAAGTACCATTTCGAAAAATTATTACTAAGCGAAAACGTGATTTTCACCCGGCAGCAAATAAAAAACTTCTACGTACATCTACATATTACCCTGCAATCAAACATGCAAACAAAAAGAAAATAAGACATTCGGCCTGTCGTGAACTTTCTTCAGGCGGAGTCTCTAATGTGGGTTTCTGCAGTCGGTAAAATATTTCACTAAAAATAACAAATTCATTCATATTTAAATTCTCTTCAGCTTTAAGCAACCAGTACGAATATGTGTGCTCATTTTGAGATGCACTCTATAAAATAAATAGCAATTTACTAACCTGTAACAAAGGATAACCGAAGTAAGAATATCTCAAAACCACGACTGCGGAGCGATCCTTCCTGGATAAGTTTTAGAGAATGACTACCAGAATACAAGGGTTGAGTGGATATGGAGAGGGAGTGAAAGTATATGGGGACAATAACCTCCAACTTTAAGGAAAATCCAAGTTAAGAATCGGGATATATTTTTGCCTGGAACACACACTACGGGGTATGCTCGGGGGGAGGGTAGCAAGACAGAGGCTGTCTTCAAAGTACCGCCCAAGTTCCTTTCCAGTTATCTCGTTTAACAGGTAATCTCAGCAGGATGTATTGTAGACCCTCTCTCTATGTATTGAGATGCACATGGAAAATCCCACTATTGAGCCAACAGATATTGTCACAAAGACACATCCTTCTCAAGGCTGAGGAGAATGTGTTCTCAAGAAAAACCCAAGCTTTTTCTTATTCGGTTTCTAAACGTGAGGCTTTCAGAAAGACTCAAACTAAAGCAAAAGGAAAAACCATTCTTTCGCTCCCACTTTTTATGCGAACCAAAAAATATGGAACGAAATAAATAACGGTTTCGGTTCGGGTTCAGGAAAATATTTTTTTTCTGTTCGGGTTCGGTTTCACTCCAGGGAAAATAACGGTTTTTTCCGGTTTCGGTTCGGTTCCGGTTCGATGCTCTGTAATAAATGCCATGTTCAACCTTTTCCAGTCTGATTCTTTTTTAAATAAGGCAGAACATGGATTATTTGATTTTCCTACGTTAGAAGCCCATATAGTACTTCTTGAAAATGGTGGTTTTTTTCTTTTGATCTTTTAACACTTAACATTTGATTCAGTGACAATGAATTGCCATGTTGCTAAGCCTTGATGTAAATGCATTGATTCTGGTAAAGTTAATTTCATTTAAATTGAATCTGACTTTAGGTTTTTCAAATGTTAATATAGGAAAAAAACATCATATGTTCTGGTATTTAGTAATGTTAACCTTTATTTTGATTGAATACTGTTAGCTGGAGTATTTGCCTGTTCTGATTGCTTTCGGTATATTTTGGACATTAAATTCAATGTTATGTTATTTTCTTCACCTGATCCAGATTTTCAGAACCTAAGTATTAATCCAGTTTTGTTGGCATAGGGAGGAGCTTCGAGTGGAGAAGAAAGCAGCTCTGATGATGAGTCAGAACATAATGCAGAGGGAGGTGAGGGTAATACTAGTGCGATGGATACACCCTCTCTCCCACCTCCACCTAAGAGAGAACCAATGGAATATCATGATGACCTCCCATCGCATCATCGAGGGGTATCACCATCGCTTTCATCTGTTGACCTCATGAACACAAGTGGTCTTGACTTGCCCCGTACACCCACCTTCCCTGGAGCTCTTCTTCAAGGTATTTTCTTTTATTTATGAGAAGAATGGGAGTTTGTGTCATGAGTTTAACTCCTAAAGTATTTTAATGCCTGAAAGTTAGTTAGCCTTATTTAAATTCACATTGAGTAACAAAAATGTATTATTTGGTCATTGTTCAAAAAATGCTTGTCCAATCAAAATTCTCTTAAAATATTCATTAACACATTCCAAACGGTGAACAAAACTGTGATTTTCTCCTATGATTGAAATTTTTGGATCATTAAGGAATTATGTTAATTTGATAACATTTTGAAAGCACAGGATTTGTGGGACGGAGGACTAAAAAATTTCATCAACAACTTATTGGGGATCCTAAAACTGATTAAAGGGTCTAAAAGTGGACCAGGACCCCAACTCTGCTCCTTCAGCATATATGAAAACATAATGGTTCACTTGAAACGAGCTCGATATCGAGGAAATCAGGAGTGTTTGTTTTTTCTCTTAGAAGAAGCGTGGGGCTCCTTTTACGTGAAAAACAAACGTCCGCATGGTATTCCTCTCCCAACAGAGTGCCGGGAGGGCTCTCTGTCCAGAGTGCAAAATCAAGAAAGCCTGCCATGTGAGCTCTCCTTCCGGAATGTGTTAAACCCTCAAGCCGACAGCCTGAGCATGAACTTGTCGTATGTCATCAGTCCATGGAGCAGTTAAATGAGTGTGTTCGTCAAATGTAAATGTCGCATAAACCATGATAGGTTCAACATCAAATAGTCATTCATGAAAAGTATAGCACATTTTATACTGTCTTTCCTCTAATGTATTATACAAGTAAATAACAGAATTTACCGTATATATATTCTTTAACGAAGTGTAGAAAACCTCAACTGACGGGGATTTTGTGATTTACTGAAAGATCGCATATTGATGGTCTACTGTGACATAAGTAATTTCATAAATGACTAATTGAATTAGCAAGTACATGCTTGGACTGCCAGCTGGAGATGTTAAAAAATTATTCTCATGAATTTATTTTCTGAATCTCTGATACGATGTTCACGGTACAATTCCAAAACAAAGAATAGGATGCTGGTGCATAATAACACGCAGAAGATTGTATGTTAGTTCACTTCCTTATGTTAGTTACAATGACTTAAAAAGTAAAAAATTATTACCAACATAGTATATTCATTATCGATATAAAACAAGTTAGGAAAGTGTACAACGTATCACAAATGGGCGCATTTCGTGCAGTGGAGTATTAGAAAGCAATTATATACCTGTACGTAAGGGAAATTGCGTTTTAAAGTTCTTTTCTTCATCATAAATAATCCATTTTCTTCCTATTTAATAATATTACATGCACACGTAAGGAAATTAAACGTTTGTTTGAGAGATTGTTTATGTTAGCAACAATGAAGTAACCATGCAAGAAATTTTCAGTTCAACTCGATATAAGACTTTCTTGTTTGATTTTCTCGATAACGGCTACTCCTACAATAAAAATGTATAGGAAAGGAAATACTCCTTTTTACCAGTTCTACAACTTTTATTTGAAAAATATTTTGATATGAGCAATATTTTACGAGATATGACAAAAATTTAATTTTTTGTCTTCAGTAAAGTGGTACCCCTGATTGGCGTACATGAATCATTTTTGCGATTTTCTTATTATATTTGATTGAAAGTCCTTAATATCAAATTTCATGAAAATCCGTTCAGTAGAAGCCGAGAACGAACATGCGGACGGACGGACAGATGGACCGACTGACGATAATAGGCGCTCACGCTGCAAGCGAAACGCGTCTAAAAATAAACAAAATAGGTCAGAAAATAAAATAAAACAAGTTTAATGAGGTAGTCGTTGTTGAACAAGTAGTGTGTGTGTCAACTCCTTACTCTGCTACAACAAGTAGTCTTGAGTGACGAGTAAGCAAAATGAAAAAGCGTAGCTACCGAAACATTGTTCCATAATACATGAATGACAAATACCAAATCTGCAAATACCGGGGACCCACTATATAAGATTTTCTGGTAATATTGCCTCATTTCAGGCTGGTGCAAAGAAAATTATTCAAGAGTTAATGGAAATTAGAGATTCAGGAAAAAGTATGCTTAACATGTCCCTCATCATGTTTAAAATTGCACAAGTTCAAATACATGCTTAAATGATTTAGATAACTCATTTCCTCATAATAGTAGAGTATTGCATCAACATTTCAACCATCCTATAGATTGGGACTCAGTAGAGGGGTGGTTAGTGTGTCTAGCTCCCAATGCTAGGGTTGCAAGTTCAAATCCTGCTGAGGGCATGGTCGTGCGTGTTCGTCCTTGTTATTGTTGTTACACTATTCATTGTAATTGGCCTTGCACTGTTTCTGAATTCTTGCAAACAAATAAATATGGCTTATAAATTATAATGGAGTTTTCATACACTTCAGAAGCTACTATTATACAAACATTTATTAAACTTTTATAACTTTTATTAGGATTCTACTTAACCTGATCCTATATCCTTCCTAAGAAGCTTAGAGCAAATATGTGAATACCGTATTCACCTGAATCTAAGACGACCTTTTTTTCCAAATTTTCAGCTGTAAATATCAAGAGTCGTCTTACATTCAAATACGAAATATATTTAAGCATTTAATCAATGGTTTTTACAACAAATGGTATATTAGAGTAAACAATTCACAACAGCAAATTCAAGTACGTACATAAAGAAGTGAAATAAAGAAATAGTAATAACAATAAGAAAAACATGACGGGAATAATAATTATTTAGACTAATAATCATCGTCGACGATCATAACACAGACGACGTACTTTCATCTTGCACGTAATGGCAACCGCAATGTCAAAACAAATGAGAGCGGAAATCATTGGGTTTCCCCTTTCAAACGATGCACCGTGATTCACTAAGTGTGACAGTAATTTTGAGTTGTGCATTCTTGATTTAAATGCACAATCCTTAAGTTAAAATGACAGATCATGTTGAAGTACGTGGCACGAGTGCAAAGAGAAAGTTAACAAAGGAATTAGACGGAGCTAAGATACAAATTTTAAGCTGATCGTGATAAATTACGCCGAAAAAACTAATAACTGTGATGCGAGTAGAAAGTTCAGTGTATCTGAGGCAAATGTGCGTCGATGGAAACTCTCAAAACAGGAACTAGAAAAAGCCAAAGCCACAAGGAAGTCGCTCAGTGGTCCAAAATTAGGCCGATTTCATGGCATTGAAGAAGAAATAGTCAAGTTTGTGCGCACCATGAGGAAGAACGGTATGCCTGTTTCGACTGAAAGTATTATACTTAAAGCTAATGAAATTACTAGAGGACTTAATATATCATTGCAAGAATTCAAGGCCAGCAGAAGTTGGTGCGACGAAATAATTTTTCTTTACGGCGACGAACTTCGCTGTGTCAGAAATTGTTGGCGGTTTTAGCAGATGGGACTAAATTACCACCATATGTGATTCTAAAGCGGAAAACAATGCCTAAGAAACATTTGCCAAGTGGAATAATAGGTGTCAAGAAAAGGGGTGGATGACTAAAGAACTAATGAGAGATTGGTTATATGTGGTGTGGAATAGACGTCCAGGAGCTTTACTGAAACAAAGAGCAATGCTTTCACTGGATGCATTCAAGGACACATCTCTTGAAATTAAAAACATAATGAGTGCGATGAATATTGATCTTATTGTAATACCTGGAGGAATGACATCGCAACTTCAAGTTTTAGTTGTTGCTGTCAATAAGTGTTTTAAAAATAATTCAAAGGTTTTGTATTCTGAGTGGTTACAGAGTGGAACTCACACTTTAACACCAAAATGAAATCTTAAGAAACCTGAAGGTGCAATGGTCTGCCAATGGATCAAGGCATCGTGGCAACAAATAAATGCAAAAGTAATAGTGAAAGGATTTAAGAAATGCTGCTTATCTAATGCCATGGATGGGAGTAAGGATGATGTTTTGTGGGAGACTGATGATGAAGTTGAGAGTGATAAAGATAGTGAGCATGAGGAAAATAGTGACGGTTGCATAGACAGTGATGATGACTAACACAATAAAATGATTTTATGCAGCACTTGGATTGAAATGTTTTTTTGTTGTCCTGAAATGAGTATATTCTTTCAATGTATTTACTTTATTTTTAATGTTATCTTAAAATGAATGCTACCATTTAATTTGTTTGAAAACCTGAATGGTTCTATTTGTGATGTGATCTTATGATTTTAAAATGTTAAAAGACAATGACATTCAAGAAAAGTATAAGAGAAAATAAATATTTCACAAGATTTATAATTTTTGTAGTCATGAAGGTCAATTTGAGCTTTTTTCTCTTTTGGAATCATCAAAATGGGGGGTCGTCTTAGATTCAGGGTCGTCTTGGATTCGGGTGAATACGGTAATTACCATAATTTTCCGATTATAATATGCATTTTTTTCACGAAAAATTGACAAAAAGTTAGGGTGCGTATTATATATGGTAACAAGTGCATACAACTTTTTTAGTAAGGAAATAATTTATATTTTCGGACATATTTTTACCAATAAATTGTACATTTCAATGCATTTCGATGACATTCCTTTAAATATCGTTTTTCAAAACAAAAATAAGAATAATTATTTATTTGCTTTAACTGTCCAAATCTTAGCCTCTGAATTCATTATTGCTGTCCTCAAACAGTTCGCCAGCGCTTCTGTTCTCTCTCATCGTCAGTGTAGTAATTGGTGTCGCTGAGAACGTCGTCTTCATCCTCACTATCCACTTCGGTGAAATCATCATCCCATATGATGTCGTCTTCAGAACCATCCATGGTGTTTGTGAGGCAACACTTTTTGAAGCCACATGCTTTTTAAGAAGAAATCATTGCAAATTGCGAAACAAATAATATTCTACATGCCTCGAGCGGCTTGTATGAAGAGAGAGTCAGAACTAGATGTGATATTCACGTAAACTATCTCGCTTGGCGGTAATGCAAGAACTGTTATTCCAACTGACCAGATTATTACACAATGCGACATGGAGAAATGTTTTTATGCATTGTATCGATCTTTAAAGTGAGAGTCAAAATGATATAGACGTAAAGTTTTTGTAAACACTCATGCACATATCTCACTTCGCAGCAAGGCGAGAACTGTCTCGATACTGCTAATAACCAAGGGAAAAATTACAGTGATCTTTTTACAAAAAATGAGTTGCATATTATACATGGTGATAAAGCAATTTTCACATTTCACTCATAAAAACATGGGTGCGTATTATATAGGGTGTGTATTATAATCGGAAAATTACAGTATTTATTTGAGAAACTATTGTCAGCTGTGACTATGAAAAGCTTTATTCCTCTCAGCCCCAGTGGTGCCATATGGCACCATGAGTTTCATATGCATGTATTTTAGTTAACTGTCGGCAATGGTGCCATATGGCACCACATCAAATTTCATTAAAAAAATGAATATTTAAACAATATTTTGCATAAATAGTGATGTCTAGGGTATTATCTTTCACATATATAAAAATCAATTTTTTTCGTTGAGAAATAAAAAATTGGGACTGAAAGGGTTATTTGTAAAAAGAAAGCGTTTAAGTTTGTTCATTTCTTATCCTTGGCTATAAGTTTTGATACTTACCGTATATGACTGAATATAGCCCCCCTGTTTTTGGCCAAAAGCGAAGTGCAAAAGTTGGGGGGGGGGCTATTTTCGGGCACTAAAAATTAGGTGGGTACAAACAAGTGTGCAAAGCTTCAATAATGATGAATTTCATTCGAGTCAGTAAGTGTTTCTACCCATTGTAAGACTAAACTACTCGGGTTGCGAATATTTATTTGCAAGGCTGATTGACGTCACCATATAGGAAGGATTTTTCTATTACCTGATCGCTCTCATTATTGTCAAATTGCAAGTTTTACCATATTTGCTCGTGTAAGCCGAGACCTCGTGTATTCCACGCACCCCGGTTTTTGGGCCAGCTCTAGGGAAAAAAATTTATTTGAGCCGAAAAAGGGTTTTTTAAATCACCAATTCCTATTTCTAAAAAATGCTACGCTCAAGTTAAGCATCTTCACATTCCTACGTGACGAATTTATTGGGTGATCTCTCTATATCGGTACTAGCAGAAATCTCGGTAGTCCTCTTTTGTTAAACACGTAACTGTTTTTGTGGTCACATTGGTCATGTTCGCAGAAATCACTCCGGTAGTGATCATTCTGCTGTACGTAATTTTCCAGCCATATGGTCACTGATCCCTACCGTAGCGGTCGTCATTTTTTTGGCGAACTAAAATTATGATCAGCAATCATTCAATGATCACCACGGAGGCTATGACTTTCATAGACGTATCATAGAATAAAGGAAGCATGCCGTATCTGAACATGGTAGGCGTCGTCTGCCGTGAGAACAAAACCCCCACCAACCCGAACTGGTCGCGCATGCGCCGTGGCCTCCGTGACGATTGCAGCAGAAGACTTCGTCGAGTTTGGGGAGCACCCGTTAATAAACTTAAAACTCATTTAAAATTTTTATACAATGAATGAAAATGACTAAATACACCGAAATTCAGAAATAGAATAATAGATGCGGCATGGGTGCTAGCTTAACGTATATTTGTTTACCGACACGACATTTTGGGAAAAAAGGTGAGCGGCAAATAAAAGAATTCGTGTAAGACACGCACCCCCTCTTTTCCACCAGCATTTTGGGAAAAAAGGTGCGCAGCTTACACGAGCAAATACGGTAATACCAACAAAATTAACCTTGCCCGAGAATGGACTAATTGCCTGGCTAAGCTCGAATTGTTAATTACACAAACGAAAGATAGATCGAAATATGAGCAAAGTGCGAATTTATATTGCTGCATAAATTGGTATGTTATTTCGACTTGCTAATATTGCTGCATTAATTAGTATGTTATTTCGACTTTTTAAAGTTTATTTTTACTCCCTAAAAATGTATTTTTGTTCAATTCCTTGTCAAATATCTCTCTCGTTAGTATACCCTCTGAATTCTGAGGAACAAATCTGAAAACCTTAAAATTCCAATTAGCATGGCGTTTTATCACTCGCTAATTGGTACTTTTTTATTAAATGAGTGCAAGTTTGATATTTCTTCAAATTATACATGTTTCATGACATTAAAGTCCTAAAAATAATCGTCCTTTCAGGGTATTAAAATATTTTCTAGATTTGTGTGAGAAAAATGGGTAGAGGGGCTATAATCGGGGGGGGGGGGGCTATATTCGGTCAAATACAGTAATCCAAATTGAAAAAAATACATGCATTAGAGTGATAAGTTGCTGCAATGTATTTTACTCAGACATACTTAATAATAATCTCATTATTAAAGGATGAATGCATGGAAACTCCAAAAATTTACTCTTGGAAAATTTTACAATTTGTCTTAAAAAGCATATAAACATATCGTTAATCATATTTATTAATCATATTTATAATATGCAGTCCAAGAATAAATTTTAGCTCCTTGCCTGTAAATCCTGCAGTGCATTTCTACAAGAGAAATTCATATTATTTCAACTGTAGGTATTAAATGTTATAAGTTTTTACTCAAAAGAATATCAAGTTTATGGAAAACTAGAGCTGAGGAAGAGAAATTAGGAGTACACACTTTTCAGTTTGTTTTTATGTATAATTGACTTTAAGAATATTTCATTGACCGTCACAGAAAATTTTATAATTTCAAAAGCCTGATTGGTCTCTGGAAATCTGGAGTTCTAGAAAAAGCAGAAATTATTATCACTCTAATCAAAATATTAATTTTTAGTTTGAGTAAATGTTGGGTAAGCCTGTGTTTTAGTTGTTGTATTTGTGTGTCAAAGATTTTATAAAATTTATTTTATGTATTTAACCCTCTCACAATTGGAGCGGCCAAAAAATACACTTTAGAATTTGCCTCCGAGAACTCTGATTTGCCAACTTTTCTTGCTGTAAAGATGTAATTTTCATGTAACCACAAGAAATTGTGTTTCTCTGCTTTTTTCACGTTTGAGTTTCCAAGTAATTTTCCCAGTTTTTTATTGAAATTCACATTTTTTTAAAGAAAAATAATCCCAAAATGGATGAAGGTAATTCCTCATCTTCCGATTATGAAATTGTGAGTTATTCTGGTGAAGAATTTCCCGGTTTTGAATTTGAAGAAGTTTTGTCTGGAACAAGAGGCTTTGCAGGAACTTTCCAGGCTACAGACCGCGAATAGGTTGTTAAAGTTTCCGATTTTGGTTGTAAGCTATGCGGGGTAAACCTGTGTAAAAAATCTGGATATCATACTGCAATATCACGGAATTAATGACTTTAATTTTATTAAAATCATCTTCATATTTCTAATAAACATCTTTAGAAAAGAAATAAATAAAAATCCTATTTAGTTTATACAATTTTTATATTAAAGGCACTTATAAACCTAAAAATAAATGAAATTTTGATGTGAGGTGAGTGTCATCTGTTGTGATAGATTCTAAAATTTCTGTATTAATAACATATCTAGTGTTAGGATACTAATTAACAAAATTTGAAAGCATCTTAGTATAAAAGTTGTGTGGCTAATCAGCCGATCATAAATCTACAGGGATGTTTGATGTTTCGGATGTTGATGGTTGTTATTACATTTTCCATGTTTTAGTATTTAATATCTTGATCCATCATCAGACCAGCTTTGCAAAAGCCACACAACTTTTATATTAAGATGCGTTCAAATTTCATTAATTAGTATCCTACCACTAGATATGTTATTAATATGGAAATTTGAGAATCTATCAGAACATATGACACTCACCCCATGCCAAAATTTAATTTATTTTTAGGTTTTTAGTGCCCTTAGTATAAAAGTTGTATAACGTAAAAAGTAATTTTTATTTTATTTATTTTTAGGTTTTTAGTCTTACTAAAAGACAATTCATTGTTTTTATTTCCCTCTCTCCTTCCTTCCCTCCCTCCTTCATTCCCTCCTCTCCTCCTCCCTCCTTCCCTCTCTCTCTCTCTCATATTAAAGCATTCAAAGAACACTTTTCTTATGCTTAGGAAGACAACAATGTAAGCTCGAGGTTTAACAATGTTATTGTTGTCAAGGCAACATCCCGCTAAAAAGCAGATTTTTCCCCAAAATATCTGAATTAAACATATAATTTGAGCGTTTTCCAACTGAAGGTGGAAATTGATGATAAGAACATGAAACTCAATTCATTTTTCTTTAAAACAGTACATTTCCGAAGATAATAGTTCAATTTCTTCCTATTTAAATTTGCAAATTTGGAAAAATCACTTTTTACATGTTATCTAATGGGAATTGGAAATTATCCCCTGGAGTCGAACCCGGGAGTTTTTCTGAGATATGCAAATTTTTACGTTGGTGGTATACCATAACCTACAAACAGTCAAAATTTCATACTCCTAGCTCATATGGAAGTGTCCAAAATGCATTAGTTACGGGGATTTGAGAAACTACATACACTATATAGTTATAGTAAAAGTTGTTTAATTATAATTTTTTTGTATTCCAAGATATTGTGGCCATGCTAAATTTCTCTGAACTTTTAGGATCAGACAATGAGCGGCGTCTCCGGTCTTGAAAGGATTAAATTTGATTATAAACCATCAACATGTCTTATTTTTAAAATATCAGCAAACTTGAGATTTTTTTTATTACTCTTGATTTTATCATGTTTTGAAGAAAATTTTTCCCCCGTAATTGATAAGTTTACATTATGATAACATTACTGTATGCAATAAAGCTATTTGTAATTTTTGTTATCCTAAAAATCTATTTAAATATTGGATCTGTGTTAACAATTATTTCCTTCTATTATTATTATTAGGTTTGCCAGGTCTTCTTCCAGGGCCTTCTGGACTTCATAACAGTACTCAGGATATTAATTATGGTAAGTAATAAGGATTTGAATTCTTTTCTATGTATGTTTTAGTAGTGCTACTTCAACATAAGGTATTGGTTTATGCGACTTAATAAAAATATAATATTTATTGTTTCACATGAAGCCATTTTATAATGCACATTATTTGTTTACTAGTATAATATTAAATAATTTCACATATTGCATTAACGCATAAATGAAAGACCATTTCCTCCTCTGCTTTCTCACATTCATTATAAAATTTGTTATATGAATGAAGTTCATTTGATTTTCTTATTTAAAGTATTTAAAGCAGGCTAGGTATTCTTTTGATATACCATATAATTTATTTAAGATAATGGGTATGCTTTAGAAGCTTAGGTATTTGTTAATGAATTAATTTCTAAGGTTAAAAACTGACTGAAAATTAATTCCATATCAGTAGCAGAAAATATAAATGATTGTAGGAAGAACAAAATAATAGTTGGCAGCAGAAAGTTTGAGAGAATTAATAGGGTTGAATTCGATTATAACATGTCATCAAAGGTAACCTTTGGTTTGAAAGAAAGATCTGATCTACTTTTGTTTGACCTTCTATTTTACATTCTGGTGCAAATAAGAATTTAACTATAACTGGTGTATAATTATTCTATAACTACATCAAGAAAAACTTTGTATACTGCATATGTGTTATCTGTTCCCTTCTGTACCTATTAATCCTTTCCATGGGAGGTCAGCTATGGCTTTCACACTTTTGTGGGGCTGTCAGCTTCCGCAGACAAATCAAAATATTTTAATTATTTACCATCTGCTGGAGTCCATGAAAACTTGGAAACAACATGGATGTACAGTGAAATCTTTCAAATTTGCTATCCTTAGGATTGAGAAATTGTAGTTTTTGGTGGGTGGATTTTCATGAACTTACATACTGACCTAACAAAATAGTTTTGAAAATTTAAATGGCAAATACCATGGTATTAGGATTGAAAAATATTGGTTAAGGAAATATAAAATATTTAATAAGAAATAAAGAGCAAATTTTGGCAACTTTTTGCTGTACTTATCAAATCATCACCTCTTCTTAATTGAAGAGCTAATGATTGAGAGATACAGTCAAGCATCGATAATTCGAAAAGCATGGGATATGGGCTATTCCAGATCACAGATAATTTTGGATTAAAAACAATGGGGTATTCTGGGGATGGGTTATATGGTAAGAGTACCAGCGGATACATTTCATATTAATAAAACAGCTTTTGTTGAAAATATAGCATAATAGAAAATAAAATATCTACATATTCGAAGTAAAAGTTACTATATAAATTGGCAACATTTAAAGTCATTAATATACATAATTCTTTTTATTATGTTCTGTGCATGACAACCATCACAAACAAAACAAAAAATGTGATAAAGAGATAACAAAATATTGCATACTACCATATCAGCAACGATTACGCGTACATTGTTAATGTATGCGTAATAATTCTTAATGTCATACACTTGTTCCGACATGGTACAGTAAAAGCTGTGTTATCAGGCTATCTTGGGGATTGTGGATATCCGATTAGAAGAAATAGCCAGTTTGGGGAGCGTTTTTTGATTTTGACATTGCAAATTTAGCAACAACCATACAAAATTGGGCTTAGGTTCACTACCATACTCCCCAAACAAAACTATGCATGGGGTTTGCATTTTCCATTTTAATTCTTTCACCTGTAGTTAGATCTAGATACTATTTACCCGTTCTTATTTCATACGTTGCTACACTTACATGCAAAACAAAAGACTACTGAAGAGTTTAGGGTGTCTGGGAAGTTTGGGGAGTACGACAGTGAATCTGTTCCCAAAATTGAATTTATTGGATTATATCCTTCTTATTTATCTTTATTTACTCTTATTAGAAAAGGACGAAATTATTTAATTCTTCACGTTTATTAATTGATTTACTTGTCTCAGAAGATGACACAGATTTCATTAATTTAGCCTTCTGAGCCCTGAGCGTGGAAGATCCGATGTTGAATTCTTTTGCTATTGCTGCTCTACTTTCTCCTTTTTCCATTCGTTTGATCAGCTCCAGCTTTTGTGTAAGCGTTAAAATAACTTTTTCTCTTCTGTCCCTTGCTTTTAGGTATTTATTTTGATGCCATATTCAATGGATGGATAATTTTTTTTAATAATAAAAAGTGATAAAACGAAATTGTAGAAATATGCCAAAACATCTAGACAATGCAAATGGCTTACGTAAACAAAAATGCCATGCCCACTCAGGACCCCAGAAGTATACAGAGTAAATACATAATATATATCTAATATTTTAAGAAATTTTAAAGTGGAAGTTGTGGTATTACACAAATACAATTCATACAAAAATTCATAAAAAAAGAAAAGACAAAATGAATTGTATTTGTGTAATTGCCAGTGTCTAAGGGTGGCCGGTTTCTAAATAGCCGGATAGCACAGCTTTTACTGTATATGGAACAAAGCTGCCGCACCGACGAACCTTGGTCAAGTTTATTTAATAATTGCACTTTTTCCTGAATTGATAGAGTTTATTGCTTTCGCTTACAAGACATGGTTAGGGTAAATTAAATTAATACTAAATTGTATTTTCTATAAAAAAAATAAAGCACTAGATACTGCGTTAACTGCATGTGTGTGCACTAGGGTGTGCCAAAAATGAAAAAAATTTGAAAATTTATCGCAACAACCCGTAAAAAGTTTCCTTTTGATGCAAAAACACTCCTTGCAGAATTTGGTGGAAATCCGATTACTTTTAGAGGTCGCTATTTTGTTTCAAAGTTTCAATTTTTATGCGAGAATATCATTGTCACATATTCCTTCATATCTCGTCACCTGTAAGACCTACAGAAAATTTTGTTTAACGTGTTCAGTGCGGCAGGGATATTGCTGCCTGCTCCCCCACCCCCCTACCTCTCCTCTTCCCCACCCCTCTCCTGCTCCTCCCTCGCCCGCCGCTTTCCGTCCATCCGAGCTGCAAGTCTGTGCCTCTCCAGCGCTCGCTCTCGCTGCTTCCTGGAAATATCCCTCATGCTAGTAGTATCTCGTGCGCATTTCTGCAGTCGCGCTCAATATGCAGCAGAGGAGTGACACCAAAGTTTGGCTCATAGGCCAGCCGAATGATAAAATATTAGGATGTAAGCTTCCATCAACCCGTCAAGTATTGCAGTTGTTCTTCCATTGCCACAACACACTGAAAGAGACACTAAGGCACAGTGCTACGCATGCCGTCGAAGAAGCTGTCAACTTCTGGAATAAGGCCAGTATACCAACGCAGGCGGTGAGTCGTGCAACCGACAAGCTGCTCATAGTCCACAAATGATGGATTAAAGAAAAACCGAAACAATCAGTCTGAAACTCAGAGAGCTCATAGAGAGGATTTCACTAAAGATGTGGACTGCATATTTGATATTGTTCATGAAAATGCCTTGACACTGATGACTGTTAAAGAAGACCAGGAATTTCTCCTTGCGCAAACGGAGCATGATTGAGGAGGTGTTATGGGATCAGCAGATGTGAAACTGGCATTGAAGGAGAAGAGATCATTAACTAGATCAGAAAGAGAGACAGCAAGATTAGAGAAGGAAGCCTCTCGTCGCAGAAGCTCTGAACTTAAAGTGGAATTGGAGGGAAGTAGTGAGGAAGACAACCAACATGATGACGATACATCAGGAGAATACCGGGTGGTCAAAAATCGGTGATGATTTCAAGCAGCCCGGGGCATTTCACAGAGCGCATTGGATGGCCAAGGCAATATACAATATGTTCTGAAAATTTGGCTCTTTAGGGCAGAATTTCATCTTGCAAGAGGAGATGTCTTCCGAGCATCAACTGTTTTTATTGTTTCTGCATATGTCGAGTTCTGGTTCACATCTGCTGCGGCTGTGCGGGCTCTGGACAATGATCTATGATTGCTGAAACAATTAAAGAAGGAAGCCGGGCGGTCACGTTTGTGGAAGGCAGCATATGACAAATTTTCGAACCATCTATGGTACCTGAGTGCTTTAATGGTTCCCCTTGCATTGTTTGACCTCATGGTGACAAACGAAGCAAAAAAGAAGATAGTGGAGGCTTTTCGGGAGAGGGATGGCCTGGAAAATCCACCAAAGAGCTTTCATAAGGGAAGGCGATGTGGATTGTCTGGAGTTCCACGATTTTGCCAGCAAGCCATCACTTGTTTTCTTTGAACGCCTTGGTATTTCTCCTACATTTATGGACACTGAGCCGACAGAATGGGAGTCACATGATAGCTTTAAGGAAGCTCTTCGCAAAGTGCAGCATTTGCGCGTCATGAACGACAGCGCAGAAAGAGGTGTGGGTCTGATGGAAATGCACAATACCTTTCTTACAAATGGAGAAGAGGATAAACAGGCTCTTCTTCAGACTGTAGCAGAGCACAGGAAGACCTTTCCAAAGTGTACTAATGCTAAACAGTCGTGAAAATTAGCAAAATATTTTGTGTATTATGTGACATGTTTCACAAGTTTTCCTTACATTTTGTGTTATATTTTTGAACTTCTTGACATTAACTAGCATAAAGCATGTATTAAGTTTCATTTCTTACCAATCCAAAACTCATGTATTGAATAATGGTACTGTTTAAGCTTTCCAGCTGGAAAAAAACGTGCTTGCCCCTTTGAGGTAGGCAATCTAAAAATCTAAAACACGTCCCTCAAAACCAGTATGGGCCAAAATCGATAGAACACCTCAAAACTAACAATTTACCTTCTCAAACATATTCTGTAGGTCTTATTGGTGACGAGATATGAAGGAATATGTGGCAATGGTATTCTCACATAAAAACCGAAACTTTGGAACAAAATATCGACCTCTAAAAGTAGTCGGATTTACACCAAATTTTGCAAGGAGTGTTTTTGCATCAAAAGGAAACTTTTTACGGGTTGTCACGGTGAATTTTCGGAAATTTTTCATTTTTGGCACACCCTAGTGTGCACCTTTGTTTGTATTTGTAATGTTTAAATACACTGCCTAGGTTTGGAATAGACTGTAGCGCCACAATGCCATGGCAGCTGTTCAGGAAAGTACATAGTTGGGAATCAGTCTTTTCGGATTACGGGTGGTTTTGGACTAACGAATTACGGACTAGCGATGCTTGATTGTACTGTTATTATGCATTGGCAGAGATCAGGGTTATATGAAAAGTAGGTAATCTAAGGTGGGAGAAAAGGAAGTTGGAGGATATATTTAGATCAGAGTAAGGTTCATTCAAAACATGATTTTGGTTAGCATTTTTTATAATAGTTGGATCTGGATGTTGGTATACCAGATTTGAGAGATATTTCTGTATATCATTAGTTGTGTAACCTTGTTTATAAACATGATACCTTGTTTAACAAAGCTAATTTACAATATTTAGCCTTATAACTTTTGATGGTGAAAACTTATGAGGATAATGTATCATTTAAAAATATATTAAGCTTAGTGTAAACTGTGTTGGTTAGTTGATTTTAATCTAAATACTAGATTAAATCAGAAAACATTGATCTTTATTTGAATTTATTATTGTCAAAAAGCATTATCCAAGTTTATATGGAGATCCCAATATGTTCATTATTTAGAAATGATGAGCGTGTAAATAAGTATGATTTTATTTTATGATTTGCCTTAAACTGTGCATCTTTGTAATTAGAGGTGATTTTTTTCAAAGCATGTTACAATATTTCATGTTTTATTTGAAGGCAAAATTGATCTAGGATTAATTTTTTATCTTAAAATGGGGTGAGGTAAAAAAAATTACTGTTCTTGAACTGATTTGTTATAGTTTTAAGACTATCACAAATATAAATGGCCCTAAATTCCAGAATAAGCACTTAGACAAAAAATTGAATAGTTACTTACTTATCTTAGGTTACTCTGTTTGTCACAAAGTTATTCCCACCTTAACAACCAAATATACAGGCAAGTAATGACACAGATGGGAAATCCTTTACCCGTTTCTATCAGATCTTTTCATTAACTACTTTGAAGAGGAATGTAAGAAGTCAAATCCTTCTCCTTGACAAGTATTAGGTATGTCAATGGTGTCTTTGCCTTGTTTGATATGACATCATAACAACATAGAAGACTTCCTATAAGGCTTTAACAGGCAATATCTCACAATCAAATTCACAGACAAAGTAGAAAACAATAACTGCCATTTCTTAAATTTACTCATAAGAGAGAAAGAAAGCAAAATAGAATTTGACATTTACAGAAAACCCACACACAACAGCACTTAAATCCATAATAATTCATTTCAACAATAGACAAAATGGCAGCCTTCCATATATTGGTACACAGACTGGCTAACATGCATCTTAATCTATGTAACTTCGACAAAGAATTCCATAAAAAAATTTTAAATTGCCACAGAGCACAAGATGCAAACCATTGGCTGAACGTTCATAAAAGAAAAAACGCTGCTAAAATTTTACAAATAACCACTATTCCAAAAAAGTCAGTTGACAAGAAACAAACACATTAAACTTCCATATTTTCCACCCCTCACCAAAGGGCAATAGCAGGGGTTTTCAACCTTTTTTTACTTGCGTACCCCTTTGACCTTTTACTAATGGTCACGTATTCCACAGAGCAGTTTCTATAATCCCAAGTACATTTAAAGTGATAATAAAATTAATGATACTTGTATTAAGATAGATAACTCATGATTATAACTTTAAAATTCACAGTTTTGACATGTTTTTCTGTTTTAAGACGTTATTCTTAATCGTCACATTGTAACTTTTGATTCTGAAGTCATGCACGAAAGACAAAGAAGAACAATTATAATATTTAACACTTTTGTGTTCCCCTTCAAAACTCTTTATGTATCCCTAGGGGGTACGCATACTCTGTTGAAAATTCCTTAAAACAAATGCTCATTTTTCAATTTTTGATACGCAAGTTCTTATTTTGGAATTTATTCTGTCATAATTCTCTAGTTAAGAATTCATCAATGTATTTCCATAAATTAAATTGTGATACTTAAAATAGATTAACTTAAAAATAATTTATTTAAAAAAATTCATTTGACAATAACAAAGTAAAGGTGAAGGGAATTATTCTTTGTAAATCAGCCCTTTTCATTGAGTACATTCCATTGTAGATTTTTATTTTGCTTTCAAAATTTTGATTTTGACAAATTTTATACATTAATTTTTGTTACATGATTGTGTAAGTTGCTCTTAATTTTTTATCCGAGGATTATTACTTCTTTTGAAACTTACTGCAGCTCTATTTGCATGAAAAATTTCATATGTGATGTACTCCAAGTTTTTGTGTTCATTTTTTTCTTATGAAGAACTCATTGAAAAGTTTGAAGATTGCATTAGATTTACTTTAGAAATTTTTAATTTTGATAGGTCATTTATACTTATATAATGAACTACTACAAATTGTAATTGTCATAGAAGTTAGTTTTTTAAGAAGTTGTTTGTCAGTTATTCCCTGGTACTAGAATGTTCACAATTCTCATTTGAATTCCCCAGTACAATATTCAGTTCTTGATTGACAAATACTGCATTGGAGGCATTAAATGTTTGATTGCTGAAGGAATAAAGGTATGGGAAATTTTTATTTGGTGGTTCATCTTTATTAGGTCTCTTATCTATCAATTTGTCCTTGTCAATATCGATTTTTATAAATTTTTTCTGTAACTCAACGGCTTCTTATTCTGATGTAGAATATACAATGATAAGAAGGCTTCATGTGGTACTTCAGATTAGTGACATTGTCTTCATTAGATAGATCTTCATAGAAACAAATGGAATGGCAGAATTTCTTCTTTTCAAAGAATTGTTTGAACCAGTTTTATGTACATTGTCATCATTTGATAGTTTTGTTGCAATGAGTGAGTGGTTTTCGACTTATGCATGTTGCTGCTATACCTCAAATTCATTTTCTAACTGTTCATCAACTCTATAAATTGGATTCTACATTCTTGGTGCATACAAATGGAAATGATTGAGGGATTGCTTGACTTTATTGCATGTCCTTAAATTAGCTCATGATTAAATGGATTTTAGAGATTTAAATTTGACTGCATTTTTAGGCCATAAGAAATACCAGCTACATATAAGCTTTTGTCTGGAGTTTGGCGTTTAATCTTCTACTTCATTATCATTAGTTCTTATCAGCATTTTACTCATAAGGTCTTTTCTTTAGAGTAAATGTTAAATTATGACTATTAGCCTATTTTTCTTTTATCCATGTGTCAGAGAAATAATATTTTGATCCATGAATTCTGCTTTCTTGCCTGTTGTTTTCTGTTTATCTTATGAACTTTTGTGAGTCTTGTGAAATTGTGAAGAGCAAGCCCATCAGCTCTATTTGCAAAATCATCAAAAGATATTGTTAACTTCAGGGATTCAGTGAAATAGGAGTTTTCCTGGAGGATTCCTAAATTTTCGTTATTCCCTAAATAGTTTCTCTAGAGAACTTTCACTTCTTGAATTGTGCCACTCTAAGTACAGTACATGGTTGCTATCACAGAGTTGAACTCTGCTGCCTCTGTCAAATCTTTTCCGGGTGTGGATAGAAATCAAAACCCACGCTCCCCGTGCTTGCAGGGGTGGAGCCCCGGTCGGTCCCGAACGACGCCACCAACTCCCAAGACCACGCACCAGATCCTCATCCTCCATCTTCCGATGCCTCTAGCCCCTCCTCTCCTAATCTCTTGCCAATGCAGGAGAATGCTGCCCCCTCTTCCCGTTTTTCTGACCCATCCCGGCCAACCTGCCCCTTCTGTGGCCGAACATACAGCTCCCCATCCAATCTACGGCAACACGTGTCAAACGTCCACGTGCGCACAGATGAGGACTCGTGGGAGGTGTGCGACGTGTGTGGCCGGCGCTGCAAGACACGTCACTACCTTGTCAACCACAGGCTGCAAGCTCATGGAATTCGAGTCCGTCCTCGGTGGCCACAGATGTTTCAACCAATGTAGGAGAATCCCTCCCATGGCCATCTTGGAATCCCTTGTTGATTGCAAGGGTCATTGCAAGAGATGCATCACTCACACTACGATGCATATCATGCATGTAGCCACCCCTGAGAAGGAGATGCAGGGGGGAGGGTTAACAGATTTGACTGTGCTTTATTGATTGATGAAGGATCTTTGACATTACTTTTTAGTGAATGTTTTCAAGTAAACTTTGGTTTACAAAGACTAATAATTTATTAATGCCAGTGTTGATATTATATAGGGGATATTAAGGTCCTCATATCTTGTGCCTCGTAGATGATTGTTTCAGCTGTACATTCCTATTAGTGCCTGTGAAGGTGTTTGGATTTTATAAACATGCTCTTCTTGGGCTAGAGATGGAATACCAATGGTATTTGATCATTTATCATAGTTCCTGATGCTTCATTAGTGCTTTAATGGCTTCAAAGTTATCAATGGACTGCAGTTATGGTGTCAACATAATGTAGTTGGTTTATGTTTACAAGGAACATTTGTAAATGCTTAAAGGAGCCAGAGTGTATGCTGCTGTTGCTCTAAGAGTAAGGATTTGTATTTGTAAGGTCTATGTTAGTAAGGTCACAGTTCTTGTAAGAAAGAATGGAAATGTAAAGAAATTGATGTAAGCATACTAGGGAAAATGAAGCTGAAGTATCTTTTTATAGTACACATCTACAAAGCTGCCAAACTTGATTATGAAGTAACAGTTTTAGTCCTAGAAAAGTTTAATAATGGACAGTGAGTTTTAAATGCTACATCTAGCAAACATTTTGATATTTTTTGTGTTTTTATAGGCTTTTAAGATATACTGGTGAACTTTACTGTCTTCAGGTATATAAAATGCAAAAGAAGGAAGTTGTGTAATTTTTATTGCTATAGAAAATGAAAGAATTTGAAATGGATAGGGTAGCATTCAGTCATTACATCAATATTGGCTGCGTAATGGTTGAAGTAGTAATGTCTTTTATCATGGTTCTGTTGATTTGAGTACTGTCATTTCAATTAGTTATTAGTCAGCAGTTAATCATTATGCCTGCTAGCTGCATTTAAAATAATAATTTATTTTAAAGTCATAACTTTGGCAATGATGAATGCTCATTTTGCTTTGTTTCTCAATAATAATTCTCCATAATCACTGTCATAAAAAAAACAAAAGCCAACAGACAGTACTCTTACCTTATTTTAGAGCTTGCTGAAGGTATTATAATGTACAGCCAGATTTAATTCATAATAAGGCCATCTTGTTTTGATCTGATTTTTATAAAGTATAGTTTCTTTATTGGAAGTGCAAGTGCTTAAATTGATGAATGGATTTAAACATATTTATGAAGACTAATTCTTTTTAAAACAAGTTTGTATCTTATTTTTGTCTAAAAATGGTACTGTTTTCATGGTTTTGTTTTAATGTGGCAGTAGAAGGAATAAGTTAATTGCAGCCTTGGGAGCTTGAGGATAAACATTAATTGCTTAGAAACTTTAAGCAGTTTGAAAGAAAATTCTGCCTTGAATATAGATGTTCATGAAATTTTATTATGATATATTTTCACTATAGCATCCTTAAAACCATGCAGGTATTCATATGCCTCCAACCTCTAGTCTCAAGGTATGCACTAAACTTGACTTATGGTTGAAGACCAATCCATATGCCTTATGTTATCACTTGACATACCAGCAATAAAGATCTTATTTCATACATAGACAAATATGTTCTATGAATTAATTTAAAGATAAATTAATGTATCAGAATTGATAGATGAGTTGCTGAAAAAGGAATTTATGTATAGAAAGTCAGTGACAGTACACATTTCATATGAAATTTCTCGATGATGTGCAGTTTCCCATCGAGTTTGAGATAGTTATAGGCCTAATATGACTTTAGATTGCTAAAAACAATGCCATGAAATTTTAAGCATACATTCATAGATATGCTAGCTGGTACCTACGTGTATCCTAATTTATGCAATCTTCCAATTGAAGCATAAATATTGATTAATGGAATAAATACTCATGGTTGTAATGTATACTGATTCATTTGAAGTTGCATGGTGGAATATTAATTTGGTTCTATTACAAACTAAGACTTGAAATCATTTATTAAAAATATACAGACTGATTGGTAATGTATTTGTACTACATTGATCATTGAAGTGATATAGCATTGTATTTTGTGAAAGCTGACATTTGTTAAATAAAGGATATAATTTCATCAAGATTTTTCTGGTTGTTAAAATTGAATTTTAAGCACCCACTTCTTATTCTTAGTCTTAAGTTAAGAAAAGGTCAAATCTTACTACAGTTTTTAACTAACCTATTGAAAAATTTTAATTGAGGTGTATGTTAAATGAATTTAGACTAAACGTGCACTATGTTTGCTTGAGAAATTTTAATTTTTATACCTTTAGAAAATGCACTAGAAAATAAGATTTTTTCTATATGGTTTTAAGTTATTTTTATAATATAGGTTACTTTAAAATATATTGCAATCATATTTATGGTTTTGGAATTTAATCTTGAGGTTTTATAAGTAAACACCCGCTGTGTATTAATAGAACTTATTATGTTTGGTATGATTAAATGTCTTCACCTGCTTTTAATTTATCCATACCATTTATACACACGTTTCTATGATCCCAGTTGATTTTTGCTTTATTTCGTGTCACATCAATTACACGTGAAACTTTCTTTCTAGTGTCTAGCAGACGAACTGCAAGTGGAGGTGGTGGCTCTGGAGGTGGAGGAGCCGGTTCCCTTGACATGATGCGGGTCCGAGCAACAGATCCACGACCTTGCCCCAAATGTGGCAAAATCTACCGCTCTGCCCATACGCTTCGCACCCACTTAGAGGACAAGCACACCGTCTGCCCTGGGTATCGCTGCGTTTTGTGTGGCACGGTGGCTAAGTCTCGTAACTCACTGCATTCGCACATGTCTCGACAACACCGTGGTATTAGTACCAAGGACCTACCTGTGCTCCCCATGCCAGCACCTTTTGATCCAGAGCTTGCTTCTCGTCTTCTAGCTAAGGCAGGTGTGAAGGTGAGCCCAATTAGAGTCTTTGGGCATTCATAGATAATTAGAAATGGTATATTGATATAAAATCCCAAGTTAATTATAAGTTGAATTTTCAGCAATTTTCATCCGTTTATTTTTGCTCTAGAGGAAAAATTTTTCTCTTTTTCTTATTGACCATTATCATATGGCATTTAAATCCAATCTGTAGGTACTGGCAGACAGATTTATTTCTGAACATTTGAGTAAAATTATGCAGGCTTTTGGATTTCTGTTATTTTCTTTCATACTATTGGCAAGAAAAAATTGTAACAAAATAGCATATTTGCGGTTCTGAAACTCGTGGTCTCATAGGTTCCTGTTTATCCTTTTGGACTTCATTTTTAACGGGACTTAAGTTTCCTTTTGTATGTGAACATTTTAAAGAAATAAGGTTCCTCTGGGGATCCTCTGCTGGAAATTGAGTATATTCGTTAAAATTATTGTTTTAGGAAAATTTTAAAATTCTATTCCTTAAATATTTGCTATTATTTCATAATGTTGTTGCACCTTGTAGTTGTTTTAGAATCTTTGCATATTAAAAAGAAAAATAATTTGGTATCTTATGTTTTAGTATTTCTTTTAAATTTTAATAATACAGGTGACTCCTGAGTTTCGTCGGGGATGCATTCCTAAAAACGTGTTCGAATCTCGAATAGTCAAATGTCGAACGCTGTTTTTCCATATACTTGCATGTTATAATCGGGAGATACATTCCCGCATCTCGGGAAAAAGTCTCCCCTCAGGTTCTATAAAGATAAAATAACATTACTAATATGTTAATACAACAATATTAAATTATGAATAAATTATACAATAAATATTTTAAATGTATAACTTATTTTTTGCACTCATCATCATCATTAGGTTCTCTGCCCTTGGGCAGGTCCCTGGCACCAGCGTTGTCTCCATTCCTCCCTGTTCCTTGCCAGTTCTTTCATTTCCTGATATCTACCCCTTCCTTTTAGGTCATCAATCATTTTTATCCTCCTACGTCCTCTCTTCTTTCCACCTTCTACTGATCCTTCCAGCATCGTCGTCAACAAACTTCCTCCTCTCAAGATGTGCCCCAACCAATTACCTTTCCTCTTCTGAATTGTTTCAAGTATCCTTCTCCTCTCTTCCACCCTTCTTAATACTTCTTCATTTCTTATCTTTTCAGTCCACTTAATTTTCTCCAATCGTCTCCACACCCACATTTCGAATGCCTCTAACCTTTTCTTATCTCTCTTTGTTAATGCCCATGTTTCACATCCATAAAGCACACTCCAAACATAACACTTTACAAGACGTTTCCTCAAATTTAATTCCGTTTTACCACACAATAACTGTTTTTTCCTATAAAATGATTCTTTTGCCATTGCTATTCTTGATCTTATTTCTTTTCTGCTCTTCCAATCATCTGACAGCAAACATCCTAAATATCTATACTGTTTTACTTGCTCAATCCTTCCATCCTTCATTAACACATTCATAGTTTCCTCATCCCCTATTCTCATTACTTTGGTTTTCTTAATGTTCATTTTCATACCATATTCCATCATCTTATTTTCTAGCTTGGTAATCATTTCTTGAATAACCTTCGTTTCTTCTGCCAGGATGAGCATATCATCAGCAAACCTTATACAATTTATTTTTCTACCTCCAATACTAATCCCTTTATCATCATCTATTCCGTTGTTAAGCATATCTTCTATATAAATACTAAACAAGGTAGGCGATACGCAGCACTAAAAAGGAAAAAATAAATTTTTGTTTCGAACTTCAAAGATAGATGTATGCAATATGCTGTACAGACAGCCCGGTCTGGATCGCGCAAGTCATTTGTTGGATAACATACATACCTGCATACATCTATATATACATACAACTATTTATCGCAGCGAAATTAATATAAAAGTTATTAAAAAAGCACAAAATAACTTAAGAATAAAGAAACAAAATTAAAAATATTTTCATACCTTAAATCTTTTTCAACTGCGCTTACTGGACTTGGTTTATTAATTGAGAAGTTGGAAGATTTTAGTTGGAAGAAGTGGAGCTATTGGGTGGGGAACTGTTTATTGTTGTTATCAAATTACCTGAATTTATCACGTTCTAGAATTTTCTCATGTTTCTGTTCTGTTTCTGTGCTAATAGTTGAATGACACATTCCCAACGATTGTGCAGTTTCAGTATGGCTTTCACCTTTCTCAACACGCTTTAAATTTCTAATTTCAATTCATAACTATGAGTCTTATGCACTCTTTTATTTGATTCACTTACATTATCACTATTACATTTCCTTTTAGATGCCATGTCAAGTGATAAATTTAGAAAATCAATAAAATAAATAAATTTAAATAAAAGATTAACAGAAAAAAGAGTGAAATTAGCAGAAAATGAAACAATTAGAGCAGATATAACTACGTCTACACCAAAACTAAACCTCGCGTGGTTGGTTGGTACCACTTACTCCGCAAAAATTATTCCGCGTAAAGTAGTTACCAATTCGATCGGCTGCAGCCGGCCGGGTCGAAATCTCGAATTAATCAAATCTCGAACGTTCGAAACTCGGAAGTCAACTGGTCACCTGTAATATTCTAAATATCTTCTATAAAGAAATGAGTATTAAAATCATATTATATTGTATAGAAAATTGTGTGTACAAAATAATTCAAATAATTTTTTTGGAATTTCATATGTTATTGATGGGTTATTGGAGTTGAGAGTTTATTTAGCTAGTTATACATTTAGAATATTCATTGCTTGAACAGTATCACCTTTATAGTCATCAAAAGGTTAATTAACACCTTGCAGCTTAATAAATGAAAAATACGATCTCTAATTTGCTTTCAAAACTTCAATTTGCAACATTTTATTTTCGAAGTAGTGGTTGACAAAACATCCATATAATATATGTCTATTAAAGATGATTATATATTCATAGATTTAGGCAAAAATAAATTTTTTGAGATAAATTAGTATTTGTATGCTTGGTTATTAGGTGAATTTATGATTTTTTATTTGTGAACCCTTATATCTTTGCTCAGGTTTCTGCAGCAGAACTAGCTGCAAGAGCATCACCAACAGGTGGACCTAGACGTTCAGACCTGCGCCTTGACCTCAAGTCTGCAAGTGGCCAAGGAGGTAGGACAGGAGAAGAACGCAATGAAGGGGGACGAGGCCGTGGAGAAATGGGAGATGATGTTCACACTCCACACCACCGTAGTCATCACCATCACCAACATCGTGGTGGATCATCATCGCGCCATTCTGAAGGTGCAGGTAGCGGCAGTGTTTGTGGAGGGGATGATCCAGAAGATCTCAGCGTGCCCAATTCACGATATGGATCTGAAATGGCCCCCTCGCCTCCACCTGGAACGGCTCCATCTCAGTATCGAGGCCTTCCACATGGAGCTAATGGTCCACGGGGGGCAAATGGCAAGACAAGATCAATTGATTCCATTGCTCAGAGCCTAGTGGGTGCACAAGCACAGGCAGCTGCTGCAGCAGCTGCAGCCGCTGCTGCTGCTTCAGGAGGTGGAGCTGCATCAACTGGCAGTGCTATACTTGACACTTACCTCCAACTGATAGCAGAAAATTCAGGAGGTTTGGCATTGGGCAGGGCAGCTGCAATAGCAGCAGCAAAAGCTGCTGGCCTGGCCATCCCAGGAGAGGAGGAAATGGAAGAGGGAGAGGATTATGGAGAAGAGGAGGAGGATGAGGAAGAGGAGGAAGAGGAAGAGGCATCGGACGAAGGTGAAGAGACATCAATTGCTGGTGGTGAGGGGAAGAGTAGGGAGGAAGATGGGGGTGGTGAGAGGGAGGCAGCAGAGAGGGAAGGTGAAACCTCCGGAGGAGAGTACAGTGAGGAAGAAGAAGAAGAGGATGAGGATGCTGGCGGACAAGAAGGACAAGCTGGTGAAAGTGGAGGTAATGGCAGTGCAGAGTCTGGGATGAAAATGGAAGATACAGCTAATGAAATGAGGGGTAGCGGAGAAGGGTCTGGCGGCATTGTTGAAGGGGTGGAGTGAGCTGTCATCCGTCCGTTGACATGTGGACCGCACATGTTGGGAATATCCCTCTGAGAGGTGTCGGCCATGATTCGTCATCTTTGCTCATTGTGGCCCCTGGGTCCTCCTGGTGATGAGCAGTTATCCCCCTACAATGATGGTCGTGGGCCATCTGTGTTCACTATGTGACTAGATTTTGTAATGGTAGGAAAAGTGGTATCACTGTTGAATGTCCTCTGTATAGATGCAATGTCCTTGAAAGCATTATCAAAGAAGAAAAATAGCACATTTCTGAGGTGAGCCTCCTGCACGAGCTCTAATTGCTGATCTTAGAAATATGCCTGCCCATGTTGTTGCACTTGTTGGTGGAATTTTAGCTGTCCTATAATATTTCCAAGAAAGTTGTCATCTCAGATGCAATTGGGCAACAGTGGTCTCCCAATTAGTGTAGAATGAGCGAAACTGTGAGTGGGCAGGGACTCACCTTTGAATCTTCTTGTTGCTGTAGAATTCCTGGCCAGGCAATGGAGAGTGCAGCAGAAGGCGTTGGGCAGAGGGATGTTAGACAACAGTCCAAAAGATGCCCCATCTTTGAATGTCTGAACTCAACTCCTGTGTCAGAGTGGTCAAATTGCATTGGCTTGGTACATCTGGTATAAGTTTCAAACCTGGGTCCCACTCCTTGAGAAAATGAATGCATGGAAATGAGAAAATGTGAGAGCAAATGAAGTGTTGATTTAATGAGAGTATTCTTGTTAAGTAGAGGGAGTAATGTTTTCATGACACGAAATGATGACAATGTTAAAAATGGTTCCTAAAGCCAAAAGTTTTTGAGGCCCAGTGCACTCAACAAGCATAATGGATTATGCATGCACTTAACTGTCTGGCTTATATTTTGTTTCACTCAGTTAAAAAAATTAGTAATGAATTTTGGAGGTATCTCAGGATTATCACAAGCTTTTGTGTTGCTTGCTATCCAAAAAAACGTAGTGTTGAACCCTCTGATGGTCATGATCAATCCATTAAGGTTCACTTGATGGATTTTATTGCTCTTTGTCTGGCATGTTGTCTCTACTCCCCAGTGCCTCCCAAGGTCATGCTTCCCATGGCACATCATATGAGTTAGGCACAGGTTTGAGTCTTAGAGCCTTTGTCAAAAGTGGAATTGAGATTTTAATGTGTGAATTGGGGACTTTCTTGCAATTTTTGTGGTAGGGGTGACACTTGTGTCAATTCATTTTTCATGCTGCTGAGTATTGTTGAAAAGCTAGAATGTGCAATGCTAGCTTGTTTTAGATGCAGGGAAATTTTTCGTGCGAGCCCCTATAAACATTTGATTGTTCCAGTCATTGTTCTCCTTGGCACCCTCTCCCAGGTTGTTGAGTAGACTAAATAAGGCTGTCAGCTGAGCATCTGACATAGGATTTTTATCTGGGTGATGGGGTTTCTGCTTAACTGTCTGTGAAGTCTTTGCATGAATGGTTAAAGAACCAACATAATGGTTCCAACATTGCCAGAGCTCCCCTCCGTCTACATTCTCTTTAGATGATCGATGAAATCGGCATCTAAATGTCCTTTTTTAATATTCCTTAAAACACTTGCCTACCTCTTGGTGATCTCCTTGGAGGAATCGGCTTTGCCTGATCATTAGCCGGTACCACTTGACAGAGTGAAGGAAACACTCTAGGGTCTCAAAGATTTCGTCCTATTTTTGTGCATGGCTGCCCATTGAATCACTCTTTAAAAGTGTTGTTGCAAACAACGATTTTTTAAACCGGGTAAACAATCTGTACAAATATATGTATACCAATCCATAACTCATATGAAACTTTTTAGTCCACTTCCATAGATTCACTTCTTTTTTATTATTATTACAGCATAATATAGTATACATAACAGATGATATATCTATATACACATTTACAAGGAAAAAATCATATAACTAGATAATATATACCTCAAGCAGTTTTCTCCTCATGACAAAAATATAAGGTAGATTTACACTGACCTCATTTGGATTGGTCACAGAGCCGCCTGTTCATCCACCTCACAAACACTACCTGCATACCTACAAAGAGATAAGTACAAAGTTTTCCCAATACTTGCTGGTTTTGTTCTGCCTTAAACTATACACACAGAATATTTTGCCTTTTTCACAACATATTTTGCAGCATTACCTAATTACTCAGAGCAGGGATGTCAGGGATTAGTAATAGTTATCAGGATTTTTTGTATGCAAAACTTGGTCCGTTTTCATAGTAAGAAATAAAACTAATCGAATCAGTCCAGTCAGTGTGTACTTGTTACAGAGTAGTAGTATTAAGGTAAAGAATTATTTTTTTTTACCGTTGAAATTGCCCCTTGTGCCAAAGGCAAAAGGAAATAGAACAACATATCTAATATGTATGTATGAACTCACATTTGATTTATATATTCATTTTTTATTGATATTTTTTTAACTCTGGGTCCCGTTGCGTTTTTCCACGGCAAAAACGGGTATTACAAGCAAATGTCATTACATTTCATAGTCTTCAAGTTAAAAGAGAAACGCATTCAGGATAAAGGTATACCTCAGTATTTTGCTCAGGCCCACACTGGCCTGGCAGAATTGCAGTTCATTACCTCGGTGGCAAGAACGAGCTCCTTTTGATTCCGTTCTCGCTTCCCCCAAGTAGTATTTTAGCAGGAGAGGGGTGCCTTGGGCATTTTTCCCATCCCCTCTCATGCTCTACACCTCTCGGTCCACATTGTTGCAACTTGTTTTCTGGCACAGTTTGATACTTGCTTACCAATTTGGCACCTTACAGCCAATCACGTTTCTTTTGCAATCCAAAAAGGATAATGATAAATAGCAGGTACAAAACATTCATTCTTCCAACTGCTAATTACAGTATGAAATGATTTCTTCCATGTACTGATAACAGTATAACTTCCATGGTTTTGTATTCACAATGTATTTATTTAAGTGAGCATTTTTTTGTTTGGTATAGTCATGTTATTTTTTTGTGTACTCGTAATGTGGCAGAGGAAGACACCATGGTATTGATCGTAATTTTGAGTTATCCTGCCTCTGGTCCATTTAACAGCGTAGGATATTGGATGGCCTTTATGGTTACTCCATGGGGTTCGGATTATATTTTCCAAAATAATCATTGAAGCTTTTACTCAGGGTCAAAGAGATTCATTTTTAGGATTTGCTTACACAGGATTAGATGACAGTTATGCCACTTTTGGACACCTGCTGCTAATCCTATCATTAGGTGCCACTCCGATGCCAATGTCTTCCCCTGCCAGAAACATGAGATACAGAAGTCCTTTGCCCATCAACACAGGCAATCTGTTTTCCCTTCCATTGACCCAGGCCTTCCTTTGGTACCCGTTCCCTCCATTGAGATAGTACTTATTTTTATACCTCGCATTTGTCTGCGTGACATTAAAAGAAATAGGATCACTCAGGATGTTTTCTTCTCATTTTTTGTTTACTGAGCACCCGGCCGACACTCCTGTCGTAACCTTCCCTTATCCTGATTGTCCTGAATCCTCTCCTCCCTTTTGCAATCCTTCCTCCAATTTGTGCCACTCCAATCAGTTACTAGTCTGCCACAATTTGTTTTATCAGGTTATAGCTGTAGTTATTTGCAGAGGAATTGTGATTATTGTCATTTGCATAATATGCTATGTTTCCTGTGGGCCAAAAGTGTGTTCTTTGGAGAACCTTAACTATGGCCTTATGCCTCTCTAGTCGGTTTTCATATTCATTGGTGAACTCAATTCAAGCCCATAACTACCTGGTAGCCATTTTGTGCCTAGTCTTGCGTTTTACTCCTCAATGGTAAAAATTTTTGCTTGCCATTGCACTTTCAGGACAGGGATGTAACCATTTCTGGTCTGTTTAAGCCATATTAAAGGTAATAGTGTTTTGACTGATACATTTCCTCTGTAGTCATGTTTTTAACTTTAAACGTTTTTGACAAATTGGTGTTATTTTTCTGCCTGAGGTAATTTTAACTTTTATATGCCTCCAGTGCCATTCATTGGAGTTAGAAAAGAATTACTACTAATGTCACCCACTTTTTTACCGAGAATTATTTTTTAAAAATTGTATTCAACTAGTTGATCGCTTCTTACTGCCATTAGGCATTTGTATTTGACTCCTTTGCCTTATGCTTTGGAAGATTCAGTTTGTGGCAGGACAGTGTGCTTTGGTGTGGCACAGTGACCCTATATTTCATGCCGGTGTGTCCATCCCTTGGTTTGCTGGAGCTTAGAAGAAAACTGTAATTTGTATATAGCTTCCTTTTTGTCATAAAAATGGCAAAAAAAAATTAAAAATAAGAGTTGTGTGGATAGTTAAAGCAGGTTTTTAAAAAAAGCTGGCTTGCTTTGAACTAATTGTAGCAACAGTGTTAGTATTGTTGGAGTTTTTTTTATAAATATATATATATTATATATTATGAGTTGTGGACTTAGAGTGGGGACCCTCATCTCTCTCTCTTTACCCTACCAAAGGGGGTGATAGAGAGATGAGAATGTCATACTGTGTATGTATGGATGTGTGTGAACAAGTGAAGCACGTGGTGAGTGTGTGTGTGTGAATGGAAATAGATAAGGTTATTAACTTGGAATATAAAAAAAGATTGATTATATGAGAAAGGAAGAAATTGATAATAACTATTATGGTATATCATTATATTATGTTAAAAATGCCCACACTTGAAGGAAGGGAAAAATTTTCTTTCCTCAATTTTTATGGCTTTTTTTAAATATAAAATGGGTGTTGGGGTGAGAATTGTGTCATCCAGAGAAAACCTTGCTGTCCAGTCCACTCCTCGTTACCTTGGCTATCAGTCCTATCTTCCTTGCCTGTTCTTATCTCAATCTCTCCCATGAACCCCCTTGTCTCATTTTATTAACTCACTTCAAGCTCAGGGATCCATCCTGGAGCAGATGTTTTAGTGGACTTGTATTGTCCAAATGCAAGATGTCACCCATGTCTGTCTGTTGCTCTAGGCACCAGGCAAAGAAAAAAAACATAAGCGGAAAGAAATTTTTCATGTAAGGATTGTCGAGTTTTAAATGAAAGAAAACTTTTCTACCTCAATGTCACCATTGTGTGAATAATATTATTATTATTATAATTATTATTATTGCATGTATTATAAAATAAAACTGTCAGACATTTTTTTGATATCCTAGTTTCTAAGCTGTGAAGTTTTATTATTATTCTTTTGTAATTGTTCCATCAATGCGAGTACTGGACGCCCTTGTGTTGCCACTGTGTTTGTGTATGCTGTTGTTAGTGGTTGAGTGAGGGGGCTGAATGAAGGGTAATGGTTGAGTTGTCATCCATCCTCTGCCAAGTGGTGTTGGCAGTCTGTGCTCCCTTGGGAAAAGGGAGGCAACCAATCAAGCGTTCTTCTTCCTCTTGTTGGGTTAGGAGGGGATGATGAGGGTGGCTGGAGAGGTGTTGAAAATGTTGGTGTTTTAACCTGTGTGGCAATCTTGGTGGTGCAGCAAATTACTTAAAGGCATGTTGCAGAATGTTGTTAGTTTTATAAGGAAATTTTTAATAATTATTATTTTCTAACCAGTGATAAAATTCTGGATGATGTTTTTAAGCATAACTTTTTTTCAATGGATTTGTGTGCTAGAAAAAAGTTATACGCCTCTTGATCATCCAATATCGATTACCTCAATTAAGATTTATATGATTTTGAAAGCATCAAAGTGACTTTTTTGTGTGTTCTTTGTTAAAACAATTAGTATTTTTTAAAGTAGTACTTTAATTAAGTTTTTTTGTCCTTTTTATTTTGAGTATATACATATATTATACATAAAAATATAGTGTAAAAGATGGTGAATAGAATTGCCCCCCTCCCTTTTAATTTGTGGTGATTTTAAAATGGAGTGTAACAAGGGAGGTCAAGGGAGGGAGGAAAGATATGTGTTTCATGTTTTTGCGAGCTTATTTAAAACCTTGGAAAATAATAATGCAAGTGTTTGTATACTCAGTGCCATAATTGATGGAAGATAACTTTTTTTATGAATGTATTTGTCCAAGGGCTTGGTGGGTGTCAAGAAATGTTGGTGAGGAGAGATATGTGTATAAGTGGTTCCTATGTAGCAGAGAATGTGAGGGTGTCTCAATAGTGGAAGGACCATCTTATCTTTCGACAGTAAAAGGATAAATCGGTCAAGTTTTTCAATAACACCGGTATTTTCAAATTAAAGTGTGATAATTTGTCCAGCTTCAATTGAGAAAATGAAAAAGTATACTGCATCAAGCTTATTTCCTTGAGATATATTTTGTGTTGATGATCACGAAAAGCTTGTAATCCATTTGTTTTCAGTACCAACTTCACACTGTTGAGACACCCTGTGCCTTTGTACAGATGACCAAGGTGATGATGTTGATGATGATATTAGAGCAGGTGTCAAATTTTCACCTTTTTTCTCTCTCTCTCTCTCTCCCTCCCTCTTCACGCTCTCCCCAATAGACTTCCTAGCAGTAATCCCTTTGAATCAAGAAATCCACAGCTAGTTCCCTTTCCATTCTTTGTACGATCCTTAATTCTTGGGTTCCTCCATTTGTCCCAATTCCTCCCATCCCGTCTTAAAATAAATCAGGTGGTCATTACAGTTCCTATCTCATACTCCCAGACAAGAGGATGATGAAGAAATACTTTTTTATAGGTCTTAGTATATGAGCTACATGCATTGTAACATTTTATGGTGTGGAAATGCAGTAACATATAAAGAGCACTCACTAATGATAGGTAATGAGTCAAATGAATGATAGGGTCATGAAGTGCGTGCGGTGCTGGCATACAGGAAAATTTATATGTTGGAAGGCACTCTGTATCTTATATTCCACTAGGGGCCACTGACGTTGCCGATTGCTGTTTATTTTACCTGCTCCCGATACCCATAGCATGGCTACTTTTCAGTGTTTCTTCCTTTGAGGATTGTGATACTATGCTTTTTTTGGCCATTCATAGCTGTTTTTGGTGGTTACTTGTTCTAATGTTTTCAGGTTGTAATGTTCTCAGTAAATTTGAAAAGAAAGTTGTTCTCTTCTCTTGCATACAGAAACATTTTCCATTTTTACCTTATGCATTTGAATGAAATGATTTGGTGGGGTGTTTTTCCATCATGTTCTTCTTGTTTGAAAAATTTCAATAGCTAATTTTTAAGTTTTGCGGTTAATTTTTGGATGAATTCTCAAGCAATAGTTATTTTTTGTTGCAATCGACAGAAAATATTAATCAGTAGTTTTTATTGCAATCCTAATTTTTCTCTTCGAACTAGATGGCATGGAATGTGTTGTGCAGCTTCATTGCTAAGTTAATCATTGTTGTGCTTTGCATAGTCTGTTAGAGTATCTTTTTGAAATAGATATTTTTTAGGAAAACATTTTGGAAATCAAATTGTGAATCTCTAATTTTGTAATTTTATTTCATGTAAGTAGTTGTTCAATTAGATTTATATCAGGTAAAGATTGTTAAAAATTTTCTGGTGTATTATCGTGTGAACCTTTTTTCCTGCAAATATTGAAGTATTTTTGGCAAGATATGATTGATACAGTGAGATAGTTGCCTCAGTGGTTGAAGGTAGTTTCTCCGTGTCATCTTGTGTTGCTGTAATTTAACCATTTATCCTCAAAGGGCTTTGCTGACTCAAGCCAGATCTCCGTATGCTTCAATTTGTGGCCCCAAATTGAATATTTGTCAGGTGTTTTCAGAAGAGAACTCAGGGTTGGTTGATATCTTCCTGGAGCCTTTGGATGCTTGCACCTCTGCATTATGTGACCCCTTTGCCATTAGGGCATGCACCATCTTCATAATTTTAGACCAAAGGAAACCAATTATAAATTGTGAATAACTTTGCTAACCTTGCTTAAAAAATGGCTTGGTATTCTCTGTTGTTGACTGATTTGATTGCTCTGAGGAAGGCCGATAGTTCAGCCCAAGCAGGGTAGCCGATGGGAAGCATTCGGCCGATCCACATTGTAAAAAGTAGTTTGATATTCCCACCTAATGGTGTTTGTAAGTGGAAAATAATACCCGACCATTCTGCAGGGAAATGGATTTACTAATGCTACAAAATATATGAACTTATATATCTTTGTATTCATCCATTTGCGTATACGAGAAAATGAGTGCCCCTGGAGGAGAGCATTTTTTATACCCTTTTGAAAATATTTTTCTGCCACGTCTTGCCCCAATCACTCTCACAGGCATGCAATTATACCCTGAGACACCTCAATCCAAAATCATCCCCCTCCCACCCTCCCCGATCACAGTTGAGGTCCAGTCTCTTCTATCGGTGGCAATATCCACCTGGGAAGAATGGCCTTATGGGCAGTCCAGTGAGTTGCATTCGGGGCCGTTTTGAAAGTAATGATGTTCCTAAAGAAGAAGAGGTTAAAAAGTTTTTTAGAGAGCGATTTTTGAAGCAATATACTTGCCACATTTCCTCTCCTCGTTTGGAGCTGGAAGGTTTTAGCATAGAGCTGTACTCCTCCCTTCTGTGGTCACGTGCAGGGTCTCTTCAAATATCCCCCATTGTCTGTGGGTAAGGCCACGTCTTATCGAGCAAGTTTTAAGCCTCTGCCAATGTGTTTTTGGTTGTACTGCCAGCATAATAGGTTGATCGTTGTGAATTTGTGTTGACAAGGCCTTCCCACATGCTGCACTGTACACTTAACATTTGTGTATATTTCATCAATGCTTGTTCCTTGTTTTCATGTGATTGTTGCAGTACAAAAACAATACACTATTACCTCATAAGTAATAATAGAAGTATATATATAAATATAAATGATACTTTTCACAACAGAACTCAGGTGTTTGAATGCAGGACTAATGAAGGTAATTTTTGTTATTTTTTGTACACATAAATGACATATCCTTTTCACACATTTTGCATACATTGATGCTGACATTCCTGTGGAATAGTTATGAAACTAGGATGTGCACTCCACCAATCATTCAGAATTATAAATGCACTTTACCTACTATCATTCATTTTCATTTACCAGGATACACTCATATATGAAGGGCTGTTTTAAATGAATCAAAAATTAAAAAGAACTGTCGCTATATAACAGCCATGTAAACAAAAATTATGATTTTATTTGAAAAACAAAGATGTTTGATGTTTTGGAATTTTATTGTTTTACGGTAGCGGCTGTATTGTGATTATAAACTGGTGTGACCATTATTATACTCATTTAAGTTTGAAACTCCTGATTTCCTGATTGAAAAGTATGAAAATGATTTTTTAAATGTTTTAATTACTAATCATGTATATTTGCTCCTTGCATGACTACCTCAAGTAGAAACAAATCACATTAAGTGAGGATTTCAGTGCAACATACATTTATCCTGCACCTTGCTGCAAATTAATGTATGTCTTTCAATAGTAAATATTTCTTCAAAGGTAGAGTGTATATTTATTTTCATTGCTGCTATTTCTCCACATTTACCCATGTGAGCTTGGTTATATTTCCCCTACTTTTAAATGAACATCTCTCTTGTACTCTATATAAATTACACTGATTAACTGATTTTAATAAGTCTTATTTTGACAACCTTAAAAGTTTCAGGAACTTAAGTGAATGCAATTTTAACGAGAATAGGATTATTGCCGGGGCACTTGAAGCACCATATTTTTTAATGGATTTGCTCTTATAGTGTTTTGTTATGGTAGTGAGCTGAAATGAATTAAATTTTTTTACTAACCTAACTATTAGCGATTCAGAGTTGATGGCTATGTATGAAGTGCATTTTCCGAATAGAAATTATTTTAAAAAATGAGAGTAATTGTAGGGCTTTTACTTAAATTTTACTTGCAACAGCCACTTTCCCTTAAATCTCTCTCTCTCTTCTACCCTCACATGGCCCCTTCAGCCTGTTCTATCCCACATTTCCTCCCCCACCTCCTCCAACCCTCCCCATTACATATTGTAAGCATATGTAAGGGTCAAAATAAGAAAGGATGTGTACTGCATTTTGTAGAAAATTATAGTTTGTATATAAATACTGAAGTAGAATATTAATAAAAGAGATTTGACCATCATACCACAAGTTCTGATTTCCTTTATAGAAGGTTACTACATTTATTGATTAGCTGCTAAAATGTTAGCCTTTATATTAGGATTAGTTTTGTTGTTTGAAGGTGCTTCCAAGCCTGTCAGTAGCTTTTTAAAGCCCTCTTAATTATTCAATGCTTAATTATTGTGTGTTTTGGCATAATTTTTTTCTTTGCTGTGATATATTGGTAATTTCTGTTGCCAATGCATCTGAAACTTTAGTTCATTTAAACTAATTCTGTCCAAGAGTTAGTAAAATTAATATAATTTCAGTTTTGTATTACTTTTTAATAATTAGTATGAGGCAATCAAATAGTCCATAATAATATTAATATATTATTTTTTAACGTTATGTTAGAGGGATAGAATTATTATTTCATTTAGTAAGTACTTGTAGAATAAAGTTATTAAAAAAAGAGCATGCAATAAGATGCCCTCTATCCTGCATCATCAAAATTTCTGAAATGAAAACTTAATAACATCGAAACATTTAGAAATGGGTAATACTACTGAAAGTTTTTTTTATGAATCCCTTGCGTAATACTTCTTAGGACCATGTTGATGTTCATTTAACATTTGAAACTATTAAATGAGAAAATTGTAGCAATTGAGAATATTTTAAATATGCTATAAACAGGCCAAATAAATGGACTGACTATGATAATGAGTTAGCTGAAATTCCACCTTCATGTACATATATTCATATTGGCTTAAATTACAAATATTCAAAATTGCACAATCCCAGCCAAGTTATAGGAAGAGTAGATAATCATTTGCTGTATAGTTTTACTGTCATGCAATTAAGAATAATTTGTGTACTTTCCTTTAAAAACATTAAGTCCCTGTATTTTAAGTATAGGTATTCAAGTTTCTTAACACCTCAAATGTGTGTGACAGCGTATGTTGCCCTTTACAGCATCCGGTTTTACAGTTCCTTTATCTTTTGTGTTGAGTTTCTGCCAAAAATCACAATTTATCTGGGCTTGTTGGATTAGTGAACCTTCTTGTACAAATTTTTTTTCTCTGCTTTAATTAAAATAAGCTGCATTATGTGGCAGTTGAATTATGAAGGAAACCCTAAGTCTTGCACGAGTAGTTAAATAACAGAAAACATTGAAATAAAGTATTTTCTTTTATGGCTGCATTGTTAAAGGAATTGAAAGGATTATGGGAATGTTTATATACATGGTAAGCCTAGGTGGAGGTTGCAATTGGAAAAAAAAGGGTTGCTAAATCATGGATACCAAGAGCATGTGGGGTTTGGCTCTGGACATAAGACTAAATATTATCAAAAAATAAATTTGTATATGTAGTTATTACATGAGAGCATAGTACATTAAACATTTAAATAGAAATATGATTGAGGATTAAAATATAGCCATTACTTAATAAAGCATATTAGGCCTTTTAATAAATAACTAGTGTAATGACCATTGAAATATCAATGGAAGAATTCTATACGGATTAATATTTGAATTCAAAATAATTAATAGCACAGTATTACATATGAAATATTTCGTCATATATTACATTTCTAGTGAATATTCTGTTGTCGTTTAGTAAATGCCTTTGGTTTTTATTTTTGGCTATAAAATTCTGATATTCTTCTCCCAGCTTGTTCTCGTCAATGATGCATATAATTGTCGGTGTGCAAAGACAGGGAAATAATTATATGTAACGTAGGGAAAATAATTAAATTTCGTGCACTTAACGTCATGATTGTTTTAAAACTGTACTTTGTACTTACGAAGAAAGAAAGCTTACTCGAATCCTCAACAATGCTCTCCATCGTTATGTAAATAAAACTCTTTAAAAGATTAAATTAAAAACTAATTAATCAATCAGCAGAATAATTTCTTTGAATACTATCTGAACAAAAACATCAATTTATTTCAGCATTAGAAAAGATGTTCCAAGCGTCTGGTTGACTTGGCCCATTCTTTTTGCTTGTTTATATCTTTGAAAACAACAATTTTATAGTGTTTTTTGGAAACTTTTCAGTCTCTTTAATGACTTTATATTATCTATCCATAGATATCTATATATATATATATACACACACACATGATAATTATCTACCATGCCATTATGGGGTAATTTCAAAAATTACTTAAGAAAAAGTAAAAAATATTTATAAATAAGGGTCTGGAATATCTGTACAACTGTTGTGTTGTGCTGGCTGCTTATACATTGCAAAAATTTTACTGGTTAGTAAATTCGCATATACCAAGAGCTAATTTTATTTAAGTCACAATCTCATCCCTTGCTGAAGAGTAAATAACAGTAAGTACTATTCCAGAAAAGCTATTTTTAAATGGCTAAAAAAACATGGATCAATTTAAAGTAAATTTCAAACTTTGCATCCATGTTAGATTGTTATTTTAGTATCTATTCTGCTGGTCAATATTCAAACATACCACCTTCAAAAGTCTGAAGTTGCAGAGAGTCAATCTAAATTATATGAGCTTAATCATCATATCATGCTTGACTGTGGCAAGGCTGATAAATTATTCTTTTACATATGACCCATAAGAAACTATACGTTAAAAAACAACTTTTCTTTTATCAAATAAAATGTATGAATTAAAGTGAAATAGACCGATTTTGCAATGAAACTGCTTAATTGAGTGATTAATTAATTTATTTATTATGTTAGTCTAGGTTGTCAGCAACAAGAGAAGTATTGTTGGCATAAGCAAGCCACTATAATTTGAGTCCTAGAAAGTTGAATATCGTAAAAATAATATTAGTTATCAGTTAGAGAGTAAAGTGACATTAAACGTGAAGCTCTCAGATCGTGTGTTTAATTTATTATCATAGTTTGGAGATATTTTCAATCGTAGGCTCTTATTTCATTCAACTGCTGTTGAGTTAATCTAGATCTTCGTCTTCGTTCCCTGGCCAATCATCTTCGAAGTTCTTTAGTTGTCTCCTCAATATTTTCATCCATTTTAAATTGTCAGAATCAAATGCTCAAAGAAGAAATTGAAAACAGACAACAAATGCAAATATATCAAAACTAGCCAATATCCCATCAAAGTTGATGGGTAAACAAAAAGAAAATAGGTTTTAATTTGAAAATTTATTTTATTTACTTCAGATAAGTTATTTTTGCACTAAAAAATTCATCATTATTGCACAAGTTTCCTTGAATTTACTATTTTTATTTTTTCCTTTGACATACATCTTGACAGTACTAGTTGCCCATGGCCAAATATGGGCTCTGGTAAAAATATTCTTATGTCATCAAATGTCTGACCTTGGCTTTTGTTGATTGTAATTGCAAATATTGGAATAATGGAAAATTGGTGACATTTTATATGAAATGGTTATGCCTTGGTGAAAGATTAAACTCGATCATTTTCATTTGATCCAGAAATAATTTCAACATCCACAAAATGTTTATGTAAATGTTTCACAACCAATCTGGTACCATTGCACAATCCTATCTTTTGGTTCAAATTTCTTAAGAGTATAATGATTGCTCTTAATTTCAAAGTCAGTTTGTGAGGAGGCATTCCAGGACACTGACTGCTTAAAATTCTGTAGTGTAATTATTCAAATCTGCACTATCAGTCATTATTGAGTTTGCACTAAGTAACTTCGTGATTCACCAGGAATCAAGTTCAATATTTCATTGTTGAGATCCATCACAAAATTATTTTTAGTGATGAAATTACTTTTCAGTCAAGTGTATTCAATTGAGCAATATCAGTACAACCTCCAAATTCAAACCTATTTTTGTTTAATTAAAAGAGAGAAAAGCTTGGTTTCTTTTAATTATGAGTAGGTAAATTCCACAAAGGTGACCCTGGTTTCATTAATGCTATTTTCTTTTTGTTTACCTGTCAACGTCTATGGGATATTGGCTATTTATGAAAGATTCTCCAATGCATATAAAATGATGATGTTAATAATTAAGTCAAAGTAGAATTAAACAGCTGACTGTTAATAATTAATCTATGTAGAATCACAAGGTTATTATCAAGATACGTACATTTTGAAAAAAAAATAGCACAAACTTTTGTTCAGAAATATATTTTATGAGTATAAATTGGTTACATTTCTGGAAATGACATAGATAAATTAATTTAATCTCAATTAATAGATGCTCCAAGCACATTTACTAATGCCCAATTCACCACTTCATTTTGAATTTTAACAGCAGACTGTCTATGTAGGGGCCATTCATAGGAGCAATATTTAAGTCTATAACACCAACTTTGTTTGTGCCCTAAAGCTGCTTTATCTGGTGGTGGATTGTAACAGTCCAGCAGTTCAAGTTTTGTTATAACATCACCTACTATGTGCCAGAGCAGTGACCAAAAATCTTCTTCAGAAAAGATGTTATTTTTAGAAAAGCATACATCAAAGACAAAATTTTGAGGATATAAACTTTCTGGAATTAATGTAAATTTCCTGTAATTTGGAAATATTTCACATTCTTCATGTTTTTTCACTAAACTGCTTTTTTTCTCTTGATTGGAAAAGTTTTCCATTTTATTACTATACAACGACACCTGACAGTGCTTTGACCTCAGTTCTCTCCAATCATTAGCATTGTAAGCTATCAGTGAAACAACATCCAGATCCACTGTACACACTTCTGGTGTATCAAATATTCCATAAAATATATGACCTAACACTAGCATTTGATCTAGTGACACAATTTCATAACACAGAGAGTCAAAATGATAACTGTAAAATGACTGACCATTAGACGTATCTTTACTTGGTATTCGAAGCAAACAATGGCCTCGTCCTCCTACTAGCTGTGTCAAAATATTGAGAACTGCAGTGGTTGCTCCAACACCACACAACATTGCTTCAGTTCCAACTGGAGGTATAGAAAAATCAGAACTGAAATCACGGAAAACATGGCCTGTAACAAGGACCAAACCTTGAGTCTGTGAAAGATGAGGTACAGAATATATAAGTGAGTCTCTGAGGACAGCAGATCTACAACCTATGCTACACGTGGCTGGTCTTTTTTTCAACTTGCTGCCACACATGAATGAGTTAACACTGCCAGCAGATTTTTGGGAAATGGTCAAAGGTATGTGAAGAGGTGCTATTTCATCAGCGTTAATTCTACATGGGAGGTCTAATGTTGTAGTAATGTGATCCAATATATAAATAATTGGTTCACTTTCTAATGGATTGTCATGGTATGCTCTAGCATGAAGGCCAGAACATGAGATAGAACCAAAATGAGTTTGAATAAATCTGGGTGACATGAGATCGTGTATTGATTCTGAAAGAAACTGGTTATTCCCCAATGGTAATCCTGATCGAGGTGGTCGTGATTTTCGAAATATATAAGTTAAACTACCATCCATTAGGAAACCCCCATCACCTTTTTTCCCATAACCACTGGGATTATAATGGTGGAATTGACTGGCTTGAAATGCTTCAATCTTCTCAAGAATAAGACTACCATGAGCAGCCATTTCAACCACTTTCCAGGTGTCTCCGTATGCTCTTGGACGTTTGGGCTGGTCCTCAACCACTCCTCCTTGTCCCTTACACAACGAAACTATAACACGGGACTTATCATGAGTATCAGCCAGGCACATTGAAGCAGAAGAGAAGAAAGAACGTAGCAATTCACGATTGAGATGTATTCTACTCTTTCCACCAATGTGAGGAAAGTTAAAGATGATGTAATCATATCTACTTTTCAAATCCTTATTCTCTAAGAGTTTAGTTGCATCTACACCCAACAGGACTTTAACACCTGAAAAGATTAGATAAATACGAAAATTATACAACTACTGATTAATGTGAACAAAGTATTTCAATGAGATAGTGTAAGTGCATACTGAAAAAATTCAGGGCCCATACACATCTAACCACAAGTAACTAAACAAAAATTCCTTTATATCATTTTGTGTGTGTGCATTTATTACAAATTTTAAACATGTTAGAGTGAAGGCATCATATATGGCCACTTTAAGCTTTTTTTTTTAAACCTACCAAAATATTTGTATAACTACCTGGCATCATTACTATGTCACATATTCGACTGTTACTTTACCTTATGGCAATAGCAACCAAATATTTCATTTCTGTGATTTTCCCATCCGAGTTCGGACGTGAAACGCTTGTAACACCCAGGCACGCAAGTGATTTTTCACATCCGAGCTGACCATGGAGTCACATTATGCCCAAAGTAAATATTATATTGCTTAAATGGGGTGTGTGATGGGACTGCAGAAAATACACATTAAATGCAGGAACCTTAAATCGTGGTTTCACTGTAATTCAAAATTTTTTAATGCAATATAAGTTTGAAATCCCTCATTTAGAAAACAACTTTAGCCCTCCCCAATGGGAAAGTTGCATCTGGCCACTTTATATACTCATCATCATAAGCAAGCTGTCCTTATACAGGTCCATGATTATTTTTGGTGAAACCTAGTTTTCCATATACTATCATCACCATATTATACTGTTTCTATAATCCTCCTTCCAATCTTAAAATCTCTTGTCTCCTAGTACTTCTTGCATTAATCTTTCTCCATATATATACTTAATAGGACTGGTTATAGGCAACAACCTCTTAATCCTCTCCTGATATTTACTCTGCTAGTATCGGCTTTCTCCAATCTGACCTTCACAACTTGAATCATACACAGGTTCCTGATCAGTCTACTGTCTTTCCAATATACAGCTATATCCTATATATATTGCACAAATATACAATGTTGAAACATTATTGCAGTAAACAGTTATTACTAAAGATTACATTGTCAAAATTTACAAATGTTTTTAGCTAAATTAAGGAAATGATCACAGAAAAGTATCAATACGTTCTCAGTTTCTTTAATTCAAATCATGTATTATTTTTCATTTTATTACGTTTGGACTGGGGTCACTTTCCCGAATGTCCACTTTCCAGAATAGCCCGTTTTCCCGAAAGCCGTTCCAAAATCCAATTTTTTTTAGTTATCCATTTTCCCAAAAAATTCATATTCCCAAAATTTCCATGTTGTTGTCAGAATTTTTTGTTTGGGAGGCATAGCTTCCTAATTGGCCCTTATTGCTTTGTCCCATCAGCCACCAACCAGGTGAATGACAGGGTAAACAACCCAACCATTTTTTTTAAAAACATTCTTCCAACTGGAATAAGATTATACAATATTCCTTGCCAAGAATGCAAGACTTGCTGCTTTTGCCCACAGTACTTGGTATTCTAATAGTTTTTGTTGACTGAAATAAACTTTTATACAGTATTAAAACATTGCTTCAATTATTCCATTTTCTGGAAAGTGAGTATTCGGGAAAATGGCATTCAGGAACATGGTTTTTGGGAAAATGGGTTATTCTGGAAGTGACCTTATCTCATTGTGTTTAGTACTTCTGCATCAAAAAAAGTATCTTTTTGCATAAGACGTAATTCATAATTTATTTTGCATTTTTTAAAAACTAAAATTGAGTTTTCATAATGGGACAGAGGACCTTTCAAAAGACATAACTGCACTATTTACATTATCTAACAGTTTCTAATGGATAAGATATATTTAACCTCCCAATAAAATGCAGTAGAACCCTAATTATCAATGTGCAGATTAACTGGGTATGCTGAAGAGTTGAGAATTTTTCCACTTAGGTAAATATATGATAATTGAAGAAGACATGGACTTCACTGATTTATTAACATCCACCGATACATCAGATAAAATGTTTCACCAGAGACAAATAGACAAATTTTTTTTCACTATTTTTACCCTAAATGAAGCTGTTTTCCCCTTTTATATGAGATTATTATATACCATGGGCAGTGGTGGAACTTAAATTTGGGGGGCCCTAAGCAAAATGTTTTTGGGGCCTCCCTCATTTTATCTGAAAAAGTCATTAATACTTGGGTGCCATGAATAGCACTGGTGCACTTATGGTTTGGTTCCGGGAGAGCCATGAGAAGACATAATATATTTCAATACCTTCAATTGTTATTGTTTTTTAAACCAGTTGTTTGTTACTACCTGGCAATTTAATTTTGTTAGGTTAATTATACACTTCATTGAAATATGTGAAAGAAAAATATTTTTGCACCATTTGGGGTCCCCTAAGCGTTGCTTTGTCTGCTTATGCCAAGTTCTGCGGCTGACTATGGACCATCTTAAATTCACAGTGATGTTAAATTACTATATGGGTGAGTTAATGTTTTAGTAACAATTTTATCTTATTTCCCCATGTTTTTGTGCACACACAGCGGGGGCCTGTTGATCAGACAGATTAGTCAATGCCACAAACTAATTTTAATTTTTTGTTCATTTACTCCACCCTAATTAGTTTTGAGATTTTTTATGGCATGCGATTTTTTGCAATTAAATTGGTACAGTACTTAACAGACATTATACCAACATTTGCCTTAAAAATGCGGATTTTCCGCTTTCGTCAATTACCCGTGACTACTCAGTCCCAATTAATACGCATAACCAGGGTTGCATTGTAAATTGTTTAATTTGCATTGACTTTGAATCGATACTGCCGGTACAACATCGAAATTTAATTGTGACCCAACTGTCTCGTTCGAATTAACTGAGATTTTAACATTCTAAAAAATTAAATTGACCGCAAATTAAAAAAGTCAAGTGTTGATAAAAAAATTTCGATTGTGAATGCATTATGTAATTTAATAACTATTCTTTTGTTATGTATCGCTTCACTATAAGCATCAACTATTCATTTAAGTAACAACGTTACTTCAGGAGAGACGATTGCAAAACTAATCAGAAAATTTTTCACAGGAGAAACAAGAAACGCAAGATACACTTCATCCTTAACTGATCGCTTGGCACACTTTCTACGGGGAATCCCATGCCTACTGTGGGGGATCCTCTTTCTTATTACGGCGCAAAATTGCATTAAGGGCGAATGATTACAAAACTCAACTTCAAATGTTTCTCTCAGCCACGTATCGACCTTGAATTTTAATAATAATCCGATGCATTACTTAGCAAATCAATGGAATAAGCGTCGTATTTACAATACATAGGAAAAGTTCGTTATTCCATCGTTACTTACACATACTATTGATGCAAAATTTAGACCCTAGCATACGGGATAAACGTTAGGAATACTGTTTTTCTAGTTATAATTTGCATGTTTTAATCAATGACAAGTAATATTTTTTTGGAAAAGTTCATAGCTTTCCAAATTGAAATTGTAGTTACCGATAGAAACATCTTGTTAATAAAAAGGAAAACTTATAGCGGAACATATGTCCGTGAATTATAAGTCGCGGTCTATGAAGACTCAAATATCTAGTTGTATAGGATTATTTAAGTAAAATTTATGACCACACCTTTTTCTCGTAAAATTTTTATATTCTTCTTTCTTGATTCTTTTTCTGCATCAGTTTCAAAGCATGTAGAAGTTATTATGGTTGGATCGCTGACGTAATTTAGTAAGCTGACAGTGAAAGAGAAATTACACTCTCCAAGTAGTAATACGGAATTTGCATCTTCAATCTTTTGGATCCACATTTCTGCGCTAACTCAGGAAGTACGTACATATGTTGACAAATAAGGGTAGTTTCCAGTTACCGGAAGTAACAGACCTTCAATTCAGTCAGCATAGTTCTGTGGCAATGTATAATATTGTTTATATTTCTCATTCTACATATCATCTTTGCTGCTGCGTTACAAACGTAATGAAAAACCGCACTAACATATCCATCCACCAATCTGTGCACTTCACCCCTCCACTTTGTGACGCATAATTTTCTCTTCCCTATATCAACACGCATTTTTCTCGTGCAAATTTATTGCGTCTCCTCACGAGGATTGAGCGCATGCGCGTCTGGTATCTATAATATCTGCAACGTGAATAACGATACAAGATTGCAATTGTTTGTGTTGTCTGTTATCTCTGTTATTGATATTATATTGTTGGGAATATATACAATGTCTCACTATATATAGGAAGAAGTTTACTGCAATATTAGGGACTACTCTACATTCATTGTCATTTTTTGCGAAGATATTGGCCTATATAACTTTCACTGCGGTCGGGCGCTCAGTGATCCTGTGACAACATATTGCGACATGTGTGCATCCTTTAGTTACCTCAGATAAGATTGGAGTATTCTACAAAGTTTTTTTTTTTGAGTTCTTTAGTTACACTTCTAATTTTAAGCGAGGCAAAAGGGAAGTAAACTAGGTTTAACATGGAAAAACAATATTAGCGATTGCTCCATTGACGTTTGGTGCAAATCTAGTTATTCTGGAAGTCACTTCTTATATTATCTGCAGCAGATTTTAAAGACGTGTATGGAGTCATTGTAGATTGATTACGATAATTACCTGCCATTATGGCGAAGAGGGATTGGAAGTTTCGAGTTAGATGCAACACTGGACCTGGTGAAACAGTATGTGTTGTGGGTAATTGTGAGGAATTAGGGAGGTGGAAAAGCGGGAATGCAGTAATTCTCACGAAAGAAATAATTTCTGGTGATGAAGAGTGAGTTTTTTTGTGTTGGCATCATGCATTTCTTGTACGGTATTTCTAATAGTCATGTTCTATTAACGAATTCTTCTCCTAGTAATGTATGGTCATGTGTGGTGAGCATTCCTGCTGAAGATGTTGAATATCGGTACTTCGTTTGCGTAATAGTAGAGCCCAATGGGGATATCCTGGAAAGATTGAGTATTGTACGTCTGTGGGAAACCAATCTTCTGCCTCGCGCAATTCGTCAGAAAGGTCAGTTACGGTAATTTAACTGCCATAATAGTGTGTGTCTATATAAATGTAATTTATATATTTATATATAGAGTAAAACTCGGTTATAACGGCATTGAAGGGACTGGAAATTTATTTTCGTTATAATCGAGGTGCATGGGACAGAATGTTTCCAAATTCTAAATTTTACATTGTGATCTACTAAGTATCTTAAAACATTATATTATGAAAATGCGACGTACATTACATTACGATATAATAAGTACATTAAACAAAAGCATTTTTATGATTAGTAAAATCTGATATTTTTTCATTCGTATGTGCCAACTTGAAATGTTTTTCGAGGTTCTCAATGCAGTGAATAATACTAAATGCCTTTTTTGTAAGTCTCCTTCCATTCATAAAATATCACTTTTATTGCATGCATAACTTTATTAACATCTGGAACTGGTTCATCTTGATCCTCTACCATTTTTCATCTTCTTCTTCGCTACACTTTCCATGACCTCCCTCACGATGTCTAGGTTCGTTTGAGCTTCTGTTGTTATAACATCATGGTCAATTTATGTATATGGATTGATATCTTCATAACTTTTAAAACTTTCTACATTCATCTCGGCTAACTATTCTGTTAGTTTTGTTTCATTAAAATTGACGTCTACTGACTTGGTTTTAGAAAACGGCTCATGCGAACCACACTGAGTAAAGTGTTTCCACAGTTTAACCCCTCTCCACCGGGATGGTCAAGAAGCTGCCTTTGATCCTTCAATGTATTGGCGATCAGGAAAAATTAATAATAAAACCGGTATCATGTAATGACATTTATATGATATTAGTTTTCTTCTCACCCACACAAAAATGTGTAGCGCCAACCCTGTGCTTATACATACAAATATTTGTTACTTACTAACTTCCATTGTCGAAAGCTCTATTTGTGTTGTTTTTGTGATTTTCATGTCTTTAGCAACCCAAGCGGCTCTCCAATTTAGGTGTCCACTGGGCTTCCTCCAACACCTTGTTGCCATCTTTATTATTACCTTTCCTTTTCTTTAAGCATATATATATATATATATATATATATATATATATATATATAAATAAATAAATGCAGGAGAGGAAAGGTAAATAAGAATATTTAGGGCAACTAGGTATTGAAGGTAACCCAGTGAGCACTTACTGGAAGGAGAGCAGCTGGGGTGTCGGAGAGATATATACAGTGCTTTTTTGTGACGGTATGTGCTGGTACGGCTTACTTGTTGACATTTCACTGAGCAACTGATTTGTTTTTTCTTAACGTATGAACGTTTATTTTTGTTGGTCTTTAAAATGCCTTTTTCTTCAGTTTATGTTGCAGTTTGTTTTAATTTGCTTTTTTGCTGTTTTATGTTTTGAAAAAATATCCAATTTTAGTTGTGCTGTTTTTTCTGTGATTTGATTAAATTGGCAAAAGAAAACCCTATCTCTAAAACTTTGTTAAAGAAAGCATTTTCACCCTTCATTTTGGCAGAATGTTTTAAAGCTTCAAGATAGTGTAAAACTTTGTTGTTGCATATCTAGTACTTCACAATCTTCTTCACACTGTTCATACTCTGAATTAGAAACAAATTCATTGATTTGTGATTCTACCACAGTTTTCAAGTCAATTTCATCAATCTCTGTGAAAACACTTTCATCAATATTTACAAAATATTTTGCACTTACGTTGGTACCCTCAACTTAATACATCTCATCAATCAAATTTTGAATGTCACAATAATCACTATCACCCTGCATCATCGCATTTATTAGCATCATCAAAAACAAAGCCATAGTTTCTAAAACAATTTTTTATACAGGCTTTTTGTACACACTAACAAACGACTGAGAAATGTGATTGCATATAAAACATTGATTTTACCATCAATTCTGATCCTCTCTTAAATTGATATGCCTATATATTAGAAGTTCTCAAACTATGGTCAGCGAACCCCCAGGGGGTTTGCGAGATGTCTCAGGGGGTTCGCAGGAAAAAAATCCGTAATTGCAAGCAAAGTTCATATTCATATCAAACTTTTATTTGAAACATTAAAAGAATGTGTCTGGAGCTAAACCTATTTTATCAGCCTTAGGAATAAAAATCATCGCTCACTTTTCACTACATAGAGGAGCCTTTTGTAACAACGGAAACTGTAAGCAATAAGTTGATAGAAGACCATTGTCTTCTTTAAACAATGCACAAATTGATATCATGGCTGATAATATAATTGCAATGCACTCTTAACGAAAGGGACAAGGACGAATGTTGAGACATAATATTGTATGCAAATTGTAAAAAAAAGTAAAATTGTTCTTCTGGGGTTTGTTTTAAACCTCAAATCTTCATGATAATTCTTCGTAATTTTAATATGCAAATAAAAATTACACTGCTCCCCTTACTACTAATGTGACCACAAGGTTATAAACAGGCAATTAAGCAACGGAAATATATATATAAAAGGTGGAAATAATGATATAATAAATATTGTATACTTAAATTAATAAATATAAAAAACTGTTTGCAATGTATATTCTTTAATAATTTATACTCAAGTAAGAAATATAATCCTTGAAAATTTTTACTTTTAGGGGAGGGGGGTTCGTGAAATTTGGATCATTATAAAAAGGAGTTCGTGCGGTCAAAAAGTTTGGGAGAAACTGCTATATATTAAAGACCCTCTAAACATATTTCAAAGAGACCGATTTTACTTTCCATCTTTCGCAGGTTCAAAATGTACTTAATAATACAAAAATTACCAGAAAAAATCCTTTCCATCTGCATCTCGCAGGTTCCGCCTTACAGAGAGACATTCAGATGAAAAACTGTATCATCTAGTATGATTTTATTTTGGATTTTCAGCTTTGGAAGGTTTCCGCCAAATACAGGTTGTGCCTTTCACAGGTTTTACTGTATAAGGAAAGTCATTCAATAGCCCACATGGAAAATGTTTAAGGTGTTGATATATTGCTGAAAGTGAGAAATCAGTATTGGATTAAGGGATTTTGGGACTTTGTACATTATTCTTCTGGCATAGGTATATGCATGGGGAGGCTGCTCCAGTGAGCATGACTGAAGCCTATGTTTAGTTTTGACCTTCTCCCTCCACATTCAGGGAAAGTTTCTTTTGGTAGCCATGCCTTTTGATATACCTGTCATAATTATGCTTAAATTAAATTGACAGTAGCTGTCCAATTACTTCCATAATAAGAATTTTAAAATTCACATGTATATTAAGCACAAAAGGCATAATGGTCAGAATGTGCCTATAGCTAGGGTATATACATATTGTGAAATACCATGCTGGTATAACTGAAGTTATGAATGAAGATATCATAGAAGCTAAGGTGAAGATAAATGATTTTCATATATTTTTATAAATAATAGTAAACTGATTTTATCAACTTTATTCTTATTAGATTGCAAGACCTTTTTGCATAATTCATGTATAATTTTTGTAACATCAAACCAAAATAATTGTTTAAATTATGCTTGCAATTGTCAACATTTTACACAATGTTGAATTCCACTTTGATAACATTTACAAACTGTATTTTTTGCATTTAGGCCGGGTTCACACGATGCGAGTTCATGCATGAGAAATGACTAGTGCGAGCTCTCGAATGGACACTCGAACCGTCTGAACACTTCACGTGCGTGCACGCACCAGTCCACGCACGTGCTTGAATCACTTTTAAACCTGCTTAAAAATTTTCTGTGCTAGTCGAGAGCTCGCACGAGACGTCACGCAGTGGGACCAAATACCAGTAAACGTGGACAAAACCTAAATCCAGTCCCCATTGCTGTAGTTCAAGTTCCAACAGATGGTTATGAAGAAATTTATTCTGTACAAACATTTCTGCGATGTTTTAGCAAAGGTGCAATGAGCGTGTATTGCTGGTTGCCGTAATCTGTAGGGAGTGTTTGCACATCCATGCACTAATCTTATGAGAGGGTGGCTGTAGTTGGCTGTCCGAGATGGAAGTAATAATATTTTTTATTTTTTCTTTATTGCCGTAGTGTTATTACAAAAATTTAGAGCTTGAAAATTACAATGCATGAGAAATTCTTCTTATTAAATGTAATATTCAAACAAAGCGTGATAAATAAATGAGAACACATTTTTCATTAGACATCATTTTCGTCATCTGATTCATTTTTGATTTCTACATCTGTGAGGAGAGCCAGCATCTATGCACTAAGCCTACCACCCTTCTTTGGCGGTAGCAGCCTCAAAGAGGAAATAATTGGATCAGAAGATGTTAAAAAAATATTCAACAAATCCTCATTGTTTGCTACCCTTGATGTTTGTCGGCATTTTTTCTATATGGCGGGCCACATTCGTTGTTGTGAATGCTTCGGAGGGCCGCATTGAAAATCACGAGAACTTCGGTGGGCCAGTTGGGCGTTTAATTCAGAAGTTACCTAGAGATTCTGTGGTCTCATATTAGTGAAAATCAATTCTAATTAGTTTAATAGCGTTAAAACCAACAGAAAAGGTTTTGAGACTGTAATATAACTGACAAAATATGGAATTGACTGTGTTAAATTATACCGATCACTTATTGAACATGGCTTCGCGGGCCGCATGAGACTCGCGAGCCGTAGGATGCCGACCCCTGCTCTATACTATCTTATTCCTGCGATGTTTACATGTTACACAGTCGAACCATTCAGAAATACGCATTCTTTTTCGAACTTTTACGGATTTTTCGTACTCATTCTGGACGTTGCGAAGGCGTCCGTCATTGTTGCCTCCGATTCAATTAAACCTTCGAATTTAGCTGCATGAAAATTCTCATTTAATTACCTTTGGATGAACTTGGCGTTTCATTAGATGCAGTTGCAGCAGCCATTGCAGTGGGAATAGAAATAGTAATTGATTGGTCAAGCCAGTTCATTGCCATTCATTGCCTTCCAGTCAGCTTCTGTTATATCTACTTCTAAGGCGCCCTTGATGTGAAGATCCACGTGCTCGTACCTCACATCCCAGCTATCCGGAGACTTTTCCATCAAAAGTCTGAAGAGTTCTTGACGTTTAATGGTGAATGACATGTTGTTTTGTGAATGTTCTGAGGACATCTGAAAACACTTGTTGGGCAAGACGATTCCAAAACTGATCTCAGTTCATAACATGAAGTATTAGAAGCCCCACTTTCGCCGCGTTTCGCGATCCACTTTCTCACCCAACACCTACTTTTACGTTTTCTTTTAATCCTCGATATCAGTTCCTCAGCTATTATTGCACAAACCACGTTGACACTTTCACTTACCGGATCCATTTTGGGAACAGAAATCATTCGAGTCCGTTGCATCGTGTGAACGCTACCACGCACGCTCCATTCGAGTTTGCCTACTTGTGCCATACCACGCACTCCTCAACTCGTGCGTGAACTTGCATCGTGTGAACCCGGCCTTATAGTTCAAATGTCTAAAATGCAGTTTTCTACTGGGGATATGCATACTCCTTGGGATACATGCAGGGTTTTAAAGGGTTGCAAAAGAGTAATATATGTATGTACTATTTTTACTTCAACCTTCATTTTTAAATCAAATTATATAATGTTTTTATTGGCAATTGGGATAGAAAAACTATTTTTGTTTTCCCATATCTACTTAAAGAAGCATACATAATGGAAAGTAAATTTTTGAGAAGACAGGATGCTTTCTAATAACTTTTATATTAACTTGGCTACTCTATTTATATGTATATATGAATGTTTTCATCCTTCCAATGACTTATCACTAAAAAGGGACCATATTTTACTCCGAAATACTTGGGAATTGATCTTGCCACCTTACCTCCTGCATCAACTCACCTCATGAAATATCATGAAGGAACTTAGACATTTATTTTAGCAAAGTGGAAATTTTGCTTGTGAGTTTTTTCAATAGGTATAGCTGAGCTGACAACTCTAGATTTATACCATTCTACAGGGAAAGGGGAAATTTTTTGTTATAGAAATTTGTTATTATAACCATTACTTGTTTTTCCTGAAAGAGCTGTTGTTTTGGAAAATATAAAAAAGACAGATTTATCACTTCTTTTAATTATTTACATTTAAAAATGTGATTTCAGTATTTTAATGCAAGTGGCATTCCTTTCGGTATCAATTTAAAGGATAGAAATCTGTAACATGCAGCCTGTACTGAGAATTTATGAGGCCCACAAAGTAAGTTGCATTCATGCTAGAATGTGGCTCAAACTACAATGTACTTTTAAAATGTGTTGAAACCTTTTGTAAATGACAATCAAAATTCGAGAAGTGCATTAAATATCAGCAGTTTGGTCTTCGTTCTCATAAAAACTCTTACAAATTACAAATTTGTGTTACAAAAGAATATTTCTGTTGTGCCTTTTTGCCATTGTCTGAAAGACATCCTTTTATGCCAAATTTAGCATTTCCCTATGGAATGAGTTTAAGAATGCTTTGAAGAGTGGGAGTGGTAGGGGTATCCAAGGTGGAGATGGGTAGGAGCAATCTCTAAGGAAGAGTGAACCTAGTGAGAATGCAAAACGGTTAGTAATGGGAAAACCAGCAAATTACAATGTAGCTTGCAGATTTGTTGCATTGCCATCGTGCAGCCTGCTATTGGATATACAGCTTTTAAAAAAATGCACAAAGGTTTACATAAGACAAACAAGGTTGAAACCATCTGTTCTAAAGGTTTATTTAAAGGTGGTTAGACCTTACATCTAATTGTGTAGTTGTTTAATGGATTATTTATTGAATGATTGTTTGCAGTAAGGTGTAAAAGTTGGACAGATGTTCTGAGTCTCAATCATTTTTAAAATATTTTTTTTAGGAAGTTGGATGATTAAAGATAGCCAAAACATGTAAATGAAGAGATTTTGACACAATGAGTTACATTAGGTTAAATTATAACTCAGGATTGGCTATTTTGTGCAACAATGGGTTATAATGGGAAGCATCTAATACATATCTGTGGTGGTGGGTATGGGTTTTCAGGAGCTGAGGATGCCATGGAAACTAATGCTCTCCCACAGTCTCCTCAGCGGTGCTGTGAGTTCTGTATTTACTAGGTGTTCCTTTTTCTTTTTATTTTGCAGTTGATTTTGTTATATTTAATCATTTTTCCTAAAAGGAAGATTTCTTTCTCTTTTAGCTTGCAATTAGGGTGAAATTATATTTTTCTCAGGAATGTTGCATAGAATCAGAAGCTATTCTAACTTGTTAAGTTGCGCCAGCTATCCTTTTTTAAATTTTTATAGAATTAGTTAAAAACATTTTTTACAGTGTATTTCATTTTTCAATGTGTTTAAATCAAGAACATTTATATTTCAGTTTGAGCTTTTCAGATCTGATTTTTCAAGAGTAAAAATTTGTTTGCTGAAAAATAATTTATTTTAAAAATTTTTTATTCTGAACAGTTCTGGCTTTATTTTTCCTTAGTCTGCATATTATTTTCATATGAAAGTTATGCTATTCAATACTACCTCTGCATTTTCTGTTAGATGGCTCAAATGTTCTGGAGAATCCTGATCCAGAAGAATTTGGCTATCACAACAATATGTGTAGAGTGGAAAGGGGATGGTTAACAGGTGACACAGTTCTTCAACTCAAACTATTTGACAACCCAATCCAGCTATGGAAGAAGAAACTGAAAGGAAAGAAAGTAAGAATAATTAATAATTTTGGTGTGTAACAAAGTATTTTTGTGTACATGGACATGAATAAATATCAATTTAAAAATGGTGTGACAAGATTTATGGGATTAAAAACTTATTAAGTTTAACATGTATCAGAAATTAAGATAAATCTCACATTTTGGAGATAAAACTAATATTTTTTGGGAAATTTCCGCTAGTTAGTTTCTTCTGGGGGTTTGTGTTTCATAGACATTAAATTATACATCCTTTGAGAACCAAGTTTAAAATTTCTCCATAATTCTCACTTTAATCTTAAATTAAATCTTTAGTTTATTGATTGACGTTTTTGGTAATGTTTTTAAACTAACATCATGTACCTAGGTAAATTATATTAATTGATATTTTTTAATCTTAAGCTTTTAGAAAATCTCTCTCTAGATTTTAAACATTGTTTTCTTTAAATCTCTTTGTATTTATTCTAAAGATTAGCATAAAGGTGACACCAGTATCCATAAATACATCATCTCAAATGAGCATTTCGCAGTATGTTGAGAATTCTATGGATGAAAGTGTTGATACAGCAGATAGTCCAGATAGACATGAATGCTGGCCTATAGTGGAAGTAGTTGTAAGTGTTGATCATCATTTTATATTAGTATAATAGCCTGTTTAAAATGGCGGATGGTTATGTAAGAAGTCTTCTGCTATTTTTAAAAGGTATAATAGCATATATTTTGTTTACTTCCTGTAAATATTTAATTGTCTGGAAAATTTAATTTGTTTCATTTTTATCATCCCAAAATTTTTACGGTGTATTTGGATAGGAATTTGTGACAATTGGTATCATAATGAACTATTTGTAAATACAAATGTTTTATTCTAATTTTAATTTGATCATCTAATTCCTTTATAAAGCTAGGAAAATTTAACATATATTTGTCTTATCATCAACAAAGGAATTGGTAGTGTGTACAACAATAAATGAACCATTTTTAGAAACTTGAACAGAAAATCATAAGCATCATAAATTGTTTCATTTAAACCATAGACTTGCAATCTTAGTTTTATTGATTTATAAGGTATAGGATGTTCAAAATTTTTTAAAGTGATTTCTTAATGTTGCTATATGTCGTGTTTTTGTAATATGTGTTTTTTTTGTCACAGACTTTGAATAATGACAGTGCTAAGGAGCTAAGAAAGCAGTCTCAATTTGGATGCGTTTACAATGAGGATGATTTTCTAATGTTCCAGATTCATGTATCATCTTTGGAACGAGTGGTGAGTGAAATGTTGATTATTTATAATATAGGGTGTCCATTTAATCTCGCCAGTATTTTAAGAAGCTATATTTTTTAACAATTAGAAATATCGAAAGAAGCCAAACTGCGAATTGAAGCCTATCTCAAACAGTTTTAGGTAGGGAGTTGGCAACATGGTTGTGTGCATCGTTGTCTTTGCAGCACACCACTTTCTGACCTACGTGTCGTGCCTGAATGCAATGGAGACTCCACAAGTGAAAGCACAGTGCATTCTGTGGTTTGCTGAATTTAAATCAGTGATTTGTGAGCAAAGAGAATTCAGACTGACGTACAACAGAGATCCTCCCATGGATAAAACAATCAGACAATGGTATCAAAAGTTTAAAGGAATGGTTAGTGTCTTGCCAACAAAGCAGCCTGGCCGGCCATCGACCTCTGAAGAGGATGTTGAACGTGTACGGCTTTTGTTTTCCCAAAGTCCGAAGAAGTCTGTTAGACAATGTAGCAAACAATTACAAATCCCAAAATCCACTGTGCATAATGTTTTACACAAACGGCTACACTACATGCTTACAAACTGCAGCTTCTGCAAGAATTAAAACCACAAGATAAACCTCTACATTTCGAGTTTGCTTCCTTTGTCTGTGATCGCCTATCAGGAAATGAAAATTACATTAAGACTATAATGTTTACCGATGAAGTAACTATTCACACAAATGGTGTAGTGAACTGACATAACTGTTGAATATGGGGGAATGAAAATCCTTGTGAAGTCATTCAACATGTTTGTGCATCAGAGAAAATTAATTTGTGGTGTGGCCTTCTCCACAACAAAGTTATTGGACCTTTCTTCTTTTCTGAGGCCACCATAACTGGCACCATTAACTTGATATGCTCGAGAACTTTGTTTTTCCACAGCTGGAAAAGACATAATGGTTTTCCATCATGATGGTGCTCCTCCTCATTTCAGCCTAATTGTTCGTCATGCGCTTAATGAAAGATTTCCTGGTCGATGGATGGGAAGAGGAGCTCCAGTTTGTTGGCTTCCAAGGTCACCTGATTTGACGCCCTTAGATTTTTTTTTCTTTGGGGATATGTAAAAGGAGTTATGGCCATACAGGCCAGATTGAAACCTTAGATGAACTTAAGCAGAGAATCTGAGCAGTAGTTGAAACAGTCACTCCGGAAATGTTGGCTCGAGTCTGGGCTGAAATTGATTATTGACTAGAAACCTGCCATGCGACAAAAGGAGCACACACAGAAGTTTATTAGCCTCAGGTTTTAAAGTTTTTTAGTTATACATTTTTATTTTTTTTCATTTTCTATGATATCTGTATTGGTTTAAAAAATATAGCTTCTTAAAATACCGGGGAGATTAAATGGGCACTCTATATTAAGTATTTGTGTATGATTTAACCTCTCAAGCATGTACAATGACATATGTCGTCCAATGCAGCATCTTCTGTTACAGCTCCTATCTCCTTTGTTCTTTGAGTCACTTTCTGAAGTTAACAAATATCCTTCTGAAGAAACAATACTTTCATTGTCAGTTTCATCATTAGTTATCCCATAGGTTAGTTGGTAGGCATACTGATGCTGTTGGCACAGTAAAGTTGAACTAGAAAGGGATTCCCACAAAACTAAAGAGAGTAGAGCAGCAACATGGCTAACAGCGCATCACTTCCCAGAAGAGAATCCATCTTCAGGAAAGAGAAGACTCGGACAAAGTAAGTGCATTGTTTGCACAAAGAAGGGAATAAGGAAGGAGACAGCCTACCAATGTAAAAAAATGCCCTGGTTTTGGAGTTGTAGGAAGTTCTTTGCGCCACAACAAGTCGCTTAGATTCCTAGGTCAACGGAATGATATGATGGGTGGCTTGGGGAAGATTGTAAGGGTGATGGGTGAGGATGTGAGAATGGGGTGGGTGGCGGCAAGAATGTTTTTCAGGGCTTCGTGTAGCCCTGGGTGGAAGGTTGTTGTGAGTCAGGGGGGTGTCGCTTTGAGTATGAGAGTTTGGGTTCGGTGTTTTTCTGGAGACAGGGGAAGGAGAAATGGCACGGTGTATTTGGTGGCAGGTTAATTCTGGAGGATAGCCTCGGTTGAGGAATGCCTCCTGAATTTTTGTGCAGTATTCGGATAGCGAAGTGCTATCCGAACATATCCTATATCCTTGGCGGGCGAGGGAATAAGGAAGGGATGTTTTGGTGTGGTGTGGGTGACAGCTGGTGTAATGGAGATATTGTTGGTGGTTGGTGTCTTTGATGTGCACCGAGGTACTGATGTGTCGATTTGTAAAACAGATTTACGTCGAGGAACGTAGATTCTGTCGTGGAGTAGTTGTGGGTGAAGGAGAGGGAGGGGTGGGTGGAGATTGTATTTAGGAAGCAATCAAGAGATTCTGCCCCATGGGTCCACAGTAAGAAGATGTCATCGATGAAGCGGAGCCAGATGAGAGGCTTTTGGGGGGAGGATTGGAGGAGCTGGGACTCCCATTCTCCCAAGTAGCAGTTAGCGTAAGAGGGCACCATCCGTGTGCCCATTGCAGTTCCTTTGGTTTGTAGGTAATGGCGCCCTCCAAATGCGAAATTATTTTTGGTGAGAACCATCTCTGCCAGCGTAGTGAGGAAGGCAGTAGATGGTTTCTTCTCCTCTGACCTCTTGTCAAGAGAGTTTGGAAGAGTGGCAAGTTTTTCTGGGTGGGGAATGTTCGTGTAGAGGGAGCACACATCTATGGTGACCATGATGGTGTTTGGTGGGAGGGGGGAAAGAAGTGATTTTAGTTGATGGAGGAAGTGGTTCGTATCCTTGACGTAGGAAGGTAGCTGTTGGACAAGGGGCTTGAGGTGAAGGTCGATGAAGGCAGAGATTCGCTCAGTTGGTGAGTTGAAAGTCACGACTATTGGGTGACCTGGATTTCCGGTTTTGTGAATTTTGAGAAGTTGGGTGTGCGAAGGTTGGGGGGCACAAGTCAGGAGATAAAATCCTTCAATAGCCCTTCTCGTGGCCCCTCTGTGTGGAGGAAAGCGGAAATATCGGAGGCGTGGAGGTCTGTGGGATTAGAGTCGAGGGAGTAGTAATATGTTTGTTGGTCCGAAAGTTGGCGGAGGGCTTCTTGGTTGTAGTCCTCCCTATCGAGGATGACCAAGGTGGAGCCCTTGTCTGCGAGTAAAATTATAATATTTTTATTGGACCTGAGTTGAGCCATAGCGTGTCTTTCATCTCTGGAAAGGTTGTCTTGGTGGTCAAGGGATTTTGGGAAGTTCGGGTGAGAGATGGCATTGGAAATATAAGAGATGTATTGTTCTAGGGGGTGGCGGGGGGGAAGTGTGGGGGGTATGTGTTGGGATGGCAGTTTGAAGTGAGAAAGGGGCTCGGCTTGGTTGATGGGTGTGGGTGGGTTCATGGAGGATGGTGTAGGGGTGTTGTATTTTAACTTCAGTCGGAGGGAATGGGCATAGGACTGTGTCCGCTAGGTGGCGGAAGTAGTCGAACTTCGGAGTTGGAGAGAAAGAGAGTCCGAGGGAGAGTAATCCGCTACAGTGTTTATTTGCTTGTTTATTTACTTATTTACAGTCTGTATTGTCAAATACGAACGCGAGTATTATTAAAGTAGGTTTTCAAAAACACCACCTTCGACTTCAATGTATTTCGCCGCTCGTGTGTGAATCGCGCTCGTTGCACACCGAAGTTCATCATGACTGTCTTTTATGTAAGCCACAGATTCAATACGCGATGAAGTAATGCATCCCATGTTTGCACTTTAGTATGGTGCACAAGATTTTTCATCCACCCCCACACGCAGAAATCCAATGGGTTTAGGTCTGGGGACCTAGCTGGCCAATTTTGTGGACCATTGCGACCGATCCATCGCCTAGGGAACTGCTCAATGAAGTAAGTAACCACTGCATGGAAACAATGAGGTGGTGCTCCGTCATGTTGGAAGCACATTCGAAGTCTTGTAGCCAGGGGCACATCTTCTAACAGTTGTGGCAATTCGTTTTGCAAAAATTGTAAATAAATCTGTCCAGTAAGACGACCCTCAAAAATGAATGGACCAATTACCTGATCACACAGCATTCCACACCACTCATTAATACTCAATTGATGTTGAAAGTTACTGTCCACAGTGGCACGGGGATTAATTTCTGACCAAACATGGGAATTGTGTGTGTTGTTAACACCGTTGCGGGTGAATTGAGCTTCATCAGTGAATAAGATGTACCGATGCAGACTCCGATTCTCATTAAGCCAATTACAAAATTCCAGTCGTCGGGCAGGATCCTCAGGTTCGATGTGTTGGACACATTGCAAGTGGTACGGGTACATTCCTTCTTCATTCAATGTTCTCCATACACTTGATTGGGAAACACCGAGACGTGTGGATATCCTTCTTGTACTAGTACGAGGGCTACGCTGTACCCCCTCAAGGATGTTCTTTTGCTTAGCCACGTCTTGTTGAACCACACGCTCATATGGAGTGTTAACGCTGGGAAGTGAGCCGGTATCTCGCAAAGTTTGGAACACTCTGCTAATAACTTTTTGATTTGGAACTCTGCAGTTTGGAAAACGTCGCTGGTATTCAGCGACAGCAGCAACAGCATTTCCATCGCAAAATCCATAAACATACACCATATTGGCATATTCAGCACTTGTAAATGTAAAAGGCATCTTGAAAGTAACACTAACACAGTAACAACTAACAATGCTAATGTCGATTTTTGCGTGCGCATGTTTCGACAGGCTACGTTCGGACAAGGTCATGGTCGCGCAGGTGCATGAGTTATGAGTGAGATTCAGAGTGGTGCGATGCTGAAAATCTACGAGCAGCCATAACTCCGCAAATTCGTATTTGACAATACAGACTGTAAATAAGTAAATAAACAAGCAAATAAACAATGTAGCAGAGAACGCATCGCGTATTGGTCGGCAATTGTCTCCCGAGTTCCGGATATTGCCTTGCCTTTTTCTAATTTTCAAACAGCCATAACTCTTTAATTATTCGGAATCGGACACATGTTCATATGAACTTTTTTGTTCATAATGACCTCAGAAATCAGCCCCTGAAGTTATTCCATATCTTCGTGAATCACCCTGTATAGCTGACGAGCATAAAATTAACATGATTTGTAAGCCGTTTAAATGAGGAGAGGGTAAGGGGAAAAGGAGAAAGAGGAAAAGGAGAAAGAGGAAAAGGATAGAGAGGAAAAGAGAGAGGGGTAAGGAGAGAGACAAAGAGAGGGAGATAGGGAGAGAGTAAGGAGAGAGAGAGAGAGAGATGAAGAGAGAGAGAGAGAGATGGAGAGAGGGGGGGGGGGGGGGGGGAAAGAGAGAGGGAGCTGTTTCAATAATGCAAGAATATAGTAAAAGACATCTTTAATAGAATAGTTTTCTATGGGGATATCCTTTGCACCATTAATTGGTTTACATTATTATTCATAAATTAATTGAAAACAATCCATGCAAACATTTTGCGGGTACAGCTAGTATTTCTAATCAGATTTAATTATTTGTTTTCAGGCATATATTGTGGACTTCTACAGAGGTGTTGATGATGACATCTGGATGGATGAGAATGATGCTGATGGACGGCCACCTTTTGGTGGTGCTCGAGGGGAAGAATTGCCAGAACATGTGGGCTCATGTCATTTGCTTCCCGCAGCTATGGTAGAAAGTACTGGAAAGGTTAGTTGTGGCATAAATTAGCCTTTTTTAATTAAATAATTGTTTTTTAAATTGTCTATGTATTGATACAATAGATATCTCCAATAGATATAGAAAGGTGAATCATCACTGGTGATGGCTGCATGGTAGCCAAAATGCGCAGTTGGTACCTGTAACCTTTTTTATGGGTATTGGAGATAACTATTGTGTCAATTTGATTTGGAAAGCTGGATAATTATCGTTTGAATTATTTATGTATTGTAACTAAGTAGTTGTAGAAATAATGAAATTTTAACTGAGTAGTTATAGTTTTTATCCTTGATTTAAACAATTTATATATCCACATGCACATACAAAGGCTAAAGTTGATGAATAGGGTATATCTCTGAGTTTTAACAAGCAAGCATAAGATGTCAATTCTTGAATAAGATTTTAGAATCACTCTCTGAACATATTGTCTTTTATTAGAAAAATCTATTTAAATTTTTAATATTGAAGATAAACTATGAAATTGCATGGTTAGTGTGAAAGACTAGTAATGTCTGGTATTATGGTTTGCATCTCTGTTGCTATTTTCAAGTGTATTTATGGTTAGATTTTTTAATGAAGGAAAAGCAAAAAATGCCTTGTGAGTGTAATAGGATAATGTAAGACAATCTGTTATGTAGCAACAAAATTTTCATTGAACATTTAACAGAAACAGCACCCATAATATACAGTGGAATCCCCATTTAACGTTTGCATCGGGGACAAGTTTTTTGTACCTTAAATCGAGTAATACATGAAATGGGGGTTATCTAAAATTGAAAGACTAAACAGCAGTTCATTAATGTCAAATATGTTTTATTAGTTAAAACACAAATATTAAGTGTATAGATTAATTATGATCAAATTTTTCATTCATAAAATTTCACAGAACAAAGATGGTTGAGAATAATACCAACAGTAAGTCCTCCGGCGAAGGTGATTCTTCTAGCTTATGGTTTTTTTTGCAAAATTAGTGGTCATTTCATGGCTGTGACCCTCATTGCATCTCCTAGCAGTGAATTTGTGATCTTTAATTTTTCCGAGACAAACTTTCTTAAAACTTTTAAGCATATAAACACTTAATTGAAGCACTCCTATATAGGAGGAATCAACCAAGCGTACAGATCCTTTCAGTTTTTTAAGTTCGCATGCTATAATGAATACATGATATAATTGGGCTCGTATGGGTTATATAAGATAATACAGTAAAACCCCGTTATAACGCGGGTTTCGGGAGACAGAATGTACACCCACGTTATCGGCAACCTGCGGTATTTTGGGAAATAATTTAAAAAACCATTAAAGTATATGCATTATAACAAATTTAATTGCAAAGTACTATAAAAACTGATATTGTATTTTGATTTAAATGCATACCTTACTTTAATCGGTTTTTTTAAAATAGTCCGATATTTTCTTTTGGCGCGACAGCTGATGGCGTTTCTTCATCACACACGTCTTAATGTTTTGCAAATGTAAAAGATGAAGATGATCACAATCATTCTGTCTCTCCATCCAATTCATCACTTCACTGATGTTATCCAATACTTTGCTTATTTAAGGGGTCTCAACCTCACACATCTCTTCATTCTCGCTGTCATCTTCCGATAATTTTTCTGCTCTTCTGCGGTTCTGGACTTCAGCTACAATTTCTTCATCATTCTTATAAACAGCGACGGGAGTTGTGCATTGCGGTAAAATTTGAACCAAGTTGTTTATGAAGAAAATAAATCGAGGTAAAATTTGAACGAAGTTGTTTACGAAGAAAAAAAATCGCTGTAAAATTTGAACCAAGTTGTTTACGAAGAAAATAAATCGCAATAAAATTTGAAACAAGTTTGTTTACGAAGAAAATAAATGGAATCATTTTGGGGGACATGACTAGACCCGCGGTATATCTGAATCCACGGTATAGTGAGTCACGTTATAACAGAGTTTTACTGTATTTACAAGTTTCAAATAATTATCCCTTAGTGAAGCAGTGTGGTGAGCGTTGGCAGACGTTTTGATGCCTGTTATCGGCTGACCATGCATAAAATGACAACGCTAACAGTTCCAACGTCCTTTTAGTCTCATTTGTTAAATTTTGGCCCTTTATGCGAAGTGGGCTCGCAAATTTGATTGTGTATCTTGTGCGGTGTAGGGAAATGCTACAGTGACCGATGAGTAAGAAAATACATCCAAAGTTTTAATAACATCGCCGCCTCGATGTAATAATAGCATTGTTGTGAATAAGACTTCCCTTTTTTTGGGGGATTACCTTCCTTTCGGGTTAACAAGGTAAATATGGCTCTGGTAAATGCGGGTGGCCCGACTAGCTAATGCGTCACGTTAGTGAGCGAGCGCCTTTGAACTGAAATGTAAAAAAATCTGTTTTCACGTGATGACGTCATCGCAACTTTCGTGAAGTACGTAACAGATTAGGACATTTAAGGTGGATTGTCAAAACAACACGACTAAATATTAATTCTTTTGAGTTTATTTAATGTAGTAACAACGCCAGTATGTGTTGTGCCATTAATGGTTAGATTGAATTAATATATTACATCTCCACCAAATGAAATATTCTCAAGTCACTGTGTAAACGCACCTGAAATTGAGGCGATGCCCCGCAAGGGACCAGAATTTTGTCCCTTAATTGCGGGCAATTCACAAAATCGAGAAACACTAAATCGGATGATACAATATATTATTTATATGGAGCTTTGGTCGGGGCCGTAAAAAAAACCACCTTAAATGCAGGTAAACCTTAAATGGGAGAACCTTAAATCGGGATTCCACTGTAGTTTAGTAAAATGAAGTTTATTCATTGTAGAACCATACCTAGCTACAAATGTCAAATAAGTTACTGTATGAAGTGGCCCATAAATTGTGTACCTCTAGTGAGAATTACCCAGCAGGTAATGCAGGCTCTATACAATAGGTGCACTGTGAGAATTAGGTATGAAAATTTTGGTTTTGCTTGGAACTCTGGAACCATAGGAACTAAGATTTTCAGAATGGATTCCAGTGGTAACAGGTATAAATCCTATTGATTATGGATTCTGTTTGTCTTTTAGCAGGATTTCAAGAAAACTCTTATCAACTATCTATATAGGTTCGTTACTATGGTAAAGTTTTGTTTAGAAAATTTTATCAAAGCAATGGAAACAATGGTATCACAAAGTGACTTACTTCCTCTCCTTATGTAGTCTTAATTTTGCCCTAAATAAAGTCATTTGTCTGTCTTTCTCCTAAATGTAATAAGGGACTATATAGTCTCAATTTTGCCCTTAATAAAGACGTTTGTCTTTCTCTCTCTCCCTTCCTCTCTGTATGCCTCTCTCCCTCCTTCAGAATGAAGTGTGCCGATAGTGCAATTTGAAACATTTCCTGGTATTTTGACCCCACACAGACTGATAAATAAAAATGCCATTTATCTTATTTTATCAAAACATGACAATGTCTTCAAGTGAATCACAAATGTAAACAATGATTACCATTGTGCATTAGTGAATTTGGAATAAGGCCAAAATAGGCAGTGGCCTAGGGATGGTGAGATTTCATGGAAGCAATAAAAACCATCTGAGGGAAGGGATGAAAAAATAATATTACACATCCTTTTGATAAATTAGGCTATTATAATTCGCAGATGGACAGACAAACCAAATACATAAGCAATTTTTAGGTAAAAAGTGCCATAAAGAAATATAATTTGGCCTAGGGGCAGGGAATTTCCAAATCTGCCACTGCCATCGTGTCAAAGTAAAGGAAGGGCAAAGTTGTTGCAGAGTAATTTAAGTGCTTTTTCTGCATGGTGAGAGCGAGGTTATCATTTTTTAATTATGTTAAAATGGGATGCAAAGTCAACATTTGGACATATGTACAGCCAAAAGAAATATCTTGTCGAAGAGATGAAAGTATATGCTGCAAAAAAATATTCTTTTATTTACACAAGTAAATATAATAGCCATTTAGATAAATTTCAGTTCCATTAATATTGTGTAATTTTGCAAAAAAGGAGATGCATCCATTACCCGGGCTCCTCCAACTGTGGTTTCCTTCCCGCACTGGAACTCGTCCAAGAAGCGAACATCCCTCGAGACGATGACCTTGCGTTCATCGGGGATCCAAACCCGGTAGCCCTTCGTCTGTTCGGAGTAACCCACAAAAATGCACAGACAGGAGCAGGTGTCGAACTTCCCCTTACTCGTGGACTTGTCCAAATCGTATGCTCGCTGACCAAATGTCCTGAAGTACTGCACGTTCGGGTGCTTTCCGGTCCACACCTTATGTGGTGTCCTCCCATCGAGGCTCTTGGTAGAGCACCGATTCCGCACATGGCTCGCCGTCGTGATCGCCTCCGCCCAGAACGACGAAGGGAGGTTGGACTGAATCATCATGCATCTTGCCATTTCCACCAAGGTGCGCTTCTTACGCTCGGCCATGCCGTTCTGCTAAGGAGTGTACGCTGCGGCCAGTCTGCATCGAATCATTTCGTCTTTCAGAAAGGTGTCAAATTCCTCGTTGCAGTACTCCCTGCCATTATCAGACTGCAGACTCTTGACTTTTCTTCCAGTCTGCTTCTCGACCACGTTCTTGTACTCCTTGAAGGCATTCAAAAGGTCGCTCTTCTTCTTCAGGAAATGAATACAACACCATGTAGAGTGATCGTCCACAAATGTGGCGAAGTATTTCGCTCCTCCTTGCGATTCGGTTCGCATCGGCCCACAGATATCGCTATGTATTATTTCCAGCATCTCCGAGCACCGCTTCGACTTTCTAGGGAATGCGGTCGAGGTAAGTTTGCCTTTCAGACACACCTCGCAGGGTTGCCACATCTCATTCTTTTCGTGCTCCATGCCTGTGTGGCTTTTCCCCATCTTCAGGAGATCACACGTGTTGAGGTGTCCGAAGCGTTCATGCCAAACTTCCACGCTCGACCTCGACGCCACCGCAGAGGATGCTCGGGCTTCCTGCGTCCTTTCACGAATGTAGTAGAGGTCGCCCACCCTATCCGCTATCATTTTCACGTTGCCTTCCTGGTCGGTCACAGAGGCAATGTCCTTCTTGAAAAGCACCTCATAGTTCACGTCGGTGATCTTCGCTACAGACACTAGGTTTGTTCGAAGATCAGGCACGAAGAGCGCGTTGTTCAGGCTTACACGTATGTCCTTCATCCCGTCTGTAGCGACAATCTTCACTGTACCTTTCGCCTTTACTTTTGTCGAGGCGGCATTTGCTAGATTCAGCTTCTCTTGTTCCAGGGGGGCTAAGCTATCGAACCATACTTCATCCTTACACAAGTGTGACGTACAGCCACTATCAGACACCACACATCTGGCCCCCGTCCGGTTTCCACTCCATGTGCCGCCTCTTCATTCGCATCAGCCAGAAAACTCACGTCTTCGGCAATCCCCACCTTATTGTTCACATTCGCGATCTTCGTTCTACATTCGCCTGCCTTGTGACCCACTTTCTTACATTTATAACACCAAAACTTGAACATTACTTGGCTAGAATTACTAAAATTCGCTTTCCCGCAATTTTTATCTGCAAAATTCCTGCGCTGTCTGGCCAACATGGCACCCGGCATCACTTCCTTGGACTTTTGCTTCCTCAAAGCTCTCAGACAAGCCTTACAGGAGCATGATGGTCAACAAATCCTTATTTATTTCGACACCCATCGCCTCCAATTTGTCCACGGTGTCGAAAAAATTAATTATGAATTCCTGGACATCTTCTCCCTCGTTCATCCGTAGGAGAGTCAGCTGCTTCAGGAGTGTGACTTTCCTCGCGGGCCCCTTCGAAGCATAAATCGACTGATTGTGAGCTTCAACCACACGTCATGCAATGTTTCACAGCCTCGGACTTGCTTCAACTCCGGCAGACTAATGGAGAGTATTAGATCCGATCTCGCTTTCAAGTCGTTCTGCACCCATGCTTTCTGAGTGGCGATGGATACGACATTGCCTTCACCCTGGACAATTTTTGGCATCACTTTTTCACCATTTACGTAACGCCACGCATCGTCCTTTATAAGCTGGGCTTCCACCTGCATCCTCCCATGTGTCATAGTTGTGTTTCATCAACATTTCCAAACGCGTGGAATTAACGGCACTCATACTCGCGATATATTTCGTTACACCAAAAGAAATACTCTCGTGAAAACCTACGCTACGTGCACGAAACGATCACACTACGATTTTCACTTATGTCCGCAACGAGTGTTCTCTGGGCCCATAACATGTTGGAGAGTTAGCTGGGTATTGCAGTGGGCACAAGTAAAAGATCGCAATATCAAAAGTAACCACGTTTTATTCACAACTGAAATAACACGAAATCACACTTCAAGGCAACAACGTCTTCACACGAACGAGGCATAATCACTACTCTGCTTTTGTGCGCTATTAGTTCGTAGATGCGCCCACTGAGGCACTGTCACATGACACCGCAGCCAACCTGAAGTATAGTGGTGACATCAACGGGCCATTGCCAACATCTCCGCCACCCTCCAACACATACCTTAAAATGAAGGTTATTGTTCCTCTGGCCTAGTGTCGATTCATCCGGACACATCACAGAGGAGTACGGGAGGGCAGCGGTTACCTGCCCACTGATGCCACACTCTGGCCACTAGCGAGTTTATTTAGCAACTTAATTTTCTCACTTAAAGTCAACATCTTCTTTTTGCATCTGCTTTTGGTATTATCACTTGCTTTCCTCTTGGTAGACATTTTTGTAAAACGGGGCCATGGAGTGATAAAAAAAACCTCACGGACAGGGAAATTTATTTGTTTAGTGTTTTTCTCATCCCTTCAAAGATGGCAGCAGTAGTCGGAAAAACCACGAAACTGCAAAGCACTCGAATTTGGAACCCGCGAATTTGGAGGCTCTACTGTACTAAGGGGGGTGATTCGTAAATCTCGTCTCGGCATTTACCAAGTTTCATCAAAATCTGAGATTCCAATAAGTGGCCCTCCCCTTGTTAGATTGTCGGGGTCAAGGCTATGATGATGGTGCGAATATGCATGGTGAAAGAAGTGGTGTAAAACTAGAATACTGAAAGTAAATCCTCGAGCCTTCTTCAGTCCATGTGATTGTCATAATTGGAATTTGATCTTAGGAGATGCTGCGTCATCTTGTACAAAGGCTCAAGTATTTTTTTGTTTACTTCAGAGGCTTTATATTCTATTTTCGGCGGCATATAATAGATGGCATATATTGAAAGAAAAGGTTAATATCATGCTAAAACCAATTTCAAATACTAGATGAGAGTGCTGCATAGAAAGTGTGAAAGCTGTTAGAAATCAGCTCAAGGGGGTCTTTGATGCTTTACAAGAACTATCTTCTAATCGTGAATGGATGTCAGAACTTCACAGTGAAAGTGACTCTTTTTAATGAAATTGTGATATATGATTTCATAGTATCTTTAATCATATGGTATGAAATCTTAGTAAAAATCAATGCAATCAGTAAATTATGGCAAAGTGATAATATGCATTTGGATAGCACAATTACTCAGAAAAATTTCTGAAATGGTTTGATAAATACAGGTCAACAGGTTTTGAGTCAGCACTATGAACATCCAATGATCTGGCAGAAAATTTGGAGATTCAAAAAGAATTTAGAAAACTCCGATTCTGAATTAGGAAAAAAATGACTAGTTTTGAAATTCAGAATAAATACACCAAAAATTAAAAGGAATTATTCAGGATTCACTTCTTTAATGTTATCGTTGATAAAATTTGTGTGTTGAAACCAGTTTTCAGTCTAAAAATATATGTTACTAATTTTTGATTTTTGTATTGTATATCAGAACTTCAAACCATTACAGAAGATGAACTTTTGCAACATTGTAAAATCCTCAGCAGTATGCTCGAATTTGAGAGCTCATGTAACATAAATGGCATTGAGATGCACAAAGAACTCAGTATGCTTAGCAGAATTCTTCCACCGAGTATAAATATGAAAGGTACCTTGAAGTTTATAACTGAAAATGACTCTGTGAGATTTACCCTATCATTTATGTAGTGCTTCAAATAGTTTAAACTATACCAGTGATGGTTGCTTCAGCAGAAATAAGTTTTTCTCAACTTAAGCTCATTAAGATGTATCTCCATTCTATCTTATCTCAAGAAAAATTAAATTTGCATGTAATTTTATCTATAGAAAATGATAAAACCAACTACCCGGGTTATTCTGAGTTTATAGAGGAATTTAGAAAACAAAAGAGTAGAAAACCCATGTAAAACAAGTGAAGATTTTCTAGAGAGGGTATGAAATTGCTAGTTGTAGAATTAGGAACCATGGCCAAATGTTGATACTACAGCGAACCAATTGCTCCTAATACATTTCAAGACTGGTCCGCAATCAAAATCAGAAGCTCGTCCTTTATACTGTAAGTATATACGAGGGGCATTTCAAAAGTGCTGCATACTGTACTCCTGTTCTCAAACAAAACATTTGACAAAATACATTTACAGGCCTTCAAAGTAATCTCCGTTCTGCTTTATCACCGCTGCCCAATGTTTGGGTATGTCTTTTATTCCTGTCAGCAAGCATTTTTGGTTGGTATGTCTTATATGTCGGGTCACTTCAACAGAAACCTCCTCAATGGTACGGAAACGTTTCCCACGAAGTGTTTCCTTCAGCTTTGGGAACAAATGAAAGTCTGGAGGGCTCATGTCAGGACTGTACAGTGGGTGAGGAAGCACTTCCCCTCCATACTTTTCAAAAACCTCAGACACTACTCCAGCAACATGTGGCCTCGCATTGTCATGCAAAATGAGGATACCGCCTGCGAGCACGTCAGGCCTTTTGGCACAAATTTTCGGATGCAAAATGTCTTGCAGGAACTTCCTGTAGTAGGCTGCTGTCACTGTAGACCCTGAAGGCACTCTGTTCGTCGTAAGCCATTATCATCATTAGCTTAATTTTTGATTGCTGACGTCGGCATTTTTTTTGGACGAGAAGAGGTTGAGTGTTTCCACTGGGAGGATTGGCTTTTCAGTTCTGGTTCAAAATCTCGTACCCATGTTTCATCTATGGCAACAATTCTGTTCAAAAAATTTTCACCTTCAGTCTCATAACGATGCAGCAGTTCTTCTGCAATCCTCTTGCGAGCTGCTTTCTGGTCTTCTGTCAACTGGTGTGGGACCCACTTGGCGGCAACTTTTCTCTTCTGCAAAATTTCGGTCAGAATTCTGAACACAGAAGTGGTTGATATGTTTGCTTCATGTGCAATTTCCTCGCATGTTTTGCATCGGTCTTCTTCCAGCAGGGTGTTGACGATAATCGCCGATGTGTCATCCGTTGCTGTCGATGGTTTGCATCGTCTTCAATGCTTGTCCGACCTTCGTGGAAGCAGGATGCCCACCGTGATACTGTGCTGCGATCCAGTACATAATCTCCACTAACTTCAAGTAGAGCATTGTGAATTTCAGTAGGGTTCTTTCCGAGTAAGGTTTCAATTTTGATGTACGAATGCTGGTCACCACGGGATATCCGACCTGAACCAGTTTCACCCTCCATTTTGAACCACTACCATTCACAATTAGAACACCTGAAACAGCCAACAACCATACAATGTTATAAAGAGATGTCTGGCTCACGACTGACGCCAAGGTTGCAACTATTGCATCAGCCCACTGGCTGTGCATGCGCAGCATGCAGAACTTTTGAAATGCCCCTCGTATTAAAATAAATAATTAAAAATTTGTATGCATGTTTTCTTCATTAAAATATAAACTTGTATTAGGAAATTGTAAGTCGTGGGCCTCGCATATTCCAATCGACTATGGGCCTTGCATCCCCTAAGTCCACATCTGACTCCTGGAATCGAACCCATAATGTTACTGTAGAATTAGAATAGTCTAAAATTTAAAAGAGGCAAGGTCAAATAAAACCTGAAAATATGATTCAAATTGGAAATACTATTCTCAACCCAAGTGTTTATATTTATACCCCCATTTAGCTCTATACAGTGTTCTGAAAAACAAACAGAATCACATTATTATAGTAATAGTTCTCAGGACTGCTTTCTTTTCTTTACCTCCTCTTTGTGGATTTATTCGAAGTATTAGCAAACCATATTATTTTTATACCCTTTGCACAGAATCCAGTTGAGTTGTGTTAAGAAAATGATTTTGTTTTTCTCATTTTAACAAGAGCAAAGTCTGCTGTTTCTCCTACTGTTGGTTAAACTACTAAGATGGTCTTTTTAACCTTGTCACTTGCATTCGTTCAGCCTTTATGATGCAGATCTATTTTAGGTGATTTTTTCTATAAAAAAACTGCTTTGTATGCTGGAAAAAGTTAACTAATCACAAGAATAATAATTTTTGCTGGTTATCTTTAACATGTTTTTTTAAATGTGCTTATACTTTAATGTCTGCACACTTAAATTGAAATTGTGACAGAACCATAATGACTCTTGTGACCAAATATGTGGCGGTATAACTATGTAAAAAATAAAAAATGCACTAATTTTATCCATGCTCATGATTCTCTATTTGTATTATTCATTCTTTTATCAGTGGTGCAGATTTTATTATGATTATAATGATTTATTTTTAGATGTGTTCATTTAATGTTGGTTATATGGTACCTATTTAAATTTTTTGAGTAAGTTACATGCCTGACTCTCATTTTTTAAATCACACATCTTTTCATAATATTAAAGCTTTTGTAATAACAAGCATAAATGTATTTTTTCTTATTGTAGTTTCTAGTCCCTGTAACAGACAAACGTCATCGGCCTGTGGGACAGTTGTGCCTTGAGTATGTTGTTATTCGTCCAGTGCAGAGTTTTGAGTGTGACATGTCTGCCTCTTATGCCAGACACTGGAAACATACTTGGAAAGGGCTTGATGTTGGTCACAGGGGAGCTGGTGTGTCCTTCTGCAAGACTGAAGTGAAAGCGTACGTATACATTCAATGACTACTGAAATAAATAAGTACCCAAATAATCGATTCAACATTGGTTGAATGCTATTTTTTTAAATGTAATGCAAGCAACTCATACTGGGTTTATGAAATATTTTCATATAAATTTAAGTTAGTTAAAAAGCTAAAGTGTTACCATGGTATTCAACCTGCTAAACATTTGTGAAGCACTTTGCATACTTTATAGGATTATTCTTGAACTTTTCTTTAAATTGCATCAATGGGCTTTGCTATTTTCCTAGAGTTAAATCATCTGAGTCAGTCACTTCCACATATGTTATTCAGGTGTGCTGAAGTAAGAGAAAATACAATTGCATCTCTGTCAAGAGCTGCCCACCATGGTGCTGACATGGTAGAGTTGGATGTTCAACTTTCAAAGGATCATATTCCTGTAATCTACCATGACTTTCATGTTTGCATTGCGATGAGGAAGAGAGGAAAAACGATTTCTCAAGATGTTGAGAGTAAGAAAGGAGGGCCTTTAGTAGATGGAGAGCATGATAGCCTTGTTCTTCCTGTGAAAGACTTAACTCTGGAGCAACTTCATATGCTTAAGGTAGGTGTTATGTGTCATCTTACATTTTATGATTTTATAATCAGTATATGTTATATGTATAGGTACAGAGAGCACCATAGCTACCCAGCACTTAGGCTAATATTTGCTTTCTGAGGCTTCCTTTGTAAAAACTTTGAATGGTTCTTTAAAAGATATATCAAAGGACTACTATTATTGCTCAAATTATTATAACTATTAGCAACACTGTTATGCAATTGTAATTTTGTCAACTAGTATAACTTATTAAATGACACCTCTAAAAATGTAAAATTTATATATGTTGTAATAGGCTCTGATATTTAAACATATTGATAGAAATTCTTTATTTCCAGAGAATATTATTTTTTGACGTTAGATTTTGGGGTTTAACGTCCTAGTTCTTTACATTTCAGTAAATTTTTGTAATACAGGTCGAGTACCCTTTATCCGAAATCCTCGGGAAAGAGATTATTTTGGAATTAGGATAATTTCTGTTTTTGGATAATATAAGTAATTATGCCTTGGCCTACTTGCATTAGTGTATCCTGTATGTTAGTCTACAAACACTACAACACTCATGCTACCTTTTACCGGCTTGAATGTAAATGAACAATTATTACACCTGTTGTATTATCACACTCTTTATTAAAATAAAAAATACAAACAGATTCTATATAGCCATTAACTGCTGCCTTATTAGGATCACCGTAGTGAATTTTTGCATTATTTTTCTATTAACCATTAACTTCTGAGATTCACTTTCATTAAAAAATTTAAATAATTGATATTTTAGTTTCATTAAATCATATACAGTGGTGATACCCATGCCAAAGTCCTCACTAAATCGCTTCACAGATGCACCACATTCAAGCTTTTGCAATAACTCGACTTTCTTAGCAATTGAAAATGAATTGTACTTCCTTTACATTTTCAAGCTGTTACCCAAAAGGGTATCTGATGGTCTTTTTAGTTTGTTCACTATATTAAAAAAACACAAAAGTGATAAATACAGTGAAACCTCGATTTTATACCATTGAAGGGACCGCCTGAAATAAAAGTAAAATCAAGGAAGGTGTAAAATCGGGGAAATGAAGATTATGTAACATAAAGTAAAATGTGGGTTGCTTTATATCGTAACTTTGGTAAAATATACATATTTGAACACAATAACAATGAAATTGCAAATAAACTAACTTATATAACATTTTATTTCTTTAACCAGTCAAAAAGTTTGATGTGTTCCAACATGCGCATCAAGTTGAGCTAAGATATTAATTTGATCACTTATTGTGAATACTTTCCGTTTTGCTTTATTATCCATATTTCATGCCAAAAATTAATTAATGGATTGCCACGTTTATAAAAAATGCCAAGCGTCGTGTAGATGTCGTCAACTTCCTACTAAAATGACCGATACATAAATGGATTAATCCGTTAACCGTATTTTTTCCCCAAAACGCCGGGGAAAAAGGGGGTGCGCATCTTACATGAGGATTTCTGTACAGGGTATATAAATTGTATCGTTAGTAAATTCTCTGCAATATGCTTGCATCTACGTTTATATTCGTAAAAGACGTCGAATTCTACGAAGTATATGCATATTTATGCAACCAAGCAAACATGTAAGTTACCCCTGCACTGCAGGCAAAAACTCGCAAAAGTAGGCAGAAAGAATACGCCAACTAACTGATAACTATAGGGTTTTCCCACTTGAGAATAGGTAGGTTCAAGTTTGGTCCTTTTCCCTCATCCACTTCAAAGAATTCGGAGTGGTGAAGTTATGTTGCTAATGAAATATTTCATCATTCGAAAGGAAGGTGGAAATTCCCATCTCTCAAGTGTTTGGACTTGTTTGTTCCTAACCTTCCAATATTTACCCAGGAGACGATGCGCGAAAAAACTCGCCATCCGCATAGGGAAGTTCCCGTTCATAGATGAACAAATAGTTTGTGAAACTCCGCATCGGTGCATTATGTTACGTCAAAAACAGTGAAGTGGGGACGAAGTTGCGTAATATTACAACAAAAACAGTTAAGAGGTTAACAAAAGAGGACTATCGGTGAGGAGATTTCTGCTAGTCTCGCCATAAAGAGATCATCCAATAAATTGCGTCACATAGTAGATGCTTAACCTGAGCGGAACTTGTTACAGGGAGTGGGAATCGGTGACTTAAAAAAAAAACTTATTCTGGCTCAAATTATGTTTTCCCCTCCGAACCGGCCCAAAAATAGGAGTGCGTACAACGTCTAGCATCGTGTTTATATAAACTTCCTACAAAAACAAATGGCTGCAACTACACAAGCATAGCGGTGAGCAAGAAGTGTGTTCGTTTATTCAATTGGCCGATAAATGTATTGCCACATAGGGTTTCAAACATTTCTTATGGAAACATATGCCTATTTAAACATGAGTTTGACAAAGTTACGACTAAAACTATTGAATAAAGCCTATTTTTAACGTCGAATGCGAACGGAACACCGCCGGTGCTTCTTCACATTTTCTGAAATAGAAAATTGAAAACTTAAAATCGGGTGAATTTTCGTTGTCAGGACTCGAAAAATGCGATGCAGATTTGGGGGAAATGTAAATTCAAGGAAACGTAAAATTGGATAAAATTTTATGTTGTTCTTATGAGCATTTGGCTGGGACCAGACAAAAAGTGCGCAAAATCGGAAAAAACGTAAAATCGGAGAGTGTAGAATCGAGGTTTCACTGTAACCACAAACATTGTGCGGTATGTTCAGAACTAACGACTATGAAACATAATGATGAACAACTGGATTTCCTGTAGTACAGATGTCGGGAGTAGTGTGGTTCACTTCAGCTCAGTTTAAAAAAAAGTGAAAACTCAGTTTTTATTTCTTTTCGAGTTCAGAATCACTGGCATAAGCAAAATTAATTTCTTTCATCCTAGTTGCGCCCGTATGTACATAGGTAAAACTAAGAATGTGCCCTTGGAAGTTCAGTGGTGTAGTACTGAAATTCATCCTTGGTGAAGTTAAGTATTTCACCACCAGACGTGTCATTCATATTTGTGGAGATGTTGACGAATCCAAAAAAATTGAGGATAATTTCGGTTTTTGAATCTACGAATAAAGGGTGCTTGACCTGTATATGTACAAAATTTATTTGAAAGTAATTTTCTGTAATATATCGTAAAATTTTATTTATTAAAAGGCTAATTTTCTTGATTATTTTCTGAGTTTTTCTTATTAGTTTATATTAGAAGTTCATAGACCTTTAAATCCAAAATTACCTGTTAGATTGCCATACCCTCCTTTGAATGTACATGCAGTTCTAGTTTTGATGTTTGTTTAGGTCACTCCTTAGAATGGGAAATTATTGTTTTATTATTATTCATTGTGCTACTGTTTTAATCATTTATGCTTTTTTAAATTATCTGCATACTGCATAAAAATCTAATTTTGATTTTAGGGGAATATTTTTTTGTATATCTTTGGTGAATCAACTTTGAATATACTTTTCTTTTCTTTTAATAACATATAATCCTCTGTGCAAACTAAATATTATTATAGAGTTGATTAGTAATAATAAACATTTCAAATCTATGAAATGCTGCATATTTTGTTACTTATTAGATAAGAATGCAGTGCCCTAATAAAATATAGGACTAGTTTTCTAAAAATTCTTTGATATTACTAACTCATAAGCAAGAATCAGCCAAATTTACTCAGTGGATAATTATATTGATTTATTGTTGATGATGGCACTTTTTGGCACTATACTAACAAGGAGAGGCTACGGAGTGTAACTCTCAGATTTGATTCATCTTCTACCAGTGGAAAGTTGAGGTCAAAAAAAAATACCATTTTGGAATTAGGGGCCAACGCCTTTTAGTTTAAGAGAAATAATTAATTAAAAAGTTAAAAAATTGGCCAATCTTAATAAATCCTAGTAACTTTGCTCTTTCATTCATTAGCGACCGTAGCCTAGGGGATAACGAGTATGGCTTTCGGTGAATGGTCTCGGAGTTCAAGACCGGCGTTGTTCAACTTTTTTTCTCGTGTAAAATTTCATTTTTTGTCCTAGTTTTTCTCCAATTTTTTCGGAAAATACTTATTCACCGCAATTTTTATTTTTTTTTTTCACGTAGGATAATTGTTTTTAATCACTAGACCACTTTTTTCTCCCATTTTTCAGAAAATATTTATACACCGCTATTTGCGTATTTTATTCCCAACCTACTCCCTCAAGAAAATTAGCCGCGTCTGTCCATCACTACATTGACACTCTCCTTAGACATTGGCGTATTCTTTAAGCTGTGGTATTCCGCTGTAATTGCACTTCCACCCTTTACATCTAGTTTGCGTTTCCCACACATTCCTTTGTATGGTAATCATCGAAAAAAACGATAATATAAATATTCATGGCAATAGGGGAAGCATATAAATAGCTGCGAGCGGCACGAATTATTTCTTAATGTAAATGAAATTTCGTTCACAGACGAAATTAAAATAAATCGCTGCAACTGTGGCAAGCGTTCATTTATATGTTGCTCCTGTTGCCATGAATATTTATGTTTTCTGTGTTTATTCGAAGATTATCATCCAAAGGAATGCGCTGGAAATTCATACTTATTTTGAAAGGTGGAGGGTGTCAACCCAGGAGCTCACAGAAATTATTCTTTGCGATCATACCTTCCGATGCTATATGCCTGTACCAATAATAACTAATAAGATGGGTTACTTTATTATTATCCGCAAATATATTCTTTATCTTTAGCTCTCGCAATAATCTTCTTCATGCAGGAAAAATGATTAAAACTTACGATAATAAATTCACTGGATTTTTGAGGGTGTAAGTTGGGAATAAAATATGCAAATAGCGGTGTATAAATATCTTCTGAAAAATGGGGAAAAATAGTGGTCTAGTGATTAAAAACAATTATCCTGCGTGAAAAAAAATAAAAATTGCGGTGAATAAGTATTTTCTGAAAAATTGGAGAAAAAGTAGGACAAAAAATGAAATTTTACATAAGAAAAAAGTTGAACAACGCTGGTCTCAAACCCTGAGACTATGCATCGAAAGTTCTACTCATTATCCCCTAGGCTATGGTCGCTAATGAAAGAAAGAGCAAAGTTACTAGGATTTATTAAGATTGGCCAATTTTTATACTTTTTAATTAATTATTTCTCTTAAACTAAAAGGCGTTGGCCCCTACTTCTGAAATCGTATTTTTTTTTTGACCTAAACTTTCCACTGGTAGAAGATGAATCAAATCTGAGAGTTACACTCCGTAGCCTCTCCTTGTAAGTAGTGTCAAGAAAAGTGTACCTATGTAATGTTCGCTTATTTTTATTTTCCAAAATACTTTAGTTTCTTAACCTGTAAAAACACCATTAAGATATAAAAGTAAGGAGGACATAATTTACGTCATAAAATTGAAATTGGCTGAACAAATTCTTTCCAGATGGCTACCCTCTGAAAAGAAATATCTTAGTGGAAGTTTATTAGGTCCTGTTAGAATTCTTAATTTGTCAAATTACATGCAACATTATTTTATATATCTGTTATGTTTACGTACTAACTAATACTTTCTTTCATTAGACTATTATGATTGTATTTAGACACAAGGACTAGCAATTGCTGTCATTTGAGCTATCTTAATTTATTTTCAAATTTTTTAAGTTTATGCATGAATTTATTTTTTAATTAACTTTATTAAATATTTCTTTGCACAGTAATTGTCATTAGCCTAGAATAAGTTTAAGTTTTTGGAGTAATACCTATATTAGTGGTATTTTTTATTTTGCACCTCTTATACATATCTATCTGACTTCCAAAAATTTTTGTTTCATTTTATGATATCAGTGCTTCATTAATCCTCAAACCAAAGTATCAATCTCCCTGGCTGACAGACCAATACTTCTATTATGGCATTAAAATGTATGCTTTGATTTGAGGGTTTAAGCTGAAATGCTTTTGAAGTGTACCATGATTTTTGCGTAAACCTCTGTAGAATGTTTGTTAATTATTCCTGACTTGTGAGTGCTGTGAAATATTTTATTTGACTATGTTTTCAGTTTTATCCTTGAACAGTAAGAGCTGCAAGCTTTATTTGATGTTGCATTGTGCTGATATAATGTCTAAGTTAATGTTTTTTCTATTCATGCATTGGTGCACAATTTTTTTTACTCCAAGAGAAATAACAAATTTTCTGTGTAACAATAAACCACTTGCTGATTAACTTCTGAAAAGTATTTCACATTTCAACTGTACATGAACTTAAATATGACCAATTCACATTGAATTATTTTCCATTTAAGTTGATTATTTTCAGACCTTTTCTTTAGAAAAAGAGTGCCAAGCTGCAGTTACATATGCAAATAAAGTGGTAAAATTCACTTCATTATGGGAGTGATAAGATAATTTTAGTTATCTAGAATATAAATATCCATTTATAATGGCATTTAATTTATTATTCAGCCATTTAAAGAATTAAATATTACAAAACATAACTGTGTATGTATGTATGCATCTAAAAGGGAGATCAATATTTTCTTACTTTTCAAAGTCAAGAGTCGGGGATTTCCATATATTTCCATGAAAAGTTGCTTCTTAGTTTATTATTTTTGCATTGTGTTTGTTGGTGGATGTTTAGATATTTTCTGGACAACTATAATAGTTTATTATTGTTCATGGAAGATGCTTACTTCACAATTTCTGTACCTGTAAGAACAAACTACTTTTAATATTCAATGTTTTTCTGTTCATAATACTTACATTAAAACAGTATCTATAGAAGAGCAAAAGGTACAGAAATGATAAGCAAAATATTTTACTCAATCTGATTATGACAAATTTAACTGCTGTTAATCAGTTAAGCAAATCGTAAGTTCATAATTCTCTATAATAAAAACGTTGTTCTGTAAGGAACGCAAGATGGCCGACAGCGAAATTTAGTTCTCATTCTGCCTAATAGGTCGGCGCCACATGTACATCAACAACTCACCTTTCTTTCGGCGAAAACAATGGGAATATATCATAAACACTTATGTTTGTTTATGTAACAGTTTCTATGATAAACAATTAGTTTATTTTTTTGTCAGTAAGGATCTCCAATACAACGATCCATTCAATTGTCAAGAGAACAGTTTACAATGTTGAAATAAATTGGTGATTTGTTTTTGTTCAGATAGTATTCAAAGAAATTATTCCACTGATTGATTAATTAGTTAGTTTTTAATTTAAATCTTTTAAAGAGTTTTATTTACATAACGATGGAGAGCATTGTTGAGGATTCGAGTAAGCTTTCTTTCTTTGTAAGTACAGAGTACAATTTTATAACAATCATAACGTTAAGTGCACGAAATTTAATTATTTTCCCTATGTTATATATGTATATAATTATTTCGCTGTTTTAGCACACGGACAATTATATGTAGCATTGACGAGAACAAGGTGGGAAAAGAGTATCAGAATTTTATATCCGAAAGTAAAAACCAAAGACATTTACTAAACAACAACAGAATATTCACTAGAAATATAATATATGGCAAAATATTTCATATGTAATAGTGTGCTATTAATTATTTTAAATGCAAATATTAATAATCAATCTATAATTCTTCTGTTGATATTTCAACTGGAATTACACTAGTAATGAAATAAAGACATCAAAGCTAATTTCAGTAAGTGCATCTCGCATCTCTAAAATAGATGGTGCTGATCTTTACAGTTTATCATGTAATGTTAAACTAAATTCTGGCTCAACTGTCTTCTTTTAACTGAGCATTCACAGATTGCCTTTGCTGGCTTATGTCATACACAGGATGTCATTACAGGTTTTTGGACATTATTTGATTAGTGACTGAAATTGTACCTGACTTACTTTATGTGATTGAAATTTTTTCTCTTCAGTCTTTGAAAGTTTCTATTCCCATCTAATTTTAGTCATGCAAAACTGAATTTTGATTAGTATAGAGCCGGGGTTCCCAAACCCTAGGTCGCAAGGGATTTTATATTTTTTCCAATGTTTGTTACAAATGCCACACATTTCTGCCAAATTTTAATGATGTAGCACCCAGAGTTGGGGAGTTCCGGTTTGGTTCCAAGCATTCCAGTTCCGACCTTAAATTTTCTAATTCGTTCCGTTCTGGGTTATGTTCTGAGTGATCAAAAGAAGGAACAGTTTGGATCTGATTTTTTCATGAATTACAACATTTTTCAATTACATCAAAAAATGATGAAAGAGTCTTCAAAGTAGTGTGACCAAAGGTCATCTTTTTAAAGAAAATTCCCTTTTCATCATACTTTCCATGCATGGTGTATGTGAAAGTACTGTATTCGTGAAAATTATCGAATTGAGATTTCAACGGAAATACACATTTTGAGTTCCCGTTAGTATGTTTGCCTATTTTCTTGATGATGCCTTTGTGTGTGTAAATAAAAGTGGAATTAACCATTGATAATTCTTCGTTATTGCTATATCACCATGTGCAAATAAGAACAAGCTTTTAACACATTAAAAAATAGAATATATACTGACTAACGACTTGGCAAATAGTAATCGTCAAAAACTAAGTAGCACTAAATCACAAATATCGCCATTTCCACTGCTAAGGAAAGACTGAATTTCTCTTAAAAATTTATCTGGGGAGGGGTTGAAGTCGGTTGCACTTTGCCGTCTGGTGGAGGAATTCACCATCCATAGTACTTGAGTAAAACCCTTATGGCGGAATGAAGACAGTATCTCTCTCAAGTAAGTGCACTCCAGGGCAAGGGTTGCTTGGAAAAGATAAGATTTCACTGCTGATATTATATTTAGGATACTTTATGAAATTTGATTAGTGCGAAAATTAAAAAATCATAAGATATTAGACTGCAGTAACACTGTGCATAAGATGTCTATATTTAAAAAAAAGTTTTTAATTTGAAATAAAATCAGCGTTATAATGAATCCGTGTTGGCCGGGGCCGCGTTAAGCGGGGCTCACCTGTATTTAGAGAAAGTATACGTTTTCAATTTTGTATAAAAATATAATAGTAGAAATTAAAAAGTCTATGTTTTAAATTTAAAAATATAAAAATATTAATAATAATTATTCATTTTTAAGGAAACCATTCTGGAACCAAAATTTTGACATTGTTCTGGTTTGGGTTCTGGTTTCAATACAATTTTTCCATTCTGGATCTGGATCCAGGAACCAGAACCATTTTGGAATCATTCCTTGTTCTGGATCTGGAACTTTCCCAGCTCTGGTAGCACCTCTGGAAATGCATTTAAATTGATTTAATTGTTTAAATGTTATGAATTTTTAACTGCCACAATAATAAACTTCATTGTAATTTTCAATGTTAATTGCCGCTGGAACACCAAGCTCTAACTTTCTGAAAATTTTTGTTTAACTTTTATGAATTTTTAACGGCCAAATAAATAAATATATTTAAATTTCCATATTCCCATTTTGATTATTTAACGAATTCTACCGTCAGAAAAAAATTCAGCATTGTAGCACACTTAGAAATACGTAAACAATTAAATTATTTCTTTAAATTTTGGGATATTTTCGTTATTTTTGATTTTTCTTTATGGTTTTGCCATTAGATCTACCTACATACCAATTTTCAAGTTTCTAGATCATATGGAAGTGCCCCATAATTTTTATCCTCCTATATCCTATGTCAGAAGTGTCAGTATATTATAAATATGAGAAAGTGTAAATAAATTCTTTGTTGTTCTTGGCACTGAATGGATTAAAGATCACAGTAGTATAAATTGTGTAATTATGTTTTTGGGAAATAATTACAACAAAATTATAATATATGTTTTAATGTATTTAAATAATTCGCTAAAGATTAATTTCATTGTAACACAGGTGTCGTGTTGCCTGATATCTATTTACAATGGATCTAAAAATATTAATTTTGATGCTTTCTGGGTTGGATATAACAGAAGCATAAGCAGTTGCTTTTTTCTTAAATTTACATGTATCAGTAAGAAATAATCTCATATTTTTAACAAGTTTCATACGTACCTGTTAATTGGATTGTCTAAACTAAAATCTGCAGGAAATTATTGTTTAGAATATTTGTAATGGAACAGAGAATAGAATTGCAGATGTGTATATTTTTAATAGGCTAACCTATTCTATTATATATAGATATTACAAATACTTCATGTAATAAAAAGCAAATCAGTCATGTAGATCTGTGGTGTCCAACCCATTTTTACGTGGTGGGCCATATCGATGGTTGCAAATCCTTCGGCGGGCTGCATTGGAAATTGCCAATTCTTCTGCAGGATTAGAGTTATCTATATATTCTGAGGTGCCATTTAAGTGAAAATCAAGTTTAAATGAGGTTTTTATGATAGACATCATTCCAATATAAAAGTTTTTTTATCAAAATTTTCATAAAAATGCACTAATTTGTGTGTTAAAATTTTTGGATTGGCTTTTTAATATGGCTTCGTGGGTTGCACAAAAAACCTTTGCATTGGACACCCCTGATGTAGATGGATGAATATATCATTTTTAAAGCTTTAAGATTTAATTTCATTAATTTTGTCTTTCATTTGTTTGTTTTATTTTTAAGAGGAACTTATGTGAAAAGAAATATTTTGCTCTTATCTTTGGACTCAAAGTTTGATCAAAATCACAATCCATGTAACTCTTTGGTAAAAGAAATCTTGAAGCTAGGCAAAATTATTTGTGTCATCGTGGACTGACATGATTTTTTTTAATTTCTAATATTGGCATTTTTTCCCATTTTAGTTTGTTTCAATGTTTAAAAACATAGGAAATGTTTTCAGCACTTCTGCATTCCTTGGCATTAATTGGAGCAAATTATATATTGTGCATCACTGTATTGAACATTTTTTTTGTTTTGGGTGTTGTAATTTGATGAAATTGGATGGTTCATTGGCCCCCGCAGGACTATCATTATCCTCACAAGTTGAGCAAAGTTCTCCACTTTTTCGACCCTGACTTGGGGTTTCCTGAAGGGGTAAGGAATATAAAAGGCTTTTGCTTGCGTGGTGCATTTTCTACCTAAGCATGGACATATGGTTATACCCCAAGCACAATATCGAATGATTCCACGAGCATTTTTCCCTTTTTATTAAATCTGTGTATGCATACAAACAAAAGTTGCTTGAATTAAAATTATAAATATAGAAATCCTGAAGTTTGCTTGTAAATGTACTTTACAGATGCTTTGTTGTTATTGCTGGTTGCCAATGAGAGCAGCCTTTGTTGACAATGTTTATGTGCCTGAAAGGATAATCTATCAATCTGCATATACCTAGTGTTAAATGTACTTATTACTTGTGCTTATTACTGTTTCTGGGAATGCTACTTTTTATGCATCTTAATATGTCCCTTCATGTGGTTCAATTTTTGCTGTTATCTTCATCACCCTTTTTAATTGACCTCTTTACCTTTACATTATGTGGCTCTATAATTTATTCTTCAAATTGCATTTAAGCTGAAGTAGTGCCAGCCATTCAATCATTCCATTTTTTGGAGTGTTTCTTTTCATTTCTTTGCCATTGTTAGAAAATGTGTACTAAATAACTTCAGTTAGCTATTTAATGAATGGAAATTTTTTATTTTGAGCCGAGTGTGATTTTTGATGAATCACAAAACCGAAGGTCCAATGCCATTTTTAAGAGGATTATTATATTGTGACTGTTAAGGTGTATATGGTAGATTTTCAAATAAAATATTTATATTTGGTCTTTTTTCTGCAAATATCTAGAAAAAGTCAATTTTTTCATTGATATTTAATTAGTCAATAGTTTGTGATCTTTTCAAAAATAGAACAGCGAGGTTCAAATTGATGCAGATTGTATTCCTTAAAGTTAAAAATTGAATTATCATTTTCAAAATATATGTGAAAAGAGAAGAATTGGTTTGTATTTCATAGTAGTATTTTAATTTACAGTTTAATCAATTTTTAACAATCCAGCGAGTGTAAGAATACACATTTTTAAGTGCCTGTTTGTTGTAAAGTTTTCAACAGTGTAATTTCATTTAATCTTTACTAATTCTTCATGTTCATATAAATATAATGTCTTGTACACATTAATGTTGTATGTTTGTCTGAAATTTTATTTTTTCATGATAGAATTTGTTACATATCAAATACAGTAGGATCTTGATAACCGTCATTAATTGGTTCCTGGAAACCCCAACGATTAGCGAAAGGACGATAGTCAAAGCCGATTTTCCCATAGAAACAATGTCATAGGTCAATAATTTATTCAAAAAGACCAGCATTATATCAAATGGAATCTTTCGTCCTTAGTTTACTGGAAATTTTTAGACCGACATTTTCATTCATTCTCTTCAAGTTTTTATTTGCAGGGATGTCACATATGTGAACATATTAGCAGCATTGTCAAATGCACTGTGTTTTGGTGTAATTCTTATGGTTTAGGGTTTAATAAGCTAAAAATATTTAAGAAATATGCAAGGGGGATTATGTTAACTGTTGATGAAAGAGTTGACAGTCGTACTGCAGCAATCTGCGAAGGAACGTTTTGCTGTTTGATTCTTAGATTTGAAGGCAAAATTCTAAATAATGTTAATCTTTGTTTTAACCCTTTTTTAATTTACACAAAATATACACCATCAACTAAATATTCTCTGATAACAGCCGCAGTGCACCATTTTGATAGGTGAGGCGAGTTAACGTCTATGTTACAAAATTAAACGTGTGTTACATAGTATGTTGCCTCGGGACAGTTTGTCTGGACACAGAACTGGCGGGAAGCAATCTTTACAGTGTAATTGTACCATTTGGCACCAAATGATGGTTGAGTGAAACAACGATTATCGATAGCGATGGGTATTGAGGTCCTACTGTATTTCCTCCATAATGGAAGTAAAACCCTCAAAGTTTCCTTTATATGTGTATCTTGTCATACTAATTTTCTCTGCTTAACACCACACAAATTCTCTATTTTAACTACTTGTTCTTATTTCTTCAAATGCTGCTCAGTGCTTGATTTTGATGGGATTTCTGCATTTATTCACCCATTGATTTTATCTTCCAATTTAATACAGCAACTTATTAAGGTTCGAATTTTGTTTGATTCATCTTGCTCCTTTATGGTCTTTATCTTATGCATCTTACCTAATTGATGTTTGTGCTCTCTAATAAAAATGTCTACCTTTGTTACTTTATGATAGAAGATATGTCTAATGTTAAGTATTCAACATATGTTTACATGTAAATATTGTCAGAGCAATTTTACCAGCATTCATAAATGATAGAAGGTGATTATATTGTCTATTAAAATGTTATCCTTAAGTTATTACTTACTAGCTGAAATACCCGGCATTGCCTGGGGAAATTTTGTTAAAACCCGATCAGAATTCTAGATGATACATGGTATTCAAGAATTCAATAGGCCGCCGTTTTGATTAAAACGGGAAGAGATAAACAAAAACCGCTTATTAATTATTCCTGGGAATCCTCCACAATCATACCAAATTTGATTAAAATCAATAGCAGGACTTGGAGAAATACGCCTAGTTTAATGTTTAAATCAGCTGCCATTTTGAATCAAACAGGCAGACAGAAACAAAATTCCATGCTGACCTTCCCCGTAGTGCCCCCTACAATCGTGCCAAATTTGGTCGGAATTGGTTGGTAAATGTGGGTATGTATGAAAGAACAGACAGACAGACTTACTAAAATATAGTGGCGGAGATTATTCAAGAACTAATTACTGTAATATTAAGCAGTTTGTTTTCATCTTAACTATTTAAGGCCTTTATTTTTTTAAGTTAAATTATAATTCAAGTTTGACCTATAGTTGATGAAAATTTTCAATACAAAACTTGCTTCTATACAAAACTTGCTTCAGAACGTGTTTAGACCAGGGGTGGGCAAACCATGACCTGCGGGCCATATGTGGCCCTCGAGAGCATTTAATGTGGCCCGTGAAGCTTTGGTGAAAAAGCAATCTGTAAAATTTAACACAATTTTATATTACTTTTGGTAAAATTATGACAATAAAACTTTGAGTTTTGAAAATTTAGCCCTACAATCCTTGTTTGTGCTTGTTTTTCACTTATGTTTGATGCCTAAGAATTTCTGATTTAAACTCTAATCTGGTCCACCTAAGCATTGGCATCTTTCAATGTGGCCCGCTGAAGAATTCGCAAACACCAATGCGGCTCGCCATGCAGAAAAGTTTGCCCACCCCTGGTTTAGATAGTGTATTTTGCATATATGTGATTTTATTTTTATGAACATTTTTCAATATACAGTTGAATCTCGATAGTTCGAGGTGAACGGGACCGAGGTTGCCTCGAATTACCTAAAAGCTCGGATTACACGGATTACGACAATTTAGAACATATGATTATGTATATATGATATACACATTGTATTAATACTATGTATATACATTGTATTAGAATATAAATGTATACAATAGTACAACAGTAGAATAATAATACGCTAGCAGTAAAGTCACTATCACCATCTTGAAGTTGTTTCTGGAAATTAAGTGCTTTTTCTTGGAGCATTGGTCCTGTGATTGGGCTTCCTTTCAATCTCTGCTGTGAAAACCACAGGAACAAAGCTTCACTGTTTTTTTCGTATTCAGCTTTCTTCATGGTGTTTCGGGAAATCGAGGCAGTTATCGCCTCGGACTAAACGGAACCTTGAACGAACGGGACTCAAGCTATTGAGACTCTACTGAACATATATGTACGTATATGTATTTGCATTAACGTGATTTGTTATGCATACATTATATAACCGTAATAGTGTTATTACCTATTTATTAAATATTTCATAGATTCTTGCCCATCTACTATTTACCTTTATTGTCAATGTATACATTTATTTCAATGCTACGTTTCAAGACCACTTTTATTCATCCAGAGGTTGTTAATATCATGGAATCAGCTGGATCATAAGCAAAACAACATAATGTGCATAGAAAGTGAGAACATCATTCTACATTGAAAATGCTCACAAAAATATTCACTGTGTTGGCTGAGGAGAATATATTTGTATAGGAAGGTCCACTGATCGAAGGAGCTTAGAGACATCTGTGATTTATGGCAGATACTCAATGCAGAAAAAATTAAGGAATTCTAAAAGTGGACGACATATGTCTTCGTAAATGCTTGAGGGGTTAAAACCCTCATTAACCGCTTCCCTGACTCACCCGTATATATACGGGTCAATGTAAGGGTCAAATTCTGACTAACCCGTATATATACGGGTTTCTATATTTTTTTGTTTCGTCACGAAACAGACCCGTATTTTTTCGTTCTCTCTTAGTAGTTCACGTTCCTGCTGCTAGAGGTAGTAAGTAGTGGATGTCTCAGCGTGGGGTTTTCGAAATTTTATGGCAGGGAATTCTCACGGTCACTTTTATTATACATGCCGAACTTCTCTCTTTGTCACACAGATGCTTCGAAATCAACTTACATATGTCCCTTGGCTCCCAAATGAATCCGTTATCCACTAGGTTATTCACCCTAAAGGGTTTTCCAGATGTATTTTCTCGCCTAAATTTCTATACAAACGGAAATTCTCTCTTTGTCACTCAGATGCTTCGATTTCAACTTACAAATGTCCCTTGGCCCTCAAATCCGTTATCCACTAGGTTATTCACCCTCAATGGGTTTTCCAGATGTCTGTTTTTGCCTAAATTCCTAGAAATCCCTTCCCTTCACTCCGGGAGACACGTGCGCACCCTTTCAAGATCGGTCTTTCAAAACCCCTTTTCTAGCAGTTATTCGTTGAGCTTCCGAGTGAACACGTATAGCAGTTTTCCTTTGACTTGTGCTTCCTTACAGTTATATATACATTGTTTTTTTTTGTTGGTTACGTTATATAGTTTTGTTGATTTTAAATCGTTTTTGTTATTCCGTTTTTTGTTGTGATTATATTATCCCTCAAATGGATCGCAGAGAACAAAGCGATAGTGACATTGACGAGGAAGAGATATCTGTTGAGGAATCTGGTTCGGAATCAAGTGTATCCACAGAATACCTTAGTTCTGATGCCGAATATGCCACACCTTTGGAAGACACTCGGTGGCGAGAAGTGAACACTACATGTCCCCTTCCTCATCCACCAGAAAGATTTCCTTTCGAAGGTGTATCTCAAGTGAATTTTGAAATTGACCTGGATGGTGACATTTTTCAATTTTTCGAATTGTTTTTTGATGAAGAGCTTGTTCTACTTATTTCCAATGAAACGAATCGATACGCAACTCAGATGCTGAGTGCAAGGCCATCAACCTCCAGGACTTCTGTGCAGCATCAGTGGCATCCCACCAGCACATCTGAAATTCGTGTTTTCCTTGCTCTTGTAATGCTGCAAAGTATTAATTATAAACCTGATCAAGAGCATTATTGGTCGACCAGACCAATACTTTTTTCCCCATTTTTTGGACAAACCATGTCGTATAGAAGGTTTGTAAAAATACGTCAGTATCTCCACTTCGCTGATAATGAAAGCTACAATGCTGAAAATCACCCCAACCCCAAATTAAACAAAATATGGCCTGTTTTTCAATATTTGAGTGAGAAGTTTCGCAAACTCTACACCCCTGAGAGAGACATCACCGTTGATGAAAGTCTTCTTCTTTTCAAAGGAAGATTGGGTTGGGTTCAATATATTCCAACTAAAAGGGCTAGATTTGGGATAAAATTTTTTGTTCTTTGCGAGGCGAACAGTGGATATGTGTGGTCCAACATTATTTATACGGGAAAAGGGACTGTTCTTGATGTGGACTTGAAAAATCTTCCTGTGACGTCACAAGTTGTAATGACGCTAATGAAGCCATTGTTGGACAAGGGCTACTGCTTGACGACGGATAATTTTTATACATCGCCGCAATTAGCGGATTTGTTGATTTCACGCTCGACTGACACATATGGAACAGTGCGCCTAGTCAGAAAAGGAATTCCCAGTAGTCTCAGGGAGAAAAAATTGAAGAAAGGAGAAATTGCGGCTTATAGGAAAGGGAAAGTTATTGTGATCCGATGGAGGGATGTGAGAGACGTGTCAATTCTCTCTACTGTTCACAATGCAGAGATGGTGACAGTGGAAGGAAAAAGCAGAAAAATGGTGAAAAAACCGAAGGCTGTGGTAGATTACAATAAGACAATGGGAGGCGTCGATAGGATGGATCAGCATTTAGCTGATTATCCTATCCCACGAAAGCGCGGAAAAAAATATTATAAGAAAATTTTTTTCCACCTTCTCGATATTGCCGTGTGGAATTCCTTTGTGCTCTACAAAAAGACTGGAGGAGAGCATGAGCAATTAGAATATAGAATGAGGCTAATTGAGAAAATTATTGAGGTGTATAACCCCAATGTAACTTCCCCTAGGGCAGGACGTCCATCATCCACACCCCATCCCCTTCGCCTCTCGGGAAGGCACTTCCCAGACCTCTTACCACCCACAGAGAAGAAAAAGGCACACACTAAACAGTGTATATTGTGCGGCCGAAAGCGAGATGCTAGGGGAAAGCCAATTAGGAAGGAGACCAGGTACTTTTGCCCAACATGCAATGTATCGCTATGTGTGGTTCCATGTTTCCAAATTTACCACACAAATGTAAATATATGAAGTAATTCTAATTTTAAGTGTTCTGTATATGGCTCATGTTAATTATTTAAAAGTCTGAATTAGTTATGTTTATAGTTTTTCATTAATAATCAACCTTTTTTAACTGTAAAATTTTCATGTTTATGGCAATTGTGGAAGTAATTTCTATTGTATATATGTAATATATCCTATTCATGAGTGTTATAATGGGTTATAATAATGTATTCTATATTATTATATTGCTTTTATAGTGTTTCTGTTAAAAATCGAAGATTAAAAAAATGTAAATGTAAGGTGCTTGATTTTTGTAATAAAATCAATTAATTTTCTAAGTGCAATAAAATCAGTTATAATTGGAAAAAAAATTAAATGAAAGCATTTTTGTATTTGTCTTCCTATGATGCATCTGAAACTAAAATAAAATAATATGACTTTTTTTGGACCAGATATAGTAAATAAATCCGTCAGGGAAGCGGTTAACACATTCGCTGCCTTTGAGATATTGTCGATCTTTCCATAGGAGCCAAATTTACATTTTAGGAATTCTTATTAGAAATCCTATCAAAACAACAAAAATATAATTGTTTTATCAAAATTAAGAATATAACAAATATTACGATATTAATTGTGGATACACATGTGCATCAGCGGCACCTGAGGTATGACCACAATGTTTTCGGTTGCAGAAATAGCTCACTTATACTTTGCCGGCGCTTTTTATTTTCTTCATACATAGTATTGGAGTATATATTGTACTTGGGAAAAATATCGAATTAGACATTTCAAAGGAAATACATGTTTTGAGGTCCCCTGAGAGTACGTTTTCACTATTTTCGCGGTGATGTTGGTGTGTATGTGATAGAATTTTGTTGGCACTCTAACTCATAAACTAATAATAAGATAAGCACAAAACTTTACAATTAAGATTTTTATTAGCAAATGATGATCTGAATATGTTTTGGCTGATACTGCTCAACTGGAAGTGGTTTATTCTTCTCATTTTTATTTTTTTCCATATATTTCCTTTAAATCTCAATTTACGTAAATATTTGATTTTATAAAAGTCGTAGACAATGTAATTTTCTACAGATTTTGTTTGTAACATTGTATCATAAAAGCGATATTTTAGGAGTTATTTTGATTTTTCTTCTAATATTATGCTAAATACGTCGCCAATTGATACCGTTGTTTCTGTTGGTATCATCAAATTTTCTAATTGTTGATAGCGTTGCGTATGCTGCCAAGAGTAATTTTAGTTGCGCACCGATATTTTGTTATTTGTAGAAACAGCTTTCAATGTTCATTACTTATTGATTTTTTAATATAACAACTTTTGAAAATGTTTTAAAATTATTCACGAGTGTAATTTCTGATTACTATTCTTGAGGACGCTGATTTCGAGAGCCATCACATTCATTGCTCTGTATGGAGAAAATCATGATCTATACACAACATATTTTTTTTACCAAGACTTATTGAACACTGCCTTCGTAAAACCTTCTCATTTATTTGGAATGATTTCATAAATTGATCAGCTTTTTTGTGTTTGCTCAAACCTTGTCACTTTTATCAAATCACTAATCACTGCCTCCCGGAAGCTATAAAAATCCATCTTGGACTTCTTGCTAAACATTGTACAAATAAATGCATTTAGCAACATCATTTGGAAACTACCTAGGTTTTTGTACCATGTCAGGGTTTTCAGGGATAATAGGCCATCATCTGGTTGTGCTTATCGATTCCACTAGTTTATTGTATTTTTCAACAACAGTTGGATTCACCTTTCTCACCCCCTCTTCTGTTGGTCACTTCAAACATTTTCCCATAAAATTATGTGGAGATCAGAAGTACGTCCCTTTTATCTTTCCAATTCAATACACACATTTTTTTATTATGTCACTCAATAATTTGCCTTTTCTTCAACTTTGCGGTCATAACTTCAGGTGGGTTATTTTTTCTATTCCCCCTCAGCATGCCTGTGCAATAGGTTTTTCTCTCTAGCAACTCTTCTACCAGATCTATGCTATTATAGTAATTGCCCATAAACAATGAATGACCTAAGTCCAGATGCTCTTGGAGCAAGGTATGGACAACTTATTTACATGGCCTGTACCTCCCAGATCATGATCATCTTTACTGGAGTATACAGATATTTGCACAAGTCTTCTAGGTTCTGTTATCATATAAAATTTTATCCCATACTTATGATTTTCCCTTTCAAATATTGCTAGAAATGTAATCGTCCACGCCACAAGACCATTAACTTGTCAATGGAATGCTCTCTCGAAGGTTTGGCGAAATAAATGTCAAAATTCAATTCGTGGTAAATATCGTGAAAATCACGCAAAAAATTTTAAAAAAGGAAAAAAGATTGCCTATTTAAAAATAAATATATAAAAGCAGCAAAAATATAATAAAAATATCGTAAATAAATATTACTTACATTTCAGATATCCCTCAAAGGCCACTAGCAAAACCGGGACAAAAATTACAGAAAAGAAAAAACCAATGCTGCTCCGATGAGGTAAAAACCTTCACTGAGTGCCCCCCGTAAGGGCAAGACTGTCCGCCAAAAACTACGGTTCCGTAACTAAAGGAAAGCTGCTCACAGGTGCGACTCACATGTGCGTCGCCGGCCTGCCGGGAACAGCCGTCTTGACGCATATGTGCGTCAGAGGCACAGAACGTGTTAAATCGAATATATATAAAAAATCATCACCATTATTGGTAGTCTGCCCATAGATTTGTTATTATTATTGATTTAACTTGGTTCTTCTTATACACCTGTTTTCTGCATTCTTCTCATATCTTCATAACTGTCCTTTCAAGTCCTTTATCTCCAGAAACCTTTTCCCTCCTCTTTCTCATTTTCCATCTAACATTCATAATCATGCTCTCTGTGCTCAGATTGCCCATTTTAGTTGGCCTTTCTCATTCTTACGACCTGTATATTAATTTACTTTTTCCTATTCTTCTTAGTCTTTCCTTGTTTTTCACCCTCGCTGTCCATTTTATCTTCAGCTTTCTTCTCCATTCCTACATTTAAAATCTTTCTAAGTATTTATATAATTTTTTCTATGTATTCATGTTTATGCTCCAAGGAAAGTGATAGTCCATGCATAGCATTTTATCATTTCTTATGCACATCTTCCTTTGTCTTAATAGAAGTTTCTTTCTTCTGAAAGTTGCTCTTGCTCTTCTAGTCCTTATTTCATCAGTGAATTTTGCACTTATGATGATGCCTCCATGGTATTAATTTCCTGAAACTTGTTCTAATAGCTTTCTACCAATACTTATTTTGAAGTTTGCTTCTTCTCTCAATACTCGCTTGAACTTGGATTTATTTACATTCTGTAATATGTACTTTTTATTACCAGTCTATTTATCATTTTCTGGAGTTCTTTTCCTGCTAGAAGTACTTGTTCTCCAGCATATTTTACTATTCTTATGATCCTTCCTCCAATCTTGGACAAGTATCGCACAATTTATAATTTCTTTGTGGCATTTCAAATTTATTTTTCTGTGAATAAAGCCTTGTTTTTTTATTAAACTGTTTAAACATAAAATACATAAAACATCAAAATAATTATATCCTATTATACTACTAAACTACTAAATTTTAATGTAAAATTTTTGTATCGACGGGGCGCCATCAGGGCCGGCTTCAGACTTTTGGCCGCCCTGAGGCGGGAAGTTTTTGGCCGCCCCCCTCCCACCCTCATGTCCCGTAATGATCAAGAATTCACACTTTTTTGAACCATTAATATCTAAAATTATCACATAATATATAGGTATTTTAAAGAGTTTGTATGTTGTGCTGTAGTAGCTTCACTAAATCCGTTGAAATTCAACGGGAAATTCTGCTAGTTTATAATATAATAATGATAATAATACTAATTTTATATTAAACAAAATCCATTATTGTGCGAGTGTCCATTAAACAATATTTGTAAGGCTACCCCATATTTAAATTTACATTGGATTCGTATTCACCCATTGGATCAAAACTGAATAAGAAAGAACAGACAGACAGAGGGAAGAAAATATAATCTTATTTTGCCAGTGAAAAATTGAATATAAATCTCGTGTAAGTTAATGATGCTATGAACATATTTAATATCCAGTAGAAAAAATATATCAAATTACAAAATTGCGTACTCTTAAAGAAAAGGTTAATACATCGAGCCACATAATTAGGTCGGAATATGTAAAACTCGTTTTAAAATGAAGACATAAAAATGAAGTTTTTAAATGCATACATAGAAAACTAACTGCTTCATTAAATAGAATGAAATGTAAGCACTATGTTGAACTATTTCTCATAAGAAAATATCCGCTAGTGTTTAAATGTGAAATGCAATTTAGGCGTTTTTTCGAGTCGATTTGAATCGAGTGCGACATTACAATCCAACAATGCAAATCGCAGTGGGGACATCACGTTAAAATGAGATGAAACAAAAAACTACTATAGACGTCAGATTTAAGCCATTCCGAATTAGAGACGCTAGGAATAAGGCACTTGCTTGAAGTTTCTGTAGAAAATATGCGTCGCACGTTTGTCATTTCTATCATTTTAACAAAGTTAAAGAGAAACAATTCACTCTTCGAGAATTATTAAGTTATGGTCATAGGCACAGCAACTAATAGTAATATCTTCGAAAACAAAATGTTATTCACTATTTTGATATCTTAGATTGATCTGAAAATTTGAAATTTTCTCACTTATTTAATTATACCTACCTTCGTGAAAATCCTTACAGGAGAAAAGAAGTAGCTACTGTGAGTACTGGGGAAAAGATTTATAGAATTTATCCTACAATAATGGAAGGATACTAAATACAAGTAATGATTATTATCTAAGGGCTAGATAAACGAATAAAATCCAACAAGAAAATTATAATAAGTTAAAAATTTTAATTTTACTATCAACCGTACTTCATTCGAAGAATCAAGAAATAGTAACATTATTAATTCCGACTACGCAACTATAAGAATTCACTTTCGATATAAGAATTATATAAAAATTAGACTCACACCTTCCCCCTTTGTTTTGGCAAACCAAAAAGTAAAGCAATGAAAAGGTGTAATTTAGTAAGGGTAGTATGGAGGAGAATTCATGGGAGTTGCTCTGAAGCTGAGAGCAGCGATATTATTTATATTCAGTAAGGTCTTTCCAGTTATAGACGCCGGTATGATTTCCTCACAACAAAGGGTTTAGCGAATAACGGGGTGGGAAATTTATCCGAAAAACGATCATCCTAAATATTAGGGCTTATTTTTTCAACTTTTGAGATTTTTACTTAAATAACTGATTTGGACTTGCAAGTTATTATAGGAATCATCAATAACATAGGGGTCATTATGACAGGTCGAAAATGCCGACATCGGCTAATATTAATGATACTAATTATTCCGAGAAATGTCACAGTACACCGAGAAATAACTGAAGTAAATCTCTCGAAATAAATCAGATTAGGTACTAAAAGAAGTTTAATATAAACAGTAACAATTCATTAAATTCAAACTAACCTCTCCAATGGAAGACAATGTACTGACAATGTTGTGAGTGAAGATGTCCCACGTAGTGATGAGAAGATCTGGATCGTTAGGTTATCCTTCTACCAAAATTAAAACAGTTTCTCTCACAAAAACTCCAAAAGCGAAACAAAAGAAATTAAAAACAAATAATTAAAATATTTCACGAGCTAAAATACTAACCAGTCCTATTAATTTTTACGGAAAATGCACACTGTTACTGCAAAAATACGACACGACTCGCTCTGCGATGTTACTTCTTCCACAAACTAAGAAAATCTGAGGGTCTTGAAATAGTTTCTTTTTCGAGAAATTTTAAGAGAAAAAGGAGAGAGGGTGAAGAGACCAATGTGTAAAACACGTGTCAGAAAGTTTTCTTGGGAACGTCGCGACGTTTGCCGACGCGTCGGTAAGATTTCTTTCTAGCCACCCGTAAGGTCATAAAATCTAAAACCTTCAAAAAGAAGGAAAGACTGCCAGTAGTAGCATTTATGATCTTCGCATACGTGTATACGTGTCCTCCCATTCAGAAGAAAGGCGCATGCGGATGGTCATGGAATTTCCATACAGAAATAAACCGTCAAAGACGGTACATCGGTTCCTGTCCTCCAATTATTCTTTTCCTTTAGAAACATCCGAAAGTGCTTTAAAATATTTTCTCAACTCAAGTGAAAATCGTGCCTTTTCCTGGATTCTCAGTGGAAAGGGGTCTTCATAATATAAATAAGAGGGAAACAGAATCGTTAAAATCAGGGATGCCGTATGCCCTTTTAGGTCAAATATCCCGATGGGACCAATGTGGAAAATCCCCCCCCCCCCCCCCACTTTCTTGAAAACATCCCTTTTTTCCTTCACCCTCGGAGACAAAGGAGACGGAAAGCTTGTAAAAACTACCTCGCGGATCCGACCCGCACATGTTGCCTTTGTTTTGCTTTATACTTCCCTCCATTTCCCGCAAATATGTCTCTATGATCTGGGTGGCCGCTCCAGCTGTAAGACCGAAGTTGGGAGAGGGAGGGGCGTCATTGTGACCACAAACGGCATTAGGCCGCCCCCCTCGAGAGTGCGCCCTGAGGCGACTGCCTCACTTGCTTACCGTCTGAAGCCGGTGCTGGGCGCCATAATTGAAATCTGCTTGGGGTGCCAAAATGTCTTGAGCCGGCCCTGTTCTCGATAGCCCTCTTTTGTTAACCTCTTGACTGTTTTTGTTGTAATATTACACAACTTCGTCCCCAGTTCACTGTTTTTGATGTAATATTATGCACTGATGCAGAGCTTCACATATTGCTGTTATTGAAGTAATATGTCATTCAGCATCGATAGCTTCTACAATTAGGCCCTCTCTCAGAGTAAATGGAAGCTATTGCAGGTTTACTGCATGAAGCGAATGAAAGTTTACACAAAAAGAACTAATTTACATTCTTCAAGTCATTGAAGGAAAAATGGCAGCCCCAGTAAATAAGTCTGTTCAAAAAGTATCAGGACTATGCTCGTAGTTCAAGACCGAGACAATATAAAGTGCCGCAACAAAGTGTAACATGTCTAGAAGTGTCTCTTGTGTACCTCCACATAGTTACAGAGCAGTCACTTGTGGCAGTTTGATATTGTCAGCCAATAACGAAAATGTGTTTTTGCATCTCGTCCCATTTTGAAATGTTGGTGTGCACCGAGGAACGTGTGTTAAATTTTGCTGAAAAATCAGGAAAACCGCAGTACCAAACATCACTTACAACTTCGCACTCAAGCTGTAGATTTTGTATTGACCAAATGGGATGATTATCAACTGTTACAAAACCAATACTGGTGCTATAATAGATTCCCCTCGAAAGTATGAAGCGCAGATGAAAACCAATGAGGTATACGGCGGCGAAGTTGAAATATCAGCTTTAGCTCATACACAAATTTAAAGATCATCCAGAAGAACCTCCTAGTGAGTATGGAGTCCAGTTTGATCGTGCTATTCTGATGATGTTGATAAAATTGTTTGCACAGAAATTTCAGATCCAGATACACAACCCAGACTGTATAACACTGTTAAGTCTTCAGTGATGTTCTGGTTCTATCTTTACACGCAGAATATCTGTGTAGGGCTGCTAGTGGTTTCAACTTAAAATCACCCTCAGCATTGCTTCCGAGAATAAGACTTACCCTGTCTTTTGACACTTTGTGACCTGGTGCAGACTTCTCTCGACAGAACGGTCCTATTAGGCATTCTTCTCCAGTAAAGGGTAGTTTCGTCTACATTAAACACTCGGCAGGCTGTATAACCTCCTCCTATAATGCATTCCAAGGTGGAAAGGTACGCTTTTGCTGCCTCTTTGTCTGCACTCGCAGCTTCTCCCCTCTGCCTTATGCTGTGCAGATTGTTCTTGAAGCGGTCCAACTAGCCTTTGCTTGCAGTGAAGGGTTTATTTTTACATAACTTTAATGTTTTTTTTCATATAACAAAACACTGGACAAAAAATATTTTTTCGTAACTTCGAAATTTCATATTAAGGGGTAACATAAATCGGGGTCTACGTGTACTTATTCTGGAAAATGCTTCTATTAAAATGCTCAACAATATTGAATTTGAAATATAGAATAAAAACTATCCCTCTGTTGACCTATGAATGGGTTCTAACCATTAAATAATGTGATCCTCTGTGCTGTAAAACTATTTCTTTTATGTTTCCTTATTTTTGAAGTCATCAGTTACATTTTATGCTCAGTATTGAATGTATGGAAATATTTATGAAGTACTGTTAAATATCATTTACCCACTGTTATCAGAATTTGAGACTGTAGAACCAATTTTCCATTTTATTTCTACGTCACATTTTGATTGTTTTTTATGTTTAATGTTTTGTAAAGCAAAGTGAAAGCAGGAAAATGTAGTTAAACACTTGAGAAACAAAGTAAATAATTCCTAAAGTTCTCTAATTGTAAAATTTCTGTGTATAAGAGAGATTAATATGTGAATAATAGGTTTAATGTTTTGTAAAGCAATGTGAAAGCAGGAAAATGTAGTTAAACACTTGAGAAACAAAGTAAATAATTCCTAAAGTTCTCTAATTGTAAAATTTCTGTGTATAAGAGAGATTAATATGTTAATAATAGGTGTGGTTGCCTGTCAAATGAAATAAAACCCAGTGATAATTACGTAGTACTATTTCTATGTAAAAAAATTTACTATTAGCTTTGAGAAATGATTGTCATAGTTGGGTAACAAATATTCACTAGGCAGGCTTAGATATAAGTTAACATACAACCATACCTTTTAAGATAGAGTTACCCAAAGTGATGGCCTCGACAGTGAATTTTAATATGTTTTTTAGAATCATAAACAGTACTTGGCTTTTTATTTATTATTTTTATTGTGTTCTTATTTTTTAGTATTTATTTAAAAAGTTCTTTAATTTTTAAAAAGTTTAGGAGCATTATGGTAAAACGGATAAAAACTAAAAAGGAAACTTTTCTTACAATGGATTGAAAGTATCTAGAAAATTTCTGACAGTTCTTAAGTTCTAAGTGTATGTATTGGCAAAACATTTGACTCATTTCTAAAATTTTTATTTTATAACATTTTTATCATCAAAATATATCTTGTAAGCCATTTCTCTATTTTTTGTTTTACAAATTTGAGCCACCCTTAGAGCAGTAAAGTAAAAATTACTCTATTGTCCTATCATTACTTTCTGTTTTCTTTCATTAACATTTTGTTAACCACTTACAGTTTTTATTGATTTTGGCTAAAAGAATCTAACTTTACAAATCTGCTGCAATGCTCTGCTGCTTGATAGGATGTGCTCAGCACATTCTTTCTTGCTTGGCCAAATTGCTGCAAATATGCATGTTAAATTTTATTACCATAATTATAATCAATGAACTATTTAACAATAAAATCCTAATAAACTTGATTTATAACAACACCTCTGCCTCCATTAAATTCTGCCACTAAAAATAATGTTAAGAAATTATTATTGTTTAACTATGCGTGAAAATTAGATTTCTCTTCTCTTCTGTGGCTATCTCCTCCTTTTTTGCCTGCTTAACTTAAAAATAAATTGGTGAATTCCAGGCTTATTCTCATTGCCATCTTAGAATGTGAATATTTCAAGTGAAACAGCAATTGATATAGTAAAATGAAATTACACTTTGCTGCACCTTAGAAAAAATGTGAAAGTAAAGTAAAATACAAGTCCAAGTTTAGATGCCAAATAATGGCTTTAATGAGGAATATTCAGTTAAACATTACTTGAGTGTCATAATTTGTGCTGTCCTTTTCTCTTGGGCTGAAGGTTTACCACCTTCAAGAGGGCTCCAGTAAGCAGGAGAGGTACACAGATGAAGACCTTGATGACCACAGTCCCTTTCCAACCTTGCAGCAGGCACTTGAGGCCATAGATCCACATGTGGGCTTCAACGTTGAGATCAAGTGGACGATGCAACTCAAGGTATTTATTATGCATCAGGTGCAAAATTAATATTTATAATAAAATGGCAACATGCGTTACAATAGATAAGGCTGGGTAGCGAAAGGCTACCTCTAATAGAAGCATAGATTAGATTAATGTGATGTTCAAATTGAATCTTTTTTGGAATTGTCAAATATTTCATTAAAATATTTAATAAATGTTTCACTACCTCTATGTATTGTGGAAGTTCTACTTATTATATCCTTTGTTTCTAATTACAACTGATTCCTATAAGATTGTCAAAAGAGAAGCCAAGTTCATATGATTTTTGGAAGTATTTTGAATGTTAAAACAGTATTCATTCATGAGGAAGATGGTCCCTAATTCAAGATGAACCCTACTAGAAAAATTTCTGCTAAGAAAATGTTATGCTCCGTTTCAGGTTAGTTTAAACCATGCTATGATATATTGTCATCTTAAGCCAGGGGTTCCCAAAGTTTGTGAAGCCACATAACCCTTATATTCAAATATTTTTTCACAGAACCCTAACCAAGAGACTGTAAGCCTAATCAAAATAAAATTATCTTTAAAATCATTATAATGTTTATTTATATAGCTTACGTACCTTACAGTACACAGTTTACAAGTGAGGCTCATGTTTCCTGCTGTAAATAAGAGAAAGAAAAACGTATCATGTTTCTCTTATGAAATCATACTTAGCTTCTGCGGAGCTCTTGGGTTCTGTGGAACACAGTTTGGAATCCCTGTCTTAAGCTATTCCAATGATCTATAACATATTTGTAGGTTAGGTGCCATTTCAAGTATAAACAGCAACCATGCCTTTAACAAGGTTGTATATTTTTACATGTGGGTATCAGAATGTTTGGTTGTATTTATTTCTGTATTCTATCTTTATCACTGTAGTCTGTAGTGTTATGTTTTGCTTAATTATAATTTCCCATTCTGTGGCTTTTTCTTCTAGTCGTACATTAAAATTTTGCTTATTCATTAGGCTCGGAGAGACCAAAATCTCTACATGTGGTTACTGAAGCTTAAGAATCACAAGATCTCAAAGTCAATTTCACAAAAATGAATTCACCAACTGTACAAATTGCTTGCTGCGAAAACCTTGATTGAACAATTACAGTAATACACCGATTTACATTGAGGATGCATTCCTGAAAATCACGACCTAAATCAAATCAACGTAAATCGAAATCATTTTTCCCATAAGAATTAATGTTATAAGTTATAAGGGGGTGATGCATGCAAGTCATTGAAATATTTACTGTGAATATTACTTACCGTTTTTACTTGTGTATCCCGCTCACAATTTTGCCCGAAACGTCGGCGAAGAAAAGGGGGTGCGCATCCTACAAGAGGATTTCTGAACAGGTTATATAAATTGTGAGTAAATTCGCTGCAATATGCTTGCATCTATGTTGATATTTGCAAAAGATGTCAAAGTCTATGAAGTATACGCATAGTTATGCGGCGAAGCAAACATTTAGTGTACACTCGCACTGCAGGCATAAACTCGCAAAAGTAGGCAGAAAGAATACACCGACTAACTGATAACTATAGTTCAATGACTACTGAGGGTTTGCCGGCTGGAGAATAGTTAGGTGCAAGTTTATTATTAAGGGACAAGATTTAATGAGTAGAATATACTTTTTGATTTCTTCCAGAAACTAGCTGTTCGAGTTGTTATTCGAAGTTTGCACCATCTTCACAGAAATAGAAATAAAGTATACCATCTGACACAACATAGGTAGGTCTCATTTTTATCATTTTAGAAAGAATTCCCGCCACGTCCAGCCAATCAGTAGTCGTAATAGAAGGAATTACAGGCAGCATCCGCTTAACTCAAAAATAGGGGTGTGTGGGTTACACGAGTAAATATGGTATATCTCAGTGTTGCATAATTTATATCATTTGCTTAAGTTTGACCTTTATTTTTTTGTGCTGGGTAAGTTTACAGTGGGTAATGGTCATTGCATTTGTTCAAGTATTTTGAATTACAGTTGTGAAGATCAAATAAGGTATGGTATATTCCAGCGTATAAGTCGACCCGGCATATAGGTCAACCCCTACTTTTTTGAATGAAAATACTTGATTAGACACGTTCGTCATATAAGTCGACCCTCACTTTTTCACTTAAAAATACTTCTCATGAAATCGTTTTCAGACAAAATCAAAGTCATGTACAATCCAAGTTTTAACAAAACAGAAACAAACATAATAATAAAAAAATATATAAATACTGTTTAGAATCTGTGCTTGAGCATTCCATGTGGCATGTTTTAATCTCAGCCAATAAGAAACTGTTATTATCAGAGAGCTTGAACCACTAAATAAAGTTTCCTATAATTCGATTGATGTCAGTGGCAAATGATACTATTGAAATGAACTAAGTATACCTTAGTGATCGCGATCGATCTCTACGGTGGTGAAATTCAATAAAATACTGCAAATGTGTACCCCGCATGCCTTTTTTCCCAAAATGTCGGTAAAAAAGAGACCGTGTTATACATGAAGATTTCTGACCAAGTTTTAAAAATTACAAGTTTCGATAGTAAATTGACTGCAACACGCTTGTGTCTACGTTTATACTTGCAGAAGAAGAAGAATTCTACAAAGTTTACGTGTATCTACATTACCAAGAAACATGTAAGGTTTAAATGTGCGGCTTATACTGCCGTTGGTGCCAGGGGTCCATATGTGCGATGTGTGCGACGTACACGGGCGGCTAAACAACGGGGGTGTCCGATTTATCTTCAGAGACAATATTTTCTACAGTAATGCGGATTGAGTTATAATATGCTGTATATTCTTACATATTTATTGGCTACGGAAATTTATCAAACCATAAGGCATTTTTTTTTTGTAAAGAACTCCTAAAAAGGGCGGCAAATGAGAGACTTGCACACGGGTGGCCGTGAGGCACGGCATGCCCCTGGTTGGTGCATCTTCAACATTGAGATGACGTAATATTTTCATAATATTAAAGATGTACTTTTTAATTGAGCTTTAAGTTTCTTGTTGTTACTCAAATAAGCAGTTGTCATTAAAAATTTACTATCAGTTTCTACCTACACTTTTGCAAGAATAAGTTGGCATCTGTTATCCATATTTGCCAAATTCATCGTGAGCCACTGATGCTGCTCTAATCCGGGAGGGAACCATTGTTCCTCTTAATTTTTTTCATCCATGGGTGGAATGAATATCACCATGCGTGCATACATGATGCTAGTGCACGAATGTGCACCGGGGTTGACGTGACCCTGTTCTGATGTATCCTAAGATAAACACAATCATGCAAGCTTGAAAAATTTAGTGTGCGGCACTTCAAAAACTACGGAGAGAAAACAACTACGGGGAATCTCCACACTTTATTATTTTTTAAAAATTTTCTGCGCCCGGAGACGTCAACATATTAAAGCACAAATTAATTTTTTTCTCCTCGAACCGGTCCAGAAATAGGGGTGCGCGTGATACACGAGGACACGGATTACATGAGTAAATACAGTATTAAAATTAATTATTATAAATCTAAAATAAATGTCATAAAATGTAAACACTGGAATAGCTGATTCAAAATAGTGATCACCTCCACCGAAAGATCATTGGTCTTCGTAATTCATCTGTAATTTAAGGTTCCAATTTTTATGTTCGGCGTATAAGTCAACTCCAAATTTTAGGAAAATATTTTTAAGCTTCAAAGTTCGACTTATACACCGGAACATACAGTATATATAGACACAAATATGGAATCACCACAATTGAGTATCTTTTATGTTGATTTTTATAATGGATTGATTTAGGTTTTTGAATGAATTCAATGTGAATTTCATAAATCTTTCAGAACATTTTAAATGTGACACACATTTGAACTGTGGCATCAAACTTAAGCCTGGTTGTTTTCTTTTTTAGGATGGCACTTACGAACTTTATCATCCTTTTGACTTAAACTTGTATGTGGATTTAATTCTTGAGACGGTGCTTAAGCATGGAAGTCAGAGGAAGATTGTTTTCTCCTGCTTCAATCCAGACATCTGTTCTATGTGAGGAGCCAGGTATCCCCTTGATTTACCTGTCCATGCTTGTATCCAGCAATTCCAGTATGAGCTTCATTAGTCGAAAGCACCAACATGGTGAAATTAATCAACATTATGAGTAATTTAGCAGTAATCACATTATTAAAGCCACAAATAGTTAAAGATATGTTTTTGTATAGATTCATTATGCTGATTGAATTGTTCATTCTGTGCTAAACTTTTGAAAATGTTCTGCATGATTTTCAAAACCCGATTTTCTAGTTTTATCCAATAGCATTCCATCGCTACATCATAAAAGAAGTCTACCTTTATGAGAGACACCATCCACCCTCACTTGAGGCAGATCCCTTTTAAAAGGTAGGGATGTAGGCAATGTTCTGTCTTTTAAGGTTGAGATAAGGTATGATTCTTCTTAGTTTTTAAGTTAGGCTTGCTTATGAGATGAAATTGAATGAGAAGCAATCTCTTGCCCTTCCCTATGGATGGTATTGACAAAAACTAAAATTCCAGTAAATTTTTCCTAGAATAGGAAAGGAGGTAAATCAAAATTCATCATCTTGTTTATGGTCTCCTATGTTGTAATTGTGCTTCTTCACAAAAAACTATTTGACATCATTGGAAGGGCACATAAAAACAAAATGTTTCTTATACTGTTTTGATTGCTTCTGTAGAAGTTATCTGCAACTTAGTGGACTCATTTTTCTATGTCCTTCAGTCATTTTCTTAGTTTTTGCCATCCGATATGAAATAGGTATTAACTCATGTTCTGCATTCTTCCACTGCCAGATTTATTAAGTGATATTTCCTCTAGCTCTTCATGAGTTGGCTTCAATAATTAGGAAATTATTACTGAAATTCATTTTGGATTACCTATAGGCCTTGCCTTGCCTTAAATTTGAAATCTAATTTATTCAAAGTCTTATGATTTAATTTTTCAAGTAATTCTGCTTTTGAAGATGCAAGTTTTTAGTAAGATAAATGTATTATTATGTTATTCCTTATATTGCTATATTTTTACCTGGAAATAACATTTTGAAATGGATTTGTCTTGGTATAACCATTTTTTGTAGTTTCTTGTGCTGGAAATTTTGGAATTGACAAAGACAAGTCTATAACCCATCTTATAGGAATAGGTGCTTTAGAATCAGGTGGCAGCTATTATTAAACTCAGTAATACATCTAATACTTATGGGAACGCTCATTAATTTAGTTGGTAAATGGGCTAATATGATGGTGTTGGTAACATTTTTCACAAGAAGAGCCCCATTTTCCAATTATGTGTAACACTTAACATAAGAAGAGCCACAGACATTGGCTGGTCCATTGGGGGTGATAAGGGCAATTGTCCTCTGTAATCTTACTTTTATTTTACTTTTTACGATTATCTCTGTAAAACAAACATTTCTAATATTATGTCCGTAGGTTTTATTTTTCTGCAATTTCTATTATAGTAATTTACAAAGCCAATGTCTTTCAGGAAGGTTTTATTTTTTATAACAGGAAGAGTTGCTGTTGGGAGCTGCATGCAAAATCTTTAAGAGCTGCAGGTTGCTGACCTCTAATCCAGTTCATAATATTTGGGTAGTTGATGGTGAACTCTTCATATATTTTAATTGAGTCCAACGTTTGTTAAATTTGGCTTTTTTCTGGTTATATGTTAATTTAAGGCAAGCATTTTTAGTGATTTATTTTCAGTTTTCAAAGGTTTCATTGCTAATTGTTTTCATGGTATTCATGTATTCAGAACAGCTTCAATGGCACATCTTTATGCTGTGAATGTTTCCGTCCTCCAGTTGCAGCACAAATAAGGCTGTCATAACTCGGTTTATCATGTTGTAGAAATGATTTTGTTTCACATTTGTGCAGTTACCCTGAGGGCCATAATTGCTGATCTATGTAAATTTCTTTTAACGTGCTGTGACACTTTGAGTCATGGTCTTTGTAGAAAGGGTCACATTATCATTAAGCAACATTGGCATAAGTTTTTTATAAGGTCTTCAAAAATAATTTATCTTATATCCATTTGATGCATTTGTTTCAGTTAATCACTCTTTTTGCACAATGGTGGCTTAATGCTTTACACTGGATTTCTTTTCATTGTCTTAACAATGGCATAAATAGCTGCTTTATCTGCAATTTCTTTTTCATTAATTTTTCATTTTGTATTTATAATTGCTGCATTATATACTTTTAGGTTAATTTGTAATTACAGTAGAACCTCATAAACCCGGCAACCTCAGGACCTAGCATTTTCTGGGTTTTTGAAATTTTATAAAAAGTCTTTAAGTAATGTACATTTTTGGTAACTGATTATATAATTCAAATGATGAATAACAATTGAAAGAATAAAGACTATTGCTTATACATGCACTAAAACAAGGAATTATATAAGAACCATTAAAAAGTAAATAACAAAATACGCATTTACAACATCATTTTCATCACACATTATTCTGAGAATTTTTTTTAAAAAGATCAGGCAAACTAGCTTGCTTCAGGCATTTTGATTTTTCCTTCATAAGTTTATCTTGTATTCAATACAAACACGTAATCTCTTGAAAATCAATGAAAGAGTGTTGTTCTAAAGCAGATATTTTATCTGTGACGTAATCTCTTGAAAATAACTATCTCTTGATCATCGTCACTTTCATTTTCTTCATCTTTTTCATGCTCATGTTTCAAAACCATGTCCACTATTTCACATCAGCTTAAGTAGAACAGGCACATCATTGTTTATATCAACCCAGTTTTCAATGTCATCTTCTACCACTCTTTTTGCTATTGTGAAAAATTTTCACTTGTTGTATCAGCATTAGGCTTGGAATAGGTACACCTTCACTTCTTTGCTGACGAAATCACCCAAACAATACCTTATCAACAATATTTACCGGGGATGTGTACCGTTTTATGGCTACACATTGCTTTAGGTGTATCACTCTCTGCGTAAAATTTCAATATTTCCGTTTTTTTCTTCTTTAAGTCGTACGCAGTGGAACTACCAATGCTATATTCTTCGCAGTCTCTTCACTGAAAGAAGTACCTTTTTCAAGTTTTCTTAGTAATTCAACTTTTTTTCAAATGTGAGATTTTTCTGTTTACTTTTCGTAACACCACTTATGAGTTGTCTTCTTTTTTTGAAGTCATGTCAAAATAAAATTTAACAAAAGTACTAATTGCATTAACGAAAAACAATTGCTATCACCACGAATCTAAATATGTGGTTCTAAAGAGGTTAATGAAACAATTATGGATTTTTTGTGACTGCTAATTTCATTTTAGATTGGCTCATTGGTTGTACAACCTAACTATAGAAACCTAAATTGCATAATAACTTTTCATATAATTATTATTTTTACAAATGAAGTCAATCTTTCTGTGCCTTATTTATTACTGTTTGAATTATTTTCAGTCATCAGTTGCTTCTTTTCACTTGCTTGTTCTTCTGTAATCAATAAATTCCTTTATATATCTGAATGTAGTTGACCTTTATGAAAATATGTGACCCTTACCTTTGAATGCACTTGACAGATTTATTTCTAATGAATTATTTTTACTGACTGGTTTAATTCTTGTGGTAGGTTATTTATATTACTCCCCTACTTAGCTGGACAGGTAAATCAAAACTTTTCTTATTTATAGTAATGTAAAGTTTTATCTTTAATACTAGGGCTTAATTCATAAAAATATATTAAATATTAATCTCATATAATGTATTACTGAGTTTTCATTGGTAATTGATAACTGCTGTCTAATTGATGCTCATGAAGTATCATATACAATTGGTTTGGCATTAGGGAAAGGATGTATGTGAAATGTGTCAATGACTACATTTAGCCAGTGGATTGTATGTAATTAGTGTTATGGTTATTCATTAAAAAATAGGATAATTTGCATTTTCACTTGCAATTTAAATTAATTTTCCATAAGTTTCCTTGATTTGCTAGAAATCTTGGGAAATGATTATATTTATTAATATGTAAAGCGACTCCTTTTTAATATCATTGCGAAGTTAAATTCGAAATTTACTTACTTATCCTAGTTTAACAGATTTGTGTCAATGATTTATTTAGTTTATGATGACTACCCGAATAAGGGATATTAGGGTTTTCTGTGTGAATAGAAAAGGGAAGGGAAATAAACATACTAGATGGAAATGTAAGGATAGGAGGGAAGAAACAATAATATACGCACTTCTGAACAGTTATTTGATTTATATCTTGCAAGGAGATTCCTTTCTCAGGGCTACAAAGGAAGAGGGATTTTCTCTTCACTGCATAATGTTTGGTGAAGAAAGGACAAGAGAAAACTAGGACAAAAATTTTCAGCAGATTTCATTGAGGTTTCTTGTGTGATTTTTTTTATTGCTTTCATGATGATAGATTGAGAACTAAAAGATGAGGTGATTGATGGGGTATGGTGAAAGTATGATATGGAATTTGTGTTGGAACCTTTTTTTTTAGGATTTATTGCGTTAAAGTCAACTTTCACGTATGATTAATTTATTTATTGAAACAGATCAAAAATGACTCAGGCCTTTTACATTGAAATTTATAATAGTAATAATATATAGCAATGAGTTAAGTGATATAAAAAGGAAAGGTTATTGAGAGACAGGGATATTGTTGAAGGAGATATTGTCTTTATCAATGAGTTATAGAGACTGGGGAGACAGAAATATAAAGATCGTTATCTAACTTCAAGCCATAGAAGTATGGAATTCTTCTCACCAAAAGCCATTCCAGGTATATATAAGTTTAAGATATTTTTAATAAACAAAAGTGTTTGAGTTTGAGGTTTTGTCACAGAGCTAGTTTATCTCACTATTTCTGAAGCACATGGATGATGTAAATACCTTTATATATTTAAATCTACTATAATTTATTTTGAAGGGTGTGTTTGTTGGTTTGTGTTTGTTCATGGAACTCCTCCTAAACAATAAAAGCTAGAATAACCAAATTTGGTATGATTCTTCCTTACATCCTAACTTAGTGAATGGTCAAGGTTTGGTCAACCGGGATTAATCAGTGCTGCCAATATAGGGGTTTAACATTTTTCCATAAGATAACACGTATGAATCCATTTCTTGACTTGCAAGGTATTCTTCCTTCAAGCATAAAAATACGTAAATATGGACCGATTTTTTTCGTTTTTGCTTTATTCGACGAATAAAACTATACTATCCTGCGAAGTTTACATGTTACACGGTCAAAGTTTTCAGAAATATGCAATTTGTTTCGAAATTTTGTGGATTTTTCTTACTCTTTCCGGACGTTGCCAATGCAGCCGTCATTGTTACCTCCGATTCAGTTAGCTTCAATGAAGCTTACAAAAAGACGAAAGTTTAGCATTATTCGATTCGCACTTTTGTTTAAGCAACAAAACGATCGATGTTTATGGATAGCAACGTAAATAGATACTGATTATTATTCAGGAAGCATTTATAACAATTGATGAAAGTAATTGACCTTCTTTTGTCTATTGAATACTGGAATCTTACATTTTTTGTAAGTAAAATCATTATATTCTACATTATAATGTTTATTAACATAAATAAGCTCACGTACCTGGTGTACATTTACCAGAGTCAGTGTTCAATCATGGACAACAGTATGTTGCTTTTTCACGGGTTTCTTGCTTACAGGACGTAAATGTAAACATTTCATAGGCATAATTACACAAGAAATGAAGCTGGATTTGGCGAAAGTAATATGATAGGAAATAAAATTATCGTTATATTTTAATGCAATAGGCTTGGAAACGGATTGTTACAAGCAAATATGATTAATTGTTAAGAAAATCTAATTGTAATTTAAAAAGTATCTACTATATATTTTGAAGAGTTTGTATGTTGTGCTGTAGTAGCTTTACTAAAGTCGTTGAAATTCAATGGGAAATTCTGCTAGTATTTTATAAATCTCTAGTTTTGGAATTAGGTATAAAAACTTGTATCAGAAATGCAGATGTATGGTTTAATTGCTTAAAATAAAAAAACCAAATTGAATTTAATTGGAGCTTTTTGTGATGATAGTTTATCTATAAATGTATGCATTAATGAATTTATTAATTATATATAGGAACTTACTCATAAATGAAACCTATGGATTTCATTTTAAAGTATGTGTATGAAGATAAGAAAGTATAATTGGCCAACAGTGTATTTTAAAATGTAAAAATTAACAACCCAGTTGCTAGAAGTCTAAATTCTTTACAAGGAGTACATTTTTTATGCATTGTACTGTTAATTCAAATTCATTTTCAGTGTAGCATTAAGGTAACTGAAATGTTTCATCCTGATGTGCATTTTTGTAATTTCTTTCATTTTGTTTTGCTTGCAGGATTCGGCTCAAGCAAAATAAGTATCCTGTGCTCTTTTTAACCCAAGGGGTGACATCCAAGTATCCAGAGTATCATGACCCTCGGACTCATTCCATACCCATGGCTGTGCACTATGCGGTATCTGCAGGCATACTGGTATGTTGTGTATTAGTTGTTTCACTATTGGGTTAATTAATTGTGGAAACCAGTGATGTCAAATATTAAAAATATTAGCTGTTTATTTTGCAGTGTTAAAACAGCCATGATCCTTAATTTTTTAGAAGCTATTTGTGAGTGTACCACTGTAGAGATGTATGTGCCTAGTATGGAATTTTGCTGTAAATATTTCCCTTATGTTCTCATGTTTATTCAAGCATGCCAACTGCTAGCTTCCATCAATCCCTAAGCAGGAATCACAGTTATAAAGGTGAATTTGAATTAGCAATAGGATAACTTTTTGTTTGTGCATATTTTTATTTTGAGTTTATCACTTGGTGCTGAAGTATCACTTTTCTATTTCTAAGACAACATTTAATACTTTCTCCATACATTGTATTTGTGAAAAATTTCGAATTCCAGATTTCAATGAAAATATGTGTTTTGAAGTCCCCTGAGCATGTTTAGACTATTTTCTATGTCTATGTGTGTGACAGATTTTTGTGGGAGCTATAACTCATAAACTAACAATCAGATCAGCACGAAACTTTATACTTAAGATTTTTATTAGTAACTCAAGACCAGAAAAGGTTTTGACTGAAATTACTCAACCAGAAGTGGAGGTTTATTCTTGTCTTTTTTCCAAATATCTCCTTTAAAAATTAACTTATGAAAATATATGTCATTATCAGAGTTGTAGAAAATGAATGCACAAGTTTTGTTTGAAAGATTTTTTCATAAACTCAATTGTTTAAGATATATTTTGATTTTTCATCCGAATTTATGTTAACCCTCAGTTGGTCGCGTTATGCATTGTCACACCATTGGCTGCGGATGAGCACCATACTCACCCGTATATTTTAAAATTTTTTTTTGCTATTTAAATAAGGTGATATTTTATTTGATGATAGGGTTATATACAAGAAAGTTTTTTTGGAGGAGATACATAATTAGTAACATATAAATTTTAATGTTCATTCCAAATAACAAAGAGGAATGTGTGGAAAAAATATTTTTAAAAGTCCTACAACTTTTAATTTCTTCAGTTATATAATAGCTATTATCATTTATATTGCTTCTATTAACATTTGTTAAATCAATAAGGAATACATACACCTGATTAGCTATTCAATATCTGTTTCTTTAAAGCGACTATGACAATTAGGACTTGTCATTGTTGAGTATTACGTATAGAGGCAAAATAGTCATGATACTTGGCCCTTGTTTTTCTGTTATTCTTTTGAGGAAAGAAAGTGCACTTGGGATGGTCACCATAATGGTAAAAAATTTATCACACTAGTAAACTGAAAACCTGTGTCAAGAAGATGTAACACACTTGGTCGCGGATGAGCGAGCACAGAGCTCTCTGTTCAAACAGCCTAGATTACCGATCAGTAAACTAAAAAATCTCTGCAACAACATTGTTGCCATTTTCATAGAACTCATAAAAGAAGGTAGATGGCAACCCAAGGTCAGAATTCTTGCAGAAAACAAAGTAATAATGTTTTCATTTGCATGGTGAGTGCTCATCACACAACCAACGGAGAGTTAAGTATGTCACTAAGAGAACCATTGTTTTTGTTACTATGATAAAATTTTCTAATTGTTGATAGGGATGCATATGCTGTTAAGGGTAATTTTAATTGTGCATCGATATTTTGTTAACCATAGCAACAGCTAACAATTTTGTCTACTTATTGTTTTTTTTAACGTGAATAGTGATTCAAAGTATTATTCAATGTGAAAATCATTCAGAAAGTTTTTAAAAGCTATTCACGAGCATAATTGATGATAATTATTAAAAAATCCCATCTTAAGAATCATAAAAAAGTGGCCGGGAATTGACTTGTGAATTAGTCTAACCACAGCCAGATTTATGGATAAAATTAATTCTTAGCTTCACACAAACACATGTCATGCATTTTCCAGAGAGTGCTTTTGAATGCACCATTTTAAAAATTTTAAATGTCTGAATTATTTTTTATTCCAATAAAATGTACATTTTATTGTGATTAGAGTCCTGCAACTCAGCGCTTGTGCTTGTTAACCGCTCATCCGAGCGGCGAACCTACCATTCATCTCCACGACCAGCCGAATCCAACACGCTCATCCAGCCTGAGCCTCGGTGCTTTGCTCCAAACGTAGCACACTCGGGCGGTCTCGGTGTGTGTGTTGGCGCAGTAGCGCTGCCCCTCACATGCATGCCATTTAAATGCGAGTTTTTTGTATTGCATGAGACAGTGAGGTGGCCACAATCTCTCGCACTCCCTTATTTCGTTGTGTAAATAGCCACGTCTCAGAAAAGTTAGGATTTTTTACATAAAGATAAGGGGTTTGTAATCAAGGCATTTATTAGTCTCATGAGCTTAAAGCAATCTCCAAAAAATGTTTAACAAAAATAAGTTGCAATCTTCTCGACTCAAAATAAATTATGGACGAATGTTCTTCAACAGGGACCATTCTCGTCTGTGTCCTTTTAGTCCTGGAATACAAGAAAATCTCTGTGTTCACGTTTTGTGTACATCATCATTGTGTTTCATGGTGTCCCACCAGACTACAGTTCAAGCAAGTACCTTCTGTAAGTAATAATCAGTTCTCACCTCTGTTACGTTGTTATGTATTACTAACAGGTCATTTACGCATTCCGGATCCATTTGGCTTCTTTTATTTGTAATAAGAAGACCTGCCCGACTAAAGTTTCGCTCGCTTGGAGCATTCGTCGCTGGAATGCTTAGAATTCAATTAGCTACCATCGATAACCGCAGAAAGGTTCTTTCATGCATTTTCCACCAATCCAGAATATTGTCATCAGCACCGATGGCAAGGAAAACATAAAGATCTACTTCATCCGCTGAGAAGTCTGCTGCAGAATGCCACTCGTCGAAAATAGATCGTTTCTTTGGTGGTGGAGGTTGGGCCAGGTCTGTAGAAATGGGCCCTGCGACTGTGGAATTGCAGATCAGAAGATAATGACTTGAAGCTGAGGTCGAGATAGTGCGTAATAATACATCGAAACTTACAGGAAACGTATAGGGTTGCCCACCAGCCCCATCTTTTTTTTCAGTAAGCAACCACACAATAACCATAAGGAGCAATGGTATTGATTGGTTTTCTAATGCAAAAAAGAGGACGGGGCTGGTGAACCAACTGTTATATTTGGGTACCTGCATTTACAATAACCTTGGAGCACATTGCCCGCACTGTGCAGTGCACCTCATTCCTTTCGTCTTCTCCGAGCAGTCATAAATGGTGGAATGATGGCCAGAGAAAAGTGCCAATCTTATGTGTCAAAGTTACATGAACCTTCTCCCTCAGGAAGTGCAAGACTCTTGCCTTCAATTTCACAATTGCCTGCAAAATAAAACACACTGAATGATGAGGGAGAGAGACAGCGCTGGGGCACGAAGTACGAAGGGATATCGTTCCAGAAAGAATCGTAACGATCCTTGAAACACGGTGTAGCGCTGCACTTGCGCCTCCCGGATGTCCAATGCCATGCCCAGTTCTTGCCTCGTCCCACGCGTCGTGCAGTTTGCCTGATAAGCAGGGTCGGCGCTATTCCGTGCTATTGAAATTCTTTTTGGAACGATAGTACCAACACCTGCAAATTAAAACTGTGTGAATGCCGTGCACTCAGAAGGATCTTGGACATTACTTTTACACACGCCAGTAGATTTTAGCTTACCTCGCAATCATCCACGGCTGCCCTACAGTGAATTTTTAGCTTTTGCACCCATAAGAGGACCAATTGAATGGTGGGTTCTTTTTCTCCTTCAAGTCCATCGGTGGCTTGCTTGAATGGTTCAAGAAACTGAATAACTTTTCCAGAAATATTGTCATTGTACCCTTCCAACTTCCCCACGGTATTATTCTGCAACAGAAATTCTGCAATTTTTCCGAATTGGTTATGTATTGAGGTCAACATTGTGTACTTGCTGTTCCATCTTGTTTCAACCTCTTGTTTTGGGGTTTCTCCTAAAACTGCTTTGATCCCTGTCACCTTTAAATATCACACAATTTTCTTCCCTGCTTTTATGGTTTCCGCTACTTCGGGCAATTCAACCCTTAAAAACTCCTCATCAAATGTGTGACTAAGCACTGTGTTCAAACAGTGCGCCGTACAAGACAGGCGAGCATGGTTTTTTATGGCTAGGACTTTTTTAATGTTTGCTCTTTGGTCGGTCACAAATGTGATATGCTTAAGATGGTCTGACAATATTCCAAGCTCAGACATTCTTTCTTTTATTTCCATGAAAATATTTTCTCCCGACTTGTATTTTCGGGGAACTTCGTTGTTAGTAACACATGGTTTTGCATTTTCCAGGTATTGTCAATCTGATGTAACGTGATCGTCAAGCTATCACGTGTTTGTATGGATCAGTCCATAGATCTGTCGTGGCAGCACAAGATTTTTTGTCAATCACACGAATAATAGTGGGTAACATAGCTGATCGTATTTTGTCAGCTTCATCTGCTACGTGCCTCGAAACAGTTGTAGGATGTGGAAGCACATCTTCAATGCGTACTTTCCCATATTTTGCTCCTATGTCAATAAGAGACTGCCCAACCCTACCAAATCCTTTACCAGCGAAAGTGTTGAATGCGTGCAAATCTTTCCCACACATGTAAACACGATCAACTGTCAAATTTTGTTTGACAGAAAGTGGCAGAAATTGGGGAGCCCTGTCAATCCTCACTTTGCGTCGTCCCAGAAGAAAAGTTAAAATTGCTGAACAGTTGTGGCATGACACGTATCCTACTAGCTTATTCTCTTGTTTGACCACCAACTGAAATTTCTTCCACGCATCACTTGCCATACCCTCTCTCACTACCAATTTGTATGTATTGGCGTGAATCTTTGCCATTACTTCCTTCACTGGTTCACGCTGCATGTATCTGCTTCACTCTCCGACCCGATGTCAACAGAAGAATGCGTGCAGTGCACCCGCCTGCGCCCTCCCGCCCCCCGCACTTTCCTGCTGTCTACTCATATCTCGACTGCCTGCCAGGCATGCGTCATGATAGCACCGAATCCTCAGACTTGGTCAGATGTGCCGCATTTGACTTTCGAACGTGCAAATCGGAAGCATTCGGCCCAACCCATGGAGACCTGAGCGCACGCCCCAGCTCCTGTCTGTCTAACTGCAACGACACCATCCGTTCGCCCGCCTACCGAGCCTTCAGCTGTCCTCCCCTACCTGCTCCCTCCGCTCATGTTTGGTCTTGCAGGACTCTAATTGTGATGTTGCTGAAGGACTAAATTGACTTAGAATGATCCAAGTGTGGTACAAGGCAACTTTGCACCTATTAATGCCTTATTATTACATTATTGCATTGCCAGTATGAAAAATCATTGGTTTGGCAATACTGGTCATATTCTCAAGGTAAAATGTTTGTTTTTCACTCCCAAGTTTGAAATTCTGTAAGTTATGTTTTTAACTCAAATGTCACTTTATAAAACTAGCAGTACGTATCTCAATTACAAAGTGACTGTCTTCACTTATAATGATTGTATTTATTTAGTAACTGAACTATGTGCATGCTGTTCCCGACACAATATTTTGACTTACGATAAACCCAAAATTGACAGACATATGATATTCGACATCTGATGCACTCCAAGTATACTTTCTTGTGCATTTTTTTGGCCAATATATAGTTGGACGATACAACTCATCTGCATTGTAGGTATTAATTTGTTTGTTTTAAGTGTTAAAAATGTTTATTATACTATAAACTATTGATTTATAGCCTAAATAAGGCATGGTACACATTTTTTGCAAGGTCCTGGAATGTATCTCAATTTATAACAAAAGTCTATGGGAAATTGATATTCGACTTACAATGTGATTTCAGGAATACATCAGTCGTAAGTTGTGATTGTTATTGTTGTGAAATCGTTTTGATATTGGCTTGGGTGTTCATTCTTTTTTTCTCCCTTTGTTGGATTATTACAACGTACTTGACATGTCATACTGTATCAAATGCCCTATGCAAAATTCATTTGAATTGTTTGAGTGAAGAAAATAATTTTAGATTATGCAAACTGCCAAGATCAAAGGCCTTTGTTTCTCCTACTAACAGCGACACTTATTAGTTGTAACCTGGACTTTATGTGTGGAATACATGTATACTTACGGGCTTGATATTACTGTAATTTATCTCCATTGTTTAAATTATGAGGGCTGCTCAAAAAGTAATGAGACTAATTTACTTGCAACAAATGTACAGTCAAACCTCGATTTAACACTCCCCTATACAGCATCACCCTCACAGCACCAACGAATCCATGTGAACAGAACTTCAGCATAATGCTCAGCATAGGCTCTGGAGCCTAGACGGTAGAGCGAAAATGAATGAAATCTCATACTTAGGCATTTTATCATGCTGAGCAGAGTATACGTAGATGGTTGACATTGGTCAATAATTAAGAGTAGTTTATTCTGAGCATTTTTAACAACAATTCGATTTTCTCAAAAATGGCTCTTAACGATTTTGTTCAAATTTCGTACAGTTACTTGAGTTTACGTCTTCAATAATACTGTATAGTTCATACTTCTCAAAAAATGAATATAAGGCTAGTTTATTCTAGGCAACTTTAACAACAATTCGATTTTCTCAAAAATGGCTCTAACGATTTTGATCAAATTTCTTACAGTTACTTGAGTATGCATCTACAATAATACTACGTATTTCATTTTTCTCAGAGAATGAATATAAGGCTAGTTTATTCTTGGGGAACTTGAACAAAAATAGGATTTTCTAAAAACAGGCTCATACGATTTTCATTTTCTAAAGATAACTAAATGACGCATTAGTATGTGAGAAAGTTTGTACAATGTATGTTGTACCGATTTTTTTAATTGGATACTTATTAAGGCACACATGATGAGGTCATAATCCTAAAACATAAAATATCCTAATTTTTCCACAAATTTTAGTGTAAAACACAACCTATTGTCTTAATGATGATTATTGTTATTGTTAATACAGGGCGATCTGAACCATTTAAATTGATATATGAAAACTGGGGCATAACAATAATAATACCTTTATTTTTCCATAAGGTCAAAGTGACATGAGAAATCATCAATAAAACAAACACAGTCACAAAAGAAAATATAAATAAATCGGTACAACATACATGGCACAAACTTTCTCATATACTAATGTGTCGTTTAGTTATCTTTTGAAAAATATGAATTATGTAGAATCATTATAAACATCAACTTAAATAACTATAAGGAATTTGATGAAAATTCTATGAGTCGTATTTTGAAAACCCAATTGCTATTAAAGTTGCCTATAATGAATTAGCCTTATATTCGTTTTTTTGAGAAATATGAACTATTTGGTATTATTGAAGACAAACTCAAGTAACTGTATGAAATTTGTTCAAAATCGTTAGAGCCGTTTTTGAGAAAATCAGATGTTAAAAATGCGTAGAATAAACTTCCCTTAATTATTAAGCAATGTCAACCATTTCTTCGTTGCCTCTGCTCAGTATGATAAAATGCTTAAGTACGAGATTTTATTCAATTTTGCTCTACCGTTTAGGCTCTAGAGCAGTGGTCTTTCCTAGTTTTCCTATTAATTTATTATGGGGTACTTTATCAAACGTTTTTTTAAAATCAATGAAATTGGCATCAACCTGAGTGTTTTTCTCTCCGCAATGCAACAAATCGTTTACAAACAGGGCGAGCTGCGTTTCACATGACCTACTTTTCCAAAACCCGTGTTGGTTTTACTTAGCGAAGAACGACCATCTAAATAACGCAGAACAGAGCTAACGATTATATGCTCTAGAATCTTACACGATAATGATGTCAAGGAAATCGGTCTATAATTTTTGGGCGTTACATATGCTAATTTCCAGTCTTTCGGAACGGTACCATGTGCAACAGATTTTTCGAATATTATTTTCAAGTAAGGTGCGATTTTAACACGCGCGGGTATGCCTTCCGGCCAGGGAGACTTATTTTGCTTAATCGACTGTAGTTGGTGCGTGATATCTGTTTCAGAAAATATCAAATCTTCCATCGAATTTCCCTCATCATTCAAAGCTGGTTCCTCAAATTCGTTGCTCTCATAAGTAAACGCTTTCTGAAAATGTTCATTTAACAAATTTGCTTTTTCCGCGCTATCGTGTACTACATCACCTGCCTCCGTTCTCAATGACGCTATGGTGGGGCCTCTACCATGAACCTCCCTAATGTACAAGGGTCATTCGAAGATTTCTGTTATTTGTAAGCGGTTTCTTTTTTTGGACAGGAGATTGTCGACTGCACTGAATCCCTTCTCGACTACATATGTAGTTGGGAAAGCCAACAAGAGCAACGATATTTTCTTCCACAAGTGTGGATACAGAGGACATTTTCTTGTTCTGCCAAAGTTGTACATATCCACCTTGGTTGAAATTGGCTTTACACTCATCATCATGAATTAATTCTATTATCTCCTCTTGGTATTCAATATCCACATCACACACATTTGTGACAAATGGAGTCACCATCCAGGCATCCACTTTCAAGTCTATTACATCGCGAAAACGAGTCATCATATCAATTCTAATGACAGAAAGGTGATCTGCAAACTTTTCTGTCTTCGGCTGTAAGATCATCTTTGATGTTGTGTAGTTCCGGAAACTGGTAAAATTCTTTTTGCAGGATGTTTTTTCTGAATTAATCCAATTTTTCAATGAATACCGAAATAACATTTTTGCAATCAATGAGTGTCCATGGGAAGAAGGAGTATACTTAGTATCTCTTAATATCGCTTCTCTTTCATTTCGCTGCGTTCCCCGTATAATGTATCAAATATCTGAGTGAAGGTATCCCGTTGGGGATTTTAAACCACTGGCCGCTTTTCTGCATTTCTTTCCTAAATGGCACATACTAGTTAGGATTATCATATTCTGATAATAAAACCCGGACATATTTAATTTTAAACCTAAAATGTAGTATATATTTTTTTAAAAACAAGGTATCAAATTGCGTAAGTCTATAGTGTTAAGATTTTGATGGGCATAACCAGAAAAAAAATGGGTTTTATTTGCTAACATCTCGGTAAATTTTAAGAAAATCTGGACGTATGGTAGCTCTAATACTAGTGGGATTGTCGTTAGATGAGATTACCGAATACGGTCTCAGTGGTAATAACAGTGTTTAAAAATTTGATTTTATATATTTGGTAAAATTAAACTTAAACGCTTTGGTACTTCTGCGAGAGACTCCGACCACCCTCATGGGCCTTTCGATTTTACCGCAGCATGGATACATTGTCGCTAGTATAGTATGATATGATACTATAGTTAACGACAAACGAACTGTAATAGTTTTACATAAAATAGTTGTACAGAATATGTGTTCGTATCATTAAGCTTTTTTATAGAATTTTATTTTTCAGTGTAAAAATTAGAATAGCATTTGGTGAGTTCTTTAACGCCCACCGAAAATCCAAAAATGCCCACTGGTGGATGCTATCGTCCACCTTGAAGACCACTGCTCTAAAGCCAGTAACAGACCGCATTGCGAAACATTATTCAGACTTAGCTACACCTAAAACATGTTTCCGCAAAGTCTCGAGGTCAAATTTTTTGCGATAACAATACTTTCTCAGTATACTTCATATATGAGAAAGGAAAAACAATATTACTACACAAGTTGGCTAAAGAAAAATAATAATACATAAAAACATCATCCATAGATTACAATTAAATGGAAAAAAATCGGTACAACATACATTGTACAAACTTTCTCATATACTAATGCATCGTTTAGTTATCTTTAGAAAATGAAAATTGTATGAGTCTGTTTTTAGAAAGTTCTATTTTTGTTCAAGTTGCCCAAGAATAAACTATCCTTAAATTCATTTTTTGAGAATAATGAAATACATAGTATTATTGCAAACGTATACTCAAGTAACTGTACGAAATTCGATCGAAATTGTTAGAGCCGTTTTTGAGAAAATCGAATTGTTGTTAAAGTTGCCTAGAATAAACTAGCCTTATATTCATTTTTTGAGAAATATGAACTATACAGTATTATTGAAGATGTAAACTGAAGTAACTGTATGAAATTTGATCAAAATCGTTAGAGCCGTTTTCGAGAAAATCGGATTGTTCTTAAAAATGCGTAGAATAAACTACTCTTAATTATTGATCAATGTCAACCATTTCTATGTATATACTGCTCAGTATGATAAAATGCCTAAGTACGAGATTTCATTCATTTTTGTTCTACCGTCTAGGCTCCAGACCTAGTAACAGACAGACGGCATTGCGAAAACCACTTTTTCAGATTCAACGACACCTAAAACATATATTTCCGTAAAAATCTCGAGGTCGAATTTTTTCGCGATAACAATACTTTCTCGATACTTCGTATGAGAAAGTAAAAAAGGACATAATGAATAATTACAGATACAAATACACATCTCATAAAATTACAGAACAAGAATGAACAATGGTATTGTATGAATAGTTACCGTATTTTATGACATATAAGATGCACGGTCATGTAAGACATACCCCCATTTCAGCAGGAAATAATTAGAAAAAAAAACTTTTTAGTGTATTTAAGCATTTAATGTTTACTCTTACTAATATGTCTATTATTGGATCTAGAGCTTAAACGGTAGAGCGAAAATGAATGAAATCTTGTACTTAGGTATTTTATCATACAGAGAAGAGGCTATGAAGAAATGGTTGACATTGCTCAATAATTAAGGGAAGTTTATTCTATGCATTTTTAACATGAATTTGATTTTCTCAAAAATGGCTCTAACGATTTTGGTCATATTTTGTACAGTTATTTGAGTTTACGTCTTCAATAATACCATACAATTCATGTTTCTCAAAAAATGAATATAAGGCTAATTTATTCAAGGCAACTTTAATTATAATTTGATTTTCTCATAAACGGCTCCAATTATTTTGATCAAATTTCATACAGTTACTTGAGTTTATGTTTGAAATAATACTACATATTTCTCAGAAATGAATATAAGCTAGTTTATTCTTGGGTAACTTTAGCAAAATTTCAATTTTCTAAAAACCGGCTCATACGATTTTCAATTTCTAAAGATAACTAAACGACACATTAGTGTATGAGATAGTTTGTACAATGTATGTTGTACCGATTTTTTCTGTAGGTTGTGGCCCATAAACCCTTTCTGCAGCTCTATTTCCATGCTCTTTTGCATAATTTATCACCTTTAGTTTGTAGCTAATAGTATAGCTTAATCTTCTTCCTTCTGTAGCCATACTGTTCTAACTCGAGTTTTCAATTTGCGCTCGATTTTCTATTTGAACTTAAGGACAGCACCGTAGCTTCTGCGTTACTCACCATTATCATCATAATTTCAACTTTCTTTCAAAAGGTAAAGGATGTTTCCTAATAAAAATAATAAGAAAAATATGGCAGGTATGACATTAATAGATAGCAACGCTTGTAAGAGTTCAGAAACGGTTACTGCTTAACTCTGAAGAGTTGGGTGCCCTACTGACGATAATCGTCTCGGGTTAACCAGTTTTAATGTTTACAATAACTCCTTTTTTAATTGATTAAAAGTAATAATAATGATGGAATAATAATAATAATGTGCTTAAGTAAACAATAACATTTTTCATTTTGGAGTTGGGCTAGGTAGAATTTAGCAACTTCACATATTCGATGCAGGGTGATTTTTTGAACCATTTTTTTGGAAAAAAAAGAAATACCGTGCTTAATGTCCAGTAATTCCAGGTCTAGCAATTCTTTGACCAAATAGATTGTCCTTTTGTGCAGCCCAAATGGATTTAAATCTAATCAGTGGGACTTCATGAATATGCAGAGGTAGATTATTAAACAGTCTCAGGGTCATAGCATTATGGTTATGCACAGTCCTACTTAACCTGTACTGTGGAGCATCTAAAAGGTTCTTATTTCCAGTATCATAAGAGTGTACATTATGTCTACAGGGATAGCTACCTATATTGGTTTTCATCATAACAAGCAAATCGAAAGCTGATAAGCTTAAGGAATTTTTAAATTCCAGATAGGTATCTTAATTTTGAGAAGTTGAGAAATATTCTGTGAAAACTCTAGCAGTTTATTAACTTATGGCTCAAATGGTGTTGCCTTGGAGATAACGTTTGTTTATTTGCAAGTTGAGATCATGCTAATGTCTATGAAACGCACTACCATATCAATGAAAAACAGTAGCAAGTGACATACATTGCCATAAGCCTCTTGAATTATTTTAAAAGTTTCTATCTCAGTTTTCTTTAATTGAACATAAATTTCAATTGCAAAACACTGTCCTAGATTTTATTCCAATTTTACGTGTGCAAAATTCAAAATCTGAAAAAGGTACCAGCTATTACTCAGAACTGCTGTTACCACCAGTCAATCGTGATATGTTCACAATAGCCCTTAATATCACTACACATTATATACAGTGTTGCCACTTCTAATAATTAAACGTATCATAATAAAATTTATCTCATTACTTTTGAAGAACCTATGTACATAAATTATGAGTTAATAACATTTTTACATTTGCATGTGTTAATTTAGTTGGCATGCCTTAGGTTGGTTAAAAATGCCAAAATAAGCAGCTTGTATTTCATCAAATGGTTTTGTGTGTAACAAGCTTGTTACTACTCATGGTAAAAATTGTTTAGGATTAATTTGTCATTACCACAATTTTAAATCTTTATGTGGGTAAAGATGACATAATTTTTGTAGATGTAGTCAAAAATGTCAGTAACCTTGTTATTTACTTAATAATTAAGTTATTGGTGAGCAAACCTTCATATTTTGGAAATTGGAAGAGGTAATGGCCCTAATGGAAACCCCATCTCTTAAGCTCTGGTATTAAGCTCTGTGTTCTGTGTTTTCAGTAGCTGTTGAACATCAACTCGTCATGCTGCAGTTCCTGATGTGTACCAGCTCAGCCAGTTAACTATCCATGAATACAGGAAATGTAGTGGGTAAAGGAACTTACTGTAACCTAAATATACTAATTTTGATTTATCCTCAGCACAGGGCAGCTGGAATGAGTATTTGGATGCAGCAGTGAACGGATTGATTTATGCATCCTGTCTTTTCTATCCACATGATTTTTTTCTGTTTTGGAAACGGGATTGCAAGATTCCAAGTCACATTCGAGTAATCTTCTTAAAGTAATACACATACAAGTAATTGTTGTTATATTCCATTTAAATTAGCCACAGATTTCAACTATTAATTTTATGCCATAAAGTAAGACAATTTTAATCACTTTCTAACTTAGTTACTATTACAAATATCTATGTTAAATTTATATTGACTTTTTAACAGGTATGTCTTGAGACTTTGTTCCATAGCCTAAGTATTGACTGTGTTTTATCTTTCTGTTTTCTAGGGTATTAATGTTCATACAGAGGACATTTTGAGAGATTCGAATCAGGTTAGCTTGGCTCGAGACGCTGGACTGGTGCTTTTCTGTTGGGGAGAGGACAATAATGATGCCTCCACAATTCGCTATCTTAAGAAACTTGGCCTGGATGGAATTATCTATGATAAGTAAGTAGCCAAGAAATTTAGAAATTATTTCATTTGATTCAATAAGTTTTTCAGGCTGTGGAAAGTGAATTTATTGTCTAGCATTTTATTTGGGTAACCTACTGAAGATGAGCTTCTATTCCAAAAAGGCCTGAAAAAATAATTCTTATTCATTTTATTTGGGTGGCATGAAAAATCGTAAAAATTTGAAGACTCAACCAGTGGCATAGCTAGGATCTTATGCACCTGGGGGCAAGTTAGAAAATATGCACATTCATGCTGAAATTATTAGCCAAATTGTGAATGTGGTGGAAATCCAAGCATACTACACACACATTTGAGGATCCAGTGAATCCTCGATTTTACACTATTGAAGGGTCCACATAAAATAAATGTAAAATCAAGGAAAGTGTAAAATCGGGGGTATGAGAATAATGTAACATAAAGAAAAATGTGGGTTTCTTTATATCATAACTTTGGAAATCCATCTAAAATATACATTTGAACACAATAACAATGTAAATGCAAATAATCTAACCTACACAAGGGTGTACTGCCAAATATATGACAACCAGGTAGCTATTATCACTGCCCCTTACAGTTAGGCATTCACTCCACTATAAAATACATGATCTTTTTACTTTCTCATACGAAGTATCGAGAAAGTATTGTTTTTTGCAGACCTGAGATAATATTATCTGATCTTTGCTGGACTTAGAAGGGATTTCAATAAAAAAACAAGATAATATTGTAAATTTTTATTTTAAACATTTAAATATTACTAGCTGAACCCGTGCAACATTTGCGCATTTTTTTTCAATTAATTTATCAAAAATTAAGGAGTGTGTAAAAAAAGTTTATCTCAATAATTCATATTTAACTATACTAATGTACCGTATTTGACCGAATATAGCCCCCCCCCGAATATAGCCCCCCTACCCATTTTTCTCACACAAATCTAGAAAATATTTTAATACCCTGAAAGGACGATTATTTTTAGGACTTTAATGTCATGAAACATGTTGTATAATTTGAAGAAATATCAAACTTGCACTCATTTAATAAAAAAGTACCAATTAGCGAGTGATAAAACGCCATGCTAATTGGAATTTTAAGGTTTTCAGATTTGTTCTTCAGAATTCAGAGGGTATACTAACGAGAGAGATATTTGACAAGGAATTGAACAAAAATACATTTTTAGGGAGTAAAAATAAACTTTAAAAAGTCAAAATAACATACTAATTAATGCAGCAATATTAGCAAGTCGAAATAACATACCAATTTATGCAGCAATATAAATTCGCACTTTGCTCAGATTTCGATCTATGTTTCGTTTGTGTAATTAACAATTCGAGCTTAGCCAGGCAATTAGTCCATTCTCGGGCAAGGTCAATTTCGTTGGTATTACCGTATTTGCTCGTGTAATCCGCGCACCTTTTTTCCCAAAACGCTGGTGGAAAAGAGGGGGTGCGTGTCTTACACGAATTCTTTTATTTGCCGCTCACCTTTTTTCCCAAAATGTCGTGTCGGTAAACAAATATACGTTAAGCTAGCACCCATGCCGCATCTATTATTCTATTTCTGAATTTCGGTGTATTTAGTCATTTTCATTCGTAAAAAATTTTAAATGAGTTTTAAGTTTATTAAGGGTGCTCCCCAAACTCGACGAATTCTTCTGCTGCAATCGTCACGGAGGCCACGGCGCATGCGTGACCAGTTCGGGTTGGTGGTTTTGTTCTCACGGCAGACGACGCCTACCATGTTCAGATACGGGGTGCTTCCTTTATTCTATGATACGTCTATGAAAGTCATAGCCACCGTGGTGATCATTGAATGATCGCTGATCATAATTTTAGTTCGCCAAAAAAATGACGACCGCTACGGTAGGGATCAGTGACCATATGGCTGGAAAATTACGTACAGCAGAATGATCGCTACCGGAGTGATTTCTGCGAACATGACCAATGTGACCACAAAAACAGTTACGTGTTTAACAAAAGAGGACTACCGAGATTTCTGCTAGTACCGATATAGAGAGATCACCCAATAAATTCGTCACGTAGGAATGTGAAGATGCTTAACTTGAGCGTAGCATTTTTTAGAAATAGGAATTGGTGATTTAAAAAACCCTTTTTCGGCTCAAATAAATTTTTTTCCCTAGAGCTGGCCCAAAAACCGGGGTGCGCGGAATACACGGGGTCTCGGCTTACACGAGCAAATACGGTAAAACTTGCAATTTGACAATAATGAGAGCGATCAGGTAATAAAAAAATCCTTCCTATATGGTGACGTCAATCAGCCTTGCAAATAAATATTCGCAACCCGAGTAGTTTGGTCTTACAATGGATAGAAAGACTTACTGACTCGAATGAAATTCATCATTACTGAAGCTTTGCACACTTGTTTGTACCCACCTAATTTTTAGTGCCCGAAAATAGCCCCCCCCCCCAACTTTTGCACTTCGCTTTTGGCCAAAAACAGGGGGGCTATATTCGGTCATATACGGTATTTTCCAGGTATTGGTAAGGTTCGCTGGTTCAAATCTCGCTGAGGGCACGGCTGTGTTTGCGGATTGACAATAGATTATGCGATGTCAATCAGAAATCTATATTTTAAATTTCATATTAGAGAGGAAATTAATGCTGTGCAGTAATTTATTGCAAACTTTTCCATTTCCAATAAAATAACACGTAAAAATCAAATTCTCGACCTGCAGGCTTTCATTCCTTTTGAGATAAAAATAATAAAGTATTGACCTACAATCTTCGGTTATGAAACATTTTGAATAAAACATTATAAAGTTTCTTATTCTGTTCATCATTTTCCACCTACAGTTCGAAATAGTTCAAGTTAAATGTTTAATGCATGTAATGCTGGAGTTCAAGCGGAAAATAAAAGGGTAATTGAAATGGTAAGATCAGTTTATAGAGGAATGTAAATAATGGATAATACAACTCCACAGAGGCATATTTTTCCACTTCCATTATCTCAATGAAGAGAAGATAACCATGTAATGTGTCAAAAAAATAACTTATGTCCCTATTCTCATCTAATTTGAAATTTATGCGTGAGACCATTTGCGTTAATAAGCATTATAGATGTATAATATAATGGTTCTACATACTAAAATGTAAGATTCCAGCATTCAAATGATGAAATGAAGATTCACCCGCTTTGAATAAATCATTAGAAAGGCTTCCCATATGCAGTTAACTGAATAATTATCCGTAAATATTTACTTTTCTATGTATACTAAAGTTTGAAGTATTCTTTTTAGTAACTAATATTATCGGACTATGCACTCAAGTCGTATGATCATATAGTTCAATTCAATTTCTTCCTCTAGAGGTTTCTTTAAGTAAAGGGGCACTGCCCTGTACCGCTGTCCGTTTTACACCTGTGAGATTGGTGGCAAAAATAGAGCATACCTTTCTAGCTCTGTTTAAGAGCTTGTGTGATAAGTCTTCCGTTTCTTTTCCACATCCATTCGGGAGAATAACCCATAAGTCGGTCAGAAATCTGCATTTTAAGTCACATTAGAGAGGATATTAATGCTACACAGTAATTGATCACGAACATTTATGTTTATAATTTTCTTTGTTTCTTATTATTGAATAATATGTCCTTTCTTTTTTATATAATTAATTTAATTTAATTTGATTATCACTGAAGAGAAGATAACCATGTAATGTGTTAAAAAATAACGTATGTCCATATTCTCATTTAGTTTTAAATTTATGCGTGTCTATTTGCGTTAATAAACATTATAGATGTATAATATAATGGATTGGATTATCACGTTTATAAACAATGCCAAGCGTCATGTAGATGTCGTCGACTTCCTACTAAAATGACTACGATTGACCGATACTCAAATGGATTACCAAGTTTACATAAAATGCCTAGCATCATGTTGACATCAACTTCCTACTAAAACAAATGACTGCAGCTACGATTTCGCCCTGTTAGAGACATTGTCTTTAACGGAACGAAATTGGTCGTTCTTTTAGGATACATATGTCAAAAGTTATAAAGTTTATTTTAATTATTTAAACATGACTGAGTTTGACAAAGTTACAACTAAAACTATTGAATATAACCTAGTTTAACCTTGATTATGGGCAGAACACTGCCTGTGATTCTGTCTTTTTCCGAAATAGAAAATTGTAAACGTAAAATCAGGTGAATTTCTGTTGTCAGGACTCAAAAAATAATGTGCAAATTCAGGGCAAATATAAATTTGAGGGAACATAAAATCGGTTCAAATTTTGCATTGTTCTTATGAGCATTTGGCCAGGAGCAGACAAAAAGTGCATAAAATCGGGAAAACAAAATCGAGAGAGCAAAATCGAGGTTTCACTGTATTTGGCATACATCATAATATTTTTATTTTTTAATGAAATTACTGTTTCAAAGATGTAAAAACATTATTAACATTATAATAAGATTTAAAACATGAACTATTGTTAATTTTTATTCGAGAAAATTACAATTTTATAATAAATTCGAATAACTAGAATTCACTACCAAATGCCAACAAAAGGAGAAACTTAGTTTAATTTAGTATTAATGAATGATCCCAATAAAACAAATTTTTAACAAGGAATAATATTCTAATTCTGGTTTCATTAACTAGTTTGAAGCAATTTATTCCAAGTATCAAGTCCCAGTGATCTATAAAACAATGCAGCAAGTATTAGGAACCTAGGATATGTTGACTTAAATGACTTTTAAATCAAGTTCATTTTCCTGGCCTTCACTGCTGCAAAATGATTGATTATATTATCTAAATTAAATCATAAAATTTTGTTAGTATGATAAATATAGAGTCATGGTATTTTACATAACAACTGACTATTGAGGGCATATAAAATATAAAGAAATTGTTTAGCAACAACCTTTTAATGGGAACTTAGGTTCTCTTTCATAAGATAAAGGTTAATCATCTCATTGTTTTAGAAACCCTCCAAATAAAATTCAAACAAAAATGTAATTTTCAGTTCATGAGTTTTCACCTCCTTAGTCCTGTGTCTGAGGCTACTGCCCTTACACCTCTCCCTCGCTATGTCTTTGGGCTCAATTCCTTATTTTGAAGCAGACATATTTTAAACTTGGATCTCTTTGTAATTTTAGTTAAATTTTCTGGTGTTTGATGATGATAGTTTATTAAGAAAAAATTTATTACAAATACAGTAATACCCCGTTTAACGCTGCCCCGTACAATGCTGATTCGTTATAACACTCTTTGTTCACGGACCAATTTTTACTTTCTCCATACGTTTTTGTGGGTGCTCTAATTCATGAACTTGTTACCGGATCATCACCAAATATCATATTTAACATTCTTATTATAGGAACAATAGCTGATTAGTCTTAGATTAAAATCTGTCAACCGTAAGTGGAAGTTTACTCGTCATTTTTTCCATTTTTCTATAATATCTCTTATAAGGCTTAATTAATGTAAATATTTGTTATTACAAAAGCTGTACAGAATATTATTCTCTACAACTTTTGTTTTAAACAATTATTTGTAGAAAGTATTATTTAGGAGATGTTTAATTTATTCCCAAAATTTCCGTTTTTGTAAAATACATCTTTTAAACCTTCATAAATGCGAATTCGATTATTATAAAAACAGTAGAGAATATTATTTTCTACAACTTTTATTTGAAACATTTTTCCGTAGATCGCATTATTAAGGAGATATGCCATTTAATCGTAATTGACAACTATTGCAGCTTACAGTTGGTGGCGCTGGTATCGCTATCGATATTTTCTAAAAGAAAATTTGTTTAAAAGATCTGCCGCTAGGTGGTGTCGGGATAATTTTAGGTCTGCTATGTATGGAGAAACTATGTTCTCAGACTGAAGAGAAACGTATGGTTTTGTGTACATATCTCATGGAATTGGACACCTATTGGTGGTATTGTGTGCTGATTATAAGGGGAGGATATGAGGAATCTGTTACAGCGTGTGAAAATGACAGAATAGCTGAGACAGTTATTATATTGCAGGATTTCTGGTATGTAGCAAGTCTGTTACATTGCTTATTTAAGGATTAATTTTAGAGTACATTTTTCGAGTATCGGAGAGAAGAGCGGCTACACTAATATTTTGGTAGAGGGGTGGTTAGCGTGTCTAGCTCCTAATGCTAGGGTCGCAGGTTCAAATCCTGTCGAGGGCATGGTCGTGTGTGTTCGTCCTTGTTATTGTTGTTACTTGTTATCGTTGTTGTTACGATATTCAGTATAATTGGCCCTATGCTGTCTCTGAATTCTTGCCAATAAATAAAATAGGTAATAAATTACGATTTTAGGAACGCATCTCCGTAAGTACTATACTAACCTAACCCAGCATAATGCTGATTCAGTTAGCGCTCTCGTTTCCAGGAACGCATCCTCAGCATTAAACGGGGTATGACTGTAATAAGATTGCATTATTCCTTTACTTAAATGTTTTTAAGGTTAAAGAATTTGTTTTGCACCAATGCTTTGGTATAATTGTTCTTCAGATTTAAAGGACTTGGTGAGAGCAAAGTGAATATCTTCATTTCAGAATTCATGTTATTTGTAATTGTGAAGTCACAGTCTTTGATTTGATGAATGCTGAAGCTAGAAGAAAAATTGTAATCTTTTATGTTTTCATGTAAGTACTCCTTTAAAACACTGCATGTATTACCAGAGGTATGCATACCCCTGGTCTAGGGCGACCAGACTCAGCAATTATTTATTTATAATGAACTGGATTACTTCTGTAGCTCTGTCTCTCTCTCACTAGTCCTGCTCAGTTACCAATTTTTCCATTGAGAACATTTTCATGTAAATATAATTATGATGTCTTCGTATAATTAAATTTGTGCTTATTCTTATTGTATTTTTTAATTTTCTAAAAAATTTGGTAAAACTCCATATTTTGGCATAATAAGCTTTTTATTACTGTTTAAAGATGCAAAGTCATATCTCAGCATGTCATATACTGATCTGAAAGTGGACATTTTTTAGCGACTTGAGAAATGATCATGAATAGCAATTACACAGTTTAGAAACATTAAAGATTTATGAATTACATTTAAAAATTTAGGGATTTTAATACCGTATCTGCCCGAATAGAAGCCGACCCCGAATTTAAGCCGACTCCCCAAATATTTCCACAATTTTTTGGCAAAAACGTAAATTTCGTAGATTTTATGCTGAAGTGTGCCGGACATTCATGCACATCTTAGAATATATTATTCGAGATCGAAGAAATGTGTGGGAAATTGTTTAGTTGTTGACATTTTTAAATATTACTCCAATTAATAATTTTGCGTAGTTGAATAATGTTCCACATTGTGACAATAATTTCATTCATCTTCATTTTCACAAAAGGTCAAATATAGTAACCGATCTCGCCAAGAAATTTTTTCATTCAAGTCTATTTCCAATGAAATTAGCATTTACATTGCCTTAAGAAATTGCATTTTTATAATTATACACGTTCCATGTAAAGATTTTCTGATATTCAAACAGTTGAGCGTTCAAAGCCGTCAACGCATTTTGCGTAACCATCAATTTACGCAAGCGATCTCGCCAAGATATTTCTTCATCCATATCTATTTCCATTGAAATTAGCATATACATTGCCTTAAGAAACTGCATTTTTATACTTATACACGTTCCATGTAAAGATTTACCGAAATTCAAACAGTTCAGCATTCAAAGCCGTCAACGCATTTTGCGTAATCGTTAATTTACGCAAGCTATCTCGCCAAGATATTTTTTCATCCAAGTCTATTTCCAATGAAATTAGCATTTACATTGCCATAAGAAACTGCATTTTTATAATTATACACGTTCCATGTAAAGTTTTACCGAAATTCAAACAATTGAGCATTCAAAGCCGTCAACGCATTTTGCGTAACTGTCAATTTACGCAAGCGATCTCGCCAAGATATTTTTATATATATTCATCGTCAAATATTTACTGTACGAAAAATATAGTACTATCATTTGAATGCGAAGGCAATGAGAGACTTCAAGATTTAACCATAACCCAAATTTTCCTCAGACTCGCATTTAAGCCGAGGGGTGATTTTTTCATGATAGATTTTGACTAAAAACATCGGCTTGTATTCGGGCAGATACGGTATTTTCATTAGACTTTTCATTCTGATGTGAAAACAATTATGTGAGATTCAATCTGTTTTTTAATGCCTAACATGTTAACTTTTTCTTAATTAATCCAGAATTGACTACTTGGCTGATAAGAAAGAGAGCATATTTCTAGTGGAGGCACGGGAATCAGAGGCCAACAAGCTGCGCCAGGTTGCCATAGACAACTTTGTACCACCTGGTCCTGTGGTAGGACATCCTCAATTCCTTACGAAGCTTGACCTTTGACGTTAATTTAGCTTTTGATTTGCTTTGGTTGTAGGTGAGCTTTAATAAATATTATGGTTAGGGTGTTTCTGGGGGCAAGCAAAATAAAGAAATCATTTCTGATCAAATGTTTATTTTTGTGTATTTATACATATCTGCAAGTCTTCTGCTTGGGTTTTATTTTCCTTGAACCCATGAGATTATTTTTGCCCTGCTTGATGGACTGTTATTAAGGTTTTGATGGGAAAGGAAAAGGTGATAAGAGTTTTTTAATACTGTTATTTTCTTAAACGCTTCAACATTGTAAAAACTTAAAATTGTGTGAATGTGGGACCCGATATGTAAAGTAAGTTGGATTTTATTTAGGTTTCCTTTAATGTCATTTGCATTAAATGGAACAACATTTTTATGCGATAACGTGCTATTATTATTGTTCTTAAAGAAATTGTATGTTGCTTATATGAACTTGGGATTTTTTGTTTTATTCAAAGGATTAAAAGTGCCTGTTACCTGAGATTGAAAAATGGAATTACAGATTTAGTTAGAAAAACATTTTATATTTAATATGAATAATAAACAAGTATACTCAAGGATTTGTTGTAAATTTTGTTAATTATTATAACATCCCAGTCTATGTATTCATTGAAACTTCAACTTGGATATATAGGAAACTTAGTTTTGTCCATGCACTTAATCGGTATTAATGTCTGATTCAGGGTAATGCGATTTAAGTTTTAAGAAACTAAATAGCTGCAAATTAATTACAGTGTTACCTCAATAGAACAAGTACAGGTATTCCTCACCAATCACAGTTTTGCCAAAAGGTGGTTTGCTTGTTCGTGGTTTGGAAACAATTCTACTTGTCATCAGTTTTACATTTTTTGGAAATAATTTTTGCTGTTTCGCATTCAAATATTGAGTAAGAGGCCTTTGTGGGGCTATGAATTTTAAAACGGAGTTTGGAGCAAGGCATTGCAGTAAAAATATTGTTTCTATGTAAATTCATGTCTTATTATTACAAAGGTTGCAATCTTTACTCTTAACAAAGATTCATTTAAATGTTTATATATCTATTTACTGTGGAATATTTATTTTGCATCAGAAATGTTGGAATTCATTCAATATTCGAACAGTCATTGCTATGATAAAAGAATCTGGGACTAAGTAATGGAAATCAGCAATGAATGCCTGCTGGCAAAAACGTTGACCCAAAACTGTTCATAACAGTGGCTATCACAGCATTCACAGGGAAGTTGACAGTATAATCAAAGTGGCTATAAATATTGGTGGTGAGGGCTTTGAAATCTAAAGGATGAAGAAGTTAAGGATTTACTCTATCCCCTGCAAGAAGAATTGATCAATGAAGAACTAGTAGAACTTGTGCAATCAAATGAAAGTGACACAGAAGAAGATGTAGAGACTAAGAAACAACAGTCTACAGCAAAGGAATAGTGAAAATTATTAGAATGGCTAATGAGTTTAAAGAGAAAGTTATGGATATTAATCCATTCATGGAAAGGAGCATCAATTTCACGAGAATAATTAACTTGGCAATATCTCCCTATGAAGAAATTTATAAAAAATTAAAAAACTAAAGGAAAGCAACTTCAAACAGAATTCTTAAAACCCAGTTCCTCCTTCTTCTATCGCCAAGTAACGACCTTCTAAAACACCTCAATCACCAACATCATATGTTACCGGCTACATGATTCAGAGTGAGTTAATAAATCGTTTTTATTGATGTTTTTTTCAATTTTCACGCTTGTCAGCTTTTTTAAAGTTTTTAGCCCACCATTTGTGTCTATGTCCTACGAAAAATAAGGTAAAAAAATTCTATATGTGTCCATTCTTACGGATGTAACTGAACCCCATTTTCTCTATTACTTTATGTACTTGCCATTTGCAGTTTTGTGGTTTGTGGGCTCACCAGGAACATCATGGAACATCACAAGACGAGAGGTTTGAAACCAGTGGGATGAGTGGTGGAGTCAGAGGAATGGGGATGCACGTCCTCATTGTCCTCACATCCATGCGTGCTTAAACCCTTTACATGCCAAATTCCTCGATTCTATGCCACAGATTGTCTGTTAGGCAAGGGAAAGAAAGATTCTGATGGCTAGGAATTTTCAGAATAGTGGATTGTAGGCAGCAGATTCAAGAGGGGAAGGGGTCATTACCCCTTCCCCTATGGAAAATTTCTAGATCTGTCCCTTTTGTATGCAAGGTAAAGCTGTAACTACAAGTAGTATGGCTCCAATCTAGGTATGTTATAATGAGACTTATTTTTAATATGAGTATGATAAATTGTGTTGATTTGGTTAAAAAATGAAAATGAAAAATTACAATTGGTTCAAAACCTATGCTGGCAGTCCTCAGACTTACATCATGTTATACTCCTAGAAAAGATGCTAAGTCGAGACTGATTTTGTTATAGAGACAATGATATATTAGGGGATTACATTCTTGACCATTGGTCTGATATGCAACTTTTTATAGATATGAATACAGATGGTAAGTTTAAGCAACTACCATTCATATATTAAGTACAATTATGATAAAAGTCCTACAATTAGTGTTTAGAAAGTTTGTAATATTTGCCATTAAATAGGAGAGGATTACTTTTGGGAAGACTTAGGATGGCTGGATGGTTTTTTGAAGAATGCATCCAAGGAAACTTGTTTCTCATTATAAATTTCCCCGAAGCAAGCATAGGTGTTGGATATCATATTATAGTCCTTCGTACTACATTCCATGTTACGATCTATTTCCTCAAACATTGCTATGGCAGCTTCCAAATATTTAAAGGCTTCACTTAGCAGCTTGGCTGTCTGGGAACTTTATAAAGGACTTCAATTGTTTCTCAGAATTAACAAGGTAAGTTCATGGTAGTGAGAGGCAAGTAATTCCTGAGCATCACCTTCTTCAACTTCTAGCTGCAGTGGGCAACCATCCTCACAGTCACTGTCCGACCACCATAAGTACTAACATGGATGGTGATTGAAGACTGCTGTAAATGCGGATCCACACGAGTCGAACTGACCTAAGTTGATGACTGCCTATACACCTATATGCACCTACTTACTTTAATTTTATTTTAAATCTTAGTTCAGCAAAATGATATACAGTCGACCCTCCATTTATACAGGGGTTACGTTCCTGAAAAATATATATCGAAACTGTGTAAAAAGATACCTAATGGCTATGGGTATTGAGGGGTTGGGCTCTAGACTCTTAGGTAAGTTACATCAAATGTGTTGTGGTTGGCGTAGGGGTTAGCGTGCTTGGTTTTAAATGTGAACATCAGGTGTTCAATCCCCTCATCTTCCGAACTTTTTTAAATCTTTTCCCCATGTAAACTAATAAATTGCAATACAATGAAAAATTTTAAAAATATTTAAGAAGTTCGGAAGAAGAGGGACTCGAACACCCGATCTTGACATTTAAAACCAAGCGCGCTAACCCCTACGCCAGCCTCAATACGTATGGTGTATCTTACGGTGTATGATACCTATGGAATGACTCGGGAAATATTAAGTTATTTTTATTAATAAACTAAAAACGGCTGGGTATTGGCCCTAACGTATATATATATTCCTTGATCGGGCGTCATGAACATTATCTCTACGAAGTTTCAGCCGAATTGGTTGGAGATCAGTAGTGCTCTCTCCTTGTTAGTGCACTCGGCTGCCTTACTACGGTCTTCACTAGGTTCGATTCTATGGAAGCGTTTCATTTGTCGTATAATACGAAATTATGAGGCATTTCCAGATGTGCTACAAACTTGAAATTTGGTAGGATTATAGGTTTTTGGTCACAACTGAAGGAAGAAATCCAAAACTGAAGAAATTCCAATTTTGAGGGGCTATTTTAGCCCCTTTTTGACCGATAAGAAAACACGTAATTTGGTGTAGAAGCTTTTATATTTGCATTTTAAAATTATTTCCCATCAAGTTACGAACTCGAGACTTTAACTATCGGATAGGAAATAAATCGCAGTTTCTTATTTCTGAAGACAGAATTAAAATCCAATTGGAATTAAAGTAAATTTATAGTTTTTATCGAAAAAATGGTAATTTTTCGGGGTGGCAACAATAAGCCGCCTAGGCAACGGGCTTAATGCTTTCATATGGGTCATTTTTAATGGGAATCAGAGGCTTATATTTTAATGCCATTAATGTTAAACTATGACTAATGAAGGAAATTCGATATTGATATAATCCCCATTTTTGGGGCTGTCCTGCCCCAGTATTTCTCCATAAGAGAATAAAAAGATGAGGCAGCTCCATATGACCTAGAGACTTGAAATTTGGCATGATTATAGAAATTTCGTTGGAACCGAAGGTAAAATTAAAAAATTGCAAAAATTCAAATTTTTAGGTGCGGTTTCGCCCCATTTCTTCCCAATACGAGTGTGAAAATTACAAGGCACTTCTTAATGAGATACAAATTGAAATTTGGCAAATTATGCATTTTTTGTTACAACAGAAGGAAAAATATCCGATATAGTAAAAATTCAAAATGTTATGGGCTGTTTTGCCCCATACGAGAATTATAAGGCACTTCTAAATGAGCTATAGTCTTGAAATTTGGCACGGTTACACGATTTTGGACAAATTAGATTGGGAAAAATTTGAAATTGTAAAAATGCTGAAATTTAAAAATGCTTGCAGAATGCAAGCACCGTCTACTACAGTGGTTCTTAACCCCTGGGTCGCGACCCAAATTTGGGTTGCCACCATTTTGAGTGGACCGTCAAAGGTTTTCCATTGCTCTCTATATCCATATATATCATTCCTCCTAACAACTCTTTCAATGCTAATGTCCTAAGAGCTTATTTTCATTTATTTGTCAAATTCCTATTAATTTTATTACTTATTACAATTGAGATATTGGAGGAAATGGGTTGCCGCAACCAGAATTTGGGTCGCAGCCAAAAAAGTTTAAGAACCACTGGTCTACTAGTATAATATATCAGTTTTCTTTTGATCTTAAGTTTTATTCTCTTATTTTACATCGGAATTTTGTTCGAGTACATGCAATCTACTCATCGATGTTTTAAATAAAAAGTGCATATTTGTTTAATTTTGTATTTTTTCAGAAATACATTTTTATTTTTACATAGCATCACAGGTTCAGAGAGAAATTCCGGTGGTGACAGAACCGCGCACATTTGATTATGGCGTTAGAATCCACCGCCTAAAATCAGAATACAATCGTCATTCGAGTTTGTAGAATACAAAATCTGGTGTACCGTATTTGACCGAATATAACCCCCCTCCGAATATAGCCCCCCTACCCATCTTTTCTCACACAAATCTAGAAAATATTTTAATACCCTGAAAGGACATGATCATTTTTAGGACTTTAATGTCATGAAACATGCTGTATAATTTGAAGAAATATCAAACTTGCACTCATTTAATAAAAAAGTACCAATTGGCGAGTGATAAAACGCCATGCTAATTGGAATTTTAAGGTTTTCAGATTTGTACCTCAGAATTCAGATAGACTAACGAAAGAGAGATTTGACAAGGAAATGAACAAAAATACATTTTTAGGGAGTAAAAATAAACTTTAAAAAGTCGAAATAACATACTAATAAATGCAGCAATATTAGCAAGTCCAAATAACATACCAATTTATGCAGCAATATAAATTCGCACTTTGCTCATATTTCGATGCGCAGTGCTAATCTATCTTTCGTTTGTGTAATTAACAATTCGAGCTTAGCCAGGCAATTAGTCCATTCTCGGGCAAGGTTAATTTTGTTGGTATTACTGTATTTGCTCGTGTAAGCTGCGCACCTTTTTTCCCAAAACGCCGGTGAAAAAAAGGTGGTACGTGTCTTACACGAATTCTTTTATTTGCCGCTCACCTTTTTTCCCAAAATTACGTGTCGGTAAACAATTATACGTTAAGCTAGCACCCATGCCGCATCTATTATTCTATTTCTAAATTTCGGTGTATTTAGTCATTTTCATTCATTGCATAAAAATTTTTAATGAGTTTTAAGTTTAAACTCGACGGCTTTCTGCTGCAACCGTCACGGAAGCCACGGCGCATGTGCGACCAGTTTGGGTTGGTGGGGGTTTTGTTCTCACGGCAGACGACGCCTACCATGTTCAGATACGGCATGATTCCTTTATTCTATGATACGTCTATGAAAGTCATAGCCACCGTGGTGATCATTGAATGATCACTGATCATAATTTTAGTTCGCCAAAAAAATGACGACCGCTACGGTGACCATATGGCTGGAAAATTACGTACAGCAGAATGATCGTTACCAGAGCAATTTCTGCCGAACATGACCAATATGACGACAAAAACAGTTAAGTGTTTAACAAAAAAGGACTACTGAGGAGATTTATGCTAGTACCGATATAAAGAGATCACCAAATAAATTCGTCACGTAGGAGTGTGAAGATGCTTAACTTGAGCATAGCATTTTTGAGAAATAGGAATTGGTGATTTAATTAAAATTTTTCGGCTCAAATTTTTTTCCTTAGAGCTGGCCCAAAAACCGGGGTGCGCGGGAGACACGGGGGCGCGGCTTACACGAGCAAATACGGTAAAACTTGCAATTTGACGATAATGAGAGCGATCAGGTAATTGAAAAATCCTTCCTATATGGTGACGTCAATCAGCCTTGCAAATAAATATTCGCAACCCGAGTAGTTTAGTCTTACAATGGATAGAAACACTTACTGACTCGAATGAAATTCATCGTTATTGAAACTTTGCACACTTATTTGTACCCACCTAATTTTTAGTGCCCGAACATAGCCTCCCCCCTCAACTTTTGCACTTCACTTTTGGCCAAAAACAGGGGGGCTATATTCGGTCAAATACGGTAGTAGGCAATTGATGGTTTTGACGTTTCCAGTTATCCAGGAGAACCAGGACAATTGCCTGCGGCTACAGCAATCCCTCTGCTTGTCTGCATGCTTGGTGGTGTAGTGCATGGACAGAAATGTATGATGACGGTCTGGAATGATCATCATAAAGTGGATGCTGCTGTAAAAGTGAGAGAAAACAAATTATGACGGGATTACTACACTAATATAAGAAAAACTTCACAGACTTTTAGGAGACAAGATAAATATTAAATTATAACTTCCGCATTTAGTTTTACAAATAATAATTCAAGTAGCTGAGTCCCGCGCAATTATTGCACGGATTTTTTGCAATTTTCAAAGGATGTTGTTCGACAATGCTGCTTAAAATACGATTCAAAGTTAAACTCACAGATAAATCCACCACAAAGACGAAATTAGAGTTTGTAGTTTAAGCATTTGCTTAAAACTTTCACATATATAAAGCATCTGGCTTCTGTATGCTCTTTCCTGAATGGATCTCTTACTGCTATAAAAACGGCAAAACCACGGAAAATGATATCTACACGTAAATGGTACTAATATATAGACCCCATATGAGTGAAAATCAAGCCTGATAATTAGTTATACAATACATAAATATCAAATACATATAATGTGAATTGGCGGAGAGAGGTGGTGAAGCATTATTGCTGGACAAAAATGTTGATTGACGTCAGAGGACTGGGGAGATCTGTCGCAAAACTCAATATCGGAACAGCTTGCGAATTGTACAGCCAAAGATATTAACACCTCCAGCCGCCAAATAATGTACTATCTTAACTTTCAATGTCATATGCGGTCTATGAAATGGTATCGCCACAGAGTATTTACTTATAATTGTAAATTAGTCAGAACCCACTCAGAAATACCTACATTTACAGGTAAGTTGCTCAGAGTTCTTCGAATTGTTCTAGGTGATGGAAGTGGCAAAAAGGTTCTCATGTACACTCATTTCGAAAAGTCTAGCGACATGTCTCGGTCACGCCACACATAGTCCGGAGCTGAAAGTTCCGAGTATGTTGGTACCCACTGCTTGAGGGGAAGCAGGAGAGGGGCATGATAGTGAGGTGGAAGAGTAAGGAGGTGAGTTTCGAAGTCTGGGTTGGCGTGCTGGAAGAAACGAACGGAATCAGAGCCTATGAGACAAAACCCATTCAACAGTGATAGAACATCCAATCCAACTCGGAAAAAAGGACCCTCTCAGAGGTTTCCTTCGCATGCCAAGGGTAACAAGAAAACCTCAGATAGAAGGAGGTGTGTAAATGGTTCGAAGTCCACAGTGATGTCTTACAATGGGATAGGGAAACAAATGAATATGCCGTGGCTAGAAAGCACTTTTGGAAAAGATGCAATATTTTCACCTTTGTGGGTATTATTAATGCGAAATGCTAGGCTGCACTTCACTTCGGAAAGCGTAAAAACCATCAATGGGTCAAGGGCAAAAATTATATAATACTCCATAAATTAGGATAACAAAAATGAGAGCTGTCGATTTAGTGGAGATCCTGAATGAGCATCTTCTGCCTTATGTCTGACAGATAGTGCCAGACGGCGAAGACGTGGTAGTAATACAAGATAATTCACCGTTAGATACGACCGGTGTAACTCGACAATTTTTTTAACCAGAACTGGAATATCCATGTTCTGCCCTGGCCAGCTCGCTCGCCGGATCTGAATCCGATTGAGAACTTATGGGTATAATGATGAATGAGTGGACGGGAGGAAAGTTGAGGACAGCAGCCGCTCTTGAAGAGAATGTTATGGAACTCTGGGGCTCAATCGGACGACGGCCACAAATATGTGAAAATTTAGTATGGTTCATTAACTGTCGAATGCAAGGAGTGATCGACTCAGGCTGAGACTTCACTAAATACTAAAATAAAACACTAAATAATCTTTCATTGTTTTCATTGCCTATTAAATGCTGCTAGAATAAAATTTTTATTTGTAAATTAAAATAAAGTCAATATAAAATGTATCCTCTATCTGTGAGAAAAGTGCTACGTGATAAATTGCCATTTATTAGAGTTTTGGTAAAACTGATTGGATAAAGGATGTAAATATTTCCTAATGTTCTCCCGAAAAAGCAATTTTCGTGCTGACAATTTCTTGACGCTTGAGTGATACAGTACAGTGGAATAAAAATTTTATTCCGGCAAGCGAGCTGGCCAGGGCAGAACATGGATATTCCAGTTCTGGTTAAAAAAATTGTCGAGTTACACCGGCCGTATCTTACGATGAATTATCTTGTATTACTACCACGTCTTCGCCGTCTGGCACTATCTGCCTGACAAGGCAGAAGATGCTCATTCAGGATCTCCACTAAATCGACAGCTCTCATTTTTGTTATCCTAATTTATGGAATATTATATAATTTTTCGCCCTTGACCCATTGATGATCTTATACGCTTTCCAAAGTGAAGTGCAGCCTAGCATTTCGCATTAATAATGCCCACAAAGGTGAAAATATTGCATCATTTTCACAATTGCTTTCTAGACGCGGCATATTCATTTATGTTTCCCTATCTAATTGTAAGACATCACTGAGGACTTCGAACCGTTTACACGCCTCCTTCTCTTGGAGGTTTTCTTGTTACCCTTGGCATGCGAAGGCAACCACCGAGAGAGTCCTTTTTTCCGAGTTGGAATGGATGCCCTCGCACTGTTCAATGGGATTTGTCTCATAGGCTCTGATTCCGTTCGTTTCTCCCTGCAAACCTACCCAGGCTTCGAAACCCACCTCCTCATTCTTCCACCCCTCCCTATCATTCCCCTCTCCTGCTTCCCCTCAAGCAGTGGATACCAACATACTCGGAACTTTCAGCTCCGGCCTATGTGTGGCGTGACTGAGCTGTGTCGCTTGAGTTTTCAAAATGACTGTACATATATGCTTTTGGACTTAAAAAGTGAAGGCCTAAAGCCATTGCCTTTATATTACCCTTGTTTTTATTCTTTTTACCTTTTTCAAACATTAAGACCAATGCCTTCATCTTCTCTGGTAAATATTTATCACAAAGGGACTCCAATGACGTAACTCCTGCTTGAGCATCCTGCAGCTGTTCTTTCAAGAAATTGTTCAATTTCTTCAGCTTGTGAATCTCGACTCTCTGCCTGTTTATGATTTTCTTTAATCTACTGATGGTATCAATCATACTGTTGCCAGCAGGTGAAGAAGATGGCGGAGATAGAATATCCAAATTTTCACTTCCATATTCATCAGCAGTGCCTTTTGTAGCATTATCCCCTATTACAAGAGAAGTGTGAATGAATAATGTATTTGAGGCAGGATTGAGACTAATAAGTCTCCTCTTCCATCTAATCCCTTATCAAGCTAAAAGCTAATTTAATACATATAAAGATATTGAAAAGCAAGAAAAATGTATATATGTACAAAACTGGACAAAATATATAAAAAGCCCACTTCATAAGGAAAAAACTAAAGACGGAGAGTGTGAAAAACCAGCAAAACATTCTGATATCATCTCAATTGCTACAATTATAATTAATTACTCAAGCATAGGACATACATGGATGTTATACATATGCAGTAAAGCAGATGAATTCTCTTAAGAACACAAAAATGAAATAAAGGCATCTGTTAGATATTTCAAAGCAAGATTGCCAAAAATAAATGAATGAATGGATTAATTACTTAAAATTGATAAATAAATGAAATAAAACAGAAAAATAAATAAAAATGAAATCGAAAAAATAAATAATAAATAAATACAAGTAATACATTCAACCTAACAGATGTTCTTAAAAATATAACATATTATGAACAGGAGAATAGATAGGATTCACATAAATGAAAAATGCTTATATAGATTTATACAGTCACATAAGTTAAAATAGACTAAACTGTAACAAATTATTTGTGAAAAACTTTTATTAAGTTTTAAGCCACTTGAGTCGAATGAATAACGTGCTATGCCACAATGTGACATTTCTAAAATACTTGGGAATTTAAGGTTTTAAAATTAATGTCTTATTAGAAATTGATTTGCCTACTTCCTCCTACACTAAGATTCATTTGTAAAGGATTTTTACACATGGAAGTACGAATCAACTGCACATATTGTATTATTAATTACCAAATACATACATTAATAAACACACGCACTTGCAAAAACACGTATGAGTGCGTTTGTGTGTGTATATGTATGTATAAAAGAGCATTCAGCAGTATAAATACCAATCTCATTCATCAATGCTAACCCGTATACAAAAAACACAGTCACTACATATACACATGTACGTACATACATACCTACAAATATATGACTATCGCCAATCGACGTGTTTTCCGAAGAACATTCTGCATTTACAGATTGCCTTTCTTTTGGAGGCTTTCTTTGGCTTCCTATCAGAGGTGGTGGATTGGGCACGTCGAATTTAGTCGGCACTGCATGGCTATGCAGTCTATTTTGTAAATAGTTGAGGAACATATTGTCCTCAAATGTACACTACATATTCTACAGTTGGCATGCAAATAGCTCGCACTCTTATTTTCGAGGTCTTTCAGGCATGAGCAAATAACCCACTCCTTGCACCTGATGAGTAAACACGTTCAGAAGTTGGAAAGTACTCATATTAAAGGAAGGTATAGTCAATTCGAAAAATACCAATGCCAATACCAATAAATAAAAAGACATAATTTACATTTACTTTGAAAGCCTAGGCTCATGTAAAACTTACCTAATGGGATCCTTCGGAAAACGGAAGAAACTGTAGTTGTTGTTCGGCATTCCGGAGTTATTTCGGCAATTAATTCCCGAACACCAAGCAAATCCTCCTTTCTTTCTTCTCATTTATATCCCTCCTGTATCTTACAGAAAACAGGAATGAAGTAAATATTTCTCCAAAACTTAGCACTTTCTGAAAACACACTGAGCCGTAGGTACCTAAGCCATGGAAGAATCCACCCAAAAAGAAATAATTTTATGGTTTAACCATGATCATTTTTTCTCAGACTAGAGCTCAGAAAACAATGCCTTGATTACATAAAATTCAAGCTATCTAAAAAGATTCATTGCCCAAGATCATTTACGAACAGACTACAATTATGGAGCAACTAGCTTCAGGACCCTGGGCAAAAGGTTACTATTATACAGTTATTTATCAAAATAGTTGTAATCTCGCTAGAAATAGTCTTTTATATTTAGTCAGAAATGGAAAAATATTAAGTAGACAGCAAATAAACGATTTTTGCTGAGTGCCAAACAAAATCATCTCACATACCTAAAGTGGTATGCATGCCATCGATTTGCCATCCATGGTAAATTTTAATCCAAATCCTGATTTTCATGAAAATTCAAGTCATTTTACTTTAATATTTTTTTGACAAATCTTCAATCAATTCCAACAGAAATAAAAAAATAATTCAGCTAACACTTCCAAAGATAAATAATTACTATAAATTTTGTCTACATCGATCCTGATAAAAATACAAGCCGTATTTAAGTGTAAATTTGGTCAGCACTACTTTATTTGAAGCAATGGTAATGTTCAGAATGAAAAATGTAAGTTAACCACGTCATGCAGGAATTGCAGTGTGCATGAAACCCCTAAAGAAATTTCTCAGCTTATGGCTTCATATCATGAAAGTCTTTCTGTGCATTTTCTCCTAGCATGTCTGTTGATCAAGTACAACTGAAATTGAAACATTCATATTGTAGTATTTTACAAAATACAGTAAACCCTTGCAGTTCTCAAGGAAACATAGTGAACGACAAGACCTTGAATGAGAAATAAGGAGTAAGGGACTTGGGTTAGCAGCGCCTATTTTTTGTTAAGAGATCACCTTTTGTGACAAACATATACATAATCCTAAATCAGGGATGGATGATTAACTAGTTATCTATAATATAATCTAGACACCATCATCTCACTGCATGACACTTATGCATTGGTTCAAATTCCTCCAATCACATTTAAACTTAATGAATAATCACTTTGTTATTATTAAAGTAGTTTATAAAGAAGCAAAATCATTAAATGTTTAAATTATATTATAGTGTCTTTGATTAAACTAGCTAACAGAGAAATACAAAATGAAACCCTGTAGAAGTATTGTTGTTAAATTCTGTTAATAGAACTGCTGAGAATGTTGAAGTATGATATATTGTTATACATGCCTCAGCTCTGCCTATTTAAATACAAATTTGAAGTTTTGCTTAAGGAGGTTTTATACCAAGGTGATTGGGGACAGTGATCTGATTTGACGGCAACTGAAGTTGCCAACAAATCACTGTCACCAATGTATTTATATTAAAGCAACTGATTTTTGATGGTGATATATTTATTTTTCCCTAGTATCAAACATGTCCTAAAGCGAAGAGGATATACTCCTTTACTGCACATTACGATGGCAGCATCGCCGTAGTAAGCAGAATGATAGAAGATTTAGTATTCACCCACTTAATATTTTTAATTTGCCACATAGCTCTTTTATATTAAGTCGTGAGTTAAACCAACAACCTAAAAAATTTCACTTGTTTTAGCGAATGAGCAAAGAAAAAGGAGACAGGGATTACTGTTTTAATAATATGTTTTTGGAAAGCTTTATCCAATGTTCTACGAATATGAACTCGTATTCAAACACCTTTCTTGAAATTGCCTACACTCCAGGGGCAAAAAATGAGTGTACCTGTTTAGCTGATCTGAAAACTTGTCACTTTACCCAAAAGTAAAAACAAAAAGTACGGCTTATAAAGAAGTACTGGACCCTACATTTTAAAATATTATTATTAAAATTTACTTAAATTTGTATGGTTTTCAAAAAGAAAGTAAAATGTTAAAGAAAACGTTTTTAATAATAAATAAGAAACCTGCTAGTATATTCATAATAGTAATACTTATTCTGTTTAATTACGGTGTTGAAAGTTTCAGCATTCACATACAAGAATTAAATTTTTACAATTTTTTCACTTAGGAAATATCCTGTCCATGCTGCTGTTTCGGAAAAGAAAATTTTTAGTATGCAAAATTTGACAAGCATAGATTATTAGGCTAAAGTTTAGGCTTTAAAAATGTCTTTGCTTTCCTTACAGCATAAGTGGAAGCGAAATTATAGACACTGGAAGTTTAGGTGACTATATTTTTGAAGGTGATAATAGGCGACTGGCAGGTGAATAGAATCATGGGTGATCGGCAGGAAAAGTCACTCAGTGACTAGAGTTGCCGAGTTGCTTCCAATTTGCGTCACCATCACATTTCCGTCAACTTGGTATAAATGGCTCCATTTAAATGAATGTGTTGTCCAAGAACAACTGAAGTTACCTTAAAATCACAATCACATCACCGTCACCAAACACCTTGATATAAAACCTCTCTTAGAGACTTGAACCTATTTTGTATGAATTCCTAAATCAGATGACTGTCTTAGAACATATCCTTATCTCATTCTTTCATTTCAATATTTATGATTCACTGCATTGATTGTTTCATGAAAGTTGAATTTTAATCTATGAAACTAGCCTTACAATGTTAAATCAAGCTTAAGAAAAAGACCAAAACATTCAATTGAAACCGACAAACAATGAACTAAAATACTGGCAAATCAAGTTGTAAGAAAATGAGCGAGGTATGTTGATGGCATAAACTAACATAACACAAAATGCTTAATTGGAATATTCAAATGTAACAAATTACAAATGCTGCACTTTCTGGATGATTTGAATGCTCATAATTCTCCTGTAAAATTGTAGTTAATTTCCAAAAAGAATAACAATACATCTAAATTCAAATTCTAAAGTTACTATTTAACAATGGCTAGAATTGAGGCACAAAAATGGCACTGGGACAGGCATGCCTATGTTCTCAATGGTATCTATTTTCCAAAAAAGCCAGTCTCATATGCACTGAATACTAGCTGGAGCTTATATTACCATTCTTCTATGATGCTCTTGTTCATAATAATGGGATTTCAGGCAAGCCCATTTGAAAAAGATGCTTTTGAATCAATGCAACATCTTTTGACTAAACATTGGTCAGTAAGGAGGCATTTTTAAATTAGATCACAATAAATGAATTTCAAACCATGTAAACTGCATAAAAAAAAGGGTTAACTGCACATTTAATTCATTAAATATTATTTTAATATATACTCTTTCTTTTCAACTAGGTAGTTCAAAATTTAGCTATAAGCAAGTCAAACTCTTAGTAACATTTCTTATTAAAAGACTGACATCTAAATGGAGTTTTGAAGCCACCACACTGTCCTTGGATAACAATATTTAAAGATATTATTTTATCGTAGTTTTTATATCTCAATGTGTTTTGTTTGACTCTAGTTTCAACAAACCTGTCCTGCTAACCATTAAGGCTGATAGCTGGGTCCCTGAGGAAGGAATTATTATGAATAAACATATTTCGAATAAGACTATTACTTGCATGCCATTCAAATTTTAGTCCTCACTTAATGTGGCACTCTAAGCTAACAAAATTTATAAAAGCCTGAAAATTTCTTCACCTCCAGTGCAGCTTTCCTTTCCTCCTCTGCTGTTGACAGATTCTGAAAAAATAATCAAAATACATAATTAATTAAAATTGACAGCCATACTAACTCATTGCTACCATAAAAGCAAGGAATACTAAATTAATTTATAGTGAACAGGAAAAACATGCTGTAGTCATGTTTACCAAATTTATTATGTTTGAATAATCGCATTACTCTTTCAAAACCATTAAAAATTGATGTTTTATTATATTCTGAACCATCTCCTGAGAACCTTTTGCAGGACACTGTTTGATACATAAATAATTAAAAATAAGCCTCGAATATATATGCATAACATTTTCTCAGTCTAGGTGTACAGTTATAATTTTCAAATCTCAGTAATAACCATCCCAACCTACTTCATGTCTCAATGGTAAATTTAATGCAAGTCAATATTCAAACCAGTGCTCAAAATGAGCCGGAATACCTCTCTGGCTGGTCATACGAACCGATGATACCCTTCCGTTTCGTCAGACATTTAGAAATGCTGTCCCTTATAAAAAGCGTTCCGTTTTGTAAAAATTTCCATTCCACTACCAATACAAGCGTTCCGTTGTGTAACATTTTCCATTTCAAGCACTGATTCAAACAGCCTTGGCCCTCTGAAACGCTAACAACAATAGGTCATTTTATTTCCAAACTATTCTTTTATCAGAGTTTCCCAACTTAAATTTTCTACTATCATGGAAATCCATTCAAACATTAATTGGCTGAGAATAAGAGCTTCCTCTTGATTGAAAAGTGTAGTTGACATAGCTAAATTATTTTTCAATCTTAATCAGATAATTTGATGCAGCAATGCTAAAACCACATGGATTTTAAAATTAACTTTTTCATGGGACTCCAAGTTTTAAATAATGATACTCAAATTCAAGAACAAACACTAAAAAAAAATGCTTGCCTCCAATATCACCAATAGCCACAGTAAGGTTACAAAAAAAACGTGCATTTAAGCTACAAAAAATCCATCTTCAGTTGTAATACACCATCGGTTAATTTAGCCAAAATGTACATGTTTTTTTATAACCTTGTTGGGGATATTGGAAATACCTGAGATAAGTATTTTTTTCACCCTTTCAATGCTGAGCTGAATGTTTTGGCAGTATGTGCCATTTTGAAAACCATTCTCTTAAAGTCAGGAGTTTTCGCTATTCTCTGTAAAAGCACACTGCTATAATATGATGCAAAACTAATTTGCTGAGGTGAGACTAAGCAAGTGACAAATCTTTTTGTCAATAGCACTGAAAGGGTTAAAGTGCTTGTTCTTGAATTTTTTCTGCTACAAGACAAGCTCAATAATTTTGTTGAATTAGTGACAGCCAAAAACAAAATACTTTTTGAGAATACAAATGACTAAACTTTACCAATACATTTATAGCTATGGTTTGATTCTTTGTTAACTACCATAATGATTTAAAAGTTCAGCTCTCAGAATCCATTTTCCAATTAACACTAACTTTTATTATAATTCTTTGTTTTATTGAATTAATGAGCTTAAAATGATTTTTGTTGACATTGTATTGAATGTCGTAAAATCTTGGGGCTAATGAAGTAAAATAAATACAGAATAATTACGACGATTACACCATCCGCATACCGCTACACCGTCAAATACAGCCCCTGGCAACTCAACGGTTTTCAGAGTTTCAAGTTACGCTCATCTTTGTTGATAGGTGTCACTGCAACGCCACCTAGATAGAAGGCCTGACGACGAAAATGTGACGTCATAACCCGCAGGCTTATGGCAACGCATACGCGCATCGCAGCATTGTTGCAATAATTTTTCAATAGAATATTGCATGCAACAAATACTATTTTTTTCATTCCCTCAACAAATGAATGATTTTCCTCACAAATAATTTCATTTAAATGGTCATCCCCATTCAAAAGATTTATTACATGATTATGAAGAACTAGCCTATGATTAGGAACATCTAGAAATTTTTCCTCATCTACACCCCCTACTATTTTATTTAAGACCACATATGTATACCTATACCACAGCATTTACTGTAGCTTCCCTTAGAAACAATAATTTTCCTTGGCTTATACAGCTAATTAATTCATGGTCTTCATTAGTTTCCAAGATGTTTTCTTGTACATACATACCAATCCCTACAAGATGGACAATTTCTCTTCTTGAGCAACATGCGAGCACAATAGCCACCAATATATGTTAATACTGGTAAATATTCTTTAACACTTTCTAATTCTACATATTCAACATTAATATCTAATTTAAGTTCTGTTTCTTGTGTCTCTCCTACCTCAACTTCTATATCAACTTCACTTTCTTTGAAATCACTTATAGAAACAACTCGATATTTCCTAGAATTTACACATAATGGTAAAACATTCTGCAGTCTTAACTTAGTCTCACTCTCATAAATCTGTCTAATTGATATATGATAGTTTGATCCAGATAACTGCCTATATTGGCCAAACCTTGCTTCCAAGTCATCAGTTTGTAATTTACCAGGCAGCACATAGTTCATTTTAAGTTCCTTCACACAATAATCATTAACTTCCATTAAAGCATGAGTAATGTGTTTGAAAGCAAGAAGGGTCTCTTTGGATAGCTTGCCAATTCTAACATCCACATCACTCCACACCTCTAACCAATCATAAACTTTTCCCAAATATTTGTATCCTTCTGATTCCATAGTCATTGGCATCTGAAAATAATTGTTTAATCTTACACCTTTGAAAGGGGTACCTACATTTACTACTTTCCACCAGTCACTCACAATTCTAATAAATTCTGCAGTTTCTTCACAGAATTTAAAACCTCTTCACTCACCCAGCAGTTTCAGAGCCTGTACAATAGTTTCATTGAACACTTGTAAAACAAGTTTAACATTTTGCTTTTCAATGTTAGAGGGATACAGAGCCTTCATAGTTAAGGAGTACCCATACTTGATTAAATTTCCACATTCAAAGGAATAAAGTTCTTTAATAGTATCGAATGAAGCAGTACCAACATTTTCAGGATGTTCAAATCTTGGGTAAACAAGAATCTGTCCACTTTTGGTGCTTAACCAGTTATTTCTTATGCATTTAATTATATGCACAGCATCAAATAAAAAGAACAGAGGTCTAGAGCTATCGCTTGGGTGGGGATACAATATATTTAATTTATTCTGGACAGAAAATTTAGAAACTGCTTTTCTATTAATTGCATTATTGTCAGAAACTACACAAACAACTCTGTATCCTATTGTCTCTAATTCAAGAACTATTTTTTTCAATATCTGAAAAACATCCTCAGCACTTAACATATTAACAGGTAGAATATGAATCACCTCTCAAAACTTGACAACAAACTGGAAAGCATAAACACATGCAGTTGTTGCCACAGAAATCGAATTAGGACAAAATCCTACTATATTACCATGTTTGTAATCCACAAATGGCTTCAAATGAATTTCGTCCATCATTAAAGTGACAAACTTTTCAGATTCACTTAAACTGCAAATCATACATCTCGCATAAGAAAGGAAATGGTTTATTTCCTTCTGGGGACTAAAATTATAACTAGAGCACAGTTGACGAATGGTTGATGGATGAGGAAGAAGAAAGAGACTGGAACTTCTCACAAATTTGTATGCATGTGGTGAAATTGTATAAAACAAACACGAAAAAATCAAAAAATGACAAGAATATCTATAATTACTTAGATGGCAAGGCAGGAGTCTTAATTTTTCGACCAGGAACTTTATTTTGCTTGAATTCTGGGTTGATTCAAGAATTTTTAAGGTATCAACTAAAAGTTCAATTTTCATTTTATCAAAATTACTGTCTGGATGGCCTTCTTGATCAACCAAAACTTCAACCTGATTCACCAAATCAATGATCACACTGATACTGTCAACTTGAATGGGAAAACTGTATTTTCCAACCCTTTTTAAAGGTGACGATTTCACGTATACATTCAAAAATACATTAATATCAATCACTATTGATGCACTTATGATAGGGACTGGATCCATAAGAAAGTCACATAATATAAGCCTGTCAGATTTTGCAAATAATGAGAATCTACCTGTGTTTACATACAGTCTTATTTTCTCTTCCAGTTCCTTCAGGTTACCGAACCTTCTGCTCTCCTCGTACTTTTTTCTGTCTTCTTGACTACTCTTAATACACCTTCGGAGTTGTTCCATCTCAATCCTGATCTTCTTCTTATCAGGGCTCTCATGAAATGCAGAAGACGATGAAGCATAGGAAGGGCAAGATGGGAAAATTGTTGGCACAGCACCAACTTTCAGTCTAGGATTTGGTAATTTTGCTGTAATCAGTCGTCCAGATTTTTCATCGTACATTGAAGTCTCCCACAAAATATCTTCCTGTTGGAAGTGTTTTATGCATACCTGTTAGTAATAGATATTGAATAAAAGGGGAAAGGATGATGACAATATTCGACATCTTTAGCACAATGAGTTGGTTAAACTCACAATGAGTCCACAAATCAAACAATTCCAATTTATGATATTATGTACTTACTCTGGAACTTGCTGTTGGAGTAAACTTCGCTCTGGAAATACTCCTCACCCATTTTCTTCGCAAATCGGCCTCTTTCGGAAAACGGACACATTCTCGTTACCGGCATAATTACCTTTGCAACCAACTACTGAGCACTTGAAAACCATTCCGAAGAAATAGTTTATAAATAACCTAACCGTAAAGAATAAAAATTCACTAGAGAACACTAAAATAGCGTCAAAAGTCCACTCCTCGTTATTCACAAAACAAATCACCTCGTAGTCGAACTCGCTCTGATTCGTAAATGGCGGCCTGCTCACCGTGACGTCACGACTTAGAACCGAGTTCGCCGTCAGGCCTTCTATCTAGGTGGCGTTGGTCACTGGGTGCGCTTCAAAATGAAAGTGGGGGAGGGGATGGGTCTGGGTGTAATTCTACGTCCAGGAAGAGTAGGGTCGTGAACGGGTAAGTAACTTTCCGTTCGTAATTCGCAAGAGATTTACGTCGACCTCGTGTTACTGTGATTGATTGTCGGTTTTAAATGCTTTAGTTAGAATTAAGCGAAAATTTAATTGTCGGAACGCCGCATCGGGGTAGCATCATCGCATTAATATTACCGTTCAATTTTGTCTCAAGGTCATTATTTCTTCTGATCCTTAGTTCATAGCTTTTGTGAAATTATTTCTTAATTAAACGAAATGGTTGATCTCTTCACTGAATTTTATGTCGGCATAATCTTTACATTAATTAGGAGAGACCTTTACATAAGATATATGTGGATCTATGCAATTATTTCCTTGGTGAAAGTTAATCACGTGTATTTTGGGTGAACTGAGTCAAGTTGAGACATGAATATGGTTATTAATTTGTCGAGTGGTTGTGTAAGCGTATAGTTTGAAGGTAAAGGTTCGTTTTCTATCAACTTTGATTTTTAGAAATGATATATGTATACGGTGTTAGCCTATGATCAGATTGGCCAACGGTGGGAGTTTGATATGAGTTTCTGAGGTAATCCATCTCATTTTCGTGTATTTTAATCTCGTTAAAGCGTATGTTTGATAAAATAATAATATTTTAATGCGCAACTGAAAATATATTGATAAGGTTTTCTCCTAATTATTCAGTTTTCAGACAGAATTCTCCGTGTGCAGCTGTATTTGATTTTGGCAACCATTATCGAGAAATTCATTCAAAGCAATGCTGTATTTCGTTTATTGAAATGATATTAATTACGTAATCAATACATACTAGTGTCATGGTTTTGAAATAAGTATTAAGCTTAACTTAGCAACTTAAGGAATATAAGTCTTATATTTTACAAATCTTGGAATTTGAGTTACAATACAATATTTTCGAATATTATCGGAGTGATTTAGCACGAGAGACACTACATAATGTAATCAGGTTATCAGAAATAATATTCAGAATTAAAATACAGTAGGTACATATTTTAAGATTTCATTCTCTTGTTTCAGAGGAATGTTTGCAGAAGACGTCACAGAACAGCTGTCATGTTCCCTTGTGTGATATCAAGAAATACATATTAACGGTGAGTACAATCTTTTAAGTAGTTTGCCAATTGCATTTGTATTGGTTGTTACTTGAAGTTTCCAGTGAGAATTATCGACGTATTTTACTGAATAGATAGGATAAATTTAGTCGTGTAACCACGCATGTGTTTTAATTGCGTCTATATATGTGCAGTACTTATTGTACTAATTTTTCCATCTATTAATGGTGAAAGTGTAGTAACTTAAGCTTACATTGGAAAGTGATAAATCTCAATTTATTTTAAGTGAATATTTCATTGAGAGAATAAAATTGATTTTATAATTTCGACTTTGAAAGGTTTGTTAATTATCGTTAACATAAGTGTTATCAATGCTTCAATTTTTGGCATATTTTATGAAATACTTTGTACCTGGGAAATTTTACTTTTCAATCTACTGACATCCATTTCAGCATAAATCAATTAAGTATGCTCTATAAACACGAGATGATTTCATAGAAACAAAATTATTACTTTGTAGTGACAGTGTAACGTGAAATGTTCATTGACTTTTAACTCTTTGGTGAGGTGTAAACTAATGTTGAAATTATGGAGACATTTTGAGGAAAGTAATTAAAATATTTTGCTTGGAAAAGGCTATCTATATGGAAATTGCTAAAGCAATCAATGAAATATTTTGAGGAAAGGGATTTCTTAGTCAAAGTTAGTCGAATTCTTGGAATACATGCAAATTTTTGAAAAGTTTGCTATGCTAATGAAAGTTTATCGTGACAATTGGTTTTTATTCTGTTTATTTCCACCGGTGGTTGGCTAATCATCAGTTGATCATGCAAAAATTGTACAGGATTTATTCAGATACTATTTTAGTGCATTTTATTTTATAAATATTCAGTCAATCAAATCAAAATAGCAATTAAACTGTAAGAGATAGAAGGCTGAAATGTGGTTATGCCATTTATTACTATGACAAAGGATTTTATTTTAATGAATAATTGAAAGTATATTGACAAGGTTTCTTCCCAAGTATGTATTCAATTTTCGGGCAAACTCCTGTCTAGACTTATTAAATGTTGGAAACCCTTTACCGAAAAATTCATTCAAATCAATGATTTATTTAGTTGATATTCATTTCCGTAATCAATATATGGTAGTCAGGTGGTTTTGTAATAAGTATTGAGCTTAACCAAGCCACTTAAGTAATATAAGTCTTTAATTTCATTACAAATCTTTGAATTTGAGTTACAATAGAAAAGATTCCAATGTTACCTCAGTGATTTAGCACGAGAGACATTACATAATGTAATCTGGAATATTATTCAGCATGAAATTACAGTATATATTTTAAGATTTTATTCTCGTTTCATAGGAATGTTTGCAGCAGACATCACAGGACTGAGCTGTTATATTCTCCTGTGTGATAACAAGAAATAATAACAGTGAGTATATTCCGTGTGTTTCTTTTAAGTAGTTTGCCTATTGCATTTGACATATTGGTTGTTTTGTGATACTTTTGTTGGCTGTTACCTAAAGAAGTTCCCAGTGAGAATTATCGACCTATTTGAATGAATAGCTAGGAGGAATTTAGTCGTGTAACCATGCATTTGTTTTTTTTACTATATGTTCAATACTTATTGTGCTAGTTATTCATCTATTAACGGTGAAAATGTAGTAACTTCAGCGTATATCGGAAAGTGATAAATCTCAACATCTTTTAAGTGGATATTTTGTTGATAGAATAAAATTGATTTTATAATTTAGACCTTCAAAGATTTGCTAATTATCGTTAACATAAGTGTTATCAACGCTTCAATTTTTGGCATATTTTATGAAATACTTTGAGCTGGAGAACTTTTACTTTTCAGTCTACTGACTTCCAATTCAACGTAAATCAATTAAAAATATGAGATAATTTCATAGAAACAAAAATATTAGTTTTGTAGCGACAGTGTAATGTGAAATGTTTATTGGATTTACTCTTTGGTGATGTGTAAACTATTTAATGTTGAAATTATGGAGACATTTTCAGACAGTTGAAAGTGATTAAAATACTTTGGAAAAGGTGTCTGAACGGAAATTGTTGACACAATCAAGGAAATATTTTAAGGAAAAAGTTTTATTAGTCAAAGTTAGTCGAATTCTTGGAGTACATGCAAATTTTTGGAAAGTTGCTATGCTAATGGAAGTTTATCGTGACAGTTGGTTTTTATTATGCTTATTTCCATCGGTGGTTGGCTAATCATCAGTTGAGCATCAAAAAATTGTAGAAAATTTATTCAAATACTATTTTAGTGCATTTTATTTTATAAATGTTCAATCAATCAAATCAAAACAGAAATTTAACTGTAAGAGATAGAAGGCTGATGTTTGCGGGGTATGTCATGTGTTATGCCATTTATTACTATGACAGATGATTTTATTTTTGGTGGAACTGGTGTGCGACAAGAGGTCCAATGCTTTTTAAAATGTGAAACATATTTCATAGCATTAACATAACGATTTTTATCTTATTAGCCTGTTATTTACAAAGTATTAAAGACAATGAATAAAGAAGTGAGATCAAGTCAGAAGCGATAATGTCAGTTTTTACCTCTTTAAGTGCAGTCTTGTCACAATGCAAGCTTTAGGAAGATTAGAAATATTTTCTTACTATTCTTTGGCTTAAAATTCAATTCTGAATTCATGTTCTTTGATCGTTTTTAAAGGTAAAAACAAACTGTAATTTTATCCAATATGACAATGGTTTTAGGTTGTATTATAGATATAGACATTATAATAAATGCTGTGATTTGTCGATAATTTCCAATTAAGAGTACATGGAATGATTTTTATAAAGTTAATTGATCAATTTAGTTGATTTTATAGCATAAATTAAAATGAATATTGCTGTTAATACTTGAAATTATTAACAGATAATATTTAATACTTGTCAGTAGTTAAACCTCTGTATTAATTTCCATATTTCCTACCTGTTATCACTAGTCTATTTATCATTTTCGGGAGTACTTGATCGTCCTCGTATTTCACTGTTCTTATAATCCTTCCTCTGATTTAGAAATCTCCCATGCCTTCTAACGGTTCCTGCATTAGCCTCTCTCCATATATATTGAATAGAATCGGCGATAGACAGCAGCCCTGTCTTACTTCTCTACCGATATGTACTCCGCTGGTATCCGCATTCTCCAACCTGACTTTTACCAGTTGATTTACGTATAGATTATCGATCAGTCTCCTGTCTTTCCAGTCTACACCTATATCCTTTAATATCCTCATCAGCAGTACCCAATTTACTCTTATCAAAGGCCTTCTGCCAGTCGAGGAAACATACACAGCAATCTTGACTGTATTCTATTGCCCTTTCTGATATGATTCTCACTACACCGATAGCATCTCTGGTTCCTCGTCCTTTTCTGAAGCCGAATTGATCTTCCCCTAGCATTTCTTCGGCATTTTTCTCTAGTCTTTTATTAAGAATCCTCGTGATGATCTTCGAAGTGTGTGACAGTAGCGATATCGTTCCGTAGTCCTTACACTGCATTGCCTTTGGCTTCTTCTTTAGAGGGATCATTGTCACATCTAAGAAATCCTGAGGCCTCTTTCCCGAGTTGTAAAGCTTGTTAATTAGTTTCGTAATCACTTTTAGTCCTTCCGATCCCATGACTTTAAGTACCTCTGCCTGTATTCCATTGCTGCCTGTAGCTTTCCCTTTATCCAGTTCCAGAATTGCCTTTTGTACTTCGCTTTCCATATTACTTGTTCCCAAGTTTGTCTTCTTCAATGTTATCCTCTTCTTCCGTTCTATTTGTGCTGATCCTGCCTGCTTGCTGTATAGTTCCTTAATGTATACTTCTCATACCTGTGCTACATCCTTTGGTTCTGCGACTATTTTTCCATCTGCGTTCATAATTGCTTTACCACAAATCCCATTAGACTTCTAATCTTCTAACTCCAGTGCCCTAGCATACATCATATCATACCGTCCTAACTTCTCAGTTGTATTTCCTCACATTTTCCTTTTATTCAAATTTCCCTAGCTTTATCTGTTACCCTTCTCGACTCATTGTTTGTGCATCTATAGTTGGCTCTACCTTCTTCACTGTTAACATTTTTTTCCATTTTTTTCTCTTATCCATTATCTCCAGCATTTCCTTAGTGATCCATGGGTTTCTGATTTTCTTCTCTTGTTTCCCAATCTCTTTATTCAAGGTGTCTTTGATGCTGGCTTTAATTTCTTCCCATTCTGTATTCACGGTCTCTGGTTTGTTTTCCAAATTTCTAAGGCGACCTTCCGACTTCATGCTGAAAGCATTCTGCCTTTCTTTCAGTTTTTTTAGGTCCCAAGTCTTTCTTTCTCTTCTCGTTTTCCTTATTTGTTTCAGCTTTGTGGTTACATCGAGTATTAGAAGGATGTGATCTGAATCAATGTTTGCTCCTGGTAATGTCTTAGTATTTTTTATGCTGTTCCTGAATCTTTGTTTTACTAGGATGTAATCTATTTGGCATCTCATTTTATCTCCTGGGCTTTTCCAACTGTGTTGTTCCAATCTCCCATTATTGTGCAGTTCTACTTCATAAATGTCATTCTTTTGCTCATACATCTCCCTGATTTATTCTTCTTCAATAGCGGTTGTTGGCATATATACCTGGATTATCAACATGTTAACTGGGACAACTTTTAGCTTTATTGCCATCAACCTATCGTTCGTTGCTGTTATTTTTGTCACGCTATTCATCATATCTTTTAAGTACCAGAGCTACTCCCCTTGCCTCACTATTTCCTCCGGTGTAAACTACCGTGAATTCTTCCGAGCGGATCTGCCCTTCTCCTTCCCATCTGACTTCGCTCAGCCCTATGACGTCAATCCTATTTCATTTTTCAGGTTCTCTAGCTTTTCTGCCTTCCTCGTGGTTTTTAAATTCCAAGTATCTTTGCATAAGTTACCTTCGACAGTTGCTTTCCTCAAGGCAGTCCATGCCCGGAGATCTGATTGGGGGACTATTTTACCTCCGGAATATTATATTATATAATATAATCATTATTAGGGAAATGTAATGTGGTAGTTTCCCTCTTGCTTTCCACATCGCAGTACTGTAGCCGATCAAATCATGCCTACTGTTCTATTGAATATATACCCAACCAACATCATTTGTTTTCATCTCTATACCGTACCGACAGTACTGCTGCCTACTGCCAGACACCAATGATAGTTTTTTATTATTAATTAAGTAATTAATTTTTTTGTGAAAAAAACCTCCATTTGCGGGGATCGCACCCTGCAGCTTTGTAATGGGAAGCTGACACGCTAAGCACTACACCTTATGGAAGGTTAAAATTTTAAAACTAATTGTCAAACGAATCTTTCACATAATAATTTGAATAAACTCGTAAAGAATTTAAAATTTTAAGATTCTAAATAGACCTTGATAAGTGAATGTGCTCTTTCATGTTGTTTAAGCAAATTAATCTTTTATATTTAGATTTTTTAGTTAATATTTCTTTATTGAATTCACCACAACCATTTTTCCTCTTCATTGTAGGCATTCACAGTTGATGCTGAGTGAAAATGCGATGGTTTGAGGCGTCGAGGAACCATGAATCGAAGAGTACTGCTTTGCTGAGACGACAATTGATACACCTGGGTGCGAGAGTATAGAGGAATCTGAGCTGGAGGCTATACATATGGGGTGAGAGAAGGTTTTTATACCTATATGTTGCTATATTCTGGTTTGTTCAATATGTCAGGCGATAAATATCTTGTATAATATGTAGCTGCATCTTACGGAGGATGTAGGAGAGATTGTAAATTATAAGTCCCTTTCAGATGAGCTAAACGCTTCAAATTTGGCATTATTATAGCTTTATGCTCACAACCAATGAAAATAAATACAATACAATAAGAATTCCAATTTTTAGGAGGTTTTTCTCCTGTCATTCAGAATGAGCAGAAATTTACGATAGGATTAAACGATTCCCCAAGAATTTGATTTCTTTTAAAAATATTGTTTAATCAACTTACACTAAAAGTAAGTAAATGGAAAATATAGTGCTACGTCTGAAAAAAAAGTTTTATCTGATATCGTCCGTAAGAGTATTTTATTTCTGAGAATGTAGGGCATCAATTTTCTGTTTGAACTTAAAAACTTTCTGATAACTCAACTTTTTTATAAAATGCATTTAATTTTTTATTATAAATTTACAAGAATATAAAGTGTTGGTTTTCAGTTTGAACTCTGAAAACTTTCTTTAATTTGATTTTATAAAGAATATTCCATTTTGTTTGTAAAGGTTTATTAGCGTACTTCTATAAATTTTAAATTTTTGTTAAATTCACTTCCGTTAATAAGAATCAAATGTAGTAACAAGTTATTTACGAATTTCCGAAGATGTTGAATTTAAAAACTTTAGAAAACTTATAAAATGCCAAGTTTTCGTATTGACTTCTGAGACTTTGCAGACTTGTCATGTGAATATCATTCCGCAAATTGGATGTTGGAAAGTAATTAATTAAATTTAATCTTAAAATAGGAGCAGCCATTAAAAAAGATTATTTGTATCGGGATTTTTGGTGTTCTACATTTAATATTTTACCAAGAGGGTTTGTTGTGGTTAAATAATTCCAGATTTAATTTAATAATTTAAAGAAATTTGGAGATGTAGGATCTGCTTGAATTAATTCAGAAAATATTCTTTGGGGTTTTTATTGTTGTTTATTCAAGGCAGAAAAAATTCTGAGGCAATACAAATTCAGTTCATTATTCAAGTTATCAAAATCAGATAAAGAGATAAAATGCAAATGAAATTTCAGTTAGTTTTGAGAGTTTTGATTGAAAATCCAGACTATGTAAAGTATTTTCATTGTGAGAAGTTTATATTCTCCAATTATTAAGCCATGCATCGGAAATGGTAGTTTAATTGTTCTTGATTCTAGACGATATTTAGAAAAAGATTTAACTTTGTGGAGAGTTAAATTTCTTAATTAAGAAAAATTGTGGTTATTTTATTCTTAATTAAAGTCAATGTCCAGAAAAAAGTTCTTTTAATAATTCCATCAATATCCAATTTGCTAGATGTTATTTATTTGTAAATACGTTTCCAAAGTGTTGTGTTATTTATATATTATTCAGAACAATTGCAAATTCTTTTGTCTAAATGTATATAAGCTATTGCTTTTCCATTCTGTATAATTATTGCCATTTTTTTAAATCTGAACAAACCAGAATTAGCAGCGCTTTTGGGTATATATTTATCGTCTCTCATTTCATATTTTTTTCTAAGCCATGCTATTTTTCCTCTCTACTTTCTCACCAATAGAAATGATTAAAGAAATATTATCCTTGCCAAAGTACTTTGTAAAAATGTCCAACTTTTATTCTAGTGCTTGTTATATTTTAAAAATTTTCTGCAGTTCATGAATATTTTTAAATGGCAATTTTGATTTGTGCTAATATTCAGATCTTTTTAAGTCCAGAAATTTTTTAAGTCAGATATTATTCTAAGTCCAAAATGTAAACAAATTAATTTTTTTCAAGTTCTAATTTCAGAAATCTTTCAAGTCTAGCGTTAAAAATTATTGTCCAGATTGTAAACAAATTACTTTAGAAATTGGACAATAGTTTTTAACTCTTAGACTTGAAAGATTTCTGGAATTGGGACTTTTTCAAAAGTTTTTCTAAGTACAAATTGTAAACAAATCAATTTTTTTTCTCAAGTCAAAAATTCTTTTAAGTCCAGTATAATTTTTATTTTCAGGTGCAGGATAAAATAAGTAGACAAAATGTATTATTTCAGATTGTAAAATTTTTATTGAACTTGCATGTATACACTGTACATTTTAATTGCAATAAAGACATTTTATTATGATCAAAACCTGTTGACTCCTTTTAGATAGGAATAATTTCTTTTTCTCGGAGCCTCTTTTAGGTATCGTTGGACTTAAGGGGTTTTTTTAGGTATATTTTTGCTAAATTTAGCACATTTTTAACCTAAAAATGACATTTTTGACCATCAATTCAGCCAAATTTTGCTGATTATTGAACAAATAATTCAACATTATGACAATTTATCTGCATTTCAACTATTCAACAACTGACATATTTACATTAACACAATATTTTCAACTGTTGTTCAACAGCTGACATAAATACATATATAACATGAAAAAATAAACCATCAAACACATTTTGCAGCTGAAATAAATTATTGAACAAGCACTTGAAGAAGTTACTTGCCTCTGATAAAAATAACTGCGACTGAGCTGTGGAAAAATTAATACAAGCATTTAGACTACAGAACAGCCATCATCAGTGGCGAAATGCCACTGACGACAACTGCTCTGAAGTCGAAATGCATGTATTAATTTTTTCACTACTCTGTCGCAGCTATTTTTATCTGAGGCAAGCAATCTTTCAAAGTACTTGTTCTGGAAACACTTAAAAAAGAAACATTTCACATTATCAATGACCTTAATTACAATTAACAATGTCTCTTATTGGTCAAGAAATACGTAAAATTGAATGCACGCGACTGATTCCAAATGGGAGCAATGTTTGCATAAATGACGAAAAAATAATGAATCTCGCAAATCGCAAAGCAATGCTTAATTGGAATTACTTAAATGCCAGGATAACATTTTTATAAACTATTCCAAGTCAGAAATAAACTTCAAAAATGCAATATTAAAATTTCATGTCATACCTATTTCAAATGTTAATAAAATTAAACCTTTATATTTGCCAAATTAATTATTGTATAAATGCACAAATTATATTACCTCAATTAGACGTATTACTGTTTTTTGAAAAAGATTAATAGCATAATATAAACAAAGATTTACTTCTGATAGCAATTTAATTTTTATAACAGCAAAGATTGAACTAAATACATTTTGTCTTTAAAAATTATCTTGCATTTAAAAATATAACTGATTAATCAAGGTGAGATTATATTTACAACATCAAAAACATATTTGTTCTAATGTAAAGTTCAGATTCAAAGCTATTATGCAAAATATAACTGATTTAATCAAAGCAAACACCCTATTTATGAAAAAATATAGCATATTCTCAAAGTTTGTCTTATATTTCCAGGTAATGTACAGTAAGTGCGTAAAATTTAACGACTTGAGGTTAATTTACTTTAAATTTAAGTAGTAATTGCATTGCGTGACTCAACTCACTATCGTTAACAAATCACAGTGCTCCTTATCGATAGCTTAACACTTTCATGGCCAATTTGTCAAATTTAAAAGGAAAATCAGCAAATCAAATCATTAAAAATTTATCAATAATTATATTTTTTAACATTATAAATGTGCAAATTGTAAGTAGTAATACATTATCATTACAAAACATTTATTTAAAAACTTATATTTGAAGAATTTTCAGATTGTAATTTATGAAAGTATTGAGTGCACGAAAAACTAAAGTATTTCATTAAATATTTGTATACAATTGAGTTATTTATGTTAATAAATTTAAAGAATTCCTTTTCAGTAACGCTTATGTTAGAATAAGTCAAAATCTCATATGGAGTTTACCAAAATTATCGTTACGATAACTTAATGAAGATATTTTAAACAACAGCCATGAAATTGTTAAGTAATCTAAAATATAACTCAACCAACAAGAGACAACGTTAATATTTACATAGAGACCAACCTGAGAATCAAAAGAATAACTACAAAATTGAGAAACAAAATAAATATCCTATAATTATTATACCAAATAGAACTGAATGAGCTTCCCACAATCTATATATATTTGCAAAAGTTTGTTTGCGTGTCTCATTATGCATGCCATAAACTATAAGACACGAATAACTAAAATTTGGTACAATTATTATTAACATCTTAACTTGATGAATGTATAAAAGGTTTGGTTAATTATAGTCAGTGCTATAATAATAATAATATAGGGGAATATAACATTTTACAATTCCACTAGAGATGCCTGCATTTCAAATTTGAAATGTTGACAGAATTTTTTACAATAAACAAAGAAGCTTCAAAGTTTATTGTATATTAGGATTAGCTATGATGCTGGTCAACACAGACATCCATGACATTTGACGGTGCGATGAGACACTATTACAACGCCAACCTTCATAACAGCCTACTTAGTTAGACAACAAACCCATACAGCGGCCGGGTTACGCAATCTTACTTTCGATACTACACAATTTATACAAGTGAAAACATTTACCACTTACTTTATTTGCTCACATTACACTGTGTTGGATGTGGTTTGGTTAATACAACACGACAAACAACAGATGAACTAACAAAAAGAATTAATGCAACGAAAAACAAAAACAGTAGAAAAGAGAATTAAAATCACACAGGAATTCAATGCTCTGACTCTTAGAACGATTCTCTAAGCAAAGAGTTTTGTTAAAATAAATTTATGTCAAGTGAATAATACTTTGTTACAATAAGTGGGCAATACCTTTGTTAACACGTTACAAATTGTACTCGACAATGCCTTATCCCCCTCCCTCCCTCTGCTGTTCCCCCCCTTATCCCTCGCTAGGCAATAATATGAATCTCCAGTCTCAACAATGACATTCGTTGTCCAGGAAACTTATCGATAAAAGTCAAAATCTGTCACATATTCGTTAAATGTGAGTAATTTCAAAACGTGGTGCATTACTTTCTGGGAAACCCTCGTACAATGTTGTGTGAGACAGACGCTCCTTTCTAGGAACCTGGTATTATCTGAATTTTTAAAGAATGTTTATTTTGAACTCCTGAGCATCCCGCATATAACTGTCCATGCGTAAAGCAAAGCTACCGTATGGTAACTGACTTAAGAAGTCACCTCTCTACTCTGCGTGCAAGGGGATTTCCCTTCTAGGAAGCGCGCTCACCTTCAATGCCCCTCTATTCTAATGGAATTCGTTCCCCTCCACTCTACATATTACCTCCGATCACTGAGGTGTAAGGTAACTTCTAGTAATTTTCAATTGCTACATTAGGCGGAACTACCTGTACTCTACATGCACGTTCTCTACCGGAAGATTAGAGAACGAACTCCACCTGACAAAAAGCATCACCTCACAAAATGAATCGACTGCGTTGATTGTCAATTTTAATTACGAATCCTCAAAATATTTTCCAACTCTTTCATTTATATCAATTAAAATATGAAAAAATTTCCCAAATAAAACTTAATTCAAGCATAGATATAATTTTTTGTTCATAATTATTGCCATAATTTGAAGTCACGATGATTTAAAACATAACCTGAGCAACGCTGGGTAAATTTGCTAGTTATTTATAAGCAAAGAACTTTGCAATACCATTTTAATTTAATTTATTCACCAGAGAACTATATAAAGATGTTTGTGTAGCATTGTAAAATAAATTCCAATAATTACTCCAAGATTTGATGCACAAAAACTATTACAGTGTAATTTTCCTAATAAACGTTTAATGTGACTAAATCTTAGAAGGATATTTTGTAGTTTAATTTACATTCTTCGTTAGAAATAATTTTATGAACTCTGTATTTATCTCAGAATCACTACAAATATGCTGTCAACAATTTGTTGTTAACATACATTAAAGTTATGGTAATTTAATGTTGTGCTTACGCAAACTGTATAATTATAAAATATCAGTTGATTACTTCGTTTAAATTAGTACAAGAGTTTAAAATAACACTAATATTTATAATGAGATTTTAAGATATAAACAAGTTAGGAAAGTGTACAACGTAACACAAATGGGTGCATTTTGTGCGTTGGAGTATTTGAAAGAAATTATTTACGTGTTTGGAAGGGAAATAGCATTATAAAGTTCTTTTCTTCATCATAAATAATCCATTTTCTTCCCATTTAAAAATATTACATGCATATGTAAGGAAATTAAACATATTTCCGTGAGATTGTTTACGTTAGCAACAATGAAGAAGTAACCATGCTAGAAAATTTCAAAGTTCAACTCAAATTACGACTCTTGTTCGATTTTCTCGCAAACGGCGACTCCTACGATAAAAATGTAGAGGAAAAGAAATACCCTGCTTTATTAGTTGCACAAGTTTTACTTGATAAATATTTTGATATGACCGATACTTTACGAGATATGAGGGAAAGTTCATATTTTATCACCAGTAAAGTGGTACCCCTGATTGGCTTACGTGACTCATTTATGTGATTTTCTTATTATCTTTGACCGTAAGTCCTTAATATCAAATTTCATGAAAATCTGCTTGGTAGAAGCAGATAACGAACATGCGGACAGACCAGATGGAGACTAATACTAATAGGCGCTTATGCTGGAAGCGAAACGCACCTGACAAATAACCTTGCATGTAATTACATTTACAGATACACATACATTACTAAAAATTGTCTTTAATGACAAGAATGATATGTTACTTATTTGTTCAATATACAAGTAGAAGGTACTTGCATTCTGTAAGCGTTTCAAGTCATTATTTATGGCTTTTGCAAAGTAAAAATTATAAACTAGTTAAATAAATAAAACAACTTCAAGTACTCATTAGAATAAACTTTATTAGACCACTGATTCCCAATGAAAAGACAAAACTGATAATGGTTTGATTCCGATGCAAATGAATTGGAATATTTCGAGGCGGTGCTTACTGTAAAAGAGAGACTGACTGATATTATTCACTTCTTTCGGTAAATTGTGATGAGATTAGCCATGAGGAAGTGTATCATCCGAAACAAAAGTACCACGAAGCCAATGAAAAGGAAGAAATCCACAGTACATTGAACCCTCTGCATACTGGACCTTGATGGAACGTACTTAGGATATAATGGACAGAATGTCCGGCGATGCAAAACAGTTAAATGACGCCACTACTACATTGTGTCTCATGCGGACCTATCACATGTGCGTTATTTGGAAGGCCTAATGAATACATCGCAACATTATAACTAACGTATATCACGGCGTATAAGTCGACCTTTGAAGCTTAAAAAAATTTTCCTAAAACTTAAAGTCGACTTATACGACAAATATAAAATTGTGAACCTTAAATTACAGATGAATAACATCGATATTTACCAACAAGGGGAGGCCATAACATTAATATTGAAATTCGTAATACCCTTTTAGGAGGTGAAACTAGAACTAAAACATCACCTATATCTCTCTGCGTTTTTGCCAATGGGCCCTTGTTTAAAAGATCTTAACAATTTAAATTCAGGTGTAAGCACGGATGCAACATATACCATTAACCTTAAGGTTACAAACAGAAGCAGCGATAGCTGAATGGGTAGAATGAATGTCTAGTATCGGATGGGCTGGGGTTCGCTCCCAGCAGCCAGCATTTTTTTCTTTCAGAAGTGGTCTGTACATATATTTTAACTAGTAAAATTGTATTATTATTATGTCTTTTTTGTATTTTTGTTTTTTTCCTCAATTTTTTGTGATTATTTTTTTTGTCTTTTTCACGTACCTTTTTGTACTTAATTTATTTGCACCTTCCACATATAATTATGATATTATAATTATAAATAAATAATAAAATTTAGAATGTTATAATCATTACTTGATTGTTTATTAAAATATCAATTCTTTAATACGACATTTATGAAATGTTTATTACGGACAATTACCTTGTTTTTTTAATTGTATCATCCAAAGTATTGTAATGCTGTAGAAGTAAGTGAGATAGAAGAGGTACACTTCGATCGGAATTAACCATACTAATTGCAAGTTATAATTATATGTGGAATATGCAAATAAATCAAGTACAAAAAAGTACATGAAAGAAGACAAAAAAAAATAATCAAAAAATATGCGGAAAAAACATTTCCTTTTTTGAAAAGGGGAATAATGTAATTATCAGAACCATCCTCACGCCTGCCAACATGCGATACTTTATTGAATTTCACCACCGTAGATATTGATTGCGATAACTAGGTGCAGTTAATTTTGATAGCATCATTAACAGCCGACATCAATCAAATCATAGGAACCATTATTTAGTTGGTCAAGCTCTCTGAGAATAGCAGTTTCTTATTGGTTGAAATTAAAACACCTGTCAAATGGAAGGCTCAAGAAGAATAGCACGGACTCGAAAAAATATTCCTATATTTTTTTATTACTGTTTATTTCTGTATCTTGTTAAAACTTGGATCGTACATGACCTTGATTTTGCCTGGCAACGATTTCATGAGAAGTATTTTTAAGTGAAACAAAGGGGGTCGACTTATACTGCGAACATATACCTAATCTAGTATTTTCAAGTTGAAAATTCAAGGTCGACTTATACATCGCAATATATGGATATATATACATATTATAATGTATATAATTACTGTATATACTCGTGTATGATGCGTCCCAGTGTATAACTGCCGTGTATAATGCGCACTCGTACTTTATTCCAAAAAATCCCGACTTTTTCTGATACCACGTGTATGACACACATCCTTGATTTTTGGGAGGTATATGAATTTTAAAACGTTTGGACTTGTCCATAAGTGTATTACGTTCAATAAGCTCCATATTATGTCTAAGAGAGACATCGTCAATAATTAAAGCGACTGAGTTGAGATGGCAGCAACCTCACATGGTAAGTTGGGCAAAGTGATGCCGTGTAGAAAACTGCAGCGCCACTGTTGCCAATCCTTTTAAATCAGACAAAAAGGGATCTATAAATTAGTTTTGATTTAAAGTGGACGTTGGTTCTCTCTTTCCTATCTCATTCTAAAACTGTTTAAGAGAAGGAATAACGTAAAAATTTAACAAACAAATCTGGAAACAGGAAACGCGACAGGTATGATTAAGTTCACACACGAGATTCTATGGGTTTTAAATTACTTACGTTGTCAATCGTAGACACTAGAATCATTTACTAAATAAAATTATTTCAATTTGCTTATTCTATGTTTTTTTTGTCTTTGATGTGTGTTTTGCGGGAAGACTATCTTGTGATTTTGCAAAAATTACAGCAATCAGCTGATGAGCTAGTGAAATGCGGAATAATTAGAGAGGATGGAATTATAAATGTATAGAAGTAATTAGGTGTTCTATACATATAATTATGTATGTATAACCTGGAGTATCAATAATTATTGTGCTTTTCCCATTAATTAACCCAAAAAGCGTGAATCTGGTGCGAGGTAGGTTCCCATTTTAAGTGCAGAGAAGTGTTACCTGTGTATAACGTGCACCCTACTTTATGACCTGAAAATTTGGTCTTCAAACAGCGCGTTATACACGAGTATATATGGTAGATACAATGTATAATTTATTGGTGTAGCAAATCCGCAAAAATTAATTGTTCCTCCGTTTGACCTTTGTGACTGGTTGAAATTGACTGACTTGCATTACTTGTGGGGTTTGTTTGTCTTAAAACATTCTTTGTATTCATTGTTACTTTCTGCCAATTTCCACCAGGGTCCGGAAAAATCTAAAATCTCGAAAAAGTATCCCAAGTTCCATTCCTAAGAATAATTCCGTTTCAAATAAGAACGCAAGGGAAAATCAATTTTTCTTATGGTCACTATAATTTATTTCATTCTTAATTATGTTCTTATAAAAGTATGCTCCTGCTAGCACACTGCAAGCACCTTTTACTAGTAAAATATAAAAATTAATACGATTCCTATTTTCCTAAATTAATTAGAAAACTCTGTGCTATTATTTCATGCGCTCTTAACAATTTGTATAAATATATAGCAGAGTAAAACACTGTCTTTCATAACATGCGCATTTTAACAATTTAAGGCAACACATACGTTTCCTTCGGATGTTTCGGATATAACAGACAGGCCTTCCCCTCCTTTTAGTCCAATATATCGAGGCTTCACTGTACGTATGTAAAGAATGCGATGTCGGACTGTGTACAATACCACGTTTTGGAATATACCATACACGAAAACGTATCAAGTATATAATCGCAAGCTCTGGAATAATAAAAATTAAAATAGTTATAACGAATCCAACGTATATTTTCAATCCTTTCAAACTTTTACAAACCTATGCCAACAGGTGCTTATAATGGAATCTTAACTTAGTACTTAAAAAGAGTTAAAAATGAAACAATCTTTTGTTATTCTAAAAGCTCCCAATTGCAAGCGCTATCTGAGTTTATATAAACATTTGAAATACAGTTGGACCTCTATAAACATCACCATTGATAATCGTTGTTTTGATCAACCCTCATTTGTCGCCAAATGGTACAAAAAAATTAAAAAGTTCCGATGCCAGTTTTGAATGAAGCAGACAAATGAATGATGATTGCACTGTGACCGAGAGAGAAAGATTCCTGGCATTGCCTCCAATTCAATTAGTGCCAATTAAACCTTCAAATAAGTGAAAGAATAGTGTTATTCGCTTCACACTTTAAGCATCGAAATTAATGCTGTAGCAATGTCAAACTTTATAGATAGCAACACAAATATTTACGGATAATTATCCAGTTAATAACTGTGTATGGGAAGCATTTCTAGCAATTTAATCAAAGCAATTGATCTTATTTAAAATCATTCGGATGCTGGAATCTTACTTTTTCAGTAAGTAAAACTATTAAACATCTATAATGCTTATTAAGGCAAATTGTCTCATGCGTAAATTTAAAATCAGATGAGAATAGGGACGTACATTATTTTTTAACAAATTGAAAGTTATATGGTTATGTCACCTTCGTAGATAATCTAAATGACAAAGAATGTTAGGCGACGGGCTACGTTTATTCAGGAGCAGCATGAAAACATTTCTTTTAGATTGATAACCTAGAACTCGCCGAAACTTATCTTCTCTTCATTGTTAATCTAAATAAACGGTTGCATTGATTGATATATGAAAAAAAGGACGTATACTTCAATAAAAAGAAACAAAGAAAATTAAAAACATAAAAGTTTGCAATCAATTACTGTGTAGCATTAATTTCCTCTCTAATTTGACTTTTAAAATACAGATTTCTTACTGACTTTGCATAATTAATTGTCAATATGCACACACAGCCTCGCCCTCAGCGAGATTTCTACCCGCTAACCTTACCTATACTGGGGAAATGCATTATCAGAGTTAAATGCGAATTATTGAGTTAAACGTGAAATATTGAGATCAACTTATTCTACACAATTCTTAATTTTTTATAAATTAATTGAAAAAACAGTGAAAACACTGTGTGGGTACAGCTAGTACTCCGTTAATTCATCAAATAGAACTTATAATTTTGTTTGTTTAGTTTACATAACAACGCTTTTACTCATTATTACCTCTGACGGTAAAGCACTATCAATTGCAATTTCCCAGGTTGTTGTTACTATCAGCATTTTAATTACTACAAATATAACTTTTAATTAAAGTTTAAGGCAATAATAGCCCATTAATTCATCAAATGGAAGAAAGAAGAAGATAACGAGGCCTTTGAATCTGTGTAATTTTTACTTATGTACCAATGACGTGAATCTAAATTGATTCTTTCGAAAATTTTAATGTAAATCTGATTCAAACGTACTTTATTGTGTCATTTTATGTTACTTGTCGCCACCTGGCACATCCAGCCACCATGTGACTAAATGAATAAATAAATAAATATTATAGAGACAGAAGAAGATAAAGAAGAACGACGTAGAAGAGAAAGAGTGAGAAGATAAAATACGGACAGATGAGCAAAGGCAAACAGCGAGAGAGACCATAAACGAAATCAGGTAACAAAGAAGAAACGAACAAACTGAAGAAGGGAGTAATATAAGAAGAAGCCAAAACAGAATCGATGCAGCCAACGGCGGAAGACGAAGAAACGACACAAACTTAAACTCAGCAATAGGAAACGGATTAGCTACTCGACGAGATGATTCACATTTAGGAAAAATTAATAAAGAATGTCAATATCGTAGAGCTTTGTTTTTTAATAACTGAGAAAAGCATAACAGATGCTGGTACGAGAAGAGCACTTCCGCAGCTTCCAGATATATTAAAACTGCCGTAGAGAGAAAATACCCCTATGTGTAAAAATACGTAAGACTAATGTAGTTTCTGCACATGCCAGGACATGAAATATATATTTAAAGCGGGAAGCTCATTAGTTCTAATTTGAAATGCAAAATCAATCACACTCACCCATCTTCTTTCTTGACATCGCAAAGCAGAGCTGGCCTGTGGAAGATCTACCATGCTGGCTGCGTTTTCAGACTTCATTCTTCGGAGGCTCGCATCTGAAACAACGACAGAACCAACTCAGAAATCTCGCACCCAAAGGATAAAAATTCTACAAAACCTTAACAATAACTTTTGATTTGAAGTTTATAAAGTAATGGAAACCGGCTAATAATGTATTATTCATACGTTTTTAAAAACACAGATTCTCATTTTATGAGGTAAACTATAATTTTTACGTTCAAAACACAATATATATTGATAACAAACCCTTAATTAATCCTACGTTAAGAGTGTAACGCCATATCTTGGCTATATTTGCCCATAAACAAATCCGTCCTTGCAAAAAATTTTACCAACTCTTCACAGAAAATGATACTTTACAACGATAAAATCACTCATTAAACATGTTATGCAGTAACAAAATGTTATACATAAGGACTAATTTATAAAAATAATTACTCCATTATACATAAATATGATAAATATAACATTTCCTAAATACATATATATACGGTAAAGATATTTCAACTATAAATCAAAGATGAACAGAGAAGTTATTTAAGATTTCCTTACCTTTGTAGATATAAATCCTCGAGGAGATTGACCAGGACAGCTGTATCACACAATAATAACAGTACATTTATTTTCCAGAAGATCAAAGTTACATGGCAAATCAATAAGACAAACTCAATCACAAAAGAAAATACAAAGTAAAACAATATAACAGCACGAGTGGACTAACGAAAAACAATAATACATCAAAACATCACCATAAATTACAATTAAGTGGCAAAGCAGGGCATACTGAATAATTACATATACAAATTCACATATCATTGTATTATAAAATAAGAAATAGTACTATTAAGGGAAATTAATTAATGTCCAGTAAGCAATGTGAAGATTACACACATTGAAACTATAAAAAACTTTAGATAATACTTCACTTCGCTTAAAGTGTCTTAAAACGTACACAAATCAAACTAAAAGTACATAATTAAAAACTGATGTCAAAATGCGTCACATGCACCACTGTTTTCGAAGAATAAACGGCCAAAATTTTGTCAAGATCAAAACTATCGACATTAAATTTCGAATACAATAAAAAGGATTAGTTTTTTACTTGTAAAAAGTTCTGGTGTAAACACATAAAATAACCAAAAGTATTAAAACACTGCTGTCAAAATGATTATCACGTGGACCAGTTTTCGAAGAACACACGCCCAAACATATATCACGATCATAACTATCAACATTAAATTTCGAATACAATGAAAAGGTCTAGTTTTTTCCTTCTAAAAAGGTCTGATGGAAACAAAATAAATTTCGAACTGTATTACGCACATAACAGACAACCCCGTCAGCCATTTTAAGATTTCTACGAAGTAACCAGAAGTAACGCGCAGGCGCGCAGGCTAACCAACATTTCCCCTTATAAACCTGGATATTAACAATTTCGACAAAAAAACCACAAAAAATAAACAATTCCTTTTTATATCTTGATTTCTCATTTTAGTAGGAACACAATTATAACTTATTGTAGCATCGATAAAATTTGCTTAAATGTTATAAATTACTTGCAGTAAATCAAATTTATTGGCATTAAACTTTTGCTTTGCAAACCTAAATTTGGATTCGTCATGGAGAGGGGTAAAAATAAGGCATTAAAATATATTTTCAGATTGCTTAATAACCGACAATGTAATTAATTAATTAATAACGAATTTTTGGTCCAAATACGTATGCGTTTTTTTGTAACATTTATTTTTCTGTAGGACGTCTTCATAAACAATTACATGGGTAGTTTCGGCGGCATTTACAAATTATGCGGAAACAATTATTAGTTATTAAAAACTATTCACGAGTGTAATTATAAGAATAGCAATTATACTCCGGAAAATACTTTCAGGTTTTTATCTTATCCATGTACTGTGGAAACCTGTGGTATATTCAATTGATACCGATAAAATATTCGTATAAATTTGAAATGTAGGTACCTACCGTAGGAACCTACTGATTTACAAACACAGATGTCCGGAACAGGTAGAAAAATACACTTGTAATTGTCCTAACTAAGATACTCTATTTAGTAAGTGAATTAGCCTTCATAAGAACTTAAGAACCATAAAAAACTCGGGTGATTCCTTCTTCACGGTAAACTTCCACCTCATTTCCTATTTGAAATCCAAAAACTCACGTAATATATTTTCAAAAAAAGCATTCGTGCGTCAATTTCCAACAAATCCTTTATCTAATTTTACAATTGTCCGACCGTCTTTCTCCATTTGTATCTCCCATTATTACAGCTAATGCCTGTCACATAAGTATATTCGAATCATCCTTTGCATCAATTTATAGAAATTTATAAAATTTTATTATTGTAATATTATCGTATATTTTATAAAGGTAAACTCCTCTCTATTATGAATTTTACACTGATAATAATAATACTCTATTTACGGGACAAGGCCTTTTCCTAAAAATACAATCAGAAATGTATTAAAAATAAGCCAAAATATTTAAACGTGCGTTCTAATACAATATAAACCATTAAAGCACAAGAGTAAGAAAAATTATACTATCGCACATAAAAATCACAAATCCTATAAAAATTATACTCAAAATCCATCTGACAATATAACAATATCGTACAAACCTTTGTATGAACTCAACATTAACGAGGATATGTGCTAGTTATAATAAGTACTTCTCTAATCTAGACATTTTTATCAGAAAGTCTGAGTATATAACATAATTATCGGCTTTATTGGGGTACTCAATAAAAGATATGTATGAATTTATAATTTCACCATTGTTTGAAATTATGTACATATCTTGAAAATGAAGGAATATATGATTGTTATCTGCCTCACTTCTTTTATAAATATATTTCATTCGTTGTTATTGGTAATACATAACTACAATTGTATAACTACCATTGTTACTTGCCTTATTTATAAATAGTTCATAGGTCGTGTATGGTAATATATATATATCATTGTATTGAATAATGAATATTTTATGCTTGTGAATGTATATGCTTTTGTATTGCTTTTTCGTTACATATATAATTTGCCATCTTGATATCAAGATAATTAGAATCAAGTGTATTTATTAAAATGTAAACCAGTTTATCCTGTAATTATTTTGTTGGGTAAACTTTAAAAATGATAAATAAATAAATATTCTAAGGCATAAAGTAAAATTATATCAGATACATGGTACTTAATAAAAATTTACCTGAATTAAAATAGACATAAGTTGGCATAAATTTCTACCACATTTTAGGCATTGCAGCTTAGTTTTAAATGATTGCAGTGATTCATTGAATATATCAACTTTATGACTTATAAGGTTGTAGTCTCTCATCATAGTATACAAAGGTAAAATGCACATATAATTTGTCCATATATGGTATATGAAAAGTCATATCTAACCTTGTATACATTAAAGGCACTCTGAGGTTTATTAAATTAAGTAATTCTGGGCTTTTAATATGGTTATTTAACAATTTATATAAAAACATAAGGCCACTATTCCTCCTTTGAATGTAAAGGAGTAGCATATCAAGTAGTATTGTCACTCCTAACATAGTAAAAAAGCAAAAAGTGTCAAAAGACTTATGTCCTTAACAACGCTTTCAATCTATTATCAGAACGTAAGGGGATTAAGGACAAAATTAGAGCAACTTAAACTAGCTATTTCTACCGCTGACTATGACGTTATCGTACTCACTGAGACTAGGCTCAGTGAAGACATAACTCTGAATTGGACTTACCTCATTTAGACATTTATAGACATGATCGCAGTGTAATTACTTCTAATAAAGTTCGTAGTGGTGGGGTTTTAATTGCTATTAAAACAAAATTGCAATCTGTAAAGGTTATAAGCCAAATTATTAATGTAGAACATTTTTGTAAACATTTGTAGTCAAGAGGCAAAGGTTTTAATTGGGGCAGTGTATATCCCCCCAGCCTCTGCCATTGATAAGTACTTATCTCATTGTGAAGTGGTTGAAGATATTGTGAATAATAACAATTTTTTGATATTATTGTACTGGGGACTACAATTTACTTGATCCCTGTTGGAACACTGACTGTGATAGCATGTCTTTCACCACTCAAGCAAGAATTATAAATGAAAGTTTTACATTACTGGGTCTTAAGCAGATGAGTACTATTTGTACAATTTACTATTAGATCTAGCTTTTTCTAATTCAGGGCAAGTAACTTCCGAAAAGGATCCATATCCTATTTAAAAATGTGTTAATCATCACCTTGATATTCATTACAGTGTAAAGTTGGCCAAAGAACTAGATTATAACAATTATCAATTTACTATTTATGATTATAGAAACTGTCATTATACTACATTGACTAACTACTTAGATACTTTAAACTGGCTAGGAATATTGTGCAATTTGGAGATTAATAATGCTCTATCAATTTTCTACTCTATTCTTTATGAAGCTATAGAACTGTGTACTCCTACCTTAACAATCAAAACATCATCTTATCCTAAATGGTTTAGTGTTGAATTAAAGGAATGTATCAAACTCAAGAAACATTACCATAAAATTTTCAAAATTACTGGGAGTAATGATGATTATCATAATTTTTCTAAAATCCGAGGTGAATGCAAAAAACATTCTGGTTCATGTTGCAAAAACAATATAAATAACATGGAAACAAATATTCCCTATAACTTAAAGTATTTCTGGAGACATGTTAAAAATCATCAAAAATTGGATAGAATACCAAGCATAATGTATTATTATGAAGAACATGTTGCAAATAATGACCACGATATTTCAAACCTCTTTGTAAGGAACTTTTCTAAGGTCCACAGTACTGTGATACCTGACACAAAGCCTGCCTTTGACATAAATTACACGTTTTCCTTTGGCAAAATGACAGTTTCAACTGAGGATGTACTATGGAAATTATTGCCTACAAATGTTACAAAGTGTACTGGCCCAGATGAACTCTCTCCCTTTTTTATTTAAAAAGTGCAGTCAATCACTGGTTTACCCACTGTTTATACTATTTAAAAATCTTTTAGCAGTGGCGTTTTTTCTGACCTCTTTAAAATTGCTTACATTACACCGATTCACAAAGATGGTGACAAAAGCAATACTTGTAAAATCAATATATGTAGTGGAAAAGGGAAAATTAGGTTTGGAGTAGCATTTAAATTCAGCCAAGCATATGAGAAACAGTAATTCTGGCACTACATGAGGAAAAATTACAAATGATGCTATTACTAAAAATAGAAAGTAGGCTGAAATTGTTTCTGCTTGTAACTTTAGGCTTTCATTCAGTTTGACATCACTTTGAGTTATCGATCAGTGATTTGCACAAATAAGATTATTTGCGGATTCAAAGATGGCTACTAAAATTTCACCAGCCACAGCTAAGACATAAGCAATAGTTGACAAGGTATTAGCTCCACATTCTCTACCTTTAATAAAAATTAAACTTGAATATGTACATCAGGATCTCCACTGATGGTAGCAATAATTTATCACGAAAAATTTTTCGAATACTCGTACAGTATTTTGATCGTCATGTTTAAGGACTCACACAAGCTAGTTGAATTGAAATGTTTAAAATGAATCAGAGGGGACTATAAGTCACCTTGTTTTAAAAACATATGATTGGCCAGAAGAGTGTATCGCATTTGGAGGGGATAACTGCAACTCCAATTTTGGTTATGTTGATGGAAATGGACAGAGCAATGTTTATGTACTCTTGTCTGCGGAAGTTGGGGAATTACTTGGAATAAAATGCCCTGCCCGTATATCTTACATAATTGTGTTCAGCATGCAAGGGATTCCTGGCTAATTGATATTGAATCAAATTTGGTTACAATTTATAATCGTTTTTCTGTATTCACGGCCAGAACAGAAACCTTGAAAGAACTTTGTGACTTTGTATCTGTAGGTTATAATCGTAAAAACAAAGCAGGTCTGAGCGTGGCCATTATGTCAGAGAGTGGCAACAAAGATAAAATGTCAAAAGATTTTAAAGTGAGAAGGAAGGTGTGTTCCGTGAGTGGATGTGAGGGACGCAGCGATGGGACAAGAAAATTTTTTAATTTCCCGAGGACGGAAAAAGTGTAAGTTAATTTATATTAAAGAATATTTTTCTTGTGAATGCTGAAGTGTTTCTGCAAGTTATAAGTGTAGTTTATAAATAGATACAACGGTTGTTTTCAGTGCGAAGATTGTCATTTATAAGCGAAATTTAGAATTTTATTTATTCACTCCGCTTTGAGGAAGTACGTTTAACTAAATGAAGGGATTTGTAAGGCGAACATATATGTGTCATTGGTCTCTCCATTTGTTAAATATGTATAGGTGGTTTGTTTGAAATATACATGAGTTTCGTCAATTAAATCTAGTGGAAAAGTTGCTGCCTAAATTATTACGTTTTGTAAATTATAAATTACATGATTTCAGCTTCAATGTGAATTATTGTATGCTTTTGGAGATTCGTTCCTTACATACTCTTTAGGACGTAGGAATTAAATCATTCTTTCTGTATTTGTTTTTAAAAAACTATGTCGATTCTTCTAGTCTTTTTGCACTTACTATTAACCTCTCAAACTGTGAGAAACTATCTTTAATTTAATAGAAACTTTTACAGCATATGATAGAATACAAAGGGCAGGTAATGTGTATATTGACATTTGCAACATTCTTATATGAGATAAAAGGAAACTGAAAATTTCATGTACAAACAAATGTGGTATGTTTCAAAGCATTAATTTAACTCCAAATATGACAGCAATTCCTAAAATGCATTTATTCCTGCTAATTGTCGTAATGTGATTAATTTGCATTTATAATTTCCAGTGTGAAATATTTTTGTATTATTATTCCTTGACCTTTTATAAAGAAATTAATAAAATGTTCGTGATTACCTTTTATATAAAACCGAGTGCACCTTTGCAATTATGTTAAGAATAACTAACTTAATGTGGGGGTATAATGGCATTATTTGTTCGATGGTACAATTTCCAATGCTTCTTAAATGAGACGGTTTTCCAATTCTTTAAGAAATTTTGTGAACCTTGCAGATTTTTTTATCTTTCTGGTAATCTATGATTATTCATACCGATTAATGTCTTTATGTGCAGGTGCTTGGAATGGCTTTCATTTTGCCAAAACTGGCAGGTTCGTGACATGTATGAGCGTGGGGGTGTGCGAGCGGTGGTCCACAAGATGGTTTAAAATTTTGTAATTTTTTTATTTTAGGGTATAATTTTCACGTCTTAGTAAATATATTTTATTTTAGTGTATAGGTTTCACATTTCTTTGTCACTGTTTTATTTTAGGGTATAGGTTTTACATTTCTTTGTCAATGTTTTATTTTAGGGTATAGGTTTTACATTTCTTTGTTAATATATGTTATTGTAGGGTATAGGCTTTAAATTTTGTAAATATATATATATGTACATATTCATTATTCAATCTTTTAATTTCTATATGCTTTTTGTTGGGGAAATTAACATAATTCAGATATTGTGCGACCTTTTATGTTGCAGTATGTACACATTTTCACTTCTTATGATTTAAAATTATCTGCCTAATATCATCGCCCTCATTAGGTTTGGGAACAGGTATTACATCATGCCTCTTAATGTTAGAGTACATATTTGGATGGTTTCTGTGTGTTGTATGCACTGCTTAGTGTATATATGTTCATTTTTATACTGTTTATTTGGTTACCTTGATATGATATTATGAACTTGTATATATGTCATGTGAAGGGTGTCACTGTTTATATGCTTGCATGAATTAACACATTTGAGATGTTGCAGTATGTACATACTTTTACCTTCCTGTGATTTCAAATTATCTAATATCAATGCTTTCATTAGCTTTGAGAGAAAGTATGATTTTATATGCATTTTGTGGCATGAACTAGCGCAATGCAGATAATTTGCAACCTTTTATTATTTAGTATGTACCTGCATACATCTTTTTTGTTAATTCATTGTTCATTATGTTCATATTACATTTTTTGTCTATGTTCAATTGCATATTTTCATGGTTTACAGTATTGTCTATAGTACTTCGTGTATGTTAAGATTTTCTTATACTTAGTCTCACTTTTTTCTGTTTGTGTAATACCAGTTGAGGATACATTTCCACATATTTTGTACTTTTCCATGTGTGATCTCTGTTGAATTGCTAATGTTTGAATTGAGATTTGGCAACTGTTTGTTTTATCTGGTACTACTTTGTAATGTAACTGTGCCATCTTTCTGAGTGTATATCGCAAATAATTTGTGATGTTTGCAAAAACCTTTTTGCAATCTCAGCTGAAATGCTACAGAATTGTTTCTCACTTAAAATACGGCATTTACTTGTTATGTGTACATCTAACGAAGCTTAAATAAAGCAATATCAATAACGTACAATAATTTTGTTGTTTTTTCAATTTTACATTTCTATTTAAAATTTTGCGATCATATATATTAAGCATTTTACGAGGAATAAATAACCTGATATTTTAAACGCGCGCGCTTGGTGCGACGGTGGTGCCATCTATGAACAAATGTAGTCGTAACTTGAACCTATTTCCCACAAGAGTAAGATGCACAGGGCTGGTCAAATACAACGTATATTTCATATTTCTGCCTGTATTAGCGCTGTAATCAGTAAAAGAATATCGGAATGCGCACACAATTTGTATGAAAAATTTGATGTCAATTTTGTTTTAGGATTTTTTTTAAATCTGTAAACTGTAACAATAAATCTACGCTACTGATATTTTGTGGGATTTATTGAAACGGAAGAAGAAACTGCTGGAGGAATATAGGAAAAAGAGAAGGATTGAAAAGTATCACGTACAAAAGAAGAAAGTATGAAAGGAGAGAACGCGGTAGGTGTACAGACAGCGAGAGAAAACGCTCGAGAATTAATATGCTGCGAAAGAAGGAATCCCGCTCAGGGCATGGTTGCTCATTTTCTTGGCAATATAATTATGTTAAACATGCGTTTGGATGCATTTTTCTATGAAATAAGTTAATCTTAATTGGAGTTATTAAATAAAAGTTCAATTCAATATGATTGGAAGTTTGGAAATTGAAGTTTTCTAACTTACTCCATTCGAAACAAAATGACTAGCTTATGTGTCAATTTAAATATATCCAAAAGAAATAATTTTATGATTTAACTATGATTATATTATAATATAAAAAGTTTTTCTGTTGCATGTTCCAGTTTACTAATATCACTTTTAATCATAAGAGGTATGAAACCATTTTCAAATCTCTCACGAATTTTAAATTTTAAGGCAGCTATCTGTTCAGACACTTCTGTCATCGTTGTTTTGTTTCCTTCTATGCATTTAACTGCAGAATGAAATAAAGAAGCTTGACAGTATATAAACTGTAGCCATAGCTCTGCAAGATCGTTCTTAAAAAATGCTTCTAAGACTATGGGACATTTGAGCTGAGACAGAAAAAATAGTTTCAATGGTTTAAATAGCTTTAACATTCTTTCAACTGCAGGCAACTTATCGCTCTGCTCGCCAACATTTGTTATATATGGGGCATTTTTTGCCATGGGACTAAACATTTGTTCGTTACAGCTGAGAATTAATAAAATGTGTGTTCATTACATCTGAGAAATTTAACCAATGCCCTAATGGAAATGTCCAAAGGACTGAGACATTTCTTTGTTATAACTGAGATTTCATTGTAGGTGTGATCGTTATAAACGAGTTTTACTGTGTCATTTCATATTATTTTATTCCATGTTCTTAATTTTTGTTTACTATAGAGATGTAGTATATAAAATTCTGAGATAGAGTGAAAAAATTTCATAGACTTTAGTCTGAAAATATTTCATGGACTATTATAGCATTTGAAAAACTGTCAATGAGAACAATCTCTGTATTTTTTTAAAAAGACTATTATTGTCTTTTAAAACATTTAAAAGTCTAACGAATTTGAAAAATTTCACTAACTATATTCTTTGAAATAATGTTTTGAATTATAGTTTTTAATAAATTTACATGGACATTAGCCTTTGAACTTTAGTCTCTGAAACCTTTTCTTGCAATCTTCAAAAAGATTTCATAGACTACATTCTATGAAAAACTTTCATATATTATAGTCATTGAAAGTATTTCTTCTAGTCTTTGAAAAAATTTCATCGACATTAATCTTTGAGAAAACTTCATGGTCTATATTCTGAAAAAAATTCATGAAATATAATCTTTGAAAATATTTCAAATGCTATATTCTTTGATTAATTTTCATGGACTTTTTTAATCTTTGAAAACATTTAATGGACTGTAGTCTTCGAAAATCTTTCATGGACTCTAGTCTGAAAAATTGCAATGACGACAATCAATGAAATTTTTTTAAAGACTGTTGTAGTCTTTATAAGTTTTTCTTGTAGTCTTTCAAAGCATTTCAAAAACTATATTCTTTGATAAAATTTTATAGGGTTTAATCTTTGAAAAAATTTCATGAGAGATAATATTTGAAAATATTTTATAGAATATAGTGTTTGTTAAAATTTCATGGACTTTACTCTTAGGAAAACTTTCATGGACTTTAGTCTGAAAAATTTCAAAAACTATAGTCTGAAAAAATTTCAAAGACCATCGACTGAAAAAATTTCATGGACTATAGTCTGAAATATTTCATGTACTTGGAAATAAAGCCCGTTTCACACGGTGCGTTTTTCCTTGATGGATTGCTTGCGTGGAGCCCTGATGGCTGCTGTGCGCGCTAACTTGCTGGAAATCCGGCTCGCTGACGGTTGCCTTGCTTACTACCTTGCTGGTTTTCGAGGTTAGGTCCTGTGCTATTTTTCCTGCGTGTTTTCCTGCTGGCTGGCGGTGTCGGCCAATCACCTCCGAGCGCTACATCACGTGATCAACACAGAGTCCACCGCACTGTCGTAAAAACTTGCATTTTCACCCGTGGTACTGACCTATCTCCAAATGGAAGGATTTCTTGCGTTGGTTTCACGCACCGTGTGAAACGGTAACCATCAACGGACCAAGCACGGCGCCCACCCCCCAGAGTAGCATGCAGGGAATCTCGCATGCTAGCCAGCAAGGGAAAACGAACCGTGTGAAACAGGCTTAAGATAAACAACTATAAATTACATTTCAACAGTAGAATTCAACATAATTAATGAAGATTCAGTCATAACGTAATATCTTCCTAAACTGGGAAACCTTTAGAACCTGTTTTGCATCTGATAACTGGAGGCGTTTTTAAAAATACGAATGGAATGATTTCTATACCATTCAAGTTAAGCATATTTCCATTGGCACCCAGGAGGTAATGCTTAGGCCATCGTTGCTCATTATTTAACATGGCGAGCTCGCTGGGTTAAGCCCAGCCCTACACCATGCTAACGCTTGCTAAACTTAAGTACTCTCATCTGTCTAGCTAAACAATGTAATCGAAGACAAAATGATTCATACATACAACCATCACCCATCACACACACACACCATCACCCATCACACACACACACCACCACCACTACCTAAAGATGTGCGCGCGCACATCCATGCACTACCATACACTACCATCATACACACACTCACACACCTAAATACTACTTCTACCTACAAATTTGACTTTGTCGCACCTGCTATTCGAAGTTTGTCGCACCTACAATTCTAACTTTGTCGCACCTACAATTCTAACTTTGTCGCACCTGCTAATCTAAGTTTGTCGCACCTACTAAACTAAGGTTGACGAACCTACTAAGCCGAGTTTGCAGCCCCACTCTCCTAACTAAGCAGCCCCACTCTCCTAACTAAGCAGCACCTACTCTCCCAAGTCCGCAGCTCCCACCCACTCGCGTAGTCCTCGCTTCCCTGCAAAAAAATCACCATGGTAGTTTCAAGAATATTTAGCACATGCTCATTTATACTATATTCTAAAATTATGTATCCATGAGCTTTATGATACGTAATTCTTAAATAACAGGACCGACTAAACGCTTACAAAAAGAAATTATCACATGGCCACATACACTTCAGGTATTGCATAAAGTGCCAGTTTTACCTATACCAAATTTAAAATTAACATCGCTACAGGCTTTATATGTATGAGAAAATTGTGAAGCCTTGTTGATTTACATCTTTTGAGGTTTAAAATCCCGAAGCAAAATTGAAAACGGAAACATTACCAACAATTTTCATCTTTGAAGTGTTTAAAAAAAATACAATTAAAAAATCATCTTCTGAAGAAATATTTTTATATTTCATTTCCGAATAAACGCATCACCAAGTCTCTGTTCGTGACGTTAAAGCACGCCGAATTTTCCCCACACGCTACAGAAGAATCTGACTGCAGTACTATTCCTAAGTGGCAAATATATACTTAATCTTAAATTTCCCAATGGGGAAATTGCAGTATCGCAAACAGAGTGCGATGTATTCTATTCAACTTACTGATTGCAGAATAAGTACAGCTGATGCATTTATTTGAAAATGAACGGGTTGAAATCACAGGCAAAGAATTCTAAATACATATATTTATAATAAATGATATCCAACACTTACGAAACTTTTTTCAACATGTAAACTGATGAAGTTGCCACATTCGGAAGAAATATATTATTTTTCGTTATATTTAAGAGATATTTGAGTACCTGCATACGTCCAGACATTAGCAAAACCAAATTTGAATTTCGCTTAAGATTAATGAAAAAAATACTTCCAACTTGAAGGGATGACGTAAATTCATATATATTAAAGAGCTATCGATCATTCGGTATTTTAGTACGTGAAAACGCCAGGAAGTTCGTATCGCCAAAAAACATACTCGTACTTATAATCGGTTAATTTGAGAAAATTCAGTAAAATCAATCAAGAACCTGAAAATTTTATGGAAAAAAACAAATATTCCCGTTCAAAGTCCTAGAGGTGGCAAGCCTACCAACAACAATACATCTGAAAATGATACAGACTTATTTCAATTAGGTTCGAACGTATGTCTCGAATGATGTCCGTGATATATTACACGAAATGACGTGTGCATTATAGATAAGGGAAATTGAGCTTACCGCGAGCGTCCGTGTCTGTCCAGTGTGGCGTTGATGGTTAACTGCAATTAAGAGCAATCATTATATTAGCAATAAATATTTTAGAAATTTCCTAAAACGGTCTATTATTCTAACGCACGATTATAGGTATTTTATCCGTCAGCGTTTGTCTTTATGAGGAGAAGTAAGGCGTCATACAGAATTATTACAAATAATTTTTAATTACCAATTCAACGTTAAGTAATAAAACATTGAATTGCCCAAGTAAAATGACTGATATACTTAAAAAATATTAAATTAAGAATTGATTATAAAGAAACATTACCGTTGCATTCAGCAACTCAATGCAACACCAAATTTGGTTCAATGTGTCTACTACTTATTTGTATCTTATGCATGGACATCAAAACTAAATCACGATATTAAAAAAGCACATAAATATAATAGATCAGGATATGCTGTTTAAAGACTTGATATACTTAATTTTCACTTTATTTCTGGCAATAACACAACAATTTATTCAGCTTCAATTCATGATAAGGCAGACTAATAAACCATAGACATATAAACTCATATTGGGTAAATCCAATATACGACAGCAAAACTATAGTCGCCGTTAACGACGTCAGAGAAATAATAGAATTTAGAAAAATTGCTAATTAATTATGATTATTCTTCTGAGGCATTTCATATGCCTGAGATCAAAATAAGACTACCATACCAACTGTGTCATCCCTCCACTGAAACCATTAATTACCTCCACTGGGAGATAACCAAGCCACACTGCGATGATACACCCTGTGTTGGAGAGGAGCTCTGTAAAAACAAATCACTATTAAAAAGGAGAAATTAATAAAAACAGCACAATTACATCTAAACGTACTTACTCCTGCATGATGAATGGTGTGTCTGGGCGTCTTCGTTCTTCACTCTTCGTGCATTCCGAAAAGAAATGCACGTCGCCAACATCACCTGTTTTCGCTCAGGGGAAAAGATATTAGCGGTACATACGTTTCGAAATTCGATTTAGCATTTATCGTGGAAAATAAACGATAATATGACATAGGATAAATGTGTCAATTGCAAAAAACATCGATCGTGTGGAAATCGTATCGTGGTTTGGGATTTTGTGTGCACACAGGGTGGGAACCTTGGCCAAGGTCGGGGCCCCGGGAGGGAGGGGGGGAGGGAGGCAAGGGGTCGACCCACCTGCCATGTCGTGGGTTAGATGGGGTGGAAAGACAGACGTAGATTACAATTATTCATATATATAACCTTAAAATACTATTAATATAATATATAATGTAATATGTATAATATATAAACGAAGTGTAGACATAATATAAAATTAACATTCAAACCGTAATTACTCGTTACCAATCCGTAATCCACATTCGCACTCTGTCCTTTAGGACGGAGTACGACGTGCACTGGTCGACGGTCCGCTTAACACTGAATCAACTCCCAGGGCGACAGGCACGTCACGATAACCAATATGGCGACATCTATCGTTGAGTGGTGGAAACTGTCGATATTCTTTTGGTATTCATTGCTTGGTCAATCACGACTATGAAAATGTTATAAAGCGAACATTTTTGAAGCTCAAAAGAGTATTATATTTTATATATTATTTTACCAATTTCCCTTTTGAGCAATTTTAAAATGGTTCGGTATGTTATAAAGTGACGAGGAAATTAGGAGATTTTCTATTTAAATAGATAAGTATTTCACATAGATGTAAACTACTCATAAGATTGTCATACATTTATTTTTATTGTATTTGCAAAATGCCTTTCCATAATTTAGTTAATTATCGTTAATTAGGCTGCTTCCAACACAGGAGAAGATGCTGCAATTATTTTATATCAATATCCCTTCTCGTCAGGAAAATCGTGCTTGCCATTTACTTGGTTATTCGTAATCTTATACGTCAACACATTCGATTCTGAAGATTCAAAAGAGTATTATATTATATATATTATTTTACCAATTTCCCTTTTGAGCGGTTTTAAAATGGTTCGGTATGTTATAAAGTGACGAAGAAATTAAGAGATTTTCTGTTTAAATAGATAAGTATTGTACATAGATGTAAACTAGCCATAGGATTGTCATACATTTATTCTTATTACTTTTATTTTTATTATATTTTCCAAAATGCATTTCCATAATTTAGCCTATTATCGTTAATTAGGCTGCTTCCAACACACAGGAGAAAATACTGTAATTTAATACTGTAATAGCCCAGGTCTGTTGGTTGGTTGATCTCGCTTTCACGATGGCCGATATAGAGCGTTTTAACACACTTCCCGAATAGGTAGAAGATTGAAATTTGGCAAGGATGCTCGATTAACATATTTTAAGGTAATGACGAAAATTAATCTCCAAAAAAGTCCTGGGTTCGACTCCTAGGAAGATATTTCCCATTTTCCGTATGGTAACATGTAAAAATCCATTTTTTGGGGTGCAAGCTTTTATTGTTTTGAAAATTAAAACTTGGATTTAACCTACGATCTTCGGTTGTGAACCATTTTGAAGAAATTATTACGAAGTTTATTATTCTGTTCATCTTTTTCCGCATACAATTCGATATATAATGATAATTAGGATGCAAAATGTCCTACTTTGTGATACATTTCTGTTTGAGAGAAGATCTACAGGCAGCAAATCCCCAAATCAATCGCATGGCTACCGGGACCTAATGGGTGAGTTTTACATTGCTGTTTATAATCTCTTCCCCCTACGTCTCCTCCGCTCATACTTCGCATTTAAGAGATCGCAATAATATAGGATAGCAAGAATAGCAACTTGTCACTGTTAGTTCTGCTTCAACCATCATCAAAGATTGGTCATGTTAAGTGAAGTGAGACTGCATCACATTTTAGTTCCGTTATATGTATTAATTAAATAAAACAAATTTTCTGTCTTTTCTCAACAAGCTATATCAACGTTTCTTGTAAATTTTGTTTTTCTAATAAGGAAAGAAGGCTTTACTTCCTGAAACTTGGGGAGATATCAATACTGCATTTCCAATCAAAAGAGCATAGTTTGAATTGCTGTTCGTTTGTCATTTTCATTCATATTCATAGAATTATGTAACATGTTAAATTTTGAAGTTTTATTCAAATGATATTGCTGCCATGAGAGTGAATTTAGAATCAATCTTTACTGATGTACAGCCAAACTGCATTTTCCTTTTAAATTGGATTCTATCAGGAGGAGATCCTGTGGAGAATTGGAGTGTGTTTGATGCCAAAGTAGCGTTGAATTCTGAGTTATTATGACTTGAAAACTGACACATTGCTGAGTGTAGATTGCAAGTACTTTTATGAACAGCCATCATGCATAATGGATTTATCACCTCTAAGAGCAACCAATATTATTTTGTGGAATTTTATTATAACTAAATATCAGCTGTGAGGTCATCCTACAAATGTAAAACTAGCTAATATCAGAATATTAGGTGTAACAATAGCCCAAGTGGCCGAGTCTCCAGAAAACACATATGTAATCAGAACATTTAGTCATTAGTACCATGAAATAGCAGATTATGAAAATTTCCAATGTTTTTCCTTGTATGAGTACATAGTTATTTAAAAAGTTAGTGTCATTAATTTAAAGAGGTATTACTGAATTCACCATTGGCCTAGAAGAATATTAGCTATCCACACAGGGTAGAACAAATAATATTTAAAATTAATATCCTTTTACACATAATATTCACAATTTTTAGCTAATTTTCTTAAAAGCCAAAACACATTATTATGATAACTTTCTGTGTCCATCTGTCAGTGGACAATCAACATTTTTTTAAAGAGGTATTTAGAAAACCCTTTTTGAATTAGATAGCTCTTATCCATCCTTGAAGTTCACTGCAATTGTACTTCTCATGTAATTCATCGTTTTTCCTCTAGGTGACTTTTGAAATGGTATTTAACCAAACTAGAAGCTACAGGAGCGAAGTTTTCATGAATGGGAAGGTCTACGTTCCAACATTGCAGGTTTCCCCCTCTGCAACTACGGATGCAAAACAGAATTCTGAAAATTTTTAATAAAATGTGCTTCCACCTGTTGCTTTAGTAAGTGTATCTTACTTGTTTCAATTTAAAAATCTGTGAATTGCTTTGGAGAAGACAGCATCTAAACTCAGGACACAGAACTTGTCATGTTTTGTGGCAATGTAATATAATGTTCGACAAAAATAAGGAAAATAATTATTATTATATCACGATAGCTGGTAAAGTTTACTAATAAGTTTTATTTCTATGTTTATGTTAGCCATATAACCAGGATTAGTTAATGTATTATAGTATGAAGGTAGAGGATGGCTAGACAATTTCCCTCAACCAAGGCAAACTTAAGGAAATTTCAAAATTGTAAATGATTTTATGTTGCCATCAGCATTCACAGAAACATATTGTGGGAGCAAGGGGAATAAAAACCAGGGTCAGCTTGACGCTATTCCAGTGATAAGACTGCATTCAGCCCTCTTCGAGTTCCTATGTAAACTGTTCATCTTCAATAATATTTATTTTATCTTCTTTTATAAAATATTCTGAATGATATGTCTCTTATTTTTCAACCAATAATTCTAGAGGGAGGGGCAAATGTGCACGGTCATGTATATAGTATTAACCCCTTAAGTCGATAGCCCAATTACATACTCGCCAAATGCAGATATTGCTTAAATTGCGATACTATCAGCATAAATGAGTCTTTCATGGGACTATATGTGTCACAGCAGTCCATCGATATGTGATCTTTCAATGGATCACCAATTTCCTGTCAGTTTGTTAGTTTTTATACTTCGTTAGAGGAAAAACATAGCGTAAGCTACACTATTTAGTAATTTAAATACAGGTTTGAGGGGTTAAGGCAATATTGAAGAAGTGATAACAAAAATTTATTCATAGACTCGTAGATATAGAATTTATTTCATTTTTAATTTATTTATTTTGCTGTGAAGAGGATTTTTATTTACATAGAAGAAATAAATATTATAGCGCTAATACTAGCAAAATCTAAGTGTCTCTTTGTTAAAATATATATACATATATGTATATGAACAAATTTTAAACTCTTTATTTCAATTTCAATAAAACCTTTAGCTTTTAATTGGCTTTCCCTCAAATTTTAGATAACACAGAGCATGATAACAACTGTGTTCTTAAAGTACTAGTGAGTGTGGTGAAGTAAGAAATTAATAATGAAGAAATGATAAAGGTTCAATAACACACAATGTGATTTACTGTCAAAATTGTTGATTCTATGCTATTCTAGTAGAGTATTCTTTCAAACTATCCGTCAGGTTCTAATACTCTAATGCTTATATCAGAACAGAAATATAATTAACTTGAAGTTGCTGCAATTTTAGAGTTAAAGAACTGGTGTGTTTAAGATTATAAAATGAAATATAAATCTAAAAAGATTTAAGGTGTCTTCTTATTTCGCTTAAAAAATGATTTTTTTCTGACAGAAAGTTTCAATTATGGATGAAGAACCTTCGGAAAAGGGCGCGCTGGCACCCCTCCTACGGGCTCTGCAGGTATCCCTCCGGAGTAGACTACAGCTACACCATGCTATCCTGGTCCCCACGCTACCGTACGCGTCTCCTGCTTGGAGTGGACGTCTCACCAAGGCCTCGCGCCGGCGTCTCTCCATTGCCGAAAGGCGTTGCCTGAGGTCTATCCTCCGACTTGGGTGGGTCATATCCGATGAAGACACCCACGATATGGCTGGCGTCCCTCCCCTGGAAGCAAGAATGGCTGAGGTGGCCCGGAAATACTACGCGGCGCTGCTCCTTAAGGATTCCCCGGGGTTCCGTCTCCTAGGAAGTAACACCTGCTCACCCTGGGACCGACATCGTCGCCCGAGGTCGGCTACTGAGTTGGCCGAGGACCTCCCCCCGCCGAAGAAGCGGAGGACAAGATAGGGCAGAGGGCCCTTCCAGAGGAGGATAAGTGCGGACGTTGGCCTGCACCCGCACGCAGAGGCACAGAGGAGCCAGTAGTGCGAGGAGGATGAAGGGAATGATGGCCTTCATCCAAATTTAAGCTCATTTCCATTTCCCCAACCTGGGTGTCCCCTGGCAGTCTCCTTGCAGTTCCCCAAGGCTGGGGGTCCCGTTAGCCAAAAACAGTATTTATAGTCACTAAGGGGTGCCCTGAGGCCTACCCAGCATTCCCCTTAGCTGGGTATCGGCGATACTTGACCCAGCAGTGCCCTTGCGACGTAGTACGTGAAGCGGCGAAAATTCGTACTATAATATCATACAATTCGTACTATAGTATAATTTTCAGTAACAGTTCTTAATCTGAAATGTTCATATTTAACGATATTAAAGTCATTTATCATCAAATATAATTCTTTGTAACATTTCATAATCTCAATTATTCACATTAAAGTATATACATATAATGAAAACTGCTTCATCTTTTCACAGCATTTTTCAATAATATCTCCATTTTAATACTTGATTTTCTTTAAAAACTGAATCATATCACATTTTACGAAATTTACACCGGATTATATTTTATAAACAAACTAGCTGAAAGTATCCGGCGATGCACGGGTTAAATAATTGTTTAATCTTACACCTTTGAAAGGGGTACCTACATTTACTACTTTCCACCAGTCACTCACAATTCTAATAAATTTGAAGCAATGGTAATGTTCAGAATGAAAAATGTAAGTTAACCACGTCATGCAGGAATTGCAGTGTGCATGAAACCCCTAAAGAAATTTCTCAGCTTATGGCTTCATATCATGAAAGTCTTTCTGTGCATTTTCTCCTAGCATGTCTGTTGATCAAGTACAACTGAAATTGAAACATTCATATTGTAGTATTTTACAAAATACAGTAAACCCTTGCAGTTCTCAAGGAAACATAGTGAACGACAAGACCTTGAATGAGAAATAAGGAGTAAGGGACTTGGGTTAGCAGCGCCTATTTTTTGTTAAGAGATCACCTTTTGTGACAAACATATACATAATCCTAAATCAGGGATGGATGATTAACTAGTTATCTATAATATAATCTAGACACCATCATCTCACTGCATGACACTTATGCATTGGTTCAAATTCCTCCAATCACATTTAAACTTAATGAATAATCACTTTGTTATTATTAAAGTAGTTTATAAAGAAGCAAAATCATTAAATGTTTAAATTATATTATAGTGTCTTTGATTAAACTAGCTAACAGAGAAATACAAAATGAAACCCTGTAGAAGTATTGTTGTTAAATTCTGTTAATAGAACTGCTGAGAATGTTGAAGTATGATATATTGTTATACATGCCTCAGCTCTGCCTATTTAAATACAAATTTGAAGTTTTGCTTAAGGAGGTTTTATACCAAGGTGATTGGGGACAGTGATCTGATTTGACGGCAACTGAAGTTGCCAACAAATCACTGTCACCAATGTATTTATATTAAAGCAACTGATTTTTGATGGTGATATATTTATTTTTCCCTAGTATCAAACATGTCCTAAAGCGAAGAGGATATACTCCTTTACTGCACATTACGATGGCAGCATCGCCGTAGTAAGCAGAATGATAGAAGATTTAGTATTCACCCACTTAATATTTTTAATTTGCCACATAGCTCTTTTATATTAAGTCGTGAGTTAAACCAACAACCTAAAAAATTTCACTTGTTTTAGCGAATGAGCAAAGAAAAAGGAGACAGGGATTACTGTTTTAATAATATGTTTTTGGAAAGCTTTATCCAATGTTCTACGAATATGAACTCGTATTCAAACACCTTTCTTGAAATTGCCTACACTCCAGGGGCAAAAAATGAGTGTACCTGTTTAGCTGATCTGAAAACTTGTCACTTTACCCAAAAGTAAAAACAAAAAGTACGGCTTATAAAGAAGTACTGGACCCTACATTTTAAAATATTATTATTAAAATTTACTTAAATTTGTATGGTTTTCAAAAAGAAAGTAAAATGTTAAAGAAAACGTTTTTAATAATAAATAAGAAACCTGCTAGTATATTCATAATAGTAATACTTATTCTGTTTAATTACGGTGTTGAAAGTTTCAGCATTCACATACAAGAATTAAATTTTTACAATTTTTTCACTTAGGAAATATCCTGTCCATGCTGCTGTTTCGGAAAAGAAAATTTTTAGTATGCAAAATTTGACAAGCATAGATTATTAGGCTAAAGTTTAGGCTTTAAAAATGTCTTTGCTTTCCTTACAGCATAAGTGGAAGCGAAATTATAGACACTGGAAGTTTAGGTGACTATATTTTTGAAGGTGATAATAGGCGACTGGCAGGTGAATAGAATCATGGGTGATCGGCAGGAAAAGTCACTCAGTGACTAGAGTTGCCGAGTTGCTTCCAATTTGCGTCACCATCACATTTCCGTCAACTTGGTATAAATGGCTCCATTTAAATGAATGTGTTGTCCAAGAACAACTGAAGTTACCTTAAAATCACAATCACATCACCGTCACCAAACACCTTGATATAAAACCTCTCTTAGAGACTTGAACCTATTTTGTATGAATTCCTAAATCAGATGACTGTCTTAGAACATATCCTTATCTCATTCTTTCATTTCAATATTTATGATTCACTGCATTGATTGTTTCATGAAAGTTGAATTTTAATCTATGAAACTAGCCTTACAATGTTAAATCAAGCTTAAGAAAAAGACCAAAACATTCAATTGAAACCGACAAACAATGAACTAAAATACTGGCAAATCAAGTTGTAAGAAAATGAGCGAGGTATGTTGATGGCATAAACTAACATAACACAAAATGCTTAATTGGAATATTCAAATGTAACAAATTACAAATGCTGCACTTTCTGGATGATTTGAATGCTCATAATTCTCCTGTAAAATTGTAGTTAATTTCCAAAAAGAATAACAATACATCTAAATTCAAATTCTAAAGTTACTATTTAACAATGGCTAGAATTGAGGCACAAAAATGGCACTGGGACAGGCATGCCTATGTTCTCAATGGTATCTATTTTCCAAAAAAGCCAGTCTCATATGCACTGAATACTAGCTGGAGCTTATATTACCATTCTTCTATGATGCTCTTGTTCATAATAATGGGATTTCAGGCAAGCCCATTTGAAAAAGATGCTTTTGAATCAATGCAACATCTTTTGACTAAACATTGGTCAGTAAGGAGGCATTTTTAAATTAGATCACAATAAATGAATTTCAAACCATGTAAACTGCATAAAAAAAAGGGTTAACTGCACATTTAATTCATTAAATATTATTTTAATATATACTCTTTCTTTTCAACTAGGTAGTTCAAAATTTAGCTATAAGCAAGTCAAACTCTTAGTAACATTTCTTATTAAAAGACTGACATCTAAATGGAGTTTTGAAGCCACCACACTGTCCTTGGATAACAATATTTAAAGATATTATTTTATCGTAGTTTTTATATCTCAATGTGTTTTGTTTGACTCTAGTTTCAACAAACCTGTCCTGCTAACCATTAAGGCTGATAGCTGGGTCCCTGAGGAAGGAATTATTATGAATAAACATATTTCGAATAAGACTATTACTTGCATGCCATTCAAATTTTAGTCCTCACTTAATGTGGCACTCTAAGCTAACAAAATTTATAAAAGCCTGAAAATTTCTTCACCTCCAGTGCAGCTTTCCTTTCCTCCTCTGCTGTTGACAGATTCTGAAAAAATAATCAAAATACATAATTAATTAAAATTGACAGCCATACTAACTCATTGCTACCATAAAAGCAAGGAATACTAAATTAATTTATAGTGAACAGGAAAAACATGCTGTAGTCATGTTTACCAAATTTATTATGTTTGAATAATCGCATTACTCTTTCAAAACCATTAAAAATTGATGTTTTATTATATTCTGAACCATCTCCTGAGAACCTTTTGCAGGACACTGTTTGATACATAAATAATTAAAAATAAGCCTCGAATATATATGCATAACATTTTCTCAGTCTAGGTGTACAGTTATAATTTTCAAATCTCAGTAATAACCATCCCAACCTACTTCATGTCTCAATGGTAAATTTAATGCAAGTCAATATTCAAACCAGTGCTCAAAATGAGCCGGAATACCTCTCTGGCTGGTCATACGAACCGATGATACCCTTCCGTTTCGTCAGACATTTAGAAATGCTGTCCCTTATAAAAAGCGTTCCGTTTTGTAAAAATTTCCATTCCACTACCAATACAAGCGTTCCGTTGTGTAACATTTTCCATTTCAAGCACTGATTCAAACAGCCTTGGCCCTCTGAAACGCTAACAACAATAGGTCATTTTATTTCCAAACTATTCTTTTATCAGAGTTTCCCAACTTAAATTTTCTACTATCATGGAAATCCATTCAAACATTAATTGGCTGAGAATAAGAGCTTCCTCTTGATTGAAAAGTGTAGTTGACATAGCTAAATTATTTTTCAATCTTAATCAGATAATTTGATGCAGCAATGCTAAAACCACATGGATTTTAAAATTAACTTTTTCATGGGACTCCAAGTTTTAAATAATGATACTCAAATTCAAGAACAAACACTAAAAAAAAATGCTTGCCTCCAATATCACCAATAGCCACAGTAAGGTTACAAAAAAAACGTGCATTTAAGCTACAAAAAATCCATCTTCAGTTGTAATACACCATCGGTTAATTTAGCCAAAATGTACATGTTTTTTTATAACCTTGTTGGGGATATTGGAAATACCTGAGATAAGTATTTTTTTCACCCTTTCAATGCTGAGCTGAATGTTTTGGCAGTATGTGCCATTTTGAAAACCATTCTCTTAAAGTCAGGAGTTTTCGCTATTCTCTGTAAAAGCACACTGCTATAATATGATGCAAAACTAATTTGCTGAGGTGAGACTAAGCAAGTGACAAATCTTTTTGTCAATAGCACTGAAAGGGTTAAAGTGCTTGTTCTTGAATTTTTTCTGCTACAAGACAAGCTCAATAATTTTGTTGAATTAGTGACAGCCAAAAACAAAATACTTTTTGAGAATACAAATGACTAAACTTTACCAATACATTTATAGCTATGGTTTGATTCTTTGTTAACTACCATAATGATTTAAAAGTTCAGCTCTCAGAATCCATTTTCCAATTAACACTAACTTTTATTATAATTCTTTGTTTTATTGAATTAATGAGCTTAAAATGATTTTTGTTGACATTGTATTGAATGTCGTAAAATCTTGGGGCTAATGAAGTAAAATAAATACAGAATAATTACGACGATTACACCATCCGCATACCGCTACACCGTCAAATACAGCCCCTGGCAACTCAACGGTTTTCAGAGTTTCAAGTTACGCTCATCTTTGTTGATAGGTGTCACTGCAACGCCACCTAGATAGAAGGCCTGACGACGAAAATGTGACGTCATAACCCGCAGGCTTATGGCAACGCATACGCGCATCGCAGCATTGTTGCAATAATTTTTCAATAGAATATTGCATGCAACAAATACTATTTTTTTCATTCCCTCAACAAATGAATGATTTTCCTCACAAATAATTTCATTTAAATGGTCATCCCCATTCAAAAGATTTATTACATGATTATGAAGAACTAGCCTATGATTAGGAACATCTAGAAATTTTTCCTCATCTACACCCCCTACTATTTTATTTAAGACCACATATGTATACCTATACCACAGCATTTACTGTAGCTTCCCTTAGAAACAATAATTTTCCTTGGCTTATACAGCTAATTAATTCATGGTCTTCATTAGTTTCCAAGATGTTTTCTTGTACATACATACCAATCCCTACAAGATGGACAATTTCTCTTCTTGAGCAACATGCGAGCACAATAGCCACCAATATATGTTAATACTGGTAAATATTCTTTAACACTTTCTAATTCTACATATTCAACATTAATATCTAATTTAAGTTCTGTTTCTTGTGTCTCTCCTACCTCAACTTCTATATCAACTTCACTTTCTTTGAAATCACTTATAGAAACAACTCGATATTTCCTAGAATTTACACATAATGGTAAAACATTCTGCAGTCTTAACTTAGTCTCACTCTCATAAATCTGTCTAATTGATATATGATAGTTTGATCCAGATAACTGCCTATATTGGCCAAACCTTGCTTCCAAGTCATCAGTTTGTAATTTACCAGGCAGCACATAGTTCATTTTAAGTTCCTTCACACAATAATCATTAACTTCCATTAAAGCATGAGTAATGTGTTTGAAAGCAAGAAGGGTCTCTTTGGATAGCTTGCCAATTCTAACATCCACATCACTCCACACCTCTAACCAATCATAAACTTTTCCCAAATATTTGTATCCTTCTGATTCCATAGTCATTGGCATCTGAAAATAATTGTTTAATCTTACACCTTTGAAAGGGGTACCTACATTTACTACTTTCCACCAGTCACTCACAATTCTAATAAATTCTGCAGTTTCTTCACAGAATTTAAAACCTCTTCACTCACCCAGCAGTTTCAGAGCCTGTACAATAGTTTCATTGAACACTTGTAAAACAAGTTTAACATTTTGCTTTTCAATGTTAGAGGGATACAGAGCCTTCATAGTTAAGGAGTACCCATACTTGATTAAATTTCCACATTCAAAGGAATAAAGTTCTTTAATAGTATCGAATGAAGCAGTACCAACATTTTCAGGATGTTCAAATCTTGGGTAAACAAGAATCTGTCCACTTTTGGTGCTTAACCAGTTATTTCTTATGCATTTAATTATATGCACAGCATCAAATAAAAAGAACAGAGGTCTAGAGCTATCGCTTGGGTGGGGATACAATATATTTAATTTATTCTGGACAGAAAATTTAGAAACTGCTTTTCTATTAATTGCATTATTGTCAGAAACTACACAAACAACTCTGTATCCTATTGTCTCTAATTCAAGAACTATTTTTTTCAATATCTGAAAAACATCCTCAGCACTTAACATATTAACAGGTAGAATATGAATCACCTCTCAAAACTTGACAACAAACTGGAAAGCATAAACACATGCAGTTGTTGCCACAGAAATCGAATTAGGACAAAATCCTACTATATTACCATGTTTGTAATCCACAAATGGCTTCAAATGAATTTCGTCCATCATTAAAGTGACAAACTTTTCAGATTCACTTAAACTGCAAATCATACATCTCGCATAAGAAAGGAAATGGTTTATTTCCTTCTGGGGACTAAAATTATAACTAGAGCACAGTTGACGAATGGTTGATGGATGAGGAAGAAGAAAGAGACTGGAACTTCTCACAAATTTGTATGCATGTGGTGAAATTGTATAAAACAAACACGAAAAAATCAAAAAATGACAAGAATATCTATAATTACTTAGATGGCAAGGCAGGAGTCTTAATTTTTCGACCAGGAACTTTATTTTGCTTGAATTCTGGGTTGATTCAAGAATTTTTAAGGTATCAACTAAAAGTTCAATTTTCATTTTATCAAAATTACTGTCTGGATGGCCTTCTTGATCAACCAAAACTTCAACCTGATTCACCAAATCAATGATCACACTGATACTGTCAACTTGAATGGGAAAACTGTATTTTCCAACCCTTTTTAAAGGTGACGATTTCACGTATACATTCAAAAATACATTAATATCAATCACTATTGATGCACTTATGATAGGGACTGGATCCATAAGAAAGTCACATAATATAAGCCTGTCAGATTTTGCAAATAATGAGAATCTACCTGTGTTTACATACAGTCTTATTTTCTCTTCCAGTTCCTTCAGGTTACCGAACCTTCTGCTCTCCTCGTACTTTTTTCTGTCTTCTTGACTACTCTTAATACACCTTCGGAGTTGTTCCATCTCAATCCTGATCTTCTTCTTATCAGGGCTCTCATGAAATGCAGAAGACGATGAAGCATAGGAAGGGCAAGATGGGAAAATTGTTGGCACAGCACCAACTTTCAGTCTAGGATTTGGTAATTTTGCTGTAATCAGTCGTCCAGATTTTTCATCGTACATTGAAGTCTCCCACAAAATATCTTCCTGTTGGAAGTGTTTTATGCATACCTGTTAGTAATAGATATTGAATAAAAGGGGAAAGGATGATGACAATATTCGACATCTTTAGCACAATGAGTTGGTTAAACTCACAATGAGTCCACAAATCAAACAATTCCAATTTATGATATTATGTACTTACTCTGGAACTTGCTGTTGGAGTAAACTTCGCTCTGGAAATACTCCTCACCCATTTTCTTCGCAAATCGGCCTCTTTCGGAAAACGGACACATTCTCGTTACCGGCATAATTACCTTTGCAACCAACTACTGAGCACTTGAAAACCATTCCGAAGAAATAGTTTATAAATAACCTAACCGTAAAGAATAAAAATTCACTAGAGAACACTAAAATAGCGTCAAAAGTCCACTCCTCGTTATTCACAAAACAAATCACCTCGTAGTCGAACTCGCTCTGATTCGTAAATGGCGGCCTGCTCACCGTGACGTCACGACTTAGAACCGAGTTCGCCGTCAGGCCTTCTATCTAGGTGGCGTTGGTCACTGGGTGCGCTTCAAAATGAAAGTGGGGGAGGGGATGGGTCTGGGTGTAATTCTACGTCCAGGAAGAGTAGGGTCGTGAACGGGTAAGTAACTTTCCGTTCGTAATTCGCAAGAGATTTACGTCGACCTCGTGTTACTGTGATTGATTGTCGGTTTTAAATGCTTTAGTTAGAATTAAGCGAAAATTTAATTGTCGGAACGCCGCATCGGGGTAGCATCATCGCATTAATATTACCGTTCAATTTTGTCTCAAGGTCATTATTTCTTCTGATCCTTAGTTCATAGCTTTTGTGAAATTATTTCTTAATTAAACGAAATGGTTGATCTCTTCACTGAATTTTATGTCGGCATAATCTTTACATTAATTAGGAGAGACCTTTACATAAGATATATGTGGATCTATGCAATTATTTCCTTGGTGAAAGTTAATCACGTGTATTTTGGGTGAACTGAGTCAAGTTGAGACATGAATATGGTTATTAATTTGTCGAGTGGTTGTGTAAGCGTATAGTTTGAAGGTAAAGGTTCGTTTTCTATCAACTTTGATTTTTAGAAATGATATATGTATACGGTGTTAGCCTATGATCAGATTGGCCAACGGTGGGAGTTTGATATGAGTTTCTGAGGTAATCCATCTCATTTTCGTGTATTTTAATCTCGTTAAAGCGTATGTTTGATAAAATAATAATATTTTAATGCGCAACTGAAAATATATTGATAAGGTTTTCTCCTAATTATTCAGTTTTCAGACAGAATTCTCCGTGTGCAGCTGTATTTGATTTTGGCAACCATTATCGAGAAATTCATTCAAAGCAATGCTGTATTTCGTTTATTGAAATGATATTAATTACGTAATCAATACATACTAGTGTCATGGTTTTGAAATAAGTATTAAGCTTAACTTAGCAACTTAAGGAATATAAGTCTTATATTTTACAAATCTTGGAATTTGAGTTACAATACAATATTTTCGAATATTATCGGAGTGATTTAGCACGAGAGACACTACATAATGTAATCAGGTTATCAGAAATAATATTCAGAATTAAAATACAGTAGGTACATATTTTAAGATTTCATTCTCTTGTTTCAGAGGAATGTTTGCAGAAGACGTCACAGAACAGCTGTCATGTTCCCTTGTGTGATATCAAGAAATACATATTAACGGTGAGTACAATCTTTTAAGTAGTTTGCCAATTGCATTTGTATTGGTTGTTACTTGAAGTTTCCAGTGAGAATTATCGACGTATTTTACTGAATAGATAGGATAAATTTAGTCGTGTAACCACGCATGTGTTTTAATTGCGTCTATATATGTGCAGTACTTATTGTACTAATTTTTCCATCTATTAATGGTGAAAGTGTAGTAACTTAAGCTTACATTGGAAAGTGATAAATCTCAATTTATTTTAAGTGAATATTTCATTGAGAGAATAAAATTGATTTTATAATTTCGACTTTGAAAGGTTTGTTAATTATCGTTAACATAAGTGTTATCAATGCTTCAATTTTTGGCATATTTTATGAAATACTTTGTACCTGGGAAATTTTACTTTTCAATCTACTGACATCCATTTCAGCATAAATCAATTAAGTATGCTCTATAAACACGAGATGATTTCATAGAAACAAAATTATTACTTTGTAGTGACAGTGTAACGTGAAATGTTCATTGACTTTTAACTCTTTGGTGAGGTGTAAACTAATGTTGAAATTATGGAGACATTTTGAGGAAAGTAATTAAAATATTTTGCTTGGAAAAGGCTATCTATATGGAAATTGCTAAAGCAATCAATGAAATATTTTGAGGAAAGGGATTTCTTAGTCAAAGTTAGTCGAATTCTTGGAATACATGCAAATTTTTGAAAAGTTTGCTATGCTAATGAAAGTTTATCGTGACAATTGGTTTTTATTCTGTTTATTTCCACCGGTGGTTGGCTAATCATCAGTTGATCATGCAAAAATTGTACAGGATTTATTCAGATACTATTTTAGTGCATTTTATTTTATAAATATTCAGTCAATCAAATCAAAATAGCAATTAAACTGTAAGAGATAGAAGGCTGAAATGTGGTTATGCCATTTATTACTATGACAAAGGATTTTATTTTAATGAATAATTGAAAGTATATTGACAAGGTTTCTTCCCAAGTATGTATTCAATTTTCGGGCAAACTCCTGTCTAGACTTATTAAATGTTGGAAACCCTTTACCGAAAAATTCATTCAAATCAATGATTTATTTAGTTGATATTCATTTCCGTAATCAATATATGGTAGTCAGGTGGTTTTGTAATAAGTATTGAGCTTAACCAAGCCACTTAAGTAATATAAGTCTTTAATTTCATTACAAATCTTTGAATTTGAGTTACAATAGAAAAGATTCCAATGTTACCTCAGTGATTTAGCACGAGAGACATTACATAATGTAATCTGGAATATTATTCAGCATGAAATTACAGTATATATTTTAAGATTTTATTCTCGTTTCATAGGAATGTTTGCAGCAGACATCACAGGACTGAGCTGTTATATTCTCCTGTGTGATAACAAGAAATAATAACAGTGAGTATATTCCGTGTGTTTCTTTTAAGTAGTTTGCCTATTGCATTTGACATATTGGTTGTTTTGTGATACTTTTGTTGGCTGTTACCTAAAGAAGTTCCCAGTGAGAATTATCGACCTATTTGAATGAATAGCTAGGAGGAATTTAGTCGTGTAACCATGCATTTGTTTTTTTTACTATATGTTCAATACTTATTGTGCTAGTTATTCATCTATTAACGGTGAAAATGTAGTAACTTCAGCGTATATCGGAAAGTGATAAATCTCAACATCTTTTAAGTGGATATTTTGTTGATAGAATAAAATTGATTTTATAATTTAGACCTTCAAAGATTTGCTAATTATCGTTAACATAAGTGTTATCAACGCTTCAATTTTTGGCATATTTTATGAAATACTTTGAGCTGGAGAACTTTTACTTTTCAGTCTACTGACTTCCAATTCAACGTAAATCAATTAAAAATATGAGATAATTTCATAGAAACAAAAATATTAGTTTTGTAGCGACAGTGTAATGTGAAATGTTTATTGGATTTACTCTTTGGTGATGTGTAAACTATTTAATGTTGAAATTATGGAGACATTTTCAGACAGTTGAAAGTGATTAAAATACTTTGGAAAAGGTGTCTGAACGGAAATTGTTGACACAATCAAGGAAATATTTTAAGGAAAAAGTTTTATTAGTCAAAGTTAGTCGAATTCTTGGAGTACATGCAAATTTTTGGAAAGTTGCTATGCTAATGGAAGTTTATCGTGACAGTTGGTTTTTATTATGCTTATTTCCATCGGTGGTTGGCTAATCATCAGTTGAGCATCAAAAAATTGTAGAAAATTTATTCAAATACTATTTTAGTGCATTTTATTTTATAAATGTTCAATCAATCAAATCAAAACAGAAATTTAACTGTAAGAGATAGAAGGCTGATGTTTGCGGGGTATGTCATGTGTTATGCCATTTATTACTATGACAGAGGATTTTATTTTTGGTGGAACTGGTGTGCGACAAGAGGTCCAATGCTTTTTAAAATGTGAAACATATTTCATAGCATTAACATAACGATTTTTATCTTATTAGCCTGTTATTTACAAAGTATTAAAGACAATGAATAAAGAAGTGAGATCAAGTCAGAAGCGATAATGTCAGTTTTTACCTCTTTAAGTGCAGTCTTGTCACAATGCAAGCTTTAGGAAGATTAGAAATATTTTCTTACTATTCTTTGGCTTAAAATTCAATTCTGAATTCATGTTCTTTGATCGGTTTTAAAGGTAAAAACAAACTGTAATTTTATCCAATATGACAATGGTTTTAGGTTGTATTATAGATATAGACATTATAATAAATGCTGTGATTTGTCGATAATTTCCAATTAAGAGTACATGGAATGATTTTTATAAAGTTAATTGATCAATTTAGTTGATTTTATAGCATAAATTAAAATGAATATTGCTGTTAATACTTGAAATTATTAACAGATAATATTTAATACTTGTCAGTAGTTAAACCTCTGTATTAATTTCCATATTTCCTACCTGTTATCACTAGTCTATTTATCATTTTCGGGAGTACTTGATCGTCCTCGTATTTCACTGTTCTTATAATCCTTCCTCTGATTTAGAAATCTCCCATGCCTTCTAACGGTTCCTGCATTAGCCTCTCTCCATATATATTGAATAGAATCGGCGATAGACAGCAGCCCTGTCTTACTTCTCTACCGATATGTACTCCGCTGGTATCCGCATTCTCCAACCTGACTTTTACCAGTTGATTTACGTATAGATTATCGATCAGTCTCCTGTCTTTCCAGTCTACACCTATATCCTTTAATATCCTCATCAGCAGTACCCAATTTACTCTTATCAAAGGCCTTCTGCCAGTCGAGGAAACATACACAGCAATCTTGACTGTATTCTATTGCCCTTTCTGATATGATTCTCACTACACCGATAGCATCTCTGGTTCCTCGTCCTTTTCTGAAGCCGAATTGATCTTCCCCTAGCATTTCTTCGGCATTTTTCTCTAGTCTTTTATTAAGAATCCTCGTGATGATCTTCGAAGTGTGTGACAGTAGCGATATCGTTCCGTAGTCCTTACACTGCATTGCCTTTGGCTTCTTCTTTAGAGGGATCATTGTCACATCTAAGAAATCCTGAGGCCTCTTTCCCGAGTTGTAAAGCTTGTTAATTAGTTTCGTAATCACTTTTAGTCCTTCCGATCCCATGACTTTAAGTACCTCTGCCTGTATTCCATTGCTGCCTGTAGCTTTCCCTTTATCCAGTTCCAGAATTGCCTTTTGTACTTCGCTTTCCATATTACTTGTTCCCAAGTTTGTCTTCTTCAATGTTATCCTCTTCTTCCGTTCTATTTGTGCTGATCCTGCCTGCTTGCTGTATAGTTCCTTAATGTATACTTCTCATACCTGTGCTACATCCTTTGGTTCTGCGACTATTTTTCCATCTGCGTTCATAATTGCTTTACCACAAATCCCATTAGACTTCTAATCTTCTAACTCCAGTGCCCTAGCATACATCATATCATACCGTCCTAACTTCTCAGTTGTATTTCCTCACATTTTCCTTTTATTCAAATTTCCCTAGCTTTATCTGTTACCCTTCTCGACTCATTGTTTGTGCATCTATAGTTGGCTCTACCTTCTTCACTGTTAACATTTTTTTCCATTTTTTTCTCTTATCCATTATCTCCAGCATTTCCTTAGTGATCCATGGGTTTCTGATTTTCTTCTCTTGTTTCCCAATCTCTTTATTCAAGGTGTCTTTGATGCTGGCTTTAATTTCTTCCCATTCTGTATTCACGGTCTCTGGTTTGTTTTCCAAATTTCTAAGGCGACCTTCCGACTTCATGCTGAAAGCATTCTGCCTTTCTTTCAGTTTTTTTAGGTCCCAAGTCTTTCTTTCTCTTCTCGTTTTCCTTATTTGTTTCAGCTTTGTGGTTACATCGAGTATTAGAAGGATGTGATCTGAATCAATGTTTGCTCCTGGTAATGTCTTAGTATTTTTTATGCTGTTCCTGAATCTTTGTTTTACTAGGATGTAATCTATTTGGCATCTCATTTTATCTCCTGGGCTTTTCCAACTGTGTTGTTCCAATCTCCCATTATTGTGCAGTTCTACTTCATAAATGTCATTCTTTTGCTCATACATCTCCCTGATTTATTCTTCTTCAATAGCGGTTGTTGGCATATATACCTGGATTATCAACATGTTAACTGGGACAACTTTTAGCTTTATTGCCATCAACCTATCGTTCGTTGCTGTTATTTTTGTCACGCTATTCATCATATCTTTTAAGTACCAGAGCTACTCCCCTTGCCTCACTATTTCCTCCGGTGTAAACTACCGTGAATTCTTCCGAGCGGATCTGCCCTTCTCCTTCCCATCTGACTTCGCTCAGCCCTATGACGTCAATCCTATTTCATTTTTCAGGTTCTCTAGCTTTTCTGCCTTCCTCGTGGTTTTTAAATTCCAAGTATCTTTGCATAAGTTACCTTCGACAGTTGCTTTCCTCAAGGCAGTCCATGCCCGGAGATCTGATTGGGGGACTATTTTACCTCCGGAATATTATATTATATAATATAATCATTATTAGGGAAATGTAATGTGGTAGTTTCCCTCTTGCTTTCCACATCGCAGTACTGTAGCCGATCAAATCATGCCTACTGTTCTATTGAATATATACCCAACCAACATCATTTGTTTTCATCTCTATACCGTACCGACAGTACTGCTGCCTACTGCCAGACACCAATGATAGTTTTTTATTATTAATTAAGTAATTAATTTTTTTGTGAAAAAAACCTCCATTTGCGGGGATCGCACCCTGCAGCTTTGTAATGGGAAGCTGACACGCTAAGCACTACACCTTATGGAAGGTTAAAATTTTAAAACTAATTGTCAAACGAATCTTTCACATAATAATTTGAATAAACTCGTAAAGAATTTAAAATTTTAAGATTCTAAATAGACCTTGATAAGTGAATGTGCTCTTTCATGTTGTTTAAGCAAATTAATCTTTTATATTTAGATTTTTTAGTTAATATTTCTTTATTGAATTCACCACAACCATTTTTCCTCTTCATTGTAGGCATTCACAGTTGATGCTGAGTGAAAATGCGATGGTTTGAGGCGTCGAGGAACCATGAATCGAAGAGTACTGCTTTGCTGAGACGACAATTGATACACCTGGGTGCGAGAGTATAGAGGAATCTGAGCTGGAGGCTATACATATGGGGTGAGAGAAGGTTTTTATACCTATATGTTGCTATATTCTGGTTTGTTCAATATGTCAGGCGATAAATATCTTGTATAATATGTAGCTGCATCTTACGGAGGATGTAGGAGAGATTGTAAATTATAAGTCCCTTTCAGATGAGCTAAACGCTTCAAATTTGGCATTATTATAGCTTTATGCTCACAACCAATGAAAATAAATACAATACAATAAGAATTCCAATTTTTAGGAGGTTTTTCTCCTGTCATTCAGAATGAGCAGAAATTTACGATAGGATTAAACGATTCCCCAAGAATTTGATTTCTTTTAAAAATATTGTTTAATCAACTTACACTAAAAGTAAGTAAATGGAAAATATAGTGCTACGTCTGAAAAAAAAGTTTTATCTGATATCGTCCGTAAGAGTATTTTATTTCTGAGAATGTAGGGCATCAATTTTCTGTTTGAACTTAAAAACTTTCTGATAACTCAACTTTTTTATAAAATGCATTTAATTTTTTATTATAAATTTACAAGAATATAAAGTGTTGGTTTTCAGTTTGAACTCTGAAAACTTTCTTTAATTTGATTTTATAAAGAATATTCCATTTTGTTTGTAAAGGTTTATTAGCGTACTTCTATAAATTTTAAATTTTTGTTAAATTCACTTCCGTTAATAAGAATCAAATGTAGTAACAAGTTATTTACGAATTTCCGAAGATGTTGAATTTAAAAACTTTAGAAAACTTATAAAATGCCAAGTTTTCGTATTGACTTCTGAGACTTTGCAGACTTGTCATGTGAATATCATTCCGCAAATTGGATGTTGGAAAGTAATTAATTAAATTTAATCTTAAAATAGGAGCAGCCATTAAAAAAGATTATTTGTATCGGGATTTTTGGTGTTCTACATTTAATATTTTACCAAGAGGGTTTGTTGTGGTTAAATAATTCCAGATTTAATTTAATAATTTAAAGAAATTTGGAGATGTAGGATCTGCTTGAATTAATTCAGAAAATATTCTTTGGGGTTTTTATTGTTGTTTATTCAAGGCAGAAAAAATTCTGAGGCAATACAAATTCAGTTCATTATTCAAGTTATCAAAATCAGATAAAGAGATAAAATGCAAATGAAATTTCAGTTAGTTTTGAGAGTTTTGATTGAAAATCCAGACTATGTAAAGTATTTTCATTGTGAGAAGTTTATATTCTCCAATTATTAAGCCATGCATCGGAAATGGTAGTTTAATTGTTCTTGATTCTAGACGATATTTAGAAAAAGATTTAACTTTGTGGAGAGTTAAATTTCTTAATTAAGAAAAATTGTGGTTATTTTATTCTTAATTAAAGTCAATGTCCAGAAAAAAGTTCTTTTAATAATTCCATCAATATCCAATTTGCTAGATGTTATTTATTTGTAAATACGTTTCCAAAGTGTTGTGTTATTTATATATTATTCAGAACAATTGCAAATTCTTTTGTCTAAATGTATATAAGCTATTGCTTTTCCATTCTGTATAATTATTGCCATTTTTTTAAATCTGAACAAACCAGAATTAGCAGCGCTTTTGGGTATATATTTATCGTCTCTTATTTCATATTTTTTTCTAAGCCATGCTATTTTTCCTCTCTACTTTCTCACCAATAGAAATGATTAAAGAAATATTATCCTTGCCAAAGTACTTTGTAAAAATGTCCAACTTTTATTCTAGTGCTTGTTATATTTTAAAAATTTTCTGCAGTTCATGAATATTTTTAAATGGCAATTTTGATTTGTGCTAATATTCAGATCTTTTTAAGTCCAGAAATTTTTTAAGTCAGATATTATTCTAAGTCCAAAATGTAAACAAATTAATTTTTTTCAAGTTCTAATTTCAGAAATCTTTCAAGTCTAGCGTTAAAAATTATTGTCCAGATTGTAAACAAATTACTTTAGAAATTGGACAATAGTTTTTAACTCTTAGACTTGAAAGATTTCTGGAATTGGGACTTTTTCAAAAGTTTTTCTAAGTACAAATTGTAAACAAATCAATTTTTTTTCTCAAGTCAAAAATTCTTTTAAGTCCAGTATAATTTTTATTTTCAGGTGCAGGATAAAATAAGTAGACAAAATGTATTATTTCAGATTGTAAAATTTTTATTGAACTTGCATGTATACACTGTACATTTTAATTGCAATAAAGACATTTTATTATGATCAAAACCTGTTGACTCCTTTTAGATAGGAATAATTTCTTTTTCTCGGAGCCTCTTTTAGGTATCGTTGGACTTAAGGGGTTTTTTTAGGTATATTTTTGCTAAATTTAGCACATTTTTAACCTAAAAATGACATTTTTGACCATCAATTCAGCCAAATTTTGCTGATTATTGAACAAATAATTCAACATTATGACAATTTATCTGCATTTCAACTATTCAACAACTGACATATTTACATTAACACAATATTTTCAACTGTTGTTCAACAGCTGACATAAATACATATATAACATGAAAAAATAAACCATCAAACACATTTTGCAGCTGAAATAAATTATTGAACAAGCACTTGAAGAAGTTACTTGCCTCTGATAAAAATAACTGCGACTGAGCTGTGGAAAAATTAATACAAGCATTTAGACTACAGAACAGCCATCATCAGTGGCGAAATGCCACTGACGACAACTGCTCTGAAGTCGAAATGCATGTATTAATTTTTTCACTACTCTGTCGCAGCTATTTTTATCTGAGGCAAGCAATCTTTCAAAGTACTTGTTCTGGAAACACTTAAAAAAGAAACATTTCACATTATCAATGACCTTAATTACAATTAACAATGTCTCTTATTGGTCAAGAAATACGTAAAATTGAATGCACGCGACTGATTCCAAATGGGAGCAATGTTTGCATAAATGACGAAAAAATAATGAATCTCGCAAAGCAATGCTTAATTGGAATTACTTAAATGCCAGGATAACATTTTTATAAACTATTCCAAGTCAGAAATAAACTTCAAAAATGCAATATTAAAATTTCATGTCATACCTATTTCAAATGTTAATAAAATTAAACCTTTATATTTGCCAAATTAATTATTGTATAAATGCACAAATTATATTACCTCAATTAGACGTATTACTGTTTTTTGAAAAAGATTAATAGCATAATATAAACAAAGATTTACTTCTGATAGCAATTTAATTTTTATAACAGCAAAGATTGAACTAAATACATTTTGTCTTTAAAAATTATCTTGCATTTAAAAATATAACTGATTAATCAAGGTGAGATTATATTTACAACATCAAAAACATATTTGTTCTAATGTAAAGTTCAGATTCAAAGCTATTATGCAAAATATAACTGATTTAATCAAAGCAAACACCCTATTTATGAAAAAATATAGCATATTCTCAAAGTTTGTCTTATATTTCCAGGTAATGTACAGTAAGTGCGTAAAATTTAACGACTTGAGGTTAATTTACTTTAAATTTAAGTAGTAATTGCATTGCGTGACTCAACTCACTATCGTTAACAAATCACAGTGCTCCTTATCGATAGCTTAACACTTTCATGGCCAATTTGTCAAATTTAAAAGGAAAATCAGCAAATCAAATCATTAAAAATTTATCAATAATTATATTTTTTAACATTATAAATGTGCAAATTGTAAGTAGTAATACATTATCATTACAAAACATTTATTTAAAAACTTATATTTGAAGAATTTTCAGATTGTAATTTATGAAAGTATTGAGTGCACGAAAAACTAAAGTATTTCATTAAATATTTGTATACAATTGAGTTATTTATGTTAATAAATTTAAAGAATTCCTTTTCAGTAACGCTTATGTTAGAATAAGTCAAAATCTCATATGGAGTTTACCAAAATTATCGTTACGATAACTTAATGAAGATATTTTAAACAACAGCCATGAAATTGTTAAGTAATCTAAAATATAACTCAACCAACAAGAGACAACGTTAATATTTACATAGAGACCAACCTGAGAATCAAAAGAATAACTACAAAATTGAGAAACAAAATAAATATCCTATAATTATTATACCAAATAGAACTGAATGAGCTTCCCACAATCTATATATATTTGCAAAAGTTTGTTTGCGTGTCTCATTATGCATGCCATAAACTATAAGACACGAATAACTAAAATTTGGTACAATTATTATTAACATCTTAACTTGATGAATGTATAAAAGGTTTGGTTAATTATAGTCAGTGCTATAATAATAATAATATAGGGGAATATAACATTTTACAATTCCACTAGAGATGCCTGCATTTCAAATTTGAAATGTTGACAGAATTTTTTACAATAAACAAAGAAGCTTCAAAGTTTATTGTATATTAGGATTAGCTATGATGCTGGTCAACACAGACATCCATGACATTTGACGGTGCGATGAGACACTATTACAACGCCAACCTTCATAACAGCCTACTTAGTTAGACAACAAACCCATACAGCGGCCGGGTTACGCAATCTTACTTTCGATACTACACAATTTATACAAGTGAAAACATTTACCACTTACTTTATTTGCTCACATTACACTGTGTTGGATGTGGTTTGGTTAATACAACACGACAAACAACAGATGAACTAACAAAAAGAATTAATGCAACGAAAAACAAAAACAGTAGAAAAGAGAATTAAAATCACACAGGAATTCAATGCTCTGACTCTTAGAACGATTCTCTAAGCAAAGAGTTTTGTTAAAATAAATTTATGTCAAGTGAATAATACTTTGTTACAATAAGTGGGCAATACCTTTGTTAACACGTTACAAATTGTACTCGACAATGCCTTATCCCCCTCCCTCCCTCTGCTGTTCCCCCCCTTATCCCTCGCTAGGCAATAATATGAATCTCCAGTCTCAACAATGACATTCGTTGTCCAGGAAACTTATCGATAAAAGTCAAAATCTGTCACATATTCGTTAAATGTGAGTAATTTCAAAACGTGGTGCATTACTTTCTGGGAAACCCTCGTACAATGTTGTGTGAGACAGACGCTCCTTTCTAGGAACCTGGTATTATCTGAATTTTTAAAGAATGTTTATTTTGAACTCCTGAGCATCCCGCATATAACTGTCCATGCGTAAAGCAAAGCTACCGTATGGTAACTGACTTAAGAAGTCACCTCTCTACTCTGCGTGCAAGGGGATTTCCCTTCTAGGAAGCGCGCTCACCTTCAATGCCCCTCTATTCTAATGGAATTCGTTCCCCTCCACTCTACATATTACCTCCGATCACTGAGGTGTAAGGTAACTTCTAGTAATTTTCAATTGCTACATTAGGCGGAACTACCTGTACTCTACATGCACGTTCTCTACCGGAAGATTAGAGAACGAACTCCACCTGACAAAAAGCATCACCTCACAAAATGAATCGACTGCGTTGATTGTCAATTTTAATTACGAATCCTCAAAATATTTTCCAACTCTTTCATTTATATCAATTAAAATATGAAAAAATTTCCCAAATAAAACTTAATTCAAGCATAGATATAATTTTTTGTTCATAATTATTGCCATAATTTGAAGTCACGATGATTTAAAACATAACCTGAGCAACGCTGGGTAAATTTGCTAGTTATTTATAAGCAAAGAACTTTGCAATACCATTTTAATTTAATTTATTCACCAGAGAACTATATAAAGATGTTTGTGTAGCATTGTAAAATAAATTCCAATAATTACTCCAAGATTTGATGCACAAAAACTATTACAGTGTAATTTTCCTAATAAACGTTTAATGTGACTAAATCTTAGAAGGATATTTTGTAGTTTAATTTACATTCTTCGTTAGAAATAATTTTATGAACTCTGTATTTATCTCAGAATCACTACAAATATGCTGTCAACAATTTGTTGTTAACATACATTAAAGTTATGGTAATTTAATGTTGTGCTTACGCAAACTGTATAATTATAAAATATCAGTTGATTACTTCGTTTAAATTAGTACAAGAGTTTAAAATAACACTAATATTTATAATGAGATTTTAAGATATAAACAAGTTAGGAAAGTGTACAACGTAACACAAATGGGTGCATTTTGTGCGTTGGAGTATTTGAAAGAAATTATTTACGTGTTTGGAAGGGAAATAGCATTATAAAGTTCTTTTCTTCATCATAAATAATCCATTTTCTTCCCATTTAAAAATATTACATGCATATGTAAGGAAATTAAACATATTTCCGTGAGATTGTTTACGTTAGCAACAATGAAGAAGTAACCATGCTAGAAAATTTCAAAGTTCAACTCAAATTACGACTCTTGTTCGATTTTCTCGCAAACGGCGACTCCTACGATAAAAATGTAGAGGAAAAGAAATACCCTGCTTTATTAGTTGCACAAGTTTTACTTGATAAATATTTTGATATGACCGATACTTTACGAGATATGAGGGAAAGTTCATATTTTATCACCAGTAAAGTGGTACCCCTGATTGGCTTACGTGACTCATTTATGTGATTTTCTTATTATCTTTGACCGTAAGTCCTTAATATCAAATTTCATGAAAATCTGCTTGGTAGAAGCAGATAACGAACATGCGGACAGACCAGATGGAGACTAATACTAATAGGCGCTTATGCTGGAAGCGAAACGCACCTGACAAATAACCTTGCATGTAATTACATTTACAGATACACATACATTACTAAAAATTGTCTTTAATGACAAGAATGATATGTTACTTATTTGTTCAATATACAAGTAGAAGGTACTTGCATTCTGTAAGCGTTTCAAGTCATTATTTATGGCTTTTGCAAAGTAAAAATTATAAACTAGTTAAATAAATAAAACAACTTCAAGTACTCATTAGAATAAACTTTATTAGACCACTGATTCCCAATGAAAAGACAAAACTGATAATGGTTTGATTCCGATGCAAATGAATTGGAATATTTCGAGGCGGTGCTTACTGTAAAAGAGAGACTGACTGATATTATTCACTTCTTTCGGTAAATTGTGATGAGATTAGCCATGAGGAAGTGTATCATCCGAAACAAAAGTACCACGAAGCCAATGAAAAGGAAGAAATCCACAGTACATTGAACCCTCTGCATACTGGACCTTGATGGAACGTACTTAGGATATAATGGACAGAATGTCCGGCGATGCAAAACAGTTAAATGACGCCACTACTACATTGTGTCTCATGCGGACCTATCACATGTGCGTTATTTGGAAGGCCTAATGAATACATCGCAACATTATAACTAACGTATATCACGGCGTATAAGTCGACCTTTGAAGCTTAAAAAAATTTTCCTAAAACTTAAAGTCGACTTATACGACAAATATAAAATTGTGAACCTTAAATTACAGATGAATAACATCGATATTTACCAACAAGGGGAGGCCATAACATTAATATTGAAATTCGTAATACCCTTTTAGGAGGTGAAACTAGAACTAAAACATCACCTATATCTCTCTGCGTTTTTGCCAATGGGCCCTTGTTTAAAAGATCTTAACAATTTAAATTCAGGTGTAAGCACGGATGCAACATATACCATTAACCTTAAGGTTACAAACAGAAGCAGCGATAGCTGAATGGGTAGAATGAATGTCTAGTATCGGATGGGCTGGGGTTCGCTCCCAGCAGCCAGCATTTTTTTCTTTCAGAAGTGGTCTGTACATATATTTTAACTAGTAAAATTGTATTATTATTATGTCTTTTTTGTATTTTTGTTTTTTTCCTCAATTTTTTGTGATTATTTTTTTTGTCTTTTTCACGTACCTTTTTGTACTTAATTTATTTGCACCTTCCACATATAATTATGATATTATAATTATAAATAAATAATAAAATTTAGAATGTTATAATCATTACTTGATTGTTTATTAAAATATCAATTCTTTAATACGACATTTATGAAATGTTTATTACGGACAATTACCTTGTTTTTTTAATTGTATCATCCAAAGTATTGTAATGCTGTAGAAGTAAGTGAGATAGAAGAGGTACACTTCGATCGGAATTAACCATACTAATTGCAAGTTATAATTATATGTGGAATATGCAAATAAATCAAGTACAAAAAAGTACATGAAAGAAGACAAAAAAAAATAATCAAAAAATATGCGGAAAAAACATTTCCTTTTTTGAAAAGGGGAATAATGTAATTATCAGAACCATCCTCACGCCTGCCAACATGCGATACTTTATTGAATTTCACCACCGTAGATATTGATTGCGATAACTAGGTGCAGTTAATTTTGATAGCATCATTAACAGCCGACATCAATCAAATCATAGGAACCATTATTTAGTTGGTCAAGCTCTCTGAGAATAGCAGTTTCTTATTGGTTGAAATTAAAACACCTGTCAAATGGAAGGCTCAAGAAGAATAGCACGGACTCGAAAAAATATTCCTATATTTTTTTATTACTGTTTATTTCTGTATCTTGTTAAAACTTGGATCGTACATGACCTTGATTTTGCCTGGCAACGATTTCATGAGAAGTATTTTTAAGTGAAACAAAGGGGGTCGACTTATACTGCGAACATATACCTAATCTAGTATTTTCAAGTTGAAAATTCAAGGTCGACTTATACATCGCAATATATGGATATATATACATATTATAATGTATATAATTACTGTATATACTCGTGTATGATGCGTCCCAGTGTATAACTGCCGTGTATAATGCGCACTCGTACTTTATTCCAAAAAATCCCGACTTTTTCTGATACCACGTGTATGACACACATCCTTGATTTTTGGGAGGTATATGAATTTTAAAACGTTTGGACTTGTCCATAAGTGTATTACGTTCAATAAGCTCCATATTATGTCTAAGAGAGACATCGTCAATAATTAAAGCGACTGAGTTGAGATGGCAGCAACCTCACATGGTAAGTTGGGCAAAGTGATGCCGTGTAGAAAACTGCAGCGCCACTGTTGCCAATCCTTTTAAATCAGACAAAAAGGGATCTATAAATTAGTTTTGATTTAAAGTGGACGTTGGTTCTCTCTTTCCTATCTCATTCTAAAACTGTTTAAGAGAAGGAATAACGTAAAAATTTAACAAACAAATCTGGAAACAGGAAACGCGACAGGTATGATTAAGTTCACACACGAGATTCTATGGGTTTTAAATTACTTACGTTGTCAATCGTAGACACTAGAATCATTTACTAAATAAAATTATTTCAATTTGCTTATTCTATGTTTTTTTTGTCTTTGATGTGTGTTTTGCGGGAAGACTATCTTGTGATTTTGCAAAAATTACAGCAATCAGCTGATGAGCTAGTGAAATGCGGAATAATTAGAGAGGATGGAATTATAAATGTATAGAAGTAATTAGGTGTTCTATACATATAATTATGTATGTATAACCTGGAGTATCAATAATTATTGTGCTTTTCCCATTAATTAACCCAAAAAGCGTGAATCTGGTGCGAGGTAGGTTCCCATTTTAAGTGCAGAGAAGTGTTACCTGTGTATAACGTGCACCCTACTTTATGACCTGAAAATTTGGTCTTCAAACAGCGCGTTATACACGAGTATATATGGTAGATACAATGTATAATTTATTGGTGTAGCAAATCCGCAAAAATTAATTGTTCCTCCGTTTGACCTTTGTGACTGGTTGAAATTGACTGACTTGCATTACTTGTGGGGTTTGTTTGTCTTAAAACATTCTTTGTATTCATTGTTACTTTCTGCCAATTTCCACCAGGGTCCGGAAAAATCTAAAATCTCGAAAAAGTATCCCAAGTTCCATTCCTAAGAATAATTCCGTTTCAAATAAGAACGCAAGGGAAAATCAATTTTTCTTATGGTCACTATAATTTATTTCATTCTTAATTATGTTCTTATAAAAGTATGCTCCTGCTAGCACACTGCAAGCACCTTTTACTAGTAAAATATAAAAATTAATACGATTCCTATTTTCCTAAATTAATTAGAAAACTCTGTGCTATTATTTCATGCGCTCTTAACAATTTGTATAAATATATAGCAGAGTAAAACACTGTCTTTCATAACATGCGCATTTTAACAATTTAAGGCAACACATACGTTTCCTTCGGATGTTTCGGATATAACAGACAGGCCTTCCCCTCCTTTTAGTCCAATATATCGAGGCTTCACTGTACGTATGTAAAGAATGCGATGTCGGACTGTGTACAATACCACGTTTTGGAATATACCATACACGAAAACGTATCAAGTATATAATCGCAAGCTCTGGAATAATAAAAATTAAAATAGTTATAACGAATCCAACGTATATTTTCAATCCTTTCAAACTTTTACAAACCTATGCCAACAGGTGCTTATAATGGAATCTTAACTTAGTACTTAAAAAGAGTTAAAAATGAAACAATCTTTTGTTATTCTAAAAGCTCCCAATTGCAAGCGCTATCTGAGTTTATATAAACATTTGAAATACAGTTGGACCTCTATAAACATCACCATTGATAATCGTTGTTTTGATCAACCCTCATTTGTCGCCAAATGGTACAAAAAAATTAAAAAGTTCCGATGCCAGTTTTGAATGAAGCAGACAAATGAATGATGATTGCACTGTGACCGAGAGAGAAAGATTCCTGGCATTGCCTCCAATTCAATTAGTGCCAATTAAACCTTCAAATAAGTGAAAGAATAGTGTTATTCGCTTCACACTTTAAGCATCGAAATTAATGCTGTAGCAATGTCAAACTTTATAGATAGCAACACAAATATTTACGGATAATTATCCAGTTAATAACTGTGTATGGGAAGCATTTCTAGCAATTTAATCAAAGCAATTGATCTTATTTAAAATCATTCGGATGCTGGAATCTTACTTTTTCAGTAAGTAAAACTATTAAACATCTATAATGCTTATTAAGGCAAATTGTCTCATGCGTAAATTTAAAATCAGATGAGAATAGGGACGTACATTATTTTTTAACAAATTGAAAGTTATATGGTTATGTCACCTTCGTAGATAATCTAAATGACAAAGAATGTTAGGCGACGGGCTACGTTTATTCAGGAGCAGCATGAAAACATTTCTTTTAGATTGATAACCTAGAACTCGCCGAAACTTATCTTCTCTTCATTGTTAATCTAAATAAACGGTTGCATTGATTGATATATGAAAAAAAGGACGTATACTTCAATAAAAAGAAACAAAGAAAATTAAAAACATAAAAGTTTGCAATCAATTACTGTGTAGCATTAATTTCCTCTCTAATTTGACTTTTAAAATACAGATTTCTTACTGACTTTGCATAATTAATTGTCAATATGCACACACAGCCTCGCCCTCAGCGAGATTTCTACCCGCTAACCTTACCTATACTGGGGAAATGCATTATCAGAGTTAAATGCGAATTATTGAGTTAAACGTGAAATATTGAGATCAACTTATTCTACACAATTCTTAATTTTTTATAAATTAATTGAAAAAACAGTGAAAACACTGTGTGGGTACAGCTAGTACTCCGTTAATTCATCAAATAGAACTTATAATTTTGTTTGTTTAGTTTACATAACAACGCTTTTACTCATTATTACCTCTGACGGTAAAGCACTATCAATTGCAATTTCCCAGGTTGTTGTTACTATCAGCATTTTAATTACTACAAATATAACTTTTAATTAAAGTTTAAGGCAATAATAGCCCATTAATTCATCAAATGGAAGAAAGAAGAAGATAACGAGGCCTTTGAATCTGTGTAATTTTTACTTATGTACCAATGACGTGAATCTAAATTGATTCTTTCGAAAATTTTAATGTAAATCTGATTCAAACGTACTTTATTGTGTCATTTTATGTTACTTGTCGCCACCTGGCACATCCAGCCACCATGTGACTAAATGAATAAATAAATAAATATTATAGAGACAGAAGAAGATAAAGAAGAACGACGTAGAAGAGAAAGAGTGAGAAGATAAAATACGGACAGATGAGCAAAGGCAAACAGCGAGAGAGACCATAAACGAAATCAGGTAACAAAGAAGAAACGAACAAACTGAAGAAGGGAGTAATATAAGAAGAAGCCAAAACAGAATCGATGCAGCCAACGGCGGAAGACGAAGAAACGACACAAACTTAAACTCAGCAATAGGAAACGGATTAGCTACTCGACGAGATGATTCACATTTAGGAAAAATTAATAAAGAATGTCAATATCGTAGAGCTTTGTTTTTTAATAACTGAGAAAAGCATAACAGATGCTGGTACGAGAAGAGCACTTCCGCAGCTTCCAGATATATTAAAACTGCCGTAGAGAGAAAATACCCCTATGTGTAAAAATACGTAAGACTAATGTAGTTTCTGCACATGCCAGGACATGAAATATATATTTAAAGCGGGAAGCTCATTAGTTCTAATTTGAAATGCAAAATCAATCACACTCACCCATCTTCTTTCTTGACATCGCAAAGCAGAGCTGGCCTGTGGAAGATCTACCATGCTGGCTGCGTTTTCAGACTTCATTCTTCGGAGGCTCGCATCTGAAACAACGACAGAACCAACTCAGAAATCTCGCACCCAAAGGATAAAAATTCTACAAAACCTTAACAATAACTTTTGATTTGAAGTTTATAAAGTAATGGAAACCGGCTAATAATGTATTATTCATACGTTTTTAAAAACACAGATTCTCATTTTATGAGGTAAACTATAATTTTTACGTTCAAAACACAATATATATTGATAACAAACCCTTAATTAATCCTACGTTAAGAGTGTAACGCCATATCTTGGCTATATTTGCCCATAAACAAATCCGTCCTTGCAAAAAATTTTACCAACTCTTCACAGAAAATGATACTTTACAACGATAAAATCACTCATTAAACATGTTATGCAGTAACAAAATGTTATACATAAGGACTAATTTATAAAAATAATTACTCCATTATACATAAATATGATAAATATAACATTTCCTAAATACATATATATACGGTAAAGATATTTCAACTATAAATCAAAGATGAACAGAGAAGTTATTTAAGATTTCCTTACCTTTGTAGATATAAATCCTCGAGGAGATTGACCAGGACAGCTGTATCACACAATAATAACAGTACATTTATTTTCCAGAAGATCAAAGTTACATGGCAAATCAATAAGACAAACTCAATCACAAAAGAAAATACAAAGTAAAACAATATAACAGCACGAGTGGACTAACGAAAAACAATAATACATCAAAACATCACCATAAATTACAATTAAGTGGCAAAGCAGGGCATACTGAATAATTACATATACAAATTCACATATCATTGTATTATAAAATAAGAAATAGTACTATTAAGGGAAATTAATTAATGTCCAGTAAGCAATGTGAAGATTACACACATTGAAACTATAAAAAACTTTAGATAATACTTCACTTCGCTTAAAGTGTCTTAAAACGTACACAAATCAAACTAAAAGTACATAATTAAAAACTGATGTCAAAATGCGTCACATGCACCACTGTTTTCGAAGAATAAACGGCCAAAATTTTGTCAAGATCAAAACTATCGACATTAAATTTCGAATACAATAAAAAGGATTAGTTTTTTACTTGTAAAAAGTTCTGGTGTAAACACATAAAATAACCAAAAGTATTAAAACACTGCTGTCAAAATGATTATCACGTGGACCAGTTTTCGAAGAACACACGCCCAAACATATATCACGATCATAACTATCAACATTAAATTTCGAATACAATGAAAAGGTCTAGTTTTTTCCTTCTAAAAAGGTCTGATGGAAACAAAATAAATTTCGAACTGTATTACGCACATAACAGACAACCCCGTCAGCCATTTTAAGATTTCTACGAAGTAACCAGAAGTAACGCGCAGGCGCGCAGGCTAACCAACATTTCCCCTTATAAACCTGGATATTAACAATTTCGACAAAAAAACCACAAAAAATAAACAATTCCTTTTTATATCTTGATTTCTCATTTTAGTAGGAACACAATTATAACTTATTGTAGCATCGATAAAATTTGCTTAAATGTTATAAATTACTTGCAGTAAATCAAATTTATTGGCATTAAACTTTTGCTTTGCAAACCTAAATTTGGATTCGTCATGGAGAGGGGTAAAAATAAGGCATTAAAATATATTTTCAGATTGCTTAATAACCGACAATGTAATTAATTAATTAATAACGAATTTTTGGTCCAAATACGTATGCGTTTTTTTGTAACATTTATTTTTCTGTAGGACGTCTTCATAAACAATTACATGGGTAGTTTCGGCGGCATTTACAAATTATGCGGAAACAATTATTAGTTATTAAAAACTATTCACGAGTGTAATTATAAGAATAGCAATTATACTCCGGAAAATACTTTCAGGTTTTTATCTTATCCATGTACTGTGGAAACCTGTGGTATATTCAATTGATACCGATAAAATATTCGTATAAATTTGAAATGTAGGTACCTACCGTAGGAACCTACTGATTTACAAACACAGATGTCCGGAACAGGTAGAAAAATACACTTGTAATTGTCCTAACTAAGATACTCTATTTAGTAAGTGAATTAGCCTTCATAAGAACTTAAGAACCATAAAAAACTCGGGTGATTCCTTCTTCACGGTAAACTTCCACCTCATTTCCTATTTGAAATCCAAAAACTCACGTAATATATTTTCAAAAAAAGCATTCGTGCGTCAATTTCCAACAAATCCTTTATCTAATTTTACAATTGTCCGACCGTCTTTCTCCATTTGTATCTCCCATTATTACAGCTAATGCCTGTCACATAAGTATATTCGAATCATCCTTTGCATCAATTTATAGAAATTTATAAAATTTTATTATTGTAATATTATCGTATATTTTATAAAGGTAAACTCCTCTCTATTATGAATTTTACACTGATAATAATAATACTCTATTTACGGGACAAGGCCTTTTCCTAAAAATACAATCAGAAATGTATTAAAAATAAGCCAAAATATTTAAACGTGCGTTCTAATACAATATAAACCATTAAAGCACAAGAGTAAGAAAAATTATACTATCGCACATAAAAATCACAAATCCTATAAAAATTATACTCAAAATCCATCTGACAATATAACAATATCGTACAAACCTTTGTATGAACTCAACATTAACGAGGATATGTGCTAGTTATAATAAGTACTTCTCTAATCTAGACATTTTTATCAGAAAGTCTGAGTATATAACATAATTATCGGCTTTATTGGGGTACTCAATAAAAGATATGTATGAATTTATAATTTCACCATTGTTTGAAATTATGTACATATCTTGAAAATGAAGGAATATATGATTGTTATCTGCCTCACTTCTTTTATAAATATATTTCATTCGTTGTTATTGGTAATACATAACTACAATTGTATAACTACCATTGTTACTTGCCTTATTTATAAATAGTTCATAGGTCGTGTATGGTAATATATATATATCATTGTATTGAATAATGAATATTTTATGCTTGTGAATGTATATGCTTTTGTATTGCTTTTTCGTTACATATATAATTTGCCATCTTGATATCAAGATAATTAGAATCAAGTGTATTTATTAAAATGTAAACCAGTTTATCCTGTAATTATTTTGTTGGGTAAACTTTAAAAATGATAAATAAATAAATATTCTAAGGCATAAAGTAAAATTATATCAGATACATGGTACTTAATAAAAATTTACCTGAATTAAAATAGACATAAGTTGGCATAAATTTCTACCACATTTTAGGCATTGCAGCTTAGTTTTAAATGATTGCAGTGATTCATTGAATATATGAACTTTATGACTTATAAGGTTGTAGTCTCTCATCATAGTATACAAAGGTAAAATGCACATATAATTTGTCCATATATGGTATATGAAAAGTCATATCTAACCTTGTATACATTAAAGGCACTCTGAGGTTTATTAAATTAAGTAATTCTGGGCTTTTAATATGGTTATTTAACAATTTATATAAAAACATAAGGCCACTATTCCTCCTTTGAATGTAAAGGAGTAGCATATCAAGTAGTATTGTCACTCCTAACATAGTAAAAAAGCAAAAAGTGTCAAAAGACTTATGTCCTTAACAACGCTTTCAATCTATTATCAGAACGTAAGGGGATTAAGGACAAAATTAGAGCAACTTAAACTAGCTATTTCTACCGCTGACTATGACGTTATCGTACTCACTGAGACTAGGCTCAGTGAAGACATAACTCTGAATTGGACTTACCTCATTTAGACATTTATAGACATGATCGCAGTGTAATTACTTCTAATAAAGTTCGTAGTGGTGGGGTTTTAATTGCTATTAAAACAAAATTGCAATCTGTAAAGGTTATAAGCCAAATTATTAATGTAGAACATTTTTGTAAACATTTGTAGTCAAGAGGCAAAGGTTTTAATTGGGGCAGTGTATATCCCCCCAGCCTCTGCCATTGATAAGTACTTATCTCATTGTGAAGTGGTTGAAGATATTGTGAATAATAACAATTTTTTGATATTATTGTACTGGGGACTACAATTTACTTGATCCCTGTTGGAACACTGACTGTGATAGCATGTCTTTCACCACTCAAGCAAGAATTATAAATGAAAGTTTTACATTACTGGGTCTTAAGCAGATGAGTACTATTTGTACAATTTACTATTAGATCTAGCTTTTTCTAATTCAGGGCAAGTAACTTCCGAAAAGGATCCATATCCTATTTAAAAATGTGTTAATCATCACCTTGATATTCATTACAGTGTAAAGTTGGCCAAAGAACTAGATTATAACAATTATCAATTTACTATTTATGATTATAGAAACTGTCATTATACTACATTGACTAACTACTTAGATACTTTAAACTGGCTAGGAATATTGTGCAATTTGGAGATTAATAATGCTCTATCAATTTTCTACTCTATTCTTTATGAAGCTATAGAACTGTGTACTCCTACCTTAACAATCAAAACATCATCTTATCCTAAATGGTTTAGTGTTGAATTAAAGGAATGTATCAAACTCAAGAAACATTACCATAAAATTTTCAAAATTACTGGGAGTAATGATGATTATCATAATTTTTCTAAAATCCGAGGTGAATGCAAAAAACATTCTGGTTCATGTTGCAAAAACAATATAAATAACATGGAAACAAATATTCCCTATAACTTAAAGTATTTCTGGAGACATGTTAAAAATCATCAAAAATTGGATAGAATACCAAGCATAATGTATTATTATGAAGAACATGTTGCAAATAATGACCACGATATTTCAAACCTCTTTGTAAGGAACTTTTCTAAGGTCCACAGTACTGTGATACCTGACACAAAGCCTGCCTTTGACATAAATTACACGTTTTCCTTTGGCAAAATGACAGTTTCAACTGAGGATGTACTATGGAAATTATTGCCTACAAATGTTACAAAGTGTACTGGCCCAGATGAACTCTCTCCCTTTTTTATTTAAAAAGTGCAGTCAATCACTGGTTTACCCACTGTTTATACTATTTAAAAATCTTTTAGCAGTGGCGTTTTTTCTGACCTCTTTAAAATTGCTTACATTACACCGATTCACAAAGATGGTGACAAAAGCAATACTTGTAAAATCAATATATGTAGTGGAAAAGGGAAAATTAGGTTTGGAGTAGCATTTAAATTCAGCCAAGCATATGAGAAACAGTAATTCTGGCACTACATGAGGAAAAATTACAAATGATGCTATTACTAAAAATAGAAAGTAGGCTGAAATTGTTTCTGCTTGTAACTTTAGGCTTTCATTCAGTTTGACATCACTTTGAGTTATCGATCAGTGATTTGCACAAATAAGATTATTTGCGGATTCAAAGATGGCTACTAAAATTTCACCAGCCACAGCTAAGACATAAGCAATAGTTGACAAGGTATTAGCTCCACATTCTCTACCTTTAATAAAAATTAAACTTGAATATGTACATCAGGATCTCCACTGATGGTAGCAATAATTTATCACGAAAAATTTTTCGAATACTCGTACAGTATTTTGATCGTCATGTTTAAGGACTCACACAAGCTAGTTGAATTGAAATGTTTAAAATGAATCAGAGGGGACTATAAGTCACCTTGTTTTAAAAACATATGATTGGCCAGAAGAGTGTATCGCATTTGGAGGGGATAACTGCAACTCCAATTTTGGTTATGTTGATGGAAATGGACAGAGCAATGTTTATGTACTCTTGTCTGCGGAAGTTGGGGAATTACTTGGAATAAAATGCCCTGCCCGTATATCTTACATAATTGTGTTCAGCATGCAAGGGATTCCTGGCTAATTGATATTGAATCAAATTTGGTTACAATTTATAATCGTTTTTCTGTATTCACGGCCAGAACAGAAACCTTGAAAGAACTTTGTGACTTTGTATCTGTAGGTTATAATCGTAAAAACAAAGCAGGTCTGAGCGTGGCCATTATGTCAGAGAGTGGCAACAAAGATAAAATGTCAAAAGATTTTAAAGTGAGAAGGAAGGTGTGTTCCGTGAGTGGATGTGAGGGACGCAGCGATGGGACAAGAAAATTTTTTAATTTCCCGAGGACGGAAAAAGTGTAAGTTAATTTATATTAAAGAATATTTTTCTTGTGAATGCTGAAGTGTTTCTGCAAGTTATAAGTGTAGTTTATAAATAGATACAACGGTTGTTTTCAGTGCGAAGATTGTCATTTATAAGCGAAATTTAGAATTTTATTTATTCACTCCGCTTTGAGGAAGTACGTTTAACTAAATGAAGGGATTTGTAAGGCGAACATATATGTGTCATTGGTCTCTCCATTTGTTAAATATGTATAGGTGGTTTGTTTGAAATATACATGAGTTTCGTCAATTAAATCTAGTGGAAAAGTTGCTGCCTAAATTATTACGTTTTGTAAATTATAAATTACATGATTTCAGCTTCAATGTGAATTATTGTATGCTTTTGGAGATTCGTTCCTTACATACTCTTTAGGACGTAGGAATTAAATCATTCTTTCTGTATTTGTTTTTAAAAAACTATGTCGATTCTTCTAGTCTTTTTGCACTTACTATTAACCTCTCAAACTGTGAGAAACTATCTTTAATTTAATAGAAACTTTTACAGCATATGATAGAATACAAAGGGCAGGTAATGTGTATATTGACATTTGCAACATTCTTATATGAGATAAAAGGAAACTGAAAATTTCATGTACAAACAAATGTGGTATGTTTCAAAGCATTAATTTAACTCCAAATATGACAGCAATTCCTAAAATGCATTTATTCCTGCTAATTGTCGTAATGTGATTAATTTGCATTTATAATTTCCAGTGTGAAATATTTTTGTATTATTATTCCTTGACCTTTTATAAAGAAATTAATAAAATGTTCGTGATTACCTTTTATATAAAACCGAGTGCACCTTTGCAATTATGTTAAGAATAACTAACTTAATGTGGGGGTATAATGGCATTATTTGTTCGATGGTACAATTTCCAATGCTTCTTAAATGAGACGGTTTTCCAATTCTTTAAGAAATTTTGTGAACCTTGCAGATTTTTTTATCTTTCTGGTAATCTATGATTATTCATACCGATTAATGTCTTTATGTGCAGGTGCTTGGAATGGCTTTCATTTTGCCAAAACTGGCAGGTTCGTGACATGTATGAGCGTGGGGGTGTGCGAGCGGTGGTCCACAAGATGGTTTAAAATTTTGTAATTTTTTTATTTTAGGGTATAATTTTCACGTCTTAGTAAATATATTTTATTTTAGTGTATAGGTTTCACATTTCTTTGTCACTGTTTTATTTTAGGGTATAGGTTTTACATTTCTTTGTCAATGTTTTATTTTAGGGTATAGGTTTTACATTTCTTTGTTAATATATGTTATTGTAGGGTATAGGCTTTAAATTTTGTAAATATATATATATGTACATATTCATTATTCAATCTTTTAATTTCTATATGCTTTTTGTTGGGGAAATTAACATAATTCAGATATTGTGCGACCTTTTATGTTGCAGTATGTACACATTTTCACTTCTTATGATTTAAAATTATCTGCCTAATATCATCGCCCTCATTAGGTTTGGGAACAGGTATTACATCATGCCTCTTAATGTTAGAGTACATATTTGGATGGTTTCTGTGTGTTGTATGCACTGCTTAGTGTATATATGTTCATTTTTATACTGTTTATTTGGTTACCTTGATATGATATTATGAACTTGTATATATGTCATGTGAAGGGTGTCACTGTTTATATGCTTGCATGAATTAACACATTTGAGATGTTGCAGTATGTACATACTTTTACCTTCCTGTGATTTCAAATTATCTAATATCAATGCTTTCATTAGCTTTGAGAGAAAGTATGATTTTATATGCATTTTGTGGCATGAACTAGCGCAATGCAGATAATTTGCAACCTTTTATTATTTAGTATGTACCTGCATACATCTTTTTTGTTAATTCATTGTTCATTATGTTCATATTACATTTTTTGTCTATGTTCAATTGCATATTTTCATGGTTTACAGTATTGTCTATAGTACTTCGTGTATGTTAAGATTTTCTTATACTTAGTCTCACTTTTTTCTGTTTGTGTAATACCAGTTGAGGATACATTTCCACATATTTTGTACTTTTCCATGTGTGATCTCTGTTGAATTGCTAATGTTTGAATTGAGATTTGGCAACTGTTTGTTTTATCTGGTACTACTTTGTAATGTAACTGTGCCATCTTTCTGAGTGTATATCGCAAATAATTTGTGATGTTTGCAAAAACCTTTTTGCAATCTCAGCTGAAATGCTACAGAATTGTTTCTCACTTAAAATACGGCATTTACTTGTTATGTGTACATCTAACGAAGCTTAAATAAAGCAATATCAATAACGTACAATAATTTTGTTGTTTTTTCAATTTTACATTTCTATTTAAAATTTTGCGATCATATATATTAAGCATTTTACGAGGAATAAATAACCTGATATTTTAAACGCGCGCGCTTGGTGCGACGGTGGTGCCATCTATGAACAAATGTAGTCGTAACTTGAACCTATTTCCCACAAGAGTAAGATGCACAGGGCTGGTCAAATACAACGTATATTTCATATTTCTGCCTGTATTAGCGCTGTAATCAGTAAAAGAATATCGGAATGCGCACACAATTTGTATGAAAAATTTGATGTCAATTTTGTTTTAGGATTTTTTTTAAATCTGTAAACTGTAACAATAAATCTACGCTACTGATATTTTGTGGGATTTATTGAAACGGAAGAAGAAACTGCTGGAGGAATATAGGAAAAAGAGAAGGATTGAAAAGTATCACGTACAAAAGAAGAAAGTATGAAAGGAGAGAACGCGGTAGGTGTACAGACAGCGAGAGAAAACGCTCGAGAATTAATATGCTGCGAAAGAAGGAATCCCGCTCAGGGCATGGTTGCTCATTTTCTTGGCAATATAATTATGTTAAACATGCGTTTGGATGCATTTTTCTATGAAATAAGTTAATCTTAATTGGAGTTATTAAATAAAAGTTCAATTCAATATGATTGGAAGTTTGGAAATTGAAGTTTTCTAACTTACTCCATTCGAAACAAAATGACTAGCTTATGTGTCAATTTAAATATATCCAAAAGAAATAATTTTATGATTTAACTATGATTATATTATAATATAAAAAGTTTTTCTGTTGCATGTTCCAGTTTACTAATATCACTTTTAATCATAAGAGGTATGAAACCATTTTCAAATCTCTCACGAATTTTAAATTTTAAGGCAGCTATCTGTTCAGACACTTCTGTCATCGTTGTTTTGTTTCCTTCTATGCATTTAACTGCAGAATGAAATAAAGAAGCTTGACAGTATATAAACTGTAGCCATAGCTCTGCAAGATCGTTCTTAAAAAATGCTTCTAAGACTATGGGACATTTGAGCTGAGACAGAAAAAATAGTTTCAATGGTTTAAATAGCTTTAACATTCTCTCAACTGCAGGCAACTTATCGCTCTGCTCGCCAACATTTGTTATATATGGGGAATTTTTTGCCATGGGACTAAACATTTGTTCGTTACAGCTGAGAATTAATAAAATGTGTGTTCATTACATCTGAGAAATTTAACCAATGCCCTAATGGAAATGTCCAAAGGACTGAGACATTTCTTTGTTATAACTGAGATTTCATTGTAGGTGTGATCGTTATAAACGAGTTTTACTGTGTCATTTCATATTATTTTATTCCATGTTCTTAATTTTTGTTTACTATAGAGATGTAGTATATAAAATTCTGAGATAGAGTGAAAAAATTTCATAGACTTTAGTCTGAAAATATTTCATGGACTATTATAGCATTTGAAAAACTGTCAATGAGAACAATCTCTGTATTTTTTTAAAAAGACTATTATTGTCTTTTAAAACATTTAAAAGTCTAACGAATTTGAAAAATTTCACTAACTATATTCTTTGAAATAATGTTTTGAATTATAGTTTTTAATAAATTTACATGGACATTAGCCTTTGAACTTTAGTCTCTGAAACCTTTTCTTGCAATCTTCAAAAAGATTTCATAGACTACATTCTATGAAAAACTTTCATATATTATAGTCATTGAAAGTATTTCTTCTAGTCTTTGAAAAAATTTCATCGACATTAATCTTTGAGAAAACTTCATGGTCTATATTCTGAAAAAAATTCATGAAATATAATCTTTGAAAATATTTCAAATGCTATATTCTTTGATTAATTTTCATGGACTTTTTTAATCTTTGAAAACATTTAATGGACTGTAGTCTTCGAAAATCTTTCATGGACTCTAGTCTGAAAAATTGCAATGACGACAATCAATGAAATTTTTTTAAAGACTGTTGTAGTCTTTATAAGTTTTTCTTGTAGTCTTTCAAAGCATTTCAAAAACTATATTCTTTGATAAAATTTTATAGGGTTTAATCTTTGAAAAAATTTCATGAGAGATAATATTTGAAAATATTTTATAGAATATAGTGTTTGTTAAAATTTCATGGACTTTACTCTTAGGAAAACTTTCATGGACTTTAGTCTGAAAAATTTCAAAAACTATAGTCTGAAAAAATTTCAAAGACCATCGACTGAAAAAATTTCATGGACTATAGTCTGAAATATTTCATGTACTTGGAAATAAAGCCCGTTTCACACGGTGCGTTTTTCCTTGATGGATTGCTTGCGTGGAGCCCTGATGGCTGCTGTGCGCGCTAACTTGCTGGAAATCCGGCTCGCTGACGGTTGCCTTGCTTACTACCTTGCTGGTTTTCGAGGTTAGGTCCTGTGCTATTTTTCCTGCGTGTTTTCCTGCTGGCTGGCGGTGTCGGCCAATCACCTCCGAGCGCTACATCACGTGATCAACACAGAGTCCACCGCACTGTCGTAAAAACTTGCATTTTCACCCGTGGTACTGACCTATCTCCAAATGGAAGGATTTCTTGCGTTGGTTTCACGCACCGTGTGAAACGGTAACCATCAACGGACCAAGCACGGCGCCCACCCCCCAGAGTAGCATGCAGGGAATCTCGCATGCTAGCCAGCAAGGGAAAACGCACCGTGTGAAACAGGCTTAAGATAAACAACTATAAATTACATTTCAACAGTAGAATTCAACATAATTAATGAAGATTCAGTCATAACGTAATATCTTCCTAAACTGGGAAACCTTTAGAACCTGTTTTGCATCTGATAACTGGAGGCGTTTTTAAAAATACGAATGGAATGATTTCTATACCATTCAAGTTAAGCATATTTCCATTGGCACCCAGGAGGTAATGCTTAGGCCATCGTTGCTCATTATTTAACATGGCGAGCTCGCTGGGTTAAGCCCAGCCCTACACCATGCTAACGCTTGCTAAACTTAAGTACTCTCATCTGTCTAGCTAAACAATGTAATCGAAGACAAAATGATTCATACATACAACCATCACCCATCACACACACACACCATCACCCATCACACACACACACCACCACCACTACCTAAAGATGTGCGCGCGCACATCCATGCACTACCATACACTACCATCATACACACACTCACACACCTAAATACTACTTCTACCTACAAATTTGACTTTGTCGCACCTGCTATTCGAAGTTTGTCGCACCTACAATTCTAACTTTGTCGCACCTACAATTCTAACTTTGTCGCACCTGCTAATCTAAGTTTGTCGCACCTACTAAACTAAGGTTGACGAACCTACTAAGCCGAGTTTGCAGCCCCACTCTCCTAACTAAGCAGCCCCACTCTCCTAACTAAGCAGCACCTACTCTCCCAAGTCCGCAGCTCCCACCCACTCGCGTAGTCCTCGCTTCCCTGCAAAAAAATCACCATGGTAGTTTCAAGAATATTTAGCACATGCTCATTTATACTATATTCTAAAATTATGTATCCATGAGCTTTATGATACGTAATTCTTAAATAACAGGACCGACTAAACGCTTACAAAAAGAAATTATCACATGGCCACATACACTTCAGGTATTGCATAAAGTGCCAGTTTTACCTATACCAAATTTAAAATTAACATCGCTACAGGCTTTATATGTATGAGAAAATTGTGAAGCCTAGTTGATTTACATCTTTTGAGGTTTAAAATCCCGAAGCAAAATTGAAAACGGAAACATTACCAACAATTTTCATCTTTGAAGTCTTTAAAAAAAAATACAATTAAAAAATCATCTTCTGAAGAAATATTTTTATATTTCATTTCCGAATAAACGCATCACCAAGTCTCTGTTCGTGACGTTAAAGCACGCCGAATTTTCCCCACACGCTACAGAAGAATCTGACTGCAGTACTATTCCTAAGTGGCAGATATATACTTAATCTTAAATTTCCCAATGGGGAAATTGCAGTATCGCAAACAGAGTGCGATGTATTCTATTCAACTTACTGATTGCAGAATAAGTACAGCTGATGCATTTATTTGAAAATGAACGGGTTGAAATCACAGGCAAAGAATTCTAAATACATATTAATAATAAATGATATCCAACACTTACGAAACTTTTTTCAACATGTAAACTGATGAAGTTGCCACATTCGGAAGAAATATATTATTTTTCGTTATATTTAAGAGATATTTGAGTACCTGCATACGTCCAGACATTAGCAAAACCAAATTTGAATTTCGCTTAAGATTAATGAAAAAAATACTTCCAACTTGAAGGGATGACGTAAATTCATATATATTAAAGAGCTATCGATCATTCGGTATTTTAGTACGTGAAAACGCCAGGAAGTTCGTATCGCCAAAAAACATACTCGTACTTATAATCGGTTAATTTGAGAAAATTCAGTAAAATTTATCAAGAACCTGAATATTTTATGGAAAAACACAAATATCCCCGTTCAAAGTCCTAGAGGTGGCAAGCCTACCTACAACAATACATCTGAAAATGATACAGACTTATTTCAATTAGGTTCGAACGTATGTCTCGAATGATGTCCGCGATATATTACACGAAATGACGTGTGCATTATAGATAAGGGAAATTGAGCTTACCGCGAGCGTCCGTGTCTGTCCAGTGTGGCGTTGATGGTTAACTGCAATTAAGAGCAATCATTATATTAGCAATAAATATTTTAGAAATTTCCTAAAACGGTCTATTATTCTAACGCACGATTATAGGTATTTCATCCGTCAGCGTTTGTCTTTATGAGGAGAAGTAAGGCGTCATACAGAATTATTACAAATAATTTTTAATTACCAATTCAACGTTAAGTAATAAAACCTTGAATTGCCCAAGTAAAATGACTGATATACTTAAAAAATATTAAATTAAGAATTGATTATAAAGAAACATTACCGTTGCATTCAGCAACTCAATGCAACACCAAATTTGGTTCAATGTGTCTACTACTTATTTGTATCTTATGCATGGACATCAAAACTTAATCACGATATTAAAAAAGCACATAAATATAATAGATCAGGATATGCTGTTTAAAGACTTGATATACTTAATTTTCACTTTATTTCTGGCAATAACACAACAATTTATTCAGCTTCAATTCATGATAAGGCAGACTAATAAACCATAGACATATAAACTCATATTGGGTAAATCCAATATACGACAGCAAAACTATAGTCGCCGTTAACGACGTCAGAGAAATAATAGAATTTAGAAAAATTGCTAATTAATTATGATTATTCTTCTGAGGCATTTCATATGCCTGAGATCAAAATAAGACTACCATACCAACTGTGTCATCCCTCCACTGAAACCATTAATTACCTCCACTGGGAGATAACCAAGCCACACTGCGATGATACACCCTGTGTTGGAGAGGAGCTCTGTAAAAACAAATCACTATTAAAAAGGAGAAATTAATAAAAACAGCACAATTACATCTAAACGTACTTACTCCTGCATGATGAATGGTGTGTCTGGGCGTCTTCGTTCTTCACTCTTCGTGCATTCCGAAAAGAAATGCACGTCGCCAACATCACCTGTTTTCGCTCAGGGGAAAAGATATTAGCGGTACATACGTTTCGAAATTCGATTTAGCATTTATCGTGGAAAATAAACGATAATATGACATAGGATAAATGTGTCAATTGCAAAAAACATCGATCGTGTGGAAATCGTATCGTGGTTTGGGATTTTGTGTGCACACAGGGTGGGAACCTTGGCCAAGGTCGGGGCCCCGGGAGGGAGGGGGGGAGGGAGGCAAGGGGTCGACCCACCTGCCATGTCGTGGGTTAGATGGGGTGGAAAGACAGACGTAGATTACAATTATTCATATATATAACCTTAAAATACTATTAATATAATATATAATGTAATATGTATAATATATAAACGAAGTGTAGACATAATATAAAATTAACATTCAAACCGTAATTACTCGTTACCAATCCGTAATCCACATTCGCACTCTGTCCTTTAGGACGGAGTACGACGTGCACTGGTCGACGGTCCGCTTAACACTGAATCAACTCCCAGGGCGACAGGCACGTCACGATAACCAATATGGCGACATCTATCGTTGAGTGGTGGAAACTGTCGATATTCTTTTGGTATTCATTGCTTGGTCAATCACGACTATGAAAATGTTATAAAGCGAACATTTTTGAAGCTCAAAAGAGTATTATATTTTATATATTATTTTACCAATTTCCCTTTTGAGCAATTTTAAAATGGTTCGGTATGTTATAAAGTGACGAGGAAATTAGGAGATTTTCTATTTAAATAGATAAGTATTTCACATAGATGTAAACTACTCATAAGATTGTCATACATTTATTTTTATTGCATTTGCAAAATGCCTTTCCATAATTTAGTTAATTATCGTTAATTAGGCTGCTTCCAACACAGGAGAAGATGCTGCAATTATTTTATATCAATATCCCTTCTCGTCAGGAAAATCGTGCTTGCCATTTACTTGGTTATTCGTAATCTTATACGTCAACACATTCGATTCTGAAGATTCAAAAGAGTATTATATTATATATATTATTTTACCAATTTCCCTTTTGAGCGGTTTTAAAATGGTTCGGTATGTTATAAAGTGACGAAGAAATTAAGAGATTTTCTGTTTAAATAGATAAGTATTGTACATAGATGTAAACTAGCCATAGGATTGTCATACATTTATTCTTATTACTTTTATTTTTATTATATTTTCCAAAATGCATTTCCATAATTTAGCCTATTATCGTTAATTAGGCTGCTTCCAACACACAGGAGAAAATACTGTAATTTTATACTGTAATAGCCCAGGTCTGTTGGTTGGTTGATCTCGCTTTCACGATGGCCGATATAGAGCGTTTTAACACACTTCCCGAATAGGTAGAAGATTGAAATTTGGCAAGGATGCTCGATTAACATATTTTAAGGTAATGACGAAAATTAATCCTCAAAAAAGTCCTGGGTTCGACTCCTAGGAAGATATTTCCCATTTTCCGTATGGTAACATGTAAAAATCCATTTTTTGGGGTGCAAGCTTTTATTGTTTTGAAAATTAAAACTTGGATTTAACCTACGATCTTCGGTTGTGAACCATTTTGAAGAAATTATTACGAAGTTTATTATTCTGTTCATCTTTTTCCGCATACAATTCGATATATAATGATAATTAGGATGCAAAATGTCCTACTTTGTGATACATTTCTGTTTGAGAGAAGATCTACAGGCAGCAAATCCCCAAATCAATCGCATGGCTACCGGGACCTAATGGGTGAGTTTTACATTGCTGTTTATAATCTCTTCCCCCTACGTCTCCTCCGCTCATACTTCGCATTTAAGAGATCGCAATAATATAGGATAGCAAGAATAGCAACTTGTCACTGTTAGTTCTGCTTCAACCATCATCAAAGATTGGTCATGTTAAGTGAAGTGAGACTGCATCACATTTTAGTTCCGTTATATGTATTAATTAAATAAAACAAATTTTCTGTCTTTTCTCAACAAGCTATATCAACGTTTCTTGTAAATTTTGTTTTTCTAATAAGGAAAGAAGGCTTTACTTCCTGAAACTTGGGGAGATATCAATACTGCATTTCCAATCAAAAGAGCATAGTTTGAATTGCTGTTCGTTTGTCATTTTCATTCATATTCATAGAATTATGTAACATGTTAAATTTTGAAGTTTTATTCAAATGATATTGCTGCCATGAGAGTGAATTTAGAATCAATCTTTACTGATGTACAGCCAAACTGCATTTTCCTTTTAAATTGGATTCTATCAGGAGGAGATCCTGTGGAGAATTGGAGTGTGTTTGATGCCAAAGTAGCGTTGAATTCTGAGTTATTATGACTTGAAAACTGACACATTGCTGAGTGTAGATTGCAAGTACTTTTATGAACAGCCATCATGCATAATGGATTTATCACCTCTAAGAGCAACCAATATTATTTTGTGGAATTTTATTATAACTAAATATCAGCTGTGAGGTCATCCTACAAATGTAAAACTAGCTAATATCAGAATATTAGGTGTAACAATAGCCCAAGTGGCCGAGTCTCCAGAAAACACATATGTAATCAGAACATTTAGTCATTAGTACCATGAAATAGCAGATTATGAAAATTTCCAATGTTTTTCCTTGTATGAGTACATAGTTATTTAAAAAGTTAGTGTCATTAATTTAAAGAGGTATTACTGAATTCACCATTGGCCTAGAAGAATATTAGCTATCCACACAGGGTAGAACAAATAATATTTAAAATTAATATCCTTTTACACATAATATTCACAATTTTTAGCTAATTTTCTTAAAAGCCAAAACACATTATTATGATAACTTTCTGTGTCCATCTGTCAGTGGACAATCAACATTTTTTTAAAGAGGTATTTAGAAAACCCTTTTTGAATTAGATAGCTCTTATCCATCCTTGAAGTTCACTGCAATTGTACTTCTCATGTAATTCATCGTTTTTCCTCTAGGTGACTTTTGAAATGGTATTTAACCAAACTACTGAAGCTACAGGAGCAAAGTTTTCATGAATGGAAATGTCTACGTTCCAACATTGCAGGTTTCCCCCTCTGCAACTAGGGAGGCAAAACAGAATTCTGAAAATTTTTAATAAAATGTGCTTCCACCTGTTGCTTCAGTAAGTGTATCTTTCTTGTTTAAATTTAAAAATTTGTGAATTGCTTTGGAGAAGACAGCATCTAAACTCAGGACACAGAACTTGTCATGGTTTGTGGCAATGTAATATAATGTTTGACAAAAATAAGGAAAATAAATATTATTATATCACGATAGCTGGTAAAGTTTACTAATAAGTTTTATTTCTATGTTTATGTTAGCCATATAACCAGGATTAGTTAATGTATTATAGTATGAAGGTAGAGGATGGCTAGACAATTTCCCTCAACCAAGGCAAACTTAAGGAAATTTCAAAATTGTAAATGATTTTATGTTGCCATCAGCATTCACAGAAACATATTGTGGGAGCAAGGGGAATAAAAACCAGGGTCAGCTTGACGCTATTCCAGTGATAAGATTGCATTCAGCCCTCTTCGAGTTCCTATGTAAACTGTTCATCTTCAATAATATTTATTTTATCTTCTTTTATAAAATATTCTGAATGATATGTCTCTTATTTTTCAACCAATAATTCTAGAGGGAGGGGCAAATGTGCACGGTCATGTATATAGTATTAACCCCTTAAGTCGATAGCCCAATTACATACTCGCCAAATGCAGATATTGCTTAAATTGCGATACTATCAGCATAAATGAGTCTTTCATGGGACTATATGTGTCACAGCAGTCCATCGATATGTGATCTTTCAATGGATCACCAATTTCCTGTCAGTTTGTTAGTTTTTATACTTCGTTAGAGGAAAAACATAGCGTAAGCTACACTATTTAGTAATTTAAATACAGGTTTGAGGGGTTAAGGCAATATTGAAGATGTGATAACAAAAATTTATTCATAGACTCGTAGATATAGAATTTATTTCATTTTTAATTTATTTATTTTTCTGTGAAGAGGATTTTTATTTACATAGAAGAAATAAATATTATAGCGCTAATACTAGCAAAATCTAAGTGTCTCTTTGTTAAAATATATATACATATATGTATATGAACAAATTTTGAACTCTTATTTCAATTTCAATAAAACCTTTAGCTTTTAATTGGCTTTCCCTCAAATTTTAGATAACACAGAGCATGATAACAACTGTGTTCTTAAAGTACTAGTGAGTGTGGTGAAGTAAGAAATTAATAATGAAGAAATGATAAAGGTTCAATAACACACAATGTGATTTACTGTCAAAATTGTTGATTCTATGCTATTCTAGTAGAGTATTCTTTCAAACTATCCGTCAGGTTCTAATACTCTAATGCTTATATCAGAACAGAAATATAATTAACTTGAAGTTGCTGCAATTTTAGAGTTAAAGAACTGGTGTGTTTAAGATTATAAAATGAAATATAAATCTAAAAAGATTTAAGGTGTCTTCTTATTTCGCTTAAAAAATGATTTTTTTCTGACAGAAAGTTTCAATTATGGATGAAGAACCTTCGGAAAAGGGCGGCGCTGGCACCCCTCCTACGGGCTCTGCAGGTATCCCTCCGGAGTAGACTACAGCTACACCATGCTATCCTGGTCCCCACGCTACCGTACGCGTCTCCTGCTTGGAGTGGACGTCTCACCAAGGCCTCGCGCCGGCGTCTCTCCATTGCCGAAAGGCGTTGCCTGAGGTCTATCCTCCGACTTGGGTGGGTCATATCCGATGAAGACACCCACGATATGGCTGGCGTCCCTCCCCTGGAAGCAAGAATGGCTGAGGTGGCCCGGAAATACTACGCGGCGCTGCTCCTTAAGGATTCCCCGGGGTTCCGTCTCCTAGGAAGTAACACCTGCTCACCCTGGGACCGACATCGTCGCCCGAGGTCGGCTACTGAGTTGGCCGAGGACCTCCCCCCGCCGAAGAAGCGGAGGACAAGATAGGGCAGAGGGCCCTTCCAGAGGAGGATAAGTGCGGACGTTGGCCTGCACCCGCACGCAGAGGCACAGAGGAGCCAGTAGTGCGAGGAGGATGAAGGGAATGATGGCCTTCATCCAAATTTAAGCTCATTTCCATTTCCCCAACCTGGGTGTCCCCTGGCAGTCTCCTTGCAGTTCCCCAAGGCTGGGGGTCCCGTTAGCCAAAAACAGTATTTATAGTCACTAAGGGGTGCCCTGAGGCCTACCCAGCATTCCCCTTAGCTGGGTATCGGCGATACTTGACCCAGCAGTGCCCTTGCGACGTAGTACATGAAGCGGCGAAAATTCGTACTATAATATCATACAATTCGTACTATAGTATAATTTTCAGTAACAGTTCTTAATCTGAAATGTTCATATTTAACGATATTAAAGTCATTTATCATCAAATATAATTCTTTGTAACATTTCATAATCTCAATTATTCACATTAAAGTATATACATATAATGAAAACTGCTTCATCTTTTCACAGCATTTTTCAATAATATCTCCATTTTAATACTTGATTTTCTTTAAAAACTGAATCATATCACATTTTACGAAATTTACACCGGATTATATTTTATAAACAAACTAGCTGAAAGTATCCGGCGATGCACGGGTTATGCCAGACGTCTTTGGCGAATAAAATTGTTTTCTATGGTAATAAAATCATTTCACCTTGTGCGCATTTTTTTACAAAAGGATGAAGGCATTATAAATTAGGAAAATATGTTTTTATATTTATTTCGAAGCTTGCTTGTAAACGTGTATTTCCGTTGAAGCCTCGATTATGAATTCCTTCGTGAAAACAATACTTTCTCTATACTATGTATATTGGAGAAAGTATAAACTAATGCAATACAAAAAAAATACGCGAATTTTAATAAGCAAAATAAAATACGGTTGCCGGTGGAAATATCGATTATTCCATGTTGTCTTCTGAGGAACGGAAATCGTTCTCAGGAATTTGGAATTTTTTTTTCGTAAATGGCTTCTGCTTTAAGAACCGAACATTCCTACCGAATGTCAATCTTCTAGCTGCTCGGAATGTTTGTTAAAAATAGCATTACTCTACTTAAGGACTGATGGAAATCCGTCGGTGCAAGTTAGAGAATACAGATATCTTGGTAGCTTAATAACTAGAGATGCCAAATGCACAGATGAAATCCTTAGTAGAATAACAAAAGCTAAAGCCTCCTTCGGAAAGAAGAAACAGTTGTTTTAACCACTTTCTCATTTGACAATGTGAAATTTTTGGTTGACAGAATTAATTAATTAGAAACAGAGTAATTTCATTCATTTTATTAACTTATTAGTATATTTACATTACTGTATTTACAATGTAAAATATATATTGTTTATACAAATAAATAAATGTAGAATAATATTCACAGATTTAATATTTACAAAGGAGTGGAGGCTTAATATTTAGGCTTAAAATGGATAAGAAAATCATTTGCAATCATTTGATTCTGTCCTTTGCAAACATCCGGGGTAGTCCTCCCATCAGGTAACGCATCTCCTCTTGTCTCCTGCTTCTTCAGATTTGTCTTCAGCTTTTCCCAGCATCTATTTCAATGCCCATGACAAATATTATTTAGTCATACAGAGACTCAAAATATCATCATATTTAAATTGTATAACTTGAAAACATTCACTATGGAATTCCTATGCCATGCCCACAAACCTGTTTAAATTAATGAAAGCAACGCACAATAAAAAGAAGTCATACAAAACTTATGCCTAACTATAACAATTTCATAAGGAAATATATTACGGTACCCGATATCTTCCTCTAATATAGCAAATTCTTGACAAATAATTTGTCCTCACAAATTCAAAGCTATTTAATGAATTGTGGAGGCGAATAATGGAACTGAAATGGATTGTTAATTAAAATATTATGAATTTGCAATCATAATGCACAGGAAGCCCAAAACAAAATAGCTTGAGTTAGGCAAACGTGAACAAATTAGACCGTCCTTAAATATCATATGCAGACATGCAGACACATCACATGGTTTCTTTTGTGGTAGGCATAGAATAAAGCCAAATAGTATCCCAACAAAAACTACCTCTATACATTTACATATTGACTCCCTTTAACTTATCTAATCCAGAATGTACTTTCCTTACACTGCTGTTACCACTGCTTCCAATATTTCCCAAGCATAATGTGCGCTTTCAATCTAGATAACCTCATCCCATCACTCATGCTGATATTAATTTAACTCCAGCATGCGCACATATTGCAACCCCAACTCGGTGGTATCTTGCAAGTTTTCACTTGATCATAAGAAGATAAAATAATAATTCTTCCAATACCACCTTTCATGCAAACCCACACTGATTAATACTGCACTAATAACTCACATTTCCTGACATGCATATTGGCCATTTCATATAAAATCAGACCTCTGATCAAAGAGTCAAACCACCATAATCACAACAATAGGAATATAATTACTGTTTAGAATTAAAGCACTCCACCCGTCAAAATAACAATTTGTTCATTAGCATTTATCTTGATGTTGTCAAGTCGTTCATACTGATATTGTGTTAAAATGGTATCAATATGGTTATTATAGTCGTTTCGGCCATCATAACCATATTGAGAGTTCGCCATTTCGAATCAAAGTGACGGACAGAAACCTTGACCATTCACTATGTTAGGAAGAATCTTACCAAATTTGGTTATTCTAGCTTTTATCGTATCGGAGGATTTCCAATAACAAACACACGCTTCAAAATATATTATAGATAATAACAGCGCTATTCCTATATTTGTTTCGCTTCATCGTCCCGGCAACCAATAAATATTAACCCGATGTAGAGAAATCTTGATATAGAAATCACTCAGGGTTGGAAATGGATGTAAATATAAATATTAGAATGTTTTGTACAATGAACTTCGAACGTTCTCATCCTGCCAAAACTTCGGTGAACGATATGTAAATAATATAAACTATAGAAAAGAATGAATTACAGTAAAACAACAAATAATACTCACCTGGAATTGAAGAAGATCTCGTATAACTTCGGCTGCAACGTAACCAAACCTTTCGTTCACTTGGAAAATATCGATGTAACTCTCACTCTCGGAAAGGAAAAGCCTACACATGGTGAACTCGTGTGTACACTCCATGCTGTTAGTTTTTATTAACTCGAAAAGAAGATTTCCTCTCTCTTACTGAAAACCAAACATCATACACCTAACGACGCCATCACAAACAATTCCCGTGTATTTCGAAGATTCAAGTGCCGATGGCGGCAGCACAGTCGCTGTCGTCTGCTAGAAATGTTTGTATAGTTTAGCCCGTTGGATTGATCGTGATATACCTCCGAGTTTAGGGTTGTGTTGGGTAATTTAGCTCGATATCATCCCTCAAATAAGCATATTTTACGCAAATGTGCTTCGCCAAAGGGTAAGTACTTCAAAAAATATATGTAGTGTGTCACAATGTTCTAATTATACAGAAGGCATTACACTGCAGTTCTTCCCGGAAGATGCTGAAATGAACAATTGGTGATGCTTTACTGAAAAATCTGTTTGGAGCGAACATTTTACTGTTGAATCGTTAAAATTGCAACGAAAGTATTTTGATATTACCTCGTCTGCGAGAGGAGCTCATTGGTTTTGATGTGGACACCTTGAAATTTTAAGGTTGTGCGATGAGTATTTCGTAAACTTACCTATACTAGCACTTGGGACGGCATCAGGCAGAGCCGGACTGGCAGCAAATTTATACGAGCTAAATTGATTCTTATTAGGATAAACTATGTTGTGATCAAGGGCTCTGTTTACATAAACCCATGAAAATACTTATAAAATTACTCATCCAAGGCTTAATAATATACAATTAGCTGATTGACTATATCGCATTTTAAGTGGCAGTTTTCTTCTCCAAGAATGCGTTATAAATTTCCATTTCATTCGAAAACTGAAAGAAAAGCACTAAAAATCTGAGAGATTTCCAAAAAAAGAACGGGATATCTGCTAAGCCTAATTTCAATCCTCGACATTTCATAAAAATTGAAAAAGGACCTCCGGCGATCCATTATTGAAACTTTCTGTGAGAAAAAATCATTTTTTAAGCGAAATAAGAAGACTCCTTAAATCTTTCTAGATTTATATTTAATTTCATAATCTTAAACACACCAGTTCTTTAACTCTAAAATTGCAGCAACTTCAAGTTAATTACCGTATTTGCCGGCGTATAGGACGCAGCGGCGTATAAGACGCACCCCCCTTTTTATACACATTTTTAAGGAAAAAAATTTTCTACATTTTTTTCATGAATTTCCATAATGATTTACTGTACTAATTTTATAGTTATTTATGTCCATAAAAAATGTAACTAGGGAACATTGTAGTTAGGTACCTTTTAATCAGAATTCTCAAAACCCAAAAATTCATCTCCAGAGCTAAATAAAGAATCACTTAGAGCCTCTTCTTCGGAAACTGAGTCTTCGTATAACAAATCATCCTCTGTTCCATCAAGTGAGTTACTAATTTCACATTTCTTAAACGACTTTACAACTGTCTCATGTTTCACTGCATTCCATGAAGTTTTGACCCATTCACAAATCTGCGAAATGCTTGGCCTCTTCCTCCTTCCTGATGGTGTCACTTCAAAATCTGTAGACTGCATCCAACTGTTCCATTTCTCCTTCATGAATCCTTTAAATGGTTTATTAATGCAAACATCTAAAGGTTGAAGCTGACTCGTTAGGCCACCTGGAATTACAGCTATTTGAGTTTTCAGTTGGTTCATTTTATTTTTCACAGCTTCTGTTTTGTGACTCCGAAACTGATCCCATACTAGCAAGGCAGGTTTCTTTAACAGTCCACCAGGACGCCTGGACCACACATTATCTATCCACAACTTCATCCATCCAGCCCTTTTGATGAACGTGCACAAACACACCTTTAGTCAGTTTTTCCTTGGGCAAGGTTTTCCTTTTGAAAATCAAAAGAGGCGGCAATTTTGTTCCATCGGCACAGCAAGACAACACGACTGTGTAATGCGTTTTCTGATGCCCACAAGTTTTAACAACAACACTTTTTGCACCTTTGGAATCTATTGTTTTGTTTGAGGGTACATCGAACGTCAGTGGGACCTCATCCATGTTTCCTACTTGTGAAAGTTCAAAATTTTCTCTTTTTCTTGCATTAATGACAAAGTTATGAAACTTGATAATCTTGTCTTCATATTCTATTGGCATCTTTTGTGCTATTTTTGTTTTAGTCCGCATACGTAGGTCATTTCTCTTCATAAATCTGGAACACCATGATGTTGATCTTGTAAAATCGGCGATGCCTCTGTTAGTAGCAATCACTCTTGCTTGTTGAATAGTCATTTTTGTGGAAACTGAAAATCCCGAGCCTCTGTGGTCTAATATCCAAGTTTTTAATTCTTCTTCTAGTTCCGGCCATTTTACAATTCCATGTCGCAGATTGTGTTTACTACGCATAGCTTTTTGTAGGTCCTCTTCCTGTCTTCTCCAAGTTCTTATCATCTTTTCAGTTGGTGGTGATCCGAAACTCCTCTCTGCTGCCCTGTTTCCGTGCTCTTTGGCATACGCAATCACTCGTACCTTGAATGCAATATCATAGCAGAATCTGCGTTGTTTATGAGCCATGTTCTGCCACTTACTCACCCACTAACCCTTTTCGCCTTCCCGTATGGACTCCTTGGACAATGGTCGCAAGATGGACTGATGACCCAACCCTACGTCTTTCAATTGTTTCCGCTACGCTATACGCACTTCATTTGTTTCCGCGGCCAAGTCCGAGAATTTTTGCGGTCGCGGAACCGCAACGCCGAGCTATGAAGTGGCCCTGAGAGTCAGATATGGCCGATAGCGCTTTATTAAAACTCATATAGTAACGAAGAATGCGGATATACCGCCAGCGTACACACCTGGGGAGCTTAGCTTAAAGTCGGGAGTTGCACCATTCACATTCGAAAGGAATACACGATTTCATCAGCTTTCGCCCAATCGAATAACGCTACGGACCAGCAGCTTGTTGTTGAAATGTGATCACGCATGTGCACATTGGATGAATCGTAACTTTAGATGTCGGTGGATTTGAACTCTATTTTACTGGAATGATCCCTCTTTCAGTAATGAAGCAAAAAATATATCACGCAACTTTTTTTACAGAACAGAAAAAATTTATGGAAACGATTTATTCGAAGCCACTTTTTAGCAAAAAAACCAAAATGCAATAGAATACTTATACATGTATATTAATATAAACCAGAAGTTTTAGACAGACTGAAATTTCAACTCATAATTTTGATTACCGGCGCATAAGACGCACCCCATATTTTAGGCGTATTTCGATGGAAAAAAGTGCGTCCTATACGCCGGCAAATACGGTACTTTTCTGTTCTGATATAAGAATTAGAGTATTAGAACCTGACAAATGGTTTAAAAGAATACTCTACTAGAATAGCATAGAATCAACAATTTTGACAGGAAATCACATTGTATGTGTTATTGAACCTTTATCATTTCTTCATTATTAATTTCTTACATCACCACACTCACTAGTACTTTAAGAACACAGTTGTTATCATGCTCTGTGTTATCTAAAATTTGAGGGAAAGCCAATTAAAAGCTAAAGGTTTTATTGAAATTGAAATAAAGAGTTTAAAATTTGTTCATATACATATATGTATATATATTTTAACAAAGAGACACTGGGATTTTACTAGTAATAATGGTATTAGCTATATAATATTTATTTCTTCTATGTAAATAAAAATCCTCTTTACAGCAAAATAAATAAATTAAAAATGAAATAAATTCTATATCTACGACTCTATGAATAAATTTTTGTTATCACATCTTCAATATTGCCTTAACCCCTCAAGCCTGTATTTAAATTACTAAATAGTGTAGCTTACGCTATGTTTTTCCCCTAACGAAGTATAAAAACTAACAAACTGACAGGAAATTGGTGATCCATTGAAAGATCACATATGGATGGACTGCTGTGACACATATAGTCCCATGAAAGACTAATTTATGCTGATAGAATCGCAATTTAAGCAATATCTGCATTTGGCGAGTATGTAATTGGGCTATCGGCTTAAGGGGTTAATACTATATACATGACCGTGCACATTTGCCCCTCCCTCTAGAATTATTGGTTGAAAAATAAGAGACATATCATTCAGAATATTTTATAAAAGAAAATAAAATAAATATTATTGAAGTTGAACAGTTTACATAGGAACTCGAAGAGGGCTGAATGCAGCCTTATCACTGGAATAGCTTCAAACTGACCCTGGTTTTTATTCCCATTGCCATCACAATATGTTTCTGTGAATGCTGATGGCACCATAAAATCTTTTACAATTTTGAAATTTCCTTAAGTTTGCCTTGGTTGAGGGAAATTGTCTAGCCATCCTCTACCTTCATACTATAATACATTAACTAATCCTGGTTATATGGCTAACATAAACAAGGAATTAAAACTTAATAGTAAACTTTACCAGCTATCATGATATAATAATATTTATTTTCCTTATTTTTGTCAAACATTATATTACATTGCCACAAACCATGACAAGTTCTGTGTCCTGAGTTTAGATGCTGTCTTCTCCAAAGCAATTCACAAATTTTTAAATTTAAACAAGAAAGATACACTTACTGAAGCAACAGGTGGAAGCACATTTTATTAAAAATTTTCAGAATTCTGTTTTGCCTCCCTAGTTGCAGAGGGGGAAACCTGCAATGTTGGAACGTAGACATTTCCATTCATGAAAACTTTGCTCCTGTAGCTTCAGTAGTTTGGTTAAATACCATTTCAAAAGTCACCTAGAGGAAAAACGATGAATTACATGAGAAGTACAAGTGCAGTGAACTTCAAGGATGGTTAAGAGCTATCTAATTCAGAGAGTTTTTTAAATACCTCTTTAAAAAAACGTCGATTGTCCACTGACAGATGGACACAGAAAGTTATCATAATAACATGTTTTGTCTTTTAAGAAAATGAGCTAAAAATTGTGATTATTATGTGTAAAAGGATATTAATTTAAAATATTATTTGTTCTACCCTGTGTGGATAGATAATATTCTTCCAGGCCAATGGTGAATTCAGTAATACCTCTTAAAATTAATGATACTAACTTTTTAAATAACTATGTACTCATACAAGGAAAAACATTTTCATAATCTGCTATTTCATGGTTCTAATAACTAAATGTTCTGATTACATATGTGTTTTCTGGAGACTCGGCCACTTGGGCTATTGTTACACCAAATATTCTGATATTAGCTAGTTTTACATTTGTAGGATGACCCCACAGCTGATATTTAGTTATAATAAAATTCCACAAAATAATATTGGTTGCTCTTAGAGGTGATAAATCCATTATGCATGATGGCTGCTCATAAAAGTACTTACAATCAAGACTCAGCAGTGTGTCAGTTTTCAAGTCATAATAACTCAGAATTCAAGGCTACTTTGGCATCAAACACACTCCAATTCTCCACAGGATCTCCTCCTGATAGAATCCAATTTAAAAGGAAAATGCAGTTTGGCTGTAAATCAGTTAAGATTGATTCTAAATTCACTCTCATGGCAGCAATATCATTTGAATAAAACTTCAAAATTTAATATGTTACATAATTCTATGAATATGAATGAAAATGACAAACGAACAACAATTCAAACTATGCTCTTTTGATTGGAAATGCAGTATTGATATCTCCCCAAGTTTCAGGAAGTAAAGCCTTCTTTCCTTATTAGAAAAACAAAATTTACAAGAAACGTTGATATAGCTTGTTGAGAAAAGACAGAAAATTTGTTTTATTTAATTAATACATATAACGGAACTAAAATGTGATGCAGTCTCACTTCACTTAACATGACCAATCTTTGATGATGGTTGAAGCAGAAATAACAGTGACAAGTTGCTATTCTTGCTATCCTATATTATTGCGATCTCTTAAATGCGAAGTATGAGCGGAGGAGACGTAGGGGGAAGAGATTATAAACAGCAATGTAAAACTCACCCATTAGGTCCCGGTAGCCATGCGATTGATTTGGGGATTTGCTGCCTGTAGATCTTCTCTCAAACAGAAATGTATCACAAAGTAGGACATTTTGCATCCTAATTATCATTATATATCGAATTGTATGCGGAAAAAGATGAACAGAATAATAAACTTCGTAATCATTTCTTCAAAATGGTTCACAACCGAAGATCGTAGGTTAAATCCAAGTTTTAATTTTCAAAACAATAAAAGCTTGCACCCCAAAAAATGGATTTTTACATGTTACCATACGGAAAATGGGAAATGTCTTCCTGGGAGTCGAACCCAGGACTTTTTTGGAGATTAATTTTCGTCATTACCTTAAAATATGTTAATCGAGCATCCTTGCCAAATTTCCATCTTCTACCTATTCGGGAAGTTTGTTAAAACGCTCTATATCGGCCATCGTGAAAGCGAGACCAACCAACCAACAGACCTGGGCTATTACAGTATAAAATTACAGTATTTTCTCCTGTGTGTTGGAAGCAGCCTAATTAACGATAATTGGCTAAATTATGGAAATGCATTTTGGAAATATAATAAAAACATATGTAATAAGAATAAATGTATGACAATCCTATGGCTACTTTACATCTATGTACAATACTTATCTATTTAAACAGAAAATCTCTTAATTTCTTCGTCACTTTATAACATACCGAACCATTTTAAAACCGCTCAAAAGGGAAATTGGTAAAATAATATATATAATATAATACTCTTTTGAATCTTCAGAATCGAATGTGTTGACCTTAAGTTTACGAATAACCAAATAAATGGCAAGCACGATTCTCCTGACGAGAAGGGATATTGATATAAAATAATTACAGCATTTTCTCTTGTGTTGGAAGCAGCCTAATTAACGATAAATGACTAAATTATGGAAAAGCATTTTGGCAAATATAATAAAAATATATGTATGACAATCGTATGAGTAGTTTACATCTATGTGAAATACTTATCTATTTAAATAGAAAATCTCTTAATTTCTTCGTCACATTACAACATACCGAACCATTTTAAAATTGCTCTAAAGGGAAATTGGAAAAATAATATATATAATATAATAAATACTCTTTTGAGCTTAAAAAATGTTCGCCATATAACATTTTCATAGTGATGTATAAATTAAATTAATTGACATAGAAAATCAAAGAATCATTTAAAATCATAGAAAGTTTACATAATTTATAATTTAAATAAATACTCATGGTAAAATTAAAACATTTTATTTAGAGAGAGTTGCATCATACATTTATTAGCCTAAAGTATTATCTTCAGATATTAAACAGTGATGTAGAAACTAACAATACAAGATTTCTTTATGAAATAGGAATCACAATATAAAGCCCGTTTCACTCGGTGCGTTTTTCCTTGATGGATTGCTTGCGTGGAGCCCTGATGGCTGCTGTGCGCTCTAACTAGCTGGAAATCTGGCTCGCTGACGGTTGCCTTGCTTACTACCTTGCTGGTTTTCGAGGTTAGGTCCTGTGCTATTTTTCCTGCGTGTTTTCCTGCTGGCTGGCGGTGTCGGCCAATCACCTCCGAGCGCTACATCACGTGATCAACACAGAGTCCACCGCACTGTCGTAAAAACTTGCATTTTCACCCGTGGTACTGACCTATCTCCAAACGGAAGGATTTCTTGCGTTGGTTTCACGCACCGTGTGAAACGGTAACCATCAACGGACCAAGCACGGCGCCCACCCGCAGAGTAGCATGCAGGGAATCTCGCATGCTAGCCAGCAAGGGAAAACGAACCGTGTGAAACAGGCTTAAGATAAACAACTATAAATTACATTTCAACAGTAGAATTCAACATAATTAATGAAGATTCAGTCATAACGTAATATCTTCCTAAACTGGGAAACCTTTAGAACCTGTTTTGCATCTGATAACTGGAGGCGTTTTTAAAAATACGAATGGAATGATTTCTATACCATTCAAGTTAAGCATATTTCCATTGGCACCCAGGAGGTAATGCTTAGGCCATCGTTGCTCATTATTTAACATGGCGAGCTCGCTGGGTTAAGCCCAGCCCTACACCATGCTAACGCTTGCTAAACTTAAGTACTCTCATCTGTCTAGCTAAACAATGTAATCGAAGACAAAATGATTCATACATACAACCATCACCCATCACACACACACACCATCACCCATCACACACACACACCACCACCACTACCTAAAGATGTGCGCGCGCACATCCATGCACTACCATACACTACCATCATACACGCACTCACACACCTAAATACTACTTCTACCTACAAATTTGACTTTGTCGCACCTGCTATTCTAAGTTTGTCGCACCTACAATTCTAACTTTGTCGCACCTACAATTCTAACTTTGTCGCACCTGCTAATCTAAGTTTGTCGCACCTACTAAACTAAGGTTGACGAACCTACTAAGCCGAGTTTGCAGCCCCACTCTCCTAACTAAGCAGCCCCACTCTCCTAACTAAGCAGCCCCACTCTCCTAACTAAGCAGCACCTACTCTCCCAAGTCCGCAGCTCCCACCCACTCGCGTATCCTCGCTTCCCTGCAAAAAAATCACCATGGTAGTTTCAAGAATATTTAGCACATGCTCATTTATACTATATTCTAAAATTATGTATCCATGAGCTTTATGATACGTAATTCTTAAATAACAGGACCGACTAAACGCTTACAAAAAGAAATTATCACATGGCCACATACACTTCAGGTATTGCATAAAGTGCCAGTTTTACCTATACCAAATTTAAAATTAACATCGCTACAGGCTTTATATGTATAAGAAAATTGTGAAGCCTAGTTGATTTACATCTTTTGAGGTTTAAAATCCCGAAGCAAAATTGAAAACGGAAACATTACCAACAATTTTCATCTTTGAAGTCTTTAAAAAAAAATACAATTAAAAAATCATCTTCTGAAGAAATATTTTTATATTTCATTTCCGAATAAACGCATCACCAAGTCTCTGTTCGTGACGTTAAAGCACGCCGAATTTTCCCCACACGCTACAGAAGAATCTGACTGCAGTACTATTCCTAAGTGGCAGATATATACTTAATCTTAAATTTCCCAATGGGGAAATTGCAGTATCGCAAACAGAGTGCGATGTATTCTATTCAACTTACTGATTGCAGAATAAGTACAGCTGATGCATTTATTTGAAAATGAACGGGTTGAAATCACAGGCAAAGAATTCTAAATACATATTAATAATAAATAATATCCAACACTTACGAAACTTTTTTCAACATGTAAACTGATGAAGTTGCCACATTCGGAAGAAATATATTATTTTTTGTTATATTTAAGAGATATTTGAGTACCTGCATACGTCCAGACATTAGCAAAACCAAATTTGAATTTCGCTTAAGATTAATGAAAAAAATACTTCCAACTTGAAGGGATGACGTAAATTCATATATATTAAAGAGCTATCGATCATTCGGTATTTTAGTACGTGAAAACGCCAGGAAGTTCGTATCGCCAAAAAACATACTCGTACTTATAATCGGTTAATTTGAGAAAATTCAGTAAAATTTATCAAGAACCTGAATATTTTATGGAAAAACACAAATATCCCCGTTCAAAGTCCTAGAGGTGGCAAGCCTACCTACAACAATACATCTGAAAATGATACAGACTTATTTCAATTAGGTTCGAACGTATGTCTCGAATGATGTCCGCGATATATTACACGAAATGACGTGTGCATTATAGATAAGGGAAATTGAGCTTACCGCGAGCGTCCGTGTCTGTCCAGTGTGGCGTTGATGGTTAACTGCAATTAAGAGCAATCATTATATTAGCAATAAATATTTTAGAAATTTCCTAAAACGGTCTATTATTCTAACGCACGATTATAGGTATTTCATCCGTCAGCGTTTGTCTTTATGAGGAGAAGTAAGGCGTCATACAGAATTATTACAAATAATTTTTAATTACCAATTCAACGTTAAGTAATAAAACCTTGAATTGCCCAAGTAAAATGACTGATATACTTAAAAAATATTAAATTAAGAATTGATTATAAAGAAACATTACCGTTGCATTCAGCAACTCAATGCAACACCAAATTTGGTTCAATGTGTCTACTACTTATTTGTATCTTATGCATGGACATCAAAACTTAATCACGATATTAAAAAAGCACATAAATATAATAGATCAGGATATGCTGTTTAAAGACTTGATATACTTAATTTTCACTTTATTTCTGGCAATAACACAACAATTTATTCAGCTTCAATTCATGATAAGGCAGACTAATAAACCATAGACATATAAACTCATATTGGGTAAATCCAATATACGACAGCAAAACTATAGTCGCCGTTAACGACGTCAGAGAAATAATAGAATTTAGAAAAATTGCTAATTAATTATGATTATTCTTCTGAGGCATTTCATATGCCTGAGATCAAAATAAGACTACCATACCAACTGTGTCATCCCTCCACTGAAACCATTAATTACCTCCACTGGGAGATAACCAAGCCACACTGCGATGATACACCCTGTGTTGGAGAGGAGCTCTGTAAAAACAAATCACTATTAAAAAGGAGAAATTAATAAAAACAGCACAATTACATCTAAACGTACTTACTCCTGCATGATGAATGGTGTCTGGGCGTCTTCGTTCTTCACTCTTCGTGCATTCCGAAAAGTAATGCACGTCGTCGCCAACATCACCTGTTTTCGCTCAGGGGAAAAGATATTAGCGGTACATACGTTTCGAAATTCGATTTAGCATTTATCGTGGAAAATAAACGATAATATGACATAGGATAAATGTGTCAATTGCAAAAAACATCGATCGTGTGGAAATCGTATCGTGGTTTGGGATTTTGTGTGCACACAGGGTGGGAACCTTGGCCAAGGTCGGGGCCCCGGGAGGGAGGGGGGGAGGGAGGCAAGGGGTCGACCCACCTGCCATGTCGTGGGTTAGATGGGGTGGAAAGACAGACGTAGATTACAATTATTCATATATATAACCTTAAAATACTATTAATATAATATATAATGTAATATGTATAATATATAAACGAAGTGTAGACATAATATAAAATTAACATTCAAACCGTAATTACTCGTTACCAATCCGTAATCCACATTCGCACTCTGTCCTTTAGGACGGAGTACGACGTGCACTGGTCGACGGTCCGCTTAACACTGAATCAACTCCCAGGGCGACAGGCACGTCACGATAACCAATATGGCGACATCTATCGTTGAGTGGTGGAAACTGTCGATATTCTTTTGGTATTCATTGCTTGGTCAATCACGACTATGAAAATGTTATAAAGCGAACATTTTTGAAGCTCAAAAGAGTATTATATTTTATATATTATTTTACCAATTTCCCTTTTGAGCAATTTTAAAATGGTTCGGTATGTTATAAAGTGACGAGGAAATTAGGAGATTTTCTATTTAAATAGATAAGTATTTCACATAGATGTAAACTACTCATAAGATTGTCATACATTTATTTTTATTGTATTTGCAAAATGCCTTTCCATAATTTAGTTAATTATCGTTAATTAGGCTGCTTCCAACACAGGAGAAGATGCTGCAATTATTTTATATCAATATCCCTTCTCGTCAGGAAAATCGTGCTTGCCATTTACTTGGTTATTCGTAATCTTATACGTCAACACATTCGATTCTGAAGATTCAAAAGAGTATTATATTATATATATTATTTTACCAATTTCCCTTTTGAGCGGTTTTAAAATGGTTCGGTATGTTATAAAGTGACGAAGAAATTAAGAGATTTTCTATTTAAATAGATAAGTATTGTACATAGATGTAAACTAGCCATAGGATTGTCATACATTTATTCTTATTACATATGTTTTTATTATATTTGCCAAAATGCATTTCCATAATTTAGCCAATTATCGTTAATTAGGCTGCTACCAACACACAGGAGAAAATACTGTAATTTTTTACTGTAATAACCCAGGTCTGTTGGTTGGTTGGTCTCGCTTTCACGATGGCCGATATAGAGCGTTTTAACAAACTTCCCGAATAGGTAGAAGATTGAAATTTGGCAAGGATGCTTGATTAACATATTTTAAGGTAATGACGAAAATTAATCTCCAAAAAAGTCCTGGGGTCGACTCCCAGGAAGACATTTCCCATTTTCCGTATGGTAACATGTAAAAATCCATTTTTTGGGGTGCAAGCTTTTATTGTTTTGGAAATTAAAACTTGGATTCAACCTACGATCTTCGGTTGTGAACCATTTTGAAGAAAAAATTACGAAGTTTCTTATTCTATTCATCTTTTTCCGCATACAATTCGATATATAATGATAATTAGGATGCAAAATGTCCTACTTTGTGATACATTTCTGTTTGAGAGAAGATCTACCGGCAGCAATTCCCCTAATCAATCGCATGGCTACCGGGAGCTAATGGGTGAGTTTTACATTGCTGTTTATAATCTCTTCCCCCTACGTCTCCTCCGCTCATACTTCGCATTTAAGAGATCGCAATAATATAGGATAGCAAGAATAGCAGCTTGTCACTGTTAGTTCTCCTTCATCCATCATCAAAGATTGGTAATGTTCAGCGAAATGAGACTGCATCACATTTTAGTTCCGTTATATGTATTAATTAAATATAAGAAATTTTTTGTCTTTTGTCAACAAGCTATATCAACTTTTCTTGTAAATTTTGTTTTTCTAATAAGGAAAGCAGGCTTTACTTCCTGAAACTTGGAGAGATATCAAATCTGCATTTCCAATCAAAAGAGCACAGTTTGAATTGTTGTTTGTTATTTTCATTCATATTCATAGAATTATGTAACATGTTAAATTTTGAAGTTTTATTCAAATGATATTGCTGCCATGAGAGTGAATTTAGAATCAATCTTTACTGATGTACAGCCAAACTGCATTTTCCTTTTAAATTGGATTCTATCAGGAGGAGATCCTGTGGAGAATTGGAGTGTGTTTGATGCCAAAGTAGCGTTGAATTCTGAGTTATTATGACTTGAAAACTGACACATTGCTGAGTGTAGATTGCAAGTAGTTTTATGAACAGCGTTAATGCATAATGGATTTATCACCTCTAAGAGCAACCAATATTATTTTGTGGAATTTTATTATAACTAAATATCAGCTGTGAGGTCATCCTACAAATGTAAAACTAGCTAATATCAGAATATTAGGTGTAACAATAGCCCAAGTGGCCGAGTCCCCAGAAAACACATATGTAATCAGAACATTTAGTCATTAGTACCATGAAATAGCAGATTATGAAAATTTCCAATGTTTTTCCTTGTATGAGTACATAGTTATTTAAAAAGTTAGTGTCATTAATTTAAAGAGGTATTACTGAATTCACCATTGGCCTAGAAGAATATTAGCTATCCACACAGGGTAGAACAAATAATATTTAAAATTAATATCCTTTTACACATAATATTCACAATTTTTAGCTAATTTTCTTAAAAGCCAAAACACATTATTATGATAACTTTCTGTGTCCATCTGTCAGTGGACAATCAACATTTTTTTAAAGAGGTATTTAGAAAACCCTTTTTGAATTAGATAGCTCTTATCCATCCTTGAAGTTCACTGCAATTGTACTTCTCATGTAATTCATCGTTTTTCCTCTAGGTGACTTTTGAAATGGTATTTAACCAAGCTACTGAAGCTACAGGAGCGAAGTTTTCATGAATGGGAAGGTCTACGTTCCAACATTGCAGGTTTCCCCCTCTGCAACTACGGATGCAAAACAGAATTCTGAAAATTTTTAATAAAATGTGCTTCCACCTGTTGCTTTAGTAAGTGTATCTTACTTGTTTCAATTTAAAAATCTGTGAATTGCTTTGGAGAAGACAGCATCTAAACTCAGGACACAGAACTTGTCATGTTTTGTGGCAATGTAATATAATGTTCGACAAAAATAAGGAAAATAATTATTATTATATCACGATAGCTGGTAAAGTTTACTAATAAGTTTTATTTCTATGTTTATGTTAGCCATATAACCAGGATTAGTTAATGTATTATAGTATGAAGGTAGAGGATGGCTAGACAATTTCCCTCAACCAAGGCAAACTTAAGGAAATTTCAAAATTGTAAATGATTTTATGTTGCCATCAGCATTCACAGAAACATATTGTGGGAGCAAGGGGAATAAAAACCAGGGTCAGCTTGACGCTATTCCAGTGATAAGATTGCATTCAGCCCTCTTCGAGTTCCTATGTAAACTGTTCATCTTCAATAATATTTATTTTATCTTCTTTTATAAAATATTCTGAATGATATGTCTCTTATTTTTCAACCAATAATTCTAGAGGGAGGGGCAAATGTGCACGGTCATGTATATAGTATTAACCCCTTAAGTCGATAGCCCAATTACATACTCGCCAAATGCAGATATTGCTTAAATTGCGATACTATCAGCATAAATGAGTCTTTCATGGGACTATATGTGTCACAGCAGTCCATCGATATGTGATCTTTCAATGGATCACCAATTTCCTGTCAGTTTGTTAGTTTTTATACTTCGTTAGAGGAAAAACATAGCGTAAGCTACACTATTTAGTAATTTAAATACAGGTTTGAGGGGTTAAGGCAATATTGAAGATGTGATAACAAAAATTTATTCATAGACTCGTAGATATAGAATTTATTTCATTTTTAATTTATTTATTTTTCTGTGAAGAGGATTTTTATTTACATAGAAGAAATAAATATTATAGCGCTAATACTAGCAAAATCTAAGTGTCTCTTTGTTAAAATATATATACATATATGTATATGAACAAATTTTGAACTCTTATTTCAATTTCAATAAAACCTTTAGCTTTTAATTGGCTTTCCCTCAAATTTTAGATAACACAGAGCATGATAACAACTGTGTTCTTAAAGTACTAGTGAGTGTGGTGAAGTAAGAAATTAATAATGAAGAAATGATAAAGGTTCAATAACACACAATGTGATTTACTGTCAAAATTGTTGATTCTATGCTATTCTAGTAGAGTATTCTTTCAAACTATCCGTCAGGTTCTAATACTCTAATGCTTATATCAGAACAGAAATATAATTAACTTGAAGTTGCTGCAATTTTAGAGTTAAAGAACTGGTGTGTTTAAGATTATAAAATGAAATATAAATCTAAAAAGATTTAAGGTGTCTTCTTATTTCGCTTAAAAAATGATTTTTTTCTGACAGAAAGTTTCAATTATGGATGAAGAACCTTCGGAAAAGGGCGGCGCTGGCACCCCTCCTACGGGCTCTGCAGGTATCCCTCCGGAGTAGACTACAGCTACACCATGCTATCCTGGTCCCCACGCTACCGTACGCGTCTCCTGCTTGGAGTGGACGTCTCACCAAGGCCTCGCGCCGGCGTCTCTCCATTGCCGAAAGGCGTTGCCTGAGGTCTATCCTCCGACTTGGGTGGGTCATATCCGATGAAGACACCCACGATATGGCTGGCGTCCCTCCCCTGGAAGCAAGAATGGCTGAGGTGGCCCGGAAATACTACGCGGCGCTGCTCCTTAAGGATTCCCCGGGGTTCCGTCTCCTAGGAAGTAACACCTGCTCACCCTGGGACCGACATCGTCGCCCGAGGTCGGCTACTGAGTTGGCCGAGGACCTCCCCCCGCCGAAGAAGCGGAGGACAAGATAGGGCAGAGGGCCCTTCCAGAGGAGGATAAGTGCGGACGTTGGCCTGCACCCGCACGCAGAGGCACAGAGGAGCCAGTAGTGCGAGGAGGATGAAGGGAATGATGGCCTTCATCCAAATTTAAGCTCATTTCCATTTCCCCAACCTGGGTGTCCCCTGGCAGTCTCCTTGCAGTTCCCCAAGGCTGGGGGTCCCGTTAGCCAAAAACAGTATTTATAGTCACTAAGGGGTGCCCTGAGGCCTACCCAGCATTCCCCTTAGCTGGGTATCGGCGATACTTGACCCAGCAGTGCCCTTGCGACGTAGTACGTGAAGCGGCGAAAATTCGTACTATAATATCATACAATTCGTACTATAGTATAATTTTCAGTAACAGTTCTTAATCTGAAATGTTCATATTTAACGATATTAAAGTCATTTATCATCAAATATAATTCTTTGTAACATTTCATAATCTCAATTATTCACATTAAAGTATATACATATAATGAAAACTGCTTCATCTTTTCACAGCATTTTTCAATAATATCTCCATTTTAATACTTGATTTTCTTTAAAAACTGAATCATATCACATTTTACGAAATTTACACCGGATTATATTTTATAAACAAACTAGCTGAAAGTATCCGGCGATGCACGGGTTATGCCAGACGTCTTTGGCGAATAAAATTGTTTTCTATGGTAATAAAATCATTTCACCTTGTGCGCATTTTTTTACAAAAGGATGAAGGCATTATAAATTAGGAAAATATGTTTTTATATTTATTTCGAAGCTTGCTTGTAAACGTGTATTTCCGTTGAAGCCTCGATTATGAATTCCTTCGTGAAAACAATACTTTCTCTATACTATGTATATTGGAGAAAGTATAAACTAATGCAATACAAAAAAAATACGCGAATTTTAATAAGCAAAATAAAATACGGTTGCCGGTGGAAATATCGATTATTCCATGTTGTCTTCTGAGGAACGGAAATCGTTCTCAGGAATTTGGAATTTTTTTTTCGTAAATGGCTTCTGCTTTAAGAACCGAACATTCCTACCGAATGTCAATCTTCTAGCTGCTCGGAATGTTTGTTAAAAATAGCATTACTCTACTTAAGGACTGATGGAAATCCGTCGGTGCAAGTTAGAGAATACAGATATCTTGGTAGCTTAATAACTAGAGATGCCAAATGCACAGATGAAATCCTTAGTAGAATAACAAAAGCTAAAGCCTCCTTCGGAAAGAAGAAACAGTTGTTTTAACCACTTTCTCATTTGACAATGTGAAATTTTTGGTTGACAGAATTAATTAATTAGAAACAGAGTAATTTCATTCATTTTATTAACTTATTAGTATATTTACATTACTGTATTTACAATGTAAAATATATATTGTTTATACAAATAAATAAATGTAGAATAATATTCACAGATTTAATATTTACAAAGGAGTGGAGGCTTAATATTTAGGCTTAAAATGGATAAGAAAATCATTTGCAATCATTTGATTCTGTCCTTTGCAAACATCCGGGGTAGTCCTCCCATCAGGTAACGCATCTCCTCTTGTCTCCTGCTTCTTCAGATTTGTCTTCAGCTTTTCCCAGCATCTATTTCAATGCCCATGACAAATATTATTTAGTCATACAGAGACTCAAAATATCATCATATTTAAATTGTATAACTTGAAAACATTCACTATGGAATTCCTATGCCATGCCCACAAACCTGTTTAAATTAATGAAAGCAACGCACAATAAAAAGAAGTCATACAAAACTTATGCCTAACTATAACAATTTCATAAGGAAATATATTACGGTACCCGATATCTTCCTCTAATATAGCAAATTCTTGACAAATAATTTGTCCTCACAAATTCAAAGCTATTTAATGAATTGTGGAGGCGAATAATGGAACTGAAATGGATTGTTAATTAAAATATTATGAATTTGCAATCATAATGCACAGGAAGCCCAAAACAAAATAGCTTGAGTTAGGCAAACGTGAACAAATTAGACCGTCCTTAAATATCATATGCAGACATGCAGACACATCACATGGTTTCTTTTGTGGTAGGCATAGAATAAAGCCAAATAGTATCCCAACAAAAACTACCTCTATACATTTACATATTGACTCCCTTTAACTTATCTAATCCAGAATGTACTTTCCTTACACTGCTGTTACCACTGCTTCCAATATTTCCCAAGCATAATGTGCGCTTTCAATCTAGATAACCTCATCCCATCACTCATGCTGATATTAATTTAACTCCAGCATGCGCACATATTGCAACCCCAACTCGGTGGTATCTTGCAAGTTTTCACTTGATCATAAGAAGATAAAATAATAATTCTTCCAATACCACCTTTCATGCAAACCCACACTGATTAATACTGCACTAATAACTCACATTTCCTGACATGCATATTGGCCATTTCATATAAAATCAGACCTCTGATCAAAGAGTCAAACCACCATAATCACAACAATAGGAATATAATTACTGTTTAGAATTAAAGCACTCCACCCGTCAAAATAACAATTTGTTCATTAGCATTTATCTTGATGTTGTCAAGTCGTTCATACTGATATTGTGTTAAAATGGTATCAATATGGTTATTATAGTCGTTTCGGCCATCATAACCATATTGAGAGTTCGCCATTTCGAATCAAAGTGACGGACAGAAACCTTGACCATTCACTATGTTAGGAAGAATCTTACCAAATTTGGTTATTCTAGCTTTTATCGTATCGGAGGATTTCCAATAACAAACACACGCTTCAAAATATATTATAGATAATAACAGCGCTATTCCTATATTTGTTTCGCTTCATCGTCCCGGCAACCAATAAATATTAACCCGATGTAGAGAAATCTTGATATAGAAATCACTCAGGGTTGGAAATGGATGTAAATATAAATATTAGAATGTTTTGTACAATGAACTTCGAACGTTCTCATCCTGCCAAAACTTCGGTGAACGATATGTAAATAATATAAACTATAGAAAAGAATGAATTACAGTAAAACAACAAATAATACTCACCTGGAATTGAAGAAGATCTCGTATAACTTCGGCTGCAACGTAACCAAACCTTTCGTTCACTTGGAAAATATCGATGTAACTCTCACTCTCGGAAAGGAAAAGCCTACACATGGTGAACTCGTGTGTACACTCCATGCTGTTAGTTTTTATTAACTCGAAAAGAAGATTTCCTCTCTCTTACTGAAAACCAAACATCATACACCTAACGACGCCATCACAAACAATTCCCGTGTATTTCGAAGATTCAAGTGCCGATGGCGGCAGCACAGTCGCTGTCGTCTGCTAGAAATGTTTGTATAGTTTAGCCCGTTGGATTGATCGTGATATACCTCCGAGTTTAGGGTTGTGTTGGGTAATTTAGCTCGATATCATCCCTCAAATAAGCATATTTTACGCAAATGTGCTTCGCCAAAGGGTAAGTACTTCAAAAAATATATGTAGTGTGTCACAATGTTCTAATTATACAGAAGGCATTACACTGCAGTTCTTCCCGGAAGATGCTGAAATGAACAATTGGTGATGCTTTACTGAAAAATCTGTTTGGAGCGAACATTTTACTGTTGAATCGTTAAAATTGCAACGAAAGTATTTTGATATTACCTCGTCTGCGAGAGGAGCTCATTGGTTTTGATGTGGACACCTTGAAATTTTAAGGTTGTGCGATGAGTATTTCGTAAACTTACCTATACTAGCACTTGGGACGGCATCAGGCAGAGCCGGACTGGCAGCAAATTTATACGAGCTAAATTGATTCTTATTAGGATAAACTATGTTGTGATCAAGGGCTCTGTTTACATAAACCCATGAAAATACTTATAAAATTACTCATCCAAGGCTTAATAATATACAATTAGCTGATTGACTATATCGCATTTTAAGTGGCAGTTTTCTTCTCCAAGAATGCGTTATAAATTTCCATTTCATTCGAAAACTGAAAGAAAAGCACTAAAAATCTGAGAGATTTCCAAAAAAAGAACGGGATATCTGCTAAGCCTAATTTCAATCCTCGACATTTCATAAAAATTGAAAAAGGACCTCCGGCGATCCATTATTGAAACTTTCTGTGAGAAAAAATCATTTTTTAAGCGAAATAAGAAGACTCCTTAAATCTTTCTAGATTTATATTTAATTTCATAATCTTAAACACACCAGTTCTTTAACTCTAAAATTGCAGCAACTTCAAGTTAATTACCGTATTTGCCGGCGTATAGGACGCAGCGGCGTATAAGACGCACCCCCCTTTTTATACACATTTTTAAGGAAAAAAATTTTCTACATTTTTTTCATGAATTTCCATAATGATTTACTGTACTAATTTTATAGTTATTTATGTCCATAAAAAATGTAACTAGGGAACATTGTAGTTAGGTACCTTTTAATCAGAATTCTCAAAACCCAAAAATTCATCTCCAGAGCTAAATAAAGAATCACTTAGAGCCTCTTCTTCGGAAACTGAGTCTTCGTATAACAAATCATCCTCTGTTCCATCAAGTGAGTTACTAATTTCACATTTCTTAAACGACTTTACAACTGTCTCATGTTTCACTGCATTCCATGAAGTTTTGACCCATTCACAAATCTGCGAAATGCTTGGCCTCTTCCTCCTTCCTGATGGTGTCACTTCAAAATCTGTAGACTGCATCCAACTGTTCCATTTCTCCTTCATGAATCCTTTAAATGGTTTATTAATGCAAACATCTAAAGGTTGAAGCTGACTCGTTAGGCCACCTGGAATTACAGCTATTTGAGTTTTCAGTTGGTTCATTTTATTTTTCACAGCTTCTGTTTTGTGACTCCGAAACTGATCCCATACTAGCAAGGCAGGTTTCTTTAACAGTCCACCAGGACGCCTGGACCACACATTATCTATCCACAACTTCATCCATCCAGCCCTTTTGATGAACGTGCACAAACACACCTTTAGTCAGTTTTTCCTTGGGCAAGGTTTTCCTTTTGAAAATCAAAAGAGGCGGCAATTTTGTTCCATCGGCACAGCAAGACAACACGACTGTGTAATGCGTTTTCTGATGCCCACAAGTTTTAACAACAACACTTTTTGCACCTTTGGAATCTATTGTTTTGTTTGAGGGTACATCGAACGTCAGTGGGACCTCATCCATGTTTCCTACTTGTGAAAGTTCAAAATTTTCTCTTTTTCTTGCATTAATGACAAAGTTATGAAACTTGATAATCTTGTCTTCATATTCTATTGGCATCTTTTGTGCTATTTTTGTTTTAGTCCGCATACGTAGGTCATTTCTCTTCATAAATCTGGAACACCATGATGTTGATCTTGTAAAATCGGCGATGCCTCTGTTAGTAGCAATCACTCTTGCTTGTTGAATAGTCATTTTTGTGGAAACTGAAAATCCCGAGCCTCTGTGGTCTAATATCCAAGTTTTTAATTCTTCTTCTAGTTCCGGCCATTTTACAATTCCATGTCGCAGATTGTGTTTACTACGCATAGCTTTTTGTAGGTCCTCTTCCTGTCTTCTCCAAGTTCTTATCATCTTTTCAGTTGGTGGTGATCCGAAACTCCTCTCTGCTGCCCTGTTTCCGTGCTCTTTGGCATACGCAATCACTCGTACCTTGAATGCAATATCATAGCAGAATCTGCGTTGTTTATGAGCCATGTTCTGCCACTTACTCACCCACTAACCCTTTTCGCCTTCCCGTATGGACTCCTTGGACAATGGTCGCAAGATGGACTGATGACCCAACCCTACGTCTTTCAATTGTTTCCGCTACGCTATACGCACTTCATTTGTTTCCGCGGCCAAGTCCGAGAATTTTTGCGGTCGCGGAACCGCAACGCCGAGCTATGAAGTGGCCCTGAGAGTCAGATATGGCCGATAGCGCTTTATTAAAACTCATATAGTAACGAAGAATGCGGATATACCGCCAGCGTACACACCTGGGGAGCTTAGCTTAAAGTCGGGAGTTGCACCATTCACATTCGAAAGGAATACACGATTTCATCAGCTTTCGCCCAATCGAATAACGCTACGGACCAGCAGCTTGTTGTTGAAATGTGATCACGCATGTGCACATTGGATGAATCGTAACTTTAGATGTCGGTGGATTTGAACTCTATTTTACTGGAATGATCCCTCTTTCAGTAATGAAGCAAAAAATATATCACGCAACTTTTTTTACAGAACAGAAAAAATTTATGGAAACGATTTATTCGAAGCCACTTTTTAGCAAAAAAACCAAAATGCAATAGAATACTTATACATGTATATTAATATAAACCAGAAGTTTTAGACAGACTGAAATTTCAACTCATAATTTTGATTACCGGCGCATAAGACGCACCCCATATTTTAGGCGTATTTCGATGGAAAAAAGTGCGTCCTATACGCCGGCAAATACGGTACTTTTCTGTTCTGATATAAGAATTAGAGTATTAGAACCTGACAAATGGTTTAAAAGAATACTCTACTAGAATAGCATAGAATCAACAATTTTGACAGGAAATCACATTGTATGTGTTATTGAACCTTAATCATTTCTTCATTATTAATTTCTTACTTCACCACACTCACTAGTACTTTAAGAACACAGTTGTTATCATGCTCTGTGTTATCTAAAATTTGAGGGAAAGCCAATTAAAAGCTAAAGGTTTTATTGAAATTGAAATAAAGAGTTTAAAATTTGTTCATATACATATATGTATATATATTTTAACAAAGAGACACTGGGATTTTACTAGTAATAATGGTATTAGCTATATAATATTTATTTCTTCTATGTAAATAAAAATCCTCTTTACAGCAAAATAAATAAATTAAAAATGAAATAAATTCTATATCTACGACTCTATGAATAAATTTTTGTTATCACATCTTCAATATTGCCTTAACCCCTCAAGCCTGTATTTAAATTACTAAATAGTGTAGCTTACGCTATGTTTTTCCCCTAACGAAGTATAAAAACTAACAAACTGACAGGAAATTGGTGATCCATTGAAAGATCACATATGGATGGACTGCTGTGACACATATAGTCCCATGAAAGACTAATTTATGCTGATAGAATCGCAATTTAAGCAATATCTGCATTTGGCGAGTATGTAATTGGGCTATCGGCTTAAGGGGTTAATACTATATACATGACCGTGCACATTTGCCCCTCCCTCTAGAATTATTGGTTGAAAAATAAGAGACATATCATTCAGAATATTTTATAAAAGAAAATAAAATAAATATTATTGAAGTTGAACAGTTTACATAGGAACTCGAAGAGGGCTGAATGCAGTCTTATCACTGGAATAGCTTCAAACTGCCCCTGGTTTTTATTCCCATTGCCATCACAATATGTTTCTGTGAATGCTGATGGCACCATAAAATCTTTTACAATTTTGAAATTTCCTTAAGTTTGCCTTGGTTGAGGGAAATTGTCTAGCCATCCTCTACCTTCATACTATAATACATTAACTAATCCTGGTTATATGGCTAACATAAACAAGGAATTAAAACTTAATAGTAAACTTTACCAGCTATCATGATATAATAATATTTATTTTCCTTATTTTTGTCAAACATTATATTACATTGCCACAAACCATGACAAGTTCTGTGTCCTGAGTTTAGATGCTGTCTTCTCCAAAGCAATTCACAAATTTTTAAATTTAAACAAGAAAGATACACTTACTGAAGCAACAGGTGGAAGCACATTTTATTAAAAATTTTCAGAATTCTGTTTTGCCTCCCTAGTTGCAGAGGGGGAAACCTGCAATGTTGGAACGTAGACATTTCCATTCATGAAAACTTTGCTCCTGTAGCTTCAGTAGTTTGGTTAAATACCATTTCAAAAGTCACCTAGAGGAAAAACGATGAATTACATGAGAAGTACAATTGCAGTGAACTTCAAGGATGGATAAGAGCTATCTAATTCAAAAAGGGTTTTCTAAATACCTCTTTAAAAAAATGTTGATTGTCCACTGACAGATGGACACAGAAAGTTATCATGATAATGTGTTTTGGCTTTTAAGAAAATTAGCTAAAAATTGTGAATATTATGTGTAAAAGGATATTAATTTTAAATATTATTTGTTCTACCCTGTGTGGATAGATAATATTCTTCCAGGCCAATGGTGAATTCAGTAATACCTCTTAAAATTAATGATACTAACTTTTTAAATAACTATGTACTCATACAAGGAAAAACATTTTCATAATCTGCTATTTCATGGTTCTAATAACTAAATGTTCTGATTACATATGTGTTTTCTGGAGACTCGGCCACTTGGGCTATTGTTACACCAAATATTCTGATATTAGCTAGTTTTACATTTGTAGGATGACCCCACAGCTGATATTTAGTTATAATAAAATTCCACAAAATAATATTGGTTGCTCTTAGAGGTGATAAATCCATTATGCATGATGGCTGCTCATAAAAGTACTTACAATCAAGACTCAGCAGTGTGTCAGTTTTCAAGTCATAATAACTCAGAATTCAAGGCTACTTTGGCATCAAACACACTCCAATTCTCCACAGGATCTCCTCCTGATAGAATCCAATTTAAAAGGAAAATGCAGTTTGGCTGTACATCAGTTAAGATTGATTCTAAATTCACTCTCATGGCAGCAATATCATTTGAATAAAACTTCAAAATTTAATATGTTACATAATTCTATGAATATGAATGAAAATGACAAACGAACAACAATTCAAACTATGCTCTTTTGATTGGAAATGCAGTATTGATATCTCCCCAAGTTTCAGGAAGTAAAGCCTTCTTTCCTTATTAGAAAAACAAAATTTACAAGAAACGTTGATATAGCTTGTTGAGAAAAGACAGAAAATTTGTTTTATTTAATTAATACATATAACGGAACTAAAATGTGATGCAGTCTCACTTCACTTAACATGACCAATCTTTGATGATGGTTGAAGCAGAACTAACAGTGACAAGTTGCTATTCTTGCTATCCTATATTATTGCGATCTCTTAAATGCGAAGTATGAGCGGAGGAGACGTAGGGGGAAGAGATTATAAACAGCAATGTAAAACTCACCCATTAGGTCCCGGTAGCCATGCGATTGATTTGGGGATTTGCTGCCTGTAGATCTTCTCTCAAACAGAAATGTATCACAAAGTAGGACATTTTGCATCCTAATTATCATTATATATCGAATTGTATGCGGAAAAAGATGAACAGAATAATAAACTTCGTAATCATTTCTTCAAAATGGTTCACAACCGAAGATCGTAGGTTAAATCCAAGTTTTAATTTTCAAAACAATAAAATCTTGCACCCCAAAAAATGGATTTTTACATGTTACCATACGGAAAATGGGAAATGTCTTCCTGGGAGTCGAACCCAGGACTTTTTTGGAGATTAATTTTCGTCATTACCTTAAAATATGTTAATCGAGCATCCTTGCCAAATTTCCATCTTCTACCTATTCGGGAAGTTTGTTAAAACGCTCTATATCGGCCATCGTGAAAGCGAGACCAACCAACCAACAGACCTGGGCTATTACAGTATAAAATTACAGTATTTTCTCCTGTGTGTTGGAAGCAGCCTAATTAACGATAATTGGCTAAATTATGGAAATGCATTTTGGAAATATAATAAAAACATATGTAATAAGAATAAATGTATGACAATCCTATGGCTACTTTACATCTATGTACAATACTTATCTATTTAAACAGAAAATCTCTTAATTTCTTCGTCACTTTATAACATACCGAACCATTTTAAAACCGCTCAAAAGGGAAATTGGTAAAATAATATATATAATATAATACTCTTTTGAATCTTCAGAATCGAATGTGTTGACCTTAACTTTACGAATAACCAAATAAATGGCAAGCACGATTCTCCTGACGAGAAGGGATATTGATATAAAATAATTACAGCATTTTCTCTTGTGTTGGAAGCAGCCTAATTAACGATAAATGACTAAATTATGGAAAAGCATTTTGGCAAATATAATAAAAATATATGTATGACAATCGTATGAGTAGTTTACATCTATGTGAAATACTTATCTATTTAAATAGAAAATCTCTTAATTTCTTCGTCACATTACAACATACCGAACCATTTTAAAATTGCTCTAAAGGGAAATTGGAAAAATAATATATATAATATAATAAATACTCTTTTGAGCTTAAAAAATGTTCGCCATATAACATTTTCATAGTGATGTATAAATTAAATTAATTGACATAGAAAATCAAAGAATCATTTAAAATCATAGAAAGTTTACATAATTTATAATTTAAATAAATACTCATGGTAAAATTAAAACATTTTATTTAGAGAGAGTTGCATCATACATTTATTAGCCTAAAGTATTATCTTCAGATATTAAACAGTGATGTAGAAACTAACAATACAAGATTTCTTTATGAAATAGGAATCACAATATAAAGCCCGTTTCACTCGGTGCGTTTTTCCTTGATGGATTGCTTGCGTGGAGCCCTGATGGCTGCTGTGCGCTCTAACTAGCTGGAAATCTGGCTCGCTGACGGTTGCCTTGCTTACTACCTTGCTGGTTTTCGAGGTTAGGTCCTGTGCTATTTTTCCTGCGTGTTTTCCTGCTGGCTGGCGGTGTCGGCCAATCACCTCCGAGCGCTACATCACGTGATCAACACAGAGTCCACCGCACTGTCGTAAAAACTTGCATTTTCACCCGTGGTACTGACCTATCTCCAAACGGAAGGATTTCTTGCGTTGGTTTCACGCACCGTGTGAAACGGTAACCATCAACGGACCAAGCACGGCGCCCACCCGCAGAGTAGCATGCAGGGAATCTCGCATGCTAGCCAGCAAGGGAAAACGAACCGTGTGAAACAGGCTTAAGATAAACAACTATAAATTACATTTCAACAGTAGAATTCAACATAATTAATGAAGATTCAGTCATAACGTAATATCTTCCTAAACTGGGAAACCTTTAGAACCTGTTTTGCATCTGATAACTGGAGGCGTTTTTAAAAATACGAATGGAATGATTTCTATACCATTCAAGTTAAGCATATTTCCATTGGCACCCAGGAGGTAATGCTTAGGCCATCGTTGCTCATTATTTAACATGGCGAGCTCGCTGGGTTAAGCCCAGCCCTACACCATGCTAACGCTTGCTAAACTTAAGTACTCTCATCTGTCTAGCTAAACAATGTAATCGAAGACAAAATGATTCATACATACAACCATCACCCATCACACACACACACCATCACCCATCACACACACACACCACCACCACTACCTAAAGATGTGCGCGCGCACATCCATGCACTACCATACACTACCATCATACACGCACTCACACACCTAAATACTACTTCTACCTACAAATTTGACTTTGTCGCACCTGCTATTCTAAGTTTGTCGCACCTACAATTCTAACTTTGTCGCACCTACAATTCTAACTTTGTCGCACCTGCTAATCTAAGTTTGTCGCACCTACTAAACTAAGGTTGACGAACCTACTAAGCCGAGTTTGCAGCCCCACTCTCCTAACTAAGCAGCCCCACTCTCCTAACTAAGCAGCCCCACTCTCCTAACTAAGCAGCACCTACTCTCCCAAGTCCGCAGCTCCCACCCACTCGCGTATCCTCGCTTCCCTGCAAAAAAATCACCATGGTAGTTTCAAGAATATTTAGCACATGCTCATTTATACTATATTCTAAAATTATGTATCCATGAGCTTTATGATACGTAATTCTTAAATAACAGGACCGACTAAACGCTTACAAAAAGAAATTATCACATGGCCACATACACTTCAGGTATTGCATAAAGTGCCAGTTTTACCTATACCAAATTTAATATTAACATCGCTACAGGCTTTATATGTATGAGAAAATTGTGAAGCCTAGTTGATTTACATCTTTTGAGGTTTAAAATCCCGAAGCAAAATTGAAAACGGAAACATTACCAACAATTTTCATCTTTGAAGTCTTTAAAAAAAAATACAATTAAAAAATCATCTTCTGAAGAAATATTTTTATATTTCATTTCCGAATAAACGCATCACCAAGTCTCTGTTCGTGACGTTAAAGCACGCCGAATTTTCCCCACACGCTACAGAAGAATCTGACTGCAGTACTATTCCTAAGTGGCAGATATATACTTAATCTTAAATTTCCCAATGGGGAAATTGCAGTATCGCAAACAGAGTGCGATGTATTCTATTCAACTTACTGATTGCAGAATAAGTACAGCTGATGCATTTATTTGAAAATGAACGGGTTGAAATCACAGGCAAAGAATTCTAAATACATATTAATAATAAATAATATCCAACACTTACGAAACTTTTTTCAACATGTAAACTGATGAAGTTGCCACATTCGGAAGAAATATATTATTTTTCGTTATATTTAAGAGATATTTGAGTACCTGCATACGTCCAGACATTAGCAAAACCAAATTTGAATTTCGCTTAAGATTAATGAAAAAAATACTTCCAACTTGAAGGGATGACGTAAATTCATATATATTAAAGAGCTATCGATCATTCGGTATTTTAGTACGTGAAAACGCCAGGAAGTTCGTATCGCCAAAAAACATACTCGTACTTATAATCGGTTAATTTGAGAAAATTCAGTAAAATTTATCAAGAACCTGAATATTTTATGGAAAAACACAAATATCCCCGTTCAAAGTCCTAGAGGTGGCAAGCCTACCTACAACAATACATCTGAAAATGATACAGACTTATTTCAATTAGGTTCGAACGTATGTCTCGAATGATGTCCGCGATATATTACACGAAATGACGTGTGCATTATAGATAAGGGAAATTGAGCTTACCGCGAGCGTCCGTGTCTGTCCAGTGTGGCGTTGATGGTTAACTGCAATTAAGAGCAATCATTATATTAGCAATAAATATTTTAGAAATTTCCTAAAACGGTCTATTATTCTAACGCACGATTATAGGTATTTCATCCGTCAGCGTTTGTCTTTATGAGGAGAAGTAAGGCGTCATACAGAATTATTACAAATAATTTTTAATTACCAATTCAACGTTAAGTAATAAAACCTTGAATTGCCCAAGTAAAATGACTGATATACTTAAAAAATATTAAATTAAGAATTGATTATAAAGAAACATTACCGTTGCATTCAGCAACTCAATGCAACACCAAATTTGGTTCAATGTGTCTACTACTTATTTGTATCTTATGCATGGACATCAAAACTTAATCACGATATTAAAAAAGCACATAAATATAATAGATCAGGATATGCTGTTTAAAGACTTGATATACTTAATTTTCACTTTATTTCTGGCAATAACACAACAATTTATTCAGCTTCAATTCATGATAAGGCAGACTAATAAACCATAGACATATAAACTCATATTGGGTAAATCCAATATACGACAGCAAAACTATAGTCGCCGTTAACGACGTCAGAGAAATAATAGAATTTAGAAAAATTGCTAATTAATTATGATTATTCTTCTGAGGCATTTCATATGCCTGAGATCAAAATAAGACTACCATACCAACTGTGTCATCCCTCCACTGAAACCATTAATTACCTCCACTGGGAGATAACCAAGCCACACTGCGATGATACACCCTGTGTTGGAGAGGAGCTCTGTAAAAACAAATCACTATTAAAAAGGAGAAATTAATAAAAACAGCACAATTACATCTAAACGTACTTACTCCTGCATGATGAATGGTGTCTGGGCGTCTTCGTTCTTCACTCTTCGTGCATTCCGAAAAGTAATGCACGTCGTCGCCAACATCACCTGTTTTCGCTCAGGGGAAAAGATATTAGCGGTACATACGTTCCGAAATTCGATTTAGCATTTATCGTGGAAAATAAACGATAATATGACATAGGATAATAGTACATGTGTCAATTGCGTAAAACATCGATGGTGTGGCAATCGTATCGTGGTTTGGGATTTTGTGTGCACACAGGGTGGGAACCTTGGCCAAGGTCGGGGCCCCGGGAGGGAGGGAGGGAGGCAAGGGGTCGACCCACCTGCCATGTCGTGGGTTAGATGGGGTGGAAAGACAGACGTAGATTACAATTATTCATATATATAACCTTAAAATACTATTAATATAATATATAATGTAATATGTATAATATATAAACGAAGTGTAGACATAATATAAAATTAACATTCAAACCGTAATTACTCGTTACCAATCCGTAATCCACATTCGCACTCTGTCCTTTAGGACGGAGTACGACGTGCACTGGTCGACGGTCCGCTTAACACTGAATCAACTCCCAGGGCGACAGGCACGTCACGATAACCAATATGGCGACATCTATCGTTGAGTGGTGGAAACTGTCGATATTCTTTTGGTATTCATTGCTTGGTCAATCACGACTATGAAAATGTTATAAAGCGAACATTTTTGAAGCTCAAAAGAGTATTATATTTTATATATTATTTTACCAATTTCCCTTTTGAGCAATTTTAAAATGGTTCGGTATGTTATAAAGTGACGAGGAAATTAGGAGATTTTCTATTTAAATAGATAAGTATTTCACATAGATGTAAACTACTCATAAGATTGTCATACATTTATTTTTATTGTATTTGCAAAATGCCTTTCCATAATTTAGTTAATTATCGTTAATTAGGCTGCTTCCAACACAGGAGAAGATGCTGTAATTATTTTATATCAATATCCCTTCTCGTCAGGAAAATCGTGCTTGCCATTTACTTGGTTATTCGTAATCTTCAACGTCAACACATTCGATTCTGAAGATTCAAAAGAGTATTATATTATATATATTATTTTACCAATTTCCCTTTTGAGCGGTTTTAAAATGGTTCGGTATGTTATAAAGTGACGAAGAAATTAAGAGATTTTCTATTTAAATAGATAAGTATTGTACATAGATGTAAACTAGCCATAGGATTGTCATACATTTATTCTTATTACATATATTTTTATTATATTTGCCAAAATGCATTTCCATAATTTAGCCAATTATCGTTAATTAGGCTGCTACCAACACACAGGAGAAAATACTGTAATTTTTTACTGTAATAACCCAGGTCTGTTGGTTGGTTGGTCTCGCTTTCACGATGGCCGATATAGAGCGTTTTAACAAACTTCCCGAATAGGTAGAAGATTGAAATTTGGCAAGGATGCTTGATTAACATATTTTAAGGTAATGACGAAAATTAATCTCCAAAAAAGTCCTGGGGTCGACTCCCAGGAAGACATTTCCCATTTTCCGTATGGTAACATGTAAAAATCCATTTTTTGGGGTGCAAGCTTTTATTGTTTTGGAAATTAAAACTTGGATTTAACCTACGATCTTCGGTTGTGAACCATTTTGAAGAAAAAATTACGAAGTTTCTTATTCTATTCATCTTTTTCCGCATACAATTCGATATATAATGATAATTAGGATGCAAAATGTCCTACTTTGTGGTACATTTCTGTTTGAGAGAAGATCTACCGGCAGCAATTCCCCTAATCAATCGCATGGCTACCGGGAGCTAATGGGTGAGTTTTACATTGCTGTTTATAATCTCTTCCCCCTACGTCTCCTCCGCTCATACTTCGCATTTAAGAGATCGCAATAATATAGGATAGCAAGAATAGCAGCTTGTCACTGTTAGTTCTCCTTCATCCATCATCAAAGATTGGTAATGTTCAGCGAAATGAGACTGCATCACATTTTAGTTCCGTTATATGTATTAATTAAATATAAGAAATTTTTTGTCTTTTGTCAACAAGCTATATCAACTTTTCTTGTAAATTTTGTTTTTCTAATAAGGAAAGCAGGCTTTACTTCCTGAAACTTGGAGAGATATCAAATCTGCATTTCCAATCAAAAGAGCACAGTTTGAATTGTTGTTTGTTATTTTCATTCATATTCATAGAATTATGTAACATGTTAAATTTTGAAGTTTTATTCAAATGATATTGCTGCCATGAGAGTGAATTTAGAATCAATCTTTACTGATGTACAGCCAAACTGCATTTTGCTTTTAAATTGGATTCTATCAGGAGGAGATCCTGTGGAGAATTGGAGTGTGTTTGATGCCAAAGCAGCGTTGAATTCTGAGTTATTATGACTTGAAAACTGACACATTGCTGAGTGTAGATTGTAAGTACTTTTATGAACAGCCATCATGCATAATGGATTTATCACCTCTAAGAGCAACCAATATTATTTTGTGGAATTTTATTATAACTAAATTTCAGCTGTGAGGTCATCCTACAAATGTAAAACTAGCTAATATCAGAATATTAGGTGTAACAATAGCCCAAGTGGCCGAGTCTCCAGAAAACACATATGTAATCAGAACATTTAGTCATTAGTACCATGAAATAGCAGATTATGAAAATTTCCAATGTTTTTCCTTGTATGAGTACATAGTTATTTAAAAAGTTAGTGTCATTAATTTAAAGAGGTATTACTGAATTCACCATTGGCCTAGAAGAATATTAGCTATCCACACAGGGTAGAACAAATAATATTTAAAATTAATATCCTTTTACACATAATATTCACAATTTTTAGCTAATTTTCTTAAAAGCCAAAACACATTATTATGATAACTTTCTGTGTCCATCTGTCAGTGGACAATCAACATTTTTTTAAAGAGGTATTTAGAAAACCCTTTTTGAATTAGATAGCTCTTATCCATCCTTGAAGTTCACTGCAATTGTACTTCTCATGTAATTCATCGTTTTTCCTCTAGGTGACTTTTGAAATGGTATTTAACCAAACTACTGAAGCTACAGGAGCAAAGTTTTCATGAATGGAAATGTCTACGTTCCAACATTGCAGGTTTCCCCCTCTGCAACTAGGGAGGCAAAACAGAATTCTGAAAATTTTTAATAAAATGTGCTTCCACCTGTTGCTTCAGTAAGTGTATCTTACTTGTTTAAATTTAAAAATTTGTGAATTGCTTTGGAGAAGACAGCATCTAAACTCAGGACACAGAACTTGTCATGTTTTGTGGCAATGTAATATAATGTTCGACAAAAATAAGGAAAATAATTATTATTATATCACGATAGCTGGTAAAGTTTACTAATAAGTTTTATTTCTATGTTTATGTTAGCCATATAACCAGGATTAGTTAATGTATTATAGTATGAAGGTAGAGGATGGCTAGACAATTTCCCTCAACCAAGGCAAACTTAAGGAAATTTCAAAATTGTAAATGATTTTATGTTGCCATCAGCATTCACAGAAACATATTGTGGTAGCAAGGGGAATAAAAACCAGGGTCAGCTTGAAGCTATTCCAGTGATAAGACTGCATTCAGCCCTCTTCGAGTTCCTATGTAAACTGTTCATCTTCAATAATATTTATTTTATCTTCTTTTATAAAATATTCTGAATGATATGTCTCTTATTTTTCAACCAATAATTCTAGAGGGAGGGGCAAATGTGCACGGTCATGTATATAGTATTAACCCCTGAAGTCGATAGCCCAATTACATACTCGCCAAATGCAGATATTGCTTAAATTGCGATACTATCAGCATAAATGAGTCTTTCATGGGACTATATGTGTCACAGCAGTCCATCGATATGTGATCTTTCAATGGATCACCAATTTCCTGTCAGTTTGTTAGTTTTTATACTTCGTTAGAGGAAAAACATAGCGTAAGCTACACTATTTAGTAATTTAAATACAGGTTTGAGGGGTTAAGGCAATATTGAAGATGTGATAACAAAAATTTATTCATAGACTCGTAGATATAGAATTTATTTCATTTTTAATTTATTTATTTTTCTGTGAAGAGGATTTTTATTTACATAGAAGAAATAAATATTATAGCGCTAATACTAGCAAAATCTAAGTGTCTCTTTGTTAAAATATATATACATATATGTATATGAACAAATTTTGAACTCTTATTTCAATTTCAATAAAACCTTTAGCTTTTAATTGGCTTTCCCTCAAATTTTAGATAACACAGAGCATGATAACAACTGTGTTCTTAAAGTACTAGTGAGTGTGGTGAAGTAAGAAATTAATAATGAAGAAATGATAAAGGTTCAATAACACATACAATGTGATTTACTGTCAAAATTGTTGATTCTATGCTATTCTAGTAGAGTATTCTTTCAAACTATCCGTCAGGTTCTAATACTCTAATTCTTATATCAGAACAGAAATATAATTAACTTGAAGTTGCTGCAATTTTAGAGTTAAAGAACTGGTGTGTTTAAGATTATAAAATGAAATATAAATCTAAAAAGATTTAAGGTGTCTTCTTATTTCGCTTAAAAAATGATTTTTTTCTGACAGAAAGTTTCAATTATGGATGAAGAACCTTCGGAAAAGGGCGGCGCTGGCACCCCTCCTACGGGCTCTGCAGGTATCCCTCCGGAGTAGACTACAGCTACACCATGCTATCCTGGTCCCCACGCTACCGTACGCGTCTCCGGCTTGGAGTGGACGTCTCACCAAGGCCTCGCGCCGGCGTCTCTCCATTGCCGAAAGGCGTTGCCTGAGGTCTATCCTCCGACTTGGGTGGGTCATATCCGATGAAGACACCCACGATATGGCTGGCGTCCCTCCCCTGGAAGCAAGAATGGCTGAGGTGGCCCGGAAATACTACGCGGCGCTGCTCCTTAAGGATTCCCCGGGGTTCCGTCTCCTAGGAAGTAACACCTGCTCACCCTGGGACCGACATCGTCGCCCGAGGTCGGCTACTGAGTTGGCCGAGGACCTCCCCCCGCCGAAGAAGCGGAGGACAAGATAGGGCAGAGGGCCCTTCCAGAGGAGGATAAGTGCGGACGTTGGCCTGCACCCGCACGCAGAGGCACAGAGGAGCCAGTAGTGCGAGGAGGATGAAGGGAATGATGGCCTTCATCCAAATTTAAGCTCATTTCCATTTCCCCAACCTGGGTGTCCCCTGGCAGTCTCCTTGCAGTTCCCCAAGGCTGGGGGTCCCGTTAGCCAAAAACAGTATTTATAGTCACTAAGGGGTGCCCTGAGGCCTACCCAGCATTCCCCTTAGCTGGGTATCGGCGATACTTGACCCAGCAGTGCCCTTGCGACGTAGTACGTGAAGCGGCGAAAATTCGTACTATAATATCATACAATTCGTACTATAGTATAATTTTCAGTAACAGTTCTTAATCTGAAATGTTCATATTTAACGATATTAAAGTCATTTATCATCAAATATAATTCTTTGTAACATTTCATAATCTCAATTATTCACATTAAAGTATATACATATAATGAAAACTGCTTCATCTTTTCACAGCATTTTTCAATAATATCTCCATTTTAATACTTGATTTTCTTTAAAAACTGAATCATATCACATTTTACGAAATTTACACCGGATTATATTTTATAAACAAACTAGCTGAAAGTATCCGGCGATGCACGGGTTATGCCAGACGTCTTTGGCGAATAAAATTGTTTTCTATGGTAATAAAATCATTTCACCTTGTGCGCATTTTTTTACAAAAGGATGAAGGCATTATAAATTAGGAAAATATGTTTTTATATTTATTTCGAAGCTTGCTTGTAAACGTGTATTTCCGTTGAAGCCTCGATTATGAATTCCTTCGTGAAAACAATACTTTCTCTATACTATGTATATTGGAGAAAGTATAAACTAATGCAATACAAAAAAAATACGCGAATTTTAATAAGCAAAATAAAATACGGTTGCCGGTGGAAATATCGATTATTCCATGTTGTCTTCTGAGGAACGGAAATCGTTCTCAGGAATTTGGAATTTTTTTTTCGTAAATGGCTTCTGCTTTAAGAACCGAACATTCCTACCGAATGTCAATCTTCTAGCTGCTCGGAATGTTTGTTAAAAATAGCATTACTCTACTTAAGGACTGATGGAAATCCGTCGGTGCAAGTTAGAGAATACAGATATCTTGGTAGCTTAATAACTAGAGATGCCAAATGCACAGATGAAATCCTTAGTAGAATAACAAAAGCTAAAGCCTCCTTCGGAAAGAAGAAACAGTTGTTTTAACCACTTTCTCATTTGACAATGTGAAATTTTTGGTTGACAGAATTAATTAATTAGAAACAGAGTAATTTCATTCATTTTATTAACTTATTAGTATATTTACATTACTGTATTTACAATGTAAAATATATATTGTTTATACAAATAAATAAATGTAGAATAATATTCACAGATTTAATATTTACAAAGGAGTGGAGGCTTAATATTTAGGCTTAAAATGGATAAGAAAATCATTTGCAATCATTTGATTCTGTCCTTTGCAAACATCCGGGGTAGTCCTCCCATCAGGTAACGCATCTCCTCTTGTCTCCTGCTTCTTCAGATTTGTCTTCAGCTTTTCCCAGCATCTATTTCAATGCCCATGACAAATATTATTTAGTCATACAGAGACTCAAAATATCATCATATTTAAATTGTATAACTTGAAAACATTCACTATGGAATTCCTATGCCATGCCCACAAACCTGTTTAAATTAATGAAAGCAACGCACAATAAAAAGAAGTCATACAAAACTTATGCCTAACTATAACAATTTCATAAGGAAATATATTACGGTACCCGATATCTTCCTCTAATATAGCAAATTCTTGACAAATAATTTGTCCTCACAAATTCAAAGCTATTTAATGAATTGTGGAGGCGAATAATGGAACTGAAATGGATTGTTAATTAAAATATTATGAATTTGCAATCATAATGCACAGGAAGCCCAAAACAAAATAGCTTGAGTTAGGCAAACGTGAACAAATTAGACCGTCCTTAAATATCATATGCAGACATGCAGACACATCACATGGTTTCTTTTGTGGTAGGCATAGAATAAAGCCAAATAGTATCCCAACAAAAACTACCTCTATACATTTACATATTGACTCCCTTTAACTTATCTAATCCAGAATGTACTTTCCTTACACTGCTGTTACCACTGCTTCCAATATTTCCCAAGCATAATGTGCGCTTTCAATCTAGATAACCTCATCCCATCACTCATGCTGATATTAATTTAACTCCAGCATGCGCACATATTGCAACCCCAACTCGGTGGTATCTTGCAAGTTTTCACTTGATCATAAGAAGATAAAATAATAATTCTTCCAATACCACCTTTCATGCAAACCCACACTGATTAATACTGCACTAATAACTCACATTTCCTGACATGCATATTGGCCATTTCATATAAAATCAGACCTCTGATCAAAGAGTCAAACCACCATAATCACAACAATAGGAATATAATTACTGTTTAGAATTAAAGCACTCCACCCGTCAAAATAACAATTTGTTCATTAGCATTTATCTTGATGTTGTCAAGTCGTTCATACTGATATTGTGTTAAAATGGTATCAATATGGTTATTATAGTCGTTTCGGCCATCATAACCATATTGAGAGTTCGCCATTTCGAATCAAAGTGACGGACAGAAACCTTGACCATTCACTATGTTAGGAAGAATCTTACCAAATTTGGTTATTCTAGCTTTTATCGTATCGGAGGATTTCCAATAACAAACACACGCTTCAAAATATATTATAGATAATAACAGCGCTATTCCTATATTTGTTTCGCTTCATCGTCCCGGCAACCAATAAATATTAACCCGATGTAGAGAAATCTTGATATAGAAATCACTCAGGGTTGGAAATGGATGTAAATATAAATATTAGAATGTTTTGTACAATGAACTTCGAACGTTCTCATCCTGCCAAAACTTCGGTGAACGATATGTAAATAATATAAACTATAGAAAAGAATGAATTACAGTAAAACAACAAATAATACTCACCTGGAATTGAAGAAGATCTCGTATAACTTCGGCTGCAACGTAACCAAACCTTTCGTTCACTTGGAAAATATCGATGTAACTCTCACTCTCGGAAAGGAAAAGCCTACACATGGTGAACTCGTGTGTACACTCCATGCTGTTAGTTTTTATTAACTCGAAAAGAAGATTTCCTCTCTCTTACTGAAAACCAAACATCATACACCTAACGACGCCATCACAAACAATTCCCGTGTATTTCGAAGATTCAAGTGCCGATGGCGGCAGCACAGTCGCTGTCGTCTGCTAGAAATGTTTGTATAGTTTAGCCCGTTGGATTGATCGTGATATACCTCCGAGTTTAGGGTTGTGTTGGGTAATTTAGCTCGATATCATCCCTCAAATAAGCATATTTTACGCAAATGTGCTTCGCCAAAGGGTAAGTACTTCAAAAAATATATGTAGTGTGTCACAATGTTCTAATTATACAGAAGGCATTACACTGCAGTTCTTCCCGGAAGATGCTGAAATGAACAATTGGTGATGCTTTACTGAAAAATCTGTTTGGAGCGAACATTTTACTGTTGAATCGTTAAAATTGCAACGAAAGTATTTTGATATTACCTCGTCTGCGAGAGGAGCTCATTGGTTTTGATGTGGACACCTTGAAATTTTAAGGTTGTGCGATGAGTATTTCGTAAACTTACCTATACTAGCACTTGGGACGGCATCAGGCAGAGCCGGACTGGCAGCAAATTTATACGAGCTAAATTGATTCTTATTAGGATAAACTATGTTGTGATCAAGGGCTCTGTTTACATAAACCCATGAAAATACTTATAAAATTACTCATCCAAGGCTTAATAATATACAATTAGCTGATTGACTATATCGCATTTTAAGTGGCAGTTTTCTTCTCCAAGAATGCGTTATAAATTTCCATTTCATTCGAAAACTGAAAGAAAAGCACTAAAAATCTGAGAGATTTCCAAAAAAAGAACGGGATATCTGCTAAGCCTAATTTCAATCCTCGACATTTCATAAAAATTGAAAAAGGACCTCCGGCGATCCATTATTGAAACTTTCTGTGAGAAAAAATCATTTTTTAAGCGAAATAAGAAGACTCCTTAAATCTTTCTAGATTTATATTTAATTTCATAATCTTAAACACACCAGTTCTTTAACTCTAAAATTGCAGCAACTTCAAGTTAATTACCGTATTTGCCGGCGTATAGGACGCAGCGGCGTATAAGACGCACCCCCCTTTTTATACACATTTTTAAGGAAAAAAATTTTCTACATTTTTTTCATGAATTTCCATAATGATTTACTGTACTAATTTTATAGTTATTTATGTCCATAAAAAATGTAACTAGGGAACATTGTAGTTAGGTACCTTTTAATCAGAATTCTCAAAACCCAAAAATTCATCTCCAGAGCTAAATAAAGAATCACTTAGAGCCTCTTCTTCGGAAACTGAGTCTTCGTATAACAAATCATCCTCTGTTCCATCAAGTGAGTTACTAATTTCACATTTCTTAAACGACTTTACAACTGTCTCATGTTTCACTGCATTCCATGAAGTTTTGACCCATTCACAAATCTGCGAAATGCTTGGCCTCTTCCTCCTTCCTGATGGTGTCACTTCAAAATCTGTAGACTGCATCCAACTGTTCCATTTCTCCTTCATGAATCCTTTAAATGGTTTATTAATGCAAACATCTAAAGGTTGAAGCTGACTCGTTAGGCCACCTGGAATTACAGCTATTTGAGTTTTCAGTTGGTTCATTTTATTTTTCACAGCTTCTGTTTTGTGACTCCGAAACTGATCCCATACTAGCAAGGCAGGTTTCTTTAACAGTCCACCAGGACGCCTGGACCACACATTATCTATCCACAACTTCATCCATCCAGCCCTTTTGATGAACGTGCACAAACACACCTTTAGTCAGTTTTTCCTTGGGCAAGGTTTTCCTTTTGAAAATCAAAAGAGGCGGCAATTTTGTTCCATCGGCACAGCAAGACAACACGACTGTGTAATGCGTTTTCTGATGCCCACAAGTTTTAACAACAACACTTTTTGCACCTTTGGAATCTATTGTTTTGTTTGAGGGTACATCGAACGTCAGTGGGACCTCATCCATGTTTCCTACTTGTGAAAGTTCAAAATTTTCTCTTTTTCTTGCATTAATGACAAAGTTATGAAACTTGATAATCTTGTCTTCATATTCTATTGGCATCTTTTGTGCTATTTTTGTTTTAGTCCGCATACGTAGGTCATTTCTCTTCATAAATCTGGAACACCATGATGTTGATCTTGTAAAATCGGCGATGCCTCTGTTAGTAGCAATCACTCTTGCTTGTTGAATAGTCATTTTTGTGGAAACTGAAAATCCCGAGCCTCTGTGGTCTAATATCCAAGTTTTTAATTCTTCTTCTAGTTCCGGCCATTTTACAATTCCATGTCGCAGATTGTGTTTACTACGCATAGCTTTTTGTAGGTCCTCTTCCTGTCTTCTCCAAGTTCTTATCATCTTTTCAGTTGGTGGTGATCCGAAACTCCTCTCTGCTGCCCTGTTTCCGTGCTCTTTGGCATACGCAATCACTCGTACCTTGAATGCAATATCATAGCAGAATCTGCGTTGTTTATGAGCCATGTTCTGCCACTTACTCACCCACTAACCCTTTTCGCCTTCCCGTATGGACTCCTTGGACAATGGTCGCAAGATGGACTGATGACCCAACCCTACGTCTTTCAATTGTTTCCGCTACGCTATACGCACTTCATTTGTTTCCGCGGCCAAGTCCGAGAATTTTTGCGGTCGCGGAACCGCAACGCCGAGCTATGAAGTGGCCCTGAGAGTCAGATATGGCCGATAGCGCTTTATTAAAACTCATATAGTAACGAAGAATGCGGATATACCGCCAGCGTACACACCTGGGGAGCTTAGCTTAAAGTCGGGAGTTGCACCATTCACATTCGAAAGGAATACACGATTTCATCAGCTTTCGCCCAATCGAATAACGCTACGGACCAGCAGCTTGTTGTTGAAATGTGATCACGCATGTGCACATTGGATGAATCGTAACTTTAGATGTCGGTGGATTTGAACTCTATTTTACTGGAATGATCCCTCTTTCAGTAATGAAGCAAAAAATATATCACGCAACTTTTTTTACAGAACAGAAAAAATTTATGGAAACGATTTATTCGAAGCCACTTTTTAGCAAAAAAACCAAAATGCAATAGAATACTTATACATGTATATTAATATAAACCAGAAGTTTTAGACAGACTGAAATTTCAACTCATAATTTTGATTACCGGCGCATAAGACGCACCCCATATTTTAGGCGTATTTCGATGGAAAAAAGTGCGTCCTATACGCCGGCAAATACGGTACTTTTCTGTTCTGATATAAGAATTAGAGTATTAGAACCTGACAAATGGTTTAAAAGAATACTCTACTAGAATAGCATAGAATCAACAATTTTGACAGGAAATCACATTGTATGTGTTATTGAACCTTTATCATTTCTTCATTATTAATTTCTTACATCACCACACTCACTAGTACTTTAAGAACACAGTTGTTATCATGCTCTGTGTTATCTAAAATTTGAGGGAAAGCCAATTAAAAGCTAAAGGTTTTATTGAAATTGAAATAAAGAGTTTAAAATTTGTTCATATACATATATGTATATATATTTTAACAAAGAGACACTGGGATTTTACTAGTAATAATGGTATTAGCTATATAATATTTATTTCTTCTATGTAAATAAAAATCCTCTTTACAGCAAAATAAATAAATTAAAAATGAAATAAATTCTATATCTACGACTCTATGAATAAATTTTTGTTATCACATCTTCAATATTGCCTTAACCCCTCAAGCCTGTATTTAAATTACTAAATAGTGTAGCTTACGCTATGTTTTTCCCCTAACGAAGTATAAAAACTAACAAACTGACAGGAAATTGGTGATCCATTGAAAGATCACATATGGATGGACTGCTGTGACACATATAGTCCCATGAAAGACTAATTTATGCTGATAGAATCGCAATTTAAGCAATATCTGCATTTGGCGAGTATGTAATTGGGCTATCGGCTTAAGGGGTTAATACTATATACATGACCGTGCACATTTGCCCCTCCCTCTAGAATTATTGGTTGAAAAATAAGAGACATATCATTCAGAATATTTTATAAAAGAAAATAAAATAAATATTATTGAAGTTGAACAGTTTACATAGGAACTCGAAGAGGGCTGAATGCAGCCTTATCACTGGAATAGCTTCAAACTGACCCTGGTTTTTATTCCCATTGCCATCACAATATGTTTCTGTGAATGCTGATGGCACCATAAAATCTTTTACAATTTTGAAATTTCCTTAAGTTTGCCTTGGTTGAGGGAAATTGTCTAGCCATCCTCTACCTTCATACTATAATACATTAACTAATCCTGGTTATATGGCTAACATAAACAAGGAATTAAAACTTAATAGTAAACTTTACCAGCTATCATGATATAATAATATTTATTTTCCTTATTTTTGTCAAACATTATATTACATTGCCACAAACCATGACAAGTTCTGTGTCCTGAGTTTAGATGCTGTCTTCTCCAAAGCAATTCACAAATTTTTAAATTTAAACAAGTAAGATACACTTACTGAAGCAACAGGTGGAAGCACATTTTATTAAAAATTTTCAGAATTCTGTTTTGCCTCCCTAGTTGCAGAGGGGGAAACCTGCAATGTTGGAACGTAGACATTTCCATTCATGAAAACTTTGCTCCTGTAGCTTCAGTAGTTTGGTTAAATACCATTTCAAAAGTCACCTAGAGGAAAAATGATGAATTACATGGGAAGTACAATTGCAGTGAACTTCAAGGATGGTTAAGAGCTATCTAATTCAGAGAGTTTTTTAAATACCTCTTTAAAAAAACGTCGATTGTCCACTGACAGATGGACACAGAAAGTTATCATAATAACATGTTTTGTCTTTTAAGAAAATGAGCTAAAAATTGTGATTATTATGTGTAAAAGGATATTAATTTAAAATATTATTTGTTCTACCCTGTGTGGATAGATAATATTCTTCCAGGCCAATGGTGAATTCAGTAATACCTCTTAAAATTAATGATACTAACTTTTTAAATAACTATGTACTCATACAAGGAAAAACATTTTCATAATCTGCTATTTCATGGTTCTAATGACTAAATGTTCTGATTACATATGTGTTTTCTGGAGACTCGGCCACTTGGGCTATTGTTACACCAAATATTCTGACATTAGCTAGTTTTACATTTGTAGGATGACCCCACAGCTGATATTTAGTTATAATAATATTCCACAAAATAATATTGGTTGCTCTTAGAGGTGATAAATCCATTATGCATGATGGCTGCTCATAAAAGTACTTACAATCTAGACTCAGCAGTGTGTCAGTTTTCAAGTCATAATAACTCAGAATTCAAGGCTACTTTGGCATCAAACACACTCCAATTCTCCACAGGATCTCCTCCTGATAGAATCCAATTTAAAAGCAAAATGCAGTTTGGCTGTACATCAGTAAAGATTGATTCTAAATTCACTCTCATGGCAGCAATATCATTTGAATAAAACTTCAAAATTTAATATGTTACATAATTCTATGAATATGAATGAAAATAACAAACGAACAACAATTCAAACTATGCTCTTTTGATTGGACATGCAGATTTGATATCTCTCCAAGTTTCAGGAAGTAAAGCCTTCTTTCCTTATTAGAAAAACAAAATTTACAAGAAACGTTGATATAGCTTGTTGAGAAAAGACAGAAAATTTGTTTTATTTAATTAATACATATAACGGAACTAAAATGTGATGCAGTCTCACTTCACTGAACATGACCAATCTTTGATGATGGATGAAGCAATACTAACAGTGACAAGCTGCTATTCTTGCTATCCTATATTATTGCGATCTCTTAAATGCGAAGTATGAGCGGAGGAGACGTAGGGGGAAGAGGTTATAAACAGCAATGTAAAACTCACCCATTAGGTCCCGGTAGCCATGCGATTGATTAGGGGCATTGCAGCCAGTAGATCTTCTCTCAAACAGAAATGTATCACAAAGTAGGACATTTTGCATCCTAATTATCATTATATATCGAATTGCATGCGGAAAAAGATGAACAGAATAAGAAACTTCGTAATGTTTTCTTCAAAATGGTTCACAACCGAAGATCGTAGGTTAAATCCAAGTTTTAATTTCCAAAACAATAAAAGCTTGCACCCCAAAAAATGGATTTTTACATGTTACCGTACGGAAAATGGGAAATGTCTTCCTGGGAGTCGACCCCAGGACTTTTTTGGAGATTAATTTTCGTCATTACCTTAAAATATGTTAATCGAGCATCCTTGCCAAATTTCAATCTTCTACCTATTCGGGAAGTTTGTTAAAACGCTCTATAACGGCCATCGTGAAAGCGAGACCAACCAACCAACAGACCTGGGCTATTACGGTATAAAATTACAGTATTTTCTCCTTTGTGTTGGTAGCAGCCTAATTAACGATAATTGGCTAAATTATGGAAATGCATTTTGGCAAATATAATAAAAATATATGTAATAAGAATAAATGTATGACAATCCTATGGCTAGTTTACATCTATGTACAATACTTATCTATTTAAATAGAAAATCTCTTAATTTCTTCGTCACTTGATAACATACCGAGCCATTTTAAAACCGCTCAAAAGGGAAATTTGTAAAATAATATATATATAATATAATACTCTTTTGAATCTTCAGAATCGAATGTGTTGACGTTAAGTTTACGAATAACCAAATAAATGGCAAGCACGATTCTCCTGACGAGAAGGGATATTGATATAAAATAATTACAGCATTTTCTCCTGTGTTGGAAGCAGCCTAATTAACGATAAATGACTAAATTATGGAAAAGCATTTTGGCAAATATAATAAAAATAAATGTATGACAATCGTATGAGTAGTTTACATCTATGTGAAATACTTATCTATTTAAATAGAAAATCTCTTAATTTCTTCGTCACTTTACAACATACCGAACCATTTTAAAATTGCTGTAAAGGAAATTGGTAAAATAATATATATAATATAATAAATACTCTTTTGAGCTTAAAAAATGTTCGCCATATAACATTTTCATAGTGATGTATAAATTAAATTAATTGACATAGAAAATCAAAGAATCATTTAAAGTCATAGAAAGTTTACATAATTTATAATTTAAATAAATACTCCTGGTAAAATTAAAACATTTTATTTAGAGAGAGTTGCATCATACATTTATTAGCCTAAAGTATTATCTTCAGATATTAAACAGTGATGTAGAAACTAACAATACAAGATTTCTTTATGAAATAGGAATCACAATATAAAGCCCGTTTCACTCGGTGCGTTTTTCCTTGATGGATTGCTTGCGTGGAGCCCTGATGGCTGCTGTGCGCGCTAACTTGCTGGAAATCCGGCTCGCTGACGGTTGCCTTGCTTACTACCTTGCTGGTTTTCGAGGTTAGGTCCTGTGCTATTTTTCCTGCGTGTTTTCCTGCTGGCTGGCGGTGTCGGCCAATCACCTCCGAGCGCTACATCACGTGATCAACACAGAGTCCACCGAACTGTCGTAAAAACTTGCATTTTCACCCGTGGTACTGACCTATCTCCAAATGGAAGGATTTCTTGCGTTGGTTTCACGCACCGTGTGAAACGGTAACCATCAGCGGACCAAGCACGGCGCCCACCCTTAGAGTAGCATGCAGGGAATCTCGCATGCAAGCCAGCAAGGGAAAACGCACCGTGTGAAACAGGCTTAACTGAAATAACTTCATTGAAAAAAATTCCCGTGCTATTTTTGAAAAATAATCATCGACTAAAATCTTTAACTAAATTTCATGGACTACAAAAAAAAGGACTATAAAAAAATTTCTCGAATATTTTCTTCGAATAAAATTCAAAAACATTGGTCAAAAAAATTACAAAAACCAAAGACTGAAAAAATTTCATAGGCTATAACATTTGAAAGAATTTCATGTACTATTTTAAAATTTTTTTGGGCTAAAATGTTTGAATAAATGTCATGGACTATACTGTTAGTAAATTTAATGGACTATAGACTGAAAAACTTTTGAAGATTATAGCCTGAAAAAATTTCATATGCTATGGTCTAAGAAAATTTTAAAGCCTTTGAAATAATTACATTGACTATATTCTTAGAAGAATAACAAAATCTATTGTCTGAAAAATTTTAAAAGAATATTGCGTGAAAAAATTTCAAATACTATAGACAGAAATAATGTCATGGACTATAGTCGTTGAAAGAATTTCATGGACTTAAGTGATAAAAATTCATAGACTTCAGTCTTATGTTAGAAAAACTTTCATGTACTTTAGTCTTTGAAAAAATTTCTTAGACTATAGTCTTTGAAATTACTTCTTGTAGTCTTTTAAAAAATTTTATGAACTATATTCTTGAAAAAATTTAATGGACTATAGACTAACAAATTTCATGGACTTTAGTCTTAGAAAGAATTTCATGAACTAAAATCTTTGAAAAAATTTCATGGACTAAACTTTGAAAAATTTTCAATGAGTATAATCTAAAAAAATTTCACTCTACAGTCTTAAAAAATTTTCATGGACTATGGTCCAAAAATTTTCATGGAGTATAGTCTTTGAAAGTATTTCTTGTAGTGTTTAAATAAATTTCATGGACAGAAGCCTTTGAAAATATTGTAATGACAACAATCTTTGATCATTTTTTAAAGACTATTATAGTCTTTGAAACATTTGATAGACTATACTCTTTGACATAATTACATGGACATTAGTCTTAGAAAATCTTTCGTTGACTTGAGTCTTCAAAAAACTTTCTTGGACTATAGTCTTTGAAAGTTTTTCTTGCAGTCTTTGAAAATATTTCAAAGACTATATTCTTTTTAAAATTTCAGGGGGTTTAGTCTTTGAAAACATTTAATGTACTCTAGTCTTTGAAAATATTTCATAGACTATAGTCTTATTTTGTTTCAACTTTTTGGGGGCCCCTAAACGTTGGGGGCCCTAGGCTTGCCTATGCCTAAACGCATCACTTCCTTGGTGGTTGATATATCAAAGCATTTCCTGTAACATATTAAGAAAAAGTCTATTATGCAATGCAGCTCAATTTCACAGGAAGCGTAATGGCTACCTACCATTTGGATAGCCACTGAGGGTGTCCGGGAGACATATGTTGAAAAACATATGGTGTGAGTCTTTTGGGGAGGATCCTTCTTCAACCTTGGAAAGAAGACTACTGGGTGGAAGTATGGGGGTAAATGGGCATGCTAATGTGCTTATGTATAAATTGGTGATAACTCTGACATTCCAGCTGCTCTCTCCTACTGGTTAATGTCAACTGGGTTTCTTTCCCTCAACATAATTGCCACCCAATCAGAGGGGAGAATTGACATGGGCGGCCATGAGGCCACCCTTGTGTAAGTCTCACATTTGCTGCCCTTTTTAGGCATTCTTTACAAAAATAAAAAATACACCTTATTGTTCGATAAATTTCTGTAGCAAACGAATGTTAAATAATATTTGGCATATTATAATACAATCCACATTACTGTTAAAAATACTGTGCCTGATGATAAATTAGCCACCCTAGTTGTTTGGCTGCCCATGTGCCCAATTTACATTTTCTCTTATGTAGCAAACGAATGTTAAATAATATTTGGCATATTATAATACAATCCACATTACTGTTAAAAATACTGTGCCTGATGATAAATTAGCCACCCTAGTTGTTTGGCTGCCCATGTGCCCAATTTACATTTTCTCTTATGTAGAGGGTTGTTCAATAAAGAGTGATCACATTTTTTTTAAAACAAAGTATTTATGGAACAATTGTAGCTTAGTGGCAGAATATTGCAACAATCCAACTTGCATTATGTCACAAATGTGCAGACATCTGGTGCACAGCATGTTGCAGTGGTGGCAGCAGTAATGCACGTGTTTAGTTTTGCCTACGGAGCGATGGAGGTCACGCGTGAGGAACAGTATGCTGTGCTGAAATTTTGCTATCACTTCAAAAAAACTTCAGCTGAAGCCTACAACATGTTGCAGGAGGCATATGGTGAATCTGTGCTTCCATACAGACGAGACCTGGCTGCACCATTTTGATCCCAAGAGTAAGTGTGTAAGTCTCCAGGGTCCCCTACACCAAAGATAGCCAAAGTGGTGGCCTCAGCAGGAAAGGTTTTGGTCATCTCCTTCCAAATATTCCTGCCAGTTGTCTTACAGTTACACGGCAATCCTCCCTCACAATGACAGCAGTGGTGTTGATGGCTACCTCAGTCACTGCAGTGGCTGGAGCACCCGGACCACCTTCCTTTGTGATTGGCTTGCGTACCTCTTTAAACATTTTAAACCACCTCTGGGCTGTGCTGTATGGAAGCACAGATTCACCATATGCCTCCTGCAACATGCTGTAGGCTTTAGCTGAAGTTTTTTTGAGGCGATAGCAAAATTTCAGCGCAGCGTACTGTTCCTCACACGTGACCCCCATCGCTCCATAGGTGAAACTAAACAGATGTGAATTAGTGCTGCCACCACTGCAACATGCTGTGCGCCAGACATCTGCACATTTGTGACATAACGCAAGTTGGATTGTTGCATTAATCTGCCACTAAGCTATAATTGTTCCGTAAATAGTTTGTTTTAAAAAAAAAATGTGATCACACTTTATTGAACAGCCATCGTATATAAACATACATACGAGAGTTACAGTGAAGTGGCTAGAGCATTGGCCTTCCATGCAGTGGTCTAGCAGAGGTCGGATTTTTCAACCTGGGATCATATCCTATTGATGTGGTTTGAGGAGATGGCACAAGTCACCTCTCCTTCTTTCGTATGGGACATTAAGCAATCCCCTTGGTGCTCTTCGTAAGAGTAATGCTGGCACCAGGTTTCCCTCCTCTCTTCTGTGAGTGTTCATTGTGGAAGACATAGGGGAAACACCACACCATGTGTGCATATTCTCTCAACAGTGAGACCAGTCGTAAGACTGAAGCACTGATGATGAAATATAAACATACATGTATATGTTTTCCGTCCAGTTGAACTGTAGGAAAGTAATCATATTAAGCAATTTTGCACCTACATATAAACTTCTTCTCCTTGAAAATCAATTATTAGAGGAAGAAATAAATAAGAATATCGAATAAAATTATTTTTGCCTTCCCCCCTTGAATCTTCCACCCCCAGATTTTGTCTACTTTGCCTATTAAATGTACGGTTTGGAGCAAAAATTCAATTTACTGGTCATCTTCACTGTAGTCTCTGCTTTTATTTATTGCTTTGCTTAGGTCAGGGGTTTTGGAGCTGCTTTATGTGGAACCCCAGAGTTCTGCAAAATCTTGTTGGGGTTTTGTGGGAGGAGGATTACCATTTAATTTACATCCTCGAAGCACCATCTCCTGGTTAGGAATCTGGAGCAATATTTTAATACCTTAAAAGAGTCCTGTGCATGGATGTATAGAGGAAAGGAGCATAATTAAGCTTAAAATATGTTATTCAGTCATCATTTGCCCTCAGGTATTGGCAGGGGCCGCTTGCTAGTTTTTTTTTTACAAATCATTAATACTGTATATATTGAATTTCTATCATATGATTTTTTATTATATATTAATAATTTTATTTCTGGCATATCCTACATATATAGTTTTCAATGTCTTATGGTTCAGTTATGATGCTGCTGGTCGTAAGAGGGTTAATTTAAGAATATCATTATTTGTGAGCCATAGTATTTGGGATGAGAAATGAGAGTTTTGAATCTTTATGCAGAAGGCATAAATTGAATAGAAATTCACAGGTGTGATGTAGAGCCAAACTTACGGCCTCCATGTTCCGGGCAAATGCTCTGCAAAATTTCAGATATGGCCAACTTCTTTTGAACACTAATAACAATATCTCCAATCTGATTACTCTATATAGTTATATGATTAATATTTTAAATATTACAGCTTTATCAGATTTTCATAACGAATGAAAATAGAAAAGTATAGAAATAATACATTTCGTCTTTTACTCTCTATTTAAATAATAGGTAAATATAACAGGTCAAGTCAAGTGATACTAACCTCCTACTTAACTTTATAATTTTCTTATATAATTCATCAATTTTATTTTCGACTGCATGTATCCCACGATGATTGGCCCTCGAGCAGAAATGGTTGGTCACCACTGCTCCACTTCAAGCATAATAAGTGTCAAACATCGAAAAAATAAGCACTTATCTTACTAGGTAAGCATATCCAATAGTCATGACGAAGTCATGAAAAATCAGATGTGCATTTTGGCTACAATGTCTTCAGTGGCGGTTCACCTAATGTATATTATAAAAAGACTAAAGGGTCAGGGGAGAAGTTCCACAAATACAGTGGAACTTCTATAAGTCGAACCTAAAGGTAAACAAAAAATATTCCACTAATAGGAAATTCGACTTATATAAGAAAAATAACATGACAAATATTTTGTTCTGTAAAATGAATTACGTACGAGTAAAGGAAAATTCGAGTTATAGAGGTTCGACTTATAGGAGTTCGACAGTATTTATAAAAAACGCCGAGATTCTTTTCTTTGGCAATATTTAATTACATCATAATTTAATCCCATCAAGTTCCTACAGAAAGCAGGTAGAGAAGATAAAAGATCAACAATTAAAATTTTTCAAAATGTACACATTTCTCCAATCGTCAAAATAAATTATTCGAAAGAATTGACCGGGAAACAATTTTTTTTATAAATCTCGTCTTCATCTTTTGCGGGCGAGGGAAGAGGATAAGGACCGGGAGCGAAGGGGAAAAAAGGCCGAAGGGGTTATATTTTCAGGAGAAAGAGAAAATGGGGGAGATAGAGAGATAAGAGCACACGCATCCGCTGCCCTTCTTTTTCTTTTAAATCTTTGAAGAGGTCGAGAAAACAACAAAAAAAAGTTCTTCGTCCATAAATCCTTTTCCCCAGAGGGAGGTTGATGAGTGGGTGGGAGAGGGGAGGGCGAAAAGGTGCGAATTTTTTATCACTCCAATTCTTTTTATTATTTTTTGAATTTTCACACACCCCACACACCTTTCTAGTCCGCACGCACGCACTCTTTAGTTTTTATTCACTCCCCGCACCCACGCATCGTCGACCACACTCCGCCCCCCCTTCCCAAGCAAGTGGGAACTCGAGGAAAGTACGACACGGATCCGCTTGGCGACGCTCCTCCTTTCGCCAAATCACACCGTCACTTTTTATAAATCCTTAAATATTTTGTTTTTCACGCAACGCTGGTGTCCACCTTCGTCAAAATGCTACGCACCCCCTTAAATCGCGTCACTTTCATTCACTCTCGGCTCATTCGTTCGCTTCGACCGTTCATTCGCTGTCGCATTCTATCCACATTCGCAGTCCGTTCCTGCTTCCGCGGCCGTCTACGAACGCACCATAAGACCTTCCTCAGGGACTCGGTGCGTCGTGCTGCAGGCTGTCCTCGTCGCTCTCGAGGTACGTCACGTACGAGTCGGTGGAATCGGGATGAGCCATGTCCGGTCCCGAGAGGCCATCGTGGCCTAAAGGTTGAGGGGGCGGAGCGAGCTGCGGAGGCGGTGGTGGTGGCGGGGGCGGCGGCGGTGGTGGCGGTCCTCCCCCGTGAAGGTCGTAGCCGTGCATCTGTGGAAGAGATTTAAAATTTCCATCTGATTTGCTGCCAGGTTTAATATTAATATGCCGTTCGATATTCTTCGAAGGAATAAGCAGGTTCAGAAAAACGTTTGAGTAATTTATTACTATTATAGTGCATTGAATGAGCCGTTGACTCAGACAGATATATCAAGAGATATAGCTCAACCGTTTTACGGTGGCAGGCCGCGACGCACGAGAGGGGGAAGGGAAAGGATTGGAAGGAGAAGCTTTAAGGGGGAGGGCTGACGTCAGAGCTGCGAAGTATACGAATTTTGGTTAGGACGAGTATAGGTTCGCGCATCTATTGCCCACGGCTAAATACGGCGCCCCCTATAGGCGGTCCCGGGTCGAGAATGGACTCGTCCTAAAGTGAAAGCGTCTAGTGCGCACTGCCATCATAAACCAATCGAGCTATACGTTTTTAATATTTACGATGAGGAATGTCATCTCATTTCAGTAGTTATGACCAGGGTTGTTAAACGAAACCGAACCCACTGAAAAGGAACTGTTCCAGATAGGTTCCGGTTCAAGGAACGGTTCACAGGAACCAAACCGAAAAAGGAACCAAAGTCGTGGAACGAAAGTGGAACGAAAGCTTCGGAATGTCGATGGAACGATACTGAACCGTTCCGGATCGGGTTCGCACATGAAATAGTTTCGTTCCGGCTCCTTCTACACCGATCCAACTTTGGTTCCAGCCAGTTTTCAATGGTTTTTACTCGCATCTAACGGCGAGAGGGGAGGTCGGGGATAGGAGGGGGATCTACAATTATAATAGTTCCTAATATCACCACCGGGAAGATGTGGAGTGCGCAGTGAGTAGTGCACGCCGACCTCGTACGGAGTTGTTTTTCTCGCTGACGAAAAATGGGCGTTCGCGGAAAAATCGCCATATCATTAACACATTCAATGCCGCCGTCGACGGTTGCTACCGCGCGAAGACGACCGGCGTCGACGAGTAGTCGACGCATCTCCCGCTCCGTAATAACCGTACCGTTAAGCGACGGCTTCGCACATTGGCTTCTCGTAGGAAGCCGGCTCCTCAGTTTAGTGTTTGTCAGTTTGCTTATCGGTTGGTTTGTATTTAGTGCGAATTTTTCCGAAAAAATGATATTTTTAAAAATGGTGAAATTTCGGTTGGCCATTGGGGATGGATCTAAAAAACCAAGAAGATATTGAATGTGTTAAAACGGCTTACGTTAGAAGAATAAAATTAAGCCTAATTAAGCCCCTAAGGCGCCACGTATGATTTGCGGGCTTCTACTCTACGCGAGTACCTCGCTCTCTTCTCCGCCCCACGACCAGAATAATGGTGCAGTTTGCTTGGAACGAAACTACTGAACAGGTATCTCCCAATAACTCTCAACTTGAACCCGAACCCATTCAAGAAAAGGAACCGTTCCGGAACGAAATATTTCGTTCCGACTAAATAATTCTGTTCCGGAACGGAACTAAACCCATCACGGAACATACAGTTTCGTTACGAACCGAAACTAAATGGAAAGAGAAAAGATATAATTTCGTTCCGAACCGAAACTATTTTTTAGGTTCGGTTTCGTTTAACAACCCTGGTTATGACAAATGTCAATCCTTAGTTATGCCAAATATTTATTTTTCAAAATGAAAAATTCCAAAGAAAAGTTTAATAAATTGCAGATCTTAAAGCGCTATTAGAGTCGATTTGGAAAGGGATAAACATCACTGAAGAACAATTGCCGGTTAATTATTTTATATAATTCTGGTATGTTACCCAGAACCAATCTAAATCAAAGTATTAAATTCCAAAATTTCATCGAAGTTTTGATTTATCTCATGGAAGAAGACCATAACTCTTAATCATTATTTATGGTCTTAAAGAAGTTCTAATATTAGTCTCAAAATAATTTTTCAATAGCAAGGCTAGAATTAGTAGAAAGGATCTACTTCTACTCCGATACGCCGTGGAAATATTTAAGAGAAAGGTTTGAAGTCCATTCAATTCTTTGAAAAGCTTTTGGAAAGGTGGTTAATAAAGTGCCCGTATGCATTGCTCCTTCCGTGAAGAACCGTGGTCAGAGGAACTCCATTTTGATCTACCAAAAAAAGCAACGCAAAAGATTCAGGCAAATATTAACGTGTTTCCAACCTAGCGATTCTATCACAATGTTATCGAAACTCCAGAACTTTTGCCCGAAACGGTATTTTTACGCCGCACCACCTTTATTTACAAGGGTCGCTGAGTTAACGTCGTCCGTGAAAAGGGAGAGCAGATTAAAACAAAAAGAAGAGCAGGGAACATATCCTTGTTTTAAAAATTTACATACGACACACGCAATCGGAACAGAGGTTGTCTGGGACAGACATCGCTACCCCCATACAACAAACACGCACATGCGAAATATAATAGGGTGATATAGGAATGGAAAAAGAGAGAGAAAGAGAGAGAGAGAGAATTGTCGCGAAGTAACGACTGCGAACATCGAATAACATTTCACGCGAGGTTCGCCCCTCGGAAAATGCCTGTGGCACGAACGGGGATTACATTCTGACCCGTGAGCGCGTGCTACCGTCCATCCGTCCCGCGGTAGGACGACATCACGGCTCCCACAGATCGGAGGCTGAAGAGGAAGGACGCGGCCCCCGGGCTAGCTAGTCCTATCCCTCCTCCTCCGCCGTCATACATCCCCCCTTTAAATACAATGGGCCCATTGTGTGCGCTTTAGAGGAGTAGGAGGAGGCCGCTCCCGATCCGAATGGATCTCCACAGCCAATGATTTGTGCGGACTGCTCCTATTTATTGCGGGGGTGGGTCCCCTCCGGGAGGCCTTGGGGGTCATTTGTCTCGCGAAATGGGAGGGGGTGGGGGATGTGGGGGGAGGGGAGAGGAGGAAAAAGGGCAAGAGGACACGCGCGCGCGCCGCGGTGCATGCCGCTATATCCGGAGATCTCCTTAGAAGGGGGAGGGGAATAGGGGAGTTTGTAATTTCAAATCGCGCATTGTTGAAGCACGTGGGTTACACTTGGTCGGATTCAGCGATGGGACGACAAGAGTCGAAGAGTTAACGGGAGGGAAGGGTTGGGCGGCAAGGAAACGGGCGAGGGTGGAATAAGTTTGGTGGGCACGATAGGAGGGCATGTTTAGAGGAGCAGAAGAAAGAATAATAGGGAGGAAGAGGAGCAATCTGGGCCTTGCGGATCCTTACAAGCTGGGCTGTAGTCTCTGAGGTGGAGCCGTAAGTCACGCGGGTTCGGAAGTCAAATCGATAGCGAATGTTATTAGGTATTGCGCGGCGAAGAGAAGGAAACTCTTTACATTTCGAATAACACCAACATCAGATTGATGAAATGCATATAGGAAAATCCGAGTTCGTCTCGGGTTTAAGAATAACGGTGAATAATATCTTACAAACATACATCGCACTGCTAGTTAAGCTAATGCTGGATGCATATTCGTGTAAACAATAACTACAGAAATGTTTATTCTTCTTTCTAGCCTCCGAGATCAGCATTTTTACATATAAATACTTTAAAGGTGGAGTCGACTCTGACGGACATAATGCATTGAAAAAAAAATTTTCTTGGTCGAATTCAGCATATTATCTGCACAACAATTTTGGGATTACTGGGCTTATAATAAAAAAAATCTCTGTAACTTATACGAAAAAGAATAAACTCTACAAAGTGGAGGCAAATTTCATCGATGAGTTTTACTGAACTCAGCTTCACCATTTACAGAATTCCTGCATTAACATTTCCCTAATATTTCATTTGTGGTATTTAGAACTTTTATTAAAATTGCACATTTAGAAATAAATCGAAAAAAATAGTATTCATAACACTCGAATCGATATTTGGCCGCCTAGCCGGATCTAATGCTCGATATTTAGTTCAAATTTCGGAGCGTTTGGTGGTTAAGGATTATTTTAAAGAAGTATTTAACCACAATTTAAAATAATAAAAGTTTACGCGAGACATCGCGACCAATTGCATAGAACATTATTTGTTGGTAGATTTATACACACGTTTTTTCTCGTCAAGATTCACGCCCAAAATTTTCATTATTCGGACAATTAATATTTAACGTAGTTTTAAAGCAGGTCTCTTTGTGAAAACCGTCCTATGCATTGATTTCCTCAGAAGCGAGCGTGCATTTTTTGGGGCCGACGCGTGTGGTCCCCTCCGGTAGGGCCATAGGTGACCTGGGAGCAGTGTTCGGAACGCGGGAAAGCGGAGAACAGAGAACGATCGGCGATATCGAAGTGGCGGTTGAGAAGGAGAAGAGGCTTCGCCCCTTTTATCTCCTTCTCCTCTCACCGCCTATCCCTTCGACCCCCGCCTCGTATCCTGTGGATTGCCGATGGTAAAACAATCGCTGCTAGCAAATACGCGGCGTCTCTGGGCATCAATTTTACGACTCCGGCAGGGAAAGTGAAGGAAGGGGATGGCACGTGAGTGATTCAGATGGAAATCCTCCCGGTACTACCTTGTTCTCTCCTCTCCACTCGGCCATGATATCGCGTCTCTCCTGTCCACGCCCGCCACCCACCTGCTCCCACTTATACCGCCCACACCCACCGACCCTCTCTCTCTCCCTCCCTCCCACCCATCCTCTCCCTCCCCCACCCTCCTTCCACCCCTACGTCGGAGTCTTCCCCCATTCCCTCTCCGCTCGTTTATGGTGGCGCGGGAAACGTCGCACGCAAGCTTACTTTCAGATCGCTAATGTTGCTAAAAAAAAATCTCGGGTCGCCCCGGACAATAAATCTCGACATCGGTAACAGATTTACAAAAACGTGAAGGAGGAGATTTTTCAGAATAAATCGGCGTAAAGGAGCTGCTTTTACGATTCTTTCCGCGGCGATAAATTGCGATATTTTTTGTCGCCTACTATAAAGCGTTTTCTTACTGCTATTTTGTAATTGGAGCTATAACAAAATTGACGCCCTGGAAATTAGATTTGCGCTTTTACGTGAGCAATTAAATAATTCTAGTATATTAGTTTTTAACGCTCTTTCCCTCGAATTACTCGGCTTTGATTCCCACAAAACGTGGTTTTTATTCAATGCATCTTAAACCACGGTTGCAGAACCAATCGGTATATTCCGAAAATTGATAGTCGGGAGATTTTTTAGTATTCGCCACTGAATTGCGATAATCTATTATGGATGCCTATTTAAAGTAGGAAACCATTTTCAGAATAATTTCTCGAATTCATATGAATTGTTCCGATAATGTAATGCGAATATAAAATATTATCCCTCATTTAAGTGGATATAAATACGTACGTCAAAAAAAAACAAGCGGAAAAACTTTCGTTTTCAAAAGCTCATTCTCATTTCTTCCTTTTTCGAACCAGCGTCTGCACTACCTTTCACCGCCGCAAGCGGGAACCGAACTCGGGATCGTTGAGCGGAAAGCGGTCCTCTCTACTATTCAGAAGCGATAAGAGCGTCCGAGACGTCTTCGATCGGTCTCCTTAAACACGAACGCGGAGAGCATTCGAGGGTGTGCGTGGGCACGCCCCACGCTGCGTGCGAGCAGGAGGGCAGACGGGTGCAGTGCAGCGGGGCGAGGACCGCCACAGATAGGATCGCCGAGGGCTGTACCTTAGAATGCTAATTGCGATGAATTTAGGTGGCGCCATTGTGGTGGGGGCGTTGGGATCGGCCACCGCCTTCGTCTAATCTCCCATCCGACGAAGAGGGGGAGAGAGAGAGAAAGGGTTAGGAGAGAGTGAGAGAGAAAGGCGTGTCTGGCGGGTAAAGGAACTGCTATCGCCTACCAAGGGATCTCACGCCCTTTTAGAGATTGTCGATATTTGACAGGGGAAAGGTGGGAATCTCCAACCCTATTTCGTAGGGTTTTTACGCTTACTTTTTCTATCAAGGAAACGGGTTTTTTTGGCCAAAAGAAAAGAAATCGTTCGGGATTAAATGTTAGAAAGACCCAGGGGCGTTCCATATGGGTTTAGCTCTCAAATCACCCAAGTACGATTACCTAGTAAGTACAATGGTGATTTTAAAGGCAAGATGCAAAAATTCCCTTTTTCTATAATTCAAAAGCAAAGCGATTATTCAGTCATATTATTTTCTTAAGCTTTTCTTTTTTACTTATACTTTTTATTTAATTTTAAATGCATTGGATAGTTTCTCAGCATATTTGAGACAATGATTAATAACTTCTGACAAAAAAGGCCAAAATTTGTATCCACGAAATCTTTATGGAAGAATTTAAAGTTTACCAAAACCGCTCGCCAATAAAAAGAACAAAACCGATTCCTCACAAAATGAATAATGTTTCCAGCGCGTCGCGACGTCCCCTTTTTCGAGTCATATGTGCATCACGTGTGACATAAAACAGATTGATTTCATAATTACTCAGTCCACTTCATAAAAACAGATCCTGGTTATCAATTACTCTCGCAAATCCTCCCACAAAAAGTAACTCTTGCAAAAATAATTAGAAAGAGAAACGTCGCTTTAAACTTTTCGTTGTTAAAGCTGCCGCCTTGGCTAGATATCATACGAAACCCAGTCTTGTTTGTTTATTTATTCGGAGGGGAAAAAAGCGGTTATGACTCCACAAACTAATCGCCTCTCATTACAACTCGAGAGATCAGAGCCAACCCAGGGTCCGAGAGGCAGACGATCGTAAAAATGAAGCGGTGACGCCTTTTTTTTATCCGGGCGTTGAAATTCCCAGCGCTATGTGAGACGGAGAAGAGCGAAGAATAGGACTCAAGCGAGGAGGAGGAGGAAGGATAGAAGCAAAAACATCTCCGGAGTCGGATGGGAGGGAGGAAGAAAAGAGTGGGAGATGAGAGGGGAGGGGGGGAGGCGAGAGAGAGGGAGGAAGGGGGTGGGAGGGCGGCTGGAATGGAAATGAGGGTGGGGCTGAAGAATGGACCTGCGCAGCCAAGGGTGGAAGAAGAAAAGGGGTTTGTATGGGGCGCCACGACCTTTCCATCACCTCTTCCTATCGTCTCTTTCCTTCCTCCACCTCACTCGATTCCCTCTTCCCCCCCCCCCTCCCCCCCTCTCACACACACACTCCATCATCGCCACCCCGCCCGGGCTACCGTCACCTTCATCTCGGTTCGTTTACCGCTTCCACACCTCGTAAAAATCTTTCGCTCCCAACTTCCTTTCATCCCCCGGCCATGAGTCTCCAGCCACGCTATTCCCTCCCTCCCCCCCTCTCTCTCTATATCTCTCCCTCTCTGTATATCTCTCTCCCTCTCTCATCGGGATTTCTTTCTTTCTTCCGCTCTCGCAATCCAACTCTCTTTCTCTCCCTCTCTTATCGCGCTCTCGAATTTTCTATATAAATAGACCTTATCGAATGATTTGAATTTTTTTACTTTCTTACTTCAATCAATTCGCCAGACAACCTATACTCCGTTGAATGGCGTGTTTGTTTCCGAATATTTGACATTTGCGTAGAAAATGGAAATCGATATAGGTTTTTTTTAGTGCGCATGGAAGTTTCACTTGTCCTAATTTCTGTATTGTTAAGAAATTGTCCCTGGTTTTGGCTTTGTAAATCTCGCATGTTTCAAAAATTTTAAACAAATAAAATACTCATCTTACTTATTACTTAATTGCCTCTTTTAACAAGTTCACCATCCATTGATTATTAAATCGCAGATATTTTATTCCAAACTGGTGCGAATGATACAGCCTATCAATTAATAAGTTTAATTTTCGTCCGTAAAAAAAATGAATTCTTAATCATAGGCGGATAAATCCCGATGATTAAGTATGAAAAAATTCAAAACATTCTCGCCCTCTAATATCCGGATGTAATTAACTTTTCTTTCCTCGAATCCGCCTTATCATAACAACGTCAGAATCTTTGGATTCAACAACGCCGACGCCATAAAAGGGCGATCAGATCGAAACCGTGTTGTCCGTTCGGTGTAACACGGCAATTAGCGAGCGAGCAGACGTTCAGAGCCAAGGTCGACAGAGGTCAGCACCGACCGAGAGAGAGAGAAAGAAAGAGAGTAAAAGGGGCGAGTTTATCTGATGACGCGGTTCGTGTTACAAGGCATCGGCGCTCCTCTGCCAAAGACATGACGCCCTCCTCTCTCCCCTATATCCCTTCGCATAGCTCGATGACGGGAGGCCACACCCGAAACAAGGACTCATCTTCGCCTATCCTCTCCTTCACTCTCTCGCCTCCGTCCGCAGGAGGCGGCGAGGAGTGGGTGAAATCGGAACAAAAACGCCTCCTTTTATAATTCCGAAGCTAATCTCGATCAGTTAGGGCAGAAGAGGAAGAGGGTGACAGGGTTTGAATAATTTCAGGGCTGGCGTGAAAAAGTATGGAATGGATGTCTGAGGGGTTGTAAATTAGGCGCAGCTAAAGAATTTCAGGATGAATAAGTAGATGAAAATTATGGGCGTCTAAAAGTAACTACGTCTAACAGTGGCTGATACAGAAAAATTTGACAAACAAACAAACATTATCATGTGTTCTTGTAAGTTTCTACACGTGATGCGAGAATAGGGTTGCCACCTTTTCTTCAGACACAACCCGAAGATTTCCAATTTTGACCCGAATACAGTTGAACCTCCTTAATCCGGCAACCTTGGGACCTGACCGAAGCCGGATTACGGGAGGTACCTAATCCTATAGTTAAGCATGATATTACACGACGTAATATAGTAAATATTAAATTATATGCATAGAATGTTATTTAAACATGAGTTACAATAATGAGGTAATAAACAAAAAATTAAGATACGCAGCGCCTTTTACTTTATGGAGACGAGGCGAACGAGACGCGTTTTTAACGGCGGAGAGCTAACTACGTACTTCACAGACGTTCCAACGACAATTGCGACAGGCGAATCTATTTTTAATAGCAGGGGAAGTTGGTTTGATAGGTGGAGGGCTAAATTTACAAATAAAAATTGTTATTTCGAATAGATTGTCGCCAGCTGGTAATATCAACTCGCCACTGGCGAGCGGGAGACCGTATATTTCGAGCCCTGTCCATAACTACTAGTAGCAATTTGTAAATTAAATAAATAACAAAATCCACAAATATATGTTAGGCTAATGCATCTTAGCACAAAGAAGAAGTTCATCAGCCCAAAGAGATGACGCAGATCAGGTCGAAGTGGAGCGGCCAATTTCGGCCGACTTGGTACGAAGAGGGATAATCATACATTTAAAAGCCTGTACGGAAAGGGTTAAGCTCAGTTACTCTTTTGTTACCCATACAGAAGTCGAAATAACATTTACGATATACTACGTGGTTGGGCATTGAGAATGAATGATACAAATTAGTACTAATATATAATTTTCAATTAAATATTTGTGGGTCGGACGACAGGGGGGGCACGTGCCCCGGTGCCCCCCCCCCCCTCCCTCTACCTCCTGGATCCGCCACTGACGGCTAATGAACGTAGAGAATCCGGTTTATAGCTCACAAGATATAAAAAAAAGGAAAAATGAGCAGGTGAATTCTTTAAACCGTAACGCTACGAAGGAAGAATCGAAGAATTTTGCAACTCGGTATTTATTAATTGTTAATTATTAAATTATTCGAGATATGATAAATCTTATTAAGTGGTTGTAGATGAATTCGTCGAAAACAAATTCATCGAACGATCAATTAATCGAAGGGCAAGCTTGTCGAAAATTACGAGTTCGTCTAAAATCATTTGTAATTATTTCAAAGAAGAAATGTTAACCAAAATGACTTGCATTCAGACTGATTAACACAATCGAGTTTTAATGGTGGGAAATGGCTTGATATTTATACTAAGGCTTCGGAATACTCAGTTTTGAACGGTAGTGTTAAGGTTTGTAAAATTTGTGAAAATGAATTTATCAAATGGCGAATGGTAATTTTCATATTTATATTCTTCATTCATAGGAGTTTCAAGGGAAACAAAATCCTTGCAATAAATTCGGTGCATTTATGGAAAATTAAAATACACAATTACTAAGTAATTATTCGCTTTTAATAAGTTGGTATTGTTTTGTATACTCTTGCAAAACGGTTTTAAAATAAATAAATTGCTTTAAAGATACTCATAATACTGTTATGTCTGTTTTAATACACTTTTTTATATAAATTAAGCTTTATAAAAAGCATAAAATAAACACAAGAATAATGAAAATATAAGAATAATCATAAAGGAGTGACAACAATGTAGTAATGCATAAAATCTAGAACAGTATACGAACTATCTTACATTGTAAAAATATTTACAAAAAATAGTTAAAATAAAAGCGCGATAACAGAAAAATATTGACAAAAGTGAAATATATAAAAGCCAAAATGGTTTGCTATGAAAACAGAAAAATGAAATACGATAAATAAAGGCTGATAATTAAGAAATAAACAGAAATATAAGAAGAATTGTTAGAATAAAAAGAAAAAATGTATACACTAATATGTAAAACAGTAATAATTGTAGTACTATTTTAAAAGAAGAGAACACATACTAGCGGTCTTTCAAGAGAAAGGGTGCGCAAATATCTATGGCCAGGTGCAGATGCCGTCGTCTCGTGTACAACGCGCACTCATGTATAACGCGCAACTCACACTGAGCCCGTGCTCCAAGAGTCACCCCAATTCTCATGTATAACGCGCACGTCATAGATAACGCGCGCCACCACTAAAATAAGTTTGAAAGTTTTACTTTGATAAACTGATTTTCGACGAACTCGTCATTTTTGATAAACCTGCCCTTCGATGAATTGATCGTTCGACGAATTTTTTTTCGACAAATTTGCTTTCGACGAATTAGTTTTCGACGAATGTTCCCTATTTAGTGATGCGAATCATTGCATCGTAATTGATTATGATTTAAAATATTATACGTGAGGTATTTCAACTAGGAGCTCATGATTTTATACTGTTATCGAAACACTGTGGAGAAAACTTGGGTAAATCTTCAATTACGATATAAAATATTTTGAAATTTTTCCAGAAACACGTAAAATTTTCCATACGCGAGTAAGGAAAAAATAATTTTTCTCTCAAAATCCCCAAAAAAAGTATACAAAAAAAATCGAAGCGCCGTTCGTGAGGAAGCTCATTCCCCTCTAAAGAATGACATCACCTTTTTCTCCCGTATTATGGTCTCACTATTACTCCTGCGCCCAACACGAAAGATCCCGGAGGTAAAGATGATCCCTACCGAGTCAAAAAACAGCAGAGGCCTAAAGGCGCTTCTTTAGAAAAACACAAGACGGTTCCGTTTCGCCAGAAGCCCAAATTCATAACCCGAGGTCATTCACGACGCCGTCGGCGGAGAACGCGGAATCTCGAAGATTATAAAAAAATAAAGGTGAGATGCGCGCCGGGGAATGCGGGTAGTAAAGGATTTGAACGACAGTTAAAGAGGGATTTTTTTTTCAGAGGATTTAAGGAGGGATAGCAGTTTGCATCCATCCTTTGCAATCGGTTAAGACGCGAAGAGGCGTGAGAGAGAGATCTATATATATGACGCGTCCATCAACCCACCCACCCACGCACACTTCGCGCCTTCCCGAGAGAGGGCGCTGCCCGTGCACCGCCATTATTTTCGCGCAATCGCTGAAGATGTGCTTCAGTCTTTTCTTGAGGGAAGAGTCGCATCACGGCCGCCGAAGAATATTGTGGAGGCGTCGGAAAGAGGAGAGGGAGGAAGGGAGAGAGAGAGAGAGAGAGAGAAAGAGGGTAGGAAATCTGGGAGGGAAAGAGAAGAGGTGAGGAGAGTGGACGGGGCGCGCCTGCGTGGGAGATGCCGTACGAGATAAGAGAGACGATCCAGGAGGGAGAGCTGGAAGGAATGGGGGAGGGAAAGGGGATAGGGAAAGGGGGAGGAAGCAGGGAATAAACCTCGCGGACCGTAGATTTCGCATTTCATCCGATTATTCAACGGAGGTGGTTGCTCGGCAGCACCTCCTATCGGCAGACATCTGAATCGTATCTAGCGCCGCGATTACACCCCCCTCCCCCCCCTCCCGTGTTCGGTTCGTGTTTCTGATTTGCGGACCTTAGGAATGCCTCCCACTTACCGGTGCGCGTTCCCAGCATTATATTTACCCGTGGAAAAAAATTGACATTTTTATAAATGGTTCGGGAATGTTTGTGGTGGTTTTTGGTCCGCGGATGGTGTGTCGGCGGTCGGGGCGCGTGTTATGAGAAGATATGCGCGCAATAAAACAGTTTAAGAGTAGGTGGTGTTCCACAGGGTGTCGCTTTTATGACGGTTTGCTGAGGAAGATCTCCGGAAGATATGGAGGAAGCTGCGAGGGATTTGAATATTCGTAAGGGAAAGAAAAATCGTAATAAATTCTACCCTCTCTTGTTTAACCAGGAGCGCTAAGTCTTTGAAGTTTTAATAAGAATCTACTGTCATCGAACAGGGAAATATTACGCCATATCGATGTTCTCCTCGGGATAACTGCGCTCGAAAACGCAACTGGAATTTTCACTTACGTTTCTTCGTTAAAATCGAAAGAAATGAAACAAACGACCCCTGACAATTGCAACTAGTGCCAGCAAAATGAATCTTTAGTTTCAAACTCATAAAAGAGGGATAACATTTTTTTCGTAACGATAACCATATCTTAAGACAATCCACGACACGAGCTTAATATCTCAGAAAAAAAACCATCGCGGCTACGAACTGTTCGTAAATTTCTATAATTGCTAACAGGATATGAACGAACACGAGGAAAACGAGCTAAAACGACCCCAGAACCCAAATAATCCGATCTTCGTGGTATTGGCAATATAAATAAGAACCACAACGGCTCGTTATTAGCCTTAGGGCGACCCAACGTTAGGTCTTCATTTGACAACCACAACATTGAACGAAACGAGAGAAAAACGTGTGTAAAAGGAGAAAAAGGCCAAAGATGCCAAGCGCGTTTGTAAAATAAGCATAGGTTGGGGAGATCGGTTTACAGAGCAAAGGCAATAATGACGAGATTCAAGCGTGCGTACATGGCGAGGAGGCAGCGCGTAGGAGATGGAGAGAGGGTGTGGTGGAGAGAGCGCGGGGTGGAAAGAAGGCGAGTTGAGAAAGGTGGGGAGGGCGAGGGCGTTATCGGCTGTGGCCAAAGAGGTGACGAGAATGAGCGTAACGTAGTGGGGATCGGATTTCTCGTACCATCAACGAAGCAAGAAGAGAGAGAAGAAAGCGGAGAGAGGGAAAGAGAAAGGGGTGATTTCGAGGAAGAGGAGTGGGTTGAAACAAATAAATGTGCAAAGAATGCAAAATATGAGAAGATAGAAATTTGTAAAAAATACGGTTTTTTTATCTTTTTGTATGGTTCTTAGTCGTGCAGAGGTTCTGTAGTTGGAGTTTCCAGAAGCGAAATAAATTAAAAATTACCTAATCTGTCAAAATCTGAAAAAAGTAAAGACTTAAATGTCGTGGAGTTCCGATCACCCGAACTTCAATGATAAGGATGTCTCGTGCAAGGATCGCAGGTTCGAATCCTGCCGAGGACATGGTCGTTTGAGCTTATCATAAAAATGTATTACAAAACATTTAATTGGGGAAATCTGTTTGTGTTAAATGATTATTATCAGAAGAAAAAATTTAATTCCAGTAAATTTTCAGAGGCCAATTAATTGTAACGTTTTAGAAATATTTTTAAAAATTTAACGCTTACGTTGAAATTTTTTTAACCCCTAAGCGTCGGCCGGTGAAAAATATAATTAATATTCTTAAAAAGAAACTAATTGTCTTTCCATTATATTTTATGCGTACGAACTTTTTAGACGAGTTACGTATTATCCAGTATGCACCTTATTTTACGCTATTCAGCATACGACTTTTTTTTTAAAATACCCAGTTATCTGGATTTTCGACTGCAGAAATAGAGCAATAGAGCTAGCGGCGATGAGTGATAGAACAAAGGAGTTATCAAACAACGTGATATTCCATACCACGCAGTAATAAAAAATTGCGACGACCGTTAATGCATTCGGATACAGAATACTCCTCGGCATAAACGGTAAGATTTATATTTTCCTCGACGGTTCTCTTGTAATGGGCCGCGGTCAGTCGTAATCTCGTACAAAGTGGACGCAAAACACGGCCGAGAGAGAGAGAGAGCGAATGGGAGGAAGAAAGGACCGTCCCTAATCTCCATAGTCACCCGCTCTCCTCCTCACTGCGCTGATAAAACAAAACCATGGGACTCCCAGGTACCCAAAGTTATTACGGCGACTGTCGCAGCATCTTCGACTCCCTCCCCCCCCCTCTTCCCCCCAATCTTTCCCTCCCCTCTCAATCTCATCCTCGAGGGCGGCGGCACCGCCAAAGCCTCCTCCTCCCTCGCCAATCCACTTTTATTCGGCTTATCCTCCGGCACCCGTCGCGACCTGGGACCACCGGGATGAGGACTGCTCCTGCTGCTGGGGACCACCGCGGAAGAACAACAGCCGCCCCGCCCTCTCCCTCCCTCCCTCCCTCTTGCACTCACTTTCTCCCGCGCCTACTCCTCGCCGTATTCTTACCGCCGGTGCACCGCTATCGGACAAAGCATGCACCGACAGAAGAACCATCCTCCTCCCACTCGAAACGGATGCTTTTGAATCATCATCCAGAAAGAAGAATTCATGCGGGGAAAAAAAACTTCGGATATCTTAGGAGCTACGAGGCGTCGCGTCCTCCGTTACGATCATCGAGAAGAGGGGGAAGAATAGAGGAGAGAGGAGGAATTTGTTAGAAGAGTCTAGGGTAGCGGTCGAGGAGAAGCGTGGGCGGGGTGGATTCTGAAGCATTGGGGATATGAAGCAGGTGCTGGTTGAACCGCTTCCTCTCTTCAAAGGGAGAGAGACAATGGATTCGAAGCAATATTAATGCAATCCGTTCGTGGAGGGCGCTGTCATTACCTTTTAGAAGACGCCGGTGTCGTCTCGCCATCCGGAGACCACCAATGCAACTCTTTCTCCGCCCTCCCATTCTCTGCCCCTTTCTCCCTCCCACCCCCGACCTCTCTCCTTTAAACTGTCTTTTACTTGAGACGGCGCCTTGTTCAATGGTTCGAAAGAAAATGAAGCTATTACTACTGGTCTATCGTACGACGATAAATTAACTTGCTTCGGATTCGGCTGTCAAGACAGAAAAGTGGTTATCTATGGATTTAACGAAAATCTGATACTCTAAGTAGAGGAAAAATTAAAAATATTTTTAAATCAGTTTATTCTTAATGCGGTTTTAGTTCATTCCAAAATTTGACCAAACCTATTCACGAATTAAATTTGAGGGCATACCCGTCTCTCTACTATACTGGCAAGTTAGCGGTTTAGTTCCAAGGCCTGCGAGAACAAACTAATCTGAAAAAAAATCCCGTTCTCCTTCGCTCTTAAGGACGCTTATTAATTGGTTTAACCTCGTGATGACGGGTATGAGAGCGTACGTGATGTTTGCGAATGCGATTAGACCTTCCCTAATCTAGATATCGTTGTTTATAATGTTTTTTATGGCGAAGGAGATTGTTGCAAGGGAAAGAATGGAGGGAGAGAAAACAATGGTTCAAAGGAAAGTAATAATAATAATAAAAATAATAATAATAAACCGTCTTTATTTAGGGCGATATTTGGACATCCATGTCCATTCTTACATATAACCCTTATATGACGAACACAAACATCCATGTTCTAGGCTGGATTCGAACCCGCTACCCTAGTATCCGGCGACAGATACCCTAACCACCGGGAGGAGGAAAGAGACGTTGAAAAGGAAAATGAAATGAAAGAAAGAGTGAGAATAAAATTGTCGAGAGGGATACAGACCGGTGAGAAGAAAACCCTTAAAAACGGAATACTTTTTTCGAAAACACCGAGCGAACCGAGGAATCGAACCTGAGAAAACCATTAAATTTACAGCAACCCTAAATCCTCCTTAATCCCTCGAGTCGAAAATTTAACGCCTTAGAATACGATCTTTTTTTCCCGCCACTCCGTCCACACCTCGCACCTTTCTTCCTCGCGAATTTTCTCTTTTCCCACGATTTCCATCTTTTCCCGACGCGCTCCGAGGATTAAAAAAAAATCACAGCCGGCGCTCTCTTATGCGGAGCAATAATTTTGACACCGAACCACGAGATATCACCAGCGCGGCCGTAAAAATGTACGAGTGTTATTCTTTTTATACCGCTCGGGTCAACCGTATCGAGAGCATTAAACCACTTCACCGGTTGTTCTTTTTTTAAGAGAATACCGACGAAAGATGCTGGTCGACAAAAAAAAAAGTTCCGGAAAATTTTCCGTAGGAAAGTTCATAGGGAGAGTAGTATAGTCGAGATAGGAAGGGAGGGAAGGGAGGGAGGGAGAGGGAGGGAGATAATATAAGAAGGAGAGAGGGATGTAAGGGTTTATGACGAAGAAGGGGCGATAAAAATGGAGATGAATAGAGAATGCCGAGGGAGGGAGGAAGGAAGGGAGGTGGATTGGAATAGCGTCGGAGAGTGGAGACATCTCCCTTTCTCCGGATGATCCCTTCCGAGACGCTTGGCGATGCTCATCTACCGATATGAATTCGAGCATCGTCTGTAACGACGTTAAACGTTAAAAATACGGCCGAATATTTACAGAACACAAAAGTACGTAATTAGAGCTTCTGGACTGCGATTTCAACGGCATAGAAATCTATTTTTAATGTGTTTAGTGGTGTCAGAATCCGGTAAGGAGACTCAGCTCGGCCTCGTGGCATTTGTTCTTAAAACTGCCATATACATAAATTGAATGTATGTCTGTTTCGAATGTTTCCAAGTGTTGTACTGGCAACAACCCATGGATGAATTTACTATAAGGTGGTTAAACATTAGTTGGATCATTTTTCTATGCATCCTTCTAAACTTGAACCCTCAAAAATAAAATTACAGAAGAACGATTTTAGTTTTTTTTTAAATACAGGTTAAATTTACAATGAAAACGAGAATAAATGTTGAAATTATGGATGATATTAATGTCCTAGATAGATGGCATATCTTAAAGTAAATTCTAAATATACCCTCTTGATAGTGATAGGAAAATCTAAATGTAATACATCGACATATATATACCTAAATCTTTTAGTATAAACATGCAAAGTTGTCATTACCAAACATTTGAAATAATTTTATAATAATTTTAATCTTTTTTTTAATTTTCCATCCGCATGTTTTCTGATCTACAAAAAAAATTCAGTCAACCGAAATTAAGCGCGGATACATTTTGTTCATTTTTTAAACGGACGAATCATGAAACACCCAGAGTGTTATTCTTTCCATATAAGTGAACGAATAAAGCTCATAGACGAACGATAAATGCAGGGAACGAGAGAGAGAGAGAAGGAGAGGGAGGGAGATAAAAAGGAAAAACAAAGACGCGAAGTCGCGAGGCGAATAAAACTGGTTGACGGAGAGGAGACCTCCGCAAGGAGAGAGGCGAGGGGAGAGGCCGAAGATTTTTAAGAGGCCAGAGTAAAAACTGACAAGAAGCGGGAGAGAAAAATGACGAAAAGATTTTTTTACGAGGGAAGCTAAAGGGAGGCGGGGAAGGCGTTTAAGACGGAGTGAAGGGGGGAGAAAAAGAAAGCAGAGGGAGAATGGGGAGGGAGGAGAAGGAGAAAGAAAAGAGGGAGGGAAAAAGCGCGAGGAGGAGGTGGAGACGAGGCAATAAATCTGGAGGGAAAAGGAAATACGGGAAGACGGTGGCGCCGCGATAAAAAGAGACACAAAGGCCGTGTGATGGCCGGGGATGAAAACAAAATTAACAAAATATGAAAGGGGAAGAGAAAGGAGAGCGGGAAGAAAAAAAAACGAATGGGTCCGATGAAGACGTAGAGGAAGGAGGATGGGAGGAATTTGTGAACGGTAAGGAGGAGCCATGGAGAGGGAAAAAGAGAAACGAAAGGAAGGTCAAGACGAAACGGAGAAATAGATTTAATAAATAGAACGAAGTAACGAAACAAGAACGGTCACCTTTTTTGCATTGGTCTTAAAAGCGAATGTTTTATACGCATCGTACCGCCTTTTATTTATGTGCATAAACATGAAAACGCGCGTCCGTATAAATACGACAGAAGGTGCTAGAGCGAGAAAACCTTCAGAAATCAAGTATTTTCATTTCTGCGGAAAAGGTTAATGGTTGTTATATATATATATATATATATGTATGTATGTATGTATGTACGTATGTATGTATGTATATGTGTGTGTGTATGAGGGGAAGAGGAAAAGGAGACAGAAAAGAGTGAGGTGGAAAGACAGAGAGGTCAGTGTGCGGGTTTTGGAGTGAGGGACGTGAATTAGGAGGTAACACGAGGAGGGAGGATTATATCAAAAAAGAGGGGAGGGAGTGGGCGGAATGGGGGTGTGATGAGAAGGGGAGGGTGTAAAAATGGAAGAGAAAAAGGGAGGTTGCGGGGGAGGGAGAGCAGTAAAACAAGGCGGTAGGAGGAGAGAGAGAGAGGGAATATTCTGGGGTAGGAAAGAGGGGGATAAAGAAGAGGAGTGAGGAGAGAGGGAGGGGAGGGAAGGGTGAGTGGTCGACCTTGGTTTGGCCATAGAGTGGGTGGCCGGAGTGAGTAGGAGAATACTTATAGAGGGGGTGAGGAACGGAGGGAAAAAGGGGGGGTGAAAAGGAGGGGGAGGTTGAAAAAAGAGGGGGAGAGGAATAGGAAAAGAGGTCTGACTTTTGTTTTACATCCACGTGGAGATCTCTCTCCGAGGCTAATCAGATAGGCTAGCGAACGATGAGGATTGCCCGTTCGAGTCATATGCCACGCCGAAACGCCCTTTCACCCTAGGTGGAAATCGAACCCGTGGTCTCCTTGATGCGGGAACGTTTTCGCGCGAATATCCTCGTCGGGCGGAAAGATACGCTCGTGATGGCGGGGATCTTAAAGAGTTTGAAGAAAGAGGGAGAGATATGGAGGGAGGGTGGCAAAGGGATAAACTGGGAGGTTTTGAAACCGGAGACGAGGGAGAGAAGAAGAAAGAGAGAGAGGAAGGGATCTCCTTTAGATTTATAGAGGATCCGATTCAGGGGAGGGAATTTTCATTTCACCTCCGTGAGGTCATTATCGGAAATTTTTCTGACGTTAAAAAGTGCACGAGGCGTGGGTGCTGACGGAGGTCTTATGAGAGCGGTTTTTGTGGAACGTTGTCTTCGATACTTTCTCCTTCGAAGAGGGAGAGAATGGAGGTGTAGGTGTGTTAGAGAGAGGGAGGGAGAGAGAGGGGGAGGTGAGGGAGAGAGCGTGGAGGGGAAGAAGGCTCAGTTCCCATCGATCGATGGCCGACGCTTTGTCTGAGATACTCATAAACGAAAGCCGTGAAGTAACAGTTCGGAACTCATTGCCGGCGAATAACATCTCAAAATTCGCGGCCTGCCAATTATTTACTATTTCGATTCTTATTTTAATTTATTCGCTTGAAAGCGCTTCCTTTAAAGGTTTAGCAATGGGTCGAAAATCCCTGTGGTTACTCTGGGAATAAAGGTCTTCGCTCAGGAGTATCGTCCTAAATCCCACAGTGTTAAAAGGGTTGGGTGCCGTCAATTACCTCGATTCAAAATTCTTCGTGTTTTTCCTCTATTGCTATTTCTTCTCCGAATTTCGATTCCATCCCTGAATTCACGACGCCTTCATCACAGCTTCATCCTAATCCAATCCAGTCTTTTAATTCCTGCATTACAAATCATTCCAAATTTCTTAGGGGTAAGAGTCTTGAATGGACTATTTGTCAGTATTCCATTCGCAGAATTTTTTCTGTTTTAATTAACTGTTATTTGTGTGAGCCTTAAATTATTTGTCTGCTTTTATATCGATTTTAAAATTGTCTGTAAATTTAAAAATATAAACTCTTGATTTTGTTAAAGTGTTTGCTTTATCTTTTATCTATAACGTATTTTATACTTAATATTCTGGTTAAAACATCTACAGAAACGTTACCAACTGTGGTTACGAGATGGACAGGAATCCGAAGAATCCGGTCACGATAGTAATAAAAAAGTCTTGAAATATTCTAAGTAAAATTGAAAAACCGCTGCTTGAGAAATACAAAAGAAACGAGTTGAAAGCTTCTGCGGCATGGAAAAAAAAGTGCGTCTTCGAATAATTATGACTATGGAAGAATATTATTTGAACGAAGAAGCACTACTTAAATAAAAATATCCTCGCGGCACCTCCTAAATAGATTCCTTGAGAAGCTTCCCTGCTTTGTAGAAGAGAACCACAGTTCGAAGGAAATGACGTCATAGAAATCCAATAGGTCGATTCATCCCTTATAATTCACCTAATCTATATTTATGTTCATTGGAGGCAGTCCATGAAGAGTTCGCCTACTATCTCATTTTGAGCCCGAGCCTGCCACGCCCAAGGGATATCCACCATGTGCAGAGGAATAAGAGGGAGCGAGGTCGGGCTGAGTGACAGGGACGGAAGGTGGGGAAGTCAACGGGGGATCGGTCCCCGTTAGGGGGCCTGGAAAAAAACAGCTAGGGTTGTTTACTCTGGACCGCTCCCACGGATGCGGCCCTCCGCGGGTGCGGTGATCCACAGACACCAAAAAGGTCGGTGTTGCAGTTGGTGTGCGGCAGGACGAGACAAAATTAGGTGGGAAAAAAGATTTCATTCTTGTTTGGAAGAGTAAAATGAACGGAAGCGGAGATACCAGAAAGATAACTCTCTATCAGTTTCGATCCCCAATCGATTTGTTCACCCGCGGATGCGTATATTGCCATTTTTAGGATCGCTGTCGTCTCGTTGATTCCTAAGAAAGCGATACGATAATTACGGTACCTACTTTTTTTGAGTTATCAGGGCAAAGTTTTCGGTAGTTTTGATTCCCTTTCGGAGAGAACTGCGACGAAAAGAAAAGCTCGAAGGAGAACCTGTCGTTTCCTAAATCGAATATATTTTACTGTTAAAGATAGTTATTATTCCAAATTATGCAATAGTGAGATGATTTTCTCGTTTGGTTGAAGCATGTGAGATGGTCTTGCTCAAGACATTTTCTATTGTTATAATTCTAACACTTTCTTATGGCAAATTTACTTTCGGATTATTTGAATTTCAATTAGAAGCTCTCCGCATCAAAGTTGGCACGAATTACTTAGGACGCACGCAACTTTTAATTAGCAAGATTTTTATCTCAATTATCGTTCATATTTACATGCAACATTAAAATATCTTCAGCGAGTATAATGATCTGAGTATAATGAACTTCTTGTGAGAAAAGAGAACCTGAAAACGAAACCTGCTACAGAGTCGTGTTTTACGCAGGAGCAGTTTCGAGATTCGAAAGCGTACAGCGATTTTTTTTTTGCAAGATCGATCCAACAGGTACACCGCGCGAAATTCGATACGAGGATTTTGGAAAAACATTTTTAGAAAAACAAATTTTACTACCGCGCTGCGGGAGTTTAGCAGTTCGCGTATATTATCATTTCCTTTCTATCGCAAAACGTGCTTATGTTTCACTACATCCTCCTTGACAGGGTTCGTAAAGTGTGACACCAACTGCGTCAACAGGGGTGCGACGTTTAAGGTGCAGATGCAGAGGGAAGGGAGAGTTAAAAGAGAGAGAGATGGGGTTTAAAGAAAAAAGGGAAGAGCAGGGAATAAGAAGGTGAGAGGTCAGGAGGGGGTGTGTGGAAACTCGTTCTGACAGACGTCGCTCACTTCGGGAGCCCTTGGGCCTATCGAGGGGATGGGCGCGTGGGAGGGCCCCCCGGAAAATGTCTTGCGGAGTTGGTGAGGCAGCGCTGGGATGAGGTGACGAGGCTGGGTGAGATGAGGGGAAGGAGAGAATTGAAGGAGAGAAAAGGGATGGAGAGGAGGAAGGGGAAGAGTAGGAGGAAGAGCGACAGAGGGAAAGGGGAAGGATAGAAGAGAGAAGAGGATAGAAGGGAGAAAGGGGGGTGGAGAGGAGGAAGGGGAAGAGTAGGAGGAAGAGAGAAGGGGGAAGGACAGCCGAATAATGGAAGAATAGGAAGGAGGAGGAGGGAGAGGCAGAGGGGAAATGACATAGAAGGGTTGGTTCTTCAAGTTTCATGCCCAAGGACTCATTCTTTCACTTTTCCTTGAAAGTTAAGAAGTTTACTTACCTGAACGGACTTAATGATAACATTATAATTTTCTCGCGGCACGGAATAATTTGCATAGTGGCCCAATGTCAACGCGCCTCAAACACATTAGATTCCGTGTAATTTATCTCCGTAGGAGAGACCGGTACGTTCTTAAAGACGATTGCTTATCGTAATTTTAAGAACATTTTTATCCTAAGATTTTCCATGATAATTACTTCGCGGCAAAACTCAAGTGAGCGAAGAAATTAACTGATGCGATTATTTTCGTGGGTGCTAATGAACAGGAGCTGCGAATTTCAGTTTTAGAACTTGGATGGGATATCCTAACACGATTAGCATTCCCGTAGCCTTTTTTAAAAAATAAATGCGCGCAGAAATAAAAACAATCCGTTTCGCCCTTGAGGTCGTTGATATCACGTTATGAAAAGGCAAGAGGACGGCGAGCTGGTAGGAATATCGCCGCCATATACGCGAGAAGAAATCTCGCCACCGTTAAAGATAGGAGCGCGGAGATAAAACTCGTTACCACGGAGATACCATCGCCTCATTTATTCCCATAAGCCTCCGTCCGAGCTGGATGCCACCGAGTCAACGCCGATAAACAATCTAGCATTGAGGTTTCTTTTTTTTTTAAACTTTTTGTGCGACGGAAAGTCAAGACGAGCACGAAAAAAAGTCTCCGCGGGGGGAGAGGAAGGGGAGGGGGGTGGACGAGGAGAAGAGGCCACGCGGAGCTCAAATCGTTTGGGGGAAAAAAAGGAGAAATGTCCTAACAACGTGTCAAGGATTCTTACAACAAATATAGTGGATGCCTCATCACTGATGAAGGAAGGGGAACGGGAAGGTATGGAGAAGGAAAGAGGGATAGAGAGAGGATGATGATGGAAGAGGGATGTTTAAGAGAGGATGGAGAGGAAGCATTAAAAAGGGGAAAATATGGAGTTGGAGGATAGAGGGACGCAGAGTGAGAGTAAAGAGAAAATGAAAATGGGCAGAATACGACGGCAATGCGTAAGAAAGGGGTAGGAAAGAGATCGGGGGAAGGGAAGAGGCAAACAGAGGGACAGACAAGTGGTAGAAACGAAACGAAACTGGAATTCCTTTAAGATGGAGATTCTTACGAAAAAATATTTTGGACGTTGCGAATAAGAGATGGTAATTAATGACGTAATGGATTAATAAACGAAAAAAAATTGTGGAGCTGATGACGGGGATACGTTTTTTTTTATCCCCGTGGGACGGGAGCGTCACTCAGCCTCGCTCCGAAGTCGTATTTTTTCCTTCATCCCTCCCTCACCTCCTCTCCCTCTCTCTGCTTCTTGCCCCAGCCCGCTCTCCTCCTCTTCAATTATCGCCACCCTCTCCATGAGAGTAAACGGGTGTCAGATGGGGGAGTGGATGCGGATAAACTGTTTACTGCTCGTGTCTCGGAGCGCATCAGAATTTCTGACGTTTCGGGAGATTTCCCTTCCGGGTCTTTCGAGACCTAAAGTTACTCAAGAGGGCCCGTCGTTTTTGAGGGTGGTGTGGCCCCCACGGTATTACGGCCATTCTAAAAGGCCCATTTACACGAGATATTTAAGGGACTCGAGGACGGTTTTATTTCAAACGAAGAAATTTCTAATAATTCTGCCTTCATTGGTGTCTGAAAAATATTTCTGGTTCCTGTAATTCGTTCAAGTACATCGCTTGCTTTACTTTTGTTAAAAACGTTTTGTATAATAAGTTACAATAATAAATGTCTTAAGATTAGAATACATAATAATTAATTAAAAAAACTAGGACTGCAGCAACATTTGAATCATGAGGGTGAAATGTTTTAAGAATTATTAATATGTTATTAATTTATTTTTACAATTTGGTTGTTCATTATCATTGTAACCGCTGTGTAATGGAGCATAATTTTAACCGCGCCATCAGATATAAATATGAAAAATGAGATTCCGTTTTAATAAATAAAAGAAGCATTTGTTTACTGATGGAAAATTATGGAAACCAGTGATATTTATTTATTGGCTTATAGAACCTATCGATTCAGCTTGTGAAATATATCCGAGAAAAAATAAAAAACTAAAAGTTGAGCATTAATAATTTAGCTAGGTGTAACTAGGTGTAAAACCCATTCACACCAACTATAATATATGGATTATGTTAGGGCATTATGCCGATTAAAAACAGAAAAGTAATTGTCAGACGAACACTTTAATGAGCTTACATCCTTTGAGAAGTAACCTAGGATCAACCCCGATAACCTTCGCCAAATCCACTGGCATAATCCGCGATTATTCGGTAACCTAAAACGTGCAGATAATTTGCAAAAATAACAGCCGAAGAGGCTTCAGAAATACAATTTATTCAACTCGTGAACAGGGCATAAAACTGCGGCAGATGTTGAGAAGTCTCGTCTTAAAAAGAGGGCTTAATCGCCGAAAGGGATGTCGTGATCACTCACTTACCTGACTTACCAGGTGTTGAAAGGGAGGTGCTCCCGGATCGAGGCGGTCGAGGTCCGTGTGGAGGGCGAAGTCCGAAAGCGCCTTCCACGGCGGTTGGTAGGACTGCACCTCGATCGGGTTCATTCCTAATGGTGACTCGTGGCGGACGGGGCTCGAGGCCACCATGGGGATGCCCTGCATGCCGCCGTAACCCAACTTGCGGCCATCCTGCCCGAAAGAGCGGCACCGCCGGTGGCGGTGCACGGGTCAAAAGAGAGCGGGGAAAAGGTAGGGAGAGGGGGAAAGGAAGAAGAGGGAAGGAGAGGAGAATAAAGAGAGAGAAAAAAGAAAGGGGTGATCGTTAGTTGTTGTGTAGAGACTCTTAATAATATGGTGTGATCGGAAGAAATGATTCGACAATCGAAGAGAACGATCAGTGATGGAGAAAACTGACAATGAGGAAAAAAAATAAACGGCGTGCGTTGGATGAGGCGAGATAGAATTATTCTCGGAGGACATTATTCAACAAAGACAAGAAAATTCGCCGTGAAATCTCATTTAACGTTATAACAATTGATCTAACGCTAAGCTTGCGTCATTGGCACGATACACTCGTAGTTTTCACCATCACTGCAATCGTTTGTCGATCGACGTAATCTAATTTCATCGTTATAAGCTATAATTGAAAATACGAAGCAAAGGAGATTCTGAAATATTTCTATTCAGATAATAACACTGAAGGTAACACATTTTAATCAAATCAATATTTCTTAAACATGTATATTATGTTAAGAGACAACGAAACGAATTGATATAGGCATAAATTTTAGCTGAAAACGAATTACATTAAATGAAGAAAGATTTTTAGAGTTAATATGGTTTTCTAAATGAAAAAATATTGAACTCAATCAGTATTTATGAAAATTTTTATTATGGATACAGACATTTTGTTTGAAATGCGTCTAGAAACTATTACATACATATACGAAGATTATTCAAACTGATAATCGCATGATTAGTTTTCATTTACTTAGAGGAAGTGTGATAAATAAAACAAGCACACATTAAGAACTACGCAACTAATAAAAGGATACAATAAAAAAACCAGAACCAGGCGTGCAATCAAAATAAACGAGCAAATCACAAAAGGATAAATTTAAGGTTAGTAAGGTACCAAAAAACACAAATTGTTAAAAGAAAAAAATCAATGGAAATTCTCTCGTCTCAAAAAGAGACGGACGAATTGAATATTGAACTTTATCGCGTGAATATCTTTTGACTGCTGCAATTGATCTAAGCGTTCGGTGTCGTTTTTAACTTCATCGAACGACTAAATTACGTTCTTCATACGAGTTCAGGCGATCAATTATGCTGATGCCGTTTCATCGCACTTTTTAGGTGAGAGAAGCGAGAGCCGTGCATCTTTAGAAGGATTTAGTCAGTTAGTAAAGTTTGAAAAATGCACCCAATGGGAAGACTTCGTACCAAAGCGAAAGTTAGTTTTTTTTGGGAAATTAAGCTGGACAATCACACTTACATTTTCGTAATAAACGGCACCAGAGTACACTACTAGCCGATCGAAACCTCCTTCCTGCAAGATTCAAAAAACCAAATGCTAATGCCATCTCTTCGCAGAAGGTTGCGTTTATTAGCATAGCGGGGTAATTGATTGCACTAAATAGTGCGAATGAAATGTTTCTGATGACCGAAAGGCAAGCAGTGCATCAGACATTGATAATTTTTTTTACTGTGAATTGATCTCATTTGAGTGAATCATCGCCAGAATCCCAGATATCTATGGGATCCTGTAAAATAATAAACAAAATAAAAAGTATATGAATGTGTGTAAAAACATACACATGTGCAATTAACAGCAAAATATTTAATAAAAATTACTGCTCAAAATACAAAACATTAGTAAATAAATGCTTACTACTTGGTGCACAAATAATTAACTAAGGTGACACATGACAGGAAAAATGAAAATAATACTGAAAAAGAACAGAGGATGTGCATAGAATTCATAAAACCACTAATAAAAAACGTAAATATTGTGAGGCAGTGTTTTTAAACCTTTTAAGGACACGTCGCATCCGAATATTCCGTAACATATGAGCGACGTACGTGTTTATACATATTATATATATATATATATATAAACACGCGTATTTCACCGACATCTTTCGAGACTTCGAGTGCGTGCGATCATAAAGATACGAATGCCTTAATTACAGGACGAGTCTTAACCACAAGGCGAGGGAAGTTCGACCCGCTGCTATAGCTTTCGGTAGCCCTAATTACCAATAAGCTAAGCCACTGCTTTCAAAACCCCCGCACTTGGCACACAACATATATAACCCCTTCCAACCCCATAGAGTCCCTCTCTTCTTCTCCATCTCCCCTCACAAGTCTCTCTCCTTCATATTCCCAACCGCAGACCCACCCTCCCTCCCTCCCTCTCCCCTTTCTCCTCCCCATTTCCCTTGGGGAACCGTGTTTATTCTGACATCCTATAGCATCGGCGGGGGGTGGCCGGTTCAGATCCGGCACAAGAGAAGAGGAGGAGGTTGGCCCACCCAAAAAGTCGGCTCCGCTGTTTACTTTTCCTCCTCTTTCCCATGATGCATCTCTCGCCCCACTTCTCCCAGCATTCGAAGTCCAGTTCTTGGCACGCTCGACTCCCAAAAATCTCCGCCTCCCCAACTCCGCCTCATCGCTCGCTTCGTGGTTTTCTCCTCATCTTCCGTAGACGTACACAACCTCATCTCTCGCGCCATCTATCTCATTGTCAGTTTATAACGCCCTTACACTCGCCATAACTCCCCATGAAATTTCCCTTCTTTTTTCCCTCCCTTCGCTCGTCTTTCGCTGCCTCCCTCGCTTATTCTTCTCCTTTCCTAATGCGTGTGGCTTAGGCGGGGGATCAACTCGAATCCCAAAGATTCTGTAAAAGAGGGGAGGAGAGAGAGGGAGAAAGAACGGGATTTCTGAGAGAGAGAGATAGAATCGCCTTAAATCCGGTCTTCCATCGAAATATCCTTCCTGTAACCGAGAACGTATGGCGTAGTAGTGAGCGTGATAGGATTTTTAAAGCGCTCTCGGTCGACTGAACAGAGTTTTGTATTTGTTAAGTTGAAAGTTTTGCGTAGAGACAGCACCGTAACTAGCTATTTTAGCGCCCGTGGAAAGCTAGTCAATATTCGCCCCTCCCTTCAAAATATTAGTCTGTAGTTTATTTAATTACTATTTGGATTTTATTGCGCCCTTAACCAGGGGCGGATTTATAGGTATGCGCAGAGCGCGCAGAAGTAGGGCCCCGTGCTGCTGAGGGCCCCCCGAATTCCAAAATTATAAAAAAATACGGCCTCCATAAATCCGCCCCTACCCTTAACTTATTCGCACCCGGGGTGGATGCCTCGCTTACTCCACCCTAGTTACAATACTGCGTTCATCGAGAATTCGTGCGGACATATGCAGAATACACCTGAATAGATTTAAAGGAAAAAATATTCATTTACAATCACGAGGCGATGTTTTTATTCGATGACTTTTACAATTATCAGGAAAATTTTTGAAAAATACGTTTTGTGTAATAAAGCTTTCTTCTGCATTCAGTAAAACAACTAACAAATTCAGGTGGCCAAAAAAGAAACGACCCGGAATTCGAAGAATCCGCGATTACCGAACACCGACCATGAAAGCTTGGCAACACACTTCCAATTTCGATCTTATATCGATACCTTTCACTCCGGAGATACGGGTGGAATCTGACGAATTAGTTTACTCGTTTTCTTCGCCGATATCCGGCATTAAGTGTAGTTACCGCCCAGAACTACCTCTCCACGCCCTCTACTTGCCCCCATCTGCGGAAAACCGCCAATCGGAAGATATGTTCCCAGAGGGAGTTAGTGGGAGGGGAGGGAGGGAGATGGGGAGATAGTGGGATGGATGGAATGAGGAAGAGAGTCACGAGAGAAGGCGTTCCACGAAGAGAGATAAAAGAGGGATGGAGAAGTTCGGGAGCGAAAATACTTCGGTGACACAATTCCCTTCTCGCCTATAATCCGATCATTTCTCCGATCGGGATGGCGGGTTATTTATGCCACGTGCGTGCGTGCGCGCGCCTGTGTATGGACACCCCGCGATGATATTCCAGGATGGATTTACCCCTCCTCTCCATCTAGCTCTCTCTCCCTCTCCCCCCCCCCCTCTCCCCCTCTCTCTCTCAACTTGACTAAAAGAGAAGGGGCAATGCTTTTTTGCCAATAGATCGGTGGTGTTGTTTCCCGGAAAGATAAGAGCGAGGAGAGCCTCGAACGGTAGCAGCAAGAGATGGAAATCGCAATCTATAATTAGTTTGCCCGTTATACTATGCCTGTCGGAACGGAGGGCACTATGCATCATTCGACGAGGAATTTTAAAGGAACGATCTCACGTGTAAAACTGTGCGACGCAACTTAAGAAAATAGACCGATAAATTGTACGAAATGTTTTTCGCCAATCTCGAATGCAGGGAATTTGAGGGTTTTTTCGTTTACAAAATACCTACGAACACGCTGCAACGAATTCAGTTTTAATCAATATTCGTCAAGAGTTTTTTTTCCCAAAAATGACCAACAAAATTTTGAAAATTGATAACAATCATCAAGGAAAATTAACTTACGATGATTTTTCGAAAGTCGCATTTTTCCGGATTCGTCCCATCAACTGCCCTTATATGCCTGAGGAAAAAAATTAAATATGTGAAAAATCAACTACTGACCGCGACGTTAAGAACATCTTCCATCGTCCACCTTTTACAGCTGCACTTCCCCATGTCGAAGTAACGATCTTCGGCGACTATTATTTTCCTTCTCGTAATCGCCCGTTAAGCGGGAAGAGGACACAGTTTTCCTTCTTATATATCTCCTATCCTCGTTGGATACAAGAATGACGCATCCTCACAAGTGGAAGTCAAGATGGCGGCTGGGTGAGGGCGTACGCGTCGCAATGAGGAATCATTCACCCAACCGGTGGCGGTCTCTGATGGCGAGACGCCGAGGAAGAAGCGAACCGACTGATGCCGAGGGAAAGGAAAAGAAAACGGGCATGGAAGAGTGAGAAAGAAAGAGTGAGAAAGAAAGAGGAGAGAGAGAGAGAGAGGTGGGGCGGCAAGCGAATTTAAGTTTGATGAGGAGGCGGGGGAGGAAGATGAAAAAAAGAAGGGAGGGTGTCACTGGCAGGGGGTGGGGGGGGGGGAATGTGTGCGCACGCGGGGAGGGGCGTCGTCGCACGAGGGGGAGGCGATCTGGAGTGGGTGCGCAAGGAAAAGGGGACGGGGGGAGGAAAGGATAGCGGGGGAGGAGGTGGAGTACGATGTGCCCGCGCAGGCGTAGAATATCTTCTCCCAAAGTGTTACGTGGTGAGGAGAAGAGAGGGAGAGATGAGATGGAGGGAGAGAGGAGCGGGAAGGAAGGAGATCCTGGAATGGGGATGTAATTGGGGGGGAAGAGGGGTAGGAGAGAGGGGGAGGAGTGAGGGAATGCCCGCGATGGCGGGGAGTGAGGATGAGGAGGGAGGTAAAGCTTAGGGCATTCGAGTGTGGTTAAGATGGGAACAGGGAGACCATTGAAACTGGAGGAGAAATGAGGAAGGGAGAGAAGGAAGAGAAAGGGGAGAGGGAGGGAGGGGTGGCAAATGGAGTTCACGCATGCAGAATGAGGGGTGTTTGAATCGTTGGTAGGCGAGGGCGAAAAGGGGAGCGTGGGAGGAGGGAGAAGGAGGGGAGTGCCAATGGATTCGAAGGGAGTGGGAGAGTGGGATGGGAGTTGGCGATGGAAATAGAAAAGGGAGGAGATAGGAAAAGATGATGGAAGGGAGGAAGGAGAGGAGCCGGAGCAAAGATGGAGGAAGGTGAGAGGGACTTCCGGCCTGCGGGGTCCGAGCAGAAACTCTGGGTGTCGAATTTGTTTAAAAACGAGGAAAACGTCTCCTAAAAATTCACCTTAGGGTCGACGGACAAGGGATGAGGTAAAATAAGGGATGGGGATTAAAGTTAAGAGGATAGAATTATTTTTCCAAGGAGGGCGAATGTATCCGATGGAAAGAAAAAGAAGGATCCTTTAAAGGCTAATGCGAGCTTCGGTAATCTCCTCAAATTCTAGGCAGATATCTCGCGCGATTGTAAAATATTACAAAGCACTTTGGATTTTATAGGATTCAGCCGAGTTCCACCTATCGAAGATGCCTCAAAACTGCATCTGTTTTGGGTAAACGATGCTCTCGAAACCGAGTGAATTTTAAACATTTAAAAATTTCGTCGAACTCTTACGAGAATATGCAAGTGTACCAATAGGATTTCACAGAGAAAATGTTAAAAGGAGAATTCTGAAAATTTTGCTATCACAGGCTTTTTCAAATAATACTAATGTAATATTTTTCATTGATATAAATATAAGTTTGGACAGATTTTATTGATGGTATGTAGCTGATATTACTTTTCTTGACCTAATTATTCTAAGTTATGATTTTGTCGTCCATTGGATAGAATTTGTGAAAATTTCGATTTAAAATGCTCGTTAACTCCCAATTCGTTACTGCCCTAACGGAGATGTCAAATATTAAAACTCCATTAGGTTTTGAACTTCGATCAGGCTTTTAAAATCAAATCCCTCGTTTAAAGAATATGACGTTAAAAGACCGTTTTAGAAATTTCGTAATGGCATATGTTTTCATATTATTTAAATAAAAAACTTAACTATGTTGAGTCTATTTCCTTTACGTATTCCACAAATCTCCCAGATGGGGAGAACAGAAAGAAATAGGGTATCTCAGGGCGCATCGCATCGTGCTCGGAACGTATCCTAGAAACCGCATTCGGTTCTTCCCAAGAAAAAATTCCATCGACACTAAATTTCCGGACATGGCAGTTCCGCCTGCCTTAGCCATACAATCCCATTGGGAGCACCACATTTGCGAGAAAAGAATATAGGTAAGAGGAAAGGGAGGGCCAGGATAAAAGTAAGTCCTCTCAAAGAGGCCATTGTAACCTTAAAATAAAAGAAGAGGATCGAAACCCTGAATAGTACAGCCCTTAACTCCATCCTCCTCGATTTTCTTTCGCTGTACTCCTCTATTCGAATATTCTGCCTTCACACCAGAGGCGATCGCTTCCCCTTGGATATTCTTTAGGGACAGCAAAAGGAGAAGCCGAGAGGGTTGTCATGCTGCAGGAAGTTTTCCCCAGTAAGCTTCACTATGATAATTATCATACTATTATATCGCGCTCCATGGTTTATTAATAAAAGATAATTTTGACAAAGATATACTGCACAAATTAAAAATATCCTCCACCCCCATGGAAAAATAGTTAATAATCGCCCCCCCACCCTTGGGAAGTTTCTAGATTTGCCCATGATTCACCCCCATATCGCCCTTTCTCCCTTCTCCTCCACCTACCCCCTCCACTTTCCCCCTCCACCTTTCCCTCCTTCCCCTCTCCCACTCCTTCACCTCTCCCATCTTCGCTCCCCTTTCTCTCACCTCTCTATAGAACGCTTCCCTCCAGGACATTTCACCGAATCTCTCATCCTCTCTCTCTCGTCAATTCACGGCATCATCCCCTTCCCTCACCTTCCTCCTCCCTCTCTTTCAACCTCTCCGAATCGCATTTTCCTACTCCAAACATCCCCCTCTCTCACCTCTCCCCCTCCCCCCTTGCTTTCCCACCCTTCAACTCCCTCCCTCTTTCTCTCCTGCCATTTCCTCCGTCGCCCAAAAAGCATTCTATCTCCATCCCTCTCCCGCTCACATATCCATTCCTACCGTACACCTCCTTTTCTCTCCTCTCCTCTCTCTCGCTTCTTCACCACCTCCCCACAAAAGGGATACACATCTCCTCCTTTTACATGGCAACCAACCCACACTCCCTCTCCCCCACGTCTCCCCTTCTCCGCCCATCGACACACCCTTTATTTCCACCCCTCATCCATCCATACCCTACTTCCAACTCTCTCGCCTTCCATCTCTCTCTCCAACACTCCGAACAACACCGGCACCCCTGACGATCCTTCCTCCCACCCCCCCCCCCCCCCCTCCATCCGCCTCGAGAGATCTTTTCGCATCCCATCTTACGTTTCCTCCCTCCCTCTGCATCTCCCCTTTCACACACCGTTCCCTTCGATTCAATCCAAGAAGGCAGCATCCCTCTCTCTCTCTCCCTCCTTCCCTCCCTTCTTTCTCTCTCTCTCCAAGGAAAGAGAGCGGGCGGAAGAGGGAGGAGGTTTTGAAGCATGGGGAGGTGCCAAACAGGGCGACGCGGTTCGGCGTGAGATGGGAGGTAAAAGGAGAAAGGTTTGGGAGGGAGAGAATGAGGGAGAGGTTCTATTGTCGCTACAGAGAAGGAGAGGGAGGGAGGGAGATCCTCCACCGCCAACCTCCCTCCCTCCCATTCTTATTCGGAATCCATTTCAAAGGAAGGAGTTCTCCATAGAAAAGGCGGTCCGTGCGGATGGAAACGGGCGAATAAAACTCCGAATGGTATTTTGCACGCGTTTCATTCTCCTCCGTATCCTCGCAATGGAGAGAGAGAGAGAGAATGAGAGGGAGAAAGAGAATGATGGAGAGCGGACTTGTTGAAGCGGACGTGTTATGATCGGAAGCGCTTGGAATAATTTTTTTTATTTAGTTGCTTTTGTTCGCTTGGTTTTCAGAATGGACGGGAAAACTTTGAAAGTTCCCTTTAATTACCCGTATAAGCATTTAGATTACATCTTATGAAGAAGATATTCCTAGATAAATTATGGTGGAACAAAACTGAATAAAGAGAGCTTTCCCGTCTGAACTTCTCACTCATTGAGAGAACTGGTTCGTGCGTGAATAAATACTTACGCAATGTCCACATTTTATTAGAAAATAAAACTCGGTTATAGTATGTCGCTTGTTCTAAAATTTTGTTTTTCTACCCTCTTCAGCAATGATATTCAAGAAATGTATACCAATTGTGCGATAGTCTTTAGAGATATGAACGATCGAGAACATAAACATTAAAATACACAATACCCCTGCATGAAGAAACCTAATTATCGATCAAATTTTAAAATTTCACACCATATATACAATAGGAATACGCTGTTTTCACTAGTTCGGCGATAATCAATAAAAAAAATTTCACGCCTGAAATGAATGAAAACATATACAAATATAGTTTTTCATATCCATCTGCCTGTTTACATTATGGTCTGTTCACCGGCGAAAAACAGTAACGAAATAGTCATTTCCAACTAGTAATTTCCAACTGTCCCGAATCGTTACTCCGTAAATAAAGGGTACTTATTTACTTTGTTAGTCAAATCACTCGATAAGAATGGTCTTTATCGATACTTGGCCACATTTTTCGACCGGCCATCTTCAACGGTGCGGGTGAGAGTGGATGGCTTGGAAATTCCCTGGATTCTCAGTGTATAGAGGAATGGAAGGCGCAAAAGAGAGATGATCGCCAGGATAAGATAGGGAAACTTGAAAGGATGGGGTGAGAGGATTGGGAGAGAAAGAAGGAAGGAGGGTTCGGATGCAGGAAAAGAGAATCTCTTCCTCCTCGCTGCAGCCATTCCGATTATCCCAAACCCTAAAAAAAATCCTTTAAAGTAATGCTCCTCCCCCTTTAAAGAAATCCTTCTCCCCTCCCACCCATCCCCGACACGGCATACTCGCCTCCTCCCTCCCAGAACCTCCAACCACATCCCCTCCTCTTCCTTCTTTTCTTTCCTCCTTCCTCCTTCTCCCTCCCCGTGTTCCCTTGCATTTCCGCCATCCCACCCGTTCCCACAAGTGCCATTTTACACCTCCCGTCCAATGGCAAACGTCCCTTCAACGCTATCCTTTCGTCGTGACAAATTAGAGCCATACATCGTCTCTCTCTCTCATTCCCCTCACTCTCCCTCCCCCCAATCTCCCTTACAATCCCTCCCCTCAATCTCCCTTACTCTCCCTCCTCCTCCCTCCCTTAAAAAAAACACTCCTCGTCGTTTACGCCACGAAATCCGTCTCCACGTTCTTATTTTTCAAGATTTCAAGGAACCCTCGGTTCTATTTCCTCCTTTCTAGATGTTAATCCATTCATATACCCAGCCTTCGCAGTAGCTAACGCGGATTTGACTCTTCCTATTCCTCTGTCGCATTCAGAAACGTAAACGGAGAGGTTAAAACAGATCGCGAAAGCTGTAAATCAGCCGGAAATAAAACTAATAATTCGCACGATAAATCAAGGTAAAAATGAGAAAAAATTGCCAAAAAAATGAATTTCGATTTTCAACCACAAATAAGCAGCGTGTCCTTAAAGAGGAGAGAAAACTTTCGGCGATTGGCGTATTTTTTTACGGGGCTGCGGTGCATTCGTGCGTTGTGCGGACATGGGAAACGTGCATGTGTCATGTGTGCGTATGTGCTTTCGTGTGGAGCGAAGGGGAGGGAGGCGGGGCCTATCTCCTCCTCCCAACGTCGTCCTCCGTGGACCAATTGCCCCTCACCTTCTCCTGCTGCAGCTGCGCTTTCATGAGCTGCGCCTTCTTCTTGTCCTTGCACCGCTTGTTCTGGAACCAGACCCTTATGACGCGCGGGCTTAGGCCCGTCATCTCCACCAGCTGCTCCTTCATGAGGGCGTCGGGGCGCGGGTTGGCGGCGTAACACGTCCTCAGAGTGTGCAGCTGCTTCTCGTTGAGCACCGTTCGCACCCGAGTCGGCTTCCCTTCCGAAGATCCCTTGTGTCCGCCACCGCCCCCGCGCCCGCCTCCGCCCCCGCCTCCTCCGCCGCCCCCGCCCTCCCTACCGCCTTTATTCGATCCGGACTCCGAGGAATCTGAGGAAGACAAGAGAAGAAACGATTAAACGTTTTGGGAGTGCGTCTGACGAGGTCGGGTGCAGTGGCGTGTGTATGTGAGTGACGTTTGAGTGCGTTGTTAATCAGGAAACAGATCTTATGTCTCGGAGTGTTTGTGCAGCCACGCGTCATACTCGGCTTCTATCCTATAAGTCCATTTAAAAGTATGAATGTGGTTGTAGGTAACCCGATGAATAAATAAGATCAAATTTCGTGTTGGTCTTTCGACTACAAAAATTTCTTTAACACGAGATTCAAATCTAGCTATCTTTAACTCTATCCCTACTCGTACTGAATTTTCAGTAATTTTTTTAACTAATTCCAGCTGTCAGCTTTAAACTAAACAAAGAACATAGAAAGGATTTGAATTGTATAAAGGAATCCAATGTTAGTTGGAGTGATTTTAAGATAAAACTCGCCAGTTATTCAGTAAAAACGTAATTGAACGATTAATAAAAGCACTAATTCAATTCCGTTGACGGTCATTTCATTTTTACTTCATATGCAGACACTGGAAACTGACGTTACGAATCAAGTGTGGCTTAACGCTTCGAAGAAAGTTGGCCTTACGTCTGACAACATTTTAATCGAATTATTTGACAGAAACAAGTCATTTCCGTACATTTAGTTATTTATGGGCTCTACACAAAGTATTATTGCCTGCAAGAGACAGCAGAAATTCCGGGAAATTTGCAATATTTTTTCCATTTCCTAAATGCTCAATAACCTGCCTCAAGTTTTATACTCATGATTGGATATAGTAAGGAATAAATTTGTTATTCATTATGAAATAGCTTTAAATTTCACACGAAGTTTAACTTCATTGCTGGTGAAGTCCATTTGGACTCCATTACAGTAGTTGTCAAGTTTGAAAAAAAATCACGCGGCGTATTTTATAATGCTTTTTTTTTTACCCCTCTCCGTTCTATCCAAGCTCCTTGTTTACTCAACATTCGCAATGAATACTAATTTAATTGATGAGGAATATTAATTTATGCTACAGTGACTCCGCTTTTGGCAATAATATTCCGAGACTCTCTTTCTCACCGCCAATAGATGGAAGCGCTGTATCTGGAAGCACGTGCACTTCAGCCGCCATTCTCGTCACGGCGCCCACTCAGCGCCACCTTCCTCCCCTTAACCTCCCTCCCATCTCCCACCCCACCCTCGAACGAATTCTACGTCAACCCCCCCCCCCCTCCACCCACCTCCCTCCGTCTCTTTTTACTCCCTGTCGAAAATGCTCCCTTCGTAATTCACTGGGGAGTTAAGGGAGAGCGCGGGAAAGTCCCGGCGCCATGCATATTCAGCGCCGCCTCCAACGTGTTGTTCCATGCAAATCAAACCGGGGCGCTCGGAATCAAAGGATGCGGGGGGTAAGGGACGAGGAAAGAAGGAACGGGGGGGAGAGGGGTTGGGAGGGTTACCGGGGGAAGCAAGATGGACGGATGGGCGCTTTTTGGTCGATGGAGAGGAGCGGTGGGTGTGGGGAGAAGTGTGCGGCTCGTGTTGGGTCCGAAAGTACGACGAACCGGGGAACCGAGAGACGCGGGAATACTCGAGATACTGACGAAAGGAGAACACCTTCCTTTTCGCGATTGCCGTCCCTATTCCTTCGATCCTTACGGCGCATTTCCTCTTCGCAATCCTCTCGCTTATTGTTATTCCCACTTCGCCATAAAAGCCTTAACACGATAAACAATAATGATGCGATCAGATCAATCGAAGATTCACCCGGTTCTAACTACTAATCCACAATTTATTCACGTCAGTACAACCGGTTTCCATATTCATGCGAGTGGATATGTTCGGGCATTTGGAGTTTTATTGTGGTACTACTACTGCATAAATATTATTTAAAAACTGGTGTATGTTCCCGTTGAAATACCAACGAAAACTTATAACTATTTGTATTATCTAAAACGTAAAATGCTTGATAATTTGAAAATAAAAATGCTGAGACGCTATCTTTAATTAAGTTTATATTATTGCCTTCCTCCATCTCTCTGCCTCTCACTCTCACCTCTCCCCCCTCTCTTTCTCCTTCCTCTCTCTCTCGTATTAAAGCATTCAAAGCGCACTTATAAGGACTGATATAACAATCGGATTTTGAGGTCTAACAATATAATTAGTCACCATGGCAACATTCCGTTAAAATGGCGAGATTTCCATAAAATATGTAAGTTAAACGCTTAACATGGGATATTTCGAACAGTGGGCGAAAAAATATGAACAGAATAAGAAACCTTATAATTTTTTCTTCAAAATGGTTCAAATCCGAAGGTCGTAGGTTAATTCCTTCTAATTTTAATTTCCAAATGAATAAAAGCCTGCACGTCGAAAAATCGCGTTTTACATGTTAAGTAATGGGAAATGGAAATGCCTCCATTGAAGTCGAACCAAGGAATTTTTTCGCGATTTAAATTCGTCATCACCTGAAAAAGTGTTAATCAGGCATCCCTGCCAAACTTCGACTTTCTATCTTCATTACTTCTCGAGTTATTAGCGTTTAAGTTAGCGTTATAGACAGAATTGCTTTTTATTATAATGATTTTATTATAATGATTGGCCTCGATTTTTAACCGATTACTGGTCCCATAGCCTTAATATTACTCAGAATTCATACAAATTTAATTCCTCCGACAAATCGAAAGAAAAATTTGCACCGTCACTAACCCTAAAATCTTTCTCCGGCTCTCTTATATTTCCTCCTCTTTTCCATTCCATCCTCTCTCTGTTATCTCCTATTCCTCCTTTTTCCTAGCACCCTCCTCTCCTCTTCCTATCCTACTTTTTCGATGTCCACTTCTCAGTCCTTTGGAACTATTCTATACTTTTCTCTCCTTCCCTCCCTTTTCACTCTTTTTTGCCCTCCCATTATCCCCTTACCACCTTCTCCTCCATCCGTCCACGCAAGACTTGAATCGACAATGTCCCTCGGAAGAGAGAATAAAATAAGACGCCGTGTGGACTATTAATTCCGTAGCGTTCCCGTATGTAAGGGTCGCATTTTAAGGGCCATTAGACGGACGGGGACTACTGCGAAGAGCACCAAAGTTTCGGAAGATGCATAAGGTTTGATAGGATCGATATCCTGCTATGTTATTATTCATAAACGGTAATTTACTTTGATAAATATAAGTTACACACGATTTCAATAAAGATTGAAGTCTTTCTCAACAAGCAAATAAATACGTATGTCGCTATTTAAAAGATAGTATATTTGTTGCGGCTTCTGAATATTTGTTTTTAATTGTCTACGATTTCGAAGTCATGAGTTATATAAATGATATTTTGTTTGAATACGTTTCAAAACGAAAGCTGGGGAACAAGTTAATATTGTTTCTGAATGATCACAATACCTCGAAATTTGTTCGATCGATTTTTAATAGAATCTTTATCTATCACTAGAACATAAGTGTCGTATTTACTCTCCTTTTAATGGTACTGGATTGATAAACGTCAGAATGCGCCATTCATCTCTTCCAATTGATTGGATCGCCGCAAAGGCGTCCAATTACGGCATCGGGGATGCGACTTAACTATAATTGTGCTGCAGTATATCGCATTCGTTACTTTCCAAAATTTCAGTAAAACTGAACCGCTACTCAGCTTGTAGCTTTATTTTTCACTCATCGAAATTTAGCCACCTTTATTTCGCGGAAACAACAGCCATTGGCAAAAAAGAATCGACGCTGAACCGGAGACAGCCAAAGCCTTTCGTAGCTTCCTTTTTAATCCCCTCTCCGCGATACGAAATGCAATAGAGGACTCTTGTGTATGGTGAAACAGTCTTTAAATCTTTCACGATCGACCGAACACACTGCAAACTATTTACTTTGAGCCCGTCGACGCCAAAACTGCGAAAACCTACAGAGCGTAAAAAAGGGAAGCGATGGATAATGTGAATTGCCAGAGTATAACAGAGTCGAGGCAACATTTCCCTTTTAGTTCCGAAACAGCTGAAATCCACACAAACACACACACATAGAAACACTAACACACGCACAAAACCCTAATCAAAGGCGGTCTGCTTTTCAAAGCAACGGTTGAGAATAGATTTGTGTGAGCGGCCTTCGTAACAAGTGGATCCCATTACAAGGGGATTGAGGCGAAAAGGGGTCTGGGGATGCAGGCATTGGAGTGAAGGGGTTGAAGGAGAATGAGACAGAGAGAGGAAAAGGGAGCTGGAGTAGTTAGAAGGAGTAGAAATGGGCCAGAGAAGGGAAAATGAAAACGAGTCCTATCTGATATAGGAAACACGAGAAGAAAAGGGGATCCGGGATATCGCAATAAACGACCAAAATCGAGGATAAATTATCAAAAAACGAGTTAAGGAGTATGCAGACATTGTAAGATTTTCAAAAAAATCTTTACAACATAGATTTTGGAGAAGTTTCTCGCGTAAAAAAGCTAAATGATATGGTACTGTCAATATTTTTATGAGGAAACGAATTCAGTCGATGGAAAGGGAGGAAATTTAAAAAGAGCTGAACAAGTGATAAATGGAATGGAATTGAAGATTTTTAGTGGCAGAGGAAATAATGGTGGAACTTATGATGACAGGACCGCGGGAGGAGTAATCTATGTCTTGTGGAGTCTGAAGGTTAGCTTCACCAATGCGTTGGCAAAATAAGTATGTAGAACGAGACGATAGGATAACAAGTTAGGAAAGTACCGCGAAAGCAGATATTATAAGGCGATCTTTTTACAAAAATAAACTTCTTTCATTTGTCGTCGTTTAATATTATTGACATTATAATATAGCCCTCTGATTCCCATTAAAAGCTTACCAATATAAAATCATTGAGCTCGTTGCCATGGTAGTCTATTGTTGAGACCCAAAAAAACTCCCACTTTTTCCGATAAAAACTAAAAAAGTATGCTAAAGTTACAGGGATTTGAATTCCGTCTTCAAAAATAAGAAACTAAAGTTTCTGAACTTTCCGACATTTCAAACCCTGAGCTCGGATCCTGAAGGTAAATAATTTAAAAAAGCAAATATATAAACCTCATCACCGATCTATGTCCTTTTCTTGGGGGCAATAATGGGGCAAAACTAGCCTCCAGCAGCTGATCTCCGTCCACCAAATTCTTGCCACATGTAAGTTAACTTATCCTGAAAATTTGGTTTCTCTAGGTAGAACGGTATCAGATATATCGTCTGCACAGTCGGGCGGACAGACAGACAAAGTAAATAGATAAGCGATTTGTACAAAAAATCGCTAAAAACGGTAAAAGAGGGTCTACATTGAGACCGAACCGAGAAAAGATTCGCGAATAGTCACACGCTAAGGGGTAGCGAGAAATGGGAAGAGTAGTGATACCTTTGGCAGTGTAGGGGGAGAGGGAGATAGGCGATGAGGAGAGGGAGAAACGGGAGAGGAACAGCAGAGCGTGTTGCATGTCGGGAGCACGCTCGGTTTGCTCCTCGCGAGGCGAGGAAGGAGAAGAGTGCTAGGAGAGAGAGAGAGAGAGGGAGGGAGGGGGAGGAAGAAAAGACGAATCCTTTAAGCAGGCGCAAACACGAGCAACACGCACATTTACACTGCGGAGCACTTGAGCGAGATGGAGAGAGGAAGGAGGGAGAGAGAGCACCAGGAATTCCTTGGGACTTTGTAAGGGTGCGCCTCCGAATAGTCGGGCATAATGGAGGCGGAGCGGAGGCAGAGAGAGAGAGAGAGAGAAAGAGGGAGGCAAATGGATGAATTAGCGCGGAGAGGTTGGAGATGATGGGAGGGGCGTCCAGAGGGTTGGCGTGGATTTCTGAAGAGGGGTTGGGAGTGAAAGAGGGAAGCGCGGGCCATTGTAGGAAAATCTCTGAATACGTAGAGTAGGTACGTGTTTTTAAGATGCGAGGCTGGCGAACTTAAATTAAAAGGGGTTCGTTTTTTTTTTTACTTTTAGGCACTGAATATATAAGGTGGAATTCCGTGTGTTTCTCAAGGAAGTTACGTAGTGTCAACTCCACAAAGATGAAGCCAATTCCAAATTTTGGGTAGCCTAAAATGAATTGAAAATGTTCAAGTCAATAATTCAAGTTTTATTTATTCTTTTCTTTTTTAAGGTACAGTTTGGCATTACAGTTTTACTGGATACCGAGATAGAAACGAAACAAATGTTTTTTATTTCAGGAATTGCAAAAACAAATCAGCATAAAGTTTCCAAAAAATAAATGATACATATATCTCTTATAGCCATCTATCATTGCATACCATTGGAGTTTCCTATTTTATTTTATTATCGAATCAAAACTCAAAAGAGTGACGAAATCTCTCAAATGTGTGCGCGCGCTCCACTGCCCGCCAGCCATCGATCTTATATACCTGACAAACTAATCACCCGCGCCGACTCATTTCCACTTACAACGAGTTAGTTAAGTAAGATGATGAAGAATGAGCAGACGTTTAAATTATTGAAGAGGTAAACGGCTCCGTGTTTTAAAACCCCCGACATCGGATGTAGTGATCCATGGCTTCCCATCCAATTAGAAGGACCCTAATTCATGCAGGAGGGCAGCGAAGCGAGCTTAAAGTCTCGTGTTTTGGCTTTAATTATCGTTTGTGTTTTTTGCAGCGACGTGACAGGTAGCTAAAGAGCGAGAGAAAGGGAGAAGGGGTGGGAGAGGGGAGAGAATAGAGAAGAGAGGCGAGAATGGTCATGCTAGCCACGCGGCGATTAATTAATCTGCCTCCGTCGCCACTCTATCCCCCTATACCCACCCCCCCCTCCCCCAACCCCTATCCTTGCTCGACCACGCATCCTCCGCGTCCATCAGACAAAAACGACGGCCAGCCGCAAGGCGCTGCATTTCTCTCCCGCCTCACCGACCAAGGTCAGCAATCAACTAATCGCGAACATTACCGAGATCTTTTGTTCTTCTGTATACAACGCAATGTTTTTTTCTATTCGCGAAGCTTATGTTTAATGCACGTTATCGATAACGGTTTACTTACAATATGCGGTGAATGTTGAATGATATTTGGCAATTTTTTGACAGGATTATGGTTGCTCTAAAAGAAAACAAATAAATAACTTTATGAGTCGTGATGAACGACGTAATCTCTAAAAAAAATTAAAGTTGAAACTGTGGATTTGATTAATTTTTCCCCATAGGCCTAATTTCTTTTCAAAAATAATCTTTTACGGAAACTTCTTAAATCAACAGTGTAGGAACAAATGCTTTTTCCGCACTTCAAATTAAAACATGCTAAACGGGTAAAAGTATAGAACATGAAGGACAAATTAATTCAGTCGTCCTCTAATACACAAAGGTGCACCGGCATAACAATTGCCCAGTGAAAAATTTCGTAGAGAAGAGATTTTAACTACTAAAACATAGAAGAAAACCGTACGAGATCAAACGAAGAAAAGGGTAAGAAAGAAACGAAAAGGGAAAAAAGTTAAATCAAAGAAGAGAGAGAGAGAATCTTTCCACCCAAGACTTTTGTTCTTTGTTTGCTGCTAGGAGATGTGAGGGGATGAGAAAACTTGAGAGAGAGAGATGGATAGGCGAAGGGTTTTGCGTGGAGTGGAGGAAGGGATAAAAGAAAGGGATTGCGGAGGGGGCGAAAGGGGGGGAATGGGTAAGCGCACGAGGGCCGTGGAGGCGGCGGGAGTGACATCTGCCCTACCCGACAGCACGTGCCACCGAGCTCTCCACTCCCACGCTCCAATCTTTCCTCCACTCCCCCCTTACCTCCTCCTATTCTCCGTCCCACCGCACTTCCCAGCCTCCACCCTATCTCGCATCGGTCGCCGCTGATTCCCCCGCAGGACTAGGAAGGGATTTATTTGCACGGTCAAAGTGGACTTCCCCAACCATCTCAACACATCCTCCTCCCCATCGCTCCGGTCCTTCTCTACTTCCAGCCAAAAACACAGCGGACATGGACCTTACTCCTTGCTCTCTCTCTCTCTCATCGTCCGGCTCCTTTCTGCCTCATCCCTCCTCCTCCTCCCCCACGCCGTCATTCCCCTTTGCGACGCAGGACACGTCCGACGGAAGCAAACCCGAAAACGATGACACGAAGACTTTGGTGGAGGGGGTGGGTCGCCGAGCGTTGAGAATCGCAATTGGAACAGATTACCAGATTTTTTCGTCGGAGTCCACTCGACTCTCCATTCGGAAGAGCGTGAGGAAGGGATTGAGAGGGAGCGAGAAACGGAAGGAGGAGGGAAAGAGAATAGGGAACCGCGGCACGCATGGCCCATATAAAAACAAACGAGGCGTAACGAGCGTGCGACGCGAGTTATGCGACCATTTTTCCCTCTCTCTCTCTCTCTCTATCTTTCTCAGCAGACCTCTTTTCCCTAAAGAAGATTGCACAAGTGTTTCTTCCTCGAGAAACTAAGTAAATGTAGCATTCCTATTGTCTGGGAAGTGTATGATGTCGAGGACGGTATTTTTTTTTTTACGGCTCTGTCATTTTGCCTTAGTTTAACGGAATTGTATGAGGTGGAATCTGTAGTATAACGGCTCTAATAAGCAGAAATCGAAAAGCTAGCTTCAGTAAGTGCGTTAAGATATATGTATTTAACAACATTATAATAATTACATTCTAATTACTTGTGTATTCGCCGCCTCGAAATTTTGAGCCGGTTGCGACGGTAATTCACGTATTGATTATAAATATCTATTGGTGACTTTCTAAAGACAAAATTTTGAATCTATATGTTCACACAGTTTTATATTTCTTCAAAAAGCACATGTAACATATATTTGAAGGTATTAGTCATAGTGGCAACATTGGATATAAAATAACAATTGCATTGCTCTAAATGACAGATATGCAACATATGGTGATCATTGAATTGGTACGAAAGAAATAGTTCTTTGAAAGGGACAAATGACAGTCAGTCACATATGGACAAAATGACATAAGATCAATAGCAGGAGTAGACACTGCCTAAGAGCGCATGTTTTTTTATCTTACGTAACGTTTTATATTTTTTATTTGAATATAGTCAAAAAATGATTAAAAATTGTTAAACGTGACGTTTATTTAGAAATATTTTAATAAAAATTAATTATAAATTTGAGTAAAAAAGCTGGTGTTTTATTTGAACTATAAAGAGGAGATCCTAAATCTCTAATTGTCTAAGGGCGCAAAATTTGTAAATCCGCTAGTGGATCAGAAACATATACACTCGCATGGCATGTCACATAACACGAGATAGCTCTATCTTTCGTTTCTTGGTTTTAAAATTCTTGCTGTCGCCTTCAGAGAGGAAAATTGTGAGTTGATGGTAAAGATAAATAACATTACGATATATATAGAGAATGATCATATTCGCTAAATAAATTATCTATCAACTTCAAACCTTCAAACGCGTTCCTCAAATTTTGATCACGACAACCTTTTCTTTAAAAATTTGTTTTGTAGCTTTTCGTGCTTTTTGCAGTACCAATAACGGAAGAAATTTTTAATACACCTTTATCCCAAAACAATCCGTCTTCGTTAGTGAAGCAGCAGTCAGAATTCAGCGTGTTATTACCAAAGAAGCAGAGAATGCAGATTTTACGTTCACTTATGCACCTGTCCCACATGCAACTTAACTTTAAGTACTATCAGCCGCAATAGCCGTAGCGTGACATAATAGACTTCTATTTATACGCTATAACTTATCGTTTGACGTTTATCACACGAAATGGTCATTTCAATTCCGAACTCCTTCCGTCGATTTTAATGACAACTCCGACGTTTCTAAACGAGTCGGCGGAACGAGTGACTGGATATTCGCTCTCTTAACGCCTTCATCGGCCTCGATCTGTCAAACAAAAAAAAAGTCTTGAACCTGAGGAACTTTGACGCGCACACACACATCTTAAAGGACTGATTTCCTCTCTCGACCCTCACTCAAGGCCTTCGGAGAATACAAAAAACAGCCTCTGGATTACCCGAGAGCATTGTAACGCGCAGTCATCCTTTCTCGATCTCGCATCACTAACGCTCGTAGCGCGGACGCACATCTCCATATTGTGAACCCGTCGCTATTATTACCTACATCCTCAACAGACCATATCGCATTAATTTCCGTATCGAGAATCTCAGCACTGTTTTTACGGCACTCGCGTCCTCCTTTATATTTTTCGCCGTTAAAAATTCTTTTGATTACCTCTACGGGGGGACACAGGATGAGGTACCAACGCCGCTCGAAGAAAAACGAGTTGGCGACGGAAGGCGCGCATTGTTCCCGCGCGCGCGCGTGGAAGCGAGCCGGATAATTGAAACGTAAGTAAGAGGAGATAGCGTGCGGAGGCCAGATACGATCACCACTTGGTGCTGCCCCATCCTCACAAGGAGAAAACCGACTTACTTTTGTGCACTTATTCTTACCGCTAAAGGGTATCGCATAGTTCGTTTCCATAAGGTAACTTTTGCTTTCCTCTCTCTCTCTTTCTCTCCTCCCACACATGTAAACTCTTCCCATCCTTCCCCCTTATAGTCGCAAAGATCGGCACGCACCTCTCTCCGTCTCTTACCGACGCAGAGAGTCGGTAGAGTAACACAACCGAGGGGAAGATGCAAAGGGAAAAGCGGGCTTTTGAGAGAGGGAGAGATGGGCGTAGGAGGCGGTGGGAGGAGAGCTAATTAAGGCGCCACTCATTAGAGCCTTCCCTTTAATTACGCCGCCGCGGTGGTTACCTAGAATAGGGGTGGGAACCCTTCTGTCCCAGAGGGTGTGGCGTAAGGAAGGCAGAGGGCGGAGTGGTAGACTTTGGGGGAGGAGGTACCGAAAAAAAGGCAGAGGAGCCTAAGAGGGAGGAGAAAGAGGGAGGAGAAAGAGGGAGGGAGAGAAAAAGGGGAGATGAGAGAGAGAGAGACGAAGGTAAATTGAAAAAGGGGAAGGAACAGGATACCCGAGTTATTGTTTGCTTAGGGAATTTTCATGCGACAATTTCATTGCGCTTTCGAAATCGTAGGTTGCAGTATGGCGATTCTAAAAAGTGAATAAAAACGGTCTTTATGTTAAATTTATCGACATCTTGTTTTTTTAATCGTTTCTTTTCAAGTGTGTAACAGAGAGAGAAAGAGCGTTCCTCGCCTTAGATGATTTTGAAATGGACCAATTCTTTTGGAAATGCGAAAGGAAACTGCGAAACATTTTCCTAGCGTAAAGCGATGTAAGGTAGTGGAAATCAAGCATAGAGATGGGAGAAGTATTGGCGACTGAGACTCTCTTCAGAGGACGACGAAAGCGGATAAGATATGCATAAGAGAAGAAAGGAGAGGGAATGAAGAAAGGAGAGAGAGAAGAGTGGGAATGGAGGGAGAGAGGATGCCATTTGGGAGAAAAGGTGAATGCGAGAAGGAAGGGAGTCTCTCTCTCTCCCTTCTGTCATCACCCGAAAGCAGTCACGGGTAAGGATTAACGACAAACAAGCAAATTAGCACTTCGAGAGGTCTAAGGCGCGGATACGTGAGGAAGGCAAATGAGGGAGGATTCGGAGAGAGAAGGGGGGAAGAGTGTGGGGAGGGGGGGAGGAGAGAGAACACACGAGGAGGAGGCAGTGGCAAATTAGACGTAGGAGGAACGTGGGTGAACTCCGATCGTAAATCAACTCGATTCGATGAAAACATTTTGGCTGTTCGGAGCGATTGCAAGGTTTAAATAAACTCCATCTCGATAGTTCTTTCGATGATATGCTTATGAAATTTTATTACCTGATGGAAACATATCCAAGAATAAGCACTTAAAAATTTTTTGAAATAACAAATTACTAATCTCAGATATTTCTATAATAGCCACCGAAAGTATGGTTTTTCATAACTTTGTTGTGGTTATTGTAGATACCCGAGGTAAGTACTTTTTTCAATATTTTCATATTTAAGTGCTTATTCTTGAATTTATACTAATAGAACAAACAGAACCATATCATGGTAAAAGTTATAGATCATTCAAGTTCCAAAACATTTATATTTGAATCATACGATCAAGCGTTCTAAGAAGGTGTTCATTGAAGGTAAATGTTATATTTGAAGTTCTCATGCTCGTCCTTTACCTTAAACCCAAATGCATCACACGTACATTAAACGGGAATTTTCATGAAAATGTTTTCTCCTTCCAAAAACGTACCGAAAAGGAATCCGAGACACTGTATTTCCCTTTCCAAATGCCTTGGAATGCCCATCGGAGGCTATCCTATCCAAGGAAGGTCATCCTCACACACATACGCACACACACATACGCACGCACACAAAGACACGCTCCATCCACATTCACACACACACAAACTCCAAGAGAGAGAAAGAGAGAGAGAGCGAGTGGAACACGGAGGCCGCCTGCCTTCGTATGAGGTAATCAAACCGCAGTCATCTCTTCGACTTGGAAGAGTGAATCCTCACGACTGCCGCGGACTCGGCCGGATGAGAAAGAAAAGGAAAGCGTAATTGCGGTCGTTAAAATACTCCTCCAGACGGGATGGAGGAGATGAAGGAAGAGGAGTAGAGAGAGAGAGAGAGAAGGAGAAAGACGAGAAAGGAGGGTAGATGGGGAGAGAGAAGCGGCGTTTCATAGCCGGACGACTGCGGGTTTTACGGCCCCTACTGGAAGGCGCCTCTGATGCTGGTAGTCGCGTGAATAAAAAAAAAACCCGGCGAGGGCCGGCCATTTTTTCCATTGTGACGCTCGGTAGTTAAAAGCGATCAGCTGCAGGGATATGTATTAAACCGCACGGCTCCTTTTTCCTCCTTCCTACCCCCGTTCGCCGCCTTCCCCCCTTCTCATTCCTCCCGCAGCAAGGCTATTCACACCTCGTGAGGTGCCTCTATCGCGCCGAGACCACGGAGTGGGGGGGAAAAGGGAGACAATTAAACATCGTCCGCGACGGACAAATAAAAAAAAAAGAATCATTCCCGACGCAACGATTTTTCGATCGCTCTCCTCTCCATCGTTTTCTCTCTTTCGAATTCAATTTCAATTGCATCGCGTCACACGAGGAGGTTTTATCGAATAAACAAATAAATAAATGGGTTTAACCGAGCGAGCATGATGTTTTTCTCGTGCGTGCACGAGCGCGCAAACTGAGCCGAAGACGCGTGGAAATTCGTTCCGAAAAAATAAAACTCCTAGTTAAGGCTTGTAAGTGCAAGGGGTTATAAAAAACCGCGTTATTTCACACATGGATGCACGAAGGCTGGGTTTTTACGGCCCGTAGCCTTTATTTTTTTTTTTTATCCCGCCGAAAATTGAGAGAAACGGAATTTTAAGACTGTTGTCGGAGTTTTACACTACAATATTAAAACGAGAGACGTTTTTAATAAAGTCAGGAATTTGACTCGGACCCGTTAAATTATGACAGGCATGTCACACGGAGGTAACGAAAGTTTATATCAACTTATTCCGAGATTGTTATGCGAAAGAAATTTTCTCTCCTCCCCTCTCTCTCTCCCTCTATCTCCTTCTCCTCCTCCTCCTCGGTCGTCGTGCGAGATTTTCGAGCTTGGTTGCGATTCACTAATTAAAAAAATATTTTTTTCCCCTGACAGAGAAGAGCGGCATGAGAATGCCAAAATAACGCCATGAAGAGATCCCGAGTGCCTACAAGCTATAAAATACCCTTTCATCGACATTTGCTCGAAGAAAAATCCATTTACTTAGATTTGTCAAACATTTCTAAAAATAAATTCGCTTTTAGCACGCGACTAGTTTTATACATATATTTTTTTTCGTTTCTTCCATTCTAAGAGGGAATCGTGTTACGCGTACGCGCGAGTCGTTTCGGTAATTATTGCCAGAGAATCCCACTATACTACCTTCATAAAACGCTTCGCCTTTACGACTAGGAGGAAAAAAATATATAGTTGTAGCGAATAAACAAATTCGGTCCTAATGAAAACCTCGACTTTGAAGTAACAGCTCCATATACGACCATCCTTGCAACTGACAAAAATGAACGTACTGTTAAATAGCGACTTCTTATTCAATTCATTCTCTTCTCAGGATAGTCTCTTCTTTATCTAATATGAAAAGAAAAATTAACAAAAAAAAGGAACGATTTGATTCTTGAGTGGTTTTTTTAATCGCCCGTGTTTGGAAATGACGTAATAGGTTCCTTCCTTCTCTTATTATTGCCTAAAGGAAATGAACAAGCCAATTTGCCAATGCAACGCTCCGAGAAGTTTTTCATTTTTTTTTCGTTGGAACGAAGGAGAAAATTGAAGGGAGCCGGGAAGGAGAGATGGAAACGATGTTTAGGGAAGGTGAATCTGAAGGGGAGAGAGAGAGAAAGAGAGAGAATACACCCCCCCCCCCATCGTGTTCGGCGGAGGAGGTGGCAGGGGGAAAAGCCAAAAAGCGATGGAACTAAATTTCCTCCAGACGCCACTCCCCCCCTCCTTCCTATCCGCATCACAAACTCTATCCCTTTCCGCCACTCCCTTCTTCCTCCCACTCCCTCCCCTCTCTCTCCCTCTCACCACATCTTCCTCCCACGGACCCTCGAAGCCACGAAATTAGTTTGGAATCCGATGTTTGAATTCTGACGGGATGTTCGCGGTGCAAGTGAGAGAGAAAGAGAGAGAGAAAAGGGAGATGGAAGAACGGAGTAGAATGGGAAGAGGCAAGGGGAAGAATTGGGAGGTGAAAGAGGAAAGCAGGAAGGTGGTGGAACGGGGGAAGGCGAAAATTGGGAGGTGGAATTACAGATTTGGGAGGTAATGGAAGGGATAGGCAATAAAGATTTTTATAGATTTGTATAAGGATCTGACGAAATAGGTTATGAGGACGATGGTATCATAGCATACGAGCGACTGGAAATGAGACAATCAAAGTCGTTTAAATACGTACATTTAAAAGACATAGTAGGCGAATGAACGGAAATGAGCATTTGAAAATTTTGAAGGTGGTTAATGCCATAGAAAGAGGAGTGGCAATAGGAAGGAGATTAATATAAACATTAACTATAACCGAAATATTATACGAGACAGTGGATTAAAAAGAAGTTTTGAGGCACGATTGAGTTGCACAGCTATTTTCATCCGACATGAGTGAGTATGACAAGAAGAACCTCAGTTTCCTAACTATAGCTCTTACATTCAAGACTGCACATAAGGTGCTCGATAATAATTTTACAAACGATTTATTCCTCCAAAAATATCGTTTTGTTCGACACAATGGAAGAAACTTTCTACTTTAAAAAATCCCATTAAAACGAACACTCCGTCTTTAGTTCAAATAAAAACCGAGCGATGAGTTTCTTAGATCACTTCACCTCTCCGCGCTCAACTAAAATTGAATATCAACTACGGACAACGAGAGGGAAAAAGAGAAAGATATTGTTTATATTCTCCCGCATCAAATTTAAGAATTTCAGATGCTCTTAACAAGCGTGGCTTCTTCGTCGAAGCAGGAAACAAAAAAAATAAATAACGCATCTTCTCGACATCCTTTTCGACATCTTTCCATCGTTACCATCCCTAACATCGTTTCCCATCTACTCCTTCCGCAAACTCTATTTCCGCCTCCCCCATCCACGAGAGACACCTCAGCCTCCTTCCTACACCTCCCCCCTTCACTTCTCTCCCCTCCCTCTCCTACTGCGATTCCTTCACTCTCTCTCTCTCTCTCTACCTCCATTACCCTCTTTCTCCTTCTCCATCTTCTTGCCTTCTCATCTCCCTCTCTCTCAGCCGTATTTGCACGAGAATTCCATTTCTGGAAACGGACGGAGTTGGCGTTTTATTTCACTCTGCAAAGAACAAACACTCTGCCCGGGAGACTGGAATCTATGTTTCCACACGAATTAGAATGCGCTCTGAGAGCCAAGGTGCCTGCTCCACTTCCCCTATCTCTTCCTCCTTCCTTCTCCCCCTTCTTCCTTTACTCCCTCCTCCCCCTTTTCCCACTCCGTTCGCTTCCCTCTGCCATCCCCTTCACACTCCCCCGCATCTTCTCCTACTTTCTCAAGTGCTTTCTACAAGAGATCCCGACCAAGACAGAAGGGCCTTCTGGAGCCAAAACTCATACTCTTTATTGGCCGGGTTTGAGGGGAGGAGGAGGGATGAAAGGGGGTGAGGAGGTGAGCTCGGCGATGTCGGGAGTGAGAAAGAGAGAGAGAGGGAGGAGGAGGAGGGGGGAAGATGGGAGAAAGAGGAGGTGGAAGAGGGGATGAGCGGAGCGGCGCGGTCTATACACACCCGACCGGGAAATTCCGTAACTTCTTTCGACGAACTCTGCCCTCGGATAGTCTTCCAGGGTAAGTGGGTTTGCGAAGTCTTTTATACATAGAACGAAATTTCATTTCCTATTCCTCTCTTGTGATATGCGAGGTTTTATTCGATGACGTACAAATATTAAATTTCGCGAGAAAGCGCATAAAAGTTTTTCGCCAATCATAAAAACACGGCTATAAATGCACAGGATGAAAACTACAAGGGGAAGGCTAGGAAGGGAAGACAGAGAATGATTAAAATTCAAGTTTATAGTAGAATTGCAATAGCAAGACGTTGTGGCATCCTCTATAATTTCTGCCAAGTATGTTCTTTCTATTATTTATGGTTTATGCGCTGAAATATATTTAAGCTAGTCTCATTGAGCATCTTTCGAGGCTAAATTTAAAAGTGACAAAGAATATTGAAAAACTACCTCTTCAATAAGATGAAAGTAAATGTGAGAAATAAATAATTGTGCGTTTCTTTCGCGATAGATGCAAAAATGAGATGAGATTTCAGCATTTTAATTGCAAAGAACCCATAAATTCATGACAGTCCCCCTTAGATAGTCTTTACGGGTAGCAAATATGGAAGCCGAGGATTGTCATACCGCAGGTTCTCTCCAATAGGCTTCACTATAGCTGCAAATGAGCCAGGGATATTGCACATATAACCATGTATATAAGAATAATTAGGTAGTGATTTTTTTATATTTTGTATCATATTAACAAATTTTCTTTTTCTTTATTCGTTGCAGACCTTTGCTTCTTTTTATGTTACGAGAAAAATAAAAGCAAAAAGGCATTCCTTTATATTTTTTATATAATAATTTATACGTTATGATCAAGGAATCAAAGTATTTTGCGGACATTTTATATTAACTTTGTAAAAATTGTAATTTCGTTATAATTATCATTCTATTTTGCTGTGTTCCATGGTTTATTAATAAAATATAAGTAATAACAAATAAAAAAATAATTTTGACAAGGATTTAGTGTACAAATTAAAAATATCCCCAAACTCCATGGTAAAATAGTTAGTAATCGCCCCCCTCCCCCCTTGGGAAGTTTCTAGATCCGCCCTTGATTTCTGAAGAAATAAATGTAATTCGAAAAGTGACCTTCTACTAACATTTCAAAGAAAGTCGATAATTTCATTGTCGCAATCAATATGAGAGATAAACAATTTTCCCCAGTTAGTTGTGGATGCATAAAACTTAATATAAATGAATATGCCAGTTTTCTAGAATTATAGAGATAAGGGTCTTAAATATTAATGAGTTAGCCAATAAAATCACTTTTCAACTGAACATTCACATTAATGTGTCATCAAACATTTTAGATAAATAATCACCTAAGTTCTGAACGTTCACCCGTCGGTCCCTAATAGCAACAATATTATTTTTAGTATTGCCGATTCACTCATGGATGCGGTAAGCACAGTAGAATGAGAATGCCAAAATAACGCCCTTTATTCTCTCCTCCCCTCCGAAGTTATAGGTTGTCTATACCAGGGATCGACAGCCTTACTACGCTGGTGGAATAATTTGTTAATAATTATAAGGCAGCGGGCGACAAAGAAAAATGCATTTACTGAGAGTTTTACATGCTTATATAAATAATGTGGCATGTTTCATGGTATTTTGCACATCCTTGTACTGGAGTAATATAGCCATAACTATAGTTTAATAACGCATATATATAATTGGAAGATTCTAACATTGGCCTTCATAAGACTTAGTAGGCACCACACGAATATACATACACTTCTTTCTACAATAAAAATATTTTACAAACAGGCACCTGAAAGATCTTTCGCGGGCACCTTGGCGCCCGCGGGCATACGGTTGGCGACCCCTGGTCTAGACCCGCTGGAGGGAGAATGACTTGAAGTTATTTCCAAAGAGCCGACTGAGGTCCCGGTAGATGAGAGGAATAAATGCTTGCTGTCAAATGCTGGAGAAGCGGGTTCGACTCCAACCGGTTGCACATCGTGCGCTCTTGAGGAGTTAGGTTGAAAATACTCCGTCGCGAATAGCAATTCGCTTCTACATTGGTCACGACACATTGCTTGGTTTTTAAAAATAGAAAAGCAAAATTTCTTAGCTTAATTCCCACTTTCCTTCCCTCTCTCTCTTCTTCACTCTGTTCCTCACTTTCACTCCATCTTTCCCTCACTGACAATACTTCAACAATTTAATCATTAGGATTTCTCTATTAGTTAAGTCGAAGCTACTTTAATTGAAATTTAATATTTGATATTGTTTTAAAATAAAACGTACACATTTTCGAATATATATTATATGTAAATTTAAAAGAAAATTGATTATTCTATAGAGGAAAATCTTATTATAACAAATTCTCTTTTTTCGTTTCACTTAATTTAATGTAAGTATATATAATTTCGTGAAATCAGAAGAAATGCAGTTGGTCTTGTCGGCGAAAGGTTTTTACAATAAAAAAAGTAAAATTTTCGTGTTCAAAACAAATATTTTGGTCGATGGGAGACGTATTTGAAAATCGACGCTAGGAAAAATCAAATTTCATTCTTTTACGCGTTCTTTGTCCCGAATTTGTACGATGATTATAAAAATACAAGGCTATTAAAATAGAGAAAGTAAACTTCTGGAATCGAACCATGTTCTTAATCATGGATGATTACCCATTAAAAACCGTAAATGGAAATGCACCGAGTATTTGGTGAAAGAACTATTGAAATGAAATTTAGATATGTCATCTAAAACTTATGAAGTCTTACATCTTGAACTATTACACGGCTGAAAATGTGATTCAGCTGGAATAAAAGTAATATTTGTATGCGTTTCTCCTATGTCCTTTACTTCTAGTGCAAAATGTATAAGTTGGTAAGATTATTTATTTCTGTAAATACTGGAAGATTAACCAAAATCGTATACATCGTGCTTGAGTTTTTCAATGTTGACATTTATGATTAAAGGAATCCCACTTTTACATTTAATTTTCACTTATATTTTATCATAAACACAAAAAGGGGGAAACGCAGCCTGTTTAATTCCAACTATTTGCATGCTTCGCTTTCTAAATAAATAATGTGACGAGACTTCGAAAGGACTTTTAATTAAATAATCAAGGTACTTCCGCCCAAAAATGTGAATTTTATACACGCGTGACTAGGAGGGCTGCAAATAACACGATACCTTGCGCAGTGCAATAATTAAAGTATTCTATATATAAATCATTGGCGTAACATTAAAATTACAAGGTTGAACCAAACATGACAAAAAACTATCCACTCTTCCTCCAAATACAACAGCGAAAGTCACGTTTTCCACATAAAATACCTCAAAATGGACCAGAGAAAGCTGGTTTACAAAAAGTTTCGTCAAATACGGCACGGTGAGCTCCGTTTGGTCTGCTGCTGTCGTTTCGAAGAGGGAAAACGTGGCGGAAAAAGGGAACACTGGAGGGCAACCTCCTTCATCCCGATGTGGAGAATGGAAAGAGAACGGAATAGAAGGTGATAGACAAAGAGAGAGGGGGGAAGGGGAGGAGGACATGGATCGCCAGAGAACAAGGACAGGGAGCGTGACAGTTTACTCTCGGAAGAGGAGAAGGAAGCATATAAGGAGGAAAAGGGGGGGAGACGGAGGATTGAATGGGTGGAGAGCGAAGCGTGTCGCGTGCGTGGATCCAGCACACGCCAACGGCTTCCACTCCGGAGGATGGTTGCGGGTGGAAAGAGTGGGTAGGGATAGGTCCTCTTGGGAAGTGTGGGGGTTTGGAGGGGTGGAAGGGGATAGAAGGATCGAAGGAGTGGGTGCGTATATATCGATTGTCCATAGAAAAGCTAGAAGGCACAGCGAGTTGATATCAGGGGAGTTTGAGGTTTTTGGGAGGATTGAGATGAAGGGGAAGGGGAAGTAAAAGGGGGGGTGGAGAAGGGGAGGAGTGGAGGGGAAGGGGCGTCGTGTGGGCAGTTAGGAGAGTGGACCTTGTCCGTCCCCGGCGAAGCGGAACGGAAGGACTCACCCATTCGCTCTCCCTCCCTCGTTCCATTCAACCCTCCCCCTCCCTCCTACTCTCATCCCACATCGATCCTCGGACCCGTCTGAATTTTCGTTTATCGAATTATGGCCCAAAATGTGACGCTCGCTCCGTGTGTGAGCTCGTACGCGTTAGTTTGTGGATGGAAGGAAAGTGGGAAGGACGGGAGGGAGGGGGGAGAGAGGAGGGGGGGGGGTGGAGAATTGCGGCCATCGACACGGACTCCGCCGAATGGTATGTGACGTCCTCCGCTGACGTTTAACAATCCCCGTAAGCCTTTCAAATTGTGAATAATTTTTATCCGACGGCGGGTGGAAATGGTTTAATTTCGAAAATTTTCGTGTTCGGTTATTTTCGACGGGCAATTGCGGAGATTAAACTTGTCCGTTGCTGGGATATTCTCGCGCCATCCCCAAAATGGGAATTACTCGCCGAGCTACGTTGCGAAAAATAAAAATCGGCGTCGCTTCGCTTCGTCTACTGAATTTTATTGACGGAAGGCATTAGCTATGCGGCGCATGTTTCGTCTCGAACACGAATAAAAAAAATTCTTTTTAGTAATATTAGAGTCCGCTGGCGATTCCAAGGTTTACGACTATTATCTTTAATACTGCACCCTTCCGAACCACTTCCTCTCATATTTTCATTTATTTCCTCTAATTGACTTACTGTTGTTTTTTCGTCCGTTCTTTCATAACGTGATAAAGTGAACTTCTATTATTACTATTTTCTGTTCTACTGAAATCACCCCAGGCCACTTCAATATGAACTGTTATGAAACGAAGGTAAATCTACATTTTGATCTTCGTCATTTCTAATCTTTAAAATCACATTTTCATTCTTGCGTACCGAAGTTAGTCATTCGTATTGTGTTTTGAGAAAATTAAAACGATGCTGGACCCAAAATGTTGAAAGAAGATAGAAAATATGGACACGCCTTTATTTTTTTTAAGTTAACAACGACAACATGCATATTTAATTAAACAAGGCACTAAAACTGCCACGCCCTTTTAAAGGAAATATTTCCTTTACAAGACGGTCAACCTGTAAAGGTGAATGTGCGTAAGACTCAAGCAGAGAAGTCATAAAAACAAATATGTAAGTAGCACAGTCGCTGTGCTCAAATACGGTGGCATTGCACGAGTTGGCCGAGGCAATAAATTTCTCATTGTCGAAGGGGCGGAAAATACGCGTTTTTCGGCTTCTTCAGCAATTTCATCCTTTTTCGGATCTGCAAAAATGGTATAGGCGAGTCAAATTACATTTTGGAATTATTTACGTTAAATGCCGACGATGTGTCTCAATTATAAACTATTTGAAAATTAAAACTGACGCGATTTTCCACGTCAATACTATAACAACGCTAATCTAATAAACCCATGTACATACGGCGTCAAAATAAAAGCACCTCTCTATATACAAATAAATATTACAAGGATGCAAACCTCCACTGTATAATGATATCGCTAGCTAAGCAATTTCAACCAATACCTTAACCAATCCGTGACTATATTTATTCGTACGGAATGAAATTCTCCGTTTAAACGGTCGTTCGTAAATAGAGCAATGAGGAAACACGAGCTAGCAGTGGTTTCTACGCGGCAGCATCGGTGAGATGACCAAGCTGTTTGCTCATTAGCCCTCCTCTGTTTCTGCCTCCTCTCCGCCATCAATCGCCTATCCCCCTTCTCCCCCCCCCCCCTCCCACTCCTGCACGCACCACTTCCCACTCCCCTCGTCCACCGCAATCTTTCCTGTCACCTATCATACTTCCTCCTCTCCCCTCAAACACTCGCACCCTCTTCCCCCCCCCTCTCTCTCTCTCTTGACTGACAACTTCACCTGACAGTGGAGAATGCCGGCCAGCGGAGGCGTGGAATGGAGAGGTGGGGAAGGGTAGAGGGGATGGGTGCGGAGGAGAACGAGGAGAGAAGGGAGGAAGGGGAGCGAGAGAGAAAGGAATGGATGACAAGGAAGATAGAGAAGTTTTAAAAAATGCGGGGGGATGTTTTTTGGGGGGGGGGGGGGGGGGGGAGAGGGGAGAGAGAAAAAAAGAGGGATGCCGGGAGTGGAACGAGAGGGAGGAAATGGGATGGGCGTGGCGCGATTTTGGGCGTGACAGCCGATCCGACAAAGATACGGAACGGGAAGACTCGAAAACTGAAAATATATATATACATATACATACATACTTACGGGGACGATGATTAACGATTCTGTTTCTAACGTTTTTGTTTCGTCGTCCGACCGGAAAAAAAAAGTACTACGGAATCTTTCGATGCAATCGATGTACCCGCTTCTTTTTCTTTTGTGTTTTTCCTTCGACGCGTGATGATGACACGACACGCGGAATTCGGATCGAAAAATTAAAAAATTGAAGAGCGTCCCTCTCCGCCCCCGCGTCGCATCCGCTGACAAGCGAAACTCGGAAAAGCGTACCTGTGCGGCACACGCGCGAGGGACGGCGCGAGGCGGGAATCAATATTTGTTGCGACTGGAAAATGCGAGCGCGTTTGTGTGACGGTTCGGTCGACGTCCAAATAAAAGCAAATCGCGAGAAAAAAAAATACCGAAGATGTGGATAAAAAAATAGTCGCGTGCGATGTCGTTGGACGGGACAAAAAAAAAAGACGATCTGGAACGTGGGGGGAAAGGGTCGAGGTGACGGGAAGCGAAAAAGAGAGCGGAGGAGAGAAATAGGGTGGTAGGGTAGGGAACTAGAGGGAGTGACGGGCGCGGAAAATACGCTAGGGAGAGAGACCGAGGGAGAAAATGGCCTTAAGTGGCGGGTGCACGACCCAGAAGGGTGGGAGGGCGCTACTGGGTGGCGGTGGTGTGCCTCACCCTCTCCCCCGCACCAATCACCCTCCCGCTGCTGCTCCTGCTTTCGCCATCTGCTCACCCCCCTCCCCTTTCTACCTCCTCCCTCTTCTATCTCTCTGTACCTCCCTTCGCCTATCTCTAAAAGTATGGAGTGGGAAGAAAGGGAGCATGTGGGAGAGAGAGGAAAGGGGGAGTGGGGAGGGGGGAATAAATGGGAGGAGGAGTAGAGGGAGATAGCGGCGGCAGTTCGCCCGGATTCTCCCGTCCCGAGGGAATGCGTGCTCCCGAGAGCGCGCTCCCATTCGCCGCCGCTGGGATTAAAAACATTTCGAGTGTGCTTTAGCGGTGGGGCGCAGTGTGTATGTGGGCGTGTGTTTTGTGCTCGTGTGGACCAGAGGGAGGGAGGGAGGGAGGTTTATTAAAAAAAAGGGAGTGGGGGAGGGAAAGGGGGAAAGCGAAACAAAGAAAGGAGGAGGAGCGAGAGGTGGAGAGTGGATTTATTTAAGCGAGGCTTAGCGTCTACGTCATGACGGGTTCGGCTTTGCGGAAATGACGAGGTAATCGCGGCGGTCAACGTCGCCGGCCTAAATAACGATCGCCACGGTCCATTATAATTCGACGGAAAATTTGATGTCTCTTTCCAGTCGCAGAATTTGGAAATGTCGAGTAAAATACAAAACTTGGGAAACTTGACATGCCCGCTTTATAAGAGTGAAATATATAGAATGCGTCTTTCGGGAAATATTTTTAATCTGGGCATCACGAAAATGGTCATGAAAAATGAACACATAAAATCGATAAATTGATAAGTAGAATATATTGCATTTTACGAACGAGTCGTAAACGCTGGAATTATTATCGTAACGATCGACGAATCATCGAAAATGTGGAAAGGAACTTATCGCGTTGGCGTGACTTGAGTTAATAACGCCGAGGAAAAACATTCCCCAAAACGCTATAAAGAGAATTTCGGTATGAAACGAGGGAAATATTTGGGGGTTTAAACGTAACGAGGATGGAGTGGATTAAAGCGAGAGAGAGATATACAGAGTACACGGTTTTTCGAATAGGCGATGAAGGGAGTTATATTGGTAAGAGAGTTGAGTTCTTTCGGGCGGGAGAGAGAAAGGATATCGGTTGGGGAGGATTATTGGTAGAGGACGACTTTTGAGAGTTCACGTTTTCGTCCTTTGTCATGTTTGTTTGTTCGTTCGATATCCTCCCCCCTATCCATCCTCCAGCGAACAGTTTGACCCAATTAGTCTTCATACGCCGCCCGTTTACGTTGCACAGGCATTTGTAACGGATATCACAAGGCGGAGGACCGATCGCTTCGTTTCAGATACGAGATCACGATCTGTTTAAAGAGGGTAATGATGCGGATTCTTCTCGGGACGCGAAGTAAAAGCAATTGTTCCACACAAACGAATTCGGGTAAGATATTTTAGCAGGAAGGCGCAGGTTAATAGAGATTGCCAATTTGTAATTGGCAAACACTTATTGCTGGATCATTTACATTATAGATAAACTACGGTATAATAAATAAGCAATATTTTTCAGATATTTCAATTTCGCAAGGTTGGGCATCCATAAACGAAAACCCCCAAGTTGGAGGTAAATAAACTTGCGAGTGAAATGTAATCAGTTCCGAGTATTTCAGAAATTAAAAGAATTTAAAGAATATTTAATAGAGAGGAAATTTAAAAAACTATAATCGTTTTGCGTTTTAGCCTACTGAATGTTTATAAATCGCGATTTTTGTCATATTAAACTGGAAACACGCAAGAACTAAAGTCTTACGGCAGGCAGCATCAAATAAGTTTGCTTTTATAATCAGCCGGCTTTCAATATGCAAGAATTAATGACTATTTTTAGCAGAGTACATTTATTCAGAAGACAAAATTGAAAAAAAACAGAAAATTTGGCTATACCTATAATAAATGCAAGATAATTACCACATATAAAAATAATATTTGTTTGAATATGAAAAACGAAATCTCAAGGATTATATCATTTTTAATGACATGGAGTCACAAATACGGAGTAGAATCGGGGGGTTGCAATTTTTCTGGATAACTTGGAGATCTTCTATAAAAATTATCTATACAGGTTTGTAAATATGTTTAAACTTAAGTGAATTATATATCGAGATCCAACAGGCATAAGACTACAAGATGGAAAACTAAGTGCAGCATCACATTAACGAACACAATTTTGTTTTAGATGACAGGTAGGCAACGTTTTTGAACGTATCTCAAAATTTGTTTCTGCAAAATGTGCTAACTCAATAATTCTAAATAACACCCAAAAATCGACTTTAGATATGCAGACACATATAATGACATTGATGGTAATATTCTTCATTCTATTAATATTAATACATAAATATGTTCATTAATAACATTAAATATTAATTTTAAGTTCTTTCTGAGATGTAATTATTGGATCAATTAAATCGAGGCGGCAGGTTTTTCCATTGCGTCGCGAGTGAAGGTTGCTAACCACTATGTTAGAATCTTGTAATTCCTCAATTGAAGGTCTTCTACTGAAAATATTGGATGCCAGATCGCTGATTCACATTTATTACCTTGCAAACGATCCAAGTACTCGTGGTAAAAACACTAAGTAACTGCAAAAAATAAAGATTGTCCAAATTTCTCGCACGAAAACCATTTTTTATATCTTCGGAAATAACCTTTGATGGGATTTCACCCCGTCAACATGAGGGAGCCGAGAAGGCAAGAGGAGGCGAAAGGCACCTGCTTCAACCGGCAACGGATCGATATGCTCCGGAGTGAGTGGCGGTAGTAGTAGCAGTAGTACGCCGCCGCTACGTGGCCCAATATGACGGTCAAATGGGGCTCTTTGGGGGAGGGGGGGGCGATGGGGGATGGTGATTATGGGCCATATCACTCTGGGGGGATGCATGCGAGGGTTCCGCCAGGATATGCCAGGAAGGAGAGTAGAGAGGGTGGGTTGGCAAAGGGAAGGGTGATGGAGGAAGTACGGACGGAGGGGATTGGGGAGGGACGATGGTGTGGGCGGGAAAGGAAGGAGATGTGGATAAAGAGGGACATTTCGACGCAGGCGCGCTCTGATGGAAGTGGGCAATGGCCGAGTCACAATGGCGGTGGGCCGAAGAGGTGGGGTAGGAAAGGGAATGGAAGATATGACGGGCGAAGGAAGAGGCAAGGAAGGAAGAAGTGGAAAGGAATATGGAAAATAGGATGCGTGAGAGGTGAAGAGAAGTAAAAGACAAGAGAAGCGAGTCTACGAGTTTTGATTTACACGTGGCAACCGCAAAGGAGCAGTTATGCAATTTATATCCTAATCCTTGAATGGCGGTAATAGTAGGTGAAGCGAGAAAAAAATTCACAAGCAGAAATAGAAATACGAATGGACATAAAAAATGAACCATTTAAAAAAGTTGTCGTTTACCTTAAATATTAATCATTGCAGACCAATTACCTAACCCGAAGAAATATATAAAATGAAAATTTCAATAACAGAAATAATCGATGGTAAAGTTATTCATTTATGCAGCAAAAAGAGTTATTTTAGGTTACCATCGCTTTAACAGTTGCTTCATCCAAGGCCGATCCCATCGAAACGCACCGGACGAAGATAGAAAAATCCATTTTTACGCAACGTAAGGGACGCTTCCTATCTTACTTGCGGGAGTATTTACTTCGAGGAGAGGATTTAAAAAAAAAGAAATGGAGGAAAGTGAGACGAAACGAGATGGTGAGAGGAAAACGGGGCCACGGAAACAAGATGGATGGAGGCAAGGAGGTGGAAAAGAACGAAGAAAATGAAGAATGAGGAGAGATAGATTGAAAATGAATCGGAGCGAAAGAGAAAGAGGGCGAGGGAGAAGAAGGTAGAAAGAGCTAAAACTAGCCGAGAGGTAACAAAGAGCGAGAGGGAGAAAGAGAGACTGGGAGGTGAAGTATTCGAAGAATAATGGAATGAAACATTAAGGTAAAAAACTGGAAGACGAGAGAGAGAGTGTGTGTGTGAGATGGCAGGAGAAGGCGAATACGAGATGGAAGGAGGAATATGGCGAGAGAGAGAAAAAAACGGAGGTGGATGAAGAGGAGGAGGAGGAGGAGCGATCGATGAGGCTCTTCCCGCAATATCCCGGCGCAAGCGTACAATCCGAAAAGTGCGAGACGGTAGAGAGAGACAGAATGCGTGAGGTGGAAGAGAGGGGAGATGAGAGAGGTAGAAAAAGAGGGGGAGAAAGAGGGGGAGTGGGGAGAGGAAGGAGTGCGGATGGCTGACGTGGGGGAGAAAAAGGGGGAAAGGTTGGCTGAGAAGGGGTGACGATAGAAGGGGCGGGCAAGAGGGGCAGCAGAAGGGTTTTGATGGGGTGGGGTCGGAGAGGGTATGGGAGGCGGCCTACGTAACGCGTGGGAAAGGGAGTAAGCTGGTGGGCAAAAAAAAAGAAAAGAAACGGAAGTGAACAAACACGAGAGATGGAAGAATGGGAGAATGAAAGATTTTCCTCTTCTCTCTTTCCCTCTCTCTCCCTCTCTTTCATCGAGGGAAGCAAAAACTAACTTCTTAAATAAATCTCATTGTTTTAGGAGGCCTCGTTAGCTAAGTAGTTGGTGAGGTTATTTACTCTCGTGGGGGAGGAGTTTTGGGAAGGGGGCGTGTGCGTGCGTGTATGCACGAGATGTCATCCTACTGGGAGCGCGCGCCTTATCTTGCAATCTCATCTTCGCCAAATTACAAATCACCTTTAAGATTATTTTGTAATGTGTTTTATTGGTAAGAGAATTTAAGACGTGAACATTTTGAAACTCTGTTGATGCAACTTGAAATAAAAACCCTTATTCAACCTACTTTACGTTTTGATAGACATTTTTCTATGGATAATTCACACTGAATAATAACAACAATTAAATTACCTTTTCAAAAGAAGAACAAGTATTTTTTTCTGCGGAAGATTAGAATTTTTAACGCAATATACATATCAGGACATTCGGCCGCGCATTTATACCTAAATATCTCTTAAGACAAAACCTGCGACTTTAACTTAATACAGTGGTGCCCAAGCATTTCTGTTCGAGGGCCGCGTGGCTCACTTCCTCACTCATCGCGGGCCACAGGCAGCCGAAAATTCAGTAGAGGATTAAAGGGAACTAAAGGGCTAAGTTGTGAGTTAATGTTACCGAATTACTTTTAATATACTTACATGTTATGGGGTCGAGAGTTAAATACGAAATAGTACATTGTTTTTTCAATTTTTATTTTGTGTTAAGTATATCCTTTATTTTTAGAATTTAACACCTATCGGGCCGGATAAAAAGCATTCGGGTGCGAGGATGTGGACCGTGGGCCATAGTTAGGCCACAACTCAAACACTTTCACGACAGTAGGAGTTAAAAAAAATTCACTCGCCTAAAAGGAAATTAGCCTCGATTCGAGAAACGGTGGCCAAAAAGACGATTGCCTTTGTTGTACCAACCAAATTTAACGGAACCCGATTATATATCCATCGTATAAACCAACCGTGGTAATATTTATCGAAGGCTCTTCCTGCACTGGCCGCGGCATTAAGAGAGCTTAGAAGATATTAGAAGAGCCTTTTTCACCTCTCATCCCATAAGATTCTGCCACGACTAGAAAGAGCCCGCGATACTCTCCCGCCGTACGTAAATAATGAACGAGTAGAAGCAAGAGGAAGCTTAGCCCTCACGAAGGAGGATACACAAAAGGTTTTAGGGGTGGTTGGGATCCTTCGGGTGACCGTTGAATGATAAGAAAGGGCTACTGCGCTAGGAAGAATAACGAAAAGAGAATTCGGAGGAGGAGAGGTCATTGCGTTGGATTGGATAGGGAAGTAGGGAGGGCTTCGGAAGAAGGAACGGGGGGGTGAGAGATAAGGGGGGGAACCTGCGGTTACCGACTCCCTTCGATTAATAATTAATGTCCTGCGACGTTCGAAAGGGACGGTGCCGGTCAAAGGGCTTTTCCCTCTTTTCACAGGGGACGGAGGGTCATCTCACGGCTCTTTGCCTCCGCAACGCTCCCCGTTCTTGCGGCGGAGGCATCTTTTTAGCGAGGCGATGCTTTTGTCGAGCAGGTGTATACACTCGGGATGGATCTCTCGAAGCTCCAAACTAAACACTCCATTAATACGTCCAGACTCTTAAAGGCGGGATTAGTGGTGGCAGAACCGCTCTAAATTAAAATAATCCGCGAGATGACATCTTGAATCGTTCATTCTGGGAATTAAATAAGTAAGAAGGGCTCCATCGCGATCGCGGGAGAAGCGGCGATATAGCGCTAGAAGAAGAAAAAAACGAGTGTTGCGAGAATGTAAGTCGAGGAAAGTTAGCACCGACGCGCGAGTCCCGTGCGATCGGGGCGGAAAATCACTCGCCTTCGACTGATAAACGACGGAAAGGAAATCACGATCGGATCCTCCGAGAGATTTTATCGTGCCATCAATAAGGCCTCGCTAATGCGATAGAACGAATTCCATTAGCGGTCCCTTACGCTCTTACATTCCGCCTCCCTTCCCATCCCCTCTCTTCCTCCCTCCCTCTCCTATCTCCTTTCCTCCCGTTTACATCACGCGCCGCGGGGCAAAAATGGCAATGATGACACGGTGGCGCCACTCGCGCCGCTATGGCGACACCTGCGCCACCGTCGGCGGACATGAAAGCGAGAAGGATACACCCCCACCTATCACAATGGTAACCGCCTTCGATCCACCCATCGCACTCATCTTTCCTCCTCGCATTCTCTCCTCGGAACACCTCACTCCGTTTTGCCGTGTCTCCCTTTCTTCTGTTTATCCCCCCGTACTTACTCTGCTCTTTCCGCTGTCCATTTATTTCCTGTCATTAGCGAAATATAAAAGAGAGAGAGAGAGGGAGAGAGAGGGGAAAGCGACGAAAAGGAGGAAGAGCTGGTTGAAGAGGAAGGAGACGGAGAAGGTAGGGGAGGAGTAAAAGTGAGAGTAGGAGGAAGGCGAGTAGGAATAGGAGTAGGAATAGAAAGAATAGGAGAAGTAGGAGTAGTAGGGGGGGAGGGGGCTGGAATAGGAGAAGGTGGAAAAGGAGGCGGAAGTATAGGAGTAAGTTATAGTCTGTTCACTATCTAAAGTCTCTTGGCCTTCATAGAGCAAGTAGCCAATCACGAACGTTTCCTCTTCCATCGCCCCTCACAACTTTCGCGCGGGAGGACAGATACCCAATCACGAACAACAACAGCAAGGAAACGGCGGTAGAAATGGCAACGCAGACCAATGTGAACGCTTCGAAATCAAGAGTAACACTGAGTTCCCCCCACTACCTTCCCAAACGAACCGTCTCCTATTGGCTGCTGCTAAGTGGCGTCTTCAAGGCCAAGAGACTTTAGATAGTGAACGGACTATAAGGGCAGTAGAAGTCGTAGGAGTTGGGGGGAGTAAAAGTAGGAGTATGCGTAGGAGTAGAAAGTAGGATGAGTAGCATTAGGAGGAGGAGGAGGCGAAGTAAGAGACGGAGTAGATGCGAAGTAGGACGCGGAGGATGAGGACGAGGAGGAGGAATAGAAGGAGTATGAGGAGTAGAAGGTAGGATGAGTAGCAATAGGAGGAAGAGGCGGAGAAATAAGAGGCGAAGTATGAGGCCGAGGAGAAGTGGGAGGTGGAGGAGTCGGTGGTGTTGGATAGGGAAGGCTTTTTTGTACGTCGGAAGGGACGTGACGTAGTGAAGCTCCTCTCTCTCTCTCTCCTCAGAGATGCTGTCGGCTTCTTTCATCGCCCACCCCCCTCTTCTCCACCCTCTCTCTCTCCCACTCTTCTTTTTTATGCTTAGCTACGACCACCCTCTCTCCCTCCCTTCCTCCCTCCATCTCTCTCTCCGATCCTTATCCTTTTCTCATTGACTCGCGTCTTCCCTCCGTCGCCCCCTTCCCACGACTCTTCCAACTCCATTCTCCGACTGATCCTTTGGCGTTTCTCGAGTGAATGCGGTTACCTTGCGGATTCGTCCCTCGGTGATGATCGTCGGAGATATCGAGCGACCGGATCGATTAATACGCAGAGGAAGAATGACGGATTTTGCTGTAGGTGTTGCAATTTGTTTTTTTTTCATAATCGGCACCGTCTTTTTTTTGGGAATTCGCATCGGAGTTCCATTGATCGAACAATAGGAACACCATATCGAGAATAGATAAATAAGCCCATCCGTCGGTAAAATGGCTATAGCTTCGACGGGATGATAATGTTGAAACTGCCTAAGAAATAAGATGGAATTAACGCGAGGGAAAATATTTACCGTTTTCGTTTTTCTTTAAATACCGTCGTAAACGTTTTATACGTATTCATTTTATGCGGCGAATAACAGTCGATCGCCGTTTTCTTCAAGTGATAATGTGCCGTTTCGCACCATCCGTGGATTTTGGGCTCTAGACCAATGAGATACTAGCAAAAAATGAGGGAATGGGAATTTAGAGGAGAAGAATAGGCTCAAGGTCGAGAAAAAAAAGTGGATTTTTCAATGAGAAGTGATAAGTGTAATTAAGTGAGGTTTCGACGAAGATAACGATGGGATTGGGTAATTCTGTCGCCAATACAATAATTTACGTGTTGCTTCCTGGTTATCGGCCATCATTTCTGTAAAACTTCATTTAAATTTATGCGTTAGCACAAGAGACGATTTCTGTAACAAACGAGGTCAGTTGCTCCCCATAGTTTTCAAGCAAATGTAAAACAACTTGACAAATTTACAGGATTATTATTTTCTAATGTATCTCGATAATAATGCGATGAACTAAATTTCCAGTAAACGTAAATTATATTTCTTAATTTGCATGTTTCACTCGAGCGGTTAATCTAATTTAGAATATTCAAAATCACATTCTCGACACTATTCCAATGGAGAACTTTTCTTTTTATGACATGGTTATATCATTAAAAACCGCAACAAATCGACAAAGACACTAGCGGAAACGCCATAATATGCCGGGAAAGTAAGAGTAACCATATAAAAAATGTATTTATAAATCCAATGACCTAAAAATAGCGTTATTCCTCGGAGGTTAACTTTTGTAATAGGTCATTTGATGTAATATAAGTGGAATTAATAAAGATAATTTCGTTTAAAAATTTCATTTTTGAAAAAATACCGTCGATCGATAATTCGTGGCCAAGTAGGTACGAATAAAATGTCATACAACTGCTTCGCTCGTATTACGCGAGAGCTAATAAAGTTGTCGGTTAGAACTTGAAGATATAATGCTAGGAAACAGGAGGAGATGTGGGTTGGTCACTATTTAATTACTCCGCCTCCGATTCACCTAACGTCCCTTGAGAGGAGAAGGTTCCTTCGTCTCGGATACCCTTTTCCTGATCCTCGGAGATTCGCTTTGGCGGCGAGAAAGAGAAAGGAGAAAGAGAAGGTGGATTGTGGGAAGGAGGAGAACCAGGAGGGTCAGTGGGTAGATTGGAAGAGACGGCGATGGGGAGAAAGGGTTGAGGGGATGATGAGAGAACCAGTGCGAGAGTTAATCGCGGTAGGGGAAGCATCGGGTCGAAATCGTAGGAGGGATAGGGTTTGGGATCGGGGCAAACATTAAGGATCTAAGGGTGGAATGGGAGTTTGTGTATCCAGTGGGAAGTTAGGGTGTAGGGTATGGTGGAGGGGGGAGAGGTCAATGTGTTGCCTATATACCAGGATGAGTGGGCCAGCGCGGGGATGTTTATTCGACTTTTGTCAAACGGGAGGAAAACGTCATTTTAACTAGGAGAATATTAAAACCCTGTAGAAGCGCTTGTTCACATGAACCTATTTGTCTATACAAATTATTAACCAAAATTGTATCTCCAATATTTGTACTGCATCCCTGACGCTACGGGTGGGTGCTATTTGGATCTAAGCGGAGGGAAAAATGGTCTGTGGAAAGCTCATTCCTGTGAAAGATTCTTTTAAGGAAGGGATGTCGATTTTGGTTGTTCTAAGCTTGTCCAATGATTAATGCATTACGGAAATCATAAGTTAAAAGTCTAAAAACTCCGGGATAATACACTTTCGCGTTATTGGAATGAAGCGCCATTGAAAAGCCGTGGAGGCGGATTTCCAACCAGGTCCTGCCCCAACTTTTAAATTTCGACGTGTTAGAAGGATACGCCACTCCTCGCATGGCGTATAAAGACGTGTGAATCCGTGGTGAATTTCGCTAAAAAGAGGTCTAATGCCTTAACAAAGGGCTTACCTCTTCGCTTCGAGTGAATGAGCGAGAGCGAATGTCATTCCTGCACGCTCTTTGTGACTGGAAAATTGGGTGCGAGAATGAGAGTGAGAGCATCTGGTTAAGCGCGGAAAAGGTTCTGTGAATGACTTATGGTAATGGGAGAAGAGGTTACTCATGCTTGAGTAGCTGAAAAGTGACGAAGAAATCTGCCCAAAACAATTTGAATGAAAACGAGTTTTCCTTGCAATGGGAATTTGAATTTTTTAAAAACATTATACAGAAACTTTAAGGAATATAAAGTAAAAATATGGAGCTTATATTTTAGACCGTATGAAGAAAATTAGAAAAATTGAGCTATGCTTAAGCCATCACTTTGAAAGTTAAACTAATCCGCATTTTTTTCTTCAAAATAAAACCACTTCTGTCATAAGATGGAATGCCCATTTTACATTACGAATTATCGCTCATTCTTGAATAAAGCGATAATTTTTTATGGTAGCCTAGGCTTAACATTATGAAAGTACAAAAATAATTCTGAGACAAAAAGTAGATAATAAAAATCGAAATAACATGAAAACATCTCCAAAAACCTTTCAATTCCTTTGATTTATCCCTCTCGAATAAATTTTTTATCTATTCTGGAGCCTAAAAAAAGTTTGCATTCCTGACATGCTGCAGTCCATTAAAAAAATAACATATTGACCAAGCCTCACTCCGTGGAGAGGATGGTTTGCATATACTTTTTCCCGCCAATACCCAGGACACGCAACCCCAAAGGGACGCGCATAAAAATGGAGATGGGAATACCATCTTTTTTCCCGTCTTTCGGTAAATATATATACTGCTGCAACGAAAAGGTGTGGCTTAGGAGTCCAGTCGCCGAAGTAGGTTCCATTCAGACGGTCCTTTCTTTGCGAGAAAAAGCATTACAACACCACGTTATATTTCGTCACCGCTTTCCATCCTTTCCCCTCCATTCCCCAACCGGCACTGCGTCACCTTTCATCCCCATTCTCCCGGATCGCGGAAACATTTCTCCCCAGCATCCTCCTCCACTCCGCCTCCTAATGCGGCTTTGCCCTTCTTCCCCCTCCCACTCTGCCATCCTCTCATCTTCGCCCGCCCGCCTCCTCCTCTCGCACTCCCTCCCCTCCACCTTCCCTCCCTCCATCTCTTACCCCTACCTCTCCTTAAACTGCCTTCCCTCCTCCTCCTCTCTTCTCTCTCTCTCCTCTTCTTCTGCAGCCACTCCCAACTCCTCCCCCCCATCCCTTCGCCCAATCAGTCCTCTCATTAGAATTCAAGTCGTGGACGAGCATTTTACAAGTATGCAACCACGGCGGCGTAAAAAACGAACCCGTCCGGGTAAAAAATAGTGGAAAAACTTGCGGCTTTTTACAGCGCATGGCGCCCTTCCACCACTCTCTCTCTCCTATTTCCTTTCTCTCCTTTCTCTTCCCACTCCCTCTCTCTCTTACACTTCAACAGATCTCCCACTCCATTCTTTCATCCACCTCCTCCTCTCCCTCTCTCTTCCTCGCCGCTCATCCTTTTTCTTACCTAAGGCTTGGGCGCTGTCTCTCCGTTCAGAAGATACAAGGTTCGAACCTTAAATGGCTTGAGGTTAAGGCCGGGGCCATATTTTTCCCGCTTTCCATTATGTAAATGCCGTATCTTTGCCTGAATATACTGCCGGCGCTGACGTCTAATAAGGAGACGCCAAAAGGAAATATTAAAACCCTACGTCTACCGGAATTGACAGTTATAACGCGAATACACGAGAAGATCCCCCTCGAGCAAAAAGGAGAAAAAATTATCTCCGGGTAGTTAATTTATTCTCACATTTCCTTAGCGAAATGCTTCACTCAAAAAATCCTTCCATCGCATTATTCGACGACGGTTAAGCTTAAGGCTTAAATTGATAAAGAATCGCTGGGAAGAATGAAGCACAGGAGTATCTGGGACCTTCACGTTTTTCGCACGCCATTCTGTTCGTTATACAATCCTTCTGAAGAACGCCGCGAGATAAATGCGAGATCCTCGCAGAGTTCGCATGTTATTATTTTTTTCTACGACGAAGATCATTTCTAGCACTGCTTCTGTCAACATTTTATAAAATACATTAAACGAAATTGTGGTCGTTTATGTTAATGTCGTGAATAACGCGGTAAACACCTTTTGTTAACGAAAGAAATCAAAACGCCAATATTCATTCGTAAAAATTATCCTCCTCTCAAAAATACACGATTCGCAGCAATCAAATATTAATCTCATTGCATACGTACCTACAACTCATCCGGAAACTGGTGATTTAGAGAAAGGAGAGATGACGACACTTAGTAAAAATAATTGAGGTTGCTGAAACGTGGAAGGGGAAAGAATAGCGGAAATGAAAGAATAAATAAAATAAAGAGGTAAGGGGAAAATAGACCAAAAGTATAATCGGCCGATGATCAACGACTTCGATAATTTTTATGAACTAGGAAGTTTGAATGCGAAAGAAAGAGGTTTAGAGGTAGAGGGTTTAAAGGCTGAGCGATGGAGAGAAGTGAGAGATAGAGGGGGAATAGAGAGGGGTGGCGCTGGAGGGAACCAGGGCGCATCCAAAGGGGAGATGGAATTCCGGCGCACGCGCACAATGCACGAGAGACCAAGGGATAATTCTCTCCCCGCTCTCCATCCCTACAACATTCTATGCTCATCGCGGATACATACACCCACACATATATATATAAATAAATCTCCGCGGAATCAAAACACGAAAAGGTTCCTTGGATCGTTTGCCCCAAGTAGAGCAAATAGGGAAGAGGAGAGGAAACCGATGCATGAGAGTGGAGCGAGGTAGGGGTTGAGGATGGTGGAGATTGAGTAGAAGGTAGTATGGCGCTTGGCAAATTGCTTCTCGTGTAGGCGAGAAACTCAGAGCGTGTCGTGACACCCGGATACTAAAGGGAAGTGCCTCTCTCTCTCTCTCTCGCTTGTTCTCATCCGCGGAGAGCTCGGGCGGTTATGGGATATTCCGCCGCGCGTCTCATCTCGTGTTCCCTCATCATCCGGAGGGAGGTTAGCTTTTCCGATCCGGAGGGAGGTGAGAGTGGACGAGCGAGAATATCTCTCTCATTACACGGCTATTTGATCCCCGAGATCCTTTTCCTTACACCTTATTAGCAGCTCGGTAAATAGGAGGACGATAAATTACCTAATTTATTCGCTTCGGTGATTGGCAATCGAGTAAAAGCGTGAATTGGAAGAAAATGGAAATGAGAACTATCGTATTGCCGCGGCTAGAGTGTTTCTCGCGACTTTAAACAAGGCTGCAATTTTCTAGAACGGTTTTGACGTCGCGTCACGAAGTCACGTCGAAGTGGAGAGAGTTCCAGAGGTGAGAATCGTGTCTTTTTTTTGGCTCGAGATCGATTCCATGCGTGGTTATATGATCTTATGTTGAGAGGAAAATTTTGGAAATAAACGGCAGATATGATATTTATTTAAAAAAAGAAACGAATTCGGTTATAGGCTGCTACAGGACGCGTTAAACTACATGATCGTCAGGTGAATAAAAATGTCAACTCACTATGATAAATGCCAGGCAATGGTATATGCTTACTGTAGGAATGAGCGAAAACAAAACCTTTATCCAAACCTTGTGCGTCTCACAATATGCTGCCATAAAAATTTGGCGAAATAAATGCTTTTTTGGGATCTCGCGAAAATAAGAGCAAAACCGATTTGAAAACACCCATTCCATATTTTTTTCTTGGTCCCTCGTCACACTTATCTTTCTTCGACATATCTCGCTGGATATAATGATAAGACCAAAATCACGACAAAAAACTTCCGTCCTATATCTTCGTGATAACACAAGGATTTTCGTTTGATCCGAGCTACAGCAAAAAAGTGTAGCTTTTGCATATAATATGTAATATTTTTATTTTTATTAAAAATTATACCCGTTCCTTCCAAAAACTATTATCATAAAACTAATATAAAAGACAGTGTAACTTTGTCCCTTTGTTCCTTTGTCATGTAATGCTTTTTGAAGCTTAATATATCGCAAACGACTGAACCGAATTTGATAAAGTTTTCAGGATAGCATTATGATATAATAAAAAAACGTTTTAATGTATCCAACCCTATATCAAAGACCCGGGTTTGACTCCAGGGGATAATTTTCATTTCTAATACGTTGACACGTAAAATCAGCTTTACGACGTGCAGGCTTTCATTCTTTTCTAGATTAAAATTAGAAAGAATTGATCTACAAACTTCGGATATGAACCATTTTTAAGAAAACATTATAAAGCTTCTTATTCTGTTCATCTTTTTCCGCCTACAGTTCGAAATTTCCCAATGTAAACGCTTAATTCACACAGTTTGAGGAAATTTTAACGGGATGTTGCCTTGCCTACCAATTCCATTGTTAGACCTCTATATCATATTGTTAATTCAATCCGTATGGGTATAAACGTGCTTTTAATACGAGAGAGAGAGGGGGGAGAGAGAGGTAAAGGGGGAGCGAGAGGGAGGGGGAGAGAGGGAAGTAGAGGAGGAGAGAGGGTGTGAGAGGGAGGTAGGGAAAGAGAGGCAACTATTTTAAGTTTAACAACAGAATATTCACTAGAAATGTTGTATATGACACAATATTTCATAGTAAAAGTGTGATATTAATTATTTTAAATGAAAATATAATCTATCTATCTATAATTCTTCCGCTGATATTTCAAAGGGAATTACACTAGTCATATAAATAAAAGCCCCAGTCTGTAACAAACGTGGGTGTAATGCTTTTTCAAGCATAATATCTCGCAAACGACTGAACCGAATTTGATGAAGTTTTCAGGATAGCATTATGATATAATAAAAAAACGTTTTAATGTATCGAACTCTATATCAAAGACCCGGGTTCGACTCCAGGGGATAATTTCCATATCTCATAAGGTAACACGTAAAAATGGACATTTCGACGTGCAGGCTTTCATTCTTTTTTAGATTAAAATCAGAAAGAATTGACCTACAATCATCGGATATAAACCATTTTGAAGAAAACATTATAAAGTTTCTTATTCTTTTCATCTTTTTTTTCGCCTACAGTTCAAAATCGCTCAATTTAAACGTTTAATTCACACAGTTTGAGGAAATCTTGCCATTTTTAACAGGATGTTACCTTGCCTACCAATTCCATTGTTAGACCTCGATATGATATTGTTATTTCCTTATGGGTATAAACGTGCTTTGAATGTTTTTAATACGAGATAGAGGGAGAGAGAGTGGGGGAGAGGGAGGAGGGAAAGATGGGGAGAGAGATGGGGGAGAGGGAGGGATGAGGGAGGGAGGGGGAAATGATTTTCAAGACAGTTGTTCCCGATGTCAATATGATCTCCCAAAATAGTTTGAACGATCGTGTCTTTCCTCCCGTTATTTTTTACAGGCATTACACTAGCAGCATTATAAAAGACAATTTTATGCAATTTTTCCGGTTATCGAAAATTAAATAAAATTAGAGTCCACCCTTTCACAAGTGATCAAAAACATTAAGATGGGTTTATCAGCATGGTGAGGATATCATGAGAAAGCAATCTCGCACCGATTTCTTTTTTCATTATCTCAATACCCAATAATTCGCAAATTTTGTTCGCAGGATACCTATCGTTAGAACGACCGTCATCAGCCCTTCTTTATGCTATATACTTCGTACTATACTATGGATATGTGTGTGTTTGTATATATATATATATATATATATATATATATATATATATATATAAAGATTGTGTATAAAACAAACCAGTTCGACGCAATGCTTTGAGGACTTCGCCTTATTATCGATCTCAAGTGGTTTGGGCGTTGATTCGTAATCCTCCGACAGATATTTCTTTTTTGATGTCCGCCGTCAAACTCTTTCCGAAATACCGCCGTATCGTTTATCTAACTCTCCACTCCCGTGTTTGCATTTAGACCTCAGACCATACAGTCTACGGCCATTGATCGGCTCCCTTCAAAAGACTGGAGTCCCACACAGCACACATACCGGTCCGAGTCTATATTCTCTTTTTTTACCCCATTCCCCCTCTCCTCCTGTTTGCCTCTTGATAAGTTTCTCGCGGGTGCCGCTCCCGACGAGGTGGTGGGCCTCCTTATCGAAGAATAAAAAAACTATCTATATATATAAACTCCGCATCCTTCCGGAGTCGGCCGCGCTTTTTCGTGTGTGCGCAACCGCCACCCCTTTCCACCCCACAGCGGCGTTGCCACGCTCACCTTCTGGGAGGGGGGGGGGGAGGGGAAGGGTGTGGGAATTCCCGACTCTACGGATCGGGGGGGAGGGGGTGCGGGTCACGCCGCGGGAAAAGCCGACGGATTGAGAAGGCGGGCACCGCGCCGGGGACGCCGCAGCCGCCGCCTCGTCTCCTCTTTTACTTCTCCCTCTTCTCTCCGGAGCTACAGGGAGGTTGGTTGGAGAGGATTTTTTTTCCACTGAAGGTGGGAGGAGGGGGGAGAAAACGTGGAGATAAAAATTTGTTTGCCGGAGAACGAACTATCGGCGCTTCCTTTTGAGGTAATCTTTTAACCACCTGCTAAATATTCTCAGATGGCGCGGAGAAGACGGGATAGGGTTATGCTGTGGGGGGAAGAAGTTAAGGGAAAGGAGGAGGAGGAGAAATAAATTTTTTAACGACATTATAATTTGTCCTAATTGGTGTTAAGGAAAGCGGAATAAGCATAAAGGGAAGTCCTGCCAAGGCCGTGTTGCGTGGGGTTGGGGAAGCGGCATTATATCGCAAAGACGAGTGGAAAAAAATATGATCGGTCGAGGAATAGGTTTGCGAAGAACGGGAGGAGGCGTTCGGACGTATTGGGGATGATCGTAAAAATATCTCAACTGGCGGTGATTTTTTTTCTTTTTTTTTGTTTATGGCCGTTTACCTCCTCCGGTAGGAGAGGAACGGCTTTCAAGGCGACGCAGCATCTCGGCCGTAACCAAATAAACTGTTTAAATAATTCTTTTGAAGCGTTTATTGTCCGGAAGGACTAATTTGAATCGACCGTTTCCACGCTTCCAAATTATCACGCCCCAGAACTTTTATGGGCTGATCACTCGAAACAATAATATCCCTTCGTATAATAGAGTCGGGGAAAAATATTTAAAAACACAGAGCGGTTTTGTTGTTATTGCTTTATATTGCTGTGCCTGCTAGATGGCGAGGGATTTCTACACTCTTGAGTAAGATATTTACATAATTCTGTTGGATTCCGGAGATTAGGAATGAAAACAAGGGATTTATTACGAAAGGAATCCGCTCTGTTTTGCAGCAAAGAAAAAAAACTTATGTTCCAACGATTCGCGACAGATGCCAACAAAATTTTATAAAAAAAGTCAAATTTGTTCTGTAAAGTAAAAAAGAAATTAAAATTTTATTAAGAATTTTCTCTATATAATTGGCTACCATCCTCAACTCATATACTTTTAATCAGAATAAAAAAACAGAGTTTTATAAATTTGAAAAGGGTTTCCATTGACGCCGTCCTAACAGATCAATAATGACTTGCTTCTCATCGTTTCATAGACGCCTATCCTGTAAATCATTACAATGTTTCAAAGATCTAAATTCGGCATTAACGGTCGATTAATCGGATCGCTGTAAACACTCGGTATCAATTGATCGTTACTCTCCCTGCCACCCTGACAAACCTTTAATTAACGAGTTCTCCTATTTTTCCACGGCGACGTTTTCAAAGAATCGAAGCATCGCTCCACTCACCCGAATTTGAGCCTTCGTTGTTATGGTGATGGTGAGCGTGGTGTCCGTTGCTATGGCTGCTGTTGTTGTTGTTTACGTTGGTGGTGTTGTTGTTGTTCTCACCGGCATGGCTTCCTGGAGCTGCCGCCGCCGCTTTCTCCAGCACCTGCGGAACACAACAAAATGACCGTAATTGTAACCGTTGCTAAGAGATGACGCCTCGTCAACGCTGAAGACAATCATTGTATGACGGCTTACATTGCATATAGGTCGCTTAAATTACAGATAAACTGTCTGGAAAAATCGTTAATTAGCGTTACACGAAGTTTTCCATGAAAATGTTTTGTGCATGTAGAATACATCTTGTTTTTTACCGTAAAAATGTTTACCGATAGTAAATTTGATAAAAATCACGCGCTCACATTATAAAGGTTATTATATAGTGTCAATATATTAACTCCACACAATAAACCTAACATGTTTCTAAGACAATACACACAGCGTGATATTTCAGTTACACAAATTCCGAGAAAGCAAGCGTGTAGATAATACATTTTCAAATCCCCTCCAATAAAATTAATCAAGTTTTATTGAGGATATACTTGTTTTCCGACTATAGATTTATTTTATAATAGAAATAAGTAATGTTGAAGTCTTATTTAATGCATAATAAGAAATGTTTTCTGACGGTAGGTACCCTCGTTCCAAGCGCTTCTTACTTTTAATTAGTATCGAAGAGTAAAAATTAAACATTTTGAAAATAATAAAAAAGTTTAAATAAGTATAAAAATATTATGCCTCGCATTATATATATTTAATTTAAACGATAGGTCTTATAACAAAGTATAACCCAAACTTATAAAATTCGTCGGTAATTAATGATAATTATAAATTAACTTATCAATATGAATTATGAAAGGGAATGGGATTTCACAGCATTTGTAGCTTTTTACATGTCAATCATTATCGTTCAGGCAAATGGCGTTCCAGAAAAGGAACAGAAAATTAAATATACATACTCAGATAATGAACTACGGAATATTTGTTAAGACGATTTCATTTGATTAAGATTTTAATATCAGAAATGACTAGCAAACAACTCGTTCGGTGGCAATACCTATTTAATAACCATTTTCGTTCTTTGAAGATAATTATTGCAGAGAGGAAACTTAAAAAAGGTTTTTTGGTATAACAGGGCGGCATTGGCCGTCGCTTACGATTTGTGTATTTTAGGACAACTTTTCATCAGAGAGAGAGAGAGAGAGGGTTTGGGGTGAAAGAAGGGAGGAGAGAGAATTGGTTCCATCCCACATGGAAAGGTTACACCAAGCTGGAAAACTGAAATGGCTTCTCTCCGAACGGAGGAAGCTCCGGGATTAAGAGGGGATACGAGGAGGGAAAATATGTAGGTGGAGTATGGGGCGGGTAGAGAGGATCGGGAGGGAGAGAAGGGGGAGGGCGTTGTGTATCGGAAGCGCCGCTGCACTCGTCCACTTGCCAAGTCAATGCTATATAGACCACTCCTGAATCCATCGACTCCTCCCTTCCCTTCTCTATCTCTCTCTCCTCTAAACGGCTAGCAAGTCCACCGTCTCTCTCCTCTCCCCTCCCCTCCACCCTCCCCCCCCAACTCCCTTCCTCCACCCTTCGCGTTGACGCTAATCTCTAAAGGCAGCAGAGAGATAGAGAGGATGGGCGGGCATTGGCTATGGCGGTACGAGAGAGAGTGGAGTGGGATGGGAGATGAGGTCAAGCGCATCTGATCCCTTCGAACGGAAGGGTAGAAAACACAGGGAGGGGGGAGGATGGGAAGGAAGGGATACAGCCTCCCTCCCTCTCTATCTATCTCTTCTGGACTCGGTGTGATTAACGCCACGCTGGATAAGTGACGTTTTGAGTCCATCCGTTTCAATTGGAGCGGCGCCCGCAGTGATGTGAAAAGCCACCGCTTGGAGGCGGGGCGAGGCTAAAGGTAGATGTGTGTGTGTGTGTGCGTGTGCATGTACGTACGTATGACAGGTCGGCGTATGAAGGGGAGAGGAGGGGATGTAAAGGGTGGAAGGCCGGATCCCGACGAAGCAGAAGGCAAACATCGTCCGATGTACGAAATAAACATTTGTGATCAATTAGTAGTAAATAGACAATCGCTCCGTTAATAGCGCGGGAGTACTGAGGAGGGCTTTTTTTCCAAAGCGTAAAATTTCCTGCAAAGAACTAATCTCATTAAAGTTAATCTCGACCGGTGATAAAGCATCGATTGTGACGATATGATACGAGAAAAGTTAATTGAATCGGGCAGCTCCGTTTGACGAAAGTGGAACAAAATTCGTCCCAAATGTTGATTAAAATATTCCACGAATCGTTAAACGATTGGAATAATGGCGAAGTTCATTATCACACGAAAAAGTCTGAAAAAGAAATACCAGCGTTTATAAACTTCAAATCACGTACGAGGGATTTTTATCTCAACGGTTTCGTTTTGGAAGTATTCTGCATAAAACTGCCCATTATATTGATCCAACATTATGTACTACCATTTTGGGAATAATCATTCGATAACTAAGATGTCGGCCTATTTCTTGATGCTTGAACAAAAGCTGATTATCAGTTTCTTAGCAAAAGCAAAAATTAAAACGGTCGAAGTTTTTTTTTAAGCGTTTCCACAAAACCTTAATACCGGCAGTTAAATTTAGTGTAATTATTTATTCAATATAATTCAAATATACCTGTTACACCCCAAACGAGGAATACCATCCTTCTACATATTTTTAAAAAATATGAGACTACATATTTGACTTAATAAAAACTGGACTACATTTATAAAGTGCCAAACAAGACGTTTAGGAAGAACCAGCGGATGGACTCTTCCAATGGCCGAGTTACAGAGGCAAAGACCGAACGAGAGACAGAGAACGTAAGAGAAGGCTCTCGTATTTATGAACTATTGGATGAATTGTGTGTTTTTCGTTGCAGCTCTTACAAGATAGAAGTTGAACGGTCCCTGAAAATGAATACACCACCACCGAACAGATTAATCTTAGGTTAGTTATGCCTTCGGAGCAATTTTAAGGCTTCCCAACGCTTAGCTAATGCTTCATCGCAGTCCTCCACTAAATCTTTCGCCGCATTTAAAGACGCCGCTGGGACATTCGTTACGTCCAAACTTTAAAATTACGCGGCCAAAAGGTTTCTTTGTTTCGTCGATAGGAGGCGAAGGAAGAGAGGCTAATGGAAGTGGATCAAGTCGGTCGGACGAATGCACATACACACGCACCACACGAAGCAGCAGAAGGAGCGCACGAACCAAGTAATGATTAATGGTCGACTTGCATTTCAGCGCTTGTAATTTATTCGAGTCTCGGTGCCGCGTGGGGGCCATTGCGATGGCTCGATCTGCATCGTAACGTAAGGAGAGCCTTTGATGCATTGCGCTTTCAACTCTCTTATATATAGACGGCACCGCAAACTGTCCCGGGCATCTGAAAAATAGTTTGATCGATGATCGGAATATGCGCTCCAATTTTACATTAAAATAACACGGTTTCCTAAAATAGAAAAACATTTTATTATGTTATAACATAAACAGAAACAAATAAATGCCTTTATATTATATGTGTGAGTGCAAGAAAATGAGATTGATAATTCGTAAACCTTACTTCATAAAGGCTGAAGTAAACATTTACTGTTTTTTGTTTGTTATTTTTATCTATTCATTTATTTCTTAGTTGGGCAATTTATTGCAATAGAATGCAAGTATAACAGAAATAATTAAAGCAACCTGGCGTGGGAAAATGACGGTTATACCGAAATTTATATACTGGGAAATTTTAATAGATGGAAGCCTATATGTACATCTATTGCAGCGATTATCAAGCTCCGAATTCCGATTTTCCCGAAGGCGAAATATCCCATTTCTTAGGACCGATAATTTAATTTGCTCGATCGATTTCATTCTAAACGTATTCAAGATCATTAAGAATAACTTTGATTTTATTCATTATCGTTACTACACTTGCGAAAGTGTAGTGGTGCTCGCTTGATATTGTAGTATACAACTTGGTATTAGCCACACTTAAAAGGCTGGGCACCCATGCTCTAGACCAGTGATGGCGTACCTTCTATTGCTCACGTGCCAATATTACTGAAATTGTCGAATATTTTCCGACTCGCGTGCCACAAAAAAGTCCTTGATTTTTTTCGCGGGCCGACTTAATTAAATTAGTGATCAAGACATAATAGATTGATGTTTGTAACCATAAAATTAATGTTTACAATAGCTAACTAAATAGCACAAATATTTTTGCGGCACTAAATCAGTAAGATATATGCTTTGATTGGTTTTCGCCTTCGTTGTCGTGCCAACCAAAATCCTCTTGCGTGCCACTTATGGCACGCGTGCCGTCGGTTCGCCATCACTGCTCTAGACTAACTTCCATCTGCCTGTATCACGGAATACTTAACATTCCCCATACTTTCAAACGTGTCTCCGACCTCTAACGCTTTGCATATCTCTTGAAAGAATTTCACTATAACATTTCATTAAAAGAGGTTGGTCACTTAATCGATTTCCGTTTTTATTCTTATTTAAGAGCTAAAGGAGATAATTTAAAGAGATTCTGCGTGGCTTTCTTTTTAAAGTTTCCACGAAAGAGAGAAAGAGAGAGAGAGATAGAGACTGGTCCTTTCCTTCCTGCCCGTCCTTACTGCCTGCTTGCTCCCCCGCCCCACCTCGTGGTCCTCCTTGCAGAAGAGGCCGTCCTCCCGCAGCGCGAACTCGTCACCAGGGATGAGCTGCCGCTCGCACGCCGTGCACCTGAAGCAGTCGATGTGGTAGATCTTCGTCTTGGCGCGCATCACGAAGTCGTTCTTGCTGAAACTCAGACCGCACTTGTCGCACTTAGTCCCGAACAACCTGCGATGAATAAAGGGAGAAAGTAGTTAAAGGCACTAGTCAGAAAGTGATTTAGTTTAACTTTGGACTTCTTGCCCAAAAGTTCGCCTTAAATATACTCGTGACATTTATCTCATCTAACTTAAATGAAAACAGAACTGTGATTCTATCGTGAATTTTTACATTGCCAAGTAAAACGACCGTTTCTCGAACATTTCGTCATTATGTCGCAGTACAAGCCGGCATAATGTTCAAACCTCCCAAATTGATTTGATGTAAAAGTTTCGTCACACCGTCGAATTTTCAGTACACGTAAGAAAACATGCATATATGTACGATATGTAAGCTAGCACAAAAAATTTGAGCATTAATTTTGGAGGCGAGAATAATTTTTATTTAAATTAAAGACAAATATGGCATAAATTCACTCGCTATCTTAAACGATTATAAGAATTAATATTGCCATAGAATGCAAGCATAACAGAAATAATTAAAGCAAACTGGCGTAGGAAAATGACGGTTATACCGAAATTTATACACTGGGAAATTTTAATAGATGGAAGCCTATACATCTATTGCAGCGATTATCAAGCTCCGAATTCAGATCTTCCCGAAGTACAGATAAACAGATGTTCGCGATGAAAATGTGACCGTATGACGTGCTCCTCGAGCCAGATTATTGCATTCCCATCGCCTGCATCGGAAAATGGACACGCTGCGGCTGTCCGCTCATCCGAAAATACACGGCTGACCTCCCGAGCGATTTAATCTCCGAGAAAAAAGCCGATGCTCCGGGGAGAGAAAGAGTTTCCATCGCATTTCGTCCCTCCTCTCTCTCTCCCCCCTCTCACCCCTTTCCATCCTCGCCGTCCCCTTTCATCCCTTACCTCCCTCCATACATTCTCTTCTTCCATTTCTTTTTCTTCCACTACCTTCTTTTTCTCATCTTCCTTCATCCCCCTACCCTTTCATCCCCTCCTCGCCTCCTCCCCATCAACAGCACGATCCCTTCCTCACCCCCCCCTCTCTCTCTACCCACGGCCATTGGGCTTCGCCATTTCCATCCAGAAGCTCCGGATCCAGGCGGTCGCCCTTTCATTCTCTCCTTTTTCCCCATCCCGTTTTTCCTCGTTCCCTTTCCCGTTTTTTCCCCTCTCCATTCACTCCGTCGCTTCACTCGCTCCCCAGGGCCACAAGAGAGTGCTGCAAGAGAGAGTGAGCGAGGCAGAGGGGAGAGGAGTGAGTGAGCGAAAAGGGGGAGATAGGGAGGGGTCTCAGAGAGTGGTTGCAGAGTAATGGACTCCTCACTCCCTCCCCCTCCCCCCCCCTATTCTCTCTCTCTCGTTTCTTTCCTCCTGCCTCTCCGCTTTCCCATCACCTCCCCTAAATAACTCCACCCTTTTTTTTACCCTTCTCTCCTTTACCCTTGAAGACCAGGGGCAGTGTGAAAGGATTCCAGAAAAATGTACCATATCGATTATTTTAAAAAAAGTCGTTTCTCTACCGTTTCCCTCCCTTTTTTCCCCTCCCCATTGTTGGCAGGTTCTTTTTTTGCACCGCACCTTTCGCAGCGGAGTAATCGGTGACGGTGAATGATTCCGTGTTTTTCCCCATGGCCATCAATCCGAATTTCGCCGAACCGTAAAACGTTTGCCTAAAAAAAAAAAAAAAAGAAAGAAAACGCGTTATTTTTGTCCCACGTGATTCGCGTTTGACGGTTTTAACGCCCCATCTAAGATTTTCGTTTTTAGAAGTGAATCTTTTTATTTAATCCTCGCGTCGAAATTTCCTTTACGAGAATCGTAACTGAGAATCCATGTGAAAAAGATGTGATGACGTTCCGTCATCCTCGCAACGTTTATACAATCACCTTTAAAGTTTCACTTTATTCCCGTGAAGAATATATTTTACGAGAAGACCTGGAATTATTTCACTTAAGTATATATTTGAGAAACGTTATACCAAATTCCATATGTTGGTGAACTATTTTTCTGACCAAAGTATCGATAAAACAATTGATTGCTCCTAATGGTATGAGGTTGGCGAATTTCAAATCAAACGCACAAAAATTGCAACTTATAAACGCTGCGAGTATGAAAATAGATGATTCTTTTCACTATTCCCTAAAGTTGTAAATTTATTATGATATTTCAAGCAAATTGTATTGAAAATTTTTATTGTATAAAGAGTTGGTACCGATCAAACGAATAAAGACTCGCAGAGATTCAAGAAAAACATAAGAAGGCAATTAGAAAATTAATGCGATTGATAATTTTAAATAACGATCTTCAATGTACACATCTAATTCTCATAAAGGAATAATATTGAATGCAATCTGATGTTACGAAATGAAGACATGTTGTAACATTTATTTCAACTTAATTAAGTTAATTTACGAGTCGTACGACTTTAATCATACTCTCGATATCGTATCAATGATAAGAAAACGCCTAACTCTTCGATTTTGCACGAGTTGCTATTAAAATGGAATTAATAATGGTAAAAACAACTTTCAATGCCAACGTTTACAGCATTAATATAATATTAATATATAATTTAATCCACTCCATTAAGTAGATGTAATCATGGACTTTATAAATGTGAGCGAAAATGTACATATATAAAGAGCGTGCTAAAATTCGGTTAAAACTTTCATCGAAGATAATGTAAATAAATTTCTCATAGTTGAAGATGAGAAAAATGTGAGTTTTTCCTTTTCTCGACTTAATTTTGGAGCAAACTTCAATAGAATCGATTTTTAAACATACCTAATTAGTTCAGCCATGCGTAAATGCTATTTTTCAGTTCACATCTCAGTTTCATTTTAAACGCAACCTTATAAAATCCTGCATTGAAATTTCGACGGCAACGATATTCGTATTGCCAAGTAAATACTATAAAAGTGATTCGCCAGAGAATTATTGAGCTCGTCTTACGGCCGAAAGAAATTTAAGGATGAGCACTGCAGTGTCAAAAAACTTGAAAAGCTAAGTATTATACATACTAATTTTTTTAAAATCATCGAAGCGCTTATCCTTGAATTTACTATCAAAGTAGTTGAGTAATCGTTTTCATGAACTACTACGCAAAAGAATCGCTAACTTCGATATTTATTTATTCAGCAAAATATCGAGTCGCGAGACTGATGGCATCTGAGACTACATAAAAGTAACGTGGCTGCGAGACGTGGATGGGTCGAAAATTCGCGACTTAAGTGCGTAGAAAGCGCGTGTGCGTGAGAGAGAGAGAAAAGAGAGAGAAGAGAGAGGTGAAAGGAGTGGAGAAGTAGAGAGACAGAGAGAGAGGTAAGAGGGAAGAAGAATGGATTGTCGGAGGTGTAAGGGTGGAAAATTCGAGGGAAGAGGGGGACAAGAAGAGGGGTGGGGGAGAAAAAAGGAAGAGAATCGATGGGCGTGGATGACGGAGAGGAAAAAAGGTGGGCATGAGGAGAGAGAGAGAGAGAGAGAGAGAGAGAGAGAGAGAGAGAGAGAGAGAGAGAGAGAGAGAGAGAGAGAGAGAGAGAGAGAGAGAGAGAAGAGAGAGAAGGGGAGGGAGAATGCATGAGAGGAGAGAGAGAAAACTCCCTCCTCTCTCTCTCTCTTCTCTCGCTGCTTCTCGCACATGAGTATCGACCTGTCTCGGTCGGAACTCAGTGAAACCTCTCCACCTCTCTCCACACCCCAACCCCCTCTTACCTCCAACCTCCGTCCGAACACACACACACACACGCACATACACATCTCTTCCACATCTTCCGCACGCACACACACACCTATCCCCCTTTTTACGTCCCTCCCAATTTTCCTCCTATCTACTCCCTCCTCTACTTCATACCATTCGGAGGACGCCGCCGGGGCGACGGAATGGATCTGACGAACGGACCCTCGCACTCCGGGAAGAGAGAGAGAGAGATAGAGAGAGAGAGAGGAAAAGAAAGGAAGGGGAAAGGAGGTTGGGGTATAACCGCTGAATACGGCCGTCGTGGCGTGCGACGGAGCCGCAAATCTTCCTGAAAAAAATGTCAAAGCGGGACGGCGTTCACTTCGCATTTCCGAAAGAGGAAGGAGAGAAAGAGAGAGAGAGAGAGAGAGAGAAAGAAAGAAGGAAGTGAGGAAGAGAGAGGTCTACTAGGATGGAAAGAGAGAGAGAGAGGAGGGATAGAGAGATGTTTCGAAGGGTCGGTGGGTGGCGGGAAGAAGTAAGAAATAAAGAAAGGTATGGGAGAACGGCGAAAGAGAAGAGGAGAAGATGGCAAATGATTTGAGAAGAATAAGGGAGATGCCAAAAAAAAGGCAAGGCGTGGGTGTATCTATATAGGTATATATCGACTGTCACGGAAGAGGGAGATAGAGGTGTTTTTAGCGGGAATGGATATTAAGATAAGGAAAGGATAGAATAAGGTTCGGTATGGCGAGGGATAACAGCCACGCGACGACAAGCAACAAAAAAAGAATGATAGGGAAAGGATGAGAAAAAGTCGGGAGGGAAGGGCAGAGTAGAGAGGAAGATAGAAGCGCAAAGAGGACAGAAAAACAAAAAAAATGTGCGTTGCCGAGACTTTGGGAACGGATGGGTATGTTTGGGAAGGTGGAGGAGAATAGGAGAACAACGACGGAGGGAGAAAGAAAGGTGTAGAAGAGAGGTGAAAGAAGAGAAAGGTATTGTCGCGAGAGAAGAGGAAGAAAGGTGTGGAGATGGAGAGAGAGAGAGAAAAAAGACTCCCAACTCTTTCGGATACGTTGCGTGTTGAAGGCGGGAGTAAAAAAATATAAGGCCTGGGGGTGGGGAGGAGGGGGTTGGAAGGGGGGCGGGGCGGAGGCGGATTTGCAAGGAGAACGCGGGGGCGGAGGTCGCCTGCGGGGGCCGAGCCTTATTTCCTCCCCCCCTTGCAAACCACGCCTCCATTTTCCCCCGGTCCCCATTTTCTCCCTTTCCCTTCCACGGGTATAAAAGGAGCAAGAGAAAAAGAGGGGCAGCGGCAGAGAGGGACGACGAGAGGGTGAAGAAATGGCGAGAGAGAGTGAGAGGGTGAATAGGAGAGGATGGTAAGAGAGGAGGACGGATTCAACGGATATGCCGTGACTACACCCGCGTCGTCTCTTTCTCTCTCTCTCTCCAAGATATCCTCTCCGCATGTGTGCTTTAATACCGCTCGATTATGGCGAATTCCTTCTTGTACTCTCGCACATAACTCTTCGATCGACAGTCGGCGATTGAGAGTACGCCTTCGACCACCGGAGACGAAGCATTCATCCGCCTAGAAAAACCCTTCACCGCGTTACCTTCGGCGCAGAGAATTAAAGGGTCAGTTCCGGAAGCCACGTAGGTACTACGTCTTACCCGCAAAACGTATGCATGTGCATTTATTTGCGACTTGGCTGGCATATTTGCATTCTCGGAGGAAAGCTTGAATAAAATTCGCACGGAATCGCCTTGCATCGCCTTCTTTTCCACCAAATGACACGTCTTGGTTGGGAATATTATCTCGGATCGTGATATCGTTCTCGATCGAGTCGAAAAAAAATATTGGGTGAGGAAAGTTTACGAGGAAAATATCCGTTTTAGCTGTCGATGAAATGTAAAATGTAATCCACTAGAGAAACCTTAAATTTGCCTTACTCCATAATTACAAGTATAATATAATAACTACGAGCAAATAATACAACAAACTATATAAAAATTCTACTACATTATTTAAAATAAACGACCAGGTTTCGACATGATGATGACGTAATTAGGTCGAAAACTCGTCGTGTTTTTGATTAATATAGTGGAATTTTTACGTATTTTATTGAAGTATTTGTTCCGAAAGGAGAAACATTCGAAAATGCCTTTAAACGATCTTTAAACCACAAATAAAACTATAATCAGAATCTTTCTCTCGCCTCGAACGAATAAAATCTGAGCACTACGTAGAAGCTTTCGTATTATTTCCCCTAAGAAAGTTTTGTTCGCTCTTAATGAACCAGTCTTTTGGTTCGTGAACAGAAATTTAGTGCAAGAGAACCCCATTCCATAGGGTGTGCAGATGTAACATATGCTTTTGGGAGAAAATGTTACGTTATAGTCGATCCGAAATCGGAAGACTCCTGGCCTCGAAAAAGGGGCGGACACCAGTTAGCAGCAGCCAATAGGAGACTGTTTGTTTGGGAAGGTAGTGGGGAGGAAACCAGTCTCACTCCTGCTCTCGAAGAGATCGCATCGGACTGCGTTGCCGTTTCTACCGCCGTTTCCTTGCTGTGGATCAAAAAGAAGGATGGGAAGTATTTTATTTAGAAACTGCGTAGTATATCAGCTGAGCAAGAGCTGGCAGCGTGCACCGATATCTGCTCTCCCGCACGAAAGTTGAGAGGGGCGATGGAAGGGGAAACGTTCGTGATTGGCTACTTGCTCTAAGTAGGCCAGGAGTCTTCCGATTTCGGATCGACTATAGCATCCGTTTATCATCTAACAAGGCATTTCAACCGGTGCTATCTTTTTTCCTCCGAGAGTCTAATATGATTAAGAGGTGGAAACAAATAACTCCCATTGTTGCGCGGGACGCGTTGAAATCATTCAAAAACAAATGTTGATGATGACGACACCTATTCCTTATGCATGGCATCCATAATGATTGTTGGCTTCGCAATTTTCACTCTCCCTTCTCACCCCCCTCCCCCCAACCGAAGGACTCGGCCCACCAATCACCGGACGAGTTAAATCGTGTTGGTTATTTTTGGCGCTTTGTTTAAACACGTCCTCGCTTAAAAAAGGGCGGGCTGGGAAGAAGATTCGACGCCATTGGCCCAAATTGCTTTAAACCTAAGTCTCTTTTACTCCCTCCCTCGTGAATCCGACATATTTTAGGATGTACGCGGAACTGATTTTTCTTAAGACTGTTTATTTAGGCGATTATGGTTATGAAGGTTTAAAGGCTGTCGGGGGGTTGGGTGTGGTGAGGAGCGAGAGTGAGTGAGAGAATGGAAGGTGGAGCGAGCGTGCTAGTGAATGAGGGTTGATGTTATAGGGGGTGAAAGGGAGGCGAAGACAGCCTGAGAGGAAATGTGGGAGTAGTCGTGATTTTTTCGGGAACGAGAAAACAAACTGTGGCATTGTGTTCGTGGCACATAACACCAATTTACGGTTTCGAGGAATAAAGAAGGAGGCAGCTAGGAGGAAGGGGTTAACGTAGGGGGGGAGGGAGAGGGAAAAGGGTGGGGGGGGGGGAGGGACTTCCTGCGTCGGCGCAGTTTAAACGTGTTAAAAAATAAAGAGGAATGTTTTGCAGAGAGATGGAGAGAATAACGAGAGGAGCAGTGACATCACCGTCCAAAAAGGCCGAGTTGGGGAGGAGGGGGGGGGGGGGAGTGAGGGATGGAGGGGGAAAATGGGAGGTTTATTTTTAATTAACGGGTTGGGGTAATATGTGACGGGTTGGTATAAAAAAATAAGACACTAGAAACCATGCGTGGCTCACTTAAGAAGAACGAAAGGGTTTGAGATTTTATTGTTGGCAGTTCGACGGTAGATGCGAGTTGAGCTGAGAAAGTTGTCTAATAAACCTTTGTAATAAGGTGCTTTCATTAAACTAGCATTTAAAATAGCTCTAATTTCGATAGAATACTGCAAATCTTTGATAATCACATGGGAATGAAAATATAATCGCAGTTATAACTCTTAATATACACAAAAGAAAGATGTAACTTGAAGTAACTGAAGTTTCGAGTTACAAACTTTTGGGTTTGGTTTGCTGTTCCATAAATTGACTGAAAGCTCTTGAATTCCTTGTTGATTTAATTAATGTTTCCCAAAAAATCATTATTGTTACCGTATGATTCATTATTCTTCCTTTTTTAAAAACGTGATTATTTCAATCTATTTACATTTGTTCAACATCCAGTGCTTAATTCACAAGAATATGAAATAACTAGCGAAATAATTATCTGAAAATTTTAACTATTAGAATCTGGCATAAGTTTAAATTTCTGTACCCAATATTTTTACCAATATTAAATAACACAAAACTAAAATTTCAATTATCATTTCCTCTTGTTCCTAAATTGAAATTTAAGATGAATTTATAATTGAATGTGTCAGACACATTTTTTTTCGCTATTTTGGCCTGCACATGATGCTAAACCTTAACTGATTTAAAGGCAGACGGATGTAAAACTATGCGTACGGAAATACTGAAAATAAAACACATCTTTAAAAGAGTGAAAAATGGCAAATTTTTCAGGAAAATATTTCGTCTGATATATATGTTTACCGCAGTTTCATTAGGCGACTCGAGGAACGGGGTATCGCAGAAAATATTCACATTAGACATCGTGTGGCTTAATTTCAGAAGACAGCATTTCCCTACCAATCCGACACTTACGACTTTACTTGAAATGAGTCTTTTGGAAACTTCATCCCGCCAACCAATAAATGCCACGCGAGTGTTTTCCCCTCTCTCTCTCTCTACCTCACTCACTCGTATCCCAACTCACTCCATACTTCCTTCTCTCTTTTTAAGAGACGCGTCCCTTAAATTCGCCCTTAATTCTCCGTCCCTTTCGTTTTAACGGCTCATTTCGCGTAACACGTTTTAAACGCGTCTCTCTCTTCAAAACGACCTTTTCTCAAAAACCCTTAGCGATCCTACCAACTCGCCAGCTTCCCCTTTAAAAAAATAATTTTAAAAAACCCTTGATTTATTTTTAAAGTTTACTCGAACCGACTTGGCGAATTAATCCAATCGACGATGTGAAATGCGTTCCTATTTATTTTTTACAAAACGAGAGAAACCGTGGGACGTTAGCACAAAGGAATCGGGCAGACAAAAAAAAAACGAAATAAGGACAGAGTGAAATAAAGGAGTCTCCGTGGCGACCTACGTTGTCCCGTTCTATTTGAAAAAATAAAATAAAACTCTCCACAAACTCGTGACACAATTTTATTTCTCTTTCTGTCTCTTCCTCTTTCTCTCGCTCAAAAAAAAAAAACGAAAAAGAAGAAAAGAGAGAAAAGCGAGGTGCTCTCCGGGGAAGAAACACGCCCTAACTCGTGCGTGAAACATCCCTCGAGGGATTCAAAGCCGGGTTTACAGCGCGGAGCTCCATCTCTCTCTCTCTCTCTCTCTTTCTCTACCTCTTCCTTTTGTTCCCACAACCATAAACCGCTCGGAACGAAATAACCGACCGGAGAAAACAAATGAAAGAAAAACGAGGAAAACGGAATTGAGGAGGGGTATTTTTGGAGGAGGTAGTGATGGAGTGGAGTGTAGAGTAGGACGAAATGGATGGGTGAAGAGGTGGGAGGATGAAGGGGGCGGAGAGGACGAAGCGAACGAAGTACAAAAAGAAAAGGGCAAGGATAAGTTGGAGTAATAGTAGTAGTAGTGAGGAATGGTCCATTGGACCACCATCCTTATCTCTCCTGGGTAGAGGAGGTGGAAGAAGGGCCCTGCATGCGATGAGAAAGACTTTACGATCGCGAGGAAAAAGGGACCAATCCGAAGAGGGCCCTAAAACACCACGGAAGGAAGAGAGAGGAGAGAGGTTAGCCCCGGAGGCATATCCGCGGTTGATCACCGCCGACCCATTCTCACTCCTCCATCTCACCTCCCTCCCACAATCGGTATGGCAACAACGAGTGCCCCAATCAGGAGATAGTCCGGATTATGGTCCATATGGCGTGCAAGAGGGGGAGAGAGGGGGTTATGGGGGAAAAAAAGAAGAGATAGGGGCGGTCGGATGAGGGAGTAAGGAGGAGTAAGAGGAGGAGGGAAAGATGGGGATTCGCCGGGCGCATGCAATTGTGTGTGTGTGTGTGGCTCTTTTTTTCGTTTTACGGCGCCTCTCGACTCTCCCATCTTGCGGATCGTAGATGGCTCTGTAAGCAAGTCTCCCTCGCTCCCTCTTCCTCTCTCTCTCTCTCTTACTCCATCTTCGACCCTAAAGAGGGAGAGGAAACGGGAGGAGCGCTGCGATAGATGCAGCCGGAGGAAGAGGACGAAGTTGATGCTCGCTCACGGAGTTACTTCTTGATACACGCGACAGAAGGCGTCTCGCAATTGTTTATCGTGGTGGAGGAGGGTAAAAAATGGCTACTACGAGCCACGAAATTTTCTCGACGTTCTCACTGTTTCAGGCTAAATAATCAGAAATTGTAATAAAAATCGTGCTATCAAAGTGCTATCGTAGCCAGTGGCGTAACTATCTTTTCATGGGTCCAGGTGCAAAATTGAGAAAGTGGGCCCCTAGAACATTAATTTATAATTTAAAAAATAACAATTTTATAAAAACGAAACATATTTGCCTTTAGAAATGTTTATAACATTACATAAATACAAAATTACATCAACACATACAATTTTTTAAAACATTAAATTTAACATAAAATTTGTAATATTTATTAGCAAAAATCTCTTTATTAGAATTTTTAAAACAAAACATTTCCATAAAGATGAAAGATTTTGCTTTAACATAAAAATTGTATGATTTTTTTGGAAATACAGCGTTACATTAAAATGTTTTACTTAAATCTTTTAAATATTTTTTCTCGTGACCTTTACATTAGCAAAAACCTGTATAATTTTGAAAGTATCCAATCTTCTTGCTGTTTCTTTCTCGATTGAAAGAACTGCTAATCTATTTAGTCGTTCTTCATATATGGTACTTTGTAAATAACTTTTCATTATTTTCGTGTCGAAAAACTTCGTTCATTGCTATTCCACTTTACTGGCAATGTTGTGAAAAGCATGAATATAGTGCATACGTCTGGAAAACTAGGAGTTATTTCATTGTTATCATTCAGAAGAATGTCTGCCATTTCTTTAATACTTGTAATATTTTAAACACATTTAAGGATTTCATTACATCAACAAATCTGTATCATAAACCCTCCAGGCTGTCTTTTTTAGAAGAAAAACGTCTAGCACATACACGTTTAAGTGATTTTAGAGGTTCCTCAGAATTTGTTTTGTTAATTAAATTCCATCTTATCACAGTGTCACTAAAAATGCATAAACTGAATCAAATACATCAAAAAAGTTGTTTACTTCTTTTGGTTGAATATCCTGTATTCTTTTTTGTACTCTACTGTAGTACACACCACTCATTACAGATGCCCCATGTTAGGATTGCCCACGAAGCTCCTCCAATCCACCTAAAATCTCCTTTAATTTTGAAACAATTATATTCATCAGTCCTTCTGCATAATGATTTTCAACTGCAACGAACCCATAAAGGGTTCGTTAATTCTCAGCGCCGAGGCTTTGTGGTATTCAATGTACTCAATTGTTACTAAACGGACATGATGCTCAACTGATCGATTTTTTATATATCTTGCGTTGTATCAACCAATATAGAAAGAAAACGTTGATTTGCATTCAAAAATGTTTTTTCTAAAACGGCATTTGCTAATATTTCAATTATTTCATTTTGAATTTTTGGCGATAAATACTTTATTTTTCCTTGGGGTGAGTTTAAGAGTTGATCCAACACGTCGTCATACTTTGGTAATAGCTTTATAATTGATAAAAAAAATGTCCTCTGTTTGTTGACTTCTTATCCTCTCGATGACCACGGAATGGCAAGTTCCCCAAAGCTAGTGTGAGCGTAACACTGATTAATCTATCAAGGATTCTTCTCCAGTATGAGACTTCTTGTCTTATTTTGAGATCGATTTAATCAGAGATTGTTTTTCCTTCACGCCACTGACTCAGCACTGCACAGCACTGTTTCTGATCACAAGGTTCTTCATGACGTTGAATTTTTCGAGTCCAATGTTGCCAATCTCTGCTTCCATTTGCCATACTGTTTGGAACTTTCTTAGAGGATAACCAGCATGGTTGACAGCAAACATAATCCTTTATTTTAGAATAACAGCCAATCTCTTCTAATATGAATCCCAATTTGCGTGATTTGACAATAATTATTCTGTTTAAGATCTTTAGGAAACGGTCCTTTTGGTTGATTTGGTCCATATAAAATAATCGTTCGTCTTTCATTTTCACTCATATCTTTAGAGTATAAGTCTTTGAGACATGCAGATTGTAAATGAGTATCATCAGATAATTCAACGCAATTTCTTAACTCATCTAATGTATCCAGTTCCAAAGGGCCTTCGAATTCATTCCTTACAGTTTGTGGAGTATTTGATTTAGATAATATTCTTTCATCGCTGCCCAATCCCTGTCCTTGGCGATTTGAAGTTACTTTTACAAAATGTGTTATTTTCTGACATTTCTTAATTTCTTCTTGTTTTTTGCGTAATTTTCGTTTCGTGGGACTAGTTCCGTTTCGTACGATATTGATTACTCAGGATGACTATCATGTTTACTAAAAATGCGGCCCTAAAAACTTAAACCGGTGCCCAAGTCCTGGCTACGCCACGGAGTGGGTCCCCTCTGCTAAGTGGGCTCGGGTGCATTGCACCCATGCACCCCGGTAGTTACGCCACTGATCGTAGCTAACACGATTCAGAAATTTAATGAGAAAAAAGGCTGTCGTCTTTTTGACCAATGCACCATGCCCATATTCAAAGATTATATAACGAAAATCATGGAAAATTTTCACCTTAAAGCAGGGGTTTCCAACCTGGGGAGCGTGGTGGGCAGGTCAGGGGGGTGCAAAAAGAATTCACATCGTTATGTATTTACTGTCGGTTTAACTATCATAATCGTGAGACCTACAATATGCAGTCGTCGAAATCTAGTTTTCAAGTGGCTAAGGCGTATCATTTGTGTCCATGTTTTTCTTAGAGTGGACATAGTAATTGCAATTGTAAATCCAATTTATACTGTTTATGAACTTTGATTGAACATGCCATATAAGGGGACGCAAGGGCATTTTTCTTGGTTGAAGGGAGGCGCGGCTCGGTAAAGTTTGGAAACCGCTGCCTTAAAGTAATCTTATACACTGAAAATATATTGACTTTATTTCAGCAGAAAAATACGGAATTCCTCTCTCTTTTACTCTGCTTTCTCTAACTAAATTTTATGCCAGTTTAATAATAGGAAAATCTGACGACACACACAATTGATGACATTTGATTAATTGACGTTGGATAACAGAGAATGTGGTAGTTGAGAGTGGTTGACCAGGAAGATAAAAGGGCGAACAGAAACGACATTCTGCGCTTCCATCCCATCCGATATATATCTACTTTCCCACTCGCAAAATACCTCTCCTTGGATATCCCACCCGAGGCTCCCTTTATCTGCTTTGATGCACGCCGAAGAGGAGGAGAGCGTGTCATTTGCACGTCTAGGATGAATAGGCTGGCGTGTTTGCGAGGTAGGATGAAAGTGGTAGAGGGTTAGCCAGGGGAAGGTTGGGAGGCGGCTTTTATATCGAGAGGCAAGAGAAGGTGGGGGACGGCGAGGGACGCGGAACTGAACGAAGGGACGAAATAAGGGGATACGCAGAAAGATTTAGGAAATCCCCTTTATAAAGTCGGAGGGATTTACGGGAGAATATTTTATCAGGGGAGAAATATAGGGAAGGGACTTACGGTAGGAATTGGGGAGATTTTGTGAACTGCCGCGTTATTACCTTCATCCGATGGTTTAAAGAAAAAAATCATACCCTTGCCAAGGTATAACTACATTAACATATTACGCATTATTAAAATTCATTTAGACCCCAATAACTTTATCTGGTAGATATCAATTTAAGAATCTTGAAGATTTTTGATTGGAAAAGATCATTTGGCAAACGATTTCAGAACATCATAGTTTAATATGGCTTCAACATTTATTGACTGATTCCTCAATTTTGAGGTGCGTTTCTTGAAATATAAATCCCTTATTCCGCTGATCCATCTTCCAGCTCGTCTTGTACATATTGTAAAAGCATTACGGTTGCACGCTTCTGGAAGCAATTTTGAACGAGATTTTCACATAAGAATAAAATGATGTACTCCATCACTCAACCGGAGCAGCCACTTTGCTAGAAACAAAAATTACCTTATTGCTCTAACTCGTTAAATATTTGCCTTAAAAGTTTCTATTGACGTTGTAGATCAGAACAAAATAATTTCTGGCCATTATTTGATAACACTCGCAAAGATATGCTGCAGCAAAAATGTAAGATATAATCACATTTTCTGTGACTGAAGAAGTATACTGAAATTTTGTTGGATTAAATTTTAATATCGATTGAATTGATTCGATTATTCTAAATTAAAATGAAAAACAATTTTCCACATTCCTTTATGTTTGTATCTTGATTGTAAACAGTTTCAAAATCATACATTACCATCGCTTATGGGTGTACTACATTTCAGCTCATTTTTTCACAGAGAAATGCCCGCAAAATGAGTCGCAGAGAGAATCATAACTATCAATGTCATTAAAAGTATAATTGAAATTATTACGAATAATTCCAGTGAACACGCCTAACTTATAATACTCACACAGAGTGCATCAATCATGCTTCCTCTCCTGATGGATAATTCCTAAAGAAATAATATAATGTGGGCTTTGAACCGTATTTGTGGGCAGAAATATGGAGAAATCTCGACTAATATATTGAAATCAAATCGATCGAGTCAATGCGCACGCATTTCTGGAATTTTCTTTTTCCTCTTTCGCGTTTTTAAACCGTGTCACATTTTGGAAATCCGTATTGGAGGAGAAATGAAAGTGTTATCGTAATGATACATACTGATGAAAGGCTCGACCATAAATGAAGTATAGCTTTGCTTTGCTGAACAAATGAAAAAGTTCTCTAGATAGTTAAAAGCTACTGAAGCAACCGCAAGCCTCTTACGAGAGTTATACAGAACGTTATAAAATACGATAATTTACCCCTGCCTTTCTAAATGATTGGTAATAAACTCAATTTGAAAGTCATTCACAACGCGGTGAAACTAAACTGAATGATACGTATATCCTAACGTACGTATATAACTCACACCGCCAAATTATGTGATCGAGAGTTCTTAATTGTTACCAGGCATATGTATATACAAAACTTAAAAGTTGAAGCTCGCGATAAATTGCTTAAGATTCGGAAACTTTAACAATCTCTCGTGTTTATGCATCCAAATCTTTATCCCGTATCTAACAGGCGATAAAACAAAATATGAACGCGTTGCTAATACTCCGTCGTCGAATTAACAACACCGCCGATGAGATAAATATTTTTAAAACATACATGGATCGAATTATACGCTGTACTCCGGCAATAAACTGGATCGCCTACCCACTGGATGCCTCTGACATGATGCAAGAATGATGGGAACACGATATCCAAACTGCTTCCACCGAGTCCAACGTTACCGAAAAGCAAATCCACCTCCAAGAAGAGAGGGAGAGGGAGAAGAAGGGATGGAAAGATGGACGGGACCGAGAAACGGAAGGATAGGGAAAGGAAAGAGAAAGAAAAAATAGACTGCAAATATGCCACGCCCTTTCCCGCCCAAGAATTCAACCTTCTCAAACCCTCTTTTTCCTCCCCCTCTCCTCTCATCTCCTCTCTCCTTCCCATTCCCTAAAATACTTTCACCTCGTCCGCACTTCTGCCCGTAACCCATTGAACTAACCCCTTCTCGTTCTCTCCTCTCCGAAAAATACTTTTTTTTTGGCATTTGTAGGCTCGCTTCCTTCGACTCGGTCCATCCGAAAACTTCCTCTCTCTCTCTCTGTCCTCTCTCCCTCTGGCTCTCTTCCTCACTCTCCCTCTCACTCTCTCTCTCTCCTCCCATTTAGGATACTCCTCCGGCCAACGGAAACCCCTCCCCCATGACTTCGTCCAGCTCCTATGCTCCCATTCCTGTTTGTTTTACAATCCCCCTCCTGTGTACTCAGCCATCGGCTCTCATACATTCGCGACAAGGTGGCCCTGAGGGAGGGAGGGGGAAAGAGGAGAGGAAAAGGAGGAAGGAGCATCAAAATACGGGAAGGGCGAAAGGAGAAGAGGGGCGAAAGTAGAAAAGTAGGCGGGAGGGAACGAAAGAGGGATAGGGCGAAAATTCTGATGCACGCGTGGAATAAAGAAAGTGAAGGGGGATAAAAAAAACGACGCAAGAAAAAGGAACGAGACTGAATAAAATTAGGAAAATGGTGCTTCAAGGTAGAATAAAAATGGGTATAAACATGGATCTTAAAAAGAAATGACAATATAAAAAATATATGATGGTTTCAGAGACAATGATAATGCAAACAGATTGAAGTCGAGGCAATACGTAAAGTTTTATAGAAGAGGGATGGAAAGAGATGTTAGAGATGATATAGAAATAAAATGAAACGTTGAAACAGGAGTAAAATGGTCGAAAGAGGGATTTGAAGAATTGACAAAAGCAGAAATTAGAGAAAAGTTCAAATTATGAAATAAAACTATTAACGGAATAGCAGCCTCACGAAAATAAAATTGGAATTGTCAAGTTACTGAATGGTAAATGTAATCCTTTCCAAGTATCTTAGGAAATGATGACTCTCAATAGGTTTAATTTTCCAAAATAATTAAATAAAACAGTTGGTGGTATTTGCACATTAATTATGAGTAAACATTTGAAAGAATTCAATTAAAAATACTCCTCAAACAAAAGGAATTTCATCTGGATCTAACGTGAGAGATACGGGCAGAAAACAAAATGTCCGCCACTGATAAAGCCGTCGGAAATATGCATTCTGAGGGCCACTGGATACGAACTGCTCTCAAATTAACTCCATCATACACGCATACGGACATGAAAAGAAATTATGACTCAATTAAGCACTCTCTCTCTCTCTGAGCGGAGGAGAATTAGCCTGTAGATTATCTTGTCGCTGGAAAGGCGTTAATAGCTTCACAATTCATCGAAATTACAAGCCCACGAACATACGCGGGTATTCAGTCATACCGCTGGCGCTGATGAGATGGACGCCAAAAGTTTTTTTTATTAAGTGCTGACAGGGATAATATAGGGAGAGAGGCAATTTGACCCGTGACCTATTGCGATGGCTTTAATGACGAATTTGGGGAAGTGAAAAGAGGGGAGAAAGGAGGGCGAGAGGTGGATTTCGAGAGAGATGATTTGAGATAACTCGAAGGGATGGCTGCGTAATGACACGTACCATTGAAATCTTCATGCATAACTGGAGGTGCGGAATGGATGGGGAGGGTGAAACTGAGGGCGGTAATGGAAGTCTGTAAAGGTCGGACGCAGGAGGGGCCGCTCTCTCGGATAGTGAATGAAAGAAAGGGAGGATATATCATGCATGCGTTTAAACTCACTGCATTCGAGGCGGCGATATCAAAGATGGGAAAGTAAAGTAGCTGATGGGGTGCGGGACGGGGATTAAGCAGGGGATGGGAGGGTTTATTGAGGGAACTAAGAGTTGTCCATGTCGTAAAGACAAGATGTCCCACAGTGCCATTATGTCACCATATTTGTTTATGGACTGGATTCTATTCCTCTCGTTCTACTCCTCCATCGCCCATTCTCTCTCTCTCTCTCTTTTTCCTTCTCCCGGCACAACAAAATGGCCCGCCAAGCCGACATTTCCCCTCGTCTCTTAAAGCGTTCGTGGTGTTATTATTATTAAGCACATTGTTACAAGTTGGCCAGGTGGCGAGGCAATTGAAATCGCCGAATATGAAGCTGGAGTTAGTTAACACATGCACTCATCGGAAGTGCTGTTATCTTATAAATTAAATATAGAATTCCAAAATAAGAAGATCTTGAGAATATGTTTTTTAATCGAACGAAAATGACAACGATTTTCAATTCTATACGAATATAGGGTGGATAACATCACAGAGTAGTAGTAGTAATTAGGTGTTTATAGGTGCGTCGACAGCGATGGTCATTTTGCACCGGAGAAGTCCGTTTTGACCTTCATAGATAAGTTAAGATAAATAAGTTAAAATAAATAAGTTAAAATAAATAAGTTAAAATAAATAAGTTAAAATAAATAAGTTAAAATAAATAATCTGAAATAAATAAGTTAAATAAATAATGATAAAAGTAATTAAACAATCATGTAAAAACCATAACCGAGTTTTATAATAACTTCATACCATTGGTTTTAATATCGGGATGCGAAGCGGCTATGTAGAGCAAACAAAAAAAACTATTTTTCAAACAGTTTTGTTCACAGAAGCCCGTATAATCATAAAAGTAAAGAGTAACGTTTAAACTATAAATTGAAAAAGAACATTTTTGTTTGATAGAACTCAGGTACATCTCTATTTAGATTTTTTAAATATCATCATCTCGAATTCATGGACTAAAAATATCGAATTGTACGTTGTTATTTAATCGATAGCAACAAAACTTCAATAAAATTTGAGAAAATATGCCAGGGATGGCAAATGATTTTTGTGTCGTGTGCCAAGAAAGTAACTTGAATAATCAGAATTTTTTCCGCGCCTCACTAGGTTACTCCTTTAAGAAACTTCGTATTTTACACAGAAATTACAAGCATACGCGTGCCACGTATTTGCCATATCTGATATATGCCATAATAATGTGAAGAACGAAGAAGAAAGCTAGGGGTTAAAATGCTTTCGGCCTAATAATGGTAAAACCTCATCATGGCCGTGTTATATACCTACAGTAAAATCCCGCTATACGCTGTTTCGCGAATACGTCGCCAATCAATTAAGGAACATGTTTCGTTATAAGTTGTGTCGCTTCGCATATACGTCGTTTGTGAAATACTAAAAGCAAAATTTCAGAAATTCCAATTGAAGTGCATAAATTATAACTATAACAATAAAAACACTCTATTCAGCTTTCAATTTTACGTTTATTATTATTTATATGAATTAATTTAATTTCATGTGTTATCAATTCGTGTAAAATCATACTCAGAATAAACATTTGCTGGCCATGTGTTTGGGAGATCACGATGGGTTAGGGGGTTCACAAGATAAACAGGGATAAAAGGGACTGTCCCAATTTTAATGACGATGTGTAAAAACCTATTTCTGAGCTTTGTGAACAGTTGTGCCTAACATTTTGTGTTTACGTTTGCGTTTATATCTCATGAGATACTGGATATACTTTGGATTGCGAAATCTGCTTGAAAAGTACTCTAAAGTGCGTATCAGTGTACGTGCAAGTAAAGAAACAATTTATGTGCTCCATCACACAGACCAGCCGTTCCCAAACTACGGTACGCGTAAAGCTTTTGCCAGTGGTACGCGAGCAGAGTGAAAAGCAGCAGAATACCTGCTTCGTATAGGAAGAAGCGGGGACAGATCAATTGTGGTAGGTGAGTTTGGTGCCACATTCACTACTACATTCACTACATTCAAACTTACTAGTACTATGCGGTACGAGGAAATTTTGTCATGTTTTTCGTGGTACGCGAAAAAAAAAAGTTTGGGACAATTATTTTCGGTGATTTCTGAATTTATTATTGCAATCGGTTACTCGCTGTTACGATTAAATTATTAAACCCTTGTAACAATGAGTGGTAAACACATAGTGGTAACATAGTATGTCCAATCTACTGTATTGATATGTATTATTTGGGAAACAAATGTCACAAAATATCCGCCAGGAATGTAACCTCTAACTTTTATCATAGTTCTTATGGTAATCTTTGTTTCGCTATACGTTGTTTCGTTATAAGTCGCATTTTTCAGGAACGCATCTCCGACGTATAGCGGGGTATCACTGTATATTATTTATGATATTATAGCCGAAAAGCAAGATTAATTGAATAGACATATTATGTTACTTGAGACTTCCTCCATCCCATATTCCGCAGCAATGAGTGATTCTAATAAACGAATTACAGATACGGATACGCCATACACTGGAACAGTGGCAGTCATATCTCCTATATATTTATGAAAGTTTGTTTGTTTATTTGTGCATCTATACATTTCCACACCGTTAAAGCTAGAGTAATCACTTTCAACAGATACTTTCTTCACAAATAGGAAGGCCGGAGGCGACTTTTTAATCCCAAATGTTTTATATTAATTGTACAAAAAGCAAAATAACTTTGTATTCTAATGCATCGCCATCTAGAGATGGGTCAGAAAGAAGGGAGCAGTTCTTTTCGAACTGTTTTGATGCCTAAACTGTTCAATAAAATAACTGTTCTCATAAACTTCCTGTTCTCAAAGAACAGATAAATCTACATCTTATACACAGTGAGAAAGATGGGAAACGACTACTTCCTTATCCGTAATTGGACGGCGGGAACTGATTAAACTACGCGTATTTTCCCAAGTCCTACTATTGATTTGAAACAAATTTGGTACGAAATAATTCATACGTGGTTTCTGTTTCTCTCTGCCCGTTTTATTCAAAACGGCGGCCGAGTGAATTTTTAAATACCATGTATCATCTAGAATTCCGATCGGATTTGAACCAAATTTCCCCGGGCAACGCCGGGTATTTCTGCTAGTTATGTATAAAAATTAGAATGCTTTAAGTTATAAAGACCTTTAATAAATTACTGCTACATATAGTATAGACAGGGCCGGCCAAAGGAGGAATGCGGCGGATACGGGGCATCTGAGCCCCCTAATAATGGGCCCCCCAGAAGTTCTCAATTATTCAAGTATCGAGGGTAAATTTGCAAAATCCTTTTACTAAAAATCACTTGAAAACTGATTTCCAATAAAGAAACACTCCGTAACAGCTACAATATTCGTTCGTTATTAGTATAAATGATAATATTGTGGGGTCGACATTGATATTCGCATCCGGCCCCCCTTCAATACTTGGCCGACTCTGAGCAGGGTCGGACTGGGAGCAAAAATCGGCCCGGGTAAATACTCGGATATCGGCCCACATAACAACTAAAATAATGTTGCGGCCCCCCTAGGAGGCCACGGCCCATAGTTTGAGAAACACTACTTTAGAATACGGAAAAGCAACAGCTCCTGGCCAAGGCATCAACCACTCAAACAGCCCCGGCCCAGGAGCAGCATCGGCCCACCGGGACTTTGCCCGGTGTCCCGGCGGCCCAATCCGCCCCTGACTCTGAGTATAGATAGATGTTTTAGCATCATGCCTACTAGCAATTACTACTAAATTTATTCAGAGCAGATGTGATTTTGACCGGGTGACGTACGAATTGCCTCGGACATTCTCAGTTTCATATTTTACTGTTCACGACAGAAAACAAACTAAACTGCATTATAAGCCTCCATCAGAAAAATATTAACAGGAAAGCAGTGACCATTCTTCAAGACCCGAAAATAAGGAAGCGTGAATAAAAAAGATGCCTTCAAACCGTGGAGTGCTATTGCGAGAGGCATCCCATTTCTCAGATACTGTAGTCACAGAAATAGGGGAGATGTGTGGGAAATGGACCCCTATGGAATAGTCGAAAGGATAAAAAAAAGGAAGAAAGCAGAAAGAAAGGGCGAGGCGTAGAGATGAGATGAGAGAAAGGAGGAAAGAGGGAGGAGACTAGGGCGTAAGTCTTCGCGTTTTTGTTTTTTCTTGCCTTTATGTTCCGAAGAGGGCGACGAGCAGCGCCTCTGGTGTGGGGGCGGCGAAGGGTGTCTCCAGACGCCGCCGTCAAAAAGGATATTGAGAGAGAGAGAGGGAGGGAGTCGGGGATTGAAGAGGCACTAAATGCGAAGGCAAAGAAACGCGGGAGGAGGAGGTAGAGGAAGGAGTATGAAAGAGGAGGTGGGAGGGAGAGGACCCTCAGCGGAGGAATTGACAAACAACGCGGGGAGGGCAACACCAACTGAAGAGGGTCTTGGCGGTGCCAGTCGAGATCTGAAAGGATGGAGATGTTGGATTTGCCTTACAGGTAGAAGTGGAGGTCTTCGTGGGTGGGATGTGAACGACTGGGAGGGAAACCTTCGATATAACGACTTCGGAATAAATAATTCAGATATTTCTCTAACATAATTGAACCGTGCTAGTTTCGGTTAAGATGTCTGGTAGCAAATTAATTTTTAAAATAGTTCGTGAAGCCGGGTTTTATCAAGTAAATATTTTATGAAATCTATATTTTTAGTATGGCGATCCCCAATCAGATGCAAAAATTAATTGGTCTTCCTTTAATTTCGAAGCAAACAATGGATTTTTTCTACCGCTGAAAATAAGTCCATTCCTAACGACTAGTACGTAACAGTTAATAATGTGGATAGCTTTCCTGATAAATCATCGCTTTAAAGTCAGCAGATTCTTCCCCTATTACAAAAATATACTGCAATCAGTCAACTTAACCTCATTGAATATAGTACGGATGTAAGTTAATTTTCATTCCAACTGCTGCTATTTTCTAAGGAATTTCAGTTTTATTAAGCATACTTGTTATTATAAAAAGAATGCGATGATACTGATCTAGGGAGTAATACTTGGGATACTTTCGGTCGCTACGCCTAACACCAATTCAATGATGTGCCTCGCTGATATTTTCCACATTTGATGGGCATCAAAAAACCTTCACTTGCTCCCATAAAACTGTTCATTAAAACAGACTGCATTTTATCAACAACGTTGCTTCCCTGAGTGGTCATCGATCGCTTGGTCTAAAAAAAAGTATCAACTAAGTGCGAATATCCACATCTTTGCAGCTGAAATGCTCATCCGGTTTACTAAACCGTTTTAATACAATGGGAGTTAAGTTTGTGTTCTATTCTATGCAAACCCTAATTTCAATTCTACAATTAATTTTTGAATCAAATTACATTCGTGGACTCACCTAACGTAGTCCCTTTTGCAGTAGGTCTTTCCATCCCTCACGAAGCACGTGCAGTTCTCGTCTAGGAATTGGTGGCACTCCGCACACTTAAGGCAGGCGGCGTGCCACTCCAGGTCGGGGGCGACTCGGAGGATGTACTGGTCGTGAATCTGCGCGCCACAGCCAACGCACAGACTCAGCCGCCGCTTCTCTGCGGGAGAGAAAAAATGGACGGAATTATTAGGAGAGTAAAGAGACTACAAGAAATGATCGGCATCATATGGTCAATAAATCGGCAAATCGAAAGTTTTCTGTACTTCGTGAAATCACCCGAAGAAATATTTTTGAAGAAAATTAGTTGGTTTCATGCTACTTGTAGCCTCTATATGGTGAGATCAAGGTGGTTGAGTTTTCGCCATTGAATTGCACATCTAAAATTAAGAAGAGAAATACCTAATAATTAACTATGACTAAAAACTTAAAATTAGAGTTTTTTACTGTAATGTTACGTTCAACCAGCTGGAATTTATGAATATCACTGTAAATTTAAAAATTCCTTTCCATTTTGACGTAATTTTAAGTAGGTATATCGATGAATATTTTTCTTTCTACCCGAAGTGGTTTCAGCATAAATGTGACGAAAAAGGGGTATGGAGCGACCGCAAGATACCAAATCTACGACCCTCATAGACCCGAAAAGATTCCGAGAAGAAAAAAACTCCTTCGCGAAACTCGGCGAAAAAAATTTCGCTGGCCCAAATGATCATCCGATAGAAGATAGACGCCGAAAAAAACCCGCCCTTATCTTCCATTTGACATACATCGGCTCCTGTGATCCGAGGTCGAGATTTCTCACCGCTTTTTATACCAAACTCTCGATCGAAAAACGAAAAAAAAAACGACAACGATAACCGGCGAATTTCGGCGCCGGACGAAATACGCCGGCGATCGCAAGACGGAAATAACACGTACGTGTATCCTGCGGAGCGATCGCGATTGGTGGCTGCCAAGGCGAACCCGAAGAAGGGTGCATTTGCAGAGAGACGGACGTCAACCGAGTGTTATTCGTGTAGGAAAGGACTCCGCACGTGTGCTCCATTCATCAGCCCCGCTGCCATTGACGGAGGAGTCAGAAGAAGAGGTTCCGCGGCCGGAGAGAGAGTGAGAGAGAAGAGAACAGCGGAGGCGGACGAGCGAAGACCGACGCCTCCCTATCGCTAGAGATCAGATCTCTTTATTCTTCGTCGCAATCGCCAGAGACAAAGAAAAAGGGCGGAACTTTGATTCTCTGATTTTTCGAGTGTTCTCTCTCTTGAGAACGACGTAAACACATTTTCGATAGATACCGCCGTCGGACGATAAAAAAAAACGAAAGAGGGGGAAATAGAGGCGACCGGAGAAGGACGCGGAAGACAAAAGAGACCGCCGAACATTAATTGCATCAGATACATATCTGAAGATTGAATTAGCTCCACGAGTGGGTTTAGAATTATCTCCATCGCTCCGAGTAGGGAAAAGGTGATATCCCGGGCGATATCTCACCGGCTTTGAAAATGAAAAGCGATAAGGGAGAGTCGTCGCTCTGGTAATTCCGTCGCTGCGTCGCTCGCCACGCCCTCTAGCGCTCGCCTTCGTCGTTTCGTCGTTGGGGTGGTCAAACGACGCCGCGGTCGCCGAGGAGGGCGGAGGCGTCTTCCCATTGTGGGATGCGGGGCTCGAACGGGGTGGCAAAATTTATGTCGTGCGTGCGAAACTTGCGAATGCAATATAAGGGACGAGAGAATTCAAGTTAGGATATAAATAAAAAGAGAATTATCGCAGAGACCATAATCGATCGTCCACATAGTTTTGCGAGATCGCCCAGTTTCGAATACAGCGATACACTAAAGAGCATTGAATCTTCACCGACTCCGATTTAGAAAAATCGGATTAAGAATAGTCTGAAGAAGGCTATATTAATTTCTTCCACTATTCGGACTCGTAAAATAGATCTTTTATCATTCGAACATATTTTGTTTCCCTGTGATAAAAGAGAATAGCAAAAAAATTTTCTATTTTTTTAGAAAGATAATTGCTATCAGCATATCTAATTTCCATGTCATAACAGTTTCGAAAACACTCGAATTATATCAGTGGTTTGTGAGAGCGGGAGTTCTGGTTTTCCTTAAGGAACTCATAACACCTGCTTTCGCTTACGTGTCCAATTTGTTAAAGATTATACGCGGATTAGAGATTATTATTCACTTTTCTAACAAATCTGTGTGAAAGCGATAGCGCTTAAACGTTAATAGTTACTTCCACGCGACGAAAAATCTTTCTATGAACATCCCCCAGAAAAAAAAATCGGCGAAAAGATCACTTCGTTCATACTTTTTCTTACGTGAGCAGTAAATTGCTATTCGCGTGACATTCGGTTATTCACACGCTTAATTGGAGACAAGGTTTTTGTTTTAACGCCAGAGTTGAGACATTTTGAGCCCTATTACGGACCCGTTGCGATTCTTACCGCGAAAAAAAAAAACATATATCCCAAACTTTTACGAGGAGAGAGATTCGCGAACCTCCCTCTAATTGTCAAATTTTCAACTTAGCGACGCCGGTGCATCGCGCATCGCCTTTTCACGTTCCCGCTTCCCAGAAACAGGAGCGCGGTCGCTCCGCCGCGACGAAAACCAATCTCCGTCTTTCAATTAGCGAGACACGAAACGCTAAAAAAAAAACACCGGATGTGTAATTTTAGACGGATATTTAAATATCTTTTTTCCAGCGTTCCCTATTCATCTACGAGATACTGAATGGAGCGCAAATTGCAAAAAATATGCTACGCCCGCCAGTAACGGAATAGTCCGCCTCGCCTTGGAGGATGAATGGAGAAGAGAGAGAGAGAGAGAGGGAGAGACGGAGAGAGCAGGACGGTCAACGCACAAAGGACTCTCCTGTCTTCGGGGGGAGGCCGGTGCGGGAGGCGCGAGCACATCCTCCATAACACGAGAGGCGTGCCTATGGTTACCGGGGGACACGCGTTCTCAGCCGAGATCCCCATTCGGTTGCAGAAAGACACGACTAAATACGGAGAAGGGAAGGTGCCATTACGCAGGAGAGACAGAAATTTAGATACTTATATATAATCGACTAAATTGAGGAATAAAGGAATTCTGCAAGACTGCAAGGTAACGTAGACCGTTAACGGAAACTTCTCCGAAAAAAAAGAAATGACTACACATGCGCAACTTCCTGAGAGAGCATCAGATATTGAATTATGAGTAGCCTTTTTCACATTTCCACACTTAAACAAAAATTTTAACAACCCTTATACCAGATTCTGTTTACGGGTTGCACCTATCGCGTATGTATCCAAAGTTATTCAAGTTTAAATGTGCACAAGAAATTTATCAAGACACTACATATTCACATGCCTTAAATGCAGAAGTATTTTGGATAGTGGCATCTGAATAGTGTGAGAAACACTGCGGTGGACATATATTATTTATGTAGATATAACATCATGCATGCACATTTATTCAACCTTAACATACACCAGTAACTATTATTTCAACCTTATGGGGAATTGCAAAACAACTCACGAAAAACCCAAATCGAGAGGATATGATTTTTTTTAAACGGAAAACGGGGGAAAAAATATATATTGAAGTTTTGGAAGTCCGACTCACCCAAAATTCAACTCCATACCCGCTCATTGACATAAATCCATGGTCAAAAATATTTAAAAAACAGTTATAAGACCCAAAAAAAAAAGACAAAGAAAAACAAACATGGGAAAGAGACACGTTACGTGGCAAAGAACTTAAGAATGACCAGCATTGGTCATTCTTAGTGAAAAACAGTCCCCCTCTCTTTCTCTCTCTCTCTCTCTCTCTCGCATACATAGAAGCCTAGGAGGGAAATGGGAGAGAATGGAGTATATATTCTGTGGGGTGAATGGGTGGATGTGTGCGTGCGCGTTCGAAAAAAAGGAGGAGGCGGAGAAAAGGGAGAGGAATGACCGTGGGTGGGAAGCAGAAGTCGTCGCCGTACACTTTATGTGTGCGCTCTGAGTTAGCGCGCGGTAGCTTCCGATGTGACCGCTCCCGCTGCCTCGTTTGTTTTTCGGGAAGACTCCTTTCTGGTAGTTCTTAAAGAGTAGAGAGAGAGAGAAAGAAAAGTCGGAGGCGGATGCGGGGGAGGATTTAGTGTGGAAGCGGTGACACCGTGCGTCACGGCTCTTTATCTCTCTCTTCCTCTTCCCTGTTTTTCTCTCTCTCTCTCTCTTCTATTTTCTTCCCTTTGGCCCGGTGAAATTAAGAGAATCCGAGAAAGATAGAGAGAAAGAGATAATTAAATGGAATGGAACAGGTCGTAAGGACGGTAGAAATATCGTTTCTTTTGAAATAGAGAAATGAATAAGGCGTAGAGGAGGAGAAAGGAGGGCAGAGATAAAAATGGGAGGAATCGCGTGGGAGGAAAACGATATGTGCGCACGCATTGGAAAACCTGGAATAAATTCGTGGAGTAGAAAAGAAGATAGGGAACAAGAGCAAGTGGCGGTGTTATACTGTCGAGGAAGTTGGAACTAAGAGAAAATTTAAAAGAATTTAAACATGGAACCAAAAGAGAAGACGTTCCATTTTCTATAGCTAGTAAACACGTTAAATATATTTTATTGCATTTTCTTCTTCGTAAATCTAAGGCGGTAATTTTCCCGCAGATTACTTGTAAAATTTGCTCCTACAAAATATCCGAATATATCGCTCTTGAAAATAAAGTCGAAATATTGTTACTATACTATAAATTTCAATTTCTTTATGTAATTTAATATTCGTAGCAAAAAATTCAGAATAGGTCGGGCACATCGTATTCAGCAGCAACCCCTAATTTGGGAAAACAATCTACAACAAGTTTAACCGTTTTGAAGGCGTTGACCCGAGGAATAATTTTACTACTTCAAGTTCAAGCCGGTACATGTTTGTAAATTTTAAAGAAAGAATTGAAACTTCATTTTCCCATCGGACGCACATTATTCGTGAGCGATTAGACCTAATAATCTCCTTGGCTCGTCTTTTTGAAACCTAAAATGATTGAGGGCATGCTGAAATTGAATGACAGACAATAACGAGACAATAGTAATACTGTAATTGCTATAACCTGAGGATAACGTATCACGCCGAAAACATGCTCGTGAGTGTATAATAAAATAGTGGAAAATTTACAGTGTGAAATTTATTTCGGATCATCGGAATATTCCATAAATTTGTGCCTTAAACTCTTAAAAACGCACAAGAAATGGCGAATATAAGGTAAAATGCAAATGCCAAGGAGCTCAAAGACGAACGACCAGGGTGAGGAAAATTAAAATGAGATGAATAGGCCGAGAAAAAGAGGACGGCAAAGAATAGCGGAGAAACGAACGAAGGAAACAGAAAGAAGAGGAAGCGGAGAGTAAGCGACGTGATCCGCGGAGTGAGGAGGGAAGAAAGAGGTACGTCGATTCCTCTGACGGTATATCTTAGCTGTGTGCGGAGCATTCCTCTTTGGCCCCATCGAGAGGGCGCGCTTTCCGTTCGGTCGCAAAGGGGAACGAGGTCCGGCGGTGCAAGACAGACAGACAGAGAGAGAGAGAGAGAGAGAGACAGAAAGAGGGTGTGCGGACTCGAGATATTTCCGTCGCTCCTTTTCCCAAACGAGATCGCTTTAAATCCCGCGAGAGGGCCACCTGTCGCCAGGGAATCCCGAGACGAACGCGCGACGCATTCTAGCCGCAAAGAGAAAGGGAGAGAAAAGAGGGAGAGGTGGAAAATAATTTTCTCGGGGGGAAGCCGAAACAAAGGTGATCGCGAAGGAGAAAGGAGAGCTATCGGACCTTTCTTTCCCCGACTTGTCCACCTCCCACCGAAGAAATAACATCCCCGGCGTAATAAATCGCCCATCAATTACGCGGTTCTTTTTAAACCCAACCCTCGATGTTTTTTATTGACATGAGCCGCCAAAAGAAAGTGTTTATCTCCGGGCGGGAGATTTAGACATCCCGGGAGGAATTCCTCGGCGATAAAAACGGATTTGTTGCGGATTCCAGGCGAGCTGTTTTTTAAAAAACGCGTCCGGGGTTAAAATAAGAACGTCGAGAACGTCTCACAAATACCGTCGGAATTGCCGCGGAACGAAATTATACGTCGTCGTCGCGACGGAGCTGTTTTTTTTTTATATTGTCAATTAAAGATTCTGGTATTTGGCATACACATTATAAAGGTGAATCTTTAAGACACATATCATATTTGAATATAATCGATTTTGTTTAACGTGTGCACTGAAATGCGCATGCGACAAATTAAAAAAATCAAGAAAATAAACACCCAATGATACGTGATCGTGTCGACTTCCTATGCACGATGTAGCGTATGGAAACCCTCCAAATATTATTAAACACATCAAAATCAGGATTTGTGCGCAACGTGTGTTTTGATAACTTTTCGTTTCGATGAATAGGAAACGAATTTTCTCCAAATGAATGTTACGTTTCTTTGCGAGTGTTAATCTCAACCGATCAAGAAATAAAGATGCTATTAAAGAAGAGAATCGATTCTTTTTTTTTTTAGCGAGAGACCGCCGTCTCCAAAAAAAAAACTCGTTATTCCGCCATTTGGCCACAACATTTGTTTAGTTTCATATTTCCTCGCTCATTATTCACTTTTTTTATTTCGGATGCCTTGTCAAGCCGCGGCAACACGAAATTCTCGAGGGGCCTTTAAAATATTTTCGAAAAGGTCTCCGTTTTCTTTTTTTTAAGCAGACTTTTTCTCTTGGTCGAACGGCCAGCTGTGGCTTGCGCGTCAACCCCTTGCGACTCTTCCACCCTACGACCCTGCTCATCGCCAAATCATAGCGTCCAAAAACTTCATTTATGTCCCCCGACGAATGGGGAGGGAGCGGAGGAAGAAGAGGAGAGCCGTAAATTGCGAGAAGAGCGGCGGAGATAGAGGATGGAGAAAGAGAGGAACGAAGGGGTTTGGGTTGGAAGAGAGGTCGAATCCCGCGGTTATTTATCGAGATAGGAATACTAGTCCGAGGGTGGGTGGAGGAGGAGACTCGAATTGTTTGAGGCTTTAAGCATTATTACGACTCCCCCTCGGATATCCTCCCCACGTCTTCTTTCCACGCTTGGCCCTCGCCCAGAGAGAGAGAGATAGAGGGAGTGAGTAGACGCATAATTAAGGGGCACTTGGGACTCCCTCATCCCATCTTTCTCTCTCTCTCTCTTTCTCTTCTCTTCCATTCGCATTGACTCTCGTTATCTCCGAGCCCTCGGGGGTTGGAGAAGGCGGGACGCTGTTTTATGAGGGGGAATGTCCGGGAATAAGTGCGGATTGGAGGGAAGGAAAGGGGAGAGAAGAGTTAAGAGGAGGATTGTAGATTAGAAGGGAGCGTGGAAGGAGGGGTCGAACGTGTGGATGAAATGAGGTGTATCCGAGCGGGTTATACCGAATGGCTGTAAAAATTGAGATGACTCGAGATTCGCTAGCGTGGAGGGTATATTCGGTCGCCAGCCTCCCGGCAACTGCGTGAACTCCTGAAGTAAACGTTGGCCCAAGTGGAAATGCAGCGTTCCAGCAATGAGGCAAGTCGACTTTTTTTGGCACTCCTTTCGGTGTGAAACTATATTAACTCTATACTTACTAAATATTTTAAGATAAAATAACCAAAAACGAAACGAAAATTTCTAGAAATAAATATCAATTTCATCTCATGACTACAGCCTTAGGTTACGGGTAGATAGGTCATGCCTATAGCAAAAGAGTAAAAATGGTTAGAGAAACCAGTCGTGCATATGCCACAAATATAGTCATTCAATTAGAATCTATTATTTACGTTGCTGGTAAATTGCGTAAATAAATCTACCTATCAATAGAATTATGTTGACATAGTCTTGAACAAAGAGTCACGATTAAAATAATTATTACACACCTAAAACATTCCTTCGTCGTCGAAAAGAATGCGCGACTCGAGATCGCGAAACAAATTAATGCATAAGCTATTAAACATTTTTCATTCCAGACAAATTATCTTTATTGATCTCATCACTCCGCCGTTCCGAATAGTTTATGCTTGTTAGAAAATGGTCGGCGAAAATATGCAAACAAGCAAGGCACTCTCGTTTCTCTCTCTCTCTCTCCCTCGCACTCTACCTGCGTTTTTCTTTAGTCGAGCTGCTCGCCTTAAAAACAATAAGCTCGCAAATTGTGAGCGTAATTACCCTCTTACATCCTAGGGTTATTTATAAAGGAGACGGCAGGGAAAAAGGCTCAACCGATGTAATTGCCGTGCTGATGCCGAGGAACAAACAATGGAGTAGGATATGTCACCTCGAACCACTTACAATTAACGCGGCTAACCGGTTATGAAATCATGCTGCCGTGAGACTCACATCCGTCAGGACCCGGTTTATCTTTAACCCCGCGAAATCTACGAGAAGCTTCACCGTTTGCATCCGCATAATTAAAAATCCATACACTTTCGATGAGGTGATCAGACAGATATTCTTGAATAAATTATTCTCAACGTCGTGCTGGTTATTATGACATATTTTCGCAGGTTTCGTTCTCACGATGGCAAGAAATCATCCAACGCCCCCATCTGTGGACGCGTGGCGTTCATTTTTGCATCCCGATCGGGTTTTCGAGATGCGCGTTTTTGCCTCCAGCGAGGGAGAGAAATACGGCCGATGCGGTCGAACGCAGCCAATTAACGAGTTTTGGAGCAGTTATCGTCGTAATATGGGAAACCAACCGCAATTTAACGCGAATGAGAAAGCCTGAAAGGAAAAGTTTCCTTACCAAATGCTCCACCAACGAGAAAAAAAAAACCGAAGCTTGTCTTACTCCAATCTCCGCCCATCTAGGAAGGTTCTTTGTTCACTCTTAACATCCACAACAATTACTAAATTTCTCATAATTTTTTCTTAATCTTCTTCCACCACACGATGGGTCTCAAACTACTTTATATGTAGTACGATTCGGCCCAAACTCACTATTTTACATAAATGTTTTTATATAATGTAAACAATTTAAGCAGCGTATTAAACCAAAGCTTGGAAAATATCCGCAGTTTATTGTTCATTCCCAGTTATAACAATCTGGACGGTACAGAAAAACGTTCTTCCCGCTGCCAACGTGTTTCTTGCACCTCCGAAATATCTAATTTACGACGCCGAATATAGTAGTTTTGTAATGAATGGATTTCAGAGCGATCTCCATAATTAGTGGAATGATCTGAGAATATGAAACGATGTTATGAGTGGTAAAGCCTGTAATATGGAACTCGCGGATTTGGTACATAGCCTTCATGGGTCCCGCACACCGGCAAAATTTGGGACCTCTGCTCCGCACCAACAAAAATCCGTATTTTCTTCCGTTCTCTTTGCATTTTTCCTTGCATCCTACTACTTAGCTACTGTTGGTTCATTGACTCTAAAACTGACTCACTTATTGTCTCAAGTTAATTTAGCTAAATTCCGTTCCTTCTCATTCGCATAATTCTCAGACTAAATATCGTATTTTGTGGTAATTCGACCTTTGTGGTTTGGAAAAAATATTTTTAAATGTTAGGGTTGAGTACAAAAGTAGGATCCTTAAATTCCAGGTGATCGACGTAAAAGATAGCTGATTAATTCGAAACAAGGATAATAACTTATTCTTTTGGTCAGCGATGCCACGATGAGGGTTGTCAGTTTCCAGAAATGTTATTTCAGATAGCAACAGCTATGCAAGAATGGTATTACGTGACGTCGTACATTTCATGTGAATGCAAGGGAATTTCTCACATACCTATTTCCAAACAGAAATTGACCACGTATTTCCCGATTATGAAATCAGTTATTCATTCCTGAGATTCCTACTAAATGTTTGATTCATAACTGATCATGTGGGATTTCTGATGAAAGATTCCATTAATTTTTGGGTCGAATTGCACATTGAGTATATATTTACAAATATTTTTGCGAAATAAATTAAGGTCGACTTATATGCCGCGAGATACGTAATTTTCCCTAGTCTGTGCCGTACTAACAACTCAAAAACTTATATCCTTCATCAGACCCCATATCCCGCACAAATATAAAGTTAAATTCGACTCCAAAAAATCTCTTCCTAACATCTTTCCCACGAACAACCGACCGAATTTAGGCAAAATACTTAACATTTACGATTTTATTATCCAAAATGATGGCCGCATTAATATTTTGGGGGAAGGGAATAGAGAAATATTGCAAATTTCGTGCTGAAAACGATCATCACCCTCTGCCTTCGTTCATTCTAGACCAGTGTTTCTTAACCTGGGGTACCCGCACCCTCTGGAAGTGCGGGACACTGGTACAACGATACTCAACTTCACTTCTGACACGTTTTAATTAACCAGTTACCACAATACCGTTTTTTTTACAAATAATAAATAGTTAAACTCATGGAATTTACTTATAATCGTAAATAAAACAAAACTTATTTCAACTCAATTATAGATCTCGAACGCTTCAGAACAAAACAAATTGTAACAATTTGGCTACAATATAAGATACAACAATCTTCAATAAAATCAAACAAAAGATAAATATGAAGGATGCAGTCTTAGGATTATCTTTTTAATATACCAGTATTTAAAGCGGATTAATAATATCCAATATCCTTGATGAAATGTTCCTCGTGATTATTCTTATTATTTTGTAAGCACATCATCATAATTTTAAAGTGGGGTGAATAAGAATATCTTCAGATGCTGTGATGGGAGAAAAATGTCAAGAACCACTGCGCTAGACAACAGGTCCACAACATGAGGCACGCAGGACACATGCACACGAGACGATTTCGTACTACCCTCAGGCACCTATCAAAACCATAATAGACAATGTGTCACCATCAATTGATTCGAAAGAAAATATTTTCTATCATTCGTCCGAGACTAGTTCGTAGAACAATTAAACCAAATCCTAGTGGCAAAAAGTTTTTCGAAGTCCATCCAAGAAACTGAAAAGTGTTTCGCCATTACTCGTTAGAAAAACTAGGAATTCTAGATTCTCATTTCGGCTACAATGCAATCGTCATCAATAGAGATTCGCTGATAGTGGGCTCTAAAAACTATTGAAGGGCCATTTAAAAAATCCGATTTCAGCCATAAGAATGATTTCGACAAATCTTTCTTTAATTTAATGAGAAGTGAAGTAAATTTATTGCATACGAGTGTCTTGTTGGAGGAATAATGGAGTTTTTTCTTAGTATATTTCTCGCTGTTCGCATCATATTTATCCCTTCTTCTTATAAGTCATCAATTCGTTTCACTATAAAAAATCTGTTCAAGATATCAATTTTATTCAATATTAAAATATAATTTAAAAACACCAAGTTTTTATGCCTCAACGATGCAACGAAAACTAATGTGCTTCCCAAGTATTTACCATCTCCATTCTAGACCAAATTTAAAAGTTGTTCAAGTTTTTGGGGTCCACGAGATTACTCGGGATTTAGAGGCGTCGTAGATACCCCGATAACGCGAGACGCGCCTCTTTTTTTTTAAGACCTCAAAAACTCCGTCAGTGTGTGGCGGGAGAGACTTTATTCTCTCTCCTTCATCTCCCTCTCTCTCTCTCCCTTCGTGCCGCCTCCCATTCCAGAAAGGAGTGGAGGGGCGGGGAGAGGCGAGAGTAAGGGAGGGAGAGGAAGCGATGAGGGAGAAAGAGAGAGATTGAGGAAGAGGAGGGTCCTTCGGGGGAAGGGATAGGAGGAGGAGGAGGAGGCTGCCCAGTCGACCTCCCAGGCTCGCCTCTGATTGGGCGGCGGGGGCCTCGGAGACACCGCCCCCCAGACATCGGCCTCCCCGCCTCCATCTACGCCTCCTCCTCCCTAGACGCCACGGGGAATCGTGACTCCCCTCCGCCTATCCCCTCTCCTACTCCGCAGCCCGCCCTTTCCAAAGCGCCATCAATAAAGGATGTGACCAAACAAGCTCCTTTTGTACCCACTTTCATTCGGCGCATAGGCGGCGGCAGAAGACCTGGATAGAGCTAGGAAGGTAAGGGGGGCCTTGTCGCTACGACCCTTTTGTTCCTAGTCCGAAATATTGTCAGTTAAGCCAACAGATCCACCTTTAATAGCTCGGTTAACATTCACGAGCATCTCTTCCTCCCTACAATAGCTAAAGATTTCAATGAGTTTTCCTCATACCCGATTTCGCGAACGAAATATGCTGTAAGCTTTTTCGGCTAACGCAGCTGTTTTCAAACATTAGAAATTCACCACTCTCCTCAATCAATCACAGGACATAAACAATACCTACTGGATTTATAACTGCAACTAATTTTTTAAGAAAGACATGGACGCAAACGATACGTCTTAGCCAACTGGGGGCTAGAATTTGACGGCTAAATATTTTAGGTATCACGATTAGTATAGTGAAACAGACAGTAAATATATGTTACATATTTTGCGCCTCCCCCATCTTCAAACTGCGCCCCACAAAGTTTGGAAACCACTCAGTTAATACATGGCCTAAGATTAAAATTCCGGTGTATATTATAATTAAGAATTAACTGGAAAGGAAATAAGAACAAGCTAAGCTAAAGGAAGTAGTAAGCGAATATGTAATATACTCTAACAACCTACATTGGGAGGAAAGGAAAAAAGAAATTTCATCTATGTGAAAAATCCGCTGAATGAGTGAATCTCTACCTAAAGGGGAAAATTCTAAATATCGCAATCCTATATACTATGAAAAGGATGTTTAAAAACTGAAATAAACGTAGTACAGTATAGTATAGCAGTTTATATTACGTGGAATTTTTAAACACAAGATATAAAGAAATAGAAGATTATGTACAAAATTATATAATCATATAAGATGAAATAAGAAAAATACTACAGATGATAAAGCAGAGGAAAGCTAATTGGTTAGGACATACGTATACTGAGAAGAGATAGTTTGTTGAAGGAAGTAATTGAAGGAAAAATAGAAGAGTACATGGTAGGAGAAGGATTCAAATTATTGATTAAGTAAAAGAAGGAAGAAGTTACGAACAATTGAAGAGTATTGCTAAGGATAGAAATAGATGGAAAGCAGTCTTATTTGCAATAAAGGACCTGTCCTATGACAGAGACCTATCATAATAATAATAAATGATATAGTATTGTTATGGTGGATATGAATAGGACAGAAATTCGTTGGAAGTGATCGAAGTAACTGCTTCAGGGTAGAAGTGGTTTGAGTGAAGACAGAGATTTAAGAGGATAGAAAAAAGGTATAGTGTATATCCATGAAAGGTCTATAGTTGACCGATATCTTTATTGGTTCCAAACTATAGCCTTGTCAAGTTTGTATTCGATAAGTATTCAATACGGAATTATCGAGCTTACTTATGCTTGAAACAAAGTTAAAAGCAAACAGTTATGAATCAAAGATTGAAAAAAATAATCAAATCTTAAGTAACTTCAATAGGCATAGCAAAGTTATGAAAAAATATATGTGCATCTCGGCTACAATACTCGATTATTTTTAAGAATACACTTTCGGCTGCATTGTAACAGAACTGTGCACATGACTTTTTATGACTTTGTTATAGTTGTTGGAGATACTTAATATTAGTACTTGTTTTCTCAATTTTAGATTCTTGAGTGCTTATTTTTTTAAATTCAGCTAGTACATCTATAAGAAAACATCTAAAATATAATTGGTTATAACTAATCATAGATAATTTTCTATATAATTTTCTATATAATTTCATTTGAGAATACGCTCTCTGAATTTCTATGTATCTTGTATGGTAGTTCCTAATCAGCAACTTTCCCGGGATATCGAAACCATTTACTAGAATTATTTAATAATATTGAAAGATAACTTATTTGCGAACGAGAATTAAAACAAAGATGTCAAAGGGTTAGGAGCTATATGTGAAAATGAAGAGCTCAAAGAATAACAAATGGTTTTAAGAGAACATAAGGATGTTTTTAGGAAAAGTAATAATTGCACTAGTAAATCGTTTAAAATATAATTAACTATAAATGGAATACGCGAAGGACATAGAAGTATCGCTAGTTCGATTGGTGTATAATCAATCCACTTCTGCCACATGTTGAAACTGAATTCCAGAGTTCCATGAAGATGAAATGAATCTGCCAACAATATTAATTTTCCTTTGAATGTAACTATAATTATATCGCTTTTTGACTATTCTTACTACCTTTCTAGAATTACATTGTTATTACAGACGACGTTTGCAGAATGTTCATAAGTACCGCGAAAAATATAACCAATCCAAACTAATTCCTTGAAATCTCTACTATGATAATAAACAACCATGATAAAGGCTTCTATGTCTTGCCAAATATGCAACGAAATGCAAAGGGTACTTGTTATTTTACTTAATAACTTAATTACACTTAACAGAAGGAAATATCATTAATTTAATAAGGACATTTACCCAATTTACCAACGGAAAGGTAAGGCAGGTAAATCCAGCAATTTCCCGTAATATTATTGTGCACTAGTACAGGAGCCTTGGTATGCAATTTATTTTGAATAAATTAAATATGAAGCTATATAAATGCTTCAGCAAGTGAAATAAAATAAATTAAATTTAAAATCTGAGTTTAGCCGGAAACTGATAGTAAAATATAATGCAATTAGCATTAAGTCGGTTCTAAATTATGGCAAGAACTAACATTGCTATATTCAAATAAATTTTTAAAGTTAACTTGCATAAACTGAGTCGATTACTAAATTCATGTTCATTTATCCAAAACTTATGAGGACAAAAGACAAAGAGAATGATGTTTTCCGTGCAGTTTTTTATGTCGAAAATATTCTTATTATTATACCGCAAGGAAAATATTTTACACGCGACTTTACGTTTGAAGTGAAATTCCTATGGTGCTGAAGAAATTTTTGTCCTAAAATGTGCTATAGAGGGAAGTACAAGAAATTTAATTTAAACTCTCTCGCTTAAAATTTAAAAAATACCTATCTTACCATAATATACCATAATTTCGGTAAAGTTGTAAATTAACCACCCTTTTCTTGGTAAAATATATTATTTCCATTTTGTTTATTTGCTAAAAACCACCGAATAGTAAACGTTTCGCCCTTAATTTATTTGCTTCTTATTGCATTCGTACATACAATGATGCATATTTGAGTAATTACAGAATCTAATGCGATTCGAATCTATAAATCATTTTATAAAGATCATATTGTGACACATGCGCTTATAATAACCTATGGAAAATCCAATTGCATGCAAGTTTTGATGTGCATTAATTACAGCAGAATTGATCGTAAAATTCTTAGAGTAAATACGAAATGACGGGAGGCTGAATTATTTGAGAGAAATCTTAAACAGTTAGCGAAACCAAAATAAACCTAAATCAATCAAACTGGAGAAAGGATGCAGCAATTATAATTAACGTAATTTATAAATTATACGAGCAAGCTATCAATTATTTGAAAATAATCTATCATTCGCCTTATCCTCTGCAAAACAGAAGTAGATGCACAAATTACAAGTGTATAACCTTTTTTAACCAAAGGTTTTCCTTGATGATTTAATATTGAAACGCAATAATTTTGTCTACTTATACTTAGATCGTCATTAAAAATCTAATCCATTAGCATTGACACATTACTATTCAAATTCAACGTTCTATATCGATGAGAGCGTAGCATTATTTTCGGTTGTGGCAAAAATCGGTTATATTTTGAGCTGCAGGTTCTTAAAGATACTTCGACAAGTCGGTACGACCAATTTTCACTCTAAGATTTAGTTACACGAGCCTCTAAATATAAAAAAGTCTACAATTTAAGGAAACCCCTTAATTCTTTATCAAAATAAAATAATTGTGATGGTAATAAACGCCCTTCTTATACGCCTAAAAATATAAGCATCCCGTTGAAATTGTTATCAGCTGGTAGTTAATAATGTTTATCATAGATGTTCAAGCATTCAAATTAATCTGAAGTGATCGTACTTTTCGAGATGAAGGACAATTAAGAAATCCACAAAATTCTCTCTCATGGGCATGATACGAGTACATTTGCCGACTTAAATAGTTCAGAATCATTAAGGTAAAGACTATCTCCCTTCAAAATATTCTATTTAGGGATATAAAATACATCGTTACTTTTAAGTGTAAAAATATACTATGTCGGAAGGAAGGGTATGGGAAGGATGGGAGGCAGAAGGGCACTGGCAATTTCCCTTCTTCCCAAGTCTCCTTTCCTCTCCCACGGGAATGGCCGACGGACCGTCATAGGGGTCACACACTGGGTCATCTGCCTTCCCTTGGTTATAGATGGCACTCGTATTTGATGATCTCGAAAGAGTAATGTGTGGTGGGAAAGAGCGAAGGCTTTATAGGAGGCTGTTGTGGTTATAGGGGAAGATGGGTTGCGGGGGTTCACATGTGCGGTGAGGTTGGACGTGAGGAAGCGGGAAGGAGGAGTGCACAGCGTGGCTGCGAAGAGGGGATTAGAGGAGGCGATGATTGGAACGAAAGAACAGCGGCGAGTACGGCGTGAATGGTTTATGCGACAATGAGGGCGATACCTTGGTGTAGAGGTCTGCACGGGTCGGGCTCGGCCCACGGGCCTGGGCCGGGTAAGGCTGAAAAGCAATGGGCTCGGGCCGGGCTTGGGCCTAGACGATTTATCCGACGCCATTCCCGTTCCGGTCAGTTGAGGACCCAGTGGACCCCCCTCATGTTTGCGCCACTGTGCATTGTTTCGTCTTCACTATTTCTTTTAGGGAGAGTTCTCCATTCTCTCCTTTACAAGCGACAACTGATAAAAATTGACATACCTAATTTGCATTCTTCGTGCATTTGTGTGGTTTGAAATATATTTTGTGTTATTAGAACTTTTTATAAATCCCTAAAATACCGGAATGGATTCAATCAAGTAATTTTTTTTAAAGGTGGGTTTACATTTGAATTGCTTTGAAAAATTTTAAACATAAAAAGATACTTTATAAAGGGTATATGTTTACTGAAGAATGTACAAAATGTCCACGGCCGAATTTGGGTCAGTTTAAAATAATTCGGGCCTCGGGCCGGGTCTGGGTGCGAAAATGGGGTGAAATCTCGGGCCGGGCCGGGATTGGACTAAATTATGAATCGGCCGGGCCGGGCTTGGGCCGAAAATTTCGGCCCGTGCAGACCTCTACCTTAGTGTCAGTCTGACACCGAACGAATGTTTTCTTAACAGAAACTTCTGCGTAAGCTTAGATGACTGCTGATCCCGATCAACGCAAAAGAATACCTGCACAATTTCTTATAAAAAAATTAGCATACGTAACATGCATTTAAATAGATCCGCAGTTTATTTTAATTAATAGGCATTTTGTTCGTCCAGTTAACACTGTTGAGCATAAAATGAAGTACGTTCGAACATAAGAGTATATATAGCATATAGTAAATATTTTCTTTTAATTTGGCATACAACTCTAGGGAAACATCACCTTTGTTTAAAATTTCTCATCTGAACTATTTGGGTAAGAATATTAAGTAAGCCTGGTTTGTCTCTATTCCAAGTGGTTACATAAACCCCTCTGTTTTCGCAAAATATAAGGACGGAAAGGACTTAAGTCGTACGTTGGTAGTAAACGAAATGAAAACAGAAAAATATTTTAATCATATAGTACGAGTTTAGAGTTTTGTATAAAGTTTTTCGTGTTTTGATAAGACGTAAGTAAATCAAAACAAACAGCATACTGCTAAAATTCTGAATTGAGTAGAATAATTTATGTCGCAACACATTTCATTAAAACTTTTGAGCGTTATGCAAGGAAAGAACTGGAACAGTTATTCGAAAGTAAAAAACTACAATTTTTTATGTACGCATTATAAAATTTGACTATCACAAATATTTAATATTGATTTTCCTCAAAATGGAAAAAAAATTACAGCCTACTGATTGTAAGAATATGCCCCAACTGTGGTTTAAATTTCACAAAAGACGGATGCTTATGAGTATGACGTACCTACTCCACGCTTATGACGAAGCATTGCTTATTTATGTAATCCTTCTGTCCACTCCAGAAGATCTGTGCGCTAGATCGCTTTGATACGAGCTCTCTCAGTCAGATGAAATGTCAGTCGAGCGCTCCCTCTCCTCCTCTTTCACATACACACGCACGCTAACTCAAGTGATTCGGTGAGATGTTGCGCCCTGGAACATATTTCAGTCTAAAAGGAGGTCAAAAAAAGGGAAGACCTTTTGAAAATGCTCGGAGGAATTGTTTAGACTGGACCCAACAGAACGGAGAGAAAAACCCACTCATATAAGACGGAAGAAGAACATAATTACCTAAATAAATTTGAAATTAGACGCATTATCGTGTGTCCGGTCGACTTTTGGTGTGAATTTTCTGATGATCTCTGTAAATAAGGCATAGCGTTTAAAAGAGACAAATATACTCCCACAAACGCTAACAGGCTGAGCGACTCGGCGCGCTAATAAGTAAAATTCCAAATTTCCAGATGCAACGCTTGAACGAACGGAAGGAGCGAGAGAGAGAAAGAAAGAAAGAAAGAAAAAGAGGCTAAAGCAAACGGAAGGAAGGAGGACAAAAGGGGAACCCCGAAAAAGAAATCAACTCGCAAAGAAAAGGGAGGGGAAAAAAAGAGAGGGATGACAGCGGTTCTAAACAAACCGTCCCGCTGACAGCGTAACCAACAAAAGTATCCCACAATTAACACCCAATAAATCGAAAGGAACTTAAGAGGAGGATGGTACTAAAGTGAGAGATGAAAGGACAAGAAAGAGAGCGATCTAGGAAAGAGAGTAAAAAACAACAACGGATAGAGAGAGGGAGTGGACGAAATATAAAAGAACGAATGAATAATGGAAAACGAAGACGGCGCGGAATGGAGGAACAGATAAACAGGTGCAGAGAGAGCAAGTCCCTGGGACGCGGCAGGAATTAGAGAACACAGCAGTGTATTGATAAAAAAAATGTCGGGGATGTGATGGAGTAATTGAAGAACCGAAAAATTCCAGGATGCAGAGAAAATAAATGAGATAAGTTGAAAATGATGAGCACATGGAAGAAAAATATCCGTGGGATATGCTCTGATTAGGTGAGAAATTGACCATTGACCTTCAAATCCCTTCTCTTTATGTATGTTTGGTCTAGACAACTACTGTGTCTATTATAAGCAGGTTAATAATCAGCTGTACTCTTATATCCCTTCGCTTTTCAATGACTAAAAATCGAGCCGTTCGAATCTAGAGCTTCTAATTTCAAAATAAGTTAAATCTTTAAGTAACTACGTTAACCCCTTCCGGCCGCACACATAACTCTTAGCTACCGCTCTTTTCTTTCATTCAATCTAATTCTCCCACCCCCCCACCACATTCGGCCGGTAAAATTTTTCACATCTCTTCATTTATCTCACTCGCCTTTCTCGTTCCGTCCACTCCCCTCCCTTCTTCCTACTTCTCTCAATTCATAATCCTCATTCTCTCCTTATCTCCCTTCTTTTTTTAAACCGCCCTCACTCCCAGTCACTTTTCGAGCGCCAGATCCGAGGACCCTCTTCATTCTCTCATCTGCGTTCCCACATATAACGCAAGACTCGTTCCTCCTTAACCCACCCCCGCCTATCTCCCACCCCCACCCGTACAAAACCCCCTTCGGCTCACTCCTCTCCCAAACACCAAAAAAAACCCCACACCCTTCCGCGCCCTCAAAAACTCCCCCCTCCCCTCCCCGCCCCTAGACTTCATCCTCCGGGGGCCACACCACCGGCGAGGCAGTCTGTTTATTTTCTCTGGCGAGGATTTGGAAGGGCGACGGGGGGGCAGTGGCGCCCTCCCTTCCCACGCGGCGGGGCGCGTAGCTGCGACGGGGAAGAGAAAGGAGAAACGGAGAAAGAGAAAGGGAGGGAAAGAAAAGGAGGGAAGAGGGAGGGAGGAAGGAAGGGTGGGTGGGTGGGTGGGAGTGTGTGGTATTCCCCGGAGGTCTTCCCCGTCCTCCTCCGCTGCGGTTGCCGTGCACCGCTCCAGGGAATGGGCGCCAAAGAAGAAGCACGCGCTATACATCTCCTCCTCCTCCGCTCCAGTGTCGCTCCTCTCTCTCTCTCGCTCTCTCTCTCTCTCCTTCACCCATACAACGTCCAAGTGACAGATCGCGAGGGATGGGTGGATTTTCATTCCGATCCTCGCAAGTTTTGAGGAATGGCCAAGCTCAATACGCCCTCCCTCTTTAAGTTATCGTTAAAGAATACCCCAGATATAACTGAAATTACTATCTTTTTAGTTAGTATAATAAATTTATATTTTTATGGGGTAACATTGCGACGAGAATATATTTTGTTAAAGCAACATTTGGGAAGCGACACTAACCAAGCGAGGCGAGTGAGCGTCCGATTTCGCGCGAATCCGGCCAATTGATGCCGGAAGCCAGATAAGAGTCTTCGTTTAAATGAAATAATAAATAATAATAAATTCGGCTATGGAAGGATTCCGTGAATATCACAGACGGAAACTTTGAAGTAGATCAACTTAGAAGATGTGACACTATCCAAATCGCATATTTTTACTTCATTCCTGATTGACGAACAAAACTTTTGTGTCCCTGCGTTAAACTGCTTCATCCAGTTGTGCCCAATTAACATCTATACTGATCACGGGCTTGTTATGAGTGAAGAAAATTCCAAATTACGGCAAAATAAAATTGCGTCTTTTAAGCAAAAAATTCTACACATAAGTATATATAGAAAAACATATTTCGTGTATAACATACCAATACGACTGCTGTAAATCATTAAAAAAACACTAATTTCCTGTACGTATCAATCCGCCATACTCAAATGTCTCCGTTCTAACTTCGGCGCCCACCATTTTAGAAGCAAAGGACTCGAAGCCAGTTATGGTTATGTTAGGCCCCTCCTATCAGACACACAGACGCACACACACATCAAAGCCGTGATTTTTTGCACTTCGGCGTACGTATTTCGAGTTTTGAGGGTGGCTTTGATCTCAGATGGGAAGGATATTCAACATTTAGCTCCTCTCCCTCCGACTTGCTTGTATCAATTAACGATCCTGAATACCTGATTCACATTCGACCCACTTTTTTGATAAGTCGTGCATTGTGTCTATCATCAAAGGAAGGAAAACTGCACACCCTTTATCTCTCTTCCAACATCTCCTTTTTGTCGAATTGTTTCGAAAGAAAAACGGTTATTTCCTCAGGCGCGTCATGTCTTTGTGTACTATTTTTGTCCGTGAGGCAATTGAGGCGGCTTCCAGTGTTACTGCTGCATCGGAAGGGTGAAGACAAAAAAGAATCGACTCCCTTAAGGGATAATGCGTGAAATAAAAGCTATAATGGTGGAAAGAAACAAATAAAGATTCACTAAGAACTTGGGAATTTAACTAGGCGAAGTAATCCGTGATATAAATATATCATAAATGGCAGTGCTTAGACATAATTCGGAACCAATTAAGTGTTTTTTGTTCAAATTGCATTCTTTTATCAATCGACAAAACCATGAAATGTTTTAATTATCATATGCACTTATTGCATTCTCACATTTATGCCTGAAAATGCATTCTTCAATTTTAACCCTGCCTTAAACGTAATTGCTCGAGTTCCTGAGGCAAAATTATTTTATATTCGGAAGAAACTCGACAGTTGTAGATGACCAACGACTAATTTGCGCAATTTATCGTTTAAAGTTTTCTTTCCTAAAGGGTATTCTGAAGAGATCCAAATTTAGAAATAAGTACTCGTCAAATTATAAGTATGAGCAAACTCTCACAAATCGGCGACGAATCGCGGCTCTAACCCGCATTTCTTTTACATTAAGGGGAGAAAAAAGCCTCGATTAGGTTTAGTAAGGCGCTGCGGGAAGAGTGTGAAGGGCATGGATCTCGAGGGCAGCTTGCGGAGGCAGCGTTCTGCTAACGCTGGGCCCTACTGCCGCTTCCTTTGGAAGTGGAATAAGAAAAAGAGCGACCTCAGACACTCCGGCACTTCCAAATAAAATGCACTCTCCGCTTACAATCCATCACCCTTCCATCCATCAAATTGCACTATTGAGTTCAAGATTAGCCCAGTTACTCTTTCAAACTCTACGCGGAGTTGTCAAGTTGGTAACGTAATGCACTTTACAACTAATTAGAGACAATACAATAATGCTATTATTTCGATACGTAAGGAGGATTAGTTATATTAGCAGCATAAAAAGAGTTAAAGTGGTTTCAATTAACTAACTTTTATAACGAATGTGATGCACAACAAAATTTAATAATATGTATTTTTATCAGATACGTACCATTGGGATTAAACGAAAAATGATTACAATTTTGAGAATTTCAAATAACAGCCTATTTTAATTAAATATTTTGCTTTCACTTGAAGTATAATATTCCAAATAAGCGATTATCGGAAATTGTTCATCTGCAGCACTTCCATCGTTTAATCCCTTAGTCCCTTTACGTTGTATTTTTATGCAAAAAGACTTTTTACTTCAAGTTCTTAGTTCATAAGATTCCAAAGTGCATTCGCCGTTGCAATTGCTCCTAACTTTATTGTTCCAAGCACAAAAATCACAAGCATGACCGTTCCACGATTTATCAACCCAAATCGACTTCCTAGTAGAAAAAAAGTAACAGGAAACAAAGCAAAACAAAAAACAACCGAGATATGAACTGCGTTCGTCTCTTCTGACAGACAGAAAAAAAGACAAGTAACGTCATTTGCTTGCTTGCACGCTGCCCCTCATGCTCGAGGGTGGACCGGCCCACCCCCCGCACCACCAACCCGCCCCACCCCATTCCCCGCTTCCTTCCTCCACCCCCCTCCCCCCTACCCCCTCACACACAAACGCATGCACACCCTGCACACTCGCCAACACGCTCCTATTCTCTCCCTACCCGAACACCCCATCCTCTCCATCGTCCTACTCCTACACCCAACTCCTCCTCCACTACCACCCCTCTCTCTCTCGTTCCCTCTTCCCTCCCTCTCTCTCTCTCCACCGCGAATGTTTATTTGGAAATTGGAGGGCTCCAGTCAATCAAGATCATCACCACCCTGGTTGCCAAGGGTTTTCGGGATGGAGGAGGCACGTCGGTTGGGGAGTTCGAGGGACTTAGGGTCGTTGGGGGAAGGGGGGGGGGGGGGGGGAGTGTATAAGGAACAGAGGACGTGTGGGTGGCACAAGGGATGCTTTTGGTTTCCTGGGAGAGAGAAAGAGAGGGAGAGAGAGAGGCTGGCTCCTATACCCCGTTTAGGTCTCCCCTCCAAGGAGAAAATCCCTGCTTTTATTTTATACCTCCTCAGCTCGCATCCGGGGAGAAGGGGGAGGCGATGTGAGGACTTCTCACGAAGCGGGATCGTTTCCTCCCATTCTCACCCTCTATTCAGAACGCGTGTCTGTTCCAGAGACGAAGGAAATAAAACTGATGCGATGCGTGATTGAGAGCGTTCGAGGGATCTCCTCGTAGGGATACCGTGCGAATGAAGGTCTTCTCCCACGGTACGACGGGGAAGAGCATGGAAGTGTATACTAAACTCGAGTGTGTGTGAGAGAGAGAGGGAAGGGAAGAAAAAGAAAATAATGGAGAGAAAGACTCGAGTGTTGCATCGCCATGTCCATACTAAGGCACGAAACTGACGATTTCCGTCAGCGACGAGGAAGGATTGACGGTTTTCTCCGCCAGCTTAAAGCACCAGACTCTCCTCGGTTCGCAAACAGTTACTTCCACGTCCTGGAACGTGCAAAACCGAGACGTTCCACTTGTATGCGGAGTGAGACAGAAAGAGGGGGTTGGGGAAAGGGGAAAAAACGACAAATATGAATGAGAGATGAAAATATGAAGAGGAGCTGCGAGAGATGAGAAAATTTAGACGCTTGAATAGACGCTTAGGTCATCGGGGTGATATGCCGCCTCGACGCCGCCGTACATGTATTAGGCCACGCTGAGACGGGTCTGCGTTTGCTGATCTTAAGGAATGGATGTGAATGGTAATTACCATCCGTGCGCCCGAAGCGATTTGAATGTTAATTTCGGAGCTGCAAGAGGTTTCGCTGACGAAACTCTCGAAGCGTCGCCACACTGCAGATCGGTGGAATGTGTAAACCGTCTCGACTTAGAGCGATAAAGAAATTATCTGTTAATCACGCTCACGAAAGTTGAAAAAAATTCTCTTATTACAATCCTTACATTATCTGTCACCAACAAAAGATTGAGGAAAAGAATTACTCAAGATTGAGGATTTCATCACTTGCGGATTTGAATTAAAAAAGATATCGCTTCATCAAGTGACGGGAAACCCAGGGAAGATTTCTGAGAAAAATACAGCCGAATATAAAATATGTTTTATTATCAATGCTTTTGGGCGTAACTGCGCATAGAGTTACACAGTTCTGCCTCACGCCATCGCCTTTCGTTTTCAGATAGACCTTTCCGAAAAACCGCCACCAAATTGAATCGCGCCATAAAAGAGAATATTACATAGTTCTTGATCAAATTCCATGCCTTCAGAAGCACACACAAACACACGCACTAAAACACACATACTCCAGAGTAAACGCGGCGCTCGCTCAACATCGCCGGCGAAATCTCTCTCTCTCTCTCCGGGTATATATCACAATCTCCCGAGGAAAAAAAAACATAAATACATATTCCGAAAAGGAAGAAAAAAATCACCTCCCCTCCATTCCTCCGACAAATGCCGCGCGGACTTCAAACAACAACGACACACAACGGAATAATAAGCGTCGTCCGTCGCTTAGGAGACAGCCGGAACTTCCCTCGCGGATAATTCATTCTCTGCCGATTTCAAAAAAGAAGAAAAAACAAATATACTCGCTCCTTTCAAAAGGAGATGAAGAATGGAATAGAGTGACCTCCGCCGTCGTATTTACCTCTTCTCTTCCCTCCCCTCCAGAACGAAATTCCTCCCTCCCACCCCTGCTCTACTCCTTTGTGCCCAGTCCTCCCCCCGCCCCCTACCCTCCCCCACCCCACTCCAGCCACCCAACCCAACACACCCTACTACTCCTCACTTATCACGTGGCTCCTCACCCCCACGTCTCTTCTCTGGCGCCCAAAAACCTCCTGCACCCCAAACCAAAACCTCCATTCCCTCCCTCCCTCTCTCTCCTCTCTATAATCCCCCTCTCCACGAGCACACACGCACATACACACACACACACGAACTCGGCACCCCGCCTTCCCCTCGAGAAAGAGGAAACAGGCAATTCGTTTGCACGTCGCGGGACCAAGAGGAGCCGGACGAGATCATCCGTGCCCTCCCACTCACCTCCCTCCGCCTTCCCTCTCTTTCTTCTTTCCTCATCTTTGCATTCCTCTTAGGCCAACTCCCTCCCTTTCTAACCCTCTCTGGAGTCATGTTATGCGTTAATTCCCCCTTAGGACGCCGCCCGATCCTCCGTCCGACGCACCTTACTTTGTACCCTTATTTATCCGCCTTCCATCAACTCCCCATGCTCTTTCTATTTTTCAAAAGACCAAGTACTCGCATTTCTCATTTATCCATCCGTCCTTATTTCTTCTGTCACACTCTTCCTCAACCGACAAATTATCATCACAGCAATATTTGGCGGTTGCTTACAAGCATTGCAGCAATTACTCTTTCGGCTCGAGGGAGGAGAACCAATTCGCGAGGATCTGTATTTTCGTGTCCACTACCTCTCTCTCTCTACTTACACCGTCTCTCTAACCTCTTTAGTACCATTCCACTAAAAATGTGAGATTATGCGAAGACGGATGGAAAGATTTTTTGAGTTTTATGACTTGGTTCGATAAATTCGCTAATGATCGAACAAAGTGACACAGATGGACCGATTCTGTATTTTCACTTTCATAGCGATATTATTATAAGACGGTTGCGAGTTAATTTAGAGTTTCAGAAATAACCATTTAATATTCAAGGCAAACTTTAAATTATCCCCGATTTTCCGCAAACGAACTGCGACAGGTGATGCAAAAAACCGATAAATTTCTCCCCCATCCATCTTTTTTCGCCACTCCCTTTCCGCGTCCTTTCGAGTCATCCAAACGGACGCTCAAAACGAGCATCACGTAGTTTTGTCCTATATCTCGCGCGTCTAAATTCCACATTCCATTATATTCCAACCCCGCATAACCTGAACTCTCCCCCCTCCACTTTCCTCTCTCTCTCTTCCCAATGCCTCCGCCCCTCTTCTCCATCCCTTCCCCTCCATTCTTTCCCCAATCATCCCTCTTTCCCTCTTACGTTGCCTCCTCACTTAAACCCTCCCCTTGTACCAAATCCTATGGATCCTTCGCCTCCACTTCCAGCCATCCAGGCAACGCCGACAATCTGGCCTTCCATACGCCCTCCCTTCCCTCCCCCCTTTCTTTATCCCATCTCCTCCTCCAATTCCCCCCCTCCCCCTCTCTCTCTACCCTCCTCCATTCTCACTCCCTCTTTCTCCCTCCCTCTGCCGCCGCCGGCCGCTCTAAACTTCCCTCGGCCATTCCTCGGACTCCGTGGCTCCATGCTTATCTCGTTCCGTGAGTCGCACGGCATGTCGTGGAGGGAGTCGAGGGGATGGAAAGGGGGAATGGGAGTGGGAGGGAGAGCAGAGTGGAGTGGGAGAGCTAGAGAAGTTGAGGAGGGAACGGAGGAGGAGGAAGAGGAACTCCTTGGAGGAGGTCGGCGCCGAAGTGAGGTTGTGGATGAAAAAGTGGGCGACGAGGAGGAGTAGAAAAAAAGTGTGTACGAGAGAGTGAGAGGGAGAGAAAGGGAAGGAGAGGTTAGTGAAGGAAAGGGGAGTAGAAGAAAAGACGCAAGAGAGAGAGAGAGATAAGAAGGGAATCAAAAGAGAGAAAGAGACGAGACTAGCAGGAGGAAGGGAGATCAAAAGAAAGCAATATAAAAACATTATCTTTTTTTTTGTTCGATCGAGTCGCGGAATATAAAAAGACGGTTGATCTTTATGATGTCGTAATTTGACGGGTGAATAAATGAATGGATTTCTTTTTAATTCGGTACAATCGAGGATTTATTTCGAAATCGGCGAAGGACGACACGGCGTCAGAGGCGGAGTAATCTGAGCAAACAACGAGAAAGGGAATTCTCTTCTCGACGAATAAAAAAAAAATTATAAAAAACGGGAATAATGGCCGCCCGAATCGCAGAGGTGGAGGAAGAAAAAAAAAGAAGAAACGATGTAGTTGGGACGAAAGGGAGATACTTGGAAACATAAAAACGAACACAATCGTTTAATATCAGATTAAGGGCGAAATTAAAGTATTGACGCAGGCGTAACCTTGGAGCGGCCATAATTTTGAGCGTGTAATTAAGTGCTGTAAAGGAAGAGTCGGGAGGAGAAAAAAGGAAACTCGAGGAAGAAACGCCGGGACGAAGGTTTTTATATCTCGCGAGGAATAGGATCGGAGCGTTTTAAATAACAGACAACATCGACGAGAACAAAAAACGAGTGGGAGAGAAACAGCGAACGTTTTATCAGGAGAACGGACTAAGACTCGACAGTTTCATAATATCTGCGTTATGAAAGCGCGGAGTGAATTTCATGTCGTCGATGCATATAAACGCCATTATTTCGAGTGAGAAACGACCAATTTGTTGAGTTTGAAAGAGAACGAGAAAGAGAGAGACTTTGAGAGGCGGTAAATGTATCGGTCTTCGTCAAATCGCGAATGTAACGACGTTGGCGAGTACATATGTTCAACACTTTATCACGCACAGGTTGCGCAGCGACGAGATCCATCGCAACTCCTTTCCCGGAGATAAAATCTCGGTAAAATAAATCCACGAGGTGAGCGTGACTTAGGCAAGGCGGACGCAACCGACAGTTCCAAAGGCGTGAAGTTCTCAGATGTGCGAAGCAAACGATAGAATATCTCACGCACGTCAAAGAGGAGGGAAAGAAATCCAGGAAGCGAGTAATATCCAAGAGGCGCCCCAAACAATCCCATCGACTACGAAAACTCGTTCCTTGGACGCTATGTCGTGCAACGGTAATCACGATCCGCGCCTCTTTTGCTTCGCATTAAATATTAGTATGAGCGTAATCCGTTTTCTAGGTTATGAAATATTTTATTGAAGGATTATGGCTTAGGTTTACCTACTGCTAAGCATCATCTTTAGGTCTGAAAAAATCTCTAAAGAAAGTAGAATAAAGAGTGGAAGGCAAGTTTAATAATGCACCGCGCAGGGCCGTCTTAAGGTTATAATGGGCCTAAGGCAGGGAAGGGCCGACAATATTATGTAAACACATTAAATGTACATGTATTAAAAAATGTATGGCCGAATATGTTTTCCGGGCCTAATGCTATATCCTTTTTAGCCCATAGGTAGAGCCGGGCCTGGCATTGTGTCGTTACTTTAAACTTGTTTTACTTTATCAACACCTCCTGCTCCTAATATCATAGAGTTCCAAGTCTCGGGCTCTTCAGTAAATTTTATTAAAGATTATATATTTAAATCTAGGTGACATCTGAAGAAAGTATTGATTGAGTTTTTTCCTGGGACTTTTGTTATAGTATACAGTTGATCATCTTCCTTTGTATATTTAGATCTCGAGCTCTAAACCTGTCTCGGATATGAAAGTTTCCATTTGAAAATTTTTTAATATGGAGAAAGTAGGGAAAAGTTGAAAAGTACTAACACCTATAGTTGAGTAGTACACTGAAAAATAGTTAGCAGGAATACTGAAAACTGTCACTGAAAATAATGCTGTGCGTTAAAAAGAAAGTCATAGGTCGCATTCAACGACAAGGCTTCATTACAGGAACAACAATTACTCTACCAATGAGCGCCGATTTCGGAACGATTCCGTTGTAAATAAACGAAATCTAAGAGGCACCCGGATAATGGGGAGTAAGACGAGAAGACTAAGACCATAGAGGGAGAGGAAAGAGGGTTGAATGAGACAGTCGGGTCAATCCCTAAAAGTTATAACAGATGAAGTCAAGAGAGTGTTTTGAGGGTGGAGATACCGAGATGAAACAAGGGATCGTGTGACATCGGTGGGATAAATCAAGGGCGGATGCGGTTTTGCGAGGAAATAGGGGAAAAGAGTTTCGTGGCGCGAGTGAAGGGCGTTTCGCGGCTATCGAAGAAGCAGTAGATGCGGCGTGAGATGGTGGCGTCCCGGGTGTGAAGGAAGGCGAGATCGGTATCCGACCAAGGAAGAGCGAGCGGGCGAAAGAGAGAGAGAGGAGGAGAGCGAGAGAGGACCCCGAAGCAGCAGCGGCGGCGGTCGTAGTAGTCGTCCGTCAACGGACGGAGAGATGCTGGATGAGATAATGGAGACTTAACACGCCTCGACACGCGTTGCTACAATGCCTCTCTCTTCTCTCCATTCAATCCAATGTGCAACATTTGAAGGGCGGAAAAAACGCATGGTTTATTCTTCCTGTTAACGCGGGGTGTTTTTCTTTTCAATCGCGAGAGATCGAAGAAATCACGCGATGGAAAATTCACGATCGGATTTTATATGAGTGGAGACGCGATTGGATCCGATCGGTTCGATTCTACTTATACAGCAATTGACCAAGCTGAAGATATTCTTTTCCTATGAAAAATTCCACGCAACAAATTAACATTCAAAAGGAAAAAAAGCCAAGCTCAAACTCAATCAAGTGACGATGCAATAACATTCGCTTCCTTAAAAAATTAGTTCTCAGTCAGGTCATATATGTAAAGATTTTCAATTTGCAGAATGAGAAAATGTTTTCTTCTCAAGGAGGATATTGGACTGTAGCAATGAACATTTTTCATCTTATAATATAAAAACGTTCTGTAAGGAACGCAAGATGGCCGACAGCGAAATTTAATTAAACCACTTGAAAAATGTTTTGTCAGTTAGCTAATACTGAACGCATTCTATCACAATATATTTTTGGTAGCTGTTAATATTCGAGTGGCACATTTATTTTTTAATGTAAATATCATACTTACTTATGAAGAAAATAAAATAAATATTTAAAAAAATAACCATTCTATCAGAAATACGTGACGATAAACGACAAGTTGTTGTTATAATTATTAGATTGGAAACAAAATTGCAAATGACGTACAGATCATATTTATACTTATTAAAGGAACAGGTCTGTTATTAGCCACCCATCATTAAAACACACCGTTGCCACTAGAAACCAGTTTTTATTTACCTAGAGAAAAAAGTAATAACGAGGGATATAGAAAGACAAAAATTATGTTTGGGAAAAGAAAGAACGCCGCCAAGTTTGTTTTTCTAAAATATATAACATTGAAAGTATATATTTACGAGCCTTCGGCTCGCTTTGTTATAATGGATAGTCGTCTCAGGGCGCTACCGCGCCCTTCGCCTCAGCTGGAACGAAACTATCCCTCCTCATTGTCCGGTGATCGAGTTTGTAAATATCGCGACGGGCCGATCAGTCATGGGTTAGCAAGCTTTAAATTAAGTCAAGCGAGATATAATTCCTCTGTAGACTACATATCCTTGGTTACTAGGCAAATTAAAAATATGATCAGTAGTTATAGCAATCCCGGAGGAATTTCACAATACCGGGATTTCGGGATTCTAAATTTCCAATCCCGGGATCCCAATCCCGTTTTATTAAATTTTATAAAAATATTAAAATCATGGTTTTAGCTACAGAAACTAATGTTTCATTTACCCCATTTCCATAATGCATATAAACTGCTTCACTGTAATAAGTGAAGGTAGAAGACAGCAACACAGGTGAAACAATAATAATAAAACATACTATTATTTTATAAAACGCCAGTGGTTTTACTGTTCTACTATACGAAAACGAATTCAATTTACACTTTCACTGTATAATCAGGTGCACTTATATTATAAAGCACAAGGGACGAACAGCGACGAATATGTTGGGCCGAGCAACACCAAAGAATGCCACCAACTAGCCGTAGCAAGCGTTCTATCTTAAATGTGAGCAAAGCATTTGAGAGAGTAGTTCCTTCTGTTTATACCGACGTGACCGGCCAATCTTTCTCCAAGCGGCACAAGAGTGAAAATATTTTCAACTCACTAGAGCTGGAGCAGATTTTCGACTGTGTAGAGCGATGCTATGGGAACCCAGTGAGAAAGAAAATGAAAAAATACTACATTATATTCACAGATATCTCGGAGCCACATAAGCAGTAAGGAAGATACGAATTCGTTAAGGGTATATGAGAGATACAGCACTTGAGCTCAAGAGCTGAAAGAAATATTAAACTGCCCCAAAGCGGTACTATGGGAACTCGAGGGTAAAATCAGAATATGCCTTAACGTAAACAAAAACATCTTAAATGCAGTTGGACTAAACTGAAATGAAGATTCGTCGAGGGTACTCGAGTATGAATGTGATTAATGCCTAAAGATAAGCAAGGAAGCAAAAGATCTGGCCCCTTTAGAATGGAATTTGAGAGTGGTGCAACGTATGTCTCACGACTAGGGCAAAAGTTATACTGTATCAGCCAAATCTTACACGTCCCAGTTTGGAAACCACTGACCTAAAAAACGATGTTTGAGGGAATTCGTAGTACCAACTAATTTGGTGTATAGAAGCAGAGAAAGATCCGAATGACGAAGCAAAGGATTGTGAATGCTGATTCGTTAATAAAAATTTTTCGGTACATTTATACATAAGTTTGAAGCTAACAATGCCGGATAATTCTTTATTAGCAATTAATATAAATACTATAATAATATTTTCAGATTAGTCTCGCTATAGAATTGAACCATTGATATGTTAAAACAGCGAATCTCAGCACAAAAATGACTAATCTGAATCTCGGGATTTCAATCCCTAGTTGTGGGTGACTAATAACAGACCTAAGCCATATTAAATTTGGTTGATATCGGTTAGGTTCTCGAAATAACTCTATGAAGTATTATAAAATTCATGTACCTCTTCATGTAAATTGGTCGTTGATCTGATTACACGATACCACATCTCAGTTTTGATAATCACTGCCCTTCACACATTAAATTAATTTCATAGTAACGTAATTTCACTTATCTTTCTTTCGGCGAAAACGCCTGGAATTATACATATAATATCCCAGATCTCTCTGTCATCGTAACCCTCTTTGAAGCTTAATATCTCACAAATTAATGAACCGAATTTGATGAAGTTTTCAGGATAGCATTATGATATAATAAAAAAACGTTTTAATGTATCGAACTCTATATCAAAGACCCAGGTTCGATTCCTGGAGACATTTTCTATTTCCCATAAGATAACACGTAAAAAGGGACATTTCAACGTGCAGGCTTTCATTCTTTTTTAGATTAAAATTATAAAGAATTGACTTACAATCTTCGGATATAAACCATTTTTAAGAAAACATTATAAAGTTTCTTATTCTGTTCATCTTTTTTCGCCTACAGTTCGAAATTTCTCAATGTAAACGTTTTATTCACACAGTTTGAGGAAATCTTGCCATTTAACGGGATGTTGCCTTGCCTACCAATTCCATTGTTAGACCTCAATATCATATTGTTAATTCAATCCTTATGGATATAAACGTGCTTTGAATACTTTAAATACGAGAGAGGGGGGGGAGAGGTAGAGGGGGGAGCGAGAGGGAGAGAGGGAAGTAGAGGGGGAGGGGAAGAAATGATGAGGGGGGAGAGGGAGGGAGGAGGGAGGGAGATAGAGGGTGTGCGAGGGGGAAGGGAGAGGGAGGGAAAGAGGCAACTATTTTAAGTTTAACTAAAGATAGTCCGTCAACAACAGAATAGTCACTAGAAATGTTGTATATGGCAAAATATTTCATATGTAAAAGTGTGCTATTAATTATTTTAAATGAAAATAATAATAATCTATCTATCTATATTTCTATATTATCTATACATATCTATAAAGTAAGGTGTTTGTATGTATGTTCTACTTAGGCTCAGAAACTACAACACGCAGAAAAAAGAGGAAGGTGTCATATTAACCGTTATCATGCGTGCAGTGGTGTAGTAAGGTTTTTAAACCGATTCGGTGTACTATTTAATTATAATAAAATATTTTCGTTTATATGGGATTTCCATTTAAAATTTTTTCCTAAATTTCTCGAATTTTTTAACACCTTACATATCGCAGACATATGCTCTCGCAGACTTTTTTGTGGTAAATTATCTCCTCTTTGGGAATATTTTTTTAAAAGAGGGGATTACAGATCAAATAAGACGAATTGAAGGGAAAATCTTATTTTTCATTATTGCTCAGCATTTGGATATATGTACATAGCAACCGATGTAAACAAATTACGTTTGAACTATAAACATATCGTAAACGTAGAAATAGTTGATGAAATACTCATTTAATATCTTCTGATTTGATTGTATGTTTTTCGTTCATTATCTATGGTCTTCTATACACAGGTTAATTCTGCGAATAAACATTAGTGAACTGTTTCTTTTTCTGTAATCGTGTCATTCGCATTATAGGTATGTTTGGATATAAGTTAAATTGTTTTTACATGCCTTTTCTCTTATTTTATTTCATATTTTGTTTAAGTGAAAATTGCTGAAGATATATAATTCAATTACTACGTTAAAGTTTTGGTGTTTTGTTTTATGTTGATTTTATTTAAAAACACGGGTCGTTAAGGTGTTTGTTTATCACGGAAACAGTTTATCAATAAAAACGGAATTGAGTATATCGTGCTAACACGCAAGTTTTTTCCTATGCTCATCCATTTTGCGTTTCAATAATAATTAGATACTTTTTTGTAATATATAATATCGTTTTGAATTAAAAGAGAGTTTTATCAATTGGAAATAAGGTTCACTCTTGAATAATTGTTATTTTAATACGAGAACTAAATTAGATTAACATTTTGAACACGTAACGCAGTGAATTTCGAAAGATTTTATTTGAATAATACTTTTGTTGAACTTTATTATGTCTTCTGAACTAAAATTAAGAATTCGTGTCTGCGGTTCCATGGGTAAAATGTAAACACTACCGATACACTCACGTAATTAATTACGTTAGAAAAGTAAAACATTTTACTACATTATTTAAAATCGATTCGTTCGAATATCTCAATCTATTATTCAATTAATTACGATGGAAAACACAATTAAGATCAATAATTTTATATCTATTTAGAGTAATAATAGGTATTCTTATTTAGTTTCTCCTGTTATTATGTTGACATACAAACTCATATTCCGCGTAATCAATATTTACTCATCACTACGACACGCTATTTTGTGATTGTTGGTTGTTTATTTAGCAACGGAATAGAAAGCGTCAATCGCCATCATCAGGTACATTGAGCTTTCGGAGATTATTCGTTGGTTGGTTTCGGTTAGTTTGTTATTTTCATTTGCTTTCGTTTCATGTCCATTTTTTGTGTTCTTTGTTTGTTTTCTTTGTTTTCGTTCTTAGTTGTTCATTTCGTATTTTTGTTTATATTCTTTGGTTGTGCTCTTGATTTTTGTTCCTTGATTATTTGTCGGTTTACACCTTTTATGCCGGCTATTGGTTAGAGTTTAATTCATTTCTTTTTTCTTGGTGGTTTTTACATTGAACTTATATTCTTTGGTTGTACTCTTAATTTATGTTTCACGATTATTTATTTGTCGGTTTACATCCTTTTCTGCCGGCTATTGGTTAGCGTTTAATTCATTTCTTTTTTCTTGGTGGTTTTTATAGTTTTCGTATTGGTTCTTTTCGTATTCTTTCCACTTTATTTGAATGCAATACGTTCGGAAATGGATTGTTACAAGCAAATATGATTAATTGTTAAGAAAAGGTAATTGTAAGTTAAAAAGTATCTACTATATAGGTATTTTAAAGAGTTTGTATGTTGTGCTGTAGTAGCCTCACTAAATCCGTTGAAATTCATCGGGAAATTCTGCTAGTATATCTATAAAATAAAGTGTTTGTATGTAATTTTATAGTGCAGTAACTACAGCACGTAGAAACAAGAGAAAGGTATCATTTTAACCGGAATAACGAGTATGGTGGTGTAGTAAGGTTTTTATATCGATTTGATTGACCTTTCTAATTTTAAAAATGTTTTCTTTTTTCATTTGAATAACATAGGGACGAGAGCAGCATATTTTTCATTTGAATTTTAAAATTACTTAGAAACGCGGTACGAACTTGAGACTTGAATTGTTCTATGAAGAAAAGAAGAAAATTTATTTTTATTGAAGACAGAATCCGAATCCTGATTGAATTAGCATAAAAATGCATTTAGAATCAATAAAATACGTGAATTTATCAGTTTTATTATAATAACCATTATAAGCTACCATGACAACTCCCATTGTCGCCGAAATTGAGAGTCCAATGCATTTATATTGGAATATTTTTAACGTAATATCGTTTTTCAATTTCTGTGTGCGAATTTGCTTTGTTTACATGGAAACCAAATATTTGTTGATTTTCATTGAAATATTACTAATAAATAGTTTTTAATGATATTTTCGTGTGGCGTAGAGTTCTCCAAAGCAAGATGTTTTTAAAACTACGTAAGTAACTTAAATAATTAGACGTAGATTTTCCACAAATTGTGATTGGATAAATCGTTACATTGTTTCCAAAGTATTGTTGATGTAAACAATTTTCCTGTAACAGAACTCTGCAGAAGTCGTGGATGAGCATGGATGAGAGAATCGGCTAATGGTCTGAGGGTAATATTCACTCAGCTCATTTATTTTTTGTTGATTATTTTAGTCTTGCTGGTTTTACTTACAGTTTTCGTTTTGAAGAAATCGTCACGAAACTTCGTATAGGTACATAATTTTAACCTGTGGGTAACAGAGGCTATATGGCGATAAAAATTGCGAAGAAAGAAACACAAAGTGTGGCATAGAGTTCTCCAAAGCAAATTGTTTTTAAAACTACTTAAGTAACTTAAATAATTAGAGGTAGATTATCCACAAATTGTGATTTTAAAACCTTTGAAGATTTCGTCACAAAACTTTGCATAGGTAATTTTATCCTGCGGATAACAAGCTATATGACGATAAAAAATTTGGAGGGGTGCTTAATTCAATAATTATTTTCCCATAAGTTTACACGTAATTTTCGATATTTAGTGCAAGATTTTCTTCTTTCATTAATCTAAATAGGTAATTGCGAAAAGGTTTGCTTCATTTTTGACTCATACGACGGTTAAAACTGTGTACTATCATATTCTTACGATGTTTACATGTTACACGGTCGAAGTTTTAGATTCACTACATCCGTTGAAATTCAATGGGCAGTTCTGCTAGTCTATCTATAATTCTTCCGTTGATATTTCAACGGGCATTACACTAGTTATATAATAAACACTTGTGTTTGGTTATTTAACGGTTTCTACGATAAACAATTAGTTTATTTTTTGTCAATAAGGATCTCCAATAGTATTGTTCATTGAACTACAGCAAATTAACTTATTAATAAAGTATATATTTGGATAAAACAGATCAAAGTAAACAGAAAAAGTATCTACTCTCTCTCATTAATGTATACCGTAGAAAGTACATTGATACAATGTATAATAATGTGAAAGTTATAAAATTTAACTAATTAACAAATATCAGATCCAGCAAAAATAGCATATTTAGTTAATTTTAAAAAGTTTTTCTTGATAGTTTGAACTGCATCTTTAATAGGTTCCATGTTAAACGGGTTATCTGCTTATATTGAAACATTTGAAAATAGTTCATTAGGAATAATTTAGGAATATGTATTGATGTTGACCAATAACAGTTCTAAGGTTTATTACTTTCTGGAGCATTCGGGTATGTGGAATTTATATTAATTTTTTACGTTTTAGTGCACATAAAAGTTGGTGTAATTAATTTTTTTTTATTTTAACGTAATACTTAATTCACGAATACCCGTCATATTTGACGGGCAATTACACTAGTCTACAAGAGTGGATTATGGCGCAGCAAGTGCGCAGCAGTCATATTCTCACATAAAGTTGTGTGAAAACAACCATAATGTTTTTTTCGTAAGGCGTCTTTGAATCTTTTTCCAATGACGGAGACGAACATGGAATTAAAAATTACCTCCATAAATTAATCTCGTCTTCCCTCTTTCTGCAACATTAACAGCCAATATTGGCACGCCGTGGAACAGAAAAATAATATTGAATATCTCATTAGAAAATACGACAATATTTTAACATGGCGGAAAAGTTTGCAAGTCATCATTTCATGGGTAAATTCTAGAAACATTTTCTACTTAACAGTAATGCATTTCTTCCGCATAAACCGAGTACAAATATTCCTCGTTTAGATGCATCAAAACATGATACCTCAATCATGAGTTCATATTAGAGGAGACGTAAAGAATGAATCAATTACTTTAAGAGTCCAGAAATTTCGTAACAAAACACAATGAAATAACTCTCTTTTGTGTCGACAATGCAATACAAGAGATGATGCGCAAAAGATTCAAAACGGAGAGAACAGAAAAACAGATCGGCTGTACTAGAATGGTTGTGGTCAGCGATAATCAAAACCTCATTCTTATTATCTGAAATCAAGCGAACTACAAAATTTGTAAATAAAGACTTTTAATTTTAGAAAAAGAAAACGCGGAAAAAACGTTTCGTATATACCCAACGTCATGAAATTAAATAAAGCGCGTTCTACGATTAAAAATAAATTTCTGTCTACATTGTATACAATATCCACAGCGAAGTCTTTTTAAGCTCATACGAATAACTAAAAATTAATTGTATTTTTTCTCTGGTAGTTTATGCAATTTAATCGCATATTTATGCAAATAATTTACTTTGTGAATGAATAATTAATCACTCTGCTTCTGGCGACTAAGTTTTTCCATTAAGAAAACTCTGTATCTTTCCGAATAACTTTACAAAGTGGAAAGCAATATGCGCAAAGAAAATATTCCTTTCTAATCTAAACTCTCTTAAGAGATCTCTGAAATTCCTTGATCCAGCTTTAAAGGAGAAAATGTTTGAAACGATTTATCTACTAAAATACGAAAAATGGCGGATGAAGATGAAAAGAATAATGGGATGACACATTAAGCAAGTTAGATATTCTTGCTAAATCACGAGGGAGAAGCATGTTTTCTTTAAAATGTCCAGGGTTCTGCTTTTCCTCCCCTTTTGGTGACAGAGCAATCTGCCTCACTAGACTTTCTAATCCATGAAAACTTCACTCCTCTATCTTCAATTTGGCTACAATACCATTTCAATGTTTTGAATTTTCCGAATTTGAAACTTCCTAGCGGAAAATCTATGAACCACTCAGAAAATCAAACCGGTGGAAAGGTCATAGATCGATAAAAGCTACCTAATCCAAAAAGAATATCCCAACTATCTCTTAAAACAAAAATGTTTACAGTCCACTGACGGACAGAGAGTGATCATATTAGAACGTTTTTTTTTCTTTTTAACAAAACGTGCTAGAAAGAACTGGAAAACGGAATGCAATATTTTTCAGTGTATTTCGTGTGTGGTGAGCGATTGGAGACATTACATGACTTAGCAAAGAGAGAGATAATTGTAAGGTTAGCAATTTTTTGTGGTTCGCGCAGGTTTGATATTATTTCTGATTTTTTTTAAAAGTGCGTCCGTTAAGTATATCAGACAGCTCTCGCGGTGCAGTGTCAGGTATCGTGCTTGTGTATGTGATTAGGTACGGAATAGCATGACCGAAAGAATTAAGAGAGAGAGCAGACAAAAAGGGTTCGCGAAAGAGAGAAAAAGTAGGGCGAGGAAGAAAGAGGGCGAGAAAACCTAAAAGGTAGACAGTCGAGGAGCGGTGGAACAAAAACATTTCTGTCGAAAAGATCACCACCAAAAGACGATCTCACGAAAAGAACGGTAGCACACGAATCCAATCGCACTGACACACCAGAATAAACGCGAAAACAAGGATTGATTGATTGCGAGAGGAGACCTTTTCCTCGCTCCTCAACTCGCTCGCGATGCACGAGGCGTGACCGACCGCCACGAGAAAGGAGGGAGGAGGGGACGAGGAGAACAGACACGCAAGCACGCCTACGTTATTCGTGCAGGGAGGAGGTAGGAAGGGGGAGGGAGATAGAGAGACACGCGAAAATGAGACGGAGTTGGAAGAGAGCACGGCACGCAAATCTCATTCCCCCCGCGGCCTTAAGACGACGAGATATCTCGCCTCGAGGAGTTAATGGAGTCTAGATGAAAAGCGGAGAGTGGCGTTAACAAACTGAGGGGTAAGGAGAATGGGAATATGCATAGATACGTTAGATGTGAATATACAATGAGAATCGATAGAGGAAGGCAGAAGAGAAGGAATTTAGGAATGGCGCGAATGGTATCTGTGACGGTTTTCAATCCAAATACAGCATTTGGTGATTCGCTTCCATAGGAGCGTTCGGTATTAATTTCTCAATAAAAGGTAAAGTTGACTAATGATGTTTTAATAACACAAAGTAAACAAACCAAATTTTAAATTATATATACGTTGCGCCTGACCCAAACAAAAGTTATGCAGTTGTTGGGTGTGAAATTGTATTCTTCTGTGTTGATTTATTGAGGTTTTACGCAAGTATTGAGCAATGCGGCATTCGTCGTAATGGCTTGCTATTTTCAGAATCACTGACTTATGTCATTCACCTATAGTAATTCAGGCTCAAACCTAAATAAAACAATCTGCGAACAATTTCAAAGTTTTCCATTTTTATGGTTTAATTTGATCATTTTTTTGTATAGTTAGATTTCTTAGGTACTAGTAATCACCAAAGTCGAAGAATAGTTTGTAATCGCAGCAGCAAAGTAAAAAAACGAAGACATATAAGGTGTTAAAAGGGCGTTTAAAATGGATACAAGAGGGGTTCAAAGAGACAAAGGCAAAGAAATTGATGTAGAAGGGCGTAAAAAAGGGAAAAGAAAAATAGTTACTGTTTTCTTTGGCGCTGAAATCCAACCATTGGAAAATGTTTACACGAACCGTTTCATTCACAACATGATCATAACATTTTATGAGTTAGTTTACCATCAAATCCAAACTCAAGTGAACGAACAAATTAGAAGTACACGTAGTGGCAACCAGACATTTTCCACCCCCTCAAGACGGGAGATAAAAGTATAGAGTATACGAGCGTCAGATGGAAATAAGTTGGATCGAAGGTGTCCAAATTCATATCAGCACCTTCATTCATGATCTTCTATCATTATATGTGTTGAAGTATTTTTCCTCCTCATACTCAAATTCTGGCTGCGCCATTGATTACACGATATATCTGTCAGAAAGGGCGGATCTTAGAAACTTCCCAGGAGGGGGGGGGGGGGGGGGGGGGCGATTACTAACTATTTTTCCATGAGGATTAATAAACCATGGAGCACGATAGAATAGTGTGATAATTATCACAAAAGTACTTTTTTACAGAGTTAATATATAATGCTCACAAAATACTTTGATTCCTTGATCATAACGTATAAATGATTACATAAAAATATAAGGGAATGCCTTATTACTTTGATTTTTCCCATAACATAAAAAGTACCAAAGGCCTGCAATGAGTAAAGGAAAATAAAATCAGTTAATATGAATGAAAACCCTCTCGACTTCCTCATTTGCTAGCCGTAAAGAAGGTCCAAAAGGGGAGGAGGGCGATTGCCCCCCACCCACCATGGATCCGTCAGTCTGTCAGACCGGCGCGCAGGAGGCTGAAGTATGTCATTGCGCATATCCATATCCATTATTAACATCCATATGAATCCTCAAGGAATAAGAATTCATTTTAACGAAGTCGGCAATATATTTCAAAAAAATCGAAAATTAAAAATACCTTCAGAAACTTAATGCAAATCGATAAAATATTTATTTTCACTGACTTCGTACAAAGGACACAAGATATGGGTATCGAGAAAGTCGACGACGACGACTTACTGGATAGCTCTCACCACCTCCATTCTCATCGCTGACAATTCGGATGAGCAGAACTTCAGTAGGACCTATCAATTTGTTACCTAATTTAATTTATTTTTGAATTAATTAGCGTATTTAATATTTTAAGCATATTTTATATTATTTTTGTTAGTACTCAACGACATGTCACTATTTAAACCTGTCTTTTAAGCTCTGAAACGCATCAATGTATCTCGTTATCGACACAAAACTTTTCGTTTATATTTCTTTGTGCATATATATGGCCCATGTGATTAAATAAGCATTTTTATTCTTCGACTAAAAAGAATAATAAAAATATATATGCTGATTGGGCATAATACATTGCCTCGATAGAGAGAAATAAAATAAAATCCTCAAATATTTATGCATGGGTAACGGTGAAAGATTTCAAAGAAAAAAAAGTATCGATTAGCAATTTATCACAATCCCTTCCTCGCCGCTAATTACTAAACAAACTTGACGCCGCATTCAATCTTTGGATGAATAAGACTCATTATAATCACCGCCTCCGGGAGAGAGTTTCACGAACGCAAACCGTCCTTCCCTCTCCCCCTATATCTTAATGCACCGCGAAGGAAACGAGGAAAGACAGTAAATAGCCGCATTAAGCGGCGGCCTCCGCGTCCGCAGATTGAATGGCGTTTACTCCCGTAGTCCTTCCCGCATTAGAGCCGCAAGTTTTGATTGCACGGCGCTCTCGGAGAAATTATCCACGCCGCGATCCGAGGCCTCCGGACGGCGCGGACGAGATGCGATACATGTCATCAATCTTGCGTACACTCTACATGTGTGTGTGTGTGTGTGTACATTCATCTCCGGTCGGCTAGCACTCTGAGAGGTTTCCATTTTTTTCATCCCTCACCCTCTCTCTCTTTGCGGTACCTGTTTTCCTCACAACCTCTCGTAAGGGCGCTTCTGTAGACACTGGCACTCCCTCACGAATGCAAGGGAGATTGTGCATGGAGATGTGACTTCGTCCCCTTCTCTCGCGAGTGCCAGTCACCCGAGCGAATATGCACGCATGCGACGTCACCAGAGGCAATGTCGAGGCGTGTTTGTACACGAGGGACGGAGCCGAACGCACACCGACACGAGCGAGAGAGAGAGATCTTCGATGGTCAACATTCTTTTTCGTTCCTCAGGTCAGTGCGCGGTGCCCGCTCCCTTCTGGAAGGAAAAGAGGAAGCCGGGAGGAGCGAGGTGGAGAGGAGATCGGCTTTTCCCCTGAAGGCTTATTGCGCCTCTGCGCGGTACGAGGGCGCCACGTTCATTTGTTAGAAGCCGAGACAATCGCCTTGAATCATCTCGACCCGCTAGAGACTTTTCTCCTCTTTTGAGTCTTCTGTGACGGAGAAGAGCAGGCGGGTGACAGTGAGAGAAAGAGAGAAAGAGAGAAACGGAAGAGTAGAGACTGCATATATTGCTCGGGAATAACGGGAAGTCGTGCTAAAGTGCATCGCAATCGCCAGCATCATCAATTAACGGATTTGCATAATCAGCCTGACGGACACGTTTCGAGCGCTCAATACAAGGGCGATTTTCAGGATAAACGGAGGCAGTAACACATCTGATTAAGACTCACGCCTGGAGAGTAACGTTTATATCAACATTTCTCATTATATTCAGGCGAGGAAGAAAAAGGCAAAGGGAGTATAACTCAAAGAATGCGTAATGAGACGTCGACATTAGGTGGTTTGTCGTGTAATTGAAGCGAAGCAAAATGAAAAATGCGTGACAAATTGCCATCCTATTAACTAAGATCCTGTAATACGAGAATATCTTTGTCCTGTTATACACGGCGAAAATCACGCACAAGCGACAGATGTTGCTTTTGATGTCGGAAGTTTTACTGGAGCATGATTGTTAGCACAAAACTTAATTCCATTTGCTTACGCTGGTACTTTTAGTACTAATCGATATATGCGTTGTTGAACTAAGATTACAGAAGGAAGAATCAAACAAAAAACGGACGAAAATTAAAATAAATTAGCGAAATTAGATTTAATATCGGCCGTGACAATCTAAAATGTGTTTAAAAGATTTCATTCTTTCCGCTTTCAAGCTTGCAAATGAAAAGTTATTAAGCAATTTAAAAAAATATTTTTATAAAAATTTACTATTTCAAAGGTAAAAGTATACTTCTTATTAACTGCCCTGTTTTTAACATAACCATTTGTGGTACGAACGTAACAGCGTGCTGCACCGAATAAAGCCCCCGAGTATATCTTCCAATTAAATTAAATGCTGAAAACCACCTTTTAGAGTGTAAATTTATTATTGCAAAAAAAAAACAAGACGCGTCGAACTGAATATCTGCTACACCAATGAGGCAGCAGCGATAAGCCGCTTGGGCAAAGAAAGGCAATACGCTACCTGAAAGCTGTCGAGAGCTAGTGTGAAGGAGGCAGGGATGAGGAAGGCAAGAGAAGAGGGGAGAATGAAGGGGGGAGGGGAAAGGGAAGGAAACATGTACGAGGCAAGGGTGGAGGCTGGAAGAGTAGGTGGCGGAGGAAGAAGAAGAAGATTTTGGGGGTCCGAGTGTCTCACAGACGTGCTGAGGTCACACGCCTCTCCGGCGGCGCCTGGCCTCACTCGCGCCGACAAAGGGAGACTGACTTATCAAGCACCACTCCCCTGCTCGTCTCCCTCCCACCTCGCAACCTCTCTCGCCCACTCTCTCCCCCATCCCCAGGGCCACGACACGGCCCCCAGGGACTGATTCTCTCCTGACTGTGAGTAGTGTGTGTGTGTGTGTGTGTGCCCCACCTCCCCCGCGGCATTCCTCCTTTGCGGGCAGAAGAAGAGGACAAGTCCACTCATTGGGAGGGAGAGAAGTCAAAAGGGGAGAGGAATGGTTAAGGGAGAGGGAATAGAGTCGGGGAATTAAAACAAAAAAGAGGAGAAAAAGAAATCGGGAAAACACGTAAGAGTTTATAGATGAGAGGGCGGCACAGGAGGAGAATGAAGGAAAGTGGGAGAGGGACATAATGCGAAGGGAAATAAAAAAAAGATACGAGAGGAGGAATCGAAGAGAAGGATGGGAGGAATATAAGGAAGAGATACAATGAATAAATAAGGCGACTAAGAATGAGAGAAGAAGGTGAAGTGATTTTCGTATAGCTAGAGAGAAAGAGAGTAAAGGAGAGTTGATGAATAAAGGAGGGGCGTGAAGAAAGCGGTGAAAGAGAGAAAAGGAAGCGGGGAAGGATGGAATTAAATAGGACGAGAAGAAAAAATAAATTTCAAGAACTGAATGAATGGAACCGTTCGGGTAGAGGCTCGTTTTTTTTTAAGAAAGGTCTTTTTTAACTAAGGAAGCTATGCGAAGATGATTTCTAACAGTGTTAATTGTCGGCACACCGCTGATATGTAAGTGAAGTAGCGATATTATAGCACAGTGCTTATAAACCTTGATGACCGATATAAATAGCACAATATTATTCAACATATTTCATTCAGGAAAGAGGAAAACATTCTGAAACTGGGAACTGAATCCGGATCTTTTACTTGCAGGGCGGATTCTTTTGCAATGAATTATAAAGGCACACACACTCAGTGTTGGTTATTATAGCACCATGTGGAGCATCTCTGTAATCAACCATTACCATCCAATTAGGTAAAGCCGAGGAAAATCCATTACTTTATATAACCACCAAGATAAAGAGACTGAACTTTGGGTTCTAAATCCGGTCAAGTTCGGCAATTTTCTTCTCTCTCTTGAATCTTGTGTGTGGTGTATAACTAACGGAGTATTTAAAGGAACAGGGAGTGAAAAAAAAGAAGTACACGTAACTAACTCATTAAGGTGGTCAGCAAGGATCGCAGGTTCGTATTCTGCCGAGGACATGATCGTTATGTTCTTGTCATTATTAAAGTATATTATAAGAAATGTAATTGGGAAAACCCGTTTAAATGAATTATTATTAGAAGCAAGAGGAAAGGACGTAACGCGTAGATTACTATGACGAGAGGAGTAGAATAGAGAAAGGGGAAGAGGAAGGAAAGAGAATGGAAAGAGGATGGAAAGAGAGATATGAAGGAAAGCAGTGAAAGGGAAAGAGAGAAGAGGGTAAGGATGAATGTGCTTAAAAGGAAGACGTGAGGGAAGGGAGGCGGCGTGGATTAAAAAGGAATAGCAGTGGAAGAGGAGAGAGAAGGGGAGAGGATAAGAAGAGAAAGGAGGAGGGAAGGGGAAGAGAAGGAAAGGTGACGAAAGAGTTTACTTTTTCTCCCTTTTTCTGAAGATGTCCCCCGTCCGTCTTACAACCTAACCCAAAGGGCCATCCCGTGGTCAGGGCGTGGACGAATACAAGAGAAATGAGTCTGATTCTCGGCGTCGGGTGGGATTTTCGACTGCACAAAGTAAAGTTGGTCGGCCGGAGAGGAAAGATACTTAATGTGAACTCATTATATCTGCCGTTAACTGTCTAATGAAGTTCTCACACTTATTGCCGTGGATTAAAAGACTTCCTTCGACTAGGCGTATTCGACGGTAGCGTCGTGATAGAACACCACGAAATTGTCCCTTAAGTAATTAGATTCAGTTTGATTAACAACGCTATGAAAAATAATCAGTAAAACATCGACATGATTTTGAACTCTTTGGACCTTAAGATGAATGTAACTTCCGAAAACAAATGTTTTTACTTTCACCATACGTAGTAATGGGAAAGTATTGTATTCATGAAAAAAATCGACTTCGAGATTTCAACGGAAATACATGTTTTGAGGTCCCTAGAACACGTTTAGACTATTTTCGGAATGATGTCTGTGTGTGTATGTTATTGTGGGCGCTCTAACTCAAAAAGTACGTGCCATATCGTTACCAAACTTCATATATAACACTTTAGCATGAGCACAAAGAACTGATTAGTTTTTGGACAATAACGGTTAACCGGAAGTCGAGGTTTATTCGAAACCCGATTCGGTTTTTGCGATATTTCTTCGTTAGAACATCATTATTGTATATACAATTCTATACAAAAGTTATAGAGAATGTAATTTCCTACAGTTTTTATTTGAAACAATTTTCTATAGGAGTTATTGTTTAGGAGTTATTTATAAATAACCGGTTTTTCGGTTTCCGTTAATATCTCCTTAAAAACATCGTTATTGGTAATCTTCGTAAGGACCAAAGTTGTAGAGAATAATATTTCTTCCAAGTTTTGTTTGAAATTAATTTTCGTAGAACCATCCATTTCGGATATATTTCGCTTTATCTTAATACCAGTAAACAGCGCCAACACCATGTAGCGGTGGATTATGTGCACATATTCAAAATTTACGTAATTTACGGCAACAAGGACGACTGTATTCTTTTACGATACGAAATAATAATTTTGCCTTATAATGCTATTCATAATAATTTAAATATATGGAGAATATGGAGAAAGTCATGTGTTGGCCACATCAGATTTTTTATCATTACAAAAGTGTTTTTAATATTAATATTAAATTTAATATGCCATTGGCTCTATCTTTTTGATGTTCGTATCGCAACCGGAAAAGTACCAGTTTCTACTCGCTCTATGTTTTCTACTGTACACGCTAATTTCCTTTGAGGGTGATAAATGACTAAAATTACGGTCAACTCGGGTATCAAGTACAAATAATCATATTTGCTGCGGTGCGATTATTCTTTCACGTCCCACTTGCCGCAACGAACCGAACATTTCCTTTTCGAACGGGAGTAAGTGGAACGGCTGTTACGGATCAAATGAGAAATATGATAAAAATGAGCAGAAAATACAATTCGATTTTTTTCCCGCGTGGCACTTATCAAAGCTACGTGACCTTTGTTGTGACCAAAGCGGTCGGTGTGAATCATTATTCTTCGCGGTAAGAGGAGAGAGGGAAGAAACAGAGACAGAGAGTCAGAAGTCACCAGCGTCAATCATTCACGGGCGCGGATACCCAAGAAGTCGTAATGAGTGACGGACAAACGACGGATTAATAAACCTCTTCCCGAGAAGAACGTTCCTTTTTATAAATATATCTACTCCACATCTAAAGCTATCATTGCATTTCCCGCATTTTTTTCATTTAATATTGGATGGAATAAATGCGCGCGCTCGAGGTGTCGTCTCGTTAATCGCGAGACATTACTTTCCCTATATACCTATCTTTCGATGCGCGCGCGCGAATAAATCTCTCGAAATATCCCCCTCGTGAAAAATGGCGCGGAATACGACACCCTCCGCACAAGCGCCCTCTAAAAAAAAAAACCCTGGTACGTACCCCGCGGGAGGAAATTGACGCGGGCAGTTTATTGCTCATTCCTCCGGCGCACCGTCGAGAATAAAGCCGTCCCGATATTTAGACCTCTAAATAAATTACCATATTCTCGGCCATTCGCCAACGAGATACTTTTCACGTGACATTTCATCCACCGCGGTTAAGGGGTAGGGGTTAGGGACGGAGAAAAAATACCTTTTTATCACGATTCCGCCGCAAAGTACTAATCTCTCCGGAGCGGAGAATTGACGCATGAATTATTCATGGGGCCACCTCGCGCCCTCGCTCGCCTCGACGGCGAAACCGACGGATAGAGAGAGAGCGAGCCTGTGTGTGTGTGTGTATGTACGTGCTCCTCGACCAAAACAAATTCCCTCTCTCTCTGCCTTGGACGCTTTTTAATCCCTGAATATCCCTTCGCAGCGAGCAAGAGGGTCGCCGATCGTCCAAACGAAGATAGCGTCGCTCACCTCAACGCTCCACCAATCTAATTTCTCTCTCTCTCTCCCATTTCTCCTTTCCTCCCTCTTCTATCTCCTTTGCTCAGGTAAGATTTTACGTAAAAGGGTGAGAAACGGACAGACGGTATGGTGAAGAGAGGAAGATGAAACGAGCGAAGAGAAGGAAATTGGAAAGATAAGACGTTGAGGGAAAAATATGAGTGAAAGCAAAAGAGGAAAAGAAATTGAGAAAGAATCGAGAAATGAATAAAAACATTCAGATTTAATATAAAATGATGCATAATAATGACAAGCAATAAAGAACAGAAAAATATCGAGCTATATTTAATATAGAGATGATAAGTGAGATTGCATTTTTTTTTGAGCCTACGCTTCTATTTTTATCCTTCAAAATTATTATTTCCGAGGATTTCTTTTAAGCTTTAAGATTTGGTCGTAAAGATATGACCTTTCCCTCGCCTAATATGATAGCTAGTTCAGATTATAGAAAACACCTTCCAAATTCGTTGCTGACTTTATAAGTAGTTTAGCCACGTTGGTTAAATTTGTTAACAATCTTTCACCTACAGTATTCAATAAATGCCACCAACGAGCCATCTAACCAACAACTAATCAAGCAACGCTGCGAATGACAACACAAAAAAAAATTAAATTCCGAAGTTGACTCTTTATAGTAAAAATATTCGAAGTGAAAACAGAACAGGGATAAGAACTTCTGGTGTCCGTGGAAATGTATTGTCGTTTATTAACAGGTGCAGAGTTCATGGAATTAATGTTGAGTAGACGAGGTGCGGGGATGGGAAGGGAAGAGAGAGAGAGAGAGGCGGGAGTGGGATGGGAAGGATAAGTGGGAGGTTAATTATTCTCGCGGGACTTCGGACGTTCGCACGTCTCCCTCGCTCCATCTCCCGCAGTGTGTTTATAAAGGATTCCCTTTGTTACGGGTGAAATGCGTACTGGTCGGCGGAGCGTTTCCAGATAATCTAGATTATTTCCGCCTGAATACACACACGCACACACACACACAAAACTGGGCACAAGTCACGAGCTTCCAAATCCAGAAGCCATCGATCAAACTGACGAGGCAGGAGGAATGGGACGGGGACGTAGAAATGGGTTTGAAGGCGAATCTGGAGGAGATTGGAGAGAGAAAGAGAGAGAGAGAGAGGAGGAGAGGAAGAATATCACCTGTTTAAATTCGCAGATGTCCCTTCATACTGCATTTTTTAATCCACGTCACAAACTCGCCTAACTGGTAGAAAAAAAGACGTTCAGAATTTCGTTTGAAGTCTGCATACGAATGAACTCGCGTCATCATCGGTTAGAGAGACAAGATTAAGTAAGGGAGTTAATTGGTCTTCCAAGAGATGGCGGTGGTGGTGGTTTTAGACTAATGTAATTGAGACCCGATGTTTTATTTTCAACGGTGAAAAAGGAAGGCACTTTTATATACCCACATACTTTTTTTTGCACGGATGAAATATATTATTAAGCGGACTGAAAGACTTTTATTTGAAATGTTTTAAAGGAATTTTTTAGTAAAAAACACTTTTAATCCTACTTATACTTGTTGCACATTTCCGATACATAAATAATACAAATCAACTCACGCCCATTAAATAAATTATACGATGAAAAGCATCAGTTCAGTCTACGTGTCGAAGGATGCAAGGGGATTAAGGTGAGCTGAAGGACCGATTTACCATTGGAACAGGGTGAACTGGTAAAAGACGATGGCGGAATAAGCATTTATTATGCACTTATGGAATAAACGAGGATGAGAGAGAAATCAGCTTTACAGAGAGATAGAGTGACGTCTTGCGCGGTGGAGGATAGAAACTTCAGAAGCGCGCATCAGATACGGTGCGTGACAGAGGAGGTGCTCTTTAGGCTTCGACCGCCAATCGCTTCAAGATGGCGGGGAAGTCTTTAAGTGTGGAGGGAGTGGATTAAAAGGAGTGGGGATTGGGGGAAATGAGCGCGATTAACGGAACCTTTTCGAGCGACTACTGAATGGTCTGAGCAACGGATAATCCTTATGGACATTGTTAGGTCACGTCAAGAGGAAATGGTCTAGATGCCAAAAAATTAATTATCTGGGAAACACCATTAACTTTTGGGAACAGATGAAAAGTTTATGTCAGAAGTTTGGACGCAAACTGAAGAATGTTTTGCATAAAGATATTTTAAAATTTTGTTAGGTTTCATAAAGATAATATTCGCGTTTCGTCAGCGGATCATTATAACGCTTCGACGATTTTACCCAACCTTAAACGTGTTTTCTGGTCAGAATAATGTGAAGCATTACTACCAAATTTTGGCTATTTACCGAGAAGAGGGTTTCTTGAAAAGGTAGTTTTGCATTTCATGAGGCGGATAGCGTGCCGATATCAGTCAGAATTAAAAATAGCGCCGGTATCTTCTAAAATAAGGACCAATCAGTCCTTGGGCGTTTCTCGGAATAAAAACGGGAAAGCAGAACAGTCAGATTCGGAAACAAGAATAGAAATAATCTCGCATCTAGAACCGAAGCTATTCTCTCCGTTTCTTCCATTCGCGCAGTGGATTTCCTTCGTTTTTATTAATGATGCAATCAATTGGAGTTGGACCTTAAGATGGGACAGATGGGTGAGTTGAGTCAGAGGCCTACCGAGTGATAAAATACTATACAAATATAATGTTTATGACGCTCACTTTTTTAATGACGGTTCGGAGAATGGCTGGCCAAAAGAAATCAGAAAAGTAGTCATCCATTTCCTTAAAAAGGAGACCAAAGGGTAATGTTTTTTATTATACGGATTTTGTGGAGTTTTTTTTATAAAGACTTTACAAGCTAACATGTTGCCGCTCCTCTGAGAAATATAATGCAACCCAAAGAAACACGAAAGCACCATCCTACGCAGACAAATCGACGTAATTTCGATTACTATAAATTATGATGGCCGCTGGATCTCTAAGAAGAGTCCCAATTCTTTAATTATATTACTGGACCTTACAATTCACCGAAAAAACTTAAAAATTCGTAACCACTGCATATCCGCCTTATACATTTTCAAGGGATGGCTAATATCCATTGACAGGGATAACGACCTCTCCTCCTCCGATGATTACCTGGCGCCTCCCAAGTGCGTCACAACATCACTCCACCTTCTCTCTCCCTCTGACACAACAACCCGAGGCGGCGCTCAGGCGAAAGCCTAGGGAGAGAGATTTACGCCCCGAGGACAGTTACTCGGACCCTTTTCTTTGGTACCGTTTGGGGGAGGGGGGGAGGGGGGAGGGAGGAGGGGGGGGAGGAGGGAAGTGGGGTCCTACACGGGATGGATGGGAGAAGAGTTTGAGGGGGGGGGAGGGAGGGGGGGAGAGGAAAAGGGATTTTTAGAAGGCGGCGAAGCATGAGGAGGAGGCGCCTCCCGTTTCCACAAGAGAAAGAGAGAGAAAATGTTAAGGGGAAAAGCGACCTTACTGTGTATTCCGGCTGGGAGGAGGCGTCAGACTGCAACGAAGACGAGTGTGAGGGACGGCAAAGAGAATGGGAGTGAGGGTTAAGAAGTAACTGCCATAGTTAAGGACCAGTTGAGGGAGGTGGTGTGTCCAGTGGCCATCCGCTACCAAAAAATAATATATCATCATGAAGCGAGATCACCATCATTAGTCGAGTCATTTCACTCACGAACTTCTATCTCTCCGATGGAAAAAAATATTGATGGAAATTAAGATTTCCAGAAACTTACAGACGCAAATATAGCTTTCATTCTCGTAGTTTTAAACACTCGCCCATCAATAACTAGCGCCGATTTTAACATATACGTATCAAGGTAAATAGCCAAACTGATTATGAACTAATAATCACAAGTTTAAAGGAATTTTTTCCAAAAACTTATCGCAAGTAATACGATCTAAACATGAGCAGAAGAATTGAATACTGATAAGAGAAAATGATTGAATTATTAAAGAATGATCAAATAATAATAAAATGACTTTCGCTGGGTCACTGTCTTTATATTTCAAATAATCATTAAAAATTTTAAAGTTCGTTTTCCAAGTTTACAAAAACCAACAAATTACCGACATAGTGCGTGTCGGCAAGCAATTATTGCCTACCGTGAGCGTCTTCCTTCCTTGTTTTCCTTCTAAAGATTCACTCGCATGCACATACACAAACACGACCTCGTGTCCTTGTGAGAGCAGTGCACACTACAGAAGACATTCGCTCCTTGTTTCCTCAAGACCAAATAGAACGGCGGACTAGTCACAAATGAATCCTTTAACGCGTATAAGGCCTCGTATCTTTCAGGTCCCTTTGCATTGGCTTCTCTTTAAGTAAGCTGCACGTGCTTGCGGACACTGCTGTAGCCTCGATCCGTAGTGCTCATATGGCGCATTCGTGAAAACAAACTTGCGGAAACATGAGATCACTCGCATCATGTTTCGTTAAATGTCCAACCAGGAATAAGGAATTGATTCAGAAAGCTAAAAGTCTTCTCGGAGAACTAACGTAACGTATTATGGTCTTTCACAACTTTTGCTACTTTTCTTCCATGGAGAAAAACGACGGATTTAGATTAAAGAGTCAACGACGAACAACTACACAAGTGAACATAGAGATTTTTTTTAACTGGCCGATAAAATTAAACCGATGTCTGCAGTTGACATATTTGACGTAATTCTTGCTGTTTCTAAAAAATATACCTAATTTAGATTTGGTTTCAACACAATATCTGAAAAGTTAAGAAATTAAGTTGATATTACATAATCAACGCGACTTGGACGTTAGTAGTTTCTTGGATTAAAAATTCTAAGATTGCTTTTGCTTCGATGGTTAGATAAATAAAGTGGGATGGGAATCCTTTTACCATAACAATTCTCTGCCGAACAAAACATTTGCTTTGCGCCAATGTCCGAAAATTATATTATTCAGACGACTATTGACTTCATCGATCCTGATATCGTAAGATCATAAAAACTATCTGATGAAGTGCCAAACGCACACATTTGTCTTTTAGTCCACCTCTCATCCATATTCATTTAATTAGGGAAAGATTTACTCGGTCTAAATTACCTCATTAGTAACTCTTCCGTTAACTACAGTATAATCTTTACTGCCTCACCTTTTTCACAAAAACAAGTCCACATACCGACGGATGCATACTAAACGGAAGTTTACTCAAGTACAATTAAAACTAGGAACTAAAATTCTCTTACGATTTTTTTATCTTTCTCATGGCCTTCATGGAATGCTCAATATACCGTTATCCATGATTATAAAAATAAAACTAAAGACCTCAAAACTTGAAAAGCAAAAAAGTAAATGGTACAAAATCGTTCACTCCAGCTTTAGTTTTTTTCGATACCATTTTCCGTTCTCCTATCGCTTTGGATCGTGCGAGTTCTTCCGGCGCCAACACAAAACGTTCCCAGTTTTTTATCATCAATGCCCTAATCCTAATCCCGAACGGGATTAGTGCCTCCTGGCGCTAGAGAGGGAGAGGGGTTGGAGGGAAGGAGAGGGGAGGAAGCGAGCGTGCGGCCCGTGGGAGCGACAGTGGCCGAAACCCTCTATTTCTTCCTCTCCCTACCCCTTCACCCCGCCGGGTTACTGACTGACTGGCGACAGGTCTCGTGTCAGCGGCGCGACACCCTGGCGGACACAGTCCTTCCTTCCCATTTCCTCTCCCACACCCTCTCTCTCCTCACGCCGCCCCACCGCCCTGACCGTAAACACTCCCCTTTTTTCCCTACCCTCATGTGAGGCCACCGCCACGGTTACAAGGGGGGGCGGGGGGGGGGGGAGGGGCGGAGGAGTTTGTATCGGAGGTGTGCCGAAGGCAGGACCCTAAACAATTAGCCTTCCACCGGTTGCCAAAATACTCGATCTCCCCCCTCTCCTCCCTGACCGCCTCCCCCTCTCCCGCCCTGTCTCCGTCATCCTCTCCCTTCCACCCACCCTCCCCCCTTTCCCACCCCTCACACCCTCGCCACCTAAAAACAATCCATTTCTACGGCGGACTTGGTGGGAGGAGGAGGGATATAGATGGGAGCGATGGGAGAGACTCTTATCGTTCCGCCGCGCGGTGGAAAGAAGAAAAAAGGGCAGCCTAGCGGGAGATCCCGACACTCGACCGCGACACACACACACATATATAGACTGAAAGGATTGGTCATCCTTATGGGAGTGAATGATCAAGGGAGCGGATGGAACCGGCGGTGAGGATAAAAAGAGAGAGGGAGCGGGAGGATTAAGAGGGGGAGGAAAAAATAGTTAAAGCTTCAGAGGATAAAAAATAAAAACCTGCGGCAACATCTTCTGCGGTGGAAGGAGAAATATAATAAAAAAAAGATTTCGGTGTATTAGTGTGGGTGACCTTGCGACCTCTCTCTCTCTCTCCGTATCTCTCTCGGGCCAGACAATCCCTCCTTTGGCCTTTCCCTTCTCTAGAAGGGAGACCGTCGACTTCTCCCATCCCACAGCAATCCACTGAGCTGCTAATGAGGAGCTATTACACACACCGGTCTCCGTTGGAGGGATGGAGGAAAGGGGGGAGGGGGGGGGGTTTGAGGGAGGAGAGGTGGAGGCGGCGAGGGTGGTTGTAGAGGGAGGGGGGTCCCGAAGTGGCACCTCACCCATCCCAGTCGCCCAGATGGACGCCGAGATAGTGCCGGGCCCTTCTGCTCCTACCTTGCCCTCCCTCCCACCCTCCTACTGTCCACCTCTCTCCCTTCTCTCGCACGCACCTACGCTCTTCCCCCTCCCCCACCACCCCTCCACCACACCCGTCTACCCACTTCACTGAAATAGGGCCACCGAGTAATTGACGCTAAACAGGAATATGTTTGGAAAATTACCCGTGGTAGCTATGGGGAAAAGGAGGTTGAATGAACAATTGCATTCCTCAAGGGGCTGAGAAGGATGGGAAGAAAAGAGAACCAATTTCTTGAGGGATTATCTCTCCCTATGGTGGTTTGAGGTACTGATCGGAGGTATCATAAAACACATTGAATACGTGAAATGTGATGGATATCATCTAAATCGACAGGATTTCTTTTAGTGATGATTTTTATAAAACATAATTTCGCTTAATTTTAAAATCGAATTAAATTGGAAGTACCTGAGCAAAGTCGCGTTTAACGTTTATTAGCGTTTTTTAAACTATTGACACAATTCGATTCATTCTTTCGCTTGAAACTAGTAGTTCATTTGTTTGTAAAGATGTTATTGGTATATCCCCACGATAGGACAGCACACTTAATGTGTCTATCTAAACTATTGCGCGTCGTAATCATGCTCATTTCTTCGAAGTAATAAAATACCTGATGGTTCTAAAAATATATGACCCAGTGATCCAATAATTTGTAAAAATATTTCAAAATCGTACGAAATGCATGTCATCGCCTACGCTTCTCTGTCCTTTACTTGAATAAAAGAATTATTTCTCCTATGCCTGCCTGCCGAGTCAACCGACATTCTTATTTCTTCTTCCCAAACGTAAGAATATACCGCCTATTATAACAGATATGTCTAAAACCAGCACCCGTATGCGGGTTACGTCGTTAAGCTAACTCGAAGAACTTAAAACAACCAACACGTTTCCTAATTTGTCAGAGACAGAGAATGAATTGAGATTACGGAGCGAAAATAGCGAAAAGAGCATAAGAAATGTTTTTCGCGCGGCAGTTAAAAAAAATATAACCGTCGAGAGACTAATTGCGCTCCGCGAGATTTGTTTTAAAGCCATCCGCTAATTCCTCGGGCTTCGCTCATTTTCCTCGCACCCATGCCTCGAACGAAACCCATGTCCCGCGTCCATTCCTAAGCTCCCGTTCCTATAAAAATCAAACGAAAGGACTGTTGCTTTAGGAAAGGTCTCCATCAACCCTTTAAGGATCTCTTCGACCGACGGACTCTAAAAATAAAGACAACCGTCGTTACTTACATATTTTTCTCCCCTCTTGCCCGTTTTAAAAGTTATTTGGAAAGGGTTGTGACATTCCAGATGCAAATGAGGATGATTCGAGATGGAGGGAGGGGATATGGTTATCATCGGATGGAAAGCGAGAGAGAAAGAGGGTGGGAGGAGGTCAGAGGATGATGAGGAGAGGGGGGAAATTCGGAATATTTGGTTTTACGGTTCAATTCTTCGAGCTTTTGGTTTGGTTTTATTTTCGAGGAGAAGAGGGAAGCTGCGGGGGGGAGGGGAAAAGGGAGAGGGGAGGAGAGGGGGCGGATCGGGAGTGTGTGTTGAAGGAAGGGAGGGGCGAAGGGAGGCCCCAATGTTGACAGAAGAGTTGGAAGGGAGAACATTATACAGCGGAGGAGAAATGGGTTGGGTCTTGGAAGCAGAAGGAAAGGGGGCGGAGGGGAAAGGGGAGGGGAAGGGGGAGAAGAGCAGAAGGGGGGAAAGAGATAAACGCGCCGCAGTTGTGCGGGAAAAGCAAAGATTATTCTTTAGATAAGCGGTGGCGGAAAAAAATGAGAGGAGAAAGAGAAAAACCCGCCTCTCGTGGACTTATTTATGTCCAGACGGAACGATTTCGTCGACCAACTCCAAGCAGGATAAATAATTTATATCTCGCATATAAATCGTCTTTCTCCAGAAGAATAACCGCAACGTGCGATCTTCTTCCCGCGAATTAATTAATTGGGCGAATGAATAACTCCCTACACAATGGGCGATATAACGAACGCGCCCGTTTTATGCTGCCCCAATTCCTCGTCAAAACTATCGATCAGACAGTCGCGGTGTTATTTCGCTTTGGGCACGGATTTATCCCTGACAGATATAGGAACCTTATCGCAAAAAATCTTTGAATATTACGATGGCGGCTAACGTTGATCGCGGGGAGGGGGAATAAAGTTAAGAACGAAAGAATTTCAATATTTTAAAATATCGCCCCTAACTTACACTGTTCAATTCTAACCGCATCTTTCGTAACGTGAGAATTGTGTAATAAAACAAATCCACCGAAAAACGAGACATCTGACTCGTGACGGTCAGAAAAACCATTCCCGTCGGATTCACCGGGTGACGCGGACTCCGCATGACCGGCAGTCGCGCCGCCGTCTCCCGGGAGAAACTTCGGCCACGGCTCCCACGTAATCAACGCGGTTCGGAACCCGTCAGCCGCTTCGGAAGGCAAGCGAAAGGAATAGAATGGTCGCCGGAAGGGCGAGAGAGGCGGCGTGCGCGGAGGCGACAGAATGAGAGAGAGAGAAAGGAAGAAAACGTTTCCGCCACTACTCCTTTGGAGAGTATGCGAAGCCTATGGGAAAGATGCAGAAGTTTACCAATGGGTATGAGGCGGCTGTCAGTTGAGAGAGAGAGAGAGGAGGCGCGGTCCCTTCTCCCCGCGTGACCCTACGTCCTCGCAGTCCTTTCCTCTTCTTTACGCAACCCCATCCGCGCTTCTCTCTCACTCACCCCCTCCCCCCCCCCACCCTGACCACCTCCTCCCACCCCCACCCTGACCACCTCCTCCCCCCTCGACGCCCTGATCCCACCCACTGCTCCCGAAAAGCAAGCCAACATTCCACGGCAGACACGCCCGCAAGGAGCTCGCCTCCCCCTCTTCCCTCCGCCTCTCCTCCCCCCGCTGGAAAGAACCTCACAGACGCCCACCTATGCTGCCCACGCTCTTGCCTCCGCCCTCTTCCACTTCTTTCTCTACCTGCCGATAACAACGAAGGAGATATTTCATGCGCCTTAAAACGTACAGAGGGGAACAGACTACAGCCGCGGGATCGCTTCTCCGTTGAAATCTCGGAGAAGATATAGTTTTGGTTAGAAAATCCTTCGGAATATTTTCGACGCGGTAAGTAGTTCTCGGGCGATCGCGAATGTCGGGAAAGGGCTTCGGAGTTTTCTAATCATCGTAAATTCGATCGGAACATCCCGATCGATACGTGACCGGCGTAAATTAAAAAGAGATCCCAGCCAACGTTCCCTTAAGCAGACCGAGTTTGCCTTCGGAGAGATGGCCGTGTCGTGAACACATATTAGGAATCGAATCGTCATGCTCGATTCCGGGATCGAAACTGGGTCCTCCGACACGTAACCGGGCGCCGTCGTTCCAAATGACGTTTAACGCGAGAGAGACCATCGCTGCGGCCGTGGCACGCTAATGTTGCCATACATTTAGCTTATTTTTCCCCAGACGCGACTTCGATCCGTCCCGCGGGGCGAAATAAATTCCTTAAACGAGGTCGGTTTCCGCCGTTCGAACAGGGGCTGATTCCGCTCCCCGGGTGGATGTGGGAAGAGAAGCTGCGAATCGTTTCATAAACGGGGGGATTTTCCATTTTTCGCTTTTGCAGGAGTGTAAAAATGTTGTAAATTGTATCGTTTTTCATTCGAATGTGCGACCGGTTCCGACTTCGACCCCTCTATATTTACATACACCCTCTCAGTTAGGTGCGTTCGCTCGACGGACGGAAAAGCGAACCGTAGATAAATGTTCATGTTATCGACTGAAATGCATGCCTGCAACAATCTAGCCGATATTTTTCGTAATGTTTTTCTCTATGCGAGGGATTTTTTCGATGGAATTCTGCAATGAAGACACGTGATAAAAAATACCGTTTGTTAACGCGGTAGATAATGTTTTTTAAACAACCGTCAGTCTGGCATCGCATTTTTAAAAATCTAACCTTTCATTAGCGAGACACGGTGCAACAACATCCCGTGAAAAAGAGAGAGAAAAGGACGAGAGTCGAATCTTTCGCCTCTTTTGTGAAATCCCTCGTCCTGGCACTGCGCTCTCCACTAATTCCTTAGGCCAATACTAATGCTCAGGGAACCGCCTTCAAACTCCCAAAACGCAGCCCCCGGCACGGAAGCACAACACTGGGCAATTAGCGGCACCACCGGCAGAAGCCAAACATTGACCCACGCCGACCCCGGATTCCGAAATTCCAAAGGTGACCAGGAAAACGCGACAAAAATGGTCATGGGACCTAAACGATTGTCTTTCTTCACGTAAGTGCAATTGGCACCTTCACGAAAGTCGTTTTATACACGTGATAAAAGTTGGTGAACATAGTCCATTATATATTAAAATGATATTATGGGATGAAAGGGATATAATTACAATAAAAACAAACAAGGATTGTCCGCCGGGCGTCATGGTAATCAAACGATAAACGAATACCAAAAGGAAATATCATAACGAAAGCACAAACAAAAATAAGAGAATCTATTAATGATCGTGGACGTTAAGGCCGTGCATAAATCTCGAACGCTTTCATGAATTTTATGGCGCAATATGCGCAAGGGTTTTAAAAAATAATCGTTTTTGGGCATTACAATAATTTAAAATAATCTCATTATTTTCAGCGACAGAAAATACAAATCTAAATACGGTGATAATCGAGATAATTAACTTTATAAATAAAAAATAATGAGATATAGCATCAAAACACCTCAAAGGACATGTTAAAAATGAAAAACTACGGTAAATAAGCTCCTATATGACGCCTTTTTTCGGCCTAAACATACGCCGCGCATTTTGATCAAGGGAATAACCTCCCGTTGGACCTCACCACGAGGTTCCCGCCACCTGCACCAACTCCGTAAAAACAAGGCCTTTGGGGCACTTCCCCCTCGCACGCCCCCGCGATACACCTCCCGCCCTTCGTGGGGTGGAAGAGGCCATTGCACACCACCCCATCCCCTTAAGACACGGAAATTGCAACCCTCTCTACGGTTCTCGAATAACCGCTCATATGCCTCGACACACCTGAGACCCACTTGGGTCTTTGGCCTCGAGAGAAGAGAGAAAGGGACGCCATACGAGCGAAATATTCCCGGGACACCTCAAACCGTCCCATACTCCCCCTCCCTTCTCTCTCTCTCTCCCTCCCTCCCCCCTCACTTCTGCATGCGTGTGTTTCCCGCACGTGAAAGGATATCATCCTCGCAGGGAGAATGGTGGAGTGATCTTACTTTTTTACAGCCGCGGCAGAATTTCGTGAGGGTTGTTACGGAAGGTTGGTGCGGTTCGGTTTGTGGTGGGTGGTGTGGGGGGGGGGAGGGGGGGAGCAGAGAGAGAGATGGGGAGGCGTCCCTCTTCCTCCCCCTCCTACTCTTCCCATCGGCGTCCGTGCGGCACGGCAGCGGCCGTAAAGTGGACGTATCAACGGCGGACTGCAGATGATAAATAAATCGAGGCGAGGAGCGCGCGCGGATACTCGCCTCGGCCGCGGCGCGTCTCGGGTTTCACGCGGCGAAGAAGAGGACGCGGTGACGGCGGAGGCGGCTGCGGCGACGCTCGGCCAATTCCCTCTCTCTCTCTCTCCCTCTCTTTACGTCGAGGAAAATGGGAATAAAAGCCGAAAAGATGGAACCGTGCCCTCGTTCCTTTTCTCTCTATAACATTCTCAAGAGTCTCGGATATCGCGAACGCTTGGAATTCGTTTGCGGTTAGGATGGCGTGCGGCGGTGGTATGCTCGGCCCTCTTGTGGAAGGCGGATTTATGTTATGCGTGGGTGGCAGTTTACTTCCATCCATAAGGAAGTGTGCCCGGGTGTATTTCGTAACGCTTCGAGAGAGGTTTCGACGCGTTCTCTCTCTAGCTAAGAACTTTTATTTAATGCCGCGTGAATATGGGGCGTTAAAGCTTTTCTAGACTGCGGCGTAAGAAAACGAAGCGGACCGATTTAAGGAGTAGTTTGAAATTCGAGATTTTTCGAGGGTGTAAAAGTTACGTTAGGATGCCGTGTAAAACCAAAATCTAACGCTCCGAACGTTCATTTTAGGGTTTGCGTTAAAATAAAGCTTTGGAAGAATGGTATCGCAAAAATAAGGGATGTTAGTGGAAGATCACTGTGGTACTCTCAAATTTTTAATCAATATGCACGTTTTAAAAAAACCGCAGTTTTCCCTGACTTTTTCGTAGTGGAAGAATTATGTAACTTTAAGTTCATCGTGTGACAAAAGAAGCAATACGTATAACCGAATATTTTAAGCTTGCCAGCTTCTCCTTACCAAAATCCTCTTCTTGGATCACTCGAGATAAAAATTAACCTTTCCAGACGTGAATTTAAAATAACCCGTTTAATAAAAACACCATCAATCCGTATAAATACCTACAGGCTGTATACACTCCTATATGTCTTCATTTGAATATATCAAAAACATAAATACGGCGCCAATACGTACGCAAGTATCCGCCAATGGATGCACAGAACAGACAGACATTCGGGTGAAGAGCAGGGAGAATAACTTTAGAGAGCAGGGGGGGGGTGGGAAGCGTCCAAACGATGGATCTCCATCCCTCACGGTAATAGGGAGGGAGAAGAAAAAAGTGAGGAGGAGAAGAAAAAAGTGAGGAGGAGAAGAAATGAGTACAGAAGTAAAATAGGAGGGATGAATTGGATGGATAGGGGAAAGGGTGAGGGATTAAGGAATGTAGAGAGAGGAGGCTTCAAAGAAAATTAAGTGCGAAAAGAGAAATGACAGATACTCAATGAGAGATAAGAGAAATACAGAATGGGGGTGAAGAAAATGTGAGATAAAAGAGTGAGAGAGGGAGAAGATGAGAAGAGGGAGGAAGGAGAGAAGTGTCGGGCGGCCATCGCTGCATGCACACTGCGGGGAGAGGCCCAGTCACGCATAACTCAACGGAAGAGGAGGAGGAGGAGTTGGTGGGAGGAGGTATAGGGAGAAAGGGAGAGAATGAGGAGGGTTGATATGGAAGAGAAATTGTCTCTCGTTATTCCTTTCTTTTCACCATTTCATTAAGTTATTAGGGCCAACCATATTTTTTTACCAGTGTTTAACTAGGTGTTGCGCTGAAACGGGGAGTAAGAGACCATAAAAGGAAACGAGAGACGAATATTTTATATCTATTTAATTTATTTTTATTCATTTTATTTTTATCTTCATTTTACTTATTGCCAGAGAGTCTCTTTACGGCACATGGCCAATTACAGTCCAGCAAGGGTTTAACACAAATATCCATGCCCTAGGCGGGATTCGAACCTCCCAACTCAGTAACCGTCGGAAGACACCCTAACCCCTCCGTAGAGAAAATAGATGAGGAGAAACGAGCGAGGCAGCATCAGCACTGATGAAAGGAAATAGAAAGGAAGAAGTATAGGAGCCAGAGGGAAGGAACGAGGAAAGAGACAAGAAGATAGGAGAACGTACAAAAAGGAAATAAATGCAATAAAGAAGAGCGTGTGATGAAAGAATTCACTGAGGGAGAGAGGGAGGAGAAATACGGAGGGGTCTAAGAGAGGGGTAGGGAAGGAATAGACGGGAGAGAGTGAGCTGAAAAAGAGGACAGGAAGGGCAGAATTGATGATGTGAACTTATATGGGGATCTTATTTAGTTTGTGTCTCCAGTTCCTAGCTCATGAAAGCGTATCACTCAAGCTATTGATTCCGGAGCGAAACTTTCGCGGTTCGGAAGTATCAGGTTCGAGTCACTTAAACGGTGGTTATTAAACTTTTACTGCCCGTGGTAAAGGGAGAGCGTAAACTGCGAACTTTATCTTCGTCTCGCTATGAGGAGTGCAAGAGTGAGCATGCTAAAGCACACTGCTTCGCTATTTTGACTGAATGGGATGAAGGAGGAAATTTACAACTTTTTCTCGTGAGCATAATGTTTTGTGGGATGGTGGTCAAACTGCAAGTTCTGTTTTGTGGCCTCGTTTTCTTTTTTTAAAGCGTGGTAATAACTTTTTTGTTATATCATGAAGCTATCTCGGATGACGCTCTAAGATAACGATTCCTTCTTCGAAATTTGCGATTTTTAAGAACAAACAAGATATAAAACTAAAATAAAGTTAATGCAAAGCTATACTGCTCTAGTTGGCCCCACCACAAAAATAATTACTAGTTCATTTTGATAAATAAACCAGAAAAAACGGCGCGCTTCTGATGGTGACAGGAAATTTAAAAAAAAATAAGAATACGAAGTACGCAAGACGACGAAATAGAAAATTTTCCCGCACGTTAAAAGGCCAGGTTAAAATATTAGACTTAAACGAGAAGTTGATTTACTATCACTGTTCAAGCGCCACTATTTCCACTTAAATACTCTACGGCTACAGTAGGTATTTATAATTTTGAAGATGAAATGACTCGACGAAATCTTATTTTTAATAAAGAAATATCTTTTTACACAACGATGGGAAGAGTACATGAAAAATACAAAAACAGTCATTGCAACAGCACGCTTAAATCTTATGAAATGCTGCATGACAAAGCTTATTTTTTAAACTCCTCCAGGCGAAGTTAGCATTAATTTATTCACGGGAAATCGTCTTTAGTCTCTAGTCACAATACCGGTTTTGAAAAATATCTCCGTTTCGATGAATAAGAATCAACGGTTGCGTCTTTTACTCCCACCTCGAAAATTATATTTTCAGAACCAATGGCACAACGTCGAGAAGACATCAAAGATATCGATCAAGGGTAAAGTTCGCAAAACCAACGTCGGCCCACCTAATTACTCTACGGAAATGAATAAAACTTCCATCGCAGAAGCAAAATACACGTCAAAATTGAGCCGTATTTTTTCCCAAACGACCCTCCATTACCCCACACTTTCAACGGTAGACCGAATTTTCGGACGTAAGGATTGTTACTCGGGGAGCCTTCTTGGCCGCCACCCCCGCGACGGCCGTGCGGTAGGAAAAGGGGACAAGGCGAATTATTTAACCGAGGGACGATATGGTAAGAGACATAGAAACGAGTGGGAAAGGAGGAGAAGGAGAGACGTAAGAGGCGAAAAGGGAAAATCCCGAGAGTGAAACAGACTATGGAAAACGTTTTGAGTGATCGCTCGGACATAACCAGCCCTGGATGAACTTCATAAGGGACCGGCCGGAGATATATATATATATATATATATATTGGGAGGAGATGAGGGAGGCGGAGGGAGAAAAAGTGTGGGGAAGAGGGCGAGGATGGGATTAAGCATGAAACAGTAGCGAGGGCGTTGTGGGTGGTCGCACTTCAGAATAAGGCATTAACCGTGTCTCTCCAGTGCTACCAAGGTTGGTAAAAATGGGAGGAAGAGGAGGGGAAGAAAGAAGAAGAGAGGGAAGAAGAGAGAGAAATACACGTAGGGAGGGGTGGAGGAAAAGGGAGGAAGCGGGCGAGGATGACCGTTTGTGACAGGGAGAAGTCGAGCGAAGAAGATTCCGAGTTAGGATAAAGGGGAAGACAAAATGAGACGCTTTAGTCGGGCAGTCATAACTTTGCTACCGCGTCTAACGTACTCCCCTCCTTACCCCGCGTGAGAGATCGGATCGCTGTTTATATTACCATTTACCCTCTACCCCATTGAACGGGGGTGGTAAAACTGGGGCCAGAGAGCCGCATGAGGTCCACTAGGGCATTTTATGCGGCCCGCGAAGCCGTTATGATGGCAAGACTTAAAATTTAATACGAATAATTTCATTCCTATTAGAAAAAAATATGGCCGGAAAACCTTTACTAGTGAAGATATCAGATTTTAATTGTGTTTATCGCCGATTTTTAAATATAATAAGGTCTCTCCAGTAATTTCCGATGTGCGCCCTAATGCCGAAGCCCCCCAAACTGGTTACGCGGCCCACCTACATACGCGTTCGCTTTGTAAAAAGTTTGCCCATCCCTATCATATCACCATTCAGATTGGTAAATATTTAACGTCCACAGGGTGACGAATTACTTCATCAAAAACCGTTTATCGCGATACCTACGTTCGATACAAAACGGATATTTTATTTTTCGAATCCCGAAGTCACGTGCGTTTGGAGGTAATTTACCGCGGCGATACACGTGGCAACGCTGCGTGTGTCACCCACAACGGGAGAAATGAATAGTGCGTTAATTCGCGAATTACATCCTTCGCTCCCTGGCAGTACACATGGAAGAAAACTTCGATGCGGACTTGACGTCGTTTTAATTGACGACGCTATCGGCCGCCGCGAAGGACTCGGACGAGACAAAAGAGGAGGAGGAGGGGAAAGGGAAAAGAGGGAAAGAGAGAAAAAAGAAGTGACGTCACTCCGTCGCACCATCGACTTCGAACTTATTCCCTTCGCGGCCGTGGGCGTGACGTAGATCGGGCCGAACTGTCTCTTCGCGCCGCGGAGACACATACCAGCGGATTTTATTCCCCCGTCCGTCCGGTGGTAGGGGGGAGGGGGGAGGGAGGGATGTCATTTAAGGATGTTCACAGTGGTGGTGGTGCAGGGGGGAGTGGGGGGGGGGGGAGGTGAAGAGAGGCGTTGGCGTCCTCGGGTGCAGGTAATGCCGGGAGAATGCAACGGACGAGCAGTTGAGTGCGGCTGGGCGCGAAGGCCATCCTCGCGTCGGCTGTTGCCGCCGATTTTTGTCCGTCGCTCGCGACCAAATACGTCGATGGCGGAATTGTGGGGAGAGGGCGCGCCAAGGAGTGAGAGAAAGGAGAGAGGAGGAGGAGGGAGAAACAAGGGGGGGAAGAAGGTGAGTGTGAAGAGAGAGAGAGAGGGAGAGATTGGGAGAAAGAGGAAAGGCAGTCCTCCTTGAGACACATAGACAGCAGAATTGGCAAACCGGCAGGAGGCATTTCGATACGTGTGTTCGATATGAAGCACGTAGTCGATCGATCGAACCTCTTTTATTGTATCTATTGAACCTTAAGAGGAAGTTCTTCCTTTTGGAATATATTTATTGCCGAATTCATCAATCGCCGAGCCTTCTTCTCGTACAAGTTGAGGTACGTAAACATCAAACAATTTAATAAGAATTTTCATCCACTGGATAACATAGAAAGTTAAATACAGTTTCACCTTACAGGTGTTATAATCAGTACGCTTATTAGGGTAAGAAAATCAGCGAGGATCAAATATATTTGTAAAACAAGCGAATTATACAAAGGGATTCTAAATTGCTTCTCAACTATTGTACATTAAAATTCATAAAGAAGTATGAGCTGGTACGATTAATCGATGGGAGTTTAATTCGAATTCCTTCATAAATTCTATGCAGAATTACAAAAAAAAGCTCATCAGAAAGATTTTTTATAGAATTATAGACAATCATAATAAGAGATAAACCTGTACATTTGAGACAGTGAGGAACGGTTTGCCGCGCCTCCAATATGGTTACCTACTGTTTAACACGTGATTATAAATTTTTATTATTTTATTATTATTAACTTATTATTAAACTTCTTTTACTTATACTTTCTGGAAAATCATACACATAAAGTGACAAAAGAGTTAGGAGTTGCTTTTATGGACCAAATTCATAGAAACAATGAGAATCAAAAATTGTTTCGAAGCTTTATCCTAAGGATAATTTGCGATCCAGCAATATTAATGCAGTTAAAACTATTTTGAGAGAAGAATAAGTTCTCCACCGTTGTGATGCAGCAGTAAGCAATGAGTAAAATACACAGTGATGGACAAACAAGGCATAAGTTAAATGTCATCGCGGAGTTTACTTTTCATGGAATTCACGATCATTGTGAACATTTATACTGGTATTTTAATGCATGCAACATGATGTTTTGCAAACATACATGCCTTTTGTTAGGCAATTTAATCTATGAATTGAATCTACATTAGCGTCACCCGCCTTAATATCTGTTAGACAAACAAGGTGCATTTCCAATGAGGCTTCAACTAAATGACATGATTACATTACGTATATTATGTCTAAATATAACAATCGTCCGTGAATGCGATAGCGACCGGCTGTACGAACGAGGGAACTATACGGGATAAAATCGATTTCTTCGCGGCTTTGTGGGCGAGCATAAAACCATTTCTGTCCGCCATCGGCGACATTTAGTGATCAGTATAGTCTCCAAGAAAAGGGACTAATATTCATTTTGCCTCACTGCCTTCATTTCTATCTGCAACGTAAAAGAGGGGTCATTTCGCAAATAACGAGGCACATACGGTGAGGAGGTCGGATGCGGTGAAACGGAAGAGACAAGAGGAGAGAAGAGGGGGCAGACAGCATTCCGCCGTTTAATTGATTGGCCATCGATCCTACGGAAGGAAGTAAGAGGGAGTGGCCTGCTCTCCTTCATTCCCTCCTCCTCCTCCTCCCTCTTCATCCCCCGCCTCGTCGTCATACGTGGTTTGCTGCTGTCACCCTCCGCCCAATTCAAAACACCGTCCCTCATAGAGGAGGATAATTTAATGAAAGGTCCGGAGACATTCGCTGTCGTTTTTGCGCTCCCGAGATGCGTTTCGAGCCAAGACTCGAGGGCTATTTCAAAGAATCATTCCTATTTTCCCGACCGAAAAAGCGTCCTTTGATAAAATAGAAGTCATATGGAGTTAGTTCGAGATTTGTCTGACACAGGGAGAAAGAAAAAGTTTAGGAAGGTTAGTACAGTACGTTCTCAGGTGCGCTGAGGTTCACTCTTTTGAAAAAAGCTTTACAGTAGGACTAATAGTTTTATTTTTCCCCTAGCAATGGGCCGAGATGAGAAAAAGTTTGTGAACGACAACGCTTATAATTAATGGGAAGTTTCTTGTGTTATGTTGGCGTGATAATTATGCTACGTGAGAATGTTTAATCTGTTCCCATCGGGACAAAGGACTTGGAAAATACGCGTTTAATAATATGTAAGCTTGAGCCGTAATTAAAAAACCCCGAGAAACAGCAGATAGAAATCATAATAGTAATAGATTCGGTGAAAATTAGAGAAACATCATTCATTAACAAATCATGCTCTTAAAACAACTTGCTTATCATGAGAGTATGATGATATACGAAATTGCGTCGTCTTTTAAATCTCAAAAATTTTACACCTTAGCCTATGGTATCACGCTAGATGGAAATGCATCTCTAAAGCACGCTATGAACGCCGTTTGTGTGCACCTTATATAAAACAAGTATTGAACTATGTAACCGATTTGCACGAAATACAGTCCTTGGAATGTCTTGTAAACCAGACAATTTCGTGAAATGGTTTCAGCTCATTGGTACCTTTCTTATGCTGTAAACTATTTGCCTCTAAATGGGCTTAGGTGCCATTCTATTTGCCTAGCTTATCAGATAATAAAATATAAAATACTCCCAGTAATAATGCAGCATTTTGTGATTGCATTTGCCATTTGAAATTTTGCGTCAGAAATTTTCATTAGTACAATTTGGCTTCCATTGTTCGCCAATGCTCCGGAAGATGGAATTGGTTTAGGACATCATGACTAAATGTAACACCATATCTTTTGAAAATTTTAATTATTATACAAATAATGTTGAAAAACTACAACACTCAATGTCTGTATACCTCTATTTCTTTAATCGAGGTAATTCTTTGTGTTTGACAAAAACACCATTCACCTTTTCATTTCAGCTTTAATTCAAATGGAAAATAATTCATCATAACTGAAGGAGATCAATGGGGAATGATTAAACTGGAATAGACACTTCCAGAGAAAGATTTTTTAGATAGAAATCCAACCCAACCCTGTAGACACCCAATCATTGTTGCTTAAAATTCCGTTCACGAACATCTGGAATCGTGGAACCTCGTTTTATTACCTTGCAAATGGGGATTTAATTTTGCCTATCTTGAATTCTTAAATTTAATCCATCTGAAAAGAATGATCTTTAACAATAATATCTACAATACATAACACTGTCTCATGATAATTGATGCTGAGGAAAATAGACTTTTGAAGGCAATAAAACCTATATTTCGCTAATTTCTCAAATTAATGTCATATGTTAAAGTTAAACAAAAACAGAATTATCACTTTAACTCTAAGACAAAAGAAGCAAAGATTCGTTGTAGGAGCGTTTCATGTCTTTACTATTATTATGAGGTTTCAAAAGATAACAATATCAAACGGAGGACAATTGATAACGTAATTTCAATCAAAGTTACAATAAACCACGTCATTTTACTTTTTGAGGAACCGAGTGAATTAACTTCCCAATCTCACCGAAATGCCACAGAGAAATGAGGGATCGCGATACAAACAAGAGTTAATATCAAGTGAATCGAGAGACAACCGAACGAACGCCCTTACACTGCCAATACGAGAAAATTTGTGGCCTTCCTACCTGCAAGTGGGGGGTTCGATTCCCATCTCCCCTGTCTCATCCGGAGACGCTCAAAATGGCGACACCTCTCCGTCCGCTCCACGTCGGAACGGATATCCCTTAACGGATGGTAAAGTGGGTTGCCTGAAAATGCGATTGGCGAGAATTAATGACGACTGCGCAAATGACAAGGAATCGATGGTCAAGGGCACAATCTCATTCACCCGCCATTCACTCGATTGTCCATTTTTCCATGTGGACATACCGTTAACTGAATCATACCGGAAAGAAAGGGGACTCTAATTAATGAATGAAATATCGATTGCACTTGGGAGAATTTGACACTTTTCACTGAAGCCATTAATAAAGAAAGAACCACAAATGTAAAATTTCTCCGAAACATATAAGGCGGGTAATTCTTCATAGGTACGACCTTAATTCTAGAAAAGCTTTTTTCAAAATTCATTGGCAATGATGAAAAAACATTTTTAAAGACAGCTGGCTTTTAAATAAAATTTTAATAACATTTCTAAAATAGCCATATTTAGAATCAAATTAAATTATATAAAAGCAGGATTTCTTTGCTGGTTAATATATAAAACTGATGATTCGTTAGAATGTTATAAGTAGTTCTGTTCTTATTTCACTACTTGTAAGCAGAGAAAAAAATATGAGATTTGACACATTTAACTATATATATGAATAAAAGAATGCTTCTTCTTTTTTACTGAAATTAATTTCCAAAAATATTCCAATGTATTTATACTTTATGGTTAATGCATATAAATATTTCAAGATAAAATAGTTGCTACATATCGCCAATATTTCAAGGAAAACATGATTATGTAACAACTGTCTCCTATCAATGTTGCAGTATCTTTTGTCTTCAAAGACACTTCTATTTCCAATTATTGATGGACGGACCTTGTTAACTGATGAATTGATCAACTTCTCTTGAAAGTAAGCAGCAGAAATAAACATAACACACCCTATTATCTATTTAAGGATCAAGAGACGAAAATTACTGGTTTAATAAGCATGTATAACACAGCGCGTTCAAGACTAACGAAACAATTATGTGTTTACCGACTTCCTATTCCACACGAACAATTACTTTCAATCAAATGTTCACATGAAACTCGTTGAACCCGAAAGAAGAGAAATCTCACGGATTCCAGGGGAGACAAAGGGTAAAATTGGGCGCAAGGACCCCTTTCAAAGGGTCAATCACGCATTGCGTATGTTGTTGTCGAAAATCCCTTCTGCTCAAAGAATCAAACGAAATATCCGCCCGGACCAGTAAATCAGGAGTGCTCCATCGAGAGGCCCTCCTCCTTCCATTCCCTTGTGGTGAGGCGAAGCGTGTGATTGGATGCAAGACTCGATGGAGGGAACGGAGAATGATGGGTTGAGAAAGAGGATTTGGGAGGAGAGAGGGGAAGGAGATAGGGGGGAGGAGAAGGGGAAAAAATAGGGAGTGAAAATAGGTGGGGGAGGAGTGGAAAGGGGGGGGGGGCAAAAGGTTAAATGGGGCATAGGAGGAAAGCAGCTCTTGGAAGAAGCAGATTTGGGTACGGAGTAAAGGGCGGCGGGATAGAAGAGAGTATACGCTCGAATAGGTCGAAGTGCAAGGAAACGTAGATTCTTTTTAAGTGCTCAAGGCTTTTATATCCTTCCCACGTAAGGAGTTCAAAGTGTTAAACTAGCGGTAATTTATGATTTTCGGTGGAGTCTTTTAAAGCTCCGAGCAGATAATTCAGCGCGAATTTTCTTTTCACGCGAGGCAAATAATCGCGGCTTTGAAAATGCGCCTGAGCGGAAACGTGAGCCCGAATTTTATGCGGCGGGAGACAAAAATATACAAATGCTATATGTACGCGATAATTTATTTTAATTTTATCTTCGTTTTGACGGAGAAACACAAATTAGACGTTTAAAATTCATACACTCAAGGTTAAGAGTCAATTCGCTTTGGAGTTAGATAGAGGCGAAAATTTATTATATTTAGGCGAACGAAAGTTGTCGGTTAAAGGTTGGTGTAATGGAGACTTTTTGCAGGCCACACTGGATTTTTCTATCAGAGTTCCGGTAGTATCAGAAAGATTGTTAATAACGACCGGTTTTTTCATTGACTTGTCATTATTTTTAAATTCAAAGCTCTATAGCGGGGGCTGTACCTACCGATGAAACAATATACAAGGAAATACTGCTATAACAAATATCTGGGCACTTAATGTTTTTTCTATTTCAATTAAGTGAAAAGTGAGTTAGAATTTCGCCATTAATAGACATATTACTCCCTTCTTATCCATGGAACAATTAATAAACAAATCGGATGTTAAATTATTGCTGTTTAAAACATACTAATACCCCTAACATCAATTTAAAATTATTTTACATTAAAATTTCGCCAAATTTCAATTCAAATCAATGTCATTACAGAGTCAAATTTAAAAAATTGTACTATAGTAATCAGTGGCGGAATTATAATACAGCAGAATCCGCGACCACTGGAGTGGAGGGTAGCGCTAGATTCCGCTACCGATAATAACACCAAATTGAAATCCCGCTCGAAACATATTTCCATTTAAATTTATATGTACAAATACACCAGAAAAATTCTTGAGACGATTAAAAAATATAACGAGATATGCAATAAACGCAAACATGCACGTCCGGTTCGAGAACACTCCTCGTGTTGGAGGGGAAGGCAGATAGTATTCGAACGCTCCGAAATATAACGGCAAAGCGGTCGCTTTTAAAAGAACCCGGAGAAAAAAAACGTGCCGGAGATACGTGAGGATAGCGCAAAGGTCTTCGGAAATGCAGCCGGCGCACTTTGTCCAAGAAAAACCTATTACCCCTCGACCTTAAAAAAATCGCATTTTCATTAATAATTCCTACCGAGTAACCCCCGAAGTTGGGAGAATTGGAGAGGGAATGTGTGTGTGTGTGTGTGTGTGTGTGTGTGTGTGTGTGTACGAGCGCGAGTTGGTTTGGAGGGGAGAGGTTGGTCTTGTTGGGAGAGGGAGGAGAGAAGGAGTTCCGTCCAGGGTTCCCAGAAGGGAGCCCTGAAGAGAGAGAGAGAGAGAGAGAGAGAGAGAGAGAGAGAGAGAGAGAGAGAGAGAGAGAGAGAGAGAGAGAGAGAGAGAGAGAGAGAGAGAGAGAGAGAGAGAGAGAGAGAGATGAGATAGAGAGAGAGAGGTCGCAGACTTTAGCTGCGGTTCCTATGCCCCACCTCCCCCGTCCTCCTTCCCTCCTTCTTCCCCACGGTCTCCACCCTGAATCCCTTAATTTATTTTATCCTCCGCCTCACTTCGTTTGGAGAGTCCGACAGAAGGGAAGCAGAGCTCTTGAGGAAGATAGATTCACAGCACGCCCCGCCAAAAACCCAAGAAACTCCTCTTCTAACCCCAAACCCCAGAAATCTTCCCTCCTTTACTTCCTCACCACACACACACACTCTGCAACATCCTTTTGCCCTCCTTTACTTCCCAAATATCCTCTCTCTCTCTCTCCTAAAACCACCTCAAATCCCATCAACCTTCAGCCCTACGCTTCCAAGAACTCACGAAATTGCTTTATTCCAAAGCTATGTGCAACCGCAAGCATGCGTTTCCTAGTCCTCTCGTCATTCCGTGGAATAAAGAAAATCTCCATGCGCTTATACCCTTGGCGACGGGGGTTATGGAACGGGAAACGAATTAACCTTAATTGCGAGAGAACATTATTTTCCAGATTTATTATTATGTGTTTTAATTTTATCCTGAATACTACGTTCCTAGAATTCTAAGAAGCCCATAAATATTTTAATGTATTAATATTGAGTTTTAACTTCGATATTAACCTGTCCCAACTTAAAACTAAGTGAATTTGTTGAACACGCCTACGTCATCTTGGGATTTTGAATTTTTACTCTGAAAGAAGTGTTTATGAAGTTTTGTTATATGTAAACCGAACAATATGCATCATCGACTATTTAAGGTACCACCGATTCCCAGACGACTCAATATAAATTAAACCTTAATAAAGTAAATTCCAAGCAAGAGTTTAAAATCACCTGATGCCTGCAATTATTTTAGTCTTGTAATCACAGCCAAAGGCAAGCTTTTGCTGTAAATTCGTTCGAAACGAATGTGGACTTCGAATATTATTTTTGCAAATGCATGATTAACATAAATATTTTGCATTAAGAGCTAAAATTGTATACAGAAAATTTCGTTTTAACGAAAGAATAGCGCCATATTTTCATATATATATTTAATCATACATTTTTAAATTGCGTATTGTTGGAAGCTTAACTTTTTTGATAAACGGAAACGGTCCAAGATAGTTAATTTCACTCGATTAACTTTTTCCTTCAAATGTAATTATATATTAACTTAGTTTTGTGACCGCAGGAAAAAGTGAGATCTTCCTTATTTACTATAAATTATTAAAGCAAATAAAAAAGTCAAGAACGAGTTAAAGTTTCGCGAAAATTTGATTACTTGTGGATTAAATAGAACTCTGGAAACTGAGGATTCAAATTTTATTACTACCACTCTGTAAAGAGGTCAGTTTATTTCTTCAGAACTACGTTAAAAAAAAACTTAAGAGTCAAAGGCAACACTTTCAGGGAACCAAAACCCATTATACGAGACATTGAAATGAGCACTGTATAATTCACCGTTTATCAAGGATTAGCACAATTGACGAAATATTTATTTAAGGATTACGCCGGAGAAAATTATCCTGCGGGCTTACAGATTCCCCTCTAATATGTCATATTTTCTCGGCGATTTTTTCGGTCGTACGCGACGTTTTGAAACTTTGAATTACTTCTTCTTACGCAACATGTTTGACAATAGAAAGTCCACCCACAGTCTGCAACGTGTTCGACAGCTTCGCAACCGGAGAGTAAACGCGTTTCATAAGAGGCCTTAAAGACTATCCTCTCCGTCGTCGCACTAGGAATACCAAATGACTTTAAAACTCTCGACGGACTTCGGTTTTAACCTTCACGCAAGCGACAATTGGGTCACCGCAACTCGTTGCCGGTTCTCCTTTGTTTTTCTTCCTCCTATCTTTCGGAGGAAGGCGAGAGATATAGAGACTGGTCGGCCTCCCGTCTTCCATCCCGTCAGTTCTTTAAGGAGATGGAGAGGATGCAAAGATTCGAACAAAGAACTGATATACAGACACACACAGGCGAGCGTCAGAGTAGGGCGTGCGAGGGGGACGCTAAAGAAGCGACGAAGCGTAGAGAGGATTTTTACGGAAGAAGACCACAGCACGTTTCGAGCTAGCGCCCAAAAAACCCATTCCCTCGCAACCTTCCAAATTTCGCTCGCCTCACCCCACCTCCCACACACACACATACACACTCTCTCCCACCTTCTCCCCCCCCCCCTCCCCCCCACCCCCCCAACCCCACATCACGGCACTCGACGGCAGTTGAGGCGAATTAGCGACGATTAGCGGCTAATTCGCCCCGTGACGGGAGGAGAGGAGGAAGCTGGCGGAACGCAAGCAGGGAACCCTCGGCACCTCTTCCAAATCCTCTTCCCTTCCATCGGCTCACGTCTCGCACGTGCACGTCCCTCCCCCCACCCCTCTTCCCATTCGCCCTAGGAACTTCCCCCCCCCCCCTCCAGATATCCTCCCAGCGTAGACGAATCGACCCGCGATTCCTCCACATCTTCTTCCTTCAATTCGCGCTACAACTATTCCTCGTCGTCGAACTTACTCTTCCAACTTCGCCCCTTTCGGAAAGCGTGTCTTCGGCGAGAGAAGTCAATTACGTTGCTAGGTGCTGGGGAGCCTCTGTAGCGGGAGTTATTTTTTTATCGTGGATTTTTGAGGGAGTAAAGGTAAAGAGGGTGGAGTGGATGGAAAGGAAGGAAGAGGAGGGTGCAGTCGAAGCTCGGCGAGGTGCAAGGGATGAGTCGGTTGCATGGCCTGGGGGAAAGGAAGAACCGAGTCCATAAATCAGGAGCGTTGTCGGGATATAAATGCGGGGAGGGGGGGAGAGGGACGGGGGTGCGGAGGGTGGGGAATGGCTTTCGGTTTTGCTCGGTTCTGTTGAATCGGCCCACTAGTATGCCTAACACGACACGTTAATTATATATTTGCTGTCGATATCCACTTTGCGAAGCATTCAAGCCGGCAGAGATGATTCTGTGGTTATGATCAATGGCGAAGCGCATAAGGCCATGAATCATGGAGGTCGAGAGACGAACACACGACCCCACAATGGTACAGATCCGAAAGAAAGTTTGTTGGGCTATTTCCAGTATTGCTTTATTCGTTACGCATCATACTAAGGTGCTTTTTCGGCATTAATATTTTGCATTTTCTTCGATCTTCGGCTCTGTTTTAGTTTTTATTGAAATAAGTTAGAATTTTAAAGCAGGAAACTAATAGTTCAGTATCACCTAAGAGCAGTGGCGGATTCAAGGAGGAGGGGGGGATCCCCCCCCCCCCGCTTAGATATTCTTTAGGGGTAGCAAAAGGAGAAGCAGAGAGGGTTGTCATGCTGCAGGAGGTTTTCCCCTATAGGCTTCACTGTGGTAATTATCATACAAAAGAATTTTGACAAAGATTTAGTGTAAAAATTAAAAATATACAGTAATCGCCCCTCCCCCCCTCCATTTGGGAAGTTTCTAGATCTGCCCTTGCCTAAGAGTAGACTACATTGAGAGCACTTGCAATCCCAGGAAATCAATACGCTTAAAACAAGGTAAATAATCTCACAAGAAGAAATTCTGAACAGCACACATTTCTTTGAAAATCAATTTTATATTACCATTAAAATCTATATTTTGAGCTAAGATTATGCCGATCAAACCTATTCTCCTCACAATAGAATAACGCTCCAGTCTAAATTTAAATATTGGGAAAATATTTCATAAAGACTCATGCAGCCATAACCTTTTTATGACGTACAAACATCGACAAATTTCTGTATCAGGAAAGTGCGTCCCTATCTGTTCGTGTCGGTAAGACATCAATTAACTTCCATTAAAGCATCTTCGCGTCTTGTCTTTAAAAAATTGAAAGCAAAGAAATTTCGATACAGCCATCTTATCTTTAATCTAGCAAAAATAAAAAATAAACTTAATTCCCAGGGCTGACGTTAGTTCACACACCACCGCCGACGTTCTTTGAAGGACACCCCGAATAAAAAATGCGAACTCTTCTTCATTATCCGCGAAGCAATTCATCGCTGTGAAAGGGAAATCACATTGTCGGGGATTCAAACTCCCGTTTCTCCCTTTCTCTCTCTCTGTCCCACTACTTCTCTCCCTCCGTCTCTCCCCCCCTCCCCTCCCCCCTTGCAAAATGGAAGATGGAAAAGGAGTCAAAAACTTTGCAGAGTTTGAAACGTCCTGTGGGAACCTCCTTTTGCCATGGAAGGGACAATGAGATGAGAGGGAGACAGAAAGAAAATAGGAGAGGGAGAGGTAAAGAGGGAGGGAGAGGTAAAGAGGGAGGGATGGAGAGTGGGGGGAGAGGGTGTGGATGGATTCACTCCGTGCCCTGAAGATGCTTCGCTATTCTGCGCAGAAGTTGAGATTCCGCTTGGAGGAAAGCGCGAGTCGGTTGTGAGAAGGTAGGGGAGGGGGTGGGGTGGTGGAGGAGGAGAGAGGAAAAAGGAAAAAGTGATTAAAAAGTGAGAAATACCGGACGAAAGTTGGGAATTGTTTCGCAGAACCCATTTAGCGCTAGCAATTTCATGAATTTTTGCTAATTGGCTGAACATGACTGTTAATCATTACAGCCGAAGCGGCCGTTAAAAAAATAAGTAAAAGGTTGTAGTTACGTTATGCTTAAATGGCTAAGAAAAAAATCACAATTAACGAAGAGCATAATGATTCGATTGTGAGGCGGTTTCGTTATCAGACCCGTTTTAACTCTTGATCTTTTTGTTTTCGATAAGCAACCCCTTAACCTGCAATTCTATATAGTAGAGCGTCAAAAGTTACAGAATTGGGAACTACATATTATGTAACATTCGATAGCGATCGCAATGAAAATTTTACAAAACATTTCTCTAGAAACTCGCACGCCATGTCTTGGCCGTCTTAAATATGTCATTTCCTAACGACCGATCGGAATGTTATTTCTCATTTTCTTCTGGCGTTTAAAAAGGGAGACATATACCTGAAGGCGAAGGAAAAATACGTCTTGGGGTAGGTCCAAGGGCCGTAAGCTTCCTTCGGGTCGCACGTCTTTAGATCCCATCCTATAGCAAATCCCATCTTCCCTCGCGACGAGATCCGTTTGCTCTGCCATTTACGTTTGTGTTGACTCATGTGTGCCGAGCCCGATGGCTCCCACACGAGGGAACACACACTCGCACGCACTCAAAACGGACCTAAGACGGTCATTTTCCTACCGCGGTCGTTGCCGGACCTTCTGCTGCACGTTTTCACTCACGCCCCCGCACCGCGGGTATTTCCCGCGACGCCTCGGGCCTCGACTTCTGCGGGACCGGTGTCAACACGGCCTCCGCTACCGGAGGGTGGAATGAGGGAGGGTGAAAAGGAGGCGCGTGGAGTGAGAGGGAGGCGGAGATTAACGCGGCCGGTGGAAAAGACGCCACCGGCAGATTCCTCGGAGGGAGGACGAGGGAGTGAATGAGGGAGAGAGGAGATATCTCGCATCTCACCGCTATTTCTGTTTCGTCGTCTGTTCGCTTGCCCACCCATCGGCCACCTCCGCCTCCTCCTGCCGGCCCTAACTGACCCAAGAGGTTCGAAATTATTTCTGTAACGGGAATACCCGGGCAAGCAACCGTGGAGAGGCTCGCGAGGATATATTCCTCTGTGTACTTGGACTCCTCCCTTTCCCTTCGAATCCTCCTCGCTCGCTCTAATGCACTGCAATTCGGAGCGTGTAAAGTGCACGGTGCTACCAGGGTCGATACATCTCGTGATAGGAATCCAGACGATAAATGGCATCAAAGAGACGGAGCGAGTCTATTCAGAGAGGATAGAAGAAGAATGCGCAGGAGAGAGAGTGAGACGAGGGTCTAGTTCCTGAGTGCCATTTGAAACGCGTTTCTATCGCTCGAGACCTGTGACTGCTGATGATTGGCAGTGTATTGATGGCCGAAAACTCTGATAACGCTCAAAAAAGTTTACTTTTTTGTGTTATTTTAGACTGGGAAACTGCGATTGAGTTAATGTAACGATATCCAACTGTAAATTTAATTGTCTGAATTTAATAATGCGCTATTGTGTAATTTTTAAGAGACGTAAATTAAGCGATGAAGAGGAATGCCGGATCGCTATTTATATTATAGATTATTCAGGTAATTTATGTAGCCATAAAACGGTCAGGGTTACTGAAACGCGTGCCTGGTTTACTCTAATGTTTTATGACAAGTAACCTAAAACAATGCATAAGTTGAACTCGTTAATTGCTTTTTATTTTTGATTTTACTCAGAGGATGCCGAACGCAAAGCGAATTAACTCATTATTCCAAGTATTATGATCACCAGGTGGCTTTTATTACTTACATTCATTATTCAAACCTCGAAATAGCAACACACAGATTGTATAAGCGAGTTAATAAACGTGCGTCGTATTTGAAAGTCTTTAACTTCAATTACCCAACATTTTTTTACCTGTGCAATCGTTATGAAAATAGGAACAGCTGGGGGTACATCAGGATCTGGCTTTAAAAATAAATCGTTTTGGAGATTTAACTCTTGGGACATTACTTGCCTCCGCATTTACGCCAGTTGTAAGACGGGCCTGAGACAAGTGTCTTTAAACATCTCGAAAGAATCCGTCGATGCCTCCTTGAAATATCTCCTTGAGCGACGTTTGTCAAGCGACTCCAAACCAAACCGACGGCCTCAAGCCAATCTACTCTTTCCCGAGACGGACACGCCGAAAGGCAGAATGACACAAGGCTATCGTACTTCAAACCGCCTAACGAGTCGCTTTGGAACCCTGCCTCGGTTTCTTAAATAAATAAAAAATTCCATATATTTTTCGAATCGGAAAATTTTCTCGCGGGAACGAGTCCGTAATAGCGTTCCGAAATAAACCCCTCGACTCGAACTCCCGGCTCGCAAGTCGCGAAGGATATCATCACATTCTATTCCAGGAGCAAAACTAGTTACGCCCGTCAAAACTTTGGTCTCTTTAATAATTTTCTTTGCTGAAAATGAGATTCCTTCACCTTCTTTTTAATACCCCTATTTTAAAGATGATCTCCGCAGCCTACGGAGTGCGAACTCTGGAAGGAGGAATTTAAAATTCGAGTGATTTACGACACCAGGAGGAAAAAAAAAGAGATTCCAAAAACACGATTCCTTAATGTGAGAAGCGTTTCAATTACGTCGGATCCGTTAAAAATACACCAAGCGCGGGAAGGACGGTAAATAAAAACGGTCCTCGGCTCCGAAACGGAGTGCGACGAGAGCAGAAAATTTCCTTCCGGCAGAATCCAGGCGGAATACAACGCGAAGCACGAGAGAAGTTTTGCAGTATTTGTAAACTTACGTGTTGGCTCCCTTTAAACGTAGTCCCAACACGGAAAGAGCAATGTTGGTCGTGTGTGCGTACCCGTCTGCGGACGCAATACGCGGGGGCAAACAGGAGAGCATCGGAATTTCGCGGGACTCGCGACCCGCGACACAACTGCGGCGGTCAAACAAATGACAAACGAAAGCAGCAAACAATCGAGTGGGGAGGAATTGACAGAGAGGGAGAGAGGAAGAGATGGGGACGAGGGTTGGCAAAGTGCAAATTGGAAAGCGTTGTCAAGCGCCGCCGTATTTGCGGAGTCGGAAGCGGGCGCGGCTGCCGAAAGAGACAGATGGCGCTGGAGGTGGCGGGAGAGGGCGCCACGGTTCGCCCGTGCCGCTCCTTCCCGCTTAACGGCCAAGAGTCCGGCTGCGAGCACGGGAAAAGTAACTCGCTCCAAGCGATATTTACCAATTGCAGTGTCTTCAATCTATCCCTCTAATCGTCACCGAAAAAAAATGTCCAACTTACTGAGTTAATAATCGTTCCGTCGTGAGGACGATGTGATGGTAAATAGAAACGGGTGGATCAATTCGGAATTACACCAGGGTTTGCCATATGTAAATATCATTATTCGATCGATTCGAAGAATTGGAAACTCAATGTTGCATGTTTAGGTGATACGGTAAATAAATTATTTCGAAATTAACATATACATTTTAAAAGAATAACTTGGAATTAGGCTCATCATTATATTCATGATTTTTGAAATTTAAATTGCATTTAGTAGGCTAAGATGAAATCGATATTATTTTCGTTTTTTAAACTCTCTTAAATAAACAATCACCTGAATCGCGGTAGTAACTTCAAAGTCTTCGCTAATAATTTTTCTGAGGATATAGGAGACTTTTCTGAATAAAAATTTGATGTTCCTCACTGACGTGTGCACCTTACCGTCGCCACGATATGACACGAACATATCTACCATTTCCTTCAACGGCCAAAGCGATATATCATTAAAAAAGTAATATGAAATATAATTCTGAAACATTGGAAATTAAGGAAAAAATGACGAGCTGTCGATGATGGCATAATCGAACATTCCTATTTTTCGCAACTAAATAAATTAGGTCGCATTAACAAGATTCCATTATACACTCATTTTATCGTCACGTGCCAGACAATTAAAAATGCCGAACTGCCGCTGCCTATTGATCTGATCGATAAGATTTTTTTCACGCAAAAGTAATTCGTGAAAAAGTGTTTTACGGTCGCACAGAGAATTGGATATCGCCAAACTCGCTGCGAAGAGGGTTAACATAGATAAAAATGTTGATAAGACAACACGTCATCGCAACTTAAACATGAAGGTTCTAAAAAAGGAATAAGTATCATTTGCAATGGTGTAGAGCCACCTATGGCCACGTGCAACCCGGGTTAATAATTAACCTTTGGTCCTCCTCTTGAGTAATAAATAAAGAATGGATGCAATCGTAACTACTAATCACAAAAAATCAAGTAATTTGATTCATTAAGATTTTCATATTATAACTGAATATAAATTAATATTTTGTGCATGTATAAACAAATAAAAATCAATTTCTTTCTATATGGTCTCTTTGTCGGTCCCTACGTGTCACGTTAAGCGAAGTAACGCCACTGTATTATCATAAACAGCCAATCAAAATAATTCCTTTTACCATATGATCGTTTTGAATTACTTCAAGGGATTTGACAACCACAGTTTTATGAATATCATCTTTACGAAACCATTTACAAACTCTTTGTGTAATAAAATTTAATGTTGTATCATATACACATAATGCTACGTATTATCACTGTAATATCTGCTAGGTAGCAGTAAGATTTCATTTCAAAAACGTCAAGACAACCGATTGCATTAGCAGTGGATTGGATAAATGTAATCGCTCAGATATAAGTTCGAGAGCGATAGCGACCCAGTAATTAGATATCTCGATCCTTCTTTGTGTTTGCTTCCCGCCGCCGTCGCCGGAATGACCACACCTTAACCGTAGTTGGAAACCTAGATTTCGCCTTTGGGTGACGGATATACTATCCACTATCGCACGACGAGGCGATATGCTCTTATCGAACGTTGTTTAGAAATGTTAACCGGAGAGCTTGGATGGACCAAACTTGCTTTACGAGGAGACAATACGCTTAAGTTGGGCGCCTATCTTAAACGCGAGTTTTTGCCTTCTACATTGCCGTCACGCTGAGAAACAGTATATACATACCCGTTCACCGCGAGATAATCGGAAATTCATCGTAAACGTTTTCACTCGTGATCATCTAAGCTCGTCGCTAGAACGAGGTTAGATCATTTTACTATCTCCTAGGTTAGGGAAGTGCATTCGTGACGGATCTTCTAGCTAGAAAACTTGATAGTTAAGAGCATAAGGAGTATTATGCTGTTACCGGAAAAATGACGAATATCACGGCTAATTCATTGAAATTTCTTCGGTATTAAAAGAAAAACAATTTAGTGCTCCTTAATGTGTAATGATATCATGGAATTCCACGCAATACTCTTCAAAGTTCGAAAAAATAGAAAATAATTTAGTGATAGGTGAGAAACTCACACCAATTACATTATTTCCAACATCACTGTTGTATCGGGGAGTAGCAAACCATATGACCTAAGTGATATGTTTGGTAAAAAAATCTATATGAGCAATTTCAATAAGGATTGGTAACACACATTAATATTATTCGGACTAGGACGAAGAATTGGAACCAATCATAATAAGTATCTCTTCCAAGGGAAATTTTCACAGAACTAAGGAGTATTAATTTGTGAAATAATGCTTCTCATAGCCCTAAGGCATAAATTAGTCTACTAAAATGACAACCTATTATCAACCGAAGGACTGTATCTATCAAACAGTTCTATCGACCGGTTCGAATAGGAAAAGATCAGAAAAACAACAAGGAGTTGAAAGTAGAGAACAATTGTCGATGTATCCATTTCAGCACAGCGTTAAATTATAGTAATGAATATTGAATTGTAAAAACATTCGTATTAATTGTTATATACTTTCAGCACCTTAAATAGTCAATATCTTTGATTTGCGTGACACAATCGTCTAACCGGAAAGCGACGAATAGAACGCATGTGACTCGTCCACTTTTATCTCATCGAGTGATTAAATGTGAAATTAATAATGCTCCGCGAGTGCAGATTTCTCCTACTTAACGGACGCAACTTTTAAAGAATTCTACACCCCTTTAAAAGACACATAGATCTGTGACACGCAAACATCATCAAAATAATCAACGAATATAATTTTTGTAGCATTTATTGTGTTGGCATAAGTATTAATAAGTTTGGATTGTCTTAACTTTACACATCATTATAAGACGGACAAATGAATTTTCATTGACTCCATCAGCACAGCCAACGAGTTACTTCTCTCAAGAAAATAAAGTAGACCATTATTGTGGGATTTATCGGCTTGAAAAACAAAATATGTCAACATTGAGTCTAACTCAGATAAGAGAGCTCAGTCAGGTAAAACTAAGCGGGTCTTTGTGCCGGTTAAGAGAAGTTCCTTCCTCATAATCCTAAGAACTCTTAACAGTAGATAGAGAAATGCAGCTCGCGTGCGTCATTTTCGTTGATAATATCAATGCATTTGTGCATAGGCTTCAACTGAATGTAACTGTATTCCATATTCACCATAAAATCAGATTCACGTTCGACAAACCCCGATACGAAGTTATCAGAATAAACTGCAATACGCCCGAGAATCAAGCGGCATAAAATTTATGAAAAAAATATAAATTTTCACAGCAAACACTATCGAAAATAAAAGTGAAAAACGAAATATCAGAGCACGGGAGCAATGATTTCGCAATCCACGACCGAACCGATCTCTGACCCGATAATCTGTGCGAGCACTTTCCCTAAGAGCCAACTTTACAACATTCGGCCAAATGATCGACAAAAAATTTAAAATCCCCACCGACAATAATCCCTTTCCAACTTTGGGATGGCGGACAAAAACCCACCGACGCAGAAATTTCCGAGGCACACGGAGGCGGAAAACGCTTTCTTCGAACCCACCGTCAGTTCGACCGATTAGCCGCCGCTTTCGTATCTCCTTAAGCGATTATAAACCCATTCCAATCGCCGAAGGGGGAAATGCACCAAACGACACGGTGCGAATATGTAGGATAGAGTAAACATGTTGATCCATCGTCGGGGGCAGCGACGAAATGGTCTAACTCAAGAAGAGGTAATCCATGGGGTGGAAAGGAGGGAGAGAGAGAGGGGGGGATGTACGAAGAGGATGGGGGCGTCGCCTCCAATTAAAAACGGGGGAGGGGGCACTTACTCTGCGGCTGCTCCGACATATCGTCCGCCTTGGAGGGCGAAATCTTGACGGCCTTGGAGGGCACGAGGTTCACGACGGAGGAGAAGAGGCGGAAGGCGTTGGGCTCCGCCCGGAGCCCGTGGTCGGCCAGCGTGGCGGCGGCTGTGGCGGGTCGCCTCCCCGCGAGGCGAGTCCCGGGTTCGACACGAGAAAGACTCCGGCCGCCCGTACGCGGCGCCGAGGGGGGGCCGAAACCGCCGTGAGGCGGGGCGGCGGACAGGGGGCAGAGGAGGCCGGGGGCCTCGGGGTAGGACACGGCGGCGGCGGCGGCCGTGCTAGCGGTGTAACCGCCCCCGGAGCGGTCTCCTGCCCCCGGCGAACTCTCAGGAGGCGCCGTGTCCGCGGTTCATTAAAAAGCCCGACGACGACAATCCACACACGCACACGACGGAAGAAAGGGGGAGAAGGGCGCAGGAGACGTCGGGGTTGGGGGGAGAAATTAAACAATAACAAAAGAGGAGCGATCCACGGGGTCGACGATACTAAGCGGGAATACTACGGCGTCGTAGAATGCAGATTGGAATAGAGAGAGCGGCTTCGGCAGCAATAAGAGAATGTCACACCGCTTCGAGTCTCGCACTACACTCCGAGAACTCCTTCCTCCACGGTCCCACCGCCTCCACTGAGGTCCTCCGCCCCCGAGCAGGGCTTCCACCCCCTCTCCTATCTCCTCGACCCTCCCTTCCCCCTAGGTCCCTTTCCTTTCCGCTACGGGAGGAGCGCCCTACGCCCTCCAACGCGCATGCGTCGACCGGTTTCCGGAGGAGTCCCGGTCACGCCTATCGTGTAACACGTGCCCACGCCTGCGTCGTGGATTGGAGGCCGGCGGCTCGGAATAGCCTGCGAGGCGGAGAGAGGGAAAAGAAAATGGTTGACTTGCGCGAAGTGAGAGAGAAAGAGAGAGGGAAAGAGAGAGGGAAAGAGAGAGAGAGGAGAGAGGGAGGGATCGATCGAAGAATCCGCCCAGCTGAAAGAGGGCTGAGAGAGAGAGAGGTCTCACTTCAGCCAACAGAGCGCCCTCTCGCTGCGATCGCATTTGCCTCACTCGGTTTTTGTTATCGTCGAGCTTCTGTTGTGGTGACCGCAGAGTAAACAGTCAAATGTATTGGCGCTCGTTCTGTTAGGGAATAGGGTTTTTGCCATCGCGCCCACTCCGGGATACATTATCTGCCAACAAATGGACGCCAAAATCTTGCCGCGTTATTTGTTTAAAAAAATATATAAGTACATATATGTGCGGCCATAGATGGATTCGCAGGATGCGTTGTATATTGCAAGGTTTTTTTGCGCACTTTCATTTTTAGAGTACAACAAAAAGTGGTCCAGGGACGGGATATCCCTGTAATTTAAGAATCATTGAGGATCTTTTTTACCCTAACCAGAAGCATGGAAATAGGTAGGCCCGTGGGATTGCGTTTCATCTGCGCAACTTAGTTTTAAACGCTAGTTGTTTTGATTCTAAAAATATAACGTAGTACAGGAAGGAGAATTTTGGCCGATTAGTGGATAATCCTCTTAAGTTCATGGAATTATTGGTTAAAAATACCAATGTCCACCAAAATATCGTAATTCTCTATCAAGAAAAACCTATTATAACCTCTTTGTGAATTCGACTTTAATTTTCATTTAAAAGTATAATGGAAAAATCACGGTGATGGATGTCCTGTCCATCTTTAACACAGTTGTCACTTAGGAATCTGGTTATTCGCAGTTAATAAACGACGCAGCGAAAAAATCATTTTTGCAAGGACGGCAATTTAAAAAATATTTGCCATTAAATTACTTATTGCGGGCATTGTGATTATCGCGTAAATTCCTCGATAATATGTTTCTTCAGCCACTGGAAAATCTCAAATATATTACTCAAGCAATATTTTAAGCTATACCTATTGGGCAGCTAGAAATAAATATTACAACCGTTAGCCTACGAAAATAGCTTAAGGTTAAGATTTTCAAACTACGGTTTTCGGCGAGCGAGTTTTCTGACCTCAACTGGGGAAACTAAGCAAAGGCTGATATAATAATATAACATAGTATGCTTAAAATCGGGCGTGCTCTGGTATAACTGCTTGTGCGTGTTACTTTACTGTTGCTGTGTTCAACACATGAAATTGAGAGAGACGTGGTTGGCGGGAACCCGAAAATTAACCAATTGCTGCAAATGAATACAGTATTCCTTTGGATATAAATATCTACTAGATTAATCCAGGAATTTTTTAAATTCAGACTGAACGACTGTTTTTTTTTGGTATCTTGATAGCGACCATTGCAGTGTCAATCTTTTAATCGGATCGGATCAACCTAAAGCGAAAATCTCAAGTCCCTATTTCATATTATATATTTATTTATTTAATTACCTTGTACACATAGGTATACTAGTTTTTAAAAAATTAAACATAACAAAGTTATACTATTATTATGGCTAGATACATTTTCACTCTAAAAGTAGAGGTTTAATTGGAAGAATTTATCCTTCTGCAAAGATACGCATGCGCAGAAAATAAAACTGAAAAAATGTAATATGCAGGGGCATCCTAATCTAAGGCGTTGCGATAATTAAAAGAGCACTCAAGATAAAGAGCATTTCCATTAGCCTTCTTACGAAACGCAGAGATCTTTCACAACATCTGATTAGTATCCGTAATGGCGCATGGGACTGCTGTATTTAAAGGGAGATAAGACTGCATCCCAATTGCGCAAAAAAGCCAAACAGAACAACTCCAGCTACGAACGTTTTAAACGCTATTTATTTTCATGCGACAAAAATGTAAAGTCAAGAGAGTAAGCTAGTTAGGCACACTCCAATAAATAGATGTAAGTTTAGCGTTCTTTCGATTAAAGAAAAGAGAAAATTAACGCTTCGGATTTATTATTTTTTAAATCCATGTTAAATATCGACGGATAACTCTTGCTCTCAAATTTTTGCAGATAAAAGAGAAAAAAGTGCTTAGGCGCTGTTCTTGTTGATTAAAAATTATCGAATATACCCAGAATGAGAAACGATCTAATGCATTTCATCCGCTGAACTGATGTGAAATTGTGACATACGTTCCGATAAAGCTTCGTTTTACGTATTACTTACAAACAACAATTTCAGAAAACAATTTTGAGACAGGTGCAGATTAGTAATATTGCTTCTACACAAATAATATCAGTATAGTGATATATTTTAACTTCTACTTAGAATAATACAACAAAATAACGGCAAATGTGTCATCGACTCCTGGCATCTACTTTATCCGAACTTAAAATCGAAATCTTTTCCCGGCGTTTACTTTCTTTAAATAAAAAATAGGCATAACAAATAATAATGGTGTTCCAAGAGCATTAGGTTTTTTAGTACTCTTCTCCATCACCTCTTATTCACTAACTATTTACTGTAACTAACAAAATTATATGCCCTTAGTTTAAAATTCAAGATCCATTATACATTTAAATATCACTCTTCGCTCATTTAGGGGCATCCCTTAATTATAGAGAAAGGCAAACCTTGTGCGAATGAAACAAAACTAAAGCACACCTCGTCTGTTTCGTTCTTTCTGGTTCACGTATACAACCGCGTAGTTCGCCGTGGTCCCGGATTTTCCCCGGCCCTCTAGCATCACCGTCTCTTCGCCGGGTTACATCCGCAGCAGAAGTGGAAGAATCTTTTTTCGTTCCCCACTCACTGCACGCTCGCATTTCACGGCTCCCGAACAGAAAGGCTCTCTCTCTATATCACTGAAGCACAGGTACATTTTCCCTCCGAGAGGAGACTTTTTACGCGTGGACGAACGAGAAAAAAACACGAGCAAATAGACCTAATGAAGAGAAGAGATGAAGAGACAGAAAAGGGGAGAAACAAAGAGAATTTCCCGAATTGGAGAGAAATTCTGGCGACGATTGACTAACTGAAGAAAGAGAGTGCACGGATTAAGGCAGGGGTGGGGAAACTTTTGGCTAGGATTAGCTGTTGCGGTTGCTTAGGTGGGCCGCATTAACAGATGAAAATGCTTCTGCAGGCCACATTAGGGTCTACTTGAAGTTACTTGAGAGAATGCGAATGTTTCTATCTGCAAAAATTTATATTTAATAATATTTTATCGTCTAAACTTCAGAAGAATAGGTTTTCCTTTTTAAATTTTATCCAAAAAAATACGAAATTGTCCGTGTTACATTTCATGGTTCGCTTTTGTAATGACATCAAGGGGGCGTATAAAATGCTCACGCGTGCTTGATGTGGCCCTCGGGCCGTAGTTTACCCACATCTGGGCTAAGGGGTGTGTGCTATTCGGAAGGTACTAGGAAGGCGAAGAATGTACTCGCGAGGCGTGAGAGAGAGGGAGGATGGTTGGTAAAAAGAGGAGAACAGAGAGAGGGCCTAGAGGGAAAGAGAGGGGGAGATATTAGAGGGAAGGAGGATGAGAGAGGTGTACAGAAGAGCTTCAAAAAGGCTGGAGCAGAGAGGAGTGGGGGCAGAGCAGGGGAGGATGGCCACTTCATCATCGTCATAATACACTCTGCTCTACTTCTCTCTCTCTCTCTCTCTTGCTCCGCTCGACCCAGAGAGGACCCCGATGTGTGTGTGTGTGTGTGTGCGCGCGCGCGTTCTCCCTGAGGGTTGAGGCGGAAAGAGGGAGTGAGATGCGAATGGGGCAGAAGGATAGATATCTAAAAGAGAAGAGATAAAAATGAGTGGAAGGAAGAGGGACTGCTGGAAGAAAGAAAGGGAAAAAAGGACACAAGTGGCGAGTAATACGGATAAAGCGGGGAAGTAAAAACGATAAAAAATAGAGATGAAATTGTGAAAAGAAAAATGTATAATTCCTTCTATTTACACATTTTTACGTGATAAAAATCTGCCTAGTTGATATCCTTTCGCTGGTCATTTCTGTACTAATTAACGCAAATATTAATATCAAGAGATAATGTTTATAGGGTTAGTGGGTCTGGAAATAAACTTCTCCCGGAGGTTTTTGATTATATTTGTCGCTTTATCAATAGGAGATGGAAACTAATAGCGGAGGTGACTGTTACAAAAACTTAGAAATAGAAAAAGAAGGCAGAATGGTGGTACTCTGAATGTGGTCTGCAAAAACCATCAAACTGTCACCATCTCGCTCTCGCCAGTTCACCGAGAATGATCAGAAAACGTTACAACACTGTAACCGAAAGCTAGAGTTGTGGAACCAAAATAGTCTACTACTGACGTATATCATTATCTTTCATAGAGAAATTCAGTTTTCGTGTTTCGGTTTTCAAATGTAACAAAAATTGGTAACCTACAACATGGAGGCTAAACCGACTTACAACAGTCGAATATACGACATAGGTGCATTTGTTCTAGTATCGTCAGAAAATTAACTCGGACATTTCTCATCCAATCCAACTTATTCATTCAAAATAAAATATTTAATTTGGAAAATATCCAAAAATTTCGTCCAGAAATATTGTTTAAAGAAATAAATTTCAAATCATATTCTGAGATTTTCTGCGAAATACTATCTTAATTTGTCAAATTTCGACTAAATTTAAATTTTGTAAACGAACTGTAGTTTGGGCTTTCAACGACAAAGTACATCATTTTCCACTTAGCTTCAACAGTTGAGCTGAGACAAATAACCATTTATGCGTTGCTGCAAAACTCGTCGCATTTGTTAAATGAGGGATAAAGTCTCCTTGTCGCACTTAATTTTTCCTTATCACTCGCCTAGAGACATTTTACATAGAGAAGCTGTTTGGATTGCTCATGAGCTTACGAGCTTAAGTGACTCAAGAATAAACATTTATTTCTGTAGGTATTGCGCTCACTAACTAAGAGACTACTTCAACTCTGCGAGTCTGTCAAGGAAGTATTTAACCCATCTATATTAAAGTAGCTAAACGATTCAGCTTTGCGAAGCGAGAGATGAAATAAACGCACAAAGGGTTAAAATAAATTCAAGAAATGTGGGCGGGAACTACTCATAAAGCATAATACAGATATAGTTATGGGATTAGAAATGCTGTTTTTAATCAATTGCTTTTAATCTTGACAGTTACAAGGGCCTATTTATTGTAACTTATTTCAGTGGCACAATTTATTATTCACTACTTTCATGAAGCCTTTTAATACGTAACAAGATATGCAATTTAATACCGCTCGGAAACTATTTAAACCGTCTTAACAGGAGGAATTGAAACCAATTTGCCTGTTTTACGACAAAAATTAATTGATTTGATTGTATAATGATAGATATTACTCCTAACAATAATATCATTTTGTATAAGACAAAAAATAAAATGTTAGCACATGTATTCTTCGTTAATATGAGTATCAATTACTACAAAGTTCAGCCAGATTCCTTTGATTTTATTCTTTATTAATTTTTGGTACTTTTTCTAGATTCAAGCTGAGGATTTTGTTTATTCTTGAAAGTCGAACAATATGATCATAATTGACTCAACTGACAATATAAAGTTCGATAGCCGTATGCTAATGAAAATACGATGAAGATAACTGATATGTAAGCGCCGTATCTCCCAAAAATATAAATTCCATAGGATTAGTACCGTTTAAATAATTTTTTCGCTAGAGATAAATCTTCAATTTGAAAATGGATAAATATGCTATCAACTTCATTAAAACAAATAAGGTTGGAAACATCCTGCAGCCAATTTTGTAAAGTATTTTAATCGACTTTAACCTGAAACTTAAGTATGAAATCATCATTCTAGATTGAAAATAACTTGGAATTTACTGTTCCTATACTCACTTGAAAATGCAGCTTAGTCAAAGTATGTATTGGGTGGACATCTGAACGAAGCAAATGCAAAAATAAGGTAATGTTCGATAGCCATGGTAACACAAAGATTAAATAAGGTGATCTGAAAATGAGTGTTCCTAATACAAACCCCACGATGTCAGTATATTTGTCAGAGGAGATCAAACAGATACATATAAGCAGCAAAATCTCCCTTGAAGTGATTCAGAGCAAGCATTAACAAATCCAAGAAGGGGACGATCGCTCCTACCTCAGATGCACTCATTGCCCTCCAATGGATGAACCCCTAAAACCATTCAGCCCAAAATTCCTCGATTATGCGCTGTAGATTAGTTCCATAGGTCAATGGAAAGAAATATTCTTACAGGGATGGGGCTTTTCAGAATGAAGGGTCACCGGCTGTGGTGGAAGATTGGGAGTTTCCAGAGAGCAAGGCGTATGATACCTTATCAAGAAACGAAAAGCAGAAAAAATCAGTCTGTGAGCAAAATAATTAGATAGAATTTTTACCGAGGGACGAGGATAAATTTAGATCTATCGAGCGACATAATAGGTATATAATAAACGTACGTGGTGAGATACGACTAAGGATGATTAAATTACGTTAATTCATCAAATTTTTTCGATGATCTGAACTAATACCTCAATTTTCATCGATAGTATGAACAAAAAAAGATTCTATCGAGTTAGGATACACCAACCGAGGAAATAAACCAGCTCTTTTCAGTACAAATGTTCTCGCTAGGAGTTTTCCGGAGAATGAGATGCAGTGGCGAGATGGCTTGCGATCAAAAAAACGAAAAATCTCCCAAAAATAGCTCAACCTCTTTTCTTTGCCATCAAGGATTTCGAAAACCAATCAGCAAACATATCTCACATCCCTACCGAAATAAAATCCTGGCTAAGCTCCAAATGAAAAACAAACAGCATAAAAGATCGACCAGGCAATAAATTGAAAGCACCTCGAGCGTGAATAGATCGGAAAGCTTTCAGAAAAAAATAACATCGGCGGAATTTCGCGATTGGAATTTCTGCATATTTTTTCAGCCTTACCCATTAGGTTAGGGAATTTCCGTCGATCCTTCCCTAAAAAAATCAAATTTGAATTTACAAACGTGACCATGAATCACAATGCATAATGCCCGAATGATCAACCGAAACAACTCCATCCATCTTGTAGCGGATAAAAAGAAAGAAAATCGGATACGTTTTTGCCGAAAGTGAAAGTGAATTTTCGGAGGAAATGTTTCGCGGAGGAATTTTTTTTTCCTTCAAAAATATTTCGAGTCGAGGGTTCAAAAATATATACTTCGTCGATAGTTCGTTAACGAGCTGTTTAATGAGATTGGAATGAGAGGGAAGGAGACCTCTCTCTGGTTTGGAAGAATTCTTTTCATTGCTACCCCTAGACGGCGCCTAAACCATGGGGCGCCGCTTCTGAGGCGGCGATAAAGGGAGGAGACACGGAGGTCGGGAGGAGTTGGAGGACCGAGTGAGAGGGAGAGAGAGGGGAGGCGTGGTAGTGAGGAGAAAGGGAGGTAGGGTTGGTTGGCCGGCTCATTCTTAGCATTCCTTTGTGCTTGGGTCACTTTCCCCGAGTGGCAGCTAGCCTACCCTTTCACCCGTTCGCATTTGGCGGTTTATCGTTTGGTGGAAGAGGCACAAGAAATTTCGGAAAGGATTAGTGAAATTAGTATACTATTCTTCCTATGCTCTGCTTGAAAAAGATCCTTTAAAGCTGCAGCGATGAACGTTTTGTTCGTTGAAAAATATTATCTCCGGATTGAAATAATCTCTCCAGAGAAGTTCAGTCTATTAATAAAAATAGCAAGCAAAATTTCAAAGGTGAACTACGTCCACTCAATAATTTAAACGGACACCAAAAGAACTAATCAATATTTACCTCACTGTTTATACTTAAATACATTGTTAGCAATATGATCGTATAAAACTACACCGTTTTGCTCTGTGATGAATATAGAAGTAATTACATTGCACTGGTGTTTTAAGAGTTTTCTCTAATTAGACAGAACTTTTTTATCTTGTAATTAAATGCATAAATAAAAGGTTAATTGTTGAACTGAATTATTTAAAGTAGTGAAACATATTTTGCCAGCATTGTATTGGAACATGAATTTTATATAAAATATGTATTAACGTAAAGTTTACTTATTACCTTCTTTCGGAATAAATAACCAAAATCAAAGTTCACTTTAAAATTTTATTTTCGCATTCCGACTGTAATTTCAAATAAACCATGAAAAATAATGCCATGAACTAAACTAACAATCTTTGAAGGCTTATGCCTGTTGGCTTAAGTATTACATTTTCTAGCAAGTGGTGCTAATGAATGAATCCCGGATGATTAGCAACTACTCCGAAAATGACGTTTAATCACTTAAGTGGATTATTCTTTCGGCGCCGGTTTGTGCGAATCCTAGAATCGGTTATATCCATTACCATTTGATCATAGATAAAGAAAGCCCCTAAGAGGCATCCTCGTATTTCCTAAGAATCCAAACGGATGCGATAAGAGATCCAATTACCGAACCTGCGCCGTTTTTATCGCGTCTCACGGCGAAAATCTCCTCCACCTGATGTCCTCCGTGCCTTTCTTTTGGGCGTAGAGACGTGCTGAGACGCGCGTCTATAAGGCGTCCCGTTCCGAGTTTCCACCCCTTTTCGGTTTCACCGTGTTCTACAATAGAGTCGGCGTCTACTTGCCGACGAACCCGGCCCATATAGCAAGCAATAAATACCCTCGTCGGTCGGGGAGATGTGCCCTGGCGCCTAGCGAAGGCGAAACGGGTGGGAAATGGGAGGAGAGGAAGTCGGAACGGTGTGTGTGTGTGTTCGTGCGTAGGTGGAATAGGTGTGCGTGTTTTTGTGTGGGGTTGGTCGGGGAATCCGGGCGCCGTGAATTCGTGAGAGATTAAGGTTCCGCAGATGAGGTTTTAACTTTTCCCAGGAATCCGCAATCGGGAGACTTTTATAAATGGCCGAATGGTTCACAACAGGTGATCACGTGGCTCATTAAAAATATAAAACGAAAACGTAATAAAGGTTAAACGAGTTTAGGAATTTCATATTATTTTCCTTGATGGTTTCGTTATTAAACATTTGGTTTTGGCGGTCTCCGCGCATTTAATTCAAGTTCCCACCGCCGATAATATTGGATCGAGCTGACTGAATTTAGACCAATTATATTTTTTCATTTCGCAAATTTAACATGAAATCGTTCGCACAAATATCCGTTTTACGAATACCTTGGAATAATATTTATATTATAAATGCGGGATGGGATGTGTGCTCGTCCGAGAATATACACCAAATAAATTATGCACGAGCTGATAAACTAGATTAATTAATAGATAATGAACGAAATTGTCTTTAATATGCAGAAAATTTAAAGAGAACTTTGCTTTAAATTATACAATGAATGTTATCAATCATCCACTTGATTACCATCTCATTTTTATCTTTTACCTATAAATTGCACCTATATTCACGAAGTTAAATCTAAAACTGTTTAAGCAGAAAGGAATCACGGGAATAATCAAGCAAATGTTAATTTCTTCAGGATGCATGATGAAGCTGTGGAGTTTATCAAAATTATTTAGTTTCTCTTTTAAAATATTAATCCAATGAAACTGCCTCAAATGTCCTGGCATTTCTCACAAAATAATTGAAATCAAAACTAACGTAAGTACTCAATGAAATAAATCTGTTCCTTATGTAATTTCAACGATAACTTTTAATACAGGAATGAATGTCACGTTTCTGATTTTCGGGCCATCGCACAATCACGAAGTTTGCTAATTTGCTAATTGCTAAATCATAACTCTCAGTCTATCACATTTAATTAAAAGATTATAGCAATGAAGATATTGCTTTGGATAAATTATATGACACGTATGCCTTCAAAATATATAAAATATAAACGTTTAAATTTCATACCACGAATACGAATAATTTCCATGGCAAATATCAAACTCATACTTCAGTTTAGCTTTTAGTATTCCGAGTATATTGGAATAACTGTGCTGCTTATAAATCGCTGTATATAGCGCTATCGATGCGGTACAATATTCTTCGTAGCAAGGAATATATCACTATATATAGAATGAAAAGTAAAACTTCAATTTTCGTTATTAAATTGAAAAGATATCCTCTCCCATACGATATATGGGAATTACTCGCACTAATTAATAAAAGAATGGCAAATAATCTATCTTTAGCATTGCTTACTTGTCCGTCACAGATACTTAATGATATATGACGTAGAAATGTGATATTTTAAAACTCTTCAGGGAAAATTTCTTTATCTAACCAATTAAGTAGCGATGACTTGCTTAAAAACGATTTTTTCATATTTCTTAGTTACCTTATTTCATGTGAATTATTTTTATTTTCGTTCGAAATGAACGAAAATTTTAACGGTGCTCTCATGAGGCATCATCGCGCGTTGAAATCTCCAAAACTGTTAGCTCGTTGCTTCAAGTTCTACGACCTCACGGTGCGTATACATCTTTCACCTTTTCCTGCTTTCTATTCTGCGTCTCACTACTTCCAGTCTTGACGTTGACCTTTTTGCTCCTCGCCGTGGGGACACAAATCGACGGGAGGCTTCGTCACATAGGCGCCCTCAGCACGAGACAAATAGCTTCCGGTGAGGATCAACCGAGGCGCCGGGGGCAAGCGGCTGCCTGTCGGCGGAACACGTTCCGACCGCAGAAGTGTCCAAAGGGCGGGTCTTTGTTTCCCTTGGAGGACCACCCTTAAGTCTAAACCGAGAAACAGAGCGAGGAATGCTCATAAAACACGGTTCAACCGATGTGGACTGTAAAAAAAATACGACCTCGGAGGTATTGTACCGAAGTTCGCCGTAAATTTGCCGGTTACGCTATAAATCTACGACCAGTCCTAAGGAATATGTTTATATAGAAGCCGTTAAAACAATAAAACTTTCATGAATAAAAGTAAAAAAACAACAAGGCGGTTAATATTAAGTTAAATGGATGCTGCCATTGAAAATAACACAGAATTTTACTCTAAATAATTCACCTTAATTTTCTTTAAGATTTTTATTTAAAAACTGCTTTTAAGTAATTAGGGTGGAATTTAGAAAAGTGTCTGTTCATATAGTGGGTTTACTTCTTAAAAAGGCTTAATTAAAAAATGAACAAGTTGGAAATTGATCTGTTGCAATTTAGCATAAGTTAACTTTGGCATTGATTACCTTTAAAAAAAAGCATATCTCATCAAAGATATGCATATAGCATAAAGATTGCTTAATAAAAAAACGGCCGCACTCACATTTTTCTAACGCTCCGAATCATCATAGAGAGAAACGTTGATAGCTTAACGTAACCAGCATTAAGAGTAACTGCTTTACTCATCTGTAAATTGAACAGCATCTGTATACACGTAAAGAATAGAATTGATGAAGATGAAAAAAATATTTACCAAAATAAAATGCCATAACTTAAATACTTTTATGTTATCTTTATATTAAATGCGATTGTGCTTGAACCCTAAAAATAAATCAGATTAAACTATTTAATTTCACGTATTGACAAAAGATATTCAGTTGAAAACGGGAAAATTATGCGAAGGACGTTTAAATATAGTCGATAATGCAATACGTATGCAAGAACGAGTCAATATACTACGCTGTCATAATAAAATTCAACATCCTTTACCTTCAACAAACATCTATCGAATGATTTGAAAGCTACACCTTATACAGGGCACAATGCAGGACCGATTGTATAGCTCAGAACTAACTTCCTTCATCTACAAGAACACCATCTTTAACGTATATTGTACATCGGAATGACAATAGTTCGCTCTCTCTTTGAATAAGGACAATGTAACCTCTCTGCATATGTGGACTTGTGATTTCTTCTCATCGTTGTGTTCTATGAGTATCCACTGGAGCAGAATCCATTGCCGTCCCAAATGGACCGCAGCTGTCAGATAATAGACGAACAAACAGGTATGAGCCCTTTCGATGGGTTTGAAGTTGGCGACATGCGAGGGGGAATGGGATGGGGAGAAACCGCAGGGACTCTGCATTCGGGAAAAGGTGCGTGTGAAAAGGGATTAGCGCTTGTGCTGCGTAAACGCTCCTTCCCAACCACATTACGCCCAATTTGCCCATCTCCCTGCATCGGTCACCCTTGAGTTGGACCCTTTTTAACCCTCCCATTTTCAGTCCCTTTTTCCACGGCGGAATAGCGAGTGTCTTAATCCTTCAAGGGATGTGCGACAGCCTGCTGGTCTTCCAGCCGCCCTTCTGGTATGTCCTGTATTATGAAATTCACTCCGTTGACCTGATTTGAAATCTATGAAATGGAATGTTAAGTCAGGCCAATGAATTGTCGGAAAGAAATAAATCATGAGTGTTTATATTTTCGAAGCAAACACTGGATTTAAGACCAAAATTTGAAATTGCTCATGAGGACCGATTCATCAATAAACAGCAGATTTCGATCAAAAAGTCAAGATGCTTGCGTAGTTTTTCGTTAATCGTCTTTTTTGCGATTTAAAAAATTCTAGATAAAAATATTCCATAAAAATAAAGAAAATTAACTTACCGCAGCAACTCCCATTCAATATCATGTGAATTTTATACGTTCAATGAGTTACATCATTCTAAAACCACATCCTCTCTAGTAAAATGCACGTTACATACGAAGAAGTAAATTTCAAAATATTAAAATATGGAACTTCTTCATTACTCGTAGTTATTTCATTGATCTTCACTAGTATTTATTCGACTACAATACTCATAAACTAAGACGGACAATTTATATGATTTCTCAACGTTTCGATTCTGATAGTATGAAACATGTTCCATTTCAACGTAAAGATTCGAAAAGTTATTGTCATGTTAAATCAAATATGACACCATGAGAGTCAAAAATGCGTTGATTGTTGATTTCATTTTAAATTTCCGTAAATTATTAATAGAAAGAATTGGGTGTTTGTCAGAAATCACTATCATTTACAGACGTTACGGTGATTTGGCAATCACCCATGGGAAATGATTGTTTCATTCAAACGTTTAATAAATCTAAGGGTTAAAAAAATTCAAGCATGGAACTTGTAATTTTCTTAGAAAATTATCTTTTAACCCTTCAATGCATCTTGTAACAGATATGAAACAATTAATTATTTTAATTTTTAGATGCTTAGCAACATCTGGCGACAATTTTTTAAACGTCACTACTTTACTATCTAATCTACTAATGATAATAGGGCCAAAATATTAATTGAATCATGTATCATTGTATCATGTCTGTAACAGAAAGGTTTTTATTAAAATAAAAAATGTTATGATTTTTTTAAATTTTGCCATCTTCTGAATAATCAATTGAAGACAAAAATTTTTTTGGAGAAAATAAAAAAATCATGCGTTGAAGGTTGAAATACATTAAAGATTTTCTAAACTTCAAATCCGAAGAAATATAACGTTGCTCACATTAAACAATCGTTACTGAACTCATCTTAAGACGCCAAACCAATCTGCAATACACTCTTTATATCACTTTTGTATTCTTGATCGTGTTTCTACGCATCTCATAAATTATAAGGAAAATTTCCGACTCCTACCATGGTAAATTATATCGGTTGACCGAACTTCATGAAAAACATTACGATTACATTGAGACGCGGGCTATTTTAGGGTTAAGATAGTGTCAGCCTCAAGTCGCTTTGTTTTATCCACCCGTTTGATTACGATTGCAAAACGTCTCTCATCCTCCGTCTTTCCTTTCGTACTGTTCTCTTTTGGCACTCCGAGCCTCGGCAGATGGGTCCAAGGGGGGTACACCCTTGCTCCCCACGCCCCATTGTGTCACACAAAAGCGACGCCTAAAAGATGAGATCTCCAGATTCCGTTCCCTCGGAAAAAAAGAACACCCGACGGTGCGGACGCATGGTCTCGAATCGGTGATCACCTTCCCTCATTGCACCCATCTTCCTTCCTCCCCCAAACCCCGCACGAGGGATGTGCGCAAAAGAGCAACCGCGTAGTTTGTCACAGTGCGCAGCTTTAAGTGGGGCGTGAATGGACGAGAATGGGGAGGTGTTTGGAGAAAAGCAGGGAGAGTGAAGGGATGGGGAATGGGACCGAGTGCGCATTTTTTGGCTCGCCAGAAAGAGAAGAGAGATAGAGGGGGGCAGCAATAAGGAGGACATCCCGTTCGAGAGCGGTAGCATGGGGGCCGGAAGGAGGAGCGGCGGCGGCGACACTTTGGTCGCCACGTAGCGAAAGAGCCCGACCTCTCTCTTTCTCACTCCTCTCTCTCTCACACACACACTCTCTCTCCCTCTCTCTCTTGTCCTTTTGGCGCTCACGTGAGTGTGAAGTGAGACGAAGGCGCCAGGAGACAGGCGAGGACCTTGGAAGGACCAAGCGGAAGTAATTTGAGGGCGGGGGGCGGAGGTTCGTGAAAGAGAGGATGAGCGGAATGAAAGAAGAGCGAAGAGAATAGGTGGGGACAGGGTACCGAACTGAAGAGAGAAAAGAAAGTGAATGGGAACTGTTGAATAGGTGACAAATAGGAGAGGGTATAAGGAGAAGAGGCTAAAATGGAAGACTGATTATTCGAGTCGAAGTTAGGGCAGGGAGAGAGAGAGAGAGAGAGGCACGTGGCTGTTATTTTCATTTACGCCTATAAACAAAATATATTTTTTATTTATAGTTTTTCGAATACATGCTTACAGTTCCTTAACCGTTTAGAATAAGAATTTACATACTTATTATCATGCAAGTTTTTATTTCCAAGAACTAGGAGTGTGTTTCCCAACATTTCGAAAGAAATAGATTTTAAATAATTATTTGTATGGTAGAAAATAAAATGACCGAAATCATGAGACAGCAGACGAAAAACCTGCTGATCCTGGAAATCCACCTCTGGCCCTTCGCTTGTCAACGGCGATTCATATTCGAAAAGATGAGAAACGGTAGCAAATTTTTAAAACTATATATGTAATCTATTTATTTTAACCTATTTATTATAAGTTATTTATTCTAATGTGCCTATTTTAACTTATATTTATTTTATTTAACTCGAAAGGTGCAGTTTCAAGTCTTTTCGGTGCGAAATGACCTTCGCTGTCGAAGCACCAAATCAGGGGCGGCCCGAGGAACTTTGGCGCCCCGGGCGAGATAGCACTTTAGCGCCCCCCTCCATAAATGTTTGTTGAGATAATTACGAAGTACATGTTAATTTATTCATCGCTCAGTAAAGATTATAGATAAAGAAAATACAGAATGAATGCCATAAAGAATCCGGCCTGTTCGGCGATATAAATCGGTATCCAATATTTATTCCCTTGCAAGTAATGCATAGTTAATGAAATCTGTGATTTGCAACAGGAAAATGTTGATAACTGTGTTGAAAGTGGTGATGATGAAGATGATGTACTACAGAGTGAAACGCCAAGTTTTAATCACGCATTGGGAGTTGCATACCCTCAAGAGATACCTATGGTCTAATAATGGGACAGATCACCTTTTTAAAGGGACATATGGACTTGAAAGAGGACTTTATGATATTCGGTCAAAAGAAAAATGCCAAAAAAATATCCCATTTTTTAAAATAAATAAAAACCTTTCACTATATCTGTAGTATTTTATGTATATTTTTTATTCGCGCTTATTTGTTTTTCATTTTTTTTAAATACCGTATTTCTGATTTTGAATGGCTCTATTTATTTTATTACATAAATTTTTGTATTGTGTACTGACTGCAATATTTCATACACCCTCCCGCGGTTTACGCGATTAATGCGTTCCTGAAAACTGTCGTATAAACCGAAACAGATTTCCGATATTTGAATTACCTACATCTAATTTAACTTCTAAAGTAATCACTTTCCTCTTTTTTAATTCACTATTATCATCTGCACAAATTTTGATCTTTTTCATACCATTTTGCAGAGCTGCAAACCGAACCGAACCACTTCCAAATTTTGAAGTGGTTTGCAGCTCTGCCATCTTGTAAGGGATCACTAATGTTTTGAAGGATGTGGACGGGTCTTAAAGCTTCGCGCAAACCGAAACAAGTCGCGCAAACTCCGACCATTGTCCTAAAGTAAAATGGCGCGTAAAATGAAACCGCGTAAACTGAAGTCGTGTAAAGCGCGGGAGTAGATACTGTATAGTGTTTCACGTATTTTCTGTCTATAATATATCAACTATGAAAACTTTGATCTGTGCATGTCATTATCTCCATTTTCCCGTCCTTACGTTTTTCCGCATTTAAAGTCCCTTCAAGAACGTTAGATCGAGAGTTTACTGTATTTAGGATAAAATTGCTCACCTTACGTATGGGAGTCAGTACAGGATGCTTGTTGGATTAAACAATGGATTTGATTAAAAACTTTGTCTCCGAGAAAGCGAGAGTAAACACGGGAGAAAGGAAATATCTAACTTTTGAATTTCCATAATTTGGAAGTATAAAAATAAAGAATGGGTCAATATATTCTCAGTTATTCTGCGCAATCAATAAAGAACAACAAAGGTTTTAGCCAGCAACGTTTTTATCTGTCATAGTTAACCTGCTGAGATCGCCAGAAAGAGAAAATACCAAATGCATATTTCTTAACAAAACGATTTTAAAATGGGATAAAATGGAGAAATTTCAAGCATGTTTTTCCAAATTTCAGCAATTTAACAGAAATCAAATATTTTGAAAAATAATTACTATACAATAGTATAATAAGTCAATGTGCTCTATTTTATGCAATGGTAATTAAATGAGAATAATCTAGAACTGAATTATAACCAGAGTCACTCATGGTCATGTAACAAGTTCTAAATAAATCTTAACTTTCTGTACCTCACTCTGAAATCAGGATAGAAATCGGGCATGGGTGTTGTGATGTTGTTTTTCTGTATGTTTGTCTTTGTTACTGTTAAAAGCTCTTTGTAAAAGGTCGTATATGTGCTGTTTAAGAGCTATTGAAAAATAAATTTAAAAAATAAAAATAAATTAACTGCATAATTTTTCTTTAGATAAAACTTCGTCAAACGTTACCACTTTGAATAAACCGCACTACAACCAAAAACTACCAAAAAGCAAAATAAAACATTTGCATTCGTCAAGTTGAATTTTCTGTATTAATAAGATAGGAAATTATTTTTTCGTGAGCCCCGTATAAATCAAACAATGACATCTAGCGTTAAAGTGATGGGTGACAGGTACAAAACAAGAAAACATTCAACTAGAAAAACATTCGCAAATTTGGGGGTATCTCAGCTAGCACCTAGGCGCCGAGACAAAAAGGTAGCAGAAAGCGGAGGCGTGCTTTGGAACGATAGCTCAAATAAAGAGGGCGAAGCGATCGAGACGTGGAAGAGTAACCGAGTTCGAATCGACCTTTTGACGTCATAAAGAGAGGGGCAGGATGGAAACGGAAAAGGTTTTCTTTTTTTTTGAGAGAGATAAGAGAGGTGCAGGAGGCGGCTGCTGCAGGAGTGGTGAAGAGAAAGAGAGAACAAGAAGATTACCGAGGATGGTCTGGATAGAGAGAGAGGAAGAGAATAGACAGAGAGAGAGAGGCGCGAGGATGAGGGGAAAGAGGGAATGGAGGAGCGGTGGATGTTGTGGAGGCAGTGAGTGATGGGATTACTCTAAACTGGAGTCGACGGGTGGGAAGAGAGGAGAGGTGGCACGGAAGGGAGAAAAAGAGGGAGAGAGGGGAGAGGTGTGGTGGGTGAGAGGGTGGCGGTTGTGATCGTGGGAGGGGAAAGAAAAAAATGGTGGTGCTCGGCAGTTGATGCCTATGGTGCAGGGAAGCGCAGTTGGTAAATGGAGGGTGGGCGTGACAGCGGAAAACAAATTTATGGTGACGCCGAAGGAAACGTAATTAAGACGTGCACGAAAAGTTTTCTGTTGGTTCGAATCTAAAAGGATTGCGTTAATTTGTTTTCGTAGGAAAAAATGTACCAAACACTAGCTACCGTAAGTTACATATTGTTAAAGCCCGAACTCATCGGTGAACTTAGCAGTTTAATTTTATTTAACTTGCCTATGCTAATGGCAAACTTGCCTCCCAGAGATTTTTAAAGATGGCGCAATAAAAAAGATTCGAAATTCGTATACTTTCATACTATCATATTTTCCATGTGTGGCTTCCTTATGGAGCTAAGTCTAGATATCATTAAGCTGGGAATGGATTAAATTGAAGAGAAAACGGTGATTTATAAAAATTTTTAACTACGCGATCTGTTATGGCTTGCCATAAAATGAATAATTTTTACAATATGTTTACTTTAAATATAGTTACTTTTCTAATATACTATAATAGAATAAACTGACATTTTTAACCGAATTGCAGGATATAATTTGCTATTGCATAGGGAATTCCTATGCAATAATTATATGATTCATGATATTTCTTTATATTTAAATGTAAATAACTATTGTTAATAAAAATATCAATGGTTAATATCAAAACGCTAAATTCTTCTAGATTGTAATTGGAATAACAATCCATTATTTGATATACATCTATGTAAGCTACGCAGTGCGTAGGGGTCTACCGTGGGAATGGGCCTGCTAAACACAGTAATATTAGCAATTTTTATTTATATAAACACATCAATGAAGTAATATTATTTATTTACTTAGGATATAAAAATAATTAGTGTTAACGTGTTTACATATGTCAGGAAAATGTCATTTTTGCATTCATTCTTTATTTATTGCTTAATCGGGCAAGAGAGAATAACTAATACTTGCAGGAGGGTCCACGTAACACTGTCTACCTCACTGTGCTGCATTGTATTACAGATTATGACAATGGAGTTATATATAAAAAAGGGCGTTATGTACTATAACATTTTCTCTGTAGAGCCGTCGCTCACGCAGAGATTGAAGAAACATCACACATCACAGAACCCTATACGACTTTCATAGAAACCTTAACCTATGTATATCGCCACAAAGTCCTTTCCTACAGACATCTTCCACCCTTCTCTGTCCCTTAAAGGAGGTAGTATGTCACGCCCTCATTTGACGTCCAGCACCAATAAGTAGCCTGAGCTGTCGCTTAATTCTCCGCGACCGAACCTAGTCTCGACTAACAACTCGATACGCGATATCATTCGCATCGCTCAAAGTCACGGGGCCGTGAAAACCCATTAGTACACATCCAGAGAGAGAGAGAGAGAGAGAGTGCATTTACGCACCGGAGTCTCTAAAACAAACAGAATATCCCACCTCTCTATTTCGACTCCTGTTCATCCGCCACCTAGCAACAGATGAGCGAGTGACATCGCCTCCTTCCAAAGTGCAGCCTCCTCCTCTTTCAAAGGAACCGCCGCGGCACTTTACGGCACACACACATCACGCAAAACACCCGAAACTAATACCCATCTCTCTTTCTCTCCCGTGCCAAACACCTCAGCACGTTAATACTCTTCCACTGCACCTCTAACAACTGTTCGCCTTGAAATTCGGCATCTGTAAACACCATTATCCTACCCGTGACATTAGCAACGCAACGGTCACTCCCAGCATCAATGCGAGCGATAATACTAACGTTACATTTATTATAAAAATGTTGTTTCTTGCATATAGTCCCGACTATCCGAGGTAGACGGGAAAGCACCGACCTCGAATGGTACGGAACGTTGCTCATCTCGAGAAATAACGTGACGATTTTCGTGAGATATATCATTAACAAAAGCCGTCACATATCTCCCCGTTCATTATGTAGGTCTATATACTGTGTATAATTATACATAACTTAGTTACACTGCATGTTGAAATTAAAAGAAATACAAACATATTACTGTGAAATAATTTGGATTTATTATTGAAATGCCCTAAATGCTAAGTTCAGTGTTGCCACTTTTATACGTATAAAAAATGATGCTTTTAAATTCCAAATTTTCAAAATAATACTTTGCTACTTTTTTCTCATGTGCCTCGAATAATAAGGAACCTAGGATAATCGAAACTCGGATAAACGGGACTCTATATAGGGTGTATGACATAAGTGATAAGGTTTACAGATCTAACATTTAACATGATGGTCTTGGATACAACCGACGGAAAATTTCCGATATTCCAAATAATTTTCATTTTTAAGAAATATTTTCCGACTCCATTATTTCATTTCCAAAACTCGCAACAAAATCGTGGAAATCAATGGAGGGATATGAGTAGATATATAGCAGAGAGAATGAAGTTTTTTTAAAACACAAAACTCAAATTAGCGTAAAATTTTGTTTTTAATCAGAAAGGGGGGAGAGGTGTTAAGGGTTTTAATAACGAAAAATATTAATTACCATGGCAAAGAGTCCAATTATTTCAAATGGAAATCAATAATCTATATTATAAAACTGATTGCTTTTAATGGAATATCCTATTTATTAAAAAACACGTCACTCCTTTCAATTACTGGCATTAATCAGGAATTAAAAATGTATTATAAGTTTCAAATATTTATTAAATACATGTCAAATTAGTTTGGAAATAGTAGGCGAGCAAAGCTAACTTTCACCCGGGGTTGGACCCCACAAAAGGCCAAAGGCATAGCCCCTAGTATTAATTAAAGAATGAAAGGCGTTGGTTGTGTTATTAACCAAATATTTATGATCAAGCAAATAAAATTCCGCAAAAAATTCTGCTAAAATTAAAACTCTACCGTACAGTAATTTCAACGAATGTCGAAATTGGGCGTTCCTGATTTTTGCGATTCTCGTTTATTGGTGATTTTATTATCATCGCCATAGGTTTTCTCTCTCTCATTAGGTTTTAAGCTCGCTCAACCAAATCTGTGTCTTCAAAGGTCCTTGTCTTCATCTCCTCACGCTTTCCTTTTCTATTCCCATAATCTCCCTACTTCTTCTCCCATTTCCTAACGTCCTCCCTTCTATGACTTCTTTCGACAGACCGTTGCCTCTAGAAATATGAATTACTTCTTTCACTTATTACTCTAAGCTCCTCTCTTTTTCCTATTATATTTAAAACTTAATTTAATTTTCCTCTCCGTCAAAATAATTTTATCTAATTAACACCATATCCACACCTCAAAAGTCACCAATCTTCTCATATTCTTTTCTCATAGTCCATACCACATGTTCGTATAATGCCGCACTCCCCACCAAAGTTTCTACAAAGATCTTTTAAAAATATTTAGTCAAAATATTTTTGGGTAAGTTGGTGAAAACGTGGAGATGACTAACGGACTTAAGAACTTTCTGCTCCTGAGCCAGAGCAAGTTTGCTATCTATTTGGGCGCGGTGAAATGAAAAATCAGAAATCCACCCGATATTCGATACTTGGGTTGGGAGTGAAAATATTGAGGTCTTGCCTGATTCCAGAAACAGCTTTTGCTCGCAAATGCCATGAGCGCTTTTCGTTAAAAAGTGAAAATTAGTGGCTTCGTTTCGAAAAAACGTGTTTCTACCAGGTACCTACCATTCCTCTGCGATTTCCAAAAATCTCGTATCCAGTTTTCGAGATCTCGCGCTATTTTACAATTCGTGCAGGTAGGAACCCAAGTTATTTATATATGTCGTCTTCACTTTTACAATAAAAAACAAATAGATTTAAATCAGTTGCAATTTCTGCTAAAAAATATACCATTGAGAAACTTGATGATATTATTTTTAAAAAGTCTTTCTAATCTCGTATCTGTAAGGAGTGTCCCCATTAATATAATAAAAATGATAAAGGTAAAAAACGAAATATAAAGAATTTGTTAACAACTACACCAGAATATAGACATCTTCCTACGAGTTTTGAACTGACTCTGTATAGATGGTGCCACCGTTAAACAACGGCAGCCATTTCTGTTTTTTTTTCATCGGGCGCACGTGTACACTTCCACTAACTCTTAAAAATCCCTTTCTAGACCTCTCTAAATATATGTCCCTCACTTTTTATCCACATCTTCCCCTTTATTCGGGTGTAAAATTAGCGCCCTGGCACTCGCTTTCTCGGTCGGCGCGGTGTAAATGATAGAGTTTGTGGCAGACTATGAGGGAGATCTTTTAATAATTGCCCCAATCAACAAATCCTAAGCGACCGTCCTCAATCAGCCATCCTACTCTTCCCCGAGTAGGATGATGTGAATTTCTGGGCGGAGAGAGAGGGAGAGAGAGAGAGAGGAATTCGGATAGCATAGAACGGGAGGATGAGGGTGGGGTGGGGTTGGGTTGGATGAGTGGGCATTGGGAGGAAAAAGAGCCGCCAATGAAAAGGGAGCGAGCCCTAACTCCATTTGAGGACAAAAAACTTGGAAAATGGACCTATAAGGGATGTGGCGTAATGGCGCGGTGGGAGGGAGAGGAGGGGGATCGTTCTTTTCACCCAAGGGGAGAAGAGATTAGGGTGGTCAACAAAAAATAACAGGAACCCTGACGACTTCTTCAAACGTTATTTTTAGGTAGACTACAAAATCGATTTGGCTAAGATATATAATTTGTAGAGATTTTAAATTCATGTCTGTAATTACACGAAAAGAATTTTTATTTAACTTAAATTTAAATATAGTGTACCGAAGAATTAGAATAAATAACAACTTTGGCGATAAAATTGGCATTAAAGTAATATTAAATATATTGACATTAAAGAAAGCCATTTAGGAAAGAGTAAAACATATCAGTGTTAATATTTCCCTATAATATGAAGTTCTGGTCGTAATGTGGATATTGAGGAAAACTTTCTATGTGCTCGAGCGTGTTTATTGCATAAATATTCCTTTTTCCGCATAACACCTTTACGAAAATTATCTAAACCTTGTCTTCCGTTTATAGTTCGAGAAATTTATCATTTTTCCAGTTGACGTGTCATTCACTCTTCAATTCGCGACTTCGTACTCGAAGAAAATTCAAAATTTATATCAATAGAAACTCGTAAAACGAAATATTTTATCCGCGAGAAATAAAGCTAAAACCCAACATTAAAAATAAAAGTATTGGAGATCTGTAACAAAAAAATTAACGGGCCGTAAAAATATCTCCTTGCTTCCGTTTATGCTAGCCGATCAAATCGAGACTCGGAAGCTTTCCAAGACATTTACGACTCCTCTCCATTCCGATTTGTTTTATTTATTCCTCGCGAAACGGGAGCAATGAAATGGTTTTTTTTCCTCGGGATACGGCTACAATTCCTCCCATCTTTTCCTAGCGCCCATGCATTCCATCAACCGCGATACTTACTACTTCGACTCGACGACGGCCACTTACCGAACTAAGGCTATTCGCATTCCTCCTTTTCTTTACGGGATGCGATTCTTTTTTTTCGGCCCTCGCAAAAATAAAAAAAAACGCTCGCCTACATTCCCTAAAAGTTGGCTCTGGGAGCTGGAAGATGAACTTTTTCTTCCCCTCCCCGGCCGTGCATCCTCAGTCCCAACCCTTCTACATCTTCAACCCTGGCCAATCTTCCGTCCCCTCTCCTCGCCCAATCAGGAGGTGACGGAGGGGCAGGAGGCGGAAAGCGCTGCGGAAATAAAGTTCACGGTCGAGGGAGTCGAAGAGTAAAGCGACGAAAGGACGAAAAAGTGTTTGGATGGACTCTTTCCATTGGATAGAGAGGGAGAAGATTGGCTTTATGAGGATTAAGGCGGGGTTAGTGCGGATAGGGGAGAGGAATGGATGGAAGAGTAGGAAGGATTGGAAAGGAGGGCAGGAAGGGAGCAAAGAGTGGGGGTCACCAAGGTTTTGTGTCCTTAACCGTTCAGAGCACGGACCATTGACTCTTTTTAACACCGCGTTCTCCGGAAGTCAGCGTCTTATATGAACCATCCTATGTTCAACTCCGGGTCGGGCAGAGTAGCGCGGTTGAATGGGGGAGGGGGGGGGTGGAGAGAGATAGAGAGAGAGAGAAGGGGGAGTTTCCTCCTAATTCCATTCAATTGCGCTAATTTCGTCGCCTGCGATAGGAACCGCGTCCTCCTCCCCGACACCCTTCGCCATTATGGTCCGCTATCGATTCGATAATACCCACTCGGCTTGGACCCCTTAAGTTCCCTTTAATTCTCTCTCTCTCGTCCCAGTTCAAAGTTTCCCAAATGCAGTAAACGAAATCAATTTCTATAAAAGCACGAGGGACTCGTGTTCTTCCGCATCGGAGCACTTGATGCCCTTTAAGTGCCTTTTGTCGACTCTCGTGTCCGTGACAATTTCGAGAAGGCCCTCCACGCTGCAGACGAGAACGAACGTGGATTAGGAAAATGAACTTTTATTTTTATCGTCGATTACGTTTTGGAATCGGTGAGTGACATTTTTTCCTACTGCTTATCCGAAAAATCGAAATGTATATGTCGAGTCGTCTTATTTTTTCGAACGAGTGAAGAAGTATATTTTCCATGGACACCTAATTCTGTTTGCTATTCATTTTCTCTTTTTCATCTGCCTATGGATATAAAAAGACAAACTAATACGAATAATCTTGTGGAATAGTTCATTCAATATTTTCGTCATTAAAAGGTATAGGGGAGACTTTTTAAATTTGATATTTTGTAAACATTGTCAAAGAAATAAAATAAGTTTCCAGTGAAAATCCGTACGATTCCATCCACTTGGAGATTAAAAGTAAAGAATGAATTGCCGATATGTAGCTTGGAGGATTTTTGGGTTTTGAAATGGTATAGACTATACTTACACCATTAAGGTAAATATTAACTTTTAACATCTATGTCTATGTTGTAGGTTATAATATCCTTGATCTTCCCGAGCTATTATTCTGGAGATATACTCCTAAATTAGGAAAACATCTTTCCAGTGCCGAGGAGGGGCATAACTTGAAGTAGATCTTGTACAAAGTTTAAGCGGAGAAGAGTCTTGAGAGTTCTACAGTTTTGTGGGTTGATGTCTTCCCAAATTCCGTTATACCACGTCATTTTTCTATTATTGGTTTTATTTTAATACCATATACTTTAATTTGATTTTCTGTTCTCTCTTTCTCTCCCTACATTTCGAAGACATTTCTCGTTCTTTGCTTTTCCTTTTTGTAACCCATTCATCGTGATTCGTAATTGGTTCTCCACTAAGGAATTCCAAGTAACAGTTTTGCTGCCTTATCTCTAAGAATTTTGTCTGCATCTTTTATAATTCACCATCTTCTTTGTTCTGCGACCATCCTCATTTTATTTCTTCGTTTTGTAACTTATCGTTAGAATTTTACGTCCTATGTGGGAGCTTTGAAGAACCCAACGACGTTGAAGCGTACTAGGGTTTCCAAATTCCCGACATTTCTGAACCTTCGGGAATCGGGAACGGGAAATCGTATTTCCCGGGAATTCTCGGGAATTCCCGAAATCATTTTTTTATTTAATTTTCGTATATCACCTGTAATAATGACTATAATAGTAACTGTTAATAAACAGAGCATCATTTTGGATATGTTTCTGCTATATTTGAGATTTTCTCAAAATATAAACAATGTAATGAATACAGACTTTATTATACCTTATGGTATACAAGACGTTTTTACATATATCACAGAATGTATTAACGTTCTCAATCTCATTTAAATATTTTAGTCATGAAATTAAACATTAACACAAAAACAAATGCAAATATTATTAGTTTGAAAATTGAAATAATACTTCAAATAATTTTTATTTATCATTTTTTAAATTAAACTTTAAGAGGCATAGAGCATTAATTGCCCTATCAGACAATCGTGATCTTTGCTTTGTAACAAATATACCAGATGTGGAAAAATTTCTTTCATTTTGTGTTGACGTTGGCCGAATTGTTATCAGTGCGTCTAAAAGCATCTTCAAGTTGGGGGTGAGAGAATGCGTTGCTTCATATAAGCTCATTTCCTTCCTTAGAGAAGCAAAATTTTGTCTGCTTGCTTAGAACTAGGTTTTGATATCGAAATTGATATTGCTTTAGCCAATTCACACTTCAAATCAGATTCTGATTTAATGTCAGAACCCTCTATAAGGACATCCATTTTTTCTTCTTTTTGCACTTCTTCTGTTGTAAATTTTCCTTTAAAAAGTCTTTCCATTAATGACTTTGCCAATAGTGCAATTTCATTCTTGCTTGACAAGGCAAAAAATTCATCCTTTTCCATCTCACATAGGCAACTAACGTTGCTCAAGTACTTTGTGAGAGACACAAGATCTTTATTTCTACGTTTAACCAATTCAGATTTTATTTCCTTTAAATGCATTTTGCTCATTGGAGAGTTCTGTTTTTCTAAATTGTTGAACAGGAAATTAAAAATTCTTCATCATCATTTCAGAGTGTTTTTTCCTTTTCATTCCATGAATCTATTCTAGGTGCCTATGTAGACCGCTGGTTGATGATGCTTTGCATTGCAAAGATTTGGAGCATATCTGGCAAAGAGCTGATTGATTTTCTTTATCTTTTCTAAAATATTCCCAACATTCTTTTTACTCTTTACTCATTGTGACGGTAATATATAAAAAAAATTTTAAATGTGCTATTATTAAGAAATAAGAATTAATATAATTTAGAAAGACCTGTATTATGCAGCGAATATTCAAATACTAGAAAGTGCCATCAAACATTATGATGTGATATTGTAATAATATAATATAAGAAAATTCTAGCATAGTTAACAATATTACGCAGAATCAAGTGTGGAAATTACCAATATATTTCCATTCTTTTTTGTTTCTCATAAGATTACGTAAAACATACTACACGTTTAAACGGAGCAATGTATATTGTGTTTTAAAAAATGACTCACTGGTAGCGGCTGAGAGAGCCACGAACACACGTCTATATCAAAATCATCAGCTGATCAACTGATCGGTTAAGCGACTGCTTCGCTTCCTGGCAGGTCTGTAATCTGCAGCGAATATGTAAATACTGAAAAGCGCCGTCAAACATTATGGTGTAATCATGGAATAATATAATAACTATGTAAATTGTATTTAAAAATAGTCTCACCTACCGATACCTGCTGAGAGAGCCAAGAACACTCACATATGTCACAATCATCAGCTGCAAACAAACTGATCGAAAGTATTTGACTTGGCAGAGCTAAAATTAGCTGGTCATGTGATAGCTGATTCTGGTGTCGCGCGTGCATGTCTGGCGGCGTTCTTCTAAACTTTCCCTGGGGAGTTTCCCTGAGATTTTGTTCCGGCAGTAACTGTTGGCAATGTAACTGTTGGATCGCGATAATTAGGAAAATAATTCGGAAAAATTTCTAAAGAGATACATTGCGAGTAGTACGTTTATGTCCCATTGTGGGCACTCCCGGGTTCAAAGTGCAATTTTCCCGTTTTACCGATTTCCCGACCAATTTTTCTCGGGATTCGGGAACCGGGAAACCGTAAAAAATTCCCGAGAACGGGCGGGAAGGAATTCCCGCCCGGAAACACTAAAGCGTACGAAGGATTGAATATCAAATTAAATAAAAAAATCCGCATTCAATTTCTTCAGAAAAATTTAAGTTATCGCATTCACTAAGAAAAAATTTCATGGAATGAAAAGTTTACAAAATTCAACCGGAAGTTTTCAGTCGCATGAAATACCCCTGAAAATCTTACAGATGTACTTTTGACTTGTGATATCAAGTTGATAACCACATCATATTTGAATTAGAAAATCCACGATTTACGATATCTAAATTTGTTTTTCCAAGTTAGTTCCTGATTATGGAAGGCAAAATATTTTTTTTTCAAATCGCAATATTTTCTGTTACTTATTTACCTAAATTTTATTCATACAGCGCAAAATTAATTTATTTTATATTAATAGTTCACAAACAATGAATGACTGAAAAAATTCCTTCCACACAATATGTAACATCCCAGCTTTTATCCTCATAATTTATTGATTCTAACGCGGAAAAATTATTTTATTGGGTTACAGAATACAAGGAATTCTCAAGAAAACAAATAAAGTTAATAAATTTATTAAAATAGCCACATCGAAAATGAAAGAAAAGTAGTGGATGCTGGAGTTTAAATTTTTTTTAAGGACGCTTTTCTATCACGTAGATTCTCACTCGGACTGAAAACCTCCCCAGTTATTACAGCTAACTTACTTGCAGTTTATCTAGATATAAAAATCACCCATGGGGCTCATAAAGGATTCCGAATAGGCTTAGACGCTTTCGCTCAAATTTATCACAAAGGGAAATCGCTGAGAAGCCGAGAATATCCTTCCTCTTTTTCGCGCGACGCGAACTTAGATGGGCGACGACGATACCTGGGCGTCAAACGCCGCCGCCGAGGTGCGACCTGAATCCAACATCTCCCCCACATCTCCCTTTACGAGTGGATGGAGCGGCAAGGAGGGGTGTGGAAAGGGATAGAGGGAGCAGGGATCACGGCTTTGGTTAGGAAAGAGGAAGATAGAGAGAGGGGCAGAGAGAAAGAACCGTAGAGGTAAAGAAGGCAGCCAAGCGAGAGGACGACCAGCAGCCGGCCAACAATGCTGCCATCTGTTGTCGATGAGGACACACACAATAGTCCGCCTCTCCCTCTCTCCCCCTCTCCTTCTCTGTGCAGCGAGCCCTGCCCTAGTCTGTACCCTTCCACCTTAAAAACCTCACCCCTCCTTTCACGACTTCAATTCTCCCCTTCCTCCAAACCTCCATCCCACTCCCTTTGGCCTCATCTACTCTGCATGGGGCTGCATTTCGGGCGTCTTCGACCCCCTTCCCCACCAAAAAAACCCCGAGGGCAGACAAATCACTCGCCTCGTTTCCAATAGAAAAAGTTTATCGACAGAATGGAAACCTTAAATGTCTATGAAGTGCCGCCCCTTAACGCTTTTGCATTTCAAATGGGCGGAGGGTGGAGCAGTGTTGTTTGCGTGTGTGTGTGTGTGTGTGTATGTGTGTAGGGGGATGCTTGTGTTAAACAAGCCCGATGGTTAGATCGGTGGATTAGGCACGGGATGAGGCTGGTGCGAGCACGGGCCGATTGCGACGATACGCGAAACGCTAGGCACGCGTGCCGTCGAGAGAGACACTCCTCCCCTTTAAGTCTGACCGATTGTGATGCTAATGCTTGCCAATGATCCCGGATAGTCCTCGAGAGTCCTTTATGAATTTTAAAGGAATCAATGAGGGCCGCATTAAGCACGGTCTAATGAGCAATCTTCTTCAGTTAACCCTTTCGCGTCAAACCGGGAATAAGGTTACGCGGCGTGATGTTGATTCTGAAGGGTCGATTTCATGTGCTTAATAAATGGTAATTCCGGACGGAAAAAGGGACTTCCTCCTTGTGGAGTCCGGCGTCGGGTGGCTGTGAGAATGGAGAATTACGTAGGATTCATTTTTCTCAATACTTGCCGTAGCTAAATTCGGAACCAGAGACGCCTTATTCTTCGGAAGCAAAATACCGGTGTTTTTCACTTGTCACTCGATCGATCTTTTGACAATTTGGCTTACGTTTGTGTTTATCCAGCCGTTCGGATGAAAGGCTCTCATGTCCAAATAGAAATTCATCAACATTCGGTCTCGGAGAATTTCCTTTGATCGATACGTGCTCTATTGTAGATAGTGACAAACATTGCTCTCGCTCGAGCACGGTCGGCGACATTATGTCGTTCTGCATATTATGAGCTGTTTCGATAATTTAGACAATTTTTTTGGGATTTTTTATTCTTTAAACGAAATTTTCATTTATTTAAATCGATCCTCCAACTTTTGTGTTTAGAATTATGTCTGCTCTCAATTATTGTTCATTTGCGTTACCAATTTTGAGATGAAAATTCATAAATGAAAGTTCCACGTTCCTAGTAATGTTACGTTCGTAACTAATATATATTTTTATTTCATCTTTGACTTTCAGTTCCCAGTGTATAACATTTAAATTGCAGATCGTTCGTTCTCTTTGAATCTAGCGTGCAATTTTTCTCTGCATAAGAACAAACGAAATAACATACATTTAGTCATTAATAAAAATTAATAATTAACTAGGTCTCTTTGGAACTTTAATATAACTGATAATTAAGATAAATCCAATAGCAAGAAAAAGTTGGGCTTTCTCCAAATTATTTATGGCTACTTAAGTCATCTTAATTATTAAATCTATATTACAGACGTTGATTGCGCCCATTGCTTAATGGAAATTGAAAATGATTTTAATTAAATACATCTGAAAATTTTAGAAATAGCTAAAATAGGTTCCAAAAGTTATTCCGCATCGTTTACATCTTGTAAATATCTTATGAGTAAGGGTGTGCGTACAACAGTGTTACATTAATTTTAAACCTTCACACAACTTAAGAAGCCGGGATTTCGTTTAAAAAATTACATTGCTTATGAGAAAATTGTTTCTCTACACAACGGCTTCCCATTTACTCTAAATTCTAAATTCGAAAACAAAACATGTTCGCTACTACCTTTTTTTGCCAGTCTACATCCATGTATTCGGTATTCCCATTCAAATCAATGTCCCACGTAGTGGATAGCTAGTAAGAATGGAAAAAAGAAAGGGAGCGGGGGAGAAGTGGAGAGGCAAGCGAGAAACACGCTGTCAATGTGCTCGTTGGCCCGCAAAGGAGCAGTGCGCGTCCGTTGCTGGCCCCGCACCCTCTCTCTCTCGATTCCGCCCGGGGCGGAATTGAAGTGGCGCCGTGTGGCGATGTGTTCAAAACATTGGGATTCGAAACCCGATCTCCGTGGGTCCCAATAAACGAGGACATCGGCGAGAGTTCGAAGGGAGGGGCAAGGGAGCAGGGGGAGACTGAGGGGCTAATCGAGAGGCACGGCGCCCCGTTGTTTGTCGAGCACCTTTTCTTATTTTCTACCTTATTGGGGAGGAGTTACGGTAAGGGGGTTGTTGAACTCGGTGCGCGTGGGAAAGTAATGAGAGGGTTACCTGGGAAACGGGAAAATAGTGCAATAGAGGCGAATGCGAGAGAAGTGGAGAGGATTGCTTTGTGAAAGGAGCAAAGGCGATGATAGCTAAATGTGTATGAGGATGTCGAGTTGACAATGTTTTGAGAAACTAACCGAATGTCTCAATTATCTAATTTCCTCCTTAAGGCGGTGTTAAGAAGAGTTATGGTAATTTCTTTTTAAGAACACATCTCGGCTTAAAAATATCAAAATTAATCCTTAATACGTAATTATCGAAAATAACACAACTGATGGATGATTTTCATATTCATTGTCGCGTTGCGACTAAATCATAGTAGCATTGCAAGAAAATGTCACTGCAATTAATAAAAATCACTAATTATACATTTTTCAAAGATAAACCTTGAGAACATATTTCCATCGAAAATAATACTGACATCATCAAAAATTGTCAAAAGTATGCATATATACAGTCAGCCACCAGTTTTACTACAAGTTAGGTTCCAGGCCACCGGAGTTAACGGAATTCCGACTTAAAGCGGAACTTATTATTTTTGGGGCATGTGGACATTATAGAAGTAATACAAATATCTATAACCTTATCTAAGCATTAAAAACAAATATGTAAACATTTGAAATACGTAAAAAGATAAAAACAATTACATTATGTACACAATATTTCTTAGCGACGTAAAACTGGATTATTGTTTCGAGGTGAAATCGACGTATAAGTGGACCGTCGTAAAGCGGGCCGTCGCAACGCGGGGACTGACTGTAGGTATCTGACTTTATGACTGGCTGATAAATATTTTTTCTTTGAAGTGGAAGGCAGTACTAAAGATCTGTGTATGCATACAAAATAAAAAATAATACATATGAACATCGGAATGAGGATATTTTACTGGATCAGTCAATACACTGAATTCAAATAGGCAGACCGCGGAATTTTTGCTGCATTGCAGCAGACTCTCATTCATGAGAGATAACTTCCATATTTGGAGGCAAGACGACATTGAGTACATTCGTTAAGTGACTCTCTACAGATACATTAAGAGCCAGCATTATTATAGGAATCAAACTGACGTCCTGTCTCGGCGGCCTTAAATTTCAGATAAGCAGGTTCGTCAAACCGTAGATCTTCTTAACATATTACACGTAAATAATGACGGCTAAAGATATGTATAGCAGGTAAACCTCTAATGTTGAAGACAAATAGACGATGAAAAAAACATACTATAGCTTCCAGCTTTACTATAGCGCCAGCGATAATCATCCAGGGTTATTTAATAAGGTGAGCTAAGAGAATGTTTTAAGATCTTCAAATTACATAAAACATACATTGTGTTAATGAAAGAAAAATATGCCAAGAAGTTGAAAATGCGAATAATCACTTGAAAATCACTACAGGATGTATTCGAAATATAGATGCAAAGTCTCTAAATTATGTTTCCTAATGAGATATTTAATTCATATTTCTTAGTTTTAGAAACGTAAGACCTTATGAAAAATTCATAATTAAGAACTGTTAACCAATTTCATCATGGGCAATTTTGGAACTGCGAATAACAATATCGCTTGTAATTATTTTATAGTCTCACGTAGGGCTCGTAAAACCTCAAGCAGACTTGTGATATCATCGACCGTCTGACAAAAAACGAATAAAATACCAATGATTTGCCTAAATTATGGAAATTTCTGCCTTCTATTCAATTACCCAAGAATAAAATTTCATCGACTTGACTTTTTTTTTCAATTCTCCCAGCAACTGAACTCCCCACCCCTTTTGGCAAACCACCCTGCCGCACGCATTCTCCCGCCTCATCTCCAGAGCATAACCCCTAAAGACTCCGCCCCATCTCCCCCCCTCATCCCCTTCATGCGACCTCCACTCCACAGCCGCGCCCACAAAATATCCCGACACGCGACCGCCCCATCTGGCGGCGGACAATCCTAATTTTCCCCTCCCGCTCTCCTTCCCCATTGCTACCCTCACCATACGTGACACCATGCAGTACGCGACGGAGTGGGTGCGTTTCGACAACAGCAGCGCCGACGTCATAAAGAGAGGTTGGGGGTGGAACCTCCAGACGATCAAAGGAGGAACCCACGTACACAGATACATTCATCGCTGCGGAAGAAATACGAGTTTCCCCTTCGATGCAGAAAAAAATAATAATAAGGACCGTTGCGACGGATTCACGGAGAGAAAGAACGGTTTGAATACAATTGTCCGGCGTTCGCATGGGTTCGTTTTTCTGGACACGGGAGAGAGGTGCTGAAAGTGGGGGGGGAGGAGGATGGAGAATTCGAGTGCCTCCCGACGGCCTGGGATAGAGAATGTTAAAAAGGAGCGTATACGAATGTACGAGGGCATTGGGATATCTGCGGAAGAGTCTTATTGGACGGGCGGCCGTCCGGTCTCCTGCTCTCCCGCACTACAATGTCCCAATTAATCCACTTCTCTCCCCTATTCTCTCGGATGAGTTCCCAAACTACAACGATATACGGATATCATTTTTCATAATCGTCGACTCCCTTTTCTGATTCATCCCCGAGACTCCCCACCGTTATTAATATTTATTCCGCCCTTTGATGGCTAAGTGACGGATGCCAATTTTATGCCTAGTCTGTTTTAGAAAAATATAATATATGCATGCCTGGATTTGAATAATGTGCTTCCACTAAAGGATACGCATTCTACCAATTGGTCAAATTCTTTATCTTGCTTCTAATGTATGAGCAACGTTAAGTACAAGTACTTGCCAACTCCTGAGGTACTGAAGTGATTGATAAAGTTTTGTTACTTTCACAAATTTTATATTAATTTACCGAGATAAATATATACAGAGCAATATTCAAATCAAGAATGTCAAATAACTCGAAAATGATAATATATTTCGACCAATCTTTCGAATATAAAGATATCGAAACCTAAAGAGACTACCGGTTAATGCCAGTGTAATACAACGGCCCCAGTTCGATTCCAGAACCGTTTCGGTAACAGCTTGAATTTACCACTTCCTTCTATGGCCTCTAGTGGCAGGAAAATGCACTCCGAGCTGTTCCTTGCTGGAGGTTCAAGAGGCTCAAGCTTAGCTTCTTTTTGTTCCTCTATTTGAAGCAGCGTATGTTTCATTTGTTTTTTAAAATTACTTTTAAAAAATCTTAAGACCTTGGGACTTAAACCTAAGAACCCGTAAAACAATAAAAATTCATTTTCCTACCGTCGATTTTCTAATAATTTGATGCGCGAATTTATTTTTTGATGTGAAAAAAAATCGCCCTCAAGGGGAACCACGTAGTTGCTAATTTAGCGAGATTAAGGACAATTCATTGCATCGAATGGAAACACATATATTGATATTATCTATATAAAAGTAGTTTATAAAAATGAATTTTTGTATTGGCACTTGTTATAAGGACTCGACATTAATCCTCACTTCCTCTCCCCTAACCAACAAAATTCCTGACGAAAACACGAGAACAAGTCCTACATATAGATCAATAAGGTATCATTGTACAGTTTGTATGAATACCATTTGGTCGAACACCAAAACTGTATCACGTACATAAATAATACACATACAATATGTACTTTCTTTGTGGAATATTTGATGTTTTAAAAACAACGTTCGCACAGTACATATTTTGCTTAGAAGTTCGCAAAAGGGCGCAGTAAAGGAGCCCCTTCTCAGGATAGCTCTCCTCTCTCACCCACTCCCCTCTGACGCACTTGATGTCCCTTGATGGCGCAGAGGGTGAGGAGGAGGGTGATTGGGGGGGGGGGGGGGGAGGGCATTGCATTCGTGTCCTCCACGCTCCGTTGCGTTGGGAGTTAGAAGAGGGGAGGGGGAGGAGGAAAGGAGGTTCCGCGAGTACCTTTGCGGTCTCACGGCGGGGCGCCGCGCGCTCGAAAAGAGCGAGAGTGCGGCCGGGACACGTGCCGTCGCGCGTGCCTCTCGTTCCGCGCCTCCGTCACGTCCGTTCTTGTTCTCGCCCTCTGCGGAACGACGGCGTTGATAGTTGACGAATGGTTCCGAATAAGGGGGAAGGGGAAGACCATCGCGCGTTGCATTGTGGGAATCCGAGTCCCGCTCGCACGCGACCCGATGCGGTTCCTATGCCTTTCTCTCTCTCTCTCTCCCTAATGCTCGATTGTGTTTTGTCTCGAAGGGAGAAATAGGTGCAACGAAGGGTGAAGGGGATGGATAGGAGTGAGAGGGTTAGAAGAGGAGAGAAAGGATACGATAACTCTGCATTGTTAATTGTCGAAACGCTCGGAATACATAAATATGATTAATATTTTAAACTCCCCACAACTTTGGTTCGATTAACAAGATTTTACACAGGTCCGCAATGAATTCTCAAACGGTATATGACCGGTTTATTGAAACGAAAGACTTTTTTTTATCGAAAGAAGACGATAATGCTTTTAAAAAATAAAGTTTGTAATAATAATTGAATTTTAAACTCATCAAAAAGGTTGGACTAAATTACCTTGGACGTGTTGGAAAAATAGTTTCTCAACAGTTTCTGTTGAGAAACTATTTTCGTTACACCCTTAATTTTGGAAATTTGAACTGACACACAAAAATGAAAGAATTTTATCAAGAATCAAGCCATGCGATACACGAAGGAATAAAAACACAATGAAAACGTCACATTAGTGAAATCGAACGACTGTGTTAGGCATAAGAGTTTTAATAATATGCAACATTGATCGAAATAAAACGGACGACAAAGAGAAAAATTGTTATATTCCTGAAAACGACGCCATAAGATTTCATCACCAATTTCGTCAAAACAATTTTAGCCCTCTTTCGACTAAAGTGTTCCTAAATTTCAAGGGATTAAGAGAAATCCACATAAAATACGCCGACTCTGTAAACAGAGGTCCGATGCATCATGAACTAATTCCAGCATTTTCTATCTCACAGTCTCTCTAAGAGGCAATCATCACTGTCGTTGGAGACGAAGTGGACGAGAAATGGCAGATCTAGAAGAAAAGTATGGATTCGGCGATGGTAAGAGGTCTCTTAAAGGAGTGATGCAAGGGGTGGGGTGATGTTTAGGGGAGGATGGGAGTGGGGTACGGGGCGAAGGGGCGTGGGAGATGGGCCCTACACAACACACAGCGTGGGTACAGTTTCGTAGCCCCTTAGGGATTCTGCGGGCCATTCGTTCGGCGGTCCTCATTGTTGGAGGCAGCAGGAGATGGAAGAGTGGTGGGCGGGTCAGCCACGTGCCTCTCGCCATAAATAGACTGCGAGAGAGGAAGTTCATCCAAAGAATCCATGACACACGGACATTGATACCCAAATCATCCACTCCCTCTCTCCCATGCACCGTCGCAAACATTATGCGAAGGAACCCTCTCTCCCTCTCTTCCCAGATTCCCAAATCATCCTCTTTCTCTCTCTTACAAAGGGAGCTAAGTCATTCTAGAGTGGAAGAGTGGGCTCTTTTGCTGCATTATGTTTGAGACAATCTCACGTCCTCGACGAGAGAGAATTTGGATGCAAGCGATTTTGGTGGGAACACATCATGCTTTTGTCGCGCTAGCTTAAACTGTTACCAATCGTATTTCCAATGCATGAAACACATAAATGTCCTATTATTATCTATCTATTGCTTCTAGTCGAAGCAATTAATTTAAAAAATCGTCTAAATTTCACGTCTACAATTCGAGTCATGTGAATTTTAAATGATAAATGACGTACCGCAAATATCTGTTAATTTTATTTGATGAAGTAGGCTATAATATTGAAGCATACGCTTCAATGTGCATTCGGTTTTAATAACATAAACTAGCTGAACCCGCGCAACGTTTGCGCGGTATATTTTCAATTGATTTATAAAAAATTAAGAAGTATGTAAAATAAGTTGATCACATTCACATTTAACTCTAATAATGCATTTCTCCGGTATAGGATTTTAATGTATTTGGCCCCCAATGTAAAGTTAGCGGGTTCGAATCTCGCTGAGGATACGGCTGCGTGTGCGTATTGACAATTTATTATGCGAAGTCAGTCAGAAATCTGCATTTTAAAAGTCCCAACCTAAGAAAATATTGCCGCTCAGAAACATGAGGATTAGTCTGCTACGATAGTTCAGTGGTAGAATATATGCCCGGCAAGTGGAATGACCCGGGTTCGTATTCCCGGTCATAGAAGATTTTTCCTCCTGTTTCTTCATTTCCCTACACAGTGAATGATCGCGAACTTTTATGTTATAAATTTGCCTTGTTTCTTTTTATTCAAATATATTGTCTAGATGTTTTGGTGTACTTCTACAATTTCGAGTTTTATCGATTTTTATTATTTAAAAAATTACCCATCCATTGAATATGGCATCAAAATAAATACCTAAAAGCAAGGTACAGGAGAGAAAAGGTTGGTTGAACGCTAACGCAAAAGCTGGAGCTGATCAAACGAATTGAAAAAGGAATAAATAGAGCAGCCATAGCAAAAGAATTCAACATCGGATCTTCCACGCTCTATGATATCAAGGCTCATAAGGCTAAATTAATGAAATTTTTGTCATCTTCTGAGACGAGTAAATCAATTAATAAACATCATACGCTTCATAAGCCAAAATTTGAGGAACTGGATAAAATATTATATGACTGTTTTTCACAGAAATGTTAAGAAGAATTAAATAATTTCGTCCTTTTCTAATAGAGTAAATAAAGATAAATAATAAAGATAAATAATAAAGATAAATAATAAAGATAAATAATAAAGATAAATAATAAAGATAAATAAGAAAGATATAATCCAATAAATTCAATTTTGGGAACAGGTTCACTGCCGTAATTCCCAAACTGCCCGGACGCCCTAAACTTTTCAATAGTATTTTTGTTTTGCATGTGAGCGTAGCAACGTATTAAATAAGAATGGGTAAATAGTGTCTATATCTAACTACGTGTGGAAGAATTAAAATGGAAAATGCAAACCCCATGCATAGTTATGTTTGGGGAGTACGATAGTGAACCTAAACCCAATTTTGTTTGGTTATTGCTAAATTTGCAATGTCAAAATCGAAAACGCTCCCCTAACCGGATATTTCTCCTAATCAACTATCCACAATCCCCAAGATAGCCGGATAACACAGCTTTTACTGTATTTGCAGTGAGTCGACTTCAATGCCGTACTTACATATGCAAAGACATGCTTATCAACTTCACGGCATGTAAAATGTTCGACTGCTATTACATACGATTTTTTAAATGGTCAATTAATATTATTATTATGGTCATTAATTTACATAAACATTTCACATTTTTAATATCAATTCCAAAACAAAGGGAGCGTGGAAATTCGTATGGAAGGAGTAGATGGAGGAAGGGGACCTCTACGAACAAGTGCGCGGTAAACGGGCGGAAACTATTCATTACTTATCGCTCTGCTCGCCAAAATTCGTTATATATGGGGCATTTTTCGCCACGGGACCAAACATTTGTTCGTTACAGCCGAGAATTCGTAAAATGCGTGTTCGTTACATCCGAGAAATTTAACCAATGCCCGTATGAAGTTCAAGGGACCGAGACATTTCTTCGTTATAGCCGAGATTTTGTTTTAGGCGTGATCGTTATAAACGAGTTTTACTGTATATCTATTTTAAAATATCCTCCCATGAGGAATAAAGGATTAGATAATCACAAGGCAAATGACACAACTAAATAAACCCCATTATTAAAAATATATTACGTTTGCTAAGATAAGGGAAATATACATATACAAGTAAAACGTGATTTTTTCGAAATCGATTCATCCGTTCTTCAGATGAATTGCGTCTCACCCACATTTTTAAGAGCTGAATTATGCGTTAACCGTAGGCCTACCCCACCCACATCCTTCCCACCCTCCTCCGACTCCCCTCTTTGCCGAATTCCCTTTTTCCCATGGGATATCCGGTTCCGTACACGTGGCCCCTCCCCCCTCTAGCAAACTCTCCCTTTAAGCACTTCACACGACCAAAAGGACCGAAGACGTCGCGCCAAAGACTTTTTGGAGGCAAGGAGTGATTCTAAGTGGATGCGGTCTGCTCGGCGAGCGATGAGGGTTGGAAGATGGAGGCGGAGGGAGACGTGGCAGTCCAGCAAAGAGAGGCGATGAACGCCCGCCGTGCAAAGCGCGGAGAAATAAAGGGTACTTTTTTATGCGTGAGCGAGGCTGAGTAGGGGTGCATAGGAACGGATTCGGAGGAGAAAGTGCAGGTCGTGACCTCTTGGTTCCCTTCAGGTTAGGAGTTGAAGGATAGGAGGCGATGTCGGGCGGCGGGGACTACTAAAAAATGTGCGCGTTTTTTTTTTTTTTTAAAGGTCTTCCGCGGCGGCAGGAAGGGACCACTAAATGGTGGCGCCACTTCTCCGCCGGTGGAGAGGGTGTGAATTTCATGAGGACGGCGGGAATTTTCGTGAGAGTGCGAAGGAAGAGCGAGACGGGTGGAGTGGAGTGAAGCGGCCTGGATGGTGTCGCCGAAGAGACTACATGAGACGCATTCATTCTTTCGCGCGAAGGAGGGTATCTACGGTGGAGTAGGGATGTGCCACGAGTGGCTGGAGGAGGGTGCAGGAGGATGGAGGGGGTATGGAGGGTGGCTGGAGGAGGCTGCAGGAGGGAGGGTGGATGGAAGGTAGATGAAAGAGGTATGAAGGGGTGAGTGAGGGTGGATGGAGGAGGAGGGATAGCGATGCGAGACGACGTTGCGAAAGGGCAGACGAAGTCCTAAGGGCGGACTCGAAAAAGAGGATGAGCTTTAAGTGGAGCGTAATGGACTTTAAAAGATTTTTGCCCGAAACGCATTTTCTCTTCGCCGTTATTTTTTCCTCGCACGCACCTGTGGAACGGAAATGTCTCAGACGTGCTTCTTATGGTTTTAATGTTTTGGAGGGCCAACTGCCGGTCGCCTTCTGCTTCTAAAGATGAGTATTTTTTTTAAAACTATGGAAGGTCCACAGTAAAGGAGGCGAAGAAAAGTTACATATGGTCGCTTAAGAGCGCAGAGTAATTATTTTAAAATGTTTAGACAAGCGAAAAAATAAAAAAGGAAAGCAGTAATATGTATTATTCCACAATGTAAAAGCATTGTTACGTATACTGGATGTTCCATTCATTCGACTGCAGACTTCAATCGTACTCTAAAATCAAAAATGTCATATTTTATGCAGATGATTCGTACTTTCAAAGAGAGTTTTATTTGAGACGCATATCGTTAATTTTCTTTGTCGAGAAGAAGTTAAATTACGACTCCGAAGCCTTTCAATGGGATAGCGTAGATATCTTAATCTTCTAATGCCCAAATTAGTTGTTTTTCGATTTAAAAGATATGAAATTAATGATGTTTTTAAAAATGATTTCACCGCCTCTATATGTATATAAAATTACATACATACATATATATATATATATATATATATATATATATATATATATATAAATACTTAAGGAAAAGGAAAGGTAATAATAAGGGTAGCAACAAGGTGTTGGAGGAAGCCCAGTGGACACTTACCTAGAATGAAGAGCCGCTGGGGGTGCTGAGGACACACGAAAAACACAAAAGAACAAAAACTACACAAAAATGGAGCTTTCGGGCTGATGCCCTTCTTCAGCGACGGAGAAGAAGGGCATCAGCCCGAAAGCTCCATTTTTGTGTAGTTTTTGTTCTTTTGTGTTTTTCGTGTGTCCTCAGCACCCCCAGCGGCTCTTCATTCTAGGTAAGTGTCCACTGGGCTTCCTCCAACACCTTGTTGCTACCCTTATATATATATATATATATATATATATATATATATATATATATATATATATACTACGGAAGAGGAAAGGTAATTGAGGATATTTAGGGCAAGGGCAATTAGGTGTTGAAGGAAACCCAGTGAGCACTTACCGGAAGGAGAGCCGCTGGGGTGTTGGAGAGAGACAATTTGTAGAAGTTTTTGGAGCTTTCGGGATGATCCCTTCGTCAGCACAAGAGAGACACAAATGTGTCTCTCCAACACCCCAGCGGCTATCCTTCCGGTAAGTGCTCACTGGGTTTCCTTCAACACCTAGTTGCCCAAAAAAAAAAAATATATATATATATATATATATATAAATTACCATTTACCATCCTACGTGAATTGTCGTCGATGATATGGTAAGTTAAAATACAAATATTCTGTCACTGCAGATCTGATAAAACAAAAGTCACCATGTAGCATCGAAATCCTATGTTACTTTAGGTTATTACCGGGCAGTAGGGGTTGAGTAGTTAATTCCAAGTGCATTAAGAGAGGTTTTGAGAGGAAAATACAGACACGAGTAACGTAATTACAGGAAACTAAGAGCTGGATAGGGTTTGGAAAAGAAAGCAAAGGGTAAGGAGAGGCGTGTTGAGGACTGACTTTAGCGCGTGGAAGAGAGAAGGGGGGAGGGTGAAGCAGGAAATAACCTTTGACAACGCGAAGAGGGAGGTGGCTGGCTTTCTGTGGGTGGTGTTCGGGGAGGAGGGATGCAATGGGTGACCCAGGGGGTGGGAGAGAAACAGAAGAGGGAGGGAGGAGAGACGAAAAGGGGAGCGAGGAGAGAGCGTCGTCAGAGTGAGTCCATTAGCGGGACATATATAGCGAAATTGGTCTGGTCCATTTAGTTGCCATCGGTGTCCCATATATTTCCCGGTCCGTTTCGGAATGGGTGGGTGACAAGGAGGTGGGTGGGTGGGAGGCGAGGTTCAACGGTTTAAAGAGGGAGGGGGGCGGGGGAGGTGAGTGGGAATGGACAGGTGAGGGGCGAGGGGGGGGGGGGGGGGCACGAGTACCGCCGCGCCGTCTCGCGTCGTTCTCCCGTTCGAATAAAGCGGAGACGAAATCGGTTTCCCGCCCTCTCATCGGCACCTTCATTTGTTACGAGATGAGATGAACGAACAAATCCCCTTCCTCCCTGTACGCACTTCTTGCTTTCATTGTCCGCTATGTCACCGACTTCGGATATCGACGGCGATTCATGGCGACAGTGTTTTACCGTCGCGGACAAATCGGGAGTCTTCCCGCAGCCTTCGAAACGGATTGACGGAGATTTGGACCGCCAAACATCGGAAAAAGGGGATGTTATCTACAGTTTCCCGTAATTGAAAGATTGTTCCACAAAGTTCGATGAACGAAATAACGGAGATGAAGAGTGAATGCGTTTTTATCCAAATCGTCATTTACTACCTTGCCATAGATTAGGAAATTCAAAGCGTATTTATAAACTTAAAAAAGAGATTCGAAATACACATTCCATTTCGAACTTGCTACACGTCAAAAAAGGCTAAGAACCCTTACTACACATTCGGCACGGAAACGAAAAATTAAAATTAGGAGACCGCAGCGTTTATAAACTCATGAATGAAATTATTCGTATGGTATAATTGACCAAGTTGTGAACATGAATTAGATTAATTTTAGAACGAAAAATTTTAACTTAAAATGTTAATGAAAACATTACCGTGAAAATTCTAATGTTGGAAACCACATGTTCTTTCAAGACATTCACCTAAAAAGAATTTTTGAGAGATGTCTAAAAGTAGTATTACATCTGACATTTGCGAGAAAAAGGACTAAGACTAATCAAATTGTAAAATCATGCCTTACCGGCCTTTAAAAAAAAAATAATCCTCATTTAGCAACTCAACTAAATATTTTCAATTTTTTGAACATGGGGTCTCTATCGGAAAATAAAACATGCAGAAAATGATAATTGATAAAAATCAATCCTTTTCTAACATACATCCAGTATGAAAGCATTTTTTGAGAAAACATCTATAAATATATAAAACTGTATTAACACCAAGAGACATGGTAATCGCAATTTTAGATAATAGTGATACCAGCGTGCGAATAAAGAATTCTTGTATTTTCCTAATAATAAGTCGTTTTTAAAATATCTTTACAGAAGAAAAAGCAACACTTTCGTCGCGCTATTCTGATGCATTCTTTAAAAATATTTAAAAGCACTAAGAACTAGACTTAAGCCAGTAAAAATTGATTTACTTAAAGACATCGATGGACTAAAATTATTAATGACCATTATTAGGGCAACATTATGAAATTAAGATGATACATGTTATTTTTTTAAAAACAATAGTGAGGTCATTAAGATTATAATTGACAAAAATTCATGCACGCGTTTTAATCAACGATTCATCGTTTTACGTTATATCCATTTTCCTTAGAAATTTGCTATTTGAAATTTCCTCCAAAATAAATCAGGAGCCGATTTGGCTGCGTTAACTCAATAGCAGACAATGGATTCCCTGCACGGTATGTTTCACTGGTGTTTGATTTGTTGGAATCAGAAAACCATACATATCATAGGCATTGCTCCTCGTATTCTGCGAGGAGTTATTGGGGAGGAATGGTGCAGAGAGCGTGAGGGCAATCATTGGCCGATGTCCAGCCGAGGGTGATTTAAAAGCTCCGGCCTGGCCAGGAGCACTCCCGATGGCTTTGGCCATTAGAACAGAATTATGACGGCGAAGCAATGCCAACGCATGCAGGATGTATGTACCATGGGAGACATTGGGGGAAAAGATAGCTAGAAGATACAAGCTGAGAAAGCTATAAAAATAATTATACGCTAGGAACGAACTATCTGCTCTAAGCCGTAACGATTTGACTTTTCCACATTAGTTTTCTTTTTCATCTTATCCGGCAAAAAACGATAAAAGTACGCTTTTGTATCAAAATAGTGTGAGTGAGAGTAAAATATGAGGATCGAAGGAGAAGTACGCAGAGTGGTTATTTAAATCTCACGCGAATTCCGCAAGTCACTATTTTCCGAACATATTAATACTATCTAGATCCGGCTCAGAGAAATGTTACTATCGACCGAGCGCCATTGGATATTTTGCATGTTTTTTCTATGGAATTGGGTTGGGTTGGTGTTTCCCTTACCGGAAAGATGGCGGAGGAGAAAAATTCTCATTTACAATAGCATAGAAATGATTTGCCCAGGCAAATGTGTAGAACGAGTTATAAAGCGAGAAAAACAGCAGAATATACGTTGGAGCACAAGATATAAAATATGTTTGTCCTCATAAATATAAAGTTTCACGCCACACCACAAATACATCACAGTTTAAAGGATTTTTGATGATGGAATCAGTGTTGGTAAGGTTCTAACAACACAAACTTGTTCATTGCGAACATTCTTCCACAAAAATACGTGTAAGTACGGAAGAGGGTCGGAAGAGGAAATTAGGAAAGAATTTGAAGACCAGAAAATATTAGAATAACTTTTAATGCTGAGTAAAACTATACCAAAACCTTTCTTCTGTATCCACTCAGCCTACGCAAGAATCTAAACAGAATAGAAGGCAAACTTGTCTAATGCCAGTCGTTCCAAATTAAGGGCATGGCAAGAGGAAAGCTGCGACGCTTGAACGGTATTTAGAAAAAACTATATTTACCAAACAAACATTTCCACCGAATGCGAGAAAGGTCGCGTTTTCATTCGGAACGAGAAAATCGTTTCCTGGATCGATGGATTCAGATTTTAAAAATCGGCGGAAATTTAGCGTCGACGGTTTTTATTTTCACTCCTAACGCATTACTTTCCCGGAACAATGTTCACGTACACTCACCCGTACGTGCCAAACAGATAAATACTACAGAGAGGGAAGGAAGGAGAAGAGGAAGACGGTGGCGCCTTCTGCCGCAAACTGCACTTCGTAGAGCGAGTCTCGGGTGACGCCCATTTAGAATCTCCGTGGAGAGAGGAAAATATTTTTTAAAAAAGTAAATCGGAAAAGAACGATGGAATTGTAAGTGGGTCGCGGAACTTTAGCGTCGAGGCGGAGGCGATAAACGAGTCCGACATTTTACTTTTATAAAAATCGACGCAGCCACGTAGGTGGTTAACGCGGAATATATTATAAGGTTCAATTTACGACGAGGGATGTTAATAGGGGTGAGGACGACGAGCTTTGAAAAGCTATAATAATTTTATTCCATTGCAATAAAACAATAAAAAGCCTACCATTTCCTGGATTTGCAATTAGAGCGCGAACCGAAGAGTCACCTCGAACCGACGAGGTCTCCATCAACATCATCATCGGCCTTCGAGGTGCATGACTCGCTCGGTGTGGGGAGAAAGTGGAACTCGAAGATAGAAGCGGAGTAAAAAAAAATAGTTCCAATCCCCGTTTTAGAATCCATCCACATTCCATCCTAACTACAACTATCCCCAACCTTCCCCTCCTCACACCCCCTGCCATCTTCCGACGGATGATTGATTTTTATGAGAACCAATCCCACCGCATTCCCTCTCTTTTTTTCCCTCCACTCGCGCGATTCTTTTTTTCCCCAGATTTCCTGATCAGGTTTTTTCCCCTCGAAATCCCCTTGCGCCCGTTCGTTTTATTCTACGCTAATGGAGATTCACCGTACACACACAGGTCGATGATTTTTTTCCGTTCCCAGGGTTTTTGTAAAAAAAAAAGGGAAAACTACAAAATCTGTCGCCAATGCTTTACACGTGTTAGTCTGCGGAATTACGGTATAAAAACGATCGTGCCGGTTTTGTTTTTTTCCCTCCGACGATTTCGACGCAAATGTCTGTCCTGCTGAAAAAAGGACTAGTTTTTCGTGCGATCCATTCCAATTATTCGTTTCGTTTGCTCTAATGGAACAGTTTTTTTTCCACACAAAAAATTCTTGAATATATTTGCCGCCTCTTGATAATTGGAGCATATTAATTTACACTGATTTTGTTGGGCATTAATTGATAAATATGCCTTGACTAATACACACTTTTAATATAAAAGTGTACTCTAAACGGAAACTAAACTGAAAAAATATCAGATTTTTAAAACTCTTAATGGCTGAATTATAAAAGTCGTGTCCATTCAAATAAATGAAAGATTTTGTAATCGCGTAATTGTATGCAGTGGTGGAAACAGACATTTTAAAAAACAGCATTTTTTATTATTAACAGAAAATCAATATTGATAAAAATTTTAAGTGAAAATCCTTTGGCATTTCGCTAAGATTAACTCCCTTATTTGGAGCAGTTAAAATTTATACTTTGCCTGACCTTTACAAAAAGGCCACCTGGATAACTCGTATCTTCGCTTCTCACGTCATATGTTCTAAATACATCGCCGACTTCCTTTACCTCTGCCTCTCACTTTGTTGAATAGCACGGTCACCCAGTAAGGATTACTGAATAATTTAAATAATATTATGAATGCGGTGAGGTCGAGGACGTGGACTTTTATGCAGCTGGAAACTGGGGAGTTATTTTAGTGGATACTTTGACGGCATTTCTTTTTTGGGAAGTGCTTAAATTCCAATGAAGTGGTTTTTATGTGTCAGCTTCTGACCATACGTTTGGTTAGTAAATTAGAATAGCGTGAAGAACGAAAGACTGTAAGGGAAGAAGACAAAGCATACCCTTCTGACGTGGATTTTCTGAAATGCGTAAATGAAAGAAAGCCATGAGAGATTTGCCATGATTCACAGTCTAATTAAGTCTCGAGTAAAATTTATTGGTGCATGGGGATAATTTTATCATTATAAAAAGAAACTTTTATTCAAAAAAATAATCGTGCCTTCATCATTAATTTAAAAGAGCATCATTTGTAAAGAACATCTGGATATCGGCGGGGAAATGTAACGTGGATTACGCTGCAAACAAAGTCTTTATAAAACAAATGCTTAATTCTTAATCAAATCTATGCATGATGAATTTTGTTAAGTCATAAGAACTTAGTAATTCCCTATGGTTAAACTAGTCATCCAAAGCTGACGTTACAAAACTCGCGAAACTTTAATTCGCCTTTCTCATGGACGCGTTAGCGTTCCGTTTTAATTTTCCAAAGAACTAATAACACTTAACGGAACGCAGCTTACTACCCCTTAATTTCGCGGAGAAGGGGAAATAATTTCATTGCGCATCTTAATCAGCGCGGAGAATTTCCGATGAAATTGCATTCGCAGTTCGATTAAATCCGAATCCTCTTTGCAATCACCAGATTACACGAGAATACGCGTTTCCGCTCTTCACACTCGGCTTAAAAAAATGAAAAGAAGAGAGACGAGCGCGCATCCATCGGACATAACTCGAAATCTCAATCACGCATTCGATGCATTTCCCTCTCTCTAGCTCATTATTTTTTCCCCCCGGCTTTGGGTTGGGCGAGCGAGCGTGTGCGTGCGTGTTCCAATGTGCTGGAACGTTATGTGTGCGTGCGTGTGTTTCCGCGTGTTCGGCGGGACATGAACCCGCGCCGTCAATCACGATCAGCTTGGCACTCGCAGCTGAATTTTTTATTCTCTCCCCACCCTCCAATATTTTCCCGATTCGTTCTTCTTTTGTTTCCGTGGCGCTCGCAATGCATTTTTGAGAGTGCGCCTCCCTCTATGGGAGGGTGCGTGGACTACCGCCCTGCGGATGTGTGCAATACCTATTGGTATGGTGGACGGGAGGATGGCCCATCGGGGGCGGAGGGAAGGGAACTTTCGGAGTTTGAGGGGAAGACGAATGGACGGCAAGCGCAAACGGCATTAGCGTTACGGTGATGGGGCGAACGGCGCCACCAAATTTCCCCTTCTCTCTGCCCTCATCTCCGCCCCCTCCGGCTCTCGTTCTCTCTGTTCCCCTCCGTCCCGCCACTCTTCGCCGCCTCCTCTCAACCTGCTCTCTATGCCCTTTATCCGCCTCTTTCGCCCTCTCTCCACCTCTCCCTCCCCCCACGCATCCCGCCCCTTCTCCCACTCTTCCTGCCTCCTCTCCGTCCAAACTCTCCCTTTTTTCCCACAGCCCTCTCTCCCCTTTACCTCTCTCTCTCTCTCATCTAACCAATGCACTTTACGGTCTCATGCATATTCGTCTCCCATAAACCACCATTATAACCTCTCCTCATCGTTTGTTGTTGCCGGGTACATTCAGTGCCTCCGTGCACGCCACGCAGAAGCAGTTTTGGGGGACTGCGGTGGTTGATAGCGACCGGCGGCAAATGATTCCTCGATTTATTAACGAACGTGCCATCAGCGACAATCGCACTCGCAGAACTGGAAGAGTTAGGGGGACCATGTTTCGCGCCGTGTAATGGTGTGTAGTGCAGGGGTTAGGTTACATGTCGCGTCGACGATGGAAGAGGCTATCGGTAAACGGTGCTCGGCCATGTTTCTGTACTCTCAACAAGCCGAAAATGTCAAAAGTCTGCACCTGCTAAATGTCAACGGCATAACGTGAGTGTTTATATCTGCATCAATTTATAACTAGCGACTGTCACAATTATGCCGGGCATAAATTTATTGATTCATAAATTGATATTCCCAGTAATATCGTTAATTAATGAGCACAATTTATTCCCTCCATATATACAGGGCCGCGCCAAGGGTGTTTGGCGCCCGGGTGCAAACTAATTCTGAGGCGCCTCCATCCCCTCCCCCAAAGTGACTACTAGTCAATCCTAGTCCATCCGAGAACAGATTTACGATCGCCTCTACAAGTCGTGGGAAACGTACGAACGTAATACCGCCACAGACCCTCGCTAGGATGGAGAGTGCAATTAGGGCAGCGCCCAATCTCTCCTGCTGACTCCGAGCTCCGATTTTCGGTCGCCTCTAATAATACGTCCTTTCCGAGAATAGAAAAATGCGAATGCATACTGCGATGATTCGGAGGTAAATTTTGACTGATAAATTTTTCTGCCTTTCCCTTCCTGCTTGAAGGGAAAAAAATCCGGAGTGAATGGATAAAAATCATCGCACATTCACCGCGTTCCAATAATATGTATATACAAATATCTTGACGGGAAGAGGCCCCCGACTAGTTGGCGCCCGGGTGCCGTGTACCCCGCGTTGGCGCGGCCCTGCACATATAGTACATTATCTGATAACGGATAGTTTGACGTTGGGCATGCGATCAACTAAATCTAGTACATAATTGATATTTTTAAAGGGAAATTTTTGTGTTATAAATATACCGTTAGTTATATTGATAAGTGAGATTTTTATGGGCAAGAAAGATCTCGATATTTAAGAGGTTGTTAAACTTAGGTGGTTTATTGCATTCAGTCTTTTTGACATTAATAGTTTGCAACTCTAACCTCAGTACTCAAGCTTAAAATTATGGTAGCTAATTATTTTCATAGCGAACCACCTTCGATCACTTGTATGTCAAAGGACTCTTAAAAACAGTCGATTTTTTTGCTTACCCCTATAGTTTCATCTCGTGTGCCCTCTATTTTCTTTCCTCACCAAGTTACTTCCATTTACACTCGAAATATTTTAATCGCCATTCAAGAAACACCCCATTATCCAAGCAATGAAACGGATTGGTGGATGGAAGGAGATTCGATACAGCATACTATCCTCTACGGCCCTCAATACCAGAAATCAATTGACGAGAAAAACGAGGGAAGATTTTAAATACTTTAACCCTCTGCCGCAACTATCAATTTTTTCTTTCACTGACATTCCGCATTCTCCTTAACCCATGAAACCCTGAATTCCCTTCAGTAAATCGCACCCCTAAACCTTCGCCCGTTTCTGTGGCCACCCCAAATAACCCTTTGCTGTCGGGGAGGAGAAATAGGGAATGGGGTTTTTTTTTTAATTCTATCAATCAGTCTTCCGTTTTAATGGCATTCGCCGATAATTGTGAGGCACGAGGCGAGAAATGGCGCCACGGCAGAGAATCGCCAGATAAAACTCCGTAATGGCAGCGCAGCCTGCAATCAAGTGATTTGCGGCGAGTGAAAGGGAGGAAAGCAATTTCCGCTCGTTCACATCCCTAATTCCACCGGCGCTCTCTATCCTACGCTACCCTTTGTCACAAAGCGACGTCCCGAAAACCTCGACCTTTGTGGAGTCGCACCTCTTCCGAACCTTATTGGCTGGCGGCTAAGGATTTTATGGGGAAAACCGGCCATGCTCTTGCTTATTTGACGACAGAAGTCGTTAGGATATTGGTATTTATGATAGTAAATCTAAAGGAAAAATATTTCCATTTAAAAATAGAAATGATCTTCAATGGTGGGGAGTTCGAAATAACAAGGTTTGCAATAAAGTATTTCGATCAAAATTTGGAAAACTCCGCCTAAAATTCGCGTAAAAGAATACGTTCAGTTTCTTGAATATAAAAGAGAAATCGATTATTTAAATTCATATGTAACTTCATAAAAATGTGGGATCGTTTCAATTCCGAATAAGTTCAGTTTCTTGAATATCAAAGAGAAATCGATTATTTAAATTCATATGTAAATTCATAACAATGTGGGATCGTTTCAATTCCGAATTGTTTCTTATATTTTTCTAATAGAAACTTTATGAACACTTTTTACGAGTTATTCAGAAGAGAGACGCAATTTGCATGTACACGCTTTGCGCCACAATATTTTTATATTTGAGGTCATTTTTTCCCTGTAGTAAGGCATTTTTTATGAGGAACATTTACTACATACACTTAAAAACACTCAATTTCATGTGGAGTTTTACACAATAATACAAAAATATTTATTTTCGAGCAAAGAACTTCTACTTGAAAAGGATAAATACTACTGCCATTAGATTCAAACCAAGCGAGCGAAAAAACAAATTACATCATCCAGTGAAAAACGATAAATGTTTCTTCACATTATCATGACGGTATTAATGATTTCAATGTAATTCAGGACTGTGCCTATGGTTATAAATGATCGCTAAATTCATTTCATGGTTTTATAAATCCAACAATGACAGCGAAAATCGCCTTTATACTGCTACTAGGGAAAAGCTTCTGCATAGGAAAGAATAGCTCAGAGCTTAATTTTGATCTTTTTAGAAATTTTCGTGAGCTAACAAGCATGCCTTGATGAGAAGTAATAAGATAGTTTTATATATATATATATATTGCATATATTTCAATGTAAATGGCAAGAAAGTTGAAAGAAATGAGGCAATCATCCTCTGGAGTTAAGCGGATCACGAGGACCCATATATTACCGCTAAGGACGATAAAATCGAGTAACATTCAAGTTCCTAATAGGGATTGCAATGAACCAAAGTTTCAACACAAAAAATTATATCTCTAAAACAAACGGAGTTATTGCATCAGAGGCAAGCGGTTAAACGTGATTTACTTTAAAAGGGAAAGCACATTTTGGGGCAACCATTATCCTCCTGTGATTTAATATATGCAATTTCCCAAAGCATGATTTAAAAATGATTTACTGAGGTCACCGTCAAGCTCGAATTCCATTAATAATCGATCCTCATCCATTAATCGCGATCGATAAATTAACCAAATAGGACTGATACATTGAGGATGATATGCTCAGGCGGTTCACTCATCTGTCCGATCCCCCATTCAGTAGGTACTCGTTTCGCATTCATAATCATTATCCGGTTTCCTCACCTTCGCGAGTTTCCAGTAAATGCCGCAATTTTCCAAAACCAACGCACACTATTATTCTTACACGAGTCAAATACATTAATTTAATCGTCTACCGCAGAAATTCACGAAAGATCTCGGTGCTCTTTCGTGCTTGCGAAATACGAACGATATAGCAACTCTCGAATCTTTCACGATCGACGATATATTGCTCCTATCTCACGGGTAGGCTACATGCAACAGCTTATGTAGAACATTGACGCATAGTGAGTTCTGAAATAAGCCGAATCGGGACATGGAAACACGAGAATACGGTCACGATAAAGTCGGCAAGAAAAGGCTCGTTGGGATCTCCCGAGGTTGAATGAGTGAGAGGTGGCCTTTTGCCGGCGGATGCGGAGGAGAGGAGAAAAGTGGATATCCGAGATCGGTATCTTTGGCCATCGTGAGAAGAGAGAGGAGGAGGTGTCGGAGGGAGGCGGGGGAGGAAATGGAAAGGTTCTTTTTTTTCCTGAAGATGCTGCGCGGAGGAGGGATGGAAGGAGGGACGCACCAGGTGCCGGAGGAGTAGGAGTCCGGGGCGGGGCCCTGGAGAACTCTTCGGAGAGAAAGAAGCCAATGGGCCGAGGACAGAGCGAGCTCTAGACTCCCTCTCCTTGCCTCCCGCGGGCCAAGTGGAGATCAGAGGAGGGAAGAGACGAGAAGGGGTACGGGGGGGAGGAGAGGAAAGGAAAAAGAATGGGGGAAGAGTTAGGGGGAGAAGAGAAGGATAAATAAGGAGACGGATAAAGCAAAGAGATGGAAAGTTTAAGAGGAGTTGTTGGAATCGAGAAAATAAACTAAAAATAGGCTAAAGGAATAAGGAGAGGGAATAGCAGAAGTAGCATGTTGAGAGAGAGAGAGGTGCGGGAGGAATATGTGAAGCAGTTTGAGAACCAAAGGAGGAAAAGAGAGAAAATCGGATAGAGTTTGAGAGGTAAGCGGAGGAAAAGTTGGAAAGAGGAGCGAGGAGAGAATTGGGAAACATGGGGAATAAAAAAAGAGAAGAAAGGGGAAACGACGTCGCGGCGAAACACGGCATCCTGCAGCGGAGAGGAAGTATGAAAAAGTGGGAGAGAGAGAGAGAGAGAAAGGTGGGTGTAGGGAGAGGAAAGGAAGGTGGGAGTAGGAGGAGAGAGGTGGAGGTTGGAGGAGAGAGGAGGAGATTGGAGGAGAGAGGTGGAGGTTGGAGGAGATTGGAGGAGAGAGGAGGAGGTTGGAAGAGAGAGGCGGAGGTAGGAGGAGAGAGCAAGAGTAAACTAAGAAAAGATGAAAGCTAGAGACGGGTGTGAGTGGGGAAAAAACATTTCGTCTGAGAAATGACACGCCGCGACGTCCGTCTTTTTCATCTCCCATCTCCCTTCCTCACCCTCTCAACCTTTCTACGCCCTCTATAGCTCCCAATTCTTTTCTCTAGCCTCTCCTTTACCTTCCACACCTCTATCAGCCATCAGGAGGAGAAAGAAATTGTAAAAAGATCTAATTTCGAGGTAATTTCCCCGTCGATTCCAACTTTTTCCATCCGGTCTTTCGTTTCCTTTTTCCGATTTCGCAGTCTATACTAACTGGAGGTTCATTTTTCCATTAATTTCGAATGAGTTTACAGGATAGACTTTTCGACGTTTTGAGGCAAGAACTCTTATAGAAGGAAGTAAAGGCGAGGAATGTTTATTTTCCCGATTTTTTATATGTAAAAAAACGAAAAATAAATTCCTCTTTACCAGTCTTCTCTTGTTCACTTCTCCACCGTATCCATTACTCCCTCCCCCTTTATTACTTCCACTCCCCCACCCTATCTTACTCCTCGGGTAGAGGGCGTAAAAATGAACGCCGCCTTCTTCCCCTGTCATTTAACCCTCGTCCACGTCTTTTACTGTACTCACCACGGCCGTACGCCCCAATCCCTCCTTTCCCCTTCGACACCTCAAAACCTCCTCCATATCTCAACCCCCGCCAACTCCCTCCCTCTATCTCTCTCTCTCTCAAAGCAAGCACAAAAATCTCTTATTTTTCAAATGTTCTTTCTGTCTGTCTGTCATTCTCTTCCTTTTTCGATAATAGCTGAAAGGACTCCTTTCCTAATTCATTGTCCAAAAGTTTCTCCCTTCCGACTCGCAGAAAAGAAGGCTTCGTTTATGTAAAGGAAAAATGAGTAAAAGGTAATCAATCCGTCATAGGTGAAATTAGGATCGAAGGTTGACTCGTTCAGTATCGTCTGGAATATTTAGGGAATCGTGGAACACCTCGACGAGAGCTTTAGGGATTGCAATACCGGTAAACCGGTTTACCGGTAAATAGCTCAAAAACCGGTAAAATTTTACCAGTAATTTTGTAATTTTTTACCGGTAATTCGGTAAATAAAAAATGTTTTTAATGCATGTTTAAAAAATAATAATATTCCCGTGTTTGAATGTTTCAATGTTTCTCATGTCCTGATTCTCTCGGCAGACAATTGCGCATGCGCTGAAGGCTGACGCAATAATCAGTAGTCAAGAAAGTACAGGCGACCACTCGATTTACGCCATAGATACGTTCTGAGGTTTATGGCATAAATCGAAAGTAATTTTCCCGCAGTATTTGATCATGTACAGTGGCGGCTCCTACGAAATGATTCATTCCTACATGAACTTTTTAAACCTTAGTAAAATATTTCTTTATGGTGATGTAATGTCAGTAGTTATTTTTCTGTTTTTAATGTTATTCCTTGAATATGCTTAATGCAGATAATGCGTTATAAACATTTCCTAATGACCAGTCGACCAACAAGTGTTGAATCTGAACGAGCTTTTTCAACGGCTGGGTTTATATGTACTAAAATAAGATTGCAGTTAGGTGACCATAGTCTCGATAAATTATGTTTTCTGCGAACCTATTTTAACCCAAAAGACATCTAATAAGAAAGACTTTCAAAGTGTTTTGTTTATATTAATATTAAACTTATACTTATGCTTGGAATACAATTTTGTTCAAAGTGTTTTTTGTTTATATTAAAATTAAACTTGTAATTATGTTTGGAATACAATTTTGTTCGAAGTGTTTTTGTTTATATTAATATTAAACTTTAAATTATGTTTGGAATAAATGTTTTGAGTACATTTTATTTATTTATATAAGTTTTATAGTTGATTTAAATAAAATTTGTCTTCCATTAATGATTACGTATCATTTTTCTTTCAATTTAGCATTTTTTGAAACTGTATAAATTACCGGTAAACCGGTATTTGTGAAAAATTTTACCGAATTACCGGTAAATCAAAAGTCGGTAAATTTGCAATCCCTAGAGAACTTTGAATTCAGATTTTAATGTCAATTTCTCATCCCAATTGCGCGAGAAATTCATATGCCTTTTACGTAAATATTGATGATGCATACCACGGATCACTTTAGTTAAAACTTTTCTATTAATTTTACTGCGGATATGTTTACTCAAACCAATTTCTGTGACTCCACGCATGATATTTAAGATTCAGCAATGTTATCTACATTTACAACGCATTTCTGCGATCTGAAATGCCTCGGTCATATTAAAATTACATTTTAATAAACTCTTAATTTTTGTCTTGATAATATCACATCAAACAACAATCATGTTTATTTATTTCGTTTATTGCGAAGGTGAAAACGAATTGATCGATTAAGAATCGACGAATGGAATTAGCTCGATCCAGTATTCGTGCGTCAAAATTCTCTCTCGAGGGACAAAAGACGGAGAGGGCACGCGTTTAAGAGTTTCCAAACGCGTCACCCCCCCCCTTCTCCCTTTAAGTTAACGCCTCATTACGAAGCACTCGACCGTGCGTCTGGCTCCTCGCCTTCCTTCCCCCTCAACCTCTTCCCATTCCTTCCACCCACCCACCCTACGCAGAGACACGACAGATAACACGCCACGAAACCAGCCAATGAGACTCGAGGAGTGGAAATGGACCATCCTCCCCCATCTCCCTCCTCCTCCTTCGACTCACCCTACCTCTTTCACTCCCTCTATCCCTCCCGTCAATTTTACTTCCTTCCCCTCCCTCTTTTCCCCCTCTCCCTCAAACCACTACTCTCTCCAATCCTTGCGCCATTTGGATCCTCTTCCGATCGACCCTAACTCCAAAAATTTACCACCCTTTCTTCAACCTTCTGGACCGGACCACCCCCTTACCCTCTCAACAAAAACCTCACCCAAAAACCTCTCTCTCCCTCACTTCCCCCCTCTTTTTCTCCCACCCCTCCACTTACGCTTTCCCCTCGCCGTTATGAGAGAGACACGCGGTATAATAGGGTCCATCATTCACCTCAAAAAGCGAAGGCGAGAGGCGGTCACAAGAGATGAGTGGGGTAAGACAGAAATTGGTCAAGAGAGAGAGTGAGAGAGAGGCTGGGGGATGAGAGGGAGGGGCAGAGGGAGGGGAAAGGGTGAAGGCTGAGGATGAGATTGGAGGGCATGCGGGTGGAAGTGGAAAGGGCGGTTCGTCTGGGCGATTAAGGTTGTTACGACCGGGGGGTCAGAGGTGAGTGGGTTCCTAAGTTGTGCTTGATGTCCCTCCGAGTTGTCTTCTCTTCACTAAGGAGTTGTAAATGCGTTTGTACTCGGTTGCGTGCCCACTCTCGGCGAATAACTTGGCCGTGAAGTAAGGAGACCTCACTTCGGTTTTTTGCTGAGTTTTATTGGCCGTTAAAATGAGTTTTCGAGCATGCACCGATTCTAATGACCCGACGACATGTTCGGGATAATAATCGGAAAAGAAATGCTGTGCGTGAGCAAACAATAGGGAGTGTTTTAATAGTCCTTTTTACGATGCATCGTTTTTGAATTTTGGTGTATTTTCGGGAAAATCCTAAACACCTAACGTAAAGAGCTGTTTGCGATATTCTCATGTATAATGGCAGGCGAGTTCTTGCTTGTGGTGGGAGAGTGATCAACTTCCTCGGCGTCAAGACGCAACTATCCTTTAATGTTTGTAGGCAGGTACGTTTTATGACTAATTTTAAGAAAAAATTCCGTTCGGGAATACTCAAGTTCGCGGAATTCTACTTCAATGGTGGAGCAAAAACACAAAAACACATATCATTGGGAATTTATAGCATCTTGTTATTTTGTCAAGGTGTAAAAAGTTTATGAACTCAAGGGATATTTTATCTCCTGACAATTTATATGTCTTTGTCATTTCCTTATTTAAAGGTTTCGAGCCATTTCTGGTCAGCGTACAACGCAAAAAATTATATTTTTTTAAATTCCCTGAAAGACGACTTCGCTTTAATCACTAAAGCTGCAGCATTGAAGAAAATAATGAGTTACTGGAAAGCAGGCTATCGTCGTTGTGAAAATGTTAAAGGTCACCGACCGCAAAATAACTACACCATGCTTCTCAAAAACTAATCGATTCCTAAACATAGCTATTATTTTATTTGAGGATTTGATGTCTGGATGCGCAACATCTCTAAGTTCACTAAATATTGGCGCTTTCTGTATGAACTGATTTCGGTTGTGCGCTTTAAGTGAATCTGGAGATCAGAGGTCGTTATCTGCATTGTGAGAGACAGAAAATACTGCTCACAAACATGAGTACAACCTTATCGCGTAACACTTATTGGTCGACAGACACGAGAATTAATCATTTGTTAAACACAGAACCACTGAACAAGTAATACATTTCTCATTTCTTCTTTACCGTTACGCGAGTTGATGCTTTTTCTTAATTACCTCGGGTAAATGTATTTCGGTAATAAAACACATAATAGGTTGATGGCTTAACTTTCCCAGATAGTAAACATAAATGTTAGGAAGAAAAAGGCGTATAACAGAGAAAGTAATAGAATCTCAAGTAACGAGTTACGTCCATCGCAAAAGATAAGCAAAGGAAACTCGGCCCTTCGTAAATCTAGATAAACATTTTTCCCTCTCAGAGAACCATTCCCACGTAATTATTATTACAACCGTCCCTCGAAAAAAAGGCGCCGTAATTGCTGCGAATACTCGTATCTTTTCGGGCGTAATTAGCCATCGTTTGCGGAAGGAGATAAATGAACGAGCTAAACTTACTTTTCCAGCGTAATTTTCGGTGAAGTAGCCCTCATCACGTGGACGGATGAGAAAATGAACGTAACGCAGAAAGATGCGCGGGATGATAGGTATATATGTACATATATATGCACAACACATGCATTCTGTATTTTTTCGTCTCTCCCTCTCTTCCCAACCTCTCCCTCCATCATCTCCTTTCATCCGAGAATTAGCGCTCTTTCTAATGGAAAGCCCCTTTTAACGGCCAATTTCAAACCCGTTCCACAATCCCCTACATTCCCATTTTCGTCTATTCCTAGGGAGAGATGTCAGTTTTCGGTGGGACACTTAAAGTGGAGAGAGGAGTCGGAAAGAAAAGGGAGACGTAGGGAGGGGAAAAAGGAGGATGTATCCAAGAAGGAGGACTCCGAAAGGTCTTCCCCAGATGGTGATGAGGGGTTGCAAGGATGGAAGACGAAAAACCCGCGAAGTCACGATGGAGGGCCTCTTTTTCTCCCACGTCTCCCTCTCTTCCCACCACCTCCCCCTCAGACTCCCACCCTCTCTCTCTCGCAACCTCTTCATCTTCTGAGACTCCATCGACGCCGCCGTCGCGTTCTTCGGATTCCAAAAAAGACAAGCCCTTCAAGAACGCCCTTCCATCCCCTTTTCGTCTCCTCCTCCTAAACAGACCTGGAGCTCTCTCTCTCTCTCACATCTACTCCGACTACGTACACAGATACACACGTACTTCCCATCCCACAACACACGCTACTCTCCGTGAACATCCTTCGCGGCGCTATTTATGACAAGACAAAGGGAGGAGGTGTAACCTCGGAGGAAAAGAGTAGGAGGAGGAGGAAGAGGAAGACGTGCGTGCCTTGGTGCAGGAGGAAGAGGTGAAGGGTGGGTGCTCTTGCGAGAGAGGAGACCGTCTATCTTCCTCCCTCAGGTAGCCTTTCCTCCATTTTGAGAGTCATGGCAGTCGATTGAAGCCAATCAGAGGTGGGTCCTTTGGCCCTCCGGCAGGAATGGATACTCCGCTGCTGTCGTAGCAGCAGGAATGGAGCCAATGTGCTCCACCCTCTCTCGTGTTACACAACAATAATAACATACCGCGTGAGAGACAAAAAAAGAGGGAGAGATACACAAGGAGATAGGCATTTTATGGTTCTCAGCGCTGCAAGCGGAAGGCGTGGGAATTAGCCGAACCGAAGGCCAATATCGAGGGGGTCGAGTCACGTGAGAACAAGTGAACCTCGAACTGCCTTCGCGTTATTGAATAGGCTATCATCCTTTGCGTTTATACGCCTCCTCCGTCACATGTATGCGGTTGCCTTGTGCAAGTCACCGCGAGAGATGGTCCGATCCCTTTATCAAAGTTTCAATCGCTTAACAGTAAGCGAGGTTTCAAAGGGAAAATTATAATTTATGTGTGAACAATCGGAATGGAAAGACCGTTATTAGTATGATTACAAACGCTATTTCAGAATTCAATGCCAGAAGGATTTACGACAATAACCGGATATGATGCCATTCCAATAATTATCGTCTTAAGCGAAAGAATAAAATAGCAACATTACGGAGCACGTTTGTGCTGATGTTTATGTACAGAAAATTTTGGCTAAAATCATCGTGGACAAAGATTACATCATGTACTTTGATAAAGATATTAATCTAAGATTAATGACCTAATAACTCATGCTGTCTAAAAAGCTGTGGGCACCAAAATCTTTAAATGTTCATCGAGAAATATTGCTCTTGAATTGTATTAAATGCATTTTCATCTATTATACTACTCCGTATCTCCTGCTTTTTAGAAATTCTATCAATACGCAAAATGTGGCCTCTTGTTACAATCTGTAATTATCCGTATGCATCAGAAATTTTGTTAGTTATTTTGCATTTTCCTTTCTTTTTATCGCTTGATGCAAACCAGAAAATGATCTCGTTTATTAACTTCAATTTATGGATAAAAATCTCAATTATTTCTACATATTTCAATTATCTCATCGTTTTCATACTAATTGATAAAAGTTATATAAGAATCTCAGTAACTTTTGAAGTTTTTCTCTGCCTTTCTAAGTTGTCACATAATCGGTTACACCTAATACTCATTCTATTGATGCCATATGGTTTATTTCTCACATAATTCTTTAGTAAATACGCGCGTATACTTCTTTCTATCGTTCACCGCGGATACCTAGGTGTCATACCGCTTGGACATACGGAATGCGTCAAGAGGCGGCTCCTCAAAGGACCTCTTTCTGTCGCGAAGACATTCCCTCGCACTCTCATTTCCCGAACCGCCTCTCCTTTGTGTTTTCATAGTCATCCACCTCGCGGGTTTTCTACCCTCCTAACGCCCCTTGAAGGAGGGCCGCCCTGTTTATTTGTCTTACGGTCAGGGTGTCTCATTTTGAGGCCAGCCTCCAGTGACACCGGCATCTCGCATCGGTGCCTTTGCATGCAAACTGCTTTCGCACTCTTCTCTAAAAACTCCCCTCTTTCTGACGATCGCTTTCGCATACTCAGCTACTCGGCAAAAAAAAATGGGATAGTGGTTTACCGTTGTGCGAAATTCATGGTCATTGAGCAATTTATCATTATTACTAAATGGTTAAATGGCAGGTAGTATAAGGCAGGGGTTACACACCTACGGTTTTCCAAACAACTTTTACGGAAGAAAAAACGTAGCGTGAAATTTAACAAGGGAAATCTCATTTTTGTTGAAGTTATGTTCGCAAACTTTTTATGGCGAAATTTTAGTCTTAATAAATTATGTACGCTTGATTTTCACTAGCATAATGTCACAGAATCTCTACGTCAGCAATTCTCAACCTTTTGTATCTTAGGTCCTACCAACCATTTTGTCAAAAATAAATAACTCTGGTCTCACCATCCAAGAAGTGGATTTTTAAGTTCAATTACATTAATCTGTGATGGAAACTTATAAGGACCTTAAATATTGCAATAATTTCACCAAGAAACATTTTTATAATAATTATTTTTGAAACTTCGTGTCCGACAAAAGGGACGCATCTCACTGGTTGAGAAACACAGCTCTAGTTAACGTCCGATTGAAACACTTTATCCGGCCAGCAACTTTTAATGCGGACAGTCTAAACATTCGCTATTAGAAAGGGTTGCTGACACCTGACATAAGGGATCATGAAGTGGGTATGATCGACTCATGTTTCGAAGCCATGCGTTTTATGGCTGTACGAATTATATTACCAGCTACATTCGAAAATATGAATGAATCTAGACAACATATATTATACAGGTTATGAAATCGATTAAGAAGAAGTAAAGATAAACATTGTGCCTCACAAAACAGGAAATCGTAAATCTTAAGCTGTGATAAATGACGTTCAAATGACCAAAGGCTTGAGACGTTACATATCCGAAGACTACATCAAGTCATATTCTTCGAACGTCACTTTTCTTAATCTAATTATTTTTCATTCGAAGAGATTATAAGCTCACAATAAACCTATAGTTTCAAAGATTTAATAAATTGCGAACCTCAAGGACTTGGAACATCATCATCTGCTCAAATACCCTTTAAATGCTCCTTTGACCAGTTTTCGGCCTATATGTTAACGATTCCTGGAAAGATAGAACAGCATTACCACCTAGCTCCTATTCCGTCCATAATGAATCTGCTCCTCTTTCCTGTTTCATTGAAACTTCTATGAATAATAGTTGATTTTTTCAGTTTGTATCTTCGTATAATTTCAATTTTTCTACGAGTTAAGTCGATACACTCGCTTTCAACTCAAATGTACATTATCTAGTATCACATCAGATTAGAAAAATAAATTGGCTGGTCACGCTCAGTATCAACGAAAATAAGTTTTATGTATATCTTTAAGACTATCACGATCGTTCCGTGCCTCCGCTTACGTAAGACGAATGATCGAATAGCTTTGCATATCCGAGATGAGGGTGCACAGAATTTTAATGGAGAATGATTCAGTTAACGACAGTAAATCCGCCTCCTATGTCTCTCATACCCTATCTAAAAACCGCTCTTTACGTTCCTCATCTCCATAACTCTCTCATTTATAGCTCTCGTCGATCGCCAACCACGTAAGTCGCCTATGCGACGGGGACAGTTGATTACATTTCTACACATCTCCCGACCGGTTTGGTTTCGAAACCGGCTCGACGACGGACGTCTTTACGACAATTTTTATCACCGGACATCGTTTATCGCCATTAGGTCATCGTCTCGATTTTTCTTGCAGAAGATGACAAAATGAATTATTTGCATTGCTCAATCCGACCACTCGCTCCGTGCGTTTCCTGTTTTTTCTTATTCTCACCGTTCGCCGAACCAGGAATCGTGCGAACGGGCGAATAGGGCGTGGCCGCATCTTTGTTGCATTTCAAACCACAGTCTCAGATATTACTCCATTGATTCTCACCTATCATTAAAATATATCATCGATTACGACGGCGGTGGTACTATTGGAAATAATAGTCCTTAGATCAAATACAATAGCAAGAAAGATAGTTGCATGATGGAGACCGTAAAAAATTGGATCGAACACGCTCTTACTTATTTCTATTTGTCAATAAAAGACTACGAAGGAATAACGAGTGCATTTGTCTAATAAAAAATTCCTACTGATAGAAACGAACTGTTTATCGAACTAAATACAGCAGTCGGTACTAAAAGAAGCCGAGGATACGTTTTCGCCATATGGAAACGCTGTGATATGATTTGATTGATGGATAAAAGCTATGGGAAATTTTTTAGACAAAGTGTCCATAATCCACTTACTAACCAAATTTAATAATTAAAAAAAATACGTAAAACTAGAACAAATCAAACAAAATTTTAGTAGAATGTTAGCAAAAGTTTTAAACATTTCATGATAAAACGTTAACATTAGTAGTGGTTTACATAATTCTTCTATTTCTAAGAAAATTCGCGACAACACAACTGCATGCATAGATTGTTAAATATATTTCATTGAGCTTAGTCGGTATTAGAATGGATGATGGAGAATTAAGTTATAACAAGGTGTTATTTAATGATATTGTCATGTCGTGAAGATTGACGAATATAATCTTCCTCCCTCTTGATGCCTTTAAGGAGTTTAATATTCTCGAAGAAAAACTGAGGTGTCGATGGATCCATAAACATATGTAAGGGGGCGTCGCGATCTCCATGGAAACACCCTCCTCCTTTTAACATCCACGTATCAGAGGCATCTCTCCACCATCATCACTCCCACCAAAGATCTTCCATCTCCTCTCCTATCATCAATACTCTTGTCGAAACGACCTTATGCCATGGGAACCTCTTTGATAAAGGAAGTGACGGAGATGCGAGACAACGAGAGGAGGTGTATGTGAAAGAGAAAGAGGAGAGAGACGGAGTGAGACTATGCGCATGAGGCGGAGGAAACCCACTCTCTCAATCCATGGTGGAAGATGGAACACAAGAGTAAGAAAGAGGGGGAGAGCGGTGGCACTTTTGGGGTGGAGTATGGAAAGGGGAGGGAGGTGGCAAGTATGAGTTTAACACCCCCCCTCCCCCATACCGCTACCCCCGCCAAACCCCTCCCACAGACTTTATCCCGGAGTGCCATCGATATGCCCACGGGGAGATATCTCTTTGAGGTGGCCTTCTTATATGGCTTTCCATTACGTGAACCACTCCTCCCCTTCCTTCATCTCTCCCATTTCTTTCTCGGTATACCTACTCCTCGTGGAAAGGGGGAGGAAGAGGAGGGAGTAAGGCTGAAGTGTAGGAATAAAACGCAAGGAGTGAAAAGGTGAGGCTAGGCATTAAAGATAAGGCAGGCGCCGAAGGGGACTTAGCAACCCTTATGGGCCACCCTTCCCTTCCCTCCTCGATATCTCGCCTCTCGAGCCAGAGGTGGAAATTGGATATTACGGTTCTGGGTTCGTAGCCGGCTTCTTTTGAAATGAAATGCCGTTATCAATTGTAGGGATCGAAGGTGCCGCATTCTATTTTAGATCTTGAAAGTTTATATTGTATCCCTTCGAAAGCTGAGTTTCTAAAGACTATAGGTATAGAACCACTGTGACCTTATACCCCCACCCCCTCCCCCCTCCTTCCCTGCCTTTGCGTGGACCATTAAAGAAGCTTTATCGACTTTACTATACTTCACAGAGCCTTCTTTTATATCATCGAATTTGAAAATAGCCTATTCTAACAAGCTTTTCCGAAAGATAATCAGTTATTCGGCTTAAGATTTTTATCCTGTTTAGTGGTAACAGAACGGTAAACGCTCTTTAGAATACAAACGCGAATCATTTAGTAGCTCCAATTTTACTTACACTCTGTATTTTTATATTTTTCCTCGAACCTAAAATTTAGCTCCTAGAGAACTTCTATATAGGGCTAAATAGGAAGACGGAAACAAGAATTTTAATCCTCTACTGCATTTATAAAAAAATTGAGTGCATTTATGCGAAGTAAAGTTTACCATGATCAAGAAATTTAATGGGCTTACAAAGAAGATTTAGTACTTATTGTTAGTATTTAGTGGCTTATGTAGGAATTAATTTATCGATGATGCATATCAAAATATAAAGAATTGAGTCTATATAAAATAAAATAATACAAAAATGGATTTAAAGTAATGCCAATATTCCTGTCACCAAAATAATTGTTCTTAAGGAAAATCATTTGATCACCTCACAAGTATAATTGGAAATGATAAAATTAGGAGTGATATGCGACATATATAACAACCAAAAAGATGAAAAGATTGCATTAACAGAAGAGACTAAGAATCTAGAATAAAAATGAGAAAAATCACTTGGTATAAGTTCCACTTTATTAAAATAGATATGAGCGGTTTCGACTAATATCTAGTCTAGACTAGTCTAGACTAGATATTAGTCGAAACCGCTCATATCTATTTAATAAGGTGGAACTTACATCAAGTGTTTTTTCTCATTTTATTCATGATGGAGGTCCACAAAGTAAAGGCTTCTTCCGTTCATTTGACTAAGAATCTAGTTTCACAACACAATGCTCAAGAATAATTTCTGTTGTTTTCTCTTTTCACTTTTTCTCATCAATTTAACGAAATAAAGCAAGTTATATCATGTATATTGCGCATTCTGTGTTACTTACACTTCTTGGAGAGAGTACACGCTGATAAAAGAAATAAAGTAAATTTGGACATTCGAGGAAGACATCTCCAACAAACTCTACCATTACGTATTACCTATTTCTGCAATTCGAGGGACTCTGGGGGAGCGATGCGTGGCAAAACTTTTGGGAATAAATTCCGTCTCTGTGAGAATGTAATTCTACCTCTCTCGGAAGTAAACACTTTCTTGTTAAAGTTTTCTGATTATTAGAATATGCAACGAACAATGGAATACATATTTCCGATATATTCACTTATGAAGACGGCCGCCGAAGTAGAAATGATGGAAATCACATTTTTTAATTTCGATGCCAAAAATATTGCCACATCTGAATATGCCACGATCGGAATTATCTATTCGTTTTCCCGGTTTTCTCATAATGTTAACACCTTCAACAAATTTATATCAATCCCAGATAATATGCATTTTCATGGCTCTTGTTTCACATTTGACAAGAAACTAGCAAACTACTGTGGTAGAATCTCAAACAAGTTAGCAAAGTTTTTCCTCGTAGTTATCAAACGTTCAATGAATGCAAATAGTTTTTTTCGAAGAGTAAGAGAAGGAAAACTACGCTTGAACAGAAAGTGAATTCATACGGTAGAGAAATCAATTTATTCGACAGAACCATTGAAAGAAAAAGGAAAAAATCCATCTACAGTAGAATTTTTTATTTACACTTGGTATTTTCATTCAATTCTTTACACTAATCTCATTTTTTAAATTCCATTTAGCATGAAGTTCTTATCCTCTAATTTTTATTCTATTCAGCAATAATAAGGCTTTATTGTTTCAATCAAAACTTATTTAATATAAATTGCCAAAGGTTTTTCTTACCACATACAAATTTTACTGCGATTATTGTCGAAATTAATTCATATAATATCTTTTTTTGAATGGATGATCGTTTTTGCACAAACGAATCGCTAAAAACAAGATTTTTCCTAACTTTATTTTATCTGATAGGATTCATAACCCGAAACGATATAACATGCGACACGTTTTGGAAATCCTGGAATACACATAGCGCCCTTTCCATGGCAAAACCTTGTATCAGAATATTTAGGCATTTTACAGGAGGAAGAAAAAACACAAATAGTAAAAATCAAATAACATGTATTCCTTATTCAGACATAAGACGATTTCTTATTGGTCAATATATTACGTGGTTTTTATACAAGCTGTAGAATATGAAATTGTGTAAAATGACATCGAAACTTTAAAATATCTATTTTTGCTTCATAAAAGGTTTTGCCATGGCAGCGACTACACGATATTTCTTAGGCTTTCAGGAAATTCCTCTCCTGCCACTTCATTAAGCGAACACATTACGCGCTCTATCGACAGAAACGCACCGTGATCAAGTCGATAGAGGGCGAGGCAGACCGCGGCACGCTTGTCTGAGAACCTATTAACCGACAGAATCGCTCATTTGTCGTTTTTTTATCAGTCGAAGCACAGACCCTTAAGAGAAGAGGGAGAGTGCATCGCGCTGTTTTTCTTGACTTCTTTATGAAAGCTTCGACCGGTCTACGCTATTACTCCATCCCACAACACCCACTTGAACGTCCAGGCAACTTGTGTAATCCCTTGATCAAGTGCACGTTTAATTACTGGGTTTTCTCAGATAAACACCGAGTTCATTAAGGAATTTATTTCTTAGCTCTTTGCCATAATTAGAATCGAGAAAGGTCATGTGATGAAGGGATGATAAGCTTATATTCCATTCATAAATATGTAGAAGCGCATGATTCAGCGACTTGTTATTTTATTTCTAAGGAACATTATGTGCATATCTAAACGAGAGAGAGATAAATGTGGCATATTTACGACCTGTTCCGTGTAATTAAATCTCAATTAGGTTACGTCTGTAACTCCGTATGCGTTTTAACAATTTAATTCATGCATCAAGAAAATCTTCCGATATTTTGGATTGTAATTGGAAAACTGGATTAAATCACCCGAAAAACTACAGTACTCTATTCAAGAACAGTCAAGCAAAACTTCTTCGAATAACATATATTGCGGTTATAGCGATAACTAAATTTAACTTAAATTATTTTATGTATCTTCTTACATATTTTATATTATACACGACCAATGCTATCCAGAGACTTGCTACTTGAGACATCTACATCTACATGATACCCTGCAAATCACCAGACTGGTGGGTGGCAGGGGGTGCAGCACACCAAAACCTACCTAATAACGTCTCTCGTGGGAATCACTCTCCTGTTATGATCCCGTATGGTCCTTGGGAAAAACGAGCTCCGATATCGCTCTGTCCTACAGTCGATCTCACGTATTTTATTCTCGTGATCGTGCCTGCCCATGTACGTAGGTGCCTCTAAATTCCTGAGACCTCCACTAAGAGAACATCCGACCTAAATTTCTCCAGAAGTCTTAACCTAGCGCTAATTCTGCTATCCTCTAGCGATATCCAATTCAACTCCTTCAAGAGTGATGTGACGCTTAATTTTTGCTCATATTTTTGCTTAACGAATCTGGCTGCTCTGCGTTGGATTCTTTCTAACTCAAGTATTTGTCCCTTTTCGTACGGATCCCATATGCTGGAAGCGTATTCGACCTGAGATCTGACTAATGATAAATAACACGTTTCTCGTACCTTTTCTGTGCTACTATTCTGCCTACGAAACCCAATTTCTTATTAGCTGCGCCTACGATCCTTCGAATATGCATATTCCATGATAGATCACGACAAATGGTGACTCCTAAATATTTAACGTACTCTGCAGATTGGATATTCAATCTATCAATACTGTACTCCGAGTCTAATTCATTGTTCTTACTCTTCCAGAAACTCAATAGGGAACATTTGCTGTGATTAACTTCGATTTTCCAATCTTGACACCATGCTGAAAGGGCGTTTAAATCTTCCTGGAGCGATTTTTGGTCATCCGAACTCGTTATCTCCTTATATAAAACGGTGTCATCTGCGAAAAGTCTTATTTTGCAGCGAACTACAGAGCAGATATCGTTTATATATATCAGGAATAGTAGTAGGCCTATGACACTTCCCTGTGGAACACCTGATGCGACTTTTACCGGGTATGAAGAATTCCCATCAATAACTACTATCTGTTTTCTGTTTGAGAGGAAGTCTTTTACCCAACTCACGATATGAGGGTTTATGCCGTACTTTCCTAGATTTCCTATTAATTTATTATGGGGTACTTTGTCAAACGCTTTTTTAAAATCAATGAAAATGGCATCAACCTGAGTGTTTTTCTCTCCGCATTGTAACAAATCGTTTACGAACAGGGCGAGGGGCGTTTCGCATGACCTACCTTTCCGAAACCCGTGTTGGTTTTTGCTTAGCGAAGAACGACCATCTAAATAACGCAAAACAGAGCTAACGATTATATGTTCTAGAATCTTACACGATAATGACGTCAAAGAAATCGGTCTATAATTTTCGGGATTCTCTTTATCACCGCCTTTGTGGATGGACGTTACGTATGCTAGCTTCCAGTCTTTTGGAACGGTACCATGTGCAACGGATTTTTCGAATATTATTTTCAGGTAAGGTGCGATTACCGAGGCTAGCTCTTTCAACACACGCGCGGGTATGCCCTCCGGCCCGGGAGACTTATTTTGCTTAATCGACTCTAGCTGGTGCGCGATACCTGTTTCAGAGAATATCAAATCTTCCATCGAATTTCCCTTATCATTCGAAGCTGGTTCCTTAAATTCGTTGCTCACCGAAGTAAACGCTTTCTGAAAGTGTTCATTTAACAAGTTCGCTTTTTCCGCGCTATCATGTACTACATCACCTGCCTCCGTTCTCAATCACGCTATGGTGGGGCCTCTACCATGAACCTCTCTAACGTATGACCAAAATGCTTTCGGATTTTCTTTCAAATTACTATGCAGAACTTTCTTTTTGTAATCATTAAATGCTTCTCGCATTGTTACTCTAGCTCTTGACCGCGCCTCTCTGTATTGATGCCGTATCGTTGACCTATGTTCCTCTGTGACTTTCGAAGAATTATTATTTAAGCGAGCGTGAAGTTTTCTTTGCCGTCTCAGAGCGCATCTAACTTTCTGGTTGTACCATCTTGGTTCCGCACCATCACGTTTAAGTTTAAGTTTATGTGGAATGAAATGGACCTATACAGTAGATGGAAAATGGTAAAATGCATTGTTAAATAAGGTTTCCCAAAATTTAAGGGAATAAATCAGTAAATTCTTAACTGTATTTTCGTTCACACTTCGCTCGACTTCATGAAGACCTACCGCGATTTCTTATTATATAATTTTATTAGAGTTCGCCTTTATCGGACATCATCTTGTTTTCTTTTCTTATTCTTCAACTCATTTGGAATACTCATAAATGTCACAAGCTAAACCAGGGTTAAGTAACTTGCGACTTTTTAAGTACTTACTTGCGGCTCCACAAAGTAAATTATTCTCCTGAAAAAGGTTCACGGAACAACATTTTCGTTCGCGATCTAAATTACCGAAAGTGCACGTCTGTGTACGTACTTATAGGTGCAAGAGCCGTGCGTGAAGCGATTGTTCATAATACACATTACATCGTTCAATGTTTTTATAACGCATATAACTTTAAAATGCGACCCCGTCTTTCCTGCATGCATCTAAGTAAGTAAGCTCAGGAAATTTGTAATTCGGAGACAAAAGTCGCAGAAACTGGTAGGACGGAGAGGGAACCCCACATCAATCCGCCGACGACAATCCAAATACATATCTTTGTTATTAAAATTTTCTTATTTTATTTTTGCGAATAAAATATACCTTAAGCATCATTTCCAACCGTCGATACAAAAGAGCTGGCATAAAAAGATTTGCGCGTCGGGACTTGCACACGGGCGGGCATGATGCGTGTTCGCAAACGCGAATTAGTATCTTATTAAACAAATTCCATCTTATTCATCTGTACTACGGATCTTCTTATGCTTATACCGAGTCGGAAAAGGTTGTTCTTCCTTAAAGTTCGGTTGCCGACCCCTTGGCTAAACTAATACTGCTCGAGTGATGACCACTGACCTCAACCGAAGGTAATCGAGGATCGCTTTCATCACGAAACAAACATCCCGAAACCGGCGTTGGCAAGGGGCCCGCCCTCTCATTCCCGCCCCCTCGAACGATATCGACCTACTACTCGAGGAGGTATGAAGGTGACGTCCATGCCAGAAATGGACGAGAAAACAAATCTTTCATCCATCTCACTCAATTCCCGTGTTTGCCGCAAGAACTCCTCCTCCCGGGCCATTCTTCTCTCCAGTCTCCGAACCACTCTTTACTCCCCCCCTCCTCCTCCCCACGCCCTCCCCCCGACACACTCACCCCTTTGCCCTTACGCTTCCATCATCTCCATCGCTCTCTCTCTCTCCTGCTCGATTTCCCACCGATCGCATCACCCTTTCTTCCTCACTTTCTCCCCCTCCCTGCCCTCTCTCGCGCGCACCACTCACCCCCTAAATATCCCTCCCTAAACTCCATCTTCTCCTTCCCTAACACATCCCTTCAGGATAACAACTGCATCAATCACGGCGACTGTCTTTTCTTCGTTTTCTCGCTCCCCATAAAGCATCCTCGCTTCCTCTCTCCATCTCTCTCAGTCCCTCCATCCACCTCCCGCCTACCACCACCTTAAGTCTCTTCCATCCCATCTCTTACCTCTCGTCGAAGCGTTGGGATTTCCTAACCGACGTGTAAATAGGATTGGAGTGCGAAAGGGTTGTGAGGCGAAAGGGATGCGTATAAGAAGAGAATGTGAGGGTTTAGATGGAAGTAAAAGTGAGGACTCGTTGAAGAGATTGACGGTTGACGTTGCTGCTGAGAATAAGGGAGAATTCACGCTCTTTCGATCCTTCGTCTTTTCTTATATAATTAGAAGTAACCGATAAAACTCTCATATACAAAGGACTATTTTATCCAAGATGTTACGATGTATTTTTCATAGCAGAACGTCAAAATGAAGGTAATATGAAATACAAACGCCCAGAAAATATTGTGTAAAATTAACGCTCTATGCTCTACTCTCATTTTGGAGTTACATCCTTTGCTCGGAATAATGGATATTTATACCTTTTCAAATAATAAACCTGTTTATTTATCTCTTAGATGAAAGAATGTCAATTTCTTCATATCATTAGAAACATAGGTTGTGAAACCGGGGAGGCAATCATACAAGAAAACCGTACGAGTTGAATGCGGAGAAATTCTCGATAAGAAATACGAAGAATATTAACATATTCTGCACAAGTGATTATTAAAGGTAATTTGATCAACAACTTCACCGATTAATACACAAATAGACGACGTAAAATTGGCAATACTACATAATTCATTTATATTTCTACAGCGTGCTTTACCTAGTGTAATTTTAATAGAATAAGTTTAAAATTAATACATTTAGCCGAATAATTAACTTAGTCAAAACAAATATATTTTTCAAATATCACCGATGGATCCTGTAAACAACCTGCAACAGAAATCTCGGCTTTCCGTCGTCTACACATATGAAGAGAAAGTTCAGTCCTTATCTCACAATATATGAAGGGCATTTAAAGATCGATTTGCATTTTTTCGCTTTCTCTATTAGTTTCCTTACCGCTGAAAATATTTACCTTTATATAATTGTTTTCCACCAGGCACATTCTTCACTCTTAGAAATAAATAAAAACCTATTTAAAGAAAATAACAAGCTGGATTTTGTAGTAATTTATATGAAGCGCATCTCGGGCTTGGGAAAAAATGCAACAATTCCGTATTTGATAACTGCGACGAGCTCTAAAACACGGTGGACATCTTTCTCGACATAAATGCTAAAGAATCGCGTGCTGCCTAGCAAAAGTTATCTTACACTTCATCACGATGACATGAAGAATAGGTACAATTTATCATAAAGATAAATCTCGCATTCCTTTCTGAAGTGAGGGTCATTAAAATACACCGTCGTAGGAATTGTCTTACTTTAAATGAAACATCGTTTTCATATAGAAATGGAATTATAACGACGAGAAACGCAGTACTACGAATAAAAAAGAAACGCTTTGGAATCGAGGAGAGAAGCAAAAATAAATAGAAAAGTATAAAGCTTAGGTTGAAACTTAAACGAGACACCTCTTCCCCAACCATGTTTTCCCTTAAAAAGAACGCTTCCTTCCGCAGCACTGAAAAAAGAATCGGCGTATTTATCTCTTTCGCGGCGGACATTCCCGGAGCAGAGAAGTCGAGGCATCTCGCTTTGGATAAGTGCGCTGAAATATGGACGTAAACAGGAGCAGATACAAGTAGTTTCTCTCAATGTCTTGCAATTTATTTCGGATGACGAAAGAGCGGAAAGGAAAAATATAAAAAGTAAAACAGCTGGGATACTTTTTTTCCATTTTTTTACGCAAAATAACATAGATTTTAGTGAGACGAAGGAAAAAAGTTATGATAATTTATTCTATTTTTCACGCATTTAACCGCGGCTCCAAAAATCGCCGATGCATAGATTTTAGCGAGAGGAAAGAAAAAAATATGAGCCATTAAGAAAAGGCGAGAGAGAGAGAGAGAGAGAAAAAGACGTTAATCGCGGAGGTTTAGGATAGAGGTCGCTGTTGGCAGTCCGTTTTTTATTGGGACTGAAGGTCATTCGTTCTCCTTAAGCTCTTTACTTGTTTATGAACGGCCATCTCGGATACCGGGAGTGAGAGAGACAGACTCTTACATTCGCGAAAATATCCGTCCATCGATGTTTATTCGTCGTCCTCCGGCCCCCGTTTTCCGATTGATTGGTTTGCCTGTTTTGTCATTTTTTTCGTCTTTATCACGCCTCATTTATTTTCCCTCCTCCTATCGCTTCGTCTCCTCTCTCTCTCTCTCAGTGCCTCGAATACTTCAAGGATAACCACATCCTCTTATCACGATCCACTATTTCAACTTCCAACTTTTTCCCCTCCTTCTCCTGCCTGGTTCTCATTTCCTTACACATTCTCTCGCCTTCTCCCGAATAATTTTCTTTCTCCATGCTTCCCCCAAAACGCTGCTTATCTCCGTCCTCATTACCTTTTCAATCAGCGCCTTCCAATTCTACCATATTTAGAACCCCTTCCCCGATATTATTCCTACTTTTATGATCATTACCCTGTTTCCTTCCACACAAAACCACATTTTGACGGAAAATATATCTCGTATTTTCCTAAATGAGCTGTCAGCCAATTCAGGTTAATTTAAAATTACACGGTATGTTTTTTTTATTCAAAGGCACGAATGACCAAAGCGAAATTCACAAATTTACAAACACGCATTCATTACTTTGGAAATGAAGATATTCGTAGTAAAAATGAATTTTCTATCCATTTCACCTTGTACTTCTTTCAGAAGCGGATCCAAAAGGGGAGGGGGAATTCCTTCACGATGTGCATTCTTAAATTCATTACGTGCAAAATTCCTTGATTCCTTAACCGCACTGCACTGTTTAAAATTGGAACCTCTTGGCACAAAATCGTACCAAAATGAGTCCCGGATGCAGTTTCCACTCGAATAACACCGAAAGATCTTTTTGAACGTGTTCATCACCATCTTTCCCTATTTATTTCCTCTATCGCTGCATGTGTTCCAACTTTCTCCGATCATTCTTAGCTAAGGAATCCCTCAGTAGCCACGCACAGGCTGAAATACGATTACGCCTTCGCCCTCTCTTACCGTGGACAGTTTCATCTTTTATCCCTTCGACATTCACCGATCGTGCCCGCTTTTTATTTTTTTGGCCCACCGCCATCTCCATCTCCTTACACGTTCCCCCAACGACTCCATTCGCGGGTGATCTTTCTCTATGCATCTTCTTCCCCACCTCCCGACACTCGGCATTGTTAAGATATAGCGTGATTCATCTTTTTACATTTTATTTCATTTGTTGCGATATTCGGTGTCCTTAACGCGCGGATATATTAGTTTGAATGAAATTAAAGATAAATACGTTCAAACGGAATTTCGATATTTAGAAAGTATCATCACGAAATTTTAAGTATCGTAGAACGTCCAATTTTCTGAATGAAATAAAAGCCATTTTAAAATGTGGAAAACGGAAAAAACGAATAAATTTTAAATTCCATTCCACTACTATTTCGGCTAAGTACACTTTTACTTAAACCATCCTGAAGCATAAAAAAAGATGAAACTCCATGTGTCAACATTTAAAATTTTGCTCATTTAGTCTGCGTTTTTATTTCCATAGAAAATTGTGCGGGATTATATTGTCATAAACGCTATTTAATTATTGACTCATTGAAAATATAATAAAATTTGCGTTTCTAAGTAAATTTCGTAATGTATTTTGATAAATGCGATTTAATTAATGACTAATTAAAAATATATTAAAATTTTGTTTCTAAATGACTCTCGCAATTTCAAAGCCTATTAATACACACCTTCGTACTTATGCAAGTATTGAATTATGCATACACACATACCCAAATACATGCACATACATGCAACACGTGCATGTACCTTGTACCAATCCTATTAACAATTTTTCCCTGCTACAAAACATCGTTTAATCCTGTGACCTCTCCTTTAGTTAATCTCCTAATTTAGTTCTTCTTCAACTCTCTTTTTGTTTTAGCCTCCCTTTTGTTAGTTATTATAACAGGCTGCGGAAGGGGAGTTTTTGGATTCAAACGCTGGTAAAATAGGAGGGAAGAATTCCCACTGAGCGAGGAAAGAACAAGGAAAAAAAGGATTCAAAATAAAAAAGAGCGGGGAAAAAAGTTTTATAGATTTCCATTTGGAGTTGTGAAACATTAGGAGCGATACAGTAAATCCCGGTGATTTATTTTTTTCGCGCGAGACAGATAGGCAAGCTTCCAATTCCACTTTTGCTGTCGAGCCAAGTGTTGCAGTAGCGTCTTTTCTTTAAGTGTGGAATAAGAAGTTTAGCCTACGGAAGGGGTTTATTGCCAGACGCTCGCGAGTACTACTGCTTCGTATTTTTCATTTCCCTGTCATTCGTTAGCATTGCGGACGACGCACTCCGATATGAAACTTGAAACTGCGTTGTTGTGATAGTGGTCAGTTCCCACGACAAGACCAAATAGTGACAACTTATTTGCAGATTAAATATAAAATTATATTTTCTTTCTTTGAACTCAGAGAAATCACCCTTCTTAAATATAGTTTGAGATCCTGGTTAACACAAACTTTGCACGTTTCATTTAATTATATAATTTTACATACGCCCAGCAGCACGCCATATCAGAAGTTCCGAGAGGCTCAGACCAATTTCAGAATTTAGGCCCCTGGTCATAGTAAAAATAAGAAACAGATGAAAATAAAATAAAATCATTAGCTAAAAAGAGAGAGAGAGAGAATTGTAATTTGTGTATTTTTCATTTATAAAATGCTATTCTAGCCTTTATCTATGAAATTGTACAAATTATTGAGAAAAAATATAATTTTCGTGCAATTTCACAGTTGATATTAACAATAAGCATGGCGAGTCCATTCAAACGAAAATTTGGGCCCTCTAGAGCTTGAGGCCCAGGATAAGTGGCCCTCCTGGCCCCAAAATCAAGAGACCCTGGCCAGATGTCATTTTTGGCAACCTGTCCTGATCTATTACAAAACAAATTTATTCTCATATATTGTGCTTCCTGTTCTAATGTTTTGCAAGGAATAAGTAATTCACGTGTTTTTGAAGGAAATCATTCTGATTTTCAATAACAAACTGGCATTTTTGGTTAAAAAACGCATACTATGGCGAACGACGTTTCACAGTACTCCTGAACTTGAAGCAAACATGGAGACCACGCGCATCAGTTAATCAACGGAAATCGGCCGACATGTATCGTGATTTGGGGACACGGATAAAGTGATCGAGGGACGGACGGAGGTCCTAGAGCTGATTGATTTGGAGAAAAATAAAACGAATGAAGCGTTATTATTATCGCGGCCGAACCTAGATCGTCACAAGCGAATTCCCTTTCTCCATCCTCTTTCCGTCCAGCTCTCTCCCGCTACCTCTCTCTTTCCCTCCCTCCCCCACCCCCACCCTCTCTCTCTCTGTGTAACCACGGAAACGAAAGCAAAGCGGGTGAGAAGTTTCTGTCGAGTGATTGAAAGGTTTTTGTTGGGAGATAGGCCCATCAATCATCAAGCCTTCAAAAGTCACCCACTCAATGAAAATTTAAAATATTTTTGAATTAGATATTGATCCTACATCAGCGTCGGAGATCGCTTCCGAAATTACATCATAAGCCTGAATGTAAAAATGATCACGTTTAATCGTTGGTCGCATCACAAATTTTCTAAACTAATATATATTGTATGTCTTTAGAGAAAGATTATTGATGTTTGGAATCATTTGATTTCTAGGAGAAACACTAGCCTTAAAAATCACTAGAGGTGATTTAATCGGATCGTCACATGCGTCAAATAAGTGGGAATCTAACTGAAAGAGATGTTGTATCGTTACTTCAAGTAACACACAGATTACTCTAACTGTAAAAAGGTTTCGTTTAAATTACTTCTCAAATAAGCTTTTTGACTACAAAATATTCAAGCTGTATTACGACTTACATCATCTCAAAATTAAGGTCAATCTAAAATTTATATCCCCATTGAAATCTTTTCCGAGGGTTTATCGAACAGAACAACATTTTTTGGGATCAGAAAGTAAATGACTCCCCCTGAAAATAGCATAGATCTACAGAACACCAGCGTTGCCTACTCATTGGTAACCTACTGGATTCCTCATGGAGGTTACATAATTCTTATTCAGTTTCGCCAAAATACAGATCATTTTTTCGACAGAAATAAAATTAATCTAACCAGTCAAATATAGTGACACGCTATTTATTTCAGGGAACTTTGAAATTGTGGATACAAACATTTAGGGTCGTTATTGGCCATATTATAGCAGAAGTTTATCATTCTCAACAAATGATAAATTGCTAGTTAACCCATTTTCAACGGAAGTTCTCCGAGAAAAGTAGGAGAGAACGAAAATCGTGAGAAGATCTTAAAATGGAACTCCCGCTGTTTTTATTACTAAGAAGCTGAACGTGCAGATGCTTTGGCATGGCGCCCTCTCATATCTCCCTCTCGCGCAAAGACTCTCTCCCCAGCACCCTTTGCCCTCCCACGAAGCGCAATTCTCGCTCCCTGCTCCCCCTCTGCGATTCTCGGAAAGTGAGGCGGCAGAGTGAAAAATAATGCCAGAAGACGCTGGAGATAAGTTTCGGGGAGGAATGCCAGTTCCCTGACCCTCTCTCACCCTTTCGCCCCTCCTTCCGACGCCCATCCCTCAACTCACTTTTTTTGCCCTTCGGTCTCTTTGCCGCCCACTCACGCACCGTCTGCCCTCGCATACGACGAGACACGGCGGAGAACATCACTCTGCACCATTTTCTGAGCGCCTTGCCAAATTCCAACGCAGGGCCGCGAGATTTTTCTAATCGTTGCTGGAAAATGGACGCTTCCCTTAAAGTAAAGTGGTGCTCAACCGTTTACCTTAAGCATGTCATTTTCCTTGCGGCAGAATACCGATGCGCCGTTAAATTTTTGGTGTGCAATAAACGTGTAAGTAATAATAATGAATCCTACTTATTACCAGGGGCGTTACTACGGTTTTGGGGCCCCCACGCAAGTCAAGCTTTTGGGGCTCTCATTCATATAAAAATATATGAAATTATTATACCGTTTTGATTTTTATCGATATTTTTTACGTTTTAATTCCAAAAATAAATCGAGACTTCTATAATTCTAACATTATAAGGATAGGACAAAACAACTCCAAGCATTTGAGATGGGTATTTTCGTCTTCATTTCGAGCGATGAAATCTTTCATTCCAATAAGGATGTTACTACTTCGAATATCTTACGGCAGATTACGGGAAAAATTCTAAGTATTTTCGTGGGGTCCCAAATATCTTGGGGCCCCCATGCACTGCGTGGGCCTGCGCCCCCCAAGTTACGCACCTGCCTATTACTGTGCATTCACAATAAAATCTGATATAGCTATGTTAAATGTAATGAAATTTTAGGATGGTCGTTTCCAATTCCATATATATTTTAATTGTGAAAAAAATGAAATGTTTATATAAATTTAGTGAAGCGCAATGCGCCACTTATGAGACACGTTTACGACTTAGGTTGAGCACCCTTGCCTTAAAGCAAATTTTTAAGATTTGAACTACCGAAATAGCAAAGCAAAATTTGAAGGTTTGAAATAGGGAACTAGCTGTCGTAAGATCTTTATCGCGGCTCCAATCGATAAAGTGTCGCATTGGTTTACACGTCAGATAAAAAACAGAAGTGAAAACCCAGTTCCAAGGATGGAATAAAGTTCACCCATTTTTCTCGTGGGTTTTAGACACGTTTCATATTATAATGCCTAGATGATTTACAAAATTAATTTTAATGCACTATGACAAAATAAACAATGGATTTGCTAATAAAATCGATGCTGGTCAAGATTTGAGAAAAATAAAATAATTATGACACTTAAAGGATAATTTTTCTGAACATAACAGACGAAAGTGTCCAAATTAAGGTAACGTATAAAAAAGCCTCTCCGTGGATTTCCCTCACACATCAAGCACACCAAACCGAGAAAATAAGAATGTAATATTAGTTATTAAGCTTGCCGGAAAAATTGGAGGGATAAAGACTTCACTCGAAAAATCCTCCTACACCTGCCTCTACCGTTATTTTCCCCCCGGGCACCATCGTCTCTTAGCATCGCCGTTCCGCAAGAGCCAGCAAAACTTAACAGTAATTCACGCCGTTTCGGTCGACGCTGTTGCTGCGCGCAATGACGGGAGGGAGGAAAGATGGGAGCCGTGGGTGGGAAAGGAGAGAGGGGGGGTGGGGAGGTGGGAGAGGAACGGAGAAGGCGTATTCTAGGACGAGGCGCGTGTTTTACCGAGTGCGGGTTCCCGGAAGCAATTCCGTGTAAAACGAGCCGCGTGCAAGAGGAAAGTGGACGGGAGAAAGAGAAAGGTCACCACCGACGGGAGAGAAATATAAAAAAAGGAGCAACCCTTCCGCTCCCGATTTTCCCACCGATCGCAAGAAACACCTGCGCCACGGGGCGACGCCTCTCGTCGTTCCCGCGACGACACGGACACACGCATATACGCACACGGCCACGCAACGGCTCATTGTTCTCTCTCTCTCTCTCTTTCCATCCGTGTCTTGTACGATGTGGGAAGTCCTCTTTTTCCCTCTTTGTCACCATTCTCGAAGTGACGCACAGGGCTGAAATCGGTTAATCGGGAAACGCTCTCACGTAGGATAAATCGAGACGGGAATAATGAAACGCTTTTCGGACAGGTGTTCTATTTTTGTCGAGAATGCCGACGGAGAGAATGCAAATAAAAATACGATCCCAAGGTCATTGTTGGCGGTGAAAACAATTTAGACCATTTAGAGGTTTCAAAGTATTTAAACGCAATATAATCATGGAGGAAACTAGCTTTACAATTGTGGGAGGGGGCAGCATGAACTGCGGAGAAAAGAAAAAATACAGAAATAATATTATAAAAATAAATGTTTAACTGAGTTTACTGCACTTATCGCACAAATAGAAGATAATAAGATATTTAGAACAAAAACATAAAATACATTATTGATTAATTTAAAAAAGATAGTATACAGCGGGAAAGGGGGACTAGGACTTATAAAGGGGTCCAGGGTCTCCTCCAGATCCTCCTCAACTTACGCCTCTGAATATAATAGAATATAATAAAATATAATAGAATATAATAGAATAAAATGGAATAAAATTTATTAGCATATTACATTTGTATAGTTGTAGTATAAATCTGCCAGTAAATAGGTGCCTCTTCAAAAACTTAGAAATTGAGAAACCAAATACTATTAAAGCCCTGAATATAAATCTGAATAAACCCATAGTATATGCTTATTTACACAAACTTTTTGAGACAATCTTCTTTTGGAAGTCAAAAGTAAATAGAGCTGTTTCTGTTTATGGCCACTACAATTGACTGAATACGCTGTCATTTTACGTGGCAATTAACGCAAAACTAATAGCGTTATTACCGACACCTTGAAACGCTGAAGATAACACCTTGATTATTTTTTCTAAACGAGTTTTTAAGAATGGCGCTTCAAAGAGATTTGCTTCGCATAACCAGTTCCATGCTATCTACAACCTTCCACTTTTCCGCTAAAATTCGCGGGAACCTCACATTTCCTCCACATAAATCTTATCTTCGAGTAGTTTAAATATAAGTCGAAATTGGAGGTTGTTAACTCCTCTGGTCGAAGCCATTAAATAGCACAGAAAAAAAACGCGAATAGGAGTTTTCGTCTTTTGAGAAACAGAACTCGAGCACTTCCGTTGGTGAAAAATATTTTCTATAAGTATGGAATGGGTCCAATTTTGAGTTAGGTCGAAGTAAACAGCTTGAAGAGAAATTTTCGACTACGGGAGGACACATTTGAGCAGAATCCATGAAGAAAGAAGTTTAGGAAAAACGGCGCACCTACTTTGCAAACTCCTTTTGTCACGGACGTGCTTGCGTAGTCATCTTAACCGGAAGGAACAAGCAAGAGCGTCACAAAATTCTCCGCCTCTCCCCCCCCCCCTCCCCCCAAACCCCCTCTCTCTCTACTATTCACCACGCCATCCTCCCACATTGACAAGTACGGATGCGTTTTCCAACTTCCTAAACACAGAAAACGAATTAAGTGTTGCGCGTGGTTTTTCCTCAAGCCTGGCGCTTCGTCTTCCGCGAGTTCCCGAGGTTGTCGGAAGCGAAGCACTGGATATCTCTTTAACATCGGCCGAGCTCCTCCTTGTTTACGCCACGTTTTGGAATTGATATGGAAACTATGTCCATAACAGGTGGGAGAGAGAAAGAGAGATACCATCCCACGCGTTGACGACTTGAGACATTTTTTTCGGAAAAGACGGAGAAAAATGAAATCGCGCCTTCGCATTTTTACGGCGCTCTAGTAGAGGGCGTTAGGACGCGTATTAAATTTTACCGTAGCTTACTTTTCAGCGGGATTCATAAAGGTGACGGGAAACTCAAAGGAAACTTGCATATTTTAGAGAATTTCCTAGAATTGAAATGCACAGGAACACGGAGTCATGCAAACGCTACTGCTGAATGATACTAGGTTAACATGTATACGATCGGAAACCAATTGGAAATGAAGTTTGAAGTTTAGGGACCCTATTTTAGAGCCGATGCGCATGTTACCCCAAAGTTTATCATCTCATCAGCAAAATTGCGAGGTTCTTGCCGTAAGACTTTTTGAGTTTCCGCCAGCAATTTAAACGATGCGGATATTTCAGAATTTTAATGAGGTTTTACATTAAACGTGTATTAACCCATTAAGGCCCAGCAGTAAAAATTACAACATTTTTAATGATTTTTTTATAAACTGTAAAATTAATACTTTCATTGCTGTTACTCTATACCAGGAGTCACCAAATTTTTTATTGAAAGAGCCACATAAGGCATTATGTACGACAGCGCGGGCCACTTAAGGCTTTTCAAATGACTGATCGGGCCGTGTGAAAACTTCAAAGAGCAAGTTTCGACCGCCCAACTTCACAGTTAAAAATTATTTCGAGCGGGGAGGGGGATCGAGAAAAGAGAAAAGCTTCAGAGGTCTACCGAAAACGAGTTGGCGATCGAATGATACTTAATGAAAATTGCTGTTGGTGAATACACAAAACTTAATGAAATATATGAGGTAAGGCAGGCCAGATCGTCGAGCCGTAGTTTGGGGACCCCTGCTCTATAGGTACTGATAGACGAACTTCTTAGCTATCAAAAACAAATTTTAGAGTGCTGAGTAACAGAAATAAATTATTAGTTTAACAATTGGAAGAAAAACACCACTAGAAATATTGCGATTTCGCGTTGGGCGTTAATGCTCAAATTACATTAATTTCTTCAAGTTAGCACAGGTGGGAGTTATAACGAAGAAAGCGATGTAGAATTTAACCAAAATTTAGTAGAGAGAAATTGAGAGGCTTTGTAGTGCTGATTTGATTTAATGGACTAACGGAGTATTTAGATCTATTTTACGAGACGCGCGACAAAAAAAAATTCTGGGTGGCTCAACCATGCAAAAATATATTGTTAACCGCCGCAGCAGCAAAAAAAACTAGTTGATTCAAACCTTTCACCAAGTGACCTTCGTAATAACCTGGTAAAAATATACTTGAGACAAGGTACCAAACGTAGTGCTCGCAAAACCACTCCGCTCCTGGGCAAAGTGACGGTGCTCCTCAACGATGCTCGAAAATCACATCCGTTAACACCAGGAATTTAATTTGTTAATTTTTTCTTTATCAACGCATTGAAACACATTTAAAATAACTTTGATGGTGGCTTGTTTTTCTTTTACTTGCAGGAACCATTTTGGGAAGAAATGTAGAAATTCGCGATTGCTATTCAATAAATAACCTGGTGCTCGTCGCATTGAAAAGGATGGGATCTCCTGCATTAAACCAATACAAAAACGAATAATTTTTAGAAAAGAGGAGGCGCTAAAAAGCAAAAACGACACTCGTTCCTAAAACCCCCATCTTTTTCCTTCCCTTTCCTTCCTTTGCCTCCCCCTTACTCTCCGGTCGCGGCAGCACCATCAAGGATGGGATATGAAAGCAGTATGGAGGAGCCTTCCACGCCGGAGTTTCGCCCGCGGGCAGGTATCCAGGAGAGAGGAAAGCCGCGAAAGAGAAAGAAAAGAGAGATAACAGCGAGTCACGCAGCAAAGAGCGTCATCCTGTCCATCACGAGAGGGGAAGGGAATCTAGAAAGATTTTTTTTTGAGAAGGGATGGAGCGAGTACAATCCAATGGATAAAGATAGGGTGGCGGAGCAAATTACAATGTTTTTCGAATGGACTCAGGGTAATTTTTTTTTGCTGCCGTCTTAATTATTTAACAGAGTAATTGTGGAGGGTTCCAGAGGCCTTAGGAAGCATTTTTATTAGGAAGCTAATCTCAGAAATATGACGAAATTACTTCGTGTTCGGCACTTTCAAACATATCACGCTGCAATTCCCTGATTGATTCTTCTAAACAAAAAGATATCAATAGGTATCTTACTCACGGAAGAAATTTGTTTTTCATAGATTTAACTATCGGCAAACAACAATTCCTATAAACTTGTGTGGGAACAACAGTTGGAAAACCAGTGGAACTAGCGTATAATGGAAATTCAGTAAAATTTCAAGATCTTACGTGCCGTTTAAATTCGCCGATCGATGTATCAACACACAAAAACCTTCGTTACATGCCACAATTCTCACAATCCATCGTATATTTTTAGATCTTCAGTGCAATGCAAGTAATACTGTATTATCATGGGACTAATTTATGAAGATTTCAGTTTACAGTGTCGATTTTGCAATTCTACCTAGTCCTACTGTGAAAAAAGCGAGCAGACAATACAAATAACGTTTCAAGCAAATTCGTTCTGCGTGAAAAATTTATCGTAACATGGCGTGAAATACAATGTAAAATAGTCATGTGTATGAACCAAGGGGCACGCACAAAGGTTTATAGGTACCCGCGATATGTTGAGAAGTCATAATAAAAATTCAGATTTTAAATTTCGATATAATTTTGTTTAAAATAATGCCTATTGTTAGTGATGTTTCCGTATAACGACCGTCATTTCGTAGGTTGAGGAATATATTCTCCTTGTTTTTCGCCTCTTTTACTATTTGAACATTAACATTAATGCCTTCCGAACATTAAAACTTCTACCAGTAGCCCTCAACCAAGAAGGTTTGGCAATCTATGGTTTAAATCAATTAAATTCTTCAAGAGGGATGAAGTTTCCCAGTTGAGTATGCAGACCTTTGACGGATATAGATAAAACCACACGAAACACGTAAGCACAGAAGTGGTTCCGATAAATTATAATTCACGGTTAACGAATTTAAGCTTTTGCAACGAAGTAGAAAATACCAGTTCTTGTTAATATGCGAGATCCATATCAAAATCTAACCGGTATTCCGAACATGCTTCTAATTAAATAATTTCAATTTAAATAATTTTTCATCGGTCATTTTTCTTCCTTGATATTTAAGCTAATATCTTGCAAAGAACTAGCCCAAGCCCGTAAGTGAGATATAAACGCGTAGCGCTGACACCAAAGTCATTAATGTGAATGAGTTCGAAAAATAATTTGTAGGAGTCGGAGGCTTATTTCGTACGATAATTAATCGGACGAATTGGGTATGCGTTTGTTATACGCGCATTTTAGCTGCACAACTTCATGGTCACAACGAAAACAAAAAAGCTAAGCGATGCTATACCCAAATCTTTAAAAGGGTTAATAAACAACAATGAAAATTGGAAGAAAATTATTAACTATTTCACAAATGAAAAAAATAATGTTAATGCTGAGTAGTAAGTTCTATCTCCTCATCTAACTGGGCATAGCGGGTAAGTCAAAATTCCTGTATGACAATTATGCAAAACTGTTTGCGTACAATTTACGAAATCCTTACATTAAGTATAACCAAATGAAGGACTGTGTTCACACTAACATGTGTAACCTTAACCTTTAAGTATACTTATCGCCTATTCGATAGGACTCAAGGTTTACTTTGGTTACCGTACTCGTGACGAACTTGCCTACAACTAAGCTAACGATGGAAAGAGGCGGGAAATGGAAGACACTGCTTTTGAGAACCGAAGTCTCCCTACCTTTTTGCTGCGGTGAATCCTCCAGAGGTGGATGGCCTTCAGTCGAAGAAAGTTTCTCTTGAGACACGTTCAAACACACAAAACACTGCACAATTTTTCGTTCATATTTCCCTTGCCGGGAAATATGAACGAAAAATTCAAGGATAATAGGGGATAACTAGGATTTCACTGCAGCGTAGCACCTGTAATAGAAATACAAACTTGAATAATCCATGGTACTTAATATTTACTTCATACTACGCAAGTAGAAAGAAAAATTAGAATCATCATTTGAAAATTCTATAATACGATTCAATACAAATTTAATGACTTTTTATAATGAATACTATTATAGGTTTTCAAGATTTAAATAATATACTTATGCATTAGCATCAAATCAAAAAGAGGTAAATTCAAATCGTTAACATTACACATCGTAAAATCAAGAATTAGAAATTACCAATGCTGAAGAGTATTGCCTACGTATATCCATTTGGTTTCTTCCTAACACATACCACTTATCGACATCTCCCACAAACGTACACTATCACATCACAAATGAACTAAACTTGGCGCAAGGCAAATTTCGCCTTTTTATTAAATTTTAGCCGGTTACATTTTTCTTCTGGTACGGCCAAAGGACGATCATTGGGCGAAAGGGCTCGTGGGAGGGGGGGTGAAAATATTTCTACCGTTCGCTCCTGTCTCGACAAATACGGTCAAATTCCTAGTACATAATGAAAGTTAGGTTAGGCATAAGGAAGCGTGTACCCATTAAAACAATGCTAGACAATGGCGCAGGAGAAAAAGGGGCGATACAATGGTGGGTATAGGTAGAAATAGGAATGACGTCATACTTGTTTTCCGAATCGTAAAGAAAAGAGAATGAACGCCTACGCCAGAGCTTATTCTATTTTAATAGTGAGAATCCACTTGGAGCTACCGCAAATGAACACTTTGCAATTTCTTTGAATAGAATAAAAATATATTGAAATGCCGCATTTTTAAAAAGAATTTATTTAAAATCGCGAAAAATACGGGAAGTAATAAACCGTACAACAGTGAACGCGCAAGTGATAAAAATAGACGTGGATACATATGCGAGGTTAAGTTTATACTTATTTTCAGGGCAACAATGGTTATTGACGTTTCTTCCAACCGGATATGCATTTGAGGCAGACCTTGGACAAAGCGAAATATCGTGTGAACACGGGCTACATACTATATCCTTGCGAATGAGATTGTAGCTGACTTTTCAGTTAGATCGTTATGTGCGATGCATTCGACACCTTTGGTTAATGTAGATCCCAGAGAACGATAACGAGGTAAGAATAACACTCAAATAAATTTTCTGATTTAATAATTTCAGTATGGCTTCCGCTACCAAATAGCTTCTATTGTTTTATATTATTTTTTTGTTAATTTTTGATCACTTTAATGAATGAAGGAGCATCACGTACATTATACAGATGTGTCTAATTCATAAATTCTTTGAAATGTAAATTCAATAAACTATATTTTCAAATTTAACACTCAAATAACACGAAATATATTAACCTTTAACTAGTAACATGAAATTTAATCGTAGTGTTAGTGATGCGCGGCCTCCTAGAATAATGTTTATTATTATTATTATTATTATTTATTCCCTAACGATATCTACAGTTTGATTATCCGTGTATAATAATGTCATAAGGAATAGGAAATTATTAAAAGTAAAATTTAATATCCATTGTATATATAATACTAGCAGAAATGAAGTGATTTGACACAATAACTTATTTTGTATCTCTCAGACCGCACCCCAGTCGTTAAAGATTAATACACATTCAATATTTAAATGACGTTTCATAAATAAAACACAACAGTAATTTAGGAAAAGCCGTTCATCGTGTAAACCACAAAAATATCACGAAAGTATTCAATTTAAACGAATTTGGCATTAAGAAGTGACATTCTCAACTGGATCGAATTAAAAACAAGACCTGCGGACAACGACCACTTCTTTTTTTTTTATTAACCTCGCTGCAATTAACGGCAATTCGCCGCGACACTACACCACAAAATTTGCCCTAAATTAACCCCTCGCGCTTCCGGCATCCATTCCAACGGCGCGTCGCCCAAAGCAACAACCGAACCATTCGTCGACAAGATGACCTTTACCCTCGCGATAACGATCGCCATTATATTTCAGTCCCTCGCGGCGATGGAGAAAGAAAGTGAAAGAGAGGGGGAAGGGAGGAAAAAGGAAAAGGCACTCGGAAAAATTGAAAAGAGACACTTTGACGTGAGGATTCCGATGCGTGTGAGAGAAAGAGTGAAAAAGAAAAAAATGGACATTTTTCGAAACGGAGGCACGGACAAGACAATATAAGGAAGTTTACGAGTGTGGAAAAAAAATACTTTTGAGTGATGGAATAATCGAAGCGTTGGATATGTGGACACAAAAGAAAGAAGGTGGGGAGGAAAGAAAGAGAAAGCGTGCAGAAAGCATAGGAGAAAAGGGGTGAAGGTGAGAGTGAAGGTGACGGGAGGAGGAGGAGGAAGGGTAGACGAGAAGGGGGGTTGAGGAAAGGTGGCGAGGGAAGGAAGGGGTGAGGTGAACAGTGGAGGATTCCCGGGTCAAGATAGGAGTAAGAATTCTCGAAGGGCTGTAGATGGAGGGATTCTATCGAAGGAGGAGGAAGGAGTGGAGAGGTGAAAAAAAAGGAACAGGGCGAGAAGACTCGAGATCCGTATCTCAGGCGAAGGGTGACGGCGAAATGGTGGACCTAGAGACCCTTAGAGGAGGGGAAATGGTGAAGAGGCGAGTGGGAAATATGTCAGGAGAGATGGAAAGAGAGAGAGGAGAAAAGGAGAGAAAATGAGAAGGTAGCTCGAAAAGAGAGAGACGATGACTTCCACCAGCAAAGGTCTCCCCGCAATGATCTCAGCCTTGACTTACCAAGGCTAATCGCGGAGATCGTAAAGCATAATGACCCATGATGAGTTTGAAGATCGCAAACCAACGAGTCGTGCTTTCATGTTCGCCGGGCTAAATCTTGAGCTTATCGGATCAGTGATAAGGGAGGGTGTCGGAGAAATGCTGTTGAGAGACCTCGGCAATTAAAAGAACCCGTGCATAAATTATTCGAGAAAACGAGAGGCGAAAGCTCGCCTTTGATTCGCCACAATCTAAGCGAATATCCTATAAAGTAATTATAAAACTATGCGAGATCGGCGTGGCGATTGCTCGCGGTGGATATTAAAATTCGAGGCGGAGGTATTACAGCGTATTAAGCAATTATTTTTAGATATGAATTCAGTTTTGGTGTTTCGCTGAAGGAATACACATCTCGCCGCTTCCTTGCTTCACAATATCGGCTTCCGTCCATTGTTTGGCGCAATAAGAAAAATATCGATAGGAGCTAACGATTTAATACACTCGAGTATTTATTCGCTTGTATTCACTGGAATGTATCTAAAAGAATTATTACGACACTTCGTGCTAGTTCCAATAAGAGATTAGATTTATAAAATTTTCTGCATCTGAAAAATGAACTCTATGGTGTTTCGAGGAACATAATACTTTTAAATACTAAAAAAAACAGTTTTGAGCAACTGAACATTAAAAGTTTCTTTGTATTTACTTTCCTTCCCGACCCGGGCCCAATTTTTCGGTTTATGAGATTTTCCCTCTAATGTTCCTCTGGGAAGTAGGCAAGACGTCTCTCTTGTGATAGGGATATTGAGTGGGCGTGGAGTGGTGTGTGTTGTTGCGTGAGGTACACGTAAAGAGTTGGTGGATTGACAGTCCAGTCACAGTTCAAGGAGTAACGTGGATTTCCTCCGCCCCCTTTGGTGCATCGTATGAGACAGAGAGCGAGGAATAGACGCGCCGCGAAAGTGGCGTGGGAGTGGCCGGCAGTCGATGAAGTCCCCCGAAGGCAGATAAAGTCAAGGATGTAAAGAGAGGGAGAAAGGGGGCAGCGTGTTACAGACTAAGGGGAGGGAAAGATGTAGAGAGAGAGGGGGGGGGCAATAAAGAAAATGCCTAAGCAGTCTCTCTCTCTATCGCTGCATATGAGAATGAATGCATCGCGAGAGACGATCCAAGTCTCGGGAATTTGTAATCTTGATAATATAATATTTTGGAATTTTAATTTGGTAGTTTTTGGGTAAATCGTTAATAGCTTACGAGAAATCGCGAAGGGAACGGAAAAATTTCATCCGAACAAACAAGAGACTTTATTAGACATGGGCTACAATAAAGGGAGCGATTGAAAACGGCATTCAATACATATACTATTATACCTTTAAATTATCATAAAAGAGTCCTCAATATTGATTCTAATCGTTCGTTATATGCAATAATACCACTAACGAAAAACGAGCTGCGCTTGAGCAGGAGCAATAAACATCACGGAAGAGCCTCGGTAACGTAATGAAATGATAATAAAACAAATAAAAAAAAAATTTTAGGGAATACACTTTTATGTGAATTAAAGTGCATTCAAAGGCAAAAAATAATTTTTTTTCTAGATAAATATTGTTATTGAAAAATTTGTATGCTTCATAAAAGTGGATGGTTTATTGTGGGAAATGATGCTGGTATAATAGAAGAAATTAGTTGGTTGATAAAAAAAGCCATCCACTTTTATGAAGCATACAAATTTTTCAATAACAATATTTATCTAGAAAAAAAATTATTTTTTGCTTTTGAGTGCATTTTAATTCACATAAAACAGTATTCCCTAAAAAAAAATTTTTAATTTGTTTTATTTTATACTTTTTAGTCTTTTTATTAAAATTATCTAATACATATATAGCCAAAATTCGATCTGTTTTGAAAATTTTCAATTTAGAAAGACGTGAGTTGGCAACCTTAAATGTTGGTGACAAACAAGATCCAAGTGAAAATCAATAAAAGTGTATAAAATACGCTGTAGCGTATTACCTTAACGTATACACACACTCGCGTAAATCTGGGTGCGCACTGTAATCGGATAATTAATACTAAATATGTAAGGTAGCCAAAGTTTCGAAGAGCCGCACGCGGTTCCGGAGCCACCGCGGCCAACCGGCGCGCCGGTTGGGCATTCCTGCTTTAAGACGTTTGTGTTGTGAAATTATGAGATAAATTTAAGAGTAATTTATGGAAGAGTAGATGAAGAAATGTTTGCATGTGTTAGTTTCTTCAGGAATGGGACACATTAATAAATTAGATTATAAATTAAGTGGCGGAATGTGGTCCTTGAACAACAAAAAGTCGAAATCGTACTTTACTTTGTCTAAAAAAGCCAATGCGAGAAGGGATCGTGGACTTGAAGGACGTTAGTCAACTAATTTATGAAATATTCAAATATGTAAATTCTCGGAGCGTTGCTGAAACTTCGATCTTTTCATCCCTTTCGTCATTTACAACTAAACCAGTCAAAATTACTATTTTGTTATCGAGAATCTGAATGAAAGTATTTCGAAGAATAGGAGGTTATTCCGGTGGCAGAGGTCCTCGTTATTTGGAGCCATTAATAAATCCAGCCTAATTACCGGTGAAGCGGCATAGGGACATAAAGATAACGAATTTAAACGAGACGTCAGCAATCGAATGGAGTAATATAATCTTCCGAGATAGGGTCTGCCTTCATTTCCGTGGACTTCCTTAGATTTTTTCACGCGATATTTCCGTAATTTGCGTCCGGTAGCGTGTCGTCCGCTTATTCCGAAAAATGCACGTGTGGAAAATTATACCGACGGTCTCGATTCATTTAACATTTTTCCCATGGTCTCTACCCCTTAATTCCATGCATGCAATTAATCACTGTCTGCTTAAAAATATTTGCTTTTTAACTCGACACGAAAGAACACCTGCATCGGCTGTATTTTTTTATGACGTTGATAATGAGGCGAGACCTCGACACTTCCGGTTCGGTTTGAGCCTTATCTCGAGAGCTAAGGAGAGAAGGAAAGTTTAAGCGAATTGAGATAAGGATAAGAAGAGGAATGGGAAATATATGCGCAAAAATAAGAAAAGGTGTACCTCTTGAAAAACCTCATGTGAAATAAATCTACCTATTTCAACCAATATAAGAGCGAACACTAATAATATATTGTTATCCTTTCCACCGAGAACCGTATAAGTAATCTTAACGCTTGTCATATGAGAATTTTCATGAAACATTTTTACTGATACGGAAACAAACGAAGGGTCGTCCTAATTTTCGGTCACTATTCCATTTAATCAAGAAACACCCTCAGGTCATAGAAATTAGCATCAGAAAGGTTTAACTTTAGGTTGAGGAAAGGGGGGAGAGATAGGGGTAGAAGGCCGTTGGAGGACTCTCACCGTGTATTCGGAGGCACCCACACACGTTCTCAAACATGAACAGACACCTGCGTTTCGAAGCGGAAGCAGTACTTGTCGGATACCTGCAGGAAGGTTCCGAGTCTTCCGGTATTTTGGGCGCTTTCCTGAGGGCCGTTTAACGCTCCCCGCCTTCTACGTCTTGAGGAAGAATGAGAAATCACCTATACAGGAAGTCAGCTACTGGTCGTCTTTTCGTTCGGTCATTCGAAATTGAAATGAACGTAGTCGATTCCCAAAACTAAATCTATTACAGGCAGTTTAATCGATAAACGAAACCGAATGTTATGCTGAATGTACTCCGCGTCTAAAGCTTAACAGCGCTTCATTTTCGTTTCTCGGGAAATTCACTTTCTTCCCCAACTCCTACAAGTGGAGTCACTTTTGAATGTAAGATTTACTGTACATTATATAAAAAAAACAAGAACACGGGTGATAATAGCGGTTCTTTAAATTTGACCGCGTACGGAAACTTTCTTGTAAATTCTAACTATAAAAAGCGGAGTTGGATTTTTTAAACCCAAGAAATGGTGACAATTATCAATTTTTAGACATTAAACTTAACCTCTGAATTTAATGACCCATTTTAATGCTAAGTAAAATAAATTCTTTCGGGTATCTTGTTAGAGTTTTTTTACGAAGATATTTGATTAAAATATCAGTAGATATTTAAGTGATACTTAGGGGAATAACGAATGAAATAACTTAATTACTGCATATCTCGAGGGGCAGAAGTATATGTGCCAAGGCATCCATTATAAAAAGGAGCTTGTCATGGACCATTATGAAAGCGCGCTTATTTTCGGTAGAAGGTCCGGCAGGAGGCGATAATTACAAGCGGTGCCTTTATGGCGAAGCGTTCGCCGCTGCCAAGAATCTGACCCTGTGCTACCGGATATAATTATTTCTATATTGCCGATGGAGATAGACGGAGCGCCATAGGGTTGAGAGAAAATGAGAGAAAGAAGAGAATGGAAGGGGAAAAAGGAAAGCAGCGAAGGAATTTTTCACCAAAATGTGAGGAGGTTGATGCCCATTCCATATCCAACCGACAAAAAAAGCTAAGGTCTAATCAAACTTAAGAATCATTTTTTTCGGAACAAGTCAAATAATGAAAAATCTCTGTCAGAATATTAACCCTTTATGCTCGGATATTTTATGAAACAGCATAAGCTTATGCGCGTATAGCCTTGATGGTGGACAAGAGCGGATACGGGGGAGGGAGCAAAGGGGGTATTACTCCCCCCCCCCCAAATTTATGAACACTAGAAAAAATTAATCCCTAAACCACGTCTTACGTGCTGAGCACGTCAGGTGAGGACTATACCGATTTACTACATTCGTTTTGCTGTACAAAATGTTATATATTTCCTTTTTCTTTATTAAAATATACGTGAATTACGATATTTTAAAATAGGTAGCTTATTTTTTCATTCCTGATTATGGATGAAGCTTGGATCCACCCTTGATGGTGGATACGGCTCGCTTACGCTGTATTGCCGTCTTGAGGTAAATAACGTAAACATTCTTCGAAGTACGATCAGGTTATATCCCCACGTGACGAGACAGAAACTGATAAATTTGAGCGCGTTATCGATAGGAAATGACCCTAGCTTTACATTGCATCGTGAGAGTTATATTACTCTCGAGATAAAAAAGGTTTACCATTTTGTATTCCATGATAATATGCCTAAAAATACACTTTGTTTTACGTTTATGAGCTGGTGTCACTAGTGCATTCGACCTCAAAATTGCAATAAATGCCATACAGCGCATGTTAGATAGAAACTAGGCCAGTCGAATGCACTTGGTTTTTCCTTTCCCCATTGTGCCTTGGTGAGACATTATCTATAATGGACACGATAGTTAATCAGGTAAAGTACATTAAAACACACCTACTCCGAATGACGCACCGAGATATGATCTCCCTTCTAAGGGCAAGCGAGCATTTGTTTTATCCCTCAGAGCGGCCAAGTTTGGTACGTTATTGAGAATTTCACCGGGACGTATCCAGGCAAGGTGAGTATAATGGTCGTGAAATCCTTTTTTTTAAAAAAACGGCAATTGTGAGCGGAGAATGTGACGGGAGGCTAAAGAGTAGCTTTTTACGCGGTCGGATGTGGAAGAGTGGAACGAGGAATGGGATGTGCGACCAGGGGAGGGGGAGGCGGGGGGGCGAACGTGGAGGCGGGGTGCGCGGGTTTTACGGGAGGGTTGGTGTTGTGTTCCCGTGGGTCAAGCGCGTGCCTCTCCCACTCCGCCGTCTCGACCGAACTGACACTCCTGACTGACTACTCTCTTTCTCCCTCTCTCTCTCCCTTTCCCAAATGGAGGCACATAACCTTTTCGGTGAGGTGACAGCTCCTGCGGTCCCTAACTCACCGCAGCCAACTCCCGATAGCCGTTTGACTTCCCGGCTGACAAATGAGTGAGCCTGAGGAATAATGAGGTGGAAGACAGAGACGAGGAGAGAGTGAGAGAGGATTAGGAAAGGTACTGAGAGAAGGGGGAGAACAATGTCAGCTGCTGTCTTTTCTCCCATTTGGATATACTGAAACACGAAATGTATCAGATCCATAACTCCCGTTTAAAAAAAAAGCAAATTCATTCACTCTCGAGTCAAAGTGAGGAATTGTTTTTAACCTGGCTGTTTGTACCGTGATCCGAGGATGAACCATATTTTAATATCTTGGTCATGTCGATCATTTTTAGAGGTGATACGAAAATTCGTTATGCAGTGCGGGGATACTCATTATTGCATCAAAAATAGTTGTACGTAATACTTGGTCATTTTTTTAGGTATACGATAATATTCAGGAGTAGCAATATTTGTATCATTTAATTTTATAACTTATCCTTCTTAGTTTCTTGGGCGTGTTTGCGCAATAATTCTATTGTTTAAATGACCAGTTAAATGTAGAGTAACATTTAATAACGTTTAAATTCATATATTTAAACATATGACTGAAATTATAATTCTTAAACCCATTACCCGCCAACGTCCTTTTTTTTGGGAAGCCACTTTAGGAATTTTTTATATTTTTTTAGTTGGAATATAATCGTAGATTTTTATATTCCATAGCTTAACACCTTCCTCTGAATGTGAATGATCGATAAAAAAAGAAAATTTGATTGTTTTACTTGTAATAGGAGTACTTCAAAGAGCGAGAAAAATCATTGCTGTGTCTTAAAATATTAAAAAAAATACTATGGTTTATTTGAAATAAGTACATTCATTATAATTATTAAGATTTGTTAGTGTTGACTGCATAAATAATTTAAATATTTTAGTTGTGTCTTTGATCCATATTTATATTCGTAATTGATAATTATTTCTTGTGTCCCAATTTTGGGACATTAGCCAAATGTAGAAGCACTAAATTCAAACGGAGGTTGCGTACTTGAAATTAGTTCCACTTGCCATAATATCTTTTATCACGTTTAAGTATACCAGTGGCGTAAGTGCAATCCCTTGTACCATAAGACAAATGAACATGGAGAAAACAGTTTTCAATATGTTTCTGAGTGTTTGAGGGGTAAAAGTGTTCCTCAGATTTTTGAAGAATTTTTTTCTGAGAAAGTTCAAGATTTGATTGTAACTCAGCGCAGGCTTTATGCTAGTCAGAAAAACAATACTGGTTTTGAACTGAGCAGGGAATAAATTAAAAATTTTGATCGGTATATTGCTTCTTAGCCAGATGTAGGCGTTTCATTGGTGTATAACTCAATGTCAAGAAACCGCTTCAAAGAAATTAAGAAATTCTTTCACCTCAATGATAACACAAAAGTTGATATGAATGACAAAATGTACAAATTGAAACTTTACTTTGAAACATTAAAAAAACAATTCCTAAAATTCGGGGTTTCTCATTATGAGCTGACTCTGGATGAAATGATGGTTCGCTATTATGGAATATTAGAGGCACCTACGTACATGGGCAAGCACGATCACGAGAATAAAATACGTGAGATCGACTGTAGGACCGAGCGATATCAGAGCTCGTTTTTCCCTAGGACCATACGGGATCATAACAGGAGAGTGATTCCCACGAGGGACGTTATTAGGTAGGTTTTGGTGTGCTGCACCCCCTGCCACCCACCAGTCTGGTGATTTGCAGGGTATCATGTAGATATAGAAGGCATCCCTCAAAAATGTTTATGAGAGGGAAGCCAATAAAATTTGGCTATAAAATCTGGTGTCTTGCAAGTTCATGTGGATTTCTTTACATGCAGGTGTCACTCTACAGAACAAGAATACGATCAAAGAAATGGTGGTGGCCACTGTTTACACAACTGCTAGATGCGTCAGTAGTGAATACATGGAGAGCATATCAAATAACAAGCCCAGAGGGAAATTTGTCACTATTGGACGTCAGACAAAAAATAGTACTTTACTATTTTTCAAAGAAAACTAGTTCCGCTCCAAGACGCTGGGGACCTCAGTCAAGCAAAGTGAAGGGTGAGCACAGACATAAGATTTGATTGTGCCCATAACGACTCAAAGAAGATGTGCATATTGTAAGAAGAAGACAACCAAAATTTGTATTAGATGTGACGTGGCTGTTCATGACAAATGTTTTCTTGTATTTCATACCCCTTAAATTACAATCTGCAGCATTTTTTAATCATGCATAAATAAAAAACAAGCGTCGTTTCAAAAGAAATTATTATTTTTTCATAATGTCAATTATTCCTAAATTTGCTATCACAATATGCCAATGTCCCAAAAAAGGGACACCCTATAAAATTTAAACAAATATAACAAATCGTTTTCTGTGAGCTATTTTGCCTTAATATGTTCCTGTTTATTACAAATATAAAGCTAATTGTGCAGAAATTACCCACAAAATGTTTTGGCAGGTAATGGGTTCAGTGGGAAAATTGACTAGGTAACATTTAATAATCAGATCTAACTTCTTTGATAACACATAATATTATCGAGTATGCATATATTTTTGCGTCTGATCCTTACTTTTCCGTGAGATATTGAAAAGCTATTACCTATTTTAAACTCGCATCGTATCAAACAAAACAGAATTTTCTAAATTTTACGCACCGTCACGTGAAAATTGGATATTTTTTTTTACAATTCCTCAATTTCTATACCTTCGTACCCTTGGCAACCTTCATGGGTGCTAACGTGACAGTAGAAAAGGATCAAGACTTGGAGGACACTTAAAAGTAATGCATCGATTTTTGTCGATCTTCTTCGCGTCAATATCTCGGCAGAAAATCGCAAATTCTTTCGCCGAAAACAATTTCCAGCAAGGTCGTCGTCGAGGCAACGAGGCAAGACAAACGGAGCGTAGAAAAAACACTTGAGAGTTGTCTAGCGCGGGATTGAGAAGGGTTTTGAGAGGGTTGCGACGTTACCTTGGCGCGGGTGAAAATGGTGCATCGGCAGAGCGATCAGAGATAGATAACGCCAACTAGAATACTCATACGCCACATTCCGAGGGACAGACTCTCTGCACTCACCCGTATCTTTCTTTCTCTCCTTCCCTATTCTTCTCACCTCTGGCGCCACTCTATGCCATTAAAAGTGCTTAAGATATTCCCCGTCTTCATGTCGATCTACGTCACTCTTTCTAGAAAAGAGACTATGGCCGCCAAATAAGAGCTTTTTCTAGAATCTGGAAACTGGATGGAAAGAGATGACGGCAGAGAGAATTTTAAAGCTTTGAAACGGAAGCAGAGAAAAATCTATCGAGTGGATATTAAAATGAAAACATGCTATCTGGGTATAACTATTCAATTAAATTTGATTAATGAAAACTTCCCAGGTTACGTGCAAGATAGCCACTGACCAAATGTTATATTTTATACAGCTACAATTTATACATCACATACCATTTCGAAAAGTGTAATTGATTTGCTGAAAATGTCATGCACATTGACAGTCTACCGAATTTATTTTTTTTAGTTACCTAAATTATCACTTTTGTATCCAGACGCTGAATTTGTAAAACCCTGAAGAACAATCGTTTAATTAAAAATTGTCCTGATAAAAATGGCTTTTCTGCATTATATTTTAAAGTGATTTCAAAAGATTTAAAAACATTAACAAGCTACACAACAATTGATAAATAAATTTAATTAACTTTCGTGCACTAAGTACTCTGGATGATTGTTTATAAAGTTTGATGTGATATATTATCTCCGTATTAAAATTTCAAAAATATTTTTAAAATATGTTTTGAAAAAAGTAGTTTAGTTGGATTTTTACAATTTGTTGAAAATGACTAACACAAGTTGGAGTTTGAACTTTAATATAAACAATGGAGCATTACAGGGAAAATCATTTTTTTGAATTAGACGTTGGTTCGGCAGTAGGTACTGGATTTAAGTACCTATATTTCAGAGTTTATATACAATTTTAAAATCATTCAACCCATCGTTAAAAATAATTTAAGATGAAATAATTTGTATTAAATAGCAGAATTTGTAAAACATCGTCTCTAAATCTACTATATAAATCTATCAATTATATTTTTGCGCAATTATAAGAGCTGATGGCTTCCCCAAGAATCGTAAAACTATTTCTTATTCAACAAATTGTTTACGTTTCAGTTTTCTTCCTCACATATAAGTAATTCACCCCCATAGAAGTTGAATTGTTGCTGGCAGTAAAATATAACTATATCTGTGCTATATAATTTTCTTTGGCTATAACATCTTTTTTGTTTAACAGAATTTTGCGTATTTTGTGAACTATACTTACACTTATAAGGTGATGATATTTTGGGTGGATGCCCGAATTACTCTTCATCCAAAATGGTTTCTTTGAACGTTATTATATTTTTTATTATGTGGTTGAGAATAAGTTAAATATACCCTTACGCAATATTTTTACAAATTTCACTGGGAAATTTTCTGCATTTACGTAAGAACTTAAACCTAGGCAAAAGCGGTCAATAATCTAACGTTAATTTTCATTCATTAATTTCATTTTACATTTAAAATGATAGTTTTAAGTGGGTTATACGCAGAATTCCAGTTTGGCCATAATGTGTAACATCGCTATTTAGGTTTTCTTAAAAAATCATTCAATCGGGAAGAATAGAATAATACGTTTCCAAGTAGCAATTTCTCTCTGTTAACAAAGGTTCATTTGAGAAAATTTTGTGGTTTCGAAATCTATAAATTAGAGAACAAATTAAATAATAAACTAATACTGAAAATATAAGTTACGGAAGTATCATAGGAATTGAAATGATGTATTTACGTATAATTTGTATTTATTCATGCATATATAATAAAAATACTCCATCCAGCCCATGTACCAATACAGGGTGTTTAAAGAATATAACCAGATACTGCAAGAAACTGATGGAGATAAATCGGGCAAACAAATAAAGATTTCTGGCGAAACTTAACGTAATGAATGGTGTGATCAACATTACCGAGTCATGGGATTAAGTTATTAGTATGAACCGTATATGGTAGAAGATATGGCCCGAATTCGTTCAAGGTTTTATTAAAATTGAAATAATTCTAGAAATTCAAGAAAACATTGCTGCTATTGTAGAAGGCATTAAGTTTTGATGAACGGGTAGAAACTGATATAGTCTAGTTGTTCCAGTCCTATTGAGAGGACCTAAAAAACGAGGAACTGACGCAGATTGAACAAGAATGGTGGCAGCAGAGAAGATTGTGGAAGTGACACCACCCACTCCACGTCAGTTTAATACAAAAGAGTTGTCTGATACAGCTTCACTTTTTGATGCAGCTTTAGAAATATTAACACGAAACGATCCTAATCGTGAAATCAGAATAAAATTGTAAAGATGAGTCAACGAAACTATTAAAGGTTGCTATGCGAAGAACAGAATAGAAGATCAAGGCAGCAATTGGATAATTATTTTGTAAAGCTAATAACGACCAGAGTTCCTCCGTTCAAAGCATATTTCAGAGTTGAAGATGTTAGCTGACAAATACCGTTGCCATTTTAGTTTTTTTTATTTCTTATTTTTTATAACGTATTCTACTGTGTGATTTTTATATACTTACTTATTACATAGCAACTGTTTTCTTTTCTGCAAGTATTACATTGATTTTAATTTCAATTCATTAAACCAGAACATTGGATATAAATCAAGCTTTACCGATAAACGCTAAATTTTCCTTGTTTATTGAATCGATATTAATTTATTTCCTTATAAATTTTTGCGTAGATAAAATAATTGACACGTTGTTGTTAGATATGAGTAAAAAAGGTGAAGATATTGTAAACAGAACCGCTTCCCTTCGAATATTTTGATAGACCATTATCACCATATTACAATAAATTTATTAGAATTTTCTTGACAGAAACTGTCATAATTTCTTAAGATTCTCATTTAAACTTTACACTGCCCACTTTTGTGCCTTTAAATTCAACCTACTAAACTAAAAATAAGCTACAAAAAGGCACACGCACTGTAAATCCTCGTAAAATTGTCATTTTATTATCTCTAGGCTCGTCCCTTTTCTCCTATACTTACATCAGATCCTCCCTCCTACTCAAAAATATCACCATTCTAATCGACGTTTTAAAAGTCGCTTTTTCTCTTCTTTAAGCAGGGTATCTTCCCTCTCTTCTACTCTCCTCTCTCAACCCCCCTGTCCGACACTCCCTGCGAGTGTTCCTACTCCTCATCGTTTAGCCAATCCATCCCCTCCTCCTTCCCACCATTTCTTCCTTCGCCCTCTGCCTTCCTTCCTCCCTGTCATCCGTTAAGTGGATCCCGGAGGAAGAGGCAAGGAGAGGAGTCGCCGATTGTTGAGGGAAGTTAACAAAGTGAAGCCGCGACACTCTTCCGATGTAGTTGCGTGCCACCCTTCGGCCGGATCCCCTAAACTCCTCGAGAGAGAGAGAGAAGGGGGCAGCCGCACCATCCCCCTCCCCACCCCTTTAAAGGAGGGCGTCCTCCCAGCACCCCCGGCCACGCCGCGCACCTCCATTAAAAACTCTCCCTCTACGTCCCCTTCCCTCTGTGTTCCTCCTCCTCCCCCTTCTCCGCCTAATGGACCGGCATCTATAGTAAGGGGTTGATGCGTACCCAGCTGCCAACCCCTGTCTGTCTTCGCTCTATCCGTCTCTCTCTTATACTCGCACCCACAGCCCCTTAACTTTGGAAAGTAGAAAAAATCATCCCCTCGAGAGAAAGAAGAGCCGAGATGCGGATGTCTTTGCATTCAGACACAGCAACGATCAGAAAAAAATTGTCTGAAATTCATTTTGACATGTTTTTCTTCGATATACTATATTAATAGGACCAGGAAGGGAAGATACAATATAAGTAATAGTATTAATAAGAAAGGAGTCGAACTGAACATGGTATTTTCTAAGGAAATACTGATTGACCGTACGAAGACTTAGAAGCAAAATTGGATGTGAGAAAAGATTTTAATTGATAGCCGTTTCGAAAAGAGTTTACCAAAAATGGATTTAAGTCGCGGATGAGAGAACGATGGGGCGAGTTTAACCTATAATCAGATTACTAATTATGATGATAAGATATTCCTGAGAGTACAAACAACAGTTCTCATTTGTACAGTTTCGTACAAATGAATTTTCTGGCAGGCTGTACAGCTTATCATGAATTGAATCAAGTTTTATATTTTGATTACGCTTACTATTCATAGCGCTCCGAATTGTCTGTCGAAGAAAACAGAAATAGTTCCATAATAAGAAACTAAGGAAGCATTTGTATGATTTAGAACAGGACTTCCCGACGCGGTGCCCGCGAGTGCCATGGGTGATTTTTTTATTCGTGTCAGACAATATGCTGAGGAGAGCACGTATATATGTATTCAGCAAGGTGTGCTCATTTTCAACATTTGATGTGAGGTTTTTTTTAATAACATCAAACTATATTCATAGAAATTTTGGCAATGCGTTCCTGTTTATATTATAAGATATAGCGATTTTTCAGAGTCCTCGAATAAAAGAATCACTGTATAATCTCATTACTTTGTACTTTTCATGTTTAATAAAAATGGTTCTTTTAGAATAAAATTTAATTACTGCTACGAGCTTTAAGTGTTGAGTGAAAGGGGGGGAGGGAGGGGGGGGGGAGGACACTGGTGCCCGCCGCCTTCGCTATTAAACCGAAGGCGCCCTTGCCAACGTAAAGGTTGGGAACCCCTGATTTAGCACATCCTATTGCAACACATTTTATTACATTACTAAAATAGCGGCAATATTCTCTCCGGATACAGTAGGTATAACTTCAAATGTAGTGAAACAGGAGATTCAACCTACTTCATAAACCGATGTACGCAATTTTGCGGATATAACTAGACGAACAAGCTTTCTTAATATGATTTCAATTCTCGAAATTCGAATTTGAATTGTTTCCTTCCGACAGTTCCTCTATTCTGGTAATGGCTCTTTTGTGCAGTGACGTGTATCGTAGATTGATGCAATTATTGTGTGTCGTTTAGATCAGTTTATTCTGTATCGTGTTCCAGTGAATGGATAAATGCATCAATTAACTAAGTAGCATGGAAATTAGTGATGTGGTCGAGAAAAACAGGCAGTTTAACCGTTAACAAACATGATGTGCAGGCTCTGTCAGAGAACATAAAAAATATATCTGATATGTGCATCAGCGATGGCGGTAGCAACTTTCTACATTTTATATTTAACTTTTTTGTAAACGTTCATTCGGAGCATCAAATCCTGTAACAAAAAATCATGTTTCTCTCTGTGTGGGCTTCTCCCCGTGACTCAAGAAGAGTTGCAATTAAAAAAATAAATTATTTCTCCTTAATATGATCAAGTTCCGAGCTCGTAGTTCGATTTTAACCATTTGAACTATGTAAATGAACAATATTTTACACTCATTCGCATATTAATCAAACAGAGAAAGTAACTTCTGAATTCGAACTCATACCCATACATCGGACAATGAACTGTTTAAAACCAGGAAGAGAAAGCGCCGAATACCTGGTAAAAGGCTGATCGAATCGAACTGACAGATTTTAATTTATTCGCTTTAATTCATAAAATCTAACATAATAACATAATGTCATTGGTTTTCATTATAATAGGGAGGATGAAGGGTGTGTGTGCGTGTGAGTGTATTTACGGCCAATGTTCGAAATCTGGCCAGTATACATAATGGCAGTTTATTATCAACATTGTCTATGCCCGCAATAATTAGAAAAGTGAAGAATTTCGATTGGGGTTGAGTTGGGATGGACAACACAAAGTTATCACACCGAATTATGCATGTAGTGTATGATTCGTAACGCGCATGCGCCAGTTCGCTGCACGGACAAACACACAGGTAATATGTTGAGAAATTAACCTTGGGCAAATGTTCCTGGACACTACCGATAATATCCATCCAATGTCCGAAATGGTTTATCTCTGACAGATATTTTTGAAATTGGTGGGTATTGATAATGGTTCGCTATATGAATACAGGAAATTTCGGGTTTTGACTTTAACACACACTAACATACGAAACGTATGCCTACATGCAAGTCCTTCCATACTGTGATATTTCCCTAGTCATTTGAGCAGGTGGAATCAAGGTAGGCGTACAAGGGTGGGTCCTCTGAAGCAGATGTACGAGTCTTGAGGGCGTCTAACATCACGTCGTGTCGCATGTCCATCTTAAAGGGAGGAAGGGGATGCACCGAGTGGGGAGAGAGAGATAAAAATGGAGGTGAGGTGCGGAGGGAAAAGTTTTAAATGAGAGAGACAAAGAGATAGAGGGGGGAAGAAGAGAGGCAACGCCCAGAAACCACACAGCCGTCCCTCGCACGCACGCACGCGCGCGCCCTTCTATGGCACGTCCACGCCACCCACCTCGCCCTCCTCCTCGCCCCTCCCTCTTTCGTACACACTCGATCCATGCGAAGTCTCGCGATTAGCACTCTTTTTTTTAAGGGAAGGGGTGCGTACGGCGTGCGGTTTGGGAGATGGGGTGAGGGAGTGCGAGGGGGTTGGAAGGCGCGCCCTGTTTGCAAGAGGGGCGAGGTGTGGATGGGTGTGGTGAAAGGGATGAGGTTGTGTGTGGCCCAAAGAGGTGAAAGAGAGAGAGAGAGGCAGGCTGCTGAAAACGTATAAACAAGGAAAATGAGGGAGCCGAAGCGAAACTCTTAAAATAAAAAAGAAAAATCTCGGCAGCTTACTCCAAACCGTTCATTTCTCGTCCTCCCTTGGTTTATAGCTCTGTGCATTTACCAATATCCGTGAAAGAAGTGCTTGTATTGGTTGCGCTGCCTGCAATAGAATGAAAGTAGTCGTTCGCTGTATATGCTTGGCTATCAACGCTAATGCGCTTTTAGTTTTAACAAATAAATCACGCAGACTGTTCAGCATCGTAAAATCTTGAGAATAAATCTCTTTTGAGAGCAACAGTTTAAGTAAAAGTGAGAAAATTTTAGGATTAAGCAACAGTGGCTTAACCTATTCCCTTTCGTTATACATTTCGAGACAATATTCCCAGGTTACAATTTAATGGGATTTTCAAGGAACAATGAATATTAATCTGTTTACTGTTTTTCGAATATCTTTTCTTTAATTAGGATTCAATTTACCCCATTTTCCGGAGTAAAAGATGGAATTTTTGCCAAGAAAAATATCGTTTAAAATAGCATTGCGGCTTATGTTCAGAAGGTGTTTCGGTCGTAAAGCTCGCGTGCGAATTGGTCAGGTCTAAAAAGTGGAATCGGTACGAGAAACTGGCCTTTGCACTTAGTAAGCTGCACAATGCAAATGCTTCGACTGGCTTTTGCGCCATGAACAACGATAAGTGATAGTACATGCATCAACATATTTTTCAGAATATTCCTATTCAAAATGTTGGTGAATCTCTTGGTCTGAAGGGTACTACAGACCGAAGGAGGTGGGTAGAAAATAAAAATAAAGAAGCAAGCATTTTTATGGCTTTGAGCGAGAGACTACCGTGTAATTGCATATGAAAAGTACGTATATTAATACATATTACCATTTAATGAAAAATTTACAATATTATAATCAAACTGTACAATTAAAAGAAACATAGATGCGACATTTCGATCGAAAATTACGAATATTATTGGTTGAGTGTTTACAATATGTCAGCACTATACTCCTCCAAAACACCGTACCAACATCTGTAACTCGAATTCTCACCTTGCTCATCCTAAGCAATTTCTATCCCAATAAATAACTGACCTTTGTTAAAGCTATAACGTGTGTGTGTTTTCCTCAGTTATATACCCTTAAATATCGATTATCAACTTCCTTTCCATACATTCTTGTCGCATCTTCATCCTTTCTCATTTTCTTGACATTCCTCGCTTCATTAACCTTTCTTCTCTCTTATTTCATTCACCTTACTTTTTCTATCGTTTCATCTATTGTTTCTGCCACGTTCGTTCCCTCCTCATCCCCCCTCCCAAATCCTCTCCCGAGCTTCTGTTCAATCCCCAACATAAGGCCTCCTCCCCGCTCCCCCTCTACAGTCACCTTTCCTCCCTCTCTTCCTTTTTCCCCTCTTTTCCGGGTCTTCGCGTGTGGCCCTCTGACCACGCCCGTTCTTAGCGGGGGCGCTCGAATGAGATTCTCCTCGAGCCGAAGAGACAAAAGATGTCAGCACCTGCGCCATTGGATTCTCCTCCTCTCCTCCCTTCCACCGCTCTTCCCTTCCTTTTCTCTATATATTTTCCTTTTTTTGTTTTATGTTCATTCTTCCTCCCATGGCGATTGCGACGTTCGGTGTCTCTCTCTCTGCTGGAGATGTTATTTCTGGACGCTTACAATGGCGCTCGGGTGGGGAAACGCGCTTCATCTCCATGGCGTCTCCCTGACAAATCCATTGTCCACGTCACTCGGTTCACTAAATGCAATCCTACTTCAATAAGGGATACCGTGCTACTAATAAGCTAGCTTAGCCGGAGCGCCTTCAATTCTATACGTGCTCTTATTTATTTACTCATTAATTAATGCCTATCTTTTCTATTCTCAAATATTAATGCGTTAGTTTCGTTTATATGATCTAGGGATGGTCCATCTTAGACATTGCCTAACAGAGATCTGGAAAGGCTTCGACAAAAATCCCGATACCAAGTAAAGATAAAGGGTTGCTAATTATGTTTATGTTTTGAGCGCAGCTTTTTTGTTGAAATTGACGGTTTCACAAAAAAATGAATGTGGTGCGATCGTGTAACTGAAAGCAGATCTGTACAGATAGAATAATATTAGCTTTTAAGGAGTATAACTCATTCTTTATTATTAATAACTCATCGAAACTAATAAAAGTTTGAAGAAATAAATCGCATCATAAGTCGAATATCAATTTCCCATAGACTTACATGTTATAAATTAAGATACGTTCCAGGACCTTGGAAAAAATATGTACCAAGCCTAATTTAGGCTAAACATTGGGGATAAGTTCGAGTGTTGGGAAACATGTTGAAAAAGACAATGCCGCATAGAAATTTATGGATCTCCACATAAAATTCGGCCTAGATTGCTGTATTTACAAGCTTAATGAAATTACTGTGCAAGGAAACTTCAGTCGTAGTAAAACTATTTAAAAGCAAAATTATTACAAAGTGTGTTTTCTTTTTCGAATTAGATCAATCTCGCAAATTGGAGCCTACACTAATTATTTTCATTAATAATGCCAGTATAGCAACCAAGGCCAAACTTGGCTGAAGCTGACAATCAATTTCCGTGTGGCGTTGTTGAACGCATTTTCCATCTGTAGATACCTGAAACACGGACTTAGCCTCAAATAATAGAACACCAAGTCGAGAACAACAATACCAGCTAATCTTCACTCAATCCAAGTGACCGAAGTCGTGTGTGACCCAAACTTCACAACTGACACGTTAAAACACTATCTACTGTTGTTGTACACCGAACTGACCAACAACTTCCATTGGGCCAAGTGAACCATTACAATGTTCGGTCCTTGAACTTTACAAAGTATTGGGTTGGAAGTTAATGTAATACGAGTTTTAGAAAAACATTTATGCATTTTTACATCGAGATAGGATAAAGGTATCTCAGTTAATTTCAGTTGAATGGAACATTCCTAACGATAAACGCCTCAAGAGATGAACTAGAAAGAAGTATAACTACGAACACACTCTGACAACTTTCGAAAAGAATATTCGTGTAAATAACGGCATTGTGATACCTATAAGGTTAAACAGGGGAAATCTGAACATGTTTAATGTATTTTCTCGCGAGAAAATCCCATGAAAGAACAAAGAGAACTTTAATACCGCCTAAAAACAACGCAGATGAGCATAAATAGCTGCATACTAGGGATTATCCGAAATAACCATAACATAACAACTACTTATATCAAATAGCAATCTAAAATTTAATCTAAACAATTTCGACTGTGAAATGGCGGTGACTATAACAAATTGGAAAAGTAAATTATCAGAATTGGACCTACTTAACGGTAAATTAGGTGCCAGCCATAACTAAAACCAGGAAGGAAATACATATTTTTGGTAAGTAAGTAACGAATTTACATAAGACAAACTATTACTTACAATGACTAAACAATGGAAAATATAATATTGAAAATATCGTAGAAAAATTCCAAACATGCAGTCATTAGGAGATTAGAATATAAATGACTAATTTCTAGGAATGATTAAGAAATATAGATGAAAACTGCTGTATTTCGCACTGTCTTTATTGCAGAGCACGTACTCTAACTAGCAAATAGGTATATCGTAAAATATCTTTAAAATTCTGATTGTAATATAAGAAGTAATATTTATCTCAGATTCTAAGCAGAACCAAAATGGTTCTGATTGAAAGAGCTTCATTATTTTAAATCTCCATTTTATCTAATTCGCTTCTAAAACTTTCCAGTAGGTATATATAGGCGGTGCTTTTTTGTGACGGTGCGCGCCGATACGGCGTACCGGCACCTTTTTTCAGAGCGATGTTGACACGGACCCGTCTAATTTCGGTACATTTTCATTTTTTAATTCTTTAAAACCTAAAGTAATAAACGGGTTCTATAAATGTTAAACATTTGGATTTTAATTATCAACTTTGTTATTAAAATTTCATCAAAAATTCAATAGAGAAGGGGGAAGAGGGTGCAGGAAAAGGTGAAGGTGGGTGGGAATACCGGCACCTCTTTTTCTACAAAAACAGCACTGTATACGAGGTATGCAATATTTTAACACAATACGTTTTATGATTTAAACATATATTTTATTATTTAGTTTTAAATGCATAACTGACTGAGGTCTGAATGAATTTTAACTATAGTTTGGGAATCCTTAAAATTTTATTTTGTAAAATTTTCAGAAATTCGTAGACCTATCATCACCCGAAAGACAAAAGAAGACGATGATTTGTTTATTCATGAACGCATATGCTTATCTGCCTATACTCACAAGAATTTTATTGTTTCTCTCATCGCTAGCGTTGGCCTTCAAAAGTTGTTTTTCTTATGGATGAAAGCGACGGTTATCAGAGGGATGGAAAAATGGAAATGATCGTTCTTTTTCTGGGAGAGGAAGCGAAAAATATTCATAAACGGAGGAGGAGAGGGAAATTTAGGAAGGAGTTGAGCTATATGGTAGAGGAGCGGGATCTTAGGAAAGAATGTTAGTAATATAGAAGGCGAGCCGGAGGGAGGGGGTTAGTGCCTTTTCCTTATTTTTTTCCCTAAAGGGAGGCGTACGGGGGGAAGGGGAGTATTGAAGTGAAAGGGGGCGTTGGGGGACTCAACCACGGCCCTTCGCGGTCTTTCCCCTTGCATCGAAGTGGTCGTAACGAAGTGAGAGAGAGAGAGGGGGAGGTGCTCATAAAAACCCTCTCTCCTTCCTTCCTCCCTCACTCCTTCACCTCCCTCTTTCCATTCCTGACGCAACTTATGACTACATATCGTGCCTCAACCTGATCTCTCCTTCTCTCTCTTTCTCTCCTCTCTCTCCTCCTTCCACCCTTTTGAAACAACTAACAACACTCGCAAGAAATGACTCCGATAAGAGAAAACGTGTAGTCTTAGAGGTCCCGATAGATGGCCTCTCTCTCTCTGCCTCGGAACAACTATTCGAGTGAGCACACGAGGTGGGAGGTGTGGGGAGGAGTGGGTGTCCTGAGGGAGAGGGAAGGGGGGGGGGGGTCGATGGAATGAGGGAAATAAAGATGAGACGGCGGAATGCTTAGCAACGCGCTAGGTCCATTTCCTTACCAGTTCGAGCCAAATATGGCAATATGTTATCCTCTCGTACTATCTACGCGGAGAAATAATCTGGCTCAATGAATCTGAGGAATGGCTTAAATTTTTTAGATTTATGTTTTGTACGCCTCACTATGCTTGTAAAATAAATTCTTCGTTACTTCACGGGAAGAATATTGCTTATCTCGTGAATTATTTTTATATTATATTAATCTTTTTAATAAGAATTATATGGTTTTCCTCAACGATATACATTTCTGTCATAATCGACTAACGAGTAAAAAAAATGCTATATCTGTAGACAGGAGATAGTTGAGAACCAAGATTATCTATATCAATCTATTTATACCAAGTATGAAGTAATCCGATCTCTCAACTTTTAATTAGCTAATTTTCCGTAAAAATCAGTTTTGTTTGAGATTACAAAGTAGAAATTGGGTGGTGAGAAATGTCCTGTAAATTTTTAGTTGCAAGAATTTAGAAGCAAGGAGAGAAGACTCGATTTTTTTCTGAAAAAACTGTTGCCAGAGCCACGTGCGAGGACGAGGAAACGGGTATATCCGTTAAAATTTTGCTAACATTTAATTCAGAAGCGTGCAGTCTGGAAGCTATGACGGAGAAGTTATCTTTTACGTTGAATACAGTTAATTTTATGTTTTTTCATTAAGATGATGGTCATAAAACCATTCTGCCGTAGTTTCACTTTTTTTAGTTTTAAAGAACCAAATACCTCGAGTAAGTTTCGATTCAAAACTCTCATCCAGCCTGAGCATTCGCAACTTCTCATACAGCCCCCCAAAACGTTCGGAGCTACATTCTTCAGGTGAAAAACGATCGCAAGCAGTCACAAAATATGAATGACGCCACAATAATTATTTTATATATGTAAAAATAAATATTCGTCGAAAAAACTGTATAAAAAGAATTTCAAAAATAATATTTGTGTTTTCTGAATATATCTCACTTTTACTTTATTTTTTATTATTTACTTATTTTTCAAATACGGAAATGAGATATATTATCGTGTGCTAATTAGTATTTATTTTAGTATCATATTCAATAATAATTTCAACGTATTAGTATGCCTAGCAGTTAACTACGCTGAGAATGGAATGGATAACATGAATTATACATACTCATACTTCTTTCAATTAGTAGGTACATGCGGATATATCGAAATATGAGAAAACTATAGCATAATTCTGTACGCGGAGATCATTACAAATAACATAAATAATGAACTTGGATTAAAATATGCAGATGACTACATTAAAACCGACATTACAAGATGCAAATGTAAAACGGCTTACATTTTATACAACAGCAAATCAACGTTTAACGTAAACCGATTGCTTGCGAGGTTGCTAAAGTAATGGAAATATGAAATACCATATTATGAGAATTTTTGAGAGAAGATTTTTCCTTCGGAAACGACAGAAAGGAAATCGGAAGAAACTCTCCGTGTTTCTAACTCCCCTTCCCAGATCAAAACTCATGGGACAAAAAAAGGAGTACGTAACGCAGCTGGAAATCAGAGGAGTAAATGAACTCTCTTTCTCACTTTGCCACACAAGAGGATAGGAAAGAGGGTCTCTCTCCCGGTGTTCCTCCATAAGAAAGGAAATTCTACGTCTTGCCTCGATGGGATTAGTAGAGGATGCAAGGAGAGAAGGGAGAGAGAGACAGAGAAGGAGAGGGGAAATCTTTAAAGGATGGGGGCAGCATTTCGGAGTTAACCAACGTGTATACTTCGCCTCAGTGTAAAAAAAGAGAATACATAGAGGGGCAAGAGAACGAGCACTTTGGTAGGTGAGGGAGGGAGAGAAGAGCGGGAGGGCGATGGGAGAAATTATGGGGGACGGAGAAAGAAGAGCAGGAAGGGAGCGGATAGCGAAGAGTTAGAGCGAGGCGAACGAGAGAGGAGGGGTAGAAGAAGGTGAGGGAGATAGAGAAGGCATGTTTGGCAATGAGGGAAAAATTATACGTATTAAAGGCGGTAAGGAAGTAGGGTGCATCAGACGGAGGAAAAGGAGACATGAATAAATGAAAAGGCCCCAAGCCTCGTCTCATCTCACCCTCCGCAATCAGCAGCAATAAGGAATCCTGGGGTCCTCATTGCAAACCCTTTCCGCATTCGAAGAGAGAAAGAGAGAGGACCGGAAGGTAAAAAAGGAGGAACTTGGAGAAGAGAAGGGACCAAGAAGGGCAAGGATACGGTGCGAGAGAGAGAGAGAGAGACTTCCTTACGACGAGCACCGAGACGGCTAATAACGATAAAAAACCTCGCCCGCATTACAGGGTAATGGAAGATGGCGATTTGGATGGCGGTTCGAGAGGGCTTGAAGGGAGGAAGGGGAGGGAGGGGGAAGGGCGTTGTCTGAGGGGAGGGGATAAAGGTAAAAAGTTTATTTCAATCTATATTCGACCCCCTCCTCCCTTTCCTTCTACTCCACTCTCTCTCTTGTCTTTCCTTACATCCCCTTCCATATTTAAAAATTCAATTCCTTCGTTTTTTTTCCCTTCCCTGTATACCCTTCTCAAAACTTCGGGGTTTTTGCGCTTGAATCATCCCGCGAGAGTGGAAAGTATAAGATACACTTCTTCATACGCCCGTCGCCCGCAAACTATCGAGGCGTAAATTTTGATTATTATTTTCGAGCCGTTTTTCTCTTGCTTTTGTTCGCTCGAGAGAAGGGGGGGCGAACATATATCAGGGGCGGTTAATGAAAAAATATACGGGTACCATCGGTAAAGTGTTGGAATAAATATTAATGAATTCTCACTGTAGTTAATAGGCTCATATAACACGTCACCATCATTTAAACTATGATAAAATGGGAAATACGTTCTTGGCGCGCGCCATTAATTAGGTTCGCGAGACTTTAGTAATTGGTGATCGTATTCTCCATAGCGACTGACCCTATAAAAAGAAATCATCGATATATAAAATGTCGTCCTGTCACACTCGCAAGTAAATGTTTTTTGGAATTATTACCAATATCAAAGAAGATTTTTCTGACAAAGTGCCTGTGGACAAATGGCATTTTAGAAATTGTATTTTTTAAGTTTCACAATGGTTTAAATTATCATATGTGATTTAAAATTAATTTTGGCATTAATTCGGCAATGAATTTAACGCATAATTTCGTCAAAATTCGCTCGGAGTGGCAAATAAATATGTGTATACTACACGTGGACAGATAAGGTTGAAATAATAGATACCAATCCTTTCTACTACAAGAGCTAAATAAAATTTTGAATTATTGAGTCTGTTGTGGCGTTCCACGATTCAGCTGGTTCATCGCAGCGAAGATACTCACTTTTCTATCCTCGTGTTATTTAAACCACTTTTAAAGTTTAAAAATTAACGACAGTAAATAACAAATTCATGACAGAAATAACCGAGTTAGACGACAACGAGAATTGATACGTATTAGTTTCCGATATCATAAAACAGTATTTAAAGGAGTGCTTGTCTTTTTCAAAAATGAATCCACTTCATGATACTTAAGGGCTTCAGTTTTTACTTAATGGAATAGGTTTTAAAAAGCGAAAACGTTTATTCCTTGTCTGTTAGGGGGGATTTTATATTCTTATTGTTTTGCTTTATCTGGAGGAAAAGAAAACTTGCATTCGAGCAGAAAGAGGGGAATTTGAACAAAGCGACATCACAGCAACATAACCCATACGAGGCTATTTTTTCGAATTAATAATTAAATAAAGCATTGGAATTATTTTATTTAAAATTATATTAATCTTAGGCCATTCTAAATCTTCTTCCTCACTTATTGCTGGTAATCTTTTATTCTTCTTTATAGATAAAGTCGAGTCAAGGAGAAACGATAACACATTAACCAGCAATGACTAAAATAAATCAAAAAGATTAAATAAGAATATTATGTTTAGAACACATCGCATATGCAACAGCTAGCCCCAAAATGGTGCATTTTGAACATTCATTTTAGGGTAAGCATTGAAACGATATAAATTCTTATGCTGTGCAATGAGAAAATTAACTCAATTCTTACTGCCTAATGATTTTTCAAGGCGCATCTACAATGGAGAATGTACAAAATAGATGTATCCAACCGAGAGCTCCTTCTTGTAGAACGAGTCAATTACATCACCGAGTTTCCCTACAATTTGACAGCATGGTGTGGACATGATGCCCATCACAATAAGGAATACTATAAGATATTACATATGAGCAATTGGTTCGATAAGGAAAATTGGATTTTACAAAAGTAGGAAGGATATGAGGCTGAAAATGATAATGCCAAAATAAAAGAGAAGGATATTGTAAAGAAACAGAGTGAAACAAAGAGAAAAAGTCATATGTTAGGAGGGAGTTAAATCACAAAGCTCTTATACGAGTGTAAATTTCGAGGAGGAAAATTCTGAACTTGACCGGGAATCGAACCCCGGTCTCTTACTTGCCGGGTATGTGCTTTAACTAACTAACCTATCAAGCCAGTCTAATTCTCTATTCTCGAAATGCGGTAAGTAGTAAACCTTACCAACACAAGATGTCCTCACTGATTGTGAGACGGCGTAAAGCACCCATACTTAATCTCAGAATTGAGCTAGATGTTAAATAACAACAGTGAATGGATGGTGATATAACTTTATATGCGTGAGTGCATATGACCGATCACAAATGTGAAGTTAGAGAAGGAAGATCCGGGATCGATTCCTGGTCAAATTCAGAATTTTCCTCCTTCTTTAACTTCACATTTGTGATCAGTCATATGCACTCACGCATATAAAGTTACATTATCATCCATTCACTTTATTACTTTATTCTTGGATTTGTTTTCGGCCGTAAGGCGAGCTCGATAATTCTCTAGCGAACAATAGATGATGTTTCGAAGATTTCGCTGACTAACTATTCTAAAACTACTGAAGAGCTTTCACAACTAAACGGCACGCTTAAATAAGTTCCAGGTTCTCAATGCATAAGCGAAAATAACTTGGAAATTGGTGCGTTTCTCATAATCGAATGACGAATGTCACGCGAATACCTAAGCGACGCGGGATGCAGCACCTGAATTCGCTCCATTCTTCCACATGGAACGCTCTCTTGCATTCATTCGGGAAAAGAGAAACATTAGGTGCCTGAGAGGGAATTCTTGCGGAATTCCAGGCGACGCAAGTAAGAGCTTCGGGAGGAAGAATCAGGATAGAGAGAGAGAGAGTACTATAGAGAGAGGGATAGAGAGAGAAGGGGGGAAGGAGATGCAGAGAAGAGAATGAGGTAGGTGATCCTTTGTTTGCGTGCCTGCACCTCTCTCTCTCTCCCTCCCTCTTTACCTCTCCTCTCCATTAATCTTTAATCCACGAGCCATTAACTGCTTCCTTCGCCTCCTCATTCTTAAGGGAGCCAGATCCTAAGCGCCACCACGGGACTCTTGCGTCGAACACGCCTCTTTCCCCCCTCCTTTCTCACTCTTTCCCTCTCCCTCTTTATTTCCAGCCACCAGCATCCCCGCACTTTCCTCCCGCCTCCACTCCCATCCACCGCACGGCGAGAGGTTGAGGTAGAAGACGCAGCTTCGCCTTGAGTGAATTCCCAGGGCGAGAAATCGGCGAGCCTCTCCCGTGTAGGGAACTTGCACATGGGGTGGAAAATGCATCTCCGTGGCAAGAATCACAGGAAAAATATGGCGGTCGAGAGATGAAAATTAGGGCAGAGAACGTTTAAAAATGGAGGATCGGTTAATCAAGATGTTACCTGTTCTAGGATGATAAAAAATACGCGCGTCGATGGCTACTTTTTAACTCAACGAGTAGGTGAAATAGAAACTATTTACGTGGGTGTTTTTACAATTTTCCTATTTAAAAATAAAATTATTCCGAAATTATCCAAAAAAAGGTTTTAATGCTAGGATGTTAATTGCATGATTTAGATTGAATTCACATTAGGCTGTTCATCTTTTAAATTTACTTGAGATTTTTTGTACGTATGTACATGTGAATTAAACCGAAGAAATATTTATCGAAGAAAAAGTAAGTAATATTAATTTTTTAGGACTATATTGGGATAATTTGATATACAAATATTGTGGTGAGACATTTTTAATATCATACTGGTCGATTCTGTATCCTACGAACATTTTCTGGATAGTATATTAAACTTTGTTTGAAACAATATATTGCGTATTTCAAATTCTGACAATGGCGCAAACAGGAAGCAAAAGTTGCCGCAGTTATATTTCTGTCCCTGTAAAATATTTATGGATATACATATATGTATATATTCTCACCGGGTGGCTCCACTCTGAATTTGCGGCTTTAATAGTCAATAACATTAGCCCTTCTATTAGTTGCAACGAATTTCGACAACTACAAATTGTTTGTTAGGACACAGAGAATTACAAATGGGAATCGTATAAAAAAAATCAAAAACAGTGATACATTATGTAAAAACTGCACGACGAAGTTAAAAATTAACGAAAGGTGAAAAATCCGCAGCAAAACTTTTGCGTCGTTGGCAGAAAAAGCTGCTAGAAAACGTTCGATCCAAAAAATTATCTTTTCGAAATCCGACGGAATCTCTCTTTAATTCTGGGATCCAACCAGAACACAGAAGTGAACGTAGGAGATTGGGTGGGTGGGATGGGAAGGGTGCTCTCCCGAATTTTCCTTCTCTCCCTCCTCCTATTATTTTCTCTCCTTACCCTTGCTACAACCACAATCAGCCCTCCTCCTTGTCTCACCATACACACCCATGAGAGAGCTTCCACGTCTCCCTTATTGCGGGAGTCGATGTGCGGAGAGCGCGGGTAAAGGGGAAGGAATGGGGTTGAAGAGGGAGAGGAAGTGGGAAGAGTAAAAGGGAGAGGCGAGGTGCTTGGCAGAGTGGAGTTGAGGGAGTTGGTGAGGTGAGAGACCGCAGCTTCGGAAACAGAAGAGGTGGGAATTGGAAGGTGGGAAACGGAGGGAAGAAAAGGGAGTGGATGGAAGAGAGAGAGAGAGAGAGAGAGTAAAGTGGAGCAGATTGCAGGAAATGGAGAGTGTGGTTTTTGGGGAGAAACGGAGGGAGGAAAAAGGAGAGGAGATTTTTGGAGGGAGCGGGGAACTGGAGAGAGAGGAAGTGAGATATGCGTGGGAGGAAATCGTGGGAAAGAGAAAGAGGTGGCTTACGCGAATTAATAAATTTAAGCCGCAATATTATTCAACCATACACCATCGTTTAACTTAACAGCGTTTCTGTAAATGTTGGCACAGAGAAATGTAACGATTTTGATTAAAAGAGAACATTATAAAAACGAAAAGAATAATTGTTGAACTCACCTTTATATCCTGTAAACGGGACGCGAGTTTCAGAAACAAAGACAGCCGCACCAAACGGTGATTATCCGACCGTCTATTCTTCCTTCGGTATCAGTTTTGGCCTCCAAAGAGAAAAGACTGCCAATGACCAGCGATTGGAAGAATCGCGCAGACTCCTACGAGAAATTAAATGCATCGAGTTCATGGAGAGGCACTGGTATTTAAAATATAGTGTTATATGACAGAGGAGTATGAGATTATGCTTCCGCGATCACGGAGCACGAAAAAAAAAGAGCGGGAAACTTGGTGAACACAATATATTCTGAGTTTGGCCCATTTTCTTACCTCAGGTGAGCCGAGCCAAACGAGCAGATCCGCTTGTAAAACTTTAGACCAGAAATCGTCGACCGAATGGTTTCTAGCAAGAAAGCGCCCGAAATATCATTACGTCCTGGTAAATAATTTTAAAAGAAACATAATATTCTGAGACATTCCGGTCCACGCACTTTAAGAAAATCAGTAAAAAGTGTATTTTATGAATGTATATGACTACGATATTTATTTAATTGAAGATTTCATCGCCTTTAGTTCTACTTTAATACATTCCATACATACTATTATTTTATAAGTCGACCGCCGTCCATTCAAAACTCTTCCAAATATGAAAAACTCATTCATGGTTTTGTAAGAGACAATCTATGTATTGTATCTTGCGCATTCATGGTGATAAGACAACCACCAATTAACACAGGGAATTAGTTGGCGGCCTTGAACGAGCAAACTTAATTAGATATTGATCAGTCACGATTTTTCACTGCGCGGCTAATGAGGACTCCCATTTCCTTTGGAAGGAGACTTGGAGGAAATATTAATAGGTGATTTCTTTTATGGAAATAGATAAAGGGCTCCCAAGCAAAAACCAATTATACATCTGAGTTATAAATCGTTATATGCTGCATAGACGAATAAAATCACTATGCCTCTTTTTTTCATAACAGGCAGCATCTGGAGCTAAATCATTTTGTGTATTTTTATTGTTAAGTACCTACATGTCAATACTTGTGTATTGACTTCTAATTTTCATTTTAATCAACACAGGCAAGAAAGCATTTTAGAGGAAACACCGTTTGCAGATTAATTAAATCTGTTTGTGAACGTTTTATTTCTTCATGTTAGGGCTACGGAAAGAACATTTGGCATATTTTTTTTCGAGCTAGTAGGTTTTAGGCAGAGGAATCGATTATTTGTTTATTAGAGGTCGTGCGTGGATTTTAGTTTAAGGCCGGAAAGTGCATTTAGGATGAGTAAGGAGTGTGCAACCTGAGATCGGATTAGTTGGAGATGCTTGATACGGGAATCCCACGGAAAAAGATCATCTCGTAAAGATAACGTGGCACTCGGAGCGTCACGTGCTTAGCCGTAAAACTCTCCATCTCAACGTCCTATAAACACGCGAACTCGGGCTCAGCTTACGTGCTCACTAAAACAAAATTCCATTTTTATCTTTGTGAAATTTTTAGTGAATAATGAAGTTTGCCAAGTATTTACAAATGTATATAAGAATAAATATATATAATTTTTAAAACCATCAAAAAAAGAAAACATCCCAAAAATTATTCACCGCAACTAACGGGCATGTTATTGTTATTCTTAATGTTGACCCGATGCGCCAGAATTAATTAATTAGGTATTAGCTTGGATACGATAATATTACCATTATAAAAAAGGAATACAAATTAAGAAACAGCAGCATTTTATGTGTAATTATAATTACATAGATAATTATCTATGTACGGAATTATCGAATCCCAAATTTAAGAACTGAGTGAACAGAATAAGCCGAAAATAAATCAGATGTTTATTGTCAATTTTTTCACCAATATGATTAAAAAACATGAAAGTTATGTCATTTTCCGTTCGCAATTTCAATGCACTTCCTCTTCAAGGTCAGAGAAATATTAACTGGATTTAGAATCAGGCCTTGTAAACACATTCTTGAAAATCGTCATTTTCCTCCACGAATTCTTTAAAATAACTACCAATCACGCACACTAGCTTAAAGAAAACCCGGAGATAACAATTTAAAAAATGCAACAACTCCAGCCGTCAAGGCACTTTTCAACAATTTCTTGATACAGGCATCTCATTTAGGGGTTTGCGAAACCTTTCATAACCGTTTGCAAAAATAAACAAGAGCAGAGAGAATCACGCCTTCCATCTATTTTACCATTTTCTTCCTCCGGAAGTTTGCGTGATACTCCAGCGTAAAAATAGACGTGCGTTCCGTCGCTTCTGCGGCGTCATAGCATTCCGATCGAAAGATTAGCAAGCGCCCACCCCTCTCGAATCGCCACGGCGGAGCGAATCCAGTCACTTGAGGGGAGAAACCCATTTTCTCCTTCTTTCTTTCCATTTGCTCAATTTCCCACTTTTCTATTGTCACTCACCTCTACTCTCTAGGCTAGCGGTTCCCAAACTTATTGCAGGCGCGACACCCTTTCAAAGATAAACAGATTTTTTTACATTTCTACTTATGAATATGACAACATTTGGACGTATCCAGGGCCGCCGAGAGGGTGGGGATACCGGTGCAAAATTCCCGGGGCCCGGTAGTAGGATCTGTCATAAGGTTTTCCTATCGCAATGCGCGGGTGCAACCAATACCAACTGGCGGTGTTTTCTTCATTTCCCATTTCAATTTCTCAGATTTGGATTTGGGTTTTCCCAACTTAACCCACTGCTGTTTTATCACCCCTTAGCACCCTGAAACTCCTCCCGACTATTATTTTTCTCTCCTTCGGGAAATTCCGTCTTTGGGCCCGGGATCCGGACCCACAAGCACTCGAAGTGTCGTCGTACGGTCAGTTCTAAAGAAAAATATTGTTGACTCCCAATTTTTCAGAGATGAGAAACTAAATTTTATTCGTTGAATCGTACAATTACGAAATCGCGACCATTCAATAACAAAGTTAATGTTACGCTATTATAATATACAACCAAATTTATACGTAAATATTATGTAGGAAAAAGTTGGTAAAAAAATCAGGAAGAATCTAGAAAAATGCCAAGAACGCAAACACAGAACGATGATGATGGGAAACTCTCCTTCGGAGGATGGTTTATGGGTATGGCCCCTAGGAATTTAAATTTTGTGAGAATTTATTAGTTAAAATAATATAGGGACATCTGGCGATCGACATTCATTCATACTAAGATATACTCTCACGTAATTCGTACATTTGGACTCTGTTGCAGCACAAGATACGCAGCTACTTAAAAATGTCACGGGGGACCTCACATTGCATAGTATAGGAAATTCCGATTCAAATGTGGTCGTCTGTTATGACAAGTACCGATTATTTTTACGCGTTGTTTTTTGGTACTAAAATACATTTTAGGTGTTAATTTGGAAAACCAAATTTAAAAACCATGACATGTAATTTCGCAAAAAATTTAGTGATGAAAAACCTACACTTATCGACTGCAATTTAATTTCGTATAATATTTTTACAGATTCGCTGTTTATCGAAATTAATCGAATCATACGAAATCTAATTATGATGTGATACATATAGTAGCAATAAAGCTAAAAGCAGTCCCAGAGGACATGTTGATAATCCAGGTATATATGCCAACGTCCACTCATGAAGAAGAAATTGAGGAGCTTTATGAACAAATTAACGAGATTTACGAAGAAGACGGACGAGGAAAGGTAAACTGCATAATAATAGGAGATTGGAACATCATAGTTGGTGAAGGACAAGAAGAAAATGTTGTAGGTCAATACGGACTTGGAAAAAGAAATCGAGGAGAAGAAAAACTGGTAGAATTCTGTGTTAATAACGATATAGTAGTGACTAATACAAGGTTCCCATAAACGAAGGCTGTACACATGCAAAAGCCCAGGAGAGCCGTTTTGGCAGGTTGGGAGACTGAGAAAGGGAGAGAGAGGGATGGAGAGATAGAGGGAGAGGGAGGGAGAGAGAGATGGAGGGAGAGAAGGTGAGGTAGGGAGAGGTAGGGAGGGGGAAAGGAAGGGAGAGGGGGGATGGAGAGAGAAAGAGGAGGGAGCGAGGAGGGAGCGAGAAGGAGGGAGGAAGACGAATGGAGAGAGAGGAAGAAAGAGACGGAGGGGGAGAGAGGGAGATGGAGGAGGAAGGGAAGGGGGATGGAGAGAAAGAGAAGGAGGTGGAGAGAGGGGGGAGAGAGAGAGAGACATTTTTACCAGCGTCAACTAAATATTTGGACAGATTTTTCTTATTAATTATTAAGTTAACCGCATATCTCCTAGATTTCTCCTGAAATGGATATTAGAAGTATTGTATTTTATCCATCTTTAGTAAATCTGATTCAGTGAAACCTCCACAGGCTACCACCTCTCTAATACGACCATAAGACTTTCAACTTCGGCGACAACGAGAGTTGGTAGCTTAAAATTGGAATTGTCATAAAACTGATAAAATCACGTATTTTTCTGATTCTAAACGCGCTTTTACGCTAATTCGATCAGGATTCGGATTCTGTCTTCGTTAAAAATAAACTTTGTATTTTCCTTCATAGAACCATCCAAGTCTCATGTTCGTACCATGTTTCTAAGTAATTAAAAAATTCAAATGAAAAATAAGCTCACTCATCCCTATGTTATTCAAATGGAGAAAATTAAAAGAGAAAATACTTTTAAAATTAGAAAGGTCACTAAAATCTGTATGAAAAAAGACAACTTCGCTTTGAGAATTGTACGCTTCTTTTCACAAAGTCGAATGTGTTTAGCTCGTGTTATGTCAATTTTATCACTCCGAAATTGATCGTGTAATAATTGCGCTGATAAAATAAAACGAGGAAGAAAAATAAAATTTGGGGTGAATGAGTGGAAAGAAATCTTACTCATGTAAAATCAGGATGCGGCCCGCGAAGCCATGATGAAAAAGAAAGTAGAAAATTTTAACAGACGAATTCATACATTTTTATGAAAAGTTTGTTAATTGAACTTTTAATATTGAAATGTTAGCCATAAAAAAACATTATTTTGATATGATTTTAGCTTGTATGGCACCTCAGAATATATTGGTGACTCCGATTTAAATTTTAACCAAATGATTTGATACATATAGTACTAACATATATTTTACATGTAATTTGGATTAAAAATTTTAATTGGATGGAATTTGACAAATTCTGTTTATAATACTGCGATCCAATACCGTAGAGAAGGGGGGAGGGGGTGTCGGCTTTCTTGAGCCTGCCGAGGGGCAACGTTCCCTTTTTGAACTTAAAACAGAGAAAAGGGGCCCGGAAATCGTATTTGCCTCAGGGCTCTCGGCGGCCCTGGACGTATCCATTTGTTTGGACCACGGAATTATCGATCCATTAGAGAAAAATTATTGTACGTACCTATTACCTCTATAAACACATCCAAACTGAGTTTTCCGCGACACATCTAAAAATCAGCTGTGGCAACGCAATGTGCCACTGCACCCAACCACTGCTCCTATACAGCGGTTCCCAATCTTTATGCGTTCGTGAACCCATATTGAGACAACCGATCTTATGGTCACCCTCTAAAACCCATCTATCTACAAGTAAATCTAACATGTAATATTAATATTAAAATACTAAATATTAATTATATTTCCACAAAGATTAATGTTTGTGCTAAATCATCATTATCATAGGTATTCTGTCTGTAGACAGGTTCGTGATTTTTCATGGTTAAACTTGGTTCTCCATATAATCCTATTTTCCGCAGTCTTATTCATGTCTTGATAGTTCTTTTTCCCTTTCAAGTCGTCTATCAGCAGAAACCTTTTCCTACCTCTTTCTCTTTTTCCATCCAGTTTTCCTTCTAGCACTTCTTTAATCATGCTCTCTCTCCTCAGGTAATGTCGAATCCAGTTCGCCTTCCTCTTTTTGATAATCTGTATAATCGTTCTCTTCTCTCCTATTCTTCGTAGTACTTCCTCGTTTTTCATCCTATCTGTCCATTTTATCTTCAACATTCTTCTCCATGTCCACATTTCGAAGCTTTCCAAGTATTTAATATCATTTATCTTTAGCGTCCATGTTTCTGCCCCATACAAAGCTATACTCCATACATAGCATTTTATCAACTTCTTACGGATACCCTCCTTTATATTCCCCGTTAGTAGGAGTTTCTTTCTTCTGAAAGCGGCTTTTGCTTTCGTTATTCTAGTCCTGATGTCATCGGTACATTTTGCTTCTGTCGTTATGATGCTTCCAAGATATTTACAATCTGAAACTTGTTCTAATGGCTTTCCTCCAATATTTATTTTCAAATTTTCTTCTTCTTTACTTGATACTCGCATGACTTTGGATTTTTCTGTATTTATTTCAATACCTTATTTTCTACCTGCTATCACTAGTCTATTTATCATTGTGCTAAAAGTAACCATTAAATTTATTAATTAGTAACTCATTTAAATTAAATCTAAAGGTCTACCCATAAATTGGAAAGATAAGTACAGCTTCAAATTGGTTATATTGTAATCCTAAATGATAAGTACCGTGCATTTTGTAAAAATTAAAAAACTTTAGTAAAATACTACAACTGAAAAATAAATCTTTGAAATTATGCCGTGTGGGTATATATTATTCCATTTTCGCGATCCTCAGTTTGGGAACTGCTGATCAAGCCTCTCTTTTACCTCTGTTTCTATCCTTCACTTCCTCCACTCATCTTCACGCGCTTCTTCCATGACACACACACATTCGCGACTCCACTCACGGCTACTTCCCTTTATTTAGCGCCTCCCTCAATCTCCACCGTTCTCATTCAACCACTCTCCCTTCCTCTTCCTATTTATCCTGAACACGCCCATCTCTCTCCGCCTCAAACCTCTCCTCCACACTTTCCCTTCACCTGACTTCCTCCCACCTACCGAGCGATTGATTGATGGATCGCACACTTTGGCGAAGGTTACGTCCACCGCATGACAAATCGTATCCACCATAGTCTTCATGATCGCCAGATATTATTATTGATTGACTACGAGGTAAAAATAATACATATATTAACCTTTTTTTTACTCATTGTGGGAAATTCGAAAGCGGAAAAACTTCGTAGTTTTTTTAAATAAATAATCCGCTCATGCGTTCGGTTTTTCCGTCTGTCTGTCCGACGCGCTAACCTCTAAAATAAAGCAGATAAAGATTTCGTTTTTTTCGCCAATCGATTCAGTATTATGTCTCGTTTTCCACGTTTTCACGGTTTGTTATAGACGTTTTTCCAACAGTTCTAAAGCTGAATTCGTTCTATTTGCACTTGATCATTGGATCGATGAAGATACACGTTTCTAATGAAAGAACGTGATTAGCAAGTAATTTATTACGAGAAACGCGTATATATCCCTAATTCCGTGATGAGTAGTACTTGGGCATGAACGAAATAACATCTGCAGGTAGATTCTCTCTCTTTTCCTCCTCCCTCGTGGCTTCTATCCTCCCTTCCGCTCCCTCCCATTCATCCTCCTCCCCCACCATTCCCTCCCACTCTTCCCCTTTCCTCTCTGGCACTCCTGGTTCATCTGTTGGGTCCCGGAGGGGATTGGACGTAGCATCTGCGGTCAGCGGACGGAGAGAGGGAGATAGAGGGTGGTAGAGGGAGATAGAGCGAGAGAGGAAAGGAGAAGCGGGTGGGAGATGGGCGGGGCTGGAGAGAGGGTGAGAGAGAGACAGAGAGAAGCCGACTCATCCGCCATCGCGTGCTACCCCAACAAAAGGAGTTAACGAGCTAATAATCTGGGCGTAGGGATCATCTCGTCTGCTCACGGTCATTCCTCGTCATTAGCGGCGGCTGCGGGAGTTGAAGGGGCGCCCGTGAGGAAGAGGAAGGAAGGAAGGGTGAAAGGAGGTGAGAAAGAAGGGTTGGAGTGCGTGAAAAGAGGAAGATAGGACAGGATAGCGCTAAGGGACGAGGAAGAGAGGGTGAGGAGGGGGGAGGGAGGAAAATGGATTTAACGAGGACGCGAGGAAGTTAACCGACTAAGTGACACGAGAGTCCATTCATCTTTCTATATAACATAAGAGGACTGCGTTCCCTCTTTCTCACGCGGAGGGTAAAAGGGAGGCCCCGATTCTCACGCGCCACCACACATTACTAACAGGCGAAATTCGACTTACATTTTATATCGATCGGTTCCTGAATTAAATACTCTACTGTGGATATGCATGTACTCTACATAGGACAGGCATATGCATAACTGACAGCCTTTTAGCAGCCTGCGCGCATATATTTACATAAATAACCAGTGTAGGTGAATTTTATTTTTATTAATATACTCGCGATACGACTCAAATCAGATGATAAAGCGTTACTAAGTTGTTAGAGGACTTGAATCGGTTGTCATTCTCTTGAAACTACGAAAATAAATAAAGGTTGAGGTTGTAGGAGTTATCTAAATCCCCACTTATATCTAAAGGCAGACCGAAGTCTGTCAGTAACTAGGAATTTTCCTCTGCCGTACTCCAGCATGGCGAATTTTATGCTGCATGTGGAGATCGCTAAATTACATATCAAATTCGAAGTCAGTTATCTAAATTCATGCATATGGTAAAAAATTAGACGTATGCCTATGCTTCACACCATAGATTTATAGACAGATATACCATTAGAATAGAGAACTGCGACATTATGGCGATCGAGGAAAATGAAGAGGTGACATCAGAGACTATTACATGGACCAAAGCAGATAGTTAGTCGCCTATGAATGTTACTATCGCAACGACGCCGTCGTTTGTGCTCAACGGCGCACGCCGTGCGCAGACGGTGATTCATTTATCACACATCTATCCGAGAGATACATCGTACACAATCGGCCTTTAACATCGGGAACGTGATAAACCTCTAATAGAATAGAGAATAACGAGGTTATGACCGTGTGCCATTAAGGAACTCCTGACTGAGGAAGAATAATGAGTTGGGTGGAATAACTTTACAGGGTCGCATTAATTGCCGGTGCTTAATTGAACCATCCGAGAGTAATAGAATTACTACACTTGGAAAACTAGGAGATCTCCTAGATAAACGGATTATTTAGTGCGTGAGGAGTCATTTAGGACTTATAACCATCAAGGTAAGAAGTACGAACAAGTGTAATTGAACATGCCTCGCGGAATCACGGGTAAAATTAATAAGAAGTTTTCTTTAAATCACGCATATTTTACGACATAGTTTTTCGCAATTATAAACGCATCGCTGGTATCTTGAGGGAATCGAGTGTCTGATTCTCGAACGTAAGAACTTTGCAGACGTGAATTAGCAAAAATTTGGCTCATACGTACATGATCTTTATCACATAAACGACAGCTTACATTTGGGTAAACGCGGAATATACGCAACGGTGCCGAAGATACGATCATATCCCTAGAGCATTCGCCTCCATCATCCATCGGTCATAAAAAAAAAGGACGAAGCCCGTGGCACTCGGATTGTTCCCCCGGCCGTGCATACCGCACGACCGGCGTCCCGATAAAAAAATACGGTACACACAAAACTAATTACACATGAAGGCGAAAAATCGCTTCCGCTTTCCCATCGCTCCTCCCTTGCGCCCCGGTCCTTCCGGAGCGGGATGGATTGTTGGTGGAGGGAGAGGTGGAGAGTCATCTGGAAGAGGGTGGAATGGCTAGGGAGGGAGGGAGGGAGTGAACGACGGGCGTCGGCCCGAAACACGCGCCCGGAAAAATAAAATAAAAGACTGACGCTTTTGTTTCCATCTCACGCCGCGCCGCCGTCGATCGAGGGGGCGCTGACGTCCCCGACGCACTCACCTCCCCCTCCCTTCCCCCCAGCTCACCCGTGACGGCGTGCGGCAGGAAATGTGCGAGGATCTGGGAGGAGAGGGAGGAGGGAGAGTGCGAGTGGAAAGGGAGAGGAAGTAGTGGATATGATTGAGGGTCGAAGTGTGGACAGAGTGTCGACCGCCGTTCCGCGGCCCAAACAATGCGACCCTTCGATTGGTTCCCGCGCGCGCGCGCGTCGAGTGCGACGCGGGAGTGCGTATCGGGCGGTCACGGCTAAAAGGAGAGAAGCGTAGGGAGTTGAAGGAGAGGTCCCATTTGCAAAGCGCGATCGCCGTCGACGTGAAACAAAAGAGAGCGCTTATGAGACGGGATGAGGGGTTTGAAAAAAAAATATATAAACCGGAAAAGAAAAACAAACGAAACGGACGTCGCCGAATCTCAATCGGGAAGGTGGTGGCGGAGACGTCGCCGCGCGACTCTATTAAAGCGGAAACAAAAACAAACGCTTCCTCCAGCTTTTACTTCCGAAAATATTACAGAAGAACGAGGTGCGGTCACGTGAGCGTGTCACGGGGGCGGCGCACGAGGGACTCCCGCCGGCAGAAGCGCGCGCTCGCGGTAACACACATCCCCACCGAAATAAAAGGAGCGATTTTTTTGTTCTGTGCCCTCGTGACGGTTGACGCCCGAGTCACACGCGAGGGCTAATGTAAGGAGACAGAAAGAAAAGAGAATACCGTCTCGTATAGGAGTCAAGGTGAAAATGAACCCCACCTCGACGAACGGCTACGTCTCTTTTTCCCTCCCTCCCTCTCTCTCTCTCTTTCTCTCTCTCACCATGGTAGAGGAAGGCTTTTTTTATTTTATAAAGTCACCGACAACGCCGCTCCCTCCTTCCATTTCCTCCTCCCCCCTGTCACATCCCCAACCTAGCTCTCCACATACAAAAACTCGTGCACGTCATGGAAAGTCCCAATCAACCCACCGGTAATCACTTCCCTCCACCACCGCCGCCATCCCCCAGCCCCGCCCTCCTCCATCCCAAAACCGACTCCTTTTCCTTCCGCAACACCCCTCCAATCATTTCCTTCGCAACACCTTTCCCCTTCAATTACTATCTCCTCCCCCCCCCCCCCCCCCTCATACGTCCGAAATATCGATTCTCCATCGTCCGATGGCACCTCTCCTTTTTACACCCACATTTCCTCCCCTTGACCTCTTCTCGCCCTCACAACTCCCCTCAAACTCCCTCCCCCCTCCCTTCTCCCCCTATCCGTCCACCCCACATCCCTCCCAACACCCACACGAGGATGAAGCCTAAGTCAAACTCTTATCCATCTATTTTTTTAACCTCCTCTCTCCACCCCCTTTTTCTCTCTTTCCCTCCTTCGACACACACGCACACACCCCCCAACTCAGTATAACTACCACTCCCATCCATCGACAGCCATAAACCACGATGGGTGGATACGTTGCCTCCGGGAGGAAGTGATACGGTGCAAAGGGTGGAGGCTTGTGCGGGGCGTAAAAGTAACGCTAGCGAAGGCGTAGGGACTGCTTTAAAGTTGATGCGTAGGAGAGGACAGACACGTGCTATGAATTCTAGCTGAACTCGGAAATAGGAGAAGCACTTTTGGAGTTCGCCCACGGCACCTCTTTCGTCAATATTCGTCTCCGAAACGAACCGCAACGGGTGTGTGCTCAAGACGTCGATCCCGGTCGAGCAGTGGACGATTTCACTGGATGACGGAAATAACTAAATCTTATCAGGCGTATCTTTCAATCCTGAGTGTATGATGCATTACATGTCGGAAATACACATCCATTTTTGCTTTAAATTGCAATCTTAATTGGCTCGATTCGAGCAAGAAGTATGGATAACAGCCTCTTAAGTTTGAATGGGAAAGAAGTGGGACAAAAAAGACCAGCAGCTACACACTGAAGCTAGAGGGTTTAATAAGAGAACGTTTCTTCGAAACTGACTTCTTGTCAGTGGCAGATTCCTTTTGATGTCCCAGTTGTCCTGCATCGGATGTATTTCAAACCTGTTCATTAACGCGAAGAGCAAGAAATAGCACCAAGCATTTTACATTATATTTGAACTCCAAAAAACTTTGTGAACCGGCTATCTCACATAAAGGCTGTTTCGGTCCAATCGACACTCATGGACGTCTGATCGAGGCAAGAGATAAGCTATTATGATCCAACATAATCAAAGTTTGTTGTAGTCAGTCAATGCAAGTCAAATACGCAGGTTAAAGCTCAGTTATATTAATTCAAGTTTTTACATAAAAATTGCAGATATAATACATTTTTAATATAGAGCTCAACAGACACGACGAGACTCGCAGAAGTAGACGCTATGTCTACTACCACTACGAGGTCTACCGATGGTTGCATACCCAGGATTTATTGTAAATGGATCTAAATTTTCGACGCAGTACTGTGGAATGTTTCATTTTAGAAGATTACACCAAACGAGAGACACATTTATTATTATAACGATTCATTATCCTACGTCATTTTCATATCTTTACTTGAATAAAACCTAAATATTCCTCCGTGCCACACAAAGTCATAATAAAATTTAACTGCGAGTATTAGAACAAAATAAAAAAAGATCACAACTCCTCAGACAAAAAATTATAATAAACAAAAGGAAAAAAGCTCAAATTAATTCCTGCATTAGCGGAAAGTCCTATTGTTAAAATTAATGGACCATATACATAAAAACGGTATTTAAAAACGATCAAAATTTATTCATAAATTGCTACAAAATATGCTAATTCAATTAAATACAGTTAAAATTGCTGTGTGGTTATGTTGTTTTATCTTGAAATGCATTTGCTTCAATTTAACGTAGCGAGTTACATTTTTAGAATCTAAAGATTGTTATGCTCATTATGGACATTATTACAACTCGAAGAAACTTATGCCTTAATTATGCATTCATTAAACCATAAACTAAAAACGAACAAATCGAAATACGCTCACAATTTATCCGTGTGACTTATCGAGGAGATGCAATTTCTCAATTTGTACTGAAAAAACAACAACGAAATGGCATTTTAAAACGATACTGATACACATTTTTTAAAGCTAGCCGTCAACTTTTAATGTAAAATGTTTTTCAACCAATCTTAAAATAAAATATACATAATTGGTCAACAAATTTATTCCCTAATGATTTTATATCCCTTCGTTATTACGAACAAAGTTTCATTCAGATCATTTTAACGAGTTAAAAAGGTAAGTAACCTTAAATATAACTAAGGAATTATTAGGACATTGAATTATGTAAACTTTCCGAGTGTTAGGTCATTAAATGATTACGAATGGCTTGCGTAGACTTGACGAAATAAGAGGCGCTTTCCCGTGCGTGCCCTTTGCTGATAGATCTTCCTCCTCCTCCTCCCCTTAACGCTCTAATTTGAATGAGTTTCGATGGAATTCGAGATCTTCGGTCAAGCCCAGTGGCCGTCGCGGGCCGCTGGCAACGTAATGCCCGACAAATTATTTGCATCCGATAAAAGGGGCCTTGTTTTGCAAATGTTCTAGAGGTTGTTTTCTTTGAATAAAACACAGGACTGCGAAACACGGTCCGTCACGCGATTCCTCCATTAAAAACCTTCGCCTTTATTACGCGAAGTACACGGGGGGGGGGGGGGGGGGGGAGAAAGAGTGGGGAGGGAAGAAAGAAGAATTACGTTCCACGAGGGATGATCGATGGTAGGGAGGGAGAGGGAAGGAGAGAGAGGGAGAAAGACAAAGAAAAGGGGAAAAAAGGAAGACGTGTATTTTTGATGTTGCGTGGAATCGCTGTCTTCCACGAGGGCGCGAGTTTCACCTACTAGCTTGATAACGTAATACCTTATGATTGCGCATGCGTGACATAGAAAATATATAGACAAAATTAATATAATTATTTAAACTTTTTAACGCCAACGGCAAACGAAAGTGAGAAAAATTCCAAGAGCTAAATTTGATGAAACTCAATCTGATTCGGAAATAAGTATGAAGAGACTAAATGTCGAGCTTTTAATTATCTTTTCCAACTCCGTAATTCCACGAAGTAAAGATCTCCTCATTTAATTAATACAATAATTACGATTTTATTAATACAAAATTAATATTAGTATTTTCCGCAGAAAATTTATCCCGCAGAATTCACCATGAATAACGTACGTATTATCTTTTAATAAAATTTATTTTGTATTAATCTAACTTAAAATATCGATAGGTATAAATGTAAATATATTCTATGTATTAACAAAGACAAGTGTCAGATGAAGAAAATCATGAAATAAATGATTTAGTCTGTTGCGACGATGGAAATTAAGATCCTGTAAAGATGAGTTAAATTTTAGTAACTACCGTATCAATTTTAACTAAAACGAACTTTTGTTACTAATTATAGTAATAATTTTATGAATCATAAGTTGCTTACTAGCGGTTATGTATTTAAAATTGATGCTACACCTGCAGTTTGATTACTGAACCTATAATCTAGAAACTCACTGCGTGAAATTTCCTTAATTACCACGCTATTACTTAACCGAAGGTGTTGTTCTACAGTATTAAGATCATATAGCATGTAGAGTAATTTGCTCTTCTCCTTAATGGCGTGAAAATAATGATCTCTCCTGCATTTAATTATTATGATAGATATGTGCACTGAGATGGCAAAGAAGAAACAGTTTTAATGAAAGTGATATATAAAGTACATTATAATGACATACATTACTTCCAAACTGGTTTTTCGTTTGGGACTCAGCTGAAATATGAATGCGAATTAGAATTTTTAATTGGTTAGTGAAAGATCTCACGATTTTTTGCTTCTTGAAAGATAAAGAAACAGCTCACGCACACACTAGCACACCATACGAACATTAACTTACTCATCTCAACATAAATTTTACCGAGGGAGAAAGAAAGCGTTTTGTTGCATCAGATAATTTTTTCACTGATTCTTATCTGTTATTACTACATTGTATTTGAGCGGTTATGGTCTTAATGTGATTAATCGCATAAGGAAGTAATAATCCCCCTTTTTTTACTTTGAAATTTGTACCTATGTAACAATTCATACCATTGATACTCCTGATGAAAACTTCGGAGGGGCAATTTTATGATTATCGTTAGTCTATCTGCCATCGTAGCTTTTAGAGATACTTTATTAGATATATTTTGGATTTTAACAATGCATCCGCTTAACCCATTAGCGCCCAATGTTATCATTTGACGTACGTGTACGTTTTTCTTAAGATGGTCCTCAAAATCATCAATCATAGGTCCAATTTTATCTTTTTATAGTATTGAACTTGTGGAATCTTAGAAGATATAATATGTTAAAGAAGTCCTGAAGAATAAAAACACTGCGTGCTAATGACTTAAGATCTTATGGGAGGATATGTACGTATCTACGCCAAAGGCTGTTTCTCCGGAATCAAAATATCTGCGCAATAATAATGGGGATGCTCGTATCTTCGTAAATTTATTTATAAGAATTGGTAATTATCGCACTACTATTGAGTCTTCAAATCATTAAATTGTTTTACTGCTTCTTGAATGCAAATGTATATGCTACGCGTAAATTGAAAACCTTCGCGGATATAGTTGGTAATGGGTAAAATTTTTGACCTTTTTAACGATTATCTGATAAGAGAAAGATACTCTGATATACAGAACACACTATCTACTCCACATTCACAGCGCTGCAAAAGGACCATCCTATTATTTATTTAATGGCTCAATTTGATCCTCACAACTTTTTTTATGTGGCGCTGTCCCTACGCCTATTGATGTCACTGCGGCACCCAGCGGTTCATGCGTGGGCTAATATATTAAGGGATACATTTCATTCTGCGCTAGTTAAGTCGTCAAGAGACGAGGCGTATCCTTTAGTATCACACTCCCCGGGGACAGAGAGAGAGAGAGGGAATCGAAGAGGAGGAGGACTCCTGCGCGACGGGGGAAAGGAGGTTTGGGGGGGGGGGAGTCCATCAACAATGCCTTCCGTCAACAAAGCCCTCCCGCAAACTGTGTCCTCCTCCGCTTATCGCTCCGCGGGCTCTTCTTTATCTTGGGTTTGCTCATCTGCCGACCGACCATTCAATGGCAGAGACAACAACAACACTTCTCCAAAGGGCCTCCTGCAGCGTGAGCCATGGAGGAGAGGGGAGGATGCGAGGTTTGCAGAGGAGGGGCGGGAGGGGCGAGTGGGGTGGGCACCCTCCGGCGATTGCGGAAGTGAGCATCGTTTTTGATACAGTCGCTGCCGAACTTAATGAGAAATAAAACAGCTAAGTTCGGGTAGGTACTACGAGTCCATCTGAAGGTAATTTGTGGGCTTTTGAGATTCGCTTCGCGGACTGTTCAGAAGTGGTCTGTATATACCTGTCTGCCGGAGATAGTGCAGTTTTTTAATCGTTGAGAAACGGAATCTCGTGAAGTTTAGTTTGGAGAGATCCAAAATTAGGACTAAATTTTAAAAAATTGTTAAAAATTCATAATTCACCTAGGGCAATTTATTTTGTTTATGATTTCCGGTTTGGAAGTGAAGTCTTCCGCAGCAATCATTATCTATGCATTCTGTATTTGGTATACACCAACTACAAACATTCATCACTACAGAGGTGTTTATTTAGCTCACATATGGTATGATAAAAGTTGATTTTTATTTATATTTATTACTTTAAAATATAAAATTCTCGTGTAATTACAAAATGAATTATTACAAATAGGGTGTTTTCTTTTATAATAAATTATTTATATTTACAATAACGGTGACAGCATTCATTTCACTCCCTATCAAAACACTCATTTCATACGTTTTTCATTTTTAATGCTAATTTTCTCAACCGAGCCATGCAATAGCGTAAAACGAATTTTTTTTAAATATCTAAAGAAACAACATTACGGAACATCGAGAATATCGATAAAACTTTTAAATCTCTCTCGTTCTTTCCAGCTTTGAGGTTCCCTCTATCATAGTTCCTAACCTTAAATACAGGATGTTCAAAAAGTCTTACAATAGATCAGTGTTTTTAAAGTTATTTGAGTGGCGGAACACTTTGGAATGGGAAAAATTGGTGGAACAACTATATACATATGCATTTATATATATATATATATTTATTTATTTACATATAACCTTTATTTTATGTACTTAATAGAAGTACTTCCTGCTTCTGCGATAGGAGGAATTATGATATGAGAGCAAAATAGATATACTTTTTGTTTTTAAATTCATTGAAAAATCTAAATTTATAGAAAATTATTTTCTGTGAAATATTTCGCGGAACACTTACGTAATGCTATCGGAACACCAATGTTCTGCGGAACACCGGTTGAAAAACATTGTAGTAGATAGATAAAAAGTACATATTGGCAAAACTGATGTTTACTATTGTCATAAAAATGGTTTTATCTCTAGAGGAAAGTTTTTTTTAGTGCAAGTGAGGTTATGACAATAGTAAATATCAGTTTTGCCAACCTGTAATTTTTATCTACCTACTGTATAGAGACTTTTTGAACACCCTTTATAATGAATGCACTCCTTCCTTGGGGTCATGCGTTTGAGAGTTGGCCGAGGGAGGTGGGCATTCGTTGGCGTACGAGGTTTTTATGCGTCTCGCTTTCATTTTACAGCAACTGTTTGCTCATTTATAGGTTACTCCCTCCAGCCTTGGACCAACATCAGCAGCCACACTTGCCTCCCCCACCTCATATATACCAACCTCCCTTTTTGTGCAGGGGAGGGTCCTCACCAAATCCACCCCTCTCTATCCCTAACACCCCGACCACCTCTTTATATGCCTCGTATTATTCCATCCCTCCGACTCATACTCCACCCCCTCCCTCGCCTCCATCCTCGCTCCGCGAATTATTTAAATATTTCGGAGCTCCCCGTTGTTTGACCGCATAATTTCGCTCCGCCGTTCCAATTATGTCGGTTATTAAAACTTGAGAGGCAGCCATCAACGAAAGGGACGCGAGAGACCATTTCTAATTTAACGGGACTTTCATCGCTCCGGTAAAAAGTGATTCGCCCGGAAATAAACACGAGGAATTCCGATCGATTGCCATAATAGAATCCATTCCCCCGCCGCTGAATTATCACGAAGAAACCGTCCCGGTAGAAAATAAACGGGTATTATTCGGACGTTCGAGCAAAAAAAATGTTTATTTTAAATTCGGTCTCGCGACTCTGGAACAATCTACAACCCAGGGGCGATTATTTTTTTGCGCGCGTTGGGTGGTTGCCGAGTGATATTATACGCATCGTCGACGAAAATTAGTTTTATTTAAATTTTATCGCGAAAAATCTATCCACGGGGCATGGCTCGGTTTAGCATCTCGGCTGCACCTGCATTAATGATGCCCTTCAGGTCGGATCTCCCCGAGATATAACGATGTGTCCATTGAGTAATTTTTCACCACTCGTCGCTACAATAGTATCGCAGGGATCGGAGCGTTTCCGGCACACATATATTCATAAGTAGGATCCGCTGCAATACTAAACCAACTCTAGCCCCTTCTCCCTCTCGTTCGCTCCCCTTCCTTCCGTGTCCCTCACTCCCTCTTTTTTTTGTGTACATTTTATCCCTCCCTCTTCACCTTTCATGGTCGTCACTCTCCACCCCACCCTCCCCTATACTCCAACACCCCATGTATTTTTTTAAACCTCCCTTTTTACTCCTCGAAACTAGAGTATTCCATCCCTTACTGGATAGAGAGAGTGAGATGTAAGTTCGTGGCGATATTGCATCGGAGGGTAGAAGGGAGGAGAGCTAAAAAAGGGAGAGTGACGGAATAGGGGTCGTGTAAGAGGGGGAGAGAGAGAGAGAAAAATAGGAGAGTGGATTAAAGGGAGGAAGGTGTATTTTTTTATGCGGAGGGTAGGGAGAGGGTGAAAGAAAGGGGAGGGGGTGGCAGGAGGGGGGAGGATGGAAAAGGGACGTGTTTTGAAGAGGGAGGGGGAGTCGAGATTCACGACTTCATCAGTGCCTCCTGCGAAGGATTTAAAGGGTCCGCCTTCATAGCCGCAAGGACTGCGGAGGGACCGTAGGGGGAGGGATGGGGAGGGGGGAGTGAGTGAGCTTGTGCTCCCAACCCCTACCCCTCTCCCATCGGTGCAAAAGCGCGGGGGAAGAGGGAGGGGGGGGGTTGAAGCCATCTGTCCCAGCGGGACGGAGGAGAAACGCGACACCGGGAGGACGAGCGAGGCACAACCGTACTCAAACATTGCTCCGATAGTTTATTCATGGCCGTTAGTGGCGGCGGCGGCGGTGGAGTCGGCGGACGGACCGAAAAATCCTCCCTCCGTCTTCCGCCCCCGGGGGAATAACATACGCGGACTCACCTCCACCCCACGATACAAGGAGAGAGAGAGACGGTCATTGGACGCCTATCGCTCCTCACTCTCTCTCTCTCTCTCTCTAACCCTCTCCGTTATCTCTATCTATGTATCCGTAAACCTGTGCCTTTTTATAGGGCAAATCCCGGATTTAGACGAAAATGAGATAAGGGGAGGCGGGATAAGGGACGAGTGGCTGGTGGCGATAAAAATCTCGTCTCCCACTGGTGGCAGTTGCTATTCATCTGTCGCGTGAGCTCACCATCGCAAATCGTAAATTATGCGTACTACTGTTGCTCAATTGATTGAGTAGGGTTAATTTTTATAAATACAGATAATAAAGTACTGGTTATAAATTTTAGTATTTTAGCATTATAATACTTTATAATGAACTAAGAATACTTGTGATACCGGTATGTACCAGGGATGCAATCACTCCGTAAATACTGTCCATCCTCTGAGAATATAAAAAAGTATTCGAGTTATCGAAATTTTGCTTTTATGGTATGAATAGGGACTGGAAAAATTACTTCGAGTTATCGGTTGGAATTGTAACAAGCCTTTATCATCTCTGGCAATTTAAAAGTCATACGTTATCATTAATGAGCGAATCACTCGGAACTGAGGGTAGAACCATTATGACCAAATCATTAGAAACCCATCAACGTGAATATGAATGTATTTGAACCCGGAATTAATTTGATGAATGATGCTGGTTATTTAATGTGTGTTTACTATTTAAGATTCACACATTCACCCATTCTCTTTCTTGTAAAGTAAATAATTTAATTCAGTTTTACAATGTAAAACCTGAGTCTATTTGCATACAGGAATTATCGATAAAGTAAACATACATTCACAGTTGACAATGTAGAAATAGGAGAAGTCGAAGCGAACTAAATGAAGTTTCCTTTCAATTCACCTCGAGGGATTAAGATCGACTGAGAGAAACAACCTTTCCGACCTCTACAGTAAAATAAAAAATAACCAGATATAATTCCATCATCCGTCCAAAGGGGAAATAGCTAAAATTACACAGTCCCGTAATCTTATTTGACCGCCGCTGTAAGGTTACGCAAACCCTGGGCGTATGCGCTCCAATAAATTTTCGAGAGGCAGTTTTTCCAACGCCTCGTACGAGAGATCGTCTGTTGTCTAAACCTGTCCCCTTCTATGATTTGTCATTCGGAGCGGAGAGACAAGAGCAGATGTCCGATACGGAGGGAGAGCGAAGGGGAGGAGGAGGGGGAGGAAAAGGGGGGCGGGAGGGGTCGTTCAGGGCAGGAGGGGAAGGGGAGAGACAGAGGACAGAACTTGGCCTGAATAGGAGGGAAACAAGGGAGGGGAGAGGGAATGAGAGGGGAGGTAGCCGAGGAAAAGAGAAGGAAAGAGGATAGGACAAACTTAAGTACTCCTATTTTTCACAAAAATAGGAGAAGAATAGGAGTTATACATAGTATTTATTCCGTAACATCAAGCGTGGACCAATACGTTTTCTTTCGATCACGTTGAAGAAAAGGAATAAAAAAATGAAATGTTTCGGCCTAAGTAATGTATTTATGATGATGACGATGCAAATAAAATGCAGCGTAGGGAGCTTTTTTGGGTGCGAGGAACTTCATCTTACGAAGGAAATAATATACATAAAATCATATCTTCGTTGAAAGGAATTAACATTAAAATTCCGAGTATTATTCTTCTATTACTATTCTTCAGCTCATAAGTAGACCTAGAAACAAAAGTGATTTTGCTACACTTTTTAATAAAAATGTTTAACCATTTTAAAAATTCTCTTAGTTGCTTCAGTAATTTTTGTATTAACTTACTATAAGCAAAATACCAATCTACTTCCGTAGTGCATTAAGTAACGACGCTAGATTACGATTTAACTGTTAATAAGTGATTAAGTTACGGTATAAACTCCTAACATATATTTCGATATTGAAACTATATAGTATGGAATGAAAATCGACTTTAGGCTTGGTAGGCTTATCCTTGTGATAAAAACGAAGGGATTTGAAAATACTCAAGAAATCAATCATTGAAAAATAAACTTAGTCCAACTGTACTAAAGAATCAGTTTCTCGAAATTAGGATAGAATGCCAATAATACAAAAATATCTAAACCTCAGCAAATAAATGAAAAAGGAAAAAGTCTAATATACTCAAATGCTTACAAATGAATAATTTTTATGATATTATCTGATCTGAAATGAATCGAAGACAAATAAATATATTGCACTCAAGCAAATGATCATCTTAAGATGGAAAAACTCTCGAACTTATTTACGTAGGTAGATCTTAATTTTGTGATCTTTAACTGACGCTCAATAGTTAATAATAATTGCATGTGCATTATACCGTATTTACTCGGATATAAGCCGCACCCAAGGTTTTTCAACATTGAAAATAGAAAAAAACTTCCCTCGATACAAGCTGCGTTTTGAACTCAAAAATATGGTTACAATCGGAGGCTCCGGAAATTTTCTTATTTGCTGTCCAAATGAAAAGTTATGGTGTAGAATAACTGAAGTTACTAGTGCATTAAAATGTCGATTTTCGATTTTCTCAGCTGACTTTGCCCGCAAGAGATTCTTGAGTTACCGCTTATTTTCCCTGCCTGCTTTAAATGAGTAAGATTATGCGGTCACTGCAAACAAAGGAAAACTATGCATAGAGAAATAATCGAAAATTTTCCTACCGCATATTTCAGTGCGTGCGCGTCAAAAAATTTAACGCAACTGGTCCCGTGGCGCACTGAATGCGCAGTTGCATTGTGTGGGAAACGTGAATGTAAACAATAATAATAACGATAATGACACAATAAACTCATGAAATAGGCGAGGAACTGCGCGCGTACACTACCGCGGTGACTACGAGACATCGAGAAAGAAAGAAGTTTCGCAAAAAATGTCGTGGAGTGAGCGGTACTTGAGCGATCATTCGCGGATACGCGAATTTCTGCCTCGCGAATGAAAAAACAGGTACCTACTCAAAATGAAAATCGCGGATACTCAAATTTCGCGAATGGTAAATTCGCGAATGGCGAGGGATTACTGTACTTATATGTCTTACGACTTCTAATCGAAAATGACGTAAACGTGGAAATTGTGATGGTAATGTGAGAATATCTCACTTTAAGAATGTTTTTCCTTTGTATTCGCGCATAAGCAGCACCCTAATTTTTCGAATAAAAATTTAGGAAAAAAGTGCGGCTTATATGCGAGTAAATACGGTACATAGTATTAATTGTGAATGCACGGACAGATAACAGAATTAGAATTTTATCGTATAACCTCCTACCTATTTAAAAATCATTTTCTTCGAAATAAATTAACGCTACTTGCAGGGCCGGATTAAGCGGTTCATGGGCTCCACGCAAAGCACACGTTTTTGGCCCCGGCCTAAAATTGGGCCGGATTAATTTAGAGACCAGTTCATTCACAGCGTGTGTTTTTTATCCGTCCTTTTTTATTTTCCTCTCCTCCCTACCTTTCTCTCCGCAATTCCTTCCTCCACTTTAATCTTTCCACGAAATAGTAGACAGTAAGAAATGAACTAAATTCCCGTATTATAAAATCCAATGCAATGTCTGCAATTTCGCTTAACAGCAACACAATGGTTGCCATTGGCGAGGGAAGGATTCCAGCTCAACAAACGTTAAATTTTCGCATCAAAAACCAAATTGTAGACATATTCGATCCACATTCGACAGTCGAGATAAAAAGTTTATTCATTTTCCAATGAAATAGTCAATATTCGAAGATTCTAGGTGAATTTTTTCCCATTTAAATTTGCAAATGAACAAAAACTTGCACGTCGAAAAACCTATTTTTACGCCTTATGTTATAGGAAATATAAATTATCCTCTGGAATCGAACCCTGGACGTTACTTCACAGGTTAACTCTCCAAAATTGTCCCAATGCGTCACGATTACTAAACAGTGAAAGTTTTTACGAGTCATTATTGTATCCCGATTAGAATAAAATGATTTGTCTAGTCATTGATAAGTTATATTATGTTTATCTTTGCCTGAGTACAACATTATGGGTCATTTTATAAAAATATATTATCTGACCGTTGGGACAGGAACGTAACCAAAATTTTTAACATTGCTATTATGGGAAAATGTGCTTCAGGAACCAAATTATGTCGTAAGCGCGAGGACCGCCTGTACTTGGAATTACTGATAAAGTAAGAAAGCGTTTTGCTAAGAAAAGAGTAGCATTTGATACAAAAGAATAACGGGAAATAAATAACAGATTTCTATCCACTGTGGGCCTCCTTGTCCTCTGGGTCCCACGCACTTGCGTGTTTTGCGTACCGCTTAATCCGGCCCTGTCTACTGGTGATTTGCCACGGGCAATGATATTTTCCTTCCAAAATCAACCTTATCAAAGGAAACGCGTCCAATTTTCTCCGCGCGAGTTTTTCGACCGGAAAAAATAAAAAATAAATCCTTTCTCCGGTCACTCGCGCGAGTTACCATTCACGGAGGACTCCGCAAACACTCCGATTGGCGATGATTAACTCTCATCCCCCATCGCCGCGAATCAGATTAATATTTCTCACTTATCCTTCTCGCAGACATTAATAACCTTCCTCTCTTTGCCTCCCTTTCTCAAACTACGCTCGCCCATTCCTCCCCTTTCCCACATATCCCTTCCACTATTCCCCCCCCTCCCCCCCAAGTCCACCTATCAACCCCTATTAGGAGGCTTACGAAGGGAGGAAGGGAAAGCCTTTACGGTCGCAGTCTCCTCCACAATGCGACGCGCAATCAATCAATGCCTCTTCTCCTCCTCCCCCTCCCACGCCCCCTTCTTTCCTACTCCTTCCCCTACCTCACCAGTCGCCCATCCCCCAGGTGCCACCCCCCCCCCCCCCACAAAACACCAACTCCCTTCGTCTCGTTCCATTCTCTTAATTTTCGCCCCTGCTCCTCCTCCTTCCCCCTTCTCTCTGCACGTCCACGTTCGAAGCCTCCCCTAGCCTCATATAAAAAAGCACTTCCACTCGCTGCTCTGCCTTGTCACGCCGGAGGTGCCACGTCACACTCGTCCTCTCCCCTTCCCTCCCCCCCTTTCCACTCCTCCTCTTCGCCAACCATTTAAGGCGAGATCGTGACGCCCGTTTTGGTGCCAAGGTTTGGGTTTCTAATTATTTGTCTCCCTCCCTTTTTTTTGGTGCTTTTATGCATAGTCCATTTCGTAATTTCGAAGTGCGATCCGAAATACTTTCAACTGGATTACACAAAGCGTCGATGTTATATATATAATTGAAAGCTGTTGCTTGAGCTGCATGTGCATTAAAATTGATTTATAGCGAACCCGTATTTCTCAATCATCGAGTAAACGCTCGATGATGCGAACTTAATCTATTAATGTATTTTGATCGTAAGAGCCATTCAGTACTTTTGGCAGATTTTTTTTTCACCCCATACGACATAGTTTGAATCATTATGCCTAACTATCTGGAGAGCATAAAAAACTTTAATATTTAGTCGATAAGCGAAATCTGAATGAAAACAATACTTATAAACACTTGATATAGTCATAAAATCCTGAGCGAGTAGTAAATCTGCGAGGATTTGTAACGTTTTATTCGAATATTAGTTATTCACTACATATTTGAAGAATAATAGAAAAAAAATCCATCACATTGCTACCACGAGTGTGATAAATAATGGAACTACAAATGCGATTGATTTTTTAAAGATAAACTTTTCTGACCTAATACATACTTTAGGAAAGACGGAAATTTTAAGCTCAACTGCAAATTATGATATGGATGAGCATTATGGACGTAATAAAATTTATATTTATCATGTTATAAAACGTTTTGATGAATTTTGTAATAAATATTTTATATTTATTTCCATAAAATTATTATTAAATATCAGAGTTATTCGATTGATATAATTTTATGACAAAAGATGTAGATTCCTTAAAAGAACGAATAGTTTCATTACGAAATTCAATTAATAAGAGGTTTAAATGCCTACATTTTAATAATAACCATCGTTAGGTTTTCAGTCAGAAGTTTGGAAACACATAATCCACCTCTATATACGTCAGAAAAGTATTTCAGTTTCCTTCAAACGTAAAAAAAAATCAAGAGAAACTCAAAAAATTTCAGCCGAGCTGTGCACAAAAAAAAGCGCATCACTATAAAACTATCGGAGGCGTCACCTCTGGGCAACGTAAGTTAACTCGCTGACAGATTGGTTCGGAGGAATGAGAGAAAGAACTCGGCGGAGAAATGGAAAAGAAACGGAGAGAAATAAGGGCGGCAGGAAGAGAGTAATCGAAGATAAAAACCCGAAAAACTCTTAACGTTCCCGTGCTCCACTTTCGCGCGAAGACAGACACGCCCCCCCTCTCTCTCTCTTTATACTTTTCCTCAATATACTTGATAGCTTTTCCCTCGTGGAGATATTCGTGCGGCCGTCCTTAACACACCCCAACCTCCTTATCCTCATCCCACAACCCATCCTCGCAATACCGCAGATGCACGTATCTTTGTGTGTGTGTGTGTGTGTGTGTTCTTCGAGTCGGTCAATCCGACGGCGAAGAGGGCGTCTCGACGCCACACAGCGCCACTCGCACGCTCCCTCCTCCTCCTACCGAGTCACCTCTTATGTATTCCCTCTCTCTATCCTCTCCAGAACGGAGTGAGTGATATGAAGGGATAAAGGGAGGAATTGGCGCCGCGAGAGAGTATGTGGGACACTCGCGAAATCTCCTATTTCACTCTCTTGGGTGGGCAAGGTGGGATGTTTGGAGTTGGAGGGATTGATCGGGACATCATCCTCGCGAGGAAGAGAGGGAGATGGAGTGAGGAGAGTGAGAGAAGGGAGATGTGAGGTTCGCCATAAAAACAGCGTCCCACATATCAAGTAGTTTTTCTTTCATTCCCCTCTCTCGTTCTTTCTCTATCTCCTTACCACTCCCTCCTTTCCTATTCCTATATTTCTTCCTCTCTCCCTCGATTTCTTTATCTCTCTCTTCATCCCTCCATATATATATATATATATATATATATATATATATATATATATATATAAAGGTGGCAACAAGGTGCTCAGCACCCCCAGCAGCTCTCCAATCTAGGTAAGTGTCCACTGGGCTTCCTCCAACACCTTGTTGCCACCTTTATTATTACATTTCCTTTTCTTTAATATATATATATATATATATATACATACATACACACATATACACACACTTTCGTTGTAAATATTATTCTGTCTACTAATACCGCAAATTTTGAGCATTGTCAATAATGTGTAACTCAAATATCTCTACCCTTGCTTGTCAATTTATAATTTGCGAATCGAATTCTGTAATGAATCTATATGATCCCTATGTGAACAAATTGTAAAGGGTTAGTCTCAACCTCGCAAATAAAGAGTTTTCTTTCTTTCATTTCTTTTTCTTACTTCTCACCTCCATATGCCTCCCTTCATCTTCCTCCCAGTCTCTTTAACTTTCGTTGTAAATATTATTCTGTCTACTAATACCGCAAATTTTGAGCATTGTCAATAATGTGTAACTCAAATATCTCTACCTTTGCTTGTCAATTTATAATTTGCGAATCGAATTCTGTAATGAATCTATATGATCCCTATGTGAACAAATTGTAAAGGGTTAGTCTCAACCTCGCAAATAAAGAGTTTTCTTTCTTTCATTTCTTTTTCTTACTTCTCACCTCCATATGCCTCCCTTCATCTTCCTCCCAGTCTCTTTAAGCCCCTCTCTCCGTCTTCATTTCTCTCTCGAGGTCCTGTTTTGCCTCCGCAAACGATTAACCCAACTCTGCCTATTTATGCCTATGCATTCGTCACTATTCTCTCCCTCTCCTATTTTTCTCTCCTTTATCATCTCTTTTGGTCGTGCATGTGTGCGCCGAGTCTTCTCCCATAATGGGGAATGCGTTGAGTGATGAGAGAAGAGCGATTCAAGTACAGTAGACTGATACGAGATTATTTTCCCAGGTCAAGTGTTTTGCTTTCGAACGCATTTTCTTTCTCTTATTACGTCAGGAAGGAAATATCGCCACTCCTCGAGATGAATGGTAACAACACTTTTCATACGGTGCATCAACCCGATAATTCCAACATGCATAACTCGAAGGAGCGACTCCTTCCTGTCAAAATTCATATGCCTCACGATTAAGTTTTACGGCTCGAGTTACAGGATTAATAGTTATTGGAGAGAATATCTTAAAGCAGATAGGTGGTTTGTTCAAAAATATACTTTAAATTAAGTAAAACATTAACTATAAAAATGTGAGCTTTAGAGGTTCGGGGGAAAGAGTTAATCATCTTCAAACCTTTTCTATCTACTGAACGATGAAAACATTCTAAACTTCCAGTATCTCCCTTTCATCCACCTTTTCCACTTTGGTCTAAGAATTTCAGAATTTCTCTATCTAATCTCGGTTTCGATCTTTTCATATTCCTTGGGAGGGATTTGACGATGTTTATCACCCAATGCTGATCAATTATTCCTCATTCGTTTAAATAATTTAAATATGCACTCACGGACTCCCATTTTATTCACGTATTTATTCATGAATATATACACACAGGGTATTTCGAAAATGTTTCATAATTCATGAGGCCAAACTGAAGTAAAAAGTTCCTATGAACATGGGTCGACAAATGCTTTCTAGCTTTCTAATGCGTCACACAGAAAAGCATGTAGAAATGCAGCTGTATCGTGTAAAACACCTGCTGTAATACATGAATATGAATAAATAAATGGCTCCTTCTAGTGAAACTGTTCTTCATCTGTGACAGTAGCAACGATTACTTCATTTTTTATGTATATTATTGATGACCGTTTTGTGGTAGATTGTTAATTTAAAACATAACTTAAGTATGAATTTACAGATGGATTTTTGTCATTTGTTATTATTAATTTTTAGATTCATATACATTTACACACAAACAAATTCCGCGCACACCCATCTCTCAATCGCAGAGACATCGAATGTGCCAACGACAACCTCCTCCCACAGCAATCCTGTCCCGCCCTGCCCAAACCCGGCCGTCTTCCCCTTTCTCCGCCAACCTCCCCACACCCCTCTATATCCCCTACCTCTTACTCACCCCTACCCTGAATCCATCCATCCCCAGCCATTAGCGAAATCATTGCTGACGTGGACTGGCGAAGCGTACAGCAGCGCTTACAGTGGGCGAAAGATTGGGAAAGTTATGGATGGATAGTGATGGCGAGGGGATGAGAGGAGTGGGATGAAGGGGAGAAGAAGAGGTTGGAGACCCAAGAGCGAGAGGGACCCAGATAAGGGGGGGGGGGGGGGGGAGTAGAGAGAGAGGGCTGAAGATCGGAAGACTGTGGGGAGGGGGAGAGTATCGTCACAGGAGGTCAAATAGACAAGAGCCCAGAGATGATTGAAATTCTCTCGAGACATCGTCTGGTAGATTAATTGTTTCGTCGCAAAGCCATCCTGATACACTCTCGCCGCAAATATTTTTTTCTTCATTTGTGGATTGCTAACGTGTGCCAACAACACACTGCTGAGCAATTCGAGAGAATTTCGAGAATATTTCCAAAAACGATACTGATACTTTCGACATGTTGGTACGAATGTGCATGATCATGGAAAGCTTACCCTATGGAAATAAATACTAAAATCTACACTGCTGCAATGCATTAAATGTCCAGATAGAGTTATACTAAATACTTTCAATACTGACTGTAGTAAAAAAATGTTGAATTTTAAGTTAATATTTAATTTTTAAGAAATATTTTCTTTTTTAATACATCACAAGCATTTTATATAAAATGAAAAATACGAACTTTTTTTATAAACCTTGACAATGTTTACTATACCATTTTGTCGTGAGTCAAGCATTACTAAATAGAAATTATAAGAGAAAATGGGTTCCAAGTTAAAATAAGCTGAATAATCAAGAGTAAAACTGATTTCTTGTCTTGTCGCGTAGCTCACATAATCCCGCAGTGCATTTAATTCGCTAGATTCGTTCCCGAACCATCATTTTAATTACGTTTTCATAGATAAACTTTCAAGATTTGCATAATTTTCTACTCTCACTTACTTTACCGAGCACTTCGATAAGGAAAAAATATTTACAGATCTTGTCTTACTCTACAGCAGCGAATAGAAATTTTTAAACAAATTAAAAAATTAGGAATCTAATGAGATGTACTTTAAACGTGATGATTTTGCGCGTACATGCCTGCGAACTTGGTTGACGTAAGCGAAGTCTGGGAAAGAGGAGGGGAGGGAACTTAGCGTGATGAGTAGAGGGAGACAGAGAGGTTAAGAGAGACGTATACTAGTTATTCTCCCGATTATCACGCCTCCTGCATTCCACACAAAGCACTAGGGAGGGTGAAGAGGCGACTGAAATAATCAAACGTCCTCGCTTAGGGGTGCTTGGAGCGGAGAGGGGGGGAAGGATTGAAGGGGGGGGGATTGAAGAGGTGGGGGGGGGGAGGGAGCTTCGTCTCCCCTTAGGAAGTTGATTACGAGGACGGAATGATGGTGCGCTGAAGCTAGGATGTCTCTAGGTCTCTTGGCTGTTGGTGATTCAAACAGATTCTTATCGACCCTGAGCGTTAATCTTGTGAGCAATGTAAACAAGTGGATGAAAGGTCGCTCAGCCTAGTGAGTAGACAATGACTTAAATCAGGTATTACTGCCGTAATTCAATGATTAATATAATGCACAATGTGCGATTTTCTAAAATTCCGGAACGGGGTTTATTGTAACAACGGAACATTTAACGGTTAGTCAGAGTACTCTTTATCTGGAAAATGTGGAAACAGGTAAAAAAATTTGGGTCTTCCACCCGGGTTCGATTCCCGGTCATGGCAGATTTTTCAGTTTCCACATTTCCCATCATTTCAGCTTATGCCTGCCGCATAAGTATCTTCGGATCATCCTTTCCATCAATTTACTCTTTATCTGAACAGAATCTGTTAATCCAAAAATCCTCACATTTATTGAGCATCTTTGTCTATATCTACTTAATGAATTTATTCTGCTTCACCGCAGTTTGTGTTATCATTGACACGTCTGGAAATCTCTATCCTTGAGGTCAATATTCCATATATTCGATTGTCTCACGGTGTAGAATAGTGAGAAACACGGAGGTGAAAAAACCTAACTAAGTTGCCGTCGAGTAATTGCTTCAACTTCAATGAGATCTTGACGTACTCATAAATGACTATCATCTTGCTTATACTTCGGAAAATGCAAAACGTATTGCACCGAGACTCTTATATTTTTGACATCTTGGGTCTACTTTTAACCTCTTAGATTTGTTGGCACGTGCTTTTATCTCTTTAACCAACCTCCAAACCATCAACGAACCCCAACTCAACCATGAGCAATTTACGGTCGCCGATTTAAGTTGGACAACTTTCAAGCTCGAAGTCTATTCAAATACCGCCCTGAAGAAGCTACCTGCATCGGTCGCGAAACGTCGGTTCCATCATATTCCGGACGCAGCTGAAACCGAAAGCTAACAATATCATCGAACAACCACGCTGCGAAAACCTTCGGTCAAAATCTCAAAACAAACATTGCATAGGTTTGTTTTTTTTTTACAATTTTTGCAAATGTTATTCTAGCACAAATGAGACAAAACAAACAAGTTAGTACGATTCACTGATGAATTACCGAGCTCGTTTTACGGCTTAAAACAAATTTCAGAGGAAGGACTTAGGTATAAAAAGTTTGTAAAATAAAGTACATCAATAGCCATGACTTATTTTTTAATAAACTTGTTGTGGCTATTGGAGATACCTAAGACAGGTACTTAATTTTTCAATTATTTATATTTAAGTGCTTATTATGGAATGTTTCTTGGTCTGTAGTTCAAGACAGAAAAGACAGTGCAGTCCATTTTAATAGCTTTAGCAAGCGTTTTATACCGTTATCCAGTGTAATATGTGCAATACACTATAGTGCGTACAATTTATCATACTTAACCATGACACAACACGTGTATATTAGTTCTCATTAAAACTGAGCACTTCTTAATTAACCTTTGCAGAGATGGATGGTGGAATATTCTGCCATACCAGGTAATGATTGGAATATACGTCTGTAGAGTGGAACTTCCGGGATCGTTTTCCGGTTATCAGACTATATCTCATCTTTTGCTGTAGCTCTCATTTTATATGCTTGAGAAATGTAATTTACGTGTTCCTGACAAATTCGGTAAATTGTAATAGAGTAACATTACATTTAGATTTTTAGATGAGAATTTTCCAAATAACCTACTTTTAAAAGTCAAGCCAACAAAAAATATAGATGCTTACTTATATGATGCGCGGCTTTAACAGCGACAGCTCTTAAAAATTTGAATGATAAATGCAAATTTTATAGAGAAATAGGACGGAACAATAATTAAAAACGATGATATATTATTTCGCCCTAAGTATTGAACGGACGAAACCGTATTAGCCTAGTTAATTAAACAAAGAAATTGCGTACTAAATAAGGTACATTTATAACTGACTTATTCTTTTCACGCATCCTACTGATAACACGAATATATCTCACTCAAAATACCATAGATCTTTCTCTTTAAATAATCACGTTCATCTCTCTTTGCTCTCTGCCTTCGTCAATCCGTTCTTCAATACTCCAGCATCCCTCTTCCCTTCCTCTCTCTCTCTCTCATTCTCCTCCCTGCCAATCACTCGCACCTCTTCCCACCCATTGGCATCCTGGAATCTCGCTCCCAATACAATCCCCATCCCTCTCTCACATAGTTCGCCCTTTCTCCCCTCTCCGCCCCCTCACCAACTCCTTTCAACCTGACGCCCTTGCTCCATAAACACCTTACGTGCCTCCTCGCAGGGCAGGACTTCCATAGCACAAACACACACACACAGACACAAAACCCCTATTCTCATCTCCTACCATCTTGAAGGTCCCTCCACTCTTCTTCCTCTTCCGAGGACTTCCATTTAATCTAACTCCCTACTTCGATACCGCTGCGCATCCCAGCTTCCAAGCGGCTCCAGCTTGCCTTCACCGCCACGCCTAATCATCCCTCTCAGCTCTTTCTTGATTCAAACTCACCTCTTTCCCCCCTCCAACTACTCCTTCTCCTCCTCCCGTACACCAAAATCCCACCTGATCATCCGCCATCCCTCTCATTTTCCCTCTTCGCTATCATTCTACATTAGCTCCCTCTTACTTCTCTTACCACCACCCTCTTCCTCTCCCCTCCCTCTCTCTCATTCCCTATTCCTCACTCTATTCTCACATCTTCGAGGAACTCCTTTCTTCCGAGGTCTCCTCCAACTTCTCCCTCCCTCTCTCCCAATCTCCCCTTCAATCACTCGAAGTGGCTGCTTCCTCGCTCCTTCTTCCCTCGGCGTTCGACGCTCTACGACAGTGATTACGTGAAACCGTCAAGAAGTTACTCCGATTGCTTCATTCTCATCCCCGGAGGTGTCTTCGGGAGGGATGGTGGGAGGCGGAGGAGGAGGAAGGAAATGGGATGAAAAAGCGGGAGGGATTGAGTCCGTCGACTTATTTGAGTGTGGCATCCGAAGTACGTTGCTGCGATGGTTAAAAAAAAGTTGGAAAAAACGTGCTCTGAAAATTAAATTTAGTTTTCTAGAAATCGAAAGTAAATTCATAAAAGATTCGAGGACGAACCCCGGAAAGAGAATAAGAGTACCCATTTGTAACAAATTTTATATCAATGCGGTAGTAAATATAACGTTCGCAAATTGCTTCGGTTTTTTCTTCTTACGTCTGTTTACATATAAGAGTGCTGTTAGTGACATGAGCAAACATACGCTGTTTAAGTAAACGGACTGAAATAGAATCGAGGCATAATAAAGTAACAATTTAAAATATGCTAAAATTGATATAAGAATAAAGGACTTGAATTTCTGTTGCCCACTAAGATTAGAATTTTCTTACATTAAATGAAAAACCACAGCTAAAACTTGATAAATCTCGTAGTCGAGGAATTTTTCAGCTTCACTACTTTCAATAAATATGACAAATGGGATAAATTTTGAAAAAGAAGAGTTTAACATATTTTCTCCATTCAAACCCGGGACAAAATAATATTAACAATTTCAGCGGTACGAACACGGACGCAGTCAAGATATCTAAACTAACCACGGTCACTTCCCAGAAAAAGAAGTGTTTATTACGCAGACGGCACCTCCGCCAAAGACGATTCAATCTCCAAGATGAATGCTGCTGGACGTAATGGAATGAACGGCCGTAAACACCAACGAAGTCTAACCTGTTACAATCAAAGGTAGCCCTCAATTTCGAGTAGGGGAGAATTTCATTGCTCTGCAAATTCGAGAAAACCAATGGGCAGCTTGATGGATTCTTTGAGCGGATACAAAAATTCACGGTCCGATTCCATTTAACGGCGCCATACATTTCCATAGGATGCGGGTTGACAGGAGGGTTGGGTTGGGGAACAAACTGTCTTTCCTGACGAGTGTGGGAAATACATAAGTTGGTGGGGCATGAAGCATAAATGTGACGAGTTTCCAATTCCTGCCCATTTGTCTCCTATTCTCTCACTCATTCTATTCCATTCCAAACCTTTCTCCTTCTTCCCTAAGCCTATCTTCTACCCTTCTCTTCTTCATTTATCTCTCTCTCTCTTTTTGGACCTGTCTTCTCAATTTAATTTCTTCCTCCTCCTCCTTCTGTGATTAAAGACCGCTTTCTTCTTTTATTTCCAACCATTCTCCTTTCATTGATCTTTATCTTTCTGTCGTTATTTACCCACCCCACACTTCCACTTTTTATACCTACTTCGTCTCTCCCTCTCTCTCTCTTTTTCTATCCGTTCGCCATCCAACCGCTCCGTACAGGTCCATGAGGATGAGCAGAGAGAATGATCGCAACAGAGAGAGTAATTATTTGGATTCAGAAAAACGACTTAATGAAGAATGAATGACAAAGAAAATGGAACGCAAGAGAAGAAGAGACAGGGAAGAAAGAAATGAAGTGAGAAAGAGAATGGACGAGAAACTAATTCAGAGACATTCAAATTAATGTTTTTTCGGTATGTTTTTGGAGTTCCATTAAGAATGATTTCTTAAAATGACGGAGTACCTAACGTTTTAAATAAAAAGCATCGCGAGAGATTAGTCTGTGTTCATTTTCATATCTTAAATTTTTTTATCATCGTCGCGAAGACGTTATCTTTACGTCTAACGGATGTTTTGAGAAGAAATTCTGGTCGCTAAAAAACTACCCTTTCTGGAATAGAAATTATCCCGAAGCAACAGTAATGCATCGAGATTTTTTATATAATTAAAATTCGCTACTCTATTTACACGAGTCACGTAAGGTGAGAATTAATGGAGGCATCATAAAAATAATAAATGGGATATACATGGATGAGAAGAGAAAGATAAAAAAAATAACATCATGAATCCATAGTAAGTTGTATTTAATCAATCTAGGATGACTTGATTTAAAAATTCACACGTATTTATTATTCTCGTGAGCTAATTTGAAGTTGTATCACTCGAATTAAAAAAAAAGAATATTTTGGCCTCTTCCCAACTACAGTTAATAATGATTGGCGTGCATATCATTTATAGCTTTTCTTTGGAAGTGGTATCGCTGTAGGTATAGTCCATGGTCGTCAAAAATAGTTCAGGATGAAATGGAATTGGTTTGTCTGTGAGGAGAAAGATGAGTGGAAAAGAAAAAGAAAAGAATCGAAGTAAGAGCTATCATGATGATTGAGGTGCGGCGAAGCATCGCCGGCGAAAAAATAAAAACAATCGTAATATTTCAACAGTTGCTAACGGCTATCTACTTCTCTGTAACGCTTGAAGGGATAGCGACGACATTGGCATTCACTAAAGTCGCCTACGTGACTTAAATTGTAGCTTTGATAATTTATTTACATTAGGTTATAATTGGATTAAATTAAATGCACTATAGCGACGTTTTAAAATACAAGCTATAAAGAGAAATTCAAATGTGGCACAGTACATAAAATTTTCAATCCTGAAAATTTCAATCACTGTTTTAGCGCATGTGCAACGTTTAGAATTTAATTCGATGCTTATCTAAATGGTTATACATGAAAAAACTATTGTTCGACTCATTCATAATATATGTCATATCATTTCTAACCTATCAACCGGAAATATCATGAATCGTTTGAGAACTCGGCCTAAATTCTGAAAAATAACCGATCTATGAGAAGTTTACAACAGGGATTAAAATGAGAAAACTTTAAATTCTACCCCCAAGAAGTCAAGTTCCTTAAAAAAACTCTCGTGAGAAGACCATTTTAGCAATGACCACTTCAGTAACATACACTTTGTATGTTATCAATTTTCGGAAAAGGCATTCAAATTGAAATAAATAACGATTTCTTCGCCTCCATCGACAAACCTTTATAAAAAACTTTTAAAAATCCAAAAGGTGATTCCACGGTGGTCAACTATTTAAAAACGTTTTGAGGATTTCACGACCTAATCCTCTCGGATTTAACCGCTTCGTGACAGGAAAACCCACGAACATCCATCTTCAACCGGTTCTAGCGCGGTCGGACGGCATGGACATAAGTAGTGCATTAACGACTTGAACTTAGGCGGGGATAGGAGAATGGAAAAAGATGCGTCTCGTAAAACACACGAAAAAGTCTAATGAGGAGATATATATAAGGCCGTATCTGGCGTGCGTGTGTGCATGCACGTTGGAGGGAGAGAGAGAGAGAGTCGGGATGGCACAAGGGACAGGATAGCGTAGAGAGGAGAAAGGGGGAGGGGAGGGATGAGGGGGCGTACCCCTGGGATCCGCTCCAGATTAGATTAGCGCTACCGAGGGAGGAGCGGATAGAGAAGTGGGGCGGAGGGAGGGATGTCCCATGGTGAGTGGATGGAAGCGACGAAGGTACACACACGTATACATATATACTATACCCGGGCAGGGTAGCAGGTGGAAGAACTCGGAGGCAATCGCCTACTCCTCCTACGCGAGAGAAGGCTAATTGGCGAGGCAAAGGGGATGAGTGAGGAGGGGATGGTGGCGGTGGAGGAGGAGGAAGATGCACGTATATATTTGCGTTTTGGGGCAGAGAGAGAGAGAGAAAGGAGAAGGGGAAGTGGGGTGAGTGGCAATACGGCGTTGTGCAGATGTATCGGAGAGCCGCGCAGTGTGGTAACGATCTGAAGCCTTGGAAACTGCGTATTGGTCTATTTAGGAGCGTGCAGGTAGATGGGAATGACTCGGGAGAGGGGGAAATAAAAGGATAGGACGCAAAATGAAAGGGAGAAGAAGAAAAAGAGAGCGAGAGAAGGAAAGCTGCTGGTAGAATAGAGAATGGTGTGGTTGAGAAGGTAGATGAGGAAGAGGTGATGGATGAGGGAAGGGAAGTAGGAGAAGCGCTTATTTAATACGGTTTCTGACGCTTACATTTCTACAGTTAGGGATTTGATGAAAAAGAGATGGGTTAAAAAACTTTAAAGCATGGATATTAAATAGACTAATTACCTAATAGTTAAACTACGCACAAACACACGTATACTAGGATTTGAAATACAAATGAACCTTATGGAAACATCAGATTGGAACAAGGCATTTATTTCAATGAAATTACAGTTTTTCTATATAAATCTCCAATATATTGATGGCTGAAAAGTTTTTTATAATCATCATCCATTAATATTTTCGTTCAATTAACCGTAAGTCGCAACTTCATTCACTATATGCCATTATTGGCAATTGTGCTCGATTACCTATCAAAGTAGCGTGTATTCGAGGGGGCGGAAGAGAACCGCTCCTCGCCGCCCCCTCACAATCATCCTATTTCTATACGTCCGGCTTCACTTTAAATTCTGGCATGAACTTCATACGTCAAAATCTGTTTGACATATATATATATGTATAACCTTCCCATTGCGAAAAAAGGAAACCCTTTAGTATAGTAAATAAAGAAAATTATTCTGTTTTCAAATCAGCCATTAAGTTCTCTCATTAGGTATGTAGTTAAAATTGACAACGAAAATAATTCTTTCAGAAAAATGTTTAAATCTGGAGAATAAAACTTAACAGATCAAATAATTGAAAATATTTGCGCAAAACTGATAATTAGTATAATTAAAGCACTAGCCTAAATATCCTTTCAATTGAATTGAAAGGTAAGACATATTATCACATTTTAAGAACGCAAGAATTAATATTTTTGCAGATCTTGGATTAACGGCAAATGTAAGTCAGGGAATCCCTACGTAGTCGAGTTATCTGCACCATATAAAAACGTATAGCTGCATCACGTAATATCACGGAGGGGAGAGATTAAAAAATAAATAAATCGATGTTGTTTGAGATATTAAGAGAGCGAGAAGTGATGAAGCCAAAGAGGGTGGGGATGGTTAAAGACTGCATCGGGAGGGAAGGATGGCCAATAATTGCAATGACGCGAGTCGAAGATCTCCCAGCAGTTGCTGTTCCTACACCCTTCACCAATGTCGCTTTGCATGGATTCATTCGAAATCGAAAATTACCCACAGAGAAGACGTAATGAGGAGTGACTCGGAGAGCAGGGAGGACAAAAAACGAAGAGGGGAGCGAGAAATGGGAGAGAGGGCAAATTTTTCTGGAATTGAAGTAAGTTGAGGTCGCATTGTGCCTGCGCACGAGGCGTTAACGTCACCGGAGTCGACTCCTCCCTCCCACGACACGGTTTCGCATCTCCTCCACCCACCCCCAACCTCACTCCCCTCCGGTCACCCTTCCAATCATCGCTACTACACCCATTCCAACCTCCTCCGTCCCATCGCCGTCCCGCGTTCCCCGTTCCCGCCCATTGAATCATCCTGTACTCATTTGGCCCGTTCACTCTCCATGATTTCTGTCATCGGTTAAGAGGAAAGATGGAAAAAGTGAACAGCGATACGAGAATCTGCCTCACTCCGACATGGATCATGGATTTCGCTGGGTAAGGAAAATCTGTTCGGTAAAATTCAAAACACGACCGATCTGTTATTGTTGGCTGTTTGTAATCATCATTGTCGAAGAATAGAAAAATTGTTTCAATATGAAGGATAAAAATACAAACCATCGTATTAACGAGACGAGAAAGGAACTGACGAAATATGTCATCTGTTATAAGCGAATCGACGCCGATGACGGATGCATAGTAGCTGATATGACTATCTGGTTTTCTGAACCCTTTTACGTCTGCTGGATAGACATGATTTGCCAATTTTATTTCAGCCTCATGGTAAGCTCGGATTATATTTTTAAGGGTTGCACTACACGTTCGAAAAAAAAATTATGAACTTCGCGCACAATCCAATCTGTTTTGGTCTCATGAATTCAATAATGTTTACGTAAAATTCGTTTTGAATCTATAATGACGTGCTACCGAAGTTGCACGAGTTGTAGAACAGGAAATTTTGAGGAAAGCACGGGATCAGAGAAAACAATATGCAGCCCACGAATCCTAAAAGTTTTACAGCAAACAAATTCATTTTTAATAGTGTTACACCATAATTCACAAGTTTTAGATTTGTATCGTCAACATATGCAACTTTCACTCAATAAAAGGGAAAATTTCACCTAACTTTTCTCGTCATTTTTTTGGATTTTTCGTTCCATTCCCTCTTCCTTTAAATAAAAAAATGTTGAGGCTCGATTCGCTTCTTAGTTTCTTTCAACTACCTTGCTTCCCATATCTCTTTTACTCTCTTCCCTTCACTCAAGCTTCTTTCCTTCTCTTTCCTCTCCTTTCCTCTCACCTTCGCCTCTCCAAAACCTCATGCCCTACTCTTGGTGTTCCAAAAAAAAAAATTTGTTCGCTGTTTGTAAAGCAGGGGCGTCATTGTCACTCTGGGTCCTCCCTCTTTCGCTCCCACTCGCTTACCTCGCTTGCCACGACAATTATCCCGAAATTACTGCGATCGCCTTTTGTTCTAAAAAAAATGAAGCCTTAAAAAACCTCCAAAAACTGGGAATACGCGGGGGAAGCTTTCAAAGTCGTCCGAATGGACACGATACGTGGATTCGCTTTTTTTTTGCAGCGTCGCGTTACATTTGTTGTTCGGTGGAAGCACCTGCAACTGCCGCCGTGAAGACTTCGGTTACGGAGTTGAATAAAATAGGATGCCGTGCCCCATTCGGCGTAGAAGATTTTTTTATGACCGCGTCTCAAAGATACATGCAGCATTTTACTCGTTCGAACTTCCTTATGCACACGGCGGAGTACATTTTTCTCCATTTGCATCTTAAATTGCCTCGAAAATAAATTTCTTTAGATAAATTTATTCTATTTTTCGCCAAAACGTACCTTGTATTTTCGCACAATGTCCACGCGCTGTTAGTTATCCTCGCGAGCGCGGGAAGTACTTAGGCGAAAATAATGACGCGCGCCAACATCACGAAATTCATCGCAGTCCTCGACACGCGAGGAAAACAACCAAAAAAAATACACTTCTGTCATTCTCCTCCGAATGCACGAGTATTTAGAACGTCTCTTTAGAAATCCGCAATGCGTCTCTCGCTCCATCCTTTCATCCCGCTATCTACGTCCTCCTCCATTCATCTACCTCCCTCTAGACTCATTCTCCGCCTCTTTCCACGAGGCGACAAGAGTTTAATATCCCACAGTGCCCCTCATCCGTGTGACCACTCAACTTATCCAGGATGCCCCTAAACCCCCATGTTTCCCTCCCACCCACTCCTCAATCTCTATCTGCTGTCACCTCGCACCATCTTCCCTACCTATAACAACCCTTCCTCCATGCACCCCCTTTCGTAGCCACGTAGAAAGAGAGAGAGAGGGATAGAAACTCCATCAGTCCGAAAACGACGACCGGAAGTCATTTCCTATTCCGTCCAAGAATTTGAATCACACCCAGGCGGTGGCAGTGATAGGGAAGAGAAAGGAGAGAGAGGGAAGAGAAAGGAGAGAGGGAAGAGAAAGGAGAGAGGGAAGAGAAAGGAGAGAAGTAAAAGAAAGGAAAGAGGGAAGAGAAAAGAGAGGGGCGAGAGAAAGGAGAGAGGGAAGAGAAAGGAGAGGGAAGAGAAAGGAGAGAAGGAAAGGAAAGAGGGAAGAGAAAAGAGAGGGGCGAGAGAAAGGGAGGAAAGATAGAGTAGTAAAAAAAGGAGGGAAGAGAAACGAGAGGAAAGGGGTAAGGAAGATAAAGGAGAGAGAAGATGAATGGGAGAGGAGAAATAGGGAGAGATGAGAAATGGGGAAGGGAAGAGAAAGTGGGAAGGGAAAAGAAAGGATAGAAAATGAGAAGAAAGAAAGTAGTAAGGAAGATAAAGGGGGACAGAAGAGAAAAAGTGGAGGGTAGATAGATAGATAGATAAGTGGCTTTATTTTCAGGGCGAAATTGAGACCATAAGGTCCCCTCTTCCATTTAACCCTAAGAGAGGAGAGGAGAGAAAGGAGGTAGGGAAGGAAAAAAGAGAGAAAGGAGGGAAGAGAAAGGAGAGGAAAGAAAGTAGTGAGGAAGATAAAGGATGGAGAAAAGAAAAGGTGGAAAGAAGAGAACGGAGATGAGAGAAGAAAAAGGAGGGACGGATGAGAAATGAGGGATGGAGGACAAAGGAGAGGAGAGAATGATGATAGAGAAAGGGGGAGCGAAGAGAGAGAGAGGCTCGTTCCAGCGAACATTAAGAAGTGGCGAACGTTATCCGACCATTTCCCATTTCCTCCCTCGCCATCCAACTCCCTCTTCTCCTGTAAATAAATCCCATTCCTCCTCCACCCATTCACATACGCGCGCGCAATCTCTGCACATCTTCCTCCGCTTCCCGATTTTCATCTTTTTTTAAATATTTTCATTCGCGTCCGTTTTGTCGCTCCCGTTCCCTTTCCGGACGGTTCCACAGCTCCCATTGTCGCCGACGTTTAGGAGCGGAGCGAGGGAGAAAGAGAGAAAGGAAAGAGGGAGCTGCATGGGGGAAGAGGGTAGTGGGAGGGATGGAGAGGTCCAGGGCGGGGGGAGAGTGCGTCGCGAGTAATAAAAACAAAGGAGAGTCTGGATGGCGAACGCACACACTCATTTTGCTGCCTCGTATGTATGTATGTATATATATATATATGTAAGGGGCCGTCCCGCATTTCCATCCAAATGGATCACACTGCGATTGCGAATAAGGAAAAGGGAAAAGAGGAGAAGGGATAAGTAAAGAGGGGGATGAATGAGAGAGTGGAGTGGAGGTGAAGGTGGGTCTCGTTGGGGAAGGGATAGAGTGGGGGATGAAGGCTTCGGAGGTGTGCCGGTAGGGGGTGGGAGGGAAAATGGTAGTGGTGGTGGTGCTGGTCTGGTTCCGAGTGCTCACTCTCCGGGACAAACAAACGCGATGGTGCGAACCACCCGCTCCACTCACCGCCTCGTCCTCGGGGAAGAGGGAGGGAGGAGAAGAATATCGGTGGGGGACATATTACAGGCTGAATAAGGAGAAGGGAAAGAGGGATAGAGGAAGATCCACTCGCACAACGGCCGAGATTAAAATACGTATTATATAGTAGGAGATCGTATGTCCTTCTCGTTTTTATACGAAAAAAATCGAACGATAAACATCATCATTCACTGCGTGAAATCGGCGAGGAGGAAGACCGCACCTTAAGTCTGCCATCGTTGAAAGAGACGAGAAAGATTTCACACTTAGAGAAATTCAGTTGGGCAGTTGTCGCTTTTCGCGAAGACAATACTATCCAACGCGAGTGCGTCGTATAAAAAAATATATGAAGGAGAAATTGTTGTCTCGGCTTTTTTAATTCTTTCCCTGCTTGTATTCTTACGAAATATCTCGCTCCGGAATTGAATAGACTTATCCTCTTGATGGGGATTGTCTTCCTCTGTTTTGTCGAATGTCCGCTACAAAATCAAGAGGCGATTTAATTCCGAGAAACTTAGTGTCCTTCCATTGTCTGTTGATAATGTTTTATTTTTCTTCTAACAAGTGGGCAAGCGCATTAGGGAAATGATGTGGCCTTATGGCGTAATTAGGTCCATATCTTAAACACAGGACAAATTTGCGAGGTGTGAGTTTTTAATTATGTTAAATTACCGTATTATTCTTAAAATGAAAAAATTAATTCGCTTAAAGTTGTTTTTGTTCCCACTTGGGCAATCTCTTATTCATACATATAACAAAAGCGCAGAAAATTTTCAAAAGAATTTGAACATTGTTCAGTTACAATTACTCCTTTCGCAGATAATTAGAACGAATTACAATCCTTTGAATATCTTTTTGTTTCATTCAGATATAAAATATTTTGTCCATATTTTACTTTAAGATTTGCATTTTTATCTTTATTCAGATAAATTCAAATAAAATCCGCGTTCGTTGAAAAATCAGGGAAAAAAATTACGAAAAAGACGAAATTGTTCTTTATAAAGACAAACATCTCATCACCGAAACTCGTGCACGTATTCAATACCGGTATTATCTATTTAAAAATGTCAATTCAGGAAGTTCGCAGTAAACGTCACAATACCGAAGGTTTTGTGAGGTTGAGTGGCTTAGATGTGAAAAACTTGCGGGGAGGATGCCTGTATTTATGGAGTCAGAGAATGCGATAGAATAGATTTCCTATTATAAGAGTTTCGGTTGGATATAGGTTAAGAGTTGATGATGAAGGGAAACGAAGCATGTGCGAAAGAAAGAGAAGAAAGAAGAGAAAAGTAAAGAGAAATAAAATAAGATAGAACAGCGAGAAAAATAAATAGGAAGGAAAAGAGGAAAGAGAATCGAAAAGAGAAAATAATGAAAACTGCAGAGCGAGAGAGAGGGGGGGGGAGGAAAAAATGTTAACAGAAAATATGGAGGGAAAGGAAAGAAAGCAACATGATCAGCAGGCTGTAGAAAGGAGAAAAGACAGAGCTGAGAAAAGATTCGACAGAGAGAAAAAGAGAACGGAAAACGAAAGAGTAAGAGAGGCAGAAGAAGGATCGAGCAAGGCAAAGAAAAAGCGACAAGGAACAGAAGGTAAAGGAAAGAGAGGAATAGAGCGGTTGGAGTGGTGAGATCGGCTGAATGAGCTATAGAAAGGGTGTCTAGGCGGCGGGGTGCTTTCGGAAGAGGGTAGAGGTGAAAGAGAGAGGGGAGACGGGTTGGAGAAGGGGTGCTCCATCTCTCCCTCTCCCGTTTGTGCATGGGAAGGCAAGCGGAACGTGGGCGGGAGGTTTTTTGGGGGGGGGGGGGGGGAGGCGTGCGTGCGTGGGGGGAAGAGGAGGGGGATGCTGGGAAAAGGAGTGGAGAGGGGAGGGGGGTTGAAGGAGAGGGGTGGAGGCGACGGTCTTGTGGGACCGTTGAAGGGAGAGAGCCGGTTGAAGAGGGGAATGAGGTCGTTCCGAGGAAGGTTCCCACCCTCTCTCTTTCCACACTCTTTCTCTCCATCTCCCTCCTTCCATCCCTTTCGCTCTCTATTAGAGATGCAAAAAAAAATCCCAGCGCTTCGAGAGAGGGCGTTTCGCTCCGATGATCAGCGTTTAAAACATTATATATAGAATTCAAACCCCATCTCTCTCGCTCCCATTTCATTATTTCCATTCTTTCTTTCCCTTCTCCTTTCTCTAGCTGATCCCTCCCCTTCTTCCCTCCCACGAATTTCACTTTTTCGTTAAGGTCGACCAATTCTTAAGCATGAATTCAAAATGCAATATTTTCTATGGATAGGAAATAAAATTTATACTTATATACATTTTAGATCTAAATTCTCAATTTTTTAATTTTTGTGACTGCTATGCACCGCTAACTCCCTCCTTTCTCTCTCTCTCTCTAACGTCTAAATATTAAATAGAAGTAATTTTAAGTAGCAGATACTTAACACGCGATTTTATCGCAGTTCTGTATCACTTTCTTGAATTTTTATCATTCAAAGCTGAGGGAAAAAGTTATCCCGAGAAGAGCTTTTCCAATGAAATAATTGTCGCTTCTTCTCTGCAGGAAAATTTGTAACTCTTCAGATTTTAAGTTCTATTAGCTTTCCCCTTTCTTTCGTATCCTATACTCTACCGCTGTCCTTTTCTCGTTTTGCTGCCTGTTTTTTATTCCTCCCCTTTCGTCTTTACGTCGTTTCCCTAGCATTCACTCGTTTGAGCCATTCTCTCAGTCCCACTTTCTCGAATATCTAGTTTACAGTAGCGCGTTTGGCAAATCATTTAAGCTTTTCTATCATAGTCGGTTGTTTTGGAAGATAACTTTTCCACGCTTTCACACTTACCATCTGTGTTTTATTCCTCCCTTTTCGTCTTTACGTCATTTCCCTAGCATTCACACGTTTGAAAAAAATAAGAGCCCATCCGAGCCATTCTCTCATTCCCACTTTCTCGAATATTTAGTTTACACTACCGCGTTTGGCTTTTCTATCATAGTCGGCTGTTTTGGAAGATAACTTTTCCACGCTTTCACACTTACCATCTCATTTGCTTTCTCTCTCTCTCTCCTCTCTATAGCTTCCTCCTCCATCTTCCCTATAATCCTCTTCTCTTCCTTCTCTCCCCACTCTGTCCCTTCACCGAGAGTTCATCCTTGAGTTATACTCTCCATTAGGAGCGGACATGGCGAGCGCCATGCATCACTCGGATAAACTTGACGTTTTGATGGTTCGCCTTTATATATATATATATAGTCAAATATATATATGTGTGTGTGTGTGTGTGTGTGTGTGTGTGTGTGTGTGTGTGTGTGTGTGTGTGTGTGTGTGTGTGTGTGTGTGTGTGTGTGTGTGTGTGTGTGTGTGTGTGTGTGTGTGTGTGTGTGTGTGTGTGTGTGTGTGTGTGTGTGTGTGTGTGTGTGTGTGTGTGTGTGTGTGTGTGTGTGTGTGTGTGTGTGTGTGTGTGTGTGTGTGTGTGTGTGTGTGTGTGTGTGTGTGTGTGTGTGTGTGTGTGTGTGTGTGTGTGTGTGTGTGTGTGTGTGTGTGTGTGTGTGTGTGTGTGTGTGTGTGTGTGTGTGTGTGTGTGTGTGTGTGTGTGTGTGTGTGTGTGTGTGTGTGTGTGTGTGTGTGTGTGTGTGTGTGTGTGTGTGTGTGTGTGTGTGTGTGTGTGTGTGTGTGTGTGTGTGTGTGTGTGTGTGTGTGTGTGTGTGTGTGTGTGTGTGTGTGTGTGTGTGTGTGTGTGTGTGTGTGTGTGTGTGTGTGTGTGTGTGTGTGTGTGTGTGTGTGTGTGTGTGTGTGTGTGTGTGTGTGTGTGTGTGTGTGTGTGTGTGTGTGTGTGTGTGTGTGTGTGTGTGTGTGTGTGTGTGTGTGTGTGTGTGTGTGTGTGTGTGTGTGTGTGTGTGTGTGTGTGTGTGTGTGTGTGTGTGTGTGTGTGTGTGTGTGTGTGTGTGTGTGTGTGTGTGTGTGTGTGTGTGTGTGTGTGTGTGTGTGTGTGTGTGTGTGTGTGTGTGTGTGTGTGTGTGTGTGTGTGTGTGTGTGTGTGTGTGTGTGTGTGTGTGTGTGTGTGTGTGTGTGTGTGTGTGTGTGTGTGTGTGTGTGTGTGTGTGTGTGTGTGTGTGTGTGTGTGTGTGTGTGTGTGTGTGTGTGTGTGTGTGTGTGTGTGTGTGTGTGTGTGTGTGTGTGTGTGTGTGTGTGTGTGTGTGTGTGTGTGTGTGTGTGTGTGTGTGTGTGTGTGTGTGTGTGTGTGTGTGTGTGTGTGTGTGTGTGTGTGTGTGTGTGTGTGTGTGTGTGTGTGTGTGTGTGTGTGTGTGTGTGTGTGTGTGTGTGTGTGTGTGTGTGTGTGTGTGTGTGTGTGTGTGTGTGTGTGTGTGTGTGTGTGTGTGTGTGTGTGTGTGTGTGTGTGTGTGTGTGTGTGTGTGTGTGTGTGTGTGTGTGTGTGTGTGTGTGTGTGTGTGTGTGTGTGTGTGTGTGTGTGTGTGTGTGTGTGTGTGTGTGTGTGTGTGTGTGTGTGTGTGTGTGTGTGTGTGTGTGTGTGTGTGTGTGTGTGTGTGTGTGTGTGTGTGTGTGTGTGTGTGTGTGTGTGTGTGTGTGTGTGTGTGTGTGTGTGTGTGTGTGTGTGTGTGTGTGTGTGTGTGTGTGTGTGTGTGTGTGTGTGTGTGTGTGTGTGTGTGTGTGTGTGTGTGTGTGTGTGTGTGTGTGTGTGTGTGTGTGTGTGTGTGTGTGTGTGTGTGTGTGTGTGTGTGTGTGTGTGTGTGTGTGTGTGTGTGTGTGTGTGTGTGTGTGTGTGTGTGTGTGTGTGTGTGTGTGTGTGTGTGTGTGTGTGTGTGTGTGTGTGTGTGTGTGTGTGTGTGTGTGTGTGTGTGTGTGTGTGTGTGTGTGTGTGTGTGTGTGTGTGTGTGTGTGTGTGTGTGTGTGTGTGTGTGTGTGTGTGTGTGTGTGTGTGTGTGTGTGTGTGTGTGTGTGTGTGTGTGTGTGTGTGTGTGTGTGTGTGTGTGTGTGTGTGTGTGTGTGTGTGTGTGTGTGTGTGTGTGTGTGTGTGTGTGTGTGTGTGTGTGTGTGTGTGTGTGTGTGTGTGTGTGTGTGTGTGTGTGTGTGTGTGTGTGTGTGTGTGTGTGTGTGTGTGTGTGTGTGTGTGTGTGTGTGTGTGTGTGTGTGTGTGTGTGTGTGTGTGTGTGTGTGTGTGTGTGTGTGTGTGTGTGTGTGTGTGTGTGTGTGTGTGTGTGTGTGTGTGTGTGTGTGTGTGTGTGTGTGTGTGTGTGTGTGTGTGTGTGTGTGTGTGTGTGTGTGTGTGTGTGTGTGTGTGTGTGTGTGTGTGTGTGTGTGTGTGTGTGTGTGTGTGTGTGTGTGTGTGTGTGTGTGTGTGTGTGTGTGTGTGTGTGTGTGTGTGTGTGTGTGTGTGTGTGTGTGTGTGTGTGTGTGTGTGTGTGTGTGTGTGTGTGTGTGTGTGTGTGTGTGTGTGTGTGTGTGTGTGTGTGTGTGTGTGTGTGTGTGTGTGTGTGTGTGTGTGTGTGTGTGTGTGTGTGTGTGTGTGTGTGTGTGTGTGTGTGTGTGTGTGTGTGTGTGTGTGTGTGTGTGTGTGTGTGTGTGTGTGTGTGTGTGTGTGTGTGTGTGTGTGTGTGTGTGTGTGTGTGTGTGTGTGTGTGTGTGTGTGTGTGTGTGTGTGTGTGTGTGTGTGTGTGTGTGTGTGTGTGTGTGTGTGTGTGTGTGTGTGTGTGTGTGTGTGTGTGTGTGTGTGTGTGTGTGTGTGTGTGTGTGTGTGTGTGTGTGTGTGTGTGTGTGTGTGTGTGTGTGTGTGTGTGTGTGTGTGTGTGTGTGTGTGTGTGTGTGTGTGTGTGTGTGTGTGTGTGTGTGTGTGTGTGTGTGTGTGTGTGTGTGTGTGTGTGTGTGTGTGTGTGTGTGTGTGTGTGTGTGTGTGTGTGTGTGTGTGTGTGTGTGTGTGTGTGTGTGTGTGTGTGTGTGTGTGTGTGTGTGTGTGTGTGTGTGTGTGTGTGTGTGTGTGTGTGTGTGTGTGTGTGTGTGTGTGTGTGTGTGTGTGTGTGTGTGTGTGTGTGTGTGTGTGTGTGTGTGTGTGTGTGTGTGTGTGTGTGTGTGTGTGTGTGTGTGTGTGTGTGTGTGTGTGTGTGTGTGTGTGTGTGTGTGTGTGTGTGTGTGTGTGTGTGTGTGTGTGTGTGTGTGTGTGTGTGTGTGTGTGTGTGTGTGTGTGTGTGTGTGTGTGTGTGTGTGTGTGTGTGTGTGTGTGTGTGTGTGTGTGTGTGTGTGTGTGTGTGTGTGTGTGTGTGTGTGTGTGTGTGTGTGTGTGTGTGTGTGTGTGTGTGTGTGTGTGTGTGTGTGTGTGTGTGTGTGTGTGTGTGTGTGTGTGTGTGTGTGTGTGTGTGTGTGTGTGTGTGTGTGTGTGTGTGTGTGTGTGTGTGTGTGTGTGTGTGTGTGTGTGTGTGTGTGTGTGTGTGTGTGTGTGTGTGTGTGTGTGTGTGTGTGTGTGTGTGTGTGTGTGTGTGTGTGTGTGTGTGTGTGTGTGTGTGTGTGTGTGTGTGTGTGTGTGTGTGTGTGTGTGTGTGTGTGTGTGTGTGTGTGTGTGTGTGTGTGTGTGTGTGTGTGTGTGTGTGTGTGTGTGTGTGTGTGTGTGTGTGTGTGTGTGTGTGTGTGTGTGTGTGTGTGTGTGTGTGTGTGTGTGTGTGTGTGTGTGTGTGTGTGTGTGTGTGTGTGTGTGTGTGTGTGTGTGTGTGTGTGTGTGTGTGTGTGTGTGTGTGTGTGTGTGTGTGTGTGTGTGTGTGTGTGTGTGTGTGTGTGTGTGTGTGTGTGTGTGTGTGTGTGTGTGTGTGTGTGTGTGTGTGTGTGTGTGTGTGTGTGTGTGTGTGTGTGTGTGTGTGTGTGTGTGTGTGTGTGTGTGTGTGTGTGTGTGTGTGTGTGTGTGTGTGTGTGTGTGTGTGTGTGTGTGTGTGTGTGTGTGTGTGTGTGTGTGTGTGTGTGTGTGTGTGTGTGTGTGTGTGTGTGTGTGTGTGTGTGTGTGTGTGTGTGTGTGTGTGTGTGTGTGTGTGTGTGTGTGTGTGTGTGTGTGTGTGTGTGTGTGTGTGTGTGTGTGTGTGTGTGTGTGTGTGTGTGTGTGTGTGTGTGTGTGTGTGTGTGTGTGTGTGTGTGTGTGTGTGTGTGTGTGTGTGTGTGTGTGTGTGTGTGTGTGTGTGTGTGTGTGTGTGTGTGTGTGTGTGTGTGTGTGTGTGTGTGTGTGTGTGTGTGTGTGTGTGTGTGTGTGTGTGTGTGTGTGTGTGTGTGTGTGTGTGTGTGTGTGTGTGTGTGTGTGTGTGTGTGTGTGTGTGTGTGTGTGTGTGTGTGTGTGTGTGTGTGTGTGTGTGTGTGTGTGTGTGTGTGTGTGTGTGTGTGTGTGTGTGTGTGTGTGTGTGTGTGTGTGTGTGTGTGTGTGTGTGTATAGGGAGGGCTTATTTTTATTAATATTATCCATATCCCGGCGTAATGGCTGTAAATGACTTCCTGAAACGCATCCGTTATGTCGGACTCAACGCATAACCCGAAAAAGTAAAAAGGCCCGAAAAATCAGACAGTCGCATTTTGTAAGAAATCAATGATATGCAAGATTTTCAATTATTTACTTTTTACGTTTTGCCATTTTTATAATATCTATCAATTGATTTCCAAGTACGAAAATACAATTAAATTATTTGGTACAGGACACAAACATGACTAGTTCGTCGTAAAGGAATTTGTAACATCCGTAAAATATTACTTATACTAAAAAAATATCAATAAAAACGGCTGATTGAGTATCGCTCTAATAATCTTCTGCTGCTAATTTTCAATCGAAAGAAAAATATCTTAAAGATCGCACCAAATTTCGTACAGGTTTTTTTCTGAATCGTTTTCTTCTCCTCGCGCCGTCAAACATTACTCCTGAACGTTGTGAAACGGAGGCACATGGCTACTACAGATTTCTCCAAATTTTCACGAACGAGGACTAATTACGCCTCAGTCTTTCGACATTCGTCGGCCGATGAAATGACTCGAAAAATAAGCCCGTTAATACACCCCCGCCAGGAATGGAGCCAATGCCGCTTTTTAAGTCGGACAATACGCGCGCAGTGATGGCAGCGGTGCATCGGGCGGAAGGAAGGTTTTTATTCGGATGGGGTCATATTTGCCCACTTTGGCGGGCCGAAGGGCGCACGAGCGGAAGAGCTAGGAGAGGACGAAGGCCAGGAGAGCGTATCAAGTGCCCCTTATATTCCCCCCCCCCTCTTTCTCTTTCCCCCCATCTCGCTCCCCACTCTCCCCCTTCCGAGTACACGCACGTACGCTACAGAAGGAAAGGGGAAGGGTAGGAATGAGTAGGGGATTGGAGGGGGAATAGGCGCGCAAAAAAACAGAGGGAAAGTGTGGTTACGGTCCGAATGCGGGGTCACAGGGCGTAGCTGGGGGATGAGTTGCCGAGGAGGTAAGGAGGGGGTGATGGAATAGGAAAGAGCTCCCTCCTGTTGCCATGGGAGAGAATGAGAGGGAGGAAAAGAGAGGAATCGGGGTCTTACAGAGGAGGAGGAAACACAAAAAATGGATAGGGAAGAATGAAGAAGATATTCTAATGCAACGCTCTTTTTTTAAAAAAAAATATTCAAATTTCCGGTTAATCCATTCGACCGCCGGCGATAGTTATCGAAGTGCAACCAAGACCATGGAATATATATCTTATATGCAAAATAAGTCACAAAAGTATTCCCATATGTCCGTACATTTATCCTCCTGCACTAAAAAACGCCTAATGTGACTTGTAATTATTCAATCCCTACTTTGTCCTGTAATTTTCTGCTTCTTTAGTTGTCTTAATGAATTTTTTTGTTTCTCCGCGCTTCAACGGCGAGGTATTGTAATAGATAAAATTGTAGGAAATCAAGTTAATAAAAATCGGAAATTTCCATATCTTTCATCATTGGTCCCCCAACTTTTTATTACGAGGGACACAAAGAGATGAGTTGGGCGATTTTACAAATTAGTAAGCACACCGTGGGTAAATTATTATGATCTAGTTTCTGGAAATTTGAAAAATGTAGAACAAAACTGAAATGCTGAAGCGATTAACCACAGTAAAGATATACCAATAATATTTTTCGTAAGTTCTGAAAAGTACCGCTGTTGGAGCTGTTGTTTTGAGGGAAGGGAGCTCTGTTAAATTCTCTGTGAGGGGATTGGAAATTGGGGAACCCAGGTTTACGTAATCTTCTTTAACATAGAGTAAAACCTCATTTAATCCCCCCTCAAATCCTTCTATATATATGTGTGTGTGTGATTACTCTTAAGTAGTAATTATATCTTCATCGTGAGAATGCCGAAAAGTACGCAGCAATAATTAATCCAATAGAAATGAAGTAGAGAATCTGCTTTTAAATTACCATATTTTTCAAACCAAAGCTTCTCAAAACCCTTAAGGTAAATTTCATTCACCTAACTCTAGTAAGTTCATTGGTTAAACAAACAAACAAACAAACAAACAAACAAACAAACAACATTTTTACAATTATGTTGTCTTATGCCATAATAAGAACAAAATATTGACGCAAGGAACATGAAATAGAAGTGTTAACATAATATCGCTGAAAAGATTGAAATGCTGTACGCTCGATAAAATATTACCACATCTGCCTTGAAGTAATGCTTCAAAAATTCGAAAACGACCCATTTCGAGGCGAACATGCTCAAGACGCTCGCAAGAAATTCCCTTCGAGATCTGCAACCTGCATGTAGAAGTGTTTAGCGTGGAGCAGATGCAAACGCAGTAAGGGGACTCATTACGTCGGTAAAGTTAAGTGCTGTGCACGTTACTATTAACTGGATAAGGGGAACAATTTTGTAATTCTGCATTTTAAAACGTATGCAATATAAAAGTACAAGAAAAACAAGGCTCTCAAAGACAGGAGAGCATATGTTTTTTGATGAATAACTCTATAGATCCAAAATGTAAATAAATAGCTCACCCTCATAGACGAAATCCAACCAATGATGAAGATGAAGCCAATGTCCAAAAACGAAACTGCGGAGAAAGGCAGATGATCATATCGACTGCAACCCAAGCCGTCCTTTAATTTTTCATCAATAGTTGAATCTAAAAAAGAACAAATGTTTCTCGAGTTTTAGTACATATGTATTATGATTTATGTTCTTTTAGAAATATAACTGCTTCGATTTCGTTTACTTTAGTCTGCAATCGGTAAACGTTCTTATAATGCACTATCAGAAATATCCGGCGTTGCCCGGAGAAATTTGGTTCAAATCCGATCGGAATTCTATATGATACATGGTATTTAAGAATTCACTCGGCCGCCGTTTTGAATAAAACGGGCAGAGAGAAACAAAAACCACGTATGAATTATTTCTGGGAGCCCTCCACAATCGCACCAAATTTGATTCAAATCAATAGTAGGACCTGCGAAAATACGCGTAGTTTAAACGGTCCCCGCCGTCCAATTACGGATAAGGAAGTAGTCGTTTCCCACCTTTCTCACTGTGTATAAGATGTAGAGTTACCTGTTCTTTGAGAAGAGGAAGTTTATGAGAACAGTTATTTTATTGAATAGTTTAGGCATCAGAACAGTTCGAAAAGAACTGTTCCGTTCTTTCTGACCCATCTCTAGATGGCAATGCATTAGCAAACAAAGTTATTTTGCTTTTTGTACAATTAATATAAAACATTTGGGATTAAAAAGTAGCCTACGACCTTCCTATTTGTGAAGAAAGTATCTGTTGAAAGTTTGATTACTCGAGCTATAACGGTGTGGAAATGTATAGATGCACAAATAAACAAACAAACTCATAAATATATAGGAGATAATGCGACAATACATTGTACCTATCTAACAGAGGATAACAGAGCAATTTAATTTAATAACTGAAACGCAATTTGGTGCGTGGCAAGGTACAAAACGGACACATTCGCATCTAAAGCGATTACGACAATACGTACGAAAAGCAGTGATTAACTTACCAAACATCTAAAACATAATACTACAATGGCTTTAGAAAAATACAGGAAAGGTTCAAGGTACCCTGCTGCTACGCAACAGAAATCTCATCTCGTACCATGGATATATTCCCGTATAGGTAACTGTTCCGTCATCTTAAAAATTTTTAAAACCTTGGATGACATATCATAACATCAATAATCTGGAAATAGCCGAAAATCTTCAGTCTTATAAGATGTCAATTATTCAATTCGTCAAGTTCAACGAAAAACAAAACTAGATGAGAATGAAGTAATAAAATCTCGCTTTTGATTTCCACATTTCCCGATTATTCCATATCCGAGAGCTGGAGAGTCATTCCAGCAGTTTGTTCCGACCAGGAAGAAAGTGGCATCAATACATTCGTCTCCCTCGTCGCAGTTCTCTCTCTCTCTCTCTCTCTCTCCTTTGCCTCCCTTCCGTATCTCCCCTTCCTCCCACAACCCTCCTCCACTTCTTCTTTCCTCCTCGTCCTCCTCCCCAAGCCAGCTCTCTTTTTGACGGAGTGGAACATGTCTCGAGTGGGTCGTCCTTCTCTCCTCGGCGAGACATTAGTAGTCCCAAAGTGGAAGAGTGGGAGGAGGCCGAAGGGAAATCAATGCGGAGAGAGGCGAGACAAGATGACAACAATTTATTATCCGGAATTGGTTATTGCGGTCTACCAGTGTACAGTAATTACTTTGTTAAACCACCCTGTGGTCCCAAAAATTAAATAGAATTAAATGTATTTTTTTAAAACAAAGAGCACGCACAAAGAACGTTTTTGAAATCCGTTAGACTATACTTCTGCTTTTCTAACACGATGTTGTCAAATAAGAGAGAAAATTATAGCTAATATTAGCATTAAAAAAAAGAAATTCTGGATGTATACTATCTACTAATTTTCAAGAGTTGAATCCATATACTTTGATGCAAATAAAAATTGGATGAATCTAAGGAATTTTCAGATTATTTTTACATAAAAATAGGAAAAGTTTTAAAAGGACATTATATTTCATGGAATCCAACGTCCTTCTATCTATCGGACGAAAAACGTTGTAAGAGACGGGAAATTTGTTACATGCATTGGGTATACACAAAATAAAATGGACAAAACCAAGGAGAAAAGGAAGTCTGAGTACAGGATGATGAGGTGGTGTAAAATTCTGAGTGAAATCGAGGAAATTATTAGTGTTGAGCGATACCGCGACTTTGAACAACAGTTAGAATAATTCATTTAATTTGTGCAAAAATGTAACAAAAACATGAAATTGCTAACAATTATAAGATGGATTTTAAAAATATATATTTCACTGCTTGAAAGTAATGAATAAAATTCCTTGTTTAGGAGATCTCGTGGCAGACCTTCGATTCAATAGTCTACTTAAACAGAGCAATCGAATCGACTAAACCTTCCAAGAGCACCTCATCCAAATAGTTTTCTTTCGCAGGGAGGGCTAGGAGGACGTTGGGTACGCTAAGGCCGTATTGTTAGGGATGGCCGTCAGGTTTTGGTGGGGAAGAGTAATACTAACTAGCAGAAGTTTGGATCAATACAACTCGTTCGTTAATGACGTATGTTTTAAATGATATACTCAATATTTACAAAATATCACAAAATCAAAGTGGAAAAAACAATTTAAATAATTTAAGTAAATGGTAATTTAAAAAATATAGAGGAAACAAGAATTTGGGCTTATGACCAAATAGTGAAATCGATTTATAGATTATGTCGCTATTGGAGCTGATATACTTTTGTTTTATACCCTTATGAGGAGTTATACACACGACGTTTAGAATTTTTCCAAAAATATTGCATCGAGTGTATTGTAATTGTGAGAATCATAGGCACACGTCGCACAAAAGTACCATATTTTCTGCACGATTACAAAGGTACCTTGGAGGCCTAGAATTTATTACCTACAGTATTTAAAAATTAATCCTATTTCGTGATTAGGAAACTTTTTCGAAAGCCCAGGAAAAGTTTGAACGATACAAAAAAAACCTAAATCCTCGAAACGATACGGAAATTTCTAACCGTGTTCATTTTCTCGTAAAGGAAGTTGGAAAATTAGCGTGCGAATAATTTAACCGTAGTTCGTCGCCCGAAAGTTTGTTTCTCCCTTGCGTTGACATCAGGCGCACGTCATCCTTTGCGAGTAATTATCTCCTGATAATCTTTCACAATCTAGCTCAACTTCTCCTCTCCGGTGGCATTCTCCGAAATTCATGAACCCATGTCTCTTGAATCAAGCCTCAAATCCTATCCAAAGCCGCAACAAGCGCTCCTGATCAACGTTTGATTCGGCGCCGTCAGTTTTAGGACGTAATCTACCTTTATTCCAACTCTCTATGTAATTCGAATATTTTATCAGTAATTTACACGCTAAATATCACCGAAAAGTGACCAACCGCGAAAAGGAGGCTATGCCTCACATGCATTGTGCGGTAGCATGCGACATGTAAACGTATTAAAGGAAAAAGGAACGGAAGAAACCTTTTGAGAACGCTCTTTCTTTGTTCCTCTCATCCAATGTCCTCTTCCCCCCTCCCCTCCCCCTCCCCTCCTCCCGGCGTTTCCTTTTTACCTCGCACCACTACATGTCCCAGCGATTCGGTGGAGTTGGATTTTCGGCAGCTCCATAAGAGAAGCAAAGGGAACCAGGTCTAAAACTCTCGAGCGACGTCAAAACAGAGGCGAGAGACTCAAACGTATCCGAGTGCGTCAAAACCTTCCCTCTTGGGAGAGAGACGGGGAGGTGGGGAGGGGGGGGGAGGGAGAGAGAAGGAGAATGGGAAGAGAATGAAGAGAGGAGGGGGATGGAGTGGGAGGGAGAATGGAAAGAGGATGGGAGGCAATTCCCAAACCGCCACTCCCTCAACAATGCTCCGTCCCGTGTGACGAGGAGTAAGGTAGAGGAAAAGAGAAGATAGAGTGGAGAGAGGGAGGGTAGAGGGAGGGTGGGGGGGGGGTTGCCTTGTTATGCAACGGGAAGAAAAGGAGGAGGAAGAGTAAAGAGGGTGGGATAGAGGAAGTGGAACATGGGAGTTTTTGGAGGGTGTGTTGCGAGAGAGTGGGAGGATGATAGAAAGAGAGGGAGGGGGGAGGGGGGGGGGGAATGGAAGGCGGAGAGAGGATGGGCAAAGGAGGGAGAGAAAAGATCGGGTGTAGGGTGCATGGAAAGGGCGGGCGAGGGGAGGGGAGAGGGGGCTAAAGGGATAGACCGCGTGCCCTCTTTATGGAACGCGGCCTTGCGATGGATTGCCGTAAAAGTTTTGAGGGATTGTACCGAAGAGAAGGAATGATGAGAGGAATGGAAGAGGGGTTGGGCTAATGGTGGGAAGAAATTGGGATTGGGAGGGGAGAGGCGATTCGAGAGGAAAAAGGATAGATAGAGAATGGAGCACAGAGAAAGATAAAAGGGAGACGAGAAAAAGAATGAGGCTTGTGACAAGACAGTTCGAAGAAATGGTTGCGAGCAGACAAATGTAAATGCAGCCATAAATAACCGGATAGTTAATAAGGCGCACAGTAAAATACTAGAACTGACAAAGATATAAAATATGAAGAATATTACTAATAATTTTTTTAAAACAAAGATAATTTGCAAAAAATGATTTACAACCATAGATATCATCACATGAAAATGCTGATACCTAATCCATCACAGTATGTAAATATAACATCTTATGAAATATGCGATGTATAAGCGTTTGTCGGACCATTATTTTTATTATTCCACTGAAATACTATAAAACAAACAGATCATTTAAAAAAAATAATTTTTATGAACATGAACCGTCATAAAGAAGAAAAATAAATGCTTAAACATAATAAAATACGAATAAGAGGCATAACAACGGAGTACGAGCGCTACAATGACATTTTTGTCCGAGACCCTTTCGTAAATTTGGGCAATATATGTCGCGATTGCTCGAATAAGCGTTTGAAAAAGACTTTAATGATCTTCAAGACTATAAAGGAACGAGATGGGCGCGAGAGGAGAAAGTTAAGGGGAAGAGGAAAACGGAAATGGGATGGGGGAAAATATAGAAGTAGGAAGGATGCTAGGGAATCTCTCGCGAGAGGGAAAGAGAGGGAGGAATTGAGGGCGGGAAGGACGGGGATCACAAAGTGGGAGGAGGAAAAGGAGTGGGAGGGAGGCTACGTGTAGTTATGGAGAGGGGGAGGAGGAGGAAGAAGAGGAGGGGAGGGTGATTATTTCGCATGGAGGTCTTCTCCTCCCTCTTGCCGCCACTGCCATCCATCCATTAGCGTTAATTATGCACAAGAGAGAAAGAGCGGAGGGCTGAGAAGGATATTGGGAAGAGAGGTGGGGGGGGAAAGTGAGGGGGAGGAGAAGAGCGGTGGGAGACGCCCGGATACTTAGAGAGTGTGAGGGAGAGGGGGCAGGAGAGTGGTAGGCAACAGGGTGGATGGGGGAGGTGGGACCTGGGAGGAGGGAAAATGGGAGAGCGGAAGATAGGATGGGGTGCAGGTGGGAAATTAGTGCTCATAGCAATGTTACATGTAAATTTATGCGCCGAGAGTCATCGGATGCTAGCGGTGTTGCCTAGAGAATGGACCGCCATGAGCACCAGATGCGTCGCGCGTAGGAGGAGATTCTCCACACCCCAAACACCCCCTTCCTCCTCATATTCGCTAGGGACCCCGGAACCTTTTTATGACGCATCAAATTTCGGGCTTGAATAATAATCTCGAAGCGTTGTTCCAAACAAGTTCCAACAATGTAAACTGTGTTCTATGGGAATGAAAGACATCAAAGCGCATTGTGTAAGAGCGGGTGTCAAATTCGAACGACGATGAATGACGATTTTCGTTCCGACATTTTTACAATAAGGAGTCGCAATTGTAAATTTTTACGAAGAACAAATACATTTTTAATGGCGAAAATCTATTCACGCACTCTGAATTACTTCACAATGCATTTCAATTATTTTTTCAAATAATAAAATACGATATCGTCACTAATGGTCTACTACACAATGTATTAACTCAAAAGTATTAGTTTCGAATGAATATTTTCTTTTGTTGGTATATGTGTGACGTTCGATCTAATTAACTTCTAGAATAAGACACAGGGATGAAATTTTTTTTTCACTCCCAACTGCAAACTTCGATGTATGGAGATGATAAAACGATCCATAGAAACATTCAAAAGAATTGAATAAAGAGCGTCACATTTTCAGCGCGTTTGAAGATCCTCGTTTGCGCCTTTTTGACGCGGCTAATTTCCCAAAGAGTTCTCTCCCGAAAGCAAGAGGCAAAGCAACCTCAGATGATGTTTATGATTTTTTCAAAGGCGAAAAAAAATGGGTTTTCGCGAGGCCTATATGAATAGCCGCGGCATCGACAGAGATCCGGCTGACAATCGAACCGACTCGCGGCGTGGTCGTCGTGGAGATAATGATTAAAAATAATAATAAAAAAAGAAGAACGCCCGCCCGTTACCGGAACCACGTAGCGAGCGCGGTATCTCGGCTTCCGCTTTAAACCCCCTCTCGTCAAACACCCGAGAATGGTGCAGAGGCGGTGTGTCGGTGGTTCATTTCGCATCATCAAAAGAGCCTTCAAACGGCCGAGAGTGGCTTTCACTTGCGGCCACCGCCGCCACCATCCACCGCGTAACAAATAGCTACGGTTTTCTTTTGACGCCGCTGCCCTATCTCCCGTGTGTTCCGCTTCTCCACGCTCCTCCATCACACACACACATACGCGCGCTCAACATCGCACCATCCTCCAAGCCGCACTCCCTTCACTAACCTCCTCTTATAATCGTCGCCCTTTCTCTTCCCTCGGTCCTTTCATCCCAACACACGCTCCTCCATCCGCTGCCCTTTATATATCAGCATTTACTTGAATCCATCTCATCATATTCCTACGCCTCGGTCAGAGTCGCATTGACCATTACTCTACTTTTACACATATTTTCGACATTCTTATTGCAACGAGTTTAAATTTATACTATGGTGTTATTATGAATTACGTATATCGAGTTATCATAAGCATCGATACTACCTTTACCGACTAGATAATAAGTTTTTTATACCAGAATTGCGCAAGCCGATTTAGAAATGTCAAGGGACAGTCTTCTAAGGCAGTGTTTCTCAACCAGTGGGACGCGGAGTTTGGAAAATGACCAATAGAAAACTTTTTGTGAACGAAATGATTGCAATATTTACTGTCCTTAAAACTTGAGTCGATGGTTAATATAATATTAAAATGCATTTAACGTAAAAATCCACTCCTTATAAATTTTTGTTATTATCCTGGTGGGAGCCGGTTTTATTTGGCAAAATGGTTGGTGGGACGTAAGATGAAAAAGGTTGAGAATCGCTGTTCTAGGGTGTTCGATGGGCCACAATTCGTGGAGGCCATTTAAAAAACATACATTTTTATACACTGTGATATAATTTGTTTGAAAAGTGTTTATTAATCCTGTTCTGTTACCTATAATAATAACATCTGTAAACTTTAAAAGATAGCCATTTTTATTGTATCTAAATCCTCAACAACATTAATAGACTGCACTCGAGCTCCGAGTGAAAGAAGGCCGGTGCTGATAATGTTCGGTATTTTGAGGAATTATATCTCAATATTATTACATAATTACATAAATACTTTGAAAGCATCATAACGAGAGAAGCAAAATGTAAAGATGAAATAACGACTAGAGAAGCGAAAGGAAAAGTCGCTTTCATAAGAAAGACACTCTCACTGATGGGGAATATAAAGGAGAATTTCAGCAAGAAGTTCATAAAATGCTATGTATAACTTTGTGTGAGGCAGAAACAAGGACGCTAAGGAAAAATTATATAAAATACTTGAAAATCTTCTAAATGTGGGCATGGAGGAGAATGCTGGAGATAAAATAATACTATGTAAGAAGAATAGGAGAGAAGCGAATTATTATGCAAGCTTTAAGAAAAAGGAAGGTGAGCTGGATTGGACGTTACCTTAGGAGAGAGAGAGAGCATTGTAAGAGACGTACGAGAAAGAAAACTGGAAGAAAAAAGATAGGAAAAGATTTTAGATGATAGACGACTTGAAAGAGAAAGTGAGCTATCGAGACATGAAGAAGATTGCAGAAAATGGGAGTATATATAGGGAGAACCAGGTTTAACCATGAATAATCGCGAACCTGTCTACAGACAGCCTACTTTTGTTGATTAATATTTAATGCATCTTTTGAACGAAAAACCATTTCAATTTTTTTAGTACTTCCTTCTCCAGAGCCAGATTAGACATCATAATCTGCGAAAAATCATAATTTTCCTAAGTTCTCACCGTATATTCTTTAGAAATATATTTTAAAATCAAGGGATTTGTACGTATGTGTGAAAATATGTACGGGTGGACAGGCAGAAAAAGAATATATTTTTTTCAATTTTTAAAGAAAACTGATCTAAAAATTGCGCAAGTCGGGTGAAAACGGTTTAAAAAGTATCGAGGTGAACTACTCTTAAGGACGTGTTAAAAAAAAAGCGAACATCGAAATCCTACGAAGCAGGAGACTCGAAAACCCCGAGTCGTTGCGAACGAGGGCCACTTCAAATGTTTCCAACATCATTGGGCGACACACGGGGTTTTGGCGAAATGGAAATGAATACGAGGTGGAGAGCGAGCGGCCAAGTGCTTCAACCCTCTCTACATGCCTATCAATCGAGAGAAAGAGTCGAACCAATGCGATTCAGCCATCGAGGAAGACAATGGAGTAGCACCTTGACTCTCGCAACAAAAGAGCTCTCTCTGTCTCTTTGGGGATCATTTGTGTGGCTGAGAAAAGGAGGTCGAGGGAGAAAGAGTTACTGTTCTCCTTTGCCTGATAATGGCCAAGAAGAGACTTGGTGAGGAGAGAGGGAAAGAGTGGAAGAGATTTTTCGAGAGGACAGCGAAAAACAATGGAATAAAGAAATGTTGAGAGAATAATGGCGAGTTGGGAGTTGGAGGAGGCATTTTGCAGGGCAATTGAAACGGCCGGGGAATGAGAACGGAGTGGGGAAGGAAGAAAACGAACCGTTCGGCTGGAAATTGGAGGGATTTAGGACAACAAATCTAAGTTGAAATCATTGGCACCTAATAATTATTTTGATCTAATGAAACGCTATAAATATCTTTTCGAATTAATACACACGCTTACACCCTATTTATGGTAGAGCGTGAAAGACGAGTTATTCCTGTATCTATGCTTTGAAAGTATTCGACTCTACATAAACAAACATTTATTTATTCTACCATTGTTGGGAACGATTATAAAAAGATGCAGTTAGGCATTCAGATACACGTAGATCAGGGGCCACCAAACTTTATATAGAAAGGGCCACATGAGGCTTTATGTACGACTTTTCAAATGACTGATCGGGCCGTTTGAAAACTTCAAAGAGCAAGTTTCGACCGCCCAACTTCACTGTTAAAATACTATCAATACTATTTAAATGGTCAGATGGATCAGCAATTATAATTTTTTGAAAAATTCACATATTATAATGGCATAAAAAGACCCACATAACATAATTTGAGGCGAAAGTGACATCCTTTACGACCAGTCAATTTTTTACAAATGTATTAATAGTATTCCTGTCTGAACTCTTTCCTAAATCTATGAAACTCCTATCGCCAACGTCACGCATTATTTCCATTTGTTACCTTCGGGGGAGATCTTTGATCAAATCTCCGATAAATATCAAACTCGATCTTGGAAATTCGCAAAAAGTGAAGTTTTAAAAATCATCGGAGGGCACTCTCTAAAAAAAAGCGAGGCTCAGTTGGAAATCTTTCGCGAAAACTGGTCGGTCCCTCCATTTTTCGCAATTCGGAAGATGACAGACGGACGGGGATCGGAGTGGTTCCAGGAGCACTCCATTTGCAACACACTCGGCCATTGTGACAGTAATAAAAAAAAGGAAAAGAAGAGGATTCTTCGAGCGAGCAGGAAATCGAGTGAGGTGAAGCGAGATAAGTGGAGTGGCTTCGAGAGAGAGCGAGAGAGAGAGAGAGAATGGAATCATTCTTAAATCGCTGCCACAGTCGCGCCCTCTCGCGATCACAGAGAGAACAGACCTCGTTCAGGCAACCACCCAATCCAACCAACCATCGTGAATTTTCCACTCGAACGCCTTTTGTTCATCACAACAACCAACCAACTAACCAGCCCAACTCCTCACCTCCTCCCTCTCCGTTCGTCGCTTCCTCCTACATACAGAAGCGTCCCCTCCCCCTCCTTCCTCTTTCCCTCCGCTCTCATTTTTCCTGGTTTTCTAATCTTTCGGTGCGGAGAAAAGGAGTGGGGGGAGGGGGTTTTTTTAGAGGGGTTGAGAGAGAGAGAGAAGCATTGTTCGACACTCTGTAGAAGGAGCCGCTGCTCGAATCGACAGATGAAGGGCATATCGAAAACACTGCTTCAAACCCTATCCTCAATCACTCTACGTTTCACCTCCCTCCCCCCTCTCTCTCTCTTTCCCTCCCCCATGCCTCTTTACTCTCCCACCCCATTCTTCCGTCCTCTCCCCACCCCCACCCCCTTGCTCCCCCTCTCCTTCTCCACAGGCCGTACTCTCGACTCCGCTGTACCCCCTTTGACCATCTCTCTTTCTCTCTTGCACTCCCCCCACCGGTAACTAGACCTTCCCATTCCTACCAAAAATCAGACATTTGCTCTCTCTCTCTCTTCTCTGAAGCACTATCGGACGGAATTCTATTCGAAACATTACTCTCTCGTCAGGAAGAAGCTGTTAAGAGAAGAGGAAGTTTGGGATAGAGGAGAGAGGGTTGGAAAAAAAAAGGAACGTCCTTGGGGTATATTATAGTCTTCGGTTGAAAGTGGATTAATACCTCATCTTGTTCCACCAAAAATCAAGAGCCGAGGACGATTAGATGAGTATTATGATTTGGTGTACCTACAAGAAACAGGCAAGTGATCCGTCAAATCCCGTAGAGAAATAATGCGCTGATAATTATCAGCAAAAATAATCTCTAACGTTGCAATTATGGGTTTCGCAATGGCGAAGTTTTCATGCTGAAGCACGGCTCAAGGCGGATTGTGACGATATTTCCATAAATACACTTGATTATTATAAATACGAGTTCGTCGACAGAATGCAAGGGATGGGGTAATATAAACAGTTTCGCAATGAAAAATTCATACAAAATTCTCGAATTTTATTATTTGTGCCATCATTTCGCGACAGACGAGACAAAACGATTCAGTGTCTGGCTGATGACATCCTAATAATGGTGTGAGAAAGTCAAAAGAAATGGTTAGACGTTAGAGAAATACGCAAACGAAACTGAAAAAAACCAAGGCGAGAGTAGAAGCGAGGCAAAAGTATAGAGCTCTAGAAGACAGAGGGAACTTATAAATTCAGTAACATTAGAATGAGTCCTAGTGAATTTCCGACTGAGTCGAGGTGGTGGGGTCGGGAGGACGGTAAGGTAGCGATTCAATAGTAACTGGAGGGGAGATTTGCTTCGGGAAACGCCAAAAAGAGTATTGAGGTCGCGCTACTGTCTTTGTGTGTGTGCGTGCGTGTGTATTCGTGCGTGTGTGCGCCAGTGTGAAGCGCGCGCGACCGAATCGATCTTTAACGTTCCCTCTCGGGAGACAATGGAAGAAAAAAAAGCGAAACGAGAAACGGAGCGGTAAACGCAGAGCAATCATGTAATACCCCGGAGACAAGTGACTGATGCAATGCGATGCTCCCATTTGTATCCAGAATCGCTCGCAGAAAGAAATGAAGCGTCACGGGAATTAAGAGCTTCCGTGCCATCATCCATGCCGCAATCATTTGCGACAAGCGATGCGTTACAGTGTTTGATTAAATCTCTCGACTTTCAATTGCTAAAAGCAATTCATCAATTTCCGCGACGTCATTATTTGACGAGGGAATTAATTTTGGACGGTAACCTTTTCTTATCTAGACATTTGGTAGTTTATGGGGTGTTTTTTATTTGAATTGACAATCAGAAAAAATGTTATAGAATCACAATAACGACGCTATGAAACATTGAAATACGTCAAGCCCCTTTTTAATTTGGACTTACTCATTGAACACATAAGGAAAACTCATTCATATAAATAAAAAGTAGTGACTCAAAAAGCTATGCAATTTTTACATACCTACCTGGAAAAGTACAGTAGTATCGAAAATAATCGATATATTTAGAAGTATTCCAAGTTCCAAACGAAAGACCCTCTTCAAAAATTATATTAAAGAATTAAATACACATATTCTTGATGATGGCACAAACACCCGAAAAAATCAGGCTCAAACAACCGAAAAAATCAATGTAACATGTCAAACACTAAAAACGGCAAGAGCTAGATAAAACTTTCCTATTCTCCGTCCGGAAAATAACGGTTAATATCCATTTGAAAATATCTTAACGACGACATCGCAACTGATATGCCTACTCACTTCAGTCCCAAAATAAAAAAAAACACAAGCCAAAAACGTGTCAGAGATGGGAGTGGTGGGTGGAAGATGAAACTATATAAGAAAAGGAAATATGGAGCCGGGTTCATTATCGCATGCATGAAACATATTTAAGAAGGGGAAATGGCTAGTTTAGGGAGGATCTGCTAATGCGCTCGCATAGTTCAGAGATGAGGGGGCGGGAGAAGGGGTGGGTGAGGGGGAGGCGTTGTTGCCCCATTGCGGATCATTAACCGTCTCTCCCCCCCTCTCCCCCATCTCTCTGTCTCTCTCTCTCTATTTCTACCTATAAACCGCCCCTTTAACATTCATAACAGCACCAAAGGCAACCAACCGACTCCGCCTTCATCCCGCGTGCCGCTAGCTCCTTCAACTCACCGGTCCTATGGGAATATGAACGAGTGAGACGAGGATATACTGATGATGCGGACATGAAAGGGAAAAAGAAAGGCGTAAGAGAATAATGAAAAGAGGAAAAGAGGGAGGAGAGTGGGATGGGTATAGGATGAGAAGACAAGGGTAGAGGAAAAGGAGGAAGAAGAACGGAAAGAGAGAGAAGAGAGGATGAGAGAAAAGAGAATGAAGAGGAGAGATTAAGGAAAGGTGGGAGAGAATAGAAGGAAGGGAGGGAAGAGAAGAAAAGAAGAGAAGGGTGATAAGAGAAATAAGGGAGAGAAGAGGAGCTGAGAAAGAAGAGGGATATAAGTAGAAGGAAGTGGAGGAAGGGGAAGTGGGGACAAAAATGAAAGAGATACGGAAGAGAGGAGGCATGAGTACCAGAAGGAGGGAAGAGAAAAGGAAGAATTGGAGAGAGAAAAGAATTAGAGAAAGAGCGAAGGTGAAAGAAGGGGATAAATTAAATTAGACAGAAGAGAGAGTAGAAAGCTGAGCGAGCAGGAAAAGGAGAGGACGAATGAGAGAAGAGGAAATCGTATTAATAAAGAAAGGAAGAAGATATGAAAAGAGAGGACGATGAATCGAAGAGGAAAGAGACAGAGAGAGAGAAAGGGAGGAGACCAAAATGGGAAGGATGAGTGGAATCGCTCCGTAATGTCTCCGATAAGACGCACTCAATTTCTCCGCGAAAAGGGAGAGAAATGGATAAATAAAGAAAGGAGATATGGCGGTCAGGGGGAGAAAGTAAAGCGTGTTCCAGTGGCCTCCCTCCTCCTTCCTTTTCGACTCTTTCTCAACCTCTCTCCCTCTCTCTCTCGCCCACCTTATCTCGTGGCCGACATCTCCTCCTCCTCCTAGTGCGTGTGCTTGTGTTCCAAACTCCTGACGAATTCCCTTTCATCCGTGCCTCTGTGGTGCTTAGGAGGAGGAGCAGGAAGGGGGGATATGATGGGGTGGGGATCGGTTGGAGTCGGAGATAAATACGCTCCATCTCTCTTATTCCCTCCTTCCTCTTTATCTTTGTCCCTTTCATCTCCCTCCTCCCTTTGTCTACTTCCCGCAATCCCTCACTCATCCGATTCTGTAACAGAAGAACAGTCCCTTTGCGGCGATCGGACCACGAAAACGCGGACGGAAAGAAAAAGAACGAAGATTGCTGGATGGCTCCGAGGGACAGAACGAGGAACTATGCTTCTGGGATTGCGAGGCAGACAGAGAGAGAAAACGGAAGAGTGAGATAAAGAATATAATAAGGAAAACTGATGGGCAGGAATAAGAATGGGTTATAAGACGAAATTCCGTACACGTTGATTGCACAGGACTAAAATTTTCTCTCCACGGTTAGGCATAGCAACCATTAGCAGAGGTTCAATTTGGCTATCTTAATAAGCTGAATCATTGTACTCGATAATGACTAAAATATTTAGATGTTTCTAAGTTTCGTAATAGCTTATTTCCTCCAAGTAGTGTGTAATGCGAACTACAACTTCACTTGTAAAGGCCCGAATATCGATGTTTTCATAACTAAAAAGACTCGTCAACATTTGAAATATTTTGGGAAAACGAGTGGTATGTTGATAAAGTAGTTGAATGAGTATGGAATGAAGAGTATAAGATGCTAAAATGGAATAGTTTTATTTTTAAGTATTGGAGAGACAATTTCACCTTTATAAATCGAGAAGAATCAGAAATTGGCGAATTTCTATTAGGAATAATCAAAATACGACTGCGTTTTTATCAACACTTGAAAAAATTCCAGGAAGAAATTTTTAGTGAGTTTAAGGAACAATAACATGAGGTACGAAGTATTAAAACAAATTTTATGATTAATATAAAATCAATTGTATTTCTCACACGCAGCGAAAATATGCAACATATAAAATAGGAAACCAAATTCTGAATTTGACATCTGGTCAGAACGTGATGGCAAATTTCGTCTTTCCTCACTCATAATTCTCTTAAGCAATTCAAACAATGTAATTCTTAAAGTAAAGCGAATTATAATCTCTACCCATTCCTTCATTTTCACTATTTTCAAAATTAAGTCCATATCTTCAGCAACATTTGGAAATTTCTCTCTCTCTCTCTCTTACCGAAATACTCTCCTCGTACCTCACAATGAATTCCTACCTACTCCTTAATTTACCGACTTATTGTTAGTCCCTCTTTCTCGTTTCTTACTCTGTTTCTCCCTTTTTACTTCCCCTTTCCTTATTTTCTCCCCTTTTCCTCTCTCTCCCCCAAACCTCTTCACGTCCTCCTTTCCTTTCGTTGCCCCTCTTTCCTCCACGTCTTCGTCCCTCTTATTTCGTCCTCATTCTCCTTCCTCCAAAGCTCCGCCCCCTCCTCCAACTTCCACAACCCTCCTCCACTCTCTCGACCAAGAGGGGGGAAATGTGCAATGGCGCGGAGAGACACGCCCTCAACGCCGCCGCCGTCTCAGTCAGTAATCACCCTTCGAGATACCACTCCTCGTCCCCGATTCGCCACGCCGCCGTCCTAAACACCGAGAAGGACCGAAAAGGGCCTCTCCCTCGTACGTACTCTCCGAGGGCTCACTCGCACGCTCTCCTCCCACTCAACCCCCTCCCTCTTTATATCTCTCCTCCCCATTCACTCTCTCGCTCCCTTCTCCGCGCCCACCCCATTTCGCCTTGCAGAGAGCGTCGTCACCCATCGGGACTTGAAACGTATTCCTTGTACCATATTGGCTTTATGACGAGCTTAACGTAATTTCCGAGGTCGGAAACCACACGGAGAGGGAGAGAGAGAGAAGGAGCAAGATGTGATGGCGGAAGGCGCAAATGGGAGAGGCGAAGGGAGGAAATGTAGGTGACGACGAAGGATACGGGTTATGGGGAGGGTGTGAGAGTGCATAGGTGGGAGGAGAGAAGGGAAAGCGGGAAAGGGAAGAAGAATATGAGAGAAAGAACAGTGAAACGAAAGAAGTTGATAAATGCGGTAAAGACGAGAAAATAGGAGAGAAGAGGAGGCGAGAGAGGATAGATAAGAAGTGGGGAGGAGGAGGAAAGGAGAAGGGGAATTTGGGGAGGGGGATGGAAAAAGGAAAGGAGGAGAAGGATGGAGAGTGTAGTAAATGGGGGAGTTGAAAAGGAGTACGGGGAAGGAAACGGAGGAAAAATAAGGAAATCGAGTTAACGGAGAAAGATGAAGGAAGACGGTGATTGCGTGTAGATGGGAGTGGGTGGTAGAGCGAGGAGTTGGCGAATAGACGAAGAGGAATGTAAGCGGCGTGATGAATGAGGAATGTGATGTAATTTAGCCGAAGGGAGCTAAAAAGCGGTCGGCGGAACAACACGACAGACAAGGAGTGGGGATTTTTTAATCGAAGGTTAAATACTCCGCAATGGCTTACCGATCGATTATCCTAGATAATACATTTTCTGATTAAATTGTTCTATGGAATCTAAGTGGCTTATTCATCTCCATCAATATTGGAAATAGTTGGGAATTGGGAATAGTTTGTCTTAACCTCCCGCTCAGCATTTTATCGGGGTTCTTTTGAAAAGTGAAGTTTTTTGTAGAATATCTTCGCAAGCAGGTATACTTAGATCCTCCATTTATAGGATTTTAATAGTAATTTGGCCCTAAGAAATGAACAATTTCAAAAATGAGCGTCAAGTACACATTGAGAGCGCTGACCAATTGATTATCAATTTCTGATATTATTTCCTCACAATATTCATTATGTATCTAAAAATTATCATTATCGCGGGTCAGGAGAATTATTATCTCCCTCATATAAAGTGCTCTGTTGATTTTTGCTTACTTCCGGATTCAAAATCTATCAAAAAAATATATATTTATTTCTAGCACGATGTTTCTATATGGTTAAGGGTTTCGTGAATTTTGCTTCATACACTTGAATAGCAGGAATAGTTTTCTTCTATGTTATTTTTTTGAAATTGTTCGTTTTACACTCTAATCCTGCGACTCACCGAACGCAGTTAGCAGGTCATCGTAAATTCCACGTGGCACTCCGTACATTTGTAATATTTTCCACTTAAAAGTGCTTTAAGAAATATTTCATCTGACGAAACACAATGTAGTTTTATATTTTTTAATCACGAGAAAATTTTTCGAAACGTCGTCGCAAGAACTTCATTTTGAATAAACTTCAAGCGAAGCATTACATAAATCGCATTGCAGGCGCTTTGCTTAATTGCCTCGCCTTGAAAAGGGATAAATAAAAAGCACAAACGCTAAAATTTTCAATCCTCTGCCGAGTTTTCCTGGACTAGCATTTGTCCCCAACAATCTGTTCATCCTCATAGAAAATGCATTTCATTTCCTGGATGGGAGCAAACGGCAAGGATCCGCGGCAGATGTCGCCTAATTCCATTCCATTAAAATTCATCGAGGTTTGTGACGCGATAGGATGGAAAACAAATACGCGTTAATGCGGGGAAAATGGCGCCTCGTCGATTTCCCAATCGATTCGATCAACCGTCACGCGGGTGCGGAGTTGAAAATTTTTCCCTTCCTCCTCCTCCCCATCGATCAAAAGAAAAAAAACACTAGACGCCAAAAACGGACGCAGCCGCACAAAAAAGGGGAACTTATTCGGAAAATCCTTTCGTTTATTTTGTAACCAAGTCAAATTAAGAACACGACCAAAATTTCCGCATCTGCTCGACTGACCGTACGATCCTTTGTAAATACTTAATATTATAAGTCATCTGTAACGTTATCCTTTCCTTCTCTCTCCCTTTTAGAACGGCGCGACAAAAATATCCTACGATCGCAAGAAAACACAATGGGAAGAATTAAAGAAACGCGACGTTTTCCCCCCTTTTTCAGAGTTTTAGCAGCCGCCGCAGAAGTCTCGCATTACATCGTCGGATTAGCCGAATTAGGGATTTCCGCGAAACGGGCGACCCGAATCGGACGTCCGAAAAGTCCGGGGATGCCCGCAACGAGAGCGGGACGGTGGGGGAAGGAAGGGAGAGGGTGTGTGGAGAGAGGGGGGAGGACAGAAAGCAAACACGGGATGACGAAAATAAGTCGGCGTCGCTGATCCGATCAGCGGTTCATAAGGGCGGAAACGAGGAAGAATGGGAGAAGGGAACGGGGAGGGAGCGGCAATAACTATTATCGAGGTTTCCCCGTTTTACGGGAAAAGCGTGATTGAGTGACTTTGGAATTAACGGCCACCTCAACCCTCTTTCCTTCTCTCAAACCCCCCCTCCCTCTTTCCTCTCCGCCTTCCCAGTCCGCCTACTTACGACTCGGTCCGCAAAATCGCGACCGCACCATCCTCCCTTCCCCCCTTCGCACCCCCTCTAACTCTACAGAGACGGCTCGCGGGGGATTATGGGGCGGATATCGGCGGAGCGAAATGGCGCGAGAGGGCGTAAGGAGGAAGGGGGAGAGAGAGAGAGGGGGGGGCGGGAAAAGTACCTCGCAAGGACACAGATGTGCCGGGTGAAGGGGACTCTCAAAAGGAGTAAGAGAGCAAGGCAGAGCGCAGAGCGAATAGAAGCGATGAATGTTGCATGAGGAAGGAGTTACGCCCACGAAGGCGGAGAGAGAAAGGGAGGGAGGAATGTGAGGGGCGAGGAGGAACCGAGAGGGGTGGAGAAAGTCAAAACGGAAGAATGGAGGAGGAGGAACAGGAGTAGGGCATGTGTGATGGGAGATCCCGCGGTGTCCCTTACTGATCACAGGAGTCCATCCTCTGTCGATCCGTGGAACACAATGGACATCCCGGGTGAAGAGAACCGAAAGCCCCTTCCCATTCCGCCCTTCCTACCCCCCATCCGTCATCATCCCCTGTCCGGTATTCCTTTTCGGCCTTTAAAAAGGGTGGTTCTGGCTCTACCCATTCTACCTACCCATCCCAGCGCAGTGAATGACAGATGTCAATCCGGTCTAGGAAATGGGAAAGGGCGGGTCACCGTTCGACGTCTATAGTACATGCTATCGTACGCGGAGGGAGTGGTTCGAGAGGGGAGCGTTGACACCTGCAGCGCGATACCGCGCCCTAACTACTGATCTAGAGCGAACGAGAGGGATTGCTGCGAGGATGTCACGGGCTACTGCTCCGCTCTGTCCTATTCCCTGTCGGTCATAAGTCAATGGAGTACACGTATGGATGTTGTCTATTCGCGTGAAGTTGCATGGGAGATTATCTTCCGTTCTGGGTGGTACTTAGCAGGCTACGTAGGTGTCTGATTTGTCATGTACGATATTTATCACTTTTTAAACTCAAATCTACATTACTATAACAATTATGCACTTGGGAATTTTTTAATTTATTTATTTATATAATTTATGTAATAGAAATTTTACTTTTATGATGACACACATGAATTTCTTTTAAATAGACAAAAATATTTGCTATAAGAAGAACTAAAATTAAAATTTTATATTTCTATTATAATTAATCGAGCATTATCAATGATCCAGTGATTTAGATAAAGGTTAAAGTTTGTGTTTCAGTTTTGAGAGGTTGAAATTATTAAGTAAAGGATTAGGTTTTACTACTAAGTTTTAGAAATTTCTAATTTTATATTATACGTCTATTCAGTTGCCTCGGTGAAAGAATTTACTTTCCATACCTTGCTCTCAGATTCCTATTCCTTAATAAAATATTTGTAGCGCTGACCTTGGCTCACTAAACGCCTGCATTCTATATTTTTCATTCTCTAAATAAGAGAAATAAGTACTGTAATTTCTGGGTTCGTAATGTTAAGAGCAAGATGATTCCAGATTCATGTTTCCTTTTTCCTTCATTCCGTGTAAGATAATTTATCCGAATCAACGATTACAACTACCCTTAACTGTTAAATTGGAAATTCTGATTTTAAAAAAGTGCAGATTCTGATCGGCAAATCCATCGAATGCCCGCAAGGAACGAAATTTTTGGTTCTATTTATAAACTTATAGGTTGAAAATACAAATTGTGTAATTATTGTCTAATGAGAGTTAACTCGTTAATATCAACATCGAATATTTCTATGTCAGTCAAATCACCCTGGTTCTACCCTAAGTTAGTGGCTCAAACAAAACTGGCAAAAATAATAAATTCTACATTCTTTCGAAAAGTAAACTCAACCTTATGAATAATCTAACACCAAATATAATTGCAACCTCTGCTAAAACTGTCAAAGAAATAACGCGAGTTGAATTAACCTCACTACTGGAATTTTAGTAATTAACTGTGACTATAAATTTCATATCACACGATGCACCTTAAACCGGGATTATAAACCATTTTTATAAATTAACTGGTTTTTCGTAGGATTTTTAAAATTATTATACTGAGCTACTATATTCAAATCGCCACCCCTGCTGAGATTGCAGATCGCCTCGCAACAAATAAAGCCCAACGCGTTCCAAATCCACCTGATACTAACAAAGCGGAGGATTGGGCGCGTCTCTCTAGAAGAGGCGAAAAGAAGAAGAAAAAATAAAACCGCAGCGCGATGCGGAATGGGAAAGGGGAAGGATCGGGGCGGGGGGAGGGGAGGGGGGCAGATTGCGTGTTCCGACCCATACCGCCCCACTGCCCCGCCTCTGCTCCCAATCCTTACTCCCCTCCTCCTTACCCCACCCTTCCCTGCCACCGCCCCCTCGGGGCCGCAACCCCAGATCGTGTGTAGTGACTCCGTATCTCGCCATAGCGCGCGCCCCCGTTTTCCTCCGCGTGAAGGGAGAAAGAAGAAAAAAGGGGGGCACATGCAGAGGAAGGGTGGTCCCAAGGCAGATGAAAATAATACGCGTCTAAAAGCATATCTGTGTAGCACGTAAGTGAATTTGTATATCAAGGAGTTGGAAAGAGAAGGGGGGAGGGAGAGAGATGCGGAATGGGAGAAGAGAGAAGGGAGATAGAGGGCAGGGGGGAGGGGGGGGAGAGAGAGAAAGAGAGAGAGAAGGGCTTTGGCTTTATACTCTGGGAGGGAAGGAAAGGGGGAGGGGTGGGGGTCTGGATAGAAAAAATGGGGGAGGGAAAAAGGGAGGAAAAATAGGAGAAGAGACAGGGTTTAAGACATGGGAAAAAGTAGGAGTGAGGGGAGGGACAGAGGGAGTTGAACGCTAGATACGATGGGATAATAGGGGAGGGGGAGAGGGAGAGACCAAGGGATAGAGACGCTTTTGAGAGTGGAAGAAGATAGGAAAGTAAAAAACGGGCGAGAGAGAGGGAGAGAGAAAAGAGGGAAGAAGTTGAAAGGAACGGAGAGAAGAAAGCGTGTAAGGGCACAAGGGGGAGTTCCAGCGATTACGACTTTGCATGTTATGTATATAAAAATAAATAAACTAAGGCGTCCTGAGATGAAGTTTGAGAGAAGAGGTAAGGGAGTACGCAGAGAAGGAAGTGGGGAGGTGAGGCTAAGGTACGTACAAAGGTAGAAAACGTACTTTACAATAGGGTGTTGGGAGGAAGGTCTGCAGAAGGGAAAGAAGGTTGAAGTTGAATAAAGTGAGGAGGAAGGGAAGTGAAGAAAGGGAGAGATGCAAGAGGGAATACGTCGAGGGAAGAAGAGGAGGAGAGAAATAAGGCGAGACAGAGAGAGAGAGGTGGGGATGGAAGGAGAAGAGGCTGAAAGGAAGAGAGGGAGAAAGTAAGGTAAGAGGGGAAGCACCTACAGGGAGAGGAATCGGAAGGAGAAGAAAGAGAAAAGGGAGAGAAAGAGGGGAGAGGGAGGTTGAGAAAGGGAAGGAGAGGAAGTGAGAGACAAAGAGAAGAGGGAGGACGAACGGGAGGGGGAGGGGATAGGGGGGGAAAGGGGGATGATGGGTGGTGCGGGACAATGACGCGACGTGACGACGCGAGGAAAGACGGAGAGACAACGCATTGTGAGTTCCCATCTCTTTCTTTTTTCCCACTCTTGTTCTCGCGGATAAAAAGAGAGAGAGAGAGAAAAGATCCGGCGAAGAATGCGAGACGAACAGAAAAAAATCGGAAAGCGAAAAAATAAATAAAGAGTAATTCGAGCAGAAAAGAGAGAAACGAAACTTTGTCCGCTTCGTAGAAGCGCGCGGAAAAATCGAGGGATGAATGGATTGCGACTCCCTTCCCGAATCTTGAGAATTAACTAAGGACGAGGCCGCAGGAAATATAATGTATTTTTCGTTGTTCCGTCGCGGTTTCCTTCTCTTTTTATCGTCGCTGTAGCGACCGAAAAATGTGTTCCAAACGGTTTACGCAGCGTTCCAAAAGGATCGCGGTGGAGAATTTAAAAAAATAAAGGTACGGACCGAGACGCGATTCGATTTGAATGGAGGCGTGAGATATGGAGAGAGGATATTGTTGGGAGAAGAGTTCCAAGGAGGTAAAAATTGGAGGAGTTGGAATGAACTGCAGAGATAGAGAGGCATTGTATTATAAGCAACAACGCCTTACGTTAAAGTCCAAACACAAGACAAACCAGTTGTATGACATGTTGCGTCTCTTTCAGAAGTTCCATCTAATCGGTACTCTACAGAGCGTTTTTGTATATAGAGGCATCCTAACAATAAAAATATCTTTTCGTGGAATTTTTTGTCGGAAATGTTACTTGCGTACCATTTCGAAAAAAAATAACTAGCTCGCTTATACTTTGGTATCCAACTCAACTTGTTCACTGTCTATATGAGATGATATTGCGTCGTAACATCTGCCTCAAACTTATCACTAACTTCGGAATGGTTAAACTTGGTGACGGTTCAGTCTGAAATACGTTTCCAACGTCTTTGCACCTGTTACACGTTCTTCGTTGTCAAGCAACACTTCAAAATCCACCTACGTTGCTCTAGTGTCAAACGAGGTTTCGCCATTTTAATCTGTAATGATTACCCATAATGTAATAAGTGCGATCATTAACGCCTTCTAGCAGCAATCTTGTAAATTAATATAAATTATCACCTATCTATCTTCATTTTTGTATAGTGTATCGGTGTTCGAAATATGTATACAGTTTTCGGGACACAGAATTTAGGCTTCAAATTTGACTTTTGTCCTGTTCTCGGACGATTTTAATCATTTTAAGCTGATTTAACATGTATTAACCTTAATTAGAAGCATATTTTTATGCCCTTTTAAAATGGCGACTGATTAATATATCAGTAGCGAATATATCTGTTGCAATACATTAATACTATTTTAAGAAACAAGAACAGATTATGATGGTAAATTTTAGTTGGGAAGGAGAAAGAACGATTTCTTTCCGTAAAAGGACGGAGTATATTCCATTTACTTTGATTTTTCATCGTAATTGTTGCAGTGTGTGAGAATTTCTGGTTAATCAGGTGTATGAATAAATAAATGAATCTAACAAAACAACCTACTATCTAGTACCTATCCAACTATTTGACGTATTATTATATTTTTCTAATTATATGTACATTCCTACATAATTTTCGAGGAAAGAATTGAACTGCCATGATATTCACATTATTTATCGATCAAATAAAGGGAATATTTATGCCTTCGTTTCCGTAAAGGTTGATAACTACCTCCGCGCTAATATCCGTAATAAATGCAAGTTCCGCGACAATCACTTTTAGAGATACACACATCTATTTAGTTCTTTATAAATCCATTTTCTTTCATTAAATATCTTTGAAAGCAATTAATAATTGCAGAGTTGAATGAGACAACCTCTAAATCCAAACAATTATCATTTTACTTATAGCTGTTATACCGCAATATTCAGATTTATACCTATAGAAAATTCAAGAACAAACACTTAAAAGGTACTTCTCTCAGATACCTCCAATAACAACAACAATTTTATTATCCTGAGAGAAGTACTTTTTAAACTCCTTGTTCTTGAATTTTTTTCAGCCATAAAACGAACTCGATAATTCTCTGTTGAACCTCTAGAAAACACTCTTATTCCAGAATTATTACAGCAAATCTGTATTATGAACCTTTGGCAGTTATTAAACCTTGTTCGAATAAAAATATCACCATATGTATTATTTTGATCTCTAATACGCAATTAAAAATTTTTGATTGTGAAAAACCCTCCATCCATTTATGGCTAAGATGAAATCTTCAGCTTCACCCAGTTAAGTATTCAAATTTTAAACAACTACACATTAGTTACGAGAAACAGAGTGAGATTTTAATTGAATGTAAAGAGTTATTCGGCTTCCGGTTATTCTTAGCTACCCCTTCTTTCGACTTTGAGCCTTTGTGGGATATATAGGATATCAATAATTGAGACAGCGGCAGTTTTCCTTTCAGTTTTCGCTTTCCAAATTTAAATCAACATAATGTTGAATTTAAAGAGATGGCTAGTAAGTGAGAGAGATGTAGCGATAAAAACCAATAAAAGGAAGATTATATAATTTGTGCGCGAGAGAGGATGTTTAGAAAGAAAAGGAGTATAAAAGAACGGGGTTCAATGGGTTGGGAAAAGAGTAAGTCCTTGCCTGGGGCGCTGGGGTTTCATGGGTTAAAAGGAGCGACAGTGGCGAGGTAGGGGATGAATATGTCTGCCGGAAGGTAAATGAGAGAGTGCCTTGAGTAATTGTTTGGATGAAAGGGGAAGGGGGATAACAACGTTGTTAAAGCTTAGTCTCTCCAACCGGATGGATGAAATACAAATCTTCAACAAATTGGCTTCTCTCATTGATTGAGGGAAACATTAAGAGAGTTGGCCTCGAGCAAATCTCGAATTTATTTTATTACGTGACCTTTTGTCAACGAAATTCGAGCTTCCGACTCAATCACCGTGAGCTTAAACGCTTAAGAAGTTGCGGAAAACTTCATAATCATCCAGATTATACTCTCGTCTCATCTAGAATAAATCAAGTGTACTTCAATGTATTAATTTTAAGGTTCAAAGGCTGATCTTTGTTAACTTTAATGAACCTACTTCCTTAAATATGCCTTAAACTGTGATAAAGAAACACTTCTGATTTTGAGTAATTTTCGAACGTCAAAGAGCAATACTTTTCGGAGTATTAACTTAAAACTAAAATACCAATATTAAAATGTAATTATGCTAATAAAAAAATTATTACCCAACCAATTAAATGAATAATGTTTCTTTTAAATAAATTTTTATACACCACTAATTCAGCATCATAAAAATTTCAAAAATGCTTTAAAGGGATCCAACAATTTATACACAAAGGAAACTTATTGTAAAACTCAATCATAGCATTAATAATACATTAAAACGTTTAGAAATAAATTTATAACAAGAAGCATTTCGTAATGAATGTTTAACGAATACTGAAAGAATGTTGACGCATAGTAACCATCACCTTTCGTCTCTCGTCCAAGTGTTTAGTGTTTTCACGAAAAAAACATCTTCACCAATGTATGTATGTATGTATGTAGAGGAGAAACCGCTTCTCAAATGTAGAAGAGAGTATCTTTTATGTAATATATCTTTCTATTGATATTCCTATTGTTACACTGTTTTTAACATACTGCCTCGACTAATATGAAAGAATTTTCTGTGTTTGACTGAAATCTAAATAGGGGAATTGATAGATTTTTACAAGTGTTTTTGTACAGAACGATAATAAAACGGAAAAAGCATTGATATTGACAGAATGCCTTTGTGACCGAAATGTTCATCTGGTTTCGAAGACTTTTTATGGCGATTAAAGGGATATAGTTCGACAATTTCATTCCAGCCATAAAGCGATTTAAATAATTTTATTTCGAATCAAGCATTGATAATGATTGTAATTCAAACTGAAAATAGCATGCATAATGCTGAAACAACATTTATCCCATTTATGGTACGGCGGCTAATTAATTTCACAAATGTAAACTAAATGACTGCTTTTGTATGGAATAACAAAAATACACGTAGTAATTTGTTAAAATGAATTATACGTCAAGCGCTGAGCATCAAGTAGAATGCAGTAAATGCAAATTTGACCATATACCGAATTATTAAAGAGAGGGAGTTCGATGTTTATGGTATAACTTTTTCCTTCCTTCATTTCGCGATTATTACCTGTACTATATCATGGAAAATGCTAATGACATAAAATTCCGTATTTTTTAATGAAATCATAATCGTCATCATCATCATCGTTGGTAGTCTGTCCGTAGACAGGTCCGTGAATATTCATGGTTAAATATGGTTCTCCACATACTCCTATTTTCCGCAGACTTCATGTCTTGATAGCTATCTTTCCCTTTCAAGTTGTCTATTAGCTATTAGCTTAAACTTTTTCCTACCTCTTTCTCTTTTTTCATCCAGAGTTTTCCTTCTAGCACTTCTTTAATGCTCTCTCTCCTCAGGTAACGTCCAATCCACTTCGCCTTCCTCTTTTAGACAGTCTGTATAATTGTTCGCTTCTCTCCTATTCTTCGTACTACTTCCTCGTTTTTCATCCGTCTATTTTATCTTTAGCATTCTTCTCTATGTCCACATTTCGAAGCTTTCCAAGTATTTAATATCATTCTTTCTTCCTTTGCGTCCGTGTTTCTGCCCTGTATAAACCATACTCCATACATAGCATTTTATCAACTTCTTGCGGATATCCTCCTTTATATTCCCCGTTAGTAGGAGTTTATTTCTTCTGAAAGCGACTTTATATCTCTGCTTAGTTTATCTTTTAAAGTGTAGTTACTGAATTTGTTTAAATAAAATGTAAATTACGAGAATATTAATCGAAAAGACAGAATGGGAGTCGTACGGTTAGAAACCGAGCTGGGAAACGGTAGGCAACCAGCAGTGGGTGCTAATTCTTCGGGCTACCTGCTTTGTGCGTGTTTTTGTTATAATTATTCTCGCAAGAAGATTCAGGTGATAAGACGGCTGTAAAATGAGGACAAAAGAGTGAAATAGGGATTCGAAAGGCAGAGGAATCAAGTTAGAAAAGGTGAAAGAGTGGGAGGAAAAGAAAGAGAATAAGAAAGAAAAGAATGGCAGGGAGGTAGGAATAAGCCTATTCCTTCAGTAGTCCCTCCCACCCACCCCCTTCCCCTTCCTCTCCTGACTCCCTCCTCCCCTCCGATAACCTCTCCTTTACCCTCTTCATCCCTTATACTCCGCCTCTTTCCCCTTCTACACCTCTCCCCCTCTCTATCCTTTCCCTCGCCCTCCCCCTTAGCCACCCACCTGCGAGGGGAGGGGGGCTTAATGTATGGAAAAAGTCGGGGATATCGTCGACCAATCCGCGTGGCTCTTTCCTGCCCCTTGGGGATTATGGATTCGAGAGAGGACGGGGAGGGAGCGCGGGGGAGGAGAACGGACGAGTTTGGGAGGAGGAGGAGGAGGAAGGAGAGGAGACGAGGAGGAGTGAGGCGAAGAGGGGAGTGGAGGAGTGAGAGGAAGAGGAGAGAATGAGGAAATCAATAAGTCGGACGTGGGGCCCGATGGGGAAGTATTTTAAAAATTTCGCTCAAAAAATAAAGAATAAACCGGTTATTTAAAAAAGATTTCTCTAAAATTATCGACTAATTTACACGTTTTTAACCGTTTTCTATTCGCGCATTCGACGAAAAATAAGGTAAATGAGGTTTTAAAAAATTAAATGATGGAAACAATCTTTCCAACGTAAATTCTATGCAAGGTAAAAATTGTTACGTTGAACGCAAATCTCCCTTATACAAACTAGTGCCAACATCATTTATAAGTAAGCATTTAAAAATATCTAGATCAATATAGACGTTATGCATTGTTTGAATAATTTCACTCCAGTAGCATAAATACAATTTTATAGATGCACATTTTAAATGTAAAATATCCTTTCTATAAACCTTTTATTTGTACCCACTTGGAGTTTGATAGCGGTAATAAACTGATAATGCCAAAAAATCTCAAATGTGTAATTTTCCACATTATTGCTTATTTTAATGGCCAAAAACGAAATTTTCAGGCGCTGTACATAAATCAGTTTCTCGAAAGGAGATACGAATGATTCGATGGGGTAATTGTTTGAAAAACAGGGATATTGAAATAAGAGTACGAGTGATTTAGACAGAGCTATTCATAGATTAAAGGAGGGCTGATAGTGAGAAAGAGATGGAAACTATCTATTGGAATAGAGGGGAAAGAAAGAAAGCGGGGGAAGAATAGGGAAGGAGGAAGCAAAAGGAAAGATAGAAACAGTGAGGCAGTAAGGAGGAAGAGAGGCAGGGAGCGAAAGGGAGGAAGATAGAGAGAGAAATAGAATGGATATTTTACTCCCTTTTCGGTGATTCACATCTCGACCGCCACTGGACGCTTACTCGTTTCCGGTCAGACAAATGGACGACGCACCCTGGGAATCCCTCCTTGGACCTTTCCGTTCCCTCCCCTTCCAACTTCCTATTCTTCTCTCCCCTATCTCCCCTCTTGCTTCGTTCTCCTCCATCCCTTAACACTCTCCCTTGGATCCAAATACGTCCCATTCCAAACTCACATTCCGGCCACCTCATCTTCCACAGCTGAAGGGTAGCTTGTAAACTGTTTCTCTTACTCGCGTCTTCTCTATGTAAACCGCAGTTACTGATCATTTCCGCGCCCCAAATCAACATTTTTAACGGGTTAAAGAAGACGAATGATTTCGTTAATCCATTATTAATGTACGATTCCGAGTAATACAAAGTGCAGTTCGAACAGATATTGACGATAACATAAATCTAAGCATTGGGGACGCCGAACACTATAAAAAGAGATTTCTCACTGGAATCAATGGCGAAGAAGATGAAACAAAGGGATTTTTGAAATCCGAAATTTTCGTAACAGAGCATTTATCTGTAATTAATTACGCAAGAAAATTTTTAAAAAAATCCGCAAAACAAAATTCACTTACAATTAGTGGAGTTACTTTAATATACACACACACGGCATCATGTGATATTGCAGTGAAACGAAACCACAGTAGAGCAAATTAAGTTATTCTATTAAGAAAAAAATAATTTAATAATTTTCTTTGTGAATTCATTGTGAATCAACTACCTTAAGTTGAGCAACCAGTTTCATGTCTCACTCGAGCAATCACAATGACCTAATACTACGACTAAAGCTGTTTTAGCAAAAAACATCCCTTATGGAGGAAATATTACATGAACTGTTGTAAAACCTCTCGAATTCATTAGAGTACAATTAAACCTCAGAGTAATTTTTTTCGCTGTAACATTTATTGCATTCGGCTTGGTTTCACTCGAATATATCAAATGTTAGCGCACGGAATAAATATGGAATTATGTTTTTATTATAAATAGTATAAGTATTTTTGAAGTTACATTCCTCCATTCGGACGTTATAAACGCCGCACACTCGTTAGAATAGTATAACATGTTATAGCCTTCCCGAGAACAACCAGAAACACGCAGTGAACACGCATCGTTGTAAAACAGTAACGATAACGCTTTTAGACGAATGGAGACGAAAATATGAGGAAAATTACAGGCGAAATGGCACCGGAGACTATTCCTCTCTCGATCGCATCTCCCACTCATTTCCTTTATCCATTAACCCTCCCTCTTCCACCCTATACACCCCCCCCCCCTCTCTCTCTCTTTTGCGTTGCCTTTAGTCTTCTTGCTCCATCTTCATGGTAATTGGCTCAGTAGCCGCAGCACGCGATAAACATGACAAAGGACCGTTCCTAAGGAGTGTCCATTGTGGAATGGTAGGAGAGAAAAGGAATGGGAGGGCGGAGGAAGCAAGTGCGGGGAGGGAGGGAGGGAGATGGTGAGATCTTGAGTAAGAGGTTGGGGAGAAGCTCTTGTTTCCTATACTCCCTGCGCTTCCTCTCATCTCTCCCCTTCCTCCCTCCATTTATCCCCTTCCTCCTCCCTCTATCCTCTTCCTCTCTCAGTTTATCCCATTCCTTCCTTCTTCTCTCAGTTCCCTCCCTCCATTTATCCTCTTCATTCCTCCCTCTACCCTCTTCCTCTATCCCATTCCTCCCATCTTCCCTCAATTCCTTCCTCCATTTATCCCCTTCCTCTCTCCATTCCCTTCTTCCCTCCATTCCCCTTTCTTCTCCCCATCCCCTCCCCTCCTATATCCCCTTCTTCCCTCCACGCCCTCCCTCCTTCCAATACTTCTCTCCCTCTCCTCCACTCCCTCCTTCCCCTCCCTCCTTTGCTGCTTCCCCAGTTGGGACCCAACATTATGCTTCTTTTCCTCCTCTTTTCATCTCCGCTTTATGGCGGACCAATCAATGATCCTAGTGTTTGTCGAAGCCATGAATTTCCACGGTGCTCGGTGGCATTATCAGCTATTTAAAAGTCCATTATAGTTAAAATATGGGAAAATGCGCTCGGCGATTTTTTTTTGTCGCAACTGATGGATCGCTTTGATCCGATTGCATTATCTTACGGAACCTAATTTTTATTCTGGAGGTCCTATAAGCCTTTTTCTCCTGTCGAATTTCAGTGAAATACATCAAGGTACTTACGGAATAATTTTCGCGGTAAGATATTCCGGGAAAGGTTTTTAAAATAATCTATTGTAATTTTTATCTCAGCTTTTTAGGCTGATCATCGGCTTCATCAGTAAGGGATGGAAAAGTAAAGTGAGCATTTGTACTTGTTGGTGAACATCTGAAATTCATGAAATCGAAATATCCTATTTAAGATATTATAACTCGCCCACATGTTGGAAGCGTATGTGGTGGCTAAAAATATATTTTCTTGACGTAAGATGTTTCATTAGTTTTCGTAAAACCCAGAGAATTACTAGGTAATTTTGTCGATAGGATCCTTAAAAGTATACATAAATCATACTAATTCATCTGAATATATGATTAAAAACGCGATAACAACAAGAATTCGTCGTTTCTTAGTACTGATTGTCTATTATTGATAATTAATTTTTTAAATTGTTTTAAAATGTTTACAATGAAGACAGAATATTTTAATGTCCTTAATCTCACCTTCGCTATATCATGCAACGTAACTCGTCAATTGCATTTTGTATTGAAATGTACAAATCATATTGACTAAAATGCATCAGAACTCTTCGAGGATGCTGGCAACTTGATTGACTTTAGAGAGAAAACGAATGCCCAATTTAAAAAATAACAAAAACATCAAGTACATACACAGATGAGTCCGTGGAATGACTATCGCGGTGTTAAAACAAAGTAAACGGTATATTTTCCGAAACGCAATGAAGACTAGATTACTATGACAAAACCAAAGTCTTGGTCCATGCGTTTATGGATTCGAAGGGTTGACCATTAAATAGGGAGGACATTAGTGCGGAGGGAATAGAAAGGGGAAGAGGAGCGAGTAGAGTACATCACGAGGAAATTACGTTTTTGGGTCTCAGTCATATCACTTTCATCTCGAAGAACTTCAGCACACGCTCCCTTTCCATTCCCTCCGATATCAGCACCACCACCACCCTCCCCGACATCCTACCCTCAATATCCCTCTTTCCCCGGACCGGACATTGTCCTCCGGGCCGGAAACGGACAACCGTGCGACACTGACTCTCTTTTCCTTGGACTACGAAGACAGAAACACGGGGAGCGAAGAGACGGTTGGAGGGAGATGGTACTCAGGGAGTGTGGCCAGTGTGTAAAAGGGATGGAGAGAAGGGAAAAGAGAGGGAGTCCGTCGGAGAAGACAAAGCGCCGGCAGAATAATTGATCGTCCTTCGTGTAAGCAATCGGACGCATCGCTCGCTTGCTCTTTTGGGTTTATTTGAGAAAGAGAGTGTGAGAGAGAGAGAGAGAGAGAGAGAATCGGAATCGCTCGGTCATTTCACGAGCGGGGATAAACTGCTAGAAATTTAAGGGAAAGGATTTATTGCCGTTTGCTGGAAAAGCAACACGCTGTAAAAATGAAAATTCGGTAAATCGAGCCCATTATCTTACGAGCCATTTATGAGACGTGAGATTGGAGTTATAAAAAATATGGCTCCAAAATACATCTGAGGAAACCAAATGCGCGTTCCGGCAGCCCTCATCATAGTTAATCCAACGATAGTCTCGATCCTTTGCACACGTGCGTAACTAGCTTTTTCGACCGTTTTATGACGTTTGAAACTATTTTTTGATTATCAAGCGGATTTCTGCCATGTGGTGAGGTAAAAAGTTAACTTTTGGAAAGGATTATGATTTACAAGTTTAAGATTCAACAAAAATATTAACGAGGAGAAAGATGGAAGAATTACGATCAAAAGAAAATCATTTGCGCATCAAGTAGAAATGTATGTATAGATGAATGAAAATCGTGTCTGCGTATAATAACTGATTTTAAAAATTTAAGCGTGCCATTGACGTATTGTGGTCTTATAAAAAATGAATTATAAACAAAGTTTGTCATTTCACTTTCTAAATAAATCCTCATAAATCGAATTAAAACGCCAGCTTCGATATTATTTGGAGAATTAAATGTGAATAACTACTTCGTAACAAGAGCGCAGAAAATATATCTACTGGTAATTTGTTGTGTGACCATTTCTTGAAAAATCTAATTCCTTCATAAATTACAAAGCTCTCATTTATCACGTAAAATTAAAATCTTTTATATTTATATATCAAGAACATAGTTATACTAATCGGAATAATTTATTGTTAGTGGCTTCAAATGAAAATATATTTTAATTATGGCTACTGAGACCATAAAATGTGACATTTACCCTTTATGCTTGCGTTATGACCTTTCGAAGATTTACATTTCGACAAGATTGAAACGCTCCTCAAACACCGAAGCGAGGTTGTCTTTCCGTCTCCTAATCAATTTCTCGAGCCCTCTAATCGTCAGGCGGAATCGATGGTATCGGAAAAGAGAATGAGAGATCCAAATCATTCCCCGATTTGCCAAACAATCGCTAGACAGTCGAATTTCACGAGCCAATCGCCGAGTAAACGAAGAGCTAAGGCTCGCCATCGCTGCGGAGCAAACAATCCCTCGCGCAAACAAGTGAAGGCAGCGTCGTCTCTCTTTGTTCCACGGCGGTTAATGGAAATCGCTGAGGAGGCGGGAAGCTGGGTTGCGAAGCGATGAACGAAGGGAGAGAAGACTCGGGAGATGGTTTTTAGGGAAGAGAGGGTGAAAAGGGACGTCTCTCTTGCCTCTTCCGCTGGCCATGGTCCCTTGAAATGACCTCAAACTATCCATGCAAATCATTCCGCATCATTGATTCTCCCGTTGAACTCATTGACGTGGCCTTATTCAAACTCCTTCCCTCCTCTCTCTCTCTCTCCCTCACCCTTCCACCCGCTCTTATATCCCAGAAGTCATCGGTTTACGTCACTCGCGCACGTTTCGATTCGGCAAAGCTTATAAACTTTACGTTCGCAAATACGCGATTCGCTTACTCTTAGTGTCCTAGACACAGTACAAAGTCCAAACATCGGATGTCCATAAATCTAAATTGCCCAAAAACTGGGATTCAAAAAAAAATATTCCATTAAAAAAACCCCGGTCGAGTTGTTGCGGAAAACAAATTCAGGCGGATTAATTAATTCTACGGCTAACATTCTCTGTTTCTGTTACTAAATGCTCTGTTTCCGTGAAAAACACATTTCGAAAAATCTCAAGTACACGAAACAGTTAAAAATCACATGACTTTTAAAAATAAAATTAATAAAAGTTGCGTACAAAAAATTAAATACTATAAATATTTTATATCAGTCCAAAAAGGAAACACTCAAATTTGTCCTCCGACGCTCTCCATTCGTTTTTTAAAACCATTTCCGGAAATTTCAAAATGCTACCAAATCAGTGAAAGAAATTCGTTACAACCTGAAAGCCTTGTAAATCGGATTAAATAACCAGACGTGATGAGAGAGAAACTTCTGCTCTTGAGCACCTAAATATTTGGCCTATTCAGGAAAACATGATATAGCAGCCGTTTAAAAGGTTGAGAAATACTGAGTTGTAAAAATCGAAGGGGGTAAAAAAGATTTTTCTTTGTCAGTAAGGCAAATAGGGAATGTGTTCTACTTATTGCCGGCTGGATGAATTTGTGAAGGGAAATGGAGCGAAAGGGAAAAAAAAGGGATTGAAGATGCTATGGTAGAGGGAGCCATGGAGCTTGGTCAGCTAGGACATCTGAATTTGTGGAAACTCGTGTGTCGTTGTGTGCGTGCGTGTGTGTGAGAGAGAGAAAGAAAGAGAGTGAGGGGTCATACGGTTGAATTGGTCGGACGTGGAGCCCCCAACGGTGATCAAACGGTCAGCAATTCGAGGGACCCCCTAACTCTTAAAGCAAACGGTGGCCCCTGACCAAACATTCCGAATCTAGTCTCGCATGCATTACCGAACTCCCCTTTTAAAAAATGAAACGCCTTGGTCCACAAACTCAGCAGAATTCTGGCTACGTAGACTCAAACCAAGGGAGAACGAAAAATGATTCCAATTTCCTCGATTCCCCTCCGGTGGCTCAAATTCGTGGATTCCCTGATTCATTGGAAAACACATCTTCCGAGAGAAAGATTTAAAGTTTTTTTTTCTATATTCACGATGGAGGATTTCAGAAATGATAACGACCTATCGTTCTCATCTTGTTACCACTTCGTATAATGTCCCAATAGGCCCATAAAATTCCAAACTTTATCCTATTAAAAATAATATATTTTACAAACAATGAGTGAGCATTGGAAAAATGTCTTAGTGAGCGCGACAAAAATATTGGATAAATAAAGTTCATAACGTTTTCATATGGTGGGCCTTAAGGCTGTAAGCTCTTATAAGGATAAGGTTCTCATTGTGACCATATTTACCTCAAAAGTCTTTCGAAATTTTATGAATGGTTTTAAAATTTTATGCATGGTTTTAAGCTGTAACGCATAAAACGTGCATCGAATTCATTATTCAGAAATTCCATCGATGTATTGGTTGACACTGTACGTAAGTTAATGCCAAACGGTCTCTGTAGTAGCATTTATGATGAAAGTACAAAAACCAAGCCAAAAATTATAAATATTTCTCATATTTTCTCGAAAGATCTCATAGATGATGATATTTAAATTTTCTAGCTCACTTTAAAAAATGCGCTCTAGTTATGTTTTAAAATCATTTGGAAATCACATTATAAATATATAAGACCACCTTCTGCATTTTAAGTAACCTAAAGTTTAAAGTGTAAGAGCTTCACTAATCTTGATAAATCAAATTAACGTCCGTGAACCTCACGGTCATCTCTTTCGCTAAATAGAGAATACATAGAATTATATCCGTCGTTTTATGTTTGCACGTGCCTACGGTAGTTGTGCCTCAACAACAATTTTACTCGATCTCTCATTCTATTGAGCTTGATGCATTGAATCGAGAGTGCCATGCACTGTTATTACGATTTCCTAATTAGCTACATCCCGCATCGACCATCATTCACCACCAAAACTTAACCTACAAGTCATCTAATAAATACCGGGAGGAACCATTCCATTTAATAAATGAGTTGTTACAACGTCTGACACTTTCAAAACGAGTGAAATTTATATATTCTTATTTTAACAAAATTATTGCAATGAATAAAGAAAGGCATCACGATTATTTTCTGTGAGAGCTTGAAAAAATTACTTTTATCATAACTAAAAAGGAAAATGCGTTCTTAAATCATGATTGTAAATTAAAGAGCGACTATTCTGAAATAACTAGTCACGACGAAAACCAAAATATTACTATATATTTTAACAACAAGTAAACCTTTGTCAGTGTTTAAGTAATCAAAAATTAAATTTAATAAAGTATTAACGATAAAAAATATTGAAATTATGCTTTAAAAAAATAATGAACGAAGTAGAAGTGATAAAGCGCTACTATCTCTCCGTAGATTAACCGAAAAAAATGCCACATTAAATATAAGTTTTACAAAATTAACGAAAATTACGAAATCAACAAATAGTGCAACTGCCTAAGAAAATATTACTGTAAATTATTTTACATTTCTTGATGCGGAAATTTACGACGGAAAAATATTAATTCTCTCACAGACCAACACGGAAAAATTGTTTTAAAGATTTAAAAAAAAAATATTAATTCTCTCACAGACCAACACGGAAAAATTGTTTTAAAGATTTAAAAAAATACGAATGACGGAAATAACAAACGAGTTAGCGATAGGAGAAGATAGCATGGAAGACATCCGGAGCCTCTCGTAAACGCATTAAATGTTCCTCAATGTCGCCTCTCGTCCTTTAGGTGGGCGTGACCCTTTTCCCTTATGGCGTAAAAAAATTACTCTTTGGCAGTCTTCGCCGCGGAGAGCCATCTCGTCCCAAAAGAGGCAGACGGTGTCGAAATAGAGAGGACGAGGTGAAATGAGGAATAGTTTGCTGATGGTCGCGCAGAATGATGTGTGTGAGGTATAGGGGAGAAGAGGAAGGAGAGGGAGGAGGAAGGAGAGGTAGGAGGAAGGAGAGGGAGGAGGAAGGAGAGGGAGGAAGAAGGAGAGGGAGGAAGGAGAGGGAGGAGGAAGGAAAGGGAGGAGGAGAGGGAGGAGGAAGGAGAGGGAGGAGGAAGAAGAGGGAGGAGGGAGTGGAGGAGGAGAGGAGAGAGGACATCCCACACCCACACCACACTCGACCCACACCAAGGATAGGAGAAAAGTCTGGCGTCGCCTTGAGTTACGGCCACACTCTCTCCTGCGACACGGGGTTGACTTGCTGGGGCAGCTGACCCCTCGCCCTCTCCCTCCCCCCTCCCCCTACCACCTTTTCCTCCCCTTCTGCCGGTTGAGACCACTGGTCGCTTGCTCCATGGTGTCTGGAACTTGGCGAGTAGAAGAAGAGTCGGTTTGAGGGGGAGGGAAAGGGTGGGAATGGAAGAGGGGAAGGGAGGTGGGAGATTTTTGGAAGGACACACGCACACACCAAAGGGTCGCGTCCCTCGAGGGCACCGCGCGCGTTCACCGTTGAGGCCAAAAGACGCCACGAAAGGTCGCCGAGGGCGGCCACCCACTTAGGAATGGGGGGAGAGGGGGGGAGAGAGAGAGCGTGCGTGGGAAGGAGAAGGGAGGGGAGAGAGTGTTGTTTTGGAGACGAGGTCCAGACAGAGTGGATGAAAATGGGAGGGATAAAGGATGGAGGGAAAGAGGAGAGAGGATGGCCGGGAGGAGTGGGAGGTTTTTCTTCTTGAGGGATATCTCTGGCGGCAAGTGAGATAGGTCCATTCATTACCACCTTCCCCTTATGCTTTAACTACATAGCTGCGTTGTCGTGTACTCGAAGAGGGAGGGCGGAGTGAGACAGGGGAGCAAGAGGAAGGGGGGTGAAGTCGAAGTGCATTTTCGTGAGCCGAGATATTGTGTGTACATGCACATTTCTGACGTCATCGGGAGATTGTCGGTAATAAAGCATAATGCGTTTCGGATGAAAACAATGTAGTGATAATAATAACTTAAAGGTTAGATTTCACATGGACCTAGTAATCCGTGTCGATGAAATGTAAAAAGTAGCGTTTTACCGAGAATTGTTTTAAATGCACTGTTAAATAAAATAGTCACGTCTATTTTAATAGAACTGATAAATTCCTACAACCCAGGATATAATGGGCCGATTTAATATTTTACACTAAGGCTTATTAAATTAACACGAGTTGACGCAGCTGAGGGGAATACGCAGAATCACTACGGTTGCAGCTGAAATGCCTTACGGCGTGCTGATACAACGCACGAAGTTCCGAACCACGTACTAGTTGCCAGCAAGTGATGGCCAAAGCAACATGCTAAGCACTATGCCTTAATGTTGGAGGTCTTTGTTGAAAGTTCTACGGAGCTCCGATGTAATGCAATTACCGTAAATGCCAGCGTATAGAACGGAGTGAGATTTTTGCCTCAAATTTATGGAAAATTCACTATACCCTAAATGGAGTCTTCCGTCTGTCTCTTTTTCATGAAGCAGTCCTGATTGTACTAGTTTAGACCCGTTGTACCGCCGAAGTTCAACGAAGACGAAAAAGTACTGGTTTCCATATGTGAGAAATCGATCAGTAATGATGCATTTTTCTAATTCATTTTAGGTTATAGTGTCGAAGAATTTCTTGGATTTTAAATTTATAACTTCTGAATTTACTTCCTATTACCCCGTTCGTGTAGGGTCAGTTATAATATTGTTAGCGATTTTATTTTTTTAAATTATGACCCGTTACACGCGTTAAGTTCAGTTTTTGTAAAAATTATGTATAATTTTGTTGTAATCACATAAACAAGGTTCGCGCAATTTATGCCTCCAAGTTTTTATGTCTTGATTTTGGTTTCTCATTTGAGACATCACTGATAAAAAATATAGGAAGAATATTGTACCTGCGTATCGTTAGGGAACCATATTCTTTAGCCTAAAAATGTTTGAAAAAAGTGACCAATACTCAAGTATTTACGGTACATATTTGAATATTTTCGAAAAAGAGGGGTAAAAAAGGGTGTACTACAAATTAGTCTAGCATCCTTTTCATTAGAATTTGAATAGGGATTTCTATTACGAAAAATATTAAATACTATAATGGACACATTACTGTAAAACTTGAACCTTAAACAAATAAACCCTAGCTATAATATTTCCCGAGAAGGAATTGTATTTCGAGTGAATTTTATAATTAACTACTTTAAATTCACTTCGAATCTTTTTTTTTTAATAGTTACCCCTTCCAAGAGTACGGGCATAATAGTCGCACAACATCCGAAAAAAGGGTGAGGATTTTATTAAAGCATCGAGTCATTATCGAAGCAACATATATCACAATAACTCGGATTAACTTGGAGCACTTTCATAAATTTCTCTAACGAAACAGCGTGGCATTTTTAAACGCTGCGGTAAAAAGATATGAAAAGTAACGAAAGTTATAAAGATAAGGTAGAAAAGAGGACTTTTTTTTAAAGACTCTTAAGTAACGAGCACAAGAAGCAAGTGCAGAGGAGAGGGGAAGGGAAACAAAAAGGGGAGTGGAAGAAGAACAAGAAGAAAAGGAATAGGGTACGCTGGAGGAGTGTGAGAAGAGAGTGGGAGAGGTAATGTACACGGGTTGGGAGGGGGGGAAGAGGAGAAGGGAGGAGGGGAGAGAGAGAGACAGCAAGGAGAGGTGTCGTGAAGCAGAGTAGCATCTCTGGAAAGGCTTAGCGAGTGGAGGGTGTGTGGGAGCACAGACAGCAGAGACGGCTGCTGTGGCGATATCCTCAGGGCTGCTAGCACCAACTCCCTCTCCCTAACAATCCCCCTACTCCTTCCATCTCCCTCCCCCCACCTCTCTCACACACTCTCTCCCGTCGCCTTTACCCTTATGCAACGTAGTCCAAATGGCACCGATGCAGTCGAGTACGTCACCACGCTTAGAGTTATGTTTTTCTCTTCTGTCATCGAACACGTCAATCAAATTTGGTACAACCTTATGACACGCTGAAGGCGACCCTTTATTGGTAGATATTCGAATTATTCCAGTTTTTATTTTTATATGCAATGACCGCTCCTTTGCGGTAAATACATTTTCGTGTACATGTGCGTTAAAGAGACCAATATTAGTGATTTTTCTATGGAATAATATCTAAACGCTATACACAGTGGTTAAAATCTATTTTACTCTGAATAACACGATCCTGAGCTGAAATTAATTTTTTAATGAATTCTTGAGCATTTTGACTGTGGCAGAATTAAGAAATTCACAAGGAAACTATTACGCATTTAGCGAATATATTAAGACGAATTGCTCTACTTTTCACCATTTCATTACGCTTCACGTTTCCCGCTTCTAAACTTATCCTTTAGACGTTTGCAATAACGGTATCCAGGTTTCTTTTTCTGGATGCGCTATGAGCCTCACAAAAAACCTAAATTCATACATGATATTCACGCCCTTCGTTGCAAAACTATTCACCGATCCATTAATTCGCTTCGTATCCTTTCTCTCTCTCTCTCTCTCACTACTCCACTTCTATTTTAGTTTTTTTTAAATAGCATATTCAGTTCCACTCAAAATCTGCGTATTGGATCAATGAATGTCAATCTACAACTTCGCCATTTCTCTGTCATTGTTTCATCAATGCACTCTGTTGTTAGTTTTTTTTGCATTAATTCTCCATCATAAATATACTATATCGAAATTATTTATATTTTCGCTTTCCCACTAGTTTCCTAGTGATCGTTTCACTCTAGTTCAGTTTAATCGACCGCTTGTTTTGAAACATTACTTGACTAATTTGTCGCAAATTATATATCTAAATTATATCAATAGATTCTTTTTTCGTCCTCGAATTCACCGTACTTATCTAGGGGCGATATCTATTGCTATACATTCAAATATCTTTGGCCGTGACATAACTGGGGTAACTGGGTTTGTGAGAGAGCGAGCAGTGTAAATGTTATCTTATGATACGGAGCACGCCCGGAATTTTAAATGGGCGATTACGACGCCCAACACACGTGGCTTTGGTAACACGAGGTATACCTATTTGTATAGAGAGGGGAAGGAGGTGAACAAATAGAGGGATGCAAAGAGAAGAAATGCCAGTGGCTGATGAGATGAGTCGAAGGTCTATATTCAGTATGGCCTCATAAAAAAATTATACCGAGATTGCGTTAAATATTTACTTGATGTGAAAATGTATTTTTTCGTTAGTTCTCAATTCTATAACACCAAAAAATTTTTGTGGTACGTGAAATGTAAATATGTGAAAGAAAGAATGTACGAAGGTATGTGAGGAAGAAAATGAACTTGGTTATTTGTTGACTTGCGGAAGAGAGAATTGCAAAGAAATGAGGAATATTATGGAAACAGCATGACGCGGTTTGTCTTGAAATCGCAGTCCTATCTGTGAGAAGATTACTAATTATAACAGTGACGATGGTGACACATTTAATTGGATTTGAGGAGATGTAAATATTATAGGAATGAACTCGATGACTATTAAATAAATCTAATGCTATAAATTACGTCGCGTATCACGTAAGCACAAATATCGGTTACGGAATCAGTTTTTAGCGAAGTAACATTAAATTGGATGATTTTATGTACGTTATTCACTATATCCTAGTTAAAGCCTGGAAGTATAGCCACTTCAAAAGGAATGTAATAAAAATTCTTAATTACAGTGATGCGCATAAAAGTTTTCGTGAATGAACGACTAAGCTTTGGCAAATTATCCGCATTCATTCTAGAAATATTAAGCTGTCGTTCATGAAAAACGATACATGAATTATAAAACTTTCACTTCCTTATACACACAATTGTACCAATTTATTACTCAAATTTCTGTTTAAAATTATTTACTTTCTTAACTGTCTTAAAAGATAATTGTGAAATTTATATTTTGTTTAATTTAAAAACTTGATTTTCCTTTGCACCGCCACTGAAGATCATTTAAAACTTTCGATAATATGATTTTATTGAAATAACTCTGCAAACAAATGCTATGAATAAATTCCCCTTACAAAAACCTCTTTCCGAATTAATTCGATGCTTTCTTTCATTGATCATCTTAGCATTAGGTTATATTCCGTCGCATAAAGTTTACTCTACCTTTTCTACAGTTCTAATATATAGCCTTTATGTTTACAAACCATGGTAAATAATTTAGCAAATTGCACGTTTTGTGCTTGTACGGTATTTGCACTATAATCCTAAAATCAACGAAAACGATGAAATATAATCAAGTTACAACGTCCGTAGATCTTTTAGTGAAGGGGTCTGTTTCACGGAAGATATCCAGGCCATTATAATCCTCCTTTATCTATTAAAATACGATAGACAGCGTTGCTGGATAAACCGACCGTAATTATATCCGTAAAATAAATTATAGTTTGAACTAGCTTTATAAGCAAGATTTGTCGAGAAGATAAATTATTATTCAAATATTTGCTCGAAATCTCAAGTAGATGGCAAGCGACTCTTCTAATCGTCAACCGCGTCACGTTTTGCGCATTAAGATAGACAAAAAAAAACTTTGGGGGGAAGAGTGGGAAGCTGACGCCTCAATCGGCGTGGCATCGGTTAGCTCGGCCAAAGGCAGACCGTAATTAAGTTCCATTAATTGAGGCCTCGTGTACAACCCGCGCATTAAACCCAACGGATCCATCCCACGGATAGATCAATTGCGCAAACCCCTCACACACACACACAAAGTGGCGTTTTACCCTCTTAATCTTTAAGGTTGACACTGTTCTGTGGTCGATATCATCTCCCGTTGCCTCGCGACTCTCTCTCCCTTCGGCCATCCTCTCTCCTCCCCCCTCCTCGATCCCATCCCACACCAATCAAACTTCCTCCCCTCGGCTCCACTCCACTCTCCATTAAAACGAAACACTCTTAGCCACTTCGATCTCCATTCGCTTTACAGCAATCTCGAATGCACTGCTCTCTTTATCGCCTTCTGCCTCCCTCTGTACCTCTCTCTTTCTCTCTACTCGAGAGGGTGCAAAGAGAGAGAGAGAAAAAAGGGAGATAGAGTGGAAAAGCGTGCGGATGGCGATCGTCTTTTCGCTACGCACACACGCTCGCGCGCCATATGTCGCCGTGCACGCTCGCGCCCCCACCCACCATGCGGTGGGAGTGATAAGCGCAATTGTTTGTCACGGAGCGACCGTCTCCATTGGATCAGAGATAATTTCTATCTCTCTCTCTCCCTCTACTTCTCCCTCCATAACTCTATCTTTTGCCTGTATATATCCGCAAGAGCGTAGATACACATGCAAACACGAATGGTAACCAGGAGGTTGATACGGCCGATTGTATGCTGCCACGCGGAGTATGTGTGTGTGTGCATGCATGGAAAGATAGGGAGAAATGAAGCCGATAAATTGGGAATAGATGGGGGTGTTACGTTTTCATAAGCGAAAATTAAACTGTGTGCTCAAGATTATTTGCACTTCTTTCTTACATCCTTTCCATAATAGGAATTTGATTTAAAAAATCTGACTCCGCTTAAATAATACATTAACAGTGCCGAATTTTGTAAAGTCCTCCTTTTTAATAGTTTGAGGAAAATTACTTTTTATCCACCATCGTCAATATTTCATTACTAATTTAAGCTTGCGATAAAATGTTACACGGGTCGTGGCTAGTTGCTGAATCATGTAAGAGCATATCAGACCGATTAATATGTGAATCGGCTTAAATGGAGACATGTACGCTGCAATTAACAGCATTTCGCTACATTTTCGTTTTCAATCAATCAAAAATTGTCAGATATACTTCCATCACTGACTCGAACAGAACGTTTATTATTTATTACATACGTACATTAGCATATGTTTTAGCTGGACTGTTAGATCATTCATACATTTCCCTCTCCTATACTAAAACGTAGAGAATTACTCTTATAAATGATCATTATTCACAATTCATAAATGAAGTATAAATCTCCAGTTATGGGTCCAATTCAATAAGTAATTTAGATAACTACTGCAGCCGTGAAGCAGTTTTAATAATCTATGTCAGGGATTCTCAAGCATTTTGTACTCAACAGAGTAGAATACAATTGCAGATAACAATTAATTGCATTTATGTGGTTGAATTATATTATTGCTTTTCGATTTATGATAGTCCAATTAATTTGGTTTTTAATCACAAAGGCGGACCATCGATAATATGTTCGCAGATCACCGGTGGTCCGTGGGTCACAAGTTGGGAAGCAGTGTTCTTGATCAGTGGTTTTCTACTCGTCGTCCGCGTCATATTTTCAGGTAGTCCCTTCGAATTTTTATTTAATCGTAACGCTAATATTAGACTATGAGGGAGTTTTAAACACAGTTGGGGCATATATAAACTTAATTAGAACAATAATGAAAGACAATAAATGGATGGGTCGGATTTTAAGCCATAGGATGGAAGCCGTAGGAAATTGATATTAAGAAGAGGTTAGTGAAAATTTTGATATGAAATATAGCATTATGCAGGTATGGGTAGACTAGATAAAATTAGTTGGATTTAGAAAAAATTAAATAAGTTTTTAAAACAGTACATTAGTAATAGGGAAATGCAGAAGGAATGAGCGTGTTACATTATAAGAGGAGTAGGTCTGTCGGTGGAAGCTACACAAGGAGGGCTTAGGAAAGAGGAAGAAAACGAAGAAAAGGAATATTATATGACTCCAAAGAAGGGATATACATGAGGATATGAAGAGAAACTCCATGAATGAAAGAGAAGTAGCTTCGTGACCCAAAAACCTAGGGGAATGTAGAGAAAAGGATGACGATGAACGTTGATAAGCATGTAAATGACTGAAACATAATTGTGCTTTCCGAACGTATTCCCAACTAAAAGGAGAACTCTGAAAATGTGGAATCTCGTGCCAAACTTACAACGTATAAACTTCTCTGTTTACGCCACACTAATACCGCATTATCCGTACTTGGTTACTTCCCTCTTTTTTCGTAAGTAGCCTTTCTCTCGTAGCTCTTGAATAATCCCTATCGACGAAAATGTTACAGAACATTGACCTAAACTTACGTTTGCACATTTCCATTTTCTGCTCCGGACATTTTTATCGGCGATCCCGGATATTTCCGTTATTTACGACGAATTCCGAAATATTTTTATCCGATTCTTTTAGTTTACGACAAAATATTTCATACCTAAGAATCCTCGTGTCATAGCATGAGAACCAGTCATTAAAGGATAAAATCAAAATACGCCCATTTTTCCTCCAAAGTCGATATTCATAAAATCCCCTCTCTCACATCTGTCTCTCTATTCCACCAACCCACTCCCCCTTTACTACTTCCCCTTTCGTACTTTTCCTTTTGCTTGCGCCGCCGAAGAGGGACGACACCCTCTTCTGGGATTTGGAACGAGGGGATGACGCTGAGGAGAGACGAAGGGAGAAAGACGGAGAGAGAGAGAGAGAGGTGGGGAAGAAATAGGGAGGAATAAAACGAGGCACAATGGCGCGGACTCGGCATAGCACGCGAAATCAAGGAATCAAACGACCGAACCGCGCGCGAGCACGGCAGACAAACACGCATTCACGCAAAATGGGACAATGAAGATTAAGGGGCGGAAAGGAGGATTCTCTCGGAAAAAAAAAGGGAGAAAAAGGAACAGTGACGGCGGGGAGGAGGATAAAAAGAGGGAGGAAGATGGGGGCGTGGGGGATGAGGAGGAGGAGGAGGTAGTGCGCCGCGGGGGAAGTGGGGGAGGGAGGGTAAAGGGGTCGGCGAGTTTGTCCCCTTCCTTCCCGCCAAAAGTGAGACCGCGCCGTCGTCCTCCCCGGCACGCCCTCCACCTCTTCTCTTTCTCTCTTTTCTTCCGCCTTCCTTTCGGATCTTTTCTAAACGGGTGGAGATGGGAAGGAGGGCGATGGCGTATTCACATGTTAAAAGGCTCCCGCCACGCAACGGTTGCGGGCCAAATTAATCACAATATATGCTCAGATGAGTTCCCGCCGCCGGAACTCGAAATAATTTCCACCCCTCATCCGGCGGCCACGCGCAACCTCCACTTCCCACCCTCTTCCTTTTTTCTTTTTTCCTTCTCTCTCTTTGTGTTATTTTATCTCCCTTCCTCTTCCTCCCTTCTTATTCAAAACGCTGTCCCACCACCTCGACGCAGTCCGTCATCGCCCGCTCCCAAATGCGCGCACTTCCATTCAAAAATCCTTACATCACGCGACCTTTATGCTGCCGTACCGTCCTCTCCAAGCGTACAATTCTCCTGCATACGCCCGATATCCCCATGTAAAGCGAGTTATTATAACACGGAATCGCTACAACGCGGTTTGGTTTTAATATAAAAAATTCAGATAACGCGGATTGTGGTTCGCAATAACGTGGATTGGTTGCTGAGGGGGGGAAATACGTATTGGGGAGCCTGACTGCATTGCTTATAAGCTGAGAAATTCGAAAACAGCACGGCATCCACAAAAAATCCATGCAGCAGAACGACCACCCACACTCTCTCCGGCCTAAGCGCTCGGAAGAAACTGACTTTAAAACTGCTCCTTGTATTATTAAATGAGCTGGAATATGAGCTACTGGTTTATGGCGGTCCTGAAGCGAGAATGATTTATCTCCTAATTTATTTAAATTTGTTGATCCTCATTCACAACAGTTCAGGATGCGAATTAACTTAGAACGAGATAACCAACTGTTCACTCGTGGTTTTCGCAGTGAAAGATTATATTCGTCTTCTCGCTTACCTTTTCGTAATATATATATATTTACGTTGATTACTTCATTACTTGTATTTTTATACATACTATGGCTATCCCATAAAGAAAAATCCCGTAACTCATTAACTCGAGAATAAAAGCTCCATAATATTCAACGGTTGGATAGGAGAAATACTGCTGCGTCGCTCGGGCGTTTATATAACGTGAATGAATCAAGCATTAGTTCTATGACGAACAACGCCGAAAAATAGATCTGTAGCTCAGTTCTAGCAAAAGGTATTTGGGACGCAACCCACCTTTCACTATGTAAAGCTAGGTTAACAAAACACGGTTTCGCATTACGCGGTTCTTTTTTAGAACGCATCCCCCGTGTTATAAGATGGCCGGTGTATTCTATTTGTCGAAGTCGGCAGTAAATGAACTAATAAATCTCTCCTTCCGTTATCTGAGCTTAAGTTGTACATTTTTGAAACTGTGAGTAAAATGTGCCTATATAAAATTAATTTAGAATTATCTATTTGGCCTTGGCGAAATTTCATTTTGAGATCTTTGATCTAAATGGTTCAACTTTCTTAAATCTTATTGGTCCGTATTATTTGACCCTCAGATCGAATTAAGACAATTGAATTTGCGTTTTAAAATTTTTGCTCAATTTCACTAGCGATGACGTCAAATTAAATTCGCAACCATTAATTTCCTATTCAACTATTCATTTACACGTGCCGCTCCTATCCTCTTCTCTTTACTGCAACGTCTAATGAATAGAAGTTACACCTACTCAAGGATGCAATATTTAATATCAGTAAAATATTGTTTGTGTAATTTATATTGTTCTACGACTTGCAAGAAGTTACCTAACAGAAATCAATTTACCCATTACTTAAAAACGGAAACAGTACCGAATGAGATAACTAAAAACTATGCCCCTTAAAAGGTTGATCAAAACTCCCCTGTTGTACCGCGGGTTAGGGGAGACGTACAACTGTCCTCTTCAACAGTATAAAAGAAGTGACCCAATGCGGTACGTTCATACCATTTCATAATTTTATTAAATTTTAGTTTATTTTATTGTTACAAATAGCAAAGCAAAAATCTTTAACTTACGTTTAGTAAGTCAGTGGATTTTTTTAAAAGTTCAATATGGAATGATTAGGGAGGAAGAAAAATCGGCGTTATATCCGAATCCGCAGTATTAACAAAATAACCGTCCTTGGTGTTGATCCGGCTATCACTAAGGATGGGTACTTAGTAACTGGCATGCACATAAGGCTGAACTGACTGTTTCGTGGCTTAATTTGGTACAAGCCGCGGATCGAATTCTATTATTCATCTTTGAATACCTTAATAAAAAGGAGCACCGAATATAACGAATACGGCGATTCTACTGGCTTATCGAAATTTAACGGTACACTGTCTATAAAAAAATAAGAGGAAGAAAATTCGCGCAAAAATCTGTATTATTGGCAACGGACTTTGTCCTACGACACTTTTTTGCAAACATTTTCCTTCGTTGACATTTAAACTCGATTTTCATTCTCGTTCATTCTTTTCCTCTCCTAGTATATTTCGATCTCTTTTCTCCTCCGCTTCCCCTCTCTCTCGCTGAGTGAGCAGATCAATAGCAATCAGGAGTCGACCCATTTGGGCATAGAGAGAGAGAGAGAGAGGCGCGCGCGCACACACACTCAGCGCACACAGACAGACATACAAACACGCAGCGACGAGAGCCCTAACTCCCTCCCAACAACTCTTCCTCCATCCTCTTGCCGTATTCTACCCACTACCTCCCCTCTCTCTCTCCCATTCCATTCCATATCCTCATTCGGACTGGTTGCGGTTTCCATCAATCGGTAATCCACAAATGTCCAACCCTATAGCCAGTCACTCATCCATCGGAAGCTTTTGAAGTCATCTCAAACATTCATGCGGCATCTTGTTTTTTTTTCTCCCTTCTCTCTCTCTCTCTCCCTCTTCCACACTCGGATATTTTCCAATTCCGAAGTTCGTACACGCGTGCGCAAGAGCTCCCGCGTGTTTATGCATGCATGTTTCCATTTGAGGAAGGAGCACGTGCGTTATTTAACGTTTGAGAACCGAAAAAAGCTAGGATTCGCTACTGGGCGATCTAAAAAATTTTTTTTCTGATTTTCCCTTATCGTGAAATGACTGTATTATTTTCTATATCTTTCGTCTTTTGTTCGTCGAATGTGCGTCACTAAACTCCGCGAACTAGCAAACGGATGTATGGTCAACTGATGAGAAAATAATAGTATCCGGATTAATGCATACGCACCTCTTATAACTCGAAAAAATAAACTTCATGCACACATTATGAAATCGACTTAAGAGGGTCTGAGGCAGGGGGTCTGTAAATTACGGCGCAAGGGCCACATCAGGTCTGGGAGAGTATCTTATGCGGCCTGCGAGCCCATTGTGAAAGTGAATCGCCAAATGTTATACAGATTATTTCATATTTGTTGATAAACACTGTGGCTATAAAACCTTTCTTAGTGAAGTTAGGACGCTAAAATGTTATTAATTATTAATTTTTCACAAATGTGATCCTTCGAATTTCCTCCAGTAAATTACGAATGTGAACCCTAATGTTGACCGCTGAAGCATTTGCATCTGTTAATGCGTAAAAATTTTACCCCTCCCCCTGTTATAAGGAGCATCAATAAAGAGGGGTTTCCTGGCCAACTGATTTTCAGGGTTCTCATCAAATATTCATTTTTATTTATTTTACAAAGAAATATCATTTTTAACGAGGGCAAGAGGTACATCCTCGTCGATGAGGGACTAACGTACATGATTACTTCCCATTCCACCTCAGAAAAAGATATTCGAGTGTAAATATGCTACGTCTCGTATCAGATTCACAATCATCCAATCTCGTGAAAATGTTTATTTCTCTTAATAAAAACAAATTTTAACTCTTTGGCTTAATCTTACATTGTATTCCTTTATTTGATTAAACTTCACTTGGGTAGATAAAAATTTGCCTCCAGAATATCTGATAATACATTGTGTTGTGTGTGGATAATCTCTCTCATTTTCTCGCACATGGATACAATTTTTCTAAAGACTGGACTAAGTTAACCCTTACCTCGCGCTGTTATTAGAACAAAAGAGAAGTTAATAGCGATAGGCATACGATAAATTCCATAGGATGTAATGCAGTTATTAAATATTAAAATATTGCAATTAAACGTGTTGAATACTTGTATATTTGAGTTTCATTACTTCCTTGAATGTCAAGGAATTATTTAATAACAATTGAGTCGAGTACCTAGGCTAACGGTTAGCAATTCTAAGGTGAATGTATAATTTGGCATCCGTTTCTTATTTTCGTATCCAAATGCTTTATTGAAGCCTATCCAATAAAACTCTCAAGCAACTTCAATATTCACTTAACCGGAAAACCCAATTCCCCGGGAATTCCGGATAACTGGGAGTTTACTGTACGTACAAACATGCGGTTAGGGTCTGATTCAAAACTACTGTCGACATTTGCCAGATGGAACTTTGTAATGTCAACATTATCCTAATGGATTTGGCTAATATAACTACTTTTCCTGGAACTTTGAGAGAAAATTTTCAAAGAAAACGACTAAATTACTACTAAAACTAATCAAAACTAATCATATCTCCAAGTTTCTGTTGTTGGTGCAACTGGTCAACAAGAATGGTATTATTAAATGCAAACAGGGTTTATGAAACAATATTATCCAGTTCCATCCTGGTAATTTCTACAGTCCCATTCAGCTAACGTCGACGTTAGCCACAATACGGGAATAAGCTGTGGCACACAAATTAAAAAGGTTATACGAATCTAAAAACTGGACAGATTTTGTTTGCCGAAAACTGAAAGTAATTTTTTAAATGATTCAAGCACCTCCTGTATACATATAAATTTAAAGTTGAAAAATATAAACAGCAATGAAAAATTTGAGAACATGGAGTGGCTGGAAAAGGGAGCGGTGAGGTATTGAACGAGAAGGGGTGAGAAAAACATAGGCCCTTAGAGATTCGGAGTAGTTTTGCTTAGGAGAAATAGTACAAAAGAGCAGAGGAGGTTGATTGGATGCGAGGGGAATAGAAATAAAAAGAGTAGGCGCGGGAGGGAGAGGAGGAGCGGGACAGGGAGGAGATAGGTGTGCGGTAGGCCAGTGGAGTAGCGGATGCGGTGCAGGAAAAGAGGGAGCGAGAGAGAGAGAGAGAGAAGAGCGATGGGGTTCGCTCTCTCTCTCTCTTCTTCCCTTCAATTTGTTGGCATCCGTCATTTGTCAGTGCCAGGAAGCGCCGAGCGGTGGCAGGAGTGAATCTGGGGCTGGAAAAGGGGGAAAAGCGGAAGAGACCTAATGGTTGAGGTAAGCGGAGAAAGCTCGGAACGGTTTCTATGGGTACCAGAGGGTGGGTCGCCTCCGTGAACTCCCGTTTTGCCAAAGAAATTCCGGTGTCTATCTCGCCCATCCATACGTTACTTCGCTACAGTCGAACGGAGGTCTCACGGATTGAACGACGATCTTTTTTCTCGCTAGGCTACCCGGAGAGTACTGAAATGAGGAGGTCGAAGGAAAAAATAAAAGGGAGAGAGAGAGAACGTGGGGGAGAAGGGAGGGAAGGGTGTTTTGAGGCCCACGTCACCGATCACGTGCCCAAGATGGATGGATGTGCGGAGACGGCACTACCGAGGGGGGGGGGGGGGGGGGGAGGGTCTTATCTCTCGCTCCCGAAAACCGTCTCCCCACCGCCCACGCTCCCACCTCCCGCCTCTACTCTCTCCTACGCGTACACCTCTATACTCTTACTACCTGTCCCTCCCGACTCCTCGAGGCCCTTATTACAGGACGGGCGCAACAATGTGTCCCCCTGGGAGACAAAAGAGGCTTCCAGAACGCCTCTTAGGTGAGGCTGTGCGTGAATTTGGAGTGAAGAGGAGGAGGCGCAGCGGTGAGACGAGGAGGAGGGAGAGGGTTGGAGGTCGATGGCGACCTAAAAGAGGGCAAGAAAAGAAAGAAAGGGACGTCGAAGACAGATCGATCTTTTCTGAATCCACTGGGCTCCTGGTTAGCGTAATGCATATAGGACATATGTTTTCTGTTCCAACACAAACATGTCAACAGAGCCATTCTTCAACCTAGTTTGGGCATCAGATAAATTTGCTTTTGCTAAAAAATTCAATGCCATCTTTGTAGTGCGAATTGTACAAAATATGTGCATTTTTTCTCCTATCGCACTTAACACTAACTCTCTCGCGGCTGTAGGCGCGAGGTCCTAAACGGTCGCCTAGATCGCCTGGCCCTTTATCGCTCTCTGAATAAATGAAGAGTGTCACATATAAATACACTTGCACAAAGTAGAAAGTAAACGAGGGATTAATGAATATTGTATAGGTTGAGTTTATACGAGAGAAAAGATTTATAATTTCTTTATATATTAAAACATAAATAATAAGATTCTCAAGTAAAAACGTTTGAGGATGCTATTGAAGGATATGGTTTGCAAAAATGGAGGAAGGGAATTGGAATTCTATAAAACTTTAAGGAATCGGATTGTCACGGAGAAAAATAACTTTCTGAAAAAATTATAGCAAAAGTTGAAAAAAACATTAACTCATAAGCGAAAGTATCATCGCTATGCTGAAGCAGCTGACAAATATATAACGTGCACGATATGCGTAAAACACGCTAGATACGTGTAGATTCACCCATACATTCCTCTGTGTAGTTGCATAATCGTAATGATAGTGAATTTACAAGTAAATCTAGAAGAAAAATGCGCATGGGATATGCTTAAACTATAGGTATCATAACTCAAAAGATTTTGACGAAACAGAGCTCGCACCGCATCTTCCCGAGTTACTTATTCAACTCAACAAATTTACAAACTCGTGACATTCATAATATTGCCACGGCATTAACATATTTTTTTCGGTCATCGGTTGGCTTCCGGCCTTGCTTTCCGTTCTGAACAAGACAAGTGACATGCGAAAACAACTCCGATACAGAAATGAGCGCTGATAACCGATCCGCTATCACCGTCTCAAAAACCTATCAGCGCATTCTGTCACGAGCGTCATCTCAATAGATGTTATCTCGGATGCCCTTCAATTACGATGCTAACTTACACGAACCGGAAATGAACTTCGATGTTTGCGCCCCTGGTAAAAAAAGTTTGGTTGATGACTCAGCGAGAAATTGGTAATTCTGCTAGTGTATCGGGTCGTATTTATGATCTTAATTTGTCCACTAGGAGCAGAAGAGAGGAAAAATGCTGCGAAGGGAATCATATAGAACACAGCTCTCCAAATTATGGCCCGCGACTCCATTTAATGTGGCTCTCGAGCCTGTATTAAGTCTTTGTTATTTTTTTTAACTAGATATAACAGTCAAGCAGTGATGGAAAACGTAATGAAGAGAATTCGCAACTGCTAATCCTAGGAAGTCACCTTTCTTCCTAAAATTTTGAACTTACCAAGCTATTCATTGCACCACCTCTTAGATACCCATTGTGCGTAGGCAAGAGGGAATCTGCAGGTCGCAAGAAAAAGAAACGTAATGCGTAACGTAACGAAATGATTTTTGAATTACGTAAGGAAAAAAACGTTTCTTTATGTATTTCATATTATCTCAATTTATGTTTGTTTATTATTACCTGCTTTTTTTAAAGAAATTTTCATTCCAGGAATAAGATAATAAGGAATTCACTGAGCCACCTTTTAATACGAAAGTAGCATACATTTGTATATTGTACACTTATATTTTCAATTTTTTTCATGCTGATACTCTGGCCCGTGAGCATAAAATTTATTGACCAAGTGGGCTACTTGTCAAAAAGTTTGGAGACTCCTGGTGTAGAAGTTAAGTAGTTGACACAGTCTTAGACATGGTGCACATGTTGCAGTGCGCGATTACGAGATAAATAGTTAAGAGATAAATCTAAGAAATAAAAAGATATTCTAGGCAAATCTAGAAGAATCCTTCAAAATAGGAGGACGGTACACGAGAGCGATTGAGGTAGCGCAGGTGTGATCAGGGAGACTCAAATAACGAGCAGACATCTCCACATCGTTCACTCCGACAAACAGAATGGGATGAGTCGATAATGACCCGAAGAAGTAGATAACTCATACCTCATCTCAACCGCCCTTTCCCATCTGTTCCTTCCTTCGGTTCATCCCCAATTCGACATATATCTCCTCCTCCATCTCTCCCAATCTCTCCTTCCGTTGGATCCCCTTAATAAACCGTCCTCGCTCAATCCCAACTCCTTCCTTTCTCTCATCAAGAGAGTGGGTTTCGTAATGACTCAAGTTTTAATAGATTCTGCGTCCTATAATCCATGGCGGAGACAAAAATTGATGCGCTAGAAAGAGACTTTTTAGCCATTAAAAGTGTGAGGGATAAATGGATTAGAAGAAAGAGATATTTTAAAAAACGAAAATAAATCATCTATTACGCCATGTTATACTTAACGAATTTATATGATTAATAACTGACGTGCATTGAAGGGAAAAAAGGACAAAAAGTTTAAACATTGGCTGAGGGTCTTCTAAAATTTCTATTTATTATTAATTATTCATTTGTGGGAGAATTTTTTACTATATTAGCGTTACTTTGTTATTCGAATTTCCAGAAAAAAAATGAAAAAACGATAGAGGCGAATATTAAAAGAGATAAATGCAACTTTATTTTAAGGCAATTATAAAAAGGATACTAAAATTAAAACACCACTTGCATTGCAACAGAGTTTGGGAAGGGAGAACAGTTATTGTAATTGATGGTCAAGGGAAATACAGACGAATGAAAGTTTTAATACTTCACCGTACTTACATATAAGCAGAAAATAGGAATAAAATGTTATTGTAATTGATGGTCAAGGGAAATACAGACGAATGAAAGTTTTAATATTTCACCGTACTTACATATAAGCAGAAAATAGGAATAAAATGTTTTCAACAAAATTACTGATTCACCACAAAAAGATATCGCTATAAGAAGAAGAATCCAAGCTCATGAGTAACAAATGTAGCATACAATAGAACCGATAGCTACTAATCTGCATCAACACCACGCGTTCGACTACGGCCATTGAATTTTTTTTCTTCTCATTTCTTGTTAATACTATAAAAATTATCGATATAAGAGTCCAAATTGAGCCAGCAAATATATAATACACTAGCAGCCCGTTGCAGCTACGCTTGCAAATAATCTAAATAGTTTGGCCCTAGGTTAGATCTTCTTTGTTCCTTATTCATTTGACGTGTTTCCCTATTTCTTTGTCTTTCTTGTACTCTCCGCTCCTCATCCACACGGGCAATCCTATGAGCTTCCGCATCTCTTTCTCTCTCTTTCCTACAATACTCTTCCTTTGATCTCTGGCTCCTCTTCCTTAATCTGGCAGCTGTAGCTGGGCTAATAGCTCTCCTTTTCACTGGTCTACCCCTTGGGATTTTTTAATTTTCTGCGATTTTACAGCAATATATTAGAGCAATTATGTGATCACAATGTCACAGAGTTACTCAATGCTAGTTTAATATCGCGGTATATTCAAAGGAGAAAAAATTTTAATTCTACCTTACCTTAGTTCCAATGATTATCGTTGCACCCTTATAGACGAACTCACAAACAGTTGCTTTCCTTCAAGTGTCTATCAACGACTGCTTTTAACTTCTTACAGGACCTACTATAAAGGCGACGTCAATGCAAGCGTTTATTTAGATTATCAATGAAGAGAAGATAACAATAACGCTTTTCTTTCGTCTATTTGAAGGTTTAATTGGCCTTAAATGAATCGGAGGCAATAATGAGAGTCTCCTTGGCAACGCCCAGAATGAGTACGAAAAATACGCAAAATTTCGAAAAAGAATGCGTATTTCTGAAAAATTCGACCGCGTAACGAGTAAGCATCGCAAGAATAATATAGTATAAAGCTTTATACGTAGAATAAAGCAAAAAATAAGAAAATCGGTCCATATTTACGTATTTTAATGAACGAAGGAAAAAACCTTGTACTCTGAAAAATCGAAAATCCCGTGTAAGCTTATGGAAAAATATAATTGTCTCCTGAATTCGAACCCGGGACACTTCAGCAAACAAAAATATTTTTCCAGGGACCTCATATCCAGTTGAAACAAAACGCCGTTTACCGCATATCTTTACGACGAACGGTTCTCGAGAAATACGCCGATATAATTACGCGAGGCTTCATACGCACTGACTGACGGACGGACGGACGCAGCCTCACTACGCGCATAATATATAGGATAACCGAGACAAGCTTTTCACATCTTATATATATATTTGGGGTGTGTGTGTGTATGTTCTTTATACGTTTTTACACCGTTGAAGCTATCGAATTCAAAAGTTTCATAGTCCATCCTATGGACCAAAGGAAGAACTTGGTCTAGGTTTGCAGACCGTGGGGTCTCTTATACCCCATGGGGTAAACAAAATACTATTTCCGTAAGAATGCTTGAGAAATTGTATAGAGGAACCCCAAAATGCCATGCAGCCCTTCACTGATGTGGATATAAATATACCTAAATATTAACTTACGATCACGGGAAAGACTGAATATTTTAATTCCGTTCATGTTTTGTCGTTTCACATGCTAAATCGCTCGAAATTTTCCTTTAGGCGCAAAATTTATCGGTGCCTCATCACATTCTTGCAGGTACAAACATCTTGGGAAAAGATATTCAACCGCTTCCGTATTGATCACTAGCAATTCGTACTTCTCCATTCCCATGAGAGAGAGTGCTGAACGCTATGTACAAATAATTTTACCAAAGATTGTCGCAGATTTACGCATCTTTTGAAACTTAAAGCGTCTATAATTGTACGTCTCTTTATAATGGGGCGAGGATAAAGGAAGAGTAGCCTCTGCCGATCTGATTCAATTACATAATAAAAATACATGCTCCCCTAAATGGCATAACATGAGTATAGATATTGAGTTTTTAATGTAGCGAAACGCAATAGCCATATAGTATAGTTCTATATAAAAAAAACGGACTCGTGATTCCGAATGATTTTCCTTTACACTATTCCATCATTAATCTCTAAAGAAGAATAAAACACTTGAAAGGGCATAACAGAGTATGGATATCAAGTTTTTAATGTAGCGAAACGCTAGAGCCATATAGTCTAGTTCTATATAAAAAAGGACTCGTGATTCCGAATGATTTTCCTTTACACTGTTCCACTATTAATCTCTAGAGAAGAATAAAACACTTGAACTTTAGTAGGCGCATTTTGGAATAACTGTTCCTGTTATGAACAGAAAGATTATACATCGAAAATATATAGTAATCAGCCTTCACGATCCATAAATTTCCACGATGAGACAATAACTCTTCCATTGCTACTCCAGAAGTCGTTGGTGCCTGGACATGATTAATAAAAACCAGATAAGAAAACAAAGACTTCCTTTAATAGGATTCACAGCGGATGCATCATTGCTCCGCGGAAAACACACGAAGAATACCGGGAGCGGAATGATGAGTGCACGAATGGAATTGAAGCGCTCCGGGGAGTCCGCGGCAGGTGAAGGAATTAAAGGAGGTGATTAGTAATTCGATCAGAGATGAAGCAGCCGTAGAAATGGAAGAGGCGGAGAATGGAGAAGAGGAGGGAGGCGAGGAGGGATGGGGTGGGGTGGGTGGGAGAAGAGAGGAGCGTGAGGTTTTGGAGGCTATCTCTTCACTCTGCCCTCTTTCTCCCATACAACTCGTCCGACTGAAAGGACGCCATCCACCGTGAGCGCCCCGACGGGAGATATATATTTTTTTAAAAAACAACAGCGCACGAAGACGAGGGCTGCTGGCACCGGAATTAATATCCGCGAATGCGCGCCTTCATTTGTCGGCTCTACTCCTCAGGCAGAGTCCGGAGGGTGGGGTGGGGGATTGGGTGAGGTCATTAATCAAGGTGGACGCCGGAAATTCCGAGACAGGAGTGGAAAGGCAATGTGTATGGAGAGAGAGAGAGAGAGAGAGGGGAGAATGAAAAGGAGGAAGGGAAAGATAGCGGAGATGCGGGAAAAGGCAGAAGCGGAGAAAATTTATTTGCCCGTTGTTTATTGGAAACGATCCAACAACTGCGAGTAAACCTTTATCGTAGGCCAAATTTTGAAAAAAAAATCGTGATAAATTGGAAACAATATCAAAAGATTGATATTTTCTGCATTCCGACGAAAATGTCCCGCGAGCTAGTTAAAAAATGCGGTCCTTTCAATACTTAGATTATACTGTAGGCAGATGTATGTAATGGGCATTGTAGTAGAGACAATCGTTGAGTAAGAAAGATATAGGAAAAATATAAAAATATAAAATATTTATGAAATGTATGATAGTTTGCTTTTAACAGAAATATCCTTTACAGCCCTGCGCTTTTAAGCATCTAGAAATTCTTAGGCTTATTATTATGGCATGCGGTCCTTCATATATTTAGAAATTATCAAATGCGGCCTCCCATATATTTTTAAATTGTTTACTGTCTCCATACAGTCCTATGATGGACTATCCGTACTATCTTAGCTTCCTTTTAAAGTGTTTACAATTCCTACAATTTTTCTATTTGTATTGTTTTTTCTATTATTCTTAAGATGAAGTTAATATAAAAGCAGCTCTATGAGCATCCTAAAGGATGGATTATAGTGAAGTAACATTTTGTTGAACAAACAGGGCTCTTACCACCAAGGATGTACAACTAACAGTGCATTTCGATCTGAAAAGTCATAATATAGATCAGTCGTTCTCAGTCTTTTTTTGTCTGCGTCACCCTATGTTCAGTTCATTCTGTTATGCGTCACCCCGTTTACAGTTCCATTACATTCAAGTCATCCTTAAAGATAAATAGGGCTTTCCCTACCACATAAAGATAAAATTCCGGCATTTAAATAAGCAAGTGTGTTTATTCTCATGGCTTCATTTATGTTTATAAGCCCCACACTGTGAATTTATCAAATATTCGCGTCACCCCTCAATAACCGTCGCGTCACCATGGGATGTCACGTCACCCCGGTTGAGAACCACTGCTATAGATTTTAAAATACGCACAAATGGGATGGCAGTGACTCAATAAACGTTCAAAAACGAATAGTAGACGAAGAGTTCACTTCTTAGGCGTTAGAAACCTCAATAAAAGCATCCACAAGATAAAAAAGTCGAAAACTTTTGCTTGCGAGTGTTAGAAATTCTCTGTAGATTGTTCCTTTGAAGATAATTCTAGGAAACATGAGTGAAAATGAATTCATTATAACAGGAAAACGGAAAAGCTTACCTTGCAACTCTCATTTCATGTAACGATGAAGTACAAAGGGGGAAAAGGTGTCAATCTGGATCCGCGCATGGCTCGATTGCTTTTCTAGATGACATCGCAGTACCACATCCGTCAATGCTATACGAAGTAATTTGGAACATTTCTCCCATATGCACGTGAGCGCTAAAGAGAGGAGTATAGAAAGAGAGGGTTAATGCATTTCCTTTGTAAGCCAATCCGGTGACGCTGAAAGGCAAGCGATGATATTCGCAGAAATTATTTCGACACAACACGGTTTCCCGACGTGACGACGATATTTCTCGTCGAAATACTAACGTTATCGACTTAAAAGGATTTTCAAAGTCAAAAGATTTTCTGTCCTTTTAATTGGCTCTTACACGCTGCCACAGTGAACTATTAGTTTTGCTAGTGACCAATAAACAACTATGGAAATTTTGGCCAGTATGCAGCAGAAAAACATGCATTTCAACCAGCAAGCATAGACAAAAATAAGACGTTTTGCTTTCATACTTATACGTAATAATTCTTATTTCTCGTTAGTGACATTTTCTCGATGAAAATGTATGCAGCAGCTGAACAAAAGATGACTCATCGATAACCAGATTACCATTTAAAAAAATATAAAATCTTCATTGAAACCTACCTTAAGCTTTACTGTATACTTTCAGAGTTATTTCCTTCGCCTTTACATTTTCGTTTACCCGTTGAAAACGCGTTTAAACTTTAATTCCCCCCCCCCCCTTCGATGTCCGTCTCTACTGGAACTAGGCGCTGCTCTCCCTGGAGAAATATAAAGGGCGACGCCCAGAAACCGCGGAGATAAATTAAAACTGTCCCATCGTTCGTGACAGAGAAAGCGGAGATATCGCGACCGTCGCATCTCGTACGGGGAGAAAAATGACAGCAATGCACGAGAGAAGAGGGAAAGGGAAACCTTTCCTCCCGTCTTTCGGGGTCCGATCCAAAATTGATTTCGATTGATCGAGATAGACTCCGTCTCTTCGTGTATGCTCCTGCCCACTCCTTTCCCTCGCTTAATGGCTCGTCCTTATTCCGGCGCGAATACTCGGTAAAGGAGGAGAAACAGAGACGAGAAATACGAGCGGTCAGTCCGACGGGTCATCTCGCGATCCAATGAGCGATGAGCGAACGGAGATTTGCCGGAGAATTTCCGTCGGCCTTATCCTTCGATATCTCCCGAAGGGAAGCGGCGATCAAACCGAATCCCCAAAAAAGTAGACGTATTTATTCTATCTTTCCTACGCTAGTGTTCACCCTTTTTATTTAATGCCTTCGAGACCTGCTATCCATCTTCCGAAGCTTCGATTCCGGAACGAAGAATCCATTCCTCCGCGAAAGTGAAAAAATATAGGTATCCATCTTCTTCCGGCTACGCGCAGGAATGTTTTTTTTGCTCTCTTCCCTTTTTTTCGTTCGAGCATTAATATATTTTCCCTTCCTCCGCACGTATTTTCCTAGATCTATCTCTTTTTTTTCTTCGCGCTTTCGATTTATCGTCGATCCATCACGCTCTGCATTCATACGCAAAGTACCTACTCTTGTTTTGTGCAATTCCGTCGCTCATTCTCTAAACATAAACACGAAAGTTACAACTAGAAATTGTTGAGTCTTACTTGTATTGAAATATAGGGCGTAATTTGAGACAGGCTGATACAGTGAAAATGATCAAAACAGACGAAATATAAAGTCAAGGATTAAACATTAATAACAATTTAATATTAATTACATACCACTATTACTCTATCGCATATCGACCTATTTTAGTGTTTTAAAAACAGATGCAATTAAAATGACGGTGTATTTTAATCATATGCACTTCTGAAGCTAAGCTTGCTCATTCGATGGAGAATTTTTAGGGAATATGTACGTTCGAGGGTGCCGTTTCAAAAACGTATTGCATGACTGTAGCCTAGCAAATAAATTTTATGAAATATTAACTAATCTTAATCATTTAAAAAATTTTTAGTGAAATACCTAGTTATATGATAAAAGTAATTTGAAAGATGCTCAAAAAATCAGTTTTGGACACAAGAAATTGGAAACAAAGATATTTTCAAGGACATCAATAGACATTGAAAATATTTTTCACAACATACAAATTTGGAAACCTTGCTACTTTCCCATTGAAAATTATACATATATCTTTCTTTTTATCCAATTTATTCAGCTGCATGTTTCTTCCAAACATTTACAATATTGTACTTGTAGGAAACTTGTTCTATAACTACAAATTCGTCAACCTATACTCGTATTCGGCGAAACGAAAAAACGGGAGATAGCGATGAGAGTGCGAAAAATTTTCCCTTCGAGAACAGGCAGTCAATTTCGTCGAGCTTTCTCATTAACGAAGAACACTTACACGGAACCAGTTAAAAAGACCTTAGGAGAGGAATACCAATCCCTTCAAAATTTTTAGCGATCATTTCAAACAGCGACGCGCGGGTATTTAGCCGGTCGCAGAGAAGTGCGCTGGCGTCACCGACGTTAAGAGAAATAGGAAGGGAAGAGTGGAGAGAGAGAGAGAGGAAGAGGAGGAGGAGGAGGCAGAGGGAGAGACGTAGGAAGAGGATGAGAATGGAGAATTAGAGAGGTGAGGCGGAGACTTGGAGGTCGTGTCGGTTCAGAGAGAGAGAGAGAAAGAGATAGAGAGGAAGAGCTTTTCGGGAGGAGGAACATTCCGGGAGGGGGGAAAGGCGATAAGGTGAGGATTCCCGCCCAGACCGCCGCCGCCGCCATGGATACAGTGGTAGGGGTTGGAGGGGGGAAGAGGGGAAATAGGGGAAGAGGAGGTGGAAGGAGGGCGGGCGGAGGAGAGAAGGATTTGGACGGGAGGGATAGAGAGAGAGCGAACCTGTGTACAAGATACAGCGGGACCCATTCCCGACGACTCTTCCGATACCTCCCGACCTCTCGCTCCCTCTCTCCCTCCGCTCTCTCGATCCGAACCTTCCCTCCTACACAATCTACCATGGAGCTTTCCTATCGCCCACTATTCCGAAACATCCGACGAAAGGAAAAATGAGAACGAGGAGGAATAAAGAGGCCGTCCATTCCTTATCTCCTCCCACTCCTTTTTTCCTATCCTCTTACCCTATTTTCGTGCTATTCCTTTGTCCCTTTCGTCGTTCTTTTTCACCGCTCTCTTTCTACCTTTCTTCGCTCCTCCTCATCTGTCTTCTTACTCCCTTTCTTCACTCTCGTCCTCTCCCGCTTTCTTCTTGCCTCCTCCTTCCTTATAGAACCACCTCACTCCTTTGGATTAAGAGGTAGTCTTTCGAGTCTGCTTTCACCATTCTTTTTCCTTTGAGAGCCAGATAATGGATGATTGACTGCTGGCATGCGCCAAACAATCTCATGCTTCTTTTGTAATTTATTTTAACTTTCTTGTTTTTACGTGGGACCTTCCGACCGGTTTCGTTATGGATTATGCATGGCCGGAAGGATTTTGGTGATGGCGAGTGTATTTTTTTTTGATGCGTTATGATATAAGCGCTGTTTCTTTTGCTACCGCAACGTGGATTAGATTATTCATAGGTAAGGTATGTACATACGACACGCATAAGACTTTATATGTTAACGCAAGTAAGCGATCGTAATTTCGCTACCATTATATAACAGATTACTTTGGATTAATTGATAATCTATACTCTGCTAAATACTTCTATTTTTTAAATATTTAATCGCCTCGGCAATACCGAATTACTAAAATCGCATTTAGCTTCTTAACCATCATGTCGAAACCCTTGCAAATCTTATTGCTATAAAAAGTGTATATTATGTAGAAGTTCAGCTAGCGAGAATTAAAAAACTCGCGTCTGAAAAAACACTATCTCGAAAAATTCATACAATGTCGTAAAAAACCTAGTTTTCAAAAATCAACTCAAATGTTAAAATTATTCAAGAAATTTTATCTTGAGTATAAATAAAACAGAAGATATATCAATAAATGTTTTAATTTATTAACCCTGCATTTTGTTACCAACTAATCAAAATAATTACAGGCTCTTCCGAGTTTTAACGTGTTTCTCAGTCGTTGAAGTCTCTACAGTTTATATCGATAAAGGAAACACATTTTATAAATTTTTAACAGTGAACAATTTTCCGTCAACTCTGGCATTCTTCTCTATTTCACTACAGTAAACTTTAAAGGATATTCGTTCTGCACGATTAACGAGACAGCTATATATACTCTTTCTCTCTCTATCCTCAATAAGGGAGAAGGAGTAGGAGAAGGAATCAGACAAAGCGGGATGAGTAGCGAAGTAACCGTATAAGCATTAATGGGTACAATGAAAGAGCAAGTGATTAAGTGGACAGCAGTGGACTCTGACCAAATAACCGAAGAGGGGAGTGGTCGCAAGAGGAAGTGAGTCGTTAGGAACGATACAAATGGAAGAAGACACGACGCGAGATCGATCCTCTGGAGTTCGGCAACGCCTCTCCATTAAAACTGCCTCAACGCCAACCACCCTCAGCCTCTTCCATTTTCTCCCTCAACCCCACTCCTCCTCATTTCTGAGGCTTGATCCTTAAACCTTCCCTTTTTTTACCTCCACCCTATTAATTACCACCCCGATTTAATTCGTAGCTTCTGATATTTATCTTTGCTAGTCATTAATATCTTCGTCATTACGTACTATTCGGATAAATATTAAAATATAATTGAATATTTCAATTAATGGATTAGAGTATTTCGTCATCTTCTTTAACGATGATCATCAATTTTTATCTTCTCCCAAACATAAATGGTCTATTGACAAGTATCACTAATTCATTTTAACCTGAGTCTATGAAATTATTTTAAGTAAATGCATGTGAACATTTATACCCATCGTAATTATTATTATTTCGCTCTCCAATATGCTTAAGATTCGTGGTCTATTTAAAATGTTATTTAAGATAATATTTTAATACAAGTATTTTTTACGTGCGGACATTTTCACATTACAACTATTTGACCTTGAAACTTATTTTAGAATTTTGAATAAAAATACTTTTATCCTGGAAGCATCGAGGAATTTTAAATATATATTTTCTCTAATTAATAAAAATTATAATTGCCTCTTATGAAAAAGAATGCATAGCTTAATTAAAGTTTGACAATATAATTTTTATAGTGCAACATTTTTGGAATTTTTAAATGAGAAATTTGTTAAAATAGCGAATATATGCAGACGTTGAATACAAAAACTTTAAAAATCAATTTTGATAGATGAAAATTCTTTCAAATATCATTAAGTTTAATACAGATAAAACAACCAGATTGACGGTAACTAATAAGCAATTAGAAAAGATAATGCATTAATACTATTATGAGGTACAACTATATTAGTATCTATCGTTTTGTGTTACACTTTTAAAACAGCTATAGTTTCTTAATATGCTATTTCAGCGGCCTATTTTTATTTTTCGTATAATTGGAGACACAACGAAAATTATAGTCTCTCGTTCCTTTCATTTTCTCAGTATTCTCCCTTACTTTCCACATCCCTCCACTTAGACCCAATCCTCTGTAGTAAACAACCGCTCCTTTTTCCAACCCCACCCCACTCCTTACCCACCCGCCTCTTTCCCCCAATGCTCTCCAATTCCTTCTAAGTCCCATAAACTGAGGAGCAAGCGGTGAAAGTGATTAAATGCAGATTTAATCGGAGGCGAACGGGGTTTGATTATCTCGCTCCGCCCCTCTCTCCCTCCTTTACGCCGCACGCCTCATCGTCGAAACCCTCTATTCCCCCCTCACTCCGCCCCCATTTTATCCCATACCACCTCCCTCCTCTCACCCTCCTCCTTCCCCCCTCCCGTTCCCCACAACACCCTGCTCCTCCGCTTTCCCTTCACTCTCCCGTCCTTCCATCCTCTACTAAAACTCTCTACCCTTTGTGTCCTCGACTTAAAAAAAATCATCCTATGCCCTCCCTTGCAACCCTTATTCCCTACCCTTCCCCTTCAACGGTCTGCTCATCGAGAATTCAGCGGTGCCTAGCCAAATGTTGTGTCAACGCAGGACCTTCCAGGGGAGAGGAGTGTTTCAGAAGAGTAGTAGGGGTAGGAGAGAGCGAGAGAGGGAGGGAGAGAGGGGAAGGGGAGAGGGAGGGAGGGAGAGGGGAGAGAGGAGGGGAGGGTGAGAGGAGAGGTTTTGGAAAAGAGAGGGTATGAAGTGGTGTGAGAATAGGAGGAGGGACGCGGCGGAGGATGAGGTAACCATAGCAAACACCGTGGAGGATCACGTACTTCGGATGGGGATCATCAACCACGCCTGCACCTGTATCTGCATGCGCATTCGATTGATTAGATTGTGAACGTCGTAGAATTTCGCCTCTTTGGTTATAAGGAGGGAAATTATTTTCTCTCTGCGCTTGGTACCGGTAATTTTTACCGAAAGGAATCAGTCCCCTTGTAAATGAAATTCTCTTTTCTCTAAAGGTACCTGGCGACATTGTCAATTCTGGGAAGTTGATTATGCTATATAAATTATAGTCTCAGATGAATATGAATTAATGATCCGGCGAAAAAATTTAAAAAATCCTACGAAGGAGTAAGCTACATTCACTAAATTTTTACAAATGAATTGTGTGGCTCATTTTATGGTTTCAAACTAATCGACGCTGATTTCCAGTAGCGATAAACCAGTTTTACATTTCAGCTGCAAAATAGATATAATTGGCAATCGTTCAAGAATCACCGATTTATAAAAGTTCTATTTAACCTCTAATGACGATTGTTTTGTAGCTGAAATGCGCATCTAGTATATTCTACTATTTAATCACTGCAAGACTTGATAATTAGTTACACACACTAAAAATAAATTGTTATACCTATTATAAGCTTCATTATGAAGCCCGAAATACATTTTCGATCTTATAAGAGAATTGTTTATGATTTATGCAAAAAAAATTATAACTTCTTTATCGAATCCTTCGTTCAGATTTCAAATTTATCGTGAAGTGGTATTTTGAAAATTCATTTTTAAAACACAACTCTCCCTGATAGAGCACGATGCGAGCTAAAATGTAAATAATTCGAAAATAATTCCTTGTTGCGATGGCTGCGTTTTGAACTAGAGAGGACTTAACGTATGCAATCGCATTAATCGTCGAAGCCCAATCCGTTTAGCATATACTGCTTCCCCCGCGATTTAGACATCTCAATCTTCACGTCGACTCGTCAACTCTCCCTTCCTCGTCCATCGCTTCCCACTCTTCTCACATTCCTTATTCGATCGTCTTTCTCATTCTCGCGGGATTCCTCCCTCTCTCTCTCCTACCCTCCGCTCTCTTCCATCGCTTCCTTAAGACCTCAACCCTGTTCCTCGAACACCGCAACACGCTTCCATCGCCCAACTCCTCCCACCTTCCCCCTCTCCCCATTCCGCGGCGGGGTGGGTGCGCATCGGAGCCCTTCGATAAAGCCACCCAATGAATTCGAGACGGCTGTTGGCAGATTAGTGGGCTTCTGGAGGCCCCCTATGGGGCGCGGGAGTGGGAGCCGTAGGGGTGCGGCTTCCAGCGCTCCGGTGCGTGGGAAGGGTGTAAATAGAGAAAGGGAGGAAGAGGGAGGAAGTGGGAGGAAGAGGGAGGGTGAAAATGTAGGATAGGATTGGTACTGTGTATGGGGAGAAGCATCGCGAAGGGATTTGGTGCAAAGAGCAGAAGGGGAAGGGAGTGGAGGATGAGGGGGAGGGGGAGGGCGAGGTGGAGTGACAGGGGGAGAGAGAGAGGGAGGGTATATGTGTGTGTGTGTGTGTGTGTGTGGGAAGGAAGCGATGCGTGGAAGGATGTTGTCTCTCTCTTTCGGAGAGGGATTGAGGGAAACAATGGGAAGGAGTGGGGATGGAGAGGGAGCTTAAGAGAGGGATGACTGGGAAGTGGGAGGAAAAGAAGGGGAAAGGGAATTGAGGGAGGCTGGGGCAAACTTCTCTGTCCCAGAGCACGAGTGGGATTCGATGTGCTCGTGTATTTAGGTATACACACGCGCACGAGCATACCTATTTATAAAAAGGAACCACGATAACGCGAACCTCAGGGGAATAAAAAATTTCAAGTTCTAGATGTTTCGGCTTAGAGTTTATTTTAAGGTTGATGAATACGGACGAAAAAAACAAGTTATTAATACTTATCAGTGTATAGAGTTATAGGGGTTCGAATGTAAGGTGTAGAGAAAGTAAAACCTTGCCAATTCATACTGACAGTTCTAGTTAAACAATAATGATACAGCGATGTATGGTGAGAAATACCGGAAAACGTAATGAATGAATCTCTGGAGAAAATAAAGGTATTAATATATCAGACATAATCAGAAGAGCTAATTACCAGTGGGTATTTCAACTGCCACGAAGAGGTAGGAACTGATTCAAGAGAGTAGCTAAATGAAGGAGAAACACGTGTTACAGACAGTGGCGTAACTACCGGGGTGCAGGGGGTGCGTTGCACCCGGGCCCACTTCGCAGAGGGGGCCCACTCATTGGCGTAGACAGGATTTGGGGACCGGTTTAGGTTTTTAGGGCCGCTTTTTTAGTAAACATAAAAGTCATCCAGAGTAACCAATATCGTACGAAACGGAACTAGTCCCAAGAAACGAAAATTGCGCAAAAACCAAGAAGACGAAATTAAGAAATGTCAGAAAATAACATCCTTCGTAAAACCATCTTCAAATCACCAAGGACAGGGATTGGGCAGCGATGAAAGAATATTATCTGAATCAGAAACTCCATAACCGGTAGGGAATGAATTCGAAGGCTCTTTGGAACTGGATACATTAGATGAGTTAAGAAATTACGTTGAATTACCTGATGATACTCATTTACAATCTGCATGTCCCAAAGGCAAAGTCTTATATTCCAAAGATATGAGTGGAAAGGAAATACGAACGATTACTTTATGTGGACCATATCAACCCAAAAGGACCGTTTCCTAAAGATCTTAAACGGAATAATTATTGTCAAATCACGCAAATTGGGATTCATATTAGAAGAGATTGGCTATTATTCTAAAATAAAGGATTATGTTTACTGCCAACCATGCTGGTTATTCTATAAGAAAGTTCCAAACAGTATGGCAAATGGAAGCAGAGATTGGCAACATTTAACTCGAAAAATTCAACGTCACGAAGAATCTTCTGATCACAAACAGTGCTGTGCAGTGCTGAGTCAGTGGCGTGAAGGAAAAACAATTTCTGATTAAATCGATCTCAAAATAAGAAAAGAAGCCTCATACTGGAGAAGAATCCTTGATAGACTAATCAACAGCTTTGGGGAACTTGCCATTCCGTGGTCATCGAGAGGATAAGAAGTCAGGAAACAGGAATTTTTTTATCAATTATAAAGCTACTGGCAAAGTATGACGACGTGTTGGATCAAATATTAAACTCACCCCAAGGAAAAATAAGTATTTATCGCAAAAAGTTCAAGATGAAATAATTGAAATATTAGCAAATGCCGTTTTAGAAAAAAAAACATTTCTGAATGCATATCAGCAGTTTTTTCTATATTGGTTCATACAACGCAAGATGTATAAAAAATCGATCAGTTGATAAGCATTGTCCGTTACGTAACGATTGAGTACAATGAATACCATAAAGCCTCAGCGCTGAAAATTAACGAACACCTTATGGATTCATTGCAGTTGAAAATCATTCTGCAGGACTGATGAACATAACTGTTTCAAGATTATAGGAGATTTTACAATTAGATGGATTGGAGAAGCTTCGTGGGCAATCCGATGATAGGACATCTGTAATGAATGGTATTTAAAGTGGAGTACAAAAAAGAATACAGGATATTCAGCCAAACGCCCCACACATCATGATTTAAATCTGGTTTTAAAACACGCTACATAAGATATTGAAGAAGTAAACGACTTTTTTGATGTAGTTGATTCAGTTTATGCATTTTTAGTGACAGTGTGATAAGGTGGAATTTAATTAACAAAACAAATTCTGAGGAACCTCTAAAATCACTTAAACGTGTATGTGCTACACCTTTTTCTTCTAAAAAAAGACAGCTTGGAGGGTTTATGATACAGATTTGTTGATGTAATGAAATTCTTAAATGTGTTTAAAATATTACAAGTATTAAAGAAATGGCAGACATTCTTCTGACTGATAAGTGAACTAGCTCCTAGTTTTCCAGCTGTATGCACTATATTCATGCTTTTCCTAACATTGCTAGTAACGAAACTGAAAATAATAAAAAGTTATTTACGAAGTACCATATCCGAAGAACGACTAAATGGCTTAGCAGTTCTTTCAATCGAGAAAGAAACAGCAAGAAAATTGGATACTTCCAAAATTATAGAGGTTTTTGCTAATGTAAAGGTCACGAGAAAAAATATTTAAAAGATTTAAGTGAAACATTTTAATGTAAGGCTGTATTTCTACAAAAAAACATACAATATTTATGTTAAGCAAAATTTTTCATCTTCATGGAAAGGTTTCGTTTTAAAATTTTTAATAAAGAGATTTTTGCTAATAAATATTAGAAATTTTGTTAAATTTCATATTCACAAAAAATAGTATATTTTGATGTAATTTTGTATTTATGTAATGTTATAAAACATTTATAAAGGCAAATGTGTTCGTTTTTATTAAATTGTTTTGTTTTTAAATTCAGTTAGAAACTAATGTACTAGGGGCCCACTTTCTCAATTTTGCACCCGGGCCCATGAAAGGATAGTTACGCCACTGGTTACAGGCGGAAATTTTCCTAACTGGCCGTCGGACTGATGCGCTTACCTCATTTATTAAGGTGATAATTAATAAAGTGAAGTGCAACCTCAATCAAATATTTCTTCTAATAGTATTTTACGTAATATTTGATTAACAGAGAAAAGATCGATCGTGGATGTTAGCCATATTAGGTAGTGTAAAACCTGGCCGTCGTTGACGGGGAATACCTAACAGATTTGGTCGTAACTTTATTGGAACCAATATCCTGATTTCCATTTTCTGCTGACGATAACGATTGATAAACATAATACATACACTAGCTTCTGTTGGCCTACTGCCGGACGAGCAACGTTAGAGACGAATGACTTGCCATTAACCCTGGGAATTTGATTCGTCACGTGTTATCATATGCAAGAAGCATAAATTATCAACACTACTCGCAAAAACTACGAGTGTAAATGGGACGAAAAACGGTTAAAATCTGAACGCCAGCGTAAACCGACCAGAAGAAATTAGCATGGGAAACAGGGAGGAAAACTACCTCCTTGGAGCGTGATCCAAAACGATGACGGAATGTTTGCAGTTCTGTGAACTCCTTTCCCGCTCGGATCCTTCTCTCCCAGCGACTTATCGTGAGGGATACAACGAAGGGGTTGTTTACGCGAGTGACGCTTTCGAACGCGGACGTGGGAGACGCGGAAGCATTCGCACGCCGAGCCCGGGATTCCCGGATATCACGACAATCTCGTTTGCTTCCATATGTTGTGCTCCGACGATCGAATGAGTCGAGGTAGCCTCTGCTTTCATCCGAGTGTCCATAAGCGAGTCGCGAGCGATCGTGCTGATTAAGCTCCCCGTATTACAGGAAGGCCGGCAAACACGAAATGGGGAAACCGTGGATAAACAACGGCGGTGATGTCGCGGATTTATTTTTAAACTCCGGTCGTGGTCCCTTTGAGGAATCGCGGTGTTTGTTCTTCGCGTCATCGGATCTTATTCCAAGATTTTAGCGGCATTTTGAGAATTGTGGGTATCACGATATTCCGTATATTGTGGGTTACCTCTGATTTTTTTTAAACCACTCCGAAGTGAAGGGAAAATTTGTTACGGTGAGGGGAAATACGTCGACGTCACCCTAAGGAACCTTTCTCCCCTTCTAGGATTTGTCCTGGTGCATCCCCGTTCCAATTTAGTCTACCTTACTTAACAATCTGTTATGTGGATCTCAGTTCCTCTTTCTTTGCTCAGGACAAACATTTTCCGTTACTAGCCTCGCTTACATCCATTCCCCTACATGCGATTTACTTGACATCAACCTCCGGTAATGGAAGCGTAACCTTGTCTACATGTATGAAGACAAAGGGATAAATAACACGCCTTTGCAATTTACTCGGATTCTCAGTTACGCAACCTGTTTCAAATTACTAACTTTCCGAAGATGTAGTCGTGATTGCGAAACCTTCGAAAAATTATAAATATTTCTCCGTCTCAATCTCCTTCGGCCATCATCTTTCTGCTTCCGCAGTTCCGATTATTTCACATTTCCGAGCTTGTTTAGTCACCGTAGACTCCCAATCCCAAACCTTTCTCAAAAACGCTCTCGATGCGTCAGAGTTTCCTTTATTTTCACTTTGTTGCGCAGTTTCCCAATCATTCTCCTATTCGTTCCTTAAACCCTCTTTCTTCACTCTAGCCTACTTCTGTTCCGTCTCTACTTCTTTTCACCTTCGCCGCTATCTCCCTCTACATCTACCTCCCTCTCGCTTTCCTCCTCTCTCTCTCTCCCTCTCCTCTTTCCTCGCTCTCTCCTACACTCTCCTCTCCCGGGAAATCTCTCTGAGTGCGTTTTGCCGCTCTCTTTAGGGGAGAAAACAAGAGTAGGGGGGTGTAGGAGAGGGGGGCGGAGGAGAGAGAGTCTTAGCGTGCGGGTGCCCTCCTCTAGGCACCACGGATTGCGCCACCCACATTGCCGTTCCCACCCTGCTTCTCCTCAGCACGGAGCAGCACCCTCCGAGCGGTCTCGATACATCGCCACCCGCCTCCTTCACCACCACTAGCACCATACTCCCTCCAACCCTGCCATACTCCTCCCCCCCCCCCCCCCCCAATCTCTCTCTATCTCTCTGAGACAGCCAATCTCTGTTTGTATCCGACTCTCTCGCAATCTCCCCTAAATCCGATGCCTCCGAGGCGTTCCACTGCCTCTGCCGCTGCCACCGCCGAGGGGCGTTACTCTACGCACACACACGCGCGCGCGGATACGACTCAGCGCCCGTTTATAGTCTAGGAGAGGTGATGGAGGATGGGAATCCTCATCCTGGGAATCCTCATCCTCTACAGACACCGCGCGTAAGCATGCCCCGTGCTCTCGCCTCGGGCATTCAAGTATGCCAAAATCTCGCCGTATTATCCCACCATCTCACCTGGAGCTGCTGTTATTTACGTTCTTAAATCTATAAGCACGAATTTATTTTCATATACTAATGCTCTGTAATACATCATAACATAAATAATTAATATCTTTCTAATTAACTTAGGAGGTCCGTATTTTCCTCGAATAGATGTCACGAATTTTACGAAGAATCCCTAAAATTAAAAAAAAAATCAGCAAGCTTCAATGAATTCAACGCGATGCAAAGCAAAATTAAAATTAATTCATTATTACTTGAAATTTTTTCGTCGTTGAAATTAAAATGCGGTTGCAGTAACTTTTATTTCCGAGAATTAAATATATGTACTTTTCATTTCCTGCGCGAATTCGAAATGGAAAATCTGCTCGTATATTTGACAAATTGTTTGATTCAATCATTTTACCTTTTCGTCATAACTTACTTTAAATAAAGTAGTGAATCTAACAATAAGAACTAATTTTAAAATAAATGATTTTGAAAAAAGCTTCCAATTTTAGAAAGAAATTCACTTGAGAATATTCCTCTCATTTCTGAACGAGTTTTACAGACACAAAATGTAACCTTATTGGCGAAGCAACTTTCTAAATCATGCAGGGGTCTTAACTGGACTTTTTTTATCTTTACCATAAATACGTAATCATAAATAAATACGAATTTTTATTAGTATTTCAGGTTGAGGCATTTGATCAAGCGAAAAGAAAATTTGGTGTAGGTTGCAATCTTCTAATGAGCAATTGGGTTGAGGATTCGGTGACTATGAGATTTGCCTCCCTGCTTTCCAATCTGTTTCTATAAAACCAATTAGATCCTTATTTTGTTTAAAGAAATTATGCTATACTTGAGATCATTTTAGAAAAGTTTTCTTAGATAAAAGATATTAAGTCGCCGCTAATGCAGCGATAGATGTTTTCCTCGGACCGAAATCGGCAAAAATCTTAAGAGACAATCGTTACCGCTATCAGTGGCGCACAAACGGGGGCGGGTGGGGGGGGGGTCCACTGGGTCCTCCCCCCTCCTTGGAAAATTGTGATTTTTCTAAACTGTGGAAACAAACATCGTTATATTAAATCTGGGTTCATGGGCGCCGTCAGAGAGACGGTTTGCCCTCTTTGTTATTAACTTAAATATAATTAATAATACAATACGCGACATTGAGATAACTTGCCTACAACTTTTGTGCTTGTCAAATATTTCGGACCCCCCCCCCCCCCCCCCCCCCCCTCCTTGAGAGAATCCTGTGCGCGGTACTGAACGCAATTAGAAGATCGCTGTGTTATTATTTATCTCTCTTTCGTCATGCCTACTTTAAATTTTATCAGTTTAAATTATTCTTTGGAAAATTCATGCTACTTTAGCAAATTTAAACATAGGAGATAAATTATACAAACATTTAGTTCACGCCAAGGTTCACTAGGTTGAAATTTTCAGCTAGAAACTCATTGGCCGTTAAAGCATAGGGTTTCATGGAAGAAAAAGGAACGCCCATCACATACGGATGGTATCCACGTTACATAAGTTGGATATCAAGGGAAACCGATATTTAATTACACAAGAATAAAATGGTCGCTCATGCCGTCCAACATTTCGCGAATATGTAAGTACTTCATTTTTCGATAAATTATTCATTTTCGAATAGATTTAATTTCTGGAAATCCGCTTTCATATTCAAGGAGGTTTTCCAAAGAAAAATATCGGATCTATAGGCATGCGTTCTCTTTTCGCGGGTGAGAGCTTTTCCAAAATTCTCCATCCAATCTTCAAATTCTCCCCCCACTTCACTCGCCCTCTCACTTTTCTGTATTCCAGTCGGGCAGGACCTCTAAGAGTCCGCAAGTCACGTCACGGTCATATCCGCGTCAAGGCGGGAAACTAGGAAAAATGAGGATGACGGTGACTGCCACTGGGAAGTTATGGGATAAAATCCCGGCGAGAAAGAATCGATTTCCCTAACAGATTAAATGTCCTTTGAATCTGACAGAGACTTTCTCGCAGTCTACTGCAGAACAGATGTACACTAACGCTGCCAATATGTCAATCCTGATGAAAATGACACTGACGCTCAACGAGATAGGCTGAACGAATATAAATTATATATTTATTTTCATTTATCGTTAAAAGTTTAAAACATTATACAAGGAATTTTAAATACGCATCAAATCCTTCAATTACTAAACAAAAACTAAGACTACTGCAATAAAATTGAAACATAATGATTCTTTCGTTAAAATAAGACTACATCTCCATTTCTTAAACAAGCTTCTTTCGATTTCTTTCGATCTTACGCAATCGATTACGGAGAAACTGAAGTGGAGTATATATAGTCTCATTAGTTAAAATTAATTCTAATGATACTAGTTACTTTTTACTTATTCGTCCAAATATTCCGAACAAAAATTCAAGAGAAAAATATTAATTCCAACTGCCTGCATATAACTTAACTACGAAGAAAACGAAAAACTTACAGATTTGTGAAAAGCTAAATAAACTTTATAAATGAAAATGGTAAGCAATTTAATTCTACGAACGTTTTGTCTCCATCACATCTACGATAAGATTGTCAGCCCATTTTGCTAAAAACATATTTATTCTCTCTAATTACGCGTGACTGATACTTTCATCTCATAGACATTAACGCAGGCTCCGAAACGACTCTGGTGAAAGAATGTACAGTAAAATAATCCCGTGAGTCGCGAAAATTTGAATCCGCGAATCGCAACCCGACGGGCAAAACGGTTCGTATCCGATAACCATCGAGTCGCATACATCATCGAGCGCTCCTGCTCTCTCTCTCTTACTCTCTCTCGAAATTCATTTCGCAGCTAAATTAAATCACCTGGAAGAGGCATCCCGGCAGATGGAAATATAAATTTCCGTATTTTTTTCGCATTTTCACTCCGCAATCAAAATCGCCTGCCACTTCGACTTCGAAGCACTCCAGACCGTCAAGGAACGGAGGTTTCCAGAACGGCGTAAAAAGGTTTCCCATTTTGAGAGCGTTTTCCGCGCCATTTCCGACAGAGTGGACCGAAATGGAAAGAATGATTCAAAAGTGAGTGAAATTTTTTCAGTTTCAAATACTCATTAGACGCCGAATATTTTCATGAATTTTTAATATTTTCGATATTTTGGTTAAGAAACAAACACACACTGTAAATGTAAACGTAATAATAATAATAATTTAGCATCTAAAAATGCCATTGTTATCGTTGTTGAATTTGACCGGATTTACGAGCTATTTCTAATTACGAAATGGAGTCAAAACTATAAAATACTCAACTACTGATATTATGAAATTGAGCTATATTTAACTGTTGATAAATAGTACGAAACTTATACAGAATCACATATTAAGATTCCATTTTAGAAAAAATATTAGAAAAGTATTAGTAAATCGTCTTGGAAAAGTAGTTCATTTTGGTGGATATTACATTTCATAGTAATATCTCTTTTTTTGCAAACTCGTCAAAGCGACTTCTTTGTTAAGGCCATCAAGAATTATTTTGAAGGTTATATCTTTTGTCCTCAAAGGAACTCTTTAATGGAAAGTTGAATTTTTAAAATTATTTATCAAAATTATCATATATATTTACGATGAATACCGAATTACTGTATTTAAATACTTGTTGTTGAAAATAAACTAGTATACGTGTTTTCCACGCACTTCTTATTAGTAAGTTGATTATTAGTACTAGGCTCATATAAATTCTTTTCTAATAACGAAAAAAAAATCACATCCAAAATTTAATTCAAGCAAAACGAATTACAATTTGAAAAATTAATTCGCATTCCAAAATCGAACCATATGTTTCAATAAATCATTCCGTTCTCTCTCCCCCCAGCCAATACGCTAGGGTGGATCGCAATGGAATCACAGACGGAATGGGCAATAGAAATATTTACGAATCGAAACAGAATGTGTACGTTCATTAGCGTGGAAGATACGCCACCGAGCGGTGACGAAGGGAAATGATCGTGAATAGGTTCGCTCCGCAGACCCCTCGACTAGCCTATTCTCCTACTCCCCTTTCCTCTCTATCCTCCCACTCCAACTCCCTCATTTTTATCCCCTCTCTCCCATTCATTACCTCGACCCGCCTTGGTCTTCGGACGGATTTGATCGATTCTTTCTTGGCGATCAGCCATCAATCAATTTCTTTCTGCCACGTTCCCTCCCACCTTCGACCCCTTGGCCACGGCACCCCCATGTGCCCTCGAAGTTCACGCTTCACGGGCGCCGAGAGAAGGAGAAAGAGGAGAGAGGAGGAGGGATGGGGGAGGGCAATACCAGGAGGGGAATGAAGAGGGGCAGAAAGAAGCAGCGTGTAGCCCAGAGGCGGCAGATGCCATGAATATTAAAGCACCACAGCCTAGCCCCCGAGTCCCTTTCCACCTGTGAGTAGCCAGTGAGGCGGAATGGAACAGAGTGGGGGAGGGTGTAGAAAGAACCATGGGGGAGGGAGAGAGAGTTGGTGGAGGTGGTGGGCGAAAAGGAGAAGGGGATGAATGGGATTTGGAGGGGGGAATGGAGGAGGAGAATAAAAAGGAGTTGACCGGGAGAGGAAGTTTACTCCGAATAGAGAGAGAAAGGCGAGAAATTAGAAAGGGTGCCGGTCTTGTTTGTCTCCTATGGGGCTTCACGCACGATTTATGTAATTAAATGACTATTCGTAAAGGATTTTTGTCAGATGTGATTAGTTAATGACTTTGTTTTCCGTAAGATTATATAAAGAGCTGGATAAAACTTTGGGATTGCTGCTGAGTTTTGTAGAAAAGAGTTTTTAAGTTTGATAAAAGTTTTAACAAACACTAGCAAGGATTTCGTTCATTCAAAGCATTTATATTAATATGAAATTAATTCGTATTAGTGATCATTTGATTGATATATCACCCGCCTTTATTATTGCAGAATATAAACCGCCAAGGTATTTACTTTCTTCGGCATATTGCACAACAATTCGAGCTTGTGACGATGATATTCCCCTCATGCTTTCCATAAGAGTCCTAATGGTAATATGCTATCCTAACAGGGGCTGAGGTTTGTACAAAACTCATAAAAAACTTACATAAATTATGAATACCGCCTAAATAGACCTTAGAGATGTTTCAGAAAACGATATAATGTATAAACGTTCCACAACAGAGGGTGGAAGTATCGACATCGACTTGGCACGATAACACACACCAATGCCACACGTACGCCAAGATGTATAATTTAATTTCTTCAAAACGAGACTTAATTAACGTTAACGTTTCTTATGCAAAATATGTAATTCTCACTATTTTAAGCGACCTGCTTTCTATAGGATTTCAGCTTAAGAACATTAAGTACTTCAACGCATTACCGCCCTTTGCCCATTCATCTGCCGACCATCTCAGCCTATCCAAAATATTTGCCGTAAAAAAGTACCTCGAATCAAAATAATTGAACGGTGTCAAAACTGGCCGACGTGCACGCCATACGCACTTACTCAACGGGCGGGAATGGGAGAAAAAGAAACGCGAAAGGAGAAACGAGGGGCGACACAGTAGCGGAGATAATGAAATTGCGAATTTAGCAAGAGAGATAGAGAGGGAGAAAGAGAGAGAAAGAGATAGCAATCGGAAAGGGTGATCATTTTGAGCAAACTCCCTGTTTTTTCCCCCCGCCGATAGAGTGCATCGTGTTTGCGGGGCAACATCCGGACGGACGAGCGGCGGTAGGAAAAAAAATAACAGGAGCGGACAAATGAACGGCGCGAGGCGTGAGAGGACGAGTACGGCTACCGAACGGCAATAATTCACGAGCGCTTTTCCGAGGACGCGATTCGACGCATGGAACGAGAAAAGGAGAGGGGGAAAAAACGTATCGATTGGTCCGTAAAAAGCGAAAAAACAACCCTTTCTACAGTCCACTTCCCAAAAAAATCCATTCCTCTCTCCGCATCACCTCACTCTCCTAATATTTTTCATTCTTCTACTCCTTTTCCTAAACCTCCAGCATATACGCCTCCTCTTTTTCTATAAATCCTCCACGTCCTATATATTTTTTTATTCTTCCCATTACTGCGTATCAAATTCTTTCTCTCTCTCTCTCTCTCTCCCACGCACACGGAAAAGTATCTCCGGCGGCTTTTGCCATAGCACAATCGAAAAGAACACATATTTTGTCCGAAGCGTATTACGCTCCATTAGGGAGTAGGATGGGAGAAATGGATTGGGAGAGGAGCTTGAAAAGGCGAGGGAGGTGGTTGTGCCTGGGAGGGAGAAAGAGAGAGAGAGAGGTATGGGAGGGCGATGGGGCGGAATGGATGGACCCGCAATGCATGCGTAGAAGCGAGGGATAGAGAGGGTGAGAGAAGAGAGGAGGGAGGGAGGGTAAAAAGAGAGAAGAGCATGGGGAGAGAGAGATAAAGAGAGAAGGGGTGAGAAATGAAGGGATGAGGGGCGATGGGTTCAGAGAGAGAGGAAGTGGAGAGAGAGAGAGAGGGTAAGTATGTGGACCGTGGAATTTGGTTTGGTGATTTAGTGAGGCTTTTAGTCCACTTTGCGACATCTTTGATCTAATCGCGATGATGCTCTGATGATGGTGATATATTTATATAAAAAAAGCGGAAGAATGTCCGTTTGGGAAACGGGAGCAAAACAGAGTGAGAGAGAGAACGGGAAAAAATATGACTCGGAGGGTTTTTGGTACTCGATACGGAAGGATTTTGGCCCTTTTTTTAGCCTTTACGTACGTCATTTTATTCGGCCATTAAAATCTCTCGTAGTACGATGAAATAAATCATTCCTGCCATTGCACCATAAAAAATTATTCGGAAAGTCTTGTTTGACCGTATTTTTAATACGTAAATTAAGTAATCCAATCACTTTCTGGAGAATATTTTGCACGAAAAACAAACTGCTTACAAATGTAAACTTCTATCCTTATCGTTGCGAGCGTATCGAATTCATCTAAAAATGAAACTGATATAGTTTGCTTACGTAAATGTAGGGGGAAAATTTAGAACCGGATATCTAAGGAAAAGGATGTTGTTGCCTCGAGGGTATAGAGGGGTAAAGTTCTTGACGTCCATAAGGGTATGGATTTGCATACAGAAGGCCAAGTGGGCATGCGGGAGGAAAATTCAGAATGCGTATTCAAAGCAAAGCAACCTTCGTTAGGCCACCCTCGCATAAAGTATCGAGTTATGGTGGATAAAAAATTATTAGACTAACAACAACATACAAAGATCACCTCAATAAAATAAGTATGCGATTTAAGAAGGAGATTTCCGTTATCAGAATAACAAATGAGGAAAGAAAATTAAATTAATGTGACATTTACAAACATATTCTAGAATATATATCATTAAAATATACGATGAAAAATTCACTTATCGTGCTTAATGCGTAGAAAATGTTTACCTCGCTTGAAGTAGCTTTTCTTCGTGTTTACTTTCCACGGCGTGTAAACATCGAAGAGAATAAAAGAAGTTTAGTTTTTATTAGATCGGAAAACATAGTATTTCTACCATACTTGACGTTAAACAGAGCATGAGATAGCCCAACATTTTTTAAATTAAAATATTAACTTATCAGCAGTAAACTACAGAATAATAACACAACGTGCACAACAAAATTTCTCTCTTGATGTTGCATAGCAACGAAATATAAGCCGTCCCTCATGAATTTAACATGAATATTTACAGGCACATGCCTCCGTGGTGTAGATATAACATTTTCTGGCTAAAATTCAAATTATCATGTAAAGATAAAATTGCGCTCAATAGCTGTTTCAGTGAATAATCAAGTTTGAATACGCTATCTCTTCTGATAACCGGGAGGTGAACTAATTATAACGAGAGGTAAAAGATACGACTCCCTGAAAATATGTAATAAATTGACTATTAGAGATGAGGAAAAACGCAACACGCGACATTACAAACCCCATAATTATTAACGCACCCCTTGATTCCAAGAAGCAGATCGTGGAAAGGCTACAACAAAAGGAATCGAAATAATTTCCACATATGTCGCGAACCTATTCGGAATTAAAAAAGTCAGCACAATGCCTAGTGGGACAGGGACGAGGGCATCACGTGATGGGAGCGCGACTTTTATCAAATCGTATGGCGTGCGAGGGCGGAAAGAGAGGAGGAGGAAGGGAAGGAGAGAGAGGGGGGGGGAGGGAGGGAGGGAGGGAAGTAGTCTGGGGTAACTGAGGAGGATGAGGAGTTTGAATGGAAAATTAACGGAGGAATAGGCGACGAGAAGGTGAATACGAACGGGGAAGCGATGCTTTGACGAGAGGCGAGTAGGAGAGGAAGAGGGAAGGAAAGGAGGATATGTGGAAGAGGATTGGTGAGGATAGATGGGTCATCTGGTCGAGTGAGCTGGCTGCGACATAATTCCCCTGACAGAAGGGTCGAGAGAGGGCGTGGGTGAGGCTAAGGGGAGAGAGAGGGGAGTAGGGGCGGGGGGGGGGGGGAGGGGAGAGTTAGAGAAAGACGGTGGTGGAATCATCATGATGGGGGACAAGAGGATTCATGATCACAGGGCTGCGTGTCGGTCGCAAAATGGGGGACGGCGCGGCAGGGAGGGGGAGAGGGAGGAAAGGGGAAATCACTTTGTCGGTGAGCAAAGCCCTCGATTGAAATCTGAAGCAGTATCTGGGAGGACGTGACGATGATCCATGAGATTCGCATCTTCCGAAACAAACCTCCTACGTCCCCGTTCCCGATGCATTAGTGGGTCACGTCTTTTTTTTAACTGCGCGCAACTCGGAGAAAAAATGCTTTCGTACACGGTGATGAGATATCTCGGTGTTCTGCGCTGTAAATAGAATAGTATGCACTTCGTTTATAACTACACGTACATATACATCGGGTAGTGAGGAAAAAAGAGAGCTGCTGCACCGTTAACATAATAGATATAGACCAGAAAATCTTACTGTTAAATAATAAGATCTACACAATTAAATTAAAGATGGTTTTTGTTTAAATAATGCTGCTACAGAGTTACAGATGCTTAAACTTTACATGGCGTTCCGTATTGACATATTAAAATTTAAAGGAAAGAAACGGACACAGTTACAACTTATCCGAGATATGACAACTATTTTCACTATTGACTTCCCTCACATTTTATTTTCATTGAAAAATAGCAGATCGAATTTTATGTTATGGAACTAATCTATAACATTTCTATTTGCGATCGAGTAATTGTAAAATGGCCGCCGGCTAGACCTAGTTCCCATTCTTTCAAGGTGTTAAAAATTCTGCGACACAAAGTGCTAACAGTCCCATGTTTTTCTGGGAATTCAATAACCAGTCTCTTTCCTATTCATCCTTACTCTTGAAAACTTTTCAACACTGCCAGAAGCATTGCCTGTCAACTGAGGAATTGTTGAGGCTCCTTGCGACAGTTAACGATTATGTCTGCAAAGTGGCGAGCGTTACACTTCAAATCGAAAGATATTTATCGCGATTGCTATTTAACTCCCACTAGAAATAAAATACCGCTGTTTTAAAACCTATGACTCTGTTCTACACTTTTATTTAAGGCGATTGAATTTAAATTAAATGTAATATAATTTAACTTATTCCTCGAGGCGGACGCCATTGTTTTTATTCCCAAGTTTAACATCGGTAACTTTGTTTGTAGCAATATTATTTCAGTAAAATTTTTCTAGAGTTGAATTTTTAAGTTTTTATTGAGATGTAAGATATTCAGACAATTAGCAATCGGGTTAACGGAAAGGCGACTCTACAAATAGGACGCGGTTTTGCCGCACCAGCCGTTATACCTGTATATACTCGTATAGTGATATGAAATTTCTTTTTAAAACAGAACACCGATAAATATATAGTTTTTGGTAAATAGTATTTTATATAACAGCAGTAAGCGTTATATCAAACCTTTTTCATTGAATGATTAATAAAGAACATCCAATTGAAAATTCATTCAACTTGTTATTCAGTCTGCGTCTAGTTTTAAAATTATTAATAGGGAAGGAGTAAAAATGAATGCCCAGGAGACGGCTTGTTGAGAGAAGACAAGACAGACGATGACGATAGAGATCTTAACTTTTCTTGGCAGTATCTCTGGATATGAGAAATATAGGATTCTCAATTACTAACTTAATTTATCACTAAAAGTAATGAAATTTAAGTAAAATCCGGCATATTCTCATGAAGGCTATAATGAGGGGAAAAATTTCTTTGCATTTATGTCTATCGAAATGTTATGAGATTGCATTCGATCGTATTCAAAACAAGTCAACTTTAGTGCTGGACATCTCTCTGGACTTTAGTGAATAAAAGAATGAAAAATAAACTGAAGAAATACTTTTCATTGCCATTCGAATCAAACTTAAACGAACCAGATGGCGAGATAACTGTATTTTATCGAGAAATATAACAATACGATGACGGAATATTTAACGATATGTACCTTTGTCATTAAAAATCAATTATCGAAATTTACAAAACGCTATGTTGCGCTGTCACAAACGAAATTTTTGCGAGTGTTTGCCCTCGCTCCGCGTAACAGCAATCGAAATCGAAGTACAATCGAACGAGGGGCAGGCAGTAAACCAATGGGACGCCATGCACTCAACCCCGTCAGGACGAATTAAAACTCCTGTGATCCTCCCTCCCTCTCTTCGACTCCCTCCCAGCCCCAAAGCCGGTACACCAAGTGGGCGCGACGCAATAATAAACAAATAGGCAAACAAACAGAAGCGAACAATCGGTCAAATAAATAAAAAATAAACAAGTGAACGCTATTTGCCCGCCGAGAAGCCCCGTATAAATTAAATTTGCTCAAAACTGTTTCGCGTTCGTTTTGTTTACTCTCTACCGTTTGCGGACATATTTTCGGAGAGTCGTCATTTTTTCCGTTTTTAAAAAGCGAGTGGGCAGATGGCGCGCTCTGCAGAAATTAAATGTCACTTACAGGCGAAAATGTACGTCATCGGAAGGAGATGGATCGCGTAGATTTTCCCGCGACGAAATAAAATAGATGTTTCGTATTTTGCGAATGCCGTTGTCGCATACTGAACTCTGGAATGGATGTCGTGTTTATTCTGTTCTTAGAAGGGTTTCTCGAAAAGTAATATCGATTGGACTACCACACTTCAGCGATAAAATAATACGCAGGCACTGAATAAATTTCGTGGAAAATTCATATAATTATTCCATAAAATGACATCGATAATCATCGCATTTTGAGCACGATATATTAAATGGCTCTAAAGTGTTACTTATTCTAAAAGGTCGGAGATAATCTCCCTCTGCCCCACACCAATTGCGGTGGCTTGCAGGGTATTTATTCAGATTCAATAATATGCACCCGTTTAGAAAGGTCTAAAAAAAAACTGCTATTAAAATTTTTCACAAAATTATGCCGAACCGAAATGAATTAATTCACACAGTCGTAAAATTTCAACTAGGCCTGCTGCTACTCAGATAGAAATTAATATTAAAGAACTATTTACAAGTTAAGGAAGTGCGTAATGTTCCAGTTAATTAAGATATTCTTTAACGAATTTATCCTTTTAAACGAGCTATTTTACATCCATTTATAATACGAGATGACAAACTTATGATCAATAATCTTAATAAATCAACCTCGGACTTTTACTCGAAAATCATAACCCTTTTTATTGCGAAAAACACAATTTTTTTATTCATATTTAACGCCGTAAATCATAATATGCCACAAAATATCATACGTCGTGCGGAGTTGGGAGAGAGGAAAAAACACCGATTGATTTATGACTTCGTGTCGTCCCTCTCTCAACTTTATCCTAAGAGCAACGAATTGATGAAGCCGAGCAAACAAAAAAAAACTTCCGCCAGAGAATCCGAAATCCGCACCACCACAGCCATGATGAGGTTTATCCCGGAGACTCGGAATAAAAATGTGAGCGACGTATTTTCCTCATTACCTCAAGGGGTTTGCCACGGTAGTAAAAAGGGGTGCGCCGACCTCGTAGATGAAGCTTGATCTCTCACTTATAGGAGAATAAGAGTGGAGAGGGAACGAAAGGAAGGGTCGAGAGAGGGTTAAAGAGAGAAGGAAGCTGGAAAAGGTCAAACGAATGCCTTCGGGGGAAAAGGAGGACGGGGAAGAAAATGGGGGAAATTTTGTTGGGAGAGGGAGAGATTGGCCCCGGAGCCAAAAAATCTTTGCGAGGATATCTGTGCGCCGCGGGCCATCTCGCCCCAACTAACGTCCCACACCCTCTCGCCACCCCTCCCCGCTCATCGGCTCATTTTCCCAAAATGCCCCGGGGCAGTGTCATAGGATGTTTGCCTCCACCCTTCTAGACAGGGAGCCAGGGAGAATGAGGAGGAGGCGAGAGAGGGAGAAGTGTAATGGCGCTGCTCCGGAGAAGAGAAAGGGTGGAAGAGGAAACGAGATAAGGGATGAAAACAAAGTGACTAACGCGCCTCGTACAACGAGGCCATTGAAAGGGGTGCGTTAGGCAAGTAGAGAGAGAGAGAAGTTAATGGCGGAGGAGGAGCAAGGCGGGGGGAGGAAAAGCGGGTGAGGAGGGGAAGGAGGAATGAGTGCGTGAATCGGAGAAGTGTTGTAGGAAAGATGCAGCAGGAGAGTACGAGGAAGCGAGAGAGGAGCGGCTCCTAATTTAGTTACTTCGGTGGTTAAACGAATTAATTGAAGATTAAATTCTGCCGTCGTTTTATGGAAGAGGGAAGGGGGATCCCTTTCCTGCCTCGTGCCGTTGGAGCGGAAGGAGAGAGAGATGGAAGGAAAGCGCAAATGGAAGAGATGGCGATCGGCGTATGTGAAGGGAAATGACAAGAAGTCGGAGTGCCATCGATACGACTTATTTCGAAAACTATGATAAGGAGAAATAGGAGAGAAGGCTTTGAAGTAGAAAAGCAGAATAAAAATTATTTAAGATGTACTTGAAATTCTGCATTTTCGACTAAAAAATGTAAAGAATCTTAAGTAATAATTCGTCAGATATTTTCAATTTACGAATTCATAAAATTTCTTGGTGAAAGACTTTTTTCTTACATTGAAATAAACAACCAAAACTAAATGGGTAATTTCTTATGACAAAAATAATAGCTATAATTTATTTTACCAGGCTACTATTAAAATATATTTAATAAAACGATTTCCCCTATATAAATGGTCTTAATCAATAATATTTCACTCAAGGTCTAGAACTCCGTTAACAAACAACAATTCACGTTAACTTAATTACTGATTTTTCCTGTAGATTTATTTCACAAATGAAATTCTGAAACTAATCTGTATACGATTATAATCAACTTAAAATGTAAATAATTATATGAATTAGTACGCGATATGATCATCCTGTACAACATATTATACTGACCAAGGACAAATATCGTGAACTTGAAGAGATCAACAACGATCGAATAAAAAATAAATTAAAGAAGATCGTGATAAAGAAATCTAACGATCACATGAATGAGTTCCTTCTAATCCGAACCAGTAGAAGTTTAAATCGGATGTGAATTTAAGGCACCGCGTGAACTGTTCCTTCAATCGGAAAATCCTAGGTTAATCCTATGACCCAAACTCACCGGGGGGTTTATCGGGTCCACCAGGTGTCCTGCGACACCGCCTCCATCGCCAGACAACTCCTCCCATTCGTGTATTTGCGTGAGCGTGCGGGACACGGGATGGCCCCACGAGGGACTATCGGACGTAGAGCACGAGGGAGACACCAGCCACCACCCACCGCTTCCGTTTTTTTTTCACCGCGCGATACATCACGGAAGTATAAGGGGATAGGAGATTATGGAGGCGGGGGGCGTAGGGGAGTCCGTACATGCGTCATTAGCCACAGAGGATTCCGGTCCCTTGCGGCCCATCCGCCATGGAAGATGGCTAGTCCACAACCAACCCATTCCCTACCCTTTTCTCCATCTGCACCTTGTCTAAAAACCTTTCCTCTCCGTAATCTGAAGACTACGCATTTTTTCTTTCGTCTTTTTTTATGGAACATGAAAATTTGCACACGTATGCATGATGCTACTGTGTTTTCTCAACCTCTTTTCCACCGAATCTCCTCCCTGTCCACCGCTATAGAGTTCCACGTAGGGCGTCGTATGGGGTACGATGGAAAACTCTTATAAATCCCTCTAGGGAATCGTAAATTAAACGAGAAGTGGATAATGTGGATATAAGGGAAGCATAATGAAGATCAAATGTGGTTTTTCTACAGTTTGTCCCGAGGAAATTTGCACTGTCGGAAAATATGAGAAAGGTAATATCTAACCCAGTGGGTCCCCAAACTGGATGCCGCGGCACACTGGAGAGCCGCAGCTGATTTTTAGGGTAAACAAAGAATTTGGATGTGTTTATGAGTAACGATGACAATAACTTTTCTCCAATAAATTATGCTCTGATACCAACAATTGGATGAATTCAAAGGTTGTAATACACGTACGTAAAAATATAAAAACCTTTTTTCAAAGTTGGAGTTCCACGAAATTCTATTTCTTTGAATGGGTGCTGCACCTACAAAAAAGTTGGAAACCACCGATTTAATCTACTAGAAGGCTACTAAAAATAAAATATTTTTTAAAACTAGTTAAAGCTGAGAGATAATTTTCCCGTAACATTTCTTTAAATATTTTTTAAAACTAGTTAAAGCTGGAAGATAATTTTCCCGTAACATTTCTTTCATTACTTCCTGGTAACCGTTCTGATAATTATTTCCGAATAAAGACGTTAATAGTTTCGTTTAGAGACGACAAATGAGTTTGTTATCTGAAGTAATTAATGTCGACGAAAAATATATACTTATTGTAAGCAATTTCTGTCCAGTCACGAAATTATAGGCGACTAAGGTTTAAGAAATTAACTTCCCACTCGTCAGACCTTCTGCCATGACCATTAAACCATCCATTTCTCTTACTGACCGTTCCTTCCTCCTTCGCGCTTCCCCTACCAACGCCCCCGCAGAATTGACATCTGCGACGCCTTACTGCCGGCGCCAGGTGGCACTTGTGACGCCACGGAAGAGGATCGACTTATAGGGCGTTAATGCGCGAGTAGATGGCAAAGAGAGATAGGATGAGAGGTGGCCAAAGGGAGAAATTGAACGGAACAGGTCAAAAGGGTCAAACAGAGGGGAAATGAAGTGTAAAGGAAAATTACGAGATGACAAACTTCTTTCAAATATATATATATTACTTACATAGAGTTTTCTATAAAATGCTTTTATAAAAATCTATGGTATATGATACACAATTGAAACAAGTCGAAGCACATTTTCCCATAAAAGAAAAAAAATATGGGTTACGTTCATCTTAATATATTTTTATAAAATGACCCGTAATATTGTACTCAGGCAAAGATATACAAAAATATAATTTACTAAGGACTAAACACATGTTTTTATTCTAATCGGAATAAAACAATGACTTGTAAAAAATCATCGAAAAGTAGAAAAAATTACTGAATGAATAAAGTATGTTCTTATAAAAACTGGAGGTTACAATGTTGCCGTTTTAGGTGATTGTCACTACCGACGTACGAGGGATATCCAAGGCCCGACCGATGTTGACAAGCGTCTCACCTTTTTCAGGGCGCTTAATTACGCCAATATTGGTTTCCATTGTTATGGTTCTATGTTTCTTAGAACCAGAAACATCTCCAGGACTTGAAATTCTCTTATAAGACATTTTTAATGGCAAATAAAGATTTCAAAAAACAATGCAAACAATATGAGATTTCCACAACCATACCAGCGTAGTAACATAGACTAAATGACTCGTAAGTCGAGGACCGCCACTCTAAACAACCATTCGTATTTCGTTTCCAGGGATGTAACCATTTAGTTGCGGAAATCGGATTTGCCTCACGTGAAAACGTTTCATCGATATTACTTCCTTCCCTCCTACCTCTGTAAGTTATAATCACACACGGAATCACTCTGAATGTCCTACTTTGTCCGAAATTTAATAACTCGTGTAGAAGGGATTTAAGAAGGCTATGGCGGTTGGCCGGCCGAGCGTCGTAATTGTGGAGCGGCGCCTTAAGTCCGGAGCACATTCCTGAGTTCGTAAACGTCGGAGCGTCGGAAGTCTAGGATTGCCTGTACTTGTAAACCTCACAGTGAAGGATAAATCCGTGGAAATAATTAGGCACGATAAAAAGAGAAAGGCACTTGAATATCGACTTTGATTTTCAACTAAAGACAAATAAGAGACGAAATTCTTAGCCGGAGAGCGATGATTCAATTTAGAACGAGACTTAAAATTCGGAGAGAACGTGAGAAATTACCGCAATAAGAGCATAATATTGGCAGGGAAACGTATGAGCGCCATGGCGGAAGAGGCGTTAGATCCCTGCAGGAAGAGAGAGTACAGAATTTGTCCGAGAAAGTAGTATTGTGACGAGCGACAGATGCTAGGCGGGTGCACTTCATCTACCTTTCACCGTCCTTTGAGAGAGAAAGAGAGGTGACCTGTGCCGAAAGTTGATGCGATGAACCTCACCCCTTCGGAAAGCTTCTTAATGACGAAAACAGAGGTCGTGGGAGTGTAAGGGGGGAGGGAAAGAGTGCCCTTCATTTTTCGGCAGAGGGCGGACGCGGAAGCAAGAGCCGAAAGAGGACTCGCCGAATATTATCCGCACGACTGGTCCCCGCGTGTAGTCCGATAAGGATGAAAGACGGTCGGCTCTTTCTCTCGAGAAAGTGATACACGGGAATTTCTCTCTCCTTCCGTCCTCCTCTCTCTCTCTCTCTCTCTGTCTTTCTCCTCCCTCTCCATCTGACGAAAATGAGTCGATGTGGTATCTCACTCTCGCGATGATTTGCGACTCCCATTAAGTTGACGCAAGGAGGTTGTTTACCAACAGCCATCTGACTCACCCCTCGTCCCCCGTCCATCGCTCTCTCTCTCTCTCATCCTCTTTCCCTCCCTACCCACTCTCCTCTGACCCTATGTCCTCCTCTTTTTAAGTTCGTCGGCCCCTTGAATCACTAACCTTGCCTTGATATAGTGATTCATTGCGCGACTTAGTGCAGCTTATAGTCTTGACTCATTTTAGTCTACTATTTTAAGTCTGCGATTTGACTTATATACTCTTAATGGTCGAAATTCTGTAACAAAAATTTTCTCTTACTCGAAGAGGGAATATCTTTACTTTGCGCAGCACGTTGACTTGAAGTTTAACAGTTCGTATGTTTTATAACCACTTATTGTCTTCCTCTTTACATCCCTAGTCTACCGGAATTCATTGATAATTCCACCCAACCGAATAAATTTTCATTAATAGTCCCTTTATAGGATTATTTCTAGAATTTATTAGAGGGCTGTAAATTACTCATTCTCTGCTTCAGAACTCGATCAAAAAACAGTAATACTAATTCTTCATTTTACCATTTCAACCATCGAGCAATACGCGTATGAAAGATTGTTTTATTTTAGTCGCCTTTTCGACATATTACTTAATTGCTCAACATAAAGAAGAAAAATCAATACTAACAGAAACGACACCGAGAAAAAAAAACACTTTAGGAACAGTTATTATTTAGTTCGCAAATAAATTAGTTCATTAAACTTAAACTCCGAAATTAATCAACGCCATTATTTTGACACGCGTGCCCTTTTCTCCCTCTGCAGAAGACGCACCTCTATCTCAAAGAGTAATCACTTCCGTGTAACGAGTCCTCCTCCCTGGGTAATTTCCCAAAGTTTTCGAGGGCGTTTACTCGAGTGGGGTAGGAGAGAAGCACGGAGTGCGAGCAAAGAGGTCGAAAGAGAGAGGGGACAAGAGAGAAAGAGAGGTAGATGGGGACGTGCGTTGGCTGAAGAGGAGGATCAGCTGTTGGACAAGAGAACACTTCGGTCGCCTTGCTTCCGTATCAACCCATCACGCTCCGAAACGCATCGGTGCCCTCGGAAGAGGGGAGGAGGGGGGAGAGGGGACTCGCTACGAAGTGTTCCCGCTCAGATAGATAAAAAAATCCGGCAAATGAAAGAAGGTAGAAAGAGGGGAGGGAAGAGGAGGAAGATAGAGATGTGAGGACGCTTGAGAATGGCAATAGAAATGGTGGAGAAGAGGGAAGATTGGGAACGGAAAAGAAATGCAAATTTTATTCATATCTACAGTTTTATGAATTTATATTAAAGAATTAATGTATCACAGTGAATGTTTTATCAAGGCACCATTAAAGGATTGGAAAAATATATCAGCATAGTTCTCTTAAAATCACCGCCATTTCTCATAAATTAATGAGAAATAAATTAGAAAAACCAGGAAGGAATGATATCGTCCATTGTTTTTGCGTAAAAACTGAAGAGCTGGATTAATATTACAGCACATGTATCCTTTCCGCCTTCCTAAGAGCTCTGCCGAACGAACGCGACGGATTGAGATCGCTCACACAAGTTTACGTGATATTTTCAATAAAACTAAATCTGCAATGGATGGATGTTTAGATGGAAAGAGATGGGGAAACGAATATATAATGTGAAAAACAATGCAATTCAATATTTATCAACATTAACAGGTTAAATTTTCGTGTAAAAGTAATTGCATGAAAATTTGATAAATTTCAATTTTAAATACTTCTCGCATTTTCAATTGCGAAATGTTGAAAGGATTCAACCCTTTCAATTTGTGAGCAACATAACTTCAAATAAGTGTTTACGATCGAAGATAGCAAAATATCACAAATAATATCTACTTACATGAAATTTAATTTCTTTAAAACATCTTTGTTTAAAAGGGGAATTCCTCCCATGAAGGCGTTATTTCTTCAAAATATGCATTAAAAGAGGAAAAAATAAGGAAACGGTACGTTTTCCACCGATTTTTGTAATCTAATTCAATGTAAAAATATTGTTGCAGGAAAAATTAAAGAGTAGTTTTCCAGAAGTTAAGAATCAAATCATGTCCCTTCCATAAAATGATGTACACCATTGGATTTACAAAAAATGTATACTATGAATACCACAGCAAAAAACGGCTAAATTCATTTTTCCAGATTTTCAGTTAATTAGCCCGCAAATCAAAACTCTTTTAAAAGCACCAGCGCCGAACCAAAAAGCAATTTTCATATTTAAAATTTATTTTTCATGAATTACGACATGCTACGATGTGATACGGACCGATAAGACGTTTTAGTACAATAAGTCTTCAAAGTATTTCTTTCATAGCGTCTGTTACTTTTCCATTACTTATCAAGTACCACTTCCAAACGCCAATATCCTGCATGTTCTGAGAAGTGAGAGTGAAAATGAAGCATTTCCAAAACCATCCCAAACGTTACTGTTTTAATTATATCGCCTTATAGCAACTTTTAGCGAGATAAAAATCGCTTCGTAATTCATTGACGCTCTTTAAAATAAAAGTGTACCGCCCCACGATCTACACCGGTTCATATCACGGGACGATTGAATGCAAAAAGACAGCGCCGAAATTCGCCGGCGAAGATGGAAGACGTGTGTGGGATTAATGGCCGGATTTGGCGGAGTGTCACAGCCGGACCAAAGCGAGAAGGTTGTGTAGTAGTAGAGGGCTAGCGAGCGAGAGAGAGAGAGAGCGGATGATTTGGAATTCGGCCGTGTCTCACCGCTTTGGCTTCACTCCACCTATAAAACCGAATCCTTGTTTTCTTCCCTCTCTTATGGCTCTCTATCCCAGGGCAGGCTTGGGAAATTGCGGGGCCCGGTGCGAAGTGAGGGCGCGGGGCCTCATCAATATTTTTTGCCTTCCTAAGTTCATTGTTCACTAATCAATGCCTACCTAGACATTTGGCTTTCAGCATTTGAAAAATATTCAAAATAATTGAAAAATATGCGGACCAAAAATAAATTTTTTTATTTATCGCAGTTTGTTTGCAAAATCGTGTTCTATAGATAACAATGATAATGAAGAGCATTCCTCTTGACTTAAAGACGATTTTAATTTTATTCCACACACACACACTCGCTCCCATTGGTTCGCGGTCATCGCCCGATCGCCATTCGATTGTTTCTTCGCGAACCGTCTAATTGTAAGTCCTCGCACATTCTTTCGCTCTTCCTCGCTTTCTCTCTCTGTCTCTCGCTTTCTCTCTCAATCATACCACCGTCGCGCAACAATCATACGGTCGACTTTTCTAAACTCTTACAATAATTAATATTAATAATAATTTTAAACGTTGGCATTGCTAGGCGCGGGGCCTTCTCAAGCGCGGGGCCCGGTGTCGAGCACCGTTGGCACCGCCTTCAAGCCGGCCCTGATCTCTCCTCCTCCTATTCTCACCAAAAATTTCCTTGCTTCTCTCTTTATTTTTTAACAAGGCACACATGCGAACACACTATGACACACAAAAGTACATTAACGCGCGCACACATTCACACAGAATCCACATCGAGGCACGCATTCGCAGCATCACACACACACACACAAAGAGAAGCGCGCGTGCATATACATATTGACCCATATTCGCACGCACATGTGCTCACATGCTTTCACATCCATTCACGTGCGCGCGCTCGCACACACACACGCCGACTGTGCTCCTGAGAATATGAAAACCTTCGACGCGACGCCGTCGACAAGAAAGAATGGAAAAGAGAGAGAGAGAGAGAGAGAGAGAGAGAGAGAGAGAGAGAGAGAGAGAGAGAGAGAGAGAGAGAGAGAAAGGTTGGCGAACAAGCAAAAAAAGACGCAACCGAGGAAGCACAAAAAGAAGGAAACCGAGGGGAGATGATTCCTCATCCATTTTTGGAGGGAACACAAAAAAAAACACGTACGGAGAAAAATGGAGGGAAAAAAACGTCCTTGCGAGGAAGCGCACTCTTATGATCCGCGGCCCAAGGTTCTCTTTAGAGCGACTCCACCCTTCCTTTTTATATTTGGCTCCCTCTCTTCCCTATATTTCCCTTTTTCTCTCGTCCACCGCATTCTACTTCTTGCCCATATCTCCACTCCCTTTGTGAAACCGTCGTATACCTAAGATACACAGTAAAATATCGTTTTAACGAAATATGTTACAACGAATATCTGGTTGTAACGAAAATATTTCTAATCCTCGGCTGAATTCATATGACTGCAGTACATAATGCAATAAACCATTATTTTTTAAAGTTGGCAATTAAGATTATTACTACTGTTCTAGAAAAACCTAACATACATTTTTTAAATTATTATTACGTCTTATGCTAGCAGATTGGTTCGTGAGTTATATGTTTAAATCCAAGCTCTCCACATTATCTTTTCTCAAGATCTCTCATTATGTCTAACCATACAGTCAATTCCAGGGAACAATATTGTGATAGTTTCCCCCTTTCTTTCCACGTCGCAGTACTGAATCTGTTTAAGTCATTCTGATATCCTCTATTATTATGATCATAGAATCAGTCAACATCGTTTGTTTTAGGTCCTATTAGCAACTGACAGTACTGATGCATATTGTCAGACACACAAGAGGGAAGAGCTAAGGCGATTGATACCTTTTGCAAAAAACCGTTACAACTGAAGGTCGAACCCTGAAACTGTTGAATGCAACATGCTTCCCACTAAGCCACCACTTATTTCATAAATAAAGTTCATTTGCTATATTATTATTATTATTATGCTATACATTGGTTTGAACGAAATTCAATTAACTTGTTTCGAAAAACTAGTTCGGTGGTTTACTTTTTCCTTCGAAACCAATTTCAATCCACTATTACACAGTTCCGATCCCCTGTGTTACGTCCACTCTCAGTGTCCTCCTTACTCCCCTTTCATATTTAAAGTGCCGTGTTCTTTCTTTTGTCCTTTTCTCCTCATTCTTTATCCCCTTTCCTTGCTTTTCTTTGATTATTTCCATCCCTATCTCCTGCATGGGGTCGAGAACTTCTATAGTATAAAAAAACTCGCTAAAATCGAGTGGTGTATTGTAAATTATTGAGATGTCGACAGACTAAGAAATAACGGCAGGTGGAATTAAATAATCTTTATGTTTTTGGATCCTCTGTTTCACGTTAAACGAGTTATATACGTTTATTTGCCCATTCATGAATCAATGGGAGTCAAGTGACTCAAGATAAACGCCAGTGGTCTTCTTTGGTTTCGGCATTAAATTCGGCGTAGACCATTTTTACATTAGGCAAAGAAAATAAGAATAGCAATTCCTTCCTACGCTGCGTGTTACTATTGCTCAGAGAGTTGAGCGTAACTTTCGCAGTTATTTTGTCTAAAAAAATAATGAAATATGTTTCTCACCGAGCTGTCACAATTATTCCAAAATAAACTGAGACAAGCAATTACAAATTTCAACTGAAAGTAATTAAGAAACAAAACACGTTTTTATATATGCAGCAAAAATATAAAAAGTTCGCCTTCTATTCGAAAAAAATAGTGAAAAACCTGAGAAATTATTCCCTGAGGCTTTCCGACCGCAGTGGACAAACAAAAGACGATGCTAGCCACTAAGGGGGGGGGAAAATAAATAGAGTCGAATGAAAAAACGTGACGAAGTTCGAACCGAAGAAGGGAGGAGGCGCCACCGTGTCACCCAAGCTTCATTCCTATCTTAAGCACATGTCCATCCGCGCACGTACCTTACGCAGGACATTTCTGAACTACTGCAGGAAATTCAACTCCGCCACTCCCCTCGTTTCTAATCGCTTTTACCCGCTCTTTCTCATCCCTCTCCTTTAACTCCGCACACACCACCCACACCCCATCCCCTCTCCCCCACTTCTTTCTCTGCACCTCTCGAAGAAGTTTTGCCTCCTCTCGGGAAATACCCTCCCCCCATGTCATACAGTACTTGTGTGTGTTTTCATATCTCCTCGGCCTAAGGAGGGTAGAGAGAGAGAGAGATGAATACATAAAGGGCGGACGAAAGAAGACACGAAGAAAGGGGAAAGGAGTCAGTCCCCTTTCAGGCAGAACGTGTTTTGTTTTCCGACGCCGCCATTGAAGAGGAAAAGGAGAGAGAGAGAGAGGACAGCCGACGAGCAGGCCGCCTCCTCATACTCTTTTTCAACACAGACCCCGTCAAGTATTGACTCGGAGGAAAAAGAGAGAGAAAGAGGAAAGCGAGAGGGGCGGAGAAGGGTGAGTGCAAAAGGAAAAAGCAGGAAAAAGGAAGAACGAGCGAGGGAAGGAATGGTACAGGTAGGAAATAGGCGGGAGAACACATTTCGTAGTCGCCTTTCCTCGTCAGAATCCACAGCACGCTTCCACTCCCGCCTCCCCTTTAGCCCCATACCAAAAAACAGCTTCCCTCTCCCCCTTCCCTTACTCTCTGATCAGAGCCGAACCTTTCCAACTCGCACACTCGCCGACGACGCCTCCTCCTCCTCCGCACACCTCAGTCTCTCTGTTCCTCAACCCCGCTCCCGATGAATCCGTTTGAATTTCGAGCGGTTAGTTGTCTCGAGAGAATCAGCCTATTCGTATGGCCGAATTATCATATGCATGGTCGTAGTGAATGATGACGTCTAGAAGGCAAACGACGCGAAAATATGTCGAACGGGTTTGTATCCGGTTGAAGGCGTTATAATTTTTTGTCAAAAGAAAGATGTACGAATAGATAATGTAAAAACATACTGTCAATAAAATAGCGCGAAGTATGATCGATGCCAAATTAATTTGAATCTACAGCAAAATATTCATGTACTATGTTTACTTAATGTTCATTGCAAAAAAGGCGCAATGAATTGTTTCCGAATCGAGCAATTTTCCATCTTGGATTCGAATTCGAAACTTATTATAACATTACGTTTCCAAGCTAGACGTTACAATTCAAAGTTTCAGTTTTATGGTAATTTTAGCTTATGTGGTATTGACTACATCTCATTTAAACTCAATCACGTCCCGCGACTAATGCAAAAAATTTTCTCTGATAATGATCGATGCGTCTAATTTCCATTATGAAAAATCTACATGATTATCTATTCGTATAAAATATCTCATGGCTAAATTATGTGTTTTTTTCTATAATAACAAGCAGCGCAATGTGATACTAATATTATTCAAGTACATTCTGAGAAAATTTAAGTGAATCTTATAAAAGAAAAGGAATATCGTATATACATATAACAATCCGTAAAATTTAATATTCTTTTGTAAGGAAACAATGTCGAAATTTCTCAAAAAAACACTTCTCCGATTATTCGATCTTCAATGAAAATGTTTAAGAATGAAAAATACGCAGAAGAAAAAGGATGCGGAAGGATAGTCTTCCGTTCCTCCATCAGGCGAACTGGTTTATTTTCCTTCGGAGACGGTAACTTCGTTCCAAAACCCATTCCTCCTCAGTAAACTCTCCTATATCCTTCAACAGGGCAGACTATGAAGTAAAATCATATTTATCGTCTTGAAATTTTGTAGGGATATTTTCATTCCGCAACGAAGACCTATATGGAAGTCGAGAGAAGAGAAAACAAATCCATAGAACCTTGCATTAGGTTACAATCCATCAAAGGATATCTAACTCCGTCTCCAAGAAAGGATTATATTCAAGAGGAAGACCGTGAAGCGGAATAAAGGGTCCGAAAGAAATAGTCAAAAACTAAAAGAAGGGGCCAAAGTAGAATAGCGAACTCATTAGCATTAAAATATTTTAATAATGTCAAGAATGTTTGAGAAAATTTTCAAGAAATCGAGGAGTGTAAAAATTTTATTGAAACCGACAAATTCACTGTATCAATTTCTTGCTGACAATCAGGAATGATTGTAATCGAGAAAAGTACGCAAAAATATGTATTTGCTAAAGCGATCTGATATGATAGTCTATAAATTAGGTTCTGTCAACCCTCTGACTTAAAACCGCAATCATAGATTAACCTCGTGACTTATTACGTTCTCTTATTGTATAGACCGATTTCATAGAAACGGTCAATGAATGTATGTACAAAGCAAGATACGTATATAAATATAATTACAGTCAAATATTCACTAAAACCAAACGACGATCAATTCCCCACATATCCTTATAATGTGATGAGGCTTTTGTCGTATAAATTTCACATTCACTAATTGTCTGGCATTTGTTAATGTTATCCAAGGCCTTCTCGTTGAAGGATGCAAGTAGATCCCGAAAATGAGAGATATAAATTTGCTTGCCGAAGATTTTCTTCCTTTTCTTAAACACGCATTAACGGCATTATTTCTTCATAGTGCGGTCCTTCCTATATAATAATAATCTGGCTTTACTGAGGGCGATATTTAGACAACCATATCCATTTTACATAAAATCCTGACGAACCCGCGACCTTAGTCGGCAGATACTCTTATACCATATACAATCAAAGCACCCGTTTGCATCACAAAACCCTGTACACTGAGAATTTAGTACATAATTCTTCACTTTGTGTAAAGTTGAAAATTCTACGCTTTGGAAAGCTTCTTAGAGCTGAAAATAAAATAGATCAGTTAGGAAGAATAGGAGATAAGAAATTGGTAATAGAAATGATTAGAAAAAAGAAAGCGAATTGGACCGGTAATTTCTTTAGAAGAGACTCAATAATAAACAATGTGATGGAATTAAAAACTTGGGAGGAAAACGGGAGAAAAGGATTCGTCTGGCAAGAAAACTTGAAAAGGGAAGAACTGAGAAGTGTTGTAGAAATGAGGAGAATTTGGAGTGACCAGGTTTAAGATATGGTCACGGATCTGTCTGTGTACACGGTAGTAATAACTCCGTAATCACTCCGTCCACAAAAGCCATCAGAAGAAGTTAAAAAAGTGTATTGTCGAAAGTGTTACAATAATAGTATTACCGGCCACGAATTGCCAAATTAAACCATGGAATTTTCATATAATATGTCGCTATTTAAGAAGCTCTAGAGAATATTATTCGTAACAATGACACCTCTTTCAAGTAGACCACCCTCTAAAACCCCACTTTCTCTCTATCTTCCACCTTTCTCATCTCCCCCTACGAGCTGCTAAGCGCAAATACATCCACACTTTCCCTCTCTCTCTCCCCAAATCTATCACTCTATCGCAACCCGACATGGAACCTAGGCCTCACTATCGACTCGCCATATTTCCGAAAAAGACCGACGGACCCCAATGAGTCCGCACGCCGCCCCTCTCCGACCCACCCACCCCCCTTACTCCACCTCCCTCTCTCGCCCCTCCCGTCTCTCCTGTTCGAGCCCCATAAAAATGTGTGCGTTCGAGGTGAGGGGAGAAGCGAAGGGAAGAGGGGGTAACGGGGGGAAAGGGGGGGGGGATGGCCGAGGACGGGAGTGTTGTAGGAAAGAAAAATTATTTTCGGTCCGCGTAGGGGAGGCAGGGTTCTTCTCGGTTGCATTAGCGAGATTAAAACGACCGACGGGTGCCGGTGGGCGACAGGGAGAGAGGCTTTCGGGGGAAGAATGGGAGGGTAGAGGGGGGAATAGGGAGGAGAAGGGGAGGTAGAAGGAGATATAGGGGAAGGGAAGAGGGGGAGAAGGGGAGAGAATAGGAGTGAAGAGAAGCGAGAGGGAAGAGAGAAGAGGGGGAGGAGGGGAGGGGGAGAGAAGAGGAGGGGAGAAGATGGGGAGAGGAGGATAGAGGGGGGAGAGAGGGGGGATGGGGAGAGAAGAGGAGGAGAGTAGGGTAGAGGAGGGAGAAAAGGGGATGGTAGAGTGGGGAGAGGAGGTTCGGGGGGGCGAGGCAGAGGAGTTGAAGAGGGGATTTTTTGGGAGAGGGGAGGAACGGGAGGAGAGAGGGCGGAGATAACGAAAGAGGTGGAGGAGTTAGAGAGAGAGGTAGGAGTTTCGATTTGACACGATTCCATCAGTAAACCATATAAGGGACTACCTACTGTTGTTACTTGATTACCTGGGAGTCGCCAAGGAAGAAAACTTTTTGAAGGAGAAATTTTTTGAACAAAGGAAAGTGTGGAGGAGGGGGAAAGAGAGAGACCGCGTGGAACGTTTACGGGAATACAAACGCGGAAAGTGAATGAACAGCAGAAAAGATTCAATAGGTAAGAACTGCGCACGAATTCAAAGCGATAAGCGCGCGGGAGGGAGGGGGGATGGTTAATCGAAATCTTATTCTCAGTTTAATAACACGCAAGGTTTCTTTCATTTTTGTCTTTTATGGCTGTCTGTTCCTCTTACGTGCGAGCCATCCGTTATCATTCAACTCCTTTATGACATTCGTGAGAAATATTTTGGTGACGAACAGAGAATACTAAATTATAAGCTACAATGAATTGCAATATCTCGAGGCGATACCATCTCAAGTCGACTTATTGGTAATCTTTAAACATTTTTCTATAGATCCCAAAGAAAATATTACGACTAGAGAGCCACAGTATTCACAGATGCTGCCGTAGCAAACATAAAAAATTTCTAGGGAGCTGCACCATCCTGGAAAAAATACGTCTTTTTTATTTGTACACATCCACCCGAAGGAAACTCTGATGCGCAAAATATAAAGGATTAACGGATTTCCAATATTTGAGTTTTCAAGTAATTAGTGTAAAACGTTCTATTAGCTATTACTTTAACGAAGATAATATTGTTTAGATATACGAATAGTCCAAAAAAGATTAATCTTGCGAAGGAATTAAAAATAATCGGAAACTGAATAAGTTAAAATAAAAAAAGCTGACAATAAATTAAATGAACAAGACTTAGTACTCATTTACGGCAGGTTCGATATTCTATTCGCCGACGAATTGATCGAAATATTGACGCCCATTTTTATATCGGACATGCACATTGTGTTACTCGGTTTTATTCGACTAGACATCCGCCAAAAAACGTACCTCTTCGAAAAGCCGAATAAAGACAGAAGATGGAGGTAAAGAATGTGTTTATACGCGAGATGACGACACTACCGAAAACAAACATTTGACAAAAAACCCAAGTGCATCAGAACGCAGAGCGAGGGAAAAGGTGGAGAAATCGAATAGGAAATTGGAGAAAAAACGGAAGATTCGAAATAAAGACGACAACGGGAGGGAACGGACGGAAAGAAAAGAAATCGCGAGAATAATAAGAACGGAGGAGAGGAACGTTCGGAAAGAGGAGGAGGAACAGAGACGCGTGATTGGAGTGGGTGGAGAAGGGAGCTGCAGAGGACAATAACACAGGCGCGGGGACACGCTCCCAGGGAGTCCCTCGATTAACCTTTTGTGTCAGGGTACGGTTTTTAATCCGACCCGGCGCCACGCCCACTGGACTCGCTCATTGTCCTGTAGCAGGTCGGACGAGGTCTTCCCCTCCTACCACCTCCACCCCCTGCAGGAGACTACACCGGCTCAATCAGGTCTGCACTACCCGTCTATTCCTTCTGCCGCTTCCTTCCCCTCTTACGCCCTCTCCCTTCTCCTCCACATCCTAACGCCGTAGGAGTCGAACTGCAGACTTATCTACCCGCAAGCCCCCCCGCGAACACCGGCCCACTCCGTTTACTTGGCTCCCCCCCCCCTCCCCACCTCCCCCACCATCGCTTCCCTCGCGCCCCCCGCTAATATGAGAAAGGGGCACACGACTCGTGTCTCCCCTCCCCCCCCCCTTTCTCCCCCTCCCTATTACGACGTGCGCTCGTTGAATGGCTCGCGCACGCGAGGATGCTGCTGAGTCACGAAGGTGTTCTTTCCCTGACGGCACCAATCCCGGGCACTCTTCTAATCATTCTGCCTGCAGTCTACGGTATTTAGTTTTTTAAAAAATATTTCAGCGTAAACCGTAACTAGATAGGATAAGAGTTGTTCCATTTCAGCGTCGATTTTCACTTCGAGAGAAAAAATACTACCTCTGTGATTGCAATGCTAACTGCCAACGGGAATAAATCACATTAAACAACGTAACTACTTGCGTAAAACGATAATTTCAGATGGACAATTTATGTGAACAAATTTCTCCGCTATAAAACTTCATAGTGATATTGATAGTGTTCCTCCGTTCGATGTGACTATATAAATAACAAGTAGAGTGTTAACCCTGACATTGGGCAAACTTAGCGCATTAAAAAATATAATTTCACTATAAGCCTGACTGCACTTGCATAAATTGAAATTGTGACGAAACCGTAAATGATAGAAAGTTGAAGCTTGGAGTGTAGATTTCTCTACTGCTGTCATTTGCTTTTATCTATATTTGAGTTTTGAAAAATATAAAGGGTCGGATGGGCTCATTTATTTTTTCTTAATTTCCTCAGAGGCGGATTTAGGCCTTCCGGGGTCCGTGGCGCTAAAAAATTTGGGGCCCTCAATATTATGGTACTCATATAACCTACACACATTTAACCTATTGTTACAAACCCTCCTATTCATTTTTGATTTTTCTATGGAAATACATAATTTTCTCTTTAAGAAGGAAGAAGAATCACTAACAAATCATTTACATTTACATAAATACCCTGCAAGCCGCTAGAAGCGTTTGGCAGTGGGTGTCACAACACCAAGTGAAGTCTAGCTAATTCCTCTGTTGGATTGTCTTATCGCGTCTGGGAAAAAGGATCGGTAGTATTTCTCTGTTCTAGCGGTAATTTCGAGATATTTTCTCCTGCACTGTGATCTAACATTACGTTCACTAACACCGATGGGGACGACTATGCCGCGTACGTCTTCAACGAATTCGGAACTTTCAAATTTTTCAAATAGTTTCCTCTTGTATTCAATTCTTCTACTCTTCAACGTCTGCCATTTCAGATCTCTCAATAACTCTGATACACTCGCATCATACCGATATTCTCCTTTTACAAATCTAGCCGCTCTACGCTGAACCATTTCGAGCTCTCTAGTTAGGCCCTCCTCGAAAGGGTCCCAGACGGCGCAACAGTATTCCACGATGGGTCGTATTAGGGAAAAGTATGCGATTTCCTTCACATTCGAGGGGCATCCCCGCAGGACTCTAGAGGAAAACCCTTGAATTCTGTTTGTCGATGCTATAACGGATTTGATATGCTCTCTACTAGACAAATTGCTACTGAGAATTACTCCTAGGTATTTGTAGCTATTGACGTATTTTAGCTTTAGTTCAGATATTTGGTACGGGTAACGGTTGAAATTCGTGGAGCGCGTGAAGTTCATTGCGGCGCATTTCTTTATATTCAGATCGAGTTGCCAATCTTTACACCATTTCGTGATAGCCTGAAGGTCCTTTTGCAAATTCTCCTGATCGTGTATTGTGTTGATTTCTCCATACACAAGTGTGTCATCCGCGAAGAGTCTAACTTTACACTTTATATTATCCGCTAAATCATTTATATATATATCAAGAATAACAGAGGTCCGATTACACTTCCCTGAGGCACGCCGGAAGTCACTTTGACGACGTCTGATGCAACTCCATCGAGGACTACTCTCTGGGTTCTATCGGAAAGAAACGAGGCGATCCAATTTACAATTTTCTCGTTAATTGAATAAGCCCTTAATTTTTGCACTATTTTCACGTGAGAAACGGTGTCGAAGGCTTTCCTAAAGTCTAAAAATACTGCATCAACTCCTATTCCTTTATCCGTTGCTTTCACAATATCTTGTGTGAGTAGAGCTAACTGAGTCTCGCATGAAATAAGATGGAATGTTTATAAAGGGTTGACAAAATTTATAGAAAACCATATTTTGCAAAATTTATTACATTAATAGAATAACTACATACAAATGAAAACAATCTGTGAAAAAACCACTTCATTTCATGTAGAAAATAACATTTTTCCAAAAGAAGTAATAAATTTCCTAAAATGTTATCCAAAATTGTGATTGCGCAACTGATAAAAATAAAGCATATAATTACAACAGGTATAATTACTACTTATATGAAAGGTACTAGCAATTCATAAATTTCTTTTATCTTTTGCAAAAATATCTACATATTATTACGCTCGGATCTATATTATTTAAAAAATCATTCTCAATGCAAAGAAAAGCTAAACAATTCAGACGACTCTCACTCATTGTGTTACTCTGATAATTTTTCACACGCTTTAGGGGCGAAAATGATCTTTCCCCCGAAGCATTTGAAACTGGCACTGTTAATAAAATCTTAAACTAATTTCTACATTAGGAAAAGTTGATTTCATTGCGAGTTAGGTTTAGATCGCTCATTATTAGTTGACATGATTGAATAAAAGAAATTTAATGAACTACATTGAAATAGTCTAAATAAATACTTTTACACGATGATCTTTTAATTAAAAACTTAAACCCCGAACGAATCAATTTTTGAAGTTTCGTTTAAATATTTACAAAATTTATTATGATTTTCATGCAAATACCAAATTAATTGCCCTCGAATATTAGCATATTACTCCAAAAACGTTATACATTCTCTACCTTTTCATATAACTACATTAATATGTAGGTACATACACCGAAATAAGAAAGAGGGACAAAATATTAACACATTGATAAATAGACGAGGGACGCGTTAGTGGTCGCGTGGTCTAGACGGAATTGGACAATTGGAATTCGTCGATGGAGTGAATTGAGTGTAGGGATGGTGCAACGGGGGTCTGGCGGGGAGATTTGACAGGGCAGAGGGATGGTATGAGGTCCAAAAGGTCTACGCGTGGCACGGAATTGCTTAGTTCGATGATTCAGTGGCTTAAGAAGTTTATGGCAAGAGGGCGAGGATAGAGGGAGAGAGAGAGAGAGACGAGTACGTGAAAGAGGGGGGGGGATGTAGGTGGGGGATATGGCTCAGAATAACTTCCGCAGACTGAAAGGGATACACAGAACGGGGAGGAAAGAACGAGGAGGGAATATGGCCGCACGAGGTCTGTGTAACGGACGACGCAATAATGGTGGCAATGAGTCCACAAAAGTAGCCTCCCTTCGGTCACTCCATTTCGATAATACCAGTGGCGTGGGGCGCCTGCGGTCTTATCCCAGCATGCAATTCTATGAACTAGAGCTCAAAGTCAAACGTAAACTCGCCAGTTTGAAAGTGCGGGTGAACTGTTTTAAAGGTTTCGTCCACAGGTCGAACCTTAGCTTTGCTTAACCATTACCCCGGTTAGCATCCGAGAAGGGTTTTCACGTGAGCTAAACTACTCTCTGGAACGGTTTTCTACCGCTTCGGATGGGGCAGATGCACCACTTCATGAATACACAGATTTAATCTACGCGTTTACACTGAGCGCACCCCCGTAATACCATAGGCTTACTACTGCTTACGTCGGAACTCCGCCCCTTTCCCTTCCTACCCTAGTTCCCCATACCCTATCTTCTCCCTTTTCCAATCCACTCCCCTCCTCCCGACACCTCCGCAATCTCCCTCCCTCGCCTCGTTTATGCAGCACACTGGCAGGCAGAAAGAGGGAGGGACTATTTACCCCGTGAACTTATGCGCCCGGCAGCGCAAACTGCTTACGAAAGTTTCCGATCCGATGCGCCGTGTTCCCGCAAGAGCGGGGAGTCTCCCGCATTATCACGTCGGGGAAGACAAGCGACGGTCGGGTTAAGGAAACACGCGCCACCCTTATAGCTTAGCATGATATGGGAGGGGATCGCGCAAACCGATCGAATAGGAAAACCAAAAACGGATGGATGGATATTTTCATGAATATTTAGATGGAAGTTACACGGTCCAATTCGCCGCGCGCCGAGTGAATTGGAAAATTGCACGAGGCATCTCCAGCAAGTGTTGCGCGATATTACGGAGTTTTCAGTGTGTACTCCAAGAGCAGGACTCCGTTAAGATATACTATTTTTTTCTCGCGAACATTGCATTCGATTTAAAAACTTTTTAATTTATTTATGCGCTTCGAAGTTCGAACGGACTTCGCGCCGTAAAACACAAAACGCAGTCCACTAATATTCAAATGCGGGAAATGAAAGAAAGGTCGCTGGCCAGAACCTTTACATGCCGTCGGAAATGATTGCCCTACTCCGCGTTGCGAACTTAATTGATACTTGCCATTTTCGACAACGCGTATAAAACGTAAACTAATACCTTTATAATAAATGTAAATCTGTGCTTACCTTTCAGAAGGTAGACTGTTACAAGATTTGGTAGTGACATCTACGTCTCGTCGATTCTCGGATTTTCTTTTCCCTGCGATGTCACAATTACCGCTGCGACATCTTGAGACAGACTGGAAACTTGAAGCCAAAAACGGAAGCAGTTGAAAGGATTTCCAGAGGAATCGAAGGAATTATTTTCCGTGCTGGTCGCTAGAGCGCATGAATCCTTGAAACACGACAAGAGTGTTTGAAAATCCCTCCTGTCTTGTCGACCGGCAGAGTTTTTTTGAGCGAGTCCTTCCGGCCGTGAGGTTGTTCCGAAGCCCTCGAAAGAGGTCGCCACCAAAACAGTTGAGTGTCCTGTGCGGCCTAATGGGTGGAAGCCACCAAATGCGACCAAACACTCTATCCCATTCTTAAGCGGACCACTTTGCTATATGGCGCCTAAAAGCAAAACGGGATTTTTTATTGGTCAAACGAGGTAATATAACATGAATAACATCGTGTCCTACTACAGTTTTGCCAGGAAAATGTTAAGGAAATTTAATATAAATGTTTAAAATATAATTTGGAAAAATATACATAGCAATATTTATAGTAAGTTCACTTATTAGCTGAAAGTTAATAATATGCATAATTTTAGTTTGAATCATTGCAGATAAAATGTTGTTGCATTGATATTAATACCTCTTTTATATTATGCTATCAACGAACAATAGCCTCTTCTCAGGAATAAATTTCTATTAAATTAACTATTCCGTTTTTAGAAACTCACATTGTTTACATTGAATGAATTATGCGTCTTGCATCGCCCAAAATTTAGATGGAGATTCTATTGTGTTATCAAATTACAATATCGAGTGAAATATAGAATTAAAGTACGCTATTTCTTAGACATTCCTAAAAAAATTCTGATCTGTACAAATTTCATAGCACATTGGTGCGAAAAGTTTTCCGCAGAGATTGGAGGAAGAGTGAACCAGCGTTTTAAACAAAATCCTAAGCGATAGTTCGATAAAAATGGCAGATCAAAGGAATATGCACCTACACATTCCTTGACATCCTTTCAACCTATTTGCCATCGTTTAGCTCATCACGGGATCTCCATTTTATTGCTATAAACCGCAGTCCAAATATCTCGACAGAGAATCGTACACTAAGCGATCAAAAACATCTTAAATCACAGATGAAGCAGGTGCAATGAGTTCGGTAATTCATTTTTAGGCGACTCGAAAGCGTACCTCGAAAGCCGCTTTGTGAATAACGTCCCGTGATTGAATGATCCGCTCCTTAGCCTTCCACAAACACGGCGGCACACAATATTGCTCCTTAAAGGGAGGTTCGTCAGAGTGAAGGAGGAAAGGGTGGGCCGAAGGGTCGGAGCGGCGCCTACGAGAGGCCGGAAAGAGGGGTCGGTGACCTACGGGAGATGTTGGTAGAAAAGAACGGAAATGGGGAGAGTCGAGAGTCTCGGAATGAGTGGAAAGCGAGAGAACGGTTAATGAAGTTAAGGAGTCTATGAACAATTACGACACTCTTTACTTTCTGCGTCCACCCGCCTTCAGAGTTCTTTCTGCTACGACATTTCTCAATTCTTCCTCCTTACTACTTTCCCTATTCGTCTAATATTGTAATACTATTATTTAAATATTCATTTATATTTTGACTACGTGCATTTTCATGTTGGCACGCGAGTATAAAGTCGACACCAACAATCAGATACGTACCTAGGCGATATGGCGCCTATGGCCAAATTTTAGGAAACACCTCGGTTATGTAGGATATCATTTTTTCTGAGGTTTAATAAAGAATAATAGCGTTATTATTATACATAAACTAACGTTTGAGTATTAAAATAATACTTATTTAAGGGAAAATGCACTTTTCGTACTGTTTTCGGAAACGTTTGGCGCCATACCCTAGTTACGGCACTGCCAGCAATCAGTGCAGAAAAGCATGAAGGAGCAGTTTCAAATCGGTTGGATTCGGGTATGTATCGACAATGCTAAGGTTCGAAAGAATGGACTTTTTCTCTCGCTAATATCATTCATATTTATTCTTGATAGGACAAAAATAAAAGCGGTATCCAAAAAATGCGAAAGTTTCGTAGCTGTAACAATAATTACGATGACATTTCGACATAGGTAATGCAGCCATACATGAACCCGCCGATTATGATTCCTTTTAAAGAATAGACGCGGATATTGAAAATGTCCATTGACCTTTAATATCACCTTTAAAAATAGAATGTGTACCCAAGTGGCATGCATTTAATTTACAGGGGTAGGAGATTTTCGTCGTATATTGCCTTGTCTTTTTATTTCGTTCTAATATTTTCGTTAATTTAAGAGAAATCGTTCTCTCATCCCCTCTCTTCAATCACCAAATATCATTCTCTTCTCAATCCTCAACCTTCCATATTTCTTTTTATCTCATTCTTCGAGTTCTATTTCTCATATCTTCATTCTCACGAGCGATCCCTATATCGTGTATCTTTCGCTCTTTCTCCCCTAATCCTTTCTCTTCGCCATCCTCTTCCTTTTTATATTCACCCTCATTCGCTCACTTTGATCAATTCCAAAATTTCACTTTTACTTAGGCCTAAAATTTCGTTAATTCCCGTAATATCCCTGTTTTACCATTCCACCCGATGAACCAACCCATCCGTGATACTTCCGCGAACTTCCGGACCGGTTGGCAGTCAACTTTTCTCCCCCATGACCACAACAAAGGCTGATATCACGAGTAACATAAATTCCGACATCATCAAACATTCCACACCATCTATTTTTGATTCAATCTAGCTATAAAACTACATTTTCCTTCTTCGGTGACTCTCTTAATTAAACGTTGTATGTACTAAAATACTCAAAAACAACAAGTCTACACGAAAGCAGAAAGAAGAAATCTAAATTATTCGATGACACATAAAAAGGGTGAAAATCATTTCTGTCCGCCTCTTCCACAAGTTTTTGGTAATCTGCGTGAACTGCAGCGATGGGCCATAAACTTCTGACGTCAGCGCGGTTATTCCGGCTAAACGTTTTAGAAGAGTCTGAAAAACTGCCCATTTTTAGGATAATTTTTCTATGAAGGGGGATGGTCGAAGATGAGGAAACGACGAGTTATCGTCTCCGTTTCGTGAACGGTTCGAAAAATACGAATACCGCTTACTCCGACTTCCGGAAGATGTCGAAATGGATATGGAAAGAGGAGCGAGGGCATTCGTCGCAGGAAAGAAAACTTACGGCCCCAAATTCTAGAAAGGCACATCTAAAAGCACGAAACAAAAAGCGTAACAAGAAGGAAAAGGAGGAGATTAAGGGCCGCGTTATCCCAGGCGTAATTTTACGGTTACGCCCGAGCCCCGCTGCCAGTCGGCTCTCAGAGAAGCGACATAACTCTCAGCGATAGCGAATTAAGGACCAAAAAGCAAAGGGAGGAGATATCATCAGGTTCGGCGAAACGCATCAATAATTTCTCGTCGCTGGAAAATAATAAACGAGAATCAAACAAGGAAAAACGTTACGTATGAACGTTAGCAACCGCGGTATCCCCACTTTAAAAAAAACCAGGAACGTCGGCGCCGCCAATGCGACCCTGAGAAGACGTCGGCACGAAGGAAAAGTAAATAATTGCTCACGTTCAAGTTCATGCGATGGGGAAAAAAGTCACTCAAAAAGAGTTGTCGGTGATATGGTGATATTTCATTTAAAAAACTCAACGCTGAAGTAATAGAGAGAGGGAAAAGAGGACGATCATTTGAAAGCGGGGAAGGGTGTGTGAGAAAGACGAGGGATGGATAAAAAAAACAGGGAGGCGGTCGTGATGAGGAATCTTTTTTTTTTAAGTCGGGATGTGGCGAAAGATGCGAGAGCACTCCTCTTTACGTGTTGCTAGGGAACCTCACGAAAAAACAGCGGAGAGTCTGAAAGCGGTCGGAGGCGGCGGCTGGGTTAAAGACGGAGGGAGGGAATACGTCGCGGAAGAAGTGGATGGCGATGAAAAGCGCGCGCTTAGCGAGGAGTGTGGGGGAGGTGGGTGGGGAGGAAGCCTCCGAGAGGTGAGGTGGAGGGAGAGAAGCGTGTTAAGTGTGCGGAGAGAGGGCGGCCTTAAACGAGGCGTGAATTGATAGGGAGCAGCTCACGAGGACGCAGGCAAGAGGGTTGAATAGATCTGAGGGTAAGGAGCGGCGAGAAAAGGAGATATGAGAGAGAGAGAGGGAATGGAAGAAGAGACAAAGAGGGGTAAATGGATAGAGACGGGTTGTAGTTTTCCGTGAGAGTGTTTGGTGTGGAAACGTGATGAGTGGAAGAGGCGCGGGTATTTCCGTGGTGAGGTATTTTTTTTCCACGAGGATTACTCTTGAGACGGTCAGGATGGGTGGGGGTGGGTTTAAAGGATAGCGATGAAAGCCCGAAAACGTGAGTTACAGCGACGAAAAAAAAAACAAGTAGAAAACCAATGCTCGCCTAAACAAATTAACGTTGATAAATATTTGGGGTAAAAAACTTTTTGCTTTGCGCAATCCAACGAATAGCGAGAAAATATAAACCTATGTGATGAAATGATAACCGATCTCTTATGATTAAACAATCATAAGTGTTTAAATTATTATGAACTACTAGTTCAACTCTTTATTCAAATAAAATATGTTTAGCACGCATAAAATACAATTAAAGGGATCAATAATAAAAAGAATTTAATAAATAATCAAGGAAGTTGAATAAAAATTGTTTGAATTCACTTGTCAAATGTAAAATAAACAAGATTTCTTAGCTTTCCAACCGAATTCGGTTCCAGCTCCATAATTCCCTTTTCATTATATGAATTATTGACACGAACAAATTTACCACTGAATTTTTCCCAGTTTAAGATATAATATCCTGTGTTTTCTTAATAGATATATATTTTTATCGTATTTAATGGGATCAAAGCTGAACATTCTTCTATTTTACTCTTCCTCGAATACATTTCAACAGGACTATATTTTATATATCTGCACATATATAAATAAAATACACGTTACTTTAGCATTTAACAGTAAATCTGTGAAGAATAAAATACGTTTTTGGGACGATAAATATTTCGAGTTGCTGTTTCAATAATCGAAGAATTTTTACTCCAACACTCATGGATATAGGCTAGCGTCTCAGGCATATGATAAACGGCGACATATTTTGGCTCAAGTGGTTACTCACTCTCGCCCACTACATCATGACTCCATTAACTACTCCCAAAAGAACTTTAAAATTTGTTATACTAATCCTCTCACTTTTCCTAGAAATTCTTAGTATTCAGCAGTTGAAACCGAATTCTTTGGCTAGTAAAACACCCTAGACGTCACAAAATGATCGAAAAGTCCTGACTCGACACTTCCTGGAAATATCCGAAGCTATGGATCAACCGATGTTCAGGATTTAGAGGTAAGGGGGAGGGTTGAAAATCGGAACCGGGAGATTTTTTCCAGGAAAGGGAGGAAATTAAGTTAGAAAAAAACTAGGAGAAGGAAGGAATATAAATTTGTGCGTGTAAAAGGTTCGAGAGGATCGATTTTTCCAATTTTGTTCGCTCTTAAGTGCAATTTCCATTCTTCGTCGGGGTCCGTTCCTTTTATTCGAAAACTCTCTCACTCTACACCCTCTAACCCAACTATCTCTTCCCTCCGTCTCTCCCTCCTCCTACCATTCCTCCCTTACCACCCCTTAACCCCGGCCACCCTCTCACCTTTAGGCACCTACGAGGAACGCCTTTCACCAAACGAAAGTGGTCTCATCTTCCCTCCATTTGCGTCCCTATGAAGTTTCCCCTTCCGCCCATTATACACACATTTTTTTTAGAGAATACTCTTTCATTAAAGTGACAAATTTGGCGAGACACGTCCATGCATTAAACCCCCTGATGGCGCCTACACACCTTTTTTTCGTCGCGTCTTCCTGAGGTAAACCGACCGGAAATAATAAAATTTTTATCGGTAAAAAGTGCATCCATCCACGATGGGAATGTCTTCGTCTTAATGGGCTGCTCTGTCGGATTCGCTAAGTGCAGTATATGTCTGAATTTTAGGGTACGATTAGGACAATTCTTTTCCGGTAATCATAGACGTACCAGTGCGATGTGAACAGCGGAAAACAAAATTCGATGTTATGCTTGTTAAAGCTGTGTTTAACCCTCATTTTTATTAGAAAATACATAGATGTTGTAATATTGATCGAGTATTAAAGAAACAAAAATAATTGCATTTAAATTGTTTTAAGTTTAAATTGTTTTTTTATGTGCTGCTTGGCTGGTTATAAGTCGTTCCACATGACGCAATAATAAGGTTCCAATGACTCTCCGAATTTTAGATTATATGATGGCGTTGGTCCTTTGCTTACAGCGGCATTGCAATTTCTGCCATGATATCACATCGCTGCCTAAGTTTTGTCACGTTGAACGAATCGCTCGTCCGAAACAATCACTAAAATTGACAACTCACTTTAATTCATTATTAAACTACAGATTTTGAATCATTCTTTCACATTCTGTTTAATTTTAAAGTGTTTAGCCAGCCGCATATTTTTCTCTCAGAATTTGGCACCATTAGTTTTTGTGATAATAAACGTTTTTCAAGAACCAATTTTGAATTTTGCACTTGGTGATATTTTTAGTTTACCTAGCGTAATCCATAGATTTTCAGTGCCTACATTACAATTCACATATTTTATACAAAATTAAACGCCGTTTTATATATAATGTATATAATTATTCTGATAATATTCTAATAAATCTTTATGCCTTGAAATTGACAACCGTCACTAAACTGTAAACGTAAAAACATCAAAAGTTTCACTAAAAATAGTCAGAGAGAGATGGACGGAGAGAAACTCGTCACGATGATGATTGTGGAGAGCAGTAAATGTTCGGGGGTGGGGGAGGGGGGGAAGGAGATGAATAGAAGGAACAAGAAATGAACGCAATAACCGGACTGGGATAGGAGGGAAGGGGTGGTGATTGCGAGAGGGAAGCGGAGACGGGGGAGAGGGTGGGGGAGGGAGCCGCTGGCCGGTGGTTTTATTAACTTTTTTTTTCGTGGGGTGGGGCTGCTTTAGTTGTACCAGAAAAAAGGATGCGAGGGGGAAGGTGAAGGGGTGACGGCGCCGGGACGAGGGAGAATTGGGGGGCAAAAGGGCGTGGAGAGAGATCTTCGCCCGGGTCCGTCCTTTTGTTTGGTCTGGAGACGCGTCAGGGTGGGGTGCGAAGCGGGTGGCGGGGTGTGAAACGAGAGAGGTGGGGAATTGAGGGGAGGGGAAAGGGAGGGGGGGAAGAAGAGAGGAGGACACGCGCAGGGATTGGGTGGAGAGGAGGGGATTTCGTAGGAAAGGAAAACGGCCGTGGATTACAAGGGCACGTGGAGGAGGGTGTGAGTTACCGACAATTCGGCACTCAATTCCGCCTCTCGCGAGATTAGGTCCGTTTTCGGGGAATGATTTGGTGCTGATGAAAACGACAACCAATTGTGAATCAGGAGGGGAGGATGAAGGAAACTAATTGGAAGAAGGTCGCCAGTGTCAATTGTAAGGCAATTCATAAATCTCCCGCCAAAATTTTAAGTTTATTTGACGGTCGATGAGAACTTGAGATAACGATAACTGAATTTTCTACATTGAAATTATCGCTTCGTGTTTAGTATGTAAACAAAAATTTTTGCTCCGGGTGAGGATCGAACTCACGCGCTACCTATTGCGCTATCGAGATACTACAAATGTTCCATAAAATAAATACAGACTATTTATTATACCCATATTCGTTGTTTCGCAATCCCTTTGTAAACATTTTTAGTCCTTGCCGTCCAATAAACTAATGTATAATTTTAAGAGAGCCTTTACTAAACATTTATTATTCAACTCCATAAATAAGTGAAATGTTACTGAGATGCGACGCTTATTCAAGCTAGATTTTATAAACACGTATTTCATTATAATTTCAATATAAACCTTGAACTTGCTTCGCCTTGAGAATTTCCTAAATATATATGGCTCCTAATGATGTTGCTGTAACTGTGAAATAATAAACAATTTATAATCAATCGATTACGTTCATTACTTGGATTATATTAATGCCTAAACTCATATTACAACAGCTGACTTAGTGAGTGATTTTAATTAAAGTGAGAATATATATCACAAGTTTCGGTACTTTCAGAGAAGATTTTCTGCTTCGTTTCCAAGAAAAAGAAAGCTATGTCAGAAAAGAAAGATATGAAAAATTATAGAGTTGATGCTCAAAGACAAGAGACTATCTGAGGGCACAAGGAACTGAAATCGATAAAATTGTATTCAAATGATATACTGCTGACAAATGCTGGGCAAGCACTGCCCTTATTACATTGGTATTTTCAATATCGTTCTGCTTTGCAGGGAAAAATGTTATACAAACAGTCCCCGAGTTACGTACCTGAATACGCTACGTAACTCGAATTATACGTATGTCGGAATTGCATATGTGAACCTAACATAATTATGCGTATGCAATACGTACCCTGTACAGTACATAGAAAAACATCTACCAAGAGTTTCCGCAGTAAACACCACCACTGTCTCTTCATATCTTAACAACACAATATAATTATAAATTGTAAATGAAATATGTACTGTAAGAAAGCAGCTGTGGGTTGCTGGGTACGTTACCCACTGCCTTACTGTATTGCTATGCGACAAAGTAGTTCTGCGTAAGGTACGTAGCTGCGTAAAGTAAAATATTCGCACCTGGCATACCTACTCCTATTATTTTTCAATTGGGTACCTACGTAAGTACGAGTATACGTAGCTCGAGTACTACGCAACCCGAAGACCGTCTATATATATTATCTCTATTGCATCTCTCAAGATGTAAAACATTAAAAATCAAGGCGTATCTGCCGATTACAACATTTGCAGCGACGAACCCAGCAGTATCTTTGAGTGATGAGGTGAGGAAAACTCAAAATCGCATAAAAACAATGCGTCCCGCATGATTTAAAAAAAAACAAAAAAATCGTAAAATTTTGAAATCAAACAAAATTATAATTAATGGCATATATTGCACATATTAAACAAGACTCAAGATATAAAACTTCAGTAGAGGTTGAAAGACCGATTTAATCCGATAAAAAGCAAAATACTGAATCAACGAAGAGATTCGAACTATTGATCTCCCATTTACTAGAAAGGTGCTCCAACCAACCAATCCACTACGCCGACGAGGTCACCAACCCAAAGAAAGCGTAAATAAATTTACGAAAATTATGAGGAGAGGCTGCGGAGGATAACAAGACGCTTAGATGAGCGGTAAAAGTGTTTTAAAATCTGGAAATTTCGAGCGTCTCCCACGCGTTCGTACCCTGATGTCATAGGTGTGGACATGTGGCGCGAAAGAGAGAGATTGGGGGGGGAGAGAGAATTATGAAGGGAGCGAGAGAGAAAGAGAGAGCGAGGCGGTGAATAAAAGAGAGTGATGATCCGACGCGGGCGAGGAAAAAAGGAGAAAAGGAGGGGTGGGGGGAGAAAGAACGGAAAGGGACGGGAGAGGACGCAGAGATGACTGGTCTAATTCACTGTCACTGCTAATTTGTCATTAATGTAATGTGCGAGGGGAGACGGTGCCGGAGGGTTGCGGGATCGGGATGGGCGGAAGGGAGGGAGGACGAAAATCTGGAGTGGAGGGGAAGGAAAGGAGATGAGTAAAAGGAGGAAAAAGGTCGCATGGAAATCGCTGATGATCAAAAGGGCGCTTGAGCCCACGTCAGGAGACAAGAGAGCAAACGTGAATGGGTGACGCGAGAGACGGTGGGAGGGAGAGGGGGTGAGCGATGGCAGAACCTATTTCATGGGATGGAGATTTCTTTTTTTAAAAAAAGACGCCTCGCGTCGCATGCAATCGAGGGAGAGAATGATTGCAGTCACGCGTCTAATCACACCTGAAGCCTAGTGTCATGCACAACTGCTAGCTCACAGTTGGTTCTAACTTGGCAGAAAATGGGATTAGACAAATGATTGCAATGGAAGTTTAGAAATAAGTCTTGGAAAATACAAGTTAAATGAATTATAACAGTAGTAAAAAACCAGAATAGAAAAACTAAAATTCCAAATAAATAATATTTACTGACAACAGGAAGCATATTAATAATATTAATATTCATTTATTTGTTTTTAAGCTCCTCAAAAAAGTTTTGCCATCCAAGAACAAGCACTTAAAAAGTACTTATCTCAGATATTTCAATAAGCTACAAAAAGGTTATGAAAATCATTATGGTTTTTGATAAACTTGTTGTGGCTATTGGAGAGAAGTACTTTTTTAAAGTGCTTGTTCTTGAATTTCTTCAGCCATAAGACAGATTCGGAGTACTGACTTAAGTGCTGGATTCCAGTAACACTTACTGTATCACTGATATGTTGTAGTAACTATTCTCAGACATGTGCTTGAATATATGCGTCAAAATAAATTTATATATTAGTAAACAAAATCAGCATCGTGTTTACAATAACGCTTTGCAGTAAAACCATTTTCCACATGTTTAAAGGCCATTTAACAGAAATTCAAAGGAACGGATGACAAAATTGGAGTATACATAGCCTAATATCAAAGCGAAGTGGAAAAAAATGTTATAAATTGGATATTTCGCTTTGATTGCAAATGGAGAGAAAAATAACCTTGGTGAAACGTAACGCAGGAAGATCCAGATTACTAAAAATGGGGCTTATAATGAAAGTGAATTTTATAAAGGCTCTTTATATTTTTTAATTTTATTTTAAATAAAACTTTAGGATGCACCACGACAATACATTTTTGAAAGCTTACATTGTAAACTTTCAACGGTTTGGGATGCACACGCTCAGTTTTAACACGTTTACTCAATGAATATGTAATTATTTACGACTACTTGTTTATATTTCTACCTACCTAAAAGTTCATTCTAATTTTTAGTTTAGCCAAGCATTTTATGGAAAATTATTAATTTTCAAATGTTACAATTTCTCCAGTGTTTGATGATTTTTTATCAGAGGTGTTTCATGTTAAAAATGAAATTGGGTGAAAAGAAAGTTTAGATAAATTTTTAAAGCTAAAGTTTCCAAGAGGATTAATGCCAATTTGGTTTTTGCAATAAAGGGAATTATGAAATCCATTTCTCAAGTTAAATAATATTTTATGCACTAGTAACATAAATTTTCAATTTTCAATCACTGCAATTTAAACATTCATACAATTATTATGATAAACATATTGGCGATATTTTGCATCCTTAAACGTATATTGACGTTCACAATATATTTATCAGTTTTAGCCTGCTCCGTAAGGCAATCACACAAATATACACGTATAAACATTTCTATAATTTTGGCGAAACATGAATTGGAACGAAACCGTACTACATGAAATAGTGGCGTAGGCGAAATACTAACCGAAGAGGATTTACGTCACTTATTAGAAGATTTCAACGCTAGACGCGTCGCCATTTACGGCGCCAACGTGAGAGAAATGGAGACAAAGAGGTGCGAAACCCTGAACACCGACCAATCCAATTTCTCCATCCCCCTTCACCTCAAAAAGTTCCCATCGTTCCCTGAGCCCCACTTTTTTTTGCTATCCTGGGAGGGCGGCCATAGACCGGAAGGAAGGAAGGGGTGTGGAGGGCTGACAATGGGGAACTAGGCCATCGATGGAGAGATGGATGATGTGAGAGACAGAGAAAGGTGAGCACGGAAAAGGAATGAGTGGGTGAGAGGGAAGAAAAGAATGGAAAGAAACGGGCGAGGTGTGCGAGAAAGAGCTTGGTGTAGCCGGAGAGAGAAAACAGGATGGGAAAAACAAATCATTTCTGAAAAACGTGGGAGCATATTTAATGCACAGACAATAATCGAAAAACAAAAAGGTATTTATTTTTACTAGTTCTTTAAAAAATATTTGTCGTCTTTTTTTAAAGAAATTTTAAAAAGTAACAATGACAACACTTAAATCCAAGCTTGCGGCAGGATTCGAACCTAAAAGCTTTAGCATTGGGAGGCAGAAACGCTACGTAGGCCGGATAATTGAAAATACTGCGTCACTTTTACTGCTTGAGTGGCTAAAAGAAAGCTTTGTTTTGCCTTGTTTTTGCTCGAGGATATTCCTAGTTCGAATCGTGTTTCATTGTGTCATATTTCATCATAAGGTTTTAATCTCATAATACGCTAGTAAAATATACACCCATGGGTTTTTAAAGGAGTTTAAATAAAATATCAACAATTTAAATGTCTACAACATTTGTGGAATTTTTATAATTATTTTTATGACGAAAAATATTAAGACGCCATACTTGTTGCTTTTACATTGTTCACCTTTAGTATTGATGCTGGAATAGTGTTAACAGTAGAACGTGACAAAGAGAAAAAATCATATTCCTTTTTATAACATTCCTCAAAGATATTTACTTAACACACATTGGCAAAGTGCACTCTAACTATAATTTCTTACACTTGAGAAGTGAATAATATTCGGAATGTATTTATGCTCCGAAAACAAACATAATATATACATTAACGAAACATTCCCGAATAATTATTTGGTGGCGAAACACATGAAAAACTCGGGAGATAACCCGTGCTCTAGTTTAAAATCAATCTGAATGTTTATATTGACTAACACCGCTGTAGAATTTCGTGTACTGTTTAAATACAGCTCGAATTCTCCGTGTTGACTTTGGTATTCTTCGTAAAGCGTCGAACGGGAGAATATTTGAGATTTCGTCGTAATGGATTAAAAAGCCATCGCCTTCCGAAGACAAAATAAATATATATAGAAGACGAGCGAGCCACTCGCGACGAATATTTGGGCCGAAACGATCAAAGATTAAACACCGCACGTACTCCGGAGATTGAACATTTTTTTCCCAAACACCCGTCTTATTTTCGATACGGTCCGCGACGCCGCGGGACCGGAATCATTCCTCGGCACTTATTCTCCGAATGGAAAGAAAAAAACCAAACGAAGAGTATCGAATCTTGGGGGGAGGGGGGGGGGGGAATATAAAAGCGAAGCGACGACTGGAAAATACCGTGATAAAAAATGCACCTCCGACGCGAGGTCGATTTTTCGCCGATTCGTCTCCGCTCCCTTGATTTCTCCCATTACCTCCGACGTCGCGTCCGAGTCCGTCCCAATACACTCAAGAGAGAGAAAAAAGACAGAAAGAGGGAGGCAAAGGAAGATGGAGGTTGAATTGAGAAGGGTGCACATATGAACGTTAATGGACGGAAGTCTCTCCCCCAATAGGGGTTGGACAACCAGGAAGATTAAATAAAATGAGTAGAATAGGGGAAGAAAAATAAAAGAACGTTAAAAAAGAGGTAGAAAGAGAGAGAGAGAGAGAGAGAGAGAGACACTATTAATTAGCGGGGCTTAAAAAGAGTGAAAGGGACGAAGGGGGGAAAACATCAGTGGCGCGGATTTCCAGAGACGTACGGCTCAGCCACGGTTTTAAGACCGGAGTAGAGGGCGGTCAATATGGAGAGAGAGAAAGAGGGAGACAAAGAGAGAGATAAAGAGAGGGAGAGAGTGAGGCGGCGGGGGAGGAAAGGGATCGGATCAGACGACGCAACAGATGAGAGAGGGAGGGAGACAAGGGAGAGAGAGAGAGAGAAAGGAAGTTATACGGAGGAAGAAAGAGGTGAGACGACAAGGCGGTCAGACAGGAGAAGAGGAACCGAAAGCATATCAACCCCATCCACTCCCTCCTATTTCTCCCTCCATCCTTCCCTCTTCGCCTTACTCTTTTCTTCCCTCTCATCACGGCTGCCGCGAAAAAAAAAGCGACCTCCGAACGTAACGACTGCCCTCCCCCTTCCTCAAACTCCCTTACCCCCTCCCTCCTCCCTTGTCCCCCCTCCCCCCACCAGTATGGCCGGGCGGAGCTGACCGAGCACAGGCATTTTCCCTGACCCTACCAATCGATAACTCATCGGTGTAAAAGGGTATTAGGACTGGCGGACCAAAGAAGGCGAGGGAAGGAGAGAGAGAGAAGGGGGAGGGGGAGGGAGAAGAGTGGACTATACTGTGCGGGGGTGGAAAAAAGGAGGAGGAGGAGTTGGGAGGGGGGGGGGGGGAAGAGGTTGGAAGGGGCGAAGCAATATGTGTAATGGAAAGCGAGCCTCGGATGCGAGGGAAGGGGTAGGAAAAGAGTAGGAGAAGGGAAACGGGGTTTGAAAAGGGGTGAATTTAGGCCGTAGGTATGGACAAGAAGGAGGGGGAAAGGAGGGAGGGCGATATGAATTAATGGAAGCAGAGCGTGCGGAGCATTGAGGAAAAACAAAAGGTTTCGCACAAATCGGAGAGAGAAGGAGGGAGAGAGAGAGAGGTGGTGGGGAGGAAGGGATTTGGAAGGAAGACAATGCCCCCTAAGGGATAGATAGGGAGAGGGTGGATTTTATGAGGGGCAGCGGGATGAAGAGGGTGAGGGATAGAGGAAGAGGCGGCACAAGCGAAGAGACGGCGTGAAAGAGATGAGAGAGAACGCACAGAGAAGGAAGATTAAGGGAATGCGAAAGAGATACGGAAATCGAAAATGTGCGAGAGAGGGAGGGAGGAATAAGCGAAAAGGAGATGAATTTAGAGAAGGAAAAGTGAAGAGGAAAGGCAAAATGAGATGATAAAAGGAGAACTGGACAGAGAGGGGAACGGGAAATGAAGGTTAAGTTAAAGAGAGAGAGAGAAAATGTTGACAATGAAAACTTGGAGGAATGGCAAAAAGGGATATATGGTACGATGTGAATATCTAATATAATAATAAATATGAAAATTAGAGAATGGATGGTGAGATCGGACATAAAACTGAGAGTTAAATAATTTAAAGGAACAGAGATAATATGGATTAAAATAAGACAGCAGAGGATTACAAGGAAACAAATGAAACGGCTCCGAAGCAGAAAGGGGTGATTACGTAGTATAAGCTGCAAATACAACGAAGTTTAAAGAATATTAATGTATAAGAAGTACAAAAGTAAAACTAGTATCGATAAAACGTTGGCAGAGAAAAGAAACAAGGACGAATAAAGAGAACGTTTAATAAAGGAGGATAAGGAGGTGTTTGATTTGTTAGAAAAGGATTTAAAGATAGTTATTTATAGTAAAAAAAGAATTCTGTGAGAGACTATTTTCATTAAGCGTAAGGAAATTACCGCCAGTTAACATCGTTAAACTAAACCCATAGAATATATGGAAAGGTTTTTTGTGATGTCCAATAAAACGCTTCCCGTAAAAGATTTCATTAGCTTTCTACAGGATCAAAGACACTGTTTCAAGGTAGAAGTGTCAACAAAAATGTTACTGAGCACTTTGATGAAGGCGAATAATCCAGTACCAAAATTGTACAGTAAGCGTGAGATGTACTCTATGAAATGTGATATTTTATACCAATTTCAAAATACTTTTTAAAATGCCACTATCAACCTGTTTTCCCTTCAATGACGAGAAAAAGTTTCGGTTTAAAGTAACTTCCTAAAGTTTTCCTAAATAGCTGTTCTGACAGTAAATTTCTCTAGATTAACTCTTACCACAGTTATGGAAAACTTATATTTTCTACGTCGGAAAAAAAATTCTGAATTTCTGAAAAACTGATGGACTCCTTGAGGAAATGTTTATATTAAAGGTTATATAGAAGTGTACATACGTTTATCGTTTATAATAATGATGTTATCCTGGGAATTGATCGGCTCTTCGCTAGATAAGGGAAAGTTGTATTCAGGCGAAGATGTAGCTGACGAGTGCTCACACGACTGTACGACAACGCCTCCTCTCGCGAGATGCAAGCACTTTTGCGAGAAGAGAGCTTCAGCCGGGTACATCAATCATACAACAAATGCGGATATTCGCTCTGTAAATTAGGTATTTTTTGTACATACGATACGATAGGAATAAAAAAAATATCGACTCATGATTTTATTTTGGTTTCATACTCCTTTTACTCTTGGATGCGAGTTAGATTAAAATGTTAATTAGTCCAATGCATCTATCAAAATTGATTGAGACTGGACAAACCATAATTTTCAAAATAAATGTTTTTTTTGGTTTTGAATATAGAGCGATGTCGGCAACTAATTTTAAAAAAACCTCCAATCGGAGCATCAGCCTGAAGTATTGCTCATAGATATTTTTGTTAAATTGATATTCGAGTAACGATAATCAAACACCATGTAAATTTACCACTTGCTACATAACTTTCTTATTTTCATTTATTAGAGAGTAAATTGTGTTGAAGTTTAGGTGTTATGAAAAAGTCTTTTCTACACGGCATACATTCGTTTTATCGTTTGTTTTCAAATTGAGAGCGAGATTCATACTTGTAAAGCATCAAAATAAAAATCTCATGTGAAACAGGAAATAATCCAGTAAAGCAAAAACCTCAGTCGAAATCAACATATCTTAGAATTGTTTTTTATATTTAGAAGTGAAGAAGAGCGAATGCGCATACACAATTGATCTGTGCTAACAAACGAGTTAGTCACAGCATTATGACAAGAATATGTACTATTACTATTATTATTTTAAAGTATATAAATGTCGAATTTAAGCCAATCTATGGTACAATTTAATAATTGTAATTTCAAATTTTATTTCCAGTAATATGGCGGCTATGATTGAGAGATATGAACCCAGTATGACATTTTCAATTCACATTTTGAGGTAAGTGAAAGTTGGCAAATCTATATGACACATATATAGCATTTTTGTCTCGTTTTTCTATAAAGGTCCTAGTAGAAAACGCTAAAATGCGTTCCCATGCGATATATGTGTGCTACAGAGAATATATATCGAAAAATACTCACCCTACCAAAAATATAAAATGCATGAAATGTTTACGTTGTTCTACTCGTCAACTTTTGAAATTAAGTTTTTTGTCTGAATATTTTACGATATTGCACAAAAATTCATTTATGTATTCCTGATTGGCTGATTTGACCCAAATATAATATTTCAATTTCCTTCTTTTATATAAATCCTTACTACCGCATTTCATCGAATGCCTCCAGCGAAAAAGCTTATAGTATAGACGATCAATCAGGCGAGCTTAAGGAATATGCGCTTTTTCTTTAAATAAAGTCACCGAAATGACAGGCATAAAATTCTAATATTATATAATTAGAAGGGTAGTAGGTAGCATTCCTAAGATGCCGTAATAATGAGCGGTATTAAAAGCAAATTTGAGGGAACCGAATGAAACGTTTCCTCTCTACAGAACCAACTAAATCTACTATTTCACGCTTCAAATTATTTAATACATTTATCCAACCGAATTATACCTCATTTCGCAGATGGATTTTTTTCTAAATAAGGATCCGAGTACAAAAAAAACTGCCGGCGGAGGAAAAAAATCTTCCGAAATGGAACTTGTACGCTTTCGGGGCAATCCTGTCCTTGCGCCACACCCGGAGTACTCGCAAAACTCCTCCTTCACGCCCACCCACTCACATCCACGCCTTCCACCCCATTCCTTCGCTTCCTCCCTCCCTCTCTCTCTCTCTCTCCCTCTCATTTTCTCCCTCTCTCTCCCTTGGCAACTCCCGGCGAAATAATACACCTCTATAGAAACACGGCTACTCCTCCTACACTCGAACCTATTCCACCTCCACTCCCTTCCTCCCTCACCCGCTCCTCCAAAGGACTCCCACATACGCACGTCTCGTGGATGCCACGCCCACCTCTCTCTCTCTCCTCTTCCTCCTCCTCCCTCTTTTACCCTCCTTCCCGTCCACTCCACTACTTGAAAATCCCCCCCCCCTCTCTCTCTCCCCCACCAACCATCCAACAACTCCACGTGTTGTCAGGCCACGAAATATGGACTTTCGCCCCTCCTCCGCGCGTCTACAAAAGCGCCCTGCCTCTCCCTCTTCATTCCGCTCTCCGTTTCCACCCCAACTTATAAAGGCGGTTGAAGGAGAGGGACAGACAGAAAGAGAGGAAGATGGAGGATCGAAAGGCAGAGGAAGAGAAAGAAAGAAAAAAATGTCGGAAGAAAAGAGGAAGAGAAAAAGGAAAGATGCAAGACGCAGAAGGGAGAAATTAGCGCTGTAGAATGAATAAGGGTTAAAAGGGAGGAACCAAAGTTAAAGAAGATGGATGGATAGTATAGAAGAGGTGACACACAGGAGAAAGAGAGAGAGAAGTTGATAAGGAGAGAAAAGATATAGGAAAGGAGAAATAATGAAATGATTGGTCGAATTAAAGACGTTGCGAAAGGAGGATAGGAATGTTTAAGACGTGAAAGTTGCAGAGAAGATGAAATGAAAAGAACTGCAAGCGAGGATAGAAAGGGAAAAGAAAGTAATGTGAGATTCGATGAAGAATTGTAAGAAGTGAAAATTATAGGGGAGTAAAAAATTGTCGTTCATCACGCTGAAATTTAAAAATCCACCACCTGATCGATAGTTTAACGAAAACGCTTTAAATACTGTCTATTCACGACGAATTCGACCATCACCTACCAGACTTCTCCAATTAGTACGAGCTTCTGTCAAGGAAATCCCGGGATCGGATGGCAATCAGTAATCCAAATCCAATCACTTTCCTATTTTTATATTCTTTAACGCCTAATATTGCTTCGATATAATGTAAATGTACGACAGAGTTCTCTTGTCGAAATATCTTTACATAACCAAACAAAGATGAAGTATCGTTTTCAGAGACGGAGCAATGACGAATAACATCCACTTAAACAACGAAAAACTATTCAATTGGATCTATGCTGGGTGAAGTATAACGTTCAATCTTAAACAATTTTAAGTAGGAATTGAGAGCGGAAGGCTGGCTGAATACTGTAGGTATAAATGTAAGAGTCCAGCCGGTTTCAGGAATATGGGAATCCCAACCTTTATCGATAGACACGACCACAATGACAAAATTCGTGACATTGATTGAAGGACAGAGTAATGTCAGGATTCGTTCTTCACAGGGCGAACGAAGGATCATAACGAGACATTAAAATCTAAAGTGAGTTGTAGCGTAATGTACCTCCTGCCACCAATCAGTTTGGTAACATTTAAATGAAGGTTAATTGACCTCCTTGTGGGATGCTGGGAAATGTTTTTGCAGCGGTAGTGTATCTCTCACATAATTTTCCAATTCTGTCTTTCCTTCTTTCTGTGTTTAACGCTCTTAAAGCATTTAACGAAAGGTAAAGTGCACAAATAATATTAGATGACACTTTGTGCACTTTACCTTTCGTTAAATGCTTTAATTTGGTTATTCTACTTGATAACACTGAATACACTTCTTCTTGCTTGCTTCTTTCAAGAAAAATAAGCTTCGGAAGATTGTAGTGACTTGATTAATTAATAACAAAACAATACAGGTTGCATAGAAACTCATTAAGCGTTAAAATCACAAAAAATACGCACTTTTACGTATTTTTTAAATTTTAAAGGGCAAGATACAATAAAAGACCGCGACAGTAAAATAATTTAGAATTTTGTTCGTCTTTTAGTTTTTGTTTGAAGTTCCTAAGTTAATATTTAGGTATTTTAATGAGCTAAAGAAAAAATGTCTGCACGGTCAAAATCGTTCTTTCTCGTGCTTTTAAATGGCAATACGAAAAGATATCTGGAGTGGAGGGCACTTTATGTAAAAGTAATAACATTTTCTAGTAGTTAATGTGGTCATCTAATTGTAAGAATACACCAAATTTCATATCTCTAGCTGCTTCCAGTGCTGAGATATTGAAAGATTCTAAGAGCGTTATACACAGAAAGAAACAGAATTGGAAAACTATATGAAAGACGTAAGAAAAACTCACTGCACGACAAATGCAAAAGAAGGTAAAAACGCGTCTATTCCGCTTTCATTAGGAGGCCGAGTGCGATAAAAGTTTGAAAACTCGCATATTTCCAGAACAATTCCTTTGATGAAATGATTCTGGTGTGTCCTATTTATTTCAGCATTATATGTGTGTTATAATAATTTCTCGGTTCCGTAGCAGGAAAGAAAACGTTTCCAGTGGTAGCATTCGAGGAACAAATATTAGCATCCTTTATTAGTACAAATTTAAATTAAAAAATATCGAAGAATAAAAAATACATCTTATTGTTAAACAGGAAGGCGCCTTATCGGGATGGAAATCTTTAAAAGAGTTGTCTACACGAGGAGGATTACCACATATTACTGCACTACACGACTTTTCAAATTTTCGAATTACATCAGAAAATTATAAGACCAAGTAAGTCTTTTTTATTTCGACTATAGAAGACTTTGCTTGCAATCTTTCATAGTGAGTGTATAGTATTTGCATTTATAAAACCACCGACGTTCAACAGCTAATCGTAAAGCGATGAAAGTACTTGAATATGCACACTGATATGTAATTAACACGTCAAAGTAAAATTTATAGACAGCTCATAGACAGGGGCGGCCCGAGGTATTTCGGCACCCCGAGTGAGAAACCGCTCAGAGCCACCCTCCGTAAATTTTTAAGATATTTTTAAAAGAGGTCGTTCATTGTCCCATAAAATGATTGGTAATGAAAAGTAAAAGAAATTTTATAAATATTCCCGCCTATCCCGCGATATAAATTGCTATCCAGTATTTATCCACCTGCAAGTAATGTAGAGATAGACTGTACGGTTACTGTCTCCAATACTTGGGCGCCCCGGGCAGCTGCCCGGCTCGCCGGTACCTCGGGCCGGCCCTGCTCATAGAATATCAACAAAAAAGCACGGTGAAACTATCTTCTGCAGCGTGTATATTAATATATGAGATGTTGGGATATCGCACATTGTTTTCCTCTCAATGTCGCCAGAATAGCATCGTCGGTGCATCACCGAAAATAATTACAAACTCTACCTTTTACCTTCAGTATAACTCAATCCCCTGTTTGTGACAAAATCGAAACACCTTTCGCAATTCACGCCGTTTGACCTCACTGTTCTTTTCAAGTCACATAATAACGAAATTCCGGTGCATTACAAGATGCGCGTGTCATCGGAAAATCCGTTCCATCATCCGCGCGGAAACAATAAAAAAAATGGTCCAATCAAAGCGCTCCCACCTCTCTCTTTCTCCGCACCTAACTCCATTCCCTGCGCATTAGCATAAGTGCATTCGTATACTCCATGCGAGCTCGGAATTCGGAATGCAGCTCCACGTAATATTTCCCGCACCAGAGCACCATCATCACGCCGGACGCCGCTGCTTTCCGACCATTCCCTACCCTCCATAAGCCCCTTTCTACATCCCCTATAACCCCTCTTCCTACCCTTAATGTCGCCACGGATGAATGGGTTTCTCACCCGCTCTCCCCTCCCCCCCCCCCCAACCCCCCACCAAACCCACCACACTCTACTCCCCCCTCTTGCTCTCTCTAGCCATCCACTCTCCAAAAATATAAAATAATGCGCCTTTTCTCCCCTTACCCCATCCTCGACGCACTCTCCCCTTATTCTCCTCCCACGCTCCCACCCTCCCTCCCCCAAACTGCTCTCCCACCCCTACTCCCCCGGTCCATTCTGGAGATCCTCTCTCCCCCACTTTCCGCCAATCCCGCCCTCTTCCCTTCCACCCCCATCCCCTTCGCACCCTCCTCTTCCCCTCTCTCCACCCGTTAAACTCCCACACACGAGCACTCCCACCGACGAAAGCTTTCATTTTTCATGTGTCGGCTCGCGCGGGCGGGTACAGGGACACTCGCGCGGACGCGCACACACGCACGCGCACGCACAAGAGGGGTCTGACACGGTGATGGGAGGGAAGAGGAAGGGACAAAGAGAGTCAAAAGAGGAAGGTTGTACAGGAGGGAAAAGAATACTAGGGAGGGAAGGAGAGACGATGTAAGGAGAAGGGAGAATGGGAAATGTAGAAAGAGGAAAATATCCAAATTTGGAGAGAAAACAAGGAAGGGTTCGAAACACGTAACGAGAATTGATTCCATTTGTAACACCAAACTATTAATTATAATCTGTTACAATGTAATCCACTAATGGCGCCTAATTTTGTGGAATTCCAACTAGAAAAATACACAACACTTAGTTATTCTTCTGCAAATTACGTTAATTTCTTTGATCTTATACGGTAAAGTTGAATCTCGCGCAAAAACCCGCATGGACGGTTCGCCACTGAAATTTCACGAATTTGCTCATCTAAGCGATTTCTTCAAATACCCTCCTGCTTTCGTTTTACCTTTTTATACGAAATTGACTGCGTGAACGAAAGTGGCCTGAGACAGGATGCACGGATAAACGCTGCGGACAGTGATCTCCAGCACCAAACTAGACCAAGTAAGTAATACAAAGTTCTCGAAGAAAAGCGGAAATTTCTTCAAAAGTGACACGCATGAGATGCTTTCTCGCACCCACGAACTCTGACCAATATAACGCACCTGAGGAAGAGGTGATTTTCTCATCATCGTCATTTTTAAGTACGGAGGTTTCGGAGTATAAAAGAAGGGCGTTTGACGGTTTCCGTTTTAAATCGAAAATCTTTCACCGCGTTATCCGTCAAAGCGAAAGTTCGGAGATCCGGAGAGATCGCCAAAGGAGGGAGGTAGAAAGAGGGATGAAAAGATGGGAAGAGATGGAATGATAGGGAGACAGAGAGATGGAGAGGAAAGGAGAGGGCAAAAATGGAGGAAAAGGCTCCTTCCGATAGAGGTAAGAAAAGGCGAAAGAGAGAGAGATATAAAGAAAAATCGACGGGACTCTTAAAAAGGCGAAGGAGAGAAAAAGGGTGCGGGAGATATTATGAATGCGAGGGAAGAGAAGGCTGAGACAAAGAAGGAGTATTGGCGACGGCGTTGCCAAGGAAGAGGGAGTCGGAAGAGAGAGAGAGGGAGAATGAACGGGGACCGAGAGAGAGAAGAAAGAGGGTTTTTGGGGGAGAGGAGAGCAAGTGGAAGGAGGGAAAGAAAAGATCTACGTCGCTAAGTGCTCCTGTTAATCTTTAGCAGCAAGGGAGCCACCGTGAGGGGGAGTGTAAGGGGGAATGGAGTCCGGGAGGGGAGGAAGGGGAGAGGGTTATCGGGTAACGAACGGGATATTGGGGGTGGGGAAAAAGGGCGTGGGAGGAGGGAGGGAATATTCGCAGTGAGTGGTGCCGATGCCGGGGGTGGAGAGGGACGCCCCAAGACCATTTAAATCTCGATCCCAACCTCCACCGCCTCCTCCTCCTCCTACGACCCACCCACCGCCGCCGCACTTCCCGCCTCTCCTTCCAACCGCCCCTCGCAACAATGGTTTCCTCCCACACACACACACATACTCTCTCCCCCATCTCTCATTCTTCCCGTCTTGCTCTCAATAACGGTGCAGCGTATTCATTACGCCGAAGTGCAGAGAATGAACTCTCTCGGCACCCGAAATCGGCCAATAGATTGCTCTGTGTGTCGCGGGACCTATAGGTGACGTCCCGTCGCGTATTCCACGGATACAAGGGTGGCGTCGGCGGGAGGAAGGAGAAGTGGCGGGAGAGAAAGAATAATGGAGAATGTTTGTGAAACATAAGAACGGAAAAAGGATGAAAGAATGACGAGAAACAGAAATGACAAAATAATCGATGAAAAGACAACTATGATATATTTATATGGTTTTAAAGAAGTGCATTTGTTAGGAAATGCTCAATTACCCAACGTCCAATGATCTGTCAGCTTGCTGACATAAAAGTAATGCCCTGGGACCGCTTTAAGCGACCAGTGGCATCTTTGGGTCAGGGATATCTATCTCCGCCCAAAAGTCAAAGACGCCAATAAATAAGTCCGTCATAAACTAAACATGACAAAGCACAGCCTGCACTTATCAAAATGGACAGGCATATAGTCTGACTGGCAGCCTGACACGGGAGTCGCCCAGCAAACGGCCCCCGACCGCCCTAGAATGCAATACAATACAATAAAACAAAAAATATTGTCATAGTGGGTTAATTCAAGTAACTCATCATGAAATCCATCGGAAAAATGAAAACACTAAAACTTTGGTACTTCCCACAAAAGCTATACTTAAAAATTAATTAATTTGTTACGGTTGACTGGCACAGAAAAAAGTTTCCTGTTTTCGTTATAAGAGAATGACAATAAAAGGTATATTATACTGTCATGGGCGGACCCGAGCACATGCATAGGGCGGCAGCTTTTCGGAGGCGGCAAAAATGAGTATCAAATGCAATGAATAAAAAAATATTTTGATAAGCATTACGTTACGGAATTCGTATAAAACCGAACTCTCCGTGGCTTCGTGGTTTGGATCTTTCTCTGCTCTTTTAAAACTCTCCAAATTAAAATCAGAGGAGGATCATAAATAACTTCCGTCAAACATCATTCGTTAAGTATAGGACTTTCCCCCGACTATACATTGACGCCTCACATGATGGTATGATTTTTAGATTGTCCTTCATCAACTACTCCGTAGAACTCACAAGGGCCCTCAGCTCTTGACTGTTTCATGAATGATTTCTTTCATTAATTTTTAATTAAAAGAAACAGCTAGAGAGATATGGCAGACGCATGCATTGTTTATGCTTTCTGTGAAAGTGCCTAGAAGAGAGGTTGGCCATCGTTTCACTTTAAGGGTAACTCTACTCCCTCACGCTTCGCTCACATTTAAGATCTAAAATCTGCAATGATACCCGTTTCTTCATTGACTGAAGGTAAAATTTTAAATATTACTTTATATTGAGTAATTTAATATAATTTATACTAATATACTTTAATAAATTTTAAATACTTAGTGCTATAAAAGCAAGGGGAAATTTGGGTGGCGGCAAGAACTGCATTTGCACAGGGCGGCAAAACTCTTAGCGCCGGGCCCGGGCGCCCTGGGCGAGAAACCGCTCCACCACTCCTTTCCGTAAAATTTTGCAAAGATATTTAATAAGAACTTGTTAATTTATTCATTGCTCCGTAAAATACATAATTGATAATGAAAAGTAAAAGCAATTTTAATCTAGATTTAATCACTTGCAAGCAGTGGCGTAGCAGACACCCCCGCATGGTGGGGGGACCCAAAGCGAACCGCGGCTAAAAGGCTTCACGGCTAATGGAGGCAAAGAAAAAGAAATATTAGGAGGTAGATTAAAGAACCATCCGTTCGAAGCGATCGAGCATACTCCGGAATATGGAATATTGAAAAGCGTGCTCAAATATGCTCGCTTGCGTTGGACCAGGCAAACTTAAAGAAAACTATCTCCCACGCGCTGGTCATCGCATCACGATGCTTTAATAACGCTCAGATATCATTTATCGGACGTTTTGAAATGCCTCTCTAAAATAATCTTGACATCCGTAAAGAAAGGTAAGCGCGAAGAAGCAGAAACTCTAAAAATTAACTGTAAATTTTTCGATTTTTCTATTAGTTTTTAACAGCAAAGTTTGAGAAATTAACAACTCTGTCTCTCATTGTCAGTTGCTGCAATCAGTTGATGCGGATCTTATGAAAAGCACCGAGCTTCTAGAGAACGCACAGCATGAGCTAGTTTCTTATAGAGGACAGTTTGACGAAGCTAAATCATCAGTAAAAATGCTAGCTGAAGGTTGGGGCATAGAACCACTTTTATTGAAAATAGATCGCGCCGTAAAGGTACCATTGCTGCATGTGAAATTGAAGTATTAAAGTATCTGTATTTTATGTAACATTGGACATTGTAATTAGTCATATACAGAATAGATTTGTCAATTAAATATATATCCAGTAGATTTAAAATATTATGCCCTAAAATACCAGCTAACATCGCTGATGAGGAAATACACAAGAATGCGAAGGAATTATGGCCTGTTTACCCAACTGATCTTTCCCGTTCCCAGAATAGATGCAGTTTTTTAGAATGACACTGAGATCGGCTATACAAAAACAAAGTAGTGTTAGAGACCTTGCTAACCTGCTAATAGGAGAGAACACTGCGATACCTTCCAGTCGTGTGTACCTCCTTCGCGCTCTTTTTGACATTCCCAGTCACCACTGCGAGTGTTGAGAGATCATTTTCAAAGTTAAAATTAATAAAATAACTATTTACGGAACACCATGAGACTAAGCAGCCTGGCAATTTTGAGCATTGAGAATGAATGAGCATCCAAGCTGAATGTTGATGACGTCATAGAAAAATTTACCGACGTCAACGCAAGACGAAGACAAAGATTAAAATAAGGTAGGAATATTTATCACTCTATTACGTAAGAGATCGCTCTAGGATTAATATTTTCTACGACGCATATGGAAGTTGAAGTCACTTTTTCCTTTGGATTTAGAATTTGATATCATTTGATATCATTTCAGAAAATAAAATTTATTTTTGTAACCGTAATAGTGTCCAAGTGGTTTAAGTTTTCATCCCATGAGAATGAAAAAATGATGCATTTATATTTTCTTGTTTACATTTTTATATATAATAAACTTTGCCACCAAAAATGTAACTACGTTAATTTTCCGAGTTTTATGCATTGAAACAGATAAGTTAATACAACTTCACGGTACTGTTCGTGACGGCACCGTGAAGTTATTGTCCAATATATCTCCAACGCCTTTACACATATCCAGCGCCGTGGCGTCCGATGACAGAGTGTCCGTGCCGTATTTTCAGATATCGTCGGCTATTTTTCAAGTTTTCACGGTCATGTTACTGACACTGACAGTACTGCTTCCATCGGACCGGCGATATGTGGGGCACCCGGCAAAGTGCTTTCAGTGAATTTGCGTGCGTTGTGTTGAAATTCGAAATGTGATATTTCTAGTGTATTTAACAGAACTAAACAAATGCTTTCCTTAAAAAGTATTTGCTTAGCATTTTTAGCAAAATCTTGATATGAAGTGAATAGTAAAATAAGGGATTTACTAAAAGTTTAAAACGTGCGAAGTGAAAATTGTAAAGAAAGATACAGACACTACGAATACGGCAAGGCCGACGCGCGGAAATTGTAAAGACTCGTGTCGGAAAGCACGGACGGTAATGGTACGGTACGGTGAGGTGTAAATCGACCTTTAGTGTGTGACGGAGGTGGGAGGGCCGGCGGAGGTCCTTGGCGGGCCCAGAATGGTTCCGCTACGCCACGGCTTGCAAGTAATTATGGGTAGATATCAAGTTAGCGTCCACAATACTTTGGTCCCCTGGAAGCATCCCGGTTCGCCGGCACTGTTTCATTTGAACTTCATGTTATGTAAGTAAAATAATTAATTTTTCCTACACCGATTCTTTTCAGATTCTGAAAATAAGCACGCGATTTAAGTAACTCATTTAAAAATTATCCGCTTTAGAGAACATTAATAATATATACACAATAGTTGACTCGTAAAACATCAGTTAAAGGTGAAAATATTCTATCCAATTCCAATTACGTATGTACTTTTATTTCACTCGTGACGGGAGAAATCTAGTCATTCCGTTTTAGCAAATATCTTTGAAGCATCGACTATCGTATTTCCGTTAGAACATTTCCACTTTAAATCGTGGCCAATGATACTGAAATTAACCCACTTCAAGGCATGAATCGTGGAATCGATATCAAAAACTATTTTTGATGGCCTAATAACGTTATTTTCTCGAAATGGTCAGTATAAATTATCGAGTTCATTAATGCGCTTCTGCAATATTGAAAGCACGAAAGCATAATATCTGCAAATTAAAAGCCACTATAACCTCTGAATATCCGTCACCCTATCTAACATCGGTATATAAACAGATGATGCCATAATCAAAACTGATCCTGTAAACAAAAAGCACTGAAGCAAATAATCTGACTATAGTGCTTCAAAGGATAAAAATCGTTAACGTAAATAGTTCCATGTCCATATAACTAATAACTTCGTCTTAACAGAGAATAATCACGTAAAATCAATCAAGCTGATTAGACTATCAAAACATTTGATACCGAAGATTCCAGTCAGTAAGGACCCTAAATATGTATCGTATTTACAAATATGTATGTAAAAGAAGTTATCCCATAATTTGAAATTTAATTCTTAAAGAAAAATAATTTTCTTTTATAAATATATATATGTATGGAGCATTTTGCAAAAAGAATATGACCTTCATAGAGCAAGTAGCCAATCACGAACGTTTCCCCTTCCATCGCCGCTCACAACTTTCGCGCGGGAGGACAGATACCCAATCACGAACAGCAACAGCAAGGAAACGGCGGTAGAAATGGCAACGCAGACCGATGTGAACGCTTCGAAATCAAGAGTAACACTGAGTTCACCCCACTACCTTCCCAAACGAACCGTCTCCTATTGGCTGCTGCTAAGTGGCTACGGCCAAGAGACTTTAGATAGTGAACAGACTATAACTCTCACACACACATATATATATATATATGTATATATATATATGTATATATATAAGTTGTAGATATTGTTTTTTTCTACAACTTTTGTTTGAAATAAATTTTCATATGAGGCTTGCGCGCGTGGTAGTGACAATTGAATCGCTAGCGCTGAAGCATGTAAGTTGAACTGTTCCTATCGCCGTATTTATTTGATTTTAGTTGACAACTTACGTATGGAGAGAGTCATGTGTTAGACACTCAATTTTTTATTGAAATAAACATGAACAAATGCGCTTCTCTACGACGATAACCTCATCTTTCATATATATTTCTTATCTTACTCTTTATAGTATAAAATAAATATAATCCTGTAATAAATTTTGTATTAAGTAAATCCACGAATGATATAAAAAGGAAAGAATAAAGAGACCCAAACATATAATGACACTTAAAATAACTCACTCGTGGAACACAGTTGTTTATGAAAAACCATAAAATACATCCCACAGGAACTATAATTATTAATACGGATGCGATCATACGTTACAATCACAAACTCAAGCCACATTAAAAGCATTTTTGCCGACAATGGAGAGATAATGAAGAGTTACCAAAAAAGAGACAATGAGGCGTGAATTTTCGTGAATCCCATTCTTCCGAAGAGTGAGAGGACACCCCGGTCGACTCTTAAAGAAAGACACCGGCCGCGCGGCTGGGAGGCGAACGATAATGCGGAAGAGGAAGGCGACGACTGAGGCGGCAGGTGTACACGGGTGCATAAATGAGCCGACTCTCTCACCTGCGCAACTACAAATACACGACTCTTGAGCCGCGGCGCGCCGTTAATACCGAGAATGAGACCGCATTTAAGGCGATCCGTATCCTTTAAAAGAGCGCGATGCGGCGAACATTCGCGCTTCCCCGCCCCACCAATTCCTTTTCTCTCTCTCTCTCTCTTTGTGCCGCCTCCTTCCATCCAGGACACCATCTAGAGACGAAATAAAAAGGAGCGAAAACAATGCTCTCACCAAGATTAAAAAGAACAAAGAGCTCGGCGGTGATTACGGCCGCAATTACAAAAAGCAAAGATCCGCGCGCGGCGTGAAAAAAAAATCAGGAATGCGCGCACCCATTTTGTTTCCATTCTCCTTCGTTACGAACGTACCTTTACGCGGCTTGTGGAAGGTGGAGGCGAGTTGCGTCGGATGTAACATTTTTACGGATTTTTTCCTGTGCGTGGTCGAATTTTTATAATCCCATATAAAAATATTCCAAGAACAATTCAGATATTGAAACAATTTCTTCGTCATCATCAGTACGTCACAGACTTGACTTCCGAAATAAATTACTCCTATTTAGTCAGCCAATGTGATTCTAGTAGATATATCGTCAACTTATTGTACGAACAAGTACCTATAAAATGTCACACGCATTAGCTTTCTCTTGGGAAAAAACGACAAACTCTTGCAGTTTAATGTTCTCTCTGAAGAACGGAGTGCATGTCCTCCTAATAACAAGAGGGGACGTTGCAAACTCAGCTAGGGTTTGAACCCAGAGTCCCGTGGAAAGTCAGCACTCAAACCACCACGGCATCTCCCTCAGACCGATGTCATGTATCTGGATATCAGTCGCTAGGTTCCAGAAAAGATAGGGAAAGAGCGTCGGCGGTCGATTTCAAATAGTCCTGAAAAGTGACACTTCCTCCGTAGACATTGGAAAAACGAGACTCACCAACACCTCCATTCTGACTCGTTTCACATCCGAACCAGGTATAAAAAGTTGTTGCCAATGCCACAAAATCCTAAGGAATAATTAAATAATAATAATTAACTAGGTGGCATGCAACTCTAGATCTTTTATCTAGAACTTCAGCACGTATCTTTTTAAAACTTACGTAGCGAAAAATAGGTTTTTATAACGCTAGAAAGATCTACAGCTTGAACCTTCGATTTGCGTCCATTAATGCTTGGATTTCAGCACAAACAAAATTTTATAACCCTCAGATGTACTTTTACATCTGTCACACACAGCCGGACAAACCATTCTGCTCCAGCTTTCACAATAAAATAATTTCCATTCATACTTACCCGAACATTCAACACATTATTTCTTCTCCAATTTACATTCTAGAAAGACTCCAAAAAATCTGGAAACGAGAATTAATGTTAGTTGGGATAATATGATTAAAAAGCTATGTTATTCTGTATTTTCTTTTCTCACTGCATTTATTCAACGGGAAAATAACTACACAGGGAATGTCACAAACATTTTATTGCTACTAATTATTGGCTGAGGAGGCGCAAATTAAAGACGTAGATCAGAATGACTACAAAGATGAGGAGAAAAATCAAACCTAAGGGTGATGAAGGGTGCAGGAATCGACTGACAAATTGTAAAAAAATGCTCAAAAAATAGATCTCAACAGATTAATTAAATAACTCAAAATTATTATAGGAAACGTGTTAATAAATATAAGCCGAGTTAACAAGTAACAATTCCATCTCAGTGATTAACAAAGAACGTAAATTAGACAAATCCGCTAGGAAAAAATACGACGTAGTAGTAGTTAGAACGTTAAACACGCGCCCAAAGATTCGGTGGACGTTCAGAGGAAAAAAGTAATGAAATCTGAAACAACTCGTGCGCAGATCCTTTATATATGTCGGTGATGTGGAAGGAAAAATTTAAGACACCACGAAATTCTAGGGAGGAAAATTTAATCTTTATCTTTACTGTCGTCGACCATCAAATGTGTCATCGTGAAATTTCAATTACTTTCCACCGCATTTCTAAAAATATTTTGCCGGGGCAATCGCGAACCTCAAAATCAGATCAACCGGCGCCTCTTCCTATCACATTCTACCACGACTAAACTCCACACGGCACCAAATCCGCCACATAAAAGATGCCGTTAGATTCTTCTACCTAGTAGAAAATAGCACCGTCTTTTATGGCATGCGATGTGCGATCAAGCATCCACATCGAATACGTGCAGATCATTCAGAGACGGACTTTTGTCAGGATAAAATTAAAAACCGTTACTGCGAAACGACGAACTTTTAACATTATATCCTAAACATGGATCCAGCGAATGCAATAGCGTGGGGCTGGTAACAGCATTTGGAAGCGAACGAGGGCATTTATCTGTCCGTCATTTTAGACGGAAGACAAATCCCGCCAAGGTTCGAAAAAAAAACAAGTGATACCGGTCTAACGAACCGCCACAGCCTCATTTAACTATAAAGAATGTAGGATCCTGCCCTACCGACAAACGTACGAAGAATAGAAGAGACAAGGTTACCTTACAAAGGGGAAGACCGATCGAGGAAGTGGAACAAAAGCGAAGGGCTTTCACGATTCACGAAGTATATGAGACCCAAGGAGAACACCTTGCGGATTTTCTTAGGCCGCAATCGTTAAACGACTTTCGCATCGATATTTTTCTTCTCACACAAACAGCCACGAAAATATTGACTTGGCGGCGGAAAACAAAAATACGACCGATTTCGTTAAACATATGAAAGCGCGGAGGAGCCGAATCGCTTTTAAAAGAAATCGAAAACACGGCGCCACAAATTGCGTTGGCGGCGGAGTGTGTGCCATTCAAGAAGCAGCTGCGGAAATTACCATTCGTGGGAGAAAAAGGCACTTGCTACAGTCTGTTTCTCGGCGAGATACGGAACAACAGAGACGCGTAAATGTAAAACGCGCCCCATTCGAGCACAACTCTCTTCCAAACGATCGTGAGACCAAAATCAAATGGCACGTGAAAAAATGAGTGCAAGACTAGATTATATTAAAAATATTAGAAAAGCTCTTTCCGTGATTAAGAGGATGAGGCCTTCGTGATGGTTAGTGAGCTAGGAAAACGCTTTCGATAGGCCGACTCTTGGAACCATATCTAGCGCACGAGGGCGTCCTCAGGTCAGACCGTGGAAGCACCTCTATGGAGATTCAATCCCCAATTATTCTCTGGGGTAAAGAGAGGAGTCGGAATGGAAAGAAGGTTTGGTGGATGAGGAAATAAGCGCTGGAGGAAGTGATCGATGGGTCTAACAAAGACCGCGATCACTTGTCCCCGCTGCCCTCCTCCCCTTCCTCCTCCGCCTCCTCGGAGGTCAGCTCCGAAACGAGGCGCACGAGTACGATGTCCTTAGAATCTTCCGAAGAGCGAAAGTCCTCCAGCAGCTACAAAAATACAAAAAAAAAAGAATTCTTTATAACCGATTAAAGAAATAATAGGAAGATGCCCTAATTATCGAATGGCTTCGGGTGAAGGTTACCAGGATCATGCTTCGGGAAACATGCAAAGCTGACATGAAATACTTCCCATGCGTTAGGATAGAATCAAAAACAATATGATATTCCGTAGAAAATAAACATTAGAAAAATTAAATCCATTTTTTACTGAAAGAAGTCGAAGAATGGAAGCGAGAGACATAGAGCAGCACCATAAGGAAAGGAAAGATGACAGAACCAATGACACCCATCCAAGAAGATTCGAGGAAATTATGTAAACATGCGCACAAAAGAATAACTAAAAATGTACCTTTATCAGAACCTCACGTAAAAAGTACATAACTATTATTACAACATTTTATTTTTCTCTTAAGTATCACAAATTAATTATTTAAAGAAAAAACAATTAAAAAGTATGAGAATAAAACGAACATTCAGGATTAAAGAGCAGTTTTTAATCACATTTTAAACGTATCCGATGACTGATTATTTAAGGCTCAAAATTTAAGCGATAATTTCATTCTTTTACAAAAACCGTGATGATATACGCAGCGGAAAAACGAGAACAATAACGTATAAATGTCAGGGACCTAAAACCTACAAGTAATCACCTCCACAATGAGGATGGGCCGTTATAAAGGCATTGGAGTGAAAGCTCAAAAGAGTGACGGAGAGGATGGGTAAGGAGAAATGGAATTCATCAGTCAAGCACAAAAGGTAAAAAAAAAGAGGCAAGCAAGCACGCACACACACACCGTGATGATGTGCTTTTGGCTCCCTCTCTCATGCGATATGAAGGAGAGGCGAGGTGGTAGGAGAGGTGGGAGGGAGCGAGAGAAAAAAAGGGCAGGTACAAAGCAACGGCAACTAGGAGCTCCAGTTGCTAGCACACGCTCCCTCCCCTTCCCTAATGGGTTACAGAGAGTAAAGTACCAGGGAAGGAGGCCGAAGAGACACCGCGAAAGACTCCAAAGTGACACATCCTCCCACCTTAAAAATAGAGGGAAGGTGCCACCCTACTACGATTCGACATATTTCAAAGGTGTGGAGAATGCAGGAGGAGAAAAAGGCAGAGAGGAAAGCGAAAGAGAAGAGGGTTGAGAGGGGCGGTTTTTATTTTTTTCTACGAGGCGGCAATCCCTCCAGCAACACACGCCTCCCTTTACTCTCCTTACTCCCCCTCATCGCCTCAAACACATCCAGATCCGTGATCTAATTACTCCGCCTCGTGGGCAGGTAATAACCGTCCACGGCCGCTGCGGCAGCGCCGGACCCATTACGGTATGCCTTGCATCATACGAGGAAGTGGTGGAGATGGAGAAAAGCGTGGAGAGAGAGACGGGATGGAGGAAGAGAGGAAAGGCACGTGTGTAAGGGAAGAGGGTAGCGGAGGAAAGGGTGGGAAGTGGGTGGCGTAGGAGGGGCTAATGGAAAGAAACTGCGGCAGCCGCCGCAGAGGATGGCGCATTAGAGGCGATGCGTGTGTAAAAGCACGCGTGAGAGGAGGCTGGGGGAAAAACGAGGAAGGACAAGACAAAAGAATTGCGCCAGAGGATGGATGCTGGCGCGGAGGATACGACGCAACATGGATGGGTTTATAGACTGCGGCGGTGGACGCGCCGCTTCGAGAGTTTATTTTTATTTCTCGAATATGACTACGCGGGATCCGAGCAGGTTCCACTGGCAAGCAAAGAATATCAAGTTAGACGCGATACGCTCAGCTGTGTCCACATATATATCTGGTAATCGAGTGAGGGCGAGTTAAATAACGAGTATCGCGTTATCTCGCGGATTATTCCAAGGTCCACGATTAATTTTATAATCGTTAGAAGATGGCTACGGAAAAGGAATTACGTGGCTGGCATTTGACATTAAAAACAACAAACGGAAATAAATGAGCTTAGTATGAGAGCATTGAGGAAAAAAGTAACTTCATGAAGTTAAGAGGCGAGGCTTTACAACCTTTTTAGGGTTAAAAATTGTGATATGTTTCTATAATTACATCGCCCACAACATATTATAAAGGAATTCCTTTTAGTTATTCTCTCGATATAAAAATTTCAAAGAAATTGCGAAAATAAAGAAATTATTTTAGGAAATTTTCTCTCGCAATTTTTCCCATCACGTTCGCAAATAAATGTCGGACACGTATCAATAAGTCCGTTCCAGGATAAATTAACTGTTGATAAATCTGGATTCATTCCGGTTTTTTTACGGCTGATGAATTGTAATAACCAGATGCTACTTTGAGGACCGCTGCCCACAATGAAGGGGTGAAGTTATCATGATTATCATTTTGGAAGCTATTTAATTAAAGAATGTAAAAATCATTCGAAGAATATTCTTAATTGCCTCATAACTCGCGCCTCCATTTACTCATCCACGACCGCAAGATTATTCAAATGTCTTCAAAAGGATAATTTATGAAAAACATTCCTCATTGAAGCTAATATTACCTTACGAACAAAGAGTAACCTTTATCTTCTTTAAAATTCCATGGTTAAATGAATTTTTAACTATAATAAATGCAAGTAGCAAACACAACAAATTTGTTCCATGGAAATCTAGCAAAAACACAATAACTACTTTTGTCGGTAATGATTTAATCGATCTGCCCCAAAAACTTGAATAATAACTTCATTATCGGCGATAAGTGCCTTGGAAATACAAAAAAATTAAGTCGCTCAAAGAATACGTACGGTCGAAATATTCTATATTATGGGCCCATTAAGGCGTAGGACGGAAACTTGACACAGGCAGGTAAATTTTTAAAAAATAAAAAAAAGACGATGAGATGTCCAGTCTGTTAAGAGGTGCAATTAATTCAGTGGAACTGAGAATGAGAGAAAGATTGAGAAACTGAGGGCAATGGTGGTTTATCTTAGCTCACCTGGTAGCTGACTTCTCTTTCCAGGATGTGCCTGTTCTGCCGGTTGCCACGGCAGCATGCTAGGAGAGTTGGAAAGAGCACCTTAGTGAGAGGAGGACTGCTGAAATACTCGAAAGGAAGACTGCACAGCTGCTGGAGGACGGTGGGCATGTATCCAGACTGGATGATGGCCTGCAGATAGAGTGACGATAGGTTTAGCGAGATTATGACCAAGCGGAGACAACGTTTTAACATTCTAAGTTAACTAAGCCGTTTGCACAGCATGGAAGCCATAAAAGAGTTGAAGTTAGTTGATTTATTTTTATCCTCGTTTATGAATGGTAATAAAGCAAAGCTGTAAACATTTAACAATGGAATGAGCGTATCGGCGACCGGTAAGTAAATAAAATATACACCGCGATAAAGATAAGCAATACAAAAAAGTTTATTTCTTGGTTTAGATTTCAGGAAGCTGCTAAGTGGATATTTGACCTCGAAGTACACCACAACAGATGACACGGTGAGAAAAGCTAAGAATACGCCGCGAGTTGCATATATCGTAGAGCGCATGCGACAGTCGGATATCACAGGATCACTTACGGTATAATGAAATAATATGAACAGTTTATGATCTGATCCTTCAAGCATCCTGTCAAGCAGATTTTCTTTACATATGTAGCAAATCAATGCATAACGGATATTAGAACTTCTGCTAAAAGATTTTACAAAAGCAAAATAGACATTTGAAAAACAAAATAACATGATTCGTCGCACAAACATAAACCCAACAAAACTTTGTGGAATAAATTATCTACTTCCCAAAGGTACAATCCATACTATTTTTCGGCAAAATTCGCAGGGCGATAATCCAATTACCGCATCGAATGAAGGGCAATAAAAATAATTCCTTATAACGGCCTTCTCCGTGCCGTAAAAAAAGTTCCGAGCGTTACTAATAGATACGAAATTTACGCATGAGACTCCTCGAGTACAATTAATCAAGTTAAAAGGCCGTAAAAACAAAACTCCACACGTGACCACCGAGCGCTGAATATTCAAAAACCCAAAGATCGTTATCGCCAAAGAAGGAAACACATCGGTAATTATTTCCTCTCCATAAGTACCTTTACGATCACCGGAAGCAATTCGGTCGCCCACACGTGATAATTGCCGCGGGGTCAAAATAAAAATTGTTTTCGAGAGGTTAATTTCCTTTTAAAGGAGTTCGTTCCATCGAGGAATGTAGATCGAAGGAGGATAATATGTGTGAGAGAGAGAGGATAACCATTCACGTGCAGCGATTACAGCACCCATTATATTCCTAAGTAGAGCGGGAGAGAGGAGAGAGGCGCAAACAAGCAAACAAACAGGTGCGCCTCCGATCGGGGGCAGCCACACCTGCAAACGACGCCGAAAGGGAGAGAGAGAGAGGACGATCGCCATTCCCACGCCTTCGGACCGACGTCTCATCCCTCTTTTCCTACGATTCTCACGACTCCGCCGCTTATACGGTGGCATTTTGCGCCTCATCGAGCTATCCCGGCGATAGCAACGGACGCGAAGGCGGTGCAAATTCCTGCCGCGCAGGTGTTCTCCGTCGATTAGCGGGGCAAGACGAATTCGCCGAGTATGACATCGACGTAGACGGGCAAACGATCAAGTTCTCTTACTAGGGAAATGTCTAGGATTGTGAAATGAACGAAGATGGGCAAAGATATGGCGCGGCCGAAGATTCTAATTTAGCCATAACGTTCCGGTACAAACGATAAAGACACGGAACTAAAAGTTCATTAATAATTTGTTGAGCGCGAGGGACTGTAATAAAATATTGCACTTATACATATGAACCATATATTCTCCTAAAATCTTTTCTAATTCCCTTAAAACAATTAATAAATAGCCTATAAATAGAACTTCAAAATTCGCGCATCATAATAACAGTTATGAACACATGACGTTCCCGCAGAAAGATTCGAACCGATGACAGACAGACACACATACCGTCCCTCTACCAAGGTGAGCAAATCTGTAAATGTAAGCAGGGAATCGTTATTACAGGCAAAGCGTGACAAGACAGAGACGATAAAGAGCTGCGAACAGTAATAAAATCGCTATAAAAACTTGCTTTGAATCAGCATCTTCGATGATTTTTGTTAAAAGAGAATTCTTAACGGTTTAAAAAAAAACATCCGACTTAGTATTGTCTAGCTGTGCACGTTTTCTTGTGGAGGTCCGTATGTCTGTCTGACGCACTATCTCCTAAAAGCTAGAGACTTCATTTTTTTAGCCAATCAAGTCAGCATTCTGTTCCGTTATAATATTACCTGCTTTTAAAAATCCACTTATGCATTCGGTTTGTCCGTCTGTCTGACGAGGTAGCTCTTTCTAAACGACAGCAGATGGAGACTTCGATTTTTCGCCACTGAAGTTGGTATTCTGTCTTGTCACAATATTATTTCAGACTAATCATACTCGTCTACATAAATTTTAAAATCTGTATGAACAAAATTTTTTTATGAAAAAAATGCCATTTAATCTCTACATGAGCAGATCTCTCCCTACTTGTTTTTCAAATAACGGCAAACAATGCTACTGCGCTAAAGTTAATATCGTCAACACATCGATGCATCATATCACTTAAAAGAGACGATGGAAAATTTATCGTATAAAACCCCCCGGATATTTATTTTAACTTCTAAAGATAGAATGAGTATTTAAAGAATAATGTGATTGCCTCAAACCCAGTCCACGCTTCAACAATTTTTACACACTAAATCGAACACACAATCGGAGCGAAAACACGACAATGATAAAATAAAAGCAGAGGACTCGCGTTTTGTCGCATAAATAACGACGGGGCTTACTCTTCAAAAAAAAAAAAAACAATTCAGTATCGTGGAGACAACCGTTTCGATTTTTATGGGGCGCCCTCTTCGACATATCGTCTCTCTCTCTCTCTCGGACACTCTCCACCATCTCTCCCTTCGTCCACCACCCTATTCAGAAAGGGGAAGGGGGAGAAGAAGAATAAACATACTCAACTCCACGACAAGAGACGTAGAAGAGTCTCCATAAATATCCCCTACGTTATCCTCCTCTCTTAAAAGAGACCACCTCTTTCTCGAGAGATAGAAAGGGGGAGAGGGTGAAAAGGGGAGAGGTCTCTCCCTTCCCTCCTTGCGACGGGAGGCCGAGCACAAGGTACCAACGAGATTAGGATGTGCGGGAGGGAGAGGGCGGCCTCCGAGCTGTACGCTATGCATGCCTGGTGGCTTGCGAGCGTTACATCCTGCGCCCCACCCTTTCGCCGCCGCCCCCACTCCTCCACCGGCGTTAGAATAAACGCTAAAATAAATAAATGCGCGCATTTAACACCAGTTCCGAACAAACATTTGCTTCGCTTTCGTTTCTCGCGCGAAAATCACTGTAGTGCGTACATTTTATATTTAATGAAAATGAACGCAAAGAATGTTTGCATTTAACTCTGTATTTTACGGTATACTCTTTTCACTAAGTTTGCTCCTTCGGGTGATATATTTAAGTCATTTATCTTGTTTCATTATTGTACTTTAATGTAATTTATCCTTACGCTAATGCTAACTGGATTTACGCTTTACAGACTTTCAGCTGTTTCCGATGGTTTCTCGTAATCCGTGTATTTCTACGTCTGAGAACTTTAGAAGTCAAAGGCTAAAGTAATAACCCAAAAACGTCAAGTTGTGTAATCCTAAAAGCAAACCTGAAATACTACGGTCGTTTCTGATTTTCGAGGCAATTGCTTAGAAAAATTACTTTCAGAGTTTCCCTATGAAATCTATAGCCGCTTCGTGAACTTAATCTGCCTCAACCATTTCAGCGGAAGAGCCATTCAAGACTTGAAACAGGGTTAACCTCTACAAAACCCATTCACGGCACGGAGTTCTTATCCGAGATATATAAAATACGAGTTTCATTTCCAGTTACTTTAGGCATTTAAGGCAAAATGCCAAGGTCAAGCGTATCGGATCAAGTAAACATATTTTATAAGAAAAATTAACTTGCCCAGAAAACCTAACAACGCTGGGCAAAGGTATCTTTTGTAAAGAATGCTGAACTCATATTTCACAGGGATTATTTCATAAATAAAAGTGCCTCCAATTTCCACGCGAACACATCTGCTAATTTAGTAAGGTAAACATTTTCAGCAAAGAACTAAAGCCATTATAATGCAATGCGAGTTCAAGAAGCCACGGGACCTTATGAGCGATAGCATAAATAGAAACTCTTAAACATGGAACATAATTAATTGTTGCCAATTGATAAGCTCATCACCATACTATTATTATTTCATATCGTAGTCGTAAAATGAAAATTCACTAAGTCCAAGTTTAGGGTAAATTGAGTTATTTATGGCATATAATTTGCATTTTCATTGCCATTAAAGGACTTAATTGTGTAACTACAAGACGCTAAGTATGAAAAATAAATATTTTTGTGCAAGCAAAACATGTGCCTGTATTTTTAAATTAAGGTTGAATCTAATAATCCAATTTGTTTTAAAACATGTTTTGAGAACTGTGTGTTTTCTTTGTACGCCCACGATATAATCAAAGAAACAAAAAATCGAATATATGCTTATTTTGAAAGCAAAACATTGATATTATAAAATCAATAACAACATTTTAATTCCTAGGCTTAAAACGAATCTTTCGGTCTACTTTACTTCACCTCAGCATATCTTATGGCGTTGTAAAGAATAAAATATACATTTTATGTAATAATCAATCAAATTAATTTTGTGTGTTCCTGCATTTACAACTGTTTCTAAACAATATGAAAAGTACATTTTGGTTGACATAACGTATTCCTTATGGAAAAAATGTCATGCATGAAAACGAAAAGTATCATTTTTCATTTTTACTGGCGGATAACCAGAGTGGAGTTGAAAAAAACCGTCTTTTATAACATTGAGAATCATCGATATGTACGAATTTTAATTTCTATGCTATGAATTTGCATCAGAAAATTAGGGGTATTTCTCTCCGTAGATTTCGCATTTAAAATTTCTATTCGTCACATTAAGGTTGCATTATTGTATTGAATTTTTAAAAAATTCTCGATACAAATCTTATGAAATTCCACAAGTAATAAAAGTTTAAATAACGTGTTTTACTTCTGGCAACTTGGGCACCCGAAGTGAAACGTCGCAAACACGTAATTTCCGTGAGACATTCTAACGTTGGCAAAGATTGGAATTCCTGATTGAGTTATATGAACCAGACATGCCATGTCATGGAAAAAAGCCTAAAGTATAAAACGCTGAAGTGGACCCATACGTACGAAAAGAAAATATTTTATGGCATCTCTTCTGAAAAAACAACAGGTCGTACAAAAAAAACATTAATAAGAAATGTTTATTTTATCTTCACTAGAAATCCTAAAAATTAAATTATTTTGTCGGATCTATATATCAGCAGTAAACCACAAAAAACTCAATTTCTCTTTCCAGTGTGTATGATGATCCGAGTATGTCGCTTTCATTATCATTGTTCAACAAAAACCTTAAATTTAATTGAAATTCGAACAGCGGTAAAGCGCCTGATATTAAAGTTGAAACAAGCAAATCAAACACAATTCTTCCCTTCTTCCTTTTAAAAATAAACGCGTAAAATAATAGAGCCCGATATAAATATATGATGAATGAACTCTTTCCAGAAGCAATTACATTAAAGGTAGTAATTAGCATCATAATGATCGGCATCGCATAAATAAAAAAAGTAGTATATGTGGGATCAGTAGCGCACACAGAATTCTCTCAAGGGGGTGTCCGAAATATTTGACAAGCACAAAAGTTGCATGCAAGTTACATCAATGTGGCGTATTGCATTATTAATTATATTTATGTTAAAAACAAAGGGGACAAACCGTCTCTTATTCCTTTCTGACGGCGCCCATGAACCCAAATTTAAAATAACGATTTATAATTCCACAGTTTAGAAAAATCACAATTTTTTCAAAGAGGAGAGGGGTCCAGACCCGGTGGACTCCCTCCCCTCCCCCCCCCCCCCCCCCCCCCCCCCGCGTGAGATTAATTTTGAAGCGTGAAAGGAGACACACCACTATGGTAAATAGACCACAATGACCATATTCTGGCGATGTAATGACGCGGGAGAGGGCACCCACAAATACATTTCAACCACTATTAAAACCTTCGCCAATCTTATCGACAGAGTATACTTTATTGCTCAAGAAATGATTTAGGTGAATCGTTTCCTGTTCTGAGGAAGCGCAAACAGCGCCTCGCCAGCCAACTTATCGAAACGCCGCTCTTTAGACCTTCGTCCACCTGCTGCACCCTTCCCTTCGTCTTCTCACACATGAGGGACGCGGAGGGGGAAGGGGGGGGGGGGGAGGCAACGAGAGAGGGAGTGAGGCGGCCGGAGATGAAGAATAGGAGAAGGAGGAGGTGAGAGACGAGTGTAGGGAAATGGACGACCGAAGAACATCCGCTTATCTAAATAGCGGCGCTGGGTCTCCAGGGCGACCGATCCAAACAAACTCCGATCCGATAGCATGTAAACGTACGATACGGAGGAGATTGCGTCCGGCAAAACCCCCTTCGCGTCTGTCTCTTCATTCCTATTAAATCCTATCCTTTAAAAATAAAAAAGGAAAGAAGTACTAAATGGGGACCACATCCTTGGCGCCTCCGACCCTCTCTTCCCATCTCCGAGAAGTCGGACAGAGGGCGTCAATCAATAGGACGAATAAACGTCACCGGGTCCAGCCTATCGTCGCCTCCGATGTCCGGGGGACTCGAAGCCATTAAAAATAAATAAGGAGGGAGAATTTACTGTCCGAAGGCCTCTCTCGTTTTTTCCCTCCCCTCGCACTCCTCTCCGTAATTATCCCGAAAAGACGTCCTTCCATTCTTCCTCGGAGAGATTAAGCGCTTTTAAAAAGATACGCAGGGAAAATTTTGGATCGTCAACACTTCGGATGTGTCGTCGAACGGGAATTCCAGGAAAATGTAACGTCCGTGAAGACTACCGGACATTTGAAGAGATTGGGATTATTTTTCTTTTAGATTGGAAGGACGGAGTAATGCATTTCGTAGGCTCATCGAACAGTGAAATCACCATAACCTTTTCCCGTGGGTATTCAATCCCTCCATTGTATGATTAAGATTTTTCTTACAATGTAAGCGTATGACCTCCAAAACGAGTAGACAGTGCTGATATAAGTTTTTTAGGTAGGTAAAATTTGATAGTAAATTTCATAGACATTAATCTAATTGTACGTATGGCCCATCCATCAAAGGAAACCTCCGCTTCACATCACTGTGCCTCAGTATTTACATTTCGGGATATTTTCGTGCTTTTATAATAAATAAACGATCGATCTCAACAGATAAGTTTGTAATACTGAAAGTAAAAGAAAAAGAAAATTATCAATCTTTACGAATTGGAGATCATGCTTTACAAGCCTAAGACCTAACATTTACTTGACAGTTCATAACAATAATTGCTATTTTTAAAAATATGATGTCATAATACACATTATGCGATTTTGCATCGGTACCTATTTAATCAAGCCTGCTTCCTCTGGAGTCTAATACTGTTCCAGGCATGTTTATGGAGAATATGAAGCCTTACTTGTGTTAGGAATTTCGAGGAATAAAGACGATGTTCCTCGCCGAGGAAGCATTTCGCTATTTATCTGTGAGTTATGGCGGGCGGTTTCGTGCATTGTAAGGCGAAAAGTCCATAAATTAAAATTTCAAACCCTAAGGATAGAAAAAACTAAAGTTTCCCAACTTCAAACATCGCGTGAAATATAGCGCACAAACCTAAAATTCGACATTTGTCGTTCGTCAAACTAACTTGAGGCTAAATACGTACGCCAAAATCATAGACAATTGACGTTATTTAATAGAACATACACCTTATTAAATGAAATGAAAGAAATTCGAATAACGTTAAATCAGAATTTTTTTGTTATACATAACTTCCTTGTATATATTTCCTTATGAAACATAAATACAGACGAATCAAGACAACCAGAAATTTAATGCGGTATTTCGAATCATAAATTAGGGAATAATAACAATTTCAGAGTTGGCAAATTTCCAAATTCACACAGAAAACGAACAAAACAATGCAACAAGGAATTCTTGAACATCAAAACCTGGAAAAACAGGAACTATAATTTTTCAAGTTCGGCTTCCACGCGATAAAAAAAAATTTACATGGGAATACATCGCACGCTTGCAATTTCGGCACCGCCTTGTACACCTCAGAAAGACGGACCGAGCAGTTGCGGCAGGACATGGCAGTTTTAAGAACGAGTTTTCGGCGGTGAGAAGGGAGAAAGTGATGGAGAAGGAGAGAGAAAGGAGGGAGGGCTGTGGTGGTGGGCCAAGAGGTGGAGAGAGAGAGAGAGAAGGAAAAGGAGATAACACTGACGTGTGCAGAACAGAAGGATGGGCGGTCCAAAATATAAAACAGACGCGGAGGAGAAGGACGAAAAGGCAAGGATGGATGAGGGGGAGGTGAGAAGTCTTCTTTCGGGAGAGGGTGGAGGGGAGGGGAGATGACGGAGAGAAGACGTCCTTCGCCGCGCAGTGGGGTGAAATACGGTCGGCATCCGCCATTATCAGCGCCCCCTTCCCTTTCCCTCCACAAACTCCTCCACCCTACTCCCCGAGCACTACTCCAGACACGCACCTCCACGATCCGTCCCCCGCCTCCCGAATAAAGGCCTCCCCCCCCTCTCTCGTGCCCGCATACCTCACGACATCCTCGTGACACTCGTCCCCTCCCCTCTTGCCTCCGTGGCGACCTCACGTCCAGCGACACCCCCCAGAGACGCCTCCTTTCGACCACTCCGTTCTTCCATCCCCACTCCACCTCAACGCCTCAGAGATTAGAGGATCGACCTGCGCCCACCAAACTAATTTTTTTTTACTTCCAACGGAGGGACCTGGCCGTCGCCTCTACCTCTAACTCCTCCTCCTTTTCCCCTTCCCATCATTCCACCCCTTTTCCCTCTCCTAATCTCCCGGTCGGATGAGGCTGCGAGCATTCCAAGTACCCTCCTGGATATTCACCCATCTGCTTGCGCTCCCTCCCTGCCCCAAAACACAACCTCTCTTACCTCTCCCCTCCTCCCTAAAACCTCCGCCTCTCCATACGTCCAGAGACAGGAGAGTGCGGGCGCCAGTGTCGCGTGAGTGCGTGAGCGTGTTAGTCTGCCTCAAGCGGGAGAGGGAGGAAAGGGGAGGGGGGACGAGAGGGCGAGAAGAGGCGATGAGAAAAGGAGGGGAGGATTTTTCCGGATGGGGACATAAGGCGGATCGAAAGAATACGGCGGCGGCGGTATGAGCAGGATGGTGTGGGTGATAAAGGGGGGAGAGAGAGGGATGAGCGGTGCGGAGTGAGCGGGATGGGGGATCGGGTGTTTGGGGACGAAAGAAGAGGATGGGAGGAAGATGCAAAGTGAGGGAGGAATGGGGGGGAGTGAAGAGGATTCCGACATGCGGCGTATACTCGAATGACACATTATCTCTTTGCCGTTTCGTTTTATTCCCTAGGGGTAACTAATTCCGGTTTTAGAGGTTTAAAAAATACGAATCGATGCGATCCTTTTGATCGACTTTTTATTCGTTTTTTTCGCTCAAATTTTGACCAAGAAAAGGGTTCTATTCGATCGGGTGATTAAAAAGAAAACGCGAACGAGGGAAATAAATCTCAACCACTGTACCCTTATAAAGAGACGTGCATATCTCCAAACAGACGCGGATTTGGGCACTTGCCGATCCAAAGCCATTCAGGTTGACCGCCCCCTATTTACACTAAAAATTAGTTAAAATTTTGTTCGCAACAACAAAAACTTTAATTAACATTAACTCCGCGTTAAATATAGATTTAACACAGAAAAATGATATACAATTTTTCATCAAAAGGTAAATAGTTACAAATTTTGACCGTACCAAAAAACCCTTATTTGGTCTCACTGCAGATCCTCCACTGATTTTACAACCATAAATTAAATTGTAACATATTATATGCGGGCAATTTAGGAATTTTACAGATACGATAATTCCGCTACAAAGTTTAAGGAAGTGCAAGTATGAGTTTTCTCTTAGAGAGATTAATTTTTGTATGATAAACTACAGCTCCGACTAAATCCACAGTTACAACAAACCCGATAAGAGTAAAATAAAAATTCCAACTGAAATACAGCCGCTCGATTAGAGATGAAATAAAATAAGCTGCCACGTTATTTCCTGCTCTCTTCTTTGCCTTCGCAAGACCGGACATAATGCGCCTAAAATAAGGAAGAGATATTTCGATAGACCTTAATGCGGAATTTTTCTTAGATTTGACACGAGATTTTAAAATAACGCAAATCCGGACAATTTTCAACCTGCGTGAGGCGAGTGAAATATTTGTACAGCATCTGAAACTCCCGGCGGGTGAAGTGGTTAGCTGACGTCTCACCTGGTTGTCGTGGTTACCGACCGCGAAGAACCCCACCACTCTGACCACCTCGTGCAGGAGCTCCCTCTCCCTGTGATGCGTGCAATACCACAGGAGATACGAGGCTATGTGGCGGAACTGGAGAGATATCCCCTCGGCGCCCAACACACCCTGAGGAAACAGAATAGACGGAGCACATTAACCCGTTATCTTTCATGGAAAATTAATTTTCGAATGTAGACATAGATAAAATTTTATGAAATAAAAAATTTTGTATTCTGGAGAGAAAATGAATTTATTGTACAGTACTTCAATTTATAAAAATAACAAAAACAAAACAGGCGATTTTTATTATTGGTAAAAATTAAATATAGGTTCTTTGCACGGGTAGCGTAATTTTTTCTTCCGATCTTTGAAGCTCGAGCACAAATGTACTGTTTCGATAGCAAGAAACTACCTCATGCGTGTAATATGCAAGAAAACAAAAGCAGTTCTTATTGTTACATCGGCTGCTGACCCCCTGGCCTAAATTTTTAAAAACTTCCCCGCAACAATATTTTCCAAGAGGAAGGAATTTTGAAGAATTGATTTATAGAACTTTTGCTTTACGATTATTAGAAAAATTACTCACTTTTAACGGTAAAAGAAGGGCTATGATGATATGAATCCTTAAAAGAGATATATTCGCATTTTATGATGTGATCTGAAATTGTAATGATAACAAAAATAATTTTGCTAATAGTACTTTCTTGGCAAAAGAATTCAGAAAAGTTGCACGTTTAAAATACCAGGAGAGCAACAGAAACTGACGTAAATCCGCGACTCATAGGTAGTAGTTAAAGAGATAACCAAAGGAAACGACAACGGAATTTTCAAATATGTAAATGAGAGCGCACTGAAGCAATGAAATATTCATCTTTCGCATAATTTTAAAATAATGCATTTGCCAGTATTTAATTTTTGAACGGGCAGCGAAAAGAAAGTTTAATGCAATTACCGGAATTGTTTTAGTCAGAGAATTTCCCCACGGTCAGTGATGCATAATGCGAACCACGAACGAGTTGGGTTATCATACGCAATAAATGTGATTGAAAATGTAATAATAGTCGAAAAAAGCATGTGATGAATAAACGCCGGCCACATAAATCACCAGCGGTGCCTCGGTGACGGAAAACACGATTCGTGAAAGAGGAGTTTCATTTCGGTGCATCACACACTGAATTAAAATTTAATGCGTTCAACAAAGGCTCATTTGCTGATTATGTGCCGACGAGGCAAGCGCATTTTTGTTACGAACATCGAATGATCAAAATATATTTAATCGTTCCAAAATGTATTCTCTTTATTCCTGATGGTTTCAAAACAAAATGCCGGCATTAAATTCTCCATTAAGATGACTTTTGTCTCTTTCATAAGATTTAAAACTTTGTTAACTATAATAAAGAAATCATATCCAAACACCTGACAGAATTAGATATTTTCTTAAAAATACAGTTTATATCAACTTTGAGTTTTTGAGGAAACGTGGTAATATAAATAAAAACTACCTGTTATTCACCAATACATTTCTAACGCAATATTCCTCTATTTACAAAAGCGAGGGATTACGAATCACATGAAATATAATAAAACTGGAGCTACCTCTTAAGTAAAAACTAATGAACCAAGAAAAAATTATTTAATAAAAATATCCAGCGAGGAGAAATCGGTCATAAGTGTTAAAAATCATTACCCCATTAAAATTAACTGTTTCCAGTTATGCACCATCCAGAAATCAATCCAAAAAGAACTCATCGCGAAACGAAACCGCGCTAAAGATAATAAGTTTTCTGAAGCGATTTAACCGCAGACGGCGACTTCTCTCGTTGATTTCAAAACGATAGGCCAATATTTTGAGGCGAGGCTCGTCGGCGAAATTCGTACCAATTGCGTCGCACGGAATCGATAAAAAATTCAAGAGAGAAGAGCGGGAAAAAAAATGTCCGATTTATTATGTTTACGAAAAGGGAAGCCAACTCGAGCCGTTCGGCACGCGAAATAACGAAATTTCTCAGCAACTCGACCGGAACTATTCGAATGGCTTTTATTTACCAAATTAAACATAATGGCTTATACGTTCCCTGGGCTTCCCGAAAACCTTTTTAGAATCCATTTCCATGGCATTTGCACTTGATTGGTTTAAATTTGAAAATTCAAGAGCGGGTAGCCGTAAATATGCTTTTTGCGAAAAACACACATCCACTCACGGTGGATGAGGAACGCGGGAGAGAGGCGCAGGGTTAGGAATACGGGGTGGATGGAGTGGGGGGGGGGGGGGGTGGCGCCATAAATTACTCTAAAGGCTTCCTCGTGCCCCGAAATAAAAGCGGGGAAATTGTTGACTTAATCCTCATAAATCAGGGTGAGGGGGAAAGAAGGGGACGGTGAAGCTTACGCCATGGGAATTCCAAAAGTGGTCGCAAAAACCTTGCATCCATCTCTTCTCCCCCTCCCTTCCATCTTCCGTCTCCCACCTCTCCGACCCCTTCTTGTATCAACAATCCGTCAAATGACTGCGGCTGCGAGGACCGATTTCGTCATCAATCGATCCGACGATCGAATAAAATATGCATTTAAAGCGCATGTAACGTGCACGGACGCATGCGCAGGTAAGATGTCCTGCTGGAATATACGTGTGCAGCTTAAGCAAAGGAGGCACCCACGAGTAAACGGGGGAAGAAGAGAGAGGTAATATGCCGCTGCTCAGGATGATACCATCACTGCGTAAATTTTTTTAAGATGAACCGCGTATGAATGCAGAGAAATTCAAACTTTCGATATAAAACAGGATAACAGTTTTCATGGCATAATCTTAAGTTTTTCTGCAACGAGTTTTCTTTCAATTAACTCTATCGGTTCCAACAGACAAAATAGGATAAATAATATGTTATTCCGTAGCAACAACACTTCTAAACACGTCAAATATCTTTGTGTTATTTAATTAAAATCTTAACATTTAAATCCTTTCCGCGGAAAAAGTGTGTAAGCATATGAGTTCCATTTTCAGAAGATTTCCTGATTAAAGGTGTAATTTCCTAAAAAAACGAAATTTATTGGAATTTTCCTTAAGTTAGAGTTATACTGTATATATACACATCCTCTAGCGCTGAAGATATCCTATTAAAGGTCATTTTCTTAGCCGATAAATATAAATAAACTGAAGAAAAGTGATTTAATTTAATAGAAAACATTCCACTAACATTATTAAAGCAATATTAATATTCATCCTTATTTTCAAGATGTTTTATTTTTATTAATGACAACCAAAATATCTAAACCAATGATGTTACAAAAAAAGAGTTACATTCGATCAGATAAAATTGATAAAAGACCGCCTCCAATTATGCGTGGAATTGTTTATGAATCACGCTGAACTACCACCCGAGAGGTAAATGTCGCACTGATCCGTCCAAACGTAGACCACAGTAAAAAAATATTCACCGATTAAAAAATTCCAAAACCTCATACGGCCGTAAAAACAAACCGTAAGAGAATCGCGCTGCTATTTGTTTTGCTTTTAAATAGCGACTCGCCATGTAAATTGGCCCATGATCAAAGCAAAAAACTTATTAACCGCTGAGACGAGCCTCTATCTCTCTTTCTGCTGTAGCTGACGCAGGGGTGGAGCAGGGTAGAGGGTGGACAGAGAGAGAGAGAGCTAGGGAGAGAAAGGATAGGGAGTGAAGGATAGAAGGTCGATGAGAGACGGGTTGGAGAGGGGACGTTGGATAGGAAACATTCCGAAATGCAAACACGGGAGGAGAGAGTGAGGAAGCAGAGCAGCGTGCCACTGATGACTCTGCAACCTCCCCTCCCCCCCTCTCTCACAAAGACCCTCCCCGAAAAATAAAGGAAAGTCAACCCCTTTCGCCGTGCTTGATCTTCCTACCACTCCACCCTCGCCCTCTTCCTCCCTCTCTCTCTCTCTCTCCTTTCCACCTCCCGAAAATCCCGCGATCCTTTGACCTCCAGAGCCGCGCCATTCTCTGGGACAGCACAATGTTTGCCCATGATCTAACAGTGTTTGTACGGTTGTAATTGAATGATTTCGCGACCTCCCTCCCTAACAACCACCACCTTCGCCCAGAAATTGGCTTCGTCGGTGGTCTAACAATCCCCTTTGAACAGGAAGATGATTCCCTCGCTCATTTTCTCCTTTCCATGATTCTACAAGCGCTTTCCTATTCCTCGAACCCTTCCGCTCCTATCTCACGGCGACTCCGCCAATCAACCGTCCCCTTCTAATCCTCGGTTCATTCGTCTACACCAGTTGGCGTTTCTGGATTTTTGGTGGGCGTTAAAGAACTCACCAAATGCTATTCTAATTTTTACACTGAAAAATAAAATTCTATAAAAAAGCTTAATGATACGCACACATATTCTGTACAACTATTTTATGTAAAACTATCACAGTTCGTTTGTCGTTAACTATAGTATCATATCATACTATACTAGCGACAAGGTATCCATGCTGCGGTAAAATCGAAAGGTCCATGAGGGTGGTCGGAATCTCTCGCAGAAGTAGCGAAGCGTTTAAGTTTAATTTTATCAAATATATAAAATCAAATTTTTAAACACTGTTATTTCCACTGAGACCGTATTCGGTAATCTCATCTAACGACAATCCCACTAGTATTAGGGTTACTTCCGTCCGGATTTTCTTAAAATTTACCGAGATGTTACCAAATAAAACCCATTTTTTCTGGTTATTCCCATCAAAATCTTAACACTATAGACTTCAGAAATTAGATACCTTGTTTTTTAAAAAAATTATACTACATTTTAGGTTTAAAATTAAATTTGTCTGGGCTTTATTATCAGAATATGGTAATCCTAACTAGTATGTGCCATTTAGGAAAGAAATGCTGAAAAGCGGCCAGTGGTTTAAAATCCCCAACGGGATACCTTCACTGAGATATTTGAGACATTACAAGGGGAACGCAGCGAAATGAAAGAGAAGCGATATTAAGAGATACTAAGTATACTCCTTCTTCCCATGGACACTCATCGATTGCAAAAATGTTATTTCGGTATTCATTGAAAAATTGGATTTATTCAGAAAAAACATCCTGCAAAAAGAATTTTACCAGTTTCCGGAACTACACAACATCAAGGATGATCTTACAGCCGAAGACATAGACTAGTTTGCAGATCACCTTTCTGTCATTAGAATTGATATGATGACTCGTTTTCGCGATGTAATAGACTTGAAAGTGGATGCCTAGATGTTGACTCCATTAATCACAAATGTGTGCGATGTGGATATTGAATACCAACAGGAATTCATGATGATGAGTGTAAAGCCAATTTCAACCAAGGTGGATATGTACAACTTTGGCAGAACAAGAAAATGCCCTCTTTTTATCCACGCTTGTGGAAGAAAATATCGTTGCTCTTGTTAGCTTTCCCAACTTCATATCTAGTCGAGAAGGAATTCAGTGCAGTCGACAATCTCCTGTCCAAAAAAAAGAAACCGCTTACAAATTACAGAAAGAGGAGATCTTCGAATGACCCTTACAGACTTGAAGCCAGACATTGATTCCCTGGTTTGTAGGCACCAAGCACAAAGTACGCATTGAAATGTATGCCAAATGCTTATTTTAACATTGTTTTGGCATTAATAAACAATTAAATTTTGACTTTTTAAACATGTATTTATTAAAAACCTTATTGTTAAGTTGATACGGTAGGTGGGCTTAGTGGCGTAGTGAAGGATGGCAGGGGGGTGCAGGTGCCCGGGCGCCGAGTACAGGGGCGCGCAAAAATATCAAATTAGCACCCGTCGGGTCGAGGTGCGATTTGCACCCCTCCCCCCCTCCGTAAATCGCTTTGCTACTGGGGTCGCAAAATTATTCTTTGCCCCGGGCGCCAGAAACCCTCAATACGCCACTGGGTGGGCGGTGAACTTATATCAAAGGACAACATATAGTAAAAGTGGGCGGTGACTCAAAAAAGGTTAAAGACCACTGGTCTACACTCTTGACCTTCCTGCCAAATTAAATGAGACTACAGAGTCGTACAAAAATGCCTAATTATGATATTACAAGTAATTGATCGCAATCGCGTTGATAACTGAAATAAAATATCGATTCTATTAGACTGAATTATCAATGAAAAAAATCTGATGTGGCCAACACATGACTTTCTCCATATCTGTGGTAAAGATATTTAAATTAATATGAATAAGGCAAAATTATTATTTCGTATCGTAGAAGAATAGTCGTCCTTATTGCCGTAAATTATATGTTGAATATGTTTACAGAATTCACCGCTAGTTGGTGGCGCTGTATACTGGAAATTTACGAATAAGTTGAATATCTCAGAAATTGATGGTTCTACGAAAATTTGGTTTAAACAAGACCTGGAATAAATATTATTCTCCACAACTATGATCCTCAAAAAGATTACCAATAACGACGTTTTTAAGGAGATATTTGACGGAAACCGAAAAAACCGATTATTAATAAATAATTCCTAAACAATAACTGATATGGAAAATTGTTTCAAATGAAAGTCGTAGGAAATTATATTCTCTATAATATTTGTATAGAGTTGTATATACAATAATGATGTTTTAACGGAGAAATATCGCAAAAACCGAATCGGGTTTCGAATAAACCTCGACTTCCGGTTAACCGGTATTGTCCAAAAACTAATCAGTTCTTTGTGCTCATACTGAAGTGTCATTTATGAAATTTGGTATTAATATGGCAAGTACTTTTTGAGTTAGAGCGCCCACAATCACATACATCCACAGACATCATTCCGAAAATGAAACGGACTCGTTCCGGAAACTGCCAAAAAAATCTGATGTGGCCAACACATGACTTTCTCCATATTTGGGGTATAGATATTTAAATTCTTTTTATGAATAGCATTATAAGGCAAAATTATTATTTCGTATCGTAAAATTATACAGTCGTCCTTATTGCCATAAATTAGGTAAATTTTGAATGTTTACAAAATCCACCGCTACATGGTGGTGGCGCTGTATACTGCAAATTAAGAAAAAGCCAAATATCTTCGAAATGGATGGTTCTACGAAAATTTGTTTCAAATAAAACTTGGAAAAATATTATTCTCTACAACTTTGGTCCTCACGAAGATTACCAATAACGATGTTTTTAAGGAGAAAACCGAAAAATCGGTTATTTATAAATAACTCCTAAACGATTACTACAATAGAAAATTGTTTCAAATGAAAGTTGTAGGAAATTACATTCTCTATAACTTTTGTATATAACTGTAAATACAATAATGATGGTTTAACGAAGAAATATCGCAAAAACCGAATCGGGTTTCGAATAAACCTCGACTTCCGGTTACCCGTTGTTGTCCAAAAACTAATCAGTTCTTTGTGCTCATGTTAAAGTGTTATATATGAAGTTTGGTAACGATATGGCACGTACTTTTTGAGTTAGAGCGCCCACAATAACATACACACACAGACATCATTCCGAAAAGTCTAAACGTGTTCTAGGGACCTCAAAACGTGTATTTCCGTTGAAATCTCGAAGTCGATTTCTTTCATGAATACAATACTTTCCCATTACTACGTATGGAGAAAGTAAAAACATCCTTTCTGCGTGAAGGACATTCTCATATATCTCAACTGTGCAAAATATTTCCGAAATAAATTAATAATCAACAGCGGATACTTGGGAAGTACCGATTTCATACAGTTCCTGCATTTCTTAATCATTTTCCAAGATTTACAAGAAATATCAACTATAATATATTTTGAAGAGTGTTTGTTGGTTTGTTCATGGAACTCCTCCTAAACGATAAAAGCTAGAATAACAAAATTTGGTACGATTCTTCCTTACATCCTAACTTAGTGAATGGTCAAGGTTTGGTCAACCGGGATTAATCAGTGCTGCCAATATACGGGATTAACATTTTTCCATAAGATAACACGTATGAATCCATTTCTTGACTTGCAAGGTATTCTTCATCCAAGCATCAAAATACGTAACTATGGACCGATTTTTTTCATTTTTGCTTTATTCGACGAATAAAACTCTATACTATCTTATTCCTGCGAAGTTTACATGTTACACGGTCGAAGTTTTCAGAAATACGCTATTTGTTTCGAAATTTTGTGGATTTTTCGTACCCCTCCCGGACGTAATTAAGGCGGCCGTCATTGTTACCTCCGATTCAATTAGCTTCAATGAAGCTTACAAATAGACGAAAGTTTAGCGTTATTCGCTTCGCACTTTTGTTTAAGCAACGACACCATCAATGTTTATGGATAGCAACGTAAATAGATGCTGAATAATATTCAGGAAGCGTTTATTGATTAAAGTAATTGAACCTTCTTTCGGCTATTGAATACTGGAATCTTACATTTTTTGTAAGTAACATCATTATATTCTACATTATAATGTTTATTAACGTAAATAACATCACGTATCTGGCGTACATTTACCAGTCAGTGTTTAATCATGGACAACTGTACGTTGCTTTTTCACGTGTTTCTTGCTTACATGGCATAAAAGTAAATATTTCATCGAGGCATAATTACACAAGAAATGAAGCTGGATTTGGCGAAAGTAATATGATAGGAAATATAATTATCGTTATTTTTTAATGCAATAGACCCGGAAACGGATTGTTACAAGCAAATATGAAGAAAAGATAATTGTAATTTTAAAAGTATCTACTATATATTTTAAAGAGTTTGTGTGTTGTGCTGTAGCTTCACTAAATCCGTTGAAATTCAACGGGAAATTCTGCTAGTTTCGTAATAAATACATTTGAGTTTGGACCGCATTATAGTATAAAGTAACTTACTTCGTGGACAAAATGATACCAGCGAGCCGCATTTTTAGGCCCTTGCTTTCAACTAAAACATCTTGTTGAGATTCTTCTGCGCGGAAGCTTATAAAAGATGTAGCTCACTAATCTCTTAGGGATTTCTATTTTTCGATAAAACATCGAAACCATTAATAACCCTAAATTTTAAGTCACGAGGAAAGATTATTACCTGGGAGGGAGGAAATGCGTATATTGGCTAATAATATGTCTAAGCAAAAAAGGCATATTAAGTCTAAATATTTTCGATAACTTGTAAACTGACGAGAGCGTTAAGTGTTAAATATAAAATTATCCAATGCAAGGTGAACCTAAAAAATCGTCACAGCCAATTTCAAATAGATATAAATTGTTACAGGCGACTAAAATAGTTACAGAACTTACAGAAACGAATTGTAATACTATAAATTCCACACTGAGGGCATAATAAAAAGTCTCTTAGATATTAGAATGGCAAGCAGTAAAAACGTAGATATTCCATCAGTAGCTGGAAAAAGAGAAAGACTATGCCAACTCGAAGATAAAACACGGAATCGATGCCAAACAAAAGAAGCGTGCAATCATTCATTCGATAACAGTCATCCCTTACAGATGGAACCACCGCCTCTTTACGGGGGCCCGTCTGGAAGGTGGGAGGAAAACGAGACTACCGGATGGCGTAGGAGGACAGCAGATAAGGGACGGATTGCGCACCTGGAACATGATGAGGTCCAGCTCCGCAACGCGGCCGAACAGCCGAAAGGTGGCCAAGGTGACGGCGATAGTGTGCGGGGGCAGGGCAGGAGGCACGGGGGAGGGAAGCGGGGACGTTCCGCCCCCTAGGCCCCCTTCTTCGTCGGAGGCATCGGACGAGGAAGCGGCGTCGCGGGAGGAGCGAGCGGGTGCACCTTGGTGCAGCAGCATTCCGTACAACATGGAGGCGGCTCCCACTATCTCCGTCACCAACAGTGCGGACACCAGCTGGGTGGGATCCTGAACTTCTGCTGCGGCCGCCGGCGCACCTCGCCCGGTGCGGCTGCCGTTCCCTGCGGCTCCAGTAGCTCCCTTTCCGGAGGACTTGGGGACCACTCGAATGGACGCACTAAGGAGCGAATAAGAAACCTCCCAAGTATAAAACAGATTCGAAATTTTATTTTTAGAATAAGACCGATTTAATCATGTTCTTATTTGCTATATTATTTGCGTACGCAAAATTTTCAATTGCTCGTCTCTTAAGCAACTTAATGAAATTCTTTCTTAATGTAACTAACAATAAGAAAGCAGATGAAAATTTTAATTTGTGTAAAAATTAAGTTTCTCAATACCTCTTAACCAGTACCGAAACAATGGAGTGGCCAGTCGACGGCAACAAGTCGCGAATATATATTTTATTATAAATATTTCGAAAAATATTGTAGTTCGATCGCATTCAGGTATTTATGAGGAAAAAGGCATAATATTTGCTATTTGGCACATAATTTAAATCATTATTTATCAAATTATGAGAGGCGATATTTTTCGGTCTTACCCCGAGCACCGAATTCCCTGCCAAGGCACTGCTGTTAACTAAGCAATACCGGTAGTTACGAGATAAAAGTAGTGCAACTACCATCAGACAATAAGGCTGCGGGAGAAATGGGAAAAATGTTTGTTGTAGAATTAGTGAGAGGGATGGCCAGTTAAGCCAATAGACAATACAAGACTCAGCAAGAATATATAATATTCAAAGTTTGTCAAAACGTTTACTAACTATAAAGAAGAATATTCTCAGGCAAAAACCATTACATGTTAAACAAGTAAATTAATTTTTTCAATGAATTCTTGTACTACATTAAAGAAACACAATAAAGGCACGAAAGTAAAAAACTGGAAAATGTTACTGTCACATGGATAAATTTATGCAATCATTATTTCAGACAGCGCAAAAACAACAAAGAAAGCTTTATCTCTTAGCTTAAATCTAGTATAAGGGTGTATTTCGACACTCGTATGTTACGTAACATACATAAGACTATGGATCTCACATCAAATCAATACTACAGAAAGCAGCTGGCTTTATGGTAATACGCCAAGAATATATGCTTAGGTGATAGCAAAAACTAAAGAAGGATAAAATGAACATTAGAACGTGTTAAAAATGCATAGGTGATTCCAACACGTAGTCACAAAAACCACAGAGTAAACAGAAGAAGAATTATCACCGATTCCTACGGCAGTGAAAAATATCTAATAATTTATTTAAGCGTTACGACAATAAATGTTACATTCATAAACTGATGCAGACAGGTGGCGGAACTTAATTATTAGCTTAACTAAATTTATAACATTTTTCCTTAGTTTACAGTCAAAATTAATGACATGCGTTGCCGTAAACATCAATTCGATGAAGAAATAAAAAAGAAAAACGAATGAAAATTGTTAGTATTTCTCGAAGCCATTTCATCAAGACACCTCAAGCGTTCCCCAAGTATTAATCTTCCTTTCCTGTCATTGGGGTTTTTCTGCATCGATACGAAAACCTCGATTGATTGATTCTTCGAAGTTAGCATTCCTCTACGACCGGCCATTCAAAAGAAAGAAATGTCGACGATCAGATACGCGAAGTAGATTAATATGCCACAAACTTAGCGACATATAACCTCCTGGGATATGTAATGTTTGTTTCATGGGCCTGTTTGGGGGTTCCATCATAAAGGTATCTATTCATACTGTCATTTCATCGGTCTATGGACCGTTAATACAAAAAATCAACAGGTTCCTATGGTTTGATTCCCTCCAAGTATACTTATTTATTATACATTTTTTGACTACTGGCCATCAATATCACCTTTTTTCGAAGTCAACGTATTCCTGAATGTCTATTTAAAAACTAAACGATGAGAAACAATTCAATCACAATCGAGGTTCTTGCATTTGCAACGTTGGAGAGTTTTTATGGAGATAATCCTTTTCATTACAGTCATGTTTCCTTCACAGCTGGGTTTAACCCAAATATGACATGACGCGTTACAGTACTTTGAAATTATGCATTTGCCATTTCATTTCGTTTCATTCAAACAACTTACAGGCATGACATGTATGTGGTGAGCATAAGAAACAACTATTGATTGCAAACCAGTTATAACTTGGTTGACCAACTGCTTTTCCGTGTTATGTTAAAATTAGTAATTGTTAGTATAAAGAAAAAATAAATCGGATAAGGCTAAAACTATAAGATATAACGCGGAAAAGAAATTTGTACGCATAAAATACAAACGCAAAGGAACAATAAAGTGAAAATATTCTTGATTTTCATCACGCCGTCTACCAACACGATAACATTTTAATACCGTTTTGACGAATTTAGCTATCGGATATTATATTTTAGGTAGAAGCTGCAGTAACTGTGCTGGTACGCAAAAATAAGGTAAATAAGAACCTTCGTGAAATATAACAATTCTCCTACTTTAAAACCAATATACGCATCAAATGAAGACACTCAAACCTTGGCCGACATGATTAAAAATTTACACAGAGTAGACAAATATAAAAAGTTGCGTTTAGCGTCCAGTAAAACTGCTTCTAAAATCTACAAGCGTAACGGATCAGCTTACGAATGGCGCACAGATATCAGGCATTCGGTCTCCAGGAGATTGTATGATAATTAATAGAAACACACACACAGAATTGTCTAATAGTAAAATGTCAACGAAAAATGTTTAATTGCAATAATATTACTTTGATCCATATTTGTAATAAATGCATGACGTAAGGTAACGGAGATAAAAATGATATACAGGCACACGTAACTTATTTTAAGTACGGAGAGTGGCGTGAAGCAAGTAAAAATAAATTATAATTGGCCTATCATTTTTAGGCACGTTTCGATTCCAGTGTGAACGCCTATTAGCGTCGGTCTGCTCGTCCGTCCGCATGTTCGTTCTCGGCTTCTACTGAACAGATTTTCATGAAATTTGATATTAAGGCCTTACAATCAAAGATAATAAGAAAATAGCACAAATGAATCACGTAAGCCAATCAGGTGAGAAAAAATTAACTTTCCGTCATATCTCGTAAATTAGGTGTTGCTCTTCAAAATATTTTTCAAATAAAACGCGTACAACTAGTAAAATAGAGAATTTATTTTCCTATACATTTTTATAGCAGGAGTAGCCGCTATCAACAAAATCAAACAAGAATGTCTTAATTCGCGTTGAACTTAGAAAATTTATTGCATGGTTACTTCTTCATTGTTGCTAAAATCAACAATCTCACAAAAATACGTTTAATTTCCTTACGTGTGCATGCAATAATTTAAAATAGGAAGAAAATGGATTATTTATTACGAAGAAAAGAACTTTAAAACGCTATTTTCCTTACGTACAGGCAGTGCTTTTTTAGTAAAAAATGAGGGTCGGGACTCATACTTTGATAAATTGTAAAATGCCTCTCCCACCCCTTCCCCACCTCTTCCTGTACCCTCTCCTCCTTATATACTGAATTTCTAATGAACTTTTAATAACAAAGTTGATAATGAAAATCAAAATGTTTAACATTTATAGAAGCAGTTTATTACTTTAAGTTTTAAAGAATTTTTTAAAATGTACCGAAATTAGACGTGTGTCAACATCGCTCTGAAAAAAGGGTGCCGTTACGACGTACCGACGCGTACCGTCACAAAAAAAAGCACTGCGTACAGGTACTATATCATTTCTTTCAAATACTCCAATGCACGAAACGCGCCCGTCTGTGATGCGCTGTACTTACACTTTCCTAACTTGTTAATGATTAAACAAACTAAGCAAGACAAGGACATATTATCTTTAAGATTTTTACGGAGTAATAATTACAATAATAATAATAATAAACAGTAAGCATTAAATCCCGGAAAAAAATCAAATTATTCCAATTCATGACGGCGTGTTTGAGGTTAACACTTTGAAATTTACTTGATGTAAAAACTTTCACAGTTTCTCAAGTTAAAACCTTAATGCGCTAGAGTAGACATACCCCTTACAAAAAGGGATACCTCGAGGTAAATGGTAGTAATTTTTGAGGATTTTGGCTAAAATTCAAATCATACTGGAAGATAAGAAAATTGTGCTGTGCCAATCGAAATACATGAAATTCAATCAACGGAGGAAGCCTTTACTTCGTGGAACTCCATCATAAGAGAATGAGAAGGATAACTTATTGTTAGTAAGTTCCACTTTTATTAACTGAAAAAGCGACCGGTTTCGACTAATATCTAGTCATCATCAGGATGACTAGATATTAGTCGAAACCGGTCGCTTTTTCTGTTAATAAAAGTGGAACTTTTACTAAGTTATCCTTCTCATTCTTTTAAATCCCGGAAATTAGCCGAGAGACCGGTCGAGCATGCGCACATGAAAAAAATTTCGTCAAATAAAAATCGCTTATAAACAAAAGTCTTGAGTTGCCCTAACACGAAAAAATAATTCAAAAACATTACGTTTTCCTCAAATTAAAAGACCCGCAACGAGCGAACCTTTCGCGTCGTTGCTCCATTCTCACCTGCACGCGGCCAGAGTGGAGATGAGTCCGATGGCGCCGAGGAGGAAATGGGCGGCGGCCGGTTCAGAGTCGATTGGGTCCCTCACTCTGCCACAGTAAGACGCGAGCTTGTCCACGACTCCAACGCTCACGGCGTAGCTGAGGAAAGGAAGATGATAATAATAATAATAATCGCATCATTAATAAATACGGGTACAACACGAAAATATTTTATCGAAGATTTTTTTTCTCTTAGCATAATTCACGCACTTCCGGCATCGTACGAGAGACAAGAATCGAGGAGACGATTCTTGTTTGATAAGAATACAAAATCAAATCTCCCACCTTCTGGTAGTGAAACAATTATTTGCGAACGAGCGATTCGAACGACTAATATCGATCCCTAAGTATGATCGGATTCCAAGAGAAACTCAAGTTACAAAATAGACACAAATAAAAGTGTTGGTGGATTGAAAAAAAACAGAACAATTCTGTTTTGACCGGGAATCGAAACCGTGTCTTCCGCCAATGAACTACCGAGACAGATAATTTTCCCGCTTCTGAATACGGAATTTCTCACTTTGAGGTCGGGCTATCCAAAAGAATGTCCTCAATCAGGAACGCTCAAAGAAATCCCATTTACTTCCCAAATTAATTAAAGTGTTGGTGAAGTTTGTATGCAGCAAATATGACGCGAATTTCAATTTACTATAATAGTTTCGGCACCCGCTCGCTCTAAAAATGCGAATATAATATGAATCGCAACTATCTGATTTTCTATAAATGCATTTATCTGCTGTGGGATTAGAGAAGTAAACAAAATTACCTTACATTGTGTCCTTTAATTTTTAAACTCGTGGAGGGCCGGATGTGGCTTGCGGGCCGCAGTTTGGGCACCACTGATCTACCATATCAATACATTGAATGCAAAGACTGAGACCCCTTAAATATAACCCACGAACCTCTATTTCCTCTCTTATGGTATGTCGAAAACAAAACTAATACGTCGATAATTTCACGACTCGGTCTAGTGCTCTTTCTTACGTATGATTCGTACAGAGCTAAAATGTGCACTGATAATAAATAAAAAACGTTATGCATTATAGACGAGTATAAATACGGTCTACGAGAAAATCCTTTCATAAATCAGGAACAGATTTTAATTTTATGAACTTATTTAATCACCAATTGCGTTAAACAGGAGACTCCTGGGGCGAAAAACCCAGTCTGAAATCACCGTATGCAATAGATTAGCAATGAACAGTAACTGAACGACAGACGGCTAGGAAAAATTGCGACAAATTATTGAGATTAAAATCTTTATTTAAAAAAAATTAAATTCACTTAATTCAATATCGCATTATAAATAAATAAATATTTTCAACAATTTCATATACCTTCAACGAAGCTGGTTTAACATGACAAAAGATAAGTAAAATCAATGCCTATGGCGAAGGGATACTTTCATTAGATGTCCGGGACATAATTTGCTTTGGTTTTATTTCAAAGCAAAAAACACAATCATAAATCTAAAGTCGAGTCCAGATGATAGCCTTGAGGATGTAATTTTAAAAACCTTAAGCGATATGATGCTCGGGTCATGATATCTACATATATACGTCCTATTACGTCTCTCATATGAGAATGAAACCATTTCCGTATAAAACAAACTACCGCCATTTCCTTCCAAAGAAAACCAATACGACCGTTCGAAGCGTTTAAATTTTGCGACGAGAGAGAGAAAGAAAGAGAGAGCCATTTCTGAAAATAAACCACAGCCGCTTATTTTTATTCGCCGTTAAAAAAACTCGCTAGGCGTATTTTCAACGGGTATAGTAAATTCGATGCAAGTGCTTTTCAAGCACTTGATTTCATCTCCTTCGAAATGCTCTCCCACCATTAACGCGTTTACGGGGCAAAAAGGCCATTTTAGAGTTCATAACATAAAATGAAGAGGTATAGCGTTGAACTTTCGCAAAATCATCGTTTGGAAAGGGCACGTGACGTCACTTTAGAGAGAAGTAAAATATCATAGGTGAGATGGCCACCCAATGTCACAGGGTCACGACATGAATATGAATTTCGAGGCGAAAAATATGAAAAGAGTAATGACTCAGAACCATAACTTTTCTTACCTTTCTTTTAGTACGCTCATCATATCGATACGACGGAGACAAACGAAAGGTCACATTCAAAAACCTTGCATTCGTCACGTCAAAAATATTCTAATACACTTTTCCGAAGAAAATATTTCACATCAATATAACGCTAAAGATTCTAATCGCGCATTTGGATTGCTAACAGATTTTACAACCAAGCTACGTGCGTCACACATCGTCACGATGACGAATTCATGAAAAGATCGAACCACGCTGAACCACAAGACTGTCTCGTGAAAGACGGAAGAATAATACGGGCTTTTAAGTTTTTAATACCCTTTCCACAAAGAAGAACGCGTCGAGAACGACCATATTATTTCCCCCTCCCTCTCCGTCATCGCGAAGGGAAGGAGGCGCCCCAGCGCCCAAGAGGGCGAAAAGAGGGCGCGGTGGGGGATCTGGGATGAAACCCGAGACCGTTCCCGATCCACTCCCACACCCCCAGCCACCCATTTCCCCGCACCCCATACCGGCACTCCATATGGGACGGCGGGGCGAGCGCATGAATTTTAATGAGGACGTCAAATCGTATTCATAATAACCGCGAAGGGCTGACTACGGACCCATTCCGGTCCGGGGAGCAGTATAAATAAATGCGAGATCGGAGGGGCGAGGGAAGGTAAGAGCGACGGAAGAAGGGAGAAATGAAGGGATATGAGCAGCGAGGGGCGGGTAAGAGCCAACGGAGGCAGCGAGAAAGAAGATGGCGGGAAAGCGTGAATGTGTGTGTGAGCGCGAGAGAGGGTGGTACGGCAAGGAAAAGAGGCTGAATAGGGAAAAGGAGTTGATGAAGACCAATGAATGCTTCTGGAAAGGGCACACCATTCGAGGGCGCTTTCCGCATGCATTAACGCGGCTTAGGTAGAACCTCATGGTTACCGGGAGAGTTGGGATGCAAAGGATATAAAGATAGAGAGAGAGAGAACCGAAGAGAAAGGGATGCAGGGGATAGGGGCAGAGGACGGAGAAAAGGAAAGAGGAAGAGAAAGGTGGTTTCCCTACGCTTCCGAGGCATTATAAAAAAAAGTGTGGGCGGTGCAAAAATTATTATCCTTCCCGGCCTAGCAATTTTTTCCCCCCGATCGCAGCGCAGCGGGGGCCATCACGCGCTGAAAACCTTCCCATTGCCCGTTTAAAAGGCGAGGGAAAAAAAATAACCTCTCCACATCTCGCGCGGACGGCAGCGATCGTCAAAACCCGAGGAAATGGTGCACGCCTTACTCTGATGGGGAGGTGAGATGGGGGAGAGGGGAAGGGAGGATAGGATAGGGCAGAGGCAAAGTCACCTGGAGGATGAGTGCTGCGCAGAGAGAGAGAAAAAAAAAGGAGAGAAAAATTACTTTTCAGTGGGATCTACGCTGCCACGGAGCTCGGGATAATGGATGGTAAGTAGAAAGAGAAGATTCGAGCAAGAAGAGAGAGAAAAGAGATGGTCGGAGAGGAAGTGGAAGGAGAATAAGCGAGAGAAAGAGCGAGAGAGGACCGGCATTATCTTCTTTTTCTCTCTCTCTCTCTCTCTATCTCTCAAGAGTCAGGTGGATGGAGAGGAGGTAAGTTGCCTTCGAGAAATATATGTGGAGGAAGAAAGAGAGGGAGATATTTCTTTTACATATATGTACACATATCTACCGCGCACGTATATATACGTCCTATAATTCTATTCGAGTGGTATGACGTCATTTGCCTATGGCGCCAAGGTGGCCCCGGCGCATTTGAGCGTGAAACCCCTTCTTTTTTTTTCCTCTACTCGTGAGAGGCATACCTTCTTTTTCGAAAAAGGTGGGAGGAAAAGGCGAGCCTCCTCTTTATCTTCAAATGTAAAAATGGAGGGAGGTGAGAGAAGAGGGAGAAAGGTGAAGGGATGTAAGAAAGATGAGGGGCGATTGGAGGGGAAGGAGGGAGGGAGGGAGAGAGGTCCGTCTGAGGCGTAGATCCTACGCTTACTCCCCCCGAACAGCGACCTCCCATCGCCGCGGTCCATATCTCAACCTGGGATTCCAAGAATCCGAGTTGGAATTTCCGCAGAATGGATGGGAGAGTGGGATCGCCGAACGCATTATGATAAAGACGGCTGCGAATGAGAGGGAAGTGGGGGGAAAGCGGGGAGGAGGAAGCGGAGGTGGGTTGGGAGAGAGGGAGGGAGAGAGAAGAGAGAGAGAAACTCACGTACTGGGCGTCTCCTTTCGAAAAATATATTCTTTTTCTCCACCAAAAAAACGATTTCGAAAAAAATAAACTTCTTTGGTTTGCGCTCTTTTTCACCGCGTTTCATTAACACCGGAGAAGGATTCATTCATTCATATAAACAAACATTCTTTAAGAAAGAAAAACGCTGCACTATTGACAATAATTTCTATTTCATTAAACACCTGGTGATTCCTAAGGAATAAATGTTGCATGAATATGCAAAAGATGGAGAGAAGAAAATGAGAAGAGAGATCAAAATGTCTATTTATACAAAGAAAATCTAGTGCGCTGATTGTTATAAAGACGATTTATATTTTAGATGGTTTTCAAGAGAGCTCGGTTTTACTAAATAATAATTCACCTAGTTTTAAAAAGTATGTAAGCCAAGAATTGTGCATGGAAGAATGGAGAGGAGCGATTTGAAATGCTTAAAAAGACAAGCGGTACGAAATATAATTCATAGTAACATTAAAGTGCTGTATTTTACAACTCAAAAGATATAAAATATACAAATAATTCCTAGGAAAATCGCCTGTAAATAAGCTTAGGAATGAACAGAGTACAAAATTACATCAATAAAAACCCCCTCGATTAATTAACACTGTTTTTAAATAAATGGCTCTTTCCTTAAACTGGATCATTACACTACTCGTGAACATACCTTTAATGCTAACTATTTCTTAATAAACCACTCCATAAATTCTTGGGGAATATTTTTTCAGTGTTTCACAACATTCTTCCGCATTAACAAAAGTTTACTACAGTCCTACAGTAGCAACACGTGATTCTAATTTCATACGCGCATCTGATGACTTTCGCGATGATTTACATACTCCTCTTGCCCAATTAAGAAGTCGATCATATATAAATGAATGATAATCGATTCTTAAGGCGCAAAGATGGGCTGAGAAAAATAATTTTTACGATTCCACAATCCAACCAGACACAAAAAGAGCTCAGCAGATCGTAATTCATTATTTATTGCAGGGAATTCATATCACTTGTCGGGTTAAACCGCAGCATATCCTGCTTTCTCGCGTAGCAGCAAATACACCGTTTTGACGCAACCCACGGTGTACGACAAGTGGTGCCGTCCCGTCTCATGGGAGGTTATCGAAGGGATGAAGAACTCTTCCGTGGTAATCGAATGATGACAGACGGAAGGCCCCTTCCCAGCACCTTTCACCGCAACTCCCACACGCCTACGGGGAATCTGCCTCCATGCTGGGAGGAGGGAGCGATGGTCCAGCACAGCGTATAAGGGGGAGGAGGAGAAAGGCCGCGCTAGGGTCACAGAGAGATATAGGAGGGGAAATAGTATATATCTCCAACCGGACGTATCCCAGAAGCGGTTCCGGGAGCCATGGGAGAATACAGCGGACGCCACGGACACATCAGAGAGAGGGTCCCCTAGGGTAAGCGACTCCGCGGGGGTTTACGGTATAGACAACCCATACCCCCGGCTGCGATGACAACAAAATCTCCACCCACATCACTGTAACGGGAATTACGCTGACACTCACGAGGAATAGGAGATTGTTGGATCAGTTACTGAGGGACGGCAGGGCGTCGGTTAGCCGCGGGGAGTCATGAGTGACGGGAGGACCTCTTTGCCTCCTGGAGTTTCCACTTGTACCTTTGAGCCTGCGTCATGACGACTAAATCATAGAATTTGAGTGACAGAGAGGATTGAGAGGTAATCGAAAAATCGGGTGACGAGGTTCAAAATGAAGGGCGTTAAAATCTCTCAAAAAATTATATTGTGTTTCTCCATATCCTTTTGGAATTAAAACCTCATTTCCATAATCAGTTACAGAAGGATGATTAATTCCGTAAGGCAGACTAAATCTCAAAACATGTCAAGCCTTAATTATAAACTACTAGCAGAATTTCCCGTTGAATTTCAACGGATTTAGCGAAGCTACTACAGCACAACATACAAACTCTTCAAAATACCTATATAGTAGATACTTTTAAAATTACAATTAGCCTTTCTTAACAATCATATTTGCTTGTAACAATCCGTTTCCGAACGTATTGCATTCAAATATAACGATAACTGTATTTCCTATTATATATATCACTTTCGCCAAATCCAGCTTCATATCTTGTATAATTATGCCTACGAAATGTTTACATTTATATCTTGTAAGCAAGAAACCCGTACAGTTGTCCATGATTGAACATTGACTGGTAAATGTACACCAGATACGTGAGCCCAGGACTCCAGAAATACAACTTAAATCTACTCGCCAAAAAAAATATTTACTCGCTCATAGTATTGCCTGTTTTATGTATTTTTATAGGTGATGTTTAAAAAATCCACAGAATTAAATGTTATGATGATGAAACAAAAACAATGTATTCTCATTGCTTTAGATGAATTTAGAATGTACACAGATAACATTGAGTTTAGTTACATGAGGGTTTCTTATGTCCTCCGGTGTGTCTTTTCTTGTCCGCATAATATTTTTTGTGAATTATGTAAAGAAATAACGTAATACATTTAAAATGCATCCTGAAAGAGGCTAAAAATTTACTCGCCACCGGTCTCCGTTAACCCCCCCTTGGCGAGTGGGCGAGCAGATTTCTGGAGCCCTGCGTGAGCCTATTTACGTTAATAAACATTATAATGTAGAATATAATGATTTTACTTACAAAAATGTACGATTCCAGTAATCAATAGACGAAAGAAGGTTCAATTACTTTCATCAATAAACCCTTCCTGAATAATAATCAGTATCTATTACGTTGCTATCCATAAACATCGATGGTTTCGTTGCTTAAACAAAAGTGCGAATCGAATAACGCTAAACTTTCGTCTATTTATAAGCTTCACTGAAGCTAACTGAATCGGAGGCAACGCCCGGGGAGGGGAGAGGTTCCATGAACAATCACGCAAACCAATAAACACGCTTCAAAATATATTATAATAGATATAAATCTCTAACGACCAATATTACTCCCATTCTTTTGTCAGATTCCATAAAATTTTATTTCGAACCTAATGCTGCACAGACTTGGCTATACGAAAACATTCCCTCCAAAATAAAGTTTATGTTTATAAAAGACATACTGGAACTCATCCTCTGAGCATCTCTCATATAAACAGGAGGGGAGCAAATGGTAGAGCTAAAATAGTTGACCTCAAACGTTACGAGAAGGGTTAACAATAAATTCCAATGAATTACAGAGGATTACAGAGGATGCAGATGAAGTTTCTCCGGACTGCGCATGTCAGAGTGGACGGATCATATGATCAATGATCATGTTCATCATCTATGGAACTATTTTAACTCCCTAAAGAGTAGTGTGTTCCCATTTCGACAAAGTCCTATTAAACCATATAATGACAAATAAAATTAAAATATTTTATATGGTATTTGTTTTACAATGGCTTTTCACATCTTCTCTTGCTATATGTAGACTAAAATATTACTTTTGAAGACCTTTTTTGGACAATTCAAAGGCGACGACTATTCCGGGGTTAGCAGTTAACGTGTTAGTAAATGATCTGATTCTAGTTAACTCATTTGGGTGGCCAACTAAAGTAGAAAAGACAAAAAATGGAATTTATGTATAACTTAAGAACCCTTAAGATAGAATAAAATAAATGAAGTAAAATAACCATTTAAATCAAATAAGAGCAATATAAATCCGAAACCAAATTTAATGGACCACATTAGCGATAAGCCCTAAATACGTAAATATCCTTTCAGCAACTCCAACGACATTCTAACGAACAAGGATTGGCACTGTTTACAAACTTCAACATATAATATGAAGACACCATTCATATACACAGCGCAGGGACAACTAGAATCTTTAACAAATAAGCACGTGCAGGTTTCTTCAAAATTCATCAACACATTCGCCGAAATATTGATAATTTCATTAAAGAACCAACGATTATGGAGAGCTCTTTCAGAATCTCCGTACGAGGCGCCGCCATCTTGGTTGCGATCGCGCGCCATGAATTATTCCCCGCAGGTGCCGAAGAGAAAAAGAAGGAAAAAAAACACGGTCGGTTGGAAATTGGCGCGGGGCAAGGACGTATAAGGGACACGTCCCCGCCCCGATAAATAAAATATAGGATACGCGAGGACGAGGAGAGGAAGGTCGAGAGAAGGAAAGAAAAATGCTGGGAGGCAGGGGTTATGCGGAAAGTGGCAGTGCAAAGAGGGAGAGAGAGAGGGCACTCACCCCAGTTTTTTTGAAGCATTATTCGGTTGTCATCCTATGTTTGTGCAGAGGGATTGGACTTAATTCAATCGGCCTCGTTAATGTCTGCGCGCGGTCTCTGGGGATGGAAGCGGGGGGAATACGCGGAGGGGAGGGAGAGAGGAGCAGAGAGGGGGGTATTCTGAGGGGAGGAGTTCGGACGAATGGGGGGAGGGGGCAAAGTGCAGGAGAAAGGAGGGGAAGAATAAAAAAGGGTGAAGAAGAAAAGAAAAGAAAAACGGCGAGGGAGGGAAGAGTGGACCATTTGGGATTATGCGAAACTGCAGCCGTACTTCACACTGGAGCGGAAAAAAAATAACAACACAAAGCTTTTCATCGGATTAGATTGGCCGTTAAATAACACCGCGCCGAACCGCCGCTGATTTAGTTAGCATCGAGATTTGACTGTTTAAAGTGATGAAGTTGCGCGGAGAGATAGAGAGGAAAAAATGCCGCCGCGATCCTAGTCGACATCTGCCCTCGTCAAACCGACCATCCGTGATGCACGCGCCGAGCTAGACGATTGTCTTCGGAAGACAGAGATCGAGAATTTGTCCGGGACGGGATTATGCTTAGTCCCGCATGCTATGTGCATCGGGATTAATTCAGATATGAAACACCCTGCGAAAACAAGGTGAACAACGAGGAATTCGTCATTCCAGATGTAAAATACGACGAAACTTTATGTAAGACAGTGTTTTCAAAACTGGACACCGCGGTAAGTTAGGGTGCCGTGGCTGATTCTTATGGGTGTCGCGAAAAACTATGCTAAATAAATACATCATCGATTTTGAAATGTTGATAGGTCATTAGAGCGATAACACTGCCTCTAATAAATTGCTTATGGTATAGTACTAATAAATGTATGCGTCCAAACGTTGTGATACGCGTATGTATAAATATCAAAACTTTTTTCAAAGGTGGAGGTGCCTAAAAATTGTTTATCATTGAAAGGGTGCCGCGCCTACATACAGTTTGGAAACCACTGATCCAAGTGCTGCATACAAGCTAATTGTAAATATCCAATAGGGCACATGACGCACGATAAAAGCTTTCAGAATGTTGCAAAAAGTTAGTATCTTTATATTTATTGAACCAAAGAGATTACAAACATTATCAGAACCTCGTTGGCACAGTACATTATTTCCTCATCAATTAAAGCATAATGAATATCAGACCAAATACGTACTTCACACTACTTCCGTGCCAACAATACCAAAATTTCGTCTTAAAACATCATCACCATATAAAATGAACAATCGACAGATGAAACGAAATAATAATTAGGCGTAAGAAAGCCTGCGCCTCGTTCGCCTATATTGCTCGCGACGGAGAAAACGGAACGAGAATTTCGGAACGAAAACTGAGCCGTCAGCAAGACGTTAAGGAAAAACAACACGCGCGTAATCGATTCCGGAGAGTTTGCGCAAGATATTGAAACTGAAGTACATTTATGGATAGCTCATACAAATTCAAAATATCCCCTCGGTTTCAGTCGAGTGCTGGGAAGGCTCGGAGAATATGATGTCCCGGGAGAGGAGGAGGAAGGGGCGGCCGGGGTTAAAAGGGGCGGAGGAGGAGGAACAAAGGACGGCGGTGGAAGGAGATCATCATGGGAACGTCGGTTGTGGACACAGATGCGGTATGGTAGATGGGCGTGGGGGGCACCGATGGGAGGGGGGGAGAAGGAGGGGACGGAGTGAGGTAGAGGGTGCGGATGCCAGGGATTGGGAAGGAGAGAGGGGGAACAAGGGAGGGAAGGGGAGCATTTGAACACACAACAGGAGCAAGGGAGGAAAAACACATGCGCGCGAGCAGAGAGGGGGAAAAAGCGAGAGAGAAAGAGGTAAAGACGAGAGGAAAAGGAGAATGTAGTAGAAGAATATACGTATATATATATATATATATATATATATATATATGTATGTATGTATGTATGTATGTATGTATAATAAAGGATTGTGGTAATATTAAAGAGGAATGAAAAAGAGAAAATAGAAATTTCGAAGATAGCGAGGAGAAAAGAGTCAGAGATGAGGAATAGGAAGGGAAAGGGCCGGAAGTGGATCCCTGTGGTCGAGGGATAGGAGAGAGGGGTGAAGAGGGAGAGAGAGAGAATCACCTCCTCCTGCTCGTTTCCCAGGGCTCGCCTTCCACCCACTCACACTCCTGTGGGACCCGTCCGACGCCGGACCCAGCCTCATCTGGGTCCCCCGAAACGGATTATGACATAGGCCTCAGTCATTATTTATTTATTTACGCACCTAAGCCTCCCTTAACGAAACGCCTCCAGCCGCTGAAATATCCCGGGGAGGTACGGAAGGGACGCCAATGTGGGTTGTGTTTAAGGAGCGAGGTAAAGGACGAGAAGGGGTGGGGGGGATGGAGGGCGTGGGAGGAGCTGCGGGCAAGGAAGGTATCATGAGGTGGGCAGAGGGAGGCAGGACCTTCGACGACGAGGAAAGAGGGAAGATTTTAATGAGGAAAAATTGGATGGCAGGGTGAAGAACAAAATTATCCCATAAAGAAAATGTACGTGTTATTTTCAGAGTAATTACTGTAACTGTCGTGGTCCTTTAGAGAGTGGAAAGGCTAAATGGAAAAGACGTGCTGAAGGCAAATATGAGGGATTTAACGCGGACAGGATGTGGCATTGTAAAAAAAAACAATCGAAGTTTATAATTTTAATCTAGGAAATTGTTACATCTGTAGATTTGGTACAGAAAACCGATATCAAAACGCGAATCAATTTCGAAGAGAGTGCTTTAAATGCAAGTACTAGGTACTCCGAAAATTTTTCTAAACTAAATAAAAGACGGTGAATTATCGTTGCAAGCTACGCAGTTTTCAACTTGGGAAACATAAGAAAATAACATAATTGATAAAAAAGAGCTGGTTATAATGACATCATTGATGTTAAAAAATACGTCTTTGTTTGAATTTATCTTCATTTCTCCCTTTTTAGGGTTAAACTATTCAAACTAAATTTGTAAATAACATAAGACTTTAAAGGCTCCCATATAACAAACCAAGGAAGTTATAATTTTACTGAATTAAACGGTCTTAATAAGTACGATTTTCCACAGTGATAAAAGAAATGCAAATACCACGAAATTCTTATAATCTCCACGCAGAAATTGTTGAATCAATCGCTTAGTAGGAATAATTATTGTAAACTACGATATAAATGGAAATGGAAACATAGCAAAGCGAATTTTTTCACGTAAAACATACTACATTAATTACACCTTACCGATCAAATCTTTAACTTATTAAAACTAATCGCTTTCTTTTGCCTGCGCATGCCACGGTAAAATTCTTAAAAGTCTTTACAACGTACACCGTAATGCGGTAACATGTCCATAAGTCGGCAAAAGGCTAATTTGACCAAGTCCCCTGTCTCTGTCCACCCCCTTCCCAACTCTCGTACCATCGAAACCATAGTGACATAACGACCTCTCCTTCGTGTTTGCCAGAGGATCATAGCGAGCGAGAGTCGTCATCATCATCGTCATAGTAGCCGCTGCCGTGGCCCACTCAACGCTCATCCCACTCTCCTGAGAATGGAGATAGAGGACAGCGGAGGCGAGGAGGGGACTGAAGGTTTTGGGAAACGTGGGATTAAAATGTCGAATCATCGTCCGAGATCCTCTTGCACTTAACCAAATTAATCATAAAGCTATTTCCCCGCAACGAAACAGAATTTAAAAGTAAAACGGTAGAGGCGTATCGAAATCTCCCCCGTGGAAATAGGAACCTCTTCAAAAAATTGACGTAAATTCACGCGGTAGGTAACGCTCCATTTTTACTTTCTCCATACGTAGTAATGGGAAAGTATTGTATTCATGAAAAAAATCGACTTCGAGATTTCAACGGAAATACATGTTTTGAGGTCCCTAGAACACGTTTAGACTATTTTCGGAATGATGTCTGTGTGTGTGTACGTGTGTGTGTGTGTGTGTGTGCGCGCGTGCGCGTGTGTGTATGTTATTGTGGGAGCTCTAACTCAAAAAGTACGTGCCATATCGTTACAAAACTTCATATCTAACACTCTTACATGAGCACAAAGAACTGATTAGTTTTTGGATAATAACGGATAACCGGAAGTCGAGGTTTATTCGAAACCCGATTCGGTTTTTGCGATATTTCTTCGTTAAAACATCATTATTGTATATACGATTCTATACAAAAGTTATAGAGAATGTCATTTCCTACAGTTTTTATTTGAAACAATTTTCTATAGGAGTTATTGTTTAGGAGTTATTTATAAATAACCGGTTTTTCGGTTTCCGTTAAATATCTCCTTAAAAACATCGTTATTGGTAATCTTCGTAAGGACCAAAGTTGTAGAGAATAATATTTCTTCCAAGTTTTGTTTGAAACTAATTTTCGTAGAACCATCCCTTTTGGATATATTTCGCTTTATCTTAATACCTGTATACAGCGCCAACACCATGTAGCGGTGAATTCTGTAAACATTCAAAATATACGTAATTTACGGCAAGGACGTGTCTTCCTCTAGGATACGAAATAATAATAATTTTGCTTCGTAATATTATTCATAATAATTTAAATATCTATGCCCCAAATATGGAGAAAGTCATGTGTTGGCCACATCAGATTTTTGTTTCACTGCATTCGGAAGGTCGCGTTAAATGGATGTTGTTTTTCTAGAATTATGGCCGTTTGTCGGAGTTTTAAAAAGATCATTCCCTAATTATTGTTCAAATTAGTCATTGTTTTACACGCACATAGAGATTCCGCGTTGAGAATCGTGAAATTTTCGCATTCACAGAAAATTGTTTTTCTTCTTCAATTTTTGAGTAAATATTATAGGAAAATATTGCTCGCTTGAAGAGTGTATCAATAAGTCGCAAAGTTTCCCGGACAGCAGTAAAAGTAAAATTAATAATTCCTAGAAAACCCTTGTAGGCAGATAGAACAGACGATCAACAGTGTATTACCAATTCAGAACTGAAGTCGAGACACAAATACGTTCATATACGTTTAAAGCGAAAATACACGACTTCGAAACATTTGTACAAATGCACAGCATGAATAAGCATTCTGAATTTTTAAATCAAGTCTGTAAACATATTTTAGATAGAAGAAGATAAGAGAATCGCAAATATCCACGGGCGAGCAGTTACCTAATCATCCTAGATACTCCTTTCTAACGGCTAGATAAATGATTAAGCCCACACAAATGAACATGGAAGAAGCCTAGGAACACACTTATTTTTACCGACAAAACCACGGTTATTCTTCCGAAAAGAAAGTCTCTTTAGTATTATAATTTAATTTACACTTTCTATGTATAAAATAGCAAAGATAAGCTGCATCGAAAACACTCGATATACTGGTTTATCTTGAAACAGAAGTTTAATTCGCTAATATCAACAGCTTTCACCAAAGAGCTGTAAGAGTGGATCCAGTCTTCATCCTTGGGTGGGATGGGGGGAGGGAGTGTAATCAAAGATAGAAAAGATTTGAAAATCTTCAAAAGCATACAGATTTTAATATATGAAAAGGAAATAAATAAAATTACGTGTACCAAAATAAATACAGTAAAGAGTAAAATTACTCCGATGTTAATTTTTATTATTTTATTGACTTTTTCTGTACACACATTTAAATCTTTGGTGAATATTACTCCCTTGCCCCCCTTCCCCTGGACCCGCCCTTGAAGAACTGCCTGCTCTAAGACAACTTTTGATTAAAATTTCACCACAACATCGAAGACAAAAAACATTCTCCCGGATGCTCGCAGTCTCCACCTCCATGACTTATTCGCGATTGCAGAGTGACATCTCAAGGGCCCTCATTCCAACTTAAATCGATTCGTGAAGGCAGGGAAATGTAAATCAACGGACAGAACATCACATAATGTGACAATGCGCTAAAGAGAGAGCCAATCCATCCCGAGGGGTTTTAAAACACCGAATTTCTCCCGGACAGCAAGCGTGCGAGAAATACCGCGTGACAAGACTAAGGAAGGAGGGGAAATCGGGAGGCGGGGACTTCTCCCTCCGCACGTTGAGAGAAGATGGAAGAGGCAGAGGGTGGAAAGGGCCTTTGAGTGATGAATCTGTTGCGGCGAGAGGTGGGAAAAACGACCACTCGGGCGACGCAAGAAGGGAGGAGAGAGGCCTTCCATGGATTCCGCGGTGGATGGGGTGGCGTTTCTCGCTTTCAGGCGAGCCAATTACAGGGGCGCTGAGTAATTGAATGGACCCTGTGATCCGAGAAGAGCCAACGGGTTCGCAACACCACACACACACACACACGGACACAAGAAGTCAGCGAATACGCAAATCTCCTACTCCCGTGGCCCTTTTCTGCCGCATAGCGCTCCATAGAAGCGGGGATAGAATGGTGGGGGGAGGAAGGGGTAAAAAGTGAGCCCCGATATGCATACGCCCAAATCCAACTCTTGCGGATGATTCCATAGTAATCTGCCGCCGCGCCTTTGTGAATACCTAACGACGGGGAGCGGCGAGGGAGGCGAGGGATCGAAAGAATGAGCGAATAGCGCGGCGGGTCCGTAGTGCGGGAGAATATATTCATGCGAGTCGGAGGGAGGGTGGAGATTGTGAGGGGCGGTGGGGAGGATCGGGGGAGGATGGGAGGGAAGCGAGGCGGAGAGAGAAAGAGAGGGAAGAGGGGCAGACGAGAGAATGGTATTGGAAAGATACGTGAGCCAAATACTTTCGACGATATCTACGGCGAAAAAAAACCATCGCGGGCCTCGTAAAAAAGTCATTGGTTTCTCGCTGGGAATCGAAGGGCAGACGCATATCAATGCGCAGAACCTATTTCATATCTGTAGTAATTTCTCCTCGGAAACGTCTCTGCATGTTTTCTGCAGAACGGACACATCTCTGTACAGTATATCCAGCTTTAAAAAATAAGGGCTGAAAAGAAACTAGGATCGACTTATACGCCGAAGATAAAATGTGAATCTTAAATTCCAGGTAAAGGACGTCGACAAGAGCTAATATGACCGATCATCCGGTTTTGGCGACCGACATTTTGGATCAGATTTTTTTTTTCGACATTTGCAAGGTATGAATCATATTTCTGCACCAATCGAAATTACTTCTCTTGGCGTGCCGAGGTTGTATCAACTTTCTGCGCCTTAATAGCAAAATCCTAATATTCAATTTTCTTCATTTTTCACAAGCTTATTGTGTACACTTGATAAATGAGTTAATCACTACAAGTGGTTTTCCTTCTTTGTCGCGCAATTTGCGTGATTAACTTACATGCGTTAATCATTTTATTTTCTTGTTAAATTATTTCACTATATTTATGTCGGTTAGAAATTGATATATATATATTAGTGGATATTCATGAGTTGTATTAACATAAAGAAATGTATTTTATAAATAATTGATTTAAAATATTATCCAAATAAACAAACCAAACGATGCTTAATGGAAAATTCTATTATCAAAGTTGTCATATCGTAGCACTGGAATATTTTAAACTGCTATCCGGCACATACAATATCGCTACATCCATAATAATCGATTGCACGATTCTCGTCGGCGCACATTGGGCGGAATCGCGAAAATAACTGGACAAAGTCTTCAGTGAAACAATGTATGCAGAAATTCATTTATTTAATGAGATTTATTGACTTTTTGATATTCACATACTTTACAGCATAAATATTACCCATTTCGGACTGCCTATATCATTCTGCAATACATTAAACGGATCCAAATGATCCCTAGTCATTTTACGCTTAATATTCTGTAGACATTCTATCCTTTTTGGTATTTTAATAACATGATAAGTTAAATTTACAACTATTTACAGCTATATATTGACATATCTCTCTTCATTATAAAATCGTAATGCGTAACGCTCTAATTTTGTGAATAACTCGATTAGAAACCAACTTATAAGCCTGAAAATTCTCAGGATTTCAGTGTTAATGTATCTCTACGTTATGAATAAAAATTTCTGAAAAGATCACGGGTTCGACTCCAGAGGATGAATGTCGTTTCCCATAATATAACACGTAAAAATCACCTTTTTGGTTTGAAGGCTTTCATTTTTACTTTCTCCATACGTAGTATAGGGAAAGTATTGTGATCATGAAAAAAAATCGACTTCGAAATTTCAACGGAAATACACGTTTTGAGGTCCCTAGAACACGTTTAGACTATTTTTACTTTCTCCATACGTAGTATGGAAAAGTATTGTGATCACCAAAGAAATCAACTTCGAGATTTCAACGGAAATACACGTTCAGCCTATTTTCGGAATGATGTCTGCGTGTCTGTCTCTGTGGATTTATGTGATTGTGGACGCTCTAACTCAAAATGTACTTGCCATATCGTTACCAAATTTCATATATAACACTTCAGCATGAACACAAAGAACTGATTAGTTTTTGGATAATAACGGTTAACCGGAAGTCGAGGTTTACTCGAAAACCGATTCGGTTTTTGTGATATTTCTCCGTTAAAACATCATTATTGTATATACAATTCTATATAAAGGTTATAGAAAATGTAATTTCCTACAACTTTCATATGAAACAATTTTCCGTAGCAGTTATTGTTCAGGAATTATTTATAAATAATCGATTTTTGTGGTTTCCGTCAAATATCTCCTTATAAACGTCGTTATTGGTAATCTTCGTAAGGACCAAAGTTGTAGAGAATAATATTTCTTCCAAGTTTTGTTTGAAACAAATTTTCGTAGACCCATCCATTTCGGAGATATTTAATTTTTTCGTAATTTTCAGTATACAGCGCCACCACCATGTAGCGGTGAATTCTGTAAACATTCAAAATATAATTTACGGCAATAAGGACGACTGTATTCTTTTACGATAGGAAATAATAATTTTGCCTTATAATGCTATTTATAATAATTTAAATATCTATACTCCAACTATGGAGAAAGCCATGTGTTGGCCACATATTTCATTTTACTATTTAAAATATCTTAAAATTAAGTTATCGACGCGAAATTTGCGCTAAAACGCGCCAAAATGAATGAGGATTCTTATTCTTACCGTCGAATACTCAATCTCATTCGAAATCGCTCATATTTTGAATTTATACTCGAGTGTTGGTAAATATTTTAACATTTCAATAATAAGATTCCATGGTTACCAGTATTGTTGTCCTCGGTAATTTCCGTGCATATGCACTTACAATTAGATAAAGGCTTAAAGATCGAAAATAAGATTAAAGCTTGCTCTAAATGACCGAAGATATGAATTTAATCCAAATAAATCGAACGCAGTATTCATGTTATTTATATTTTTTATCTATATTACTAAAATCCTATTTCTGGTTCTCTCTCTCTCTTTAACGCTCTATACCTCAGCCATTTTTAGGCGCGTTTCGCTTACAGCGTGAGCGCCTATTATCGTCCGTCTGTCCGTCCGTCCGCATGTTCGTTCTCGACTTCTACCGAACGGATTTTCATGAAATTTGAGGACTTTCAACCAAATATAATAAGAAAATCGCAAAAATGAATCACGTACGCCAATTTACTGGTATCAAAAAATGAACTTTCCGTCATTTCTCGTAAAGTATTGCACATATCAAAATATTTTTCAAAAAAAAAACTTGTAGAACTGGTAGAGTATTTCTTTTCCTATACATTTTTATTGTCGGAGTAGCTGCTATAAAGAAAATCGAACAAGAAAGTGTTAAATCGAGTTGAACTTGGAAAATTTCTTGCATGGTTACTTCTTCATTGTTGCTAACATAAACAACCTTACAAACAAACGTTTAATTTCCTTACGTGTGCATGCAATATTTTTAAATAGGAAGAAAATGGATTATTTATGACGAAGAGAAGAACTTTAAAACGCAATTTCCCTTACGTACAGGTATATAATTTCTTCCTAATACTCAATTACACGAAACGCGCCCATTTGTGATACGTTGTACACTTTCCTAACTTGTTTATAATCACCGGGAATTTGAGCCCTCGAAGTGTATTTTTTATCGATTTATTCAACTAATTTTCTTAATTTGTTATTAAAAACCATAAATACATCCCTTATAAAATATATTCATTAAACTCATATTCAAAACACCGAATAAACAGCGAGCAGCCCCTTTGTTTTTACATAAATTCGTCGTAATCCGAGTCAGGACTAATTATGATAACATCAGAATTCGATATTTGTAGGCCCTGGTTCGTGACATACGTCTTGTGTAATCGGAACAGTTAACGGCGTATCAAGCCATTATGAATATTTAGTAGAATGTTTGGCCGAACTTCTTTTACAGTCTTTCCATTTTTGTGAAGGTCAGAAGAATAGGTAAATACAGTTGACGAGATTTTGTCTTTCACGTTTTCCGCAGAATCTTCTAAATTCATCTTTGACGTTATATTTTCGCAAAAAACTCGCCGCGACCGTGCTTGCAGTGGGTGTATTTGCCCACTTTTCTTCAATACCTCAAATACCTCCTTACGAGTGACAGCTATAAAAATGGAATATTTTTACAAGGTGTGACTTGGTGCAAATGAATTATACACGAAATTAAAGCTGAAGATATCTGCCAATTAATTGCAAAAAATTACGGTTACTATTTTGTACTATCTTTTTAAAACTCTAGTCAAACTTTAAACAACGAATAAAATTTTACTTATACAACAAAAACGTAAGCCTACTGTTTGAAACATTAAATAAATGTCTATAATGAAAAGATATATTTTATTATATCGGACATACCTTCATTAACAGTCTCCATCGAAAACAAAATGTAAATACACTATCAATGTTAAATCACCTCACTAGTAGAGTGTTGAAACGTGACTGAGCCCCTTACAAAATAAAGGAGCTTGAATGCTAAAGTTTACATTGTTGTCAAATCGCCCTCGCCGGGTTACCATAAGTAATATTTGCGTCTAACATAAGTGTTCTTCAGTTAGTCAGGCAGTAAGTTTGAATGTTAATTACTGCTTCTGAAGACACGCAAAAAACACTTCTGTCCAGTTATTTTAGCGATTCTGCCCATTGTGCGGCGATAAGAAACAAACATTCCGACACAAATTGTGATAGGTTGTACTAGCGCACAAAAATACATACTAACGCGAACCAACTTATCAGTACGAATTATTTTATTAACGCAAAACTCATTTCTAATAACATTTCAGTAGATCACATTCTCACTTAAAAAATTCATCGGTGAAAGCATGGCACTCAAAATTATTCGAAACACCCATTACTAAAATTTTCGATATCGGAAACCACTACACTACCAAGCGGATTTTAGGATTTTGGCCGAATACGCAGAAAAGACATCCGATCATGATGGAAGCACATTTTTCCTTAATGAACAAAGATCAACCACCGGCAGCTGTAAAAAAAAGTTGGTCTGCCACGAAGGACACGTCTCCTTTTCCCCAAGACATGAAGTGAAAAGACACTGCGCGCGAGTGCTCATCCGCCAGACGCTTCCCATCTCTCGATTCCACCACTACTATAATTTGCAAGGAGTGGTGGGATCTATATAAAATGACGCTTGCAACCGTTCACCTTTCACGTATCACTCAGACTACAATTAATAGATAAACGTGCAGGCTGATTAACTGCAAGACATCCCTCAGCTTGCTTCTAATATTCAACATTATATATTTCAATATGGAAGCTTTTGTGAGATTTAAACTGTTTAAATAACAATCAGCCTCAGAACATAAAAAAATCAATCTCCCCGTGCAATTTATGACAATCAGCCTCCGAAAACATAGAAAATGAAACACCCCCTGCAATTTATCCCACAAACTTATTACTCCAATAATTAAAATATGAAGACGATATCATTAAAACAAAAGGCTCTCCTTGTTTTGAAATTTTACGAGAAGCAACAATGGGCGCGCACAGTGAATTACTTGTCAACAACGGAAACTGCGACATCGAAAATGAATTTAGAGGAGACGAAAATGCTGTTCCTTAACAGGGACCGTGTCTTACGTTTCTAAATTTCTTTCGGGTGGTAAGATACCGTGAGTAACCAATGCGCAAAGACAAAACCATACTTAAAAAAACAAATACGGCGAAAAGACTATGATTCGCATCTCAGATTACTCAAACGGCACCCGCTGGGTGTTCGTACGCGATTTCCTTATGTATTTTATAGCACCAATTTTCTAAAATTCCAATAAATTCCGACATTCCATGATTTTTGAGTAGCGGAGTTCGATCGTAGCCTGACCGAACCTGAACAGGTGCACTAAGGTTCACGCATTGGCCCCTGCAACTTCCAAGAAAAGAAAACGCACTAGCCCGTGAAAATAATATACGCGAAAACGCACCAAGCGGCGAAAGACGACACCGGTACACTCCTCGCATGAAGAACTAAGATGGTGGAACGGGGACGTCAACTTCCATTCCTCTCAACACGCTTCCAGGAAAAGGCCAATAGGATAAACGTACCCTCAAATCCACGCGCAATCACGGACTGAGAATAGATAAAAACCCTCCTAACCCCTCGTTACGTGGGAGGAAAGACGGACGCGAGGAAGAGACGTGCCGCCGCTTCCAACCACTTCACCCAGTTACACCGACCCATATGCAACCCAAGAGGAGCGCACACCCTCTAGGGCGGAACGAGATTCATTTGCGTGACAGACAAAATCCGACGGGTGCAAAGAGAAAAAAGACGAGCACTCAACGCACTGCGAGAGGGACAATGAGAAAAGGGGCAAAGGCGTAAGTAAATAAAATGTCCTACCCTCTCCCCTTCTCTACATCACCCACCACCTTCGCCCCCAAAATAATCGCATCGGATCTAATTCTCCGGTGTCGATTCCAATTTTCTCGCGGAACAGGAGGAATGTGAGGGTGGGTTGGAATAGGAAAGGAGAATGAGAGAGAGGGAATGAGGAGGAGGTTGAGACGAGGAGGGGCGGTGGTCCGAAAAGAAAAGAAGAGGGTCGAAGAAGGGGCCATATGGCAGCCGCTAATCCAATAGAGGAGGGGGCGGCGAGTAGGGAGGCGGGGAGAGACAGAAGTGCGTGCACGCGTCCAGCCACGCCCACGCCACCGCCATCTCACCCCAAAAATCCTGATAGGGACAGAGAGATAGACGTGCCTCTCCGCCCTTAATTCCATTGCCGTGACTCAGAAAGCCAGTTTGTTGGCGCAATTGAATTTCGCAGGAAGTAGCGCAGATAGGGGAACGAGGGTATAAGGGAGGGGGAGAGGGAAAAGGGAAGGATTGGAAGGGAGGCAGCAGCAGGGTAGGGATGAAGGGTGCAGAGAGAGAGAGAAAGGAGGAGAAGGGGTTGCAGAGAAAGGGGATGGACTGGAGGAAGTATAGGTATAAGTGCTCTTAATGTCCGAAGGCCGCAGCCTTAGCCATTGAGGGCGGACAACGGAGGCCGGCGGGCAATGAGAAATGAAATGTGAGACAGATCTATTAGCAAGACTTAAAGTGCCGTTTAAATCTTAATTACGACCGGAAACGTTGGTCAGAAATCAACTTGCAGATGAATTCATTCAGTAGAGAAACGGAGAAAATCCTGTCCGAGCTCTTCCCCATGCATTACTATTTATAATCGTGGGTTATGTAGAAAACGGGAAATGAAGTACACTACCTAAGTTTGTTTAGTTTTGATGATTATTGTTAATAAATGTACTTACTTTAAATAAATCATTTCTCTGTATTTTTTTCAAATTAAATATCTAAAAATCATATACACAGGTAAACAAACTTAGAATAATTCAGCGTACATAATGTAATAATACATCTTCCTTAAATTTAGCAGCAAAATAACAATAAATGAAGCATTGTAGATTAGAACAATTCTATAAAGATTATTAACTTTTAAATTGAAAATAAATATTTCGGGGCACGAAATTAGGAAAAAAATTGAGAACTTCGGGAAAAACAAAGATCAAATCAATTGGAAATTGAGTGAGAAAACTAGAACAGCAATTGAAAATCAAACAATAAAACTGGGATTGAACAAAAGGGCTTACTGCCAGCAGGAAGGACATTTTGTAAATATTTTCATATATAATCCAAAATAGCCTTATTTAAGCTAAGGTGATCAGATATTTTTTACCAAAAGGGAGGACAAATCCTGATTTTTTTATACAAAAAGGAAGGACAAAGGAATTATATATTTCATGACCAAAAATACTGCTTATATGCTTCATTTCACATTTAAAAAAATAAAATAAGGGTTTTTATGTGAGGAGATGGTGTATTAAGAGCACTTTGTTGCTTTTGGGAAATACTGTGCTTCGTAATACTTGAAGACCCACCAACTGCGATACTAAATACTGCTGAACACATACAACATTTAATGCCAGTATTTCCAACGGGTCTTAAATGTGGAAATCCCTTAGCTAACGTTACATTTAAGTGACATTTTCTTTTCTTGGCTGAAGAAATTTCGTAGGGTAATACAACAAAGATTTAAAAATCAATATGATAAAATGGAATTGTAAATAAAAATGAGAAAACTATATTTAACATAATAATGAAGTAAACGCTGCTATTCAAATATCACTCAAGCAGGACACAGTGTATACGTAACTATTTTTTCACAATCAACTGATAGAGAACAAACAAAATAAGCAATAGGAAGCTGTAAGAGCTTAACTAGCATGCACAGAAACAAAAACCTACTAAAATCACTCAACTCCATTGCATTGCCGATGACTACTAAGTGAACAGGACTGAATCGACTTTGTTTTACGAGAGAAATATTTTGAGGAATAAGATGGGATAAGAGATACATTGTACGTTGTTTAAACCATAAACCAAACAAATATAATAAAGGAGAAAATAAAACATTTACTCAGCAGACTGTTCTTTATCGCTAAGAAAACGCCATCGGCGAGCTGGACAAAGATATTTTAACAAGCAGCTTGCCTGAAAGCTTAATGTACGATACACTGAGAATCGTGTCTTGGGAGAAAGACGAACCCCCTGCACGTATAACAATGTAACAGACAGCAGCAAAGACAGCCAATCCACAAAAATCACATGATATTGGTTAGCATAGGTCTGAGTTCTCAAAGTAGGTATAAGTGTTCCGTGGATACACCCGGTTAAGAAACCCTGGCTTAAGTAAAGGGAAGGGCAAAGACAGACAATTATTCAAAAAAGGATGACATGAAAGGATAAAAGGTTTAGGAAGGACAACGATTGAAAAAGGAGGACGTCTGGTCACCTTATTTAAGCCAAACATTTTCTGATCGCAAGCTCCTCTGTGAAAGAAAGCTCTTAAGTTACATACAAAAGCAAGGAACATTTGTTCACACACGCAGAGCTAAAAAAGTCATCTCTTGGTGACACTTGAGGAATTTACAGCAGCGATGCCGAGTATGACCGCGCGACTAAAATTTCGAAATCAACTCAGCATATAACTGCTCCGCAAAAGAGACTACACTAGATGCTTTACACCACGTTGAGAGAGGTCTATAAGTGTTCCAAAAGCGGAACGTGAATTTTGGGAAAATGACGTGTTGTTATTCAAAAGCTGCTGGCGAAATAATGATTCTTTCAGATTTGAGATGTTTTTTTGCAATGTAGTCTGAGGTTCGGTTCATACAAAAAAAAATATTGAAACAGCCGTTCAGAAAATCATGTCGCGTAATATTCCTGCATCTTCAAAGTGATTCACTGACTTCCTTTTCCCTGCAAGAGAAATTTTTATCTATTCGAATAATGAATAAAGTCTTTGAAAAACCTTGTCTCGCCTAAGCCAGCGGACCTAAGTAATTGACAAAGTATTCACCTTCAATTTTACCGAGAAAGGCTTTGAACTGTCTCCGGTTTAGCCAACATGATCTAATGAGATAGATGATACTTGAGTCATAATTCATGAATTTATTAAATCCCAGATCCTCGCCTATTAGATTGTCCTGGTGAATAATAAAGTGATACTGTATTAATTCATTCTGTAATCCCAATACCTTTAAGTTTGGAATGAAAAGGCACCATAGCATTTTAAGAACCAGTCATTGAAGTCGAACCATCAGTAACTATGCACAAGCTTGGATGCTTCTAAATAATGCTTCTCAAGGCTTTGAAGCAATCTCTCAATAAGTCTGAGTCCTTTGACCTCGCAATCAATGGAGCTCTACGATTTCTTCGTACACTTCAAAGTTAGAATGTACGCCAAGTATCCGTCTAAAAGTAAATAAACTTGCTGAATTAACAGAAGCAAATTTATTTTCGACATCATTTGACATGTCAGTAAGACGCCGTTGTACTGTGATTCTATTCAAGCGAACGACTTCGAACTTCTTTACGAAATTTGGGCAAAAAAGGTTTGTAATCGGAAAATGGCCTCGGTAACTATTAACTGGGGTGTGTCGAAATTCACCTCAAACACTTTTTAAAAATATTTTGCTGAACTATAAATGATTGAGCAAGAAGAGAAACCTTTTGTTTACAAAGTTCTCCAGAGAACTGTTTGCTAAAATCTGTTTTATGTATACATTAGCCAGAAATTAGGCCCTGATGGCAACGATAATTGCATCACTTTGAGGATCTTTTGACTTTGATATGCTCATGCGTGCAACAGGCATTTCATGGCACATGATTTGATCAGTCAATGAGTAGGGAGATGGAGTCACCTTAACAAAACGCCATATCATGACAAGGTGTCGTATTTCAACTAATTGTAAGTATGGTTATTTAAGATTAACAGTATTCTTCACATTTACATAGGAGCCGGTAGGCCACAAAAACAGCCATGGTGGGTCGCAGTTTGTGCATCACCGGCATACAGGATCAACCCTTTCTCTATTCAAAGCATCTTCAGCAGTTCTTTCGCTTCCTCCGCAACCGTCTACCCAACGGACATAGGAGGAGCTAGCCACGGCAAGTGCGGCTTCTGGTGCGGGAGGAGAGGAAGGGAGGGAGATGGGAAGGAGAGGAGGAGGAAGCGAGGCACACGGAGCCTCTCCCTCCTCCTCACCCCCTCGTGCCCCCGAGAGCACACAAACAGCGTTCCATTAGTCGTCAAAATAGAAGGAGAGCATACAGGAGAAGGGGTGGAGAGGAGCGGGAGAGTGGCCGCATCTAGGCGCCGGGCGGAACAATGCCCCCCCCCTCCCCCTATAAGCTCTCGCCGCCTATCGACCTCGCCCCCTTCCGAACCAAATCGTTCTCCGATGGCCAAAAACAGATTCCATCGAAAAAACGTCAAAATAAGTGCAGGCAGGCTGATTTATTTTATAATGCCTGCTTGGTTATATAGAGATCGAAGAACGATCGATGTGTTGACATGATGAAACAACTCACTCCAGTCCATGTCCGTATTGTTCATACAAACACACAGACACACATACCTATAGGAGTGAGTATTCGTGCCCATAAGATAACTACTGGCCCAATTTCGACCAAGCTGCCAAAGTTTGATCAGTGATGACTTAAGTTATGAGAAGGAAAAGAGGGCACATTTGTTTGGAAAATTAAAAATCAAATCTATAGTTTGGGGGAAGAACTATTAAATCTGCAAGATGGAATTATAAGAAGCTCGACGCAGGGAAACAAGATTTGTAAAATAAATTTAAGAGCGAAAAAGAAGTCATTTAGCATTATTAGATAATTTAACTCGGAAAAACCTAAAAAACAGTTTTAATCCAGAGATGAGAAGGCCGAAAGGACTACATGGGATTTTTTAAATAAATAAGTAGTTAGAACTCGGTCTCTCAGGGGGAACCCCGTCTGACGGCTCGTTTCGCTTGTCAATTATTTGCAAACTAATTTAATATTCATTTAATAAATATATGAAAGGTATATTAATTAATAAATTAAATGTTTTTAAAAATAAATGTAGGTAATTTCGCGTGTTAGGTTTATGACCTCATCATATGTTTACGTCGCTGATTTAAATAAACGGCATAAGAAAACAGATTATTAATTCCCATTCTTTTCTATAGTGTTTCATATTTTTAATCGTTAAGAACAGGAAAATGATCTTTTTCTGATTAAAAACAAATTTTTACTCTAATTCGACAAGGATTTAAACTTAGTGTTAAAAATAAATGAATTGCATTTCTTTGATTATGGAACTGTTCATGTCACTATTTTGTATCTCAATTTAAACATTAAAAATGCATTTTTATAAATGTTCTATATTGATTTCCATGCTTTTATTATAAGAGTAAGAGTTAAACAATGGGACCGAAAAAAACTGGTACAAATTAAAATTTTAGGAACATCGGAAATTTACCATCGGTTGCACCCAATGAATTATCGCAATGCGAAATATCAAATCTGTAATCCTTCTAGAAGTACCTTGGGTTTTATATACGTATGTATATACTATATTCTCCTTTATGCAAGAAGAAGCAATTCATCTCGCTAAACGAAGCCCCCTTAATCTTTCTTTCCCTTACTGGATTGGATTATGGAACATGTTTCGTCAGGTAGATCGCATAGTATATGCTGTATGTGAAGAGCAAAATTGCGAAATTCCACGATTTAATGGAAAACCTAAGAAAAGCGACACAAATTAACGGATAACTAACTGACACAAATTAAAAGCCACAAATTTTTGTATTCAAAATCAGAATCATTTTAACCAGTTCGAATCACCTACGAGAAACTGCTTACGAGAGATAACAGAAAACACGAAAATAATTACTTACGTTACAACTGATAGTCTCGACAAAGCACTCCTAACTTATAACTATAATTAACGCATTCTTCTAAAAAAATCGCTTATGTATCTGGTTCGCCTGTCCGGGAATACTGCAACTTGGAGAAGACAAATTTTCAGGATAGGTTTATCTATATGAGAGCTAGACATGTTAAAAAATTTGACGGATCTAGGATCAGCTGCTGGGGAGTAATCGAAAAAAAAGTGCGTGCTCAACACATATAGGCAACCAACAATACATCCCATCTGCTATATATTTTTAAAACTCCACTGGAAAGATGTCTGTGAAATAAAAGGCGACTTATGTAACTTGCTCCGCAATTCTTCCCTCGCTTCTTTCAATGGCAATCACGTTTTTATTCTGTAACTGTCAGATTAATAATTAGCTGACTTAAATCCTCGACAAACCGGCTCGTAATCCAATCGATTATTTTATCATAATCTTTACGTAATCTTCATAATCTACAAAACTTGGCACGGATAAAAACTCGACGCAATGAAATGATTGCTTCGCGAATCAAATGGGAGGGGTGGCACAATGACGCGCGTTCGGCGAAACCTATAAGGTAACGACGACGACATGTGCATCACGTGGGAAGGAGAGAGGAAGAATGAGTGGGATAAGAGGTCCCTTTAGGAGAACGGGAGAGATCCATGGTTGAGAGGGTGTTGAGAACAGCGGGAGGTTGAGTTACAATAGCAAATGAAAGGGCGAGAGTAAGAGAGAGAGGGACAGAGAGAGGGTAAGGGAGAGTAAAAGGGTAGAAAGGATGAGAAGTAGGTTGGGTAAAAGGGAGGAAGGAGGACCTCCTAAGCAGAGGAAATCGATGGGGATGAAGTGTAATCTGATCAATCTGTCATCTCCGTACGGAGCACACACTCCGCTTACCATCCACTCCTCATCCGTCCCCTTTTCCCCCAAACCTCCTCTTCTCCCCTATCCCCTTTTTTCCTATCCCTCTTCGCCACCCCAAATGCCAAACGACTCTTTTCTTTAATACGGCCTTTTCCTCGCAAAGGCCATTTTTCTAGCCACGCAAGAAATTACTCTGAGAAGGGTAAAACTTTCGGGACATCCGACGCTCGGCAGTCGGCACGGAATCTGCATGAATGAAGATAGATGCAAAACAGCGCAAAACGTATCCGTGCAATATAGGAGAGAAAAGCCCGCAGTTTCCATCGCCTAAATTTGCTTCAATTTTCAACATGACATAATGCAACGAAAAATATTCTCTCGGTCCTTGATATGTTGCTTTGGACCAAAGCTTGAACTCCCACAAAGGGTTAAAAAAAATTAACTTCACAGTAATTATATCAAGGAATCTGATAAAATATATTATGCCCACGGTCATTACAAAAGTCACGGCCAAGAAACGGAATGCAAAAAGTCTATTTAAAAAAAATCATCTTTTCTGCGACGCGATGCAATATTTACAGACCTTACGAATCTGCGAAATGAAAAATGTAAGAAAGCGTCACGAAATGAAAAACAGGTATTTTGGAAAATTGAGGAAATACACGCATGCGAAGTATTTCTTCTAACATTCAGGTTCCAAACCAAGGTTTCCAAGTGTTTCATATTGCGAAAAGTGTTTCTAACAAATAAAAATACCCCGTTAAAAATGTTGTTATGAGCTTTAGAGCAGGATTCACACCAGTGCGCGAGTCGCGTGAAGGCAAAGCATGAAATCGCGGACAGCAATCCATCTTAAAAGCCTTACCAGCGCTCAAATCGTTTCATAATCTCTGGAAATTAGCCTTCCCCTGCCAGTAGTGGTGGCAAAGATGGACCCACCCTTCGATGCGCTCTTAAGACCATACATTACAAAAACACTAGAATCGGCATCGTGAGTTAAGACCCTTCGGACACGCAAGAGACGCGCTGGCAGCGGGAAGAACATTCTTCTGTGCAACAAACGTGCTGGATGCTATAAATGGGAATGAGCAATAAACCGAGGATATTTTAAAAGTTCTGATTTAATACAGTGTTTAGATTTCTTACATTATTTACAAAAATTTACCTTCTATGAAAAAGGTTTGAGTTAGAGAGTTAGTGTAAAATAAATTACTTCGCGGATCATATCTATTCTCCTAGTGTAGTGACAATTTAAACGCTATTTTGAACTGCAGTGATCTACAAAGAAGCAAAACAAACTATTAAATTTTATATATATATATATACATACACACACGTCTCTCCGTCGCTGAAGAAAGGCGTTAGGCCGAAAGCTCCATATTGGTGTTGTTTCGTGTATTTCGTGTGTCTTCAGCACCCCCAGCGGCTCTGCAATTTAGGTAAGTGTCCACTGGGCTTCCTCCAACACCTTGTTGCCACCTTTATTATTACCTTTCCTTTTCTTTAAGTACACACACACATACATATATATATACACACACACACACAGGGCCGTGCCGATGGGTGAGGCGGCGAGGCAACCGCCTAAGGCGCCTCTCGAAGGGGAGCGCCAAAATTTGACAAAAATGAAAACCTATCAAAATAAATTCATAAGGCCAGCCCGCGCCAGAGGCGTCAATATCGTTAGAGAGTTTAAACGACTTTTATATATCTATCCATTATTGCAAATTTCTCTTTTGTATTCCAAAGTGAATCACATATTAACAAAGCGGCAACTTCGTATTTATTACAACAAAGCGTATAGTTTAACATAAAAATTAACGGTATGTTTGTGAAATTTTTATATGCTGTTTGTTTGATTGTCCGGGCGTCAAAATATGATATCTCGAGCTGACAATGTATATTCATGATCTTTTCGATATCGTTTATTCCTTTTTAAACAATGCTGCAAAAGTTCGTTTTTATATTGAGTTGACCATGAGTTGGACAATAGCATATTCGTAGAAGAAACCCTCAGCCTAACCATGCATGGTTGAGTGAACGACTTTGTTACAAAAGTAAAGGCGCAATACATCTCGGCTCTTATGAAATAAATTCTGGCAACCTTCCTACGAAGATAAAAACTTTCTCATATAATAATGCGTCGTATGAGCCGGCTTTTAGAAAATCCAATTTTTGTTAAACTTACCCAAGAATAAATTAGCCTTATATACATTCATTGAGAAAAATGAAATACAGTAAAGCTCGTTTAATACGTATTTGAGGGGACCGACTCATTGCTTCGTTATAAGCGTGACTACGTTATATACGAGAAACATGGTTTTTGGCCTATACATCCCATATAACACGTATACACATACAGTAAAAGCTGTGCTATCCGGCTATTTAGAACCGGCCACCCTTAGATACCGGCAATTACACAAATACAATTCATTTTGTATTTCTTTTTCTTTTTTATGAATTTTTGTGTGAATTGTATGTGTGTAATACCACAACTTCCACTTTAAAATTTCTTAAAATATAAGATGTACATATTACGTATTTACTCCGTATACTTCTGTGGCTGCCGAGTAAGCATGGCGTATTTGGTTACGTAAGCCATTTGCATTGTCTAGATGTTTTGGTGTACTTCTACAATTTCCGGTTTTATCGCTTTTTATTATTTAAAAATTACCCATCCATTGAATATGGCATCAAAATAAATACCTAAAAGCAAGGAACAGGAGAGAAAAGGTTGGTTTAACGCTAACACAAAAGCTGGAGCTGATCAAACGAATTGAAAAAGGAAAAAATAGAGCAGCCATAGCAAAAGAATTCAACATCGGATCTTCCACGCTCTACGATATCAAGGCTCATAAGGCTAAATTAATGAAATTTGTGTCATCTTCTGAGACGAGTAAATCAATTAATAAACATCATACGCTTCATAAGACAAAAATGGAGGAACTGGATAAAATATTATATGACTGGTTTTCACAGAAATGTTCAGAAGAATTAAATAATTTCGTCCTTTTCTAATAGAGTAAATAAAGATAAATAATAAAGATAAATAAGAAAGATATAATCCAATAAATTCAATTTTGGGAACAGGTTCACTGCCGTAACCCCCAAACTTTCCGGACGCCCTAAACTTTTCAATAAGTTATCCTTCTCATTCCTTCTCAATAGTCTTTTTGTTTTGCATGTAAGCGTAGCAACGTATTAAATAAGAATGGGTAAATAGTGTCTATATCTAACTTCGTGTGGAAGAATTAAAATGGAAAATGCAAACCCCATGCATAGTTATGTTTGGCGAATACGATAGTGAACCTAAGCCCAATTTTGTTTGGTTATTGCTAAATTTGCGATGTCAAAATCGAAACTCGCTCCCCTAACCGGATATTTCTCCTAATCGGCTTTCCACAATCCCCAAGATAGCCGGATAACACAGCTTTTACTGTATTTGCAGTGAGTCGACTTCAATGCCGTATTTACATATGCAAAGAGATGCTTATCAACTTCGCGGCATGTAAAATGTTCGACTGCTAACACATACGATTTTTTAAATGGTTAATTAATATTATTATTATGGTCATTAATTTACATAAACATTTCACATTTTTAATATCAATTTCAAAACAAAGGGAGCGTGGAAATTCGTATGGAAGGGGTAGTTGGAGGAAGGGGACCTCTACGAACAAGTGCGGAAAGTATTCATTACTTATCGCTCTGCTCGCCCAAATTCGTTATATATGGAGCATTTTTTGCCGCGGGACCAAACATTTGTTCGTTACAGCCGAGAATTCGTGAAATGCGTGTTCGTTACATCCGAGAAATTTAACCAATGCCCTTATGGAGAAGTTCAAGGGACCGAGACATTTCTTCGTTATAGCCGAGATTTCGTTTTAGGCGTGATCGTTATAAACGAGTTTTACTGTATATAGTACTATTGCAGACCTATACTCAAGTAACGTTACGAAATTTTATCAAAATCGTTGAGCCCATTTTGAGAAAATCAAATTATTGTTCAAGTTGCCTAGAATAAACTAGCCTTATATTCATTTTTTGAGAAATATGAACTATGTAGCTAGTATTATTCCAGACGTATACTCAAGTAACGGTACGAAATTTTATCAAAATCGCTAGAGCCGTTTTTGAGAAAATCAAATTGTTCTTAAAATTGCGTAGAATAAACTTCCCTTAATTACTGATCAATGTCAACCATTTCATCAAAGTCTCTGCTCAGTATGCTTAAATGCTTAAGTACGAGTATCCATTCATTTTCGCTTTACCGTTTAGGCTCCAGAGCCAGTAACAGACAGATAGACAGACAGATGGCATTGCGAAAACCACTTTTTCGGATTCAGCAACACCTAGAACGTATATTTCCGTAAAAATATCGAGGTCGAATTTTTTCGCGATAACAATACTTTCTCAATATACTTCGTATATGAGAAAGTAAAAAAGCATGCATGAAAACAGTTCATAGTTTTTAACACTTCAAAACTCCATATTTGGGCACTCGTATTTGAAAACGGTAGAGTATTTTTCTTTCACTCAACGCTTCTTTTTTGTTTGTCGAAATCTTATTTTTGCTTTATTTAAATAATAAAAATAGCTGGACTTTCTCATTTTTATTTTATATTTTATATAAATATGTGCTCTCGCATAGTTTTTTGTGGCAAATGTTCTCTCCGAATAATTTTTTAAATCGGTATTTCACCGATCATATAAGAACTAGGAAGAGGAAGATATGGATTTTTAATTGTTGTTCACGAAATAAATCTTCGTATTTGACAATGTAAGTAAGGATTCTCTACGTTGTTAACGTATAAGCTGTCGTAAACTATTTCAATGCGGTGAGTTAGACGATTTTTCTCAAAAGTAATAATTTGAAATAGAAATGTTTTGCTCACTAAAAAGCGTAAAATGAAAAATTCTTTTTAAAATAAATTTGCGGCTTTTTTTTAGGTTTAATGCTTGTAATACAATTCATGAATTTTATAAGTAAAATGTTCACTGCAACAAAATGAAATTTAAATAATTGTGGCTTCTGAAGCTGAAAACGAGGTTAGAATATAACACAATCCACAATTTTTCTTAATTTAATTATATACTGCTAAGTGTTACTTTGTTGTGACATGGGCTTTGGTTATCCTTCATAGGTGGTAATTTAGATTCATTTCCTTTCTATCGTACGATATACCCATCATTTTGCTGGTACGACTCATTTTTAGGCGCGTTTCGCTTACAGCGCACAGTGGGCTGGTGACCCTGTTTCGGCGCTCAAAAGTCGTCACGGATTTCTCGTGCGTTATATGAAAAAAAGTTTCAAACAAAAGTTGTTGCTTTCGTAAATAGAAACATGTCTGGTCCATTACACATAATCTGGAGGGGTTTTTGATCACGTGACCCACTGTATCTGGAAAACCATTGGTCGGATGGAAAATCTATTTGTGCGATTGTTTTCTACTATGAGGGATAAGCCATAACCATAGTTATTTTTAATGCTGAAAAGATAATTTTATTGTTCATCGTCACTGTCATATGTAAAATCAATATCATGTGAATCATGGTGGGGTTCTTGGAGAAGCTGTAAGACTCCACGAGGGGGACTTGTGCTTTTCCTCTTCGGCAGCTTCCGGAGCGACGTGATCACTGGGTCTGACGATATTAATAACATGTGGAGCAGGTCTTCATTACAGGATATCCTTGAGCACTTTCTCGAGTTAAACTCCCTATAATGCTTGCAGTCTTTATTTCGGCTCTCCTGAGCATCTTCGGCAAACATTCCGATAGGAAGAGGAGCTGCTCTTATGATATCTGCCCAATGTAGTAGGATCTTGTGCAGGGTGAGAGTCATAGGGTACCAAATATAGAGAGAGATATAATCTTTTGCCGTCTGAAGGGTGTATTTCTTGAACGCTTCTGTATTAACTTCATATCCGCGTGACAGTGCGTGCAGAAAGACAGAGAAGCGAGTAATCAGCGCTTCGTCAAGGCCGGTGATGTTTGCTGTGAGGGTAGGGTTTTCAAAAAAGCGACGCGCAGTATTTCCATCATTTGAAGAACCGGTTCCCTGCTTAGGCATATCGATAACTAAACCTAACTCATCTCTAAATCTCTTCTGAATTTCTTCTTTCCTCTTCTTTACGCTATCTTTGGCCTCATCGCCCTTTGCCTGTGATTGTTTGATATCTAACTTATAGGAAATGTGCAGCAAACACTCAAAAAGTCTAATCCATGCATGTAATATTGATAAACCGGGCTGAAATGTGGTCTTATTCACCTTCTTCTTTGTAACTTTCTCGAGATCACTCTCGCACCTGGGTTCTCGGAGGATGAGGAACAGCTCCCTTCTTGATGTCATTGCAATATTGCACTTCGAAAGGTGCACGCGCTCTGAAAGGTACAGGCGCACATTCCGAACCGCAATTGTGACTAGTTCTTCATTGCGCGCAATGAAGAAATAGTCACAAAGTCACAACTCGACCGATACCGTCCCCCTATCCAGTCATTATTGCACCGCTCGCCCGTCCATCCCTCCCCGCCCGCCGTGTCAGGAGCAAGTGGAAACTTGCACACTCGCACGATTCAGTACTCTTACTTCCCAGTCCGGCGTACGGTATCGGTGACTTACTATATATGTTACTAACAATCGGAAATCTAAAAGAGGGCCTAGCCCCCATGCGTCCCAACACGGGAGTCCGAAATGTGCAAAAACGCGTTCATAGCTTTCGTTACATCTCGCTTGTAACTGGTGGATTTTTCGAGAAGGGGCAGCTAAAGGCAGCTGAATTTTGTACAGAAATGCAGTATAGGGTTCATATTAATTGATGCATACCATGACAACACGGTTGTAGATGGTTGTTTATTTGTATGTCCAAGTAAACATTAAACTTTGAGATTTATGACATCTGTGTGCACCTTGAGCTCGTTTGCAACAACTAAACGGCAGGGGTTCAAATCGGAGGTTCATACAACTACATTAAGGGCTATTGTAGAGAATAACATGAATAGAAATGACCCAAAACACCGGTCAGTCGCTAAAAATGACATATGCATAATACACTGGAATTCAGCTATGACACATTTCACCCAGATACACGAACTTCCCAAGCTCAGCCCGAGAATAATGCGATCCACTGGGCAAAAACATGCCCGATTTCTGATGAACAGATCTCTTATCTTCACTTTTACACCATTTTGAGTTACTTTGGTTGAAGTTGGTTAAATCGACTTTTGAGCGCCGAAACAGGGTCGCCAGCCCACTGTGCAGCGTGAGCGCCTATTATCGTCTGTGCGTCCGTCCGTATGTTCGTTCTCGGTTTCTACTGAACGGATTTTCATGAAATTTGACATTAATGACTTACAATAAAATATAATACGAAAATCGCAAAAATGAATTACGTACGCCAATCAGGGGTACCACTTTACTGGTAAAAAAATGTACTTTCCGTCATTTCTCGTAAAGTATTGCACATATCAAAATATTTTTCAAAAAAAACTTGTAGAACTGGTAAAGTAGAGTATTTCTTTTCCTATACATTTTTATTGTAGGAGTAGCTGTTATAAAGAAAATCGAACAAGAAAGTGTTAAATCGAGTTGAAAATTTCTTGCATGGTTACTTCTTCATGTTGCTAACATAAACAACCTTACAAACAAACGTTTAATTTCCTTACGTGTGCATGCAATATTTTTAAATAGGAAGAAAAGGGATTATTTATGATGAAGACATGAACTTTAAAACGCTATTACCCTTAAGTATAGGTATACCATTTCTTTCTAATACTCCACTGCACGAAACGCGCCCATTTGTGATACGTTGTATACTTTCCTAACTTGTTCATTTACTTTCTAAGTCCAGGGCCGGCTCAACCATACAAGCAGACCAAGCGACCATTTTGGGCACCGAATATTTTGGGGCGGAAAATTTGAGTCACAAATATTTGGAAAATATCTACATAATTTTGTTTTCGATAGATATAGTTAGTGTTTTCTTCTTGAAAATATAAGTAAAAATGCGACCTCAAAACACTGTTCAGCGGGTAACTACGAGGCGAAGACTTCCGGAGATACCATTTGGAAAAACAAAGCCTTACACAAGCGAAGACGGGATTGGAAAATCTGACCAGGTTCCAAAGACTCTTTGATCTTGGGAACCCCTGAAAATGTTTTCTTAGGGCGAGGGCGGCGGGGGTGATGCCCGTTTTCCCTTCTCGCCTCTCCTTTCTTAATCACCTTTCTGCCACCCTCCAAGGGAATGCATGCCTCTCATCCATCCCGCGCCTAACTATGGTCAAAGAGTGCACTGCCCCCGAGGGAATATCCCCTGGGGCGCAAAACGAAGAGACCATCGGCAAGAAATATTGGTGGCGGCGAGGTCTACTTTCATCAAGGCGGCAAAAACCCCCGGCAGGACTTTGCATCCCTCCCTGTCTTATATTTCTGTTTCATTGTTTTTTCTTGGAATATTCAAAATGCTTAACCATTCTGGGGAATATCAATATGCTATGAAGCGCGCCCTATGCTGCATTCTCACCATTCTCACTTAATAATGCGAAAGAGCTAGGTGACATTCTGTTGGCCTGTGTCTTAAATTAGTTCGATACAAATATTTTGTGCGATTCCAAGAAGGAAGGAAAGTGATACGTTCTACGTTTTCTACTAGCAGATCAACGAAATACCTTTTACTGAAAGGAACAGGGTTTATAAAGGTGTCAGTATTTCATATTATATTAAACAGTTATTGAGAGACGTAGGAAAACCATTTTCATTTATTTTTACAATAAAATGATGTATACTTTAAATCCATATTTATTAATTTTATTTTCGGTAAAATCACGACAAAAACTGAAAAATAAAACAATTTTGCTTGATAGGTAGTGGTGCAAAGAGTAATTTTTAATGCGCGACTGACTAACATAATGTTTTTTATGTTTATTAATCGAACAGAAGATCTGAGTCCTGTCAACTTGCGTTATTTTATGAGCTAAATTGCATTTCAATTAAATAGATTTATTCTTTTCGAGTTATATATATATACACACACACATATATACACACGCACACACACTAAAAGATATCTACTTTTAACACTGAATTCCGCGTTATTTACAAATTTAGAGAATGTGCCGCGATTTTCAAAATGTTTGGAACTGATAATGGATTTATTGTTAGAATTGAGAGATTTTTGTTAATAATTTACGGATTTTGAGTTTAAGAAGAAAGGTGCCGTCGTTTTGGCACAGTCCCGCTCCCAAACAATCAATTTCTTCGATCTCTACGCATGTGATTCCAACAACGAGCAATGTCTTTGCAATTCATCAATTTATCAGGAAATTTAACCCTCTTCAATCGGTTTGGGATGGAGAAAATGTGTAGTAGAGAAGGTGAGAGAGAATAGGAAAAACATTATGATCGATTGCAACTGTGGAAAGCGAGAGAGAGAGAGAGAGAGAGAGAGAGAGAGCTCTAAAAGAAAGAGAGAAAGAGAGAGAGAGAGAGAGGAAAGAAGTGGATAGGAGGAGGAAACTTTTGGCGGGAATAAGCGCCTTTGGTGTGATGGGGAGGAGCTAAAAGGGCGGAAGCGATGGTAGAACAAGCGAGCAGGCGCCATGAGTCCAAGGCGGTCCTGTTTACCTGTCCGTCAGTAAGAGCGGAGAGAGAGAATGGCGGATGGGTTAAGAGAAGAGGAGGAGAAGGGGGGAGTTGGGAGGAAGGAGAGAGGGAGGATATGGGAAGAGAGCAAAAGCAGCCCAAACTCATCATTCCCATCCACGGGAGCCGAAGGAAGAGAAGAAAGGAGAGAGTTTTCGGAACCGCAGCTCGCCGCCGATATTTGATCGAGAGTAAACGTGCAGAGCGGAGGGCAAACAAGAGATGGAAGGGTCCCAAAGGTCCACAAGAAAAAAGGATGCTGGGATCCCAATAGAAGAAGCCCCCTCTACAACGACTAACCTCAGCGCACCTCCCCCACCGACCTCTTTCCCTCTCTCCCACCCTCTCTATCTCCTTCCCTCTCACCTCCCACAGATATCGGATTTCATAAGCGGCGGACGGATAGAGGACGAGAGAGAGGTAAGAGGATTGGGAGGTCAGAGGTAGAGGACTGAGGGAGGGAGCAGTTGGGAGGGACGGAGTGAGGTGAAGGCGGCGAGGATCTTATCCCTCTCGCGGGAGGTGTATACAACTAGTTGAGTTGTGCCCGAAAGCGAGCTTCGTTAATGCTGAGATAATGTTGCTCACTTGCAAAGTTGTGTATTTGTTTGCTTTCCTTAGCCATTAAGTCCACTTATGGCCCGGGGCCGATCACTTCGTGGGCGGTAATTAATAGTACCTTATAAGAGCTGAAGAGCATAGCAGTTACTTCATTTGAGAAGCTGGAGAATCTTTGGAGGTTTCACCGGAATGAGAATGAATTTCGGGTGCTGGTTGCAGGTGGAGGGCTTGAGTGAATAATTTAAGACAAACCAAGTTAACAATTATCTGAAATGCAATTGCAGTAAAACCTCCATTATCCGTGAGCGGATTAACCGGGCATTCTGAAGCCGAGTTTGAATTTTTCCACTTAAAGCTTAAAATTGAGAAGACGGATTTCACTGTTATAGTAAGCATCCGCTGATATATCAGATCAATCAAACGGAACTTGTTTCAACAAAAAAGACATAGTTGACAGAGTTATATCTCAAAAAAAGTAATGTAAACTGATTTACCAACCATTTTTACCGAAATGAAGTTTTCTCCTTTATTTGAGAGTTTTTTGAATTCCATCTTAAATTAGCACATTACTCTATGAGTGAGAGAATGCTTTTGTGATTTTATCTTCCTGTCCCATTTTTTTATGTAAGCACGTGCGGTGATCAGTAAGGTAGACTGGACAGTCACTGCCAAAAACAAATTTTGATTTTTTGTTCATTTATTCGATCCTAATTACAGTCACTGCTTTAATTAATGGTTTTATTCAAGGGAGGATCCAGGCTTCATCCAGGGGGGGGGGGGGGGGGGGGGGGTAATCCAGAATGAAAACAAACTATTTGCAAATATCGTAATTCACATATATTTTAATACAGAAAAGGAAATATAAAACTTTTTGTACAGCAAAATGAATATAGTTAAACGGTATAGTTCTCGCCTGATGTGCTCGTAAGTCGAATATCAATTTCCTATAGATTTATATGTTATAAATTGAGATACTTTCCAGGAACTTGAAAAAAATATGTACCAAGTCTCACTTAAGCTATAGGTTAATAGTTTAAGCACCAATGAGTGTTGTAAATTGTGTAATAAACATTTTAAAGACTTAATCAATAAATTAAAACCTATAATGCGGACGAATCGTATCGTGCAACGGAATATCGGCCCAAAATATGCACAGGAAAGTATACTCGGATTGCATCGGATACCGAATATCGTATGTCGATTTCGCAGTAGCAATGTATTAACGTCATAAGTCCGGGTTTATCCTAAGCTGGGAACCGCCTGTACTTTGTTCGAAAGAGCGCAGAGAAGAAATCAATTTCGTAGTGTTTAACTGTAAGCCTGACACGTTGACTGCCCAACGGAAATGTGTAATCCTTCCCAGAGGCCCACATATATTATGAAAAATTAATTGAAAATAAATTTTTCGCATTATTAGAAACCAAGACCTCTCTGAAAAATACCAGAGCTACCCAGAGGTCCACAGAAAGTATGAAACTAAATAAGCAGGCCCCGAGGATATGGGGATCTACGAAACGAAGCGATGCGCGTGGCCACTTTAGTGGCCATGGGCCTCCCGCGAGAGTTACTCCATCCATGGGCGCTCAAAGTGTTAAATGAAATTAAGACAATAAAAATAATAACAAAAAGAAAGTAAAGAAACTAAGCACAAAATAGGGGATTAATACGACGGTATGATCATGTAATGAGATGGAAAACCCAAGGATGTGGGAATGACGCAAGGATAATTGGGATGAAATTATGGAGGACGGAATAATGAGGAAAAGATTGACAAAAGGCTGACATGAGATTTGAGAGATTAGGAACGGCGAAAATCCGAGAAGAACACGGAATCAAATAATATCGAAAATAAAATGAAGAACTCACGAGACACGGTGAAGACAGGATGAATAAAATTGGAAAAATACCTCCAAATCACTATTTCTCTAACGGTCAACAATAGTATAAATACTCCGCCCAACCTTACACACTTTGACATTGGTGAAGATGACAGCGTAGCTGTCGAAACGCGCGTCCTGAGTGATCCTGCGAGTCTTCTGTTCCTTGGCACGTAAGTACCGCCTTTACGGTGATTTGGAGGTATTTTTCCAATTTTATTTCAATATCGAAAAATAATTTAGGTTGTTTTCAAATACCAACGTTTGGAATTTTAAACCAGTTGGAAAACGCACACCTAACATAAAACGTAAATTAGACAAATTTTGTTATATGTTTATAATTTGGGAGCTATAATCCCATAAAACAGTTTTTTCGACAATGAATGTTTTTTTAATTTTTGTAAAACTTCGTCCAAACGACTTTACAACGGAACCCTTAATCAGAGCCGGCGCTAGGAGTTTTGCCGCCCCCGCCCCCCACCCAATCCCTCATTGCTTTTGTGCTACTACGTATTTAAATAATATTAATAATGAAGTACCTACTCTCGGAAACATGCAATATAAAGCAATATTTTAAATTATCAGTGAAGAAACAGGCATCATTGCAGACGCTGCATCTTAAATGTAAGCAAAGTGTGAGGTAGTAAGGTTATCCCTTAAGTGGAACGATGGCCAACTCTCTTCTTGGCACGTTTACAGAAAGCATAAAGAACGCATGCGTCTGCCATATCTCTATAGCTGTTTTTTATTAAAAATTAATGAAAGAAGTTATTCATGAAACTCAAGAGCAGAGGTCTCTTGAGAGTTTTACGGAGTAGTTGAAGGATATGTAACTTAGCAGACAATAACAATCTCAAAATTAAAGCATCATGTGAGGCGTCAATATATAATCAAGGTAAAGTCCTATAGGTACTTAACGAATGATGTTTAACGAAGTCATTTATAGACCCCTTTGACCGATGCTGATTTTAATTTGGAGAGTTTTAAAAGAGCAGAGAAAGATCCAAACGACGAAGTCACGGATCGTTCGGTTTTATTCGAATTCCATAGCGTAATGCTTATCAAAAATGTTTACATGCATTGCATTTTCCACTCATTTTTGCCGCCCTGTGTAAGTGCACGTTCTGCACCCACGGCTCTTAATCATACTACTCGTATAATCTTATACATATTAGAAGATACTGTTTTGAACATATCTATTTAGCCTCCACAAGTAGAAAACCATTAAACAGGTTTATCCAGAAAAATGCTTTAGCACATGGATAGTCCCATCAAGTGCGAGTACAAACTACTCCACTAAGGCCAAAATATCATGCGGCTCATAAAATCAAGTCAGCATTTAAATAATTTTCGACTAAATTCATTCATACGGTTAAACACAAGCGGATATGGCGAATCTAACAGGTACCTATCACAACACAGTGAACCGCGAATGAAAAGAGGCTTGCTTCGACTGAAATTACGCACACACGAGGCGTAACGAATTCCACACAAAATACGCTAATATTTGGTTAAGTATAGATTTTTTAAATGAAGAAAGCACTGACCCATATGAACAGTACAGACTCGAAGAGTGCTTTGATACCGAATATTTCCTCCTGCTTCCAACGTACATACGCCTTTAAGGACAGCGGTGGCACCGCGTTTCCGAACGTCTCCCGATTTTATTTTCCGGACGACCGAGGGAAGGATATACATAAAAACAACAACAACTCTGCCTACGCAAGCAAAGAAACACTCTTCGTCGCAAAATCTGCGACTCCAGACAAGGTCCGTCCACACAAATAAAAAGAGATTAAACATTCCAAAAGGAGGTAAAGGGGAGGGACTCCTGAGTGGGGACACTCCTACGCGCCGCCCTAACATGGCCTTCCGCCGACGTTTCCCAGGTTTGGAAATCGTGTGTTTTCCCTTTATTTTCACGAAAACTCGACTCGGCCGCCTAAACACGAACGAATGCCCGCCCATCGAAGGAGCGGGAGGAAAGTGAGGGAAAAAGAGAGAGAGTTGCTTCCGCGGACACGTACGGGAAGACGAACCCGTGGAAAAGGAGGACAAAGCTGAAAGAAGACAAGCAAGCAAGAAATGGTACAACCTTCCTTCCCTCCCCCCTTCCCTCCCCCCCACCTCTGCGATGTCCGGAATCCCTTCCTATTCAAACACTGCAGCCGGGCCACGGCGGCGCCAAAGTCCCCCCGAACACTCCACTCGAAGCGCCGCTCCCAGAGCGCGCGGACTCCCGCACCCAAAGCGGAAGCATACATAACTCCACCTCTCCCCTTTTTACTAGTCTCCTTCCCACCCTCCCACTTCCCTCCGGCTCTCCCATGTGCCATTGGAGGAGGATTCGGTGCGGAGGGCAAACACGTCACGCAAAACAAACACGGGGGAAATTTTTGGAGCTCGTTTTTTCTACTATGGATAAATCCTGTCGAATTCTTCGAAAAAATGAGTTCTCGGAATTATAAACAACCTAAATAAGTCGTTATAGTATAAGCTCAATTAATGTAATTGAAATTATTATTTAGTATTTTTTTCGCGGCGTCCGGTATAATTGCGTGAATTCACGAACGATGACTACATTTTCGAAATTATCGTCAAATAGGAGAAAGATAAACATGACTTGCTTCCTAAAAGAGACAAACGTACATACTTTCCCGCACGAATAATTAAGAGGTGTGGATATTTTTTCTTGGACCAAATGAATGTCTACATTTGAAATAATATTTGTTCCGTTAAAAACCATTTTGTAATATTTAGAACGATTGGCACGGTCAGAAAAACTTCCCATCCTCATTTCCCTCCCGTCCTTCCCCCTTCGCAACGAAGCCATCGACGCCTACACACACTGACGAAGGCCGCCTACGGAACTCCACGCGATAATCAAATTCATAACCCACAATCCGGAGACCCGATCTCTCCCCGCACTCCACCATCCCTCGCAACGCACTGCGAATGAGGCCCTTCCCCATCCTCCTCCGATGGTGCTTCGCCCCCTTCCCAATAAAGGGGGAGGCGAGGCGGTCTCCATGGACTGATCACCGCCTCTGCCGCGGCGCGCCCATTAGCAGATTACACCGCAGCGCAGTGGCCGAAAGGGGGCGGGGAGGGGGGGACTGGGATGTGGCCTAAAGGACAGGGAAGGCAAAGGAGACAAAAATGGCAAGGTGGGAATTATGGAGAGGTCGCGGCAGGAGGAGTATGGCATGCAATCACTTGGAAATTCTTACTCCTTTCGGACTCGCGTTCTCCCGAATGAGTGCGTTACCCTCCATTGCTCGACCCATCCTCTCCCATTTTCTCTCTCTCTCTCTGCCTGTTACTCCTCATCGATATCGCGTCCATCAGCCCACTCACACCATCTGCAAACACGCCCCCTTCCCCTCAGCTCCGTTTCTATATATTTAGTTGCCCCATATGTACAAATCAAAAAATGCGTCGAAAGCAGAATCATGGGAAGATACACCGGAATATACGGTGCACGTGATATAAAGGGAGAAGCAAACTGAATGCTTTCTTCGCCATTTTTATTCTTTAGGATTCCGGTATTTGCGGTAACCTGCCCATACTGACTTACGGAGAAGCGAACTTTACTATCTCGTTCGTTGGATTACCAAAAAAATGAGGCTTGATAGCTAACAATATTAACTCCAAAAATCTTTTAAAAATATTTCTATGAAAGCAAATTATCACGACCCAATTCCACTTTGACAAAGGTGCCGATGCTGTAGCTTATATGAACCTGTCTAAAGAAAGGATATTAAACTAACACGTAAAACGAACAGACTCCATCTTGAGGTTTTGATTGATCATATAAAAGTATCCTAAAACAATTTGCAATTTCAAGTGGAAATCAAGTTCTCTTAGTTTCTACAATAATACAACAAAAATTGAAAGGATAAATACGACGTTAGGACAAATGAGTGCGAAGAGAAATACTCGATATTCAGTCTTCCAGTTATAAAAATACCGGATTATATGGTAATATATATTTTTGAGGCTCTAAAGAAGTGAACAATTAAAAACAATTTATTCCACGATCAATCAAATGTTAATTATTTAAATAACCCTTAATATGATCGTATTATTGTCACAGACTGACAATCCTTAATGCGTAATTTCATAAATAAAAGTATGCTTAATTTATCAGTTCATTCGAATATTTTCATTTCAAATGAAAAATTCCTATGTAGTACTAGAAACGACGCAAAATACAACAATCACGGGTTGAATGTTTTTCATTAAATTATTTGCTGAAAAATCGCATAAAATTTAAACTGGCTCAACGAGTAAGTCTACAAGTTTTCTGAAATTAAGTTGTAATTTTTGAAAATCAATTTGCCGCTGGTTACGGAATTATTATAAAAAAATTTGAATCCGTTGATTTATTCTCTAAAATTAAAAAAAAAATAACCGTACTCGCTATTTTCGCACTATAATGGAAGAAGGCATTGTGTACCCATTTTATATTGCGAAAGAGATATTCTTGGAATGAAAACACTTTTTCAAAAAAAAAAATAATCGAAAAAAAGGCGCCTCCTCGGAAATCCGAGATTGCACGATCCCGCCACGCTTGCCCTTGATAGCAGAGCACTCCTCCTAGGACTTAAGATTCAAAAATAAATCGCACATGATGAACCCACCGCCATCCATCACGTTTTCTCAATTTCAGAAATCCCTTGGCTCGCTATTTACGTCACCGAGAGGGGGGAGAAGAATCTGCTCCACACACACACACACAAACTCACTCTTGGAGATGGAACTGCCATTTCTTATAAGACGGCTTTAACCTCTACCTCCTTCCCTCCTTCTCCTCCTCGATCTTCCCAATCCCTTAAAACTCGTATTCTCTCCCTCTTCTTTTCCTTGCCTCCTCCTCCAATCTCGTCCCACCCCTTTTCCCCTTCCCTCCCAACTCCCTCTCCTCCCTTCCTCCCTCACCTAAGTGGGAGGAGAGAGAGAGAAACCGGGGAAGGCGGAACCATCAGCGATCGCGAGCTTGCTTGTTGATCCTTTCAGCGAAGCCTTAAAACGTTTACAGAGCTCTCGAAGAGGGTGGATGTTGTATGAGAAAGGTTCTCCAACGGAGGTAGGATGAGGAGAAGGGGGGAGGAGGAGGAGGAGAAGGGGGGAGGAGGAGGAGGAGGAGGAGAGAGAAGACCGGGAGGAAATATGGGAGGAGAGGGGAGTTAGTGGTAGTGTAGCGGGAGATTCGCTTATGCTCGAAAGGGGTTAGTGTTCCCGTGGGAAGAGCGAGGGTCGTATGAGAGATGATGATGATATCAGTGCTATCTCCTAAATGGGAGAGGGAGGGAGGGAGGGATTGGAGGGTTTTGGAGGAGGAAACGGGAAGGAGTGTTCCCGCAAACAGTAATCAAAAGGAAATAGGAAAGTAAGGATGGGGAAAAGAAATTAAAGATAATGCCCTAGCTATTTTTTGTACGAGCAAACATATAGAGTCGGATGATTGGCTTCATCAAATCATGCTCTCGGTTTTTTTTTCTTTTCGAGAGCGAATAACAACCAAACGTCTTTTTTATCATTAAAAGATCAACGATATGTTATCTTCGTCATCAGATCATCGTAGGTTACATCGAAAGTCCTTTTGCGACCGAGGATACACTCTCAGTAAACGATGTTATTGGTAACAAAAGCCAAAGACTGACAATACAAATCCATCTGAAAAATATTCTGATCGTCCCACGTGACATGAACTTTTCGAAGAAAATCGGGTAATTTCATTCTGATAAATTAAATAGTTGTCACTCGAATGGAACAATAACTTCGATACACCATTTGCTCGGTTAAAACGGCGAGTTATTTGCTTTAATTGAAAGCGTAATCGCTCATAAAGTAAAACTAAACGAAATAGTCGTATACGCAACTGAGATCAGACAATATTTCTTTTTTGTCAACTTTTCTCAACAAAAGACAAGTGGAAGGCGCCATTGAGGGCATTATCTACTCGCATCCAGTAGGCTTAATATCACACATCTCTGAAAACAGGTAAACAAGGACTGAAGAAAAATGACGAATGAGGTAAATGGACCACTATCGCGGAAGTAAGACAATTGAAAGCAGATTTCATGGAGTGTTCAAAGCCCATCACCGCAAACGAAACTGCTTACGGAGGGGAAGAGAGAGGAGGTGGTGGATGGGTCCCCAGAAAAAGCGCCTAGGTCGTGGATGCAGTATGATTCAAAACCCAAGGAAACTATTTTCCAGGTAGGTCGATGTCCATCGGGAGAAAGGAAAAAATGAGATACGTACAAGGGTCATAAACGATAATTTTGAAAAGGTGTGGATGATAAAAGAGGTGAAAGACGAAGTGGGGTAGACTAAGGATGCAGAAAAAGAAGTAGAAAATGTAGCGATCTTGGAAAACGAATACGGAATTTTTGGAGAGACTGGAGTATATAATCCCTCCGTACAATAACACTTTGAAGTGACAAAAAAGTTTTAAATGTTTCTTCTCACCGATGAACAAAATATGCCAATAAGCATTATTTGAACAAAATAGAAAAAATCTATATTAAAAGTTCTATACAAATGTTTTCGAAGATAATTTCAGAGTTTATGCACCCGATTTCCGAGTCGTAGCTAATTGAAATAAATCAAATACATGCAAGATCACCGAGCAAAATTAAAATACCGAAAAGATTTCATAATTCCTCGTTCAAACGTTGGCTACGTAAAGAGATTTTCAAAGAATCAATTCTAAGAAAGGTGAGCAGTTCGCTCCGTCAATGAATAAAATTTCAACCTAATAGGTCAGATTTTGAGCTACAAGTTCAAAAAGACCGCCGCACACCATGCTGGACAAAAAACCGTGAAAAATATCGACATTTTTTCCAGATCAGCTAAATAAAACATTGTAAAAATAAAAATAATTTCCGATCTAAGTGAGTCATGATAATAATTAAACTGAATAAGTTGTAAATTATGTATTAATGTATTTGTTTGTAGATAAGTTATTAACGTTGGTGTACATTGTATAAACGTGTAATTTCAGAGTTTTAATTAATGTCCGTTAAACAAATTTGTGGGTTCAACATTGCAGCAGTTGACGCCACCTGGCTTTACCATACATGCGACATTGAAGGCTAAATAAATAAATAGTGTAGCTGAATGATAAGCGAAAAATTACATACGATTCGTTTGTCGGCGTAGCGATGCGAAACAGAGAAAGCTCAAACATTTCACGCGAAAGTCGGAAGATCCAGAGGAGGGCGGGTGGAGGGCGGGTCGGTAGAAAGAAAGAAGGGAAGGAGAGATCTTAAGAGGGCAAGTGGGCGGTTCGCTACTTGGAGAGAGCGGCCCCCGTTCAAACACCCGCGTAATCCAATCCACGTACAAAGTTTTAATGGGGAGGGATGCTCCGGGATCACGCCTTAATTGAAAATTGTCCCGCCATGGCGCGGGTTGGATGGAGGAGGAGGAGGATAAGGTCGAGAGAGGGGAGGAGAGGACAAAGAGGAGGTGGGAGTATGAAGGAAAGGGGGGTGGGGTCGCATAAGCGGCGTGCCAACCTTAAGAAGACGCCCTCCTCCATCCCAGAAACCCCCACCCTCTTCCCCCGAACCATAACCTTAGAGGACCCGCCGTAGCGAAGGAGGATGAACCGACTTCTCTCAGCGTCGCACATCAAATCAACTTCATAAACACTCTCACGCGAGAGCACTCTGGTCCCCTTAACCCTCTCCTTCACCCCACCAACCTTCCTCTCCCACCTCATAATCTCCGGATTCTTCTACACACACGTTTCTTATCTAGAAGGAAACGAGGAACAAGTTTAAGGGATGGGACAATGGAGAATGGACGGTGTGCGAAACTCGCGGCGATGAAACGACGAATAAAAAATCAGTCAAAGACTTCAGTTATTTCGTAAATTATACGCTAAAGATTTTTTTATGGAAAGAAAAAGTGAAACTACGGTGATTATAAGAGCGTTAGCTTAAAACTTGCTACAAGTTTAAGCGGAAACTTGAAACGACGACATCGAAAGAATGCTGGAAGCTGACGAGCGAATAAAACACGGATTTCACAGGACTGACATTTAAGTGAATTTAAAACAATAACCAAAGTTCTTTCAGTATGGTTAAAATCTTCGAGATTCCTGTAAAATGATCGAGCACGTAACTTTATAAGTTAATAGGAAATAATATACAGTGAAAAAATTTCAAAATTGGGGAAATCTCCAAAAAAAATTATGGAAAAAAGAGAAAAAACTTACTTTGCATTTCACTCAACTTAATAGACGATGAATATTCACTAAAAGTTATTAAAAATTTGGCTCCTTTTTAAATACAAGTAAGTTTCCAATAAAGTTTAAGCGAAGCAATTTCGACCACCGAAACCAGGTATTTTATTCATTTAGATCGAAAAGTAATAGGGTATCCTTCCGCTAAGTCCAGTAGATTGCTAGACTTAAGAGGCCACGAAACATTATGAGAAATGACGGAACGGGGTTAAGAAGGAGGAAAAGGCAGGAACTATCGAATTTTGCACGCGTGCGAGAATAATTTGGCTGAGAAGAAACTTTTAAGAACTCGCAATATGTATGCAGTGTTATCTTGGGAAAACAAGAGAGAGAGAAAGAGACAGAGAGAAAGCAGTACGGCACCGTGTGTTTTTATTACCTTGTTTGCTTTGCGCATTCGACCCACTCGCGGGCCTCGAAAATGAGTATTACTTCCGTTTTCCCTTCTTTTGATTAATTCAAAATTTCCAAGCTTTCTTTCCGCCCGCTCCACATGCTCCATCCGCACAACTTTAATGGAAACTGCCTCCTCCTCCTCCTCCACTTCCTCATGTTTTCCACCTCTCCCTCCCATTTCACCTTCCTCTCCCTCCCCCTAGACTCCCTTCCATACATTTTCCCCCCTCTTTTTTTTCCTTCCCGAGCCGAGTTTCAGCGGCTTAATTGAAATCTCGGCGTCGCCGGAGAGATTCTGCGGACGAAGAAAGGATGGGTTTTTGTTTGCATTGCGGATGGGAAATGCTCTAGGCTAATCGAGAAGACGTCGCGATGGTAACGAGCAATGGACGTATTCCGCGTGCTGCAAAAATTATTCCAAGATGGACGCGAGATAGCTTCGTTCCCGAGATCTTATGTTCGCTCGACGAGGGGAGGGGAGAGGGGGACGAAGACAGGAAGAAATAAGACACTACAGGAAAATGGAAGAAAAAACGAAATCGGTTAATGTAAACTGAGGAGAGAGGAAAAAATAACAGGAAACATGGAAAGATGAGAGGCAAATGGAAACTAAACAAATTGGAAGCGAGATGTGATAGTAAGTTTCTACGAAATAACTTTAATATGATAATGCGAGGAAACTTTCGAAGTCTAGAAATAAAAAAAATCGAATTTATCCCCCTCTCCACAGAAATGAGAGTTTACTGACAACCAATCAAGGTTTTATTACGCTGCATCATTCTTCAAGATTACAGCTTTCTCCATTTTCGCTCTGTCAGAATGAATTTTAAAACAGCCACGTCTGAAATAAAAAAATTTACTACAAATTCTGACGCATGAAAAAACTGCGCACACGTTCTAAAAAATAATCAGCGCCGGATGAATTACTACCGCCATTTGCTGGGGTGAAACGCTACTCTAGCATACTAAATAATTTTATGCCTTCCGGAGTTTACTTCGTTATTAATTAAATATCAAAACTGGCAAAGTAAGATGTACGAAAATCGTGCTAAAGAAGCGATATACGTAAAAATGAATAAATTTCCGATGTAATAATTCAAGACGGGAAATAGATTAAGGAAGGAAAAATTATAGCGAGGAGAAGAAATAAAACGACAGAGTGGATAAAACAGACAGGAGAAATGAAAAAAATAAGAGAAAACGTTTGCTGTAACAAGAGGTAGAAGAAAATGTGGGTGGAAAAAACAAAGGGGAGCAGAAGAAATAAAAATTAGAGGCAGCAAAATCGGAGTTAAAAGGAGAAGGGAAGGTACAAGATGGGAGGAAAACTAGGTGTGTCTGAAGAAAGAATTGAGACGACGACGACACCACGGCTAGTGTCGGTACATATGGACGAACGTAAGAAAAAAGAGCGAAATAGAACCACATGTAGAGGGAGGAAAAAATTAAAGAGCTCTTGTATTTTCCTTCTTTCGAAGGAAATTTACCGAGCCAAAATGAAGGGAAGGGCATGAGGAAGCGAAGGACTGAATACATCTCGCCAGAACGAAACAGGCGATAAAGAGAGAGAGAGAGAGATACAAAAAGTGGCAATTTGTATAACGACGAGTTCTGCGAGTGAGTGAGGTTTTGAGAGGCGGGAGAGAGAGAGCAAGAAATAAGAAGTCGGAGGGCATAAGGGGGGAGGGGAGAGGGTGGAAGTTGGAGGGGGGAGGGAAAGGGAAGCAAAGAAAGAGACGGGGGCCGAAATGGGTGGAGGCGAGGCGGTTACAAAAACAGGAGTGAGAGGAGGTGCAAAGAGAGAGAGAGAGAGATGCAAGAAGATTCTCGCGGGGAGGAGAGGGAGGGGGGAAGAGGGAGGGCAGGGAGCGAAGTTGAAGACCGAATATTTGCAGAGCAAATGCGAGGGGCTGTTCCTTTTAATTTCTCCGGGAGAGGTTGCGAGGGGAGGTCCGGAGGGGGAGTCGGGAGGGGGCGGAGGGAGGAGAGAGGGAGGCAAGGAAACCGACTGCTAGGCAAAAGTAATTTGGTCGAAGCTCCACAGAAGTTTTGATTTAGATTGAAAGACGGGAGTTGTAATTCCATTTCCTTGGGAGATGATGGAGTGCCGACTTCGCAGTGGCAAGGAGGGTAGGGGGCTGTTCGAGAGGCAACCTCCCTTTTTTGCCTCCCCCTCCCCATTCGTCCCTACGATTCCCTCCCCCTTTCCGTCCTCCCACCCCACCCACCGACTTCTCTTCCGCCGGGGGAAAAAATCCAGACCGAAGGAGCAAAAAAAAATCTCCTTAGAGAGGTAATTCCCCGGCATTGGAGCGGAGGATGGGAGAAAAAAAAGGGGATTACAAGTTAATGCGAGACAAAAGCTTAGGAAAGAACGATGATAAAAAAATGGAAACTCGCAAGGCAATTATGCACTCACATTAGACAACAGTGTACGAGAGAGAGAGAGAGGCGCGGCCCTCCGACTGGTCTTATATTTGGCCTTCACAATCAAAAATTAAAAAGATACCTATTGTTAGAAGTAAAGGTTAGAATCGGAATTCTTATGTGGTTCTAAATCATTGGAGAGATATTCTTCCTTTTCGCATAAGCCATCGACGGAACTGAATTCATCATTATTCGCAGATTCACTAGAACCTCTTAACACAAAATTCCACGGGATTTTAAAAATTTCTTACGAAAATTAACAAAGACGAGCCCATTAAGTACATGTCCACACCAGAATTCGAGCTCGTGACAAAAGCATCGGGACGCCCACATGCCACCCGCCTCTTTCATAACGTCTATAAGATATAAGCACAAATATTACTCACTGAAATACCAATCAAGGCAATTGCATATCGATTTAATGCATCACATTAATTCTTCGAAGAAGTTTCCCCAAAATTCTCATAAAAAATTCCACTTTTAGAATGCTAACCCATCAATGCATCGGTGATGAAAAACCCGAAATAGCACACGATTAGAATCAAGTTAATCGTTCTTTTGCCAATCATTCAGCCTACATTTCCACTAGAGAAATATCTCGATCGACCATTTTTCTATTATTCACGACTATTAAGTACTGAGCAACTGCTACATTACCAGCGCAGGCGGCTTGAATATTCTCGCGGGAAAGTAAGGAAGCAAACGGATGAAGAATTCGAGGAGGGTGGAAGGGAAACCTAAGTAAGACATGAAGGAAGGAAATACTGTTGCGCGCGCGTGTTTGTGTGTGTGGAGGAGGGTTAGGACGATGGCGAAAAAGAAAAGGGAGAAAATGAGCGGAATGAGAAAATGCATGTTGAACAAGGAGAGATAATATGACGGAAGGGCGTAAAGGTCGGAGGAAGTTCTCGGGACGAGGCAAGAAGGGAGAGATGCAAAGGAGCAAAAAGGGAATGACAGATAGGAGAGAGTGAAATGAGGAGGAGGGAGAGAAAGACGGACGATAAGAGGAAAGGAGTTGGAGTAGAGAATAGAGAAACTGCAGCGAAGATCTCAGACTCGCAAAAAAAGGAGAAAAGAGGGAAAGAAGAACTCTCTTGCTCGCTCTTATTCTCCCCCCCCCCCCCTCTGGCCAGAGAAGGGAATGGTAAAAAAGGAGCGGCATGACGCGAGCAAAAAAAATTGCATCTCCCAGAGTGGCATGAGAAGAAGGCGCCGAGCGTCTTGATTAGCGCGGGATGTAATTATGGCGGATCGTCTTGAGGAAACATGGTCCAAACTAGGGAGAAGGGAGAGAGAGAGAAAGGAGAAGAGGAGGGAAGGAAGAAGAAAGGGGAGGAAGCGAGGGAGGAAAAGACGTTTCGCCCGCTAGGAATTAATGGCGGCACAGCCGAGGAAAAAATATTTTAACCCGAAAAAAAAACTTCGGAGCGGGATAAAATTTTAAGATACAGAAACTCGCGAAAGTGTGTGTGTGTGCGTGAGCTGGATTTTTTTTCATCCCGTCGAAAAAAAAAGATGCGGAATCAGGGGCGGACTGGGCCGCCGGGACACCGGGCAAAGTCCCGGTGGGCCGATGATGCTCCTGGGCCGCCCCAGTGGTTGATGCCTCGGCCAGGAGCTGTTGCTTTTCCGTATTCTAAAGTAGTGTTTCACAAACTATGGGCCGCGGCCTCGTACGGGGGCCGCAACATTATTTTAGTTGTTAGGTGGGCCGATATCCGAGTATTTGCCCGGGCCGATGTTTGCTCCCAATCCGCCCCTGTGCGGAATGCCAGGAAAGTTAAAAGGGTGAAAAGAGAGGAATAAAAATGACGGGAGGCCACCATCTTGGCTCGACGCAGGGGAGAAAAAAATGGAAGGCAGAAAGAGAGAGGGAGAATTTGTCTTGGTTCATCCATTGCAGAAAGGGGAAGCGCAGAGGAAACGAGAAAGAGACAAAGTCATTATGATAACGAATTGAGTTTTGAAAATATATTGGACGAAATTTCATTTCGTCACTCCCTTTTAATTACGCCAATTTCAACTGCCATTTCGTCCAAAACTTAATTCCAAGAGCAAAATCACAAATTTAAATTAAATACATGTTTCAGTGCATATCACTCAATTTCTATCACTCGTCCAAGGTGCAACAGAATTTAATTTTACTTTATGCCGCGTTGACGCTTTTTTTTCACTGACGACATTGATATTCGCAGCGTATATGCCGCCAAATAAATAACCTCCAAAGATCCACAGTATATAAAGTTTAGAAAAAATTTTCAAACAAACGAATTGCTTCAGAATGCACAACTAGCAAAAAATTATTTCCATTATTTCCCATTAAACTCATAGACTTTATCGTAAGGATGGAACGAAACCTAAAATGAGACTAACAAAATACATAAAATATTCCAAGAATTCTCGAGAGATGATGCGCCACGCTTAAATCCGTGAGAGTATAATCTGCAGAAGAGTTGAGAGTGACGAAATCTACAGCCCCGAGCACCCGATTCGCTCCGTGCTGGGAGACACACTGTGCGTGCCAATGCTCGACTGTTGTCTGCAATAGATTCGTGACGCTCGAGGTGCAGAAGAAGGGGAGAAAATCTCAGTGCAAAGGGTACGGAATGTTGGGCGCACTTTTCCTCCCGGGAATCTTCAACAGGAGTCGTACGGAGGGAGATTCTGAAGGAGTGAGGAGGAGGAAGTTGAGAACGGGAGTTTGAGGGGAGGAGGCGCCAGAGGCTTGGAGCAGTCGCAGCTTTTGAAGTTTTAACGGCACAATTAAATCTCAAAAGTAGCAACTTTTCGAAGGGTTGGGATAAGTGGGAGTGAGAGAAGGGCGGAGCGAACGGGAGAAGAGGAGGGGGAGACAGACTGGCACAACTTCTGAAGCCCTCGAGTTCCGGCGTAAGGCGGTAGCATATTATTACATTAGGGAAGTGTGCTAGGAGAACGTCGACGGAGAATATGGATAGGGAGGGGGAGGAAGGGGAGAAAGAGTTTGAGAAAGAGAGGCGGTGTTAAAATGCAGAGAGGAAAGGCAGGAGTCGTATAAAAGGAGTTTTTTTTTGGAGGGTGAGGGGAAAGAAGGGGAAGGAGAAATGTAGGCATACGCATGATGCAGTACGACTTCTTCGGAATGCGAGCGTGAGATAGCGAGCGGAAGAAACGTTAAATTAGATGCGGCAATTTACGATTTTCCGAAAGTGGCGGGAAGATATTTTTTTAAAAAAACCGCAACAGATTGACCGATTTGAAACGAAATTTGACGAAGACGCATGAAGTCATCGGCGAATAGGAATCCTGCCTTCTTAACATGCACGGCCGTTCCCGGCTTTATTTCCCGTCTGAGCGACGCACTTTGAAGACTTTATTTATGTATGCGAGTAAATTTAACATTCCGCTTTCATTTACGCAAAGGCACAACCAACAAACTCAAAGATTAATTCCGGCTGCCTATTAAAACTCCTACAACCGCTGCTTCTCTGCAGAGAAAAATTTCAGCAAGCTTTCAGTTATTTTTGCATACACTTCAACAAGGAAAAGAAAAGCTAAGTTTATACGAAGAAGCAAAACTCGTGTTTTATAAATTAATTAGTTTTTATCAAAAGTTGTTAGTGGATGTTTTCCTTTTATGTGATATTTTAAAAATCAATTTTGTATTCTTTATTAAAGTTGTAATAATAATGCAAAGCTGTTGAGTTCAAGTAATCACGCATGAATTCGGTTTTTAAAAACCAGAAGTAACTATGTGAATTTCCCGTTGAATCAAACTTGCTCCTTTTCAGCTAACAAGGTAATTTCATTTTACTATATGTAACTTATATTGAGATAAATTAAGATGCATGCAGATAAACTCAGGCGCGTAACTTGGGGGGCGCAGGCCCACGCAGTGCGTGGGGGCCCCAAGATTTTTTTATATAAATGGGGGCCCCAAAAACTTGACTTACGTGGGGGCCCCAAAACAGTAGTTACACCCCTGGATAAACTATGCAATACCTACTCATTGTCAGACAAAAATGAACTACGAAGAACGATAATTTGTTGCTTAGCAGTTATAAAAGCAACATTGCAATTTTTCGTAAATCATAGCGCTGACTTTACTTTAAGGAAAAGTGAAATGGATTTATGTAAAATTCAAGAAATATATGTCGCTTAAAACAGCAACTCGTTCATCATTATTTCATGTTCCGGAATTGTTTGAAATAAAATATTTCTGCCATTTATGCTCACGTCGAAACGAACGAAAATCACAAATTCACCGTTTATTCGATAAACCAAAGAAAATCACCCTGGTCAAATTTCAGAGCATCGACAGCATTTTAAAATTACTATTTCTTCTTTGAAATTGAAAATAAAACAATTTTCCGGCTGTTGCAATCACTATTCGTTTTAATGCGAACAACGCCCCATTTCCTGGCAGCCAGCAAAAAATTCGTAATAAAATATGCAATTTCGCCGACTTACCAAATGACGTCTTGAATGCGCTGGTCCTCTATGACACCGATCGTGGGGCCCTGCCCGTCCGCGCGACCCTCTGAAGCGCCGCTGGAAGACGGAGACGGTGCCTCGGAAGACGCAAAAGACAGGACCAGTGACAGGAGCCTCATCAGGGCGCCTAGGAACGGGGGAAACAAATTCAATTTTTTATAAAACCGTAATCACCATTTACGAAGAATATTATCGCAAATATGCTATGCTTCAGTTTTTATTCGTCGCGATGAAATTCACTATGACTGAATTAATAACAGCAAAATTTCACATACATGAATCAAATGATCGAAAGAGCGACTGAAAAAAAATAAATTCGCAGCCTTACTCGGAAAAAACAACATTATGTTCTGAATTGAAACAAAAAAATATCTGGAGTAGTGTAACTCGAAATTCAACGTTCGTTATGACTATTATATAATAAAGCGTCAAACGAAAACATTCTTCATCAGGATCACGGTAAATGAGACAAAGATGTAATGTCCAACTAAAAGTTTTGCTGTTACCAACAAATATTCTCATCATAGACAGCATCGTGTATGTGCACAATTACTGACAATAAAAATGCCTGATGAAATGTTTTTAGAAATGTTTAAAAATTTCAAATTCCCTCTATTTTACATTTTCCCTCAAATTCCAGTAGTCCCTTTTTTTAATGCCAACAGATTCGCTCTTATGATAGCTCGTTATTTGAGAACTATTGTTTCAACTGAAAATTAGAGGATGCGTTCCATTTTCCTCCACCAAACTCTATATTGGCCTCATAAATTGCACAGTGATACATTTTATTAAAAATAAATTAAGTACGTAAGAATAAATTTAATACAATAATATTGAACTTCTATAAATGATAGATGTGGGCACAACATTTACGTAGATATCGAATACGTTCACTAATGGAAGATTGCAGGGAGTAGTGGGTTGTCAGGCTCTCCTGACCTGAGCAGTAGTAGTAGTGGTAATTAGGTTTTTAGGTGCGTCAACAGCTAAGGTTATTTCGCACCGTCAAATTCTCTTAGAGAAAATCAACATACACCACAACATCCATGCCCGAAGCGGGATTCGAACCCGCGACCTTTGCCTGAGTAGTACAGGGCTCGATGCAACGGATATACTTTCGCATAAAAGCGTCTAGTTTTTCGTGCTAAATACAAACAAAAATAATTGTTCGTGCTCTGAATATAATTTAAAATGTCCGACACCGAAATTGACAGTAAAATTTACCATTTTAATATCATTTATAGTACTATCGTCACGTTTTATTCTCTTTTATTATTTTTCTTCTAAACCGTACATGTGGGAATCCCACTGTAAATTTTTGGCGTTAAAAAGTACATCGTTCGGGTGCGAATTCAGTGTTATAGAGACCAGTTTTTGCGAGGGACTACTATACTAAAATTCGCTTTATTAAAGAACTACAAATGAAGTCGCTTACAAAAAGAATAGACAAAACATTAAGTGTTAATTGGACAAAGGTTTCATCAAGGGCCTGTAAATTCTTCCGTAGCAATAACATGAAGCGAATTATCTACATAGTTTCGATGGAACAAATCGCTTCCTACAAATGAGAAACATACTGAACAAAGCCTTAATTCGTAGAAATTCATCTACGAAGTTTCATTACGGCAACGGTAAAACTGCTCTTCAATCGAACGTCTTAATTGTGTATTAAAGCTCAACATTCGCCTCCTCCCACTTATTGCCCAAATTCGACCCTTTTGTCCCTGCATTTTTAGTCTTCTAGGACAACTGCGATTGGACGAGCGGTGGAGAGAGAGGGAAAAAAACAGGGAAATAGCGTCGATGGGGTCGTCGGTGGCGGGAGTATCCACGATCGCTCCCACCGGGGACCTCCTCGACTTGGTCGCGCGAATCGATCTGGGGAGGAGTGTGAGACGGAGGGGGGGGTGGGGGCAACGAGGAGGGGAGGTGGAAGCCCCTCTACGATTCCGTCCACTCCCAGGTGAGGCGGGGGCGAGAGACGGGGGCCGGGCGAGAGACGGGGGTCGGGCGAGCGGCGAGGCGGGGCAGGAGGTGTGGCCGGAAAGGATAGGCGGGGGGAAGAGCGAGAATGAGAAGCAAAGAATGAGAGGGAGAAAGAACGACTCGGGAGTTAGGACGGGCGGGAAGAAGGCGATGGGAGAGATGCAGATGAGAAAAGTATTGATACAGAAAGTGCGGTGGAGGGAAAAAGAACGATCGAAAGCAATGGCAATAGAGGAAAAGGAGGAATAGGAAGAATGGGAGAGGAAGTAAGAAAGGGTGGAAATGGAAGGAAAGCAAAGCGAAAGGGGAGTATGAAAGGGAAGAAGAAGAAGAGGGAGGAAAGTATTTGTGAGGAGGGATGCGATGGAAGGGGAGGAGGAGCATTTGGTCGCCCGACGCGACGGCGTCAGTCGGAGAGGCATGCGGGAGGGAGGGAGAGAGGAGGTGAGGGGAGGTGGAGGGGGAGAAAATGGGGGGAGGGGGAGGAGGAAGGCAAGGATGCGAGGTGGTCACCAGACACTCCCCGAAGCGTATGTATGTAAGTCCCGCTCGGACAAGCAGATCGCCATCTCCCGCGGGATGTCGACATCCACGGTGACTCTCGGAAAGAGGAGGTTGGCTACACGCGCGTTACACCAAAGAAACAGAACTACCCCTTTGCGATTGTAAGTTTGCTCCCATTCTCTCTTTCTTAGACCGCTGCAAAGTTCTGCTTTGGACTCAAACCCGATCCAGAATACATAAAACGGCTGTCATTCAAACTCAACCAGAAACATGCCGAGTTTATGTTCGCGTAATTAAATTGACTTTTTTCTTTGACCAAAACCACCGTGCAGCGTTGCAACGACTGGGCACGTTAGATAAGTACTTTTTCCCTCACGTACTGCTTCCGCGGGTGCCTGTGATACAATTTACTTGCATAGTACCTGTAACGCTTCATTATAGCTGGATATAAGAAAACTTTTTAAACAAATCTGATCTTTATCGGAATTTCCGTTTCCCTGTCATTACAAAATGCTATACACAATAATTCAGGATAAAAGTATACATTAAACGTGATTATAGGCATAGAATACGTAAATTATTGTAAACAAACTGCTATGAAAAAATACTTTCTCGAATAAGTGGTCAGCGGGAGTCGGGTTGGTTTTTCAGACAGACTTCACAAGCCTTGAATCAATATTATTTTTATTAAGTATCGAGTCCGTCAGCTGACAATTGTGCTAAAGATTAATTTAAAAACTTTATTATTTCCGCTTACGTTCGTGTACCAGCATCATCGGTGTAATTGCCTCTTTTGAGAGGCCCTGATCCCACTTATCATCCTATGGGATTCGAAGTGGAGGAGTTTACGTCAGCCTGCTTTTAGACCCTCCTTGGGTTAGGCCAGCCTATGGCCGTTCGTGTACCACTTGAGGAACCATAGCATACCACAACTGGTACGCGTACCATAGATTGAACAGCACTGCAATATGTGGTCGTGGTCAGGGGTTTTCAAATTTTTTTCTCCGCGGCTCAATATTACTATAAAATATGGATTTTTCCCACCAAAAATTGCGCCTTATAAAATGCTGTCAATTAAGAATTTCTGAGGACGTATTTAAAATCAAAACGGTACAATTTAATAACCTTTAAATCCCATTGGTGGATTTTGATTATCTTGGTAACACTAAATTTTGCGTCAAAATATCTTGGATCGACCCTTCCTTGAGGACCTTATTGAATGTTTTGCGGCCCATACTTTGAAAAACCCCGGTCTAGGTAACTTACTTCGCCATTTAATAATTAAGTGGATAAGACGTGCATTTCAGATAAAAAATTAGACATCCTCACAGGTAATTCACCGATCTTTGATTCTGAAAAGAACGGCTATAATACTTAGATAATGCACTGAATTATAGTATTAAGGTGCACACAATAATCCATTTCCGAAGAGTAGCCACACAATGAAAACTGAAGCCTCACAGCTTTTCCTCAATTTCTCCCCAGAATCACATATAGAAATAATGATAACCAAATAAAAACTTCTCCGAGCTTCAAAAGATTCTCTCATTATATTACTTATTTATATTAAATGCTATGTTCAGTGAAAACTTGCATATAAAAACATATTAGTCAAGGGTACTACTCTAGAGTAGCGAGTCCCAAACGGTGTGTCGCGGAGGGATAAAAGGTGTCGCTAAATAATTTTTATATAAATCGGTAATGGTTGCAAGTGGGCGGTGAAAACCCCCGAATAGGTAGGTATCGATTCTGCGACGTTATTCTGCGAGATTCTCTCCACATTGCACTTATATACAAAGTCACTTACAACAAGTAACATTATATCTCACATTACTCCACTGAGATGTTCTGCGGCAAAACACAACAGGACCGATACTAAAATAAGCCCTTTGACGGATATTTAATCAACGGTGGACCAGCAACTATGACAGGGGAAATAAAAGGTTTTCTGCCCATAGCAAAAAAAAAGAAAAACCTTCTTTGATTACACCTCATTGTTACTTACATCGAGAAGCGCTGATGGTAAAGAGCACAGATGGGGGTGAATTGGGAGAGGTTCTAAAAACAGTGGTAAAATAATTATATAAAAACCAGTTCAATGAAACGTCGATTGTTTGACAAACTTTGTCAAGACATAGGTGCGGAACAAAAAACTCGGCTTCTCGGCTGGCTTTCCAGAGGTAAAATACTGAATCATGTTTTGGAACTTAAAGATGACTTACTCCTATTTTTCAATGGAAAATCCCGAGTAGTATTCTGAAAAATTTACCAACGTCCTCTGGTGTACAAAATTGACCTACCTTGCTGATATTTTTCAGAAGCTAAATAATTTGAATGCAGGGTCCAAAGGAGAATTTAATCACAGCAAATGAAAAAATTAATAGTTTCGAAAAAATATTACTATGGATATCTGCAGGAGAAAGCGGTGATCTTTCAAATTTTCCATTTGCTAAGGATGCTGTTTCTCAACTGAAAAGTTTACGAGTTCAGTTAAGGAAATTAATCTTTTATCACTTGTCATCCCTTCAAGAAGGTATTTTAAAAATACTTTCCATCTATTTCAATACCTACAATAGAAAGGGTCATTTCACCATCCGGGGTATCTGGTGAGCAAAATGTCACTAAAAATTCGGTACAATACACATTGTACGAACTTTCTCATATACCTACTAATGCGTCGTTATCTTTTGAAAAATACATATTATGTACAATAATAATAAACATCAACTTAAATAACTATACGAAATTTGATGGAAATCGTATGAGCCGTTTTTTTATAAAATCCAATTGTTATTAAAGTTGCCCAAGAATAAACTAGCCTTATATTCATATATTGAGAAATATGGACTGTGTAGTATTATTTCAGACGTAAACTCAAGAAACTGTACGAAATTTGATCAACATCGTTGGAGCCATTTACGAGAAAATCAAATTGTTGATAAAGTTGCCTAGAATAAACTAGTCTTATATTCATTTTTTAAGAAATATGATATATGTAGTATTATTGAAGACAAACTCAAGTAACTGTACGAAATTTTATCAAAATCGTTAGAGCCGTTTTCGAACAAATCAAATTGTTGTTAAAATTGCCTTAATTATTGTGCAATGTCAACCATTTCTTCATAGCTTATATTCTGTATGATAAAATGCCTAAGCATGAGATTTCATTCATGTTCGCTCTACCGTGTAGGCTCTAGAACCGCGAACAGACAGACAGACGGAATTGCAAAAACCATTTTTTCGGACTCTGATGGAAATATGTTTTAGGTGTACCTGAGTCCGAAAAAGTGGTTTTCGCAATTCCGAATTTTTTCGCGATTACAAAACTTCCTAAATATACTTCGTATATGAGAAAGTGAAAATCAGAATTAACTTCAAAGGAAAAAGGAGTGAAAATCGATGTATATTCAGATACGGTTTTAAAATCAAAATTCCTATATTCATTCTGGATTTCACTGAAAAATGAATATCATGCAATTACAGGGAGGGCACTGAACATTGTACTCCCATTTTCAACAACATATTTACGTGAGACCGCATTTTCGACTCTTAATACAATCAAGTCGAAGAACAGGTCGAAACTTCTTGAAATTGATAGTGAAATACAAGTAAGCCTACCAACTATTAGACCCCGTATAGCAAAACTGTGTGCAAGACATCAACTTCAGATCCTCCACTGATAATCCTGTTAACTGATGGTATATTTTTTTCATAATCAGAATGTTGTGTTTGTTTACACATTTTGGCATCCTATAACGTGTTCAACTGTTGTTTTGCTTTTCATTGCAATTTTTTAAATATGCGAAAATCTATACATGATATACACTACTTTAAATAATAATAAAAACTATTTCCATATATTTTCGAGCTATATTCTTTAAAGATTTCGTTTTAGTTTCGCAGGTGTGTCGCGAACTAAAAAAGGTTGAGAACCGCTGCCCATCTTTCAATACGATACTTTTGTCAGATATGTCATTTTTCGTTTTACATGCTATCTACAGTAAGAGGAATATTTCGCTACAAATCAAATTTACCACACAAATACCGAAAATATTCTTCATTACACGTTCTCGATAGAGTTTACCTTTGATATACTCAGCTATCCCTCATTGCTTAGCTACATTCTTAGAGACAATAAAAAACACAAAAATCTTATGAAATAACCTACACAGAAGTGAGCTACTGTTTCAACTAATTTAGATATCCAGTAAACAGATCGAAGATGTTACCTGAGATATAGGTACTCGACAGCAAGAAAACAACATCAAGAATAACGTAATAAAATAAATATAAAATAAAAATTATATATAAATGCATGCAATGAGCAATATCGAGTTCTCTAGGTAAGAAAGCAATCTATAACGTATATCTACAAGAAGCACCGGCTAGAACAGATAACCAAGCATTTTATTCAAAAAGGCACAAAAACCATTACACATCGCTAATTAAAATATTAATGGTCTGTTTTGGTAACTCTTTAAGTTAAATTTTAAGTTAAGTTCAAAAACCATCACAAAATAAAACTCTCTAACATTATCATGTAATTTCTTAAACTTTCCTCTACATCAGGATAATCTTATCTCCATGGTGGGCCGCATTAGTCGCTGAAAATTCTTCGGCAATGGAAGTTGCCAACGCTTCAGCAAGTTTACATAGGAAGTTACATAGGATTCTGGGATATGAAATTTAAATGAAAATCAATTCTAAATAAGGTTTTTTGGGGATAACAAATCAACATTATAGGTTTTATTATCAATTAATTGAATAAAAATATATGAATTTGTTTGTTACATTTTACGGACTGCTTTTTCATCGTGGCAGGCCGCATAAAATGTGCTCTGAAGTCGCATACGGCCCGCAGGCCATCGGTTCTCCGCCTCTGCTCTACAGGCTATAGTATTCATGGGCATGTTTTACAAAATCATAGAGGACAAAACAAATAACTTTGGGAATTCCTGGCTAGATAATGAGCGAAAATGCGAGGTGAAATATTTGACCGACTTAATTTCTACAAGGAGCTCCTCAGTTGACGAACATCACGTATAATTTCGGCAAAGACTTAATAGCGAGGCTTCTGAGAGTACCAACCTGCAACTGGATCGACTGGGGGTGTACCGCCAACGGACCGAGCTGCCGCCGCCGCACCACCGCCCCCTCCACTTGATGGCTGCTTCCGAAAGGGAATGAGACCCTGGAAGAGAATGACGACATATCCTTAAGAGTTATGAACGCATGCAAAGAGGGTGCTCAATATGTCAAGCAGGAGCGCATGAAGGAGTAGTTGGAACCTTGAATTTTCGGTCCTCGAGGAAAATTTACGACTAAGGCATCGTAAAAAATAAACCAGAAACATGTATATCCAAAGATATGGCTCGAACCTACTAGCCTGGATAGCGAAACGTTTTCGAAGCGTGAGAGGCGGGTTGTTAAAAGTCAAGGCAATAAAACTAGAACTCTCGAGACAAGAGGAATTATTTTTATATGTGATTAAAAGGCAGTAAAGTAACTCTTTTCATTCTGAGAGTAATGACAGATAAATCATTTTTTGCTAAGTTCCATGGAAAATCTTAAAACTTAATAGTTTACTCTTGAAGACAATACAATCTCCTGGATCGAGGGCGAATGCAGGGACGATAAATGGGCTAATTACCACCCCCAAGAATTCAGAACATCGAAAAATATAATAAAATAATAAAAAATAACATATCGAAGAAACGTTACTCTTTTGATGCATATATTTTGTTACACAAAATTTTATCTATTTCGTTTTACATATTAAAATCTGTGTTTTTAAAGTTCATTTTTCCATCTTTGATTACCCCCCTACCTCCCCAAGGCCGAAGCTTGGACCCGCCCTTGTCTTGAATATGGTGTAACAGACTAAACTAAAACGAGTATAATAATCTCTTTCGTAGATCAATACGCCAATAATGAAAACGTAAAACGGAAAAATAAAAAAATAACTATAGTAAAACGATGTCAAGGCGGTGAATATTTACCAGCTGAAGGCATAAGCCAGACTAGACAGTTTAAAAGCATATTTTTTTTTTAGCTTCGGCAAAACAAATCTTTGGGACGCGAACATTATCCTCAGAGAACACAAGTTTACGCGCAGCAGAACAATCTCAAACACCGCAATAACCGGTTCGTAACACCGACAATTTATGCGCCATCAATCTTCAAAACAAAAAGGGACCGTTTCCTCGGGCAATGAAAATTGAAGTTTTTTTGAGTGGAACTTCAGACGATTGGAAATTTCCGCGGCAATAAAACCTTCGATTTCCTCCCACTCGATTTGATAAGCCCTCCAAAATGTCGCATTCGAATTTTATTTTGGGGAAAACTACTCCAAAGGGGGTTGTGCTTGGGGGAAGGGATTTTCCACGATCGAAATCTTCCGGCCGATGGATCACGGTACCTCGCGACGTCATTTTTACTTAAAAGCGAGAGTATTTCAGCGCATCGCGATTGATTGGGTTTGATTAACGGCGGTCTAGAATGCGCGGGATCGGATAGAGAAGTGGAAACGGTGGGAAGAAAGAGGGAAAGGCAAGATGGTGATGCCGGAGGTCATTGCAATATTTCCGATTCAAAGGATCACATTTGGATGACACGAAATAGGGGCGCTTTTATGGCCCTCGAGCGGTACGTGCCGCATGAGGCCATTTGGGCCTCTACCTAAAGCCGGGGTGAAAATGGTAATACCGTATCCCAACTGGGAACTTAAACATTGTCTCGAATGATATTAACAAAATACAATACAAAGTAAATGTTTAATGAAAACAGACGTTTTTATTCGGAGCGATATTATTTTTACAGATAAAAATGTATTTCTCCGCTAAAAAGAATCGATTTTTTTCAAAAATTGCTAAAACTTGAGCAATATTTTTAAATGTTCACTATTTCTATTTCTTCGATAGCAGTCTCGGGAATCGCTGTAAGACCACCTTGATTTTAAAAAGAATATCACTTTTTAGTTTTAGATATCAAATTTTAACCCTGAACTCGGAGAGAATGTAGTGCTAAATTACATAAACAGCAATTTTCAGTTTAATATTTAAAACAAAAGAAAAAAATATAGTCGATATTTTTGATTTTCAGAGTCGTAAACGGTTATAAGACCAACTTCGTTTTCTATTTTTCTAAAAAGTGAGAAAACCCGAACAATCTTTTAAATTTTCGCTATCTCGACAGCTCTTGGATAGTAATTTTACTATGGTTACGAATGGTTAGTCGAGGAGAAATGCAGACATTTTACAACACTTAAGTCGAAGTTTATAAAAGATAAAACTACGCTTAGAAGGCGTGAAAATTTATAATGAGTAAACAGCTATCCCTCTCGACAAGGGCGAAATCAACTCGCTAGGATAAGAAATATATTCTTATCGATATCACGTAAGATATTGGTTTAAGTTAAACAATTATGATATGTGGTACAACGAATCACACAAAATAGTTTGAGATGCCGTATAATATTCCGAGTAATTCCTTCATTTGGTGCAGAAATTAAAATGTAGTATTTAAAGTTTCTGACAATGATTAATATTTAACATATACGAAGGTTCAATAAAGAATTACCGAGCTCGTCATATGGTTAAGATTTTTTTTAAATGAGCACTTAAAAATCACAAATTGAAAAAATCGGTACAACATACATTGTACAAACTTTCTCATATATTACTGCGTCGTTTAGTTATCTTTAGAAAATGAAAATCGCATCAGCCGATTTTTAGAAAAACCAATTTTTGTTAAACTTGCCCAAGAATAAACTAGCCTTATATTTATTCTTTTGGAAAAATGAAATATTTAGTATTATTGCAAATGTATACTCAAGTAACGGTACGAAATTTTATCAAACTCGTTTGAGCCGTTTTTGAGAAAATCAAATTATTGTTAAAGTCGCCTAGAACAAACTTATATTCATTTTTTGATAAATATGAAGTATGTAGTATTATTGAAGACGTAAACTAAAGTAACTGTACGAAATTTGATCAAAATCGTTGGAGCCGTTTTTGAGAAAATCAAATTGTTGTTAAAAATGCGTAGAATAAACTTCCCTTAATTATTGAGCATTTCTTCATAGCTTCTGCTCTGTATGATAAAATGCCTACGTACAAGATGTCATTCATTTTCGCTCTACCGTTTAGGCTCTAGAGCCAGTAACAGACAGACATACAGCATCGCAAAAACCACTTTTTCGGATTCGGCGACACCTAAAACGTATATTTCCGTAAAAATCTCGAGGTCGGTTTTTTTCGCGATAACAATACTTTCTCAATATACTTCGTATATGAGAAAGTAAAAAATAAGTACTTATCTTAGGTATCTCCAATTTGAGATACCTAAGATACCTTCTTTTTCAATTTGTGGTTCTGACGTGCTCATTATTTTATATATCGTACTACGGTTAATAATGACCCTAAGAGTTCAAAAACGGAAGGAAAAAATTAACATTTCGACTAATCTACTGTCCTCAACGGTAAACACGTATAATCTACTATTTGTTCCAACAGTGCATTTGGCTTGCCTAACCTAATATCAGAATCATTATTACCATCAATTGGATTCCTGCCTTAACGTAAGCTCAGTATTTCAATTTTCGAGTTGTTCATGGACCCGTAACTCGTAATAAGCTCACAATTTTTCACCAATTACATACAAAATTAAACGTTATTACAGCAGACGGCAAATTGATAACACAATATAATTTGTAATGAAATAAAAAATAAACAACGCAAATGCCTAAAACATTTAATTTGTAATCGAAAAATGTTCCAAATTCGAAATAAAGTCATTATAAGCCATAACATAACAGAATTTAAATAAGCATAATATTTTGCGAAAAATTTCCCGGCCGTTTTTCGCCCTGGAATTACCCTCACCGCTAATTGGAATCCAGCATTGGGGCGAGCTGGATATTTAACTGTATGAATATAATAAAGTAATTGAAAAAAACAAGGTACGCTTCCGAAATATCACAGGCGAATATCAATGAAATTTTCAGGATATATAGAGGAGCCCAAGAGAGGGCCATAGCCAACAAATTTTTCCTGCCGTGGAGGTTTAGTCGGTGGAATCTACCCATCAATTTTGTTTCGATGCTCTCCTCTTAAATCAAAAAAATATTTCGAGTATTTTTCCAAATTACCTAACGATTGGTTAACATTCTGCGAATTATGGCTTCATAAGTAGTACAGAAAATTCCACATTTTTTCAAAAAACTCTCACACACCACCCTTTATTTAAAAATTACAGTTTTTATCACCACAAAAATGGAATCTTATTCTTAACAAAACCACATCGCATGAAAATAAACAAATATGTCATAAGTCGTTACTGACTATAGAAATGGGAGGCTATGATATAATTCCTGAGAAAAACATTCGCGTTTAAATATTTTACCTCTAAAAAGGAAATGCATGCAATACGCCAATGTTAAAATACTTAAAAAAATTCCAATTTAAAATAAAATATAATTTCTCTACTGCTCTCAAAAGATGAAAAACTGTAACAAATAAAGCTTACTGCTTCTAAGAACAATCCTAAAATCCTAGCGACTCAGCCTTTCTTGGTCATTTGCGGAAAGGTAGCAGAGATAACAAGGCTTCTGAATTATGACTGGACGGCCCCTTTAAAGTGGATCGTCTTATTGAAATTTGAGTGTGCCATAAATCAACAAGCAGTTCGAAGAATAAAAATAAACTTCTCTATTGTCATGATAAAATATATTATTTTTAGAGATTGCTGAATAACTAAGGAATTAACGCTTTAAGAATTCGATCACGGTTACCACGACCTTGAAAATCCCTAGGAAATATATTACAAATACGTATAAAATTTTTAATCTGGTTTTGCTCGTCTAACGATAAGAGCAGTCCAAATTTAGGACTACGCGAGACATCTAGCGGTGAAATTCTGAACGACGATGAAGTTCAAGCTAGTTCAATGCTTCCCAAATTATTGTCCGCGGACCATATGTGGCCCGCGGAGGTTTCGTTGCTGGTCCGCGAAGGTTTCCAAAATGTAATTTTTAGAATCAACTGCATATTTAGTTGAGTTTTTTTGGGGAGAAGTTAATCAATTCTTACACTATCTCAGTTATTCAATTAGTAATGTACCTAGTTATCTTAAAGATTTTTCTACTCCTCCATATTTCTAGATTTCACCTCTCTGCAGTCAAATTAACCCCTTTTCATTAATGTGGTTACATTAAGTACGTTTGTGTCAGAAATGAGGTGGTCCGCAGGGCTTGGAGGGTTGCTGTAGTGGTCCGCGGAGCTCAAAAGTTTGGGAAGCACTGGGCTAGCGCATTGAAGTTTCCCGTCCGGCAACGCAGAAAACTACAAAATCCGTTCATTTCATAAATGCCACTCAAATAAATGTATTTTTATTAATACTGAAATAGAATTTTTAACAAACCGGTTAGTACATACCATACTATATACGCAAATTATAAAAACGATACAAATTATTCGAGTAGGGGAAAGTGCCCGAATATCGGATGGTTGCCTAATATCGGGTAGCAGTGTTTTTCATCTGATAACTACTGCACCCTAGCGGACATAGCAGGATCTGTTACCTCTTGATCACCCATGATGCCATGTTGTTTCTCGTTGTTGTACGAAGTGAGGGTTATGGTGAAGTAAGCCATTTTGTTTACTCTTGAGTTTCAAAATATTTTAGTGGATTTTTTGCATCACATTTTAGGATTTGAAGGTATGTAATTAACATTTCATGATGCACAAAGTTTTAAAGCTAATGTTTCAAGCATTGTTTTGCAATGTGGTTTTACTTTCTCAGTAAAACAGTTTGGTTATACTGCGTTAAAACTTATTAAGGGTGGGTTCCAAATATCGGATAGTCAGAGGTGCTTAATATCGGCTATCCAATATTAGGATTCAACCTTCTGCCTCAGACGTTTCATTTGATTTTCAGATGTCGTTGTCAAAAGAAGCTAAATGAAGACAATGGAAACTGGAATCTATGGTCCAAGCAGTCAATGCAATAAAAGAAAAAAAGATGGGGTATTTGAAGGCATCAAAAACTTACGTTTCCCGGTCAACACTTGAAGACTAAGTTAAACATAAAACAAAAGATGTTGAAGTCCTATTAAATACAAAATTAGGAAGAAAATGTCTTGCGCTCTGAATTGGAACAGAAATTAGTTAAATACTGCCAAGTAATGGAATGTAGATATTTTGGATTGAGAGCCTCCAATATAAGGCAGTTGGCATTTCAGTTAGCTGTTGTAAATAAACCTGAACATCCATTTCCTTTGTCAAAAGGAGCTGCAGGAGAGAAGTGGCTTTGAAATTTCTTGAAATGACACCCCTCACTTTCTTTGCGTAAGCCAGAGTCAGTTTCACTAGCAAGAGCTAAAGGCTTTACAAGAGAAAAGGTGAATGCATTTTATGGCTTACTGCTGCCTGAACTAGAGAAGGTAGGTTTCAATCCTACTAAGGTTTATAATGTGGATGAAACAGGGATAACAGTAGTCCAAAGCTGACAAGCAAAAGTGATTAGCAACAATGGAAAAAAACAAGTTGGTACTCTATCGTCTCAAGAAAGAGGTGCCCTCATGACACTTGTGACTTGCATGAATGCTGCTGGAATGTTTGTTCCACCTCTGATAGTTTCTCCCCGAAAAAATATGAAGGTCGAGCTACTCAACGTTGCCCTCCTGGAACTATAGCAAGCTGCCACCCCTCTGGATGGATTCAGTTACACATATTCACAGACTGGCTCAAGCACTTCATTGCAACTACAAAGCCAACTCCAGACGATCCTGTTATATTGATTTTAGATGGCCACTTCTCGCATACTAGAAACCTTCTTTTAGGTCGGGAACATGGGGTTATCATTATGTGTTTGCCTCCCCACACTGCATATAACTTATAACCACTTGATGTGGCCTATATGGGGCCATTTAAAGATTATTACTCTCAAGAAATTGAGACTTGGATGTCTAATCACCCTTTTAGAGCTATCACTCCCTAACAAATAGGAGAGTTGATGGGAAAAGCATATGCTAAATGCGCCAATCTCCAAATTGCTGTAAGTGGATTTTTAAAATGTGGCATCATTCCCTTTAACAAGAATGTGTTTCACGACCATGAATTCATCTCCATGGACAACGAAAGTAAAGATGTTGAAGATGAACAAGAATCCCAAGAGGCAGCTGAGGAACAAATTTTTCCGTTTGCTATACACCCACCACCAATCATTCCTTCTACTTCAACAGGAAAACCCGCAGGGAAAGCATCTGTTATTACATCGTCACCGTTCAAGCATGGCCTTGAAGAGAGGCTTCAGAAAGCTACAGCATCAACATCTGCTCCTCTTGACACTAGAGCTAAAGCAAAAAGGACCGGACCTTACCGAAAGCACTTGTTTCCTGAAAATAAGAAATGTAAGACAGGTACCAAAAGGCAGTGCTTCAATTCTTTCTCTTCGTCTGAAGATGAAGCTGTTCCCTTAATATCCACTGACGATGAGGACTGACTGCAATCAACCTTAATGGCTGGATAAGAGTGGAGAGCAATGGATCCGGTGCATAAAATGCCTTCGATGGGTTCATGAACTATGTGCTGGTGTAGATAACAAAGGATGGAAAACATATGTATGTGAACTGTGTAACTAAAAATGTTTAATATTTTGATGGCCTGTATTACAACTGCAAAATATACACATGATTTTGTTGCCATCATTTGTTATGAAAAGCCAATAGTTTACTTATTATTTTTTAAATATATGAAGAACTGGTTAAATAGGTTTATTTTCATTTTTGCATGGAATTTTCCTATCCGATATTAGGAACACACACTATCCGATATTTGGAACCATTTAGAAGGCTCAGGAGAAATAATGTTTTGTAATTTTTAGTGATTTTTCAAAAATTTGGGAGAGTAATTGAAAATTTGATTATTATTCCTATTATAAAAATATTTTAAGTATATGGATATTCATTTTTATGCAGTAATCCTAAAAAAAAGCATTTAAAAATTAATTTTGAAAAAAAGTATCCGATATTTGGGCACTTTCCCCTACTAACAACACTTGAATTTACTTAAATTTGAACGAACACCGGAGCAAACTCATACCACATAGTTTTTACCAAACATAATAAAATGAAAGTAATAATTTTCAATCCATTCGTAAGATTACTAAATTTCAACTTCCAATGAACTCACAATTCGTAATATAGACAGTCATCTTCAAATGATATTTTTTTAATACAACTTTCGTGAACGTGAAATCCACCATTGAAGAGGGGAGGAATTGATAAAAACGTTTTATTAAATGACAGTTCCTTGACACATAACCCAATAGTAAAAGTAGTAAAAGCGCATTTTCTTAAAAAAAATTGTAATGAAAGTATAAAATAAATTAGGATATTTAAAGCTTTAAAAATTATGTTTTCTAAGGAAATACAAGTTGACTAATAATAAGTATCAAATACAATCAATTACAATTTTTGATCAAAATGCTTCTTGATAGATATGAATAAATAATTAAGTGTTATCATTGAACATGGATAATTAGCATGTTTTTTATATTTTCCTATGGTTATACAGCCACATATTCGGTCACTAGAGCCTTGTTTAGTTTAGTTTTGAGCGAAATCAATTTTGTATTAAAATTTTGAACCTTTCCCTATTCGCCTCTGTAAAGCTTTCAAAAACATGCGATTTAAAGTATTCTTCTTTAATGATGCCTTCCCGCAATGCCAAATTTAGGATTGTCTGCAGGTAGGGGAAAAACTCCAAGACGAATCACAAACATCCATGCCTGAAGCAGGATTCAAACCTGCGACCTTTGGATTAGAAGACAGACACACTATCTACCAGTGTAACACAGCCGGTTATTTGCTTACTTCAGTTGCTATGAAGACTTTTATTGTTGGCAACAAACTATAAATCTGTGTAAGACATTTTCTAATTTCAAAATAAATTATGACTTTCTCGTTGGATTTTTCTTAAACTTTTACAGAATATGTGACCAGAGCCGCGCCCAACGTAACTAGAACTTTCTAGTAACATTGAGCCGTGCCGGCCTATGGGTGCAAGGGGTGCATCGCACCCGGGCGGCAACATATTAGGGGCGCCAATTCACAGACGGAGGCAAGAATCTCTCTTAATTTTGTGCTTTTACAAATATACAAACGGAGCCTAACTTAGCGACCAGTAATCTAAAAAATCTCTGCGACAACATTGTACCCTTTCTTGGAGCTTGTAGATGGCAAAACAAGATCAAAATTCATGCAGGATACAATGTTTACCATCCGCTGTGTTTGTAAACTCATGTGATACACCCCCTTCTAAAATAAAGTACTTTTACATAATATATCGAGACGATTCATATACGAGAAAGTTTGCGCAATGTTTTTTGCACAATTTTTTCCTCAAATTAAATAAAACTTTTAATCTAAAAATCGGAAAAAAATCTGGATAATTCCTTAAGGGGCGGCATAAACTGTTTGCACCCGGGCAGCAAATATGCCCAGCACGGGCATGTATGTGACATTAACCCTAGAACTCTGAGGCCCACAAATTTTGTTTTTGTCTGTATCTCTATTAAAAATAAAGGTAACGTCTTGATATTTAATTACATTATGAGGAGACTAATCAATAACAATTACTTGAAGTTTCCCATCAATGTATGCATATTACAATTTTCTGCAAATTATTTCGTCATTGGCTGCATGCCTAGACATGCAGGTGGCCTAAATTATAGAGCGCATTCTGATTGATCAATTTTATTCTTGAAACTCCCACCTCCCAGTATTGCTATTTATAATCAAATTATGTAACATTTCATTCTTTTCCACACCCTCCTTATTAGCAGTTAATTTGTTTTCTCAAAGAGCAATGTATCGGTGTGAAAAACCTTACATGCAAGCAAGGATGTGGGAGGATTTTCGTTTTGTTTCTTATAATATGAATGTGACATTAGCTTGGTCCGTACCGATAAGCAAGATGGCATCATGGTCGTTTTATGACAGTATGACAGCAAAAAGAAGGGGCAGTCAAACCTGCGGTCTCATAAAACCTTGGGTCCAGGGAGCCAGGAAAAGAAAGACACTTCCCAAATGAATAGCGACACAAGCCAGGGCACGGACCTTGCAGGCGAAAATTTTATAACATGCTAACATACTGCATTCCCTGTTTGTAATTTTTCCATTTCAAAAGAATTCATCGCAAGCCAGAAGATGCCATGTGATACTAATAAATCCGAGATAAAATGTATTATAATTCCACAAAAGGAGGGGCCGATACTATAGATCACAGGGCAAGGAAGTATACCATATGAAAGGCACGAGGAGATGGCCACTTTCAATGTTCCATACTTTTATTGACATAGTCGGGATCAATTCATATACTATTTTAATTCTTAACTTCCCAGACTGGAGCGAGAATAAAAATAAACGACTTCGCATATTTCTAAAGGAATTGGGAATAGAATTGATAAAATCCCAAGTTGAGGAGTGAGCAAAAAATAAGACAGGGTTCTAGAGACCAATTACAACAGCTATGGAGACTATTCTTGATAGAAAATTAGTAACAGATTTGCCACCTCAACCTCAATAACCCACTCGCAGGAGATGTTATATGTGTTGCAAGGAATCCATTTCCAAAAAATGTAAGTATAGTAATCTTGGAAAATCCACCGTGACGTGCTCAGAGTGCAAATACCATGTGTGTGGAAAGCACAGTATGAAGTGTGTTATATGTTTAAACTGTTGTGTGTCAGATGTAGCAGATTAAATTGTTTTTCTAATAAATTTGTTATTATTTCTGTAAATACAATCTTACTGCAAAATTAATGTGATCCTTCAAACGTAATGAGGAAAAATGTAAAAAATTGTTTTTATGTAAATATTTCTAACTTTATAGTAGATAATGTACACATAATTTCAAATACTTTACTAAAATTGCATAGCTTTATTCCTATGTTTTTAAATATACAGAAATTGATTAAAAACATTACTATGGTTTTTTATAGTATTTTAGATGGTGGGCCTCTGAGCTCCCCCCTTGGTAGTCCATGGTAGTGAAAATCACTTGGTAGTTCTAGGGGGCAATGTGGAAATGTAAGCTAAATTTTTCAGCTTTCAGTCATTTATACTTTCGGAGATATTCTAAAAATAAAATTTTAAATGGGCCTCAAATCGAAATTGTATATTTTTCAAAACACAAATTTAAAGAAAAACAAACAGCAGCAGTACAGAAATCTACCCTCCATGTTTCAGCTCTCTATCTTTTATGGTTTCGTCACAATTTCAATTTAAGCAAGTGCACAGACAGACACACCAAAGTGAAACTATAAGAGCATTTTTTTTAAACGTGCTAAAAATAATGCGCAAACATCATTATCTACTTGCAAAATTATAAAGTCATGTTATTTAATCAACTTTCAATGAGTGCAGTATTGCAACTTTAATATTCCTACACAATTACCGTATCTGCCCGAATACAAGCCGATGTTTTTTGTCAAAATCTATCATGCTTAAATGCGAGACTGAGGAAAATTTGGGTTATGGTTAAATCTCGTAGTCACCCATAGATGGCAGCACGTCTCTCATTGCCATCGCGTTCAAATAATAGTACTATATTTTTCGTAAAGTAAATATTTGACCTACGATGAATATTAATGAATAAATAATAAAGGCTAGAATATTGAATTTAGCACTACCTGTGCTTTGTTACCATTTAAGGGTGGATTTTTCACATTATTTGAGTGGTCAGATTATTTGCGTGTTTTGACTACAAAGACAATTATGCAAAACGCGTTGATGGCTTTGGATGCTCATCTGTTTGAATTTCAGTAAGTAAAGAGACATCTGCTCTGAAAGTATGAGCAACAGCTTGAAATGCAAAACTCAGCTGATAATGAACAGTAAAACTTTACATAGAACATGCATAATTATAAAAATGCAATTTCTTAAGACATTGTAAATGCTAATTTCATTGGAAATAGACTTGGAAGAAAAATTATCTTGGCAGGATCACTACAGTAGAACCTCATAAACCTGGCAACCTTGGGACCTAGCACTTGCTGGGTTTTTGAAAATTTATAAAAAATCCTTAAATAATGTACATTTTTGGTGAACTGATTATATAATTCAAATGATAAATAACAAGTAAAAGGAAACCCATTATCAATAAATACTACTGCTTATGCATGCACTAAAACGAGAAATTATAAAAGAACCATTAAATGTATATATAATATGCATTTACAGCATTATTTTCAATGCTCATTATTCTAAGAAATTTTTTTAAACAGATCAGGCAAACTACCTTGCTTCATGAATTTTGATTTTTCCTTCGTAAGTTTATCTAGTATTCGATACAAACACGTAATCTCTTGAAAATCAATGCAAGAATGTTGTTCTAAGGCAGATATTGTATCTGTGACCAACTGTATACAGCGATCTAATGAAGGTTTGTCCTTAACTATTTCTTGATCATCGTCACTTTCATTTTCTTTATCTTTTTCATGCAAAGGTTTCAAAACCATGTCCACTATTTCACCATCAGTTAGCTGAAGTACGACAGGCGCATCATTGTCGATTTCAATCCAGTTTTCAATGTCATCTTCTACCACTCTTTTTGCTACAGCATTATCTGTAATTCGCTTAGCGAACTCCATGAGTTCAGAAACAACTCTCTTTCGATTGCTAACATTAAAACCTAGAAAATCTACGGGCAATTCATCATATTCTGTAAACATATTTGAAGGCCACAAGTTATGCCATGCATTTCTTATGTTACACCTGTTACATCAGTCCACGCATTGGCTAGAATCCAAATTGCATCTTTAATGTTAAATTACTTTTTAAATGCATCAACACTCTCATCATTATTGCAGGTAAAAAGCAATTTTCGCATAAATTGTTTTCTATAATAACATTTTAGTGATCATAAAATACCCTGGTCCAATGGCTGAATAATCGAAGTACAATTTGGTGGTACGTAAACAGCACAAACATTACCTGACACCAAAATAGATGCATCAGGGTGGGCAGGGCAGTTATCTAATACCAAAATTATTTTACAGTCGTCACCTAGCCCCTTAGACATGCAGTGTGCACGAGCCTCGGTCACAAAGTGATTCTCAAATCAATCTAATATTATTGCTGATGTTATCCATGCACGTTTGCTTGCATGGTAATGGACAGGATAACTCTTTACACCCTTTAAAGCACGAGGATATATACTCTTTCCAATTACAGCCAATTTAAGTTTGTGTGCCTGCTGCATTTGCGCATGCAAGAACTGTCAACCTCTCCTTAGATTCCTTCACTCCACATGCCATGTCCTGGTCACCAGCTGCAAGTGTGCTACGAGGAAGACACTTCCAAAATAGAGCAGTTTTGTCATGAATGCCCAGCACACACCAGCATAAAATCTATGAAATTTACATTTTTGCCAAAAAATTGTGGAAATTTTTGGGGGGGTGGCTTAAATCCGGGGTCAGCTTCTATTCGGGCAGATACGGTACACAAAAAAGAATATCAGTAATTTTAGAGAAGACTTACAGATAGCCGTTGAAGCAAGAAGTCCAAAACAGTGATGATTTTGTTGCTCAGAAGAACATACTTAGAATTTTCAGGACATCCATTACATGCTAAATTATAAGTTGTACAAGTTGTGATGTAGCACCTAAAACGTGACCATAAATGTTTATTATTTATGTGCCATATAACATATTTCATTGTTATATAATTATCATTTCAACTTACTTAGGTGGCAATGGAGGAGCTACATTGGGGCCAGTTCCCACAGCAAGGCCTAGTATCGAAGTAAGTGCTGCAAAACCTCCAAGTGCTTGGAATGCTATTTTATCCACTATATTCTGTAACAATTTGGAAAATTCATAATCAATATTTACAGATTAAACATGACAAATAAATTATAAAATTTGCCATGTGATTTGTTCTTGAAAAGAAAATTATTTAAAATATTATTGATTTCTTTTTCAGAATAAGATATAATGACTGATTCATTGATGGAATGCATTAACCCCATATTCAATGAAGCTGAACAAAGACAACATACTAAGTGGATTTGTGAGCTCTATAACTGACAGTGGCGTATCCTGATCATCGGTTATGGGTGTGTGGTAGGGCAAAAAAAAGAAGTTTTATGCAACCGGTATAACAGGCAAAATCCCACTGACATCTTTAGAGTAATAGCAGAACTACTAGTATAGTAAAATGACTAACTGCCATCTTGCAGGTATTGAGCAAATTATATCTACACTACAGAGTATATATTGATAACTTTGCTCTGTAAACCATTTACATGTCTACTCATTACAAATGTCCACTCACTACACATGCCCCATCATAGGTTTATCCAACCAATTTTCCCTCAATTTTAAATTCTTGAACTGTATTGACAACATGATGAAATAGAGCACTTGAAGTTCTATCAGCACTAATGTCTGTAAATCCAATAAACCTTTCATGTATTTCCCCATCATGTACAAAATGCAAATCTGTTGAGAGCTATGATTTTGACATGACATCTGAAGTTCCATCCAGTACAATGGCTACAAAAGTTGCTGAACCAATTTCATTTTTTATTGCATCTTTAACGACATTAGATGTGGACTTGATAAGATCATTTTGAACAGTGGGAGAAATTCCTTGAAACACAGTTGATGTATTTAAATGATTATCTAAAAGAAGATCATAGTCGCAAAGTACATTTATGCTCCTTGTCTCAGCACCAGCATTTAAATATATATTCTAGGCTGTGCAGGTGGCCTATGAAAAATTCTTTACTTCGATATTTTTCCATGTGCCTGTAATAAATTTAAAATTACCTGTTTATCCAATATCCTATTGATCTCTCCCAAGGCTCTCTCCAGAGCAGTTATAGCAGTATCAGGCCACTGACCTTTTCCCTGAGAATGATTCAGCTTTTCCACATCCTTAATTAACTTTTGTAAGCGTGACTTGTTCGCTGAATCGACACTTTTCTGAGATTTTTCCAGAATGTTCTCGTATTCTTGACCCCTTGAAAGAGAAAAGTAATGTTTATAAGCATCATTATTCCAAATTATATACAGACAGCATCCAATTAGCATACTGGTTACGTTACTGAAAATCAGTACATTAAGCGGAGGCCATTTTCCATAGAAACTAATGCTATAAGTGGAGATGATTTCCCGTAATGTAAAAAGGCTATATTTTTTCACTCAAAATCAAGTTGGAATATTGCACAATTGCATTATAAATTAACTAACAATAAATTTAAACATACATATAGTATATTAAAACAAATAAAAAACAAAACTTAAAAATAATAATTTAAAGACCTTATGGGCACAGTATTCTCCTTCTTCAATAATTTTTACCAGAGCCCTAGAAAATTCATTTGTTGCATCAACATCTGCACTTGCATTTTCGTCTGTCACTTTGATGTTATGTAGCCTAGCATGGATCCTTAAAATTCAGAACCACCCCCAGCTTGCATTAAATGATTCACTATCACTTGCACTAGAACTTCCTCCCAATTTTAAAAAATCATTGTGAAGTCTTCTTGCTTTTTCCGGAAGCTATGTTTGTTTATAATGCTTACTTTCTCCTCAAAGGTAACGGTACGCCGTTTATTTTATGTATTGCACTTACTATATTTCCCTTATCACCAATTTGATTCAAATTTTCAATAAATTGTTTACAATATAAAAGCATATGCAAAACTTGAGAAGTCACAAATGTTTTCTGTGTTGGTGTGTGAGATACTAACTGAAGTCATCACGAGAGTTAGTAGTAAGAGTTCTTGGTCTGCTTAAAACTTTAAACACATCTCCCATTTGCACTCCTCAAGAGCAATAACATCTTTTGTGAAGCTGTGCCTTTAACATGATGTGCTACATCAACTGTAAAACAAAATGAGTAGGTGGACATTTTATTAAAGGTAGCTGAGTTTTGCTATAAGCATTTCAAGAGGTCAACCTTCTCTAAATTGTTTATATGGGGTGACATCCACTGACCATAAGGGTCAAGGGTCAGGCTGCACTCCACCTAAGCTCTCTCAACCTCGTCTGTTTACCTGTGTATGCAAGAATCAATGTCCATATCACCAGACAGTACATACATAGGTGCAGATATATGGTGTCAACATGTAATGTACGTATCACTGGATGTACGTTAAGCGGACACTGCCTGTAATTTTCTCAAGTGAACTGAGATAGCAAATCAAGTGATAAAGTAATTACTATTATTAAATTTCTGTTTTACATTTAATAGAAATTTTGACGAGAATATTTCATTATCACTGAATGAAAAATGCATAACAAACAAGACATACTTCTGAGCCATTCTCTGGCGTATCTTTTTGCAACGTTTTTTCAAGGCCTTTTGTCTCTCTCTGTCCTGGGCTATTTTGGGATCTATTTTATCGGCTGGGGCATCCACAATGTGCTCCATGGAGCTCATGTTGATAGGAGATGGAGATTCCTTGAAACTGTGCCCATCAGATCCGTGCTTATGGCTTCTCAGTGACTCTTGGTGCTTCTTGCCTCGCAAGTGGCTCAAAAGATAAACTTCAGACTCAATCTGAAAAATATTTTAAATTTAAAGTGCAAATTAATACAATACAAATATTTATATGGTGGATAAAATTACAAAAATACATATTTCAACTATGAAAAGTTATATACACATGTAAAATTAGGAAAAAAAATACAAATAATAAAAATTGAACTTGTCAAAATTTTTGTAAAATATTAACTTACACAAGATTAACTACAATTACATATTCTTCTGGCCAAAGTATTGAATAAATTTTATTAAATGATTTAACATACTGTGACAGTGGCAATTTATTCTTTAAAAAATGCAAATACAGTTTATAGCAATGATAAAAATGTACAAGTCCAATTAATTTAAACCAACTTAATGTCCCAATGACAATCCTTGTGAAGCAGAAGGTGAATAAAAGTTATTATGAAGCAACGAAACAAAAATTTCATAACACTGCTGCTTTATTCAACTAATGTAACCATTTTTCAAGATAAACTTCCAAAATGCCTTACCAGAACATTACAAAGATTGCAGAATTTGTAAGTTTCATATGGTGATAGGCGTGGTAGAGAAGATTCTTCCCCTGGCCCTCGACCAGCTAATGAACTTGATTCTAAGGCCAATGCCCTCTGACGGATCAACTCCATGTTGTGGTCATGGCGACGCGCAGACTCTTCTTGCTTCTGACGAATCTTTCTTTGTAACTCCTCCTGATTGGCCAGTTGTGCTGCTTGTAATGCACTTCGCCGTTCCTCTCGATCTCTGAATTTCAAATAAGTTGCATTTATTTTACAATCGTCTTTATTTTTATAAACAATAGTTTCTGTCACATTATTTTTTAAGTTAAGATTTGGTCAAAGATGTTTCTGAATGCTACCGTATTTACTCGTGTACCTTTTTTCCCAAAACGCCGGTGAAAAAAGGAGTGTGCGTCTTACACAAGGATTTCTGAACAGGTTACCATATTTAATCAACTGTAAGAAGAGTTTTTTTAACTTTTTTTACCTCCTTAAAAATTGCTACTCAGCTTAGAATTGGGTCTTAAACATCAATTAACAAAAAAGTAAAGTAAATCAATGCATTAGTGCCTGTAGTTACATTATAACTCTAGATATGTGTATTAATATATAAGCAAACAATCTACTTTAAATGTATGTAAAAAGAATCAAAATAATTGAATAGAAAGAAATAAATGTTTCGATAAATTCACGCCTGAGCCATCTCTAATATGCGCGTAATTTTGGGATTCCCAAGCAATCTCTAGTATGCATGTATGCATAATCCTAGGATTCCCTGAGCTGTCATTACCTTGTGCCTTTGCAAGCATAAATTTTTGTCATTTACCATGGCGAGTTTTTCAGTTTTTTTAATAATCCCATAATGGGACAAACATGAGTATTCGAAATTTAAGAGAAAAGTGATAGCTTATGCGGAAGAAACATCAAATCTTGCTGCACAATAGCGCTACAGGATTAATGAGTTGAATTTTACCCCGGACATATGATATTCAACATCTGATGTGCTCCAAGTCGACTTTCTTATGCGTATTTACAGTCAAAATTCAGTAGGATGATATGACTCGTCTGCACTGTAGGTATTAATTTATTGTTTTGTCTTAAAGATGTTTATTATACAACTGTTATACTAGCTTAACCTGTATTACACAATATATAACACTCGTTGGTTCTTTAACTAATAAAGTGCATCTCAATTTATAACATGTAAGCCTACGGAAAATTGATATTTGACTTACAATGCGATTTTCAGGAATGTTTAGAGTAGTAAGTTGGAAATGGACTAGTTTGTTGATATTATGGCAACTGTAAGTATAAATGTATGCACAATACTTCCATTTTACCAATATGCTTTGTTCTTTCACATGCAATTTTAAACTTATTTCATTTTACATCTAACCAATTTTTTATAAGAAAGCCATATTAAAAATCGAGCGATGTATTCTATTTTACAGGATAAATGCCAGGACACCTTGAGTAGATATAATTCGCTCAATACCTGAAAGATGGGAGTTTGTCATTTTACTGTACTAGTAGTTCCGCTATTTCCCTAGAGATGGCAGTTGGATTTTTCCTTGATGCAGTACGGTTTGCATAAAACTTTTTTTTCTGCCCTAAGCGCAAATCCACCATCGATGATCAGGATATACCACTGATAGAATGACTACTGAGGGTTTGCTGACTAATTGTAAGAATAGGTAGGTGCAAGTTTGGTCCTTTTCCCTCTTTCACTTCAAGGAATTTGGAGTGGTGAAATTTTGTTGTGAATGAAAGATTTCATTGTTCGAAAGGAAGACAGAAATCCCCATCTCAAATGTTTGGACTTGTTTGTTCCTAACCTTCCAATATTTACTCACAAGATGTTATGTGAAAAACTCCCCATCCGCATAGGGAAGTTCCCGTTCATAGATGAACAAGCAATACGTGAAGCACCGCATCGGTGCATAATATTACATCAAAAACAGCGAAGTAAGAATGAAGTTGTGTAATATTACAACAAAAACAGTTAAGGGGTTAACAAAAGAGAACTATTGAGGAGGAGATTTGTGCTAGTATTGGCATAAAGAGATCACCCGATAAATTGCATCACATAGGAGGGAGAAGATGCTTAACTTGAGCAGAACTTGTTTCAGGGAGCAGAAATCGGTGACTTAAAAAAAAACTTATTCTGGCTCAAATTAATTTTTTTCCCTCCAAACTGCCCCAAAAACAGGGGGATGCAAGATACATGAGTGTGCGGATAACACGAGTAAATACAGTACATGAAATTCCAAATTCCAAGTTCCAAGCCAAAAAAAAATGGACATTTCAAAAATAAACTATCAAAACCTTACAGCTTGAATCCAACAGATGACCCAAGTAACTCCTGTGGCCATTGAAAAGTTGAGTTAACCAAACATCCATTATTGGTGTACTGACAATGAGGACAAATGCTTTGTATTTGAATTGCTCATCCAATTTACTCAACCATTGAAAGTTCTAAGTTTTACCTGGATTACCTTACATGCTAAACAATATATAAACAGACCTCTAAAAGCAAACTAAATAGCTAATATAAAAATCAAAAGATACAGCATAATGAATGTAGCTGTTAAGTTTTACTTACCTTGCCTTCTCTCTGGCTAACTCTAGCCTTTCCTTTTCTTTCTCCTGTTGCTCTCTATCTATCCTCTCCTCTCTCTTTCTTCTCCTTTCTTGCATCTCCTCTAATTTTGCCTGGTTAAACAATAAATTAACATAAAACTCTACAAAATAATACTCTATAGTGTTACTATAATTTCTTTTAAGATTTAGCTTATGTTTTTATTTATATTTTGCCAATTATAGCTGATAAAAATAAAAATCTTATTTTATTTATACTAGTTTCTAACCATAATCACTATATGACGAATACAAAAACTCAGATTGAGATTTTGGTAGGAATATATATTAATTTATACTAACATTCATCCAAAAACAGGCAGACTTGACCTTTTACGTTGGATATTATAACAACGTGGAGGAAATAACATTATCAACAATAAAAGTCAGCTGTAACAACAATGAAAAATAAATAAGATGTTACATGAAATGATGGTAATGGGCTGTGAATGACTACTGGCTAGTTTCTCATTACTGCAGAACTGTATGAGGAAAAAGATGAAAAGAGGTCAAGGGAAGATTTGAGGGGCAATAAGAAGTTAAAGGATTGTAGGATATGGTAAAACATGCCAAAAATAGCCAAAAAGATCAGGCTATATACAACAGTAATAAATTCTACACATCTGTTTCCCTGTCAGCATTAATTATACCTGACTTAACTCTCACAACCTTTCCCAGTAGCTGTCTGCTAGGGCAGGTCGTATTTGACCGACTTCTGAAATTGGTAACACAACATATCTAAAATGGTTTAGTTTTACACCAAAACGCACCAAAAAAAATCACAGCTCTCCGTCTTAATGTCTTCCAGTGGCACACCAACCACGAAATTTGAATATTTAGCAAAATATAGAAAAACAACAAAAACTCACCAGAAAGCAGCTCTCCGCTTGATTTGATCGATTATTCACCGAATCAACCCAGCACTCATCACGTGGAGGTGGCTGTATGTCGAGTTCCACCCCAGGCCCACCCAACTGTGTGAACACATTTTGTTACAAAGTACTGTATTGCGAATCTGATGGACTTCTACTGCTTCTTCCCTAACAGACCATAATCTTTCTTCGATTCGAATGATGGCAGAATTTTTCAGCAATCAATGCATGCTCTAATATATCCATCACAGGCGGACTGTCTCCATACAGCAGCTGATGCCTCTGTGACCAGCCGTACGCACCTCTCGACTGCCTGCATATGGCATGGAAATCTGCGAGCAAGATGCAACTGATCGGAGTCTGGATCTGTCACCACACACTGGAGCTCTACTTCTGACATGTTTTTCGTTAGAGGAGGTTCAGTCATGGTGCAACTTTCCCAATTAATCAAATTTTCATAACCAGATGCTGAAAAATTCAATTGCGGTAACTCAAATTTGCGCATATTTTCTTGATGATCCTTTCTTGACACTATGATGAGTTCAACTGCATTTTTCCGAATCTTATTCCTATCGTCGGCCAACATACAGAGGAGAATGTTCTCTGGATGTCCAAAGTATCCATTCCGCTGTATTACCGGGTCAATTACCTGCTTCATCTTATCTGGCAGCTTGCAGGACAAGCGTACTGTCTCCCACAGATGCTTTTCTCCCTAGACACAAGACGGTTTGATTTTAATCTTAAACCACATTGGTCCATAAACTTCCATGATAAATGTTACTAGACTCTTCAGTTCTGATGTCGGTTTTTGGGTTGAAACGTACAGTCGAAGTATACAGTTTGCAGTCGTGACCCACCGTGACTGTACTTATTTTCCGGGTTCTCTTGCAGCAAGACTTTCAGAACAGTTGCCGGATGATACTGCTGCACATATATCCCGTAGGTACTTTTGGCCTGTACTCAGGTCAGCATCACTAATCTCTGGGAATTCTCCTTGCATTTTCCTGAACTTCACAACGGGCAATGTCTCACATGTTTGAAGCGCCTTTCCTATAGGACCAGAATATGATAACGGTCATGTGGATCTTCCATCAAAGAATTGGAAAAAGTGCCACAGAGGCAGTTCGTTCCCATGTAACAGGCAAACAAACCAATGTAGAACCTTCCCTGCAGCCGCCTCAATAAGTGTTATTGCCCTAGCAATTTGTTCAGTGTTGACCGCAATTTCATCGCAACCGATAGCGTACAGAGATGACATGTCAATGTTATTTTCTGCCAAGAAATGGAGTATGATATCTGCAATGCTCTTTGACGTGGAACCGAATGGTGTCACATGTCCCAAATATTTCAAATCAGGTTCTTCTACAAGCGATATGTGCTCTTCTGTGACAGTCTTGCGAACAGATTTGTTATCTGTTGCTCCCTTGTCTAACTTGAGGGTGTGTGTGTCCTTACGACCATCAAAATAAAGGCCGTACAAGGGATGCAATCAGGTAGACTCCTTTTTCTGTAAGTCAGTCCTATTTTTCTGCTGTGCATGCTGAGTTTTCCTCCAGTCAACGATGGCAACTTTGTTATCTTCAGTAATCACTCCCGCGTCCTCGAAAGCTGCGGTGGCAACGATTGCAGCCTGATGGTCGGAGACTCCAGCTCTGTCACATGCCTTTGCCAGCGCCTGCAATCGAAGGGTATTTCGTTTCTTTGGAGGAGGTTGGTAAAGGATTTCCGCTTCAGTATCTGAACTTTTTTCAGCTCCATCAGATTCTGTATTGGAAGAGCAGCATTCTTCTAGGTGCTTCTAGGTAAATGCAGGTATTTCTCTTTTACTTTGCATCTCTTTTTTTGCATTTCATTGTTCTTCCCTGGCAGATCGCACTTCCATTTCTTTTGTCACCTTGATGTCCACATTCCTGATAAACATGCATCTATCATTCCTTTGGTCTTCAAGGAAAGAGTGCTCTCTCTCCAGTATCTTCTTCTCCCTATTGGAACTGCTACAATGTTTTAGTTCTCTGTACTTACATGAGCAGACATCAAAGAGATGCCTCGAATCGGTCAAAAATTTGTTCTTCTTTGTCAAAAAGTTGGGGTCTCAGGCCTGCCTAAGCAATCAACTTTGCAGAGCTTTTTGTACTGAGAATGATATTCTTTTATCCTCTTAATAATTCCATCCTTTGAAATGACAGGCACGGAAGCATCAGCCCAAATTTTTTCCAATTTAGTGGCTACTATGGCTACAATTTCCTTTGTTTCTAGTAGCCTCATATCTTGACCAAAGGTACTACTTCATTACATCCGCATAGCTAGGGAACTGCAAACCAGTGAACTCCTTATACGATCCGAAGATAAGGCAGGAGGGCTTCTGTCATGTCACCCTTTGTTCCCTCTTGGGAGCCATAACTTTACAGTGGATTAACACACTATCAAACACCACGAACTATCAAACACAACACACAATGAACGCCAATAAAAATAAACACCGCTATAATGAAATCCCACTCATTTCCGCAACTACGCACTTGCCAGGCAGGCACGCTAGCAGCAGTCAGGGGTAGGGGTCGAGTATTCCCCTTTGCCGAACAGCACAGCAGTGATGGCTCGATCTGTTGAGCATTTCTGGAACTTCGTTGACACTGTCCCTCGTAGTTCCCTGAACCACCACCCGAGAAATCGGCCGAATCAAGCAGAGAGCTGCATTCCTGTGAGTTTTTGTTGAGTTTTCATGTATTTTGCTAAATATTCAAATTTCGTGGTTGGTGTGCCACCGGAAGACATTAAGATGGAGAGCTGAGATTTTTTGTGGTGAGTTTTGGTGTAAAACTAAACCATTTTAGATATGTTGTGTTACTGATTTCGAAAGTCGGTCAAATACGATCCGCCCTACTGTCTGCTTCAGCTGAGATAACATGTTCTTATTTTAATGCCATCTAATCAACACAAAAAACTATTACAACTTGAAGATATATAAAAAAAAGATAAATGGATTTCCTGTATAAATGTTACATCTTTTTCCATGCAAAAGCAGTGATAAATTTAAATCACCAGCACTAGAGGGAAAGGTTTTAACGGGCTAAAAGTAACTTCAAATTAAATACAAAATAGAGCATTACTCTTTGAAAGGACAATTTAAAATGAATTTCCATAATTTAACAAAATTGTTTAGTTTTTCTATGAATTAACCCACCTGTCTTTCAGCCTCCAGGGCCTTCCTTCTTTCCTCTACAGCTGCCTCTTTAGCTGCCTTCTCTTCTTGACGCCTTTGCCTTTCTTCAATAATCCCAAGAAGCCTTTCCTCTTGCTCCTGAACAAAAATGAAGAATGAAGAAGAATGGCACCTCATCTCATCTTAGGCTAAGTACAGTATAGAACCTTTTATTCGGCAAGCTTGGGATATGGCGATAGCCAGTTATCTGGAACTTCTGATTATCTGGAATTTACTCATAAACAAGGCTCAGAAAGAGCTAGAACTCACCGGAACAGTGTTCTGGTCCGTTGCATATGTCGATAATATCGTTCCGCCTCGTCAAACATTTAGTAATACCGTTTTGTTAACTTCATTTAACAAAAATAATATAAAAACTTTTTCTTTACTTTTCTTCATCATAGTACATAAGGAAATCAATCAAAATTTAACTCGATTGTAAATGTTCTATGACTTGTTTCGTGTTCACTGCTTTCAGTTCCACTACCAGAACATGCGTTGTTTCGTAATACTTTCCGTTACAAGCAATATTATAAAACATACCTGTACTCGGTGATGAGCTGAAGCCAGCTTGCATGAGCCAGTTGTTCATTTTTCCCAGAATTTGTGAGCCAGTTGTTAAATTTTTAGAAAATAGGAACGCTACAGTAATCGGCAGGGCTAAGCACTGAAGTGGGACTGGATGTGAATATCAGTGACTTAAAAAAAGAAACTTATTCTAGCTCAAATTAATTTTTTCCCCCCGCACCAGCCCAAAAACAGGAGTTCGCGGGTTACATGAGTAAATACAGTATTAAACAAAACACCGCAAATATGTCATTGGAAATGATTACGTGAACACAGCTTTCCTTTCTTTTTTTAAGCAAACAAAAGTCAGCCATACATAACAGTATTTATTTTATTAAAAAATAAATAAAAATGTATACCACGGGTTTTCAGTTGTGCTATATTGAAATTGCGCTAAAGAAACATGCGCTAAACGAGGCATGACTGTATAGATGTCTATAGCCATTGCAAACAACACACAATGGGACCAACATAACTCTGTAATGCCAATTGAGATTGATGAGCAATTACCTGACACAAAGCCATGAAATCATGTCTCTTGTTCTGAGCCTCCAGTTCATTAATGAAAGCAATTTCCTTCAGCTTCTCCTCTTCATCATGGGCTTTCCTAACAATCCCCTGCAAATGTCGCTTCCGTTTCTCTTCTGCTCTGCGCAGCTTTTGTTCCAGTTGTTCTCGTTTTGCCTCAATGTTCTGCACTTTGGCTTCTCTGACTTCCCCTATCTAGAAAAGGTAACATTGTTATACAGTACTATCTTGAAATGATCAAATGATAATTGAATTCTGAATTGTAACAAAATACTAAAAATAAAAACCAATAGAACATAGTAATACCTTTCTAAATAGCTCACGGAGCTTGGTAGCCTTCAGCTCCTTCAGCCTTTGGCGCTTTTCCTCAGCTTGTGCTTGCTTAGCTTGATAGCGTCGCAGTGTTTCTGCTAGTGAACGTTTGCGTGAAGGGGAGGAGAGTTTCTGGTGAAGTTCTAATGCACGGCCAGGATGACGAGCTGCCATGGCTTCAAGCTGTTCCAGAGCTTCCATTCTTTCCGCCCAAGACATACCTAAAAAATGAACGAATTTTTTTTTTAAAGAATCTACAAGATTGGTGCCATCTTTCAGAAATTATTGACTCTGTCAGAATGTTATTTCTTTCTGATGATCTGATCATTTGATTATGATAGTAATATAGATCTGAAAAATATATGGGCACATTGAAAAAATTAAAGCAAATTGTTATTCTCCTTTCAAATAAAAACAACTATTATATGGCTAAAATTATCTAATTAGGATAAACATTTTTCATTAATAATTTTTGGCAGAAAAGGCATGAAAACTGTATTAATATTAATGTGTACAGAGAGTTTAAAAATATCATTTAAAAGTAGAGTGTTTTCCATGAACATGGATAAAATTAGCAATTTTCCTTGTATTATTAAATTTGATAATACAATAAAACCTCGTTATTTCGAAGTTCAAGGGACCAGAACATTATGACTTCGAAGTATCCGGGTTCAAAATAAACGAATTTTCATAATAATTGAACTTTATTACAATCAGCTACTTGGGCAGCAAAATCGCAATACAGAATCTTATCTATCCGTTCTACAAATGAATTGGCCTTACAAGTTAGTATACACGGCAAATTCGAACAGAGCTGAAGTGAACATTTAATTTGCAATTCACAAAGACCACCACGTGTGAAAAAAGGCTACAGTGAATATCCCGAATTTCCCAGTACATTTCAAGCTACTCTTTTATGCCACGAAGAAAAGACGTTCAACCGCACGCCTAAAGATTATCACTCATCTTTACTCCATACTGCATCATAAATGTGTATTACATTTTGCTCTTCTTGTATGACATTATGGTGAAACCGGTGATGAGCTGAAGCCAGCTCCCACAAGCTGGTTGTTAAAGTTTTAGAAAATATGAAAATTTATTGATTTTGTTCTTTCAAGTACATTCTGCCTTTCTGATAGCCAATTACCAAAAGTGTATGAAATGGAATATAATATGAACCGAACACTTCTTAAGCTCGCGGAACGCTATTAATAAACTAGAGTGATCTGGTGCCTCTGGCATATAGGCATCCTGCCACCCTTATCCAAATTTCCTTACGACTTTTTTTTAGAGAGCCGGTTCTTAATATTTTTCCAGCTCATCGCTGGTTAAAACCACTGGGTTTTTGTTTTTCTCAGATAAAACAAAGGCATGATCTTTTTAGAAACGACATTAGGTATAACTTCGTACAACGTTATTTAAAGATTGGTTCAATAACAGAAATCAATATTACACTGTCTTTTCTGGTACATATCACTTTCTCATGAGGAAAACCTTGTCCAGGTTTGAGAGAGCATGAGGATTGAGATAAGAGGGGTTCTTGCAACTTCTGTTCATTTCAGTTTGGTTCTCGAATTTTGCTATCCGTTTGAGAATGTGAGCATTCACAGTGATGCAATGATAAGCTGATTTATTTATTTGAATCATCTATGACTTTTATTTCATGCTGACTATTAAATAGGGTGACCATATTCCAAGGTGAAAATGGGACATTTCCCGTCATTGTAAGAAAAAAAGGGACTAAATTTTTGCATGATTTTGTAATGGTGGATATGTCACTATCACAATCTATAGCAAAAAAGGGAAATATGAACTTTCGTAACAGTCTGGAGCATGAACATGCCAGACTAGGACAAAGCTCACAAACAAAAGAGAATCCAACTAGCACTGTCATCGTCAAAACTTGAAGGGAATAAGTTAGGTTAAACCTGGGCAGACCAGGTTTGCCACCTCAAATGACCGAGATATCCTAATCTGACAATTGCGACTGTAATTAGCATTTCTTGTACATTTAATAACCTCCATGTTTCTGAGAATCCTACATTACCAATACGAATATCAGCAATACTATCAGATAATCTAACTTTCATTTGCGACGGGCTTCAAAACGGTACAAAATGACTTTTTTGATAAAAAATGGGACTGTTCTGGTGAAAATGGGATGTTTGCTCACCCTACTATTAAGTAAAAGGGAGTCACCTGTTTGGGGCACTATATATATTTCGAATGCGAGAAATGGGGAACATAAATGTGATTTGATGGCACACACATGAACCTTCCACTTACACAAGATCAAGGTTTTGAATTAAACGAACTGTTCATGAGTCACCGGACCAGATCATGACTTCGAATTTCATTGTAGGTGTATTTCGAATAATCCATACCAAAAAGTCCGCAAAATCCTATGGTGTTGACCGGAGACTGATCTTAGCTTCAAATTACACCATACTTTGAATTATCCAGAATTGAAATAATGGGGTTTTACAGTATTTTGTACTTTATTTCACTATGAAGATTTCTCTCATTAACCTCATTGATTAACTGAGGAAAATTTGGAACTTGATCACAAGTTATAAGCATAAATTTAGATTAACTTATTTTTACGTGGTAATACCACCACAAACTTGGTCACTAGTCTCATTTTTAAATAGTATCAATGTAAAAATGTACGCTCAAAATTTCAGCTTTCCATCTTTTATACCAGGGGTTCCCAAACTTTGTGTGAATCCAGGGAAACATTATGTTCAAATACTCCCAAAACCCTAAGATGTGATAAGCCAAATCACAATAACATTAACTTTACAATCATTGTAATTTTTATTTGCATAGCGTATGTATCTTACAGTATAGTTTACAATGTTTCCTGCTGAAGATACAAGAAGAAAGTACGTATCAGGTCTCCTCCTTTGTCTAACACAGAACCCTGCTTAGCTTCTGTGGAACCCTTAGATTCTGTGGAATACTGTTTGGGAAATCCTGTTTTATACCTTCAGAGAAATAAAAAATAAAAAATTTTGAATGGGTCCCTATCCTACCCTGTATAATTTTCAAAATTCAAATCTAAATAAAAACAAATGGCAGAAGTACAGAAATCTACACTTCAAGTTTCAGCTCTCTATCGTTTACGGTTTGGTCACAATTTCAATTTAAGCAGATGCCAAAGTGAAACTAAACGCAATTTTTTTCAATGTGTTAAAAATGTGTAACTACAAATAGAGTTCATCTAGTTCTCTTATTAGTTTTATTTTCAAATTTGCACTTAATTCTGGTTCAACAATATTTCAAGTGAAATCAGCAATATAATACAATGCAATCAATATAAATTCTTACCATAATTTTCACGAAAACAAAAATGTAAATTTTTTTATTCACTCCATCTATTTTTGTTAATGAAATTACATCTAACCCAAATTAAATTTATAGATTTCAAAACTTTGTCATCTACCAAGCTACTTACCAGCTAGCATGTTTTCATACTTGGCTTCAATTGTTTCTCTATTCTCTGGAGTCACAACTTCAGGCCGATCGTCTTCCTCATCTCCTGGTCCAGCTGCTGCTTCCCCATCTGTTTCAGTTTCCTCAGTCTCTGTGTCAACCTGCAATAAAGACATTAAAATCACATGCTTACCCAATGATAATGATGGCGAACCTATGGCATGTAAGACGATTTTGGTTGGTACTCCAACAAAAAGCAAAACCAATCAAAGCATTTATCGTAATGATTTTGTGCAACAAAAACATTTGTGTTATTTAGTTAACTATTGTAAACATTAGTTTTATGGTTACAAAAAAGTAATACAAAACAATACATATTTATAACTTGTCTTGTTTTTCTTTTAATATATTTCCACTTTATAACCTGTTTTTGTGACATAAATATGTTAAATAACAATAATTTTGAATCTTTAGAAATATGCAAAAATATTAATTTAACACTAAAAAAAAGCTAAGCAAGGCCACAAGGTTAGGGTTGTGTTAGCGGTCCAGAGTTGAGCCCCTATAATATAATAATATGCATATGTTCATGCATCCATCTATAATACTTTTTCAAGGAATCCCAGATGGAATTATCTGCTGACATTTTGTACGCAAAGGCAATTGTGGGATATGAGTTAGAAATGTCAAAAACCTCATAAAAGAGTTTCAGATTTGAAACTTTTTATTCTCCATTTGATTACCATTTAGGTGAATGTAGGATATTTTTAAATTTCCCTTTTAAAACAAGTTAGAACTGAGATGAAAATTTGAGACTTAAACATTTGTATGGGACCTCATTTTTCTTGTGAAGAGAATTTAACTGTTTCTAATTAGCTCAAAAATTAGTTTGAAAAGCAAAAAAATATATATTTTATTAATGAGAAATTTCCAACACAATGGCAACTTGCATTGACCCCTGACTTGCAAGTTCAATAATTTTATGCAAGAAATATTCATCATAATTTGGTTTTCAATGTCTATGTGAAGTTACCCATAGCAGACAGTCAGGCAAAATGTAAATAACTTCAATCAATGTTTAAAATTATCAAAGCATGATGATAACGATAAAATTTATATTGATTTTGTAAGATTACTGGCCTTTAGTCATGAATTTATTTATTTATTTTACTGCTATGAATAAACACAAAGCTTAGGTGTACATCTTGAATTATTTTGATTGTGTCCATTAAGCTAGTTATTCACAGCATTAATTTTTAAAATCATTTACTTAAGCCATATGAGTAAAATAGCAAATTTAGTAAAATTTAAAAATCAGAGTATTTTCTCATTTATTGTGCTGTATTACTGAAAACTTCCATGAAAAGACTGAGAAGTAAATTTCACTTTTTTGGTATGATAAAAGAATTAAAAGTAATACTGGAATGCAGACCCAGCTTGCAATAAACTATTCTTCATAAAATTGCATCCCATCATTTGACAGAAATTTACACTAGTTAGAATATAAGATCTTACTTCTATTTCTGTTTTTTCCAATTCCATTATTTCTTGCTTAAGCTTTTCTTCTTCAGCACATAGCTCTTCTGTTTGACGAAGGACTTCATCATTCAGAAGATTTGTTTCTTTTTCCTCTGATTTACTGTCTTCACATCCTTTCTTACTGCAAGATTTATTTTTATATCAATTTAATGAAAATCATTTAACTACTTAGGAATACAAATAGCATTGTTTACAGAAACTCATTACTTACTCTGAATTTTTTGTGACTTTTGATGAATCTTCATTTTTCTGCTTGTTTAATGATATCTCATCAATTACATCACCATTGGAAGAAATATTTTCTTTGCCTTGGGTTGCCCCATGCTCCTCTTCATTGACAAGGTTACACTTACTTTTGATGCCATTATCCTTAGACTTCCTCCTCTTATCAAATTCTTTGATTGGTAAAACTTCACCAGCATGAATTTTTGATGGTTCATGGTTCATTTTCACTTCTGCAACCTTTTGACTGTTCACAGAGTTCAAATTACCCATCTTCTTACTCATGGAGTTCATTTTCCCATGTCCCACATCTGTCTGATTTATCTATGGAAAGAATCACTGCATTATTCCCACAATTCGATAAACAAAAGAAAAACAATACAACAAACCTTATCAAGTTTATATGGTGGGCATAATTACAATACGGAGTTATATATATGTAACATAATCAATATAAAGTCGTTTACTCTCTAGAAAAACTTTGTTTGTGCTCACAATTAAGATAAAAAATAACTGAAATTACATGTTCACCAAAACTTTTGCATGTATAACAGTTGTCATTTGTTCACTTATAACAAAAATATTGTTTTTCATTTGTTTTTTTAATTTTAAAATAATAAAGTCCAGCAAAACCTTTTAAAAACATTTGTATTACAATATACCGTCAGTTCACTATAATTGAAAATGAAATTGAAAGAGGTTACAATTAATTTACAAATATGTATTATGAAATATGAAGATAAATTATATATTGAGATAAAAAATTAACATCATTTATCAAAAAATGACTTAATTGTAGAATTACTTCAATAAAATGAAATGCATTTTCACAATAATTGAAATCACGAATCATTAAAAAATTTCCGGTTAAACCAAATTACCTGTTACTATATTATTATTTGCTGTCTTACCCTGTTAAGCTCTATAAAAAAGAAAAGTATTATTTGAAATTTAGTGTTGAAATTAGTTTCATCGAAGAATAGAAGCTTTCAACTTTTTGAGGTATAAATGACAAAAATAGTCCCAACGCTGGCCAAGTTATAAAATTCCAAAAAGGTTACAAGAGCCTACCAAAAAAGTTTTGGAACGAAACGTTACAGCATATCATATTAATTCAGTAAAAGGTCTTCCAAAATGGTGGTTAGGTTCTAGATGGAAAATGTGTTGCAAGAATCCAAACTAGTGGATAGAGAAAACTGTTTTAGAAAAATAAAATATAAACCACTTTTTTGATGGCATGGTGATATCACCCATATCAGAACAATCATAAGTTACCCTTATTTTCTGATTATAATACGCACCCAATATAATATTTACCCATGTGTTTACAAGTGAAATGTGAAAATTATCTTATCAACATCTTTAATATGCACCTTTTTTGTAAAAAGATCACTGTAATTCTTCACTTGGTTATTAGCAGTATCGAGACAGTTCTCGCCTTGCTGCCAATCGAGATATGTGCAAGAGAGTTTACAATATAAATGTGGCTTTTAAAAGTATTGCCTCACAAACGTCACAGATGGTTCTGAAGACGACATTATATAGAATGAGGATTTTACCAAGGTGAATAGTGAGGATGAAGATGATGTACACAGTGATTTCATCTACGCAGACGATGAGAGAGACCATAAGATTGCAAACTATTTAGGTACAGTTATAAAGAATTCAGAGGTTTTAATGAGAATGATGGCTAGAAATAATTAAAGGATTATTATTATTTTTGGTTAAATAATATTTTAAAGAAATGCTATCATAATGCAATGACAAGTATGATTTATTAAAAAATGCATCCAAAAATATCAATTGTTTAACGACTGAAGAATGTTGTATGCAATTGTTACCATGTATAATGTGCACTGTAACTATTGTTATGCAATGACAAGTATGATTTATTATTAAAAATTCATCCAAAAATATAAATTATTTACCGACTGAAAAAAAGTTGTAGGCATTTGTTATCACGTATAATACACACCCTAACTTTTTGTCGATTTTTCCTAAAAAAATGCATATTATATACAAAAAATTACAGTAATTGAAATATAATTAATATAAAAGTTGGTAAATAAAACCACGAAGATCTAGTTGAAAACTGCAATTTGGATAATTTTTTTTCAATTTAGCCATTCAACGTAGAACAGTGTAAAAGTACATCCCATTTTATGGAGTTCGTCACGTCGCAGTATCACATAAAAGTGAATCTACATTGCATGAAGCTAGGTCCAAGGAAGTTTTACTGTATATGCATTGTTGTAAATTACATGCTTTCAGAATTTCTATGAATATTGATCCCATTTTCAAAACTTATCCTGCATGTAGTACTCAATCTGTATTAATTTGTTACTTTTTCAGTTAATATAGCACAATTCAATATAAGAAGAAGAAATTACCTTTCCATTGCTGTAATTTTTTGCTTCTTTAAGTGGAGATGGAGAATGAGAATTGCCAGTTCCTCCAATTGATGTCAATGCTGGCAATGAAGTGGCAGAACTTGGACGCTTAAATCTAGTTTGAGGAAAACTTCTTCTTGCAACCACTTTTACTTCTCCATTTAATGCAGATATTTCTGCCCTTTGGTCCTTCTTTGCCAAAACTTTAGTGATGTTTCCTGCACTACGAGACAAAGATGAGACCATGCCACCAGGATTCTCTGTAGGAGTGGCCTTGAGATCATTGGCTGCAGCAACTTTACTGGCAGGAGATACCCTAGATCTTGATGATCTATTTCTTACAGTCTCCCATCCTTGTGAGTCATCTATTAAGATAAAAAAGATAAGGAGGCATTGTTTAAAGATTATGTTAAATGAAAAAGAAAATATTTACTTGGTATGATTAATTTACAAGAATGACAAATTTAAATCATGGTTAAATAAACAATTTACAGTTTGTAAAAACAGCACTCTATAATAAGGAAAAAAAATAATCCATTAAATTTAAAATGTACTTTATTTATAAAAATGGAAAAATAACCATCTTCATTCCCAACAGCTTTCTTGGATGTTTCTGCTGGTACGGGCTCAATTGTTGACTCTCCTGATGTTGGATTTGTCACTTCAGCTGATTTTTTTGAGACTTCTGCCCCTCCACCCTTAACTTTGTCTGCCCAACTCTTAACAGTGGAGGCTGATGAGGTGGATGACGTGGAACTATGCAGTGAGGAGTTCGATGCACTCTTTCTTCCCCCCCTTGGATGTTGCTGCTCAGCAAGCCGGCTGCTGCCACAGTGGTGAACAGCCCAAGAACTACGTGTCTAAGAATAAAGAACAAAATGTAAAAGAAAAGAGTAATGGCTAGTTTAGGGGTAATTATCACAAAAAGGAGTTTAGCAACAATTTTGTTATATTCAACAAAGAGCAATTATTCATGGACTATAAAATTTGATGAAGTAGTAGTTAGAATTATTTGAAGATGTTAAATAGACATGTGGTAACATAAATATTGATTGCCAAATTTAAAAACATTAATATAAAATAGCATAGCTGTTATTTGAATAATTAAAATTTTCAATTACAACATTAGTATTTTAAATGACATTCATGATGTTTTTAAATGTTATAAGGTTTCAAAGGAGACAACAAAAAATATGACATAAATGTGACTATTTATTATTCATCGTGAAATTGCAATTTTATACAAGCAACAGTAATTATAATAATTTACTTATGTTTTCGAAGAGTTTGTGTTATAAAATGTGGTGGCATATGATGTAGTTACTATATAATGAACATACAACTAGGCTTGGTAGTTTTCAAAATTTTTTTTAATTCAATGACTAAAATCGTTTATTTTTCTTAAAAATTGATGATGAATAGCGATGTTTATTTTAATACAATTTATTAGACTTGGTAGTTTTCAACACTTATATTTCTTGAAAAGCAACCACTAATGACAATGTTTATTTTTCCTAAAAATCAACCTTTATTTTAATACCTTCACTAATTTTTAACTTGAAAAATGTTAACCTTTTGCACTTGCAAGTAAGTCGAGTCTGACTTGACAGCAGTTTGCAAGTCGAATGTAACTCGATACCTGTTTTGGATGGTGAGAGAAGCATAAGATTTATGTATTTTTTCTGTGGCCCACTTGCGAATGTATTTTCTTTCCCTGAGGAGCCCTTAAACCTTAAATAAGTTGGCATATCTGTATATCCCAAAGATAAACAGGCAAGTAATAGTGGAAAGGAAAAAAATCCGAGTGCAAAAGGTTAATGATTGAATTTCAATTAAATTTTACTGAAATTGTACACAAAAATGAGACTTTTTCTGTATGCCAGATTGCTTGCTGTTCTATGAGTTTTGGTGAATGTGTTACTGTTAAATTCAACCACTAAACTGGACCAGTTAATTTTTCAGAATAAATCAGAAGTATATTTTACTGGTTGAAATGCACCCTTTATTCATGAAATTGTAACCATTCAATAACAAAATTAATGTAAAACTAAATGTATATATGAACACTTGGAAGAAAAAAAACCATACTTTGTTGAGCAATGATGGTGGATGTAGAGAAAAGCACAGAATGTGAACACACAACGATGCTGTTTCAACAGCAATGGGAATGAAACTAAGCTTGGGGCACTATCACTGCAGGATAGTTTGTAAAAATGTAAATTAATGACACTGTGTTTGTGAAAATACTATAGGGAACTCTGACAATTGGCATTCATTTTTCAGTTTAGGAAAAAGCTTTTCGTATATTGGAGGTTGGCAGATTTTGACAAAGAGAAGATTCCACAGATACTGTCTGACTTTTCAATAAACAACGTATAGTGGCTGGTCATTTCATGAAAATGACCCAAGTACTTAGGGATTATCAGATCTAGTTGGGTGTAAAGACACTGTGATAAATCCATTATATTCTTTTGTCCCATACCCTTGCCTTTGGACCTCATGGCAGCACAGTATGGGTCCTTAAGGCAATGACAAAAGGGACCTTAGAAAGAAAGTGTAGAGAATCCTGAAATTTAGTGTGGCTGTCTAATATCACAAATACTGATTTTTTTCTTGTTCTGGATGTTTGATACTAAAATATAGTGCTTAAAAATCATGACACATTATTTCATAGAAAATGAAGTGGTGAAAAATCAACACATATCGATGACAATTCATTTTCATCGAATATGAATTTGTTGCATATAAGATTTAACTCAAATCCTACCAAGCCTAATTATACCACACTCCTTTTATTTCATTTTAGGGCACGCCAAGTTTTACAAATTTCATCCATTAAATTTCATAGAATGAAATTTTAATGAGACTCATTAGTGTATGAGTTTGTAAAACAGACTTTCATGCAGTTATTACATTGAAACAGTTACTGACAGAAAGCTATAAGGAACTAAAATACTGTTTCAGATCATTTTTGAAAGCCATGCAAAACAGAAGGTACTATTCAAATATATCCATATTAATTTCACATTTCAAAAACAAAGGATAAAGGAGCTACACTCAATGATAACAACATAAAAACAAAAAAACTCCTTGACGATGAAAATTCATTTACTCATCACTTTTTCACCCATCCTCAAAGGAACAACAAAAACAGGTGATGACAAAACACAAAGAACAACAGCACATTTTGTACCTGTATGTTGTTCAGGGATGAGTGTACACCTTGTGATCTCACATCTTTCCTCACTAACCCACCAAGGTTAGTTCGACATGTGTTAACACCACTGGTAGAAGAAGTGCCACTAGAGGGACGAGGCTGTCAAAATAATGTTTTAAGCATTTACGATATCAAGATCACTGACATAAATTGAGGATAGGCAGAGCCAACTAGACTGTAAAAACCTACAGTCAAAATTTTTAATTATAAATATTTCCTTTAAACAAAAATACTAGTAAACTGGCCTTGAGTTTCATAATATACTACAATCAAATGAGAAACGGTTCATAAAATAAAACCTATTATAAAATCTATTTCACAGCTAGGTACTACCTGAGGAATAAGTAAGAGCCATCACCTAAAGAATACTCAAAAACTAGCACTATGACTTTGAGTAAAAGAAAGTACCATTTTAAATGATTTGATAATTCCTAATAAGACGTGAAAGAGGATGTTAAGGACTGAAAGATAACTTAAAATAAGGCAGAAAATTTTTTTCGGGAGTTTCATAAATTCATATTATATTTTGAAGATTTTGTGAAAATTACAATTGAAGGGTGAAACAAAAATTAATGCTACTAAAAAGACTGAAAACCATAGAAAGGAAGCTTAGCAACCCATACTTCATGCATTTATGTTGTAGCATATTCTCAGATAGCAAGATGTAAATACAATCAATTAAAGAAGTATAGAGTGATAGATGCAATGAAGGATTCTCAATACCTTATGTAGTGTGCTGTAAAAGATAAGAAATAATTACTTTCTTATGTTTAATTAATGGGTAGAATAAAATAGACCATACTAAAGAACTGTCTGGTTTCGAATCTTTTTAATATAAAATAAGTATGAGCTCATTTTAATCTTCGTATCTTAATTTATACCAATGTCAATTAATTTTTATACTTATAATGAGATTACCAAAGAATGATAAGCTCTTTTGGATGATAACAAGAGCTGTACTTTATGTTTACTATAAACATTATTTTTACCCAATAAAAAAATGGGTTGTTTTCATAAAACACTCTTATTATAAATTCAGCAACTAAGCCTTTTTCAACAGGCAATCCTTCGGGTTAATCATACAATTTAAACTTCTAGAGATATAAGAAAATGAGAATGATCTGCTTGATTATAGAATTCAAATAAATAGCCTTAAATATCCATATTAAATGAGAGGAATAGACTTAAAAAGAAAAGCATGTAGATTACCTGCCGCATAGCAGAAGGCATTTGCCTGTTGGTCCTGGAGGTGCTCTCTGTAGAAGACTGCCTCTTCACTGACCATGAGCTGGAGCTTGTCCCTGTTCCTTCAACTACTGTGCGGCTCCTAGTCAATTTTGGAACAACCGAAGCAGAGAGAGTTGCAGCTGGTCGAGCAGGAACACCTACAGCAGGCATTCCTAAACTTACCCTACCTGTTGTTAAACGGGATGACACAACTCTTCCTCTGGGAACTTCCGCCCTGCCACGTCCTCTACTTATATCTTGCTCTGCCCTAATGCTTATTCTAGCTCCAGGAGCATCTGTACCTTTGGTACTAACGGGGACTGATGGTACACCACGACCCCTTCCTCCTACTCTTGGAACTGTACTCCTAATGCCCGTCAGACCTCCACTAACTGCATCATCACTTTTTGTCATCAAAGGCTTCTGGCTAACAGGCTGGGTGAACTTCCCCTGAACAACTAAAACTTTGGAAGATTTTAAGCATTCGTGAGGAGTCTGACCTGATGATGAATCCTTTGAGGAGGTTGAAGGTTGCTCCAATGAATTGGGAACAACAGTTGGCTCAGAAGAAGGGCAATTAAGTTGGGGAAAATGACCCTCTGATGGTGCGGCAAGCGATGCTTCCCAACCTGTCTGTTCCTCTTCTGTCTGTGATGCTTGGCTCACCATTGCTTTTGCAATCTCGTCTTCTTCCCCAATACAACAAGATGATACCTGGTCAGTGAAAAAATACTCTTTGCTTGCCTCGCTGTTTTCTATAGTTTCTGACTCAGTATGGTTCTCTTCTGGTTGCTGACATGAAATCAGGCTCTTATCATCAGTGTTTGTTATGCCTTGAGAGTCAGCAAAGATCAAATTACATTCATTAATGGCTGACTGACTGACTGTACTTGCAATAGCAAGTAAAGGTATATTTTCAGATTGTTCAGGGTTATTACTTTGGTCCTTCTTTACTTCATCAACCTCTGAAACAACACTTAAAGAAGATAAACTTTCAAGATTACTCTCAGCAGCAGTGTTAGAATTATCAATGTCAGATTTTCCTATCTTAGTTGATTCCTCAGCTTTGCTCTTTTCTTTTAAAGGATTAGATCCAAGAGAAGGTGATGGCATGCCATTTATTTTAAATACTGTAGTACCATCAATAGAATCTTGTTTATTGCTATCAACCTTTATTGCATGCTTACTTGACACTTCCTTTTCAAAATTAGATAAAGTGTGAACCTGAAAAAACACAGCATATTCTTTTATATTATATAAATACTATATAAGGCTTAATCAGCTTCTTTGCATTTTCCACAATAAAAACTCACTATTTTATGATAAGGAAATCAACATATGATTTCATTAGTATGCGATTATTAACAGAGTATTTGAATAACTAGTTCAGAGCTCAAGAAATATAAAAGTAAAAAGCATTAAGTACTATTTATGAAATAAATAATACAGAACCAGACCTTTCCTGGGGAGGATTTTCTAACTTCCCAAGCAAGAGATGTAGGTCGCTGAGGAGGTGGAGTGGTTTCATATTCCCACTTCAACTTAAACCATTCAATAAGATTATGGAAGTCACGTGTGTAATTCTCTAAAACCATTATTACTTCCTTTAATGAAATAAGAGACAAATATTTAAATTGCAACATCCAGGAAAAATTAATAGCAGATAAATCCAAAAAGAATACTACTCTTATACGCTCAATTGTATAAGAATCTTATTTGTGTGGCTATGGGTGAGACTGAATTGAATGGCCATAAATTGCTACAAAAAAGTTTTCCAACAAATTAAAAAATTAAGAATTATAAGCTAAAATACGAAACATAAGTTATTATCCCCAGATTTAATTTCAACATCAGCTACATTTTGGTCATCAATTGTTACATATATATTAAGGCAGCAGTACATTTGTTTTATGAAATAACAATCGATAAATGGAAGTGTGGATTCCATGGATAGAACGATTGGAAGGTGAAGTTTTTTATTTTAAAATACAGCAAAACTATTAATACAATAAGAAATTAACAAAAAAGTTGTCATATTTTTATAGGCAGTGCTACTATTATTTACAAATGTTTACTTACTTTGCATTCAGTTATACTTTCATCAGTTTCACATGTTTGATAAATGTCATCAACAGCCCTCTGAAGATTTCCAAATAAAAAAGCCCAATACCGTGCTTGAAGTTCTAAAATTTATTATACAAATTTGCACTTATTAGTTTTAAAATTTAGAGACATTAAATATTTGGTAAGAACCATGCATAAATATTCAGAGCCACTTTTAGCTAAAAATAAAAATTGCAACGTTTCAGTACAATAAGAATCACAGTTTCTATTTTTTCATGGCAATAATTACTTTAATTTGAAATCGTTTAAATATTCATTAACATAAAATTCCAATGCAAATAATTCTATAATTTATCCTACAAAAACAATTTCAGCATCCTCTAATTCAGTGGTGCACAACCTATAGCCTGCGAAGGGTTATTGTGCAGCCCGCGATAACAATCCGAAAAATTTAACACACAAATTCATATATTTTAATGAAAATTTTGTTAATAAACCTTTAAATAGTGGAATTTTTCACATTAAAAGAATCACATTTAGATAACTTAAATGGCACCTAAGGATACATAGATAACTTCCAATTTAAACTCTAATCCAGCCCGCAGAAGAATTGGCACTTTCCAATGTGACACACCAAAGGATTCACAACCACCTATGCTGTCCTCCATGTACAAAAGGTTGGGTACCACTGCTCTAATAAGTAACGTATATTTATAAAAACTCTATTTTGAAGCTGTATTAATTACATGCTTCATTAAGTTGACTCTACAACATTCATTCAATTACAGATTTTCATACAAACCTAAGTCATACAATTTCTTACATGTCCCAATCAAAATATTTCCTCACTGGTTTTATTGACCAAAATTACAAAATGAGAATATTATTCATGTGGTTTCTGGTAAGTAAACGAATAACCATTGGAAATAAAGAAATAAAAATTTTACCGCAACTGTGGTTAACTACTTTTAATATTTTTCTTAAGCACAGAGACTGTGAGCATATTCCACTTAAAAGAATTCAATCAGACAAAACAATATGCAGGCCTTTAGGAAAGGCTAATGAAACAATTGGTTTACCAGATTTCTTGTCCCGTCCAGTTGAGGCTGATCTAACTCTTGACTTGGTTAATGTCGATGATCGCTTTGTTGGTCTTAAGCCTTCCTCTTTCTTCACATCCGTGAAAGGCAATCGAGGTGATGTGGGCGGCTTCTTGGATAAGATTTTATCTAAAGGAAAAATATAAATTTACGAAACAAAATTTGCGAGATACAATAATTAACATGCATTAACACTAATACTAAAATATGATGCAGCTATAAACATGAAATTTAACCTAAAACTTAGAAACATGATAAAAAACTTTAGTTCATGCCAAGTTAAGGCTGATGATAAATTATTTTATATGTACATCATAATAGTTATTGAGAAGAAAATTATACTTACAAGTGTCAGACTGGGACTGATCGACTGGGACATTAAACGCAATCAAATTTCTGGCAGCGCGCCCTTCTTCTTGTACCAATAACCTGACTTCTTCCATTGCAAGAGTTTTTCTAAAATCTTGTTTTAGATGTGACGAATCTGTCATTTTTTACGATACTGGGCTACAAAGTCATATTCTAAAGTAATAATTGTAAATAAATTAATGAGCTATGCTTATGCTCTATCTCATCGTGAGTCCTTGATTAAAAACTAACGAAGCACTTTTGCGGATAAAAACAATTTGAAAATGCGGTTTCTGTTGACTATCTAACAAAAACAGTTGTTTTAACTTTCCATAAACTAGGAGTGAATCACAGCTGTTTCGACTGAAGGACAAACGTGGATTTATCCCATTACAAATATGAAAATAACACTACACAACACCTCAAAGATCGTGTAAATGCTTTCCGTTTTGACGTTAGATCTTCTTTAACCCTTTTTTAATTTAAAATCACAAAAACGAAAAAGAAATACGGGAATACAATACTGTGAACGATGAATTTCTCATGTTATAAGTATATCGATAGCATAAAGAAGGAATGCGCAATACCGCGTCGCTTCAAGGCGCGAAATTCATGTAGGGCTGACAACTTAGACCAAACTCAACATAAAGATTTTATGGAAATAAAATGTAACAGTAAAAATTAATTTTACTGTGAAATATATATAATTATTTAAAATATATAAGAAAAACGCCATAAAAAGTCTTACAGCGACATAGTGATGGAATGTTCATAGTTATTATAATTTCCAAGAACAGTTTTTTTCTTAAAAGTTTCAGATGATCTTGCTCTGGCTGGGACATACATTTTGTAAAATCAGAGAAACTCATCCAAAAACTCAATGATACGGGAAGCTTCCAGTTCAATGCATTTATGTAAGATCGATTTTGTTCATCCGTAAAAATTTAGCTCATCACCAAAAATACCCGAAATAGCCATTCCTTACTGGTAATGAAAAGACCTTGCTACTATTTTAGAAAGCTCAGGTAATTCGACAGTTAAAAAATTGACTCATTATTGTCCAATCACGATTGCATTTCTTGTATATTTGGTATGACTAAAGTGACCAGACGTACTGATTTTATCAGTACAGTACTGATTTTTGAGATTGTGTACTGATTTCAAGTATGTACTGAAGTTTGTACTGAATTATAAGGTTGTACTGATTGTAAAAGAAGAAAAAATCTATAATTATTTAGTTCAGTTACTGTGGGATTGACGGTTGAGGTGGCTCGGGTGCGATGTTGCCAGGATGTGTAAAGAGAACTTACGTCAACGCTGTGTAGTTCCCCCTAGCAAACATTACCTCCCCTCCACCTATGTCTTTCCTTCCAAACCCCAATCCCTTCTCTACAATTATAAGTCTCAATTCCAGAGTAATGTCGTTGTTTATGTCATGTGAGTAGTATAATATTTTAATGCTGTTTAGTAAAGTAACATTATTCTCAGAATAGATTATTAATATTATTATTTAATTATATTTAAAGACCCTGCCATAAATAGCAGAAAAAACAAATTTTCTGATCGACTTCAGCAAGAGTATCCAATATATATAACAATAATGTTATATACCTATTTATTCTGTATAAAATTTCAATATAGTATATGAAGTATTATATTGAAATGTAGTTTTCTTTCATGAATATAAGAAATATTAAAAAATGTACTGATTTTACATGTAGAAAATCTGGTAGTTTTCTTTCATGAATATAAAAAATGTACTGATTTGATATTTAGAAAAACTGGTCACTTTAGGTATGACTGATTTTACTACACCAACTTCGTCCTATAACTTGCCCTCATCAACAATTATAAAATTTTCATAAGTAATATGTTACATTTAAATCTTTAAAATATTTCCAAGGCGAATTATCATAATTATACCATTTATCCAAATAAAAAATAGCATTATTGTAAACTTGTTTGGTGCCTGAAAAAAACTTGTATATACTGTTCATTGGGTGATAGATATTTCTAATAAGAAATTACTTTGGCGCTAAAACACTGTTTAGGCGCAATCGTAATTTCTCGCAGGGATCATTCATCACTTTATGCAATCCTGCGTAGGTAACATCATTTTTTCTAACAGTAATATAATTTGTCATTGAGTTCATTGAATTTATTGACAGCTTTTGTTAAAATTCATTTCAATCCGAAGTAGGGTTGCCAATTGAAAAAATGGCCTAAATCCCGAAAGCCAGTTTTTCAAAAACAAAAAAACTGGCCTGAATCCCAAAATACCTCTACTGATTTTTACGTCTTCTGGGAAATAGAAATTACCTCCTGAAGTCAAACCAGGGTCTTTTTTCCAGACTTTTTCGTCATTGCTTTTTAATAGATGAGTCAATCACTAATGCCAAATTTTGTATTTTACCTAGTCGGAAAGTTTGTTCTGATTAGGTTAACTGAAAAAGGTTTTTTAATTAACTACAAGAAGTTACTATTGAAACAAATTTCACAAGTTTATAATAAACTATGTGTTACAATAATAAGAAATATAACTTACAATTCAGGCAATAATGCAATTCAACGTAAGATACCTTAACAGATATTGCTACACGGAAAATTATATTTGGTGGTTAATTAAAATAAATGAAAAAGTTTTGAAAACTATGAAACACTGGTGGTGGGTGAAGTTGAAACATCGACATCGAAGTTTCAAAAACATCGAGGTTTCATTGTCGATGTATCGATAACATCGATGTTATTCATGTCGAGGTTTGGATAGTGTTCCTTGTATTCCTGTTGATTATTGTAATCCGTGTGAACTTCCACGTGTTGATGCTTTTAAATATATTTTCGGAATTGTGAAGCGGGATGCCTCATAAGAGCAACATTTGGCACTATTTCGAAAAACAACCGAATAACACAGCCAAATGTCAGATCTGCCAGAAAATATGAAAACTTCTGGCGATACTACAAATTTGATTTACCACATTAAGAAAATTCATAGATATATTTTTGAAAAAGGCACAGCAGAACTGCAATTATCAACAAAAGCACCATCTCCGGCAAGCCATTCCACTTCATCTCCAACTCGTCAACATCAGCCTCGACATCATTTGCCTCAGTGAGTACTGACATTGAAAAATTAAGTGCTTCTAAATCTGGCACATATCCCAAACAAAAAACTTTAAAAGAGAGTTTTGAGGTTGTCAGCTCATTCTTAGATGGAGGCGTTAAGTTTAATGCAATAACTGCCGCTATTCTTTACATAATAATATAAAGATAATCGGCCTTTCCGCATCGTAGTAAGTACTGGTTTTAAACATCTTAATTTTGAGTTCCACACTCTTGTCGTCTGAAGTTTTGTCAAATGAAAAATATTATTCAGTGAAAAGTTCATCAGTCAGATAAAACATAAATCTTTAGTTACGCATTTGTCCTGCATTGCAACAATTATTCCAAATTTATTAAATTCTATATTCCATAATTATTTCTCATGCATGCAAAAAAACGCATTATTAATAACAGTTATAAGACGAAAAAGATAAAAATAAAATTAAGTAAAACAACCTTTTTAGTGTATACACACTGAAGCAATACCAATTGGGTATGCGACATAGATTACAATTTACACAAATAACCTTGGTTAATAGAGAACAATTTATTAACCATACCAAAATAAAATAATTCTCACAATTTATAATTCACTGTGTGGTTCGGCACTATTATTGACTTCACTGGAAAGTTCAGGCGAGGTTAGCCTATCTCATGCAGTGAGGGGTTGTTCTCCTGCTGCGGTTAGGAAGAGTCGGAGAAAGCGATAGCCTGCTCACTGCCTTGAACAGAGTTCCAGGGGAAGAGGGGCGGGGTTCACAGGTGACTCTGGAATTTTGAATTAGTGAGTCGTGATTGGCGAACATTTGAAGGGGAGTATTTGGATTTGTGGTTCCAATCTCAAAGTTCCTTGAGCTGGAAGGGGACTGGAGGGAGGACACCCCTTTTAGGGTATATATTTAGACACCCAGAAAAGTCCGCGGCATCTCAGCGGAGGGGTGATTAGTTCGGGCTTGGTTTCTCTCGGCGGGCTTACTAAGTCCCTTGGGATTGGGGACAAAGTCCCGAGGGCAGGGAAAAATGTCACATCCACCTCCTCAAAAATGATGAAAAGAGAACACAATGCCCGCTACACTGTTTTTCCACCCTCCATAGATGATTCTCAATTTGGTTGGCCCACCAGCAAAGTTATTGACAATAGTAAGTCCAAATTAGAATATTGTACATAAGAGATTTAATAGAAATTAGCCGACATCATCAGAAAAGCCTGACCTGGGAAGGGTATCCTACAATGGATAACCTGAACATAAATAATTATCTCGACAGAGAACTCAAATATCTTACATTATGAAAATATAAGTATCAAGTGGAATTTCTTGCACAATAGCAAGTGGAATTTCTTGCACAATACCAAACACAGCAGAGATTATTATCTGATATAATTAGTTAATACAAATGAAAATTGTATGTTAGACATTTGATGTTGAAAATTCCTTAGATATCCACTTTTCTTGTTTCACTACCGCTTGACCTCCCTTATACATTCTCTTTATAAGATTTATTATTGGCTCATCCACATGCACCTTCCTCATGGCATCCCACATCTGACATATTGGGACAGAGTCATATGCTTTCTCGAGATCCACAAAAATCATATGAATCTCATGACCTTTTGCCACCATCTTCTCAGTAACCTGCTGTATGCTAAAAATATTATCAAGGCAAGACTTGCCTACAGTGAAACCTGCCTGCTCCTCGGATATCCACGGTTTGATACACCTTTCCAACCTCTCTTTCAGTATCCTACTGAACAACCTACTCATTGAAGCCATTACACTAATTCCTCTATAGTTAGTGGGAAGCTTCTTGCTTCCTTTCTTATGTGTAGCTGATATATACCATAGTAACCAATCCTCCGGGAGTTCATCTCCCTCCAACACCTGTGTGGCGACCAAAAATCAAAGCCACATACAGCTCCAACTAAATGCTATATCGTACACAAAATAAAATAAAGTATTAACAACACTTAACCACTTCAGAAACTGTGGACTTATCGTTACCGTCTCTCCGACAGGAAACTTTTCACACTCTCCCTTGCGAGGAACAACTCTTCTCGTTTTTTTCTCTGTCACTCCCGTCTCTCTCCCTCTTCCCCTCGCTCTCCGCGGCGACCCTCTGCTCTCGGTATATCCCCGGTGGTCTCCCTTCGTTCTCTCGACTGCCGCTCTTGCCTGACGTCGCCGCTCGAGGGGGGGGGGGGGGGGGGGGGGGGGTAGCTTAAATGGGCGACTCCTCGACTTCGTATTGGTTAATTTCGTGATTATGTGATATAACCCTACGAAAAGGAGGGAATGGGAAATAGGGGTAATGTTCGCCCTATATAAAGCGCGTTGCTGTGGGAGCAGCCATTCGGTGAGGCCATTCGTGTTCTGTTCACCGATGACAGAGACTTGTCGAAATAACGCAACGAAAATGCAGAAAATCGCAGAATATCGCTGCTCTGTTAAGTGCTTCGTTAAGTGCGGAGTTGTGGGGAAAATCGCTGCACCTGGTTTAATAGTCTGGTGATAATCCTCACAATCCCTGTTCCACCATACTTCCACAGTTCCATAGGTACTCCACCTGGGACAGCTGCTTTCCCATTTTTAGTTGTTCTCAAGGCAGCTCGGACTTCTTCCTCCAAAATTGGCTCCGCCATTTCACATCGACTCAGTGTATCAGAGGAGAATCTGTTCTTGAACTCCTCTCTGTCCTCTGTAAGTAAGCTTTTGAAGTACTTCCTCCATGTTTCCATAGATATGATGCTCACTGGTCCTGGGCCCTTTGTGGGAGCTCGAATTTTTTTAATCGTTCTCCACGCCTGTGCTTGCCTGCCATACCCAGTAGTATGTTCAATACTAGAACACATCTCCCACACATTTTCCTTGCATCTTCTAGTGAGATGTTTGACATGTCTCTTGCATGTCTGATAAGCAATTCTATCATCAGGTTTCCCAGAGCTGAGCCACTTGTTGTATGCCTCCTTTTTCTCCTTAATTGCCTCTGCGGCTTCCCCTGTCATCCATTCCGCCTGGCTGTTATGTTTTCTTTCCAGGCCAAGAGCCTCCCTAGCAGCTGTGTGTACACTTTCCTTCAGATGATCATATATCTGGATTGCATTCCAATCCTCTTGTACATCGATCTTCTGAAATAGGTGCCTCTGATACTGTCCCTGAATGCTCTCATCTTGTAAGAGGGCCAGACTGTATCGGGGATTATCTACCTCCTTGTGCCTTACTACCTCTCCTTGTTGTCTCCTCAATTCTTCTGGAAAAGTCACCTTGGCTATTACCAAATAGTGGTCAGTGCTACACTCTGCACCTCTAACGACCTTAACATCTTGAATCAAGCACTGCCTCCTTCTCTTGGCTATAACTAAGTCTGTTACAGATCTTAAACCTAGAGTGTGTTGTACCCAGGTGTACTTGTAGATATCTTTATGCTCAAAAAATGAGTTCATCACTACACACTCCTGAACTTGTCACAAGTTAATCAGCCTACGACCATTGCCATTCTCTACCTCTTCACCATGCGGTCCAACTACTGGCCCCTCTCCTTCTTCCAACTCTGCTATTCAGATCCCCTAGCACTAACATTTCCTGTGTAGGCATGCATGCTTCCATTGCCGCATTTAAGTCCTCAAAGTATTCATCTTTTACAGCATGAGACGAGTTTTCTGTTGGTGCATATGTGCCAATAATCATTACTTCTCTCCCATACATTCTCACTACGAGTTTAATGATTCTTTCATTCACTTCTTCCCAGTTAATTATTTCTGTTTTCCATTTCTTTCCAATTAATATTGACACTGCTCCCCTGGCTCTCTCTGCTTTATCCACACCACTCCACACATGAATGTAATCCCCTTTGTCTTCACAACCTTTCCCTTTCTTTCCAATTAATATTGACACTGCTCCCCTGGCTCTCTCTGCTTTATCCACACCACTCCACACATGAATGTAATCCCCTTTGTCTTCACAACCTTTCCCTTTCTTCTTTGTCTCCATTAGAATAACTACATCTAATTTTCTTTTATTAATTTCTTTCAGCACCTCTTCTATCTTTCCAGATAAACCTTGTATATTCCACGTTCCGAAAGTCAAAGTCCTTTTACGTAGCCAAAGTCATTGTCTAAAATGCCGTCCGGTTTTATTCTTATTGTGATTGGGAAACATAGCGAGTAGAATTTTCCGAGAAAGGGGTGCCCTTTGCTCAATCCCCAACCTGGAGGAGCAGGGTTTTTTGATCAGGGTTTGTCCTTCCCCTAGAGGGTAGCCTTCACCACGGCTACGAGGGTCCCTCTCCCCGCTGGGCAGCATTTCCTCTGACCCAGAAAAGGTTATACTGCCTTTACATGGTGGTTCAGCCACCCTTCACATAGGGAACAGACGCTGACCAGGACGCCGCCTGCTACGGGTACAGACGCGCCTGGTTTTTGTGTTCCGTTTTGGTCCACGGGTGGTGTTTTATTTCCCACCTACCCAGCATATCTGCTGGGCATTCCCCGATCTGCCACCTGGGGATGCGCCCAATGGGGGACGGAAAACCCCACACATTGTGAATTGTATATTATTTTGTCAAAAAATGTTAGCAGAGGAAAATTTACTCAGTAAATTCGCCGCTCATACTTGTGAAAAAAATCGGACAATTCTTCTTCGAGGTCTTCGTTTTTCATAGGCCGTGAACGCTGACGTGTAGCGCTCCCTTTAAATTTATAAAAACTTTCTTCAATCGTCGCCCGATTCTTTAAAATTGTAGATAAAGACGAGTTCGGAATCCCATACTTTGATGCCAGCTTTCCTTTTGATTCTAACTTCTTGTCAATGTCTTGCAGCAAAGACATTTTTTCAGCAAGAGTAAGAGTCTTATATGCACCACGAACCGGAGCCATTGGAGGGTATATTTAAAAAAAATATTTTATAGCAATAAATTTAAATATAGTTTCTCTTACAGTTATTAAAACTAACAATGATGAAAAAATACAATCTAATACGAAACAACGAACTAAAGGAATATTGGAATGCGTTTTCCACACAAAACTCGCAAAAAGTAGATAATTTGAGGGGATGGACCAAAACTTGTGACAATACCCAACGCCCAGTGGGTATGATCACGATCGCACAATGTTTGTAAACCAGCCGACATAGTGCCAGAAATATTTTAGTAAATTTCATTTAGTTTCTTTTTGGTAAGTTTTATTTCGAATTGTCGACAAAAATGCGTTGATATTCCGAGAATCGGGCAAAAATTTTTTTCGAATTACGAATTATAGAGATTTTCGAATTATTGAAACACATTTGTATGAAATTGGCTTTTTCGGTCTTTCAAGTGTTAAAAAATTTCGAATTACATCGAATTTCGAAATATAGAGGTTCGAATTAACCAGGTTTTACTGTACCTGATTTCTGTAAAGAAGGGATGGTGTCTTTTGGATTGTGTAGGAGGTTAATAAGTTTATTTCGGTTAACTTGTACAGTTATAAAACCATGTTTGGAAAAAATTTTGCATAGTTTGCTTGCGGTCCTTAGGGCAAACGGAATTTTCATGTATTTTAATTTGGCTGCAGAAATATTAGTGAGAGTCGTGTGTGTTTTAAGAAAAGGTGTATAATTATGAATGAATATTTCAGAAAAACGGCACACTTTTCAGCATTATAACACCGTTAAAACACTAAATAACAAAGGTTGTTTTTATTTAAATTCAGACAAAGAAAACTCAGTAGTTATTTTGGAAAAACAACAATACTATGATAAAGTTGAACAAATGCTAGAAGAGGGACCTTACACAAAAACCACTAAGTCTTTAAACAAAATGATTATAGATACAAAAAACACCCTTAATTTTAACATATATAGAAAACATACACACACAGACATTTATATACCTTTTAAGTCACACCACCACATTTCACATAAGTTAGCAGCTTTTCATTCCATGATACATAGACTCCTACATATATCACTTTCCAAAACAGATTTTCAAAAAGAACTGATTCACATTAAAAATGTTGCTACACTGATTGGCTATGACACAAACATAATTTACAATATATTACGAAAACATAATTATACACTTTTTCTTAAAACACACACGACTCTCACTAATATTTCTGCAGCCAAATTAAAATACATGAAAATTCCGTTTGCCCCAAGGACCACAAGCAAACTATGCAAAAATTTTTTCCAAACACGGTTTTATGACTGTACAAGTTAACCGAAATAAACTTATTAACCTCCTACACAATCCGAAAGACACCATCCCTTCTTTACAGAAATCAGGTATAAAATTTCAAGCGGGGGTTGTGACAAAATTTATATTGGGCAGACAAAATGAAAACTGGAAACTCGTTTTAAGGAACATTTGGCACATTTTAAATTCGGGAGGTTTGTTAATTCCAGTGTAGCATCTCACATACAGGAATACAATCATCCCATTACCATTGATAACTTATCACTCTTGAAATCTGTACACAATGATTTTAAACTGGACGCCTACGAAAGTATGCTCATCACAAAATACAAAGGAACTGTTATGAACAGCGATTTTGGTCCTCTCCTCTACTCCCCTCTTTATAGTCTAACGGTCCATCCTTCCCCCTCCTTTCACTCTCACATAAACACTTCTCCATTAACACTTTCAAACCACTCACCAGACCTTCATTCAACATCTTTCTCTGATGATGACCGCTTCGCGTCCGAAATACGTATTAGTGTCCCTTGAATATTTAGAGATTCCCGGTTTTGCAAGAGTGTGCGTATAAATGTGTTTCCTAAAACATTGGTTTCTTTAGGAGTGAATGTGTACTAGGTTTTCCGCTCTTTTTTCCTTTTGTTGTTTGAGTGCGTGTTTGAGTGATTGTTCTCCTGAAGGAGAAAGTTTTTTTATTTCCTTTGGGGAAGGATATGAGTGCATGAACGGGTGACACCAGGCTATCTGCGAGGTTTTCTTCCCCCGTAAAACCTGTAAGTGTTACTTTTGTTTTTATTTTCATTGATTCCTTTCTTACCCGTTTTTTTAACCCAAAAATTATTTTGTTTTTTAAAACCCTATTTTATTGTTTATTTTGTCTCTAAATATTCTCACTTTGTACAGTTAAGGAGTATTTATGTTTTAATTTAATTAATTCATCTCGCTGTAGTCTCCGACCTTTTTTAATTATCAAGGTTGACTAGTTCATATTTTTCAAAAGATAACTAAATGATGCATTAGTATATGAGAAAGTTTGTATATTGTACCAATTTTTAATTTTTCCTTTTAGTTCTGATTAATAAACAAAGTTCACTTATCTTAATTGTTAACCCTTGGTTGGTCACATAATGCATTGTCAACATTGGTTGCAGGTGAGCACAGCGCTCACCTATATATTTAAATATTGTTTGCAATTTAAATAAGGTGATATTTTATTTGATGATAGGGTTACATACAAGAATCCTTTTTTTTTTGAGAAGATGCATAATTAGTAACATACAAATGTTAATATACATACCAAATAACAAAGAGGAATGTGTGAAAAAAAATTTAAAAAGTTCTATACCTTTTAATTTCTTCAGTTATATAATAGCTATTGTCATTTATAATGCTTCTATTAACATTTGTTAAATCAATAATAATAACACACACTTTATTAGCTATTGAATATCTGTTTTGTCAACATCACGGCAATTAGGACATCAATGTTCAGTGTTATGTATGGAGGCAAAAGAGTCATGACATTTGGCACTTGTTTCTCTGTTATTCTTTTGAGGAAAGAATGAGCACTTGGGATGGTCACCATTTGATGTACCACTATGTCGCTTTCCAATAACATCATAATATTCCAACTTGCCTCTTGATTTTTAGGTGCAGTGGAATTGAAAGACTCAACAGAAGCTCTTTTGGTCAAATAAGGTTTTGCCAGGCCAGTTGCTACAATAATAATGGTAACAAATTTATCACAGTAGTAAAGTGAAAACCTAAGTCAATAAGAAAGTCACTGTAAGGAAGATTTAAAATGTTTAGTAATGGGTTGGCAAGTACTGAGCTCACTATTCAAACAGAACCTAAATTACCAATCTGTAAACTAAAAAAATCTCTGCAACAACATCGTTGCCATTTTCATAGAACTCATATAAAAAGGTAGATGGCAACCCAAGGTCAGAATTCATGTCAGAAAACAAAGGAATAATGTTTTCATTTGCATGGTGTGCACTGCACTCATCACGCAACCAACAGCAGGTTAAGAAGTTTATTTTAAACTAGAATTTTAAAAATTGCCATTCTTGAAAACCAAAATCAGTTGTGAGAAATGTGTAAATGAAATAAAAGAATCAAGCATTTTAAAAGTGAAAAATAATTTATTTGCCTTGACAAGTTATGATGATCCTTAGCGCTATATAGTTTCTATTATAAAAATGACCATATCATTACTAAATATTTCATATTTACATTGAGATGATGAAAATAAAATAAAACATACATGCAATGCAACAAACCATTACAGAATAAAACTTGAAAGAGATCTGTGGAAGTTTCAGTTCATTTTAATCCTTTCTTGATGTTTCTACCAAAGCTGATTCTGTAGGAGATTCAGAAGTGAGTGATGGGGTGTCTGTTGGAATGGATTCACCAGTACTGTTTTGATTGGCTCCTGCAGGATATCTTTCACCAAAATTCAGGCCAAGTAAATTACTGAAAAATGCCATTCCCTCTTCAGCTGATTCATTTACAGCAGCAATCAATTCAGCCTCAGTTAATCCTTCTTCAGAACCTGCAGCTCCTGGAGTGGTTTCATTTACGGATGTTATTTCTCCTGAGATAGCCCCAAGTGCTGGTACAGTGCTTATTGGCACATCAAATTTGATACCGTCAGGTCCTGTATGAAAGCATCCCACTTCATATTGGGTCTGAACTTGTCCCAAGAGTACAGGTTCAAATTGTAGACATGCTTTCATTCCACCTTCTATTAGGGCAAGGTCTTTAAATCTTGCACAAACTTGTGCCCATTCTGAGAATATGTCCATGCATGTTGGATTTGGATTTGGTCCTAATAAATTGAATTAAAAGTAATACCCTTATTAACATATTACAAATGCATGAATTTAAATTTAGAATTACCCTTCCGTATCACAATTATGAATCAATAAATTTGTAGGGTTAGCTTAGAAAATATTGCATTTTTCTTTCTGTCATATTTGTCATAATTCATATGTTTAGCAATTAATACCATTAACCAGTAGATCATCTACAAGGATTGTTCATAAAGTAAGTTTACAAGATTGCGTGGGGATTATGCATGGTAGAATAATTTTTTTGGTAATACAATATTTTGTTAGGCAACACTGTAAAGTGAATCAGCTGTAACTGTTTGTGACTTGTGACTATCATACAGTAGCTAAAGAATCTGAAAAAAGAAATAAGATTAACATCATAGGTTTGAGCTTAGTTTAAGGAGAAGAGCAGTTCTATCAAAAGAATTCAAGATAGTTTTCTCTGGAAGAAACAGCAGGGCATGGGAAGTAACTCTGGTACTTATGAAAAATACGATGAAAAATGTTACAGAGGTAATAGTAACGAACGTTAGGTTAATGGCAGTTAAGTTAAATGCAGTTCCAGAGAACATGTTGATAATCCAGACGTATATGCCAACGTTTGCTCTTGAAGAAGAAAAAATGGAGGAGATGTATAAACAAATTAATGGCATTTACAAAGAAAAGAGGAAAGATAAACTGCATAATAATGAGAGATTGGAACAGCATAGTTTGAGAAGGACAAGAACAAAATGCTGCCAATCAATACAGACTTCGGGAGGAGAAAAACTAGTAGAATTTTGCATTAATAACAAAGGCTGTATACACAGAAGAGCCAAGGAGATAGAATGAGGTGCCAGATAGATTACACCCTAGTAAAACAAATATTCAGGAACTGCATAAAATTTTGGAGCTTCATTTGCTGATGCAATATAAATAAGCACATTTTATTTATTGAGGTTTATTTCGAGTTTTAAGCTTAAAATTCTTTATACTTTTAGTACTATAATTGCATGACAAAGTATATTCTTCAATAATTAATAAATTTTAAATTTCTATCTCAAGCCTTTTGCTCAGAATTATAATTTGAAATTTTTGAAGGCATCCTCTGCTGCCCACTGATTTTTCTAAAAACTTTCTTCTGTAGTTAGTTAACTTTCTATCTGTAACTATTTACTCAGAATCTTAATTCGAAAACTTTCAAGGCAGACCCTGCAACTCATCGGTTTCTCCGAAATTATTCTTTGGCAGCATAATAAATGGCATCTGAGATCACATACACATTTTAAATTTCAGTCTTCTATCTCTTACTTGCTATTTTAAGTTAATTGATGGACAGAGAGAGCATAAACATAAGCATGTTTATAAAATAAACTTGCTAAAATATGTACTTGATTCTTGGCTCACTTGATTAAACATATTTTTGTAACTGTTCCATGATCTGACGAGACACCAATTTATGGACAGACTTGTACTGTTATCAATGTAAATGTTATGTGTCAAGAAATCTATTCTATTATTAAAAGTGTATATATATTCATTGCAAAAGAGCAGTAAGAAACTCATAAACATTAACTGATAAAATATGATTATAAAAATTTTTAATACCCTGGGAATAATTTATAAATCAAACTAGATCTTTTTAAAATATATGGGAAATTTTTTATTTCAACAGTTAGGTCAACTTGATCCTTTCTTGCTACTTTTTTGCCTTTTCCCAGAAACTACTTTGAATTAATGCCATATCATCCACAAACCATTCATAAACATATACATATATATGTACCCTACCGATGAGTTCAATTAACTAAATTATTTACGAGCTGAGTACCAGTATATACAGCTTGTGTTTGTACAACACGAGGGACAAATTTCATTTTTGAAAGAAAGTATTCCATAATCATGATTTGTTGTCAATTACACAGAAAAAAGTAAAAACTTTTTTTATAAATAAGGAGTCAGCAACTTATGTGTCGTTCCTATAGCTTATATTCTACCAAAATTTTAGTGCAGATATCCAAAGCCATGGATGTTGAAACCACAGATAGCAAGGGCTTACTGTACATAGTTCAGATATAATAAGAAAGATGGCAATGTGTGACTTGCTAGGGAAGAAATCTAGATTGAGAAACATTCAAATCACATTCATTTGTCAGTTCTTTTGGGGAAAGACTGCTAAACTATTCTGCTAATGGTGGGCTTGTAACTCATTAGCGTTTTTTGTAAAGAGTGTTTAATAGTTTGTTTAATGTAATGCTCCATTTTATATTTTCTAGCTGATCCATTTGGCTTTAATGAAATCATCAATTCTGCACAAAGAAAGAGATAAGTTTTAGCTTACAATTAGCTTCAGAGATTGGTCTGAGATGTTTATATGCTTGTCAGTTTCTTTGATACATGGACCTTAGTGCAAATACTAAAAACTATTAAAGAAGAGACAGATTTGGGTGTTGTTATTATTTTATGCTTTCATATTTGTACTTTTTCTTCATTTTTATGACTGCTTTATGGCCATGATAATTAGACCCCAAATCAACCATATTGAGATTTCATAAAAGGTTAAAATATAATTCTGAATCTAAGTCATTATTTGTTGAGTGAACTTCTTTGCTTCCTCTTTGTGGGTGGTGCAAATTTGAAAGTTTGCTTTAACATAAAAATACTTTATTGCAGATTACGTATTGGGAGAAGTAAATGGTAAAAAGGGATGTATAATTTCATGGTAAAGTCACCCTTACCTTTATTGTTCATGAACACAAGTGATTGTTTCTTGGAGTTTTTACTTTTGAGTGGATAATTAATATTTTTCCAAGCATTAGGGGCCCACTTTCCAAATTTGTTCACGGTCCGACTGAAGAATGGTTATGCCACTGTCAAAGGACAGAATCATTCTCCTATTTTGTAGAAATGTTCTTGCTGATTATAAATGCAAATCATTGTTGGTGTACCATGAAGAAAATCTGAGATAGTGAAGGAATTAAAAAATGAGGAGATAGAAGAATTAATGGCCTCTGATGTGAATATTGATGAACCAGAGAAAGCAAAAGATAAAGAGCAGAAAAGGCCCGTATTAACAAGCAAGGGAATATTAGACTTATTATTACTAAAAGCAACAGAGTTGTCCAAAGAGGAGATTATGCATGAAAATACTGACTTTCAAAGAGCTATGAAAATGAAAACAATCGATTATGCTATGACTTCCTATGAGCACATCTATAAAACTGTGAAAAAGCAAAAGCTAACCAAAATGACAGATTTTATGAGATTAATAACTTTAGCCTCTGGTGCTTCCACATCTCCTTTTTTCCCACTATTTCCATGTATTGTTGTATTCCCCACACCCTCCATCTCTCTACTTGGTCTTCTTCCGTTATCGCAACAGTGTACTGTCTGCACACGTAGCTAACAATAACCTCCTACTCCTCAGCAACAATCGGTTTGCTATGGCGGACAAAATTTTTGTTTCAAAAATCTTGTAATATACCTAGTTGTTAAAAGCACAGTTTTGTACAGTTTTCACCCATATTTGAAATTTGATGGTTTGTAAAGAAAACTTCATTCTTTTCTTTGAACTTAGTTCAAGTCCCAACTAAGTATCTTGATTTCAAGTAATTTTTAAGTGCAGATGAAAAATATGCTACACTCATTCCCGTGTTATTCAAATGGAGGAATTAAATTAGAGCAAATAAGTTTTTTAATTTGTTTTATTTTGGTGGTTAGAATTAATGACCCCTTTTTTATCACGCTGTGGCCCCATTTTTCGAAAATGTCTACCAAGAGGGAAGCAAGTGATAATGCAGAAAGCAGAAGCAAAAAGAAGACATTAACTTTAAGTGAGAAAATTGAGTTGCTAAATAAACTTGCTAGTGGCCAGAGTGCGGCATCAGTGGGCAGACAATATGCGATATGTGTATCCACCATCTTCAACACATTTTTGCAGTTGTTGGGGAAAACTTTCTGCTGCAACAGTCCATGGACGCCGATTCATCCATCAACTTCATATTGTGCAGGCTGTACCTTTTTTAAATCTGTCAAACCACCCTCTGCTAGCATTAAAAGATGTTTTAATATCAGTACTAGTCCCTTCACCACCTGATGTTCGAATAATGTGCTCATAGAGATGCAAAGCTTTATCACGAATGAGCTGACTGTTGAAAGGCACGTTTTTCTGTGCTTGATCCTCGATCTACAAGTTTAAAGCTTTCTTCATTTTTTCCAACTTGGGATGACAAGCATGAGAAGTAACTTTCATGCTCTGAAGAGTTCCTGCGGCTACTCTAACCCTGATGTTCTGTTCATTTTTCTTAATGTGCCGAACTGACTCATTTATCGCATATTGTCTGCCCACTGATGCCGCACTCTGGCCACTAGCAAGTTTATTTAGCAACTCAATTTTCTCACTTAAAGTTAATGTCTTCTTTTTGCTTCTGCTTTCTGCATTATCACTTGCTTCCCTCTTGGTAGACATTTTCGAAAAATGGGGCCACAGCGTGATAAAAAAGGGGTCATTAATTCTAACCAGAAAGCAGAAGCAAAAAGAAGACATTAACTTTAAGTGAGAAAATTGAGTTGCTAAATAAACTTGCTAGTGGCCAGAGTGCGGCATCAGTGGGCAGACAATATGCGATAAATGAGTCAGTTCGGCACATTAAGAAAAATGAACAGAACATCAGGGTTAGAGTAGCCGCAGGAACTCTTCAGAGCATGAAAGTTACTTCTCATGCTTGTCATCCCAAGTTGGAAAAAATGAAGAAAGCTTTAAACTTGTAGATCGAGGATCAAGCACAGAAAAACGTGCCTTTCAACAGTCAGCTCATTCGTGATAAAGCTTTGCATCTCTATGAGCACATTATTCGAACATCAGGTGGTGAAGGGACTAGTACTGATATTAAAACATCTTTTAATGCTAGCAGAGGGTGGTTTGACAGATTTAAAAAAGGTACAGCCTGCACAATATGAAGTTGATGGATGAATCGGCGTCCATGGACTGTTGCAGCAGAAAGTTTTCCCCAACAACTGCAAAAATGTGTTGAAGATGGTGGATACACATGAGAACAAGTATTCAACGCAGACAAGACAGCATTTTTTTGGAAAAGAATGCCTTCAAGAACATTTTTGTCAGTTGAAGAGAAATTGGCTCCTGGGTTTAAGGCAGCCAAAGACCGAATTACCCTTCTCCTATGTGTTAATGCTTCAAGGGATACATGGTGAAGCCCATGATGGTATGCCGGGCTTTACACCCTCGAGCATTGAAGGATAAAAACAGTGAACAAGCTTTACCGGTGTTTTGGAGAGTTAATCAAAAAGCCTGGGTTACAAGTGCGCTGTTGTTAGAATAGTTTCACAAGTGAAGTAGAAAAATACCTGTCATCAGAGTCATTACCTCCTCCATGACAATGCACCCGCGCACCCAGCAAGTCTTAAGCTGGCATATCCCAGCATGCAAGTCCTCTTCCTTCCCCCAAACACAACATCACTCTTATAGCATCTAGACCAAGGAGTGATTGCAGCATTTAAGGCGTATTACACCAGGTGTACTTTTGCTCGAATTTTAGACAGGATGAAGCATGATTCAACATTGGATGTGAGAAAGCGTTGGAAGGATTTTAACATTGCAGATTGCATCATTAATGTGAAGGAATTACTTGACGAAGTCGTCCACAATAAATGCCTGTTGGAGGAAGGTATGGGAAGATGCCTTCTGCGATTTTCAAGGCTTCCCAGAAGTAGATAAGGAAGTGGAAAGAATCGTGAGTATGGCACATTCTGTTGGAGGTGAGGGATTTCAAGACATGGAGGCTGTGGATGTGACTGACCTCATCACATCTCACACTGAAGAATTGACGGAGGAGGAGCTTGAAGAATTAATTAAATGAAGTGAAAGTGATGATGAAGTTGACGAAGTTGAAAATCCGAAACTAAATTTGCAGGCCCTGGCAGAAGCCTTAAAAGTGTGAAAGATCACTGATCGACAAAATTTATGAGGTGGACAACGATATGGAGCACATAATTAAAATGAAAAGAGGAATTGAAAATGTGATGATGCCATACAGAGAAATTTATCGAAGCCTGCAAAAAAAACCTCGACAGTTGCCCATAACAATGTTTTTATGGAAGTCTGAACCTCAAACACTTTTAGCCTACTTTTTCATCATTTATTGTTGTCACAATAATGGAGAGCCGCAAACGTAACCCTCATTTTCTCATAAGACCTTTGCTTCTATTTTTGTGGATTCCAAATTCACGGTGGTTTCTGGAACGTAACCCCCGTGAATTTGGGGGTTTTACTGTACACATTTTTTAGGATAAATTGCTGTTTTTTCCATCCTCCAAAGCTGTTTTCAACTAGCTTGCATTGATCTCACCCATTAAAGTATATTTAAGTACATATATGCAATTTTGAACTAAAGCATTTAGAAAATATAAAACTTCAATTTATATTAAACAAGTATATAGTACAGTTTATCATGTACGACTCACTTCTCTCATAATAATACTGAACATAAACTCAAAAGAAGATGAGTTATTATTCTTTTTTTAAATTGTTTTTCAAATGCTCAAATGTCAGTTTTAGAGCAATTTTTCACTTACTGGTTTGATGATAAAGTGTATTTATTCCTTATTCAGCTTTGAATGTAACACTTCATTTCCAAATGTTCATCATTTCAAACACCGTAATTTCAATTTTTTTACCTTGAGTGCAAAAGTTGCTTTATTTCCCGTCAGGGATGATAAAACCAATAAATACCTTTTAAAGAAATGTGGCAGGTTGAATTATCATGTCTTTGATTCAGACTTACCTTTAACCATCTCACTGTGCAGGACACTGTCACCATATGATATATTCACTGCCATTGATTCTAAGTCTGTGAAGTACTTCATCCGTACACAGCCTAGAAAAGTGATGATGATAGTCGATGCATCACAAATATTCCAAGGAAAATTGGCATAATATCTAGCATAGAGTTGGTTTTGATTGATTTCTAATAATTAACCAGTTTGAATAATCTTATAGCAAGCAGTCAAGTAAAGAAATATTTGAAAACTTATAAATTTATTGTATGCATTTGTTTTTTATATTATTTTATCATAAACAATACCAACCAATCTTTTCTATGAAGAATCATCAGTATTTTTCTAAGAAGGTAATAATTTAAGGGGGAAGCCCCAGAATTTTTTAACATAAGACCAATTTTATATAATTTTCTTAGTAATAATCAAACGAGTTTTTTCCATTTACATTTCCAAAATTAATAACTTTAATTATTTGAGGGACCAGTTCATAGCCATAACATGAATCCTCAAAATATCTACATATTTCTACAAATTTCATTTTTATGTGAAGACAGACCAATAAGTGATCACCGCAATTTTATTAAAATAATTTTAAGAAATAAAATATACCCAAAATAATGAACTATTGGAATTCCATTTCATAGACAACATATAAATTTACAGTTCTATATAAAGATTGAGGGTCAAGCTTTGTAACATACAAAATGACGAAAATTCTCATAGAAAATTACCTGGTCCTCCAAGATCGATGAATGTCAGGTTGAAATCCATGCAGCATATGCAGGTAAGAGGGCTTTCACAGAAACAGTTTCTTGTGTTTGTTTCCTCTTCCCCTTCTCTCTTCTCCACTTTGGGAATGTCCATAACATAATCTAGTCCCCATTTAAACACATCTGAAATTATAAGGCCAGGATGCTCCAGAAACACTAATTCATGTATCATGCACATATATTTCATTCAAAGGAAAAGTTAAAAGAATTTTTAATTCATTATTTTCAGGCAATAAAATAATGTTTGGTAAAATAGAAGCATTTGGTATCTCCAAATAAATGAATATTTACAAAAAAATTCAGTGTACAATGACAAATGGTCAATTGTTATACATCTAGTAAAAAGCCTTTAAATTGTATTTGGTAAAATTTGTTTTTGGGTGAAAGCTCATTTCAACCTCAGGTTTAATCTCTTTTAAGAAAATGTAAATTAGATTTTCTTGACAGGTAAGATTTGTGCATAAATGGTAAAATATGTGTTTTACCTTCTAATGCATTAGTTTTATCAGAATATATAATAGTTTATTTTGTTTAATTGTAGCTATATTTACAATAAATGGAAAAAGGGGAATTAATACAGTAAGAGGATTAGTACATTTTATTAGATGTATCCAAAAAATTATAATTTGTGGAAACATAGTTGTCTAAGATGGGCCGCAGCCCAACGGTGGGGTGCAAAACATTCAATAAGGGTCTCAATGAAGAATATATCCAAGAAAAAAGTTTGGCAACCCTTGGTCTAGGACATAATGGCAAAAAATAACTTAATAATATAAAAAATAAGTTAATTACAATAATGAGTTTTAAAAAACGTTATATTAAAAAAGTTAAAGGATTGGTTGAAAGTTTACTGGATATAACAATAGCTTCTAACAAATTCGCATTTTTTGCAAAAATCCTCATTTTTTTGTCAATAAATGTAATTAAAATATTTTATAAAGTCGATAAGGGAAACAAGAAATTGAAGAATCAATATGAGAATAATACTAAAAGGGAACTCTGTGTATAGAAATGTTTCCTATGATACTTTATAAATGCATGCAGATAGTAATGACTGGTAGGCATATTAGGAAACGAGTCAGTGGATGTGACATACTCTATTCTCAGATTTTGTATACTCACTGAATAAGGACTGATGAAGTACTTTCTATGGAGGATGAGAATTAAATCATCAGCAAGAGATACATAGAAATCTGTGAGTCGTATAACAGCATTTTGCTTAGTTTAAAATCAAGACCAAATGAGGCTGGGTAAAGACTATCTTGGGCACATATCTAATTATGGACTTTCTACTTGCAGTGCTTATTAAGGATAAAGGGAAAGTTAATCGATTTAAATAAATTCCTGGGCTCAATGAATACTCCAGCACAGGGACATAACTAGCCTCCCAATTGTGGGGGAGCCAGCATGAAATGTGGAGGAAGGGGGCAGTGTGATTGTCATAATATTTGGAGGGGCACACCAAAATTAAAAATATACAATGAAAATAATAAAATGAAAACAAATGTTTAAACTAATTTTCTCTGCACAAAAATAAAAGTAAAACGTACTTTTAAGAACGAAAACAAAATTAATTCATCCAAAAAATAGAGTATTAGACATGGGGAGCTGAGGACTTATAAAGAGTGGTCAGCCCCCCATATCCTCCCCAAGTTACATCCCTGCTCCAGCATTTGCTATTTTCTCTCGACGTCAAAAATTCCTGCAAACAGTTAATCACAAACGCACCGGATCGATTTCGGAAAACGAACATCGAAAGCAGAAATGACTTTACTCCATTTTGCGGTCGATGCAAATAATACGTCGGGATATATGATTTACAGCAATAAATCTTCACGAATAACCGACTGTAGTTAAATTATTCTGACAAATCGCACGATAGTAATAATCATGTGAGCTTAAGAAGTTATCCATCGACCGCATCGGCAACTTTCCGGAACCAACTCACGTTAAAAAAGATTGGCCGAAAATCACAGCGCGACCGCAAAAATAAATTGGCTATCGACCCAGGAGCAATCAAACCGAACGGACGTGTTTGGCTGAAAACCAGTCCGCCGCATTCATCTCTCGGTCACCCGTCGTCGGAATCTATTTTGCATTACCTCCGTCTTTACGTCCCGTTCACCTACTCGCCCCGACTTCAATTCCCGTACGTCCACTCGTCCCCCCCCCCCCCCCCCGCGTCTTCGTTCCACACTCTCGACCCGTGCTCGCGCCCACGTAATATTTACCCGACGATGATAAACCAACAAAAAATTTTTGGATCGAACACACCATTTAACGAAAAACCGATCTCGAAGCAGAAAAAAAAGAACAACCTCTGTTAATAATTTTTGTTTCGATTTTTCCCGATACAGCGGGGCGAACCTGTCTAAGGATACAGCGTGCGCGTTGGCTCACCAAAGATGCCGGCAGGGCTGGATGGCCCCACGAGGAGCGCCGCCACAATAACTCCCGCTAAGAGGATTCTCGGTGGAGCGGCTGCGGTCATGCCGTCGGTCGGTCGGTGCGGTCGCCGTCCGGAGGAGCAGTGCACGCGGACGCAGCGGAGGCGCCTCAAAAAGAGCAGAGAGTGAGGGAGATGCGCGCAGACGATTCCCTCCCACTCCCACGCGCAACTCATGGATGACCCACTTGGTGGCGGATGGAGAGAGAGAGAGAGACCGGGGGAAGTGTCTCTCTCCCTCTACCACCCCGCTATCGGGGAACCCTCTCTTTGCTATACCTCCTCCCTCTCCGACCCCGAGCATCCCGTCCCAACAACCCCCTCCGTCCTCTCTCCCTCTCTCTCGCCCTCGCCTGCTGCCACACAAGGACTCATCCCTCTCGCCCGCCTCCTCTTCAACTTCCCGTCGTAGGTAAGCCACTGCACCTCACGTATTTCTCGGGGAGGGCATTCTAGAGGGGGTGGGGGGAAAGATCTAAACGGTTCTCCTTTCGGTTCACGCACCAGAGGTCAAATAGGCGGGTAAGTCTTTTGTCTCCAACTTACGCGGGTTTGATTTATTTTTTACCTAATCGTGCTTGTCATTCAGGTCGTGTAGTCGGTTTAGTGATTGGAGGACATCTATTTCGTAATTTAAAAAAAAATTAAATCATCGTGGTCTTTTTGGTCGCTTTTCGTTCCAGTGTCCTTACTCGGAGATTGTCGTTATTAATCTTTTTTGGCAAAGCTAACCCACTCTCGCTCCAGTCGCTTTTTTCTTTCTTCCCGTAATGGAGATATCCATGACCAAAAGACGAAATGATAAAAATGGTGGACCAAATTTAAGTTTGATGAGGAGAAAAAAGAAGTTTTTTGGTAACTTTGAAACGATACGAATGGGCAATTTATTCGCCGCAAATAGATGATCCACTCTGAGATCACAGCATCAGTGTTGGAAAACCAGCATAGAAAAAAACACGTTTCTGCTGTGAAAAATGTTATATTTAAAATTATACTAATGAGATCTATTTTCTCTGCTATAGTGGATGGACCAGGGTGGCACGCTTTTTTTCTGTATATAATATGAACCTTTTTTAGACTAAACTAGTGGCATGCGAAAAAAACTCATTTATTTAAAAATTCTCGATAAGGCCAAATAAAGTGGCAGCTTCTTCAATTCGTTCAATGTTTTATTCATATTTTCTCGCAATAAAAATATCCGTATCTTTTTCATGTTTTTCGAGGGAAGCGGTAAAAAAAATGTCTGAAAAAAGTTCCTTCCTGAGAAGAATAAAATACCGTTCGGCGGACCTCATGTTAAAAATAAAATAAGTATCGGGTCATTGCTCCCATTATAATTATCACTTCGCCGCAATAATTTATTTCAATGAACTGAAAGTACATTTATAATATGTTTCGAATGGTTTCAATCATAGTATTCTAAAATCCGTTTTTACAAAATTTTTCGACATTTACGTAATTTTTGTGGAGTGAGCCGAGGAAATAAATGGGAAAAGTACTTACTGTAGATTGGATAATATCTTAAATATATCGCGCAAATTTATCTTCAACTTAGAAATTTCATTAATGCAACTAAAATTCATTTAACTGAAACAACAAATTCAAAAAATTATTTCCTCTAAGAGCAATAGGAGTGCCATTTTAAAACGGTGCATCGAGTGAATTGCTTTAACATTTATCGGTAATGTTTCTTTCCAAAAACAAACTTCAATAATGGAGAATCGTAGAAACTAAGAAAATAGTCTACCTTTAGATGACATTTCGTCCCATAAAGATTGTTTTCTGGTATGCGACTATGTTCGTAAAAAAATTCCGCTGCGCAACTGCACGCATCGAACGTTGAATGCATTTTTAAGGTGACTGTTACCCTGAGAGCGAGATTCGAATCTTGATGAGTGCATCGAACGCTGCCACCTAGAGCATGAAAACGGTTGATCCGTTTGACTGGTCAAACGGAGATTTTTGGTTGACATACACTTCTTGCTGTTTGGTCTCTGGATGAAAATTTTCGTGTCAAATCGTTCGTTGCCATCACATAGTACAGCAAGTCTCCGCTATATGTCATAGATGGGTTCCAGAAAATTGTGGCAGATACCGAGGCGAAACTGTAGCCAAAATAAATTTTCCCAAATGCATTATGGTGAAAGTTAGGATTACGTTCCTGAGGGATTTTAGTGACACAGGTATACCATATTTAACGCAAATAAAGCCAGACAAAGGGGCGTGCTTATTAATGCTAATAATTAAATTAATAATAATGTTAAAGTTGACAAAAGATAAGTCAAATAACTAAAAATCTCTGGCCGAACAAAAATATAGCCAAAAACAGTTCTTGTTGTGACAATCTCGAACGTTTTCTCATTGATAATGTCTGGAATTTCGCCTTTAGCTCTTCACGGTTGACCTGTATGCAAAGCGGCATGTCATATAACGAAACATGTCCTTCAAATCATTGTCGACGTAAAGTGGATAATTGCTGTACAGTGTAATCTAGTTTTAACATTTGTCTGCGGACCATTCGTTATTTTAAAACTTTTTACTGAAAGTGCTTTATGCTGAAAATTTGGTCAGTGTAACAAAAATATAAAAATGTAGCCATTCTGTGTCTAAAATATTCTGATAATTCTTTGCTTGTTTCTTTTAAAGAGAGTGCATATTAAGACCCCGGTATGCAGGGCCGGCCAAAGGGCGGCGGATGCGAGGCATCTGGGTTCCCGAATAACGGGGGTCCCAGAAGTTCTCAATTATTCAAGTATCGAGTATAAATTTTTATAAAAAAGTTTACTAAAATCACTTGCAAACTGGTTTTCAATAAAGAAATACTCCGTAAAAGTTATAATATTAAACTGGGGATCCATAAATCGTTCATTATTACTATAAATATTAATATCGCGGGGCCTCCATTGATATTCGCATCCGAGCCCCCTTCAGTGCTTGGCCGACTTTGCAGGTATAAATTTCTCTTAACCCATCTCAGTGAACGTTAACCATCAATTAATCATTATATAGTTTTCTTTTTTATAATAAATACTTTATAATGCAAAGTATGGCGTCTAAACCATATAACAGCTATGGCAAATGATATTTGAGTCGCGTGCCAAGAAAGTAATGTGAACCATCAGAATTTTTATTCTAGTACCACTAGTTTATTCCTCTAAGAAACTTCATATTTTATACAGAAAATACAAGCTTACGCGTGCCGAGTAAAATCGCTTGCGTGCCATGTCTGGTAGGCGGCCACGTATTTGCCATCCCTGCCATATAAGTTTATACGTAATTACAACAGTACAAATTTTACTGAAATATGTTTTGTATTCTACGAGTATTACTTAATGAAAGGTTCGTGTTAACAGGATTTTATTGTATAGCATTTAAGAGTCCCTCAATTACACATTTGCTCGATTCACTGCTTACAATTTATGAATCTGATGTTTTTAACTGTAGTTTAAACCTGAAATAGTTACACTTCATTGAAACGAAGAATCCTTTTAAGTGATTCTCCTGATGAATTTAAATTATTAAACTATATGTTTATATATATATGAAGTTATAAAACTTTAATAAAAATTTTGGATTATTATTCACGAAATTAGTCAAGTCAAAAGATTAATTTTCTGCAAGATTTACTTATTGATTAAGAATTTTATTTCATAGTAGCTCAGGTCCATCTTATTTCTTTATTTATTATCCTGCATGTTATGCATCTTTTGTCTACAGCAGTTTTTCGGTGAGAGGCATCTTACGCAAATAAAAGGCTTAATATTTTGCCACGTTGTCTATGGCGCTTTTTTTAAACGTGTTTTAACAAACTTTCCAACTAGGTATAAGGTTGTAACTTGGCAGTAATACTTCAACCACGCATTAAAAGTCAATGACGAAGAAAATCCCGAAAAAAGATCGAATCCAGGAGCGTTTCTCACTCCGTTTGAATAACATAGGAAGAGTTGAAAGGTTGCGTGCCAACCTTTTTTCTTGACCATTTTAAAATTATTTATAATAATCGTGCAAGCTTGGATCCTGAACCAAAGAACACATAAAGATTGAAAATGTGTTTTCTTACCGTAGATTTTCGAATGCGCGTCGAATCTGTCCACAAATTTTACATTTTTTAAAAGGAAAAATCGTTCGCCGTCATGCCAACCGTTATTAGAAGATTTTTCGCAAAACTACGCAATCCTAATGGGGCTGGAATTGGTTGTTTATACTTATATACAATGTCATTATGTATTTATTTATCATTTGAAATAAATGGCCAAGTTATTAAGCGACTAGTGATTGAAAATATTTACAATTGTGATTAAATTTTTATTGATTGATCAAAAAGATTGTTTTATTTAAGAGAAATTCCAGCTCGTTTTAACAAGATTTTTAGCGGGTTGATAGAATAATAAACTCAAGTAAACGCTTAACTTGGATTGTGCCAGGATAGAGATTAAAATTGAGCGTGAAATTTTTACTGCCATGAAATGGAGGAGGAATATGAATAGCTTATTCGTTTGTACAAATGCTGAGAAATTAATAGAAAATAAGGTTAAAAAGTTAATTAGTAAAATTAATGGAATGGATAAATAAAACAGTGTAAAGCCTTTTAAGTTGCAATATATTTTAACAGCGGGAAATATAATTTGTGTTGTGAATCATACATTGCCTATATTTAATGCAAAATATATTACCTCATCGCAACAATTACGAAAAAATGTTTGTAACATTTTCTTCGTTAGTTTTGGATGTACGTAGCCGTTATACTGTACATTTCTTTATTTTACGAAACTCCTCAAGTTTTATGCGATGCATAAATTACGTTTCACATCTAATACCTACAGAAAATTCACCCCCAGCTGATCTTCCGTCGATAAAAAGAACACATGACAGCTTTTGGGCGAAAAATTTAAATCGGAGCATAATTATATATTGGTAAGTTTCCATGTAGTATTTACGATGTTTGGTTCGTGATAGGGGTCGTCTATTCGCGTGCCATTTGCGGAATTTGAACTCGCGACCTAGTGGCCCGCGATCTGGCACACTAACTTATCGCACGTTGAACCGAGAATGGAACGCGAGAGAATTGTGAGACGGAATAGGACGTGCAGAAAGAGAGGGCGTGATGCGTGTAGGTGGACGAAGAGAGAAAGGGAGAGAGAGAAAGGAGTTGAATGGAGTAGGGCGAAGTGGGAGGGAGGAAAGCGAGGAAATGGGGGTAGCCAGACGAGAGGAGAAAGTAGAGACAGAGAGAGAGAGATAACGTTTGAAGGGAATTCGGAAGTTTGGAGTAGACGAGTATTGAATTACTTAAATCGATTCAAAGTTATAAGATACAACAGGCCCGGGGAGAACAATTTAAGTTATCCTTGCCCATAGTATACGTAGTATAGTATCCTCATGTGATTCCCATAGGGAGAGTAATACCATTTTCTACATTTATAAAACATAGAATATTCGGAAATTTACCGAGTAAATTAGGTCGAAGAAGAGTATTTATACATAGAAGAGAAATCATACTTTTGAAAAACTCCATACGTAACGTCAGTCATTAAGAGGGGCTGATTTGACTGTATGAATGCTATTTTCCAAATTACGAAACTAATTAAATCGTTTAATGGAAATTTCTTCCAAATTACAAAAATATATTTATGAGGCGGAAAAGCGATCCTTTATTATATTTCTTGTCGAATACGACTTGGGCTTCCTCCCGCGTACGTGGAAACTTGTAAAAATCAAAAAATTGAGCTAGGCCTTTTCCAACCGTTCGTTGAGCAACGGTGCAACCAGTAAAACATGATGTAAAAAAGCAATGAAAAAGGTCGCGGTCACGGACATTGAGTGTACTCTTCCAGAAAAAGTAAGCTTAATTGAAGAAATAAAATGATTGCGAGGCCTGATAATATTGAGAAAATCGCGATAATTTGGGAACAGTTAGAACCAAAAAAGATTATGCGCAAGGAGGTAATTTAAATACACATAACTTTGACAATTTCAGAAAATGAAGAGTATTTTTTCTTCGGTGAAACTGACGCAATGAAACTAATAAAAATATTTATTAATATGATGTATGTACATAAAATATTATACCCCTCGAGGACGTAAAAATTTTAATTTTACTCATAGAATACTGCAAGTTAAAAATCTATATTACCATAGAAGGATAATATCTATTTATCAGTTAAAACAACAAGTAATATTTGCGATAAGTTTATATGTTTTAAGCAAAAATTATTAATCCACTGTATATATTGAAAACATAACAATCAGAGGAAGATGGAAGAGAGAGAGGGAGGTCTTAGAAATTTTGGTAAACACGTTTCCATTCATTATCGCGAAAAGCAACCCGCTAAACAATCACCATCCCGTGTGTTAATTCACATGGTGCTTAAACGTGTAATTTTGTGAAGGTGTAACTGATTCTTTAGCTTGCGTAGCAGCAAAACGGTAGCAGAATTCATATCAGGCGTTGAAATCTCCGATCACCATCGGAGAAAATAACCAGTTATTAGGGTTTTCGATAGGGGCAAAACCCCTTTAATTGAGATAAGTAGATGGAAGGAGACAATTGCTTTGAGCAAGAGAAAGGAGAGGAGACTAATGTATGTGTAGAAAGAAGGATTAAAAGGGAAGAGCTCAGCGTCCGGTAAGCACTGATGCCCTTGCCCGGAATATCATTATGGAACGGGTTGATAGACATTCACCGTAATAATTAGAGTTCACGACCAAGGTTATCCGGTGTTATAACTTGTCTTTTTTATCGCAAGTACTACTTCGTGAGAACGACCAAAGTTCACGGTCACCGCAAGATTTGAAGTAATTAATTAGCGTGAGCCGCTTTGGATCACTGTAATTTCTCTTTTGTTTTTATCCAAGGTTACGCCAATTACTTTAATTTATGCTCTGCTGCCAATGTACATAGATGTACGAGGTAAATTGTGTAGCCCATGCTGAGGTTAATGATTTCCAACATCCGAATCAAATCAATCATCGTGTAACAACGCTAAAAGCAGATGGATTTAAAGTTAAAGGAATATTACTGTGCAAAAATGTACTCATATTAATCGCTTTACGAGTTTTTAAGATGGGTATTACATTCAATACGACATTCGTCTAGGAATGTAGGCGTATTTATCCCATAGCACATCTTTTATAAATCCCTCATCTTAAAATTAGCAATAAATGCGCTTACTATCATTATAAAATCAATTGTACGTAAACAGTTTGAGTAACATGAAGCCAGACGGTTTTGGGTCTCGTAAGGTTTTTTAAAAAACTGCATCACCAATCTCCAAACCAAGGCTCAGTTATAAGATTGTTTCCATTTCTCTCATCGCCGATAATCGACGAAAACCCGAGATTACAAGAGTTGAACGTTTCCTTGGTCCTGAGAAACCTCCCCGTCGCGTACTCACATCACTCATCAGCAAACATTTGTTCAAATCAAGACATGTTCCGAAGGTATATATGAACGACTCCATTTACTTTTTTTTTTAAAAAAACCTATTTTTTTATTGTTCTGATGCTCTCTCTCACCCGCATATCTGGGTAACTAGGTTACGGATAGGATCGAGGGAGGGGTAGGAGAGCGCGGTAGGAGGGGTCGGAAACCTCCTCCTCCACTCAGACGTCGTAGGTTGGTATTGCCGACGGCATGACCGCGTCTTGATAACGGAATATTCCGGAGATGGTGTGGGTTGGGGAAGAGGCGTGTAGGAGGAGAGAGGTGGAGGGGGCATCGAGGGGAAGGAGGACCCGAGGAGGGGGTGTTGTGGGAAGGGGATGAGGATTTATTTTTTTAGGCCTCCTCCGCCCCGCTTAAAGTGGTGTAAAGCGGAACAAACGCTGCTGGATGAGCGGAAGATGACGGATTTAGTTTTTTCTCTCCAACTCGATGGAAAGTCGCTTCCACGAAATAGTGCCGTTGGGTTTTTGATGCGTAATTCGGTTTACGTTCGTCAAGAGATTAGAAAGTAACCGCGCCTTCTCTTCGTAGCGTCATCTCGATTAAAATCCACCAAACATTACGTTCTCATGCATCGGCGATGGGAATGTGAATTCGTGGTTATAATTTTCACTCGATGGAAGCGAGTGTTTTTGGCGTGAAATCTTGAACCATTGTTTTTTCACCGTTTACTATTTCCTGTACTGAACTGCAAGTATGTTGTTACAGCAACGAGAAAAAATGAGGAAACGCACTTGCGCACTCATAAAATCACACCCAAATTTGTAATAACATTAACAAAAGAAGTTAATTATGTATTATGTTACTCCGAATGACGTAACGTAAACATCCGTGTATAGGACGCAGGAAGGGTTTGGTCTAAAATTCTAGGAAAATTCAATTCACCCGTAATAGGACGCATATGTATTCCACCAAACTAAGCCAGCCGTAGGCAGGAGCGGATTTTCTACTCACTAGGCGCAAAAGACACGCGCCATGTGTACAAAACAAAAAATTTCACTGATTTGAATTTGCTTTCCTTAAATACGTATAGACTATTAGCGTTCAAAGTTTATCACTCCTTTCATTGAAACTGTCTATAATAGATTCCGCATATTATTTTGGGTTTTATTATAAAATTTCTGTAATTTTATTGGTTTTCATTATATTAATATTTCTTGTAATTTACACACATGAGGTTTCTGTCTTTCGATTCGGGAAGAATTATGTACTCTTGTATAGTACGCACCCCATTTTTGAGCACAACAATTTTGGAAAAATGTGCGTCCTATACACGGATATTTACGGTAATTCTGCGAATTCAGTCTTCCTTTGTGCCTCACATACGAAAATGGGACGGAGTGAAATTCCGCCGAAGAAAATTTTCTGATTCGTTTTCGCTATAAGGAAAAACAACTCTCTAACGTCGCCTACCACCCCTTCATCTTGTTTACAACCCGATTGAGAGTGACCTCTAAATGATTCATCGCTCAAATTCGTGTTATCCTTTGAGGCAAACGACCCCTCGGCCGAATTTGTGATCGAATTTTGTTTTAACCACTTTCATCATAAACATTCGGAGATACAAATTTTTCGAATAATCCCACGCTCGACAAACGAGGCCCGTAAATGTTTTGTGTCGTATAGCGGCTTAGATGTAAATTTTGGCCCAGATCGAAATAGCAGTTTCTGAGGCTCCGTTGAAACGCAGTTTCGCTGAGAGAAAAGTCGAGAAGGAGAGAGCGGAGGAAAAGGATGCGAAATGTATTGAGCTAATATTTAGAAGGAAAAATGTGGGCTGCGGGGGAATTAGTTAGGTGATGAATCGGAGAAATCAGAAAAAGATGGAAGGCGGCGCAGGGGTGATGCTCTGAGAGATATTTCTTGTGAAGATGCGTGGAAAAAATTAGCCGGGCTAATGTTAAGTAGATTTTGCAGTTTTAATCCGCGAAGAATTGAATTTATCGATAAATACTTTTTAATATCTTCAAAACTTCAGTGAGTTGGGTAAAATTTTATTGGATTTTTTTAAATGTTGTAACTATGGTCTGTACCAAACTTAATGATCGCTGGGAGGCGGGGTTAAAATGTGTGGAAAGGGAACCTTGTTGCCGAATCAGTCCACAAACGTGGACCAATTATAGTGCTTCGCAAGTGGACAGAGTCGCTGGATGGATAGGACTTTGTAAGAGTGGGATCAGATACGGGAATTATGAAAATGTTGAAAACTTTAACATTTAAAGCTACATAAAATGAAATTACGAGTATTTACGTTTGGTAATATTATCTTAGTAACTACGAATATATTACTTCCTACGTTATCTTTCATAAGTAGATATAAAATATTTTCCACGTTATAGTGTACCTATTTTATATGATTGTCATTTAAACAATATCGAATATTCTCTGCTTAAATGACAGATAAGAGAAAAGGATGTTATATTTTACATTTTTGAGAATACGTAGAAAAAAAGTTAGCAGGAAGATGAGACTATTTGGTATGCGAATGGCAAATGTCGGAGCAGGTAGTATAATAAACACAAGGAGGGAAGGACGAGGGAAAAGAATGGTGTGGGATTTCTAAGGGACCACATTTATAACCACAACATATGTTCCGTTCTCACAGTTATTTGCTTCTGCTTTCAAGCAGCTGTTAAGTATATAACGGTAGAACTGCGTAGAACCATCTCGTAACATTTCAGCCAGATGAAAATACTGCCATATTTTCCGTATCCTATCTCGTATTGCCGAAAATACAGAAATTTTAGCCATAGGTTGTAAAGACGCAGCATTCTAAAAGTTTAGGTCTTATTGAACTATTAATTTAAAAAAACCAAGTAGTACAATATGCATCATGAAAGGGAAGAGGGTGTGGAGTAGGAATAAATACGCAATATTTAATTTCATCTATTTATTTTTATTATTAACAATCAACTCTATATAATTGCAAATAGTTAATAGACCACATCAAGAAGAAGAGAAAAATATTCTTAAAGGTAGCAGTTGGATTACAGAAGAATAACATTTCGAGTATTTTCTTACTTCTGTTGTTACTAATATTATAATATAACAAGTACATTACACAAATTAAAGCAAACACACAAGTTAATAATTATCATATTATTAGGAAATCATGATTGGATAAAGGAATAAAAATAACGCTTCTCATTGAGTAGGTACTTTTACTTATTCCAAAGACAATAAACCATTACATGTTATATACACTGTGATTCAGAGTAAACGTTTGCATGAATATGGGAATATTAAAGAAATTCAAAGTAGTAAAATTACTTAATATATTTAAAACTGCAAACAAATTGAACATTTTTACAGGGAAAAACCAGTAAGGCAAAAACCCCATTTGCAGAAAAACGGCCGCAAGAAGAGGGATGTGAAAAAACTGCGAAACCTGAGGTAAACTAAGATATAGAGAGCTGCAAAAGAAGCAGTGGTTAGAAAACATAACAATAAACACGATTAAATTGTGCACATAAATAGTAAGATCAACACTAGAATAAAATAACCGGTTTTGTCAGCATATTATTATTGCTGAATTTCATAAAAAGAAGAAAGTAATATAACTGCCTGAAAAACATATGACAGATTAATCATAGCCACATCAATGTAACTATTGAAATATAATGATAGGTAGAGAGACAGAGTGAATTAAAAATAGAGTAGCTACATATAAAATTTAGGTTATTTGTAAATAGATGAAGTAAAAATAAGAGAAGCAATTTTAGGATATAAAATAAACAGAAATGGAATTATATACTAAGCATGAACAGTAAGTAATAAAATAAAGTGGAAATGCATAATAATGAGAAAAGTTAAGACAAAAATACCTTTGAAATAATCACTTATCTTCACTTGCCTTAAAGTTATTTAAATCCATCACTTTCATGTACACACAGGCACTAACCTGCCACTATACAAATATATTGCAATTTAAACTTTAATAAGCTAAGTCCTTATAAAGAAGAAGAAGCACTTACATGCTTTGAGCATGAAATATAAAAACTATAGCACTAAAAAGGGAAAAGCACTGTGGGATAGAGGGAGAAACACATTCACACTTCAGGGATTTCAAGTAGACACTGACCCTATACAAATAAATTACAATTTACACTTTAATAAGGATAATAGGGAGAACCACATTTGGTAGAAAAGGCACTGAATAACTAAACCATTATAAGCTGAAGCACACACATGATTTGAGTATGAAATGGCCAGACTATCACTAAAAATGGGAGTAAAAGCACTGTGGGATAGATGGATGAACACACACTACAGGGATTTTCAGTAGGCATTGACACATGCAAATAAATGTATGCACATTTGAAGCGTAGGGATTACAGCAAGCCATGGAAGAATTCAAAACTGCACATAAGAGATAACTAAGGCATGTAACAGAATCATATACTTTTCTTGCAGAAAAGAATGAAATTGTTTCTAAATGAAAGACTTTTCACCATATAAAATTAATTAATATGTCTTAATTAATTGATGAAAGTTTTAGTTATATCATTACAGATTATTTTTATTATTAGCATTGCCTTAACATAACTTATGAATTAATACTTATAATCAAACTTAAGTATGAACATTGGTTGGAATTAACTGGTTCTGCAAAAAAGAGAGGAATAGCATAATGAATTTCAAAACACTCATTTAATAGTGTGGTAATTTAATACTCCAAAATACTTACATTGTGGAAATTAATTAGCAGCTGGAAATTTGGGCAAAGGCACCATGGAGGAACTGATCAACTTGGCATAGACTCAAAATTTAACTTATTAATAAGAAGTCAAGAGGAAATTATAACTCATCATTCACCTTACCTTCTTACCTATTAAAACATTAAGATATATTTAAATCAGGAGACAAATTGTTGACTGATTGACAGTGTTCAATTGAAGCTGTTCAAAAAAAGAGATATTTGTATGAGTAAATGGCAAAACAATACAGCATATTAGTAATTATCTAATTTTACACTTAATTTTTTAAACAAAGAGTAATTATTCAATCAATACCTACCTTCCTTAGTATTTAAACAGAATGAAACAAATATAAATAATTTCTATAATTTTTATTATTTTTATAGTTACCTCTACAAAGGTGAAACTCCTAATTCTTCCAGTTCAACGTTATCTTCGCTAATATTGACATCACTGCTAGTATTCGAATCCGAACTTGAGGTCAATGCTATTATAATTTCTTGAATTCCCTCTTCCAATACTCCTTCTTTAGTCCAAGCCTCCTCGATAACTTTCTTTGTGTGTTCTACTACGGTTTTCCTGAGAATACTTCTCGTTGGTTATTCTTCTGACTGTAGCCGTTCCCAAGTTAAGGGCAGCAGCTGATCTTTTTACAGCCTTCGAAATAGCAAGTAACGATCCACCATTACTTTTCTCCCTCTCGAAGTAATTTCGTACACTTAAAACTAAATTCCGCGCGGAACTCTGAAGAACACGTCTCACAGATTTTCGCTCAGACATCTCTCACGCAATAAACCCTACCGCCTCCACCAAAATCTGCTACGCAACTAGAAAGGGTCCCTGACGTCCCTGAGCAGAAACCAAAGAGGCGGCAACGCCGGATGCCTCTGATTAGTTGACGAAGGGTACGCCCTCATATTTCGACGCCATCTTAGCGATCATTAAGTTTGGTACGTAGTATAGTCCGTTTTTACGTAATGTCTCCCACTAATAGCCCCTTTTTATCATAAAATTTTCAGAATAGCCAAATCCATTTAATTATAAATTAACAATCCAAAATTACTCTCTCTTTTAATGAATGATGATGCACTAGAAATCTAAGAATTTTTGTACATTCTTCTGCATTTATTCAATTCGCAAAAATTATTCTAACATAAGTTTATAATTATTATTAACTTCCAATATTTTACTATTAGACTAACGTCCTAGTGGAGAAACAAAAGTGAATTTACAAAATAGAAAATAATTCAACCATGTATGCATATAATCATGTTTAACAAATGAAGTTCAGAGTTTTCAAGGTTAAACGATGGTCTTCACGGCTACCGTAGCGATCAAGGAGCTCACGAGATCACCACTATACTTCACCGTAGCAAGCGCTCCTCTACTCTTTCATCTTATTTATTACACAAGGAAATTAACATTTGAAACTATATCCTTCAGTTAATTTTTAAAAGGCTTAACATTTTTTGGACATTATCTTATCAAAACTATTGAACCTGCTATCATTGGCAGATATATTACGGTGTAACTCTAAAGTAATTCATTACTACCTCTCCCGATCACAAATCTCGCATAATTTACTCAACCTATCGGCTAAAATTTAAAAATTACTATTGGATATTTTTAAAAAAATTATGCAGATAAAATGTTTTTACGTATTGGCATCTATCTAATACAAGATATCAGGATTATTTTCCTGTGAAATTATTATAAAATATTTACTGTCACTTTAGAAGATAAATTTTTGTCGCAACACGAAAGACGTTCCCAAAAAATAAAATATACTATACCGTAATCTAACTTATCCTTGCCACCTTAAGTGATTGATCAGTTTTTTGACCTTCCCGGTCAACTGAAACGGCAAAGAAAAAAAAACCCGAACCCGTATGATAATTAATTAATTTTTTGGTTCATATAACGGTTTATTAACCGATCAAAACGCTTCCTTTTATTTCTGAATTCCACCGCTTACTTTTTCCTTGAATCATTTGTTAGTTAACCTCTGGTTCGGGAACGAGATCGTTGAACTAGTGGAGCCCGAAATTCGAAGCGGCGGAAGCATCAGTCTCCGTTACGAGAGTCTGTGAGAGATTTCAATTAGATGCCAATGGTTCAGTCCAGAAAGTCCTGGGAAAAAGGAGGGGGAGTGTTGGGGGTGGAGGTGGGGGGGGGGAGGAAGGAGAGACGGATGGAGGAAACGGCCGTTGGGGAAAGGAGCGATCGGGTGGAGTGTAGCGGGTGAGGGGAGGGAAAAGAGACGGAAAGAGGGATTGGTATCGACGCTAAAACCGTTTAACGGTAATTTGGGTCCATTTGGAAGAAAGAGGTGTGGGACGACGGACGATAATTACAGAAAGTGAGCCTCGAGATGTGAAACCGAGTTCACGGGTTTTACGCGGAATGTATTAAAACCGCGTCCGCTGCTTCGCTTCCTTTTTGTTTATGCCCGTGGGAACGGATACTCATATACAGGAAAAGAGTACATTTTTATCGGAAAAACAGATATATTCTAAATCAGCGGCTCCCAAACTTTTTTTTTTCGCGTACCGCCAAAAACATGACAAAATTTCCTCGTACCACATAGTACTAGTAAGTATGAATGTAGTAGTGAATGTGGCACCAAACTCACGTACCACAATTGATCTGTCTCTGCTTCTTCCTATTCGAAGCAGGTATTCTGCTGCTTTTCACTCTGCTCGCGTACCACTGGCAAAAGCTTCACGTACCACTAGTGGTACGCGTACCATAGTTTGGGAACCGCTGTTCTAAACGACATCGTTATTGTGAATCTCGGCTCGCGACTTGGAATTAATTCCGAAAGACGCTCATTTTTTTTATTTATTTCGTCAAAGACTACGTCTTTGTTTTCACTTGCAGCATAGAGTATGGAAAAGAGCGATTCTTTAAAAAAGTTGCCCGTCATCCTCGATTTAGACACTTTTCATTTGATTAGTCATACAATTTGAAGGTCGTTCACATTCGTCGGAGTGTTATTTAAGAGGTAGAATTAGTGCAGGTGGAGAGGAGGTAGGCGAAGCGCTGAGAGGAGAGAAAACGGGAGGTGTATGAACTTGGCAACGATTGAGTCCAATTAAAACGCCATTTCAATTAAAATGTGGAATATGACTAGGGATTCAGATTCCCGACCTTTCTTTTATTTCCCGGGACTCGAGACATACTTTCTGTAAAATTCCGGGAATTCCCGGTACTCGAGAAATTTAATGAGTTTTCAAACTAAATCAAACAGAAAACATATTTCAGTAGTTTTATTTCTTAAAATTGTAGTCAAAAGAACTGATACTTAAGCACATTCATCTTTGTTTTTGCAAAGAAGCTTCTCAAAAATACAAAAGCGTTGACTCGTGCATCGACCTGTTTCGAACTATAGTAACAATATTTCCTGCTATAGAAAATAACATTGTTCGGTTTTATATATTTTAAGGTGCTTCCATACTTCAGAGTGATGGCTGTCCATTTTAGGCTGAAATGTTTTATTCAGATAATTTTTAAAAAACAATAAAAATCGTTACAAAACTCACTTTGGTAGCATTTTCAAACTGCAAATTCTCTTTAACGTGATTCACACGTATAAGTTAAACGTGAAGATAGTTGCAAACATGGGAATTTTCCACAGAACTTAAATTATATATAATACCAGAATTCATAGAAACGCACAAATAAAATATTCCCTACGCATCGGACGTTTCGATATTAAAGACAGCTACTAAATCTGCTACTAATCAAACAAAACAAGCATTTGTACATCTAAAAAGAGATAGATATATTATCATCATTTTTTTCGTACAACTACGTTTGGTGCGGGTGATGACAGCGACAGATGTGTTGAACTAACGCGAATAGGACGTCGTATTGCTCTTTGTAGTTAGCCCTTGTGTTATTTTGTACGAAATTATTTTCTAGTTGTGTTGATACTTGGCCAAGTATATTTTGGAAACTTAAAATCCACACAATTAGAAAATAATGCCGTACAAAATATATAACACGTAATATAATACATAATAATAACAATATATAAAATATAAATATATTGGCTTATATCACTATTAAAGCGTCTAATATTTTACTAATAAGGCATACTGAAGACAGCTTTAGACACGCGCAATACATTTGTACTGCAGGGTTACGCCGTATGTCTTCGTAACAAGAATGCAGGTAGTAGTAGTAACAAAATTGTTGCATTTCAAATTCAAGATTTCCCACCAAATCGTTTTTTTTATTTAAAAACAGATCAAGAATATTTCAGATTTTAAATAAAGTCTGGATGTCTCGAATGAAAATTTCCCAGGACTGGAGACTAGAAAAATTCTTCGATTTCCCGGGAAATTTTTGTCGAGAATTCTCGAACCAGAATCCCTAAATATGACGCAATTTTGATACCATTTTTATTCCGACAGGCTGTGATTCTACAATTTTTAATCATAAGACGAATGCTTATAGTATTTTTTTCATTGGCCTAATGGTTTGATGTGCGGTATCGTTAATAATTTAGATATGATGCAGAGTGACATCATTCATTAATTTTCAAGAAAGGAAAACTTACGCAGTTTCATAAAATACGAACTAAGGAACCTTGATATATTGCATCCCTTCGCAGGTTATATTTAGAGTAACCCACTCCTATAGTGCTGCTATCACGGTCGACTTAATTGGCGAAAAATTTCCATTCCAAAATTAGCTGTAAACGCTTATTGAATACACCAGTCGAACGAAAAAGAAATTCTCCGCTCAACTACCATCATCCGCCGAAGAATTTGCCACGGAGGCGGCAACAAAATATTTTGGGACGTGTTTCGTGCTGCATTTCCATCGTTCTTATTAGGGTCGCAAACACGCCCACGGCGGACCTTTTTCCAAACGCGCGAGCTGAAAAAATAAAATACCACGGAGCATAAAGATGAGAATATAGTTATTAGGTCGAGGAGGTGGAAGAAATGGAAGAATCGCCTCGGAGAAGGAACAAAAGAAAAACAAATCCTCGCGAGAGCACGGTCGTTCGCGATTTTTTTCAAGAATGAACCGAGGAAGGAGAAGAAGGAAAAATAGTACGAGGGATTCGAAATGCTAAAAGCGTGGCCGTGGTGGGTGGGCCGACTGTTTGACCCAGCTGGCTCTCTCAAAGAAACCATCCTTCCGCTCCCGAACGTCCTTCCCACAAAACCCCTCTCCTCTTCTCTCTTTCTAGTTTCCCTCCTTCGTTCCTACCTTCCTCCTCCCCTCCTCCTTTCCGAATCCTCTCCCCCTCCTTCTCCTACCGATGACCGAGATTCCTTGAGGAGCTCCCCAGAGGGCGTCTATGCGGTAACGCAGGGCCGAAGAACGAGGTGCTGGCTGCGATCGTCAGAAAGGAGGCGCTCTTCAGCGCAAACAGTGCCCGAGTGTCAGAGAGAAAGAGATAAAGAAAGAGAAAGAGAGGCGTACAGACAGACATCTCGCTCGTTTTTGGACGGAAACGGACTGCTCGACTGCCAGGTAATTGAGAACTTGTTTTTTTTTTTTTTTTTACGTCTCCCGATTCCGCCAGGCGAAAAACCAAACTACAACAAACTGGCTTTAAAAAAACGGTATTCCTTATTTTTTAAGCCGGTCCGAGAAGTTCTGGACTATTGATGCGTCTGGAATAAAATTTTCGCGAAAAAGTAGTTTGCGGTTCCTGCTGCGCTTTTTCCCGGATTGCGTCTTCTTTAATATTGGGGAATTCTGGAGTGCTGTTTACTTTTTAATATAGCCGTTTTGCGTAGTTTATTATTTATGTTCCAGAAGTTGCATGGCTATGATGTTTTGGTTAGGATACATGTCCGAGGTCCAGTGGAAGATCCGACACTACTCTTTCGGTGTTATTGCTTAGGATTACGCGCTCCCTCGAGGGGCGTTCGCGTAATTGCCGTACCTGTCCACCCTCGTCGTCCTCCTCCCCCTCCATCCGTACAACCTCATCCCTCTCCCCTTAACCCATCATTCACCGTCATTCATCCCACCCCGCCTTAGCGAGAGAAAGCGACTTGTCTGTTTTGTGTCACTCATCTTTAGTTATAATTCAGGTTGATGCAACGCACGCTACGTGATGTTACTGATTTAGTCGCTTTCGATCATTCAGTTTTCTACTCACGCGTTCAAAGCCAAAGAAAGCGCGATTTTTTTCATCTGATGTGGGAATTAAAGATACCAAATCGAATGCTATTGCTGTTAAATTGCAATGTCGAAGAAAAAAAGGATTTTTGTATTTTTCCGTGGTATAATTAATCTCGATTTCAGAGCCAGAGAAATCGCAGTTGAATTTTATATTCACGGTCTTTCTCGATCTTTGGAGGCTACGCAAAACATTCTCGCATTTTTCCTTTTATTGTGTTTCGGATAATTAAAGGCGTTTTCTTATTTTCAGTTTGTTTAGCCTTATATTGTAAGAAAATCGAGTGTTGTTTCAGATTGCCATATCGTTCGATATACATATAATCAAAATTTTCTTAATAAGTAGGCGCTTAACATGTTTTTGTCTATATTTACTCGTGTTATACAATATTATAAATAACTTTTATAGCCATGAAAAGATTGAGTGATCCATGTTCACATTTCAGGCACGATTTAAGAATATTCCATAGTAGTTTTCTGAGTTTTAGCTATAGGAATATGAACATATTATGGTTGCAATACGTGTGGAATTTATCTAATATTTTTTTGCCGTGGAAGACTTCATCATCGCCTTTTATAAGCTATTACATGATCTTGCTTACTCGGCTATTGCACTCTCAAATTCAATAATAAACTGATTTTTTAAATTTCACATGGCAGTGTTTTGGAAAAGGAACTCCACTGTATTTTGAGAGCTTTTTTGATTAAAAAAAACAAATATTTTCCCTATTAAGGCTCATGTTAAATTCATATTTCTATATAAGAATTTTACTTATTAAGAGTACATTTTATATCAGTGTTTCTAAATTTAATTATATGATTAAAACCATCTCTTTTCGAGAAAGTGAAATGAATACAATTCGATGGAAACCAATATAACCCTCGGTAATTTCAATGCCTGCTATAAAATTAAATTCAGTCGTAAAACCTATTATCCAAATTAATTCGTTATTTGGATCTAAGTAAACAATGGTTGGACATCACCTTCACCTTGGGCGGCTTGTAAAGCTATATATATATATATATATATATATATATATATATATATATATATATATATATATATATATATATATATATATATATATATATATATATATATATATATATATATATATATATATATATATATATATATATATATATATATATATATACATACATACATACATACACACACACGCGCGCGACTCAGGGGGTACGATGGAGCTAAGAGGGTCAACGGCCATCCTCGCTCATGCTTCACGCCGAGTTGGAGGGCGAAGAGGCAGTGGCGATTCCAGTGACGTGGTTCGTGACGCAAAGGTGACCCAAATTTAGGGCGAGGTCAGCGAAGCGTGCGAGCATGCGTGTCTCTTGAAATTTCCAGCGTAGCTTCGGCGCCTTAGATCCGCTTCCGCAATAAGTGCATACCTTCCAACTTAGGAAGAAGAAAGTGTCGGAAGAAACAAGGGGGAGAAGGGGAGAAATCTGAGGCGCTTATGTTGGTATCCCTTTCTCTCTCAGACGCACATCTGCTCCAGCCAGCGACAGAGGATTTTTTCCGTAGTGACGGGATCACCTGTCGCGCAAAAGGATTATACAACGGCGTGGTGAATTCTGAAATCCGCCACGATGAAGTTGTCCTTCGTGATCGAGCTTCTGCTCATCTTCTTGCTGATCGCGTTCGCCGCATCAAGGGTGATAGGTAAGAGATTACCACTTTAGTACTGAACCTCTCAGTAGTTATTTAGTACCGTGAGCATATTTTTTAAAATGTAAGGGAGTTTAAGGGAAGTTATATTTTCTAATAACAATTTGGCTCAAAATTAACCATAATGATAAAGTACGTGGATAGTTCTTTAAAATGATAGATTTATGTTTCATTTTTTATGGAATATTATCAATTAAAAAAATTCAACTTATTGATCTGGGGAATTTTACAGTAATATTTTGAAAGCGGTTTACCGGTAAAACCCGCGTAGAAATAAAACGAAATCGATAAGCAGGATCTTAATCTAATTCAGTGCGCAATGCAGTAAAAAACCATGGACAAAAGTCCATTTTTGAGCCAAACCATTTACTAATGAATGTGGAATCGGTTACTGCAGATGATTTGAAAAACTGAAGGAAATTCTGTCGTCCATTTTCAGACACTCGTGTTGGGCGGGCACCAAAAAAGCAGAAGCAGGATGAAAGTGCGTCCAACCCTTACTGTTCGTGCTCTACGGATTCGTGCAATTGTTGCAGAGAGTTCGCTTTGCCAGTCATTCCACTTAGGGGACCAGGTGAGCCATCACGGGAATTTCACACCTCTCTTCACCTAACTTTCTCATTTTCTCCATAGAAAATAAGATTATTAACACTAATTTCTTTAATTGAGGTATTACCTCAAAGCTATGAAGAAGGAAATGTGTTTAGATACAAAAGCCACTCAATGAAAATGTTAGTTTTATTTTATTAATAAAAATAAAATTTTAGAATTCTTTTAAAATCATGTAATATCAAAATATTGCATTCTTTCTTCTCGCACAATGATATGTTCTTTTATATATGAAAAATTATGGTGAACAAGCAAATGATGAACTGGATATTTTTACCCACAGGATGTGCCAGCCTTCAGTATCTACAAGGCGACAACATGGCACTATCGATGAAATTCGGTGATAGAGTTTTGACCAGCACAACTATCTCTGGTGAGTTTATTGTTGGCATATGGACTTTAGCATAGAAAGGAAGAAAATATCCTTCAGACTAGGATTATGAAGTGTTTTAAATAGTAATCAAGCGCAACATCAAATATCTTATTATCCATTTTTCCTCCTTTCCAGTAAATCGACCATCAGTTTATGAAATATTAAATTTCTAATTAAAAAATAAGCACTTAAAATTTTTTAAAAATTGATAATAGTACTTATCTCAGGTATCTACAATAGCCTCAATAATGTTTTTCATAACTTTGTTGAGCCTACTGGAGATGTCTGAGAGAAATATTTTTTTGAATTTCTTCATTTTTAAAGGCTTATTCATGAACTTTTTCCATCCATAAGACTGGATTAAATTCCAATTTTATTGGAAAATTTTTCTTGGAATAACTGAGTTATAAACGTTGAACATTTTAAATATGATATGACCGGTTTTTAAGTCATCGAAAGATTTCCATAATATTTTTTACTTGTTTTGTAAAAATATCTTCGCGACTGTGAATACAATATATGAATTTGAGCTATCGAAATTGTATTCAATACTAAAAAACGATTTGAAAGTGTTCTGAAGCGATGGCTACATAATACGTTTCGATAAATAGATTATGCCGTCACTATCGCTCTTTTTTTCGACTAAAATGATTTGTTGAGTAGAGGACGATACCCAAACGGCAAGGATCCGACTTATCTGGAAAATTTTCGTCCCTTTCAGGAAAGAAACCAAAGCCTGTGTGCATGAGGCTGCCAGGAGGATTCTCCAAGTTCTGCGGCCGCGTCTACGGAATATCTCGTGACCCAGAAGCTTTCCACGCGTGCCTTGGCCTTGAGATCCGTGCCCTTGATGAGGTCGAGGCTGCCCTAAGATTATCTTGCTTCCGCTTCAGTCCAGACGGCTTGAGGCTGGAGCCAGGCAAACCCGTGCCCACGGACGAAGACGAGGACGATGAGGATGAAGACGACTACGGCTTCGGAGACGACGATGACGATGATGATGAGGAAGAAGACGAAGAAGAGGAGGAGGAAGAGGAAGACGAAACGGAAGAAGTAGACGAAGATGACGACGACGACGATGATTTGGAAACGGCTGGAGTGGGCGATGACAACGAAATCTCAGCAGACTACGCCGGTTTCAGCATCCTAGGGGACCTCTTGGGATTCGGAGACGAAAGCGTCGAATCACCACCAAAGAAGAAGCCTAACAAGAAAACACCGACGGCAACACCGGTCGCCGCGGCGAATGCCGACAAAGCTCCCCAACCGATCGCCGTAGTAGTGCACGTGTCGCCGATTCACAACACTCCCGTGGTCGTAGAGACTGTCACCCAGGATATTAGCAACAACAAAGTGATGGACAAGATACAGATCCAGATAGCCGCAACAGCTGCCCCGGCCACGGCTGCGATCGCTGCTCCAACTAAGGCTCCGACCAAAGCTCCGCACAAGGCCCCGTCTAAGTCCCCACCAAAGGCTCCACCTAAAGCACCGACCAGGGCTCCGACAAAGGCTCCCACGGCAGCTCCTACAGTAGTTTCAACAACGGCTCCCACCGAAGCTCCAGCTAAGGCACCAACTGCTGCACCAACTTCGGCGCCAACTGCGGCGTCAACGTCAGCACCAACTGAAGCTCCAGAGATCATGAATCCGACCACGTCTACCGAATTTACCGTGAACGTGGTTCAAGACGGACAGCCTCTGATAGCCATGGACCAGGTCGAGGAAGCCGATAAAGCCGAGTTGGCTGACGCTACCACGGTAAAACAGGAAGAGGAGGAGAGTAGCGGTGAAATAGAGGACATGATGAACGACGAGGGCGCAAAGGTTGAGGAAATGGTTAACGAAGTCCCGGCGATGGAGGAAGAGATAAAGGAGGACCAAAAGGACGAAGAAGAGGAGATGATGGAAGACGAGAAGGTCGCGGAAGGGGAAGAAGAGGTCGACATAGGGGTAGTGAAAGAGGAAGAGCCGCAAGCTGACGAAGACAACATGGCGACGACCGAAATGGCGACCGCTACGGTAGTGAAGGAAACCATCCCTGAGGCCGCGAAGGTTCCGGAGACGTCGGATGCCACCTCTACGGTGGCTCCTGCGGTGGCTCCTACGGAAGGTGCAACGGACGAGAGAGATGAGGATGACGAGGAGGCGGATTCTATGGTGGAAGAGGTTGAGGAAGCGGTAGCTACGGTCATCGGACAGGGAGAGGAGGACGAGGAAGACGACGATGAGGACGATGAAGATGATGAAGAGGATGATGAAAATCCGGACGGTGGCGAAAAGGAAGACGATGATTACGACCTGGGAATCGACGATGACGATGATGAAGAGGAGGAAGACGGCGATAAGGTTCAACCCACAACCACGGAGAATGTCGTGGCATCTCTTAAGCCAGCAGAAGGAGAGAGGCGGTGGAGGCGGAGAAAGAACCGATTAGACCACATATTCTGGCATTGAACACTTCTTTTTTTATAAATAATGGACGAGAAAAAAGCCCTTATCCACCCCACATATCATAAGTTAGTTAAATTATTCGTACGTGTTCGCGTATTTGTAGTATATTTATTCAAACTTCAATTTTGTACAAAGCTTCGACAATTTTTATTTAATTAATTTAATAAAATATTATTTATGCAATATTATTATATAAATATCGCTTTTTTCATTTTTTCGTTTTCGTCCCCGTCTTCCCCTCACGAGCGATCTTTTTTTATTCCCTCTACTGCGGGGTCCCAAGAGGGCGACAGACCTAATTATCTCGAACCGGTTTTGGCGTCGAGAGAAAGGTCGTCGCGGAAATTCGGAGCGGCGCCTTACTGGTAAGTAGGGTGAGGGTGGGAGGAAAGGCAGAGCTAAGGATGGATAGGAGGAAATGGAGTGGGAGGGATGGAGAGGGAAGAAAATGGGACCTGGTCATACCACTCCGAGGGAGCCCTCTCTCACGTTCAAAAATTATGCAGATTCCGGGTCAAACGAGGGTGCTCTCCCGGTTTAGCAAGTTTTTGTTCCAGTATTACCGTTGTGAGGGAGGGGGCATAATCTCCTCCTACCTATAATTGGAGGACATGGACATGAATTCATCCAGTGCAGCATCAGTCACCAAAGAAGGACCACAAGATCGTGCTCTCCTTCGGCCAAGGAGATTCGAGAGGCTTGCTTTCCTCCAGAAGCCATCGACGACGTTTAGAGTGTTTTTTTTATTTTAGGAGTTGACCCGAAGATGAAGGGAGATAAGGCGATAATTGGTCTACTCGCCGTCTTGACTTTGTGTTGGACTGTAACTGGTGAGTTGTTGTAAAGGAAGTGAGTTGAGGCAACGGATGATTGCGGGAAGAGACCTCTATTTGGACGAGTTGGGTGTCTATTATCTATTCTGTATATGCGACGAATGGAACACTATTGTCCCCGTATAATGTCTTTTTCCTTTTACGAAGTGCCAACCTATGTATTGCGCTATCAGGCCGTGACCTAACTAAACCAGAACGTTCAGTAACCTCGATGGTTTTTCTCGGTTGAGCGAATAACCAGGACGTGGGATTGCCACTATTTATCTCATTTTTATACTTCCATTAAAAAATTAAATAAATTAGAGGAATATTTTGCTGCAACGTTGTTGAACGCGATTGGGATAAATGCAAAATTTAGTTACATGTATAGCGTGGCTGTTAAAGAAGTAAAGTATAATAATGTTAATTCATTCGCTATAAATCCTATTTAGAGATTATCTGTAATCACATTTCGCCCAATTTAAATGCAAAACATTCTGATTGAATGAAAAGTAGAACATTCTGCACTGATCAGGAATCGAGCCCGGTTTCGATTCCCGAACGAGGCGAAATTCTCCTTTCCATCTTTCTTTCAACCATACGTCTTCAGCAACATAAAATTAATAGTTGCTCTTTCCATCGTATTCCAATTCAGTTCTTTAAAAATATACATATCGTATAACCCAGAATGCAATATGAAGCTTGGCATAAACACGATCATAATTCTTATGTCATTACTATGTTATGAAGTAACAGAATTAATTTTATGGTACTATATTTTTATCATGAGGTTAAAAATTACGCTTTGGGTATCAGCCATCATTAAAATAGGCAATCCGAAAAAGATATACTACATCAAATCCACTAAATGATCTAATTGACGCTTAAGTTGCTTCTGAAAACGTTTGTTCTAAAAAGAAAACATGCTCGAACAGATATCTAATTCCTTAACATCTTCAGAAAGTTCTACAACTAAATAGGTATGGTATGGAAACAATACCTACACATTCGTTATTTGGTATCTGTATATAACCATGATAAATTGATAATAAGGTTAAAAATTAAAAAATGGGAAAGATATCAATGAAAAGTTGTAATAATTTAATCTGTTTCGTGGGAAGTAAGTGTCATATTTCTCTCGGCCTATTTTTATTTAATCTTTTCCAAAATTTGTTTGTTTTTTTGTCATGAATTATGGCTAAAGTTTAATTCCTTCCGCATTAAAATTTCTCCCTGGTCTCCAAACATAATTCTTATGTAATTATTAACGAGCTAAATAATAAAAAATATATTTTTATCTTTCTACACGAAAGCTGTGGAAGCCAGACCGGCGGATGAAGAGGATACTCAATTGGACATAGAATATGACGCCTTGGTGAAACAGGAAGCGAATGAAACAGGAGGGGGAATAATCAGTGGACTCTTTGCCAGCAGGAGGCCGTGTACGTGCCAGGATGGGACGTGCAAATGCTGCACTAGAACTATATTCCCCTTCCCGCCGATCATTAGACAGAGAGCCTGCATGAACTTCACATACCAAGAGAACCAAACGGACTTGAACATGACAATCACGCTCAACAGGCGCGTCGTGTTCAACAGCACTGTCCGTGGTAAGTGTTTCCGACGGTTAATTGTCGAGACATGTTTCCTGAATATAGCACGGTAAGGTTAAGTGCTAAAATTCGTAGCTTATTGTTCGATCAAAAAAATGCACTCTCTCTCTATTGGAGAGTTGAGCTAAGAATGCCGAGATTCCTAGAGATATACTCTAGGGGGGGGGGGGGGGGGGGCGCATTGGAAGCTGCGGCAAGTGTTGTTTAGAATGACCTCGAGAATCTGCCGTATAATGAAAATTAAATCTTGACCCTTTTAACTTTGAAATAGTCTCATTAAGGGTTTTATGACCACAATTTTCATCGACAAATCTGAAAGTGCCCTTGTTAAATTTTAGGTATTGCTTTCTTAGCTTCGGGGGCCGTAGTTTGCCGAACTCCGCTCCAACACATTGAATTTTAAGCGATTTCGGTGAAACTTGAAGATATTGCGAGTAGTATTTGAATTTGCTGCGAAAAATGTTGAAAAAACGTAAAGAATAGTAATTTCGAAACTACTATGATATCTCTGTTTAACACTTTTCTGGAAACGTAAGGTAAATGTTCAAACAGCGCTAAACTGTCATTGGTGGAAAATAGGTTACCAAGGATATAAAAGAAAGAATCATTTACCTCACCGTATGGTTGAAATCGAATTAAAGGACTATTTCTTCAATAGTCATAAAATGGTCTGAATATCCTCAACCTTTTATGGCTATTGGCTAAACATTGTTTTTCAAACTATGATGTTGCTTATTATCTTTAATTGCAGTTTATAAGTGCTGCCGTGTGTGTATGCTATTAATAATTTAATGTAAATAATTTAAGAATGGCCGGATCGATCTCGATCAGCATTTGTGTTTATTTCTGACCCTTAATAGATTCTGAAATTATTATATTTCTCTTTTTAGTTAAAATTTAAATTTCCAAATTCAGAGATATTAAACATCTTCATGGCATTTTTGCTGGAAGATATATGCAGATTCGGGTAAATCAGCCTAAAAGCAATAGGCAAGAGCGAGTCCTCATACCGTAAAGTTAAGGTGACCAAATTTTCAGGAAGATAAGCAGGGGCATTTTCAAATATTTACCGACTATAATGAGGGGCATATTACAAGGGCATTTTATGGTGATTGGTGGATCAGCCTAGGTATATAGATCTAATACTTATCAGATACCTTGATGTAACCGGTGAAGGTGTTTCGGGGAGGTTAAAAAGATAATTTGGGATTTTAATCATTACTTTTCAAAAACGGGGAAAAGTTGAGACATTTAGCCTTAATGAGCCTGGGGAAATGCTATAGTTTCTTTGATTGATCAACAAATCGTTCCTCCATATAATTACATATATATGCATATTTTGGCTGTAATACTACAAAGAGAAAAATACAATTTCGTTGCCAATAAATGTAGCTTATCTTATAAATTAATCTTTTCGTCTTATATTATATTTGTTTCCATTTAATAAAGAAGGAGATTGGCATAAACCTACCATATTCATATTTAAGCTTAATTTTCCAGGACACCTTAAAAGATAACTATTCTTCTTTCGTGAAATAGAGTTGAAATATCTCATCACTCTCCACCAAAATGAAAGATTCAAGTTCTTTTTTTATTATAAAAAGAGATCGATAAGTGCGTAAACAAAAACGCCTGATTATTTAACGACTATTTAAAATAAAATCACTCTATTAGGCAGGAAATATCGTATTGAATGCTAAAATACCAAACTGTGATATGTAGTTTAAAAGTGAAAAAGCATCTCCCTCGTCTGATGTGCTCAAGATTGATTCCGTAAAAAGTGAAATGTGGCTTCAGTAACGATAGATGTGAATGCTGTGATTTCAATATGGTAACATATTTTATTGTCTCCGAGGCAATTGCTAATGTATTCTTTCCTTCCGGTGGCCAACCTACAAACCCGGTTTCGCGGTTCATTGTCCCTCACTCCCCTCTCAACATTCCTTCACGCGAAAGATTTTTCCTCAAGGATTCTCATCCGCAAAAATGCTCAATAGAATATAATGTGCGAATTAGTGAACCAACAGAAAATTTTCACATTTCTTTAAATGTGTAAAATTGTGCTATTGAGGCGTATTTCTACTCATAATGGATATTCTTGTCCTACAACATCTTATATAAACGTTCCCTTCTTATGTTATCATATAATTATAGATAAGCTGTAATCTTAGGTTTCAATTTAGCCTGAAAATGAAGTCATTATGATGAAAGTTTTGCAACTCTTTTCAAAAGAAAACAGTAATGAATAAAAAAAATAAAATTACACAATCAGAAGGAAAAATTATTTAATATTACTATTTAGTCGAAAGTTAGAGGCATTCACAATAATCTATAAAATCTATCTAATATTGCCTGAAATGAATCTAAAAGAAAAATCTTGGGACCTTAGTATACGTAAGATTTGTTTTGTTAAATTAATTTACTTATATTACTTTAAAATAGCAATTAAAGTGATGCTACACTTCTTGTTATTAGATTGAGCGACGATTTACTATTGGATATTATTTTGCTAATAATCGCTAAAATAAGTAATTTAAAATTTAACATGCTTAGTTTTATATAAAAAACTTTTTTAATTTATCTGCAAAAATATGTCCTATAAGGATTCATATCTAAATGAAGCTGTGATATTAACATTTTTCACCTCTACCTCAAATAATGATTATTATGTTTTAATATCAAAACAACTAGTGTCTTGAGACTTCAGTAAAGCGCGAACAACGTGTTCGTTCATTTTCTACGTAAAGAGAATAACTTTTATTTGTCCTTCAAATTATATAACACGTTAATATTGTTCTTTGAATAAATATATCTTTCTTGTCGGAAATGCACATAATCCAAGCGCATCCAATTAGGATCTCATCAATTAGTTTTACTTTCTCCATATACGTAGTATAGAGAAAATAATTTTTTCAAGACTTCGATATTTCAACGGAAATACATGTTTTGAGGTCCGTAGAACACGTTTAGACTATTTTCGGAATGATGTCTGTGTATGCCATTGTGGGCGCTCTAACTCAAAAAGTACTTGCCATATCGTTACCAAATTTCAAATATAATACTTTGGTATGAGTACAAAGAAATGATTAGTTTTCGGACAATAACGGTTAACCGGAAGTCGAGGTTTATTCGAAACCCGATTCTGTTTTTGCGATATTTCTCCGTTAAAACATCATTATTGTATATACAAACAGATACAAATATTATAGAGAATGTAATTTCCTACAACTTTCATTTGAAACAATTTTCCATAGCAGTTATTGTTTTTTCGGTTTCCGTCAAATATCTCCTTAAAAACGTGGTTATTGGTAATCTTTGTGAGGACTAAAGTTGTAGAGAATAATATTTCTTCCAAGTTTTGTTTGAAACAAATTTTCGTAGGACCATCCATTTCGGAGATATTTAACTTATTCGTAAATTTCCAGTATACAGCGCCACCAACTAGCGGTGAATTATGTAAACATATTCAAAATATAATTTACGGCAATAAGGACGACTGTATTCTTTTACGATACGAAATAATAATTTTGCCTTATAATGCTATTCATAATAATTAAAATATCTATACCCCAAATATGGAGAAAGTCATGTGTTGGCCACATCAGATTTTTTTCTTAATAAAACCGTAAGTAATTCTTCCCCTCTCTCACCTTTCTGTCTCCCTCCGAAGGTCGCAACCCTGATCCAGTCTGCGTTTCCCCGCCCCTCTTCCCTCGCGCAGAAATCTGCGCGAAACTCCATGACGTGTTCATCAAAGATCGAAACATGCACGCCTGCTTGAAAGTCGAGGGACAATACAACAGACGCGTGCTGTTCGGACGGACCATGGGGTGCATGTACGTGGGAGTGAACGGCTTCGCCATACTAAGACCGGAGCCTGGCGGAGAAGTTCCAGGAATAGAACCGGTAGACAACGTAGACGAGGGCAGCACGACAAGACCGGCAACTGGGTCGACGGGAAGTACTCCAGAGGAGGGATCTAGAAGTACTCCGGCGGGGGGATCGGGAAGTACTCCGGCGGGGGGATCGGGAAGTACTCCGGCGGGGGGATCGGGAAGTACTCCGGCGGGGGGATCGGGAAGTACTCCGGCGGGGGGATCGGGAAGTACTCCGGCGGGGGGATCAAGTACTCCGGCGGGAGGATCTGAAACGACGGAGGGGTCGGAGGCAGTGGCGACCAATACGAGGACGGCTGAGGAGAGCAAGCAAGAAGGGGCGAACGAGATAGTCGGCGTGGGATCGGTTGCAGAAGTGTGATCGGAGGCGAAGGTCCTGCTGAAGAAGAGTCGACGACGTCCGTCGAAGCAGTGCGTTGATTTTATCGGGCTAATTTATTCCAAATCGCGCCTTTGTTAAGTGTCCTCGCGTGTGTTAATTTCCTATCGCTTTGCTTTCCTCTTATCTATCGACGCTCACGCGAGCGAAATTGTTTTCTTTTTGGTGAAACGCGAGTCGGTTCCTGGGGATTCATTTTTTGGCGGTCGGAATATTTCCGTGTTGACATACCCGTGATTCAAACTGCCGCCTTTATTTTATGTCCGAGGATAACGACGACACGTTTAAAAAATAATTTTTCCCTTTTTTATGGGGCAATAAAACAAAAGGTGATGGTTGGAGGGCTCTTAAGATAAAGTCACGAGAGTTCAACTCGTGCCTCTATGGAGCATGTCCGCGCGTGAATACCTCCAGACGCGTGACTTTTAACGATTGTTTGCCCCGTCGCAGTAAGATACATTCCGTTACTATTTTCTCACGGAAAACGACGCAACCCGACAAAAACACATGAAATCACCGTAAGAATTAAAAAATGAAACATCTAAGTCCTATTTAAGGATCTGTACATACGACATCCGTGGTTCTAAAGGTGCGTTTATATTTATTTAATTTATAGAATAGCGGAAAGCGTTTTTTTTTACTGTTGAACGGAATTATATGTGTTAATGTTTCTTTTTAAACCATCGTAAATATCAGGCGATGGCTATTTTCGTATTTACCTAAAATGTTTCGGAACGGCAGTGATAACACATTTAATGTTTCTAAAAGCTTAAACTTAAAATTTCCCTTGCATGTGAAGCGTTCAATGGAATATGGTTGAAATAAAATTTTATAAAAATAAATAATTTTTGGTATCGTTTTTTATACTTTATTATAATGTTGGAATTCACCACACCTATGAAATTATTTATTTTTTCAATTTCTACGTTGTTATACAACATTTATTTGGTTTACCAATATATATAGGCAATTTAATTCTACATTTAAAATGAAAATGATTGGAGGAATGCGAATCGACTAGTCAGATTTTTTCACTAATATATCTTTAATACAATAAGAGAGACTCCATTGCAATTTTATTTTTTTATTGGATCATGAAAAGACTGTCCTATTTCTCCATTACATTCCTGGTAATAAGTTCACAAATAGATGCTACAATATTCCTTATTAAGGAAAACCCAAAAACGTTGGATGAAACCTTCGTTACCCGAACTTTATTCCTCAAACCTCCATAAATTAGATCAAAACCAAACTGGAGCGTTGTGTCTGGCGTAGTCATAGCCTGCAACATAGCCATAGCCCAATGGAAAATTCATATGTTTTTGTATTATAAACCTTGCAATTATATCGAATAATATTAATGCAGTTTAAACAGATGGAAAGACGCCCAAGTTACCCAAAAAGAAAACACCCTGACATCAGATGAATTAAACCGGGAAATAAATATTGCATAAACTACACGGTTCCTAAGTTACAATCAGAGAAAAAAACTCTGTGACTTCCACGAAGAAGTTCTATTAAAACAAGAACGGTTTCGCTTCAGTCGTAGCGTCAACAGCTGAAACAGTGATTCTAGCATTTCAATACGTAAATAGGAAGGAAGAAAATGGGGGAGGAAGAAAGGTTAACGAGACAGCGGAGCAAACAATCGGATATTAACTTGAGTGACGGTTAAAAAAAACTTGTGTCACAATGACGAGATGTATTGCATCGTAAATATAATTTTTCCGTTCGAATCGCAATTTTTCACCTTAATATTCCAAAATGCCATAAACTTAGTCACTTTTTTATTTCATAAGATTCATTCTATCGTGATATGAATACGAATAAAATAACAGAAAACGTGCTTAGATCACGATCGAGTAAGACGCAATAGGAAACAAAAGACGTTCGAATTGGACGAGATCGACAATTTTAAATAGCCGCAACCGTTGGCTTGGCAATGCACTTCTGGAAACGGTCTGCACTTTGAGGAAAGCTAGCTGAGGGGGAAAATGTGGAAAGTGGAGAGTTTGGGGAGGGAGGTGAAAACGGAGAAATGGTGGAAAGGAAGAGGGATGAGGTGAAAAGGGAAGACGAGAGAGTAAGGGAAAGAATGGAAAGGTGGTAAGATAGCGAGAGGTAGAGAGGGGGAGGAGAGGAAGGGAGATGGGATTACCAACAATTGGCACCTGCTTCGTTTCTGTCAGACTTCTTCCAAGAGTTGACAACGATATTTTCAAAGCTCTCGACAACGCGTTTCTTTTAACTTTTGAAATAATAATAATAATTATTATTATTACAAAAAATTAGTTATATTCATTTCAACACTCGTATTATACTTAAAATGTCGCACTATTGGATTTAAGTTCTTATTTCTTGTTGATATCTTTTCTTCAAATCCAATTTTTGAGTTAATCAATTTAATCTAATGAAAAGCAAAACCAAATATTCCTGCCAGGGAATCATTTTGGGGAAATAATGAGTCACTTGAGACATTAATTCTAATAACATCTAGTAATTCATTTATTGTCCATTGACTCGTCCATGACGAAGAGAGAAACTAAGAAATATATCTAGGTAATTTCTGTAAATGATGATATCTGTATAGTAGAAGGCGAGGGAAGAAGTATCTCACATACGAGGAGTTGTGAAAGAGGAAATCAAGAAGCCATATGGTGAATAAATTAACGGTAGATTAAACTGTGAAGATAGAGAAGGATCTCAGTAATCGACAAAGTTATGCCGACAGAAAGTGCAACGAACTGGAAGAGCTAATAGAATGATGGTGCGAATTCTACGGTGCGGTGGAAGCGAGGTGCAGGAAGGGGGAAGAACAGTCATCAAAGAGGAGGTAGTGGACAAGGAAGATACATGACTTTATTCGGACCAAATTGAGACTCTGAAGCAAGTATTATTTCCAATTTTCCCAGAAATCCGCAGTCCACTTATTTATTTTATTTAATATAGGTTTTTATTAGTAATATGAACGTGTAAAAACACACGTTTCGCGGGTTAAGTGCAACTTGAAGTCCAAAAACTAATTTTCATTTTAGAATTTGCATAAACTTATACATAATATCAAATTCCACTAACGCCAAAATTCCAAGAATAAAAATATGTTTTCAAAAAAAGATTCTGTGCTAATCTAAAACAATTTTAAGTCGGAAACACGATCTTAATTAGTAAGATGAAGAAGATTTGCACTGAATTGAATCCATTAAGTTAGCGAATTACGGTATGTAATACACTACCAAAAATCCTACATAAATCCGTAGCATCGCTCTCAACAAAACATTCCACTTTGTAGACTTATATATAAGTAATAAAAAATTATTTTTCTCCCACCCAAAATTGGTTAGCGGTCCGCTGTGGGACCGTGATCGAGGTCATTCCCAGGCCTGCTGTAAAATTCTTTATTATAATATATAACCTACCTTCATAGATTTTAAATTGAATGCTTGTACTTGTATATATTGTCACGCCAAAGAAAGAAATTGTTGAAGGAGGAGAGAGGGAAAAAAGTTACTGAAATGATGGAGCCCTGAGATAAAGCAATGACAAAGACGAGAAAATTAAATCAGACGATATAATACAAAAATCGATTTCTGTAAATTAGAAAAAGTCTGCAAGGTGATTGGAGGAGAGAGGCGTAAAGGCGACGTAGGAGGAACTCATAAAATCACAAAGCGTAGTCTAAAAAAACTATAGATATACGTAAAAAGAGAAAAACGAACTATTGCCAGTTAAAATTACTTGCGCGGCGATAAGTATCTGAAGTTAGATAAGTAGCTCAAGTAAAAAGTGTATCAACAACTAATTAAGTAACAATAATTATATAATATCGTCACATTGTTTCGTTCCTTTTATCTCGTCGTCTCATATTTCCTTTTGTTTTGGGCTGCATGGGCGCGAAACCCAAATAACTTGATCCCATTTCTAGCCTGAGAGAAAGGTTGTCATAGAAATTTGAAGCGGCACCTTACTGGTAAGTAGGATGAGTGTTGGAAGCGAAGGAGGAGGAATAGGGGGATGGGGTGGGAGGGAAGGAGGAGGAAACGTACGACCCCGCAGGGGATGTCTCACGCCTCAAGATTTAACAGATTCCGGGTCAGACGAGGGTGCCTTCTCTCGTTTCAGTGGTTTTCTCTTCCCAGTCTTACCGCAGTGGGGGAAAGGACAGCATCTTCTCTCTCTCCGATAACCGGAGCGTGCTAGCCTTAAGACACCAACTGCAGCGGTGTGAACATAGGTGACCACAAGGGTGTCTCCTCACTCCCCTTAAAGGGTGTCTTCCCTTCTGCATCCTCCACCAATACCTTAAACGCCGTTCCGAAGATGCGGAGAGAAAGGGCTTTAGCGTCGTTCTTGATCGCCTTGACCGTGAGCGGGACTTGGATTGGTAAGTGGTTGCACGTGCTGACAGCAGGAAATGGGATTATGCGAAGGAGAAAACGTCAATTGAGACCTGCGTTTTTTCGGCGCGTTAAACGTCATTGCCTCTATAGGAGAAGCGTACACAAAGGTTTGCTGAGATTCACTATTTTTATTTGAAATATATTGCGGCAAAACAGCTGGAATTTAACTAAAACATCTTTCTATAACTTTCTACTTCAGTAATTTTATATCGTACTTACGCAAGTGTTGAAATCGAGATTCATCTATCTATCAATCTATCTAACAATCAAATTCTAAAGAATATTTTTCTAAAAAACTGTAAAGCTTCATCTTTCGTCGTAAACGTGGAAGATGACGAAGTTTTTTAAAAAGTATGATGTAGTCGTTTTACGCAGGGAATATTCATTCGATGGAAATTTAGCTGCGTAATTATGTTGGCACCACGTAGCATCCAACCATTGGATGGAGTTAATTTCCAACTGACACATTTTCTGCCTCGCTTTGACAAAATACGCTGATGAGTCAAGGTAAATTCCAGTTCCCACCTCATTTAACACGCATCTCTCAACTTCCCAAGCATCCGAAACAAACCGATCAAATATAAAATTTCTAAATCTCTCCTTAAAGTAATTTAATTAAGGTTAGGTGATTCATAAAATAATGTGTTGGTTTATACGAAACTCTTTTAGTTAAAATATGAAAAAACTATGACAATGCATACCGATATTTAAAATGTTCACTTTAATTAATCCATCTTCAGCGAAAATATTACATCGCTAACCAAGCATATTAAACGCAAGAATCGAGAGGATCACTTTTTTAAATAGCCTTTTCGGTTAATGCCGGAAATTATTCTGTGAAGTGAAAAATGTGTATGAATTATGGTAAATAATAAACTCGTTCTCAGCAATGCATGAATATCAACCAAAAAATTATATCTAGTTTTGATGTATTTACTTCATTGATTTGGTATTCTCAAAACTGACTTGTATGAAAAGTTTGTTTAAAATTTTAGGCCTTTATAGTTACATTTATATTATAATCGAAAGGCTTTATACATAAATTGGGACGGGATTCACTGAGCGTTAAAACTTATTTCAAAATGTGTTAATTCCATGTAAGGTGTCGCAGCTGGACCAGCGGATGAAGAGGAACCCCAAGAAGTCACCAAAGAGAGCGCCGTGATAAGGCAAGGGACGGATGGTACCGGAGGGGATGGTGGGAGCGGCGGAGGCTTCTGGGCCAATAGGAGACCATGCTCCTGTGCAAATTCCAAGTGTGGCTGTTGCACAGGGACCATATTCCCTTTACCAGCGTTTATTAGACAGAGAGCTTGCATGAATTTAACCTACATAGAGGATGAGTTCGCCCTCAAAATGGCCATTGTCCTCAACAACCGTGTTTTATACAATAATAAGGTTTCCGGTAAGTGATTTCAACGCCCGAGGTTTAGGTCGGCAAAAATCTCGTTAAATGTTAATTAAAACAGATCCAGCATGATTAAATCTACGGGATTCCGATCCCAAAAATTTTCTTTCATTTTCGATAACTTGCAAATGACAAGAAAAAAAGGTGTGACTGATTAAATTTTTGTAATTGCAGAGCGCTCTTATTAAAGAGACGCCATAATATGCACGTTTCGTCACTCTGATAAGGTATATTAATGAAAAACCCATCCTAGCTATTTGCTTTTTAATCATAGAGTTTGTGCCAATAAATGGAATCAAAATTAAGCAGTCCATTCAGTTGTATTTTATCTAAAAATATTTGAAGTTTGAACACTCCCCTTAAACAAAAATAAAGGGGTCACGATTGTTTTTGCAAGACGGCCTCCAAAAATGTCACGCCGGCCCTGAAGTTGAATATGGCTTGATGAGAAAAATTAGTTCCACAGTTTTTCTTCGCATTATCTTGTAAACATTGAGACTAGATATGTTTTCTGAAGATTTTTAAAAACTATTTCATATTCATTCTAGATCAAATCCGCGAGTAAGAGATATTTACACTTTGCTTTGAGGTAAAAATTAAGACTTTGCTTCTCTAAATTTTTAGGTGTAACATAACTTTGGTCGCCTAGCACGATTTTTATATTCGAATAATGATAATTTGGATGACTTTTTACATTCTTGTACAGAATAGAGTGATCGACAAAAGTAAATGATAAATCCCTGCAAAAAAATTAATTTGTTTAGTCAAGCCATTCGTACGAATATGGGTGATGCAAAGAAGTCTCAGAAGTAATATATCATAAGAGCGCCGTTATTTTTAGCAGTTATTTATCATCTATGACAGGAGCCGACAAACTTTCCTGCAAGACATTCATTATTGTGATAGTTTAGGCTGGATATACTGGAAGATGCGAATATTTAAGCGGATCGTATAAGATCTTAAAGATATCTGAAGTGAAAATCGTGTAAAAACATTTCAAGGGTTTTTGGTCATAATTTCAGTTCACGAAATAATTATGGAGCTGTCACATGGCTGAATATAAATTCCAGAACAGGCATTAAATATCAACAATTGAAAACTTAAGTAAAGGAGATACTTTGGATTAATAAAATGCTTTCTATGGCCGAATGAGGCCTGCAGGCCGTAGTTTGAGGAATACTGATCTATAAAATCGCCAGTTACATATTTCCATCATTATTCAACCTTACAATTTAACAAACGCTTTCATTTCCTAATTTCCCCAATATTTATAAGAACATACAATACGTGTATAATATCTAGACCTATTTCTTCTCGGGAGTCGCTGTTTCATTTTATTTCCGGTAGCAAGTACGTAGTTTGATTAAAATGTGCTTTTTGCTTACTTATGCGACAGAGTTCAAGCTATCTTTTATTCTTTATTCTCTACATAATAACAGCTTGCGGCCATTCATTAGCATTCATAATAAGGATAGAAATGTTAAAAAAAGGAAAGCCGACTCTCAAAACTACCTTGTAATTAACTCATGTTCAATGGTACGCTAACTCGTTTCATATTTACGACAATTTCGAAACAAAATGATATATTCCTCACGCTGTGACGTCAAAGATGCGTGGAGCAACGAGTCCAATAATTACGACCGCGGTTATCATAGACAGCAGTGCTATTATCGTTTAACGGCATACACCTATTCGTTTTCTCCGAGGCGCTTTAAATGCATTCTGCCCATCCGGTGTCCAGCCTACAAACCCGATTGCCCGTTTCATTGTCCCACACTACTCTCTCCACTTTTGCCCCGCACTCTCTCAATTTAACGCGCCAGGATTTCTCTTCGGAGACTCATTAATGATATGTGCAATGAAATGTCACGTACCTACGTGTAAGTAGACCGATAAATAGCAATTTCTGAATTTTCGGGTATACCGCTCTGAAATGACGTAACAGTTAAATTATCTTGCACTAAGTTTTATCCTGGGGTATCTCTTCAATACTTAAATTTAAATTCAGTGGGACGGGGTTAGATGACTATACATATTATTTTATTTCCAGTGTGTGTAAATTTTATTATTAAAATAAGAAAATCGAATCGTGCCAAGAGGAAGGAGGTTTGTAACAGCCTTTAAAATGGGAGATAGAAATGAAAAAATGTGGAAAATAGGGAAAATTATTTAGCAATATCACTATTTAAATACTTTCATGGTAACATTAAAAATGTAGTGATTATAATATTTTTTTATAAATTGCTATACTCTCTGGCTCCATATCACTACACACCTAAAAATGTACTTTTCTATATCAATTCGGAAAATTTTCCCAGTAGATCCCTATTAAATTTTGTTTGACTGTCTTTTGGTCGATCTATAGACAAAAATCTGCATCTGGTATTCTCAAACATTTTATGGCCATAGGAGCCATCTCGGTCATAAAATACAAAAACGTGGTCTTTTCACGTATTATAGGTATGCTAAAATGTCATCCTTAACATCTCGAAAATTATTTTAAAAGAAAAATGTTTACTCTGTCCCATCCCATTGGGGAAAAAAGTCCAAGTCTCCCAACAAATTATAGAATATTCATAATTCTGGAAATCAACAGTTCGATAATAGTTAAATTGTCGCTAAAACATCAAATAGAAGTTTTCAATAGACTAAAAAACTTTCCTGAAATATACGCCATACGAGTGCATGCAATGCATGTGGAAACAAAAACATAATTACTATTATCACAAAAAGAAATTGTTAAAAAAATGTCTAAAAAACTACGAGTACAAAATCGATCGCAGAGATAAAGCCATACCATAAAGATAATGTTCTAAAAGAACCTTCAAAAAAATAAAATCTAATATCCTGACTCTTTTTCTCCCTCTCTATTTCTTCACCTCTAAATCCCTCCTCCTGAAGGTCGCAACCCTCGACCTGTGTGCGTCTCACCTCCTCGCATCCCTCTTGCTCAGCTCTGCGTGAAACTCCATGACGTGTTCCTCATCGAACGAAACATGCACGCGTGCTTGAACGTCGAGGGTCTCTTCAATAAGCAGGTTCTGTTCGGTGGTACCATGGGCTGCATGAGGGTCGGGGCCAACGGCTTCGCCGTCGTAAGGCCGGAAGACGGCGGAGGACTCCCCAGCGTCGAACCAGCGGATCCCGAAGAGGAACCCGACGATGATTACGACTACGACCAGGTGGACGAAGAGGCGGAGAACGATCAAAACCAGCCCGCGGCGGACGATCAAAACCAGCCCGCGGAGGACGATCAAAACCAGCCCGCGGAGGACGATCAAAACCAGCCCGAGGCGGACAGTCCCGAGGATAACAACGTGGATACGGCGGGGGAGGGGTCGAGGGAGGCAGAGAAGTGGAAAGACGTGGGGGCGAGTGGGGCAGAGAAGGCGGAAGGCGAAGGGACGAATGGACAAGGGAAGGAGGAGAAGAGCGAACAGGCGGAGGAGGATAAGATAGTCGGCGTGGGCACGGTGGAAGAAGTGTGATTCGAGGAGAGCGAACGAAGAAAGGTCGCGGTCATTCTTCGACGGAGCGCTTTGTTTTTTTTACGCTAATCTATTCCGTTCGCGCGCATACTCTATTGCGAGAATGTTAAATTGGAGGCCCTTTCTGTGCCTTAGTGCGACACGAGTGCGGATTCTTGTCCCAATTTAATCTTTCTAGATTTCATACAAATACTTAATTTTTATGACAAGGACACACGGTTTCTTAATTTATTTTTTTGTAGAACAGACTTCCAATCTTCCAGAAAAAACCTATTTTTTCCAGCGCTGACTCTCATTAAACATAACCCTAATTCGGCCCTTCCATTGCACCCATTGCGTTAATGCGATTCTTGTGCCTCTTCGAGTTTGGCATGCCTGCTCTAGTGTCTTCACGTCACAAAATTTTTCTTCTTTCGATCCCAAAGCATATGAAACTAGCTACCTGGGAGGCTCACGTGAGCAGGTCTACGAGTATGTCTTTCTGCAAGTGACGTGCTTGCTGTTATAAGAAATTATGTAAATAACAATTGAATAATTTATTTTTATTAAGACATCGGAAGATTTTATCTAGTTATTCGGGCATCATGCATCGCATCTACAGTGTTGCTCTTAATAAATAAATAATCGTTCAACATTATGATTTAGCTTTAAGTTTTTCAAACTCCTATGACGAAGATATGACCTTCTCAGAGCAATTAACATGATTTGGAAGTAAATACTGGTCGTATTTTTAACCGAATTTTGTATTCGGAATGATGGCATACCCTTCCTTATCTGCGTCCTTTCTGAGATTATAGGGAATCACAATAAAAAGTAAATTGCATTGAAACATCATTTGGAAATAAAGTATGGTCGCATTTTTAACCGAATTTTGCAATCGAAATGATGGTCTGTCCTTCGATTGACCTCATCTGCGTCCTTTCTGAGAGCATTCGCTTGTTTTTACGTATCGAAGCAGTTCAAAACAAACACTAATGCCTTTATGTAAGAGTTAACGGCGAAGTGGCGTGTTTTCAACTCAAATCTCGTTGGAGCTCTCCCACGTGTAATTACTCTTAGAAGCTTGATGGTTATAAACATATCAACCCATTGTTAAAAGGGACTTTCATATATTCCTTTTATTATGCTTCAGTCAATAAAAAGAGAAAATGTTAGAGAAGCGAACGATACCACATAAGTGGTAATTCTCTTTATGGTCCTATTAAAAGGAATTTATGGCATTCATGGTGCTACATGTACGGTGAACTATTTATGTATTTTATTTATAAGTCTATTGCCATGAAATTCTTTACAGAAGTACATCACTGTTAAAGCATATTTTTTTATTGCTTTACTTATAGTAAATGTTACGCATTTTGATGTTTAGAGTATAAATTTTATTTAAATCGCGCAAAAATTGTATTCTATATCGAAATTAGAACAATAAATTAGTTGAACATGTTAAATCCATATTGTTATTGTATTTAACTGCATGTCAAATAAAAGTTTTGTAAATGACAAAGTCTTGCGCATTTTTGGTCTTATTATTATAACAGTATTGAAAATCTCATATTCTGTGCTCTAAATATGTTACAAATTAAAGCCTTCTCCCTCTCTCTCTCTCCCATTCTTTCACTACTTGACATTCTCTATCTCCCTCCCTCCCACCCTATTGCTCGCAACCATTCTCTCCTTCCCTCCCATTCTCTCCTTCCCTCCCCCATCTCTCCCCCTCTCTCTTCTTAATACCTTAATTTTCTGTCCACAAATAATTTTTTGAGTTCAATGTTTTTAATTATTCAAAAATGTCACAATTTTTTTAAAATTTGTCTCAAATTTTCCCACAGTACAACTGAGACTCCCTTTAAGTGATGTAGCTGGTAAGCTCTAATACGTTTTTCATCGCTCAGAAAGCACATACACGATTAAAACTATTTGAAATTTGTCTTTTTAAAATGCAACCCTAATAAGCGAGCGCATCATATGAAGGCCAATTCTGATAAGTAGTACCTAACCAAGAAATGCATCGTACAACCCCTGGATACATTACGAAGTGAAATAAATAATGGTTAATCGCAGCGGAATACAGGCGGTTATGACATGAAGCAGGAGGAACGGGTGGAGAAGGACGAGTAGCCGTGTTACAATAGCCCTCGGCAACGCAATGTCTTATCAGAGACGGGCTGCGTCGTGGAGAAGTCTATCTGAGGAGAGATTGTGGGAGGAGGTAGGAAGGGAGATGTAAGGGATGGGAGAGGGAGGATATACGCTTAGAATCACATGTACCTCAGTTCTCAGACTTAGACGCCCTCGAAGAGCTTTCCGAGGTAAGTTCACGACACTTAGACGCTTCCGAAAACCGGTTTCGTAGCACTCATTCTAAAACCTATACTATTTACCATGCACATAGCTTGAAACGAATAGGTAATCAATTAAGCATTGCAAAACAAAATATTTCTTTGCAGATGTGGTGGAGTGGTATTCTTTTGTGCCTGGTCTTTCGGGCGATCGTGGCCAACAGTGAAGAAATTGGTGACTTTAATTTCTATTTCCTTACGGTTGCACATATTAAAAGAGCGGATGATAAACGTGCGAGAGAGGAGTTTCATCTTACATTTTGATACGCCCAAACTCAACAAATTATTGCTCATTACATGTTTTATTATCTTTTAAGAATTCAAATATAACCATCTGAATTTTATCCTTTTCTCTCGTGATTTTCAGTTCATGTGAAATTGTTACCGGAAAATGGCATGATAGCGGAAAGAATACTTACAATTAAAACCAGCCAGCTTCAGAATCTTCAAATAGAACGTCATCATTTTTCATGCGAAGAACTGATCTGCAAATGCTGTATGAATCTAAAACTCGACCATATAAATTTCGAGAAGCAAGGTAAAACTTGGTTGTGTTGCTGATACCACATATAATATTCTTACACAAGTGCATCAGTTTACTTACATAATCATGCAGCGCTCATTGAAAATGATAAAAAAGTAAAGGCATTACTTTCAAATTAATCATTATTTAAATAATTTATAATGGCATTCCTTCGTTTCAGGTTGTGTGATTTTCGGACTTGACAAGATGAACTTTACCCTTTTAGCCAAGATAATGATAGATGATCTAGTCTTGTTTGATAGTTCCATTTCAGGTAAGCGTACAATTTTAATTTATTTTAAATTGGATTAAATCCAGAACAGTCAGAACTCAGTAAATTTCATTTGAGCAATTTTTCGCTAACGTAAAAATTGAAAAATATTCGTCGTTGTCTACATTGGAGATATGCATATAAATAATTGTTCTGATTTTATGTAGAAACTTTTAAATATCAAATTAAGAAAATTAGTTGAATAACTCGATAGAAAATAAATTTAGAGGGCTGAAATTCCCGGAGATTAAAAATGGCTGAGGTATAGAGCGTTAAAGAGAGAGAGAGAGACTACCAGACATAGGATTTTAGTAATACAGATAAAAAATATAAATGACATGAATACTGCGTTCCATTTATTTGCATTAAATTCATATCTTCGGTCATTTCGAGCAAGTTTTAATCTTATTTTCGATCTTTAAGCCTTTATTTAAGTGCATATGCAAGGAAATTACTGAGGACAACAACACCCATAACCATGGAATCTTATTATTGAATTGTTAAAAAAATTACCAAAACTCGAGTATAAATTCAAAATATGAGCGAATTCGAATGAGATTGAGTATTCGACGGTAAGAATAAGAATCCTAATTTATTTTGGCGTGTTTTAGCGCAAATTTCGTGTCAATAACATAATTTTATGATATTTTAAAGAGTAAAAGAATGAAAGCCTTCAAACCAAAAAGATGATTGTTACGTGTTATCTTATGGGAAAAGACTTTCATCCTCTGGAGTAGAACCCGTGACCTTTTTCGAAATTTTTTAGTCATAACGTAAAGATTCATCACCACTGAAATTCTGAAATATTTCAGGCTTCTAAGTTTAGTTCTAATCGAATTATTCACAAAATTATAGCGTTACGCATCATGACCATTACGATCCGTGAACATGGATCAAATGCGCGCATTTTATCTTATATTATTATATTCAGTAATATTTTGCTTTATTTCGCTATGAAAATGTCTCCCATTACCATAATTGACGAACTGAGAAGAATTTTAAATGCATAAATTTAACTTATCATATTTTTCATGTACTTATACCGCCAAATATTATATCACTAGAATCTCGTTTGTAAGTGGCATCAAGGTGGAAATGTACACTCAAAATTCCATTTTATATGCCATAGGAGATATTAATTTCTTTTACCCGACTCTATTTATTTATCAGAATTCAAATTTATAGAAAACAAACTGCAGCAGCACAGAAATCTACGCTCTAATTTTCAGTCCTATAACATTTACTGTTTCGTCACAATTTAAATTTAAGCAAATTCACAGGGAGACAGGCAGACAGATGCCAAAGTAAAACTATAAGCGCTAAAAAGAGAAAATTCAGCATTAATAGTGCGGTTAATAAAAAGATCTTAAAAAATTACGCAAAACGTACTTTATGTTAATTTACGATCAAGTACATTTATTGATTTCTATAAGTGTAAGATAAAAGTTGAGATAGGTACATATCGATAGCTATTTGTAACGTTTCTGATGCAGGTTTGGATCTGAAGAAATATGTTCGAACTTGATTGAGCTTGAAGATAAATGGAAGAACTTCCTAATAACAATACAAATATTTTTTAAAGAGAAGATGTCTTTTTGATCGGCCTACTGACGATGGAATCCTTGATTCCGAAATGCGTATTTAGGCAATTTTTGGAAAGAAAGTGCTCGTGCACGTGTTTGTTTGTGTGTGTGTGTGAATAATTCACACAGAAATTGTTGTTAATGTAGATTTTAATTGATTGTTAAAATGAATTTTAAAAAAGCCTAATTTCTAATAAAAGAATGTGTATTATTTGAACATGTACCATGCTAGAAAAATAATTTTTACAAAAGTAAGCGAAAGTATCTCATGAATTTCTACAGAGATGTCAACTCGTTATCAGTTTTAAGAATGAAAAGTAATATGATATATTTACAGTTGACTAAAATATACTAAGACCATTAGTATCAATACAATCGATTATTTACATCAAAATTATTAAAATCTTAACAGCAGAAAATTTTCTAGTGTAAAATACATTACGGCCGAGAGTTTAACCGAAATGAACTTGTAGGATCTGTTTTTATGTATGCTCCCTCCCCTTAGTTAACAACCGACTTTGGACGAATGCTTCTCAGCCTATTTGTCCCTGACTATCCCCAGACGAAATCTTTATCTATATTATAATCGGTGTTTTCTTGTCTACACACTTTTGCAGCCACTCTTTAGACGCGATTTAAGATAATTTTCGAGAAGGTACGAGTTTGAAAGTTGCCAAGATTGCATGAATCACGCATTAAGGGGGGCAAGGACTGCTGATTCATTTGATTCACGTGAACGATGTTCTTCCTAAGCTTCCACTGGCCTTTCTGTAGTCAGATATGAGGCGAATTCGTCATCTCCAAAGATTTCTGAATTGAACGGCTCAATTTCACGAGCTTTAAATTCATTAACAATGTTTCTAACGGTTAGCCACTTTGAAGTATGCGGTGCCAAAGAGTCCTACATCTTTCACCGTGACTGAACAACCAGAGTTAGTTAATGTGAAACTTTTACATACCTGATTATATAATGTTTTCAATGGTCCATAGAAATCCACGTCCAGAGGCTGATGCTTGTGCGTGGTTTGGGTTGGAAATCCCATCAACGTGATGTTATTTTCTCTTGCGAATGAGACATCTGGGACTGAGATATGGGAAGAATGATTGTCCAAGAGTAAAAGAGCTGGATTAATTGCAGAGGGCCTCACGTGTTGGATAAAGTGCCGGAGGAAGTGAACGAAAACATCCGCACACAACCAACTAGATTCTTAGGCCACAGCTACTGCGCCTGGTGGAGTACAATTGAGGAATTCAGGCTTCATTCGCTTTCGAGGAAAGATCAAAAAAGGCGGAATGAAGATGACGGATTCGTCGACTTACCCTGGTCACCTTACCGCCATACATGTGCCTTTTTAAAAATGACAGCCATAAATTTAAAACAAAGTAATACGCCACACTATTCAGCATAAACTGATAAAGAATAGTTCTTCTTCATTGTTATAACAACTCCATATTTGAAAAGTCATAGATGTAGTAAAACCTTAACACAATGCTCATTGACTCAGGTTTAAACTCGCAAAGATATGCGCTGCCCTGCACGTCACCGGCAGCCAGGACCGGCGTGATGGAGTATGCAGGGTATGCTACGCATAGGAGGGCCCAAATTTACCTTGTACTATAACTTATTCTGAAAAATATTTTTGCTATATAAATGAATTTTGCACCATTCGTTACTGAGTTTTGTTTAGATAAGATATATGCTTAAATTTTATTTATGCGTAGCGGATTCAAAACTCCCTATATATCTGTATATTTTTTAAAAGTTTTGAGATGCTACACCGGCAAACGCTTCACAAAAAGAGGGAAGTGGGTATTTTAACCTGGGCATTATGGCTGATAAAGGAGGAAATAGAGGGATGGGGATAGCTCGCGTGACCTTAAGGAAGAGGATTGAGGCATTCAAAGGAATTTCCCCCTCACGGAAATAAGCATATCAACAATTTCATAAGTACTATAGTGCCGATTCTAGATAAAGTACCGCCTGTCGTCACCACCTCACTAGCCCAGGTCACGCGACGGCCATGGTTGGAACACCTTGCAGAAAAAGAAGAGGGGGTCCCCGAAATCGTGCTTGCATAGAGGTCCTGCCGACCGCATTCTCTTCCAACCAGTTAACTAGATAACCAACTTCGTCGTCTTACCCGATTCGTCATCTTACCCCGTTTTCCCCTACTTAAGTATTGTAGATATGAAATTAAAAAAAATAATATTCAATAAACCTTTCAAGCTTCTCTGTGTTTATTATTAAAAAATGCTGGCAACATTTCAAATTTCTTCTCAAGTGATAATAATAACTGCCGATTCTCCCGCAGGACGGTATCCTCCACCGGTGTGCGTACCCATCCCTATCCCGCAGTTGCCATTACTTCAAATCGCAGTTTGCATGCACCTCTATGACATCTACTTTCCTGGAGAAAATATCCACTTGTGCATGGATTTGGAGTTGAAGTTGCAAGGAAACGCCGTATTGCGCTTGCAGTTCGATTGCTTGAGGATGGGAGCCGACGGTTTGGTGTTTATGAAGCCTGGAGAAGAGGTGGTGCTGGTAGGAGGGGGGGCAGGGAAATTGGAAGGGGGGCAGGAGGTGGCGAGGGTGGTAGGAGCAACGGCGCAAGAAGGAACGACGCGAGGAGGAACGGTGCAAGGAGTAACGGCGCAAGAAGGAACGGTGCACGGAGGAACGTCGCAAGGAGGAACGGCGCAAGGAAGAATGGCACAAGGAGGAACGCCTCAGGAAGGAACGGCGAAGGGACACAGCACCGTGCAGAAGGGCATATTGCCATCCCCTGATATTTCATCCTTGTTCAAAAGACTGGAAAAATCGATGGCTTTAGATATGCAAAGTCTCCTTACGAAAACTCCTTCAAAATAAAGATTTTTACTATTTGTAGATCTAAGGAAAAGTGTGCTGAAAAGAATGAAAGAACTCCAATATCCACCAGTTTATCTGAAGTCACAGCCAAAAATAATCTCGACATTCATCTTTGAAAGAGGCGGATCTATTTTTAAGGAACAGCACATATTCACCGTTTTTGGCAATGTCTTCTCCGTTATTTGGAATTGTCCCTTCCCATTCGTCTCGTCCGGTGGCGCACCCGCAGGATGAGAGGTCGTAGTTTTCGATTCGTTATTTTAAGGGATCAGCCCTTCAGTCGTCGAAGTCTCTCATTAGTATGTATTAGAAAAACAGTTGAGAAACAACATTTCTCCTATCACGATGAAAAATCTGAAAATACAATGAATTGTAATTACGAATACTCTTGAAATAAAGAATTTTAACGCAGAATATGCCTAATTCATAGGTTAAAACTACTCCTTATTCCTTCTTAAATTCTATGATTAATTTTCAATATCATTGTTACGTAAGCACAGTTATAGGCAATTCAATTATGTAAGATTCATTTTAAGAAAAAACAATCGATAAAAATGTGATATTCCTAAACCATGGATGAGGTTAACCGACGATCTATCTTTTCCGAATAAAATTTCCATAAATGAAAATTTATATTTAGAAATCAAGTTAGTGAGCACGACTTCTCCAGAGATATAGAAACGAGCGAAATGTGTAAAATTCCACATGTAATATCAAACCAATGTTTGATTTGCACATACAGTTAGTTTATCTACAGCAAATTTTAGTTGCTGGATAAAGGACAAAGTAATTATTTGGAAGCACATACATTCATATATGCGTGTGTTTGTGCCTACATACATTCATTGCCTATTCAGCCTCCTTAATGGAATCACTGCAAGATAAAACTTATAGCGGGTAAGAAATTCATGAGAAAAGGTCGTTGTGTTGTACTGCTAGGTTAAAAAATAATTAGAAAACCATAAATTACAAGTAATGCCCCATAAAATACGGGAAGTGGCACATTACTACAAACCTACAGATGACAATCTCTAACGGAATTACATAAATGTATCTCGGCGACTCGACAGTAGACACTCATCTCCATCACCTCATTTTTCTTACGAGCTAATCGAGCAAAAAACGGGAGGCCACGCGAATGTTTCCTCAATTGCATGCTTAGGATGTACAGGTTTATGCATGTTCGAATGTATCTGGGCAAATGCATATCCATACACACATAATTACGACAACGAATCTATGTCACGTGCGAATATGATTGAGAATACATGATGGAACCGGAACTATTATTGCCAACGAATCAAAAACTTATCTCACCTTATACAATAGGTTTCTAACGTTTTTGACAACTAGAATAAATTTCCACGTGAGTGAAGATTGACGCCTTACTTTCTCTCCCGCCAAACCTCCCGCATCCAGGCATTGAGACGCGTCAATAAAAATACGACCCGCACCGTTATACGCTTGATCCTTTGGCGTTTATTGCGAAGCCAAGACATTGGGACCAGGCAGGAGATAGGAAGTAGAGAAAGGTGGAATAGAGGTTTAGAGGATAAGGATGGGTGCTGTCGTAAATGGGACTGGGAGATGGATTTTTTTTCTCTCCCCCGTACAAGAGACGGATTGAGAGGAGTGAGCGCCGTTCCCTGGCTTCGTTTTTTTCTCACCGATCGTTTAGTATTCGGATCGTGGATAAGGCGGACGCGCCGAGGAAGGGTGACATTATTGCTCCAAGAGAAAGAGAGAAAAAACAACTACATTAAGGAGGACCATAGGCGTCCAAGTCTCAGTCTCGATTCAAACCAAATTGGCAGAGGTTCTAGAGAAGCCGAAGTGATCCGACGCGGGAGCGAAGTTTAGCCCAAGCCAGGAGAACACGAGGAAGGGCGCTCAAAACTGCTGAGGTAAGAATTTACTTATTTAAAATTTCCTCAATGAGATCCTTATCTTCTAAATGACTGTCGATGCTTTTTCGAAATAATAAATAATGGAGGTTTAATATTACTTAACGTTTAAAACTGACCGAAGTGCAGTAGACATCTGAAAGTGAAATAAATTAGCATCTCCCTCTCAACCATTATTTTTTAAATTCTGACCATGGATTAAAACAGTGGTGCCCAAACTACGGCCCGAGGGGCCACATCCGGCCCGCCGAGTGTCTTCATCCGTCCCGCCATCAGTTTAACAATTAAAGGACACAATGTAACATAAAAGGAATATATAAAATTATAAAAACATGTTTTGCCTTTACCTCTCTACATAACCACATAACAGCTAAATGTATTTTTTAAAAATCAGGTAGTTTCAACTCAGAACTAAATTCTTATCTCCTTAAATTATTCTTAAGATTTGTTTTCGACTGGGAGTGGCCCACGATGAGTGTAGCAATTGATTACGTGGCCCTCGGGTCAAAAAGTTTGGGCACCACTGGATTAAAGGATGCTATCAATCAATAACAACACCACATTTCCTCCTTATTACTTTTTGTGCATATACATAGAAAGAAAATTTGTATAATGATATACATTCAAATTCTATGAACTTAATAAAATATATCTTATATTATGCAGCAATTAATTTTAAGTAAACACTCCAATTTTAAAATATTTTTTGTACATTTATTTCATTTCTGTGAATGATCTGCATGGCTGTGGCATAAGATGAATTAGACAGATGACCACATCTGGTGGCACTTTTCTTGAAGCACTGTAATATCAATTTAACTGTTGACCTGTACTGTTGTTTTGCTGCCTCGAGCAGCAGATTTCTGTCACAAAATTCCTTAACTTGCTTCTCTTGATTTTTTAAACTTTCATTTTAAGTACTTCTGTAAAAGATATCTTTTAAATTTAATCTCCCAAAAATAATAGTGCTTCATGTAATTTGTCTGTAATTTCCATTCTATAGATCTAAAAAATCTCTTGCTCTAATTATACAATTTACAGAAGAACTGCAATAATAAAAATCTGTGGATTAAGCTCAGTTTTAATGATGTTCAGAATTGAGGATTATTGGAGCATCATTTTTCCCTCAATTCTCAGTGTAGTACAGCAATTATTCCATATAAATGTTTATAAAAATGTCAAAAATAAACATAGGCACTTCATGGGGAATTAAGAAAAAATAATATTAATAAATTTGTTTGGATCATATCAGATTGGATTTCAGATAAAAGTGATCTTCAGAATCACATTTATGATAGACAATATAAGGACTACTTCTATAACATCAATATTTTCGAATTATGGAAATTTATTGCAGCTACAATGGTATATCATTTGAAACAGAATTGCATTGGCAATATTTAGAAAACAGAGACTAATAATGGTTCATGAAATTTGGTTAAATCTGGTGAAATAATTACTGAATGCCCATTTTATGTGTTATAAAAAACATCAGAAGCATACCAGCATATGGCAACAGGCACGTTACAGTCAGAATTACTTCATGAAAGAGATAGTACCAGTTTTAAACCTCTATAATGATAGAGATTTCAATCTTTTATGTTGAATCAGTCATTTCCATCCCAATCACAATTACAGTAAAACCTGAGAGAGGTGGAACCTCACAGTACCTGCCTAATCTTCCATCTTTTGCAGGTTTCTGACTTTATACAGGTTAAAATAATTTACGCAACTCTTTCCTTTTGGTAGATTTTAACTGGAAAATATGTTTTTCTAAGTTTTAATGGAAATAAAAGCTTTAAAATTACTACAAAAATCGATATATACATATAATAAATGAGAACATAATATAGAAATTGCATGCTTGCACAATCCTGATTTTATTATAAATTAAAAATCTTCTGTTAAAAATGTCCAGAAACAGAACAGTTAAATTTCATAGTTCTAAAACATTTCAAATACACATTAAAATCTAATAAAAATATTAAACAAAGTTTAAAAATTGTAGAAAATTATTTGAAAAACTATCCAATTTTAGTTTTGCTATTTTTCTGTGGTTTTATTAAACTGGCAAAAGAAACCAATTCTATAACTTTGCCAAAGAAATCATTTTTTGCTCTTCATTCCGATTTTCTTAGCATTTCCAGTTCTTCACAATCTTCCTCGCTCTGTTCATCCTCTGAATTGAGAACAATTGTATTGCTTTGTGATCCTACCACAGTTTTCAAATCAATTTCTGTGAAAACACTTTCATCAGATTTACGAAATTTTCTGCACTCACGTTGGTACCCTCAATTTAATACATCAATCAATTTTTGAATGTCACAATAATCACTATCGCTACCTGCTTCGTCACATTCATTATCATGATAGAAAACAAAGCCACAGTTTCTAAAACAATTTTTGATAGAGGCTTTTTGTACACACTAATGAACAACTGAGAAATGTAATTGCATCTAAAACATTGATTTTAACAGTCAAGTCCAATCCTCTCTTACATTGATATATATGAGGATTGAATGAAAAGTAGTGCAACATATGTGGTATATCAAGACATGCTTTATTTCAAAGAAAAAGGAACATTACATGCCTTCAATGCCATGCGACCATCCTTGTCCCAAATCTGTGGGAGGCGACAGATGCCATCAGCAGATCGATTCCTGTTAATAGTTGCAAGAGACCACCCTACTGCCTGCATTACCCCCTCCACACTGTGAAACCACTTGCCTTGGAGGGGTTCCTTCATCTTCGGGACCAGGTGAAAGTTACATGGACTCATGTCCAGAGAGTAGGGAGGATGTTCCAGGGTTTCCAACTGCGACCATGCGAAAAGGTCTTGCACTGGTCGTGCCACATGGCAGCGTGCATTGTCATGCAGCACAAGTGGTGGAGCAACAGTAATGAAATGCAGATGCTTTCGTTGCACTGCCAGACGCAGATGCTGCACCAGAAACACTTGATAGCATACCGCATTGACAGTGCGACCCGCTGGGACCGCATAGTGGAGGATGACACCATCGATATCATAAGCCACAATGAGCATCACTTTGACCTTACTGGGTTCCTGGCGATATTTCATTGGACGTGAAGAACCTGGATGGCACAAGGATCTGCATTTCATTACTGGTGCTACATCACTTGTGGCAAGACAGGTGCAAGACCTTTTGGCACGGTGGCAATGGAAAACTCTGGAACATCCTCCCTACTCCCTGGACATGAGTCCAGGTGACTTTCACCTGGTCCCAAAGATGAATGAAACTCTCCAAGGCAAGTGTTTTCACAGTGTGGAGGAGGTAATGCAGGCAGTAAGGCAGTCTGTTGCAATTATTAACAGATCTGCTGATGGCATTCAGCGCCTCCCACAGATTTAGGACAAGGTTGGTCACATGGCAGGTGACTATACTGATGGCATGTAATGTTCCTTTTTCATTGAAATAAAGAGTGTCTTGATATACCACACATGTGGCCACTACTTTTCATTCAACACTCATATATTGAAGGACCTCTAGACATCTTTTAAAGAGACCGATTTTACTTTCTGTCTTTCACAGGTTCAAAATGTACTTAATAATATCAAAATTACAAGAAGAAATCCTTTCCATCCTCATCTCACAGGTTCTGCCTTACAGAAAGACATTCAGATGAAAAACTGTATCTACTAGTACAATTTTATTTTGGATTTCCAGCTTTGGCAGATTTCTGCCAAATACAGGTTCCGCTTTTTACAGGTTTTACTGTATAATGCCCTGACAGTGGTGCAGCTAGGAATTTAATTTGGGGATGTCAAATAATAAAAGTCACTTTTTTATAAAAGGATTAACCTCTTATTTTTTATTTGATAATTTCCAATAATAATTCATAAACATCACTATAAAATTTTTAAAAATATAGCAGTCATTTAATAAATATATTCATTTTCAAATTAGGTCAAGCTCAAATTATTTGCGATATTGGCTGGGGCAAATGCCTGGCGGCTTCATACTTGACTGCGCCACTGTCTTCTAACACGCTCTGATCTCTGATTTTAACCATGAAAAAATATATTTAAAAATATTAATATTTTTGTTATTCTCTCTAAGCAATTTGTTGGTCACTTATTTTACTTTAGTTTGCTATATAGTAAAAGACTATTATATCATGTCTCGTTATACTAGATTCTGATATACCTTGGGTAAAATCATATCTTCCAGAGAGCATTAAGAAAAACTATGTAAAGTGATGTAACGTCATAAGACAAATTAATTTGTGACAAGATGAAAAGAGCTTTATCAATCAAGCCAAAAGGAATATTCAAATGCACTAAAAACTCTGTATATATGAATAGAGACAGAGAAAAAAGATAGTTCTGCAGCCTTTAAACACATTTTTATCGAAATAGCACACATTGCCTATAGCAAGGATGTTCTTCATGTCTTGCCATGCCTGCATTATGACAGGGTTAAATTGTGTACATTATATGAGCCTATTCAATTAATCATATTATTTTTTACAGACAAAGATGGGGAAACTTCTAATACCAATATTTTTCATTTTGGTTTGCATCAATTTGTCTCATACATCTGAAGGTAAACAGTTGGTCAGGAATATTCATAGCTTACTAATTTCAAGTTTAAAATGTATGCATATCACTTCTAAAATATCCTTTTGATAGATTTAATAGTGCAAAAATACCCGACATTTCGAACTGAAAGGAGACAGTTATCATGTTTCTGTAAAGATGGAATATGCCAATGCTGTGCAACAATTCGAGCTCCAAGGTTAAACTTTGTACAAACAGGTAGGAACTGTAAATAAAATTTATGAGCCACTGAGATTAATATGTATGTATAATTAAGTAGGTAAATTAATTTAATTATTTTAAAGGATGCCTTGAGGTCACTTATATAAAAGAAGATATTGCTCTATCAATGAACTTTAATCTCAATGGAACAACAGTTTGGCACAACAAAATATCAGGTGAGAACAACAATTTAACAATGATAATACAGAACCTGATTTTTAAAGGAAAACATAAGCTTACTTTTATGACAGAATTATTTCAGAATAAATATCAGTAAATTGTTCATGCATCAGAAAATACACACATATGTACATCACTTGTCTAGTACAGTGGTCCTCAAACATAGGGTCATGAGACAAATTTGCGGGGGTCGCGAGCAGTCTTCGCTAGTTCAGATGTTTTTTGCTCATTCTCTCAATTCTTGACTACAGTGTAGCGGAACAGTCAATTCAAAAACTATACAATGCAAACATTTAGGTGAATGCTTGAATAGATATCTGGAACAGTTTTTTTAACTTAGTAATTATGTGTGTGCAACTATGTCAGCCTCATTTTGTCTAGCTGTGTGGAACGAGTCATTGTTAAAATCCACAGCATTAATGTCCTAGTGGTTTTTCCCACTACTTATCTTTGTGAACTTGGTTTTTCTAATTTATTGTCAATTAAATGTAAAGCGAGAAACAAGTTGATAGATGTTGATGGCGAATTACGTCGTGTTCTCAGTAAGCTGTGCCCCAGAATTGACAAGTTGTGTTTAAAAGATAAATAAAATTCTTTAAACCTATATATATATATATACAATTTTTAAAATACATATGTTAATCCAATGTAATAAATAACAAGTATATACATCTCGGTAATGATAAATATCTCAAAATGTGTGTATTCGCATTAAAAAAATGTTAATAAAGTAATTTCAGTGGTAAAATTTTAGCATATTACTATAAATAAATTCCTATTTCCAGAGAAATCCTTTTTTTACATTACAAAATATTATGGGGGGTCGCGGCGACCAAACATCCGCACAGAGGGGGTTGCAGGTAGTTTGCCTGAGGACCACTGGTCTAGTGCATAATTCTAAAAGAAGTCAAAAATGATTGAAATTCTTAACTGAGATACATGAATCATAAATTTAGCTGGAGTGAATTTAAATATCCTTACTATGCTACAGGAATCCTAGTTTCTTGTTTTAAATGTGGATGTTTCCTTAACTGATGCAATAAAATGGTAGGGATGTAAAAAGTCCATACAGCATCAGCAATGCAAGGAGGCACTGGCAAACAAGAAGCCGTAACCTTCTTCTGTGTCATATTTCTCAAAAGTTGGTAGAGAAGGCCTCAAATTTTTTTGGTTGGGTGCCTATATATTTTCTGTATATCCTTTGATTCTTAGAATAAAAATTTCTTTTGCATGCTATAGTTAACTTTTTATATATATTCATCTTTGTTTTTATTTTATTAAACAGTTATTTTCGAAGAAGAGAAGAATTACAAACATACAAAGGATATTTAGGATTGGCTCACTTAATGTACATCAGTAATGAATTATTATTTTGTGATAGATGAATATAAGCTACAATATACACTATAATACCACCACAGTAAATTCAGCCTTGTGACCAAATCCAAAGCAAATAATGTAAATTACAAAAAATTTAAAAATACATACTATAGAATTCTAACTCACTGTTAACAACTAGATGATTAATTCAAATGTTTTCATCATATCAGTTAAATTAAAATATCTACACAGATTTCAAGACATACTTTTAGCTCACTTAGAACACAAAGTAATGCATTTCTTTTTTTAAATGCCTTTCAAATTTATTCCACCAGCTAAAATAGAAATATGTATATTTTAATGCCTATTTCATTTTAGAAACTCTGAATTATGTATTATGTTAATGTCATTTTTACAAGAGAAAATAGTAAGAAAAAATAGATTTTGTAATATTTTAAGATATGAACTTACTTTTTTGTCTGTTTTGGGCAATAAAATAATATGACAAATAGTTTGCTTGAAAAACTATCCAGTTGAAGGACATCTTTTGTCATTGGTAGTGGAATTCATTTCGTGCATATCCCTGATAGCAACATATTGAATACTTTTCATTCTTTTAACTAGAGGTTGCTAAATTTTTTTATAGTGCTAAATAGACCAAATAACTTGAATCTGAAGAGCTGCACAAATGAAAATCACTTCTAAAGTGTAGTAATTATTATCTATGCATTAATCTGCTGAGGGTTTAGAAAATAGTTGTAATGTAGTTGAAATATAATGAATACATAGCGCTTTACAAATTATTAGTGTTCCAAAAATATCTCTTCAGAAACAGCATTTGACATACATTCCACAGTTTACCCACCTCATCTTTAGACATTTCTCATATATTCTTATTGAATTTCTTACAGGAAGAAATCCCCCTCCAATATGCATAGCAATACCTCAGTTGCCATTCATAAGGATATGTCTTGTTATAAAGGACATACATTTTGAAAATGAAGCTCTTCATATATGTCCTGACTTGGATATTCGTATCACTGAGATCCAATTGTTGGTAATAACTTTTGACTGCCTGCAAATAGGAGCCAATGGAGTAACTTTCCTCAAGCCAAGCCAAGCTAACACAACTGCTGCAGCTGATGAATGATTTATTGAAGAAAAATCTATCCGAACGGCAAAGGATTCAAAATACATATTACTGACTCTGAAATATAATTTATATAATAACTTAAGTAATTTATTGTACAATTTAAATAAGGCTTTGTAAAGTAATAATTAAACAATTTTATTTTTCATAAAATGAATGAAAATTGAAATCTTAAATGTGAAATAAAGGTAACCTCACGATACGCTCAGGATGCATTCCAAAAAACTAGAGTGTATCACAAATCTACATATTACAAAACACATTGATGCATAAGACTAATGCTATAAAAAAGAGATATGTTCTTAGATGGATAAAAATCAAGGGTATTAAAAAAATACATGTACAATGAAACCTCAATTATTCATTTGAATTAAAACTGGTTAAAACAGATTATTCACAGATGAGTTTCTAAATAAAAATTTGATAAAATATCTGTTATATAGCATACAATTTTATTAAGAATGAATAACATATTTCATGCTGTATTCAACCAAGCTAAAACAATATCTATGGGAAAAGTTTTTGCTTCATCTAACATTAATGTTAATGCAAGATACTCTGGAGTTCACTACAAAAAGAACAAATTCTTAACACACATTCCATCATGATTTTTAATATTGAAATGTTAACCTTGAAAAGATAATTCTAACTTGATTTCCACGCATATGGTGACTAAGAATCTCTAGGTAACTTACGATTGAACTATAATCCATTGGCCATTTCCAATGCGGCCCACCGAAGGGTTCACTGCCACCAATGCGGCCCACCACTGCTCTAAACTACTACTGAGTGGCAGTTGGAATTTCTTTAGGAAATAAAAATCATTCTTTTTTGGAGAACGTTTAAGGTATATACATAATATATATAGTGGAATTTAACTTGAAATCATTAAGTTTTAAGCCACGTTATACATAATGTTTATATATGTTCCAAATAGTTAGCCAACTAAAACAAGCACTCACAATCCCGCCCGAGGCTAACAGCGCCTTTTATGGCGAATCGGCGAGAAACAAAAGAAGGTCGATATACGCGTTTGCGGAAGTTATATAAATGTACATAAGTAAATATTAATTAAAATCGTATTACTTGTCTTATTCACTCCTACTAATTGTCCTATCTATTAAAATACGCATATTAGATGAGTTATATTTCTTCCAGGACGTGCATTTTTGCGGCACCCTCAATGTAAATAGTTACTGTTCTGTCATCTATCATGTTACTGCTCAGCGAGATCAGCAAATGTAAAGTGAGACAACTGCCTAAGTTTACTTTAATTTGGAATTTCCTCGAGGTAAAAAACTGTAGAACTAAATATAAGTAGAATCTTTTCAATGTACTTTTTAACTCCCACTCATTTAGGTACCCGTCTAAGGTTTCTTGCCTTTTTCCTGGATCCAAGATTCGTTGTTGTGAAGTATAGAAAATGAAATCCTGAAGATGGGATGTTTTTCGTGGTAATCCATGTTCACAATTTCTTGAGAATTGGTTGGCAAAGTTATTAAAGGAAAATGAGTTTATGTGAAGTAGATTCGGCATGAGTTCTGAATTTTGGGAAATTTTTTAAATTAGTGAAAAGTAGCTGTTTGGCAATTTGATTTTAGTGATAAGGTGAAGTAGATATTTTTAAAAAAATTAACTGGTAGCAGGTGCTATGCAGTATATTAACATCTTGTTATTAAATCATCCTTCAAATTAAAATTTTATGTGCATTTAGGGTTGCCAGATTTCGGTTTGAGGATACGGGATAGAGAAAGAAAGTCCTCATTAAAATACGGGACACGTAAACGATCTGAAGAAACACGAGCCTTGAGTGTGAGAACTATAAATAGTGCCAATTTTTTAAAAATATTAATAAATAGAAATAAGAAGATAAAGTTTTACATGTGTGTACTGTAAAATTAATGTTGGATTTTATAATATGGAACAAAATTAAAGATAACAAATGAACAGTTAGTAATCATTATCTTTGTAGAGGAAATTTTTATTGGAACTAAAATTTAAAAAGACCTACAACAGATATTATTAAATTTAAAAATAATGATACTATCCTGTTATCTCCCCCAAAAAATTATTAATTTTTAAGGTCATTAAGGAAATGTTAAATATCCTTCCCATGACTGATTGGCCGGTCTCGACATTTACAAACCCAATCACCGGACAACGGGGAGGGATACTTTGGTTCTGGGCAAGGCGAAGGGCATGGTAGTGCCCAAAGACTACCCATTAAAACAAAGTGAGCCGAAGGCTCCTCAGTATATCCTTTCAATGTTATATCCTCTTGACTGTTGCGCTGCAAATGGAAGGATATATTGACGAGGCTTCGGCTCACTTTGTTTTAATGGGTAGTCGTCTCCGGGTGCTGCTGTGGCCTTTGCCTCGCTCGGAACCAAAGTATCCCTCCCCGTTGTCCAGTGATTGGGTTTGTAAATGTCAAGACCGGCCAATCAGTCTTGGGTTAGGAAAGCTACCGCATCTTCTTCATTATTTGACAAATTATAACACTGCATTATAACAATGTCAACCAAGTCATTATAACATTGAAATACTCTTTGGGGGATGATAACAGGATAGTATGTACCAAAATAATATATTTTTTGATGATTTTCATCTTCCTGCAACTGTTTGCTTTGATGCGCATGCTGTTAAAACTCGCTGCACAACATGTTCATGTTCAGCAAGCACTGTAGATATGTCCATTCAGTTCCTCTCTTTGCTCCACTGATTGGTCATTAAGGAAAAAATGTTTGACATGTGCATTGTGTGCCGGAATGGTGTACAACCCATCCCCATTATAAGAGGTTCCGATAACCTAGTCCCCGCTTTAACGAGTCCACTTTTTTGTGGAACTCTTCGTAAAATGTTCCCTGGTTTAACGAGGATCGTATCCAAGGATTGCTATTTCTACACAGAAAATATAGTATGTACAAATAAAATGACCAGATTTCCTGTATTTTTTGGCCAATTTTTCTTCGAATGTTTTGTATCCTGTATGAAATCCATACAGGATGCACTTTGTCCCGTATTTTTTTTATTATAAGAAATTATTGATTTCAGATATGTTCAGTGGAACATTTCATCGGTACTCAGTCAATATCTATGTAAGAAAACAGATATGTGGCATGAAAAAGAAGTTGGTTTTGTTCTCACATTATTTTTTCTAAATTATGTTCCTCTATAAGTCGTTACAATGAATCTTTTTGTATGCGTACCTTGAAGACAATAAGATCACCTTGGATTCCACGTTGGATTTCACAAGCCATCGAGAACATATATGCAATGCAGTGTTATACATGTTGTCGCATGAGCATTATAACATCCTGAGAGAGAGAGGGAGAGCAACAAGTGAAAATGTTATCCTGAAACAGCTACATCTGTTGGTGATTCTATCAATTTCCTTCATACTTTCTCTTATTATGAGGAAAATATTATATGACATTTGAGGCAAATGTAACATTTTAGATTATCGTATCCTGAGAAAATGAGTTACATTTGTTAGTCTGATAGTCGGGCGCCAACATCTTCTGAGGAATGCTGCGTAGCTTTGTGCATCTCCTTCTTCCCAGTCTTTTGTCTGCCTCATTCAGTGGTCAACCTTTCCGTGGTTTCTCACGCGTTAAGTTGTTTTGCATGTTGAATATTATTGCAACCATGAGTAGCAAGCATAGTGGCAGTGCTCCTGCACCTAAGAGGAAGCGTACCAGTTACAACATTAATGTTAAATCGGACGTAATTTATCAAAAACAATGAGGTGAACATGTGATAGACATTTCATGTGTTCTCAACATTCCAGAAACAACAGTTCACACGATCTTAAAAAGAGCTGAAGAAATTGAAGCTAATGCTGAACATGTCTCATGGCATTCTGAAGTAAAGATTACATGGCAAAGGAGTGATACTATGGAAATAATGGAGAGATGTCCAGCAATGTGGATTGAAGACTTGCACCAGCAACACACTCTGATAAGCTTGTCCCTAATCCAAGAAACATTTTTAAGCTCGTGCGAGACCATGACAACGGAGTTGGGAGGGAGGTGCTGAAGCCATCAAGGGGTTGGTTTCACAGATTCCAGAAGCGTCATGGCTTCAGAAATGTGAAAATTGTGGGGGAGGCTGCAAGTGCAAATGTGGAAGCTGCCAGGGAATATCCCACTGAATTACAAAAATAATGAAAAGTGGCAAATGTCTACTGAAGCAGGTCTTCAACGCAGATGAGACAGGTCTCTACTGTATGCCTTCTTGCACCTACATTTCCATGAAAGAAAAAGCGGCACCTGCTTTCAAGGTATCAAAAGACAGAGTAATTTTGCTTGTTGATGGTAATGCTAATGGTGACAAAAAGCTAAGCCATTGCTCATATACCGAAGCGAAAATCCACAGGCATTGAAGAACGTGGCCAAAGTTTCACTGCCTGTGATTTGGAAGTCGAACAGTAAGACTTGGATTACTCATCAGATGTTTCGTGACTGTTTCGTCAAGTATTTTGTGCCAGAAATGAAAAAATATTGTGAAGAGGAGAATATAGAGTTCAAGATTCTTTTAATCTTGGACAAGGCCTCTGATTTTGAATCTTTGTCTGAAAACATTAAGATATGAAATGGAATATATTATGAACCGAACACTTCTTAAGCTAGTAGAATGCTACTGCTAAACTAGAGCCCCTGGCATGTAGGCATCCTGCCACCCTTATCCAAATTTCCTTATGCCTTTTTTTAGAGTCGGTTCTTAATATTTTTTCCAGCTCGTCACTGGGTAAAACCACTAGGTTTTTGTTTTTGGCTTATCACTTATTCTCGGGTAAAACAAAGGCATGATCTTTTTAGAAATGACATTTGGTATAACTTCGTACAACGTTATTTAAAGATTGGTTCAGTAACATTATGTTAGTTGGTTGGTTGGTCACGCTATTCCATAGGCCGTGCCTCTGGTAGCAAAATATGGTATTAACTCGAGAAAGAATCGAAATAGAATCTTGGAATTTGGCAGGAAATCTCAATTAACATATTTAAGGTAACGACGAAAATAAATCTCAAAAAAAGTCCTGGATTCAACTCCAAGGAAGACATTTCCGTTTTCCGTAATGCAACATGTAGAAATAGATTTTTTGACATGCAGGCTTTTATTGTTTTGGATATTAAAATTAGAAGGAATTAACCTACAATCTTTGGATCTGAACCATTTTAAAGAAAAAATTACAATGTTTCTTATTCTGTTCATCTTTTTCTGCCTACAGTTTGAAACTGTTCATGTTAAACGTTTATTTTACATATTTTGTGGAAATCTTGCCATTTTAACGGGATGTTGCCTTGGCTACCAATTATATTGTTAGACCTCAAAATCCTATTGTTATATCGATCTTTATCAGTGTAAGCATGCTTTAAATGCTTTTAATACGAGATAGGGAAGGAGAGAGAGGGATGGTAACAGAGCGGGAGATAGGGAGAGAGGTGGAGAGAGAGAGGAGAAGGGAATGAGGGGGAGAATGGGGATGAGGGGGGAGGTAGAGAGAGGGAATGAGGGGTAAGGGGGAGATGGGAGGGAAAAAGAGGGAGGGAGACAGACAAAAGACTTTATTGAGGGAAAAATTGAGACTATATAGTTCCTTTTACATTTAAGAGAAAGAGGGAGGGAGGCAACTATTTTAAGGATAACTAAAGATATCCCATAATATTGACAGGCTTTTATATTAGTAAATCAATATTACATGATCTTTTCTGGAGCATATCACTTTCTCATGAGAAAAACCTTGCCCAGGTTTGAGAGAGCATGAGGATCGAGATAATAGGAGTTCCTGCAACTTTGTTCATTTCAGCTTGGTTCTCGAATTTTGCTATTTGATTGAGAATGTGAGCATTCACAGTGATGCAAGAATAAGCTGATTCATTTATTTGATTCATCTACGACTTTTATTTCACGTTGACTATTAAATATGGTGACCATATTCCAACGAGGGAAAACGGGGCATTTCCCGTCATTGTAAGAAAACAACAGGACAACATTTCGCATGATTTTTTTAATGGTGGATATATGTCACTATCACGATCTATAGCAAAAAATTCAAATACGAACTTTTCTTACAGTCTTGAGCATGTCAGACTAGGACAAAGTTCACAATCAAAAGAGAATTCGACTAGCGTTGTCGTCATCGTCGAAACTTGAAGGGAATAAGTTAGGTTAAACCCGGTCAGTATATTAGACACGGAGACCAGGTTTGCCACCTCAAATTTATTAATGACCCTAAGGTTTCGTAATCTGACAATTGCGACTGTAATTAATATTTGTTGTTCATCTGATAAGCTCCATGTTTCTTAGAATCCTACATTTCCAATATGAATATCTGCAATACTATCAGATAATCTAAATTTTATTTGCGTTGGGCTTCAAAACGGTACAAAATGGCTTTTTTGATAAAAAAAATGGGACTCCCAGTGAAAATGGGATGTTTGGCCATCCTACTATTAAATAAGTAAAAGGGAGTCACCTGTTTGGGGCACTATATGTATTTTGTGTGCGAGAAATAGGGAACAAAAACGTGATGTGATGGCACGTGTGCGAACCATCCACTGACACAGGATCAAGGTTTTGAATTAAATGAACTGTTTGTGAGTCACCGGACCAGATCATGACTTTGAATTTCATTGTAGGTGTATTTCGAATAATCGGTACTAAAAAGTACGCAAAATCCTATGGTGTTTGTCGGGGACTGATCTTAGCTTCGAATTACACCATACTTTCAATTAACCGGGATCAAAATAACGGGGTTTTACTGTAATTATTCCTGGGATTTTAATCTCTGAAGAGTACCTGAACACTTTTCATGATACAGTTTTTACCATGCTGGAACTTTGTTAAGCAACATCCATTAGGGCCACTCAAATACGGGACATTTATTCGTCCCGACTAAACCTTCCAGGACAACGGAACAAGGCAATGAAATATGGAGCACCTGGCCCCCCTGTGTACACACTAAAACAGTGGTTCTCATTCATTTTTTGTCTGAGTCACCTCATTTTCAGTTGTGTCACCCTATTTGCAGTTCTATTACCTTCAAGTCAACTTTAAAGACAAATTGGGCTTTCCTTACCACACAAAGATAAAATTATGGCATTTAAATATGCATTCATGTTTATTCTCCTGGTTTTATTTGTTTTTATAAGTCAGATTATGATACACTGTGAATTTATCAAATATTTGCATCACCCCTCAATAAACCTTATGTCACCTTGGGATGTGATGTCACCCTGATTGAGAACCATTGCTATAAATTGTAGACATCTGTTCCATGGTTCAAAAATTTCATGAAACCAAGCATTCTTCATTTAACTGATACTTTAATTGCGACATGATTTTTTTATCAAGCATATTCATATAGAAGAAATTTCTTATTTTTGCAGGTCTTTATATTTTCCTGCATTATTTTTAGGACATTTTTTATTTAATGCATTTATAGTTTCACCTTGGCATTTGTTTGTGCTCTTGTTTAATTAAAAATTGTGACATAAATGTAAATGTTAGAGCTGAAACTTGGAGTGTAGATTTCTGTACTGCTGTCATTTGTTTCTCTTTAGATTTGAGTTTTGAAAAATGTACAGGGTTGGATAGGGGACCATTAAAAAATTAATATCTTTGATGGTATAAAACATGGAATTTTGAGCATGCATTTTCACATTGATGCCACTTGCAAATGAGACTTTAGTGATTGATTATGTGACAGCATAACCACATAAAAATAAGATAAGCTGAATTTATTCACATAATGGGTGATCATAAACCAAATTCTCCCCAGTTTGTCACACTAATGTGGAGAAATCTTCATAGCATCATAAAACAAAATATTACTGAACTTAATGATAGAAGAAAAGACCATGGTAATTTTATCCATGCTCGTGGATAACATTACATGTTTAGATGTAATGCTGCAGCGATATTTATTTAGTTGAAGCTTTTTTATAAAGTGAAAAAAATGTCAAATTTACTCTCACAGATATAATATGTAACTTTATTGAATTTATAAAAGGAACAAACAATTAAATATAGTTACTCTAAATAAGTAGAAGTTATTTTTAAGGAATGTTAAAATCCTCGGCTTCTTAGCCTGAACTAAGGTAATTTTTACGTGTCATACATGGCTGGATAAATGAACTGGATTAGTTTTGTCAACATTAACCTGGGCTTTTAAATTTGCTGGTAATTTTCTGTAGACTTCTTCTGGAACATCATCTGTAATATTTTTATAAGGAGCATGAACATTATTTTTTAATTTTTCTCATGTAATATTTTTTGCAATTTAAAAAAACCTGTATGCTATGAACTCAATGTATTACCACAAAAGTACTGTTCATTTACAGTTATGTTGTACTTACCATTGCATCTGTATGATAAATCAGACCACTTGACCATTTCTTGAGAAAAGCAAAATACACCTAAATGTCCACCTTTAAGAGTATTGTCATATATGTTTCCTGAATCTGAAACCAGAACAGGACCATTGAATATTTTTATCCTGATAAGTCCAATCTTTGGCCTGTGTAGTAGTTTCCACCTGTATGCCACATTATGGGACCATCCTTTTTCTTTAGGATCCTTCCATAACAATGTTACCTAAAATGAAAAAACAGGTCATGATAGAGTTTAGCATTATTTATAATATGTATAATAAAAGAATGTGTGAAGTTGTTTTTAAGGTTTGGTCCTGCCGTATCTTTTAATATGTGAGAATGGTTCATTGCCGCAAGCAATTATAGGTTCAACAAAGATTGTTGACATACTAAAATAAATTGATTGTTTGGGTATCTTGAGTCTTTTGGTGGAGGATGTAATTGACATATTTCTTTATAACTTGTTGCACTGAAATCACAAATATAAAAAGTAGGTACATATTATACTTGAAAGATATTTGCCATTTCAAGTGTTGAGGATTTGGAGACAACTACTTTTGCACATGAACAGATATATATTTTCTCTAGGGAGAGTCCAAAGTCTCAAAAATCCAATACTCAAAAGATTATGCACAGCATATTGTGTAATAACTTTTATTAAATTTTCAAATCTTGGGAGTGAATGATGAAAACATCATAGGCTTATCATGTAATTTTTAATAAACTTTATTTGTTTTAATTTTTGGTTGAAAAGGGAGGGGATTTGAAACCACTTGACCCCTCTGTGTGCATCCTCACATTTAAGAGACAAATATTAAATGCTGCAGTATCATGGAATTTGAGCCAATAGATTTTTATGTTAAAGTAACATTAAGTACCTGTTCTTTTGTAGTTCCTGTATTCCATAGAGCACTTCGAAGCAAATTTCCATACCCAGTTACAGAGTCAATAAGCTTTAGTTGTATGCCAGACCTAGCAGTCGGTTGATAGTTTTTGTCCCAGAAAGTCTGTTTTTCCTTTTTCCACATCACTGCATAATACTTATGAAGAGCTTGGTAGCTGTTGTATAAAACATTAAATTTCATTTTTATAAATTTGAATTTTGCTTTGAAGAACTATATTTTCATGTTCAGTAATTAATATTTACCTGAATACAAAGCCAATGTAATCATCATCATCGTTTTTGCCAACAAAAAGTGTTCCTTCAAAATCTACACCACCAAATGAGTCCTGGCCTATTGCAAATGAAATAAATTTTCTTTGGATAATATATGAAGCACTGCAAGGGTGGATTTACATATGGATTATATGGGCTTGAATTCATGACCCATGAGCTTTGGAGAACCTCTGACCAAGTTTGAGGCCTTAAGCCGAACCCACATTGCGCCAAACAAAACAGACCTGGACTGTTTGAAACTGCTGCAGGCTGTTTTCTACAGGCCGACTAGACATAAAAAGTACACTGAAGGGGGCAGGTAACACACACTACCTAAACAAAACGTTTTGTTTGCTCCAGGCAGTGCCAGTCACGCTTGGTGTCGTTTGGCGTCTACTTGTTTGCGGCATCCATTTGAAAGGTTCAAAGGTAAGATTGATAATAATTAAATCATGCATAAATCGCATATAATTAAAAAACTTATCTTCATAATTGCGTAGTTCATGTAATAAAGACACTACTCTATTGTCCTGAATTCTTTTTACATTCAGAGGATGAACCCAAAATTTTCGCAAATTTCTTGAATTCAGAAGCAACCACTGCCACAACACTGGTATACATTCATCTACCTCCTCTTCATCGGAAGACATCTTGCTGACTGGTGATATTGTATTTGGCAGCGAACTGTTTGTCGCAGTGTGTATTGTAGTTGTTTGAAACAGCAGCAAACATTTTGTTTCAAGCACCCCCAGTTTGTTTGCCGCAGTGTGGGTTCAGCCTTAAGCTTAACATAATGGCTTAGGAAACATTAAATCAAACAATATTAGAGATTTAAAAAATTTTAGGCTTAAAAAATTGGATGCATCTTATTAAAGAGTAGGGACATAATACTTCTAATTTTTACCCAGAATTGATTTTAGTTAAGGTGACCAGATGTCTGACTTTTTTTACTTTCTCATATGCAAAGTATATTGAGAAAGTATTGTAATCGTGAAAAAATTCGACCTCAAGATTTTGATGGAAATATATGTTTTAGGTGTACCTGAGTCTGAAAAAGTGGTTTTCGCAATGCTGTCTGTCTGTCCGTTTGTTCGTGGTTCTAGAGCCTAAACGATAGTATGAAAATGAATGAAATCTCACACTTAGGCATTTTATCACACAGAATAGATGCTATGAAGAAATGGTTGACATTGCTCAATAATTAAGGAAAGTTTATTCTATGCACTTTTAACAACAATTTGATTTTATCAAAAACGGCTCCAACGATTTTGATCAAATTTCATATGGATACTTGAGTTCGCATTTTCAATAATACTGTATAGTTCATATTTCTCGAAAAAATGAATATAAGGCTAGTTTATTCTAGACAACTTTAACAACAATTTGATTTTATTAAAAACGGCTACAACGATTTTGATCAAATTTCGTACACTTATTTGTGTTTATGTCTGCAATAATACTACATAGTTCATATTTATCAAAGAATGAATATAAGGCTAGTGTTGGGAAACTTTAATAATAGTTGGATTTTCAAAAAAACGGCTCATATGATTTTCATCAAATTGCTTATAGTTATTTAAGTTGATGTTTATAACGATTCTACATAGTTCATATTTTTCAAAAGATAACTAAACAATGCATTAGTATGAGGTCTGATCAAAAAGTTCCAAGACACAATGTATTACAAAAGAAGAGTTGGAGCTAATGGGCCAAAATGCTAAGTCAGCATAGATAATGACTCATTACATGCAGGAGTGGAGTCATTCCCCCTCCACCAAACCAGTTGTGAGCATAGCATTGTCAAGTTGACACATGTCTTTGCCCTCAGTAATGGATACAAAAGAAGAACAACGTGTGCATCAAATTATGTGTGAAGAACAGGAAAAACGGAGCAGAAATTCTCCGAATGCTAAGAACTGCTTATGGTGATAAGATATTTAAATATCATGCAAACATAAAATTTTTTAAAATTCCTGGTCGCTTACCTTTTCACTATTGCAAAAATTGGTTACAGCTTATGTTATTACATTATTTTTGGAATGCTACAAAATTTTGTATCATCTTCATATATTGATAGAAAGAATGATCTGAAGATCACTATGCAAGCAGGCATAAGCTGTTATGGTGAGCATGAGAAAACAGGAGAAAAAATCTGCCATGACCAGGAATCGAACCCGGGCCTTCCACTTGCCGGGCGGATATTCTACCACTGAACTACCGTGGCACACTAAATTCTCCTGTTCCGAGCGGGAATATATTCTCCTGTTTTCTCATGCTCATCATAACAGCTTATGCCTGCTTGCATAGTGATCTTCAGATCATTCTTTCTATCAATTTATATGGCAATCTCACTCTCTGAGAGTAAAGGGTTTTTCTTTGGTGTATCTCCTTGAGGACATCTGTTGGCGCTGATTGATACTAGCATCGCTAGCTTGGTTCCCAACGTAAGAATATATTCCCGCTCGGAACAGGAGAATTTAGTCTGCCATGGTAGTTCAGTGGTAGAATATCCGCCCGGCAAGTGGAAGGCCTGGGTTCGATTCCCGGTCATGGCAGATTTTTTCTCCTGTTTTCTCATGCTCATCTTCATATATGTTTAAAAAATGATTTTGCAACAACCCTACCTTATACATTACAACATTGTTTCTCAACCTTTCTGGAGCAATAGAATCCCTATGAAGTCACATTATTTATGCCCCCCTCCCCTCTCACTATATCCATCTATTTTTCATGCATTTTCTTATTTTTCTCTTTTAAATATTAATCAGAAATAAATTGTATAGTATTTGCAACACATATAATTTGTTAGAATACATACATACCCTATATGCAGGTATGTGAAATACTCTTAGAATTTGAGCCCAAAATTCTCCTTGTACCTATATGCAGGTATTGTGGTAAGTCAATTACATCAGATGAATGGTTAAACTATTTAAGCAATCAATTACTAAATATTTTCATATGACATTTAAAAAATTGCTTACAACTTAATAAAACACTAATTAAAAATAATGAAAATTGATATTTATTTATTATATTAATTTATATATAAATTCTGCTAACAATCAATATTTTAGTGATGTGATTTATTTTTTTATGAAAACTTTATTTTTGTATTCTAATTGTTTTTATTATAAAAAGCAAAACAATTATTTTTGTAAACTGAGAATGTTTTTGTTATTTTTTTCTGTGTGTTTAGTTATTACTTGTGTTGAGAGAAAGGTCCCAAGAGATATTAGCCAAAGGTCTCCAAAACTCGGTTACCTCAACAGCACATTGTTGTATTTTTCTATTTCTTAAATTTTATTTTATTGATGCTCTTCAGTTTTATTTACTTACCAACTAGTAAGGCAGGGTCACTGTTTAGAGTTTGTAGAATTTCTTCTCCTTCTTTTGAAATTATCCAGTTTGGAGGATTTAATGGATTCATCACCAAATTTTGGTATTTCCTAAAATTATTTGCTTTATTTTAATAAAACATCAAATAGAATGTAATCATAGTTTACTATACTGATTAAACATTTTAGAACCTGAAATCAGTCCTATGTATCAATGAATTGTCAGGGCAGTTGTCCAAATAATCAAGAACTTCATCACCATCAAAATCACCTTGACAAGCATCGCCAACTCCATTATCTGAAATAGTATTCTTTGAATTATTTCATTCTGTATACCATCTTGCAAATTCTTGTGTTGATTGTCAATAGTGCTCATGCCTATTGTCACTTACTGTCAGAATCATCTTGCACTGGATTGTACTCCAAAATACAATTGTCTTTCTCGTTAGGCACATCATCACCATCGATATCGTCATCACAGATATCCCCCAATCCATCTCCATCTGTATCTAGCTGATTACTATTTGCTACTTTGGGGCAATTATCTTTGTCATCTTGAATTCCATCTCTATCCGTATATGAAGCCAGTGGAGATGAATAAAAAATGAGAGTTAATTTGAATTCTTAATGAATTTTAGGAGGTCTCCTTTCTACAGATATTAATGTGTTAAGAAAAGGATGCATACTTATCAAGATCAATGTTGTTGTCACAGGCATCACCAGTAAGGTCTGTGTCAGCATCATCCTGAGTTGGGTTAGATGTTGTTGGGCAGTTATCACAGACATCTCCTACTCCATCACCATCTTTATCCAGCTGATCTGGATTTGCCTTATTTGGGCAGTTGTCAGACTCATTTGGAGCTCCTATGGCACAGAAATAAGTATAACATAAATTTCAGTTAATAATTAATTAAACCTTTGATTCTGGTTTATGTTCACTTGCAATCATACACATAATCTCTGTAATAAATAAACAACTAAAATCATTTTTACATTCAGTTCCTTAAGTATACCCTATAAAAGCTATATTTGTTACATGAGTTACCTTCCACTTATCTCTGTAATGATTTGCAGGAGTTGATCTATTTATTAAACTTTTTTGGCACTTCTAGTTGGAATTAAGAAGTCAAACTTCGTTCTCAAAAAAAAACTTATTGACCATGAAATGTATAAAATCCCCAAAAGTGGAACCTGTTAATTCATTGCACTGTAATTCCAAATCAATTTACATGCATACAGCAGCTAACTCATACATGAACAAATAGTCCAATCATGGCATGCAAAAAGGTTTTTAAATGTTATTTAGTAATAGTATAATAGTTGAAAGCTTATAAATTTTTATTTATTTGTTTATTATCTATTATACAAATGTCAACAATACACGTTGAATCGGACATGCAAAAAAAAGGTACAAATCATGATAGTTACGTAAAAATGAAAAAGAATTAAAAAGTATACTGAATGAATAACAAAAGTGGATCTCTCTATATTATAAAAACATAGTGTATCATGTGTAACTTGACCTTGATGCTGCGACAGTGACGTTAGCGGAGAGGGTCTGTGGCCGAATTTGGAACTAACACAATGACATTGCATATATCCATGTCTGCTCATCGGCTGTAGCGACTGAGCTGGAGGTTATTGAGCAGCAGCGAGTAGGGTGCGGAGCTCCCTAGTATATACATAAACTTCAAATTATTAATTAATTATAATAATTAATAATTTATTATTATTATTTGAATGCCATTAAGATAGTCCTGTATTGAGTAATATATTTAGCTTAGTTAGCAACAGACCCTTGACTTTCTTCTTATAACTGGCAATGTTAGATATAGATTTCAGAGGTGAAGGAAGCTTATTGAAGAATCTTCTGCCCATTGCTTTTGAGCTGATAAACTGAGTTTTATTTGTTGTAGGTATAGCTCATTTTGATTTCCAGTGCATTAAGAATGGATTTTAAGATTTTTAGAGAAGGAATTGATATTATTTTTAATATAAACTAAAAGGTGTAAGATATAACTATATGGAAGACTGGGGGATATTTAGTTCCTTAAAAATGGGAGGGAATGGGGTGTTGTAAGATTTCGCTGTGATGATGATGACAACCCACTTCTAGATTTGAAATATTTTGGTTTAAAGAGATGTGGAGTTCCAGATGATAATGTTGTAAGTGATAAGGGAACAAAACTTCCCATAATAAAATGTGATTAGGACATCAATGCCGGTTGTACGAGGTCCTACCAAAAATTTCCCAAAAGTTGAACGTCACGCGGGAACCAGTTGTAGTACGGACTAGTGGCACTCGGTAGCGCTGCATGTATCCTTTGTGAACCATTGTGCGATGTGGCTTTACGCTGAGTGCACGCATTCTTTTGTTCCATGCGTTTTTATAACGTCGTGTTTGTGTCGTTTTGTGATTTTTTTTCGTTGAAATTGTGGATGTGAAGAATCAGCGTGTGTGCATCAAGTTTTGCTTCAAACTTGGCAAGAGTGCAGCAGAAACTCACAATATGCTTAGACAAGCATTTGGTGATGACGCTTTGGGTCAGACACAAACCTACGACTGGTTTAACCGGTTTAAAAATGGCCGAACATCAGTTGATGACGACACACGTTCTGGATGACCTTCAACCGGCACAACGCCAGAAAATGTTGAAAAAGTGCGTGAGGCAATCCTCGAAAACTGTAGGCGAACGATCCATGATGTTTGCAACATTATGGGACAGTCATATGGGACATGCCAGCTCATTTTGTCGTACGAACTCAACATGAGGCGGATTGCTGTAAAATTCGTGCCAAGGCTGCTGTCTGACGACCAGAAGCAACATCAGCTGGAAGTCTGCATGGAACTTCAGGAGTAGGTCAGAAATGACCCAGACTTCCTTTCTAAGATCGTAACTGGTGACGAAAGTTGGGTTTATGGGTACGACCCTGAAACAAAACAGCAATCGTCCCAGTGGAAGAGTCCATCCTCACCCCGACCGAAGAGAGCACGGCAAGTCAAAAGCAATGTTAAGTCAATGCTGATCTGCTTTTTCGACATTGATGGGATTATCCACAAGGAATTTGTCCCTCCAGGTCAGACCGTCAATGCGAAGTTCTACTGCGACGTCCTGAGGCGGCTTAGGGAGGGCATGAGGCGAAAGCAGCCAGAGAAATGGCACAGGAACAACTGGGTGCTCCATCACGACAATGCGCCCGCGCACACCGCTCTGGCTGTACAGCAGTTTTTGGCCTCCAAAAACATGACGGCCATCCCCCACTCCCCTTACTCGCCTGATTTAGCCCCCTGTGACTTCTTCTTCTTCCCCAAGATGAAAATCAAGTTGAAGGGGCGAAGATTTGACACAGTAGAGGAGATCCAGGCTGAATCGCAGGAGGTGCTGAAGACGCTGACACAGGACTTCCAGGACTGCTTCCGATCATGGCAGAAACGTTGGGATCATTGTGTACACTCCCAAGGGGACTACTTTGAAGGGGACGATGGCGATTAGGACTTTGGACAAGTCTACTTTTTTTTCAGATACATTTCGGGAACTTTTGGGTAGCACCTCGTATGTCTCATGTATTGTGATATATTGCAAATTGAGCTAAGTTTACTAGCTAGGTGCTTGATATGTGTATCCCAGGTAAGATTAAATTTAATGTAGATCTGTAGATGCCAAAAAATTTTGTTATGCTTACTTGGACGATTGACTTTTGATTTAACATCATTGAGATGGTTTTGACAATGATAACTAGGAGAGAAGCAGATTGATTGAGATTTTTCTGTGTCTATAGAAAGACAGTTATATTGGCACCAGGAAGTGAGGTTATGGATGGTTTGGCTATTGTTATGTATCAGGATGTCACAAGAGAGAGAGAGAGAGATGTTTGTGTTGTCTGCATAAAGTGGGGTTTTTAGGTCATGTAGGTACATTATTCCAATTCAGTGGAAGGTCATTGATGTAGATAAGAAATAGAACAGGTCCCAATATGGACCCTTTGGGGATATTTTAATGGATGAAGAAAACTTCATATTATCACTGTTTAAAACTACAACCTGGGATTGGTTGAAAATAAAGGATTTAATCCAATCATTGTTTGCTTCTTGTACCTATTCTGTATATCTTTTTGAGCAGGAGGTTGAGATTTATTATATCAAATGTTTTAGAAAGGACAAAAAAGACCAAAAGTCTCAGTGTTATAGTCCAGAGAAGTCAGAATAAAGTCAGTAGCTTGGTATATTGAGGTAGTGGTTGAATATTATTTTCTGAAGTTATGTCAAGACTGAGGGATATCAGATTATTTTGTTCTAGATAAGAAAACAACCTAGTGTAGAGGACTTATTTAAAAGCTTTAGAGCTGATTATGAATTGCTATTGACCTGTAATTTTTTATTTCACTGATTGAACCTTTATTTTTATAGATACAGAGCAGGGGTGCAAACTCAGTTGAAATATTTTCAAGTTCAAGTTCGAGTTCAATTATCTTATTGAGTTTGAGTTCAAGTTCGGTTATTGTGCTCGTGATACATACTATTTATAGACATTAAAAAATGAAAATAAAAACAATTTTATACTTTTATTTTGATAAAATATATACACCAAAACTATATTATTCTTAAAATATGATATAAAGTTAGTGAACAACCTGCTAGCTGTTGTTTGTACGTAGGAATAATATTGCTTCCAACAGATCCTATTTTATGGAAGACGTTATGTCATTAAGGATAAAACCCATTGATGAGAACAAACGTTCTACTGACACTTGAGTTACAGGCATTGCACTTAAAATTCTTGATGCCCCTCTTAAGGGCTCGTCAAATGAATCTAACAGAGGCCAGATGGATGGACTCTTTAGCCTTTCCTTCTCAATCATCTTGTTGATACTATGCTCCAACTCTGTAGTTAACTGCTCCACTGCACTAGCCCGCCTCATTTCTAACTGATCAAGCTCCTTCTCAAACTCATCCTCTTCATCGCCAGTTGCATTCTCCTCAGCCATCACAATAGTTTGAGAATTAGCTGAGTCCTCAGCTATTTGTAGTAAGGATGAGGAAAACTGCAATTTTGTTGCCACTTCTTGAATCCCTTCATTCCCAGAAGTGTTTGTTGTGGGGAAAGCAATATCCTGTAGCGGGGATCCACAAACACTGCAGCGAGGAAGATCTTATTCCCCAGCAGTCTCCTCACGTTTCTCCATTGATTCAAGTATATCTTCAGCAATATGACAGCCAATTTGCCGCAATGATCATTTGAGAGTGCACCATTCCTTCATGAAGATTCCAGGAGTGAAAGCCTCCTCCTGAAGGCAGATCGTAGTGACGTATGGGGCTTCTAGCAGATCCTTCAGTTGCTGCAATTGTACCCATATAGCATCTGAGAGATGCAGATCCGGAGACACCATCCCAAGATCTTGAATCACTTATTGAAGTTCCAAAAAGCGCTTAATCATTTGGAAAGTAGAATCCCACCTCGTGGCTATGTCCGGAATCGGATGTTTCTTTGTTCGCTTTTCAAGCACAGCCAGGAGATTCGACGCCCGTAGTTTGTGCATCACAAAACGAACCTTGGTGAGTAGCTTCGTGCAGTTAGGTTGACGGAGACCATCTCTGATGGCCAGTTGAAGGGTGTGCACTGCGCATCTCGTGGTGAATATGAATGCCTATTACTTCTGTATCTTCGGTACTGTTACCTCCGTTTTCATCATCATGCTCACTGTCACTGACGTCGTCTTCGTCGTCTGATCCTGCTTTCTCTTGTTCATTGAGTCGTTCAACAGATTTGGTCATATTTCTCGCATTGTCAACGACCGAGCAAAGGACATTTTCCTTTCGGATGCCAAATCTCTGCAGAGTTAAGTCCAACAAATTGCAAATGTGTTGGCCGGTGTGTTCCCTTTCTGGATCAACAACAGCTAAAGTTTTAACTGTACCTCTTCCCTCAATTTCGTCATAGTATTGGACATTGATGCCGAGGAATTTTTGCAATTGACGGTTTTTATGTAAACGAGTTTACCCATCAGGTCAGCTTTAAGTTTCTCCTCTACACTCTTAGCCTTTTCCAGAATATAACCACGGACAGAGTCGCGGGAAAGGCTTACTACAAGCTTAAGAGCCATTTCACCGTTTAATGTTACAAAGCCGTGACTTTCAAATACACGCAGTGCCACACCAGACATGACCATCTGTACAAGCCCCATCTTGAAAGTCTCTTTTGTCATGTTTGCTGTCACCGACATGGGCATGAAGTGAGACACAAGGGAAATCTGCTTCTGTTTCTCCACTTTCTGCTTCTTTACTGCAAAAGACCCCTGCTCATCCGATATCATGACCAGTTTCCACTTGTCTTGGTGACTTCTCTCTAAGTGTCGCTTCAGATTCCCACATACATTCCATCTTGCAGCAGCTTTCACCACATTGCCACATGCTTCACCATTCTCATTCTCCAGAGCACATTTGTACATTCCCTTCTCCTTATCAAGACAGAAAGACTCATAGACCTGACTACTCTGACTTTTATTTCATTCATTACATTTATTGGAAAACTGATTGTTGTACAATTAAGTCATAAGTGTAAAGTTTAGAGATATTCTACATGGCTTCCGCGGGTGATGCTGCACACATCCTATCTAAAATCAATTTCATCCCACACTCTATGTAACATATCTGCATTAACAGTTGCTACGGCGTCGCGGATTCTGTCTCTCAGTTCCTCTAAGGAATTTGGCAAAGGGGGAACATAAACCTGGTCCTTGATGTAGCCCCAGAAATGAAAATCAAGAGTTGTGAGGTCAGTTGACCGTGGCGGCCACAGAACATGTCCTCCTCTACCTATCCATCTGTTGGGGAAGGCATAATTGAGGGAAGTTTTCACACTTCAGTGGTAGTGCGGCGGAGCGCCATCCTGTTGGAAAAGGATGTCTATTCCTGTGTCTTGCTGCAATTGAGGCAAGACGAATTGTTACAGCATATCTAGGTATGTGAGCCCACTCACTGTTGCCTCAGCAAAAAATTGGTACAAATACATTGTACAAACTTTCATATATGGGTACTAATGCGTCGTTTAGTTATCTTTAGAAAATGAAAATCATATGAGCCTGTTTTTAGAAAATCCAATTTTTGTTAAAGTTGCCCAAGAATAAACTAGCCTTATATTCATTCATTGAGAAAAATGAAATACGTAGTATTATTGTAGATGTATAATCAAGTAATTGTACAAATTTTGATCAAAAACGTTAAAGCCGTTTTTGAGGAAATTGAATTGTTGTTAAAGTTGCCTAGAATAAACTAGCCTTATATTCATTTTTTGAGAAATATGAACTATACAGTATTTTTGAATACGTAAACTCAAGTAACTGTATGAAATTTGATCAAAATCGTTATAGCCGTTTTTGAGAAAATCAAATTATTGTTAAAGTTGCCTAGAATAAACTAGCCTTATATTCATTTTTTTTGAGAAATATGAACTATACATTATTATTGAAGACGTAGACTCAAGTAACTGTACGAAATTTGATGAAAATCGTTATAGCCGTTTTTGAGAAAATCGGATTGTTGTTAAAAATCCGTAAAATAAACTACTCTTAATTATTGATCAATGTCAACCATTTCTATATATACTCTGCTCAGGATGATAAAATGTCTAAGTATGAGATTTCATTCATTTTCGTTCTACCGTCTAGGCTCCAGAGCCAGTAACAGACAGACGGCATTGCGAAAACCACTTTTTCGGATTCAGCGACACCTAAAACGTATATTTCCGTAAAAATCTCGAGGTCGAATTTTTTCGCGACACCTAAAACGTATACTTATGTAAAAATCACAAGGTCGAATTTTTTTGCGAAAAAATACTTTCTCGATACTTCATATGAGAAAGTAAAAAGAATGGTCCATAAACCTTCGAAACACTCAAAGCACAAAAGGCGTTAATGTTCCACTGCAACTCGAGGTGGTTCTGATCCCTATATCCGCAAGTTATGTCTATTCACTTTTCCACTGAGGTGAAATATCGCTTCGTCACTAAACACGATTTTCGATAGGAAGTCTTCATTATCCTCCATGCGACTTACCATCTCGTCTTCTTTGTTTGTCACCTTCTGACAAAGTCTGCAGCAGCTGAATTTTGTATGGCTTAACTTTCAACCATTTCTTCAGCACCCTCTGAATCGTGCTTCTTAGAATTCAAAGCTCCTGACTAGCTCTACGCATTGATTTATGGGGACTCCGAGAGAAGGTTTCACACACTGCTTCCACAATGTTCTCTGACACAGATGGTCGACCTTGGCCCTGATTGCAGTGAATAACACAACCAGTGTTTGTGAGCTGTGTGTGCCACCTAACAATTGATGTTCTACTGGGAGGAGTTTTTGCAAACTTTGTCCTGAAACGACGATTCACAGCTGTCGCTGAATGTGTTTCTTCAAACGCAAAACAGCAAAATGCACGCTCACTGCCACTGAAATCCACCATTACTAATTCATCACTACTGTAGCAGCCCCTAGTAGGAGATCTGTCGACTACCTCTATGGCGGCAAACTTGATTGTTGAGGCTTTGTTTTACACCAATTAGTTTTCCAATAAATATAATGAATGAAAAGTTATAAGCCTTTCAAATTGTACTCTAATTTATAGACACCCTGTACATATATATAACAAAAAATATAAATAAATACAAAAAAGTTTATAAACCAAAAGAAATGAATTTATAGAAAATATATTTAAGTTACCCCCACACAGTCCGAAACGAGCAATTTTCTTTACAATTAACTCTAAAAAGACTAGTGTCGTAACAGTCATCATATAAATGCTCTGTGCATTAGCAACAAAGAACTCAGATGTTTCTGCTTAAAATTTATTTGGGCTGTTTTTGAAACTGGCTGTAATACACTGATGATTTAGTTTATTGCTCTAAACTTTATTCCATAGTTGGAAAACAAATGGAATAAAAATATGATTTTTGAACAAGTTAGACATCTCACCATCATTGTCAATATCTGGGTCACAAGCATCACCAATTCCATCCTCATCTTCATCTTCTTGACTATGGTTGGCTAAATTTGGACATTTGTCACATACATCTCCGACTTTGTCACTATCAGTATCCTTTTGGTCAGAATTGGCTACCAATGGGCAATTATCCTGGAGAGGATGAAATAAGTGCTTAAGTTTAATCATTGGAAAATGTTATCAATGAGAATGCTAGCTGTTAGTTCAAATTATTTGAATTTTTTTTATTTCAATAGATGCATTAAATGGATAACTGAAAGTTGTTTTAATTTAATATATATTAATTTAACAAAATTTGCCTACTAGTGAAGTATGTCTAAGTTACTGTAAACTGGAACTGCAACTGACACAAGTAACACTTGGATACATCAATTTTCATTGGTTCAGATATTTGGACAATGCTGTTGCTTATGAATGTGGTTGAATTTAAATTTGTCAATGTAACACTTCATATCCTTATGCATGAACGTGACTTGAATATTTTAATAACCAGAACATTCTTACCCATTTGTTTAAAAATGGAAATGCTATCGGTTTCATTTTGTATCAATGGGGAATGGTGTTCCCATCCATTCCCACCCAATTTGAACACTGAGCTTTATGAAACATATTGTGACAAACTGAGGCTTAGTAAAAATTTAAAGGTAAAAATTCTTTCTACAATGGAAAAATATGAACTACAGGCAGTCCTCGACTTTCGTACGTTCAACTTTCGTACAACTCGCACTTTTGTACATTATACATTCGCACCCCTAAACCACCTTTCATATGCCAAATTCGGACTTTCGTACGTCAGCTGACAAACAAACATTTCGAGATACCGCATAGTGGCGCTGTCTGTCAGCCAAGCCAACACTTTTAATAAATTACCAAATGAAGCAAAATGCATAAATATAATAAAATTCAAAGGAGTAATGGATTCTTGGCTGAAATCTAAATCATTCTACTCAATTGATGAGTTTCTAGAAAGTGACCTAGCAGATTTAAATTTTTTTAAAGAGCAAGGAACCAATCTACACACGCTTCGATGACGTTGGTGATATCCCGTTAGCAGACTGCGAAACAATTTGAGACATAATGGTTGTGCAGTTGCTTGGCTTTCTCACGAATGACAAGTGAACTCAGTGAGACTTTCTTGCAAGTTTAGGTCTCGATTCACAGGTTTAAAGCCTTCTCTGTCTTCTCTATATACGGATTCCTAGGTACAAAAGACACTTTTGTACTTGTTGAAGTACTACTTGCAACACTAGCTCTAATTGCTTCTTCACTTTCCTTATTGATCTTATTGTGGACTCGTTCACACCAAGTAATTTACCAACTGATGAAGCAGATTCATTATGCGCAAGCCTATCCAAAACTTTAATTTTCTTCTCCAAACTCATCACTTTTTTTGCCCTTTTTGCCGACTTTTCTTTCATTTCAATCATAACCCTCTTTGGGGCCATGATTAGGCAATATTACAAAAAACTATAAAAATAGCAAAATGCTTTAATGAAAAAAACTCGCACTTTCATACATTATACATTGACACCCCTGAATCGCCTTTCGTATGCCGAATTCAGACTTTCATACATTAGCGAAATGACGAACGAATATTTCGAGTGGTGCTGGTTGCCAGCCACCAGTTTCCACCCCGTCGCCATCTTTGTCTGTACAGCAGTGTTTATTTGTGCAATTATTTAAATATTTTATTGCATTTTGCCCTATCTCCCTATATTATAAAATCGACGATTGTGTCTAAAAGGCCCCTGCTCAAAAAAACTAAACATTTATATCATAATGAGAGATTTTATAATATTTTTTGGCTCCCTGGGAACGGAATCCCCATTATAACATGTAAGTCTATTGTTTGACTTTCGTATATTCGGCTTTCATACACATTTTCAGGAACGCATTACGTACGAAAGTAGGGGACTGCCTGTACATGTAAAATTAAAACTTGTCTCTAACAATTAGCTCCTATAGAATTGGCTCAATAAGCTTCTTGGCATCCAAAGGGTTAAATGATGAAACATCTCATAGGTACAACACATGTATATTGCGCTTATTAGGTAAAATTTTGCATTTTTAGTCATAGTGCAGCAAATAATGGAACAACTATAAAATTGCATTTCTAAGGAAATTTTTTATATAGACTAAAAGATGAAATGGTAGAAGATTGTGAACTTGATAAAAAAGGAGAAATTAGAAAGTGATGTAATAAAATGGCACAGGTATAAAAATATACATATTTTGAAAAAACTTGGGATTTAAGAACGCTGGATGGATCCAGTTTAAATTGATGAGTAAGAGTGGTCAATTGAGGAAGTAGCAATATTCATCTTACTGATTCATTAGGAATTCCATCATTGTCAGAATCTTTATCACAGGCATCGCCAATGCCATCATTATCAACATCCTCTTGTCCTGCGTTAGGTACCATCTTACAGTTATCCTGAAAAATAAAAGCAAATAAACTTGGAAATCTAGGAGGCAATAAATATTTATGAAGATGCGTATGTTATTCAGGCTAAGTAGACAGGTAATTAAAATATGTTATAAGATGAAAATGATGCCAAGTGTATTTTTACGCTTTAGTCATCAAGCAGATATAAAAAATAGGACTTAAGTTTGACTAATTAAAGAACATATAATTTTGTGATACCTTACGACATATTTTTTCCTTGCATCCTAAATCAGAGTCAGGGGAACCATCTAGATCAGCATCAGGTCCACATATCTGTCCATTTCCAGCCCATCCAATGCGACACTAGCATATGACAAGATAATAAGATAATGCCATATATTAGTATAAAATAGATATACTATTTAGACATTTTCATTTGGCTATATTACTTTACTTATTAACCTAGTGATGTGCATTTGAAAAATCATTTTAATTTAGCTTGCAGTCTTAAAAGAATTCAATTTGATAATGACTATTAGTTTTGATTGCTTTGAAAAAATAATTCATGGCTTTCGAAAATAAGAATAAAAGACAGAATCCCTTTTTCTTATTCTTGGTAGTATAAAAAATGAATTGAGAGTTTTCAAGGATCATAGGTAATTTCACTTTCTTACCCAAATTTAGCATGATCCCTTATCTAGAATTTCCTATGTCTATAACAAATATTTAAACTAATACAGGTATACCTTGTGATATGGTTTTGTTTTATATTCATACTTCATGACTACCTCTCAATCTGCTTGGTTGATTCAAGTATACACTTATAAAACTGAGAAAAAAGCCTTGCTCCATCCATTTCAAAGAAAATAAACTCTTGCAAGGAAAAACAACTTTTGTATTCCACATAAAAATATTTTCAGTTAAAATTTCATATATGAAGGAAGAAAAATCATTTTAAAAATTACACAATTTATATTAGATTACTTATATTCCAATTTTCTAGTAACCATCGGTGATAATTTGTCAAAACATGCAGTGATTTTTCAGCCTTCTTTTCAGAAAGGTTTATTATATTTTGTCAATTTTCTGTTCACTGACTGTGAAATGATTTCTCTTGTTTGTACAAATTTTCTGCCCATTTTGTAATTCTATGTTTGCATAAACATTAATGTTAAATAAAGTAACCATATTCCTTGGTAAATATTGTTTTCAGTTGGGTGAATGGAGTATATAATCTCTTATTCATCGTTAATAAATTTGCACTGTGGTTAAGTATTTTACTGACATGAGTTTTCCTTTGAAAACTATTTGTGAACTCTCCATATTTTCCAGTTATCCATGTCTGCACCAGTCTCAGTTGACACAGATAATCGAGGATTTACTCTACTTGCATTACTGGAATATCCCATTTTTTAAGCCATACCTGTACTAGCAAAAGGTATTTATTTTCTTCTGAACTACCATACACTCCCCAGCCATGTCTATCATATTTACTGGCGTAATCCTCACATTTTTTTCTCAAACTTTTGTGACAAAAACAGGGTGTGAGGATTATGCCAGGACCAACCAGATATGGGATTTTCTCTGCAGTATTATCTCATGTAATCACAATAGTTGTGCACTGTATCAGAAAAACATATGGTATAGGTAAAATTTGTATCAGTAGCAAAAATTCATCTTTTTAAACATTTTTTCTGTGAAAATATTGTTATTTTCAGCTACAGTTAATCACTGTCAGCAGTTTTCAATGACACTAATTTTACACTTCTTTTAGCAATGGTCGGTTTTGTTTGTGTATAAAACAAGTTGGGAAAGTGTACAACGTATCACAAATGGGCGCGTTTCGTGCAATGGAGTATTAGAAAGCAATTATATACCTGTATGTAAGGGAAATAGCGTTTTAAAGTTCTTTTCTTCATCATAAATAATCCATTTTCTTCCCATTTAATAATATTACATGCACAGGTAAGGAAATTAACCGTTTGTTTGGGAGATTGTTTATGTTAGCAACAATGAAGTAACCATGCAAGAAATTTTCAAAGTTCAACTCGATATAAGACTTTCTTGTTTGATTTTCTCGATAACGGCTACTCCTATGATAAAAATGTATAGGAAAGGAAATACTCTTCTTTACCAGTTATACAACTTTTATTTGAAAAATATTTTGATATGACCAATACTTTATGAGATATGACAAAAATTTAATTTTTTGTCCAGAGTAAAGTGGTACCCCTGATTGGCGTACGTGATTCATTTTTGCGATTTTCTTATTATATTTGATTGAAAGTCCTTAATATCAAATTTCATGAAAATCCGTTTGGTAGAAGCCGAGAACGAACATGCGGACGGACGGATGGACCGACGATAATAGGCGCTCACGCTGTAAGCGAAACGTGCCTAAAAATGATTTGTATATATTAGATGTTGTAATTATTGTCTATGTTCACAGCAATAATTCAACAGTAGTTGATGAAGGAAAAATGGATTTTATAGAACTGATTCAGACTTGCTCAAATCAGAGATAATTTCAAGAAACTGTGACCCAATAACTGAAAATTGCATAAAAACTTAAACCAAAGATAAATTCTGGCATTGTAATAAAAATGCCATTTTCTTTTATCTTTTATGCTAGAACTTTTACCTGAAAATAAAAACATTGCCTATAATGTTCATTATAGTATTTGCTTATGATTATAGACATTACTGTATTAGGGAAAGATCTGTGAATTAAATACCACATTAATTTTTACAGAACTGTGTTCAGTGAATGTTCAATGAAAACATTTTTATTAAACTTCACAATAATAAAAATAAATATTTGAAGTACATAATGCTCTCATTGATAATTTGAGCGAACGATTTCAGATAAATCTTTGTAATATCACCTCAGCATGGTTTACATCCAAGGGAATTTATTAAAATTTGTTATAAAGCAGTATTAAAACTTTTTTAAAGCTGTGATCAAGGCTGGATTAAGGAACTCTGGGACCCTGGTGCACAAATTTCAAAGACCATCCCCTTCAACCACCACACAAAATGTCTGGGTCCTCAGTGGGGCCCCTCTAACCCCCGGGGCCCTGATGCAACTGCACCCAGGTTAATCTGGCATTGGCTGTGCTGATAGTAAGTGATTACCTTGCAAACATTGCTATCCAAGCCTCGATGATTGATACATTCAGCATTGGTGTCACATTCTCTTCCATTAGTGCAAAATCCTGCTATAGGCTGGCATCCAATTGTTTGATTTCCAAAAAATCCTCTTTTGCATCCTCCACAGACAAAAGAGCCCTTCAATGAAAATTCCACATGTGAAACATAGTAGAATTTAGATTTAAACCAATGTTGCAATGGCACTGTTTATGTATGTCATTTTTAGATTGTTTAATTGCAATATTACCAAAACACTAAATAAAATAAGAATAATAATTTGTTTAGTTTAACTGAATTTATGCTTGTAAAATATGCTTTGTCCAGTATTGCTTAAGAGTAACGTTCACAATGAAAGAACAACTTAAACTAACAGAGATACAACAAATAAATCAGAAATAGCAGACATCCATTATAGTGCAGGCATTGGGAGAAATTATATGCACTTACATTTTAGGACATCTTCATCGAAATTACACATACACTGAAAGTTTATGGATCTTTTACTTATCTGGGTATGCATGTCCAAATATGCAATTTGAGATGTGATTTTATATGTTTGAGGTCTTTTAATTGGCTGATAATAAATGCTCCAAGATGTCAATACAAGAAGTAACATCTGGATGATCACTTTGAAATAGGTAAAAATTATAAAATTATGATATTCTATTTCTTACATCTTTCTGAGTTGAATCTGAGTAACTATGTATTGCTATGGTGCCTTATTGTAAAGGCCAGAATGAAGTGACATATCAGCCTAGGAAATTGTTTCATACAAGCCCTTGGAGTATTAATTCCACTAAATTTAAATTTAAAAATATTTCACAAACAACTTCTATTCAAAATGAACAAATCAATAAAATAAATTATGCCATTCATGTAGATCAATTTTCTAGGACCACTTACCAGCCTACTGGGGCACACCTGAACTCCTGATATCCTGATCTAACTTTGGTTCTAGTCGAATGGTTTTTAACATTGACATTTTTTGTATTTTTTTTTTTGAAATTCAATCAGTAGTAAAACAGCTCATAATGAAATAAGCCATTAGGTTCCTACTGGGTTTTATAGTAACTCATACTCTGATTATCTTTTATTGCCATCGAAATTATGAACTGATAATAAATGTAATATGTTCTAATCTATCATTCTGAGAATATCAATATCAACTTCCATATAAATAAGAAAAATAAAAATTTTAAATTATGAGATTATTATATGCACTAAAAATAGATTTAAGGGCACCATTCAAGTTATTCATATTATGCTATAATTTACCTATATCACACAGAGCGCTATTAACGAGACACAATGTTATAGTTAAAGGATGAGAGAAGCAGTTAGGTATGTGACTCCAGTTTGTAAGGCTGGGTTGGTTAAATATGGAAGTTAGATTCATATTTCATTGACTTTTACTTTTATTCTATTCTATAATTTGCTATACAAAGTTTGAGGGATGTAGAAGGCTGCATGTAATGCACAAAATTTACATTTGTTGGAATCTTGATTTGAATCATTCTGCTTCATTCATTAATAAATGAGGTTTCTCCAGCTTCAAGATAACATTACTTCAAAAAGTGTATATAGTTGAGTTATTTCTTATTGCATTGATGCTAGACATTTGGGCGCCCCGGGCTAGCAACATGACGCGCCCTCTTATAGTGGGGTGGAGGTTACCAATTTTTAATGGAAAATAAATATGTAAATACACATCGATTTTATTAATCACTAGCAGAAATTTCCGGCGTTGCCCGGGGAAATTTGTTTTAAATCCGATCGGAATTCTAGATGATACATGGTATTTAAGAATTCACTCGGCCGCCATGTTGAATACAATGGGCAGAGAGAAACAAAAACCACGTATGAATTATTTCTGGGAGTCCTCCACAATCGTACCAAATTTTATTCAAATCAATAGTAGAACTTGGGAAAATACGCGTATTTTAATCAGTACACGCCGTTCAACTGTGGATAAGGAAGTAGTCCTTTCCCACCTTTCTCACTGTGTATAAGATGTAGAAAATAAGGAAAATCAGGTAAATCAGGAAATTCAGGAAAATCGGGAAAATCAGGAAAATTCAGGAAAATCAGGAAATTTAGGAAAACAGGTAAATCAGGAAAATCAAGAAATTCAGGAAAGTCAGGAAAATCAGCAAATTCAGGAAAATCAGCAAATTCAGGAAAATCCAGAAATTCAGGAAAATCAGGAAATTCAAGAAAATCTGGAAATTTAGGAAAATCAGGAAATTCAGCAAAATCAGGTAAATCAGCAAATAAGGAAATTCAGGAAAGTCAGGAAAATCATGATATTTAAAAAAATAAGGAAAATCAGGAAAACTACTTTACTTATTTTCCTTATTATCCTTATTTTCCTGATTTTCCTAAATTTCCCGAATTTCCTGATTTTCTTGAATTTCCTGATTTTCCTTAATTTCCTGAATTTCCAGATTTTCCTGAATTTCCAGATTTTCCTGGTTTTCCTGATTTTCCTGAATTTCCAGATTTTCCTGAATTTCATGATTCTCATGAAGTTCCTGCATTTCTTGATTTTCCTGAATTTCCTGATTTTTCTGGATTTCCTGAATTTCCTGATTTTCCTGAATTTCCCGAATTTTCTGATTTTACTGATAATTTCCTACATCTTTTATTTCAAACACTTTAATAAGGAAAATCAGGAAATTCAGGAAAATCGAAAAATTCAGGAAAATAAATAAAATCAGGAAAATTACTTTCCTTCCTGATTTTCCTAATTTTCCTGAATTTCTTGGATTACCTGATTTTTCTGAATTTCCTGATTTTTCCAATTTTCCTTATTAAACTGTTGAAATAAAAGATGTAGGAAGTTATCAGGAAATTCGGGAAAATCTGGAAAACCAGGTAATTCAGGAAAATCAGGATATTAAGGAAAGTCAGGAAAATCAAAATCAGGAAAATCAAGAAAATCGGGAAATTCTGTAAATTCAGAAAAATCAGGAAATTCAAGAAAATCAGGAAAATCAGGAAATTTAGAAAAATCATGAAATTCAGGACATTCAGGAAAATCAGGGAATTCAGGACATTCAGGAAATTCAGAAAATTCAGGATAATCAAGAAATTCAGGAAATTCAGGTGAATCAGAAAAATCAGGAAATCCAGGAAAATCAGGAAATTCAGGATAATCAGGAAATTAAGGAAAATCAGGAAATTCAAGAGAATCAGGAAAATCTGGTTAATCAGGAAATTAATCAACCGTTAACTTGAAATCAGCGATTTCTCTTACGGGTGCCCCCCCTCCCCATAACCCCCCTCTTCTTGGTCTGATTTTGCTCATCTACAAACTTGATCTTATACTTGTATTGAAAGTGACAAATATCAAATTTGACTTCCAACCCCCAAACCCCCACTGAAAATGTTTTTTTGAGATACACCACATAGCCTATATTTTAAGCTGGACCAGTCTAAAGATACTCTGCAACTTTCATAAAAATTCGACCAGCCGTTTTCGAGTGATGCGGTAACAAACAAACAGACAGACAGACAAGAATTATGCTAACCTGCTCAAACGTCTTCTTGTGATGCAAAACACACAAAAAAAGTAAAACCCTGACAAAAAAACAAATGTACAGACAGAGGTTGCAATTTATTTATATAGATTTTTAGTCAAAACATGAAAAAGTTGACCTGCGAGAAACTATTTTTTCTTTGGTTTAGGTAGGTACATCCAGTGAATGAAGTGTTAATAAAAGTTGAAATATTATTTTGAAAAAGACTGCCTATAGTTTTCTTAATACTGAATGATATATGAAAGCACGGGTGCGAGCTAACTGGTTACGTATTTCTCTTCTCTCCTGTAAAGATTGTGCTTAATGTAAGATAATGTAAAAGAAGTTGTTTATAAATGTTATGATCTACTAAAATATTCAAAAAAATTTATACAAATCCAATAAAAATGAAAAAATTACAAATTTTTCAATTTTCAGGAATCGAAATCACACATTTTCAAAAATTTTTAAAAACCTCTTATGACCTCAAACACGGGATTTAAGTAAACGTCCTGCGTGCTTGAAGGGTTAAAGTGAGTGAAATGATTTTTAAGGAATATAAGGACATTGTTATCTTTTACCATTAACATTGAAAGATTTATCACAACATAAATCCATACATCTTCTTACATTTGTTCGGTAACCAAGATGTTGTTTAATGTTTACGTTTTGACTAATAGTATTGACATAATCCACATAATTTTATTGCTTCTTTAAAGGCTTCGGTGCATCTATCCATGTGAATATTAAGTAAGATGTTAATGTGTAATTATATTAATGGTAAAACTTGACAATATACAATACATAAAATAGTAAATGTAAGAATCGCTTGCATAATTAAGGAATGGGGAACGTTTGTCCTGAGCAATAAAAATCGTTTGCTACTTAAAAGAAAACTTTCCCGAGCGACCAGCTGTTTTTGCATGATGCGGTAACAAACAAACAAACAGACAGACAGACATTTTCCTAAAATATTTACCGAAATTGTTTTCCTAAAACTTTTCTTATTAGACTTCTTCGATATAATCAACCGTTAACTTGAAGTCAGCGATTACTCTTACGGGTGCCCTGCCCCCCCCCCCCCCCCCCCCCCCCCCCACAATCCCCCTTCCCCTTTGTCTGATTTTGGTCATCTACAAACTTGATCTTATACTTGTATTGAAAGTGACAAATAGCAAATTTGAACTTCCTAAGTTAATTTACTGGAGAGTTATCGTCGAAAAACCAAATCGATCCCCCCCCGAAAACCCCACTTAAAATCTTTTTTGAGATACACCACACAGCCTATATTTTAAGCTGGATCAGTCTAAAGATACGCTGCAAGTTTCATAATAATTCCTCCAGCCGTTTTTGCGTGATGCGGTAACAAACAAACAGACAGACAACAATTCTGCAAACAGGTTCAAACGTCTTCTTTCGATGCAAAAAACACAAAAAAATGAAACCCCGACAAAAAAACATATGTACAGACAGAGGTAACAATTTTATATATATAGATAAATGAAAATAATACACATTTTTATTAAAATAAAAAATATAAAAAACAAAATAGAAGCTCAAATAATAACGCAGTTTATAAATAAATAACATATCTTAAAAGTACTTCTTCCTACATTTACTTTTGGAAAATTGGTTGATAATTTCTGCACAATCAACATTTTCAAAATATTCTGATTCAATTGATAATATGCTTAAATTATTAAGTTTGTGTTCTCCTAAAGATGAATGCAGATAATTTTCTATTCTTCTTAACGTCGAAAAAGATCTTTCACCACTACAATTTGTAGCGACAATACTTTAATAAATGTGCAAAGCAGTAGCAACAATAGGAAATGTAGATTCAATACCTGAATCAATTATCGACCTAAAACTAAGCTCTGCTTTAGATGTAATTTCATCATTTTTACAAAGGTTCACATGTTTAAAATGCAGACATTCTTCAATAAAATTTTCTTCTAGATCATCTGCATATATATTGTACAACTCTGCAGCCTGTTTTCTAATTGTAGGTTCATCTAGATTTTTCAAATTAATTAAAATACCAAATTTTAAGCATATATCATCGTAAGCACATTTCCTTTTGTTTATTTCTGCCAGAACCTTATCAATTATAACATAGTATGTTTTTATACGGAATTCAGTATTTGTATCAAATTTGATGTCTGATGATGTAGTTTCATCGAATTGTCTTTTTCTTTTACTTAATCTTTTAGTTTTATACTCATCACAGCCAGATAATTCGGCCCCTTTTAATTTATAATAAGTAAAAGATTCTGTATTGCGTTTAGATTGCTAATATTTTTCCAATGAACTGTATAATTTAACGAGTTTCAATGTCAGTATCAACTTTTTGAAGTGTCTTATTAGTTTTGTTTATTGTTTCGAAAATGCTATTCCAAAACGCCATCATTAAAGCAGTTTCTAGTAAATTTAGTTGATTTACTAATTCCTGTGCTTCAACTTTAGCAGCGGGTTTTTGTGCAGGATCATCAGAGATTTTTTTAAATACACTTTTAAAATATTCATAACCTAAAATTACTGCATTTACTGCATCAGCTCTTGGTACCTTACATTTCGGTGATAAATAACTTTTCAATATTTCCCACCTAAACGTTGAAGCCACAAATAAACCACAAATTTTGTATGAATAGAAATAATCCGGTGGCTTCTAGACAACATTCTGCAGCAGATTCTCCAATTAAATTCAACGAATGTGCAAGATTATTTTTTGATTTAGTACGAGCTTGAAGACCGTTATATACACCTGACATATTAGAAGCATTGTCATGAGACTGTCCTCTACAATCTTGCAAATTAATGCCCAAATCGGTCTGTATTTTCAAAACACAATCCTCCATTTCTGCGCTCTTATGACCTACATTCTCAACAAACCTCAAAAATCTTTCTACTGCGGTTCCATTGGTATTTACATATCTGACTACAATGGTTAACTGGTCAGAGTGCGAAATATCGGGCATTGAATCTATTATTAATGAATAATATTTGGATTCTTTCAATTAGGAGATAATAGAACTTCTGACACTATTTCCTAAAATTTGAATAAATTCGTCGCAAATTCCTGCTGACAAATATGAAACATTTCCAATGCCTTTATTTCCAAAATCTAATAGATGCTGTTGTTATATGGGATCGAATTTTGCTAAATGTTCCATGCAACCTAAATAATTTCCATTATTTTTATTCCCAATAATTTGATTGTTCCCCCTTCACTTCGGTATGAAAAGACGCCATCTATACTCTTACTTAATCTATGTTCATAGGGATTTTTTGGTCTCGGCTTTGCTGCATTAGCGCCGTCGCCGAATGACAAGAATGTTTATGTGTGTACTATTGTTCGTATGAATATCTAATCTAACACAGTCAATGAAAAAATGTGATGAAGCAGAAATTATATGTAAGGAAGTTAGTGTCTCATATCATCTTCTTACAAATCACTTATATAAATAATAATAAAAGGCCCCTGGGCTATAGCCCATTTAGCCCAATGGTTAAGGCAGTGCTGGATGCTAGTGTCCCTACATTGGCTTAAGAAAGACAGTGAATTCAATAAAATTACCTAGGTAATTTCTTGTTTGATTAAATTTGAAAAGAGTTAAAAATGAAATTATTAATTCAAAGAATTGTGTATTTACTAAAGTATAATCCAACTAATGTAAAGTGCAGGTAGTCTAATGTTTTAAGTTTTACCTCTTTATTAATGCATTGAGAATTTTGTGTACAGCCTCCATTTCTACCATCAGCACACTCATTTATATCCTTGCATATCTGTTTCATCTTTTTTGCAGCCTCCAATCCAACACCCTTTACTTCCTTGTCTCCTGTGAATCCAGCTGGGCAAACATCACATTGGAATCCAGGAACAAGATTGTGACAGGTGACTTGAGGATGACATGGTTTACCCTCCTTACACTACATTGGCAGAGTAAGTGAATGGAGATGTTTACATGGCCAAATTCTTGGCATATAAAGTAATAAAGTGAAGTTCTGTCTTCAAATGTGATTTTAAAGGTGAGTCCATTTTGGAATTAGTCATAAAACTGCATTTTTATTGAATTATTATTCAATATAGAAGAACATTTCAAATATTGCAATGTTGAAAATAAGGAGATATTTCCTTAAAAAACTAACTGCAACATAATTTTTAAGTTTTACTCTGTTACATGCAGTTATTCAAATGAAGCTGACCGGTACATATGTTTCAGAACAATAGTTATGCAGCTATCTTTAAAAGAATACTAGTCTTTTACCTCATCTATATCTTCACACCTTCTTCCAACTTCTGTGAAACCTTCAGGACATGTTCCACACACGTAAAAGGGTGGAATTATTATATCTTTACAAATAGCTCCTGTAAAAATAAAGATATGCACTGAATATGACATTTTTGTCTCTAGAGACAATCAGAATTCCCAAATGAATGCATAATGTAAAAATAGTTTTATAATCGATTAAGAAACTTAAGGAATATTTAAATGCATGCCTAGAATTATAATAATATTAATTTTCATAAATTATCTTTATTTGCCTTTTCCAATTTAAAATAACCTAAATTTAAATTAATTCAATAATGTGGCACTAATGAGTTAAACCAATTTTATATGTTACAAAAAGTAAAGTGGAGTTTTTATATTTAACCTTATAATACAATTTCCCATGAATAAATAAAAACTATTTTTTAAACTGTATCAAAATTTTAGAAAGTAATAAATAACCTTAAAAATCTACTATTAAGTATGACTTACCAGTACTGCATGGCTTATCTTGACATGTAGTTTCTTTATTACATGATCGTCCATCACCTGAATAACCCCATGGACAATGACCACACTGCACACCGTGTTCTGTATCACGACACCTTACTCCTTTGAAGCATGGAGAAGGCTGGGAACTGCATGTTGTAGATGATTCATCTGGAATAATGTGGTATATTTTTTAATGCTATTCCGTATTTTTAGACTTTGATGTGGTCAGTTATATGATTGATGTGAAAGAGTGAAATATGTTTAATATTAAAACTCTTAAGACAGGATAAAAAATCTTAAAATGAATGAACATTCATTGTTAAATTTAAAAATAATGCGAAGAGTCTCACAACTTCTGTTATCTTCCAAGATTTTACATAATTTGCAAATAAGGAAGGAGCATATATTAATGAAAAGTATACATTAAAAATGTGATTTTTACATAAACTAGATGCCCTAAAACTAACTAACACTTATCCATCATCTAATTTTACTATATCCTTGAGAAATATCCTGGAAGTTATACCTGTTTCATTTGTAACCATATTTCTCTACAATATCATTTATCTGCCTCAATAAAGTATAATAACAATGTAAAATTTACCACGAGATATTTTACAGTCGTACTTTCAACATGTTTCTGAATTAATTTTAGTGATAAAAGCAATGTAATAAATTGCTTTTTATATATGAAGACATCCTATCTATTACTATGCAGCTTCTAATTTGGCTGTCTGAAAACCTTTCAACAAATAAACTACCATCATTTTCCTATTATAATATGCAACCTATACAGGGTGTTTCTGAATTAGGCGGCAATATTTCAGGGGCTTAATTTATGAACAAAAACAAAGCAAAAAAGTCCTATAAACATGGGTCCTTGGAAGCTTGGTTTTTGAGTTATGATAAATTTCATTTTCATATTCTGGAAAGAAAGGCTCCTGAAGATATACCTCCTGCATTACACACATCCCTTCATTAGACCCACTCTTTGAATGCATTAGTGTTGCATAGCCCATGTGATAGTTGAAACCTCCCTTCACTAGACGCAAACCTTGAATGCGTAGATAGTGTGTTACCTGCTGTGGTTTGGATCAGTAAGGAATGTGATGTGATGACATTTACATTGATACTGTAATACTTTAAGCGATGATTGGTGAATACACGTACTCCGAGTTAACGGATATGCACATCATGTTTAGGTGTGCTTACGGCAATACAATATAGATGTTGTGTCCAGACCGTCCTTTTTCGACCTCAGTCTGCTGTCACGAGTGCAAATGTCCCTCTCTCCGTGAGGTGCTGATCAATGCTAGCAAACATTATCCTATCCAGAACTTGGTGACCAGGAAATGCATCCTGGTACAGATGATGTGCCTGCAGCGTATTGCCGAAAGCACGACTAAACATGATATGCATATCCATTAACTCGGAGTGCCTTTATTCACCAATCATTGTTGAAAGTATTACAGTATCAATGTAAACGCCGTCACATCACATTCCCTACTGATCCAAACCACAGCAGATAACACATTATCTACGCATTCAAGGTTTGGGTCTAGTGAAGGGAGGTTTCAACTATCACATGGGCTATGCATCACTAACGCATTCAAAGAGTGGGTCTAATGAAGGGATGTGCGTAATGCAGGAGGTATATCTTCAGGGGCCTTTCTTTCCAGAATATGAAAATGAAATGTATCATAACTCAAAAACCAAACTTCCAAGGACCCATGTTTATAGGACTTTTTTGCTTTGTTTTTGTTCATAGATTATGCCCCTGAAATATTGCCGCCTATTTCAGAAACACCCTGTATAATACATAGTGATAAGAGAATTTTCACATTTCACGAGTGAAATGTGAAAATTCTCTTATCACTATGTATAATACGCACTTATTTTTTTGTAAAAGATCAATGTAATTTTATTTGGCTATGTGTAGTATCGGGACAGTTCTCACCTTGCCGCCAAATTTGGTACGTGTGAAAGAGTTTACAAGAATATCACATTACGTTTTGACTCTGACTCTGAAATCTACAATAAATCTTTTCATGTCACCGCATGTAGACTCTGGAATGCTCTACCTCCACACATACAAAACTCTCCAACTCTATCCTCCTTCAAGAAATCATACTTCACGTTACTCCTTTCTCATATGACAACAGTAAACGAGGCAGCAACGAGCATTTCATAATCAAAACACAAGCGCATAATAATTCTTTTTTTTTTCCAGGGAACAGTGTTTTCTAAAATTTCCTATATGTATATGTTGTATAAGTATTTTAAATAATGTATATTCCTTTTTTGCACTTTATTTTAAATTCTCTCGTATGTACTTGTTATATAAGAACTTGCTGTATCTGTCAATTTTTGTATTTTTTTTTCTCACATGTTCCATGTATGTCTATGTTATTTCTTTCCTCTTATCTGTTGGTATTCAAATCCTCAGCTTTTATCTATTAATATATTTTTTTTCTTCTGTATCTGTCTAGGGATTTTTCGCGGTTTTTTTACACCTCCCTCCTCTTCGTAGATGTTTTTCCGCAGTGGGACATTTTTTCTGTGCTAAAAGAAGTGATCACACAGTTTTTTTCCAACCCACAAAACTAACGTGATTCTATGGTAATTCTCTTTGTCAACTAACAAAATTTGTAGTCAATATGTATGTTAAAGTCTGTAATTTAAATTGTATATAATTCTCAATCCTGACGAAAGGGTTAAATGTAAGAAGGGACTTCACAGTCTCAATTTCGCCCTAAATAAAGTCGTTTGTCTGTCTGTCTGTCCCATTAAAGATCACTACACTGCATAAAAACATTTTGTCTCAATGTCCCCTTTTGTATTAATCTGGTTGGTTGGAATAAGAGTTCGCGCTTTGCTGCCGAACTAGATATGTGCGAAAGAGTTTACGAAAATATCACGTTATGTTCTGACTCCCGTTAAAGATCGATACAATGTATAAAAATCTGTCTCAATTTTGCCTTTTGTATTAACCTGGTCGGTTGGAATAACAGTCCATCCTTTGCCACCCAGCGACATCGTTTATGTGAACATCAAGTCCAGTTCATACAAGCCGATCGAGGTGTGTAAAATGTTCTCGGCGACGCGATTTACAAATTTACGTAGACGATGAGAGAGAATAAAAGATCGCTGAGGAACTGTTTGAGGACAGTGAGGGGAGTGGTAATGAATTCCTAGGCTTTAGTAATTCTGATAGCCAAAGTAAATAAATAAATATTCTTATTTTTGTTTTGAAAAACAATATTAAAGGGAATGTTATCGAAATGCATTGAAATGTACGATTTATTGGTGAAAACATGTTCGAAAATATAAATTATTTCCATACTGAAAAAAGTTGTATGCATTTATCACCAAATATAATACACACCCTAACTTTTTGTCAACTATTTCAAGAAAAAATGCATGTTATAATCGGAAGATTATGGTAATATCAGATGAGAAAATTGGTGGATCTGAACTTAAGAGTTGCTGATGCCACAATATCTCTTGAGGTTTAACAACAAGAGCAGAATATTACCAATGGCCTCTCTCCCCTCACTCAACAAATGCATATGTTCAATTAAAATTTAAATCCATTGTTATAACTACTAATTTACACTTATTAATAAATTATTGGGAATATGCTGAAAAGGTTAGGATTTATTAATTTCCCTGTCCAAAAATAATTATTAACTGGAAAGTCATTCAGGAATTAGGATAAAAACGAGAAATTATTGAAAATCTTATTTTCTTCTATATTTGGAAAAATTCATGGGTCCCTGGGTCTGAGGTAATTGGCCACACATGCCACCCAATTGTTATGCCACTGCTGAGGTTGCAATTAGAAAGGCATCTCATTGCTGTCACTTTAAGCTATAGTTATATTAATTCTTCAATATATTTTTCCTGACATAATTTATTCTGTAATATAATTTCATATTACTTTCTCAAAGGGCAACACTCATTTGGTCTCCTTTTTTTCAAAACAATACATAAATGGAAACTAAAGAGATATATTTCAATGGTAAAAGTACAGTATACATAAAAAATCAAGCAATATATCACTGATAAAAATACTATAATGCTTTTTTACAACACAATGAACATATCATGCATACAGGCCCACCCTACATTATGATATCATCTGCAATAACTTCAAGCATCTTTCATTTGAGAAAACAGTTTCATTTTTAATACACAACAAAGGTCAGGTGTGATAAGCTACATAATTACAAACGGCAAAGAATGATGTCACCAGTGGCTTTTGAATATAGACAACCCTTTTGTATACAAAGGTTGAAGGTAGATAAACTTGGATGACCCTTTTATGGTTTGAAGTGCCTTGTGCCAAAATACATTTAACATGCCCTACTCTCAAATCCTTCTCTTACATATTTACAGAGTTAGAGGTCCAATGCCATTACTTTATTGCTATTTGTATACCCCATATAAGTGTGGGAGTAATTATACTTTCATCGAGTAATTTCGTAAGTTTTTTCAATGAGACAACTATAATCTCCCCTTTATGTATTGACAAACTAGCATAATCTACATATGAATCATAGGAAGAACTATTTTGGTTTTTTATGCTTTGGTGGCCATGGATACTCATTAAATGTTATTTACCATTTTAATGTTTGGTATATTTTCATCAGAACATAATTTAAATTTGTACATCAGATATGAATGAAAAGTCTGAGATTATGGGTCAAATGCTGATGCAAATATCAGTATTCATGCATGTTTAGTTCAGATAATATCTTAAATAATAACAGCTTCGGCTAACTACCTATGTATGTATGAGGCCAATCAGGATTCAATTTACCGTATATTCTCGCATAATTTACCACTTTATGAGACCTATTTTTTAGCCAAAAATTAGGAGGTCGCAAATTAGATGAGGTATGTTCTTGAAACAGTGAAATCATGTCGTTTTGAAATATTTCTAACCGTAATCTCAGTCTGAGGCCTTGCCTCACGAACTTCTAATTTTTAAGTAACATTATTATGTATGTAGATGTAATAAACTGAAGTCAGCTTCTCAGCTGATGAAGGCCGCAAAAAGATGACTTGAAGAGAAGTCATGTCTACTCGGAAACTGAATGGATACTGGCAGAAAACAGGCGAACAACAATTTGCAACACCATGCTGAGCGTCCATTTGTTGCAAGGTTTGGTTCGCTGCGCAGTTCGCTGTTCTGTTGCAGGAAAATGCGCAAGAATTCCAACTTGCACATTACACGACACACAGGATAAAAACAAGATTTTGAGACAAAAAATAAGGGGTTGTAAATTATGCGGGGTTGCAAAATACTCGAGTATATAAGGTAGTTGGATAGTAATCAAATATGAGAAAGGAATGTTTGACAATTGTCTGTTACCAAAATCATCTTTAGAAATACTTTAGTTAGTTAAAGCACTTACCTGGCAAGTGGGAGACCAGGGTTCTATTCCTGGTCAAGTTCAGAATTTTTATCCTTTTTTATCTTCACATTAGTGATCAGCCTTATGCACTCATGCATATAAGTTAAATTTTCATCCTTTCACTCTTGGTTTTTAGAGAGATTGTATAACCAATTCAGAAATAGTTGTCAACACTTTATAGGGCATAAATATTTATACTTACCGTAATTTACCGATTATAATACACATTTTTTTCTCGAAATAGTTGACAAAAAGTTAGGGTGCATATTATATATGGTGATAAATGCATACAACTTTTTTCAGTATGGAAATAATTTATATTTTCGAACATGTTTTCACCAATAAATCGTACATTTCAATGCATTTCGATAACATTCCTTTAAATACTGTTTTTCAAAACAAAAATAAGAATATTTATTTATTTACTTTAGCTATCAGAATTACTAAAGCCTAGGAATTCATTACCACTCCCCTCACTGTCCTCAAACAGTTCCTCAGCGATCTTTTATTCTCTCTCATCGTCTACGTAAATTTGTAAATCGCGTCGCCGAGAACATTTTACACACCTCGATCGGCTTGTATGAACTGGACTTGATGTTCACATAAACGATGTCGCTGGGTGGCAAAGGATGGACTGTTATTCCAACCGACCAGGTTAATACAAAAGGCAAAATTGAGACAGATTTTTATACATTGTATCGATCTTTAACGGGAGTCAGAACATAACGTGATATTTTCGTAAACTCTTTCGCACATATCTAGTTCGGCAGCAAAGCGCGAACTCTTATTCCAACCAACCAGATTAATACAAAAGGGGACATTGAGACAAAATGTTTTTATGCAGTGTAGCGATCTTTAACCCTTTGGCGCAGATGTCAGTATCTGGCACCGTCCGAGAGAGTGCCCCTATTCGCGGCAGTCAGTACATCGTACCTTACAGTGACGTGCCTTATTAAAAAATTTCTAGTGTCTGTTTCATTTGGTTATCTGAGACACAAATGCTGCTGTTGTCTTCTAGAAATGCAGAACCACTCGACCCAGACGACCCTCCATCAGGCCCATCCCATTAATCCACCACCACTGTCAAAGAACATAACAAAAGGGGCAGACAGTGGCGTTACTACATACTCCAAAGATGGCTCTACAGGACCGATGTAGTAAGTTAAATTTTTATTTTATTACTTAGATTTTATCTAAAAATATTATTTATATCTCACAATTACAAAATAAAAACAAATATTTAAATAAAAAGCATTTATATTAATTCTTATGGTTCAATTTTCTTAGTGAAGGAACCTATCTCATTTAAATAGATTATAATTATTCCTCGATTTACGCCGCTTCAGCTAACGACCCTGAGGTGGTGGAACGTAACCCCGGCGTAAATCGGGGCCTACCTGTATAAGCAATAATTTATTCAACTTGACACAGTGAAATAACATTTCCAGTTACAAATTACATTACAAGTGCAATGTTTTTTTTTACTTTACATATATGCAAACGCTCAGGGCCAGCGCTACCATTAGGTGAACTAGGCGGTTGCCTAGGCCGCAAGAATTCTGGGGACGAGGAAATTTGTTGATTAGGAAAAAATTTTTTACTCAAGTGAAAATTCAACTGTATACGTGAACATCAGGGGTGGAGTTAATGGTCAACAATATATATGCCATTTGACTGTCAGCAATAACGAATACCATGTATTCAATGTGCAGGGGTACCATGGACTACTACTCTGGACTGGAAGCTCCCTATTCTTCTGTCAAAAATTTCAGTGGTGGCGAGTTGCAGTGAGATCATGTGACGACTTGCACTCCTGGCAGGGGTGCGCACTGCGGTTGACCGTTGAACTACATTGCTCAGATAACGTATTGGCCAATAGAATAATAGATAACGATGTAGTCCTACGGTCGACCGTAATGCACACTCCTGCCACATGACCTCACTGCAACTCGCCACATATTTTGTCACACTTTTGCTTATGGATCTTCCAGTCCATAGGAGTAGTCTGTATAATATTAGCACTTTCTGATTGGTGCTGATTTTTGACAGTTCACTGAACGCATGTTATTCACGTTGAAAGATTATGTTTGATTATTAATAGTTTTCAAAAAATAGTGGACTTCTCCTTTTACTCATCACCCTTTACTCATCATTTTAATCATCATACTCAGCAGCATCTTTCCTAATTACACATATTATATGCAGGTATTATATGTTATTAAATTATAGAAATAGCAGTAAGTTGAGCGATGCGAATTTTGCATTGAACGGAAATTTTGCGATTTTGAAGGAAGCAAAATACATATTCTTTCATATCAATTGATATTCTTTCAATATAGTAAAAAAATTTTGAATTAAATCTATTATTAGAATTTATACTAATATACCTAAACTCCAGCATGGCAGATAAAAAGTGACATTCTTGATCACAGTATAGAAAACAGAAAGCTGAAAGAGAAAAAGAAGAAGCGAAACAAGAAGGCTCTTTCATGAAATATCTTAATCAACATCCTGAAGATGAACAGAGTACATAACCCACAGCAGATTCTAGTGTAGAAACAGCACACACTCATGAGGATGTTGGGATGCATGAAGAACATCAGACTACATGTACGTCTGAAATACAGCATGATGTCAATCTTGAATCAAATGTGGAAACAATGAGAAATCGGAGTGAAGAATGTAAGCCAAACTACAGTGATCCTGCCACATGGGGCAAAGTTCATGATAATTTTCGACAGATTCTTGTGGAAAATGGGCCTGAGCAAGTTAGGGATTTCGTGTTTCCTAAGGATTTGAAACAAAGGAAATTTTCCGCTAATCATTATATCAGGAGGCTACCAAATGGAGAGGAAATACATAGACACTGGCTGCAATATTCAGTCACGACAAACTCTGTCTATTGCTTTTGTTGCAAACTTTTCAGCACTAAAATATTTGGTACATTATCACTTGCTAGCAATGGATCAAGAGACTGGAAAAATATATCTGTAATATTTTCCTCTCATGAAAACAGCCGTGAACATTTGGCAAATGTTCAAAATTGCAAGGAGCTGGAGCTAAGACTAAAAATTAAAAAAACTATTGATGAAGAAAATCTTAGAGGAATTAAAAGTGAACAGAAATACTGGCAGCAAATATTGGAATGATTGATTGCTCTGGTGAAAGTACTTGATACGCAGAACCTTGCATTTTGTGGAACAAATGATAAATTATATTCTTCAGGTAATGGTAACTTTTTGAAATTTGTTGAATATATGGCTTTGTTTGATCCAGTCATGGATGAACATCTGCGCAAAATAAAAAATCATGAAACATATGTGCATTACCTTGGAAAAGAGATACAGAATAAACTCATATAGCCATTAGCCAGTGCTACTAATGAAGAAATATTGAGAGCCACTAAATCTGCCAAGTATTATTCAATAATTCTTGACTGTACATCTGATGTAAGCATGTTGAACAAATGGGAATGATAATTTGCTTTGTTGAAATTTCTAGGTCTGCAAGTATGGAAGCTGCAGGGCTAAATATACGAGAGCATTTCTTGGGTTTTCTTCCATTGAAAGATACAACTGGTGCTTTTATGACTCAGAGCATCTTTCATAAACTAGATGAAATGTCATTGTGTTTAGAAAACTTACATGGACAAGACTACGATAATGGCAGCAACATGAAAGGTAAACATAATGGTGTGCAGCGGAAAATCATGGATAAAAACCTTAGAGCTTTGTTTGTACCTTGCTATGCACATTCTTTGAATTTGGCCATCAATGATGCTGCCAGGTGCTGCTTGGAGGCTGCTGGTTTCTTCGATCTAGTGCAGCATATCTACGTATTTTTTTCTGGTTCAGCACGACGCTGGAATATTTTGATACAGCATGTACCAAGTCTAACAGTAAAGCCTTTAAGTGAAATGAGATGGGAGAGTCGCATTGATGCCTTAAAGCCCCTCCTGTACCAGATTGGTGATGTCTATGATGCACTAATTGAAATTGCCGATGACACTAGTTTCACAGGATTATCTGGTAATTCAACATGCTCTGACGCTAATACTCCCAATTTAAATTTTTGGTTTCACTAATTGCATGGCACAATATTCTTTTTGAGGTCAACCTTACAAGTAAACAGCTTCAAAAAAAGGAAAATGATTTACATTCTGCCAATAAACTTCTTGAACAAACAAAGGCATATTTACAAAAATGTAGGAGTGACAGGGGCTTTGAAAATATATTAGTGGATGCATGTGAGCTTGTAAAGAATTAGAGATATTCCCAGTCTTTGAAGCAGAAACAGTACAAGAAGAAAGAAAAGACAGTTCGACTATGAATCTACAGATCAGCCTGTTCAGGACCCAAAAGAGAAATTTAAAATCGACTTTTATTTTGCAGTGCTTGATGTTGCAATTCAGTCAGTGAAAGAACGATTTGAACAAATGTTTCAGCTGGGTTCATTGTTTGGTTTTATATATGACATCAAGAGTTTGTGTGATAAGACACATAAAGAAATAATGGAACACTGCATAAAACTTGAATCGGCACTACAGGATGGAGATTCTAAAGACATTGATGCTGCTGATTTGTGTAGTGAACTGCAAGCAAAAGCACGACATCTACCAGAACACCTGACTTCCCAAGATACTGTAAAGTTCCTTTGTGAAAGTGGCTTAATTGTCAGTGTTCCGAACACATTTATTGTTCTCCGAATACTTCTCACCTTACCCGTTACTGTTGCAAGTGGAGAGCGAAGTTTTCAGAGCTTAAACTGATAAAAACTTATTTCAAAAACTTGAGTAGTGTGTGTGTGTGTGTGTGTGTGCATGCATGTGTGCGTGTGTGTATATATATATACACTACTTGGGGCACCAAATAAGCTGTTTGCCTAAGGCGCCAAATATCCTTGTGCCGGCCCTGCAAACTCTAATTAAAACTCATATTTTTCAGATTTCTGAATATGCAACTTTTTACTCCAGTTTCTTGATAATAGTTAATTTAACTTGGCATAGTGAGATAACACCTGCAAAAACAAATTATAATACAGATACAGTTCTACTTTTTTGCCTTCAGATATGCAAACATTAATTTAAAAACTTTATTTTTTCAGATTGCTGATTTACATAATTTCCTGTGAATATGTGGCCTCATAACAGCAAATGAAGATCAAGAGATACTCCTGATTTTACATCTGGCAATGATGTTTATGTTTGATTCTTGGTGCTTTCAATTTCTGAAGGTATTTTTATGATATTTTAATTTTAAATTTAATAATATATGATTTATTTTTATAATTTTTCAACTTTAGAAGTTAAACTTAAAGATCATTGTCACTCATATATGCTTCAAGCATGTTGTTCCTTGATTGTGTTACTCTTGTCCCAGCACTGCATCACTGATATATATTTCATTTATCTGAAACTGGGAAGATTATCAAAACAAATAGCACAAGGCTAGGGTAAAACAATTCTAGTCGAAATATTAAAGTTCAATAGTAATCATAAGTAATATTCTAAACATGTATTATGCATTTTAGTAGATACATAGGAATTAATTCAATAGAGATTTACTGTGTATTCCGGCATATAATTCAACCCAGTGTATAAGCCGACCCCTGCTTTTTTGATTGAAAATACATGATTAGGCATATGTTTGCTGTATAAGTCAACCCCCACTTTTTCACTTAACAATACTTCCCATGAAATCATTTTCAGGCAAAATCAAAGTCATGTACAATCCAAGTTTTAACAAAACAGAAATAAACAATAATAAAAATATACATAAATACTGTTTAGAGTCCGCGCCATTCTTCTTGAGCATTCCATGTGACAGATGTTTTAATTTCAACCAATAAGAAACTGTTATTCTTGGAGAGCTTGAACCACTAAATAAAGTTTCTTATAATTTGATTGATGTCAGCTGTTAATGATACTATCAAAATAAACTATACCTAGTGATCGCGATCAATCTCTACGGTGATGAAATTCAATAAAATATTGCAAATGTGTACCCCGCACACCTTTTTTCCCAAAATGTCTGTAAAAAAAGAGACAACGCATCATACATGAAGATTTCTGACCAAGTTTTAAAAATTGTGAGTTTCGATAGTAAAGTTACTGCAACACGTTTGCATCTATGTTTATACTCGCAAAAGACGAAGAATTCTACGAATTTTATGTTTATCTACATGACCAAGAAACGTTTAGGGTATAAATGCGAGATTTATACTGCCATTGGTGCATCTTCAACATTGAGATGATGTAATCTATATACAGTGGAACCCCCATTTAACGTTTGCGTCAGGGACAAGTTTTTTGTACCTTAAATCGAGTAATACATTAAATGGGGTTATCTAAAATTGAAAGACTAAACGGCAGTTCATTAATGTCAAATATGTTTTATTAGTTAAAACACAAATATTAAGTGTATAGTTTAATTACGATCAATTTTTCATTTGTAAAATTTCACAGAAAGAAGATGGTTGAGAATAATACCAACTGTAAGTCCGGCAAAGGTGATTCTTCTAGCTTATGGTTTTTTTGCGAAATTAGTGGTCATTTCATGGCTGTGACCTCATTGCACCTCCTAGCAGTGAATTTGTGATCTTAATTCTTCCGAGACAAACTTTCTTAAAACTTTTAAGCAAATAAACACACTTAATTGAAGCGCTCCTATATAGGAGGAATCAACCAAGCATGCAGATCCTTTCAGTTTTTTAAGTTCGTATGCTATAATGAATACATGATATAATTGGGCTCGCATGGGTTATATAAGATAATACAGTAAAACCCCATTATAACGCAGGTTTCGGGAGACAGAATGTACACCTGCGTTATCGGCAACCCGCAGTATTTCGGGAAATAATTTTTAAAAACATGAAAGCGTATGCGTTATAACAAATTTAATTGCAAATTACTATAAAAACTGATATCGTCTTTTGATTTAAATGCAACCCTTACTTTAATCAGTGTTTTTAAAGTAGTCCGATATTTTCTTTTGGCGTGACAGCTGATGGCGTTTCTTCATCACATACGTCTTAATATTTTGCAAATGTAAAAGATGAAGATGATCACAATCACTCTGTCTCTCCATCCAATTCATCGCTTCACTGATGTTATCCAATACGTCGCTTATTTAAGGGGTCTCAACCTCACACATCTCTTCATTCTCGCTGTCATCTTCCGCTAATTTTTCTGCTCTTCCGCGATTCTGGACTTCAGCTACAATTTCTTATCATTCTTATAGACAGCAACGGGAGTTTAGCATCACGGTTAGATTGAATTAATATTACATCTCGAACAAATGAAATATTCTCGAGTCAAGGTATAAACATACCTGAAATCGAGGTGATGCCCCGCAAGGGACCAGAATTTTGTCCCTTAATTGCAGGCAATTCACTAAATCGAGGAACACTAAATCGGGTCATACAATACATTATTTATATGGAGCTTTGGTCGGGGCCACAAAACGACTGCCTTAAATGCGGGTAATCCTTAAATGGGAGAACCTTAAATCGGGATGCCACTGTATATCTATAAAATAAAGTGTTTGTATAATTTTATAGCACAGTTACTACAGCACGTAGGAACAAGAGAAAGGTATTATTTTAACCAGAATAACAAGTACGGGTGTGTAGTAAGGTTTTTATATCGATTTGATTGACCTGTCTAATTTAAAAAAATATTTTCTTTTTTCATTTGAATAACATAGGGACAAGTGCTGTATATTTTTCATTTGAATTTTAAAATTACTTAGAAACATGGTACGAACTTGAGATTTGAATGGTTCTATGAAGAAAAGAACAAAGTTTATTTTTATTGAAGACTAGCAGAAATTCCCAGTGCTGCCCGGGGAAATTTGGTTCAAATCCGATCGGAATTCTAGATGATACATGGTATTTAAGAATTCACTCAGCCACCGTTTTGAATGAAACGGGCAGAGAGAAACATAAACCGATTACGAATTATTTCTGGGACAATCGCACCAAATTTGATTCAAATGAATAATAGGACTTGTGAAAATATGCATAGTTTAATCAGTCCTCACCGTCCAATTACGGATAAGGAAGTAGTCATTTCCCTCCTTTCTCACTGTGTATAAGATGTGGAGTTACCCGTTCTTTGAGAACAGGAAGTTTATGAGAACAGTTATTTTATTGGAGAGAACAGTTCGGAGAGAACTGTCCCGTTCTTTCTGACTCATCTCTAGATGGCAATGCATTAGCATACAAAGTTATTTTGCTTTTTGTACAATTAATATAAGTTAATTTACTCGAGAGTTATCGTCGGAAAACCAAATCGATGCCCCCCCAAACCCCCGCTTAAAATTTTTTTTGAGATACACCATATCTTATAAATATTTTTGTGTGTGTGTGTGTGTATGTTCTTTATACATTTTTACACCATTGAAGCTATCGAATTGAAAAGTTTCATGGACCAAAGGAAGAACTTGGTCTAGGTTTGCAGACCGTGGGATCTCTTATATCCCATGGGGTCAACAAAATACTATTTCCATAAGAATTCATGGGAAATGGTGTGGAGAAACCCCAAAATGCCATGCAGCCCTTCACTGATGTGGATATAAATATACCTAAATATTAACTTACGATCACAGGAAATGGATTATTTTACGCACGAAAGGCTGAATATTTTAATTCTGTTCATGTTTCATGGTATTACATGCTAAATCGCTCGAAATTTTCCTTTAAGTGCAAAATTTATCAGTTTAGATGTCCATTTTCCAGGCGGCAACAAAGCTAAATTTCTTAATTGTTGTCCTCTTCAAAGATATGGATATCCACGCCATGGCTTGCCGTAGAGGAGGAATATCTAACTCCAAGATAAAGGGTACAGATGGCCTAAATGCCTAAATATAGTCTATGAATACTTTTAAAGTGAGTCAATTGATTTTTAAGGAATATTAGAACATTGTTATCTTTTACCATTAACATTGAAAGATTTATCGCAACACAAATCGATACATCTACTTACGTTTGTTCGGTAACCAAAATGTGTATTGTTTACATTTTAGTATTGAAATAATTCACATAATTTTATTGCTGCTTTAAAGGCTTCGGTGCATCTATCCATATTAATATTAAGTAAGACATTAATGCGTAATTATATTAATGGTAAAACTTTACAATACAATACTTAAAATAGTAAATGTTAATGTAAGGATCGCTTGCGTAATTAAGGAATGGAGAACATTTGCCCCAGGCAATAAAAATCATTTGCTACTTAAAAGGGCTAAACTGCAGTATAGTGGACCACTTACCTATCGCCAGCTCTAAATACAACTTAAAAATATAAATACTATTAAATAACAAATATCATTTTCATTGTATTTTAATTTTTCAAAACATCATTAACAGAAAATGATTGGCCGGTCTCGACATTTACAAACCCAATCACCGGACAACGGGGAGGGATACTTTGGTTCCGGGCAAGGCGAAGGGTGCAGTAGCACACGGAGATGACTGCCCATTAAAACAAAGAGAGCCAAAGACTCCTCAATATATCCTTTCAATGTTATATCCTCTCCATTTGTGGCACAAGTTAGGTTAGGTATATTTTCCATGGTTTTGTTATTATTATTATTATAGATTAATTTGAATACGTTTCTAAGGTAAATTAACAAATTGTAATTCTGTTATTGACTAAGAGACAGTGATAGGTAAGTGGTCTACTATACTACATTTTTCCCCTTAAAATAAAACTCCTTCCCGAGCGAAGCCGGGCGTTTCAGCTAGTAGCCTATATTTTAAGCTGTACCAGTCTAAAGATATGCTGGAAGTTTCGTAAAAATTCAACCTGCCGTTTTTGCGTGATGCGGTAACAAACAAACAGACAGACAGACTTTTTCCTAAAATATTTACCCAAATGGTTTTCCTAAAATATTACTTATTAGACTTCTTCGATGTAATCAACTGTTAGCTAGAAATCAGCAATTTCTCTTACGGGTGCCCCCCCCCCCTCCCCCCCACAACCCCGCTCCCCTTGGTCTGATTTTTCTCATCTACAAACTTGAACTTATACTTGTATTGAAAGTGACAAATATCAAATTTGAACTTCCTTAATTAATTTACTCAAGAGTTATCGTCGAAAAACCAAATCGATGCCCCCCAAACCCCCACTTCAAATTTTTTTTGAGATACACCACATAGCCTATATTTTAAGCTGGACCAGTTTAAAGATACCCTGCAAGTTTCATAAAAATTCGACCAGCCGTTTTTGCGTGGTGCGGTAACAAACAAACAGACAGACAGATAACAATTCTGCAAACAGGTTCAAACGTCTTCTTGTGATGCTAAACACACAAAAAAATCTGATGTGGCCAGCACATGACTTTCTCCATATTTGGGGTATAGATATTTAAATTATTATGAATAATATTACGAGGCAAAATTATTATTTCATATCGTAAAAGAAGACACGTCCTTGTTGACGTAAATTACGTATATTTTGAATGTTTACAGAATTCACCGCTACATGGTGTTGGCACTGGTATTAAGATAAAGCGAAATAGCATATCCGAAATGGATGGTTCTACGAAAATTAGTTTCAAACAAAACTTGGAAGAAATATTATTCTCTACAACTTTGGTCCTTACGAAGATTACCAATAACGATGTTTTTAAGGAGATATTTAATGGAAACCGAAAAACCGGTTATTTATAAATAACTCCTAAACAATCACTCCTATAGAAAATTGTTTCAAATGAAAACTGTAGGAAATTACATTCTCTATAACCTTTGTATAGAATTGTATATACAATAATGATGTTTTAACGAAGAAATATCGCAAATACCGAATCGGGTTTCGAATAAACCTCGACTTCCGGTTATCCGTTATTGTCCAAAAACTAATCAGTTCTTTGTGCTCATGTTAAAGTGTTATATATGAAGTTTGGTAACGATATGGCATGTACTTTTTGAGTTAGAGTGCCCACAATAACACACACACACACAGACATCATTCCAAAAATAATCTAAACGTGTTCTAGGGACCTCAAAACATGTATTTCCGTTGAAATCTCGAAGTCGATTTTTTTCATGAATACCATACATTCCCATTACTACGTATGGAGAAAGTAAAAAGTAAAACCCCGACAAAAACACAAATGTACAGACAGAGGTTACAATTTTATTTATATAGACAGAATCCGAATCCTGATCGAATTAGCATAAAAATCTGATGTGGCCAAAACATGACTTTCTCTATATTTGGGGTATAGATATTTAAATTGTTATGAATAGCATTATGAGGCAAAATTATTATTTCGTATCGTAAAAGATTACAGTCGTCCTTATTTCCGTAAATTAGGTATATTCTGAATATGTTTAGAGAATTCACCGCTACATGGTGGTGACGCTGTATACTGGAAATTACGAAAAAGTTGAATATCGCCGAAATGGATGGTTCTACGAAAATTTGTTTCAAACATAACCTGGAAGAAATATTATTCTCTACAGCTTTGGTCCTCATGAAGATTGCCAATTACAACATTTTTAAGGAGATATTTGACGGAAACCGAAAAAACCGATTATTTATAAATAATTCCTAAACAATAACTGCTATGGAAAATTGTTTCAAATGAAAGTTGTAGGAAATTACATTATCTATAACAATTTTACAGAATTGCATATACAGTAATGATGTTTTAACGGAGAAATATCGCAAAAACCGAATCGGGTTTTAAATAAACCTCGACTTCTGGTTAATCAATATTGTCCAAAAACTAATCAGTTCTTTGTGCCCATACCAAAGTGTTATATTTGAAATTTGGTAACGATTTGGCAAGTACTTTTTGAGTTAAGAGCACCCACAGTGGCATACACACACACAGACATCATTCCGAAAATAGTCTAAACGTGTTCTAGGGACCTCAAAACGTGTATTTCTGTTGAAATCTCGAAGTCGATTTTTTTCATGATCACAATACTTTCCCATTACTACGTATGGAGAAAGTAAAAATGCATTTAAAATCAATAAAATACGTGATTTTATCAGTTTTATTACAATACCCATTATAAGCTACCATGACAACTCCCATTGTCGCCGAAATTGAGAGTTCAATGCATTTATATTGGAAAATTTTTAACATAATATCGTTTTTCAATTTGTGTGTGCGAGTTTGCTTTGTTTACATGACAACCTAATATTTGTTGATTATAATAGAAATATTACTAATAAATAGTTTTTAATGAAATTTTCGTGTGGCATAGAGTTCTCCAAAGCAAGATGATTTTAAAACTACTTAAGTAACTTAAATAACTAGATGTAGATTTTCCACAAATTGTGATTGGATAAATCGTTTCATTGTTTCCAAAGTATTGTTGATGTAAACAATTTTCTTGTAACAGAACCAAACAGAACTCGTGAGAACTCGTGGATGAGAGAATCGAGCTAATGGTCTGAGGGTAATATTCACTCTGTGATTCTTAGACGTTCTCTATTTACTCTTTTGTCTTTCGTTAAGTTAATTAATATCGGTCGTTCCTTTGTTCATCCATTATCTGTACATTATTGTGTTCTTGCTGATTTTACTTACAGTTTTCGTTTTGAAAATATCATCACGACACTTTGCATAGGTATATAATTTTACCCTGCAGGTAACGTAGGCTATATGGCGATGAAAATTGCGAAGAAAGAAACACAAAGTGTGGTATAGAGTTCTCCAAAGCAAACTGTTTTTAAAACTACGTAACTTAAATAATTAGACGTAGATTTCTCACAAATTGTGATTTTCATACCTTGGAAGATATCGTCACAAAACTTTGCATAGGTAAATAATTTTATCCTTCGGATAACATAGGCTATATGGCGATAAAAAATTTGGGGGGAGGGAAGGGGGTGCTTAATTCAGTAATTATTTTCCCTTAAGTTTACACGTAATTTTCGATTTTTCAGAGTGTAAGATTTTCTTTTTTGATTCATCTAAATAGGTAATTGCGAACAGGTTTTCTTCATTTTTGCTTTATTCGACGGTTAAAACTGTGTACTATCATATTCTTACGATGTTTACATGTTACAAGGTCGAAGTTTTAGATTCAATAAATCCGTTGAAATTCAACGGGCAGTTCAGCTAGTATTTTTATAATATTAAAGCTGTACCTTATTATTGAGTTGTAAGTTTATTATTGTTATTAAAAAAAGCAGTTCTGTCATTAAAAATTTACTATCAGTTTCTACCTACACTTTTTGTCGGAATAAGTTGGCATCTGTATTCGCTGAATTCATTGTGAGCCGCTGACACTCCTTTAACCCAGGAGAGAACCATAGTTCCCTCTAATTTTTTTCATCCATGGGCAGAATAAATATTGCAATGTGCTCCTACATGATGCTAGTGTGCGGATGTGCACCGGGGTTTACGCGGCCCTGTTCCGATATATTCTAAGAAACAGTCCTGCGCACTTGAAAAATTTAGTGAGTGGCGCTTCAAAAACTGCTGTGTGGCCATGCAGCTTAGAGGGAACCATGGATAGAATACACCTACAGGGAATCCCCACATTTTTGATTTTTTTCTAATTTTCCGCTGCTTTAGATGTCAACTTATTAAAGCACGAATTTATTTATTTCTCCTCGAACTGTTCCAAAAATATGGCTGCGTGTGGTACACGAGGAAGCAGATTATGTGAGTAAATACAGTATTAAAATTAATCATTATAAATATTCTAAAATAAATGTCATAAAATGTAAACACTGGAACAGCTGATTCAAAATACAGGTAATCTCCGATTTACATTGTTTCGATATAACGTCCTTTACAAATAGGGGACAGTTTCTCTGATTTACATTGTTCATCGTCTCTATGTCCGATATAACGTCGAACGAACCGCTGCAATGTATCGAATGCTTCTTTCAATCGCTAGGCAGATGGAGAATTCGAGTTAATCATTTAATTAGTTAATCCCTTTATAACATAGTAGCAGAAATACCCGGCATTGCCCGGGGAAATTTGGTTCAAATCTGATTGGAATTCTAGATGATGCATGGTATTTAAGAATCCACTCTACCGCCATTTTGAATAAAACGGGCAGAGAGAAGCAAAAACCACGTATGAATTATTTCTGGGAGCCCTCCACAATCGTAGCAAATTTGATTAAAATCAGTAGTAGGGGAAAATACGCGTAGTTTATGAGAACAGTTATTTTATTGAACAGTTTAGGCATCAGGACAGTTCGAAAAGAACTGTTCCATTCTTTCTGACATACAAAGTTATTTTGCTTTTTGTACAATTAATATAAAACATTTGGGATTAAAAAGTAGCGTACGACCTTCCTATTTGTGAAGAAAGTATCTGTTGAAAGTTTGATTACTCTAGCTTTAATGGTGTGGAAATGTATAGATGCACAAATAAACAAACAAACAAACAAACTTTCATAAATATAAAAGATATAAATATATGGGAAAAACATGTCCGATTTACATCATTTCGATATACGTCGCCGGTTCTAGGAACACATCCCCGACGTAAATCGGAGGTTACCTGTAATGATCACCTCCACCGAAAGATCAACGGTCTTTGTAAATATCGTTGTTATTCATCTGTAATTTAAGGTATAAGTCGACTCTAAGTTTTAGGAAAATTTTTTTAGACTTCAAAGGTGGACTTATAAACCAGAATATACTATATATATTTAATATAAATTGTTGTATTTTAGCACTTTAAATAATTTTAAATGGCTATATACTTTGAAAAGTATTCTAGAGGTGCATATTAACATGTCTTTCAAAAAAAATTTTCAGAGTTGATTTTAGTTTATATATCAATTGAAAATATTTAACATTAACAATAGCTTTTTGGGCTGGCCACTTAGATCATATATTGATTAAATAAGTATTATTGGTGGTTATTTAATTTTGAGATTTCTATAACTCACCTTTCATAGGTAATTCTTCTATTCTAAGTGTTTTGCACTGCAAGAAAAATGAGATATTGTAGATGATATGACACAGAATTCATTAATTTATGTGTGATTTTAAAAAAAATATCTTACCTTATATTGAATAGCATTTCTAAGTTTCAAGATTGTGTCAAAGAGATTTTCAGTAGCTTTTATCAAACTAAGTTCTGTAATTGAAGCAGTAATGTTATTTTAATTAAGTAGAATAATTATTTGAATGAAACTGAAATATCATATTTTTTCTGAATTGGTAAAAAATATTGCAATCAAATATACTATGCTAACCTTTTTCCTCGATACTTTGTAGTAGCTCAGTACAAACTAGTGAATGAAAAAGATGAAGCATCATATTATTGAAGAGAAGTCAAAATTTCCTTTAGGCTATATAATTTTCCAAGAGAAGTATAGTATTCATATGTAATTATACAAACCTTCTGCGCCAATCCCACCCACAATTGTAGTGCAACCTATGCAATACAAAATGAAACATACATTAAAGTCTTTTAGTAAAATAGTAATGGTCACTAACTAATTTAATAAAAGGGTGATGATGTAATTAATTCTCTCTTGGTTAAAAATAACACTGCAAGCAACTGTTGTTGCTTTTCAATGTGCGTAATATATTAACTTCTCTTCAACTGTAAATATTCCATTTTGGTCTAAGTTTTGCAATACAATTTATTTCTCATGGTTTAAGTAATTCTTCAGCATTGTAAGGTAATTTACTGTTTCTTCTTCAAATTAGCAAAGACAATTTATGCATGACTTCCTTAAAGCACACTATATTTTCATTTTTGGAGAATCTAATTCATGTTGACATTTTTAAAATACCATATTTTTCGGTGTATAAGATTTTTTGTCACACTGCATCTTATACAGCGGGGTTTCAAATGCAGGAGAGGTATTTTAATTAAATTTCGTATCAGTATATATAAATCCTCAAGTGTCCATCTGTCACGGTACATTTGGACATTTCACGATGGAATTATGTGCTGAAAATTTCAGAACCGTTAAATCCCCATGAGGTGAAGCCTAGAAAAATCAAACATCCCAGAAAAAGTCCTGGGTTGATCTCCAGGAGACGTACAATGAATATACACTAAGTCTAAGTTAAGTTATTTATGCCACTATGTCCCAAATTGAACAATCTAGCTACTGCGAAAACCCATTAAGTTCTGTCTAGTTCCAGTTCACTGCTACGATGCTCATATTTTTCTGTAAGTCCATTTGAGGGTGGCAGTGAAAATCCACTAAACTCTAATTTACTCAAAAACAGGTTTTGAGAACTTAGTGTATTTTCCTTGTACGCCTACGATATTTTCCCATATGTTCACTAGGGTGTGCCAAAAATGAAAAATTTCCGAAAATTCACCGCGACAACCCGTGAAAAGTTTCCTTTTGATGCAAAAACACTCCTCGCAAAATTTGGTGGAAATCCGATTACTTTTAGAGGTCGCTATTTCGTTTCAAAGTTTCGGTTTTTATGTGAGAATACCATTGTCACATATTCCTTCATATCTCGTCACCAATAAAACCTACAGAAAATGTTTAAGAAGGTAAATTGTTAGTTTTGAGGTGTTCTATCGATTTTGGCCCATACTGGTTTTGAGGGACGTGTTTTAGATTTTTAGATTGCCTACCTCAAAGGACAAACACGTTTTTTTTCCAGCTGGAAAGCTTAAACAGTACCATTATTCAATACATGAGTTTTGGATTGGTAAGAAATGAAACTTAATAAATGCTTTATGCTAGTTAATGTCAAGAAGTTCAAAAATATAATGCAAAATGTAAGGAAAACTTGTGAAACATGTCACATAATACACAAAATATTTTGCTAATTTTCACGACTGTTTAGCATTAGTACACTTTGGAAAGGTCTTCCTGTGCTCCGCTACAGTCTGAAGAAGAGCCTGTTTATCCTCTTCTCCATTTGTAAGAACGGTATTGTACATTCTCATCAGACCCACACCTCTTTCTGCGCTGTCGTTCATGACGCGCAAATGCTGCACTTAGCGAAGAGCTTAAAGCTATCATGTGACTCCCATTCTTTCGGCTCAGTGTCCATAAATGTAGGAGAAATACCAAGGCGTTCAAAGAAAACATGTCATGGCTTGCTGGCAAAATCGTGGAACTCCAGACAATCCACATCCACATCGCCTTCCCTTATGAAAGCTCTCTTTGGTGGATTTTCCAGGCCATCCCTCTCCCGAAAAGCCTCCACTATCTTCTTTTTCGCTTCGTTTGTCACCATGAGGTCAAACAATGCAAGGGGAACCATTTTAGCACTCAGGTACCATAGATGGTTCGAAAATTTGTCATAAGCTGCCTTCCACAAGCGTGACCGCCCGGCTTCCTTCTTCAATTGTTTCAGCATACGCAGATCATTGTTCGGAGCCCGCACAGCCGCAGCAGATGCGAACTAGAACTCGACATACGCGGAAACAATAAAAACAGTTGATGCTCGGAAGACATCTTCTCCTCTTGCAAGATGAAATTCTGCCCTAAAGAGCCAAATTTTCAGAACATATTGTACATTGCCTTGGCCATCCAACGCGCTCTGTGAAACGCCCCGGGCTGCTTGAAATCATCACTGATTTTTGACCACCCGGTATTCTCCTGACGTATCGTCGTCATGTTGGTTGTCTTCCTCACTACTTCCCTCTAATTCCACTTTAAGTTCAGAGCTTCTGCGCCGAGAGGCTTCCTTCTCTAATCTTGCTGTCTCTCTTTCTGATCTATTTAATGATCTCTTCTCCTTCAATGCCAGTTTCACATCTGCTGATCCCATAACACCTCCTCAATCATGCTCCCTTTGCGCAAGGAGAAATTCCTGGTCTTCTTTAACAGTCATCAGTGTCAAGGCATTTTCATGAACAATATCAAATATGCAGTCCACATCTTTAGTGAAATCCTCTCTATGAGCTCTCTGAGTTTCAGACTGATTGTTCCGGTTTTTCTTTAATCCATCATTTGTGGACTATGAGCAGCTTGTCGGTTGCACGACTCACCGCCTGCGTTGGTATACTGGCCTTATTCCAGAAGCTGACAGCTTCGACGGCATGCGTAGCACTGTGCCTTAATGTCTCTTTCACTGTGTTGTGGCGATGGAAGAACAACTGCAATATTTGGCGGGTTGATGGAAGCTTACATCCTAATATTTTATCATTCGGCTGGCCTATGAGCCAAACTTTGGTGTCACTCCTCTGCTGCATATTGAGCGCGACTGCAGAAATGCGCACGAGATACTACTAGCATGAGGGATGTTTCCAGGAAGCAGCGAGAGGGAGCGCTGGACAGGCACGGACTTGCGCTCTAACTCAAAAAGTACTTGCCAGATCGTTACCAAACTTCATATATAACACTTTAGCATGAGCACAAAGAACTGATTAGTTTTTCGACAATATCGTTTAACCGGAAGTCGAGGTTTATTCGTAACCCGATTCGGTTTTTGCGATATTTCTCCGTTAAAATATCATTGCTGTATAAACAATTCTATACAAATGTTATATAGAATGTAATTTCCTACAACTGTCATTTGAAACAATTTTCCATAGCAGTTATTGTTTAGGAATTATTTATAAATAATCGGTTTTTTCGGTTTCCGTCAAATATCTCCTTAAAAACCTCGTTATTGGTAATCTTCGTGAGGACCAAAGTTGTAGAGAGTAATATTTCCTCCAGGTTTTGTTGGAAACAAATTTTCGTAGAACCATCCATTTCGGAGATATTCAACTTTTTTCGAAATATATCCTGTTTACAGCGCCAAAACCACGTAACGATGAATTCTGGAAACATAATCAAAATATAATTTACGGCAATAAGGACGACTGTATTCCTTTACGATACGAAATAATAATTTTGCCTCATAATGCTATTCATAATAATTTAAATATCTATACCCCAAATATGGAGAAAGTCATGTGTTGGCCACATCAGAATTTTTATTTTTGTAAAGAACACCAAAAAATGGCGGTAAATGAGAGACTTGCACACGGGCGGCCGTGAGGTTACACTACGTATTATTTTATTCTTTCGATGTTTAGATGTTATACGGTCGAAGTTTTAGATTCACTAAATCCGTTGAAATTCAACGGGCACTTCCGCTAGTGTCTAATATAATATTTAGGTTTTTACACATTTCCAGGGGGGGCAGCTGCCCCCCCCCCCTGCCGACGCCCATGGACTCTACTTTTGGCCCTCCATTCCAGAAAATCTGATCAACAGAATGGTCGTGCATATCGCAACTATTCAAACAAAAATATATTGATGTGTCCAACAGATGACTTTCTCCATATGTAAGTGGTCAACTAAAATCAAATAAATACGGCGATATGAACAGTTAAACTTACATGCTTCAACGCTAGCGATTCTATTGTCACTTTCACGCGCGCAAGCTGCCCATTAACCGCCAATTTCGAAGAAAATTGAATATCTCTTGAAATATTCCTCAAATGACAATTTAGTTTAAACAAAAGTTGTAGAAAAAAATAATATCTACAACTTTTATATATATGTATGTTAACAAAAATTCAGTTTTAAGCGAAATGTTTAAGAAAAACTAAATTTTTACGAGAGTAAACCGCTACTTTCGGTTGACCGATTGTTATCAAAATCTTAAGAATATATAAAATCACAATATAGAATTTTATGCTGATCTGATGAATAGTTTTTGAGTTAGAGCGCCCGCAAAATTTGTCACACACATACGGACCAGGGTTGCCAACCGCATAAAATTATTTTTACGGACAGTATGGGAAAAAAATACGAACAACCAAACTTTTTTACCGACACATCTTTACGTAATACGAAGACCTTTCTGATACTAAATAATAAGTATGAAACGGACTCTAGTTACTTGTATTTTGCATTTTTTCTGCTTGTGTCCCTCAAATCGTTTTTTCTTCCGTATGGTTCGGTTTGTCCCAATTCTAGCCTCTGAATATTTCGTCAGCCACGTCAGCATATTCTAAATTGACCAATTTATGATCATACATTCAAGCAGCCACACCTTCAACCATTTCTGCAGTAATTTTTCCATGTCAATTTTTCACAGTCAATAATCCTACCAGCATTTGAGTGGACGGTTTATTTCTTATATTTTTTTTTATGAGTTTAACAGGTGAGAAAACGCGCTCCACTTCTGCAGTTACGTGTAAGCAATTCTTCAAAAATGAGCCACAATCGCATTCAGCTAATTAAGGATATGAAATATATATATATTCCTTACACCTCTGAAAAGGTTGTAGTATTTTTACGGACATCTAAATATTTTTACGGACTTTACAGACATGTCCAATTTTAGATCATATTTACGGTTGGCAACCCTGATACGGACACACAGACATCATCGAGAAAACGGTCAAAACGTGTTCAGGGGACCTCAAAACGTTTACATCCGTTGATATCTCGAATTCGAATTTTTTCATGAAAACAATACTTTCTCTGTACTACGTATATGGAGAAAGTAAAAATTGGCTAATTGTAAGTTACAAACAACTTCTTGAACCGTTGTTTTTTTGGAAAGGAACATACCACCGTGAAAACATCAGTTTTTGTTTGATCACTGAAGTTAAGAATTATTGGGCCCGGTTAGTACACCGTTGCCAATTTTGCAATATATATGCTCGAGTTTAACTTGAAATATAAGGGGTATGATAGAAAATAACAGGGTCTTACTTAGTTAGATGGACGATTCGGCGCATACGCCAGAGTTTAATCCACCGCCTTAAAAAAAAAGTTTAGTGGAATATTATTTCATCTCAATTTTAACTACGGAAAATTTAATGCTAGCTTAAACTATTTTAATATTTCAGCTTCAAATAAATGTTTTTGAACTAAAGTATATTTTTTTCGCATGTTAGTAGGAGTAGTGGCGCGCCTTTTGCGAGTGGCAAATTAGAAAAATGGCCATATACGCCATAATCTAGGGGCGTATTCAGCTGTTTTTCCAAGAATTGTTTTAGAAAACTTGTTTTCAAAGAATACCCTAGTTACAGCACTGGGAAGGAGTGTCGTTAGGAAATTTTATACTGTAGACTTCTTTCAAATAAAGGCCTAAAAAGTAAAATAAATTTTAAAAAGTTCAGCCTATAACTACCTGTATCATATAACGCCTCCTTTAAAACCTTTTTTCGTTTATGATTCGAAATCGCCCGCATTTTAAGTTTAATGCACATAATCTGCACTAAATTTGCCAATTTATCGCTAAGTACCTTGACGACCGACATTGTCGTGTTCGATATCTTATTGTTGTAAAACCGTATATAGCTTATGAGCGTCAAATTACCGTGTTTTATAAGTCATTTAAATGAAGAGAGGGTAAGGGGAAAAGGAGATATGGAGTGGGAGGGGTGAAAGGATAGAAGGGAAACAGGTGGAAGGGAGAGGGGGAAAAGGGGAGAGAGGGGGATTAACTTTAAAAACGTTGACATAGCAACCTGTTTTATGGTCACTATGTTAGTAGAAACAATCAAAGCTAATTTACGAGTTGTGCCATAGGAAGTTGAGCAGACGCTGGAAACCGTAGTTATGGAGCGGATGGAAAGTCTTAGAGAGGAAGGGATGGCCTTATCAAATTGGATCCGTTATTCCTTTCCAGGAAGAAGTATTATTTTAATATTAAAACTTATCAGATCGGATCTTGTGAAAGAAAAAAACCCAGGATATATCAACTGTATTTCGAAACAAGGTCAGTTCTTACATTAAAAATCGGTACAACATACATTGTACAAACTTTCTCATATACGTACTAATGCATCGTTTAGTTATCTTTAGAAAATGAAAATCGTATGAGCCTGTTTTTAGAAAATCCAATTTTTGTTGAAGTTGCCGAAGAATAAACTAGCCTTATAGTCATTCGTTGGGAAAAATGAAATACGTGGTATTATTGAAGACGTATACTCAAGTAACTGTACGGAATTTGATCAAAATCGTTGTAGCCGTTTCTGAGAAAATGGAATTATTGTTAAAGTTGCCTAGAATAAACTAGCCTTATATTCATTTTTTTAGGCGCGTTTCGCTTACAGCGTGAGCGCCTATTATCGTCGGTCGGTCCGTCCGTCCGTCCGTCCGTCCGTCTGTCCGTCCGTCCGTCCGTCCGTCCGCATGTTCGTTCTCGGCTTCTACTGAACGGATTTTTATGAAATTTGATATTAAGGACTTTCAATCAAATATAATAAGGAAATCGCAATAATGAATCACGTACGCCAATCAGGGGTACCACTTTACTGGGGACAAAAAATTAAATTTTCGTCATATCTCGTAAAGTACTGCTCATATCAAAATATTTTTCAAATAAAGGTTGTAGAACTGGTAAAGTAGATTATTTCCTTTCCTATATATTTTCATCGTAGGAGTAGCCGTTATCGAGAAAATCAAACAAGAAAGTCTTATATGGAGTTGAACTTAGAAAATTTCTTGCATGGTTACTTCATTGTTGCTAACATAAACAATCTCCCAAACAAACGTTTAATTTCCTTACGTGTGCATGTAATACTATTAAATAGGGAGAAAATGGATTATTTATGATGAAGAAAAGGACTTTAAAACGCTATTTCCCTTACGTACAGGTATATAATTGCTTTCTAATACTCCATTGCACGAAACGCGCCCCATTTGTGATACGTTGTACGCTTTCCTAACTTGTTGAGAAATATGAACTATACAGTATTATTGAGGATGTAAACGTAAGTAACTATACGAAATTTGATCAAAATCGTTAGAGCCGTTTTTGAGAAAATCAAATTGTTGTTAAAGTTGCCTAGAATAAACTAGCCTTATATTCATTTTTTGAGAAATATGAACTATACAGTATTATTGAAGACGTAGACTCAAGTAACTGTACGAAATTTGATGAAAATCGTTAGAGGCGTTTTTGAGAAAATCGGATTGTTGTTAAAAATGCGTAAAATAAACTACTCTTAATTATTGATCAATGTCAACCATTTTTATGTATACTCTGCTCAGTATGATAAAATGCCTAAGTACGAGATTTCATTCATTTTCGCTCTACCGTCTAGGCTCCAGAGCCAGTAACAGACAGTCGGCATTGCGAAAACCACTTTTTCGGATTCAGCGACACCTAAAACGTATATTTCCGTAAAAATCTCGAGGTCGAATTTTTTCGTGAAAACAATACTTTCTCGATACTTCGTATGAGAAAGTAAGAATTGATGAAAATCGTTTTTTCGAAAATCCAATTTTTATTAAAGTTGCCCAAGAATAAACCAGCCTTATATTCATTCTTTGAGAAATATTAAATATGTAATATTAATTCAAACGTGAACTTAAGTAATTGTACGAAATTTGTCAAATTAGTTAAGCCGTTTTTAAGACATCACGTTGTTAAAATTACCTATACTAAACTAGCCATATATTCAGTTTTTGAGAAATATGAACTATTCGGTATTATTGACGACGTAAACTCAAGTAACTTACGAAATTTGATCAAAATCGTTAGAGGAGTTTTTGAGAAAATCAAATTGTTACAAGTGCATAGAATAAACTTCCCTTAATTATTGTGCAATGTCAACCATTTCTTCATAGCATCTATTCTGTTTGATAAAATGTCTAAGAGCGAGATTTCATTCATTTTCGCACTACCATTTAGGCTCTAGAACCGCGAACAGACGGACAGACAGACGGCATTGCGAAAAACACTTTCGGACTCAGGTACACCTAAAACGCATATTTCCATCAAAATCTCGAGGTTGAATTTTTTCGCGATTACAATGCATTCTCAATATACTTTGTATATGTGAAAGTAAAAGAGGGTACGTGCGTTTTTCGATGAACTAAGGAGAGGGAGAAAGGGGCGGTGTGTGGCGTTGAATGAAAAAGGTTGCGAAACACAGCCTTAAAGGGTTGAAGAAGGAACAACCCCAATCCCGATCCCCATCCACTGATACTAGGACAGCGGGAGGTCGCCTGACTGTTTGAAAGTATTCTTGTTAGGTTGCTTCCATTGGGCACTACTCCACGCCATATTCGCAATTTGACAATGCTTTCCGCGCCCGCTCCATTTATTCCCATCGAACTAGCTGAATACCTATTAGTATGTGAGTAATACTGGCAGGGAGCGAATATTATGTTTCGATAAAGAACCAGAAATAGCACGTTAAAAATGAAGCGCAAACAAATCAAGTGAATGAAATTTCTATGAAAAAATAACCGCGCTATAATGCAAAAATCTGATGTGGCCAACACATGACTTTCTCCATATTTGGGTATAGATATTTAAATTATTATGAATAGCATTATGAGACAAAGCTATCATTTCGTATCGTAAAGGAATACAGTCGTCCTTATTGCCGTAAATTAGGTATTTTTTGAATATTTTTACAGAATTCACCGCTACATGGTGGAGAGGCTGTATACTCAAAATTTACGAATAAGCAAAATATCTCCGAATTGAATGGTTCTATGAAAATTTGTTTCCAACAAAACTTGGAAGAAATATTATTCTCTACAACTTTGGTCCTTACGAAGATTACGAATAACGATGTTTTTAAGGAGATATTTGACGGAAAGCGAGAAACCGAATTTTTATAAATAATTCCTGAACAATGAATGCTATGGAAAATTGTTTCAAATGACAGTTGTAGGAAATTACATTCGCCCTAACACTTGTATAGAATTGTATATACAATAATGATGTTTTTACGGAGAAATATCGCAAAAACCGAATCGGGTTTCGAATAAACCGCGACTTCCGGTTATCCGTTATTGTCCAAAAACTAATCAGTTCTTTGTGCTCATGTTAAAGTGTTATATATGAAGTTTGGTAACGATATGGTATGTACTTTTTGAGTTAGAGCGCCCACACTAACATACACACACACAGACATCATTCCGAAAATAGTCTAAACGTGTTCTAGGGACCTCAAAACGTGTATTTCCGTTGAAATCTCGAAGTCGATTTTTTTCGTGATCACAATACTTTCCCATTACTACGTATGGAGAAAGTAAAAAATCTGATGTGGCCAACACATGACTTTCTCCATATTCTCCATATATTTAAATTATTATGAATAGCATTATACGACAAACTTATTATTTCGTATCGTAAAAGAAGACACGCCCTTGCCGTAAATTACGTATATTTTGAATGTTTACAGAATTCACCGCTACATGGTGTTGGCGCTGTAGGCTGGTATTAAGAAAAAGCGAAATATATCCGAAATGGATGGTTCTACGAAAATTAGTTTCAAACAAAACTTGGAAGAAATATTATTCTCTACAACTTTGGTCCTTACGAAGATTACCAATAACGATGTTGTTAAGGAGATATTTAACGGAAACCGAAAAACCGGTTATTTATAAATAACTCCTAAACAATAACTCCTATGGAAAATTGTTTCAAATGGAAACTGTAAGAAATTACATTCTCTATAACGTTTGTTTAGAATTGTATATACAATAATGATGTTTTAACAAAGAAATATCGCAAAAACCGAATCGGGTTTCGAATAAACCGCGACTTCCGGTTATCCGTTATTGTCCAAAAACTAATCAGTTCTTTGTGCTCATGTTAAAGTGTTATATATGAAGTTTGGTAACGATATGGTATGTACTTTTTGAGTTAGAGCGCCCACACTAACATACACACACACACACAGACATCATTCCGAAAATAGTCTAAACGTGTTCTAGGGACCTCAAAACATGTATTTCCGTTGAAATCTCGAAGTCGATTTTTTTCATGAATACAATACTTTCCCATTACTACGTATGGAGAAAGTAAAAAGGATTTTTAGAATGCAATGGTGTGCAATTTTTCATTTAAACGTGTTTATAATACTACTATTTTTCCTAGGAAATCATTAAAATTACGCATAATTACACAGTTGCTGCGGATATTTTCTCATTATGCTTCCCGAATTAAAATTTTTAACCAAAATATAATATTTTCTTGATTAGTAACCGGAAGAAATTGAAAATTTTGGTGCAGTATTTCAACTACTTTCAGCATATCCTGGCAAAACGATATATTTCACGTAAAAAAGTGACGATTAAGAAAAGAGCTTTTGAAGCAGACATTAATGGCGATAAACATTTTACAATTAGACGGAGAAACCGAGAAAACGTACATACACAACTTAACCGATTCCAGAAAAAACGAAGTCTCCATCTGCTTTCGTTTAGGAAGATTTGGATGGTCATACAGACAGACGGACAAGCCAAACTAATAGGCGGATTAAAATAAGTTAGGAAAGTGAACAACGTATCACCAAGGGGCGCGTTTCGTGCAGTGGAGTATTAGAAAGACGTAAGCGAAATAGCGTTTTTTAGTTTTTTGTTCGTCTTAAATAATCCATTTTCTTCCTATTTAAAACACACGTAAGGAAATTGGACGTTTGTTAGTGAGATTGTTTATGTTAACAACAATGAAGAAGTAACCATTCAAGAAAATTTCGAAATTCAATTCGAATTAAGACATTCTTGTTTGATTTTATAGATAATGGCTACTCCTACGATGAAAATGTATAGGGAAGGAAATACTCTTCTATACTAGTTCTACAACTTTTATCTGAAAGATATTTTGATATGACTAATACTTTACGAGATATGGCGAAAAATTCATTTTTTATCTCCAGCAAAGTGGTACCCCTGATTGGCGTACGTGACTCTTTTTTGCGATTTTCTTATTATATTTTATTGTAAGTCCTTAATATCAAATTTCATGAAAATCCGTTCAGTAGAAGCCGAGAACGAACTTGCGGACGGACGAACGGACAGACCGACGATAATAGACGCTCACGCTGGAGCGAAACGCGCCTAAAAACCGCCAAAAATGCTTCATGGCGCTCATCAATAGCGAGACTGGTTTATTCATTTCTCACCTTTACCGCCCATATCTTCTATTACTCCATCGTACTCGTTTGTAACTGATTGTGAGTGAGTGAGTCCGATACACATTATAATCAGCAAGGACACGAAAGCGGATCTGTGGAACTCCGCCATCCTTCCCTCAGTGTGTGTGTTTCGTCGTGTTAACCAGAGAGTACTGAATGGTTGAAGTCTATAGGATTATTGAAATATTGGTGAGATACAGTGGAGACATAGAGGAAGGAAGAATTTTATTGGGAGGCGAGTGATGAGGAAGACAAAGCGTTTGAGAGATAACGCCCGGAAGTCTATTAAAGTTAGTAATTCAATTTTCCTTTTGACGCAAGTCGAATTTAATAAGCCTACTAAAGTGTCCACCACTATTTTTAGCAACGGAAGAAGTTGCTTTTTAATTCAAAAAGGTAGAGGCAACATGGGGATGTGGAAATTTCGTTTGATGTAAATGCAAAGAAAATGAGGGATGACAGTAAATGTTTTATTATGCACGGAAATTATTTTAATCAGTTCCTGAATGCAATTCAGTAGCATTGCATTGACAGTTAACGCATTATCCATATAACTTTTCATTTAAAAAATCGCTATGGCTTAATAAATTATATGGTTAAAAATTCCGTGTCCATAGCAGTTTGTCGAACATTTTTCAATTTTTCCACCTCGCCATATTGTTAAAAGCAGGCTGACATTAGAATGGAATCCCGCTTTAATATTATTCTGGAAATAAGATTTACGTAGGTAAAATCGAGAAAGACGTTAAAACGTGATTTGATAAAATTGGAAGACAAAATCAGTCTCCATTTACATATATTTAACAAATCGAGTACAATACATAAATTGAATTTAAAATAGTAGAAATAAAAACTTGAATACAATTTCTTCGTTTTTTTTCTGCATACATAGTATAATGAAAGTATTGTGATAACGAAAAGAATCGACTTCCAGATTTCAACGGAAATACGTTTTGAAGTCCCTCGATCACGTTTAGACTATTTTTACTTTCTCCATACGTGGTAATGGGAAAGTATTGTGATCACGAAAAAAATCGACTTCGAGATTTCAACGGAAATACACGTTTTGAGGTCCCTAGAACACGTGTAGACTATTTTCGGAATGGTGTGTGTGTGTGTTTGTGGGCGCTCTAATTCAAAAAGTACTTGCCATATCGTTACCAAACTTCATATATAACACTTTAGCATGAGCACAAAGAACTGATTAGTTTTTCGACAATACCGGGTAACCGGAAGTCGAGGTTTATTCGAAACCCGATTCGGTTTTTGCGATATTTCTCCGTAAAAACATCATTATTGTATATACAATTCTATACTAGTGTTATAGAGAATGTAATTTCCTACAACTTTCATTTGAAACAATTTTCCATAGCAGTTATTGTTTAGGAATTATTTATAAATAATCGGTTTTTTCGGTTTCCGTCAAATATCTCCTTAAAAATGTTGTAATTGGCAATCTTCGTGAGGACCAAAGTTGTAGAGAATAATATTTCTTCCAGGTTATGTTTGAAACAAATTTTCGTAGAACCTTCCATTTCGGAGATATTTTGCTTTTTCGTAATTTCCTGTATACAGCGCCACCACCATGTAGCGGTGAATTATGTAAACATATTCAAAATATACCTAATTTACGGCAATAAGGACGACTGTTTTCTTTTACGATACGAAATGATAACTTTGCCTCATAATGCAATTCATAATAATTTATATATCTATACCCCAAATATGGAGAAAGTCCTGTTGGCCACATCAGATTTTTTATAACTACTATCAAAATTACTGACGTTGCTCGGAATTGTTGTAAATTGACATGACTGAAAATTAAGTCAATTATTTTAAAAAATTACTTATAAGTTTGAAAAGTTTTATTTGGGAAAATTTTTCATAATTTTATATAAAAAATCAAATGTTCCAAAATATTTTGAGTATTCTTAATTAAATGCGGTTGATTCATTTGGCAATGCTTGATAGTCAGAGCCGGCTAGGAAAATCGCCGGGCCCGGTGCAAAGTGTGCGCGCTGGGCCTTGTACCCGTCAAAATTTTTTAAAAGTAAGTTTTGATAACTAAGCAGCTTCTCTCACTATCAGACTTCGATATTTTTTCAGGTTTTCTTTAAAAAATGCCTGTACTTTATAAGTACGACAAATACTTTTTACTTTCTCATATATGAAGTATATCGAGAAAGTATTGTTTTCGCGAAAAAATTCGACCTCGAGATTTTTACGGAAAGATACGTTTTATGTGTCGCTGAATCCGAAAAAGTGGTTTTCGCAACGCTGTCAGACTGTTTTTCCGTTACTGGCTCTAGGGCCTAAACGGTAGAGCGAAAATGAATGAAATCTCTTACTTAGCCATTTTGTGACACTGAACAGAGTATATGTGGAAATAGTTGTCATTGCTCAATAATTAAGGGAAGTTTATTCCACGCATTTTTAACGACAGTCTGATTTTCTCAAAAACGGCTCTAACGATTTTGATCAAATTTCGTATAGTTACTTGAGTTTACCTCTTCAGTAATACTATATAGTTCATATTTCTCAAAATATGAATAGTTTATTCTAGGCAACTTTAGCAATAATTTGATTTTCTCTTAAACGGCTTGAACGATTGTGATCAAATTTCATACAGTTACTTGAGTATACGTCTGCAATATTACAACGTATTTCATTTTTCTCAATGAATAAGGCTAGTTTATTCTTGGGCAACTTTAAGAAAAATTGGATTTTCTAATAACTGGCTGATAAGATTTTCATTTTCTTAAGATAACTAAACGACGAATTAGTATATGAGAAAGTTTGTACAATGTGTGTTATACCGATTTTTAAGAGTGTGTGGGCCCTGGTGCAGTCGCACCGCCATCAAGCTGGCTCTGTTGGTATACTCACTCTCTAGGGTTGCCAACTCGTGAGGAGTTGATTACGGGAGATTTATGCTTCTTGAGTCAGCAATTCCGGGAGGAATTCTCAAAGCTGAAAAAACTTAAGCGGACCATGAAACATTATTTTTTTATGAGAAAACATATAAGGAGTAGTTAATATTTATAGTACTGTATAGACGCTAGCAGATTCTTCATAGTCCGATCGTGGATGATTCCCCATGACAGTGATTTTCCATCACTGTCATAGAGAATTAATAGAAGATTCGCCATTCTTCTATTGCCTACGTGCCATTATTACTGAAATTGTCGAATCTTTTCCGATTCGTTTGCCACAAAAAGTCCTTGATTTCTTGCGTCTCCACTTAATTTAATTCGTGATCAAGACATAAGGGATTAAAATTTGTAACCGTAAAACTAATGTTTTTAATAGTTAACTAAATAACACAAATGTTTTTGCGGCACTAAATCTGTGCGATAAATGCTCTGATTGGTTTTCGCCTTTCGTTAGCATTCCAACCTATATCCTGGATGTGAGAGGGCAGGAAGTTAAAAGCGACAGTTTCTGTAATTTCTTTTCGTTTGCCACTAGCCATGCGATGAAAATATAATTCTGAGTATAAAAAAATGCCACTGTACTTCACCAGAAAGTCTGCCGAGTTGGAGCAAGAACAAAAAACATTTTCAATATGATTCATATACAGATAACTACTGTAGACAATCTTACTGACTGGATACATGCATTTATATACATTACACAAAGCCAGAATCTGCCTCTATACTCTTATTAAATTTGATAATTCAAACGAATTCGAAAAATATTTTTACGCTCTAAGAGAAATGAAGAATGACGTTATGAAACGGCAATAAAATAGAAAATTTCCGATTAAAAAAAAGAATACGAATGGGGAGGGACCGTCTACATCTGATTAAATATGTAGTTATAAACGTTTAACACATTCATTAAATTTTATTATTTAAAAAATCGTTTTCTTTGCCTTCTATTTTATTTGAATTTTATTCTTTGTATTTAATAACGTATTTTGTATTAGAATCAGTTAGGTAATGTAACAGTTGTCAGACACCCGTCAAAATATAATTAGTGCATCTCGAAGGCAAAGTATTGGTATGTTTTGAACTCATTAACGTGGATAATTGCGAAACGCGCCCGGAAATGCTCCTCGTCGGCAATTAAGATATTCAGGATAATTAAAACTTAACGAAACGAGGAAACACTTTCCTTTATTTTTCCTACAAAATTAATGGTAACGCCTGGTATTAAGTTCCCTTCTCTGTTACAGATATAAGAATAAAAATCTGATGTAGCCAACACATGACTTTCTCCATATTTGGGTTATAGATATTTAAATTATTATGAATAGCATTATGAGGCAAAATTATCATTTCGTATCGTAAAAGAATACAGTCGTCCTTATTGCCGTAAATTAGGTATATTTTGAATATGTTTACAGAATTCACCGCTACATGGTGGTGGCGCTGTATACTGTAAATTACGAAAAAGTTGAATATCTCCGAAATGGAAGGTTCTACGAAAATTTGTTTCAAACAAGACCTGGAAGAAATATTATTCTCTACAACTTTGGTCCTCACGAAGATTACCAATAACGACGTTTTTAAGGAGATATTTGACGGAAACCGAAAAAACCGATTATTTATCAATAATTCCTAAACAATAACTGCTATGGAAAATTGTTTCAAATGAAAGTTGTAGAAAATTAGATTCTCTATAACATTTGTATAGAATTGTTTATACAACAATGATTTTTTAATGGAGAAAAATCGCAAAAACCGAATCGGGTTTCGAATAAACCTCGACTTCCGGTTAACCGTTATTGTCGAAAAACTAATCAGTTCTTTGTGCCTATACCAAAGTGTTATATTTGAAATTTGGTAACGATATGGCAAGCACTTTTTGAGTTAGAGCGCCCACAATCACACACACAGACATCATTCCAAAAATAGTCTAAACGTGTTCTAGGGACCTCAAAACGTGTATTTCCGTTGAAATCTCGAAGTCAATTTTTTTGTGATCACAATACTTTCCCATTACTACGTATGGAGAAAGTAAAAACTCTTAGATGAAAGATGCATGTTAACGTATTACACGTGTATCTTATCCATATAGTCTCTATTACACGTGGATCTTATCCATATATTCTATTCATTGGATTCCTTTTAATGAGGCCATTGCTCAACGGTAAAAAGAAAACCTTATCTTGTGTCTGCTGACTACTTCGATGAGGACAAAAATATTTATTGTTTCCACAGAACCGCGTACGTGTGACTACAAACAACAACAACACTATAATCTACTATCTTCGTTGGTGCTTATGTGTGTATGCTCTATTGAGCGCTCTTGTTTATGTTATTGATAAATTCCTTGCCCCTTATATGAGCACTGGTAAAAATTAAACCTTATCTTGAGTTGGTTGATTACCTCGATGAGGAACAAAAAGGAAATGTTCATTGTTTCCACAGAACCACGATTGTGTGACTACGAACAACTATTCAACTATTATCTACTTTAATGTTTATGTGTGTATGCCCTATTGAGCGCTCTTGTTTATATCTATAAATTCCTTGCAACTTATATAAGCACGTGCGCTCAATGCTGTGGCGGAGAGGTGACCAGACACAGGAGCGAAAGGATACCATCGGGTGAGTTGCTAGTCAAAGGTTTTCTTATAAATACGGATGTTGAAGTATAATAATTGGGCATATGGCAATAAATACATCATTACCATCATAGGTAGTCCGTCCGTAGAGAGGCCCGTGATTATTCATGGTTAAACCTGGTTCTCCATATATGTACACCTATTTTCCGCAGTCTTCTTCATGTCGTGATAGTTCTCTTTCCCTTTCAAGTTGTACCAGCTGAAATCTTTTCCTACTTCTTTCTCCTTCCCCATCCAGTTTTCCTTGTAACAGGACTGTAACCATGCTATCTCTCCTCAAGTAATGTCCAATCCAGTTCACCTTCCTCTTTCTGATAATTAGTATAACCGTTAGCTTCTCTCCTACTCTTCGTAGTACTTCCTCATTTTTCACTCTATCTGTCCATTTTATCTTCAGCATTCTCTCCATGTCCACATTTGAAAGCTTTCAGAGTATTTTATATCATCTTTCCATTGTGTCCATGTTTTTGCTCCATACAAAGCTATACTCCATACATTCCATTTTTCAACTTCTTATGGATATCCTCCTTTATATTTCCCTTTAATAGGAATTTCTTTCTTTTGAAAGCGGCTTTTGCTTTCATTATTCTAGTCTTGATTTCATCAGTACATTTTGCTTCTCTCGCAATGGTGCTTCGAAGATATTTATAGTGTGAAACTTGTTCTAATGGTTTTCCTCCAATACTTGTTCAAATTTTCTTCTTTACTTGATATTCTCATGACCTAGGATTTTTCTGTATTTACAGTAATATGTACCTTGATTTATGTTGATTCAAAGTTACGTCGTCGATCACTTAGTACCCGTATACCGATTTACGTTGGTTTGTTTCGAAGTTACGCCGTTATCGCAAAATTTTCGGAAAATGGGAAAAATTCAGAAAATCTTCAGATTTCTGTGTTTCAATCTTCTTGAACCTTTTAATGAATTATAATACTTAATTAATATAAATTTAAAAGTATTAAGACAAAAAACAATTATGTTTACTCGTAAATTATAAAAGAAATTGTAAAGATGGAATTTTATAATTTGGTTTGAATTCATCACTGGTGGATTTTTTAAAAGTTGATAATTATACTTGTGTTAGATATTATTCCAGGCATTTAAATATCAATTACGTTTTTTTTAAGTTGATAATTATACTTGTGTTAGATATTATTCCAGGCATTTAAATATCAATTACGTCTGATTTTGCTGTATTCTTAAGTGCAGATATAGCATCTTCTTCCTTCTTGAGCCGTAGCTTGTTTAATTTTCAATAGGGTGATCAATAGTTTTGTTTTATGTGAAATTACTTTACTGAAATTAATTCTTAGTAGTTGTTACGTTAAACCACATTTTAAAATTTCATAACTAAGATAAGTTCATAAATCAACAAAAATAAAATTATACCAGGTGGCACAACAAATGACGTTTATTTAAAAAAACAATGGTAATTTTGAAAATGAAAAATAGTTGTTATTAAAGTTAATTTTTGAAATTATTATGTAATAACATTAATATGTAATAAACAAATTATCTTAATCTCAACACACAAGAATTGAGGCTTGGCGCGGAGCCCTGTTCGGTGGAACTGACTGCACACGCCTCACGCAGTCCCTGTCAACGGCCTTTCGACCTTTTCCTCCCACTCTTCAACTTCTTATCACCACGTGAAATCAGCTTCATTTATAATTCGATCTCCTGGAAGAAGCGGTAAAAATGCATTCAATACTTATAGTTCTCTCCGTAGTAATGTATCATTGCTTTTATTTTTACTCGTGTTTTGCATACCACTAACCGCTTCACCTCTTTTTAAACCTCTTCGCAAAAATACAATTTCGCTCTCCTCATATCCTAATCCCGTCATTCGTTCTCTTTCTCCTATATCTCGCCCTCTCCCAAAGTATGCTCGTCACTGCACTTGTCAGACACAGTTTCAATGCGTAATTTCAAGAAACATTTTTCGAACAATTTATATTGATGATTTTTAAAATTACAATATACAACTTCGTTCTTACCCCAGTGGATATCATCAGAGTTCGAAGAAAACCCCAGAGGAAGATGGCACAATGCCTGAAAACGATCTTAGCCATACTGATACTCGTCTCTCTCGAGTTCGTGACGGCACCTGCGAAAGACGACGACAACGAGAGCGGCTGTGACGAAGACGGTAAGAAACGATAATTTTTTCACCCTCGTTTAACTGGTCAGATCATTGCAGTTAAAACGGATTTTATGTAGATGGAAGTGTGGACTACAGAAGACAATTACTGTCTGTGCTAAATCAATATGTGCTGGAAAAGTATACAGGCATCCCTCGTTTAACGTGGTAGATACATTCCGGGAAAATGCCGCACTAAACAAAAATTACTTTTCCTTAAGAATACATGTAATAATGATGAGATGCGCTCCTAAATCAAAAATTTTCACATGTAAGTCCACAAAAGTTTACCACGCTAAGGTTTTTCTGGATCTAATGGCAGCAGTAGTCAGTTCGCTAAAAATATTACATAGTGATAACCTATATAAAACATTTTAAAAAATTGAAAATGATTGCATTAAATTATTAACCGTAAAAATGAAAAATTTCATTAACCCTCCAAGGACTGACGGCTCCATTTGGTAACGACTTCAGCCCTTTGTTCTAGGAGACCTGACGGTACCCTAACTATCTGAAAAGGGTCATAATATGCTATTTCTGGATGTTGGAGGTCTGAGGTTCAGTTTGGTTCTGACCTTAGAGCGGTTAGGCTCAGTGAAGTATTTTTTTGCGATTTTTCAAAAGAAGGACAATTTTCGAGATGGACCGTTCTGTCTGGTAAGTACTATATCTCTTGGTCTTTTACAGTTTCAGCGGTTTTGTCGCTTGATATTTTTAATATAATGTTGCTGCTCTCTCTTATTTTAAAAAATTCCAGAATTGATTACTTCCCGTGGTTACAATTGCATTGTTTATCACAGCGTTCCCGGTCCCAGTGCTGTCTTCCTTTTTTTCGATGACATTCAAGAAATATTATATAACATATTTTTTCGAACATATAGCGATGTACTTTTCTAATAACTAATTTATTAAAGTGGAGTTTGCATTGCATGTAATTGCTAGTTATTCTAATGCACTGTAAAATCTTACGTTTCGTAAAATAAAACGTAAAAATCACGCATTTTCATAAGATATTAGATAATTGTAACACTGTAGACGTGTTAGCGGACACATTATATTGTATTCGAAATAATTATTTCTACTTGAAATGCAGTGAAATAGGTTTACAAATTTAGACGCGTAAATGCATTGAAGGCGGGAACAGACTAAGGTCAGTTACCGCCAATCTTCACGTTCGTGTTCTGCAGCTGTAACTTCTCGATATTCAATGAATTGCAGCTGCGGATCACTCTATTCCTTTTCTTTACCAGGTATATCTTTACAAATAATTAATTTGTGTAGAAGTATGAAATGCATTTACAATTTACAAATAATCCCATATGTAATATATATAGAGAAACCTAAAAAAATCTCTTGTATTCTTTTCTACGTTTTTTCTCTAGAAAAGCATAGAAAACGTGAAGCGTTTCATTATAATTGGGCAAAAGCGGTGTATCATGTATTCCTTTTGTGGGAACAGAAATGTTTTACAAATTTGATTTTTCAGGTATAAGAGGGCGTAAATGGTGGTGGCCAATTTTTACTTGGCTCTTAGACATAGCAATAACCAATGCGTGGATTTTGAAAAAAAAATCCTCGGAGCCGATGACGAAGCTGGACTTTCGAAGAGAAATAGCGCAGGTGTACCTAACGCAATATAAAATGCCACTAAAATCACCTGGAGGACAAATGAGCAGGACATCCACCTCAAAAGGTGGTTCTACTGAAGTAATAAGATATGATAGGTTGGCGCATTATATAACAGAAATTCCAGGGAAAAAGAGGAGGCGATGTGCAAATGAACATGGAGATGTAGTGAGATCCATTGAAATGATTCCACTCATAAAAATATGCTGGGAGCCTCTGACTTAAACGCAACACAATCATCTAACAAGAAAGAAGAATCCTCTAATTATCCTGTGTATTTGCATATTTTGATTTTTACAAAGAAGGATAAAGAAAACATTGCTATTTTTGGGTCTGCATTGCATTTGTATTGTAAAAGATGATAAGCCATTATTTTAAGAGAAAACCTAAAAAAATCTTAAAACAGTAATTTCACCTTAATATGGAAATGAAATCTAATGACAGATATTATTATCTTTCAGTGATTATCACCTGACAGTACTGAAACCACAGTAGGATATTTGTCTTCCTTGTAATCCTGGGTATGTTTGTGATGAAATATATCATAAACTCAGATCAGCTTGTGAATCAAACCCTTGTTCCCCAGGTAGGATAGAAAAACCAACATTATTTCTTGTTCTCATTTGCAGAAATACTGTAAAACCTCACTAATTTGGACTAATAGGAGGAAGGGATAGCCCGAATAAGTGAAAAGTCCAAATTATAGAACATAATTATGTATTTTCAAGTCATACTTTATAAAAATAAGCAAATTTATTCATAATCCAGCAACTTATGTGAATAATCACATGAAGGTTATTCACATATTATATTTGACTTCTTATCACGAACAGCTGTTACATTACCTTACTGTTTCTACTAGAAAATGCGTTACTTTGTTGCACAAGCAAAATTGAATACAAATAATTCAAATCAAATAGAACACAAATAATATGATTTTTTAAGCAATAAACATTAATTAATGTGCTAAACATTAATAACTATAAATTTAATCAGATGTAGACGGTCCCTTCCCAAACATATTGTCGTTTTTGAAGAAAACAGAAATTTTCTATTGTATTGCCGTTTCATAACAACATTCTTCATTTCTCTAAGAGCATAAAAATATTTTTTGAAGTCCTTGTTAGAATTAGATAATTTAATAAAAGTATCGAGGCAGCATCTAGCTTCATGTAATTTAACTTTGTATTCTTTACTTCTTTCTTTTTCACTTCCCGCTTCACCTACAGAAGGCATTCCGAATTATAGAGGGTTGGAATTAGTGAGGTTTTACTGTAGTATTATATTGATTATTATGCTCTGCACTTTATAACATTCTGTTCATTATATAATTTTAGAGTGGAATGCAAAAATATAAAAACTTCTCCATATTATGAACGTGGAAAATGTCCAGTTGAATACATCAGAAATGAGAAAGAGTGCAGTGATATTGATGAGGTAAAAGATATCAGGTATTATTTTGACCAATTAATATGTGAAAATCTAAATTAATTTCATATTCTAATGTGTGGCAGATATGATGCAAATCAATGTGTACCATATATCAAGTTTACTTACTTTTTTATTTTCTCATTTCTGTGTATCATCTTTTAACCTGCTTTAATTTGTTGCTCTCTTAAATGAGAGTTGTTGCTAATTATTTTTTACAATTAACTCAATTAAAATTTCCTTTTATACTATCATGCCAGAAAAGCTAGCTACATCGTAAAATTGAATTTAGCAAATGTGTTATTTTCAGCATTACTGCTAATAAGCCAGTGCTTTTTTTCCTGCTGGTATGCCATTCTGGAAGTCGTTTTCATGCAAAATATAAAATCAATAAACTTCTAAAAATAAAAATTTATAAATTTGAAAACACTTCAAATTCAAAATATTTATTACTAGATTGACGTGCATTTCACATGTGAAATTCAAACCATCATTTAGGTATTGACGTTTATGACCTGACATTTATAATATCCACCTTTTTGTCAGCAAAAAACTATGCGTTCTGGAAGCTTATTTTATTTTTATAAAAAGTGCTGTAATAAGCATAGTTCAAAGATGCAATTATGTACCTGCGATTGCCAAAGATCAAATTTTCATTTTTAAAGGATCATTTGTTAAAGACAAACTGATGTCATTTTATACTTCCAGCATTTTATTTTTCCCTCTAAAATTGGCAAGATTTCAGAAAAATAATTGAATTCAATATGCTCATATTGTAGAATAAAAATCTCCTAATATGATCTTCTCATTTCTTATCTACATATTGAAAACTCTATGACAAAAGAAATTTCAGAGAAATATTAATATTTGTTTTATGTAAATTGACAGACTTTTCTCAAATGACTCCTGCTATCTAAATAGCTTTTATAAAGTGAGTTGCATAATTAATGAAATGAAATTGAAGGAATGGTATTACTAGTATATAATGTAAATAAAATCTGTAAGCACATTTAAATTTATTCATTGACCTTTTAGTGTAAATTATATAGACCTTGTGGCCTGCAAGACATCTGCCACAACCTTTCACCTGGATTCATGTGCGACCTCTGCCCTTCTGGCTTCACAGGAAGTGATGGATACTTGGTGTTGGATTGGAGGCTGCAAGAAGTCAAAATCAGGAGTGCACAAATATTGATGAATGTGCAGACAGTAAAAATGGAGGCTATATTGAAAACTTTGCATAAATACAGAGGTAAAATCAGTTATCCTCTAAATAGTAATATAATATTTTGGTAAATGTCACAGAACAACGGCTCATCTCTTATATATTTTCTCTTCCCCTGAAATTAAAATTATATGGTAAAGACAATTTATACCTCTGCAATAACTATTTAATATATTTAATATTGCGAAAACAAGATACCCATACAACTGCAAAGCTATATCATTAGTGATAATTCACATTTGTATCTGCATTTTTAGCCATTTAGAAAGAATGATCAATTTTATCCTGCCATAAGATGAGCTAAATGATTTTCTTGTGAATTATAATGGAAATGTATGAGTGTAGCATATTCCAATAGATTGTGGCTTTTTAAAGTTAGGTAATCATGGTAAAATTTTGTACAAAAAAAATAAAGAGATTTTGCTGTAATCTACTATCAGTGAATGACTCTTGACAGCTGCTTTGTGGCCAAAATATGCATCTTGTTTTACCAAACTTTTTATAGCTACTGAAGATACATATTGTGTGTATAAGTAATAATTAAAACGTGTTTATACAAGATAATCCAAACAGCCAATTGTTCAAGGAACCAAAATGAATGCTATTAACATCTTTTAATCTAAACCAATTAATGTGACCATTCCTCAACCTGCTCACTGGTCAGACCATCTTCACCAGTTTTCCTTTTGAAATATTCATCGTCTAATGTTGAGCCATTACCGTTTTGTTAATTTGATAAACAAAACTTCGAGAATCTCCTAAATAGTTAGTTTTGGTTGAATTAAATGTAACTCAGATCTCTAATCTTGGCTTCCAGCTAAGACAGAGCTACTGTTTTCGTTGCAGATATGAGTGAAAAACAGCATGATTTGAAAGGAGTTGCTACTGTCAACATTACTTTTTGGTACGTTATCATAGGAAGCTAGGATTCACATATTTTCAGCATTTTTTTCAGAGGACTTCCAAATGATGAATTAGGCAGTGTAAATGTGTTTATCTTCAGGTGGTGGCCTCATGCATTGCATCACTTAATCAACTTAAGCAAGCAGAGACAGAAAATATTCCTTTCTCAGTAATCTTTAATGGAAGAAGTTTTATTGCATTAGAATGAGAGCATTAGCTTTCAAAAGGGTATTTCCAGTTATATTGTATATTAATGTTGAGTGCAGCTCTAGAGTTTTAAGTTTCAATAAAAATAGATTAAATTTTTCATAACTTCTAAGAAATTTTTTTAAATAGATGAAAATTTTTTACTTTTCTAATAAAAATTGCATGATATTAGAGAATTTGTAATCTCTGATTCATAAAATATTTTTATAATTACATACAATTAAAATTTATCGTGAAATAAACAGCTGATAATTAATTTAACCGTACTTTGCATTTTAATTTTTTTAAATTCCACATTCATAATATGGAGAAGTTTTTTTATTTTAGCATTCCACTCCTAAAAATATATTATTAACATGATGTTGTAAAGTGCACAGCATAGTAATCAATACAATACTAGTTCTACAAGTGAGAACAAGAAATAATGCTGATTTTTTAATCCCACCTTGGAAACTGGTTCGATTCACAAGCTGATCTGCGCTTACAATAAATTCCATCATGGACATACCCAGGATTACAAGGAAGGCACAAATATCCTGTTGTAGTTTCAATACAGGTGATAATCTCTAGTTTTTAATTATATTTTTATTTTCGTCTTCAGCCATCATATTTATTTAAGTTAATTTACCTTTACTAAATTTGCCTCTATCAAATTAAATGATTCTCACTTGATACTATTCTTTCATCAAATAATATCATATTTACTCATGTAACCATATGCACCCCTATTTTTGGACCAGTTTGGTAGGTAAAGAATAAATTCGTGTTGGAATACATAGACGTCTAGGATTTTAAAAAAAAGGTCCAATTTTTGGTAATCTGTTTTCAGAAAAAAAGTGTCTTGCCAGCTGGAAAAGTGCAGTAATCCTGAGCAACCATGTACGTATAACCAGTGGTGTATTGGGGCCGGAATGGCATTCCAGTTCTTTTTCTTGAGCCAGTTCACAAACCACCTCTATTACACACCACCAATTTGACATTAAATAAATATTTGTTTTTACTTTATTGGTGAAATAAATAGGAAACGAGCAAATTTAGGGGAAATTTAAGAAAGACATAACCAAGCCCATGCCTAAGGTGACCAGACGTCCCGCTTTTTGACAATCTGTCCCGCTGCCCACCCCGATCCAGAAATGTCCCGCTTTTTAGCAGTCACGAAAGAAAAGTAGGAACATTTGCTATCAATAATCATTGTTTCGTTATGTCATCGATGCCTCGGAAATACAGACATTCTGTCTTCTCTAATGCAACATTGTACCTAGTATGTAATGCGAATTAACTTTGTAACTCACCTCACCATCTCACTGATCTAGAGGGCATAATTGCTTGATCATGTCACAGTGCAAACTAGTATGTCTCATTCATCATTCCTCTAGTGACTTTTCTTTCATTTGGAGAATACCTCCTGTGTTGTTTCCTGTTACTATAAAAGTTCATCCTCTTGAAGAAACACTTACTGGCTGCTGTTACACAGAACACATGCGCCCTTGGAGAGATTTTACTTCTTCAGACAACCTTTCAAGGGCGGCACGTTAAAAAGGTATTTTATTTATTTTTTGAATATATTTTATGTTTTTCTAATAAAATTTTTTGTTTCCAAATAATTTTCTCTAAATATTTATCTTTATTTTAGGGATGATATAAAAAAATTCTTAAGGAACATTTGTGAGCCCCTAGCTTTTACGGGCCCAGGGCACATGCCCCATGGTTAATCCGGCACAGCTCCAGATGTGTAGAAACAAGCTTTTCATAAGTTGGGAGACTTTGTTTATTTAGTATCACCCTCTGGTTTAACAAGGTATGGTTGACTGCTAGAAGAAATACTGTTTGAGAAAGTGGTTTCATTGATGACCTAAGACCAGGGCCGCCGCAACCCATTTGGCTGCCGGTGTGCAAAGCAAAATTTGTCGCCCCCTCTCCCACTCAACATGGTAGTATATACTGCAGGATACTTTTTTTAATGAAAAAAAAACTGTATAAGACATAGTAGCAAAAATTATTTATTACAGCTCTGTAATTATTACAGTCTTTCTAAACATGAGAAAGAGAAAAGAACAATATAGTTTATCACCAAAAATTTCATTTACATAGTTTAAACAGTTCACAAGGATGAAAAACTTTTTATTGTTAGAAGAAATTAAAAATAATCTACACTAATATTTTTTATACTAAAATTGTCTAAACAGAATTAATGATTATAATATTAAATGAACACTCATTAACAAATAAATTACATGTTATTTAAGACATTTCACTTTCCTGGCTTTATAAGTAGAAAACTTTTTTAAATGATGTCATGTACATTCGACTTATCAGACAGTTCGTGTTCTATGGATATCATTGCTAAATTTCATAATCTCTCTTGCGACATTGTTGACCTTAAAATAGTTTAAAGCTACAGACACATAATATCAGATAAATGCGGATGCCAATGGCAACATTTGGAAATGAAGAGATTAAATCATTTTGAAGAATATAGTCCAATACTTCACATGTATCCATTTCACGCTTTTGTAGAGCTTCAATATTTGAAGCTCTCCAAATAAATACTCCCCATCTAAATCAGTCAGCTTATTATCCAATTCCTTACATTTAGCCAATAGCTCGCCGCCCTTCAAATCATTGAGTTTGGATGTATCATGAAACATGCTGAACAACTCACAGTGTTCATTTAAAGTTTAAAATCTTTCTCTCAATGAAAATATAGTCCTGTCCAAAATAGTGAAGAAAAAAGTTATTTTAAAATCACTTCCCATCTGCCTAGATATAATTACCTCTCGTGGCATTTAGTTGTAAATTAGTGACAATTTCATACTGAAGAAATGAGGAAATAAAAATTTCAAAATAAAATATGCAGCGAAGCGTTCTTATCGATAAGCAAGCGTCAACGTTGATTTTACTAATTTGCTAAGAAATTCAAAAGGCAAAATTCGTCCACCCTCACCCTCCATCCACTCATCGTTAGGCAGCCGCGAAAATCTCAATACCTCTCAGGGCGTTATTTCTTTCTGGCCGCCCTTGTTCTGCCGCCACCGGTGTGCCGTGCACAACTCGCACACCCAGTTGCGGTGGCCCTGCCTAAGATATTCTGTGCAAGAAGGAGAATTAAAATCTGTTGTATTGTTAATATGTTCTAGTGTAGAAGTTAATGTGTAAAAGGAATACATCAGTTAAGTCTGTGCAAAAATAAAGAAATTCTGCGTAACAGTCATTAGACATGTCGGCTGCAATCGTGCAAATCAACTAATCAACTAATCAATAAAATTTTGTGTTTAAATAAAGTCACATGTGTTAATTTATAATAAAGATTTAAATCTTAATAACAATTAGAGATATATAAAAACCGTGAAAATGAGTAAAAAACATAAACAATGTTAAATTCGTTTTTTAATAAAAAACTTAAATTAGAAAAATCACAAGAACTTATTAGTGATAGTTCAATACCAAACAGTGAGTGTGAAGCAGAAACATTACCATCTACGAGTAATCCTACTTATGAGAGTGTTGCAGTGATTAATAAGAAAAGTGAAAGTGAAAATAATGCATTTAAGTCTTTATGGCCAAAAATTTATACTTCCGATATGTGGGAGGATAAAAAGAAGTCTTACACGTGGCTTGTCTGTGATTCTGAAAAAATAGGATGTTCAACCTGCTCTAATGTAAAAAATCGAGGTTCATTAAAATCGCAGGGAGCAACTATTTCAAAGGAATGGAGTTGTATTTCAAAATCTTATAACGGAAATACACGATCAGTGCAACTGACATCTCTAAGAAAAAAAATTTAGCAGTTTTATAGAATTTAACAATTGATGACATAATGTCATAGTTGGCGACTGACATAATAAATGACGATCTAACAATAATAGTATAGATAGATATAGATTTGTAATTAGATTCTCCCTACTTTCCTGTTCAGCTACCGTACCGGAACTTTTTTTTAGCAATACAACACTGCGTATAACCCATGGAGAGCAATCAATAAAGTAAAACAGAAACCACTAAATAGAGAATTTTGTATTTATGATTTTCTCAAGTATTGTATTCCAGATTTTTTAATCTTGGCTATGTGTACACATTCCCATTTTATCAGTGGTTATCAAAATAATTGACAGAAAGTATTCCCTTTCCTTTTTGCCTAAATAAGTAATTAATTTATTTCAATATTCTGAGTAAACTATATGTACTTTTATTTTCATATGCAGAATTTCGACATGATAGCGTGACATTGAATGGGCTGGAAAATTGTAGGAAAATACATTCTCTATAACATTTGTATAGAATTGAATATACAAAAATGATGTTTTAACGGAGAAATATCGCGAAAACCGAATAGGGTTTCGAATAAACCTCGACTTCCGGTTACACGTTATTGTCCAAAAACTAATCAGTTCTTTGTGCTCATGTTATAGTGTTATATATGAAGTTTGGTAATGATGTGGCACGTACTTTTTGAGTTAGAGTGCCCACAATCACATACACACGCACACACAGACATCATTCCGAAAATAGTCTGAACAAGTTCTAGGGACCTCAAAACGCGTATTTCCGTTGAAATCTCGAAGTCGATTTTCTTCGTGAATACAATACTTTCCCATTACTACGTATGGAGAAAGTAAAAACAATACATTTTCGAGTATTGTTCAAAGAGTAACTTAATTATAAAGTTACTTGTTCATTTCAAAATATATATTTTTAAAAATTATTATTGTAAAAGTTATTATTGTGATGGAAAACCGTTATACATTTTCGAGGATTCTTTTAAGCGAACCTGTTGATAAATATTTTCGGTGACACCACTGCATACACTACATATATTCAGTGCTCGAAATGGAAAATATTAGGAAACGGAACACTCGGGAGGAAAATATTATAATTCGCAACTAATCGCCGATATATTCGATACATGTGTGGTCTGGGTTCGTTCCGGCTCATTCTGAGCACTGCATTTATTACATTAAAACATAGGACATTTAATTGTATCTGAAATCAATGTACAGTAAGTCCTCAGTTTACGCGATAAATGCATTCCTAAAAACCATAGCGTATATCGAAATCTCGTAAATCGAATCCCATTTTCCCATATACCTAACGTATTATAGAGGGGATACGTTCTTAACTAATGAATTTTGGAAACAAATATAAACACGAAGAAATTTAAATGCCACAAATTAAATCCGGCCTAGTGAGTCTTAAGGATACATGTTTTTGTGCCTGATCTTCAATCCAAACACCCAACAACCTCTACATATTATCCATCACCTGATCTCTACTTTTATTTATTCTACGTACTAGCACTTAATGGTATCACACTTTGAGCACATTCACAAATTTTCTTTTCATTAATTTTAATTGGTCTTACCATTGTATCAGCTAAGCCAAGCACTCTTGCAATTTCACTTGGCCATTAACTGGCATCATAATGCCTGAATACTTCTAACTTAACTTTTAAATTAACACTTTGCCTGCTTTTCTTTGGCAAAGAGGCAAAAACTCTATTTTACGAACGTTTTCCACTCATACTGAGAGGGGTCAGTAAATTTGAACAATTACAAAAGTTCAAATAATGTTCAACACAGTTTTTGCGGCAGCAAAACCAACTAAGCAGAACATGCTCGCACGAGTCTTATTAACATGACGAGAAATTTTCTCGTTGAGAAATCCGATCGGCATTTCCATGTACCAAATCGCATTAAAGCAACTGTTTCACAGAACAGCATATAAACTCAAAAAGTGTACCATTTCCCTCACGATCTAGAGTAGGAGACTTGAAACCGGTCACTACATAATATTTCCCATATTATGGAATGTATACAGTTTTAGACCTTTTTAGGGGAATGCTTAGAGGAATAGTGCAAAAACTTTTACTTTTTGTAAAAATTATTTTTTGGAGACTCCAATTTTCCAGATTAGCCACTCAGCCCCAGCTTTATACTCAAAAAAAGAGTGCGATATTTTGATGTAACCTAGAAACTATCAGCATCACGGGAAATATTTTCATTGAGAAATCCAATCAGCATTTCCATGCATCAAATCACGTTATAGCTAATTCCGCTCGTGTAAATCGAATTATGTTCCCTATTTTGTCGATTGCATATAAGCAAATCCACGAAATCTAGTTTACATATAACGAGGACCTACTGTATCTATTTTCGTAAAAGAATACGTCCCTTATTGATTTCACATGGGACGCGGGACATTTGAGGAAAAATTGGCCGAAAAACGGGACATTTGAATTTTCAATCAAGGAAATCTTAATAAGCGCTTACAGAAAAGAATTTTCCTAGTCGATGAATTGTGTTTCGGTGAATTTTCCTAGACCCTTGATACATATAGCAAACATTTTTTTTGGTTATAAATGAACCAAAGGAATAACGCTTTGTAATTTCCATTGTTTTTATTTCTCTTATGACCCGGGTTTCGACATTATACTGCTATCGTCAGGTGCAGATATGGTGAGAATAGAAAATATATGCAGAGACTAGGGGCTCTGCTCCCAGACCCCCCGCTTGCTTCTTCCATTGTGAGCGGATTGCACAATATATTACTATTACTCCGCCAATCTTTTATATATGCCAGCATACTAAAGTCACCATTATTTAAGTTATAATACTATTACAGTTTTTCATTGTGCTTGTATATATGGGCCAATCCCTCGGGACCTTGCTGCCCATCCTCCTCCATCACTTAGGTGAAAATGAAGTTTACTAATTTTATGATTTCATTTTCAATTTTTGCTGCTCATCATTCGATTTGATGTTTGATAAATTTTAACCGAATTCCATTTCGTCAAATTCCGAATAGTGGAAAAATGGCCGAATACCGAATAGTTTTCGAATATTCAGTACATCCCTACTATCTATTGATTTCTTAATACTTCATCGTACAAAATATTTTGAATCGTGTGAGTTTCCATGTCATTTTTAGCTCCTGTAATTTTGATTTTGAGACTGGCCATGGATCGACACCAAGAGAAAGCTAACCGTGACCAAATATTGGCTTACTCTGATCGATGTGAATGCCCACTCGGTTAAATGTTTGGCCTTGAGATTTATTAATTGTCATAGCAAAGGCTAACTGTACGGGGAATTGTTTTCTGTTAAGAATAAAAGGTAACTCATGATTATCTCGAGCATTTAAAGAGATTCGGAGTACCGTAACGACATTTAAGCAACTGTCAATTCTAAATGGTCATCATGAATCCTATTCTTACTCATGTGATTTGTATAGTCATTTACTGATTTTATTGAGACACCATAAGATGTATTACCAATGACGAAACTGCTGTAATATGTCCAGTTGTTAGCAACATGGGTTACTATTCGATTGCATACCAACGCATGCTCTTTCTGGAGTCCATATAAGCCATACGACAATTTGTATCCCCAATGATGTGATACACAAATGACCCTGGCCTTGAAGTAGAAGAGGGATTGGCCCTGATAAGGGCGGTGAAATATAAGAGAGAGTTGTGCCTGATAAGGACCCTTTTGCATGTGAAGATGAAGAAAATAATGACATAATCTCCATTATAGTCAGAGCACAACTGGCGGGAAACTTCGGCTGCCTCTCGCCTGGCAGAGCTGGGATAACTGCACCTGCGCACAATGGTCATTTTCCGATCACACGTCACTTAGTTACGACTTTAGAAGATTATAATATAGAAAGAAAGAAATGGGTAGAGAGGGGGGAGGGAGGGTAGTTTGTTAGACAAAAGGAATGGAGGGGAGGGAAAGGAAGAACCTATCTCAGAGGGTTACTGCGGGGGGTAGTTTGTAAAGGAATAAAGGGGGAGGGGAAAGGAAAGGCTGGAGGCAGGAGACCATCTCGGGAGGGTTTGGGGAAAATTCGGGGGAAGTACTAAAAAGAAAGGCCTGGAAGACGGAGAGAGGGTGAACCCCAGAGAGAGGAGGAAGGAAATTATCAATGCGGCAATGGGTTTGTGTGTGGGAATAAGGAAAATAAAGGCAATTGCGGGTGGTAGAACTAAAGAGGTTAAATATTGGCATATGGGCAGTAAGGCCCTTGTTATAAATCTTTTTTCCTCTAAATAAGGTGTATTACAGGTAAGAAAAAGAAATAAAATGCCTGAGGAACTAATTTTCGTTGATTTTTAATGATTTCTTTAAAACACTTTAATGTTTTCGGTTTGTGCGTCCATCCAGGGATAATCTCAAAAGCGGTTTAAGCTAGAGGCACATTTTCTTTCTGATTATGTATGATTGTATATGTTGGTAAATGAATTTGAAGTGAATCCATTCAGAGAATTTTTAATTGATATGTAAACAACAATGAACATAAACATCATGTTAGGATCAAAAATACCATTTTTAAATATAAATAAATGTAGATGATGATGGGATTGTAATATATTTAAAATATAAATTTTTTCTTTCTTTAAATAAATTATTCTTTCATTTAAAATAATAATGGCTGCTGATTGATTTACTTACAGATTGATACTGAACGTGTAATGTTTATATTTGATAAATTATTTCTGAATAGTATTTCAAATGATTAATTTAGTTGAACCGAACTGAACCACTTGTCAAAATTCTCATCTGAACCGAACCACTTCCAAAAATTTAGAACCGAACCGCGAACTGAACCACTTCCAAATTTTGAAGTGGTTTGCAGCTCTGGTTTTGTTCCATAAATACTAAATAAACATACATGTAATATCCATGTCGTACGCTGCAATCCTTATTTGGTGACAGTCTTCTGAAACACCTCTTGAAAACTAGCGTTTAACTGAGGGATATCCATTTAAATGAAAGGATGAAAAAGAAAATGTTTATAAATTTTTTTTACTGTTTAAGAATAAATATTAGTAATTCAAATGTGAATAAACACTATCATTTTAAAAAATTGACTAAATTACCACCATGGATGTTTTAGAAAACCCTTTTGGAACTGGTCAAAGCAGTAATAGGATACAATCAGTGCCGGATTTAGGCATAATCCATGGCTTAGGGCCTTGCTATCTGAGGAGCCTCATCTCCTCCAAAATTATCTTAAAATGCTTTCAATATATGGAACTGTATTACAATACATTTATTCTAATATTTCATGAAAATGGTTTAACCAGTAAAGAGTGCAGTAAACATAAGTTATATGAATAAATGTCCTCAAAGTGCAACTTGCATATGAGATTTACATTTCCTGCCTTGGTTTGAATGATCAGGTGGCATCTAATTGTTGTTCACACCAGGTGATAAACTTCAGAGCTTGTCATTTGAAGACATAACGACTTTGCTCTCAAAAAATCACGTAGGAAAATGTTTTAGTTTTCTTTGTCCCTAGGTTGCATTTAATTTGCAGTTCATCTAATTGTAAGATAATTTTGTATCATTGTGGTCAAAAGATTGCATATAATACAATTTAAAATAACATCAAAAGTATCTGGATCAAGAAATAATTATGATGTGTGATATGGTTTCATTGTATTATTGGAAATTATTTTCTTTACAAAATGATTATTGTGCTTATAATCAATAATAAATTAGCTTCCTTTATTACATTTTCTGTTTCCTTTTGTGAGGATAAAAATCTATAATTATATATTTGGGGGCCTCTTCACATGCTTTGTCATAGGGCCTCATCATGTCTAAATCCGGCCCTGGATATAATGAAAGTGTTGGCAGGTATTTCCTTACTCGGAACTGGAATTATAAATAGGTTAGTGCTATTTTGAATGTTAATTTTTAATACATATTTGGAATAATTTGCACAGGAAATGCTGATGAATGTGACCATATTGGGTTCAAACTTAAATAATTTTGTTTTGTCATCCCATATGGAATCGCAAAATGTATCAGTTCACTCTATGTGGTCACAATGTATTTCAGTATATTCAACTTGAAAATCATACCAGGTGAATGTCACAGTTTTCAGGAACACATCTCTGGCTTACGCATAGCAGAGATCTATTTCTTATAGTATCTCACTGTACTGCCTCAAATGCCTTCCTATTCTTTCTCAATGTTAACCCAAAGCAGTTGCATCACCTGCAAAGTCATTTACCCCTGTGTATGCGCTCTGGGAGTGGTGCAAAATTCTGTCTTTGAAAGGATGCTGCACTCTCAGAAATATTGGGAACTATTTGACTTATTCAAGTGAGAATCATCAAGTTCCCCTTATGGCTGAAATGAAATTGACAGTCTGTATCTCCAGTAGCTAAAAAAAAGTGGAAAAACCAGATTCACACAAAGCAGTTGTTACCAGAGATGATTTGTTGATAGTAGATTTCTAAAAAAGAACCTTACAGAGTTACATATTTTATTTTAGCATATTAAGACTAAAAACTCATAACGCGAATTAAAGTGACAATGCATCACTTTAATGTTTTAATGTTTGGGTTGCTTAAAGCCAATTAAATTATGATATGGTTTACATTAATTCATTTTAGCCATTATGAGCATTAATACTCATTAACTGGGTTTTTAACAAAGTTAGGAAGGTGGAAAAGTAATACCCTTAAGCAAACTCTTATTAATGGGCAGATTAAATGGATTTTTTAAAAACATATAGGAGAGTCGAAATTAAGTTTAAGAGTTGACAATGTACAAATCTATAATATCCTTCACCAAAAAGTGACTAGTGTAGTATCAAACCAAAATATTTCTGAAAAAATCGTTATAAATTAATTATACATTGCACAGAGTTTCTCATATCCATACCCATATAGTCCAACAATAATGTCAGCATCACATTATACCTGTAACCACATGGAAATATTTTCTAGCAGGATGTCTAATATAGACAGTGGTGCCTTCTGTCCAGAGGCAGGCAAACTTTTTACGAGGGCCGAATTAACATTGACATATCCAAACACTTAGGGGTCATTCCATGCTAAATGTCCAGACTCGGTCAGTGATGGATCCTTCGAATCGAACCAAATTTTCAGGATCGTTAGTACATCTGACTACCTTCCCAAAAGGCACAAGGGTTTCCCCCTACGACGCCCCCCCCCCCCCCCCTCCACCAGATCCGTCGCAACGGTGCTCCCGTGCGCTGTGTCGACCTCCGGGAAATGTACTCGTGTCGCCCTCTCGTCCATCGCACAGAGATAAATATTTGATGTCATTTTATTCGGTAAGGATGCCACTACAAGTGCATATTTAGGTTTAGGGGTCTGAGACGTAAAAAAACACCGCTTAGCCACCTTTGAAATCCGGGTAAAAAATTCGAGATTTCTCTATTTTTCCGGCCTCACAGACGGGCGGGGAAATTTTTGAAAGGGCCAACACACATATCACCGAAAACTAGAGCCGGAGAACTCTTAGTTTACGCAGTACAAAGGTTCAAAGGAAGAAAATCGGCTCTGAACATGGTACAATTTGAAAAAGTGCCAACTTGGCGTCCCAAAAAAAGCTGTTTTCATCCTCGCAGAGAGGTCTGGTTTACACTCAGAGAACAAGCTGAACATCTATTTTCAACATCTGAAGAGAAAAACCATTTATTTTGGCTGAATCTGTAGTTTTACAGGGGGTCGAAAATCGGCTCGCTCCACCGCTGGCCCCTGGAAGCTGACTACCCACCTGACATGCATCGGGCGCCACATGACGGGGTCGGAGGAACGGTGAAGCGATACACGCGGAAAGCCATCTTACAGATACCCATCAATGACCAGATAGTAAATATACATGATATGTACAAGTACTGTACATTGGGTTCAATCCGAAAGGAACGAAGCAATCCAATTTACAATTTTCTTGTTAACTGAATAAGCCTTTAATTGTTGCACTAATTTTGCGTGGGAAACGGTATCGAAAGCTTTCCTAAAGTCTAAAAATACTGTGTCTACTCCTATTCCTTTGTCCGCTGCTTTCACAATATCGTGTGTGTAGAGTTAATTGTATCTCGCATTACCTGCCTCTCCGGAAAGCATGTTGGTTTCTATTCAGAGCATCTTTACTTTCGAGGAATCGCATTATTTAGCTACCGATAATGTGCTCAAAAACCTTACAGAATATTGTTGTCAGTTATATAGGGCGGTAGTTCTCCACTTTTAATTTACTTCCAGTTTTGTGTATAGGTGTAACGTGGGCTATTTTCCATATCAAAAGGTGCTCTGAATAGCAACCAGCAGGGTTTCCGGAGAGGCAGGTAATGCGAGACACAGTTAGCTCTACACACACGATATTGTGAAAGCAGCGGACAAAGGAACAGGAGTAGGCACAGTATTTTTAGACTTTAGGAAAGCTTTCGATACCGTTTCCCACGCGAAATTAGTGCAACAATTAAAGGCTTATTCAGTTAACAAGAAAATTGTAAATTGGATTGCTTCGTTTCTTTCGGATTGAACCCAAAGAGTACAGTACTTGCACATATCATGTACATTTACTATCTGGTCAGTAAAAAGTTTAAATCGGGTGTGTTTTGAGGAATACGATAGTAAATAATTAGTCCGTCCTTGCGTGTAGTTAGATAATCTTTGTTGAGCTCGAAACTTTGTAGTATATCTATTCCAAAGGCTTATCGCAGGCACGTAAGCAATGTTTTGAAAATCCATCTGGATTAAGGTGATATAGGGATGTCATAGGTTTAAGTTGAACACATTGTTCCTGTTCTTTGCGGACATCATTTTGTGTAGGTATTAAGGGCGTACCGGAAAATATGGGGGGGGGACGCAGAAAATAATAGGGGTCACCCTATGGAATCCTTCGTCAGTACGGGATTGCAGTGCCTATCAGTACGGCCCTGGTATGTATAAATGCCTAACATTTAGTGTAACTTTTTATCGAGGGTTAATGAAAACTCAATTGAGAACGTTTTTCTCCATGTTGCCTTCCTTTAGACTTGATGGTGAGTCATTCCACCATGTCTCTATACAAAAAGCATGAAAAACACTGGGTCAGAAAGAACGCCGCGTTGCGCTTATCTTGGGTCGGAATTGTTCCGCCGCTGATCAGCATCTCTTTTCGTTGATCTGTAGGAGTAATTTGTTCTGGTGCCTCAAGTAGCGTTTTATACGGCATGGCGTGCCTGGTACATCTGTTTCCTACCACACTGACAGAGGTCTTAATCTCATAGGTAATTTCTTGGTGAAAGTTGTTTTCTAGTGCATCTGTTTTCTGTAATTGATTTCGAGAATGCAAACTTCGGTGAAATCCCACATTCACGGAATGGGACGGGAATAAGTTCTATACAGAAAGTCGATTATCTGTGAAAACGAAAATTAAAAATTTACCTATAGAATTTTACTCTAAAGTATGTAAAAAGATCACGAGCGTCATTATATTTAACAGGGATGGCCAAAACATGGCTCTCGAGATGCATGCGGCTTTTTTACGTTTCTATTCAAGGGAGTGCCAACGCAGTGTGAATTGCGACGTTTTGGCTGGAGTACCCGGCGTTCCACGGGACCAGATGGAAAACAGCATTTATTGAAGTAAACATCCCTCCACCTCCCAAAATTTTTTATCGTCACATAGCCTATGTTACTCTCAGGGTGAAATTATATACCTATGCGAAGTTTCGTGACGATGTCTTCAAAGGTGTGGATTTGTATAGAGAACAAACAAAAAAGGAATTTCAGATTTACATAAAGGTATATAGAAGATAGATGTCATGCGTATAAACGTATGTTATGTGTGTTTTTATTATATTTCTGTATTTACCTATTATGTTTTAGTATATAATTGTTAACTACGCCACCGAAGTTGTTCGAAGACGAACTAGTATAAATATGTATATATATAGCGCATCTACTTCCCCTTCACTTCCCCTCATTCGTGGCAGTCGTGGCTCATAGCAACTCTCTCCGTACGGCCGAGGTCACGCGTCTCACGCTAGAAAAGCAAAATTATAAGCATAATTATTGAATTAAGCACCAACTCCCAAATTGCTTTTATCGCCATATAGCCCATGTTACCCGCAAGGTAAAATTATGTACCTACCTATGAGAAGTTGTGGATTTGTATAGAGAACAAACAAAATCTGAATTTAACTTATATAAGTGAAATTCAGACTGGATATATTCCAATTTCAGAGTATTTGTCGGTGGAATAAACAACTTATTTTATGATCTTGAATGATAAAATATTCTTTGTCTGCACGCTTAAAAAGGTAAAAGAAAGTTCGTATAAGAACAGACACACCTAAACATTGAAATCTGTACGAGAATATTGATCAATTTTTGATGAAGTGCAAATTTATCTTAAATTGTAATTCTCTTTTCGTTTCAGGTTATTTAGCGATACGACACGGCAAATCGACGGTCTACAATTGATTCCTTGTTTTGCGGCGTAGGTAACGATTCCAAGATGACACCACGACGCTTTGCCGTTCTTCTCTTCTAGCCTCATAGAGTCGCCCTGACTCGCCAAGATACGCGTATAAAAAATTGTGATGAAAAGCGATCAACTTTGAAGAAAAAATTCTGTGAAGATATATAGTTTTCCGCCGCTCCGTTTCAAAAATATATGTGATAATTCTTGAAAGTGGGTCTACCGCAGGACGTCTAGCTGAAATTTGTTTCTCAACGCTAATATTTGCATAAATAAAAGTTTTAGAAAAATCCAGTGCCTTGTTATTCATAAATGCCTCGTACCAATTCCTTCCTCAGCAAGTTCTGCGAAAAAAACCATTTAAAAGATTGAATAATAGTCAGTAATTATGAGAGCGTAAATAGCAATAAATTAATTAAAAAGAAGATAAATATTGACTCTACTTGTTTCCTAATGACCATAAAAGCATATGAAAGAGGTGTAGTTTCTATATTTCAATTATATACTCCTATATAAAACGATACAAAAGACGAAATGTAAGCAAGAAGTAAAGAAGACGTTTAAATTCGCGCCATACAGTGACCTTGAGCTTTCACTTTCGTTGGAAAAACTGGACTTATTCGAGCAAAACGCGAAAAACCCCGATTTGGCCTCCAAAACGACCAAAACCTCACACCCAACCGAAAGTTGACCTTAAGGAAGCCAAAATTCTCACTCCACTCGGTTTTCCACCAATCACAGGCCTCCAAGCACTTAAGCCTACCCCACCCCTCAGAAATACACTCGAAAGCCGCGGTCAATCAAAAGGGTTAGCTTAAAGTAAGGTACTCCATAGAGGTAGTTGCCCATCTAATGCATAATCTTTACTCAACGTAATTCAACTACTTTAATGCGAATAGCTTTGCCAAACATTCAAAGAAAATACCGATTCTTGACGGATATTTATCAGCGTTCACTTAGCTTCTTGGGAAAGAGCGTGGTTGATAACGTGAAGTACCGGGGTTCAAGTCCACGTTGTTCACGGAATATTTTTGTTTCATTTTCGAGGTGTACTATAAAATGTGTTAGCATTCTTTACGTCACGTTAAATTCATCGCATTATTTCGTTTATTGTTATTCATTCCATTTTTATTAGAGATTTCCCTTTTTCGTCGCGTGTTGCCCACGCCCCTTCGAATAGCATATTACTCGAACAATAAAATTAAACAAAGATTCAATCAAATTTTTATTTCTAGAACAATACATACGTAGTTATATTTACACCATTAATGTTATACAATATGAAAGATTTTCTGGAGATTCGTGCGTGAATTACAAATTTTCATATACATAGGTATGTAGATTGATAAATCAACACCGAACATCAGATTTGAATTGGCAACACAATATGTAGAACACAATAAAGTTGACCGATTTAAACAATTTCTCCGACTATAGTTCAATATCATTTGTCTTTCCATTCTACCGCTTCCTTCCGCCGCTACTTTCTGTCCTCTCCTGGTTCAGTCAGCTCCGCTCAGTTGGGAGAAGTCGTTTATTACCAACGGTGTCTCCTGCTTTGTAGTGGAGCTGACGACGCAATGACTGGCAGAGAGGCAGGGTTCCGGCGTAATCGTCAAGCAGAAGGCGCCACCCTGCGACTGAAGGAGAAACGAGAGGAATACACATCAAGACTGATTTATGGGGAAAGCCGCACTCTTCTGGCGCACGAGGTAAACGTTCGCTTTATCTATTTATTAATATTTATTGAATGAAGATGTGTAATCATTTTCGGTCTAGTTATCCGTAAAAGTTCGTAAAATGCAATATAGCACCAGAAATTTGAAAAAGAGTTGGGGAGGGAACATTTAAGGCGAGGGAAATATAAAGCCACTTAGAGAATATTTTCAATTACAGGATTCTCAGAACAATTTTTTATATTAGAAAGTATGTAGTTCAAAGATGATACTTAGTTGCTTATTTATACTAGTTGTGGACATAAAATACAGACGAATAAAAATATCAGAGATATAAACTTTTCGTATAAACTACATATGTACATACCTATATTAGGAGAGTTTTTTAAATTAAAATCTAATTTATTTTTTCATTTAGCGAGATACAGATGTTTTTTAAGCTAAAAAGTTTATTTATTTGAAACATTTTATTTACAGATTGTGTTCAACATTAGAAATTTTTCTGCTAGTAGAAGGTGACCAAACAGATCGAAGAGTGTGTATGGTGCAGCTCTCGTTAATTACTTGTTAACATGTTCATGCAGTTCTACAAAGCAGTGGGTCGCTGCTGTTATTTCTTTACGACGGAAGAGATATCGGTGGACCGCTCGGTTTCCATCCTTCGCGGCGGGGACAGTTTTGTAGGTAAGGGAATATAGGTTGTTAAGGATAAGCAACCCACCTGATAATGGTCGACCCGAGGAATTTTGGAACAACGGACGAGATAGCACCCCAGCGCATCCCTCAGGTGGTTCTCGAGGTATTTACAAAGTACATGTTCATTTATTGTCGGACTTGGTAGAATGATGGTAAGCGTCTGTAGCTGCAAATGTAAGGTTCGCGGTTTCGCATCCCGCCAGTGGCATGGACGTATGTGCTTGTGACAAATCTATTGTTAAACATTTAATTGAGGAAACCTGTTTCTGTTAAATAGCTTATTATTGTTATTATGCATTTCTTTAAAAAATTAAAGACAACCAAATCTAAAAAGAATGACATCAATTCTCCAAGGTGTTCTTCGGTATAAATTTTTGTCCAATATTTAAATACTTCCATGTAACGCATAGATGGGTGATCGTGATAGCACCCTAAAGACTCTGGTGCAAAAGGAAGCCATCCGCGGCAATTACGCCGAAAACAGAACTTTCACTTGTAATTAAAATTTCGAGAAAATATTTAACATCCGTAAGAAAATGAAGAAATAATATATGCCAATTTGTATAAGTGTTTGTCTTACTACTGAGTGCATGAGTTGCGCATGTCCTTCCCCTCCACTTCCCCTTACCCGTGGCTCATAGAATCTCTCTGCTTACGACGAAGGTCACGCGTCTCAGGCTAGGTAAGTAAAATTATAAGCATTTAGCCTATGTTACAGGCAGGGTAAATTTATAAACCTAAACAAAGTTTCGTAACGATATCTTCAATTTTATATACACAAACGCATATAGATGTGGATATGTATAGAGAGATATGTAGATAAAAACGAAGACCTTTAATTCAAACTGTTAAATAAAGTGAAAACGAAAGTTTATCTACTAAAAACTTTGACTATATGTTTGTTCGAAACGAATATGACTTACTCATCTTCTTCCCCTCATTCGTGCCCCATAGCAATTCTCAACGTACGACAATTGTCAGGCGTCTCGCGTTAGCCAAGCAGAATTATAAGCATAAATATATAGCAATATTGCCTATGTTACCCGCAGGAAAAAGTTATATACCTATGCGAAGTTTCGTGCCGATATCTTCAATGGTGTGGATTGTGTAGAGAACAAACAAAAAAGGAATTTCAGATTTACGTACTATAATGTAGAAGATTAATGTTACGTGTATAAACGTTTGTTATGTGTGATTTTATAATCTTTATCCATTTTCCTATTACTTCTTTTGTATATTATTTGTAAATATGCCACTTAAGTAGATCTAAGACGAACTTATATACGTATATGACTTGCTCATCTACTTCCCCTCCACTTCCCCTCGCTCCTGGCAGTCGTGGCTCATAGCAACTCTCTCCGTACGGCCGAGGTCACGCGCCTCACGCTAGAAAAGCAAAGTTATAAACATATTTATTGAATTAAGACCTCTTCTCCCAAAATGCTTTTATCGTCATATAACTAATGCTACCCAGAGGTTAAAATTATATACCCATACGAAGTTTCGTGACGTCAGATGTCATGTGTATAAATGTTTGTTTTGTGAGATTTTATGTACATTTCTGTATACATATGTATTATGATTTTTATGTAATTGGTGACCCCTGTCTTCTCTGTCTTGTTAACGATGACAATAAAATTATGTGATGATATATTTGTGTTATTTATTAAAAACCTGCCTGAAGTCCCGCAGAAATCAGAAGCTATAGTTCGTAATTAGAAGTATCTCTTTATTGTTTCTGGAAAACACTAAACATTCTTCCGGAAAGTACGAAATAATTACCTTCCACTGTTACTTCTAATATAATAAGGTGTAAATTGCACTATATGAATTACAATGTAGGTTAAAACAAATTCTTTTCGTGTTTAAGTACTCATTAAATCATATTAAACCACCACAGTATCTTTATTATAATAAAAATAAAGCTTAAAACCTATTAAATTTGATTGAAAATGATTATTAAATCATATTATGCAGTCACAGTTAATATAATAGGGAAAAACAACAGGAAATATAAGAAAGGAATTCAAGGAGACTTTTGAATTCGCGCCATACAGTGACCTTGAGCTTTCACTTTCGTTTGAAAACTGGTCTTTTTCGAGCAAAACGCGAAAATCCCCGATTTGGCCTCCAAAACGACCAAAACCTCACACCCAACCTGAAGTTGACCTTCAGGAAGCCAAAATTCTCACTCCACTCGGTTTTCCACCAATCACAGGCCTCCAAGCAGTTAAGCGCCTCCCACTCCTCAGAAATACCCCCGGTTTCTCCCTCGACGGCCGCGGTCAATCGAAAGGGTTTGCTCAAAGTAAGGTACTCGATGGAGGGAGCCGCCCATCTAATGCATAAGCTTTACCCAACGCAATTCAACTACTTTAACGCGAATAGCTCTGCGTAACCTTTCATGAAATGCCCATTCCTGACATAAATTTATCAGTGGTTCTCTTAGCATGGTGCGAAAGAGAGTGGTTGATAGTACGAGGTACCGGGGTTCATTTCCGTCTTGATCTATTAAAGTTTTAAATTTTCATTTTCGAATCGTACTATTGTCTTTCTTTACGTGTCATTAAATTGATTTTTTACATTCTCTTTCCTTTTATTAATCCTATTCACTTCATATTTATGCGTTTCTCTTTTTATCTCGTGTTCCACAAGACTTCGTATACCATGTTACCTACTCGAACAATAAAATTAGATACCAATAAAGATTCCATCAAATTTTATTTCTAGAACCCTACATACGTAGTTATATTTACACCATTAATGTTATAAAATATGAAAGATTTTCTGTGAATCACAAATTTTCATATACATATGTAGATTGAAAAATCAACACCGAACGAACATCATGTTTGAATTGGTAACACGACATGTAAAACACAATAAATGATATATCCATTTACAGTTGACCGTTGTAAACGTATCTCTCCGACTAGTTCAATATCCTTTGTCTTCCCAGTCTACCGCTTCCTTCCGCCGCTACTATCTGTCCGCTCCTGTTCAGTCAGCTCCGTTCAGCTGGGAGAAGTCGATTACTACGGGTGTCTCCTGCTTGGTGGTGGAGCTGCCGACGTAATGACTGGTAAAGAGGCAGTATTCTGGCGTAATAGTCAGGCAGAAGGCGCCACCCTGTGACTGAATGAGAAACGAGATGAATACACATCAAGACGATTTAGTGGAAAAGCCAATCTTTTCAGTCCCACGAGGTAAACGTTCGCTTTATTTATTTATTATTATTTATCGAATGAAACGTGTTATCATTTTTGGTCGAATTATCCGTAAGAATTCGTAAAAAGCAATATAGCACCAGAAGTTTGATATTGAGTTGGAGAGGAAACATTTTAAGGCGAGGGAAGTATAAAGTTACGTAGAGGATATTTTCAATTAAACGATTCTCAGAATAATTTTAGTATTAGAATATAGGTCAAACATGATACTTACTCGTTTATTTATACTAGATGTGGACTTAAAGTACGTACGATAACAATATCAGAGACATAAACTTTTCGTATAACCAACATATGTACCTATATTAGGAAAGTTTTAAAAATGAAAATGTAATTTATATTTTCATTTAGCGAGATATAGACCTTTATTAAGCTGAAAATGTAACGTTTATTTATTTGAAATATTTTATTCACAGATTATCTTAAACATTAGAAATTTTTCTGCTACTAGAAGGTGACCATACATATCGAGTAGTCTGTATGGTGCAGCTGTCGTTAATTACATGTTGACACGTTCATGCATTTCTAAGCAGTGGGTCGCTGCTGTTATTTCTTTACGACGGAAGAGGTATCGGTGGATCGCTCGGTTTCCATCCTTCGCGGCGGTGACAGTTTTGTAGGTAAGGGAAGATAGGTTGTTAAGGATAAGCAACACACCTGATAATGGGCGACCCGAGGAATTTTGGAACAACGGACGAGATAGCACCCCAGCGCATCCCTCAGATATTTCTCGAGGTATTTACAAAGTACATGTTCATTTATTGTCGGACTTGGTAGAGCGATGTTAAGCGTCTCTAGCTGCAAATGGAAGGTTCGCGGGTTCGCACCCCGCCAATGGCATGGACGTATGTGCTTGTGACAAATCTATCGTTAAACATTTAATTGAGGAAACACGTTCTTGTTAAAAAGCTTATTATTGTTATTATGCATTTCTTTAAAAAATTAATGACAACCAAAACTGAAAAGAATGACATCAATTCTCCAAGGTGTTCTTCGGTAAAAATTTTTGTCCAATATTTAAATACTTCCATGTAACGCATAGATGGGTGATCGTGATAGCGCCCCTAAGATTCTGGTGCAAAGGGAAGCCATCCGCGGCAATTACGCCGAAACAGGACTTTTACTGGTAATAAAAATTTCGAGGAAATACTTAACATCCATAAGAAAATGACGAAATAATATATGTCAATTTGTATAAGTGACTGTCTTACTACTGCGTGCATGAGTTGCGCATGTCCTTCCCCTCCACTTCCCCTCACTCGAGGCTCATAGCATCTCTCTGCTTACGACGAAGGTCACGCGTCTCAGGCTAGGTAAGTAAAATTATAAGCATTTAGCCTATGTTACAAGCAGGGTAAATTTATAAACCTAAACAAAGTTTCGTAACGATATCTTCAATTTTATATACACAAACGCATATAGATGTGGATATGTATAGAGAGATATGTAGATAAAAACGAAGACCTTTAATTCAAACTGTTAAATAAAGTGAAAACGAAAGTTTATCTACTAAAAACTTTGACTATATGTTTGTTCGAAACGAATATGACTTACTCATCTTCTTCCCCTCATTCGTGCCCCATAGCAATTCTCAACGTACGACAATTGTCAGGCGTCTCGCGTTAGCCAAGCAGAATTATAAGCATAAATATATAGCAATATTGCCTATGTTACCCGCAGGAAAAAGTTATATACCTATGCGAAGTTTCGTGCCGATATCTTCAATGGTGTGGATTGTGTAGAGAACAAACAAAAAAGGAATTTCAGATTTACGTACTATAATGTAGAAGATTAATGTTACGTGTATAAACGTTTGTTATGTGTGATTTTATAATCTTTATCCATTTTCCTATTACTTCTTTTGTATATTATTTGTAAATATGCCACTTAAGTAGATCTAAGACGAACTTATATACGTATATGACTTGCTCATCTACTTCCCCTCCACTTCCCCTCGCTCCTGGCAGTCGTGGCTCATAGCAACTCTCTCCGTACGGCCGAGGTCACGCGCCTCACGCTAGAAAAGCAAAGTTATAAACATATTTATTGAATTAAGACCTCTTCTCCCAAAATGCTTTTATCGTCATATAACTAATGCTACCCAGAGGTTAAAATTATATACCCATACGAAGTTTCGTGACGTCAGATGTCATGTGTATAAATGTTTGTTTTGTGAGATTTTATGTACATTTCTGTATACATATGTATTATGATTTTTATGTAATTGGTGACCCCTGTCTTCTCTGTCTTGTTAACGATGACAATAAAATTATGTGATGATATATTTGTGTTATTTATTAAAAACCTGCCTGAAGTCCCGCAGAAATCAGAAGCTATAGTTCGTAATTAGAAGTATCTCTTTATTGTTTCTGGAAAACACTAAACATTCTTCCGGAAAGTACGAAATAATTACCTTCCACTGTTACTTCTAATATAATAAGGTGTAAATTGCACTATATGAATTACAATGTAGGTTAAAACAAATTCTTTTCGTGTTTAAGTACTCATTAAATCATATTAAACCACCACAATATCTTTATTATAATAGAAATAAAGCTTAAAACCTATTAAATTTGATTGAAAATGTTTATTAAATCATATTAAGCAGCCACAGTTAATATAATAGGGAAAAACAACACGAAATATAAGCAAGAAATTCAAGGAGACGTTTGAATTCGCGCCTTTCAGTGTCCTTGAGCTTTCACTTTCGTTTGAAAACTGGTCTTTTTCGAGCAAAACGCGAAAATCCCCGATTTGGCCTCCAAAACGACCAAAACCTCACACCCAACCTGAAGTTGACCTTCAGGAAGCCAAAATTCTCACTCCACTCGGTTTTCCACCAATCACAGGCCTCCAAGCAGTTAAACCCGCGAAAACCCTCAGAAATACCCTCCGCAGCCGCGGTCAATCGAAAGGGATTGCTTAAGGCTTGGACTTAATAGAGTGAGCTGCCGTTGATGGGTCTCTATGCTAAACAATCTGCTGTGCCCCATACAACACTAACCTCGGGATCTTGATACAACGCATGGTCTGGCCAAGGGCAACACTGACAATTTAGTTGTGAAATTTTATGAGTGTTTTAGCAGCGTCATTGGTAATGTGGTAAAGTGTCGGTGTACAAAAATAATCAAACATGTGAAGTCGGGGTTTCGTGTCCATGTTAGGACGTTTTTTTTTTATCGCTCCACTTTATTTTCAAGCTTATTATTTACGTCAAAGGAAGCATTTTGGATAAATTTATGTGGGTTCCATTCTTCTAAGATTTATTAAACCTTTTCTTACCAGTTTCCTTATCATGTGCTGATGATAACCCACAAATTCAATAAAAGTACACGGATGTATTGGTAATTTTTATTATTTTTTTCAAAATTACATGGTTATATTCACGTAGAACACATCATAAGTTCAGAAATAATTTTGGTAGGGCATGTTAACGTCATGCGATATACGTACACTTTCTGACGTATGTTTTACATGAGAAGTCGCATCTGAAAACATGATTTCACTTATCACAAATGAATAAAGAATATAAGTAATGCCAGATTATACTTAACGATGATCGTGGTTCTGAGTATTTTCATATTCTCTCGAGAAACGGGAAAATTGCCTCGCCGCTGTTCCTCTCGTCCAACTGCTTCCCGCCGTGTCCTCACGTGTCCTCACCTCCGCCGCCGTGATTTCCGCTCCGACGCGAAAACAGTCGATGGCCACGGGTTGCTATGCGTAGTAAATAGGTGGCGCATTGAGTGCCGGAACGAAAGAAGCAGGAAAATGTTAAAAGAAAATTCATCTATCTAAATACAAATACAGCAGACCACCAATAATCCGAATAAAATTTGAAAAATTAATTTTGTTCTTTTTAAAGCATTTATAACAGTGGCGAGCAGCCTACGGACCGCGGGCCGCATGTGACCCTCTATAGCGTTTTTTGAGGCCCGCGAAGCTATGAATTTAACCAAAATTCATATAAAATACATTCAAATTATCACAATAAAACAGTTGACATTGAAATGTAAAATATAACCGTAAATACATAATTTAGGATTGATTTTCACTGATGTGATACCTCATAATTTCTAGTTAACTTCCGATTTAAAGTCTAATCTAGACCGCCGAGGAATTCGCATGCACTAATGCGACCCGCCAAGTAGAAACGGTTGCCCACCACTGATTTATAACATATTGACATTTATTGATATTTGACTATTCTCTTTATTTTCTACATTTTGCGAATATTATAATAGAATAATATAAATATATCATTAAACGAACAAGATAAACTTTAACAATATGTTTAAGCACATTAAGTTAAACCAGAAATCATGAAGAGCAGACAGCTATAATAATAACTACGCGCAACAAGACTACTTAGATGTTTATTTTCCTAATCCAAAGTTCACACATCTATGCACTGACTTTAAGAAGGTAACGAACAAATCAAGTTGACGTTCATTTCTTGACGTTTCCATAGCAATAATTAAGACTGGTGAACAGAAGAGAACATTTTTGCTCCGAGCTATTTATAAGTATTTCGGCTGCAAGCGGAGAAAGAGCCCATTGCAACACCTCTCCTTCATTTTCAACCTTTGTTATTAAACAGGAAATAATTTTATTTGGAAAAAGTTAAATGTAAGTTCCTCTTTCCTGGCGTGAGCGCAACGCTCCCTTCCCATACCAAGGTCTGACCGAAATTTCCTATCTGCCCAGCTCTTCCTGAAATCATTTAGTCCGAGGAGCCGTGCTCCCGTTCATTTGGTCGAGTTTTAACCCAAAAACTATACCGTTCCCCTCTGTGTCCTATTCTCTTATGTAGAGGTCGGTAACTGACATCTTCATTCCCTTAAACTCATTTTAACGATCCCAATCAGTTACTGGAATTATCTTCGCTGAACTATGCCATCATAATGCGCAGGAGCCAAGGAAGTACATATATTCGATTTAAAAAATATGATTCCTATTCCCATTCGGAATTTTTTGGAGATTCCAAATAAGTCAATGGGGAGAAAGACTGCTTTTCTCCACAACGGTATTACAAATATTTTACGACTTAACTAATTACACTGCTAATCGCATAAAAACCTATAATAATTCGGACGTATACAGCAAGCGACATTACAAGGAAACAAAAATCGATACTTTGGCAAAAAATTAATCAATTAATTAATCTGAGTAGTATAATTTCCTCGATTATGCCGATTAAAATTAATAGTATCGAGGATACCTTACCTCCATTTGAGTTTTAACTATGGATGATACCAAAAACCCCTTTCAAGCTTCTTTGACTACGAACACCGCCAAGGAGGCACCAAAAGTCAACAATACTTACCTACTCCAATGGAGACACTAAATTGTTTCACGTTTAAGGTTGAAGCGGTGGTTTGTCCATGTCAGTGCAGGTCTTATGAGAGGGTGGAGCCACCAGCGGCTGGCCGTTGAATTCCTTTAGACATCTCAATAAATTGGCGGGTAAACACAAGTTATTTCAAATAGTGGAAAAAACCGTCCCGAATAATTACCCAATCCTCCATAACAATGCTTCTATTTGCAGAAAATTAGTCACGTAAGCCAGATTTATTCTCAGGAACGTAATTAACTTTCAGTAATTTGAGATGAATAAAGTGGACCACTTTCATTGTTACTGTCCAGATAATTTTTGATAATGGATTTACGATAATAGTTTTTAATTCATGCAAAAATAAAAAAATTCACTATGAAATATATTTAGAAAATATCTTATGTAAGTCTGAATGAAATATTTAGACACCAACTCAACCCAACCCAAATGTCGCCTTTTATTATCGGTCGTTGGGGTAGGCAGAAAGGAGGCTTGCACTGATTCCGATTTCCGTGTCCGCAGCTAAACTTTAGCCTCGGCATATTTTTCATATTCGATGGATATGAATATGTTGTCTTTTTTCAAAGACAACGAGTTAGGACTAACGCAATTTGGGCGCATACGAGACCAACTCATTTTTCGCCCCCAGTGAGTTGCCGCCCTAAGGCGGTGCCTTACCTGCTTACCGCGTAGAGACGGCCCTGGTGGTATCAATAAATAAGATACTTGTTATAATAAAGTTACATGTTTGAATGGCAAGGATTCTCGCCATCCACACGCAACGTGTTAAGTTTTTTCGCATGTCCAGTATTATTTCATTTTAAAATAATATCTAATATAATATTTACGTTTTTACACATTTCCGGGGGAGTGTCCCTTCCTGCCGACGCCCCTGTGCAGGAGATATAATAGTACAACGATCTAAATGACATCTTGACAAGTATTTTGAAAGAAGCAAACATCCTATCGACGTCGTTTCACTCTATCACGATGTTAAAGTTAAAAGCATATGAGAAAATGGGGGATTAGTTGAACCACACCTACGAAGATAAATGTAATGGTCCATGGCGGATAAGGATACATTTTAAAAATGTAACTAATTTGTTAGTCATGATTTTTTTTTAATAATAGGGTTTCTATTAGGATAATAGAAACCCTATTATTACCTATTACCGAAAGGATAGCTCATAAGCCAGAAGTATATAGTATATAGCTTAGAAAAGACACCTCCATTACAATCATATTAATCACACGTTCTGGCGATATGTGAAACTGCTCAAGTATCTACTTGAACACAGGCATAGAAAGGCCGTAGTCGAAAGAAAAATAAAAATAAAATTCGCACAAAATACGAAATTTTTATGTAAAAGCATACGAAGAGACATGGATATATACACATATGAATAGCGTGAGAAAGAAAAACAACTTCACTGCTTACGTATTGAAAGCTGCAACTTATCCATGACCCCGCTGGGAAATTTGGAAACAGGAGAAAATAAAAAGAAAATGTTCCCTTTCTGAAAGAGAATAAATTGCCTGCTACGGTAGTTCATTGGTAGAAGATCCTCCCGGCAAGTGGAAGACCCGGGTTCTATTACCGGTCATAGCAGATTTTTTCTCACGTTTCCAAATTTCCCAACATTCCAGCTTATGTCTCTCGCATAAGGATCTTAGGATCATTCATTCCATCAATTAGAATGACGTCACTGGTTAAATCCACGAACGATCAAGTTTATCCCTTGCGAATACTAAATCGGCGTACAAAGGAATCCCGCGCATGTAATCAAAACTGCGAATATTTAGCGTTTACTGTATTAAATCAGAGATGACGTCACGTTAGATACTTATGAAACCCTTTCAAAAACTAAAGATGATATGTCTCATCGGCAGAAGTTTCTTCCGATAACATATACTCCACATTGATGGTTAATATATACCGGTTATTCTTTACGCAAATAAAGAGAATTTCGCAGGATCTGAATGTGTAAATTGTTTAATAAACAGCAAAAATTACGAAAAAAATTAGGGGCGGAAACCGAACCCGGATCTTCCGCTTCCTACAAATTAATTAAAACAATTTTTTGGGAAATGAATTCTAATTGAAGCCTAATTGCGGAGCTTCCGGGAAAAAAGAAAGGTTTGGTCGTTATCCCTATTAATTTTTTATTTAATTGCTTCATAAAAAATGCTTTATAGTACGATGTCATGACTAATTGTAAGCTGCTAAGCGAGTATACTGTTTACAAGGAAGCTTTTTCTTACCTCGGAAAACGTCATATTCTTATCACCTTGTCCGTTCGCATGTGTCTGGCAGATCATCACGCGTAATAACGGCATGAGAAAGATTTCAGGAGCGTACATTCTCTAACGTAGGATAGTCTCTATCGGTATTCGAAAAAAGATAAGATTTGCATTACTCAAACGTATGCGCAACCATAAGACAGTAGAAATTTAATATTATTGATAGGAATTGAGAATACACTGCACATTAGCCCAAGGATGTGTTTGAGATACGAAAAATTTACACTTTTTCATCCCTTAAAAGATGATAAAATACATTCTCACGCCACTTGACGCAACGTCGCCGAATTTTAGTAGAAATTGTCCTAATCTAACACTTTTAAAAAGATTTTTCTTAATGTTTGCGAGGCAAAATGTTTTTGAACATAAGTAAAAAAAAAGAAGGGTTAATGGGGAGGACTTTAAATCGCTTCATCCAAGTGAGTTGCAAGAGCAATGAGATGTGAAACTGTGAGAGAAAAAGCGATTGCGTGAAATATTAGAATGCTTCGTATGCGTAGCGTAAAACGAATAAGAAAATTTAAAAAATTAGTATTTTTGGAAGCACAAAAACGCGAAGGAGCAAAAAGATTACCACTGACACTGTGAGATGTACTCTTGGAGCGGAAGCTCTTGGGGAGTTCGCGTGACGTACAAATTAACCGCGATTAGCGTATCCCGTGCTTAGCGCGCGGAGCGTGAAAGTGCCTAACTTCTAGTTTCCTACTACGTCCACAGAAATGAGAACGTGATTCAGGCAACAATGCAAATTTTTATTTATCATCCAACCGTAAGGATTCAGAAATTCAAAAAATAAAATCATTTAAAATGTAATGCTCTGTTAGTATTTTTACCCTTCTCATTTCTCAGCCCATTTGATGTACACTGCAGAGAGCGTTTCAGCAAAACGAGTTTTCGACTTCTTCCGCTCGGAGAGCGCACTCTAATACATGGTAAAATCCGGATGCGGTCCTTTCCGTCATGTTGCAATTGGGATGTTTATGAATCGCAAAGATAAAATGTATTACCAGCAGATGTTATTCTAATTGTAAGTCGGGAGATCCACCTTCGGCCGTATCTATGTATTTTTCGCCGTGCTTCACGCCCTTGCCTAGGACGACTACCAGGCGCTTGCCTTAATACAAATCTCTTTCGTAAATTGAAACAGGAAACGATTTTAGATATTGAAATAAACTCAAGGAATATAAATTGGTGGAATGAATCATCCGAAGATCCTTATGCGACAGGTATAAGTTGTAATGATGAGAAATGTGGAAACAAGTAAAAAAAATCTACTAAGACCCGGAATACGAACCCGGGTCTTACCACTTGCCTGGCGAATATCCTACCATTGAACTACCATAGCAGACAAATTCTGCTGTTTCAGAAGAAAGATCTAATAAAATATTCCCGTTCTGAAACGATTTTACACTAGTACGTTGTCAACATTCATTCTTTTTCATTGCTGAAATTCGTAATTCCAAAAAATATACGCGCAGTATCATGTCCCCTTTTTTGGAAATTGCTACGTAAATTCTCTAGGTCGCTTATTCTATTGTTTTTCTTTAGAAAATACTAGAAAGTTTTCAGTGTATCTTAGCATTTTAAATGTTAACAAGTATCTTCATTATATAAGGTTCAGTTAAGCTATTTAAATATTGTCTCCCTCTAAAGCGATCTTTTAAAAACGTCACCTTTCTTTTAGATGTTTATTGATAACTGGACTTGCAAAAGTCTGGCTACTGCCAGTGGTATGAATCAAAATAATTTGTATTAATGTTGTTTATAAGCCAAGATAATTAGCCGCCCCTCTGCACTCCTTACGTTTATATATGTATCTATATTTATGATAACATAAAACGTTTGGTTTTGTGCCTTTTGGAACTATACCATTAAGGATCAATGTAATTCCAGCCATAATATCAGCTATTTAATTAATATTTCTCGAGTCTGTAACTATGTAGCTCGGTCAACAGTAGCTATTATTATCAATTTTTTATGATTTTAGCGGATGATATCACCTATACAATTTCCTCTACCCGCTAGAGTCAAACTCTTCAAAGGCGGAATTACGAAAGGCCACGAAAATGTTTTCCTTTCTCTGAGAACTTTGACAAACTTTATTACAGTTGAAGATAATGTATTTGCCTGAAGCGATAATTTTTATTTATTTTTCAGAATAATTCTAAAGAACCACTTTGCACAACTTGATTCCATCAAACCGTCAATCCGCTCAATTAAAAACAATCCCTTTTCGCCCCTCAAAGAGGCAACTTTACTAAATATCTTGGCATTTATACTTATTTTTTCTGTTGAGGAAAAGTAAATAAATAGCCCAGATATTTTGGTTCAGTAAAGAGAAGTCAGGGACCGTATATACGTAAGGACAACCCCTGCTGAGGTAAGATGGCAAAGTCCGTACATGCGTACGTCGAACAGGGTTGAGGTGTTAAAGCATTTAACGTTAAATTTATTTCGGAGGAAATGAGATCTAGCTTTATTTTACTGCCAGCTGTGGTGATTTATCAAGAATCATTAACTCAGCCACGCGGCTTTTCTTTCCACATCCTGCCGAATCTCCCCTCCCTTCATACGTACCCTACTTCCAGTAATAAACATACTGGTGCCTCCTTCCCCGTCTAGAATCTCCTTACAATAAAAAGGTGGCGTAGCTCACTCCGCAGTTAAAGTCGGTCTCTGTATTTCCGCCAGACTGCATTGCAACAAAACGGCACCGCCTTCGTGAAGATGGCCCCCTGCCTGAGGACAGCGTTCCTCGCCCTCTTTCTCCTCGTCGCACTCGCTTCCGCGGCACGATATTCCAACCCCGTAGAGGACGACGACGACGAAGACGACACCGAAGAGGGTAAGATACGATGGAGAAAAAGATATTTTATTTACCAATCAGGTGACGTAAAAATAGTAGTTTTTCAATAGAAATTCATATATATATATAATGCAACTACTAGTTGAGAGTTATAGGAGGGAGCCAGTGGACACATACTTGGTGTTGTGGACGTCCATGGCGACAGAGGAAGGCTTTTGCTTGGAGCTTTCGGGCATCCCTTTCTTCGGCACAAGAGTAAAACTAAGCGTCTCACTGGGGGTAGAGGAGATGGGAAGAGGATGGGGTTCCTGGAAAGGAGGCTAGGGTATTCGAGGCAGGGGTGTTAGCGGAGGTTTAGACCGGGAAAGGAAAGAGAACGGAGGATTTCTATGTGGGTGAATTACCATTGGCGAAGTTGTGGCGCAGGAGTCTTTTGTGAAAGCACGGATTGCTGTAAAACTGTAAAAAATCTACTGAAGGGAGCGTTTATGAGCGACGCTCTTCCGATGATCGTTCATGTAGATGTTGAGGGGTGTGGTGGTGAAGCCCATATAAAACGCTGGGCATTGTGTGCAGCTTAATAAGTAAGTTGTTTCTGGAGGCGCAGGTTCCGTGGGACGTAATTGCGTAGATGATTTCTGTTATGAACGAGGAGGAAGTCTGTATGATGGGGCAAGTGAGCCACCGTGGTCTTTCGCATGGGAAAGACCCTGCGGAGGGTGGTGGTGAACCTGTGGGGAGTTCTTTGCGCCACAATAAGTCGCTGAGATTCCTAGGTCAACGGAATGATAATATGTGAGACTTGAGGAAGAGTGGTAGGTGAGGATGTGAGAAAGGGGTAAGCGGCAGCAAGGACGTTATTCAGGGCTTCGTGTAAACCCGGGTGGAAGGTTGTTGTGAGAGACAGGGGGCTGTCTGTCTGAGTGGTGGGTTTAGATTCGGTGTTTTTCTGGAGGGGGGGAAATGGCATGGTGTATTTGATATCGAATTAATTCTGCAGAGTAGCCTCGGTTGAGGAATGCCTTGTGAATTTTTGTGCAATATTCGGATAGAGTGCTATCCGAGCATATTCTACATTTATATATCCTCAGCGGGCGAGAGGGTTTTATATATATATATGCTTAACGTTTCGCGACCGTTGCAGGTAGCTTCTTCGCCCTGAAGAAGCTACCTGCAACGGTCGCGAAACGTCGGTCACATCATGTTCCGGACGCAGCTGAAACCAAAAGCCGATAATATCATTTCGTTACAAAGTTGCAATTGACGCAGGTCGGCGAATCGCAGGCCCCCAATACTCCTCGCCTCGCTCCTTCCCGCTCCTGGCTAACCCAGGAGGTGTTGGACATTTGCGTAATACGACCTCACTTAACAAGGAGATATTACATTTTATCATGCAAATATTGAGGTTTAATTTTTTTCCAAGAGAACAACCGTAATCTTTAAATGTTTAATTAAAAAAATACATTCTTTTACGTGATATTTGGTTGTAAAACATAAAAAACGATAATTTTAATGTTTAGTACGGAATTTAATATGGACCTGGTTGTCTTCATTGAAGCTATTATTGTATATACCTAAGAAGTCGAAAAAACTCAATTCGACAATAAATTGAAAATTTGCGATTTATAATTTAATTTTACTTACTAATACACGAAGTATATTGAGAAAATAATGTAATTGCGAAAAAAATCGACCTCGAGATTTTGATGGAAATATACTTTTTAGGTGTAGCCGAGTCCGAAAAAGTGGTTTTCGCAAATAGTAGAGCAAATGTGAATGAAATCTCGTACTTAGGCATTCTATCATACAGAATACAAGCTATGAAGAAATGGTTGACATTGCACAATAATTAAGGGCAGTTTATTCTAGGCAATTTTAACAAAAATTGGATTTTCTAAAAACAGGCTGATAGGATTTTCATTTTCTAAAGCTAACTAAACGACGCATTAGTGTATGACAAAGTCTGTACAATGTATGTTGTACCGAGATTTTATTTTTAAGTACATGCTGATCTCGTCACTTGAGGACGCCAGGGTACTGAGGGTGGGATATTGAAGACTAACCTGATAATCAAACAAAAGTCAATTCTCTTGGAACGGAGAGCGCAACGCTCTCCATCTGGAGCACAAATACGTTAGAAAAAGTAAGATGAGATGCTGTCTGGATAGCATTACTTTTGAACAAATCAAACTGCTAATCTATGAACCGCAGAGAAGAGAAACTACCCTCCCACGCCATTTGTTTTTTCTCACGCTCAGGGCTCCCATTCCTCGAGTTTTCAAGGTTTATGACCGCATGGGAAAACAAAGATACTAAAGGCAAAGGGAGAGAGGGAAGAAAGGTGCAATTTGGGGCCCCATTTGGTGGGGGTACCTATGCGTAGCATACTCTGCATACCCCATCACGCCGGCCCTGTATGTATATATATATAGAAAAGAAAGGGACCAACATTTTCGCATTTTGATTTACAGAAGTTTTCTATAAAGAGGTTTATGATAAATTTAGAGGATTGTAGCTGTAACTAAGGCGTTAACTAAAAATGAAAAATTATTTAATCATATTGACATATAATCCTATATTTATAATTGAAATTTAAACAAACTGATAAGAAGTTACTGATTTTGTCAAAATTATGACTTTATATTACAAACATTAGCACAAAAATTATATATAAATTTATCTAACATCTTATTTATTTTTTGTAAAAGAAACGTAATTTATTTTCCTTACATCTTCCTTGTGGATCCTCTGGAAAAAATATTTTCAATTCTGTGTAATAAAATTAGATGATTGGTTTCATAGTCCTTCGTGTTTGTAAATATTTTGAGCATATTTAGAACCCCTTGCAACTCGGCTTTTTCAGTTATGGCATTTTATTAACACTTTCTACTAGTATTTATGTATTGTTTTGCAGGAGGCATTTTTATGAGACAAAAGCAGTTAAGATGAACTAATGAACTCCCTTGGATATTTGTTTGTTACACAATATAAAAGCAGATGTTTTTAATTATTTGGTTGATTCTGGATTAAATATTCAATAGTGTCTGTATAAAATAAACAAATGATGTAGTAAGAAAGGTTTAGTATTAATATAATTGAGAATGACAGAAAGGATATATGTACTCTAATCGAGGAGGTAGTGAAAATAACTACAATAGTTATGGATTTTTTAGACAAGAAACTTTTATATTTATGAAGATCAAAAAGAAAATTATCATAATATCAGCTGTAGTAACATATGGAATTCAGTATTATTGTTCAATTAAGTCCTATAAGAAAGCTAAGGTCTCCAGACTAAATTATATTATATTAATTATATTATAAGAAAAAAATCTCATAAGTTTGTGGATGGTTCCTTGATTTGGGATGTTCCAATAAGCTGTGTAAGATTGTCTACAGAAAGATTTAGTTCCTACTTTTATAGATATAAAAACTATAATGTTATACATATTTCAATATTATAAAAATAATCTTTATGCACAACAAGTTGAATTGATGAGTCTCTTATATAAAATTTGTCTTAAATATCTTATTATGGAAAATACGGAAATAGAGAAATAATGGGAGCAGCCCACATAAAGATGAGGTTATGAGAGAAATGAAAAAATAATCCCTTTTAATAAAAATATTTGATTTAAAAAGCATTTTAATTTCATTATAATACAACTCTTATGGCCAAAAGATGAAAAATATGTAAAGCCATTTTGACAAAAATTCTTCAACTCCTTTTTCAGAAGAAGATGATGCTGAATTAGATGACCTTAAGTTGAAAAGTATGTATTACACATTTTTAAGAAGTAGATATAACAAATTTATACAAAAACAAAGCATTTTCATGAGTTTTTTATTAATAATTACTATTTTAATTACAGAAAAAGCTTTGTTGGATATGATGAAAAAACTCATGGAATCATTTAACGCCCTTGAAGACGAGGTTGCAGCAAAGGTATGTTTACTTTTTAAACATACCATTTGACTCATCTCTACCACTTATCGTTAGATTAAATAAAATCAAAATGCTTCCATTGTGATATCTTGTGATTCAGTGCAAACAGGCTAAAGTGCCAGAAAGTACTTATTTTATTATCATAATATAATACAGTGTACTCTTGATTATCCGTGGTTGGATTATCCATTTTTCGGGTAATCTATGCATGATTTTTCTGTATTTCTCATGAATTTTTGTTTGTGGAAATTACTCTTTTCACTATTCATGCATTAATGCATGCAGAGTTGCATAATACTTTTTGCTCGTTTACTTATGCAAAGAACACATATGTATTGCATAAAAAAGATCGTACATAAGGTTTTTTTTAGGTAAAGCTATCATAAAATGATACAATGGTCTTTTACTGCTGATTATATTACATCGTATCTTTTACAGAGCATAGCAAAGAGACAAATTGTTTCATTGCAATTACATTTTCCCCACGCATGTGAAAATTTCCCTTCCCCACTGTAGTCATTTATCAATCCACTGTGTTGTAGTTCACTTGGAAAGTCCACTCACACTGTCGTACTCACTTGGAAGTGCACATGCCAGAAGAGATGGCAGAAAAACGCAAGAAAATTGTGTTGAGAGCGAATATGAAAGAAACACCGAGCGTATGAGTCATAGCCTGACACTCCAGTATGTTGACAATTTACTTGATTACATGGGGAAGTAGAATTATCAATACAGTGATATTATAGCTGCAAAGAAAATTCAAGCAATCGTGAAGAGAAACCTTAATGAGTCAACAAAACAGGTTAAGATTACAGATTGTTTACTAAAGGAAAAGTAAATTGTGTTAAGTGTGGAAATGAGTTGAATAGCATGTAATATGACAGAATATGAAAAATAAAGCAAAATGTTGGATTATCTGTTTTTTCCGATTTTTTTGTTCTTCTCCCCATCATCAGCCCAGATAATCGAGAGTACACTTATATATTATTTCATTTAATATGAGAATAATAGAAATCAGGAGAAAAATTCTGCCATGATTGGGAATTGAACTCTGGTCTCCATTTGCCAGTCAGATATTCTACCGCTGAACTATCATAGCACACTAATTTTCCTGTTTCAAGACATGGATGTTTTCTTAGTTGGGGCTGGACTAACCAAGCAAGTATCAATGAGCCCCAATGGATCTCCTCCAGCAGATACATTAAAGAAAACCCTCAACCTCTCAATGGCTACAATTAATACACCATCTGAAACAGGAGAATTATTATGCTACAATAGTTCAGCAGTATAGTATCCGCCCATCAAGTAGAAGACCTTTGGTTGATTCCTGATCAGTGCAGAATTTTGCTTCTGATTTCTAATTATTTCCACATAACAGCTTATGCCAAACCCTTACAGATTTTATGGTTCATTCTTTCCTTTGATTTATATTATCGTAATAATTTCAATTTTCTCAGCAAAACAGGTTAACTTGCAAGTCCAAGCCAAAACCATGCTATAAAGGAGTTAAGTGTACTACCACAAATAATGGTGTGAAATGTGGCAAATGTCCTAAGGGATTTTTAGGTGATGGCCGATCATGCAAAAAAGATACTACTTGTGCAGATAATCCTTGCTTTACAGGTAATACAAATTTGTAAGTGACATTCAAGTCAATACCCATTTTTTTTACTCCAATAATATAATAAAGAAGTTTCTATTTCACATTACATTAATGTTCCATTATTGCCATTACAATAATGTTCTGTTATTGGTTAAAAAAGAAGTTTAATAATAATCAGCTAAAAATCTTGTTAGTTCAATTTTCAGAATGTATTGAAACCATTACCCATTATAATTTAAATGCCCCTTCCTGTTTATTATCATTTATATAGTATTGTCAAAGATAAGGTCAATCAGCTGATCAAATAATCCATGACCCTGCTGACATGGCATGATGGTTAATTCCTCTTACTTTTTTTAAAGCGGGCAACTGTGTGGACACTGCCACAGGCTACTATTGTATGCCATGTCCCAGGGGATATGAAGGTGATGGGATAAAATGCAAGCGCATATCGGGATGTGTATCAAATCCATGTTTTGCAGGCATGATATATTTCATTGATATTTTGAGCAAAATTTTCATTGAATATAATATTTAATTAAAAAAACTTATTAACTTTCTTCCTATTCTACAGGAGTGCAATGCAAAGATATAACAAAATCTCCTTATTATAAATGTGGAAAATGTCCTGAAGGATACATAGGAAATGGAAAAGTATGCCAAGATATAGATGAGGTAAAAACATTAAGACATTCATTCAATCTGAATTAAATTAACTTGATAAATCACTCAAATAAAAATATAAATTGGCAAAATTTCATTTGCTTTAAAATATTTGCTGTGGTAAAATAGATTGAGTATTACAAATGTCTAGACAAACCTAACTGTCAAAGTAAATTAAACTATTTCATACAGAAAACATGAAAGTCTAATAATCAATGTTTCAGAAATATATGTTTCAAAGATAATTTTAATAATTCATCTAAAAACATTGTTCTTAAGTTGAAATTTCATTATTATATTTAAATCAGTCATAGATCTGAAAAGTTAAATGCAACAGGCATGGAAATTCAAAATATTATATACACATTGGGATTAATCATCTCAAATCAGTTTCATAAATTTGCATTTAAACTGATTAAGATATGATAACTTAAACATGGAAACATGCAATTTGTTAAAATATATACATATCTTGTTTGACTAAATAGTGCAAATTGGCCAAGCCTTGCCACCCTAAAGTGACATGTCAAAACCTTTCACCTGGATTCAAATGTGATGCTTGCCCAGATGGCTTCACAGGAAGTGCTGGGGCCGAGGGAATAGGTTTAGCAGCTGCAAAAACAGTAAACCAGGCATGTACAGATATAGATGAGTGTGCAAATGGTGCAAATGGAGGCTGCGTTGAAAATTCTGAATGCACAAATACAGAGGTAAATGATATTTATCATACATTAAATAATGTTATCTACATTAAATGCTAAGTGTAAAATTCTAAGATGAATCTATATTCCCTTCTTATATTTTATCATAGAAGATTAGTACCAAGCAGTATGTATTAATCCTTCCAGCTGGACAAAATTTAAATGCCGGTAAGCCCTATTCGCGGTAGTAAATTTGGCATAAATCTCTGTTGGAGCAATTTCGTGGATAATATTTTATAACTTTTTTAAATACACATCAAATATCATAAAAATTTGGTTACTTTTAGATAAATGTTATGTAAATATAAAAAGAAATTACTTAGGGCATAGTCGGTGTTTTACCCAACTTACACTCCTCTGATGACACTACTTTCCTAAAAATGCAGTTTCGTGTGATATGTTTTAAAACAATCTTCTAAACATAAGCCTACATCATACTCAGGGCACCAATACACAGTTCTCTTTTTCTTTCCATTAGCAGAGCACACCTGATATCTTCTTTTGGGCCTATATTTTTTCCCCGTTGGTGGCATATTTTTGATGAAGTGCCTCTCGATTAAACGGCATGCTGATGGCAGTATGGGTGATTGCCTGGCACACAATGACTGTAAAAGACTTCCATACTTTTCCAACAGTTATTAAATTAAAAGAAGATGAAAACTTAGATGGTCCATCTTATTTTGACAACTATTGAATGTTACCAATGCGTTATGCACCGAAACATTTAATAGCCGTCTAAACAATTTTATGTACCATTTGTTACATCTTTTACGTTCTAAGAGATACGGTTGAAGCTTTTGGTCTTTCAAATCCACTTCCCACATTGCCATAATACTCGTATATTCTAAAATACAAATAGGTTTAAATTTTCCATCTTTTTCCCGAAAATCATTACAATGGAAGGCTGTAATAAATGGTACATATTTTTTATCCTTCCATTTCATAACCATTCTCCCATCACTCGCCTTTGAAACATGTTCTCTCTTCCTCAGCTTGGCAGCTTTGACTTCTTTTGGAACATTTTTTTCTATTTAAACGCAAAGTTCCAGCTACATTTGTGCCTCAATTCATCAAAAATTTAGCAAAATCATGTGAATTATAATAATTGTCCATCTATAAAGTTGAACCTTTTCTTAATAAAGATTCAAGTAATTTAATCATTACTGCTAATGCTTTGAGTCCATCTGGAGTTTCTGAAGTAGAAATTCTCTTGTATGAGTCAGAGTAAACACTGAAATTCCATAAGTAACCTGTGTCTGATTCGCAAAGCTCAAATGTTTTAATGCCAAATTTTGATGATTTAAAAGGATTATATTGTTTGAATGACAGGCGTCCTTTCCAAAGTGTAAGAGATTTATCAACAGCAATATTTACCTTTGGTAGATAGATAATTTTAAATTTTTTATGCAAATAATCGGATAGGTTGAATTTTGAAAAGTTTTTTGTTTCTAGAGTAATTGCTTATTTTTGAATTGGCAATAAAATGAAAAAATTTTGAGATACTTTCAAACCTATCTTGAGACGTTGTTTTGGGGAAAATACTTGTTTCCAGAAGCAGATTTCTCGAAAAGCAAGAATTGATTGTAGGCTTCTGTACAATACCCAGAAACATTATAATTCCCAAATAAATGTAAATTTCACCAAAATCAACAGCTTTCCATTTGTTAAATCAAGATCTAAAAGAGAATTCTACACTTTTAAGTAATTCTCTGCATAACAGTTAGTCTCCAAAACGATTATCTCAATTAAGGCTGCATTGAAAAAATTTGTGAAAGACTAAAGAACATTAATAATAGAGATAGTTGGACCATATTTACCAGTGAAAGGATTTTTTTTGAAATATTACATTCATCAATATCTGCCCAATTCCACGATGAATGAAAAGCTTCAACCCTACCTGATGAACCACTTTCGTTTTCGTCTTGGTCTTGGGAATTTGGGGAAAGGCAGCAAAATAGACTTCGTCTTCACTTGAGCAGTCACTTCCTGGATTTAATTGACTGTCTTCTTCATCTTCAAGTAATTTTTCAATTTCTTCTTCCTGCAAAAAAGAATCACCTGTGTCCAAATGCATTGCCTTGCATATAGTGACTATGATAGCAAGGGTGACTCGACTGACTCTCTTGAAAGAAAGTTTTCAACTGAAGCCTATGGGCCGAAACGTGATGGAATGCATACTGGCTGACTCAGAATTTAATAAAGAGTAACATAAACTAACTGCCAATGAAGGATAATCAAAGTGAAAATGAATCAACATCCTCAAGTGATGTGTGTGCATGCTCACTCCAACCAACTCTCAAAGAGATAGGAAAAAAATTTTATTCTTTCTTTTTGGCTTTGAGAGTGTTAAGTCATGTCCTCTTAAGAGATGACTATGAAGCAGAATCCTCCTAGAAGACAATGGTGCTCTTTGTTATTCAGGAGACCTGATGGGAGAGCTGTAACATTAATTTTCCAATGCCACTGCGCAGGGTGGCGAGAACCGCGAGTAGAGCTGGCTGCTTGGATAACCACGCTGAGAGGTTAACAATCCCATTCTTGCTATTCATTCTTTGCACCCAACATAATACAGAAATCTTATGAAATGCCCATCAGCAATAAATTTCTCACCATAATTATGTGCCAACTAAAATCTAAATTAATACGGTATACAAGCTAAATTTTTCAAAGACCTCAGTCCATCAAATTTTAAGACTTGTCTTTTCACTTTTATCAAAAACCTTATTCCATGAAAAATTTCAAAGACTTTAGTCCAAGAAATATTTCAAATACAATACGCCATAAAATTTTCATAGTGTATAGTATATGAAATCTTTCAAAGATTATAGTCCATGAAATTTTTCAATGGTCTTAGTCAATATAATTTTCCAAAGATTATAGTCTATAAAATTTAAAACTTCAGTATTTTAAATTTTATCAAAAACCTTATTCCATGATATTTTTGAAATTTTGTCTGATTAATCTGAAATTTTTTCCGACTGAAATTTTAAAAGACATTAGACATAACTCTTTTGTCTTTGAAAATTTTCAAAAATTTAGTCTTTCAAATTTTTCTCACTGTATTCTGAAATTTTTTCAGACTAAAGTGTATGAAATTATCAGACAATAATCTTTGAAATGTTGTCTGACTAATCTGAAATTTTTTCAAAGAATGAAATTTTTCAAATACAATACGCCATGAAAATTTTCATAGTCTATAGCAGGGGTCAGCAACCTTTTCTATATGGCAGGCCAATTCGTTGTTATGAATGCTTCGGTGGGCTGCATTGGAAATCACTAGAGCTTCGGTGGGCCAAATGGACATTTAAATCAGAAGTTACCTAGAGATTTGGTGGCCTCATATTAGTGAAAATCAAATTTAATTATTTTTCTAGCGTTAAAACTCCACCAGAAAAGGTTTTGAGACCATAATTTCACTGAAAAATGTGGGATTGACGTGTTAAATTATACCGATCACTTTGTCATTATGGCTTCGTGGGCTGCATAAAACACTCTGGGGCTGCATGAGACCCACATGCTGTAGGTTGGCAACCCCTGGTCTATAGTTTATGAATTTTTTAAAAGACTATAGTCCATGTAATTTTCAGTCTTCGAAAATTTTTAAACAATAGTCTTTGAAATTTTGTCTGACTAATCAGAAATTTGTAAAGACTTTCTTCTTTTAACTTTTTTCTAGGACTTAGGCTTTCAAATTTTTCTGACTACCGTATCTGCCCGAATAGAAGCCGACCCCAGATTTAAGCCGACCCCCCAGAAATTTACACCATTTTTTGGTAAAAATGTAAATTTCGTAGATTTTATGCTGAAATGTGCTGGGTATTCATGCAAGGCTTAGAATACATTATACGTGATCGAAGAAAAGTGGGACATGGTTTAGTTGTTGACATTTTGAAATATTACTCCAATTAATAATTTTGCATTGTTGAATAATATTCCATATTCAGTGACAATAATTTCATTCATCTTCATTTTCACAAAGGTCAAATATAGTAACAGCGATCCCGCCAAGATAATTTTTCATCAAAGTCTATTTCCAATGAAATTAGCATTTACATTACCTTAAGAAATTGCATTTTTATAATTATACACATTCCATGTAGAGTTTTACTGTTCATTATCAGCTGAATTTTGCAGTTCAAGCCGTCCCTCATACCTTCAGTGCAGATCTCTCGTTATTTACTGATACCTATTCAAATAGTTGAGCATCAAAAGCCGTCAACGCATTCTGCATAATCGTCTCAAATCACGTGACCACTCAAATAATGAGAAAAAACCCAGCCTTAACCGGTTACAAAGCACAGGTAATGCTAAATTCAATATTCTAGCCATTATTATTTATTCATTAATATTCATCGTAAGTCAAATATTTACTTTACAAAAAAATGTAGTGGTATCATTCATGAGACGTGCTGCCATGTATGAGTGACTACGAGATTTAACCACAACCCAAGTTTTCCTTGGACTCACATTTAAGCCGAGGGGTGATTTTTTCAGGATAGATTTTGACAAAAAACATCGGCTTGTATTCGGGCACATGCGGTATATTCTGAAATTTTTTCAAAGACTAAAGTGCATGAAATTTTCAAAGACTACATATATTTGATAATTTTTAGACAATAGTCTTAGAAATTTTCCCTGACTAATCTTTAAATTTTCAAAGACTGTAGTCCATGAAAATTTTAAAGGCTATAGTCCATGATATTTAACAAAGACCAGAGCCGGGACTATTTATTTTGGCACTCTGGGCAAAGACCGTGAATCACGCCTCTAGCTCATTCCCTGTATTTTAGACATAAAAAATAATGATTATAATTAATGTCTGCCCATCCCAACCAATCTCAGTTTATCAGGTCATTTCAATATAATTAATGGTTGGAAATATATGTTTATATGTACAATCATTCCAAAAAGTCTAGCGATACGGCTCGGTCACGTCATGCGTAGGCCAGAGTTGATAGTTCCGAGTATGTTGGTACGCACTGCTTGAGGGGAAGCAGGAGAGGGGAATGACAGGGAGAGGTGGAAGAGTGAGGAGGTGGGTTTCGAAGCCTGGGTAGGCATGCAGGGAGAAAAGAACAGAATCAGAGCCGGTGAGACAAACACCATTCAACAGTGCGAGGGCATCCAATCCAACTTGGAAGAAAGGACTCTCTCAGTGGTTGCCTTTGCATGCCAAAGGTAACAAGAAAACCTCCGAGAGAAGGAGGCATGTACACAGTTTGAAGTATGCAGTGATGTCTTACAATTAGAGGGTAACATAAATGAATATGCCACATCTAGATAGCACCTGCAGAAAAGATGCAATATTTTCATCTTTGTTGGCATTATTAATGTGAAAATCTAGACTCCGCTTCATTTCGGAAAGCGTAAAAAATCTTCAATGTGTCAAGGGCAAAAATTATATAATACTCCATAAATTATGGTAACAAAAATGAGAGCTGTTGATTTAGTGGAGATCCTGAATGAACATCTTCTGCCTTATGTCAGACAGATAGTGCCTGACGGTGAAGACATGATGCTAATACAAGATAATTCACCACTACATACGGCTGGTGTAATTTGACAATTTTTTGACCAGAACCGGCAAATTGATGTTCTGCCCTGGCCAGCTCACTCGCTGGATCTGAATCCCATTGAGAAATTATGGGGTATAATGGTGAATGAGTGGATGGGAGGAAATTTGAGGATGGCAGCTGCTCTTGAAGAGCATGTTATGGAACTTTGGGGCTCAATCGGATGACGACCACAAATGTGTGAAAATTTAGTACGGTCCATAAACCGTTGAATGCAAGTAGTGATCTACTCTGGAGGAGACTAAATACTAAAATAAAATACTAAATAATCTTTCATCGTTTTCATTGCCTATTAAATGCTGCTAGAATAAAATTTTTATTCAAAAATTCAAATAAAGTCAATATATTAAAATATGTATCCACTATCTGTGAGAGAAGTGTTACATGTAATAAATTGCCATTTATTAGAGTTTTGGCAAAATTAATTGTATAAAGGTTGTAAATACAGTGGAAACCACTTAACACAAAAACGCTTAAAACGAAATATCGGTTAACACAAAACGCGTGCTCGGTGCGTTCCAGTGCCTATACCTTTCAGTATATATCCATTCGCTAATGCGAAACGGTTTACATGAAATATTGCTTAACACAAAAATATTTTTCGGTCCCATGAAAATAAATACAAAATCTTTGGATTACACAAAATGGCATTTGAGATAGGATTTCCCCATGATTGTGGTAATATTTCGGCTGTGTATTACATCCTATTATTGATAAGTATCATGGATTTGCCTACGAGCCTAATTCTATATTTGACAAATGAAAATTTTATGTTTAAAACTGTTAACATGGAATTCAGTTAACTCAAAATTTGGATAACATGAAATGATTGTGCTAGTCCCTATCATTTCGTGTTAACCGGTTTTCACTGTATTTCCTAATATTCTCCCGAAAAAGCAATCTTCGTCCTGAGAATTTCTTGGTGCATGAGTGATACAGAACAGTGGAGAAAATTTGTTATATCGCTATAAGAATAGAACCCTCAACCCTAGGGAGAGAGTTTGGCTGGATGACAACTGCGACTCACATCAGTTCCAATGATGTGATTTGGTTCCAGAGATGAGTTTTATTCATATCACCATTTATGGCAGATCATATTTTAAAATTTAATTTAATCAGAGAGCGTCAATTCTCGATGCTCCTAGAAAAACCTTTGTTACTGTGATATGCTCAATTTTAAGGAACATTTTTAACAATCTGGTATGGCAATTCCCACAAACCCCTCGTTACCTCTGCAGTTCGTGTTATTGTAATTTGTGGAGTATTATATAATGTTTGCCATTGACACATTGATGATTTTTTACACTTTCCAAAGTGAAGTGCAGGCTAGTATTTTGCATTAATAATGCCAACAAAGGTGAAAATATTGCATCTTTTCCGCAATTGCTTCCTAGATACGGCATATTAATTTATGTTTCCCTCTCTAATTATAAGGTATTACTGCAGACTCTGAACTGTGTACTGAGAGAGTCCTTTTTTCCAAGTTGGATTGGATGCCCTCGTACTGTTGAATGGAGATTGTCTCACCGGCTCTGATTCCATTCGTTTCTCCCTGCAAGCCTACCCAGGCTTCGAAACCCACCTCCTCACTCTTCCACCCCTCCCTATCATTCACTTCTCCTGCTTCCCCTCAAGCATTGGATACCAACATACTCAGAACTTTCAGCTCCGGCCTATGCATGGCGTGACCTAGCTGTGTCGGAAGACTTTTTGAAATGACTGTACATATCATCACAATGAAGCGCCCAAGGCAATAGCCCCACTTGCCCCACCCATGTCCCGGTCCTGACAAAGACTGTAGCCCATGAAATCTTTCAAAGACTTTAGTCCATGAAATTTTTGAAAGATTATAGTCCATGAAAATTTTCAATGTCTATAGTCCATGAAATTTTCAAAGACTTGAAAATTTTCAGACAATAGTTTTTGTAATTTTGTTGACTAATCTGATATTTTTCAAAGGCTATAGCCCATGACATTTTTTAAAGAGTATAGTCCAGTGATGGCAAACCTTCTATTGCCCGCGTGCCAATATTACTGAAATTGTCAAATTTTTTTCGCTTCGCATGCTACAAAAAGTCTTTGATTTTTTTCTGTGCTAACTAAATTAAATTCATGATCAAGACATAAGGGACTGAAATTTGTAACAAAAAAAACCAATGTTTACAATAGTTAACTAATTGTAAGCAGCAAAAATGTTTTTGTGGCATTAAATCAGTACGATAAATGCTTTGAATGGTTTTCACCTTTATTTTCACCAAATATTTTCGAAGACTATTGTCTATGAAATTTTTCAAAGACTTTACACACATGTTTTTCTGATTATAGTCCATGATTTTTTTCAAAGACTATTGTAGACTAGAAAATGTGATATTTTTTGGATCTAAATGTTTTTTCATTAAAAAAATCCTTTTATGAAATATTTATTTGAATAACAGTGTAAACATTATTTCATACAATAAGATAGAGTAAAATAATCACTCCCTTTTTAGTTATAAATAATAGATTTGATACCAAAGTAATTCTATAAAAAATATTATACAAAATCACTATACTAATGTGATACACTCTATCTCTAATGAATAACATTTAACATAAAATGTTTTCAAACAAATTCACAACATCTTTAAATTTTATTTCTAAGGAGATTTCATGGGCCAATTTGGAACTACTTTTGCTTTAAATATTCCATTGAAGGGATCCTTTTTCTGTGGGCGATGCAACAAAGGATATGTGGGAAACCAAACTGCAGGATGCAAGATTATACCGGGTCATTGTACTGATGGGAGGGAATGTGATTCAAAGGCCGATTGCCTCTTTCAACAAGGTTTAAGTAGCAACGTTTGCAAGGCAAGTATTAATCAACTATCTTTATATCAAAAACCCCTGCTTAAAATTTTATACAGCAAGAAGTAGTTTTTATGTTAAAATATCTGAAAAATACAGCTTCCATGCATATTATCTTCTCTATAGAATTATATCATTATCAAAATCAAAAGAATTTATTTACCGTATATTCCGGCGTATAAGTCGGCCTTTGAAGTCTAAAATTATTTTTCTAAAAGTCAGGGTCGACTTATACGCCAAACAAAAATGTGAACCTAAAATTACAAATGAATAACATCGATATTTACAAAGATCGTTGATCTTACGGTGGAGGTGATCAATATTTTGAATCAGCTGTTCCAGTATTTACATTTTATGACATTTACTTTAGTAGATTTATAATAATCAATTTTAATACTGTATTTACTCATGTAATCCGCGTCCTCGTGTACCACGCGCACCCCTATTTTTGGACCAGTTCGAGGGAAAAAAAAATAAATTCGTATTTTAATAAGTTGACGTCTACGGCGGCGGAAACTTACAATTATAAAAAATCAAAAAAATGTGAGGATTCCTCGTAGATGTGTTCTCTCCATGGTTCCCTCTAAGCTGCGCGACTGCGCAGCAGTTTTTGAAGTGCCGCGCGCTAAAGTTTTCAAGCGCGCACGATTGTATTTTAGAATGTATCGGAACAGGACCGCGTCAATCCCGGTGCATATCCGCGCACTATCGTCACGTAGGCGCGCATAGCGATATTCATTCCGCCCATGGATGAAAAAAATTAGAAGGAACTATGGTTCTTTCCCGGGTTAAAGGAGCGTCAGCGGCTCACGATGAATTCTGCGAATACAGATACCAGATGCCAACTTATTCCGGCAAAAAGTATAGGTAGAAACTGATATTAAATTTTTAAGAACAGAACTGCTTTTTTGACTAACAATAATGAACTTAAAACTCAATTAAAAGGTACAGCTTTAATACTGTATTTACCCGCGCACTCGTGTACACCGCACACCCCTATTTTTTGGCCGGTTCGGAAGGACAAAAATTAATTTGAGCCGGAATGTTTTTTTTTTATCACCGATTCCCACTCCGTGAAACAAGTTCCGCTCAAGTTAAGCATCTTCTCCCTCCTACGTGACGCAATTAATTGGGTGATCTCTTTATGCTGATACTATAACCCCTTAACTGTCTTAGTTGTAATATTACGCAACTTCGCCCCCACACCTCTGTTTTTGACGTAATATTACGCACCGATGCGGAGCTTCACGAACTATTCGTTCATCTATGAACGGGAACTTCCCTACGCGGATGGGGAATTTTTTCGCGTATCGTCTCGTGAGTAAATATTGGAAGGTTAGGAACAAACGAGTCCAAACACTTGATATGTGGATTTCCGTCTTCCTTTCAAACGATGAAATCTTTCATTCGCAACAAAATTTCACCACTCCGAATTCCTTGAAGTGGATGAGGGAGAAGGACCAAACTTGAACCTACCTATTCTCAAGCCAGTAAACCCTCAGTAACCATTGAACTATAGTTATCAGTTAGTCGGCATATTCTTTCTGCCTACTTTTGCGAGTTTTTGCCTGCAGCGCGAGCGTAACTTACACGTTTGCTTGGTCGCATAAATACGCGTATACTTCGTAGAATTCGACGTCTTTCACGAATATAAACGTAGACGCAAGCGTATTGCAGAGATTTTACTATCGATACTCACAATTTATATAACCCGTTCAGAAATCCTCGTGTATGACGCGCACCCTCTTTTTTTCCCCGGCGTTTCGGGGGAAATGGTGCGCGGGGTACACGAGTAAATACGGTATTTTAAAAATATTACGCCATCTCAATGTTGAAGATGCACCAACGGCAGTGTAAACAGCGCATTTAAACCCTTAACGTTTCTTGGTCGTGTAGATACGCGTAAACTTCGTAGAATTCTTCGCCTTTCGCGAGTATAAACGTAGACAAGCGTGTTGCAGTAAATTTACTAACGAAACTCGCAATTTTTAAAACTTGATCAGAAATCTTCATGTAGTGTATGACGCGTTTTTTTTTTACGATATTTTTGTGAAAAACCGTGCGCGGGGTTCACATTTGCGTTTTTTTAAATTGAATTTCAACACCGTAGATTGACCGCGTCACTAAGTATAGTTCATTTGGATAGTATCATTAGCAGCCGACATCAATCGAATTATAGGAAACTTTATTTAGTGGGTCAAGCTCTCCAAAAATAACAGTTTCTTATTGATTGAAATTAAAACATCTTTCACATGGAATGCTCAAGAAGAATATTACGGACTAAACAATATTTATATATATTTTTATTGTTTATTTCCGTTTTGATTAAACTGGATTGTACACGACTTTGATTTTGTTTGAAAACGGTTTCATGAGAAGTATTTTTAAGTGAAAAAGTGGGGGTCGACTTATACGGTGAACATATACCGAATCATCTCTTTTCATCCAAAAATGCAGGAGTCGACTTATACACCGGAATGTACTGTACTTTGACAAATACAGAATTGCAGAAAGCATCATTACTCTTTTACATTCCTGTATTACTGGTATGATGTAATGATTCTACATACCCACTTTGGTTGAAAAATGATTAGTGCAATATGTATCGTTTAATATTATTTTACCTTCATGTATCTTAAATCACAAAATTCTTGGAAATTCATTTATACTTATTTAATTATTGCTAATATAATGCATTTTTCACCTTTTCATGTTTTACATTTCCATGGATTAGTGCCAAATTGGATGGGCTGGAAATGGGCACGTCTGTGGTGCAGATGGTGATCTAGATAGCTGGCCTGACGATGACTTATCATGTGTTGAGTCACAATGCCGCAAGGTTATTATAAACAAAATTCTATACATTGCTGTAACTTAACAACAGCTATAGTACTTTTATTATTTTTAGTATGCATTTTACATCTAAATCTTCACTTTTAGATTAATATCATATGGTTTGTTCCTCTTTTCAGGATAACTGTAAGTCCACTCCCAATGCAGGACAAGAGGATGCAGATAATGATGGTATAGGCGACGCATGTGATAATGATTCTGACAATGATGGACTTGCAAATAATGCAGTAAGATTCCTTCCTCCTCTTTGCTACAACCTGATGAATTTCTTGTTTAGCATCTGATTAACCCTTTCCTTACAAACCCAGCTGAAACCGGCCGAGTTGAATTCTCCGCTAAGAAACAAATTTAAATACCCCCATATCCCCAGTTTCGACCATATTATTTTGCGGTTGGGACCCTCTACAGACATTTCTTTATTTAACTTATGATATCTTTGGAACATCTCAATTTATTATTATTAAATTTAACATATATATTAAGTAAATACGAGGGCGAGTCAAAAAGTATCCGCAATGTATTTATTTAAATTCACATAACAACAATACAGAATTCACAAGTGCATCATTTTTCAACATAGTCACCCTGCTTTTCAACAAACTTGGTTCAGCATCGCACAAGGTTTTGTATGACTTCAGAAAAAAATGTTTTCAGCCGAGCGGTAAACCAGCTTTGCACCACCTCCTTCAGCACATTGTTGTTGGCAAAACGATGGCCTCTTAAAGCAACTTTGAGGAGTCCAAACAGATGATAGTCTGATGGGGCAGGGTCAGAGCTGTATGGTGGATGTTCTACAACCTCAAAGCATAGCTGCTGGAGTGTTTCAACTTTGTGGACAGCATTAAGGGGATGGGCATTGTTATGCAACAACACAACACTTTGGGGCAGTTTTCCTCGACGTTTACTCCAAATCGCTAGTTTCAGCTCACCATGCAGCATCTTACTGTAGCGTACACTGTTTATCATCATACCCCTTTCCTGGTAACATTTACAGATTGGTCCTTGTTAATCTCAGAAAAGTGTGAGCATCACTTTTCACGGTCGGTTGAGATTTGAATGTCTTTCTGACAGGGGACGAAGGGTGTTCCATTCCATACTCCGATGTTCGTTCTCCGGCTCATAATGGTGGATCCACGTTTCATCACCAGTGAGAATGGGATTCAGGAAGGCATCACCATTCTCTTGATACCGGTACAAAAGTCGTTTACAAATGTTCAAATGGATACAATTGTGCTGTTCAGTGAGTTGTTTGAAAACCCATCTTGCACAAAATTTACGGAAGAGAAGTCTGTTGTGGATAAATTCATAGGCTGAACGGTGACTAATCTGCAGGTGGTTTGCCACTTCATCGATAGTTATCTTTCTGTTGGCAAGAATCAGTGCATGGACTTCTTCAATGTTGTCATCAGTCGTCGATATGAATGGGCGCTCTGATCGTTGTTCACCTGTGACACTTGCTTGGCCATTTTTGAACATGTCTATCCACTCATACACGCTTCACTGTGGAAAAGCGCCACTGCCATACTTTGATGATAGTCTTCAATGAATTTCTTCACCTGTTACACCTTCAGCCCACAAAAATGGAATGACTGCATGCTACTCTTCTTTGGTGCATGTGATAAGCAGAGCAGCCATGTTGACACTGCTATTGTTGAAAGTCAACTGCATGGCCAAATATGCCACTACAACAATGGAGAGGCTTCGTGCTTAATATTGCACATGTATTCAGCAGTGGCGCCAATCTCCACAAAAAAATATGAGCACTTTGCGGTTACTTATTTACTCGTCCTTGTATCATTTTATTTAGAATAAATTTTCCTACCTTTTAGTGTTCTTAGTTCCCCAAATCCACTCCTTTTTCTCGATGTTATTCTAAAAAACATTCCACTTTGCACAGAGGCAGATCACAGATTCTGCACTTCCATGACGTTTCAATGCTCCTTCCAGCTGGAGTTTGTCTTTTATTGACACTACAGCAGGCGCAGACTTTTTTCCTTCCTTCAATTTTCACTAGTGAGTGACTGTTTTGTGATGACACAGCCGGTAGTTTTCTTTTAAGGCCGGAAATTTTGCGAGAGGAGAAATTCCCAATCATTTGTTTGTATATAGCAAGTCGGTAATGTTTCTGCATATGTCTGTGCCGAGAACTCGATGCAGAATTAGTTTCTTTATAAAATATATAGCTATTATCAATGGCAGTGTTCACTACAAATGCAAATAAATATTTCCACCACTTCATTGTTTTTCTACCCAAATCATAATAGCATCTGCTCTGGTCCGCTCTGTCTACCCCACCCATGTACAGTAGACTCCCGATTATCCGGGCAGGTTGGGAAATAAAGTTCCCCAGATAATCAAAACCCTGGATAATCAGCAAAATGACAGAAAAACTCGAAAATGACATAAATGTAAATATAATTACAAAACTATTAATACATACATATGTATTTATAGAGGTACATAGTTTAAACAAACTTATTATTTTTTTGAAAAAGGAAAGCAAAGAAGTTTCCTTTTTCCTTTGGTTGGCCTTCCTACATACGGTAGTGCGTAAATTACGCAGCATCATCTTATCAGAAAGAGCGACGTCGTCTTCTTGCTCCACGTAGTCAAGTAGAGCCTCGACGTGAGACAAAGCGGCACTGTGACCGATTTTGTTTGTCGGCAGCAAATCCTCTTCTGGGCCTTCGTTTGGGGTTGGGCTCGATTCTTCTTTGTTCATAACCCGTCGTGGTATTTCGTCATCACTCAAATTTCATGACCTGTCAAATTTTTGTCTGAATTAAACCACTCAAAAACTGCTTCTTCATCTAAAATTTCAAAACCACTAATCTGTCGTAAATTATTTAACACTTCAGACGCTCCCTCGTCAGTATTACTGTCGTCACCAAGAAGTTCTTTGTCATTTTGCAATATTTTTCAAAATGATTTTTTTAATGTTATGCCTTTGATCGATGTCCAAGCTGTCGCAATTTCAAAAATCGCATCCAACACTTATTTTTTCCAAAATGTCAATAAATCACTACCTTCCATAATTAATTGGAGTTGGGTTGGTTTAAACCACTGTTTCCCAACCTAGGTGCCACGGCACCCTGGGGTGCCATGAAGTGTTTCTGACAGGGGCCGCAAAAATGATTGTTTTCCCATTTTTAGCCTCATTTACCATCGTCGGCTTTCAAAAATCAAAACCAGAGTTAAGACGAACTTCATTTAGTCACAAAGGCAGTTCAAAATGAAAGGAGATATGGAGAAGGGGGTTATTATTATGATTATTATTGATGGTGGATAAGGAGGGGTGCCGCCATATTCTGAAAAGTCACTTAAGGGTGACACGACTCTAAAAAGGTTGGGAAACACTGGTTCCTTACGAGATGGTCTAGTGGTAGCATACGCATAAATTCCTTTGGTGTGCAGTAACTTAATTAGCCCGACGCTTGAAAAAAAATTATCGAAATAGACATGGTGGTTTAGACCAAGATGCTTATCAAGCATATTCATTACTACTTGGATTCCTAGGAGCATGTCTTTATTTTTACTCTTTTTTTCCCAAATAAACATTTCCCTGCAGTATATAGCCATGCGGACTCGCTAGAACCCAAATTTTAAAACCTCATTTAGTTGGCTTACTTTTCACATACTGTTTTATGTAGTGCCATCCTTTGAATGCCACCATTGCTTCATCAATAGCAAACTCATGGCCGGGTCTATATTTCTCGTGAAAAGTGTTCATAACATCTAACACCGGTCTGACTTTTTGTAAAATATCGTAACCCTCTTCATCTTGCATTTTTTTGACAGGTAATATCACTTACACGAAAATATTTGGTAATGTGACAATACCTGTTGAAAGTCATGCAGTTTCGAATCATAGGGCAGTCAATATCCCTGCTTTCTGGCAAATCAAACAATCCCATATACACAAGAATCCCGATATAGGCTGTTATTTCTTCATAAGTAACATCTACCCAGTCTTTGTCAACCTTTCCTGAGCAACGTTGGTGATATTCTGCATATTTGTTGGTGTTATCTACGATATTATTAAAAAATGACCCACCTCCTAACATAAATTTTAGAAAAGAAAATTCATCTGAGCCTACTTCTAAGTCGTGTTTTGGTCCATTTCCCCCTCAAAATCACGAGGCACTTCGTAATGTAAAGTATATTTCCATTCGTCCTGTAATCTATCTTTACCTGTCAAATCACCCCTAGAAGGTGTACATTCCACCTCTAATTCACTATCGCTTGAATGAATACTTTAAATAAATTCCCTGTCTACATCCAAGAAACTAGCAGCATCACCATCACTCGAAATATCGTCTCTGTTCACTTCTTCCGCAATAACGTCACTCAAAGATGCCATGGCTAGAACTGATGGGCAGATGGAAAAAATAAATTTCTCAAGTGGTCCACACAGTGCTTAGCGAGTCAGCATCTTGAAATGCAAGAGGAGAGAAGTGTATACATTAGGCATAAACACTAGCAACACAAAGAAGGGATTCACAAGCTCTAAAAGAAGAAGGGAAAAGCAGTGCGGCCAGTTTCAGCCGGGTTAGTATGAAAAGGGAAAAAAGTGGTCGGCTGGTTTCGGCCAAGTTAATAGGGGAAGGTATATGTGGGTATTTAAATTTCAGGACAGAAACGGTTAAATTTCATATTATGTAATTTCATACTCTCTATATTAAATCACATTACCTAATTTAACAAAATTATCATACTCATGTCGAAAATTGTATGGAATTTTCTTCATATCCTTTACATTATGAAAGTTTATACTTTGTATCCTCCAGATTGCATTGGTGTAAAAATGATAAAACAATTAACTATTATTTGATATTAGTGTCCTATATCGATACTCATAATTTCTAAAATAGTCACAAAATGATAAAAGTAGTTAAAAAAGCCATAGATAAGTCACAATGTTTGAGCTTTTGATGTATTTTGTGAATCTGAATTATCATTTGACAGGATAATTGCCCATTGGTAGCCAATTCTGACCAAAAGGATACTGATGGTGATAAAAAAGGAGATGTATGCGATAACTGTCCAAATATAGCCAACGGTATCCAAGAAGATGCAGACAAGGATGGAATTGGTGATGCATGTGACCCTGACATTGACAATGATGGTGAGTTGAAATGAACATCTGGGCTGTTGCATGAAAATATGCCATCTTGGGCAAAATGTCGCACCAGTCCATGACACAAGGATGCAGATCAGCAGCAACACTGCCATAGTGATGTTCACAGAAAACTGCTACCTGAGGTGGTTGCCTCTCAAACTCGCATCATGGAAGGGCCCTGCTTACATCATTGCTAGAGATATTTCTAATCAGAAGTCTTTAAAAAGAAACCTCCTTCAGTAACATACTTTTATTTATTGTTGTCCGAAGCGGATGATACATTTATAATCATATTCCCAAATTTAATTTCAATATTTATACAGTGCCAAAGGCCTCAACCATACTCCAAATATGATGTAGAACAGTGCTTTAAAATTTTTTGTTTTCACTGAGTGAAAGACAACACTAATACATGCAAATCTAAAAACAAAATATCTAGTGCCAACGTTTTATAGTTAAAAAATTTCTCTATCTACTCAAACAAATTGTAGATTGCATCAGAAGTCTGGTGACTTTTTGTCAGACACACATGCACACACACAAATAGTAACATAACTTTCCGATTTTAATATGCATTTTTTAATGAAAAATTGACAAAAAGTTAGGGTACGTATTATATATGGTAACAAGTGCGTACAAGTTTTTTTAGTAAGGAAATAATTTATATTTTCGGACATATTTTTACCAATAAATTGTACATTTCAATGCATTTCGATAACATTCCTTTAAATATCATTTTTCAAAACAAAAATAAGTAATTATTTATTTACTTTTAGATGTCCGAATCTTAGCCTCTGAATTCATTATTGCTGTCCTCAAATAGTTCGTCGGCGATTTTGTGTCCTCTCTCATCGTCTATGTAAATGGTGTCGCTGAGAATGTCATCTTCATCCTCACTACTCACTTCGGTGAAATCATCATCCCATATGATGTCATCTTCAGAACCATCCATGGTGTTTGTGAGGCAACACTTTTTGAAGCCACATGCTTTTTAAGAAGAAATCATTGCAAGTTGCGAAACAAATAATATTTTACATGCCTCGAGCGGCTTGTATGAAGACAGAGTCAGAAGTAGATGTGATATTCACGTAAACTATCTCACTCAGTGGCAAGGCGAGAACTGTTATTCCAACTGACCAGATTATTACACAATGCGACATTGAAACATGTTTTTATACATTGTATCAATCTTTAAAGTGAGAGTGAAAATATATAGACGTGAAGTTTTTGTAAACACTCTCGCACATATCTCACTTGGCGGCAAGGCAATAAGTCTCGATACTGCTAATAATCAAGTGAAAAATTACAATGATCGTTTTACAAAAAATGACTTGCGTATTATACATGGTAGTTTTCACATTTCACTCGTAAAAATATGGGTGCATATTATATCAGAAAATTATGGTAATTTTAATCACATCAATTAAAATCAAAATTTATTAATTATAATAAAAAATAATTTTGACAACTGATTCAATGCATTTAAATTAATGTTACCTCTTTTCCTGTAGCTACTCCAAATGAGTCTGACAATTGCCCTAAAAAGGCAAATCCAGACCAGCTAGATTCAGATGGTGATGGAGTAGGAGATGTCTGCGATAACTGCCCTACAACATCCAACCCAACACAGGTTGATGCTGACATGGATACTGTTGGTGATGCCTGTGACAGCAATGTTGACGTTGATAAGTAAGATCAGTTTTAAAAAATACAATACAATCATAAAGACAAAATTGACTAAAAATTAAAAAATAATATTCTTTGGTTTCATATTTGCCTAGAGATGGCATCCAAGACAACATCGACAATTGCCCTAACTTGGCAAACAGTGATCAGCTAGATACAGATGGAGATGGATTAGGGGATGCCTGTGATGAAGATATTGATGGTGACGATGTGCCTAATGATGCAGACAACTGTCTTTTGGCATACAACCCAGTGCAAGATGATATTGACAGTAAGTGGCAATGGGCATATATTAGTGATGTACCGGGTACTAAAAAATACCGGGTATCCGGGGAAGCAAAGAAAAATTACCTGGCCGGGTAGGTTGAACCAATTTGGTTCAAGATGTGTGGGCTTGCTTAAATGAAATTTTGTTTGAAAATTAAAGCAAACAAGAAGATTTTTGTGCTGAGGATAATACGTCTTATTCTATAGAAGAGAAACAATTTGAAAATTTTCTTAAATGTCCTAACATCCCTCATAAAGAAAATCCTTGAAGTTGATGGGCAAAAAATGCAGCTACCTTGCCTGAACTGTCAAAATTGGCCAAACGTTACTTGCCATCAGCTCCAAGAAGCATACCCAGTGAAAGAATGTTTAGTGAGGGGGGAATCATATATGAAGAGCAGAGGAATAAACTCCATCCACGAAATGCGGAAAAACTATTGTTTCTTCATCATAATCTCCCATTGTTGAAGTTTTTGACTGCACTTTTATTTCATTCTTTACTTAAGAAGATTTTATAAAGTTTATAAGATTTTACAATCTGGTAGTGTTAACCGGTAGTTAAGTATAATTATGCATATTATGTAAAATGTCATTTCATGGATCAGTTTAACTTTTGTTAGAGTAATCGGTTTTTTAAAAGTTTATTATAATTAAAATATCGTTTCTCTGCATTATTCTTGCAGGCTAAGAAGTAAAAGTAAAATATTGTTCCATTTAATTTGTTTTTATTGTTATCCTTTTTTGCTCATGAGGGACCCAGTACCCGGCACTGAGTCCCAGTGCCGGGTAATTTCCGGATACTGAAAATATGGCTGGGTCTGCCTTACCGGGTAATTGCCAGATACCTGGTACATCACTAGCATATATGTTACTGAACATTCACAAAAAATTTGTATAATGGTATTTGTTGAATCAAATAATCTACACTATATTATTTCAGGAAATGGAGTAGGTGACATATGCCAAGATGATTTTGATGTTGACAAAGTTCCTGATTATTTGGACAACTGCCCTAACAATTCACAGATATTTAAGACCGATTTCAGGTATATAATTTTCTTTTCCCTTATGCTAAGCATAAAAACAATCAAGCAACAAAATTTTCAATGAACATATGATAATTAAATTCCTAGGTCATATGATACCGTTGCATTGGACCCAATAGGAACATCACAAAATGATCCAAATTGGGTAATCTTGAAAGATGGAGCAGAAATTCTCCAAACATTAAACAGTGATCCAGGTTTAGCTGTTGGTGAGTGAAAATAACGATAAACATGAAAACCTTGCATAAACATAAAATTTAATTAAGATAAGTATAGATTTTGAATTTTACCAATCCCTGTTTCAGGTCATGACAAATTTGGTGGGGTAGATTTTGAAGGTACATTCTATGTTGGAGCTGACAGTGATGATGATTTCATGGGTTTCATATTCAGGTGAAGAACGAGACACATTATGAAGAGTGAATGTTGTATAAAAACAAAATGCACTTTTTAATTTTTTCCCTATCTGTGTAGTTACCAGGATAACCATAAGTTCTATACTGTGATGTGGAAGATGGGAGCTCAGACATATTGGGATGAGAAACCATTCAGAGCACATGCTGAACCAGCCATAACACTGAAACTTGTTGAATCTGTAACAGGTCCTGGTATGGCACTTCGTAATGCCCTTTGGCATACAGGAGACACAAAAGATGAGGTACAATTTGAATGCAAATTTAAATAAAGATATGACTATCACCGTAACATGAAATTAGTTTGTTTCTTTAATGCAGTGGTTCCCAAACTGTCTTGTGGTACACTGGGGTGCTACATCTGATTTTGGGGGAGCAGCAAAATATTTTGTTTTTTAAATAAATCAATGATTTGGATGTTTTGATGGGTAATTATGGCAATCATTTTTCTTATAATAAATCCATTGTGATATAGTACCAACAAATAGATGTGTTCAAAGATTGTAATAATTGTATGTAAAAATATAAGAACCATTCCAAGGCGGGGGTAACACAAAATTGTTTGTCATTGAAGGTGTGCCATGCCCACAACAAGTTTGAAAACCACTGCTTTAAGGTATAGGAAAAATATTCATTACAAATTTTATTTAAACTTCTTACCCATACATTAAATCAAATGACATTTTCATCAGAAATACTTTTGAAATTGTATTTAACTGTTACTGGTGAAATATAAAAATTAGCAAAGAATACCTTTGATGAAAACTGAGCACTAAATATGAGATTTCTGATGGAGGTTTTCCTGCTATAAGAACATGGTTGATGTTCAATGTATATTTACTCTCCATCCTTCACTATTATGACACCGAGACGTTGAGTTCCAGTGGCTGTCTCCTCCCCTTCATTTTCTTAGCTGTCGCTTCAAAGGTTTCTCACTCCCTCTCAGCTTTCCATTTGAATAGATGTTTCCATGTCACACTGATGCTTGCAAGGGAGAACCAATATTTTCTGAGGCAGAATAGTGAAGAGTATATACACACAGTTGTTCCATTAGTTTGCACTTCATTTCCAATGAATGCATGCGGCAACGTGCAAAAAATTGAGCAGCAGTCATATTTTCAATGCAGCAAAACCTGAAAACCTCTACAAGCAATTAAGAAAATTACAAAATCTTTCATCTGAAACTAAATATGGGTTGTCTATATCAGCGTTTCTCAACCGGTGCTCCGTAACCATTAGGTAGGTGCTCAGCAAAGCTTTTCATCCTTCATCATTTTGTATGGATTAATTTTTTAAATTAAATAACAAATATATAATGTGTGTGAGATCATCTTTAATTTCATTTTGACGTTTTTAGTTCATTCATTCATTTTTTTCCTAGATCATTTTTGTACTTACAAGTGTACTACGATGGACAATATAGGTGGTAAGAAACAAATGTTTTTCTTAAAAGTTTGTTCTAGTGCTCCTCCTAAGTTAATGAATAACTCTAGGTGCTCCCCGGTCTCCTAAAGATTGAGAAACACTGGCTTATATTTACTTTTGCATTATAACAGCACTTACATAGTTGTATGTATTTAAACTAACTATAAGGAAAAATTTTTCATCCACACAACTTTATGGTACTTCTCATTTTAGGTAAAATTGCTGTGGAAAGATCCTAACAACAGAGGATGGAAATATAAGGTGGCCTACAGGTGGAAACTGTTACACAGACCAAAAATTGGTCTCATAAGGCTGAAAATATTTGATGGCCCGACTATGATCGCAGATTCAAAGAATGTATATGATAGCTCCCTTAAAGGAGGACGTCTAGGAGTATTCTGCTTCTCACAAGAGATGATTTACTGGTCTGATTTGATTTATAAATGTAACGGTAAGTATGATTAATAGGAATCAGGTTTTACAACAAATGTTTTTAAAAATTTAACTGAAAGCTTACCAACTCAAATATTAATTTTGCTAGCCAAAAACTGTGATCTTATTTTAGTAATTCTTTTACTTTAATCATAACAGATAATGTACCAGAAGAAGTCTACAAAGAATTGCCATCAGGCTTACAAAAAGCTGTCTCTGTTGGCAAATAGAATGCAGATTATTAATTGCTTCCAGAACCACACCCAGTACCTAAGGCAGAAGACATACATTTTTCTGCTAAAAGTAGTATTTTTCACCTATGTAATGCTTATTCAAGCAATTTTTGACTGCATAGAAATTGAGCAATTTTATTAATACTGCTTCATTACATAGATTTATAAATTAATGATTCAAAAATTAAATTACGTTTCCTTGAGAATGTAAAGAAAACTGCAAATAAAATGTAAACTGAAGAAATATTTGTGAAATAAAACCATAACTTGTTTGCATGCTCATATATTTCATAATAAATTCTTCATTTTAATGGACATAAATATTTAAAAATCTCACATAAATGTAAAGTTACCATTACACAAGTTTAATTATTGGAAAATGGTAATGAACTGAGAAGTCAAAATCAGGAGGAGTCGTCGAGTCCTTCTTGTGACCTCCTGCCAGCAACTTTAGCACCACAAAATTAGTTTTAGCTATCTTCAAAAGGCTATTAATCTGCAAAGAAACAATGCAATTTTCATACCTGAAATTAACAATTTGGAGTAGGTGTACAAGAAGGAATCAAGCTTACTTCTTGATCAGGGTTGCTGATCATTTCCAACAAAGACCTTGCCTGATGAAACTGCTCACACCCAGTTAGGTATAGACTAGAGCTTGAAGTCTGCTTACATGGCGTAAGACAAGTCATTTCCTTGAATTCTGAATACTGCATAGGTGGTGGAGTCAGCAAACTCCCAAAGGGAGCAAAGCGATGCTCGTAGCGAACCTTTTCACTATCAAACTCAGGATGAGGCATGCTGATTTTGCCATCAAGACGAAAACCTGCCATGGCCTGTAAGTTTGATCAGCAAGCAATGCATTGCAACAGCACAAAGGAAACAAGTTAAAAAACATTACCAACTATCCTTTCACTGCCACCTGATCAGATGAACTATCTCCCCTGGTACCACTGACTTATTTTAGTTAACTTTTAAATGTTATATATGAAGTAAAGCATTTAAAAAATTTTCTAAGCTTTTTACATTGTTGATAGCCAGAAGGAAAGGTCAAGTGTCCTCAGCCAAGGCAACCCAAGATTATTCAAAATATGTATACAATGTGATACCATGTAGTGTCAGGTGGCAATAGGAGAGACACCTCACAACTCCAAGAGATTACAAGTGACAGGTGAAGGATTAAACTGATCATTTGATTTAAAGAGTGATACAGTAGAGCCTCCAAATTCGTGCGCTTCCCAGTTACGTGGTCTTTCGGACTACTGCTGCCATCTTTGAAGGGATGAGAAAAACACTAAACAAATGAATTTCCCTGTCCGCGAGGTTCTTTTTATCATGCTGTGGCCCCGTTTCGTTTTCTAGCTCTTACCAAATTTAATGCATGCATTTTTTTTGTTGTTTACGTGATTCAATAAATATTTTTTCGGTATATTCTTTGCTAATCATGGTTTATGCAAAATTATCTCTTTAAACCTGCTGTACGGCTACGACAGATTTAAATGCCACAATAGCAGCCCACTGCAGCTACGCTTGCAAATAATCTAAATAGTTCGGCCCTACGTTAGATCATATCGCGGTATAATCAAAGGGGAAAAAATTTTAATTCTACCTTACCTTAGTTCCAATGATTATCGTTGCACCCTTATAGACGAGCTCACAAACAGTTGCTTTCCTTCAAGTGCTAACTTCTTACAGGACCTACTATAAAGGCGACATCAATGCAAGCGTTTACTTAGATTATCAATAAAGAGAAGATAACAATAACACTTTTCTTTCATCTATTTGAAGGTTTAATTGGCCTTACATGAATTGGAGGCAACAATGAGAGTCTCCTTGGCAATGCCCAGAATGAGTACGAAAAATCCGCGAAATTTCCAAAAAGAATGCGTATTTCTGAAAAATTCGACTGCGTAATGTGCAAACATTGCAAGAATAAGATAGTATAGAGCTTTAGCCGTCGAATAAAGCAAAAAATAAGAAAATCGGTACATATTTACGTATTTTACTGAACGAAGGAAAAAAACCTTGCACTTTGAAAAATCGAAAATCCTGGGAAAATATAATTGTCTCCTGGATTCGAACCCGGACACTTTAGCAAACGAAAATATTTTTCCAGGGACCTCATAGCCAGTAGAAACAAAACGCTGTTTACTGCATATCTTTACGATGAACGGTTCTCGAGAAATACGCCAATATAATTACGCGAGGCTTCATACGCATGCAGCAGCCGAGAACCTAACCCCCATTTTTTCATAAGGTTTTTGCTTCTATTTTCGTGGATTCCAAATTCGCGGTGTTGTCAGGAACGTAACCCCCGCAAATTTGGAGGTTCTACTGTATTAATCCATTACAAGAATCTTAAAACAGTCCTAAAATGCCAGTAATATTAGATAGCACAATAAAAATGTCACATTTGTAAAAAACTCACTCTATAATAACCTCCACACATATTTTGTATGGCTTGATTTAATGTGATCTCCCTCCCATATGGTCTATTCTTCTTTTTCTTAATCTTATTCTTCTTAGAGCCTCTACTTTTCTGGCTCTCGACCATTACCTCTTGCTCAAGGAGGAACGTGTCAGCTCTGGTCAAGGCTGAAACCAACCATCCATACAGAAACTCAGATAAATACCTGAAGAAGATAGAAGTTGCTTAATTTCAATAAGCATTTATAAAGCAATGCCATAAGTAAGGGAAAACTAGTGAAAAATCAAAATGTGCTTACCAGAAAATGTAATGATACTCATGAGTACTATATAGTTCTAGCTCAAATCCTGACAAAAGATACATTATCATAATCCTAAGAGTGTGATAAAGGATCCATGTTCCAAAACAGGCCAGATGAGGTCGAGGTGTGTCTGAATTTAACGACAAAGAATGAAGATATGCATCCATGCGTTCTGCCTGTAATGAGAAAAACATACAATGCTTGACCTATAAAATATAAATAGATACTCATCTTTATATGGGCAAGATTGAGTATAGCCAGTCTCTTCCTCTATCTAACCAATAAATATAGGCCAGAAGCTTGTTAAATATAGGTTAAATCAGCTATTCTCAAATGCAGCCACCAGGAAATTTCAGTGCAGCCACCACTAAATTCTCCATCATACAAGGGGTCCTCAACCCAGTAATTCGACTCAAACCTTCTTTTGTGAATAAACAGACGGAATGAATAGTCCCTTGTTCAGAATATACAGATATGATCCAGATGCCTCTCTGTATATACAAAGGAAAGGTTAATTGACTTTAACAGCTGGCCAAGAACATCACATAATTTATTAGAAAAATGCTATGCATCCATTCATTATTCCTCTCTCTCTAGGGGCGGCAATATGAAGTGTGGTCTTTCTAGAAAACAAACGAATGTTTTACTCACTAAGCTAGAGGAATGGCTATAGCGAAATCATTCGTAAATGAGCGCATCTGAAATTAGGAAGTACGTTCACCTCACTTTTGGATAGCACTGTGTTGTTCTCTGAGAGCTTCGTTTTCATAGTTTTTACTCATTTTATCGTAAATATTTTATTAACTAGCAAGTGTGTCTGTATGGTGATAATAATGTGATAATAAGTGCCAAAATTCAGTTCAATAAATCGCTAGCTACAGCATCCAGTCTTAATCATAGTTGATACTGTTTATATCACTGAGAAATTTCAAAACATGATATTAGTCATTAGTTTACATGTGAAAGAAGATGATGTGTGTAAGAACATTGAGTGCACTTCATTTCCTCAAAAGTAAATACCGAAAGAAACTGAAGGACGAGCATCTTGAAGCTGCTCTCCAGTTATATGTAGAAGACAGGAGTGTGGATGAATTTCTGTTTAATAAACTTATTTGAATATAAGAGGTATGTACATTAATGAGTTATTTCATATTTATAAAAAAATTTGATAATACACGAGTTTGAAGACTTGTATACTAAAAATTTAAAAAATACAAGAGCGGCCACTGGACATTCACTGTGTCCGCATGTGTGGCCATGGCCATTTTTTTCATGAGAACCCCTGGGTTAAATCACATCCTTGAAAATTACTTTAATCTTTCTAGCACTGAGAGTTTGGGAAAAAAAATCATAAATTTTATTACTCACCTAAATATAAACAAGTTAGGAAAGTATACAACGTATCATAGATGGGCGCGTTTTGTGCAATGGAGTATTAGAAATAAAATATATACCTGTATGTGAGGGAAATAACGTTTTAAAGTTCTTTTCTTCATCATAAATAATCCATTTTCTTGCTATTTAAAAATAGTGCATGCATATGTAAGTAAATTAAATGTTTGTTTGTGAGATTGTTACCAACAATGAAGAAGTAACCATGCAAGAAATTTTCTAAGTTCAACTCGATTTAAGACATTCTTGTTCAATTTTCTAGATAACGGCAACTCCTATGATAAAAATGTATAGGAATGGAAATACTCTTCTTTACTAGTTCTCCAACTTTTATTTGAAAAATATTTTGATATAAGCAATACTTTACGAGATATGACGAAAATTTACTTTTTTGTCTCCAATCAAGTGGTACCCCTGATTGGTGTACGTGATTCATTTGTGCAATTTTCTTATTATATTTGATTGTAAGTCCTTAATATCAAATTTGATGAAAATCCGTTAGGTAGAAGCCGAAAACGAACATGTGGACAGACGGACTGACCGACGATAATAGGCGCTCATGCTGGAAGCAAAACGTGCCTAAAAATTGACTGAATGATAATAGATAATCTTAGCACTGAATGATTTTTAGACATTTTGATACATTTGAGTTCACCAAAAATTTGGTGGATGATAACTACAACTTTAAGATATTATCTTGAGATAAAAAATGTGACTTTCTCCATAAAGCGTGATGAATACGATTGCTCTGGACATCCAAATAATTATTGGCAAATACATTTGTGAATAATTTTTAAACACTGAATAATTTTCACAGGGAAAAATACTTTGAACCACTCTTAACAAATTAAAAAATAATAAGTAAATATAATTGATATCTGCTGCTATGGATAACAAAATATCTATGTGAAAGTAAAACTACCCCTGAAATTGTATGCATCACTACCTCTTAAACAATCCATTTAATGAAAAAAATGTTTAAAACAAAACTTATACAACTTTGATAATGACAAATATTTAAATCAAAAAGCAATTATGTATATATTATACTGGTAAATATGTTCCTACATTTTTATGTTTAATAAATAAGGGATACAAAGTGGACTGTGTATGGTATTATGTGTTACTGTTTTCTTAAGACAATTTATAAGTATTATCCCTTGAATGTCAACCTGAAATATATGCTGTCCATGTGATGTTAGTCTAAGTACAACAAGGGTTTGCATAACATTTACTTAGCTTTCAGCCCTTTGCCTGATTTGTCTCTATCATGCACTGTTTCATGGGTATCTTTATTTTGATAATGCCAGTGTTTTTCCCAGATTATAATTTCTCATGGAGTTTTTGCTGAATTGCTTCAAAAATACCATATTTGAAATGAAGAAGTAACCACTGCATTTATCATTATCGTAGTAGAATAATATCAACTGAGGTTGAACTTTTGGTCAAAAACAAAAATTTACAAGACTGTTAAGGGGTTAAGATACAGTGCCGACAGTTAATATGTCCAAGTATGACAATGAAAGGGTTAATATAACCAGTGATATTATTGTGAGGAGTTGAAGTGTACAGATAGCAAGAAGTTGCACTGACTTCTTAAATTTTATGAATCATTACTAATAAAGCAGCTTTGCAACAAATGTTTGCATCAGGATTTCTCAACCTATTTATGATTTATTGAATCTAATTATTTTATCAACCATATTATGAACATGATGCAAGTTCAATAAATCCTTTTTGAACACAAAAATGTAATATTGGCAGTTTGTAACGACCAGTAGTTTCATGCACTAAAACCTCTTTTGGCAAATGAATCATATCCAGTGACAATTTTGATATTTTTACTGCTTTATTAAGTGCAATTAGATGCAATTAGATGCAATAAAATTTTCAAAACATTACTTCCATGCATCAAATGATGAAAAAAAATCTGGTCCTTTACTTTTCCTATACAAATATTTTACCTTAGTTGAAACAATGGAGAAAATTACAAACCTCATCTTGCAAATTTCCAAATTCCTCTAAAAGATGAGCCAACTTGTCCCGCTGCCTTGCTCTGTTGTGCCCGCATATCTGAATAAGGCTCCCAAATGGACGAACACAGTGATTAAGAAAAGTATCTACATACTCCTTTGCCTATAAAATGGAAGAATAAGTCATTCTCAGTTTTAAACTTTGAATGGTAACCATATTCAGGTTCTATTCCAGCTACCTGTAGACGTATAAATACATTTTAACAAGCATACAAAAAATCCCATTTTTATATTTTACATCCAAAATAGTTTTATTATAAAAAGGCAATCAAAGACTGTGATGTACCATATTTTCCCGTCGATAACACACACCTAGTAGATACAACGCAATACAGTGTTTTTAACCCCGTTAAAATGTATAGATAAAGCGCAGTCAAAAATTTCTGCAGATTGGTAATTAAGAGGTTCTTTGAATAAATAAATAACAGAATAAACTGATTTCTGTCTTTCTGGTTTCGCTGAGTCTTTTATCAAATCAATAACGACCTAAAGCTTTCTTTTTACCAATTTTATCTTAAGTGACGTGTGCCATATTTCGTTATTAAGTAATAAGTCTATGGAAAACGAAATTAAATCAAGGCTGAAATCATACACTGCAGAAATTAAATTAGAAGTGATATAACTAGCCCAGGTAAAAGAGAAACGGGAAGCTGGAAGAATATTTAACGTAGGAGAATCCAGCATTTGAGAATGGGGTAAAAGTGAAGTGGATTTGAAAAGTTTAAATCGGAGAAAACATACAATGCGATGCAGACAGTGCTTCTGGCTGGAACTGGAAAAATTATGATTGGGTTGTTTTAGTAAGGTTATAGAATTTCAAATATTCAAGTTTTACTCTAAGCTAAAAATTGATCTGGTTCAAGTACGTAAGTGTTTAATTATTCCGTTTGTACAGCATAGGAAGAGATGCCTGTTTTTACATTTAAAAATTACTTAGTAAAAACTCGGTACTATAATTGGACTACCTCAATGAATAAAAATTCCTCTTCTGAGTGCTGATTTTCTATTGTGTGTTAAATCTGTCAATAAATAGTCTTGGAACTTGAAAATTTTATGTTATTAGTGGTGAAAAGTCTTTAGCCATCATATAATTTCTAACAATTACCTACTTTTAGGCTTTTAAAAAAGATGGGAGAAAATATCCTCAATTTGTCGTAAAAAATAAATGAGAAATCGAAGCATCATACTACTAGGCGTAAATAAATTTTTGTCACTTTTAAGGTACCTTATATACTCCTGTATAGGTTGATCGCAATTTTTTAATAAAAACTTTTGTTTTTCTGAATATATATCTAGTTTATAAGTTGACCCCAGTTTGAAATTTTTTTATTCAGTATGCATTAATCCATTTAGTTCCATGTGAAGAATCTAAAAAAGACTATTTGTTGCATCTCTATAATTCTTTGAATATAAAATTAATTACGTGGTATCAAGTAGCAGCGAAGTAGTGTGATGCCTCTCTCAGATGAGGTGTTTCTTTGTTTGCATATTGCACCTCTGTCTTGCTGTTGTTCTTTGTCCTGCCATCGTCACGTTACTGAATGTTGCGTTAACGAAAATTGCTTAATCTACCTGTGAAGCATCAGAGATTAACTTATGATCACTGAATTATGTATATAGTAACTTTATTCTTTCATATACATTGATATTTAAATATCTTATGGTAATCAATAGTTTAAATACAACAATAGTTTCAATTCCATCAAATTTTAACAATCATAGGGCAAATAACGTCATGAGTTTTCACCTAACATAAATATTACTCATGTACAAGTCGACCCCCGAGTTTTTCGCTAAATAATTGGTCTTAAAAATGCAACCTATACTCAAGTTGTTGTGTATAATGTGCACATTTATTTTTCTAGATTTCGAACTTTTTTGTATAGATAACATGCATGTTATCTACCGGAAAATACCGTACTTTCCAAGACCTAATAGAGTCTAAGATAACTACAAAAAACTAGTTTTAAATCTTATAGAAAACTTTTAAAAAATAAGCTCAGAATAAAAAAACTAGCAAAATTTAAAGCCAAACTAATATGTCATTTAGTTCCTTACCTGGGGAATGTTGAGCAATGTTGACTTAGGCATTAAAGCAGGTGGGGAGATAAAGTTTTTCGCAGCATCTCTTAAAACATCCACAAAATTGTGCGTTCCAAGAACTTTGCTACATGTTGGTAAATACAGCAGCTGAAGTATTGACCTTGAGAGAATGCATGGACTTTGTCTGCTGAACTCGATGAAAAAATCCTACAAGCATTTAAAGTGCTGTTATTGTCATGTATATAAAATATATGTAGAGAATAGAATTTACAGCCCATTTTACATACCAAAGCACTATGAAATGAGGTGTAGCTTGTTATCTTACAGACTGTCTTTAGCCTGTTTAGAAGTTCTTCGAAATATTCTAATGCCTCATCTCTAGATTTAATTTTAGTATAACGTGGAAAAGTAGGGGGAAGTAATCTCTGATTTACAAGTGGATCAAAGCCCATGATGGTAGGATGATCATCTGAATATTAGAATGAAAATTATTACTATAAATGTAATTAAATGTATATGACAATTAAATCCATGTACATTACCACTGCATGCAAAATCTATTCTATCTGCTCAAAGCACACTTCCGAAGCTCTACAATATCAGATCAACCTACACTACACAGCAAACTTTCTCAGGGTAATCATTTCTATTTACAGAAAAATCCTGTTTTTATGGAATACCGTTTTAATGGAAATGCTGCTGTTATGAAAGTGACTGATTGTGAAATGACTAACAAACATTCAATGATACTCTAGATCTGCGGTGCCCACACTAAGGCATGCAGGCAACATCCAGCCCACTGAGTGTTTTCATCTGGCATGCCATGATTTTAGCAAATAAAATAAAAAGTGTAAGAAAATACAAATATGACATTTAAAAACAATGTATTTTGTCTTCAAATATATATTACCAAAATAGTAGATAAATGACTCAAAACAAATCAGGTAACGCTGACCCCAACTTAACCCTTTATTTTCCTTAAATTATTCTTCAACTGTATTTTCGACCGTGTATGGCTGGCAATGACTGCAGATTTATGTGCTCCTCAAAAGTCCTGGCACCACTGTATGGTAGTATTGAAAGCTTACGGCCCATGAGTGCGCGAAAAGTCACGTGATTTAGGGGAAGGCGATTGTGGAGAGGGAAGCTTTAAGGGGAAGTGAAACATATGAAGGTGCAGCTCTGCAGGATTGCCATCACATGGTAATTAGAGGGAACTTATGCAAAGAGAATATTCCCGGTCTTCTAAAACACGCTATTGGAGAGTATTACAAAGTGGGGAATATATACATTTTGAAAGACGAAGATGAAAAATTTATTGGTTTTCTGTAAACATTTATTTACACTACATACATACATAACACTAAAAACACACAACTAATCTTCCTAACTTTCTTCACTTTCACAATGATTCTAAATTTATAATTACTTCTGTGTCATTCATGTGATAAATTACATTTTCTGCTTCTATATACTCCTTTACTTTCTTCACATGCTCACAAACGTTTTTCCACTCCATTGCCCCAGTTTCCAAACACTTCTCCTCCACTAACCTTTTCACTTCATCCATTCTAAAAGTTATATTTCTGGAAGCCACCCAATTTTTTAACAAAGAGCAATAACTGAACAGCAAATCAACAAAAACAAGAAACATTGAACAGGCAATAATGAAACAATTAAAAATGCAGTAGAGCAAATCAGGAAGGTTGGCACCAAAAGCACATGGCGAAGGGACTGATTCCCTCACTGTTAGTTACCCTAACCCCCGCGCAGTACGCTTTTCGAGAATGGACTCTTCCATACCAAATTCGTCTTCTGCGCATGGGCCGTAAGCTTTCAATACTACTATACTAGATGATGAAAGAACTCTTGATTCAGTTCTGGAAATTTTGCCTTAATTATACAAAGCAAGAATAGCCTCTCTGTATCTCACATATAAAAATGAAAGCTGCTAGATTTTCCTGTCTTGTATATTAGTGTTGTACTTTACATGCAGATGGCATGTGCTCCGTCACCATTTAGCATATTTTTTAAAGTTATGCAACAACAAATAGCTGGATTTTTCTACTTTTGAATGATACCATTTTCTACCCAACACCCTATATACTTAATTTTTTATGAAATTTTTTCTACATCTCTGCACAATTTCTGTTCCTCATAAGAAATACATTGAAGGGATTTGTGGGGACAATTCAAATTTTTATCTTGGAAACTATAAGGTGTAGATATGTGCTGTCGAGAACTTGTTTGTAGCAAATGTTGTCCACTACCTGAATAATTTTTTAACTGATACCTTACAGACCATATAAGTACTAGGGAAAGCAAAACAAGATTTTTATATTGTAGATTTCTGAGTTACTTTATGATAATGGCCGACGACATTTTTGTAGCAACGATTGTAAACTATTTTGCTATTTACAGAAACTACAAAATATAAGATAGTTTGACTACTGAAGAACAATCACCAAGTATGTATTTGTTTTTGTAAATTATATCAGTTTTAATTAGATTGTGTTTATGATTTCTACGTATAGTTTTCTAATAATCAATTATGCTACAGTTATCACAATTTTAGTACAAGATGCCATTGGAGAAACTTACACTAATGAATGTACTTTTATATTTTCCTATACTATAAATAATAGACCAATTCAGAAAAACGATTAAAAACTAGTATCAATAATTACTTTTTACTTGTCATATTCAACTGAATAAAAAAACAGAAAATACATTTCAAAAAGCTTTGTTTGTTAGCAACTTTGTTTTTGTAATATACATACTTTATAATGTTATGATGATAGCATAACGAATAATGCCAGGTTTATGAGCATTTCCAAAAAAGTATTAAAATGCGTGAGAAGAGATTTAGTTTTAGTGCAAATTCCAAAGCTAGGAAACTGTTTATTTAATTGGTTAATTTTTCACAGAGGAACAATGTTTGATGATAGCCTATTTAGGCAAGAAGCAGTTCAGTACGTAGTTCAAAACTGTGATCAATTTACACATTTACACATTTATGCTTCCTGATAAAAATACAGTAGGCCCTTGCTATTCATGGAAATTATGTTGGTAACATTATTTCCAAGCTCACAAGACTAAAAATATTATCAAAAGAATAAACAATATTTTTATTACAAACGAATATAGTAATTTCCCATAAAACTTATTGCTATTAACACATTTCATTTTTGAAACATACAAAAAGCATATTAAGCCATTTTTTTAAACAAGGAAAAAACTTTTACCAAGTCTGGCCACCCATTCTTTCTAATTTGCTCTTCTTAGAACTTCACATCATCATATCCACAACCCATTTGTAAATGTATGTGATATTTTAACCTAAATATTTTTCTGTTAGGCACAACTTCCCTTCTGAGCTAGCTAATAAAATTCATTTTCAATGCTATAATACTGAGTACCAGCATGTGCATATTGTGTTTAATCAATAGGAGATGAAACTTCAGCATTGCCGGAAAAAAGTGATGTTGCATAATTGGAATTCATTCCAAATTTAGAAGATAGGAAAACATTCTACAATTATAGAAAGTTTATCCGGTCTCAACTATGAAAAAACCATGTTTACTCGATTGTAAGCCAATCCCCATCTTTTCAACAATAAAAAAAAATCACTTTAACCGATTAACCATACTTACAATTAGATTAATGGCCTTTTTGCATGGCATGCGTGAGCATCTTGACTGTAAATAAGTTAGTTAAATCATAGTCTAGAAAGTCAACAAACTGTCATCTGACAACATTTCTGTCTTCCATTAACATTTCTTTGTCAATGTCCTCATCCCATATTGTTTACTCTTCTGTGCCATCAAGGGAATTCAAAATGGATCACTTTTTGAATGCTATGTTTAGTGATATATTGTTAACAGGTTAAACTCAACAAATTATGCAAAATTTTTTCAGCATTGCTATATTCGATAGTGAAAACAATAAATTATCAATCATTCTGTGTAATATCAGTATCAAACACCGAAAAAATTCACTTAGTGAACTGTTCGTAGTTAACAGGTGTCAACCCTATTTCTAGTACTGTATTTACCCGAAAGGAAGACGACCTCGAATTTAAGACGACCCCTAAAAAAACAAGGTCCCTTTATGAAAAACTTTTAAATATCAATCAACACACTAAGAGCATGAATAAAAATGGCATTGCCCTTGACATCTAACAATTATTCCTTTAGGTAGCAGTTCCCTAGGCATTGTTTTGCTTTTCAAAATAACATAGAGCGGCAACTTCGTACCATCCGCTAACACAACCAGCATTACCGTAACGCATATTTTTTCATTCCCTGAAGTTTTTACAGTGACACTTTTTGCGCCTTTATCGTTAACTGTATAATTGGATGGCATGTCGAAATAAATAGGTGTCTCATCTGCATTACCCATTTGGCTCAGGAGGTAATTGTAAATTTTCTGCAACCCAATTACATGTTTCTGGAAAGCAATCAGTTTTTCCGTGTAGTCAGAAGGTAGATGTTCATATGCACCATCCATTACTAGCCTTGAATTCTTGAGGTGAGATGTTTAGCGAACGCGCTAATTCATGAGCTTTCAATCTAATGATTTCTCGCGACAATGGCTGTCTATTCTTTGAGTATGCACAAAGTTTACTATTTCCTCTTCTAATTCATGAAATTGACCTTGTTTGGGTCCACTAAATGATTTCCATGTCGAGTTAGCAACTTCAAGTTTCTCTTTTATTTGCTTCAACCTTTGCACATTTGCCACAGTCACATTATATTTCCTCCCGACCTCACAATTCTTAGTTTCTTCAGCATACTGCACCACCATTAACTTAAAATTTCTATCATTCCTTTTGATACATTCCCTTTTACAGCAGTGCCTTTTTTCTCTACACGATCTGCCATTTTTTAGTCCTTTGGGATAACTTATTTTAAACTTAAAAATAATGACTAGTCTTCCCTTCACATTAAAACTTGGCAAAGCGAGTACTAATAGAGTGCTTTCATAATCGCTATACTCTTTAAAATTCAGGTGTATTTTCATCTGCTGCTGGCGCACCAATCAAAAGGTAGCAGATTTTTAAATTGTAATACATAGACATGTTTAAAATGTAACAAGATGCCTAAAATACGGCTGCCAATCCTTGCTTAACCGTTTACATTGTTGCACATATCAGATTTCCTACCCAGCCGTAAACACACCCCTTCCATCAGTACCCCCGAGGTACTCTTTCGTACTATGTGCAACTTTAAGAACTATGATTACGAATTTTTAATGTATTATAGTAATTAATTATAGTAATTAATTAAATGTAATGTATTGTTGTATGCATTTATAAATGCATTTTCATGGACATATACTTGAAATCCGGGTGTTCCATGTGGTGTTTAAAATGCATGCATTTTTCTCACCTAAAACTCCGTACTCTATTTTAAGATGATCCCTAATTTTTTGCGGACATTTTGTGGAAAAAACCTCATCTTCCTTTCAGGTAAATACGGTAATTGGGGATTTCTAGTGAGTACAGAGAGAGTGAGAGACTGAGGAAACAATGCGAGTCCCAAATGTACAGGTAGATCAGAACGAGTATAGTGCACAAAGGCAGAGCTCCTATTGTAGCATAACTTTTAAATTGCTATTAAAGCTTAATAGATACTGTTACCATATATACTCACATAATATGCAATTCTTTTAGACCTATTTTTTTGCCAAAAAATAGAGGATTGCAAATTACACGAGGTATGTTTTTGAAACGGTGAAATCATCTCTTGTTTTGAACATATTTCTAAGTGTAGCCTTACCTGTAACCTCAATCTGAGGTCTTGTCTCACGAACTTCTAATTTTTATGTAACTTAATATTTTGCATGTAAATTTAATGAAGTTCTCATATAACCTTATTTAATCTTTCTACCTCCATTATGAAAATAAAAAGAAACATCCAAAAAGTTACCAAAAATTCATAAAATAAACATTAAAATAAATGTTTGTTTACATGCAAAGACCTCGGTAAAATCAGGTAGCCGTTCATGAAACATATTCTAACGCTTACGGTATTAGACTGAGTTGTCAAGCATACATTTTTTAACCATTTTACATATTAATGAAACTTTCATCAAGGAAAAATTATTATACTGTAGTTTAATCAAAATATTACATCATACAAAACAAAACATTATACCGGTAATACTGTAAACAAAAACAGACAAGTGAGCTATGAACTGCGATTATTACAGTTATTCACTCATTTTCCCTTCATTATTACATAAATATAGGTAATTAAAAGGTAGTTATTCAATTAGAAGTACAGTTATACATTTAAATGCTTTCCCTTAACTTTCATGAAGATAGAAATCGTATGGAAACGAACTAAAGAAAACACACTATATTTTAAAAGGAACTGAAGGTCGTGCTACCGGAACTAAACAATTCCAACTAGCACATTACACGATACATAGGATAAAAGCAAGATTTTGAGGCAAAAAATAAGGGATCGTATATTATGCGGGATCACACAATACGCGAGTATATATGGTATATTTCTCAACCCAATTTGTAACTTGAGTTTTAGGGTTATTCTAATTGTAATCTGAGGGACAAATGAAAAGTTATAAAAAGGTCAGCTTACAATCAAGTAAATGTAGTAATCATTTTGATAACGATTATAAAACAAAGTAAAAAAACTTTTAAAATAACAGAACTACACACATTATTTGCTTTATCAACAGCTTAAATCTAACTAATATTTACTGCAGATATCTGAAGTAAAGATAGCAACAGCTTTAAATATTTTGTGAATTATAGCTATACTTCCTGAATGCTTACTGATGGTGAATGTACCAAATGATTGCATACGCTTATCGTTCTGTTTGACAAATTTTATGATTAAACTCATGGTACAGAATTGGAGAAAGAATGAGGTAACTCAGGCTATTGCCATAAAACTGCAAATAATAACTTTACAAAAATAATGCATGTATGCAAAATCTTATGAACATACTTTTTCCTCCTCCACCAGATGGTATTTCTGGTTTTATGCCTCGATAAGTGGTCTTTTGAAGAATGAGAAGTACTTCTGAGCAACCAGCAAGAAATCTTTGGCAGTCACTCAAAGAAGATTGTTCTCTTTTAGGACCCAGAGCAAGCAGTGCTTGGTATAGCATCCTAGTGAACTTAATCCTTGAGTAAAGGGCAAGGAGATCTTCATGCTGCAGGAAAAAGAAATTATTTCTCAATCGCACAAAAATTTCATGGTAAATTCTGAACTTAAATAAATACTAAATACCTAACTAAAGACCATGGGTTTATAGGAAAAAACATTGCATAAATTTAACCACAGCAAGAAGCATAAAATGGAATCTTAAGAATCATAATTATTGTAAAATGTAAATAACCCCATATTTCTGTATACGAGGTGCTACCCAAAAGTTCCCGAAATGTATCTGAAAAAAAAAGTAGACTTGTCCAAAGTCATAATCATCACCGTCCCCTTCAAAGTAGTCCCCTTGGAAGCGTACACAACGATCCCAACGTTTCTGCCACGATCGGAAGCTGTCCTGGAAGTCCTTCTGTGTCAGCGTCTTCAGCACCTCCTGCGATTCGGCCTGGATCTCCCCTACGGTGTCAAATCTTCACCCCTTCAACTTGATTTTCATCTTGGGGACGAGGAAGAAGTCACAGGGGGCTAAATCAGGCGAGTAAAGGGGGTGGGGGACGGCTGCCATGTTTTTGGAGGCCAAAAACTGCTGCACAGCCACAGTGGTGTGCGCGAGCGCATTGTCGTGATGGAGCACCCAGTTGTTCATGCACCATTTCTCTGGCCGCTTTCGCCTCATGCCCTCCCTAAGCCGCCACAGGACGTCGCAGTAGAACTTCACATTGACGGTCTGACCTGGAGGGACGAATTTCTTGTGGATAATCCCGTCAATGTCGAAAAAGCAGATCAGTATTGACTTAACATTGCTTTTGACTTGCTGCGCTTTCTTCGGTCGGGGTGAAGATGGACTCTTCCACTGGGACGATTGCTGTTTTGTTTCAGGGTCGTACCCATAAGCCCAACTTTCATCACCAGTTACGACCTTAGAAAGGAAGTCTGGGTCATTTCTGACCTGCTCCTGAAATTCTATGCAGCCTTCCAGCCGATGTTGCTTCTGGTCGTCAGACAGCAGCCTTGGCACGAATTTTGCAGCATTCCGCCTCATGTTGAGTTCGTCCGACAAAATGCACTAGCATGTCCCGTATGACTGTTCCACAATTTTGCAAATGTCATGGATCATTCGCCTACGGTCCTCAAGGATAGCCTCATGCACTTTTTCAACATTTTCCAGCGTTGTGCCAGTTGAAGGTTGTCCAGATCGTGTGTCATCATCAACTGACGTTCGGCCATTTTTAAAACATTAAACCAGTCGTAGGTTTGTTCTGACCCAAAGCATCATAACCAAATGCTTGTTTAAGCATTTTGTGAGTTTCTGCCGCACTCTTGACAAGTTTGAAGCAAAACTTGATGCACACCATTTCAACGAAAAAAAAATCACAAAACGACACAAACACGACGTTATAAAAATGCGTAGAACAAAAGAATACGTGCACTCAGCATGAAGCCACATTGCACACTGGTTCACAAAGGATACATGCAGCACTACCGAGCGCCACTAGACTGTACTACAACCGGTTCCTGTGCGACGTTCAACTTTTGGGAACTTTTGGGTAGCACCTCGTATATTTCTAAAGATGTTATTATACAACAATCCTATACGTATCATTTTACAAGTACATATTTATACAGCACAGAAAAGGAGGAAGGACATGTAAAGACACTGTGGGAAATGTAGAAGAAGGAATGAAAGTCCTGAACAAGAAGAAAGATGAAAAAGTAGTTATGAGGAAGCAACATTATGGTGACAGATCCAATTGGAACCAATAAGCTCAGATAAAAGAGACTATCATAAAACTGTGAAGAACGTATACATAAAAGGAAAGTAAGGAAACCATGGATGACACAGGAGTCTCTGGATCTAATGACAAAAGGGGGAAGTTAAAAAAATAAAAATGAAGAAGAAAGCCAAGAAAAGTATAGGCAGCTGTGGAATGAAGTAGTTTCTGAGTGCAGGAAAGTGAAAGAACAGTAGGTTGTACAGAAGACTGGTGATATGGCAGAAGCACCGTAAGAAAACTAAGTTAATGAAGTTTATAAAATGATAATTACAAGAGACCTCACAAAAGAAAAGCACAGTGATCACAGATAAAAATGGTAAAAATTCTAATGGAAACATCAATAATGAATAAGAGGAAAGAATATATAGAATAGTTGTACAGAGGAAATGATTTACATAAGAATGCCCTGCAGGACAAAGGTGAGGAGGGTGATGAAGGACTAAGAATTTTAAGATCTGAATTTGCATAAGCAAAAATTGAGCAACAGAAAAACACTGCACATGGATGAAATACTAGCTGAATTGACAAGGAATGCTCGTAAAGTAAACACGACTTAAAAAAAATTAATTCATGAAACACACAGAAAGAGGGAAGTAGCAAGTGATTTTCAACGAAGCATAATGATACCAATACCAAAGAAAACAAAAGTGAAAACTTTTTGTCACACACATCAAAAACACTACTGAATTTATAATTCAAATCCAACCTACAGTAAGGCAATTTTTACCAGAAGATGTTTGGTTTCAGAAGGAAACAAGGAACAAGAGAAGGAATTCTATATTTAAGAATGGTTATTGAAGGGAAGCAGAAAAAACAAAATCATTTATACAGCATTTTTAGACCTAGAAAAAACTTTTGACTCCATGAAGTTTGTTTGAAGCTCTAAAGAAAGTTGGGATGGATTGGAAAGACAATGGAGAGAATTCCAAGATAGGAAGAGGAGCAATGCAAGGATGCCCCTTATCGGCTCTCCAGTTCAAGATTATTTAATAATAATTTATAATAATTTATAATTTATGATGAAGAAACAAATTTGAACATAAAGATTACATTACTCAAGTGAGGTATGTTTTATGTAATTTTTTATTGTTTCAATTATAGCTCCAATGGTATAAAAGATGTAAACTGATTGCATTCTAAACTTAAATGTCATTTTAGAAGCACCAATTATCCAAAAAAAAGTACATTTTATGTAAAATGTTTATGTAGAACGATAATGCACAATACAACACTAATGTAGCTATTAAGCATCCCTCATTAAACATTAACCTCACCTTCACAAGGATATTCTACTTGTTTTCTATAATTAAACATATCCAGCGCTAATGGGGTCACACATGACCTCAAGAAATTTGTGACTTTTCTGACCCCTGATGCAGCCAGTCTTTGCCACTTATAAGAAATTCAATTATATGTTCAAAAAAGCTTCAATCTTGAGCTAACAGCCTCTATGCTTATATTGTAAAAGAATAAATAATCAACTGTAGGTCCAAAAATTTTATATGGGAAAAATTCAGTGCAACTGGTTTTTCAATTGCTGCAAACAATTTTGTTTTTTTAGTTAGCAGCAATTAAATTAATGAGCTAAAGTGTCCATTGTAAATTATTTTGATTGTGACATTAGATTTTAAAAATCTACATTTTTGGGTAAAACAATCAACTTGGTATGCTTAATTTAAAAATCAAAGCATTTACTCAATGGGCTGAATTATTGATAATTTCTATAAAAACCGATATGCAAACTTGTTCATTCTTTAACATGATTATAAAAGAAACATTGTAGTGTATACTCAGGGTGCAAAGAAACTATTCTTCATATAATCATGTCATTTGACAGGCATTTATGTGAGTAATATGACTTTTTGTTTCCATTTGAAAAACCAAGAGTCATCTTATATTCATGTAAAATAAGAACTCTAAAAGGATTAATGATTTCACATGAAGTCCCTATAAAAAGTTGAACTAAACAAGTGATTTATTTACAATGGAAGTGTTTTGTGAGCCTAAGGAGAGAAAATGCAGGATGAATGACTTTTGTTTAGTAGTGCTATCTTATGATGAAATGCCCAATATTAAACTTATACTAACATTTAAATGACGATCAATTACAAAGAAATTTCAGGACCTCTCTCTGTGTGTTGGCATCCCTTGCTTCCGCCATTCTTGCCCTAGTGCCTTTGAGACGTCGATGAAGATCCTCCTCAACCTCTCTTAGCATTCCTAATGCTCTTGCTTCAGACACATCAGGTACCAAACGATATCCATAAGCCATGGGCTGAAAGTCCTCCTCTTCAAAGACCATTGCTCTAATGAAAGGAAGAAATGTTGAATTAAAAAAAAAAACAAATGAATACCGCCTAAGACAACTGTGACCATTTTAGAATGAAATACTAGAATATTCAAGATTAAGAGAGCTTATAATAAATTATTTTGGTTCACTGTGCACACTTATAAGTAGTACTTAAATCATTCAATTTATGATATCTGATTTTACATCCTATTTAACAAGTCAATTTAAGTACACCCTAATTGTTCTATATCACTGCTAAATTAAATAAATTAAAAATTAAATACAATCTATTTCTGAAAAATTGAAGATACATTTTAATATAAATTACATAACTCTAATAAATCTTTTAATTAATTTGCTTGACAAAAACATACGTAATTCAAAGAATAAATAAATTTAATTAGAAGAGGCACAGTACAATCATATCCTACTGTATTCTAAGACCTTTACGGCTCAAATGGGAAGCATGGCAGAATGAGATATAAACAGGGGCGGTCGGTCTATGCAAGCATTGCTTGCCTAGTGAAACAACACCACAATAAACTTTTTAAAATACTTAGAATAACTGTAGTTACTACTATAAAATTGATAGAAATATATTTAGCACTTTCATCATTTGAACGAATTTCTACTAACCTCATTGTGATTTGTATTATTCAATTGTTACTGAGCGGGCCTTACAAAGCAGTTTCAGATTTGCTTCTATGGTGGTTAAAAGCGCAGATACGAGAGAGTGGGGATAAGAGGGGAAGGTCTATATCAGCCCAATGGAGGGGAAGTAAGCAGAACTTGAAATGCTTTTATGTGGCGGAGAATGTGACATGAAAATACTGCGTTGTCCCCATCTATCGTGGAAATTTGGTTTTACATATTTTTAGAGATGTATTTGTTTAGCTGTTTTGTGATTTGTTAAGTGTTTATTTTTGGTGCACTACATCGATAATTCCTTCTATTAAACATTATTTACTTTTAATACTAAAAATGTGTGAGGATAATGTGCATTGTGTAATAAAAAATTATTGGTGAGTTGTTTTCATATTATCAAGATTTTGTAACTAAAAAAAGTATTGTTCAAGCTGGAATGCCAACAATTAGTTGAAGCTATAGAAGTAATTGCATGGTTACGATATTTCCAATGCGTAATTTAATATATTACCGTTGATTAAAATTATTGAAAACAGAGAGTGAGAAATAAATATGTTTCAAACGAGGTATACTGTTATTTGTTATACTCGTAGCTTATTTCTGAATGATATACATGAATGACGAGGCGAGCCTCACAAAGTGACCTATTAGTAATGCTCAGCTACACAAAGTAAAACTGTGCCACTGCTTGCCTTACTCAATGGGTCACCGACTGCCACTGGATATAAAGGTTCACCTTACAACTTGGATAAGACATAAAAAAACAGGTACATACATATTAATGGGGAGCCCAACTTAAAAATATAAATACGGAACAAATACCATTTACATTGTTTTAATTTTTCATAACAACATTAACAGAAACTAATTAACATTTAAATGATTTCTTATAGAAAACAATTGAAAAAAAAACAATCACATTTTCATTTCTGGTGGCCAATATTTAGCAATTTCTTCTAAAATGGTATCAAAAGGTCTTGATTGTTGAGCGAATTAAACAACATAAACACTGCTAAATATGATTCTAGATGGTAGTGTGCTCTTCCTCGTTTCCTGTAATGCCATTTAGCTGAACCCCACATTCGTTCTACCTGATTGGCCTGTCTTGACATTTACAAACCCAATCACCGGACAACGGGGAGGGATAGTTTGGTTCCGGGCGAGGTGAAGGGTGTGGTAGCGCCCGGAGACAACTGATATAAAAACAAAGCGAGCTGAAGGCTCGCCAATATCCTCTCCATTTGCGGCACAACAGTCAAATGAGATATAAATCCTCTGCAGACTACAGATATCTTGGTAGAAACCAATCTGTACTTACGTATTAAGATGGGCTCCCCGTTAATACATAAGTACCAAAAAACAAACTGCCTTAAATTAGTATTGCAATGGACCTGACTAACATTACCTTAAGTACATGCTTTATCAATCATGTAACAAAACGAAAGTAATTATATAGGGCCCTTAAGCATACCTATATTTAGTTTAGGTCTCAACACTTTTGTAGTAGCAGCACATAAATATGCATCTAAAGCATCCAAAATGAAAAGAAAGTCTGGTTTCACTTACCTATTGACAAAATCCTTAAAAATGTCGACAATCTTAAGAATACAAATGCTGAAAGCTTTGATTGGTCTATCTTCGATCTGATATGGTTTATGAAGATAGAGGTTGGTAAAAACTGTTTGAGCTAGTGAATGCCCTTCTAGCCATGAGACCACACATGCTAAAGTGGAATCAACAATTCCAATTTGTTCTGGTGCTGTAAGATCATCAAGTTTTAACGTACCCGCCTGATGATTTAAAAAAAATAATTTGTATGAGACGAGAATTAAAACGTAGTTTGAAAAATATTTATCTTAAAAAAATGCACTATTACCTGAACTGCTTGGTCAAAACTGAGAGCCTTCTTATTCCCACGATTACATAGCATGCCTGCATCCATTTTTGGATCCATCATTTCAATAGCAGACATAGCTTCAAAGAGGCCAAACATTTCATCGTGAAGCAGCTCTCCAAGTTCAAGCTCTATGAAACAAAAACATGGTAACACGCTGGATTATACTATCAGATCAATGTGTACGTTGGATCCAGGTCATTACATGATACAGTAGGAGTAAATAGACATAAATCACATTTACCTTTAATACACTCAAAAAAATCATCTGTCACTTCAACCCAATTATAGTCGACATCGGGCATCGAGTGGTTTGAGAGATGATCACAACCCATGTTATAACTATGAAAATATGACATTAATAGATGAATTATCGGATAATATGTAAAATACAAATTTATCATGTGATCGGAAATAAATTTTACTACAATATAGCATTAACTGGCCAATTTAATCTTTTTTCCAATAATTCAAAGTTACTCACTGTTCCTTTAGTTCATCATCAGTATAAACAGTGTTGTCCGCCATATTCATGCGGTTTCTGTGATATCCACAAATTCTAACCTAATTCTGACAAATTTTAAAACATTATCTGATAAACTGATTCATTACATTCGGCAATAATAAGACATTTCGGATCATCTCATTGCCTTTGGCGCTTTCATCTGTGGCATCAACAGAAACTAATGACAAATGAAGACGGCTAAGGCTACTTTATTATCGTTTGTTGTCGATATTCACGTGGGCGAGCGTAATTTACCTAATTTAGTCCGGTGTAATATGTGTCACTCGCTTATTAAAAATTTTATAATCAATTTAACTTAGGTGAAGTTGTAGTTGTTCAGAAAATAGGTTCATGTAGATATTGAGCTAAGTTGTGATTTTGACAGCAATAAAAGTCCGTTGTGCTTCTTTGTTGCAAGAATGGCTAATGCGGAGCGTATGCTGCCAAACATTTTAATTACTGGTAGGGGTTGTATCAGTTCATTATCATCCAATCCCTTGACCAAAATTAGTTCGTAATTATGTTATGGTAATCCATCAACAGGCACTCCAGGAGTTGGAAAGTCAACATTATGTCAAAAGCTGACAGGAATGACCGGCATGGAATGGATTGATGTTGGAAAATTTGCTAAAGAGAAAAAATGCTTGGAGTCTTTCGATGACGAATATCAGTGTCCAGTTCTGGACGAAGACAAGGTTCTAAAACTGAAGTAGTTTCATTTCATAACATTTATTATTTCTCCGTCCACATTTTTACTCTCTTTAACTTTTAGGTCCTTGACGAAATGGAGGACATGATGGATACCGGAGGAAAAATAGTCGATTACCATGGATGTGATTTTTTTCCGGAGAGGTGGTTCGACGCGGTGTTTGTTTTACGGGTCGACAATACCGTTCTGTATGACCGTTTAGCAAATCGGTAAGAGTATCTTGACTCATTTAGTAACCATTTACATACAATCATTAACTTTGTTTCTCCTGCCAATTGCGTTTTTCTCTATGCCTGCTACCGTGCATTTATCGCTCAATTCGGGGCAGAATGGTCCGAAAATGATTAATTGATATGATTTCAAAATCATATTCGAAATTTCGAATTGCAAAAACCTCAACTCTTTGTGTTTCTAGTTTGGGTGATGATAATATAGCATGCATCCCGTGGTTATCTTATACGCGCAATGCATATGGAACATCTCTTAACTCCATATTAGGGGGACAAGAACAAATGTAATTCGTGGAAAATGTATTGTAATAGTACGTCAAGACTGGCATTCAGCACATGGGATTTCGAAAGAGAGATAATTGTCGTTTGGTAACTTGGTCTGTCACCTATGCCTATGTGAAATGCTTAATGGCAAACATATACAGCATATAGCAACTTACAAAATGTATATTCGTGCATAGAACGTTCTTTTTAATAGCATTTTATAATGCAATGCTGTGGTTGTTAATGTGGATGTTGATTGACCCAAGTTTAGCAAACATCAAGATCTTTTTGGGCACTCAACATGACTGAAGGCTAAACTAAAATTCTGTATATGAGAATTGTCTGTTATATCAGAAATATAGTTCATTTATGTTATTGTAAATATTTTATATTACTTATTTCCGGAACTTTTATTTGATCTAATCCAGCAATGTGAATACTATAATGCAAACAATAACTAACACCAATACTGTTTTTAGCATCCATTTCTATGCAAAGTGCATGACAATTGAAAAGTGGATTATGTTGTTCTTATTATAAATTGCAACATTTGTAGTAGTATGCATTACTGATAAAGGTTAGTCTATATATTTTTAGAAAATTGGTTCAGCATACACTTCCATCTGTACACTTCTAGTCACTGGCTACATTATTTGCAATTCACTTGGTTGCAGCTGAGCATAAAATATGGTATATTTTAATATCCCTGGATGCTATATAATTATTTTTTAGACAGCTTTTGTTATCCTGTTTCTATTACTGGATGAATCCTTTAAATCATTCTTGGGTGAATAGAAAATTGACCTGAATGAACTACCGAAGCATTTTAAATATTTACTATCTCTGAAATGAGTTAAACTGAACCAATAAATATAGGAAATAAGATTTTTATTTTAATCATAAAATGATTGGATAATGTAACTTGTTTCCATTTCCCTTGGTTGGAAATATCGAAGTCCATATGCATTAATTAAAAACACCTTAGATCAAAGGTGGGCAAACTGCAGCTTGCAGGCTAAACCCACAAGAGCATTTTATGTGTCCGCAAGGCTTTTGTGAAATTGAAATTTATACTAAGCATAAAAATCTTATAAAAGGTAAAATAATTTCTTTTATGGTACTCTTCTGATATTTAATTGGGTATAATTCATGTCAAATTTACAGCGTCTATCATTGGACAAATTTTTTTGTTGGAAGGTTATCCTCCTCCGTTGCAGTATACAAAATGTAACTTATGGATATAGTACTTATCTATTAAATTGTATTATAAATATATGCCTCAATTGATAAATTATCAACTTATTCTCTTGGTGAATCTGGAAATTTTTTGCCCATCCCTGACTTAGAGCTAAGTAACCTGCTTGAAATTGAAAAATTAATAAGCTCAGTAGTTTAACTTAGATTTATCATAAATTTATAAACATTTGAGTCTCATACCAGGTTCTTTTCTACTATAGGGGATATAGTTCCAAAAAATTGGAAGAGAACATACAATGTGAAATATTTCAGGTTCTTTTGGAAGAGGCCAATGAGTCTTATAAACCTGAGATTGTGCATGAGATGCCTAACAACACTCCAGAGGAAATGGAAAAGAACTTAACTAAAATTGCAAAATGGGTTGAGGATTGGAAAAAGAAGTAACGGGGGCATTTTAAACTAGTTTTTATGTTAATAACTATGTTCATAAAGTTTTTTTGAATATGTATACCATGTACATACTGCATTTATAATTAAAACCTTGTAATACAAACAAAAGCTTTTTCATTTATTGCAAATTCGATTCCTATAAATATGTTACAAGGATTTTAATTATACATTAATTCAAGCATAGGTAAACCAGCAGCTATTGCATTCCAAGAAGCCTGTTAACAAATATTGCAAGAAAAATGTCTTCCCTTTCTGAAAGTACTTTTTTACCTGGACCCCGACTGATCTGTGCATGCTTAATCCAAGACTGAAGAACAAAAAGGCTCAACATTCACATTGCAAACATTGAGATTCTATCTAATTACAAAATACACGATAATTTGACTATACACCATTCTTATATTCATTACAAACTTTCCCCTTGATTTCCCGTTTTCCAATAGCATTTTATGCTATTTTTATCACAGACTGCTTATGTGTTTTTCACACTGATGCACTGCCCCATAGAGTTCATCACTTTCCAAGATCAGCCACCTTAAAAATGATATTGTTTACTTTCCATTCCCATCTCGGGGAAAAAACAAATGAAGGTTGTAGTGTACAGAAAATATGTGCGTACACAGTATAGTGATGCAGTTAATCAGAGCAAACTGCTTATTGTTGTGTTAGTAGAAGAAGCTACTTACTGAATGTGGATTTTAACAGTTAATGTTAAACTTAAAATAGGAATTGTTCACATAACCAACAAGTTTTGTGACCCTTACTTCTTCATTGTTCTCAGCTATCAACATGGCATTATAAGTATGGTATGGCAGCCTCAGAAAGGCACAAAATAATGTTCAGAAGAAATAAAAAATAAAGTATCTTTGTGATGCTGTTGTGACGAATGTATGTACTTCACGTCACCAGCATTTAAGCACTGTCACTGGATAATTCACTGACTTGGCAGTGCTGGCAAATTCCAGGAAAGATTTGGCATCTTGCCAATCCCTGGGTTAAACTTTCAAGTCCACAACAAAGTCTAATGAAAATGGCAATCAAATCTTGCGCCTGATTGTCAAAGAGACCATTCCGTCTGGGAGCTTCTTCATGATGCCCCAAGCCTCAATCCTTGACAAGGGAGTTACATCTATTCCATTTACAACCAGAAGCTCATCACCTACATGGAGACCTCCATGTTTCTCAGCTGCACCTCCTGCAATTTAAAAAAAATTGTTTTAGTATAATAAACATGGTAAATTGGTATAATTTTGTATTTACTCTACATTAATGTTACAGTGTGCTTCTTGTTTTGCAGCACAATTACACCATTTTGCAGCTTTCATAAAAATTGTGTGGAAGTAAAAATAAGGAAGTTATTTAATTGTAACTAGCTGTACCTTGCATAACATACGCTGATCTAGCAGATCTTAAAGGTTCTTAATTAAACATTCAGGCATTTATTTTTTTTAACTTATTTTTTAATCAAGGATTTCTCTAAAGACACAACTGTCAATTTCTGGGTTCTTTCCTGATACTACAGTAAGTGAATCAAACGATCTGACTCTTGATAGAGCAACATATAATTGTCTGTGACTAAAAACAGGCTTAGGTAGGTAAAGGCATTTTATCAAATGTTTGGTCTTGTTACTTATTGCCATTGAGAAAGCCAATTGTATGATGAATTGTTTTCATTTGAAACTGAATGGTAAATTTGTGTCTGATGGAATGAGTGAGGTTCTTGGAATAAGTACCATGTCTGAATTGCTTTGATTATGTGTGTTTGTATTCAAGTAACAATAAGTCTTGTACCATTACATAGTCCTCTCAATGGCATTAGGTTTTTAAGGAGCATGATAAACAGCTCCTACTTTAAGCTTCAGTTCATGAGGCATTCTGGCTGGAGCTGTAGCCACCAAATATTTAAGCTAATTCGGCATGAATTCATATTCTCCTCAAAAATAACAATTTTCACTCTTTTTAATTTCTCCATACGTAGTAATGGGAAAGTATTGTGATCGACTTCGTGATTTCAACGGAAATACATGTTTTGAGGTCCCTAGAACACGTTTAGACTATTTTCGGAATGATGTCTGTGTGTGTGTGTGTGTGTGAAATTTTGGGCGCTCTAACTCAAAAAGTACATGCCATACCGTTACCAAACTTCATATATAACACTTTAGCATGATCACAAAAAACTGATTAGTTTTTGGACAATACCGATTCGGTTTTTACGATATTTTTCCTTTAAAACATCATTATTGTATATACAATTCTATACAAATGTTATAGAGAATGTAATTTCCTACAACTTTCATTTGAAACAATTTTCCATAGCAGTTATTGTTTAGGATTATTTATAAATAATGGGCTTTTTCGGTTTCTGTCAAATATCTCCTTAAAAACATTGTTATTGGTAATCTTCGTGAGGACCAAAGTTGTAGAGAATAATATTTCTTCCAGGTTTTGTTTGAAACAAATTTTCGTAGAATCATCCATTTCAGAAATATTCAACTTTTTCGTAATTTCCAGTATACAGCGCCACCACCATGTAGCGATGAATTCTGTAAACATATTCAAAATATAATTTATGACAATAAGGACGACTATATTCTTTTATGATACGAAATGATAATTTTGCCTCATAATGCTATTCATAATAATTTTAATATCTATACCCCAAATATGGAGAAAGTGGTGTGTTGGCCACATCAGATTTTTTCCATTTAATACTTCAAGTCCGGAATTTGTATCATATTTTAAGTAATTTTAAAATGCAATTAAAAAATGGCTTGCACCGATTTCAATTCTTTTCTTACGGGGTAATGAAATGGAAGATTGGGGTCAAAAAGACCCCCTCAAAATGGAAAATGTGCGGATTTACAATTTTTCCTGTTGTTTGTGACCCATGACTAATCACCACCTCAAATTTCAAGTTTCTAGCATATCTAGAAGTACCTAAACTTGTGTGTCTTAAACTGACACACGTACCTTCTCTCTCTCTCGGAAACATACCTAAGCCTTTTATATACATATAGATGTTTAGAAGATATACAGGGTCACTGAAAAAGAATTCCAGGATTTCAAATTTTAATATCTCTTTAAATTCAGAACAAAACTCACTTATCATTTTTAGAAAATGTGTAAAAATCTCAAAATTTAATGTCATACTTTAACAGATCTCGATGTGAGCACAATTGGTAGCTCTACAAACATCTAAGCTGTAGACCATTTTCGACCAGGTACAGTGAAGCATGTCCGGTGTGATTGCTGATACAGCTGCAGAGATTCTTTGTCATAGATGGTCCAAGTCATGAATTTTTTTATCTGTTGTAAGTAGTCTTCATTCTCATCAATTTTACTTACATGAAATTAGCAAATTCAACACTTTTTGGACGATCAGTGACAAATTTCATGTCTTATTTTTAGTTGAATATTGTACTTTTAGGCACTTATGCAGCACATCCTGAATGGTGGTCTTAGGTAGACCAAGTTCCGAACTGCGATGAGCGATACATTTTTTGGGCTCCGTCCACATGACTGTCTGATGCATTCCGCAGGCTCTTCTAATGTTCGTGGTCTTCCTGTTGATTTCTGCTTTTTAACACTTTCTGTTTCTTTAAACTGATAAAACCACCATGAAATTGCTTTGCCAGTAGGCGCTTCTTTTCCGTACGTATGCCGAAATTACGTTGAACAATCACAATTGACTTGAAATCGGCATACCATAGCACGCACTGAGCTTTCTGCTGAACGGATGCCATTTCATTGACTGGGGCTGGCCATCATGAAACTAATAAGGTGCATCCGCAATCACAGTGACACTAACGTTGCGCAGGAAAGGTGAGGATAAAACATGGAGTTTTTACACATTCTAATACAAAAATCATGTTTACATGTCCCAAATTTACCGATATATTAAACAATGAAAATCCGGAATTCTTTTTCGATGACCCTGTATATTTTTATATTACAGGATGAGTGTTGTGATTTTGGAAAAGCTTGTCAATATACCATATATGAGGGTGCATTAAACTATCACAAGATACACAGTGGGGCACCACTTATTGTAATCACTTAGAAGAGCTACATAGCAATAAGTGGGTAAAAGGATATTCATTTCTACATATACATATCTGTTGACAACATTCTACACAACATTTTACACTATTCCACTAAGAAAGCAAAAATGTAACTATAAAGTAGAAAAAAGTTACTCTGGTGCTTCTTGCAGTAAAGAATTGGAAAAGTACATACCTTTCAATTAGATTTTTTGAAATAATTGTTGCTTTCCCAATCAGTGAATTGCACGTGAGCAAAAGAGACAAAAGATTCCCAACAAATTACTATTTTATCTTTCTATCAAGCATTTAGTATTATCTTATAAATGATTTATCGTATCAACTGGGAAGACTATTTACACTTATAGATAAATATGTTGTAAAATTATATAGAGAAAGGATAATGGACAATGGGATAAACATGAATAACTTGCTTCAAAATGAAAACTCCAATAAGTGTTTTTAATGATATTTTTCAGATTTCATTATATGAAGCCCATGGTGTTTGAGGTGACATCATGTAAGATTTTAAATGTAATTTTAACCTTGTTAAGGCAGTCAAATATATTACCAGTGATTGCAATAAATGGCACCCACTGTTTAAATGAATTTTTCCTCAATGCAACGGCTATTCTACACCATATAAATATAGTAATTCAATTAAAAAAATAATTGAATATAAGACCATACCAGTAAATATTTTCTTGATTGTCAATGGCTTGTCTCCTGAAGGTGAGTCTTTTCCTCCCTCTAGGCTGAAACCCAAACCAGCACCATCCTTAGTCAACGTTATGGTTTCAGGAGGGCCTCTGCTGTCATCCTCCTTTGGCTTCTCTGCTTAAACAAAGATTTAAAATTGTTTATATTTTATAATTAATTTGCTTATTATGATTTAAAGGTATTTAGTTATGAAATTTTCAAAGAATTATAAAGAGAAACTTTTGTCAGTAAATATCTTAATTAATGTGAATTAATTACAGAACTATCAAGGCAATAAATGAATAAGCAGAGCTTTTTCTGGGAAAAAGGTACCAGCTGGTGCAGGTTTATCAATCGGCAGATTAGGCATTTGTCTATGGTCGCCCAGTATGAGTCACTACAGTATCAACTCTTAAGTCAGAACTGATGGCACTGGCATTTTTGAATGTCTTATTACAAGTCTTTCTTCCTCTATTATTCTTTGCATTACTTTGAATAAAATATTGGGTCTCACAAAATTTGTGGGGATGGGTGGCTGTCCACATGCCATCTAGGAGTGTAAATCCACCCCCGAGTATCAGTACTCATATTTGACAGATTCCAAGGGAGCAGAGGTAAATTTTTTGAAAAAAACTTCAATATAACAAATTTACTAATTTTTAAATCCTTTCTTGACATTTCCAGGAAAATGACAATAGAAAATAATATAATGAAAAATAAACATCACATCTGCAAATTTCATCAGAGGTTCTAAGGTTGAATTGTATTTTCTTTTTTATTGAAATATTTTTCAAAATGTTCACCTAAGTTTTTTTGTGATAAATTATGTTAAATAGAAGAATTATTGCCAAGAGAGAAATGTAAATATGAGAAATAAATTGATGGAATGCTGGGTACTGATATAAGATGTCACCTGTCTGTGAAAGGGTTTGGAAGGAGGGAATGAGATGTTTTATATTGTCTTATATGCTCCTTACTACAAACATTTGCTTTATTGATCAAGATTCGATCGTTTTTCAAGAAAACAAATGGATTTTATTTTTTATGGCAGATTTTTTATTTTTGAAAAAAAAAAAGATGTTGGGACTATGAACTTCCAGAAAAAAGTAATGATGGTTAATGCTAATGTATGTTTTGGGCCCTTAATGATATCATGCTTGTGTTTCCTAGCTCATAAATAAGATAGTTAAACAAGATAGTTGTTGCAGCTCTTTGAAAGGTTAGACCAAAAATTTAAAAAATCATTCTAAGAAAAGAGTACGTACATTAAACTGCTCAAGACCACATAATTTTTGTCAAATTAAGTTTTTTGCTTACATTTGAAGTGAAAACATATACTAGCTATATATTACTATGTATGTTCATTCTCTTCTCTTAATGAGATACTTTTACAAAAATTGTTATATAATACTGTAAATCGCTAAGTAACTTTTGCTGAACTATATTTAAGAAGAGTTTGAGAGGATTAAGAGTTTGGAGAATAACAAACAACAATTTTAGCTACAATGTTTTAACATTTAAAGATTTTTTTTAAATACACAAAATTGTCAGAATGGTAAAATGTATCTGCTCTTACCTGCTTCTTCAGAGTTTTCTCCGCCAGCTCCTTCTGTAGGTTGTTCCACTATTCTAGGAGGTCGACTACTGGAACCAAGAGTCCTAATTGTCGTGGAAGTTAAAGTAGGTAAGCTCACTTCAGCCACACCATTTGCACCCAGTGTATGTTGATTGGACTGGTGAAGTTGTGAATTTTCCAATCTTGATCGGGACACTACCAACACAACCTCTGACCGAGGTGCCTACAAGAAAAAACATGCCTTCATATAATGATGGAGTTTTGTATCAAATGAAGAGGAAGGATCTTTCCAAAAAAGTTAAGAATACAACTTGATTTAGCTACTCATCTACACACAACCATCACATAATCTGCATTATTTCCTCAAATATTGTACCATACAACTGAATTTCTTACTACATAATTGCATTAATTGTAAATCACTTCCACTTGAATTAAACTTTAAAAGGTAATGTGTGTATTCCACTTCACGTTTCCTCTAAATCAGTAATTCTCCAAGTGGGGAGCTCACCTCCCTTGGGAGGTGCAGCAGGTTGCCAGGGGAGGCACAAGATTTGTCTAGAATCTAAAGGTTTTTAAATAATTTTTATTTAGTTAATTTATTTTGGAAAAAATATAATTTTTATGAATTATCAATTTCTTCAGTTGTTTTACATTTCAACAATAATAACATCCAAATACCATTCTAAATTACCAATTGAGGATGGTCTTCGAGCTGCCTTATCGATGCTGACACTCACTTTGATAAGCATTGTTCTGCTCAACAAGAACATCCCAGGCATTAAAATTAATAATTTAAAGTTTATGAATTCATATTTTTACTTATTTATGAAATACTATATTATTAGCCAAAGAACACTTATTTTTTCTCTGAAATATAAATATACGTAATCATAATTCTTTTAATTTAATAAATGTCATTAGTTTATATTGCATATTCTACTGTGTGTTTCCTTTTCTTTTATGCCTAATGCTAAATCTTACTTTACAATCTTAAATAGGGAGGTGCAAAAAATTTTCAATTTGTCAAGGGAAGCGTGATCCAAAAAAGTTTCAGAACCACTGCTCTAAATATTGGATGCTATTTTTATTGAGACGGATATCGATATTCTAATCCAATACTGTATTCTGGATATAAATTATAAATAGAAAATATGCTTATCCAACTAATTCATCATATTAAATCTTCTGCCCAAAGACGTTACAAAGAAAAAATTGGTACAACATACACTGTACAAACTTTCTCATATAATAATGCGTCGTTTAGTTATCTTTAGAAAATGAAAATCAAATGAGCCGGTTTTTATAAATTTCAATTTTTGTTAAAGTTGCCCAAGAACAAACTAGCCTTATATTAATTTTTTGAAAAATATGAAGTATGTAGTATTATTGCAGACGTATACTCAAGTAACGGTACAAAATTTTATCAAAATCGTTCGAATCGTTTTTGAGAAAACCAAATTATTGTTAAAGTTGCCTAGAATAAACTAGCCTTATATTCATTTTTTGAGAAATACGAATTATATAGTATTATTGAAGACATAAACTCAAGCATCTGTGCAAAATTTGAACAAAATCGTTAAGAGCTGTTTTTGAGAAAATCAAATTGTTAAAAATGCATAGAATAAACTTCCCTTAATTATTGAGAAATGTCAACCATTTCTTCATAGCTTCTACTCTGTATGATAAAATGCCTAAGTACAAGATTTCATTCATTTTTGCTCTATCATTTAGGCCCTAGACCTAGAGCCAATAACAGACAGAATTGCAAAAACCACTTTTTCGGACTCAGCTACAACTAAAACGTATATTTCCGCCAAAATCTTGAGGTCGAATTTTTTTCGCAATTACAATACTTTCTCAATACACAGTCTGATCGCATCTTACACGGTAGTTAGGTTCTGAGGGCAGCGCATCAAGCCAAAAATGCATATAGTCAAAAAAGGGTGGTAGCCCTAGCAAGCCCCCCTAAATTGCTGAGTTTTCGAATATGTAAAAGCTATTTGACATTATTATTTCACTAAATATATTGTAAAATATATTATAAATAGGAAATAAAGTTAAAAAAAGAAAAACTTTAATTAATAAATAACAAAAATAGCAATTTTCAGATATTTAAAACGCCATAAATGCTGCGAAGGGAAACATTTGCTACCATCCTAAAATGAACGATACAAGCCGGTTGGTATTACATCTGCATGACTAGGCATATATTTAACATTGCAGTAAATATTTTTAAAAACATTAAGAAAATAAAAAGCTTTTATCTGTTCTGTGACTAAATCTATCGGTACTCACCAAAAGTCTTTACTGCTGCTGGCTTAGGGGTTGGAGATGCAGATAAACACAGATAAAAATTAGCATGATGAGGAATGTTGTAAGTCAACAGGATCAGATGAAACTGGATCTGGTTCAATAAAGACGAGGGCTCTGGTCTGGTTGTAATTTCTGGTCTTTTTTTCTTTAAAAACATTGAAATCGGCAGTTGTTTTTTCTCCCTTTTCATACTCTGGAAGATTTCTTGTAAAGGTGCAAGGCATTGATTTATTCCTCGGGTTATTTTGAGGCTTCGCTCCAATGATGGGTCATAATCAGTGATAAGGTCATTTAAATGTTTTGCTGCTTGAAAAACTTCCGCGAACTTGTGCAGGTCCCAGTTACCTTGTTCTTGGGCTGGCTCATCTTCATCATCTGTGGATGATTTCACAAGTTCTTCCAGCTCCTGATCAGTGAGAATCTCTTTTTGATCATCAATTAATTCCTCAACTTCTTCCTCGATCATGTCTTCAAAGCCTTCTCCGCCAATTTGTCAAGCCAATTTAACAACTTCTTTCACCTCGTCTTGTATTGATGGGAAATCTATGAAATCATTGACGCATTCTTTCCATAAATTCTTCCAACATGCATTAATGCTCTCAGGTTTAATGGCATCTATTGCATCCTTAATAAAGCGGATGCAATCCATGATGTTAAATGATTTCTGGCATTCAATAGCATTCAAGTCTGGATCTGCATCCGATTCATTGAGAAGTGCATATAACTCACTTTGAAGCAGCGGATGATTCCTTGGTCCAGAGGTTGGAGAATGGAAATGGTGTTGGGGGAAGAAAAAAAACTTCTACATTTGGATAAGCACGACTCAGATTTTCCGGGTGTCCTGGAGCATTATCTACAACCCAAAAGTGCCTTGAATTCTAATTTTTCTTTATGTAAATAATTTTTGACATCAGGGATGAAGCATTTATGAAACCAGTCTTGGAATATGGTTGCTGTAACCCAAGCTTTTTTATTAGATTGCCAGTAAACCGGCAAAAGATTCTTGTTCTTCCCTTTCAATGCGCGTGGATTTTCAGCTCTGTAAATAATAGGTTTGATCATGTAGCCTGCAGCATTGCAACACAATAACAAAGTGAAATGGTCTTTTGCTGCTTTAAACCAAGGAGCCCGTTTCTCAGTCATAGAGATGTAAGTTCGACTTGGCATCTTTTTCCAAAATCAGTATTGAAAACTTGTTGCAGGAGGTAACCTTTCTCATAAATAGTTTTTTGAAAAACCTGAGGGAAAGAACTCGCTGCCTCTTCATCTGCCGATGCCGATTCTCCTGTTAATCTTAAGTTCTTTAAATTAAATCTATTCCTGAAACTATTTAGCCAACCTACACTTGCCTTGAATTCTTTCCTCTCTTCTTCACTTTCTTCAGTTGGCTTGAACTGGTGGTACAGGCTCAAGGCTTTTTCTCTCAATGTGGCACTATCTATGGGGAGGCGCTTGCGGTTCATGTCTTCTAGCCAGATATTCAGGGCTTTTTCTGTCTTCACTAATGTATTATCTCTCACTTGGATGGTCATTTTAGCAGTTATTTGAGCACTAGAAGCAACAGACTGTCGAATCTCTTTCTCTCTTATTTTTATAGATATTATGCTAGACTCATTCTTATCGTATTTATGCACTACTGACACCATGGACATTCCAGATCTTAGAAGGTCTAACGCAGCAATCTTTTCTCTTAAAGTTAAAACTTTACGCTGCTTTTTAAATTCAGCATCTTCAACAACTCCTCCTTTGTGTTTAGAGGCCATTGTTTAGAATAATAGGGTTTTATTGTTTTAATTTATAGAATTTAAAGCACAACAACACAATAGTGTTAAGAGCACAGTAAGTACACGCTAACTGATGCTGTAACAGTCACAGTTCTGGGTTACTTTGTTGAAAAGAAACATTTTATAACTTTGCCTACTCAAAAAGGAGCCAGAAGGCAAAATAGAAACAGAAAACACACAACTAAGGTCTACTTAATAAATTGTATAAAAAATGATACATTGAAATGCCCACACGGGACGGGGACTTCACATACTGTTCAGAGTGTCTCGAGTCCTTCTTCCACCACCCACGCAACAATGTAATGCCAATATCACAACATGTGCAGTGCAAGCATTCGAAATTGAATAAATAAAAGTGACTTTTGTTTACTTACCAAGTACATAGTGTGTTCCATCTTCATTTTTATTACTATTTCTGTATATTCTATTTACTATTTGGCCTTATTTTACATTTTAATTTCTTAAATAGATATAGTTTTAATAAATAATCTTTTATGTATTTATGAAAAATTCCTGTAAATAATTAGAATAATTTACAATGAACGCTTTTTATAATTTTACCCCCTTGGCCAACCAACCACGTAAGTTAAGTCTGCGTAAGATGCAATCAAACTGTACTTTGTATATGAGAAAATAATAATTATACTGCTGATAATTCTCCTAGACAGTTTAATCTCATTCTCTCTCAACACCTATCGCACTAATGAATATAATTTATGGATCAACAGAGATGCAGAGCGAGAAACCCAGCCTTAGTAGGGCTCCCTCAACATTAACCACCAAATTAAACTCAGCCTTTTCTTGTGGTGATGCTGAAGTGATGGGCTCAGGCAGTCACCCAGATTCATCCTATCCCAGCCCTGTTTTATTATATTGCTTTTTTCTTTAATCCAGTTATTTGCAAGCTTTAGCGAAGAATAATTAAACATATGTGGATACATTGAAATTCATAGGAATTACAGTCCTTTGTTAGCTTTCTAAAACAGTAACACCAAATTGAAAAATTATGGAAAAGGAAAGATTTTCCATTTTAACACAATTCTTAACCGCTACAACCTGACTTTTACAAATAAGGAAAAGCATTTTTTTACATTACGATTACATCTCAAAATTAATACATATTTATGAAGAAATTCATCAACCTAAAATCAGCTACGACCAGGGGCGTGTCCGCCTGACTGCAAGTCTCTCATTTGCCACCCTTTTTATACGTTCTTTACAAAAATAAAAAATCGGTACAACATACATTGTACAAACTTTCTCATATACTAATGCGTCGTTTAGTTATCTTTAGAAAATGAAAATCGTATGAGCCGGTCTTTAGAAAATACAATTTTTGTTCAAGTTGCCCAAGAATAAACTAGCCTTATATTCATTCAGTGAGAAAAATGAAATACGTAGTATTATTGCAGACGTATACTCAAGTAACTGTAAGAAATTTCATCAAAATCGTTCTAGCCGTTTTTGAGAAAATCAAATTATTGCTAAAGTTGCCTAGAATAAACTAGCCTTATATTCATTTTTTGAGAAATACGAACTATATAGTATTATTGAAGATGTAAACTCAAGTAACTGTACGAAATTTGATCAAAATCGTTACGAGCTGTTTTTGAGAAAATCAAATTGTTGTTAAAAATGCGTAGAATAAACTTCCCTTAATTATTGAGCAATGTCAACCATGTCTTGATATACTCTGCTCAGTATGATAAAATGCCTAAGTACGAGGTTTCATTCATTTTCGCTCAACCGTTTAGGCTCCAGAGCCAGTAACATAGACAGACGGCATTGCGAAAACCACTTTTTCGGATTCAGCGACGCCTAAAACTCATATTTCCGTAAAAATCTCGAGGTCGAATTTTTTCGCGATAATACTTTCTCAATATACTTCGTATATGAGAAAGTAAAAAGCGCCTTAAGGCTTGATAAATCTCCGTAGCCAATAAATATGTAAAAATACACGGCATATTATATTACAATCCGCATTATTGTTAAAAATAGTCGGACGATAAATCGGCCGCCCCCGTTGTTTGGTCGCCCTTGTTCGTCGCACACATCGCCCCTGGCTACGACTGTGGGTGTCCAATCGGTAACACTATTCAAAAGGTCGATGTAGTGCATCTACTCATACAAGTAAATAGGGCATTCTCATTGCCGTCCTCTAGCGAAAGAAATAAATGAATTGATTCTAGAAGGTCGGATTTTCTCACGTGTACTACAACAGGATAGAGGTGACGTCACAGACAGACACCGAGACGACTTTTACTATGGTTTCTCTTCTATTTTTCAGCATAGAATCTTCGGACACACGAGAAAATCGTGTCAAAAGCTTTGGTGCTACTAGGGGGTTTCTTCATTATATCGGTCTGGGTCACTGGTATATCCAAATACGGAAACGAATCTAGGGGTCACCGCTACTAGGTCACAACTGACACCCACGCGACGCAAGGAATCGTGTTTAGCAGGTTGCATATGCGTCAAAAAGAAAATGGGTATAGTGAATTTGCAGTCCGAAAAAAGTTCATAGAAATGACATTTTAGGCAATTTTCTCATCGATGAACTCTATAGGAAATCTTACATCCATTTTGTACATAGTAATACTTTTTCCTTAGATAAATCCAATGCCTTCGTAGAAGGTAAAAATTAGTTACGTTTCTGCATATTTAAACGTTGTGAGGTAGTACTTATCACCAATGTATTGAGGAAAGTTCAACGTATTCAAAATAGAACATTTTGAAGGAAAATTTAAATATTTTGGTAAAATCAAATTAAATAATGAGAAAATAATATAATTCTCAGAAAATACAAACACTTGAGAATTACACAAAATATGGGAATAAGAAAAATGAATTATTAAAAATTAAATTATTATTTATTCCATAAAGATATAAAAAATGACCAAATTTAATCTTTACGGGAAACTTCCTCTCTCTTCGGCCAACTATTGGCGGCCTTAAATATCACGATTCAGAACAATGTCATCGATACACAATTTCGTTATAAAAACTAAAAAAAATTAATCCATTCCCTTGAAATACCTCGGTAGTTTTATTTATCAGCGAATAAACGCATCAACTTCCCAAGAATATTCCAGCCACGTTCCCTTCTCCAACCCAATATGCGACGAACGGAAGAGTGGGAACAGAAACACCAGCAGTTTTGCAAAAAACTATTGAAATAGAGCCACTCGAGAATGCGAGGAGGACATCAACGACATCGCCCTGGCTTCCTCGCTATTAAGGAACAACAAATATTTTTTTTCACGATTAATCCGGCGGAAACCGTGACCTTCACCCACTGATCACAGTCTCGGAAACCAATCCGAGGGCGCCCGCGCCACCCTGTCCACCACAATCCTTCCGACACACATTCGCATGCACAAAAACATTATCCACTTAAAAAGACCCTCGCGAGTGAGGCTTTAAGGGGGCACCGCCGAGTTGGACTTGCATCCAAACCTCCTCTTTGATGAGAATGGGAATGGATGGGGGAGGAGGCGGTAAACCCTTCTGAGGGTCATGCAATCTGAAGCGACCGCTATGCGAAGAAACGTCCGAACAAATGATTGTCGGCTTTTGTCGTATCGCAGCAAACCATGCGCCCAAGAGAAAGTAACTGTCCTCAGAACTTCTGAGCTTTCGTATTCCGAAATAAAGGAAATGAAAAATGACATTTTTACTCGATTAAAGGCTGCTCTTAGGTCATTATACGTGCGCGTGTTCCAAAAGCTGACGAAGAATTTTGTCAAAAATACGTATATTCATATTTAAAATACCTAATACCAAACCTAATAATTTTATAATGAAATTCTGCAAAATTACAACTACCATTCTACTTTTAAGGCAAGTGAATATCTAAAAACAAGCGAAATTTCATTAAAAATGTTATTAAATTTTAACTTTTGACCCACCACGAGACAAGAGCACGGCAGACCATAAACGAAACCATTAGAAAACCCCGTTTCGTTTTCCAAGCAAATCGACACATCAACGTTTTTTCATACCACCAATGAGATTTTACGAGTTTCAAAGAGAAACAGAAAAAGAATTACAAGGGCAAAAGGGTAAACCAATCGAGCAAGACATCAAGAAATGACAACCACGATGGCGCGTGACATGTCGGCAGACATTAAATTAGGTCTAAAGTCTGTAATATAGGATTGGCCTCTTAAGGTTTCCTTGCAAGCTACGCACACTTTTCCACATATCTGGAGTCGCATTCGATTTCGCTGTATGAAAAAATTACAGATCCATTTACGGGAAATAAATCTATTATTGACGGATGACCATGATGACAGAAAGCTAACAAATAGAGCCATTGCTGCCGAAGGTAACGTTTTTTTTTCAAATTATTTAGAAAATGAAGAAATCCTTACATTTCAGAGGAAGGAGAATCATGCCTTCCGTCAAATCATAAAGACAACTCGAAGGATAACGTAAAAGTTATGAAATTTCCCGTAATCAGTGCCTATAATGCAAATATATAAACAATACCACAATTTTACGACGAATGAAAATTTAAAATTACCTAAGAGTTATCCATAGCAAAAACAAAATTTGAAAAGTTATGTCAATTAGAACGGCAGAATGAGATACAACAAATGCAACATCAGTGAAAAAGACCTAAAGAAGCACGTCAATCTACCAGTTATCACATACGCTTTTTGATTCTCACCTTTAGGATAGAGATGGCTTCTCGATGCGTGGCACCCTTCATGCTCTTCCCATTGATGGAAAGAATGCGATCTCCTCTCTGCAGACGACCGTCCCTTTCCGCTGGACTGCCCGCCAACACCTTATGAACCTGATGGGAGAGAGAGAGGCAAACGTTTAGACCAGAGCTCTTATTGGCCCGCGGGCCATATGCGGTCCGCGACCCCTTTTAATGTAGCCCTGGAGTCTGTAATAAGTCTTGCCAATTTTTACTAGATATGACAATCAAGCAGTGTTGGAAAACTTTATGCGCAACTTAACGAAATAACGAAAAGAGTTTTGAATAACGTAACGAAAAACGTTAAAGAAATTTTCAAAAAATCTGCAACGAAAGAAAACGAATAAAGCGATATTTTGTTGTATTTCATATTATCTCAATTAATGTTTGTTTATTATTACCAGTTTTCACTTTAAGTAATCTTCATTCCAGGAATAAAATCGAATATTTTCTACTTTATAAAATAGTTGTACTCTACTTATGTCTGATTTTTATTCATATTCGGTGAAGAACTAAAAGTTAGATTGAACATGTCGAAAAATTTCCCGGAAAAATCGTTATTTATCCAATTCACTAAACCGCCTTTTAATATGAAAATAGCATACATTTGTAAATTGTGTGCCTATATTTTCAAAACGTTTTTCAAGTTGATACTCTGGCCAGCGTGCATAAAATTTATTGACCAAGTGGTCCACTTGTGAAAATGTTTTAAGACCCCTGGTTTAGACAAATACCAGAGGCGGCGATCATGCAGTATAACGTTTATATTTTGTGAAGTTTATGAAAAAACTTTCTTTTTTCTCGGCGACTTGAAAAGCATAATTTAATCAAATTTTTTCCACCACCATCGACGAATAAGGAAACCAGAAACCGTTCCAAACTTCACAGAATATAAATGTTTCATCTTACGACAATGTGTTATTAAGTATTTATCATCTGATAATCGTAACTAGGAGGCTTTGACAGTGATTTTTTCCCTATGCTTTGGATTAATTTGCACGCGTTCTCAGTGCCGTAACTAGGGTATGGCGAAGGTGGCATTTGCCATAGGAGCCGTTTGCAAAAGGCGCCAAATGTTCCCGGAAAAAGTGGCAAAGGTCATTTTTCCATAAATAAGTATTATTTTAATACTAAAATATATGCAATAAAAACGCCATTTTCTCTAGTAAAACGCATCAAAAATTATATCCTATATAACCAAGGTGTTTCTTAAAATTTTGCTATAGGCGCCATATCCCTTAGGTACCCCTTAGGTACGTCTCTGCGCGTTCCGATGTTTATATTCAAGATTCCCATGTGGCCTGCATGTCTAATGTTGTCAAGTCAATGGAATTATTCGGTTAATTCCCTTAAACTCATGAAATGTCTTTTACCACCACAGTGCAAGATGAAAGATGTAAATTAATGTAAAAATAAGAAGATGGAAATGACACACGAAAGAAAGTGTCACAATTGATAGTCTGTTTCCAAACAGAGAATAAAAACGGTCTTTATAAATGCAGGTAACCGCTTAATGTGAGGCAAACAATTCAACAGAAAATCAAATCTTATCGCCGCCAAAGAAGTGACATTATCATACGAAGCAGGAATGTTTTTTACAGAGGACAATGTTAAATAACCAATTATAAATATTCTACATGTAAAGGGGCAAAATTTAATATTTTAAAACATATTAATACCGCGCCAAAGCGTACGTCGCATATATCTGATTGATTCGTTCCCATTAGGTTCTCGAGAGAATGCCCATTTTTAGCCGTATCGGAACGAGGGATTTAAATCCGGACGGGGAAGAGATAAATAAAAAGGAAATGCCTTCTAAAGAGAGACATTATTTTCCATTAAGAGTTTACCGCCATTTGCGGCACATATCCCTTCCACGGGAGCTCCAGAGTGGTGATTCTGTGCACGTCTATCCTCTCTCTGTGTGCGTTAACGGCGCGGTAAAGGCGTGCCATGACTCACCGTGATCTCCTTGGCCTCATAGTCTGCGCCACCCGCCAACGTGATGCCCACGCTGCCTCCGGCCATTTCGCGATGCAGCACGACCACCTCTACCTCGTGCACCAGCGGCGCCCCTCCGCCCACTGACGACGCATCGTCCAGTGATTGGTTCGCCTCCTCTATCAACTGCTGCAGCTCCTAGGGAGACGGATAAAGGCGTTAATAGGTTCATTCTTGGAGACTACTCACTAGAGTCAGACTTCCAGGAAAAAGAGCTAAATGATATTTTCCGCGTTTGGCGACATGGACATTTTCGGTAAAAATCAGGCAAAATCATAAACAAAATTTTCAGATGAGCTAAGCAAAATGCGAGATAATACGAGTATGTCGTATCAGCGAAAAAATTAATTCGAATGAATATGAACAATACTACTTTGGCTATTTAAAAGAAATTCATTCTCTAACGCTATTATCTAGGATCGTCCTGGCCATTATACCTAACATTTAAGTAAGAGGATTAAAAATTCATTTAAATACTATCCTAATTAATTGTATTTCAATGTTGATGAAATCGTGGATGAACAGGCGAAGGACGTTACATTGGCCAAAGAATAGTAATGAAGATTCTTTCGAGGTAACTTTGTACTTCTACATTGCTATCGATATTTACAGCTCTAGCGAATTAAAAAATGTTTTCGGCGGAGACAACAAGTTTGCCTAGTCAACTCAGACTAAAATCTGCTTCATTATTTCGTGTTCAGAAGAATTACTTCCTGCGCGTTACCTGTACATGGAAAGCCATTCGACAGCCACAAAATCCGATCGATTCGAATTATTTTTTAAAATTTCAAAACCACTTCTTGTGGCAGATTCTAATAATAGTGCCATTTTAAAAATAGAACAATAAACACCATCCCACTCACCTGTTGCGAGATTATGCTAGTTGAAGACGCTAGGGAGGTTATGCTCCCGAACTGGTCGCGGGGATTAGATGCCAGGTTGTTGACAGATCCGTAGTGCGCAGGCATCGGCATACCGCTGTCCTCACTGGCAGTGGAATCGAGAGAAGACACGCGAGTGTGCACGGTCGTCACAGCCGATCCCTTCGACCTCGTCACCGTGGAGCTCCTTCCGTTAGGTGACACCGTCAACTCCACCTTCTCGAAGGCTTTCCTGATGTCGTTGACGCTGACGGAGCGCCTGTTGTTCGGCCTCTGCGCCACTGGAGCAGGCACCGCAGCAGCCGCCGCAGCCGGAGCGGCACGTGCTTCCGGCGTGGAGTCCTGTCTGGCCATCGTGACCCTCGTCTCTTGGGAGACGTAGCTCTCCCTTGTCGCAACGCTCAGATTCTTTTCGCCGCAGCCGTTGAAGGAGATGGGCCTCGCCAAGACGGACGTCTTCTTCTCCCTCATCCTGACCGTCTCCGAATGCGTGTTGTCGTCGTTCGATTGGGGAACGGGAGGAGGGGCGCTTTCCGGCGGAGGAGGGATCCTCAGGGGCTCCTCCGCTTTGGAATGTGCCTCCTCCGGGGACGGGGGCACGCGAGCGGCATCCGCGCCGTTCGTGGACGTCCTCCTGGAGTGTTTTCTGCTCGGGCTGTTGACGGTGGAGGTGATGGCGACGGCCGCGACGGGATTCGTGGGAGAAGGAAGCGTGGAAGCGTCGTTCGATATGATCTGCCACTTCTCGGCTATTGCACGGAACCCGTTTCCGGAGTCTTTCTGCTTTTCCGAGAAAGTCCTAGCGCGGGTCTTCTCGCCGTCGGAGCCTGCCTTTCTGCTCATATAGTCGATCTCGTCCTCCAATATGTGTCCCTTGTAAGGAGATTCCTGAGCGTCAAGAGATGCTCTGACGTCTGCCCCCGAAATCTTCGGGGCATACTTCTTCTCCAACTCCATCCACCTGTCGATGGGCACGGAGGGAGAAGAGGCAGATCTCGTGCCCATTTCTTCGACGACTGCCTCTCTCTCTTCCTTGCCTCCTGCCTTCTTGTCCTCCTTGTGCGAGCCGCAGACGCTCTCGGTGGTCGAGTACTCGGATATCGGTGAAGTGGGCCTCGGGGACGGCACTGTGGGATAGATCCTCCTCTGTGCCGGCACGGGCACCTCTGAACACTCGACGTTGCCGTTCACGAAGGGAAATGCTATCATCTCGTCTACGTAGGCCACCTTTATCTCCATGTCCCTCGACGCTTGGGCGTCGTGGATTCCGTTGAGATCGCGGGTGGTCTTGTAATGCGTCGAGCCGTTTGCGCGAATGTGGGCGGAATTCGTAGGGTTCTCCATCTTCGCAGCATCTTCCACGTCGGCCTCCGTTCCGCTTCCGTCCTCTTCGAACTTTCTCTTGATGAGCGGGGAGCCCACTTTTAGGTCCCTTCCGCTGCTGTATTTGGCAGAGGCCAGGACGTTCTTCCTGTTGATCGCCTCGACGCTCTGGGCCTTGAGAACGCGACGGTTGCTGCTGCTGTCGCTTCCGCTGCCTCCGTTGCCGCCGTCCTGGGATCCAGAGGTCACCGTGGAAGCGGCGGAGGTTGCCGAAGAAACGGAGGCGGTGGTCTCCGAAGACAGAGTGCGCCTTAAGGGTCTCTTCTCTGGAGAGGTCGGCCTCTCGCCGATGTTTCCGACCGAATGCCTCTGAGACGTCGAAACTCTCGCCCTTTCCTCCGAATGCATCCTGTCCCTCGAGATGTGCTGCCTGGGAGCACTGGGCCTCATTCCACCGTCCGAAGTGTCTCCGGGGAGAGGTGATGACGGAGGCGAAAAGCCGTGAGATATGCTGGATCGGCTCGAGCTGACCGCCGAGTCGTTGTCACTGTCTTCCGCGGAAGCGCCCCTCGACGGCACGTGGAGAAGGCCGCGATGGGTGGACTTACCGTTGTGACCGTCCACGTAAGAGCTGGTGCCACCGTTGCTCTTGATTACGGGAACCACCTCTTCCTCCTTGGCTGAGTCGTGGTGGCAGATGGGGCTGAAATCGAAACTGGAATCGGAGCGGGGTGAAGTTATACTCTCCAGTGACTTGGGCTCGGGGCCCAGTGGTGACGAGGGCCCGATGCCGTATCCGTTTGAGGTGCGAGGAGGTTTCGTAGGAGGTAGGATCTTCGATGGATCTTGGGACCTCAGCTCTTCGCGACTCGAATCTAGTGGCGTGGTGCCAAGACCGTGGACGGAGAGGGACCTCCTCTTGAACGCTGGAGAGTACTTTGGAAGGTCTGGGAGGGGTGCCTGGCTCTTCCAAGGCGGTGAAGCTAGGGTGATGCAGTTGGTACTGTAGTGATTGTTGGAGTTGTTGGCCGCATTCTGCATCTTAAAGGCGTGCCCATTCCAGTTTTCTGACCAGCGATTCTGTTGCTTACCATCGCACCTCGGAAGAGTTGCGGTTTTGCAATTTCCACTGATGATGATTGCGTCTCTACTTTTTATCTCGGGCAAATCAACGAGAGATTGATCACATCGAGGCACTTCCGCCTTCTCCGGAATTACCAGTCCCCGGAGCTTTGAAACGTTCCTTCGACGCTGTTCGATCATGGCGTTTAACGATGACTTCTTGGCGTCATCGTGCCCGTTGGTACCGTATTTGTAGTTGTAGCTCCCGCCGAAAGAGTGCCTCTTGGGGGAAGCCACATCGACGAGGCTCTGGGACCTCGAGTGGAGTGTTCCAGAGCGGTTGCTGGGAGCGAAAGCTGAAGACTTCCACGAAGATGAGTCGGGCGAAGAAGGTCTTTGTTCCAATCCTGATATATTTCTTTCCGCTGCTACTGGAGTCCTCTGGTTGGCGACGGGCTTCCTCGGCAGGGTGGCGTAGACTGCTCCGCTGGAGTAGGAAGACGCGGACGAGAGAGAAGAATCGGGAGAACAGGAGGCTGAAGAGGAGGTCAGGTCTAGGTTGCTCCTCGTTCGTACGAAGTCCAGGGTCCTGGAAGCATCTCCGCCCTCCATCCCGGATGACACGTCTCCGGTGCTGTTGTGAACCACACTTCTGTAGAGGCTGGAAGGGGGCTGGATAGACGGAGAACCGTGGTCGTTCGCCCGTCCCGTGCCGTCGACGTTCACCATCGAACGCGAAAGATGATGCCTTCCGCGCGTCTCTTCTCCCCAAGGAGACATACCTTTGCGGCTCTTCTGGGCGTCGTCCGGTACGTCCAACTTGTAGGGGCTTCTTGCAGCCGGGATGGGTGGAGCGGCAGGGACGGGGGGCGGGGCATCGGCCTCGCTCTGGAACATGGCGATCTTGTCCCTCACGCTCTTTTCGCTCTTCTCGTCCTTCATCCAGTGCCTCCTCTCTGCTGTGGGCCTGGGAGGGAACCTACTGGTGAAACCGGGGGAGTCCTTCTGCGTGGGCTTGCGGGCGGGTGGTGGCGGAGGAAGGGATTTTCCCGCCGTTGGAGCCGCTTCCGGGAGTTCCTTCTGCGGGGGGCAGGAGGCCGGAAGTGGAGGCGGGGGCGTGTCTGGAGGCGAGTCCGTGGCGGAAGAGGTCTCCGAGTTTTTGCTGAGAGAGAGATCGGAGGTCATGCTGACGCCGGTGATTCGAAGGGGCTCCTGGTAATTGGGAGGGAACTCGTGGCCATCTGGTGGAAGGCGGGAAAAGCTGGGCGGGAGTGAGGAATCGTCCGGGGAGTGTAATAATCCGTTGGAGATATCCGAGGACGTCTGCATGGACAGCAGCGAGTCCATATTCCCTAGCCCTGCAAATAGAGGAAGAACGTCGATCGGTCAGTGATGTGGATACGGTGCGGAGTGGAATGAGGTAGGAAGATAGCACAATCATTCGATTCATTTATCACTTTTAATCAAAGTCATAGTATTACTTTCGATAAATGGATCACTCGATGTATGAAACTGTGTTGAAATTTCTAAAACTTGATACAACAGCTTGCAGTATCTAAACAGCAAATTTTACTTGAAGGCAAAGGGACAAGGATGCTATGCAATGCTTAAGTGGGAGTTTTGTACCCTCGAGTAATACCGAGAAATTTAGCCTATTCTGTTACTTCGAGTATAACTTTTTGTTTACCATTTTCTAAAGGAGAAAAGGTTGACACTTTGCTTAGGCGTAACTTCTTCCGAAAAATAAACCGATAATATCACGAAAGACGTGGAATTTCTATAGCAAATAAAACAGACAAAACATGTGTTTTAAGGTACATAATTCGAAGAGAATGGAATGGGTAGAACTATTCACGAAATAACGGCCGGGTTTGAAGAGCGGATGCTCCGAAGAACCTTGGAATTTTATGTAGCGCGACACATTAAACTTATTTCTTCCGTTCGGATTTTTTTCGAGACGGGCAAAGAGAGGATTAAAAAAACATTTCACGATTTCCTTTCGGAAAATAACAATTTCCTGTTTCGTCTCGTCCTGCCTGGAATCTTCATCGCTATAAAACGACTTGGACCTTTTTCGCACTCCCTATTTATGGTAAGGAATTAATGAACCGACTCGAGTATTTATCGCGTTTTTATCGATTTTTTAAAGCAACGCTTCGACAGAAATCTTTTTAAAAAAGCTGAACAATCCAAACTGCTACCGCGGCTGATAAAGAGTGATATCTTCCGATTACATTAGTGAGGCTTCGAAAGATAAAAAGCCGAGAAACTACAAAATCAGGACCGTGGACGTAAATTCAAAAATAAAAATTTCAGCTTGCCTTACGGAATGAATCCAATAAATTATCACGAAGCGGGTGAGTTAATGATAGACCAATTTCGGTTACAATGTAGACGGTCTTAATTATTCAACTACGGTCAATGAATTCACGCATGGGGGGCATCTGATTTGCTAAGAAGTTTTATGCCTACAGGTATTTAACAATATCATGCAACTGATAGGAGACGGTTAAATTCACAAGAGAATTATCGAGCTCATCTTATGGCTGAAAAGATTCCAGAATAAGCACTTAAAAATCGATAAGTCGAAAAAAGTCTTTATCTCTGATATCTCTAATAGCCACAACATGGCTATGAAAAACTAACCTCGTTGCGGCTGTTGGAGAGACCTGAGATAAGGACTTTTTTTTTTCAATCTTTCGATTTTTAAGTGTTTATTCTTGAAGGAGAAATACTAGACTAGTATATAAAGTTTCATAAAAAAACCACCGCCAGCAATAAAGATAAGTGATTCATGTGGATTTTCCCTTCTTAAGAAATCTACGTAGGTAGACCTTGCTGAGGAGTAATTTTCGTAAATAAGGAAACATTACCTGCTTCGGAAAATTCAAAAGAATATCGGCATTATTAATCGCGTTTTTAATAATGGTGTCTATAGAAACAAAAAGAGGAAAAATTATTGGCTCGCGTAAGGAAACACTTGAGTAAGCGAAGTTACATTAATAAGCAGTAAACGAACGAAAAACTCGTATCGAAAGCAAAACAAAGGAGTTCCGTTAGAGATCTAATAACGTCTCGGAATTTCCCCTTCAGCAAAACTTTCTTCGATGACGGAGACTACAAGGGTCGGAGCGTAGACGGCGCATTCTTTGGTGCTGAACAATCCAAACCGACAAGGAAAGACCCTTCGGTGGCAATAAACATAGGCAAGACTGGGGATGAGTCAAAAAGTCGATCACGCGGTTCCTTTTGCGGCATAGCCGAGAGAAGAGAGCGTGGAAGGAGAGTACGGGAAGGCCATTCAATAGAGGGAAGGAGAAGAAAAAGAGGGCGACCTTCGGGGTAACAACGGCAGCAAAACTTCCTCCACGCTCCCACTCCCTCCCTCCCAGCCCCAAGCATTCCCTAACCCACCTTGCCAACCTTTTCCTCCCTCGCCTTTACCGACCAGACGCCAACCATTTGCATCTATTTCATCCCCTACCTCCTTCCCTCCATCTACCGAGGTGAGTTCGTCCGAATACCGCCCTCGGAACCCCGCGACCCCAACCCATCCACCCACACCCTCCCATCGACTCCCACCACCACGATACCTTCGAAAATCCATCCCTCTTCTCCTCCCCCACGCTTCCTCCCAGCATCCCGACCTCATCCCACCCTCTTAACATCGCACCTCTTAAGTCTCCCCCCTCATCTCTTACCCCCTTACCATCCCTCCATTACCTACCATATTCCTCACGATCAACCGCCTCAATCCCTCCGCCACACCTCACGCGCACACCGAGTACTTCTCTTAACGAAGGGCGTAGGCATGTCTCCACCCTTTGGGACCTTGCACCCTGATAAGAACCCTCGACGCGGGGAAATGAGGAAATTCATCAGTGTGCCGGAGAGTTATTGGTGTACGCAAAGAAAGAGAGGAGGGTGACGGGTGGCCTCTGGCTCTCCACAGCGAGCGTGGGCAGCCGAGAGGGGGGAGGGGGGGGGGGGGGGGGAGAATAATGCTGCCGTCCCCTGAGGTGACAACTGTCACGTTTTCCGTAGGGCATTACTCTCCTTACCAAGCAACCCTCTCCCATTCCCCTCGTCAAAGATGTGGCGGTGGTGTGAGCAAAAACGTTAGGGAAGAAAATGTGTGAAAAGATGTTAAACGGCATTCGTTCCAAGTGACTCACTGTCTTATTTGCGGCATATTTTTGCGATTACGCAGCTATAAAGCGGCAGCAGAACATATGAGAATTTACCAAAGAGCGGTGTCGAGGATAAATTTCGCCAACTTGAGCGGAATAGGAATGTCGATGAGTAGGATTCGACGAGAAAGGAATAAACGGGTCATTTTCATTGCCGAGCGAGGAGAGGAGAGGTGAGCGAGGAGAGGAGAGGTGAGCGAGAAGAGGAGAGGTGGGCGAGAGATAGAACTACATAGAGATCGAGCCCCGTTTACGTCCATTGACCGTTACGGAAATCCAAACGGGTGACGCACGGTGACGCGAACTGGTAATCACGTTGGGATAGCCCTTGAAACGTCATTACATTCCGACTACATCGACAAACCTGAAGGATAATCGACATTCGTTCGCCGATTCTAATAAATCTGGGAACTGAAACGACACCGGAAAACTCGGCATTTTTGGTCAGCTGACCGCTCCACGTGATACGTATTATTAATAGACTCGAACGAGGGATTAAAAAGGTCAACTTTCAGTCGCTGACGATGCAGAGATGGCAAACTCGGAGAGCCTTACAAAGGACGACCTTTACCCGCGTGTATAATCCCGACTGCGGATGTATCGACAGGTTGGAAGCCCTTACGTATCACCCGGGCGTCAAAAGGGGGAGGCGGCGAAAAGGCGAGGGTAGGAGGAAGGGGGTGAGGGGTGCATGACCACGCCATCCTAACAGAAGACGAGCTGTAACGAGGTTCTATCGTCGTTTGTCACGCTGAAGCCATCGCTCGGACGACGCCGCATGGACAGAATTCACTTGCCTCTTCTCCCATCCGTGAAATGGTCACGAACTCCCCCTCCTCCATTCCCTCCCTCCCTCCTTTCTCTTGTGTCACTCCGGCTCTCCTTTTCGCCGCCCTTTCTTTTACTCCGGATATACACGACCAGTGGTGTCGAATCCTCTCATTCTCTCTCCGTGACTCACCAGTGACTTGCACTAACTGGACTAAGAGAAAAGCATCCCTCTCTCTATCTCACTTTTACCTCCCTCTACTTCCATCGCTGGACGAGAAAGTGCCGATTTAAACGGACGCCTAAATATAATTCGGCTGACGGATGGACCGCGGCGCCGTGTAACCGCCGCCGCATAAAAATCACTTGCCGAAAAAAAAAACAAATGCCGGTTACATTATTTTTCCGGTTACCTGAGCGTGACCAATCTTGTTCCTCAAATAAGTGCTCTGGAAGATGTTTTTTTTCTGTCTTACAATTTACTTAAACCAGCATTCACCTCGAGAAATTCTATTTATTTATTGCCTGTCGGTTGTATAATTGATCAATTCGACACTCCTCGGGTCGGCTTCATTAAAAAAAATTGCGGATTTTAGAGAATCGCCTGAATTTATTGGACAGTCAGAATTCGCAGATCGTGAAACGATTCAGTTAGTTTGCACGTGAGATGAATGATGTGGGGAACCAAAATCGAGTGAGCCAAATCCAATGATCTTATTTCATCGCGAAGGACGTTTTCATTAGGTTCGTCTCACTAGACAGCTGTCGAGACGGTGGAACGGCTCCAGGAAATATTCTCACAGACCCAATGAATGAATAGTATGCAGCACATTGCGGAATCCGTTCCGAACGCTAATTCGCTCCAACGATTAGCTCTGAGGAATTACCGTTAGCGCTCGTTGAGCCAAAGGATGAGATGACGAAAGGTGTTTGTTGATCCGCGTCAACAAGGAAAGTATGCCATTTGCAAGACATACCTAAGTGCTCCAAGAAGTCGTACGATGCCCGAGGTAGAACGAACAAAGTAACAAAGGAAGAATGATCATCAATCGTGCGATCATAGTTTCATTTGAGCACGACTCGCATAAATATTTGCATTTTCATTCGGGTAAATTAACCTACAATGAAAATTTGGAAAACTCATCAGAGTAATAAAAAGCAACCCTTTGGAATCAATTGTGGTTATGTCAATTATAATAAAAAACTGAAGAATGTGGAAAACATCAAGAGCTAAAATTTTCTCATTCATCATCATAAGTAGCTCATTACTAGATGAAGTTAATGTGCACTTTATTCCGCGTAGCATTTATTAAAATTTATTTATTTATATGATATCCATATAGCACTTAATATTAATTAATATTAAATTGAACGGAAATATTAAATATCAATTATAAATCGATATTCATATCTCCGTACGAACTTCGCGAATTGAAATGAGTACATATTTCATCAAAACGTCAAACACTTCTTCCACTGATAAACGATTAGTATCAAAGCATGGCAGGCATATGGCCAGTTATCAACTCTACTCGCCAACCAAATCTGCCAAAAATCGATAACATGCAACCCGAAAGTTAAACACACACTTCCGGGGAACAAAGGCCACAAATCGACTCGTTATTGAGTATGAGACATCATCCGTTTCAGGGAGGAAGGCCCTTAAGGCGCCTGCTACGTGCGTTTGTCCATAAACATCCTGCCATAAGAGCTGAAATGGAGGCGCCCGGAGGCCTCAACCCCCTCCTCCTATATGCCTCACCAAGATACCGAGGCGGTCGGAATGGAGAGGCGGAAGGAGGCAGGGGAGAGAGGAGGATGGAAGGAGAGAGGCGCCGCATCGTAGGGGAGGGGAGGCGGGCAGGTATTTCTCGATGGAAAGGGGTAGAATTCGCGGGCAATCCTCACCGTCTGGAACGGGAAGAAAGCGATGGAACGTGGCGGATGAGCAGGAATACCTCTGACCCGTGGCGCCTCCTGTCGGCCCCTTTCCTCTCCGCTCGTAAAATGTGACTCACTGATAAATATTGGCACTCTCCGACTGAGACAAACCGGCCTCCTTCCACTACTCCACTTATCCCTCTTGAGAGGACGACTCACACCCCGCGGGGAAGGGCGTGCATACATAACGGGATGCACCCGTCGAATCGACGCACTCGGGGGAGGAAAGATGACGGACGGGGGAGGACGGACAGTCCATTCCGAATATGGCGAAACCCCGGAGTCGCGGAGGCGGAAAGGAGGGGAAAAAATGTGGAGGAGGAAACCGCGAAGTCGCATGGGTGTCCGGAGGCAGTCATTCACGGGCAACGATGCATCAAAGAGAGCATAATGGAAGTCTCGAGAGATTATGACTCCGGAAAGAGAGAAGCGCCTGAACAACTTGGACGAGGAGACTTTTTTAAAATATGCGAATCGCGAAAGATGTCCATCGAGTTGCGTGGATGAGTGGGAGAGAAGAAGGCGTTGACACCTAATGGATTGACGTTAGAAAGGTGACACCGGTGGAGGTATATCCAAAGGGGGCGACTGCTCCCCTCCGCTTGAATTCCTCACTGACGACGAAACTTTATTCCGAATATCAATCCCACCGTTAGGGTCTTTATTTTTCTCGTCCTAAGGACCGAATCTACGGCACCAAATAAAGAGGAATTTTCTGAGGAATTGGTTTTCGAACGCAATGGGGCATTTAGGTTGGAGGGGGGGAGAGGAGGGGGAGGGGGGTTCGGTCGCCCTATATGCCCCTGCATAAAAATAAAAACAGAAAATATATTTCCGAGAGACACAATAGCTCCCCATATTTTAGAGCGAGAAAAAGAGGACGCTGAATAGGATTCCATATCTGGGGAACTTAACTCCATCCATCCTAGGGACCCTCATTCCTTCCTCCATCGGAAAATTCACTCAAGCATCAGGATGACCGACCCGAGCGGACGCTGGGCACTCAAGCGGGTCATCGCGAATGACGGAGAAGGGATGGCGGAAGGAGAAGAAAGGAAAGGAGATGAAGTCGGAATGATGGAGAGGAAAACATGTTGGAGAAGAATCCGCGACCGACGGACGTTTCTGTTTCCAATGACGCGCGACGTCGAAATCTCTAGTGGATATGACTTAATGAGGATGATGGCCCGATTGGAGCGTGAGATTGTGGATGATGGACGGGAGGCGTAAAAACGAATCTCACGAGACGAAACTCGACCGGGGGTTGGTCCTTCGCAGATCCTTTCTCCGAGAGGAACGAGGAGGGACCTAAAATCTCGCCCACGTCGCCGGAGATTAATCGATAATGTTAATGAGACGAGACGAAAGAGATGTTGACGTACGATCGGACGAGAGATAGAATCCTCGGATGGACGGACAAAATCGGCCGAATATCCATCGCCCGCGGTAATCGCTTAAGTAAAAAGATGCCGCGTTTTCGCAAACGGAATACATTATTACATCTAGCGTTTTAAGCGTCTCTTTTCGTCGCAAGATCTCCCATATTATATTTTTCTCGGGAAAATTTATTCCCCCGCGTTTAATAACAGTAATACAAATGAAACTAGTACTACCGATAGAAAACGTTCTTCCTTCGATCACCGTTGGTGTTTTCGAACCGAAAAAGTCCGCTAACGAATTCGGCTCGCGACTTTTCATTCGAAATCGTCTTTTGATTCGACGTCGTGATCATCGGCTGTTTACAAGTTTCTCCACTCACGATTTGTTTGCGGAGACGTTTATCTCCTTTTAGCCGTCGATAGAGTCATCGGCCAACGGATCCGGACACGATTCACCTCGCTGGAGATGACACTGGACGAAACTCAACTAGAAAATGTGACGCCAAACTCACCCAAGACCTGCTCATCGATCGGCGACTGTCCGCTTCAAGTTTCCGAGCCCTCAGCAGTCTTAAACCCCTCTGCGATCCAAAAATACGAGCCGCTTAGGAAGCGACGACCGAGAGGCGTAAGGAATATTCCGCAACTGGAATTATTTCTCTTCCCTTATTTTCTTGCACGAACACAAAGAGAGAAAGGGTACGTATCCACACACTAACCCTCACGCACCAACACACCAACACGATAAGACGATACTTGCGAAGAGGCGGTCACCGAATGACTGGCTGGTCGGCCAAGAGAGATCCTTGTGTCGTTTTTCCCCTCCCGCCTCCTCCCTCCCTCTGTACGCCCCTCTGCCACTCCGCTCTCCTCCTACCCCTACCTATCCTCTCAGCGCTCCCTCTCCACTCCCACCTATCGCCCCGCCGCGCCGCCTCGTCGTCCAGCCGTCTCCTCTCCTCCTCTATTCCTCCTCTTTCCCTCCTCTCTCCCTCCTCTCCCTCCCTCAACTCCACCGCCCACCTCCGCAAAATCCTTCGCTCCCCATCCTTTGGTGTACACAACGGAAAAAGGATGTAGATAATGAGATAAACTTTTCAATTAAATACTTTTTCTATTCCGCCCAATACTCGGCGACAAGAATGGAATATCGAAGCGATAAGAGGGATTGGCCGCGCTTTCCGTTCAGACCTTTGCTTTCCAGGTAAGATGAGCTGGTTACCAAGTAAAATGGTCAGACTGAGGATAAGAGCCGTGGATAAGTTAATCTTCTAAACCTCAAGGTGTTTCAGGAGACAGTTAACATAGCGACTTCAAGCAAGAAATGATTTGTGAATTTTATTTTAGAAGGATGATGCATCTTTCACGCTTGTCCTTGCTTTTGTAACGTGATATTACATTGGCAAGGTGGTCTTATGAATAAATACGTCATCATATGAAGTATGTATGACAAATCCTCTACTACCGTTTATCTTGAACCTTTCAATTTGAAGATTTTGGAGGGCATTATGTTTCGCAAGTTCTTAAAAATATTTAAATCTTTTATGCAATCATAACATCGAAGAGCAGAATTTCTACAAATTTTCGGGATTTTGCAATTAATTTAAGTGATGCACAAACACTGACAGTGTTTACAGCAAAATTATTCCATGGCAACAACAATAAGAAACTTCGATAAATAACTCCATTTTCCAGCCAGTGATGTCTAAAAAGACGCAACACGCAGGATGCCAGGCGAGTGCAAGAAAAAAATAATAAAAAAGGACGCAAAGAGAAAAAATCTCGTTTCGTTACCTCTTTCGACTCTCTCAACCGGAAGATTCGCCAAACTTATGAAAAACAAAACAATCCACACTCATCTGCATTCATGAAGCAAATCGCGCGTGAGTGAGCGTAATAGAGCGAAAAAATCTCCAAGAGATGAGTCATAGGTCAGGCGAAGGAGGAAAACAGTCGACAAAAGACGCACGGAAATGGCGCGCTATAAAATTTTTAAAAAAGAAACACGGCCGAAAGATTGCCTTTTCGAAACTTCTTCGGGGTATCTTCCACACGACAGCCTCGCACCCAAAAAAGAAATAAAAACGATTGTCGTTTGTTGGACGGAAAGGGAACGTTCGTGACGAGGCGGGATAGATGGCGTGGGAGTCTCATCTTGGACGCGCGTCGCGTCCAACATTATCGCCACCCGCGTCGCCGTGTTACGTTTCGACTTTTGTCATTCTCTTGTCGATCGGCGACGCCCTCTTCGGCAGAGGTATGGCTGGGGGCGTTCCCCTCTCTCTCTCTCTCTCTCCTTCGGGCGAAACAGATTAGAGGAGCGTTCAGCACCTGACGTCACACCCTCGAAGAAACGGGGCGTGGGCACCCATGCCAAATAGGCAATAAGCGGGTGGAATGAGGATAGGTGAGGAGAGGAGGTAGAGAATGCCCCGATTAATCGAGAAATCATTTTAACTGCGCAAGAAATCCATTTCGCTCGAAGCTTTATTATTTTTATCGCTTGAAATTTGCAATGCAACAAAGATTCGATCCTAATAGTTGCATCGGCTTGTGTCGACTAACTGGGACCACATTTAAACTGACCGCGACACTGACCCCTCGACCGTCATTAACTCGGGTTAGAGGCCCATACTTCGAGGTCCATCTTCAAATCCGAGCTCAGGTGTCTTTATCCTCTCACCAGGGGGCACCGGCCGACCACGTCTCTTGCAATAAAATTTAAACTATTTTATGTTGTTAATTTAGTTCGATTGTGACTCAAGCAACATATTCGGGTGAATGCGCTGATCAAGAGCGTCTTTTTAACGGAATTCTACGATAAATAATAACATATTTACGCTCACATCTAATCTTGACGCCAAGGAATACCAACCTCTTAAGAGTTTTCGGACGGGATTGTAATGAAAGCAGACATTCGCGAGTCGGTGCGGAGGGTGTAACGCTTGGTTTCTATATGGTTTATATCTAAAGATTGTATACCAATTCTTTCTAATTATAATTCCAAAAAGAATGAAAGTCTGCACTTCGTAAATCCGAGTTTTACTTGTTACCTTATGGGAAATGAAAATGCTTTCCTTGGAGTCGAACCCAAGACTTCTTTCGAGATTTTTTTGTCATCACCTTAAAATATGTATATCCAGCATACCTGCCACATTTAGAGTTTCTATATTTTTAAACCTAATTTTTGGCTTTTTTCGAATGAGATTTCAATTTCTAGATATGGAAATTCATTTCCATACTTTTTTCGGCATAACTGTGAAAATCAAGCGTCGATATCTCATTTTTAAGATATTTGAAAATGCTAAAGAAAAAAGGCCTCGCTTCGTTTCAGTTCTGCCCATATTATTCAAATGGAGAAAAGATATGCTCCTGAAGTCAAACCCAGGACTACTATGTACACGGCGAGCAATTTCAAATTGAAAAGTTGAATAGTCAAGCGAATCCTGAAAGTTTGATCGAAAAAGGTTATAAAGCTTTTTAGTTATGAGCGGTTTTCCTTTTCTCCCATCTAACACCATATAGCAACCAAGCGTTACACCCTCCGCACCGACTCGCGAATGTCTGCTTTCATTACAATCCCGTCCGAAAACTCTTAAGAGGTTGGTATTCCTTGGCGTCAAGATTAGATGTGAGCGTAAATATGTTATTATTTATCGTAGAATTCCGTTAAAAAGACGCTCTTGATCAGCGCATTCACCCGAATATGTTGCTTGAGTCACAATCGAACTAAATTAACAATATAAAATAGTTTAAATTTTACTGCAAGAGACGTGGTCGGCCGATGCCCCCCTGGTGAGAGGGTAAAGACACCTGATCTCGATTTGAGGATGGGCCTCGAGGTATGGGCCTCTAACCCGAGTTAATGACGGTCGAGGGATCAGTGTCGCGGCCAGTTTAAATGTGGTCCCAGTTAGTCGACACAAGCCGTTGCATCAAATGATGGAATAGTGGTTTTCTGACTGTAAAGTTAAAATTATTTCATTGCGAAATCGAGCAACATTTACTGTATTAAAAAAGTCCGAAACAATTTTCATCGTATCGCAAGATTATATTACGTAATCAATATATGCGTATATCCTTTGCTACCCCATATCTCCTTGTTTCCTGATTATTTTGAAATTGCTCATCCTTAAAAATGAATTTTTAAAAATTTGGAATACATAAGTATACTAACAAACAAACCTCGCCTCAACTTACAATTAGTAGGCGCGCAGAAATTATGAAAAAAATCAAGTGTCACAGAAAAACGCTGAAGAGTTATCGCTATAAATGCACGTCAGACTATGGAAACGGATTTAAAAAGAAAATGTGAAAATGGATATAATAAAATGCGTTATATATTACACAGATTTTTGCTTCTTTTTCAACACAGAGGCGATAAATTTATCTACGAGCATATTAAAACTCGGTCTTTCACGCTATATTTATGACTCATCAACATTTATTACTAATTAAAATAAAATTAAAGAAAGGCTTCCACTTACGTAATCACTTTAATTAAGAAAAACTTCAATTTAATACTGTATACGCATGAGGGGTTGAGAAATATGTGACACTTATTCATCGGTAAAAATATGGTAATCATAAAAATGCCTCCCCAACCGATTTCGTATTACACCTCCCCTCCCCCTTCCATCATATCTTATCCATAAATTTCTACACCCACTTACCATCATAGCATTCTATGCGTGCCATCTCTAAGAAGAGAGCAAATTCGTCATGGAAAATATACGTGCCGATAGCGCAATTGGAAATAATCTCCTTAAGGCCGTAAAAACGCTAATATTTTTTCTTCCGAGATGTAAATTTCTCCTCGAAGGTCGATGCAAAGGCTTTCTTTTTTCTTATCTCCGACCCGCGCAAAAATGTCGCGGAATGCATAGCGGTTATTATTCCAAAGGGGGACACTTGAGATAAGTTGCGACAATAAATGACATAATGGCGTAGGAATCCGCATACGAAAGATGAAAAAAATACTCGAGATGCAGATAGCAAGAGTTCAAAGACGCGAGAAAGAGAGATAGAGGCGCGAACACCTGAAGTGACGCAATCAAAGGTCGTCGGCAAGGTCGCATCGGTCGCCTCGGCGGGTGCAACGGAGTTGATTGGAGAGGAGCGCCTGAGAGGATGGGAGTGAAAGGAGGCGGAGAGGAGAAAGTATCGAGGCGGGGGAAGGGGAACGAAAGAGTCGGAGGGGAAATCCTAGATCCGGGTAAGTGAGAGAAAAGAGACGCAATCCACGCGATGACGAGGCCGAACCAAGGCGAGCCAAGCTGTCTATAGTCTATACCACACGCTTTTTTATCTTCTTCCTCTGTAACTAGGCAAACAAATAGAAAATGTCTATTGGTCCAACAAAATATTCGATGTAGCATATATAAACAAGAACTCTTTGCAAAATTTATATGCTGCAACATAGCTGTTTAATAAATTAATATACCGTTACTGAATTTTAGTCAGTCAAGGCAGGTTAGTCTTAACTTGGAAAGACAACAAAGGCCTGATCTCCATTGAGGCTCATATAAAATTTTTAACCTTAAAAATCTGATATAAACTACAACATATTCGCTAGAGAATTGCCGAGCTCGTCTTACGATTGAACACAAATTCAAGACTAAGTACTTCAATGTAAAAAATTGAAGAAAACGCTTATTCTTGAATTTTCAACATATTCGAACTACAATTGCCGGGTAGAGGAAAATGGCGGACACTTCTTTATTCTTACATCCCGATATTTAAAATAGGTATCATTCGAATCGATAAAAAATGATTTTTTCGGGAAAACAAAAGTAATAATAATCAGACATCAAGCCAGCGTACAAAAATGCTGAAGGAAAGAGAAATTCTCTTCGGATTAACGAAACGCCGAGCCATGAACACTAGAGCTAAAGCATCTTTTCGGACGGATACCAACAAACAAGTCGCAACACTGTGAGATAAAATAGAAAATATTCTCTCCAACTCCTTTCGATTTTTTTACTCGTCATCAGTTATTTATAAGCCGCATTGTTTAATACAAAGAACACGAAAAATTAAAGATGCGAAAGCTCGATTAAAAATTCTGATATCGATCTCACGATCGTAAGTGCGATTAACTGACTGGTATGACGAGGTCCAATCGCATAAATTACCGAAGAGATTAAAACGTTTTCTTACAAAATAGAATTACAAACTCATCAATTTGGCAATTGGAAATTAGTTTTTTTTCAACGGGTTATCCCCGTAGCGGTATCGTATATGGCCTTCAATTTACATTTCGAAGCAAGCACAAGAGAGAATTATTGGAGTCATTAGCTCCTAACTAAATATCGAAAAGTCATATTCAGGCGTAAATAAGCGCGCGTTTTATACTAAACACGCATTAAAATCTCTCTTGGGATTCATACTTCCAAGTTTTTTAAACTAGATAACGGCGATCAATCCGAGAAAATTTATATGATGCATTCGCATTGTTTGCGATTAACTTTGATGCAAGATAAAGACAACATGACGTCGTGAATAAAGTACTCGATTCAAAGCTTTTGAAGCGCACGAATCTTACCCGACGCAAGGGATTAAAACGTTTTCCTACAAAATAGAATTACAAACACCAATTTGGCAATTTGAAATTAGTATTTTTCCTTCAACGGGTTATCCCCGTAGCGGTATCGTTTATGGTCTTCAATTTACATTTCGAAGGAAAAAAAATTGCCGGATGTACCATGTTAAGTGTTTAAAGACGACTGCCGTTATAAATCTCCTTTAATTAATTACCGGTTTCCTCTTCAGAACGCTAGTAAGTTAAGGAAAAACAAATAATATGGAAGATCATCCATCGGCTGTAGTAATTATTCTACGGGGGGAAAAATCTGCTCTCCATTTCTTGGCAAGAACCGAAGAGGGGAAAAACCGATCATTTTTAAGGTCGTTTAACCCATCACCCGGCGAAATTCGAAAGGGATCGCCTTCAATTCATTTCAAACGAACCGTTCTCCGCGAACTCCGAACTTTTTTTTTTTTTTGGGCGAGAAAATAAATATCGTAATTGTTACGAGCTGTCTGGAAATCAATCTCGGGGAATTGGAACGTTCCCAAAAAAGTAAATAAACGACTTCGGCGTCCACGCTCGAAGAAAACGCCGCGGAGAGAAATCACGTACGCATTTTCGAAGCGAGTAAGGAGAGTGAGGGGAAAGAAAAAGGACGAGATAGATAAAATGGGAAGTGGTGTCGGGGAGTTTACGGAAGGGGGAGGAGGAGAGGGTGCAAGGGTTGAGAGATCAAGGGTTGAGGGAGATTAACTAAGAGGAGGAGGAGATAAGGAATGTTAAGGAGATGAAGAGGGTAGAATACGGAGGATAGGAGGAGGAGGAGGAGGAGGATAGGAAGAGGAGGAGGAGAAGAGGGTGGGACGGATGCCTTGTTTGCCTTTTTTCCAGAACGTCAAAGCGACGAATGATTGCTCCTTATCGACAGCGCCAAAGAGTGTCGAAGATGGGAATGGTGAGTCACGATGGGTGAAATCATGCTCCCTAAATGTAAGAACGGGTGTTAGCGCAATACCGATCGCGAGGAATACGTCACTCTTGATGGACGATAGAATCGTGACTCCAGAGATGAGAGGACTGCACCCGGATTACTCACCGAATAACGCAACGATCAATTGCGCATTAAATGGACGAGGACGACACCACTATCTAACAGCCCGACCCATTTGGAGGGAAAACACTTGGGGTTTGGTCACGGTAGATAAACTTTAGCGGTTTCTTATCGAAACATTCTTGTGCTATGACACTGTCCATATGCTTGTTTTCCTTCGACATTTTTTTAAACTTAGTTTCCGGTTATTATTTACCTAGGAGAGATCTTGGTACTCAGTTTGTTTACCTTTATACTCATACTTTTGTAATAACGTCTGTAATACCTAATTTCTTTATCGTAAAATACTTAAGTTTACAAGGAAGGAAAGTTTCAATAATCTAATAGTTTTTTTCGTGGTCATAGAAAAACTTACGTTATTTTGTCTGAGTTAATTCCATGAAGTGGAGAGCGGTTTATCTGATGAGAAATAATAGAATTTGATTAGAGGTTTGAGGACGAACTTCAACGAGGGGAGGGAAAAAACAACTTTATTGAATGATAATTTCCGATTATGCCCACCGTTTCTTTCAATAATCTATTCGTTTTATGTTTTGCACAGTTTCATTACTGACGAAAACTTAAATTTATTGGGTCATTATCGTTATCTGAGAATTCGGCCAGTCTTATTTGAACTATCGGTAGCTGCTTCGAACAAATGACTGATCGTGATTGCTTATCACTAAAAAGCAGACACCGCGGTGACAGCGCGATAATATGTCACCTGCTTTCCTACGCATCACTGGTTAATTTTGATCACTTGAGTCAGTCAAGAGTGATCTCATAAATCCCCATTTTCGCAGAAGGCCTCTCGCTCGTTTGCTTCATTAGCAGGCAGAGGCGCTGCCAATTAGCATCCGTGCGACCAAAATAAGGAGAAAAAAATCCCCGCCACATTCCAACGCGTTAAGAGTGTTTTTCTTTCCACTCTGGAAAAGTGAAATTCCTTCATGAGACAAATAAAACTTTCTACTTAAAGAGATACGTGTGGCATCAAATTTGTCGCCTCGTTTAAATAACTGTAATCGAAATCCCTTCCAACGCGCCCAAGCATTTTTGGACGATCGTAAAAAGTTACTGAAACCGTTTTTATTTTATTTTCCTCCCATGTTAGCGGTAAATAACGCTATAATTTATATGCGCATATTTTGTAACGCATATGCTAACTATATAACCTCCACTAGATTGCTTTCAGTTCATTTTGAAATCATCTGGTAATTCCATGTTGAAACAAACCTGGCAGTTTCTAAATGTCGTTTTTAGGCGCGTTTCACTTCCAGCGTGAGCGCCTATTAGCGTCGGTCTGTCCGTCCGTCCGTCTGTCTGTCAGTCCGCATGTTCGTTCTCGGCTTATACCGAAAGGATTTTCATGAAATTTGATATTAATGACACAATCAAAGATAATACGAAAATCGCAAAAATGAATTACGTAAGCCAATCAGGGGTAACACTTTACTGGTGACAAAAAATGAACTTTTCGTCATATGTCGTAAAGTATTGCTCATATCAAAATAGTTTTCAAATAAAACTGTAGTAGGTACTATTAAAGTTGGCCATTTCTTTTCCTATACATTTTTATCGTAGCAATAGCAGTTATCAAGAAAATCATCAAACAAGAATGTCTTAATTCGAGGTGAACTCTGAAAATTTCTTGTATGGTTACTTCTTCATTTTTGCTAACATAATCGGACAAAAATACGTTTAATTTCCTGACGCGTGCAGGAAATATTTTTAAATAGGAAGAAAATGGATTATTTATAACGAAGAAAAGAACTTTAAAACGCTATTTTCCCTACGTACAGGTACATATGTCATTTCTTTCACATACCCCATTGCACGAAACGCGTCCGTTGTGATACGCTGTACACTTTCCTAAATTGTTTTTTACTTTCTCCATGTTCGTAGTATAGAGAGAGTATTGTTTTCATGAAAAGAATCTAATTCGAGATTTCAACGGAAATACACGTTTTGACCGTTTTCTCGATGGTGTGTGTGTGTGCGTGTGTCCGCAGTGGCGTAGCTACGCATGCGCGGGCCCCCGGGCTAAATTTTTCCGGGTCCCACTATAAGTGAACGTATTCCGTAGTTTCAGGAGAGAAATTCGCCAAAATTTAAAATGCGTTCTTCGTTTTTTAGACCCGCTCAAATGTTTGTAAGTCGACCTGACTGACCCTCACAGTAATGATAATATGTATTATTTAGATGAGATAATTATTATCGTTGATCGCTAACGAGAGAACCGACTACCATCACCACGAAGACAAAATCTCAAACTGAATTAGCTATGGCAAAGCAGTATCGTGCTATGGGAAGTGGACCAATCACTAGACGGAAATCCAGTGTTCAGAGCAGGCTAGGAAAATCGGGAGGACCGGTGCAAAATGTGCGCGCTGAGTCTCTTACGCGTCAAAAAATTTTAATAGTAAATTTCAATAATTAAGCAATCTCTCACTATGACACCGATATTTTTCAGATTTTATTTAAATGCGTGTACTTTTATAAATACAAATGTTTTTTATAGGAAGCGCGGGGCCAGGTGCAGTCGCACCGTTCGCACCGCCATCAAGCCTGCTCTGCAAGTATTTTTTTCCTTCGATCCAAAGCGCCCGAATCCGTCCGTTATCTCATAACCGAAACAGCACCGTCTGCAAGAGTTATGAGACGCTTATTTCTAAGGAATCTGTTTATACTCTTTGCAAACAGTCGATTCATCCTAACCACATGGCCCTATACCGCTTCATTAAGGTTGTACAAGGAGGGTGTCTCTTATCTTGGCCTATTCCTATTGTAATTCTTCATAGTTTTGTATTTATCCCGTAAGTGAGGATTAGGCCGTAGACTTCTTATGCCTGTACTGCTTCCGTTGGGTCTACGGAATATTTCTTCTTTTTCATGAGACAGATGGTTCAAAATTGTCCCGGCAACGTTAAAGAAATTCTTAACATTTTGGTCTCGACATTCAATCTCTTGCGGGCCCCCCTTAAGCACGGGCCCCCGGGTTCCCTGGGCTGCCCGGGCGGCATCTACGCCACTGTCTCCGTGTGTGTGACAAATTTTGCGTGCGCTCTAACTCAAAAACTATTTACCATATCAGCATGAAATTCTATATTTGTGATTTGATATATGTTATTAAGATTTGAAAAGATTTTGATAACAATCGGTAACCGGAAGTAGCGGTTTACACGTGTAAAATTTTAGTTTTTCTTAAACATTTCGCTTAAAACTGAATTTTTGTTAACATACGCATATGTAAAAGCTGTAGATGTTGTTTTTCTACAACTTTTGTTTGAACTAAATTTTAATATGAGGAATATCGCAAGAGATATTCAATTTTCTTCGAAATTGACTGTTAGTGGGCAGATCGCACGCGTGGTAGTGACAACAATTGAATCGCTAGCGCTGAAGCGTGTAAGTTGAACTGTTCCTATCGCCGTATTTATTTGATATTAGTTGACAACTTACGTTCGGAGAAAGTCATGTGACGGACACATCAATTTATTTACCTATGGAAAATCATCGTGACCCAACGCCGTGAAAGTTAATCTTCACGAAACACTTCTCCTCAGTGCTCTGGCAACATCAAGGGGTTATGACAGTGGTAACCGGCAAAATGCAAATAACTGAAAAAATAAAACGGGCCGAATATGTTTATTTCGTCCTTTTCCGTTTGGAAATGCGGCTGTGACATCTATTAAGGAAGCACGGATAATCGATTACGGACCGAGAGCCCCGCGCAGCAAATTTAAAGCGAAGACCGTCTAAATCGGAGTAAATAAATTATCAAATTTTATTGATTTGACGAGCATGTCAATTATCCTCAGCCGGCTCGGTAATATCCTTTCGCGGTAACGCAGCCGCCCAAAGAACAAAAGACGCGCGAGAGTCGGCCCTTTGGTCACTCGATTCGGGGGGAGAGGGGAGAAGAAGGGGGACACGGAGGACCGGTGGAGGGGATGGGGAAATGGGGGAGGATAGAGGGAAGGAGGAGAGAGGCATGCCCCCATCATCAAAGGAAGCCGCCCTCGTCTCACGAAATTGAAAAGCCAGCGACCTCTCCCCCTCACTTCCCTTCCTTCCTCTCCTCCACCCTACCCACCCCTACGCCACTCCCTTTCGGCCAACCCTCCTCCGCTACCACCGACACGTTTTCCGATGTTTCCGATCGCTAAAAAGGGGAAATAAAAACGGGAACGTAGAGAAGATCGACGCCATGTCTCACGTCGGCCATTGTTTCAGACGAGTGTTTTAAAAACGGTCTATGCCTCCCCTCCCCCCGTGCCATTCTCCCACCCCATTGCGGTTTCGTCCGGGAACCCGGTGAGGAAATTTAAAAAAAAAGACAAAAATCTCCAAGGAGCGAGCGAGCATCCTTATCGAGGCGAGAAGTTCGAAATGGGAGACGGGACGGAGGATCCGGTTCCTGGCGTCTCTTCCTCCCTCTTTCTTTTTTTCGCGAATTTCGGGACGGAGGAGGAGAACGGCGGTCGCGCTCAAAAATCTACAAAACGCCCGACTTAACGACGCTTTGTTTGGAAATACGAAAAATCTTAAGGAACCTCTCGTCGAATGAATGGGTGGAATTGAGTTTTTTTTATTCATCTCCGACGCCTAATAAAAACTGGACGTAATGCCGACTTGGTTCACAACCACGAAAAACGTCCAAATCGTCACCATTACAAAAATTATCTTACGATGTTTTTCCGTCGGAAGAGCACAGACGCGAGGGCGAGTATGTACGAGACCTCAAATGAAAGAGGGGAAAATAAAACGACTTCGAAAGAAACATCTCAAGTCACATCCATAGTCCGACCGATTTCATCATCGTCGCCACATCTTAACAAAGTCCCTTTAAGGTCCACGCGAAACGGTCTCGTCCGTAAGTCCGTCCGTTTTCTTTCCTCCGAGAGGACCCTCGTTGCGGAGAGAGTGCCGGCGGGAAAGAGGAGGAAGATGGAAGATCCTTCGGAAAAGATTCGCCAAAACCGGTCCGCAATGTCCTTGAGACGGACGCCGGTCTACGGGAGGGAGGGAGAAAGAGGAGCACCGACTGAGGGAGAAAGGAGAGAGAGAGAGACGGAGGAGGAAAGGAGAGAGAGAGAGAGGGAGGGAGAACGAGAGAAAAAGAGGATGGAAACGAAAGTGTGTCCATCGATTGGGACGCGCTCACGTCAGTCGTGTCCCGCTAACGAAACCGACTCTTTACAAGGGCAAAAGGGAGACGCGGGGAGAAAGGAGGGATGGAAACGGAGAGACAGGGAGGATGGAGTGGGGGAGGTCAGAGTAAAAAGAAGAGGTCGGAGAGAGAGTGAGAGAGAGAGAAGGTAACGGGAGAGAATTTGAAAGGAGAAAGTAAGATTAAAAACGAGACGATAAATAACGAAGTGAGATGGAGGCCGGGGGTAGGAAGAAGTGAAAAGAAAAGATGAGTGGGCCGAGGAGAGGGAGCGGAGTCAAGAAAAAAAAACTTCGCTGTCAGGTGATGACGCTTCAGTGCGGGAAAAACATAAGTGATATAACAATTCCTAATAAATACACGTCGGTTATTATAACAACAGATCGCGAATGCCGACTTAATCAAAAATTTCGCAACTTACCCTTTAGCGAGACAGCAGAAGGCTTCAAATGAGCATCACGAGCTCGCCTAAATGCTATCAAAAGTTACTGCTTTCAATCCGCATTTTTCGCGCAGCGAGAAAAAATAAGCACATTTCGCAAGAGATATAATTTCGCAAAGTTAGACATCAAGGCGCAATAAATTTATACATTGGCAAGCGTCATTTTTTCCCCGCTGGTCCATTATATATATATATATATGTGTGTGTGTGTGTGTGTGTGTGTTAATGGCATCTCCGACAAGGGCCAACATTCAATATTTATTTTTCATCGCAAACGTCAGCTTGTGTTTATTTTTCGCGCGTCAATTCCCGACGAAAAAAAAGTGATTTATTACGCCAAAACGACCCGAACATGAAAGAAGCTAATCATACCTGCCTGAAATGCTTTTCGCGACATTTGGTAGGACACGTAAAACGTCGGCTGAATTTCGATGTTTATTTCCGTAAAGTTGAGACTTTGGATTAATGGCGTCTGAGCCAGAGAGTCAAATTAAAAGAACAATAGGAAGGCAAAGAGGACGAGAGAAAGAGAAAGCGGGAATCAAACGGCAAGCAAGGGGGGAGGGAGGGGGGGGGGGGAGAGAGAGAGGATTTATTAATGCATTTTTTCTTCGTCGTCGTTATCGTCGTCGAGAGAGTGAAAGAGGTTGAGAGGGTGAGAAGGGAAAATGGAGGAAAGACGGAGGGAGGGAGGGAGAGAAGAGAGGATGGGCGCGGGAAGTTAGGCATTGTTGGGAGAGGATGGCGACCAAGATGGCGGGACCGTAATTAGATTCAGAAAAGATGAAACTGCGAACAATGGATGGCTGAGGAGGGACTCCGATCAAATTGCTTTTGCATGAGAATGGCTTCGGAGGGAGGAGGGAATTGACGAGAGGGAAATGAAGGAAGACGAGAATGCAGAGAGGCGGACGAAAGCGAGGCGGAACATAAAACGAAAGGGGTATTTTCGCCGCTTACCTCAACGTGCGATTTTGAGAAATTCCTCTATTTATTTGCCTTCTAGGCAAATGTTTGCGAATATATTCTTGTTCGATGTATTTAATAACTTTTATTACTTACTGGATTAGTCATAGATATAAATACATGTATACAAATAAAAGGCATGTATGCCAGTAAATGGCTGTGTGCGCATGTACATACATCTACAAACTAACTCGATCAAAACTGCTTAAAGATTAGTTCGCCATAATGGATCTTGTTTACATGCACATTAACGGAGTTGAAACGAGCCTCAATAAAGAGCACGACCACCTTTAAGGCAGCGAACGAGGACGTGTAATCGCATTGGGTACGATACATTAACTTTTCCGTTTATTGGGTTTTTTATGCAAGCATTTGTTCCGCAAAAAGGCTTACAAGCCTATCACGATTCCTCGTAAGACATTTTTATGATTTGAACCCCAACGTGTAGTAACAAAATTAACAACGGCTCGGAAGAACTAACAGGCAGCTCAAACATCCGAACTAACATAAAAACAAAACATTAAAGGGCGAATAAAATGATATTTTTGATTGGGTATGCGCAGCGTGCGGCGAAACAGCCATAAATCCATAGGAGAACCGTTTTCCGATCGCGGTCGAAATGCGGGCAACAATAGGGGGTGGACGTGCTCCGAGAGTTGAGATTCGCGTCACAAGCCATTTACATAAATGTTTTAGCCCAATCATCTTCGATAAAAACCGAAAAAAACCCCAACTCTTCGGTTACCGCGGTGAAAAAATAATTCTTACCGCCAAGATATCACCATCTTGAGTAAATTTCCTCCTGAGTATTACGATCGCTTTTGCGATCTTAGTGAAAGGACGTGGAAGCTATATGTATAGGGAGGCACGTTAATAGAATAAGAAAGCAGGGAGAGACGGTGAAGAGAAGAGAAAGAGAGGGGAGTGGAAGGAGCAGGAGAAATGAGTTGAGGGGGAGAAAGGAAGGAGGAATGGGGGAAGTAGGGACTGGTTAGATATAAGGGGTGAGGGAAAGAAAGAGATAAAAGGACAAGAAAAGTGAGAAGGAAATTAGAGGGGAAGGATGTGGGGAGAGAGAGAGAGGAAGAGGGAAGGGGAGAGAGGCATGAGGGAGAGAGGTGAGGGCGATTGAAGAGAGAGGGAAATGGTGAAGCAGGAAGACAAATAGGAGAATGAAGGTTGTAGGGAGAGTTTAAGGAGTGTGTATAGAGAGATACCTAGGAAAATGAGGGGTGAGAGTAAAGGGGAGAGAGTAAGGGAAGAGAGTAAGGGGAGAAAGGGGAGAGAGTAAGGGGAGAGAGTAAGTGGAGAGAGAGAAGAAAGAGAAAGGGGAGAGATAAGGATGGTACGAGAAGACGGAAGAAACTTTGGAGACAGAGGGAGAGGAGGGTAAAAGGAGGGAGGATTTAGAGAGAGGGGATCTGCAATAAAGGGTTAAATGGGGAGTGCGCGGCGTGAATGCGCCACCCGCCACCTCCCTCTGGCGGAGAGAGAATACGCGTAGAGGTCAGGTCCAATCTCATCATGAGTCTTATCTAGTCCATCTGCGGACGCGAGCCACTCCATCATCTACATCCCGAGGGAGAAATGAGAGAAGCAGACAGGATGGGTAAACGGGAGACGCCGGCGCTTAACAACGCTCCTCCTTTCTTCGCCAAATGTTCCCAATACCCTTTATACAAGAACCTCCGCTTATATCCTTTAGGTCTCTTCCTCCCGCTCCTTTCCTCTTCCGTACCCTTTCTCTCTCTCACCTCCACACTCCCACTCCTATTCCCGGAGAGAACCTCTTTTTCCCATTCCGAGTAAGAAGCTCCGTGTAATTGACGCGCCACGAGAGGGAGGGGGAGGGAGAGGGAGGGAAAAAGAGAGAGGGAGAGAGAGAGAGCAAAAAAGACGAACCTGTTCGTTCAGCGTGCGCGCGGGATCGAGTTACCATTAAACTCTCTTTGACAAGGGCAACTGGCCTCCCCAACCCTTCCCTCCCAGCCTTCCAGGCCACCTCCAATCCACCGGCCGGAGAATGAGGAATCGGTGGCGGAGAAAAAAATACTGGAAGGAGGATGAGAGGGAGATGGTGTGAGTGGAGAGTTTGGAGAGAGGGAATGGAGTTGGAGGCGTTGATGAGAGGGAGGAGAGGACGGTCACCTATCGTATAGTTTCCCTTCAATACTTGGTACCAAATCATAACGCGTGAAAATTAATAAACAAAATGCCCTTCGTATATAGCTCCACAAAAAATCCTAGATCTCAAATGAGTCTGCGTTTTTATTGTGTATTTTAATTCTCATAATAAGGGGAGCAGGTGGTCATTCGATTAAAAGTCTCCGTCTAAAAAATTAATAATTCGAGCGAACAGATCGAAGTTGTATAAGAAGAGAAAGAGAGGGTAAGGAAAAGAGAGGAAGTATGGAGTGGAGTGATGGGGAGAATGGGAAAGAAGCTGTGGAAGAGGAGGGAAAGAGAGGAAGAGGAGAGAGGGAAGGAAAAAGAGGGATGGAGACAGGAAAGGAGAGAGGAAAAGAGATGGAGTGAGAGGGAGGAGGAGAGGGACAAACAGAGAAAGATATGGAGGGAGGGAGGCAGTGAGAGATGGAGGGAGTGAGAGATGGAGGGAGTGAGAGATGGAGGAAGGGAGAGAGGGAGGGAGTGAGAGATGGAGGGAGTGAGAGATGGAGTGAGATAGGGAGGGAGCGAGAGTGGGAGGGAGGGAGCGAGAGAGTGAGTGAAAGAGGAAGGGAGAGAGGGAGGGAGTGAGAGAGGAAGGGAGAGAGGAAGGGAGAGAGGGAGGGAGAGAGGGAGGGAGAGAGAGAGGGAGGGAGAGAGAGAGGGAGGGAGTGAGAGAGGGAGGGAGTGAGGGAGGGAGTGAGGGAGGGAGAGAGAGAGGGAGGGGGAGGGAGGGAGAGAGAGGGAGTGAGAGGGAGGGATTCGATTAGATATCGTCTTTATTTGGGGTGAGATTGCTACTAGGAAGTCCCTTCTTCCACCTAACCCCTAAGAGGGAGGGAGGGGGAGGAAGAGAGGGGGAGGGAGGGAGAGAGAGAGAGGAAGAGAGGGAGGGAGAGAGGGAGGGAGAGAGGGAGGGAGAGAGGGAGGGAGAAGGGGAGGGAGGGAGAGAGGGAGGGAGGGAGAGAGAGAGGGAGGGAGAGACGAAAACGAAAGAGGTACCAAAAGGGAGGAGGGCAGAATGGGAAGACTGGGAGTAAAAAACAGAAAGAGAGACGAGTAGGACGAGGAAACTGGTAGCGAGCGGTAGATATTAGCTAGACGCACAATGTGACAGTCATTTGTATGCGCGGCTAGGATCGCCAATCGTGTTTCGCTCCTCCGACGGCGGCCGCGTCTGCCCTTTCGTCACGGGAGCCGCCTTCCACTCCTTCCGCCCCCTTTCCCGTTCTTCCTCCACCCCGACGAGGCACGATCTTTTTTAGCACCGAGGCAAAACATACTTCACTCCTGGAAGGCCACCCCCGCTCCATTCAGATCATTCCGCCTCCTCTGTTCGTTTCAACCCCTCCCTTCACTGATATCCTCCTCTCCTCTCTCTTCATCCCCAAGCATCCGATTCCCGCCCCATTCGCCATTCTCCGACCGTACTTCGTCCGTTCCGAACTTTCCAATCTCCCAACACCAATAACTCACTACAGCTCCCTCGGCCTATATCATTTTCTGTCTCGCCGCGGTTCATCTCCGTTAATTCCACCTCTCCCATTTAGTTATCGCTGCTCTGAAATTACTAACGGCTCTCCGAGATTCCGTGTCATCGACCTCGCCGTGAGGAAAAAAAAAACGTATCGCGGGGGAAATAAAGAAAAAGAACGCGGTGCGAAATTCAATCATCTCAAACGCGACTCGCGGTCGCGCACCTGTTGGGAGGCTCGCGGGCGATTTCGCGGGAGCGTGCCGGCGGGGAACCCGATTCCTCCGAGGGTCCGAAAATTCACAAAAGCCCCGTCGCCACCCTCCTCGCATCGCGGACAATCGTTTCGCTATATCTCTCGCGCACTCCTCCTTTCGGGCCGAAGATCCTCGCGTGCATGGCCCTCCGGCTGGTGACGCAGGCGGAATTGCTCGCAAGTTCTGCGTGAAACCCCCCACCGCGAGAGAAGACTCCCTCCGGTGAAATTCGCGGAGTGGCGAAGCATCTCGCTGCTCTCCTCTTCTTCGATCGCCATTCTCCTCTCAGTCTTATCCTCAACTCTCTACGTCTCTCTTCCCTTACACGCTGTGAGGAACGTGCCACGAACACGCCCAGTACGCCCCCCCCCCCCCTCCACTTCTCCCCCTTCCCGTGTCCACTCCTCTCGCTAACTCATGATACAGATCGCTGTGGGCGCGTCCAATGAAGGAGGAGAACCAGAGCGCCCAGACCCATTACCTCCCTCGCCAATTTCCCCCCTCTGCTGCAACCTCCCTGTCGTTCCAATGCTGCCTAAAAGCAGCTTCTCCACCACACACCCCATTCTACAGATTCTCTCGTTCCATCTTTCTCTCTCTCTCTCTCGCCTTCCTCTATCTCTCTATTTCTCTCTCGTACTCTCCCGCAGTTGGGAACCCATTTACGGCAAAGGTATGAACTATCTCGTGTGGCGATAACGTGTTTGCGGCGTAAAAAGGGTGATGAATCAAAACGGCAACTCTTCCTCTCTCTCTCTCTTTCTCTCGGGTCAGCCTTGAGTATCCATTGCAAAGAAAGAAATAGGAAGTTTAACCGAAACTTGGAACGAGTCATGGGGGCACCTTGGGAGCCGCACCTCTTTAAGATATCGTGTTCATTTTGTTGGATTATGAATTGCCGTTCTCGCATTCCTTCCCAGTGATGCTCTTCGCCATTCCTCTTTGCTTCAGAAGTAAAAAAAAACTTTAAAACGGGGCATACAAAATGTGAAAAGTTAAAAAGTTTTTCCGAGAAAAAAAGCGAAACAGCTAGTTTGCTGAATTATAATGGTCGTCCCGGAATTCATATCTGCCGCATTCTCAAAATCGTACGTCTAAGGCGAAATCTAACATGTCAACAACTGCAGGAAATTCCTGTCTACATAGGAAATTTTGCGTGGATGTTTCAAGAAGAAAATATTGTCGTCCAATATCTTAAAGTGTACGGAGAAGAAGCATGGGAAAAGTTTAATAATATACACGCCGAGGGAAATATTTACTTCGCGCGAATTTTCACGAAAAAAATAGCTTTGATATTTACCTGGAGAATACCAAACCCCGAAACTAAAACGTCCAATGGCCGCTTAAAAATTGCGGCAATTTTCGTATCCGAGAAGTCGCGAAACCTCGCAAAAACTATAAATAACCTCAGAAATATAGCAACAGCGCTATTCGCCAAAAGCGCAAATCATTATAGGAATACGGGCAGCCACTCCCCTGTTCCTTCCTCCGTTCCCCACACACCCTCTCACCGTGATGGTAGGCGAGAGCTTCATTTAGAAGCGCATGAATATTTATCGAGAACTATTACAAACTCGAGTTGCTTGTAGTTAAGTCCCCCCGACATGCGATACATTGTAATCGCCTGATTATACGCCGAAAGTGAAATTCTTAATGGCGATAACCTCGGCGGCGGATTGAAATTCTCCCTGCATAAAATCAACTCCATCCTAAGAGAAAGAGTTCGTGGAAGGAAGGTATAGAGGGAGATCGGGATGAGGCAGGAGTTAGGCGGGAAGGGAAGGGGTTTGTGTCTTGAGGGAGACAGAGTGAACGCGAGAGAATGGAGAGACGAAGACATAGGGAAAGACTCCAAACTGGAAAGGGAGATTGGAAAGGAAACGTATATATGAGGAGAAGAAGAGGGGAGACCATGGGGCAAATGGTGGTCTTTGCCTCCGCCGACGTACCCAGCAAACGACAGAGGCGGTTGAGACACAAAATAATCACTGGATAAACACATCGCCCACGAATGAGTTTTAAGCACAATTTTAATGTTTTGACTTTGCCAACACAATCCCACGAAATTTTTTTTAGTTGTTTACCTCATCTTCCGGAAATTACGTCGACGATCCGTTATTAAACCATCCGTTCAAATTCGCACGTGTCTTACTCATTTAGCCCAACGAGCCAATTTAAAACTGACGTGATGATACATGTACACTATTTGCTTAGACGTTTTAAGAAAGAGGAAAAATATGAAGGAAAGGGAGCAACGACACCAAAATCGGGATGGCCGCACGAAACGATGTTACTCTCGAGTATTTACAAGACGCGTTAAATCTTAATAGACTCGATAAAACTAACAAAGAAAACGGAGGAGAGAACTCGAATGACCGAAGAAACCAATCTCGAGCGCGGTAAAGGAAATATCGCATCAGTGCCAATTTAAAGCCATCACTCATTCGACGGAAACTGTTTGTTGCAATACAAATTTTCGGAGCGTAGAAATAAGAAAGCTGTGTGATTGATCGATCCACCGCACCTGTCCCTCGATGGAATCCTTAATGAGGCTTTACAGGGGCCACTATATATATATATATATATATATATATATATATATATATATGTAATTTTTTTACCATCTCCATTTCGGCCTGTCTCATATGCAGAACGGTCCACAGTGGACGGAAAAGAAGAACAAAATAAACGCATTCCCTTTACTCACGGCTTCAGGCGCGAGACGAGAATATGAACGCTCTCTGAAAATACGCAGACGTGCTACGCAATGCATGGAAAAGAGAGAAAGGAGGCAAGGAAAGAGAAGAAGGGACGGAGAGAAAAAAAAGATTGGCGGAAAAAAAAACAAAGACGCCATTTCCGGTCCAATATCAAAGCGAGCGCCCCTTCACAACATCGCGGAGTCGACAACCTAATGCTCTCTCTTTCTCCCCCTTGCTCCCTGCCGTGTTCCGTTCCACGCAAGAATACGCACACGTCAATTACGCCCCCAATCGGTATTCCGAAGGAGTCTTCCGCAGACTGGCGCCGTCGCCGCGGCCTCCGAGACGCTAACCCGCCTCCAATCGAACCCGATCCTCCCGGCTGCAGAGTGAATCGCGGTGCCTTTTTGGCCCCAGCCACGCTAACGTCGTCGTCTGTCTCCTAGGATGGTGGGCCCTCATGCCTTCGGCCTCCTCAGTCAAAGACTCCATTCAAGAGACTCAAAGGTGAGAGAGAGAGAGGGAGAGGGGAATGGGTGAGGGAGTAGGAGACGTCTTCTCACGTCTTTTGTCAAATCCATTGTTCGATCGGAGAAGGAAAAGCCTTGCAAAATTTCGCTTTCGCCGCGGCTTATAAAGAGGTTTTTACCGAGTCTTTCTTCTTCTCTCTCCCATTTTCTCGGCAATCATTTTCCTCGCATTCATCTCTCTTCTCCGTCCCTATCCTCTTATCTCGTACGGTCCAGCTCCCACTCGATTTGAAACTTCCCCTCCATCTCCCTATTTTTTTCCACCTTGCCCCTCTCCACTACCCGTCTCGAGAGATTTCCTCCAATCGAAAGGTAGGCCATCAATTTCTCGCTGTTCGACAGCTCCCGAGCCTAAACATGTAGACCCCTCTTAAAAGACTTCATTAAATTGGAAGTTAATCGCTCGAGATGTTGGCCACCGCTTTTATATTTGGCGAGATTAGTGCTGTGACGCCTTCGAATGAAAGGGAGAATGGAGTGAGAACAGGATGGATCGAATGGAAGAGAAAACTAGAAAAATATGAATGGAATGTCAAAATCGGCAATAACTCTGACGTTGGAGATGATTATTACGTTGGTGCTGAACCATATGGTTGCTCTCGTAACAACTTCGATTAAAGTTTTCGAAAAACACTGCCAAGTTCTGAATACTTCACCTATTCAAAACCCAAAGCTAGCAGTCTTAATTTCTTAAACGTATCTGCGACTGAGTAATACATCAATGTCACAAGTCTTTCAAAACTGCCACGATGTTAGAATATGATTCAAAAGTTAACCTTAAGAAAAGTAGTTTATTTCCTTCAATGCGTCATATACTTTGTGTGTATAAGCACTCAGCATCACCGAGACGCTGGAAAAAAAATGTTATTTTTAGAATTTCCGGAATTTATGCGACCGGAAATTCTTACTTGAAGAGTCTCGCAAAAAAAGCTATGGCTGCCTTGTAAAAATACCAGTTTCTTTTCGCAGAAGATTTTTAAAATGGCGATTTATTTTCGATAAAATCCATAATATACCCTTCGGACGCGTTGAGTCACAGAGAATCGCTGTTCCTATGGAGCTCTGAAACCAACGCGACAATTATGCGAAAAACATGAAAACACGTAGAGCGGTCTCTCCTCCTCCACTTCCCATCCTCCCACGCCTCCGAAGTGGAACGCTGGAATACTAAAGGGAGCTTTACGACGAGAACGAATCGGTTGTCGAACGTGAACGTGTCGCCGCGAACTCCCCCGTCGTCTCTCTCTCTCTCTCTCCCTTTCTCACTCCCCTTTAACAATGGAAAATCTCCTCCATTTTACTGTCCCATCCGAGAGGAGGGGAGATAAGGAGAGGACCAGACGCCGACGCAATAAATTTCGGACGACTTTATGAAAGACACTCCTGCTAACGATCCCATCCAAGAGCGATCGAAATTATAAATTAGGGACGGTGGTGTGCGAGAGGAAATAAAAGGAAGGGGTGAGAGGAAGGAGGAGAAAGAGGAAAGAGGACAGAGAAGAAAGATAGAGGATGTAAGAGAGAGGTAGGGGAAGAGAAAGATAGGGGAGAGAGAGATAGGGGAGAGAGAGTTAGGGGGAGAGAGGTAGGAAGAGAGAGAGGTAGGAAGAGAGAGAGGTAGGGGAAGATAGGTAGGGGAAGATAGGTAGGGGGAGAGGTAGGGGGAGAGAGGTAGAGGGAGAGAGGTAGGGAGAGAGAGAGAGGTAGTGGGAGAGAGAGAGAGGTAGGGGGAGAGAGAGAGGTAGGGGGAGAGAGGTAGGGGGAGAGAGAAACAGGGGGAGAGAAAGGTAGGGGGAGAGAAATAGGGGGAGAGAGAAACAGGGGGAAAGAAAGGTAGGGGGAGAGAAATAGGGGGAGAGAGAAACAGGGGGAGAGAAAGGTAGGGGAGAGAAAGGTAGGGGAGAGAAAGGTAGGGGGAGGGAGAAATAGGGGAGAGCGGGAGAGAGGGAGGAATAGGGAGGGAGAAAAAAATCGCAATGGAAAGAAGAGAAGAATATTTTTCCGTCGCGTGGAATAACTCCCAAACAATAAAGTCCCAAAATCCTATAACTTTTTATTCATCAAACCCACCGCCTCAAAAAAAAAAACTACGTGCACATTCGGCACCCCGCGAGGTAACACGAGATCGGTAGCCGGTCTACCGACCATTCCTCCCATCACCTTCTCCCTCTCCCTCTTTTTCCTCCCCCTCTCCTTCTCTTACCCCCTATTTCCTCTTCTTTTCCTTCCCAGTGGGATGCCATGGGGACAATCAAGGAGCACAAATCGCCGAGACATGACAGGAAACCTCACCAATTATAACATTCCGCTTCTTAAATTCTCCAGCGTAATTGAAAGAGATGGAGGAGCGGATGGAGAGAGAGAGACAGAGAGAAAGGATAAGGGAGGAAAGAGTCGAGCCGAGGAAAGAAAACCAGTCGCGAAGTTGTGAAACGGAGAAGAAAGAGAGAGAGAGTCCTTTTGTCCCCCACTTCCGTTTGTCCCGCTTCTCCCTCGACTGCAAACTCTTCTTCTTCTCTAAAATCCCCACTCTCCTGTCTTACGTCCCAATTCTCACTTCTCTCTCACTCTCTCCTCCTCTTGGCCCTACCAACTCTTTCTCCCTCCACTTGCCTCTTTTACGCATCCTTTCCATTCATCACATCGCTCCTTTTACTTGCTTCCGGCTCTTATTCTCCTCTTCCATTCAAACGTGTCTACCTACACATCTGCGCCATTTAAAGTATTAAAACTAAGATACTATAAATACGTTTTCAGAGATAAAACATGAGGTAGCCATCAAAAAATTTGTTCAAATATAATAAATTACAAAAATGAATAAAAATTCTTATGGTATGAATACTAATAGATGATCAAGGAAATTATTGCAACCCCCATACGATTGAATTAAGCGAATGCCCGTTAATTTTTTCACTAAGCTTTTAGGTAGAATTTCAAAACCTCATAAAAATGTTTATATGCAATAACAAATACTAAAAGGGATTCACACGTCAGCGGCATTAGTATTCCGAGGAAAGCACGCTAAAAACCTTTTCACCACTCTACAAAGTAACCGTGGAAATTCATCAGTCGTCGCGTCACTTAATCATCTATCTAATCGAGTTTTACCAGAAGTAAAATGGTAAAATATGCAAATTTAACCAATTACTCGAGACTTTTCAATGTGGGTTATCCACTCATAGAAAACGTTTTTTTTAATCAAAAGGCTAGTTTTAATGACATTATCAGTTTGCATCCTCATTTCCGCCAACTTCTCTCCCGCCTTGCCTTCCACTTTCTTTCCTCCCTCGTCTAAGTCAATCCATCGGCAAAATTTTCACTTTTTTACCTCTTCCTCGACCACGCGGCAGTTCGTGCAACCGCGCATTCGAAAAGATTTACAGCTTTGCTCCTGAAAGGAATGAGCGAAAGAGAGGAAGAGAAGCAACAGAACGAGAGAGAGATAGAAAGGCGAGGAGGGGATGGCATTATTTATGGACGAGGATCGATAGAGGCAATTGGATCCGATAGAGAGAGGGAGGGGGGAAAGAGAGAGAAAGGATCAGAGAAGAAATGGTGCAGAACGAGGAGACGCATCCGTGATTGCGGCGAAAGTGGATTTAACGAGGAACATATGGGAAGTGCGTGTGTGAGAAATATAAATTAAAGGGCATAAGAAGTGATAGATAAATACTTGCGTAGAGCCATGCGCTCTGCGGCGGAATTCCAAAGGAGAAGAACGGTATTTCGAACCGAGTCAAGATTAATAAGGAATTTTCAGTTTCGTTACACACACTTTTATGCGCGTATATCAGCGATATTGCAGCAGTTAACACACCTATTATTAATGGTGACGCGTAACAATAACGATATATGATTTCTCTTCATTAAATTATAAATAATATTTCCAACTTCATTTCATGCCACTGTGCGAACATAAATTACCTAAAGCCGTCGGATTAGCGAAGACATTTTTCTACGCAACATATTACTGGCATCTTAAGAGAGCATCTATTCAAATGATATTATTCAATTCGAGTTTTCAAATGAAGTTCGCTTTAAAAACAAGAAAAACGTCAAAATTAGATTTATACAACACGGATAATTTTTATCTAGTACTTCGTATATTTAGAACTTATATTTCCTGAAAAGTTTCGACGAGGAATGAGGAAAATAATTTCAGGAGAAAGTTAAAAAAAGATGGCATAACTGCTACCGTGCAGAGAGGTCTGAACCTTGGGTGTAAAGAGATGCAAGAAGAAAAGGAGAAGGAGGGTAAGGAGAGGAGAGCGAAGATGAGATGGAAGAGGATGAGAAGATGAGGACGAAGAGGAGGAGAGTAGGGAGGGGAGATTGTGAGGGGGGGGGATGTAAGTTTGCGAGGGGGGAGGAGGAACGGAGCGGGAGTTTGGCTTCGATACTTTGTCCTCGCGCAGGTCGACGCCGCGGCAACCGGTTGTCAGCCACTCCTCCGCCTCCACCTCTCAACCCCCCCTCCCTCTCAACCTCCCTCCAATCCCTTACCCTCCCGCAGATCGGCAGATGCACGCCGATAGAATGCGTAATCGCGGGGACGGGAGGCTGAGGTCGAGCCGGAGGCTGCAGCTTAGGGAATTCGCGACGAGGACCTGGAGGCAGAGGTCGAGCCGCCAGACGCGCGCCCGTCGCCACCGATTTATTGAAAACTTAAAAGAGTCGAGCGGAGACAATTAATAGGCGCTTCCATTCAGCGGGGTTGAAAGGGACGCGGTTTGCATAGCAATTCAGCCACGGGACGAATACCACAGCGAGCGAGCAAAGGAACGCGAATACGCGGAAAATTTACGTTCGCGCAGCGGATGAATAAAAAAATTAAGCTAAATCGCCTTTCGTAGGCATTACTTTTTTACTCTTCGGAAAAAAAAACTCGACCCGTTCCGCAATTCGATTGTTTCGTTCTTTTTTGAGTAGATGAAAAGAATTATGTATTTTATTCGAACGAAGCAAAGGTAAGACAGAGTCATCTTCTGTGAAGGCTAATATTTCGAAATACAAATCTGCCATTACCCCAGCTGTCTGCGAAAGGTCAAATATAATTATTGTAGCTTCAATCTTTCCTTTACATGTTAATGGTTACAAATGCGCCGAGTAATGCGGGTAAGCTCTCGAACAAAAAAAAAGACGCCATAAAATTCTTCATCTGAAAAAAAAAACAGAAGATACGCTTCGCAGAAGTTATTTATACTTAACAATTTGCTCCAAATACAACCCCTCGGCCGTAAACCGCGATGCCATGAGGTCACTTGAGCTGCCATCTCACAGATTCCAATTTATCGGAACAGGTAATCTTTTTACGAGGATACTTCCCTCTCTCTCTCGCTACTTGGACTCGCTAGGCGTTCCAGTCTCGTTCCCTCGTTCTAAAAATGCCCGGCCACATTATGAGCGAGTTTTAAATCAAATAAATCACTAGAGAGAGGCTCTCGGCATCCCCCGAGGAGGAGGCGGGGGCGATGTACGGAGGGAATGGGAAGAAGATGCGAGAGAAAGAGGGCGGGGCGAAGAAAGGAGCGAAAGAGGGCGGCAAAAAAGGTTTCGGACGAGATATGAGAGAGAGGATAGTGTGATGAAGGAGAGAGAGAGACGGAATGGCTGAACTGATTTCATCTTCCTGTAATAAAGCGGCGTACCGAAGCGTCTCGCGAGACAGCTCAGATAGGTCGATACGCATATTCTACAGAATTTACGAATGAGCATTCAGAATCTACAAATAACGTAGGATGAGGCATTAAATCCATCGAATTCGCTTTTACTAGCGTTAAAAGCCTCGTTGATCAATGAATGTGTCAAAAAACGATCAGCGAAAATTTGCCATACGGACTTCACCATTAAAATTTTCCTTGCGTTGTAATTCACGCAGTAGAACTAAATTAAAAAATTAAAATTAAATAATTATAACTTTTTATAAATTCGTCTTTAAGCCTTTAATCACTGTGAACAACGAAAAACATTTTAAAACATATTTTGTACCATTTTGTATGAACTAAAGTTAAATCTATCGTAAAAATGTAATATTATTAAACGTGGGTTTTCTATTTAAAAAACTCAGCATATCTCTAATTCTCCCATTTCCTAAATTTAGCATTTAAATGGTCCAACAACCAATAGATTGGGTAATTAAGATACTCCATCCATCGTTATGTCAGTTTAATAGCAATAGTTTTGAGAATAGACAGACAGACAGACAGACAGACAAACGACTTTATTGAGGGCGAAATTGAGACTGTGAAGTCCCTTCTTACAGAACAGGGAGCAATTTTGAAATTTAATCGGGATGCGAAGAACGTGCTCAGTAATGCATTAGAGTTGTGAAGAGAAATGGAGGAAAATTAGGAGAAAATATAGAGAAGGAAGAAATGATTCCGAGATAGATAATGAATGGAATGAATGGACGAACGAACGGAAAGAGTGAAGGCGTGGTTCATTCGGCGTGGGAGAAACTGAGAGAAAACGTAAAAGGTAGAAGACAGCGGAATTGGAGGATGAGTAACTGCGACCGTTTAGGCGGAAAGAAAGACAGGAAATAAATAATTGAACGGAAAAATAAAATCGTATTTTTTTCTCGGAACATTTCCGCTTCGTTTTCCAACAAGCAATGCATTAAATACATCACATAAGTTCATAAAAGTAAAAGCCTGTGCTTTCTAGATAACAGAGACCGTCGAACGAATTGATCAACGAACTGAATGAGACTTCACTCAATGACATCCTTGGTTCGATCCCGGTGGTGCGCGTAAATGTCAACGATATATTCCACGCAAGCTAAGAGGGAGCGAGAAGGAGAAGAAACGTCACTTCCGATGATGCTTTGTGCTCGTAAAGAGGTTGACGAACGGGTAGTCTGAAAGCTCCCGAAGCAGGGAAGCGGAGGGCGAGTATGAGAAAGAGACAGATCGAAACACAAAAAAGTGATCAGGCGGAAACAGAACAATAACAGATCAAAGGAAAGAATTCCCAACAGGTATCATACGAGCGTCGGAATAAATATTAATCTGACGATTCCAGGAGGTGAGAGGGTCGAAGGAGAGACCTTCCCATTGAAATGCCGAGCGAACGCTCGAGCTAGGATCACTTCCGGAGGCGTCTCTGAGCCTTTCATCTGCTTTTTCCACGAGTTTTTTTTCTTCCCCCCGAGAAAGTAAATGACGTCGCGGAGGAGGCGCCTCGAATTCAATCGGTAGGAGTGGAAGAGAAAAAAGTATAGAAAGAGAGAGGGGGGAGGAAAGGAGGAGGAGGAGAGAGAGGAAGATGATGCGAAAAGGGAGTGGGAGAAGAATGGAGAGGAACAACATCTGGCAATCCAAATTTAGAACAGACGACGGCGAATGAAGGTTTCAAGGGCACGCGACTTCAAATGGCCATGGGCCCACGGCAGGAGGACTCAAGACGGCATCCATCAGGATTTCGGGCATCAAACGCACCGAGGCTGAATTTCGCAGTCATGAATAAGGGATAGGAGAACTCTCATTCTCTCTCTTAGAGTACCTTACTTTCAATAGGTAAATTCTCACGAAGTCGTAAATTGCGAAGAGAGAAGAAGTGGAAGTCGAAGGAGAGACAGACGGACGAGAGGAAAAAAGACAGGAAAAGGTCACGGCTCGGTGTTACCGCCCAGACGATGGAGTAAAAAAAAAACTCCCGCCTGTTTCAAAACCTTTTATATTCAAAACTGCGAACGGGTAAGTCGAATGCAAATGATGTTTCTTCTGAGCATGTAGGGTAACCAAATAAACTGGCAATTGAAAACCCCAGTATCATTCGGTCTCTTTGAATATTTAACGGCCAAGGATAAGCATTAAGCCGAAAGGTAAGAAATATACAAGCCGTTTGGTGAGACGTGTTTATTTTATGGCCAACAAATGTATTTCAATTTTTATTGGCAAGGTTTTACATATCATCTTTAAACTGCAACGATTTTCCAGTACTTAATCTTTCGATCCTAACAATCTGCAATCATTTAAAAAGTATAAATAGATTTAGCAATTAAATCGTCTCTTTTCTAAATATTAAATGAGATCAAATGTTAACCTTGATTCGAGGGCCAGTGAAGTGTAGGAATAAATTTCTCTCGGAATTGACTCAATTATCAACATCTGAACGTTACTAACGAATTAAGTGAGTTGCAGGAACATGAAACAACCTAAATGAGATTTATTTAATACAAAAACATGATCACAAAATTGTCATTGGAGAGGAATGATAACTTAGGTATTTATCTTCTGTAATAGCTTATAGTTATATAAATCAACATGTAATATAAAATATGCATGTCAGTTTTGCGACGTTATTGCCGAAAGATTTTATTTTAATTCATGTAAAATAGTTCATCGTACAAACAGACCCCGATTTTGCGCCACTGACTTTGGCGCCAAGGCGGGGATGGCGGTAAATCGAGGTATATGCTCACTCAATGTTAATTATAAGAAAGAAGTTCTTTTCACGATTCATGGGCGTTATGCGGAAGTGGCACTACATGGGAGCTCTAAATCGGAGCCTGCGTTTTGAGAAGAATTGAATTCGCTTAAAAACTTTTCATAATAGTTTTTTCGTTCGCTGTGGGCTAATTATTACCATCAACCCTTACATTTAAAATAACATTAAAGTAAATCATAACAGACAAAGACAAACACTGACAATGTACTGTTTTCAAAACATTTACCCGAGCGCAGACACGGCGAAATAATCGACGGCTACATTATCCTCGCCATTTATAGTTCAAATCAAACGGCGAACAGACCATAATCTCATCGCTGGCAGAGCCTCTACCTCGAGGGAACCCTCTAATTTGGCGTCACCCAGTTGACAACCCTAAATTTCTCTTCGCTCGGGCGGTCGCCATTCAAATCGCTGCACCGGAATGTGGAATGCTTTGGTTCGTCGCCCGCCTTAACTCCTTCGCATAGAGGGGATGGCAAAAGGCCCTTCTTCCCATGGGTCGTCGCCTTCCATCCGTTGACCGAGGGAATCGGAATAAGAGACCGGATAGTTAAAGTTTCGCTCCCCTTCCCAGTGTCTCCCGCCTCATCTACTCCCACCCCTTCCCCTATTCTCTCCGGGGTGGATATCCACGCTCCCCCGAGCCCACTTCCGGGGGGTGTCAGCGGCGTAGCGATCGCCAGAGCGGAAAAGAGAGAACGAACGGGGGAAGACGGGAGTTTGTTCCGAGCCGAGGACGACAAAAATAGGGTATAGAAAAGGATATCATCGTTGTCGGTACGTCTTTATTTCTTCAAATTGTTCATACCCTCTTCCAGCGGAAGAAAGTTAACTCGTATCTTCGATAAAAACGGTTTTTGTAAAGGAAACATACCCATATCCGCACATTTTTTTTTACCTGTTCCGGTCACTACACGGCGAAAATTATTTTCATATTTCCTTTTTCTCGGCAACCGACCGAAACTACGTCCGTCCGCCGAGGGAGCGGGGATGCGTTGTGTGAGCATCTGTGTAAGATCGCGGCGGACGCCTCCCCCGAGCAATTCTCACAACTTTTCCCGTTTCGTGCGCCGGATGAAACGGGTTTAAGATCTCTTATCTCATTGTCCTTCACGGTTATGCAACGCGGCAAATGCAAGGCAGCAGGATGGACGGTTGAGCGAACCGTGGAAGGGAGAACTGCGGGCCTAAACATCGTCGCGAACCTATGAGCAGTATTTATGTAATAATAAAAACAACGGCGGGGATTATACTAGTGTACAAGCTCGGCGGACCGTGGATTCATTTCCAGCAACTGGCAACAAATGGATTTTTTTCAAAAGGATCGTAGAAAATCAATGTAAACCGTAACGCCTCCTAGTCCCCAGGTTTCTCTTTCTCTTCTCAGGAAAATTCTCCGTAAAAAAACAAATGCGATCTCTATCACTAGAATAGTGGAATAATACAGGACTCTGTTCCAACTAATTTCATTTCTTCTTCTTTTATTTCTTTAAACCATTTTTTTCATTCCCCTCAGTTTAAATGGCTAGAACAAAAATATTAGAGAAACAAGAAAAAAAAAGATTCATTAGAATGCGAGTATAGATAGCAAAAGCAACCTACATCTACGCTCAATCGATCACGAAAAACGTTATCTAAAATTTACTTTGTGTCCTATACCAGGGACCTCAAACACGGGTCAACTTACAGCATTAACATGGTCCGAAAAATAAGACTTTATATTATGAAACAGTCCAAAGCATAATGTTTCTCGTAAGATATATTTAAATAATTTAAGAAATTTAAGGAAGGCATTAAATCGACACTTACGCAATATCCGCATTTTATTTTTTTATTTCCATTTATAACATCGCAGTTGGAGCGCAAAACAATTTTCTTAACAAGGAATGCAGCCCGCGGATATGGTGCAGTACCATCAGGCGGACCACGCATGATTGGAGTCTTATACAGTTAAAACGCCTCGAGATATTTCCCGCACTCTCCTCATCGATCGAGGAACTCGTCCCTCTCACTCAGAATTCACTCCACAAAATCTCGACAAAAACAAAATGGGATGACCCGAAAAAGAAGGATCAGGAAGTGCGAGAGATTTCGCGGAAGGACAGGAATTATGAGGAATCTCCGTTGAACCGCGGCGAGGGTCTCATCCGATTGGACAAAGCCATCGTACCGCAGCCGTCCTCTTCCCTCCCAGAGGTCACGGCAGAATGGCCTCCGGTAGAGGGAGGCAGACCGCGGAAGGTGACTTTCCCGCAGCGCAGACCAGTTCCATTTCAACGGAAGGAAATTCAAATGGAGGAAAGAAGAGAAGCGCTCAGGGAGACATTACGGAGGACCTCACGCGGCGACGGAGGACGAGACGCACCAAGCGCACGGGAATGTTCGAAGCGGCCGTAAAACGCTCCCGAGGGGGTCACCATCGCGCGCCCAGTAAGGCAGGCTAATGAACGAATAATAAATTTGCGAGTAGTTTACAAAAAATTATGCGAGCTTCAAATTCTCGTTCCCGAGTGTTAAGTTGGAGGTCCTCCGACGAATGAAATCACAAGTCACCTCCATAAGGAATCGAGCGAGAGTCGCATCTTGTTATCTTGATTGCGAGCCAAAAACGAAAAGAGGTAAGACTTGAGGATTAAAAATCGAGGTGGGTGGAACATTAGTGCGCATTCGAGAACATGGTGTACGTTACTTTGCATGCCTTTTAGTTAGATTTAAATAATAATGAATACAATAAAAAGGGTTGGAGACTACGGCGATATGGATGTAGTATCAAAAATAAGAAAAAACTCCTTAACCGTACAAAGCGAATATTTAGGGACAATACAAACAGTAAAAGTTAAAAAGTGGGCAAAGGAAGAAAAAATCTGATCTGGTCAACACGACCTTTTTCCATATTTGGGGTATAGATATTTAAATTATTATGAATAGCATTATAAGGCAAAATTATTATTTCCTATCGTAAAAGAATACAGTCGTCCTTATTGCCGTAAATTATATTTTGAATATGTTTACAGAATTCACCGCTACATGGCGGTGGCGCTGTATACTGGAAATTTACGAATAAGCAAAATATCTCCGGAATGGATGGTTCTACGAAAAATTGTTTCAAACAAAACTTGGAAGAAATATTATTCTCTACAACTTTGGTCCTTACGAAATTACCAATAACGACGTTTTTAAGGAGATATTTGACGGAAACCGAAAAATCAGATTATTTATAAATAATTCCTAAACAATAACTGCTATGGAAAATGGTTTCAAATGAAAGTTGTAGAAAATTAGATTCTCTATAACATTTGTATAGAATTGTTTATACAGCAATGATGTTTTAACGGAGAAATATCGCAAAAACCGAATCGGGTTTCGAATAAACCTCGACTTCCGTTTAACCGGTATTATCCAAAAACTAATGTTCTTTGTGCTCATGCTCAAGTGTTATATATGAAATTTAGTAACGATATGGCAAGTACTTTTCGAGTTAGAGCGCCCAAAATCACATCCATCCATCCACCCCCCCCCCCCCCCCCCCACACACACATTATTCCAAAAATAGTCTAAACGTGCTCTAGGGATCTCAAAACGTGTATTTCCGTTGAAATCTCGAAGTCGATTTTTTTCGTGATCACAATACTTTCCCTATACTATGTATGGAGAAAGTAAAAAGGAAAGGGGGGTAAGAAAGGAAATAATACCACGTTTACGGGAAGTTACCGTAATTTTCCGATTATAATACGCATTTTTTTCTCGAAATAGATGACAAAAGTTAGGGTGCGTATTATATATGGTTATAAATGCATACAACTTTTTTCAGTACGGAAATAATTTATATTTTCGAACATTTTTACAAATAAATCTTATATTTCAATGCATTTCGATAACGAACATGTTTTTACAAATAAATCGGAGAAAGTAGTGTTGGCCACATCAGAGTTTTTCTTCCTTTGCCCACTTTTTAACTTTTACTGTTTGTATTTTCTCTAAATATTCGCTTTGTACGGTTAAGGCGTTTTTTTAAAATTTTGAAATGATTAAAATTTAAATAATATTTCGAAAGTGCAGCAAATCAGCCTTCGCTACGACCAAATGAGAGCTTGAAAAGACCGAATTGTAGTTAGAATTATTGGGAAATAAATCCTGTCAAGTGGATCTATCACTTTCATTCCTTGAAGTCACTCTACTGAAGCCAATCTTTATATTCCTTAACACACGCAACAAGGAAAGCATTGTGCAGGAGATAAGACGAGTTAGAGGAAATATCTTACACTAGATTGTCCTAGTATAAGCTTCTCATTGTGATCACACAAACTACCACGAGGGAGACATGATATAAATAACACAATACGGGACTTTGTTATCGGCCTTATTCACGAAACCCCAGTAAAGCCTCGCGTCTTCCATATGTTTTTATTTTTGGAAAAATATGAATAGGGACACAAGCTACGGAAAAGGTTATGCGGCAGGAGAAGGGGAGAGAGGATTCGCGTAGGTGGAAAGGTCAACTGAAAGAGAGAGGGGAGGAGACGAAAAAGGATAAACAGTTCCAAGAAGAATTTCCACCCATTATCCATTCGGAGAATATTATGCACGGCGGCGACGGCGGAAATTCGAAAAATCGTATTAACGGTTTCCTCCAAGAGGTCCTCCCATAAAAACAATCATTGATCTCTTTTTTTGTCCTCAACACATGAAATGGGAAGGGCACCACGCCCTTCCCCCTGAAGCAACACCTTCGCCTCCAGCCTTCCTCTTCCTCCTCTCTCCCTCATAACAGCAACCAATTCCCATTCCCTCCCTAAAATTTCCATCGGCAACGCCGTCACTTCTCCAATTCGATCAATGAGTTCGCGAGAAGCACCTTTCTCCTCCACCCCCCTCTCGCCTCTTAGCCCGCGGAAAAGGTTAAATGGAGAGAGATGGAAATGGCAAAGGGAAGTTGAGGCCACGGAGAGAACAGATGGTGGACGTATTTTCAGCCGGAAAATATAGCTAACACACTGAGAAAGAAACGATGTGTCACATTTGCATCAAAACACGTCCTCTCCAGAACGCAGAAAAATAAAAGCGTCGGGCCAAACTTGTTTCAGGCAAGAGATACGATCGGATACGAATAATAATACTCATCGAACTTTAATTGATAAAGGATGCTGGTATAATATATCAAGTTGCTCGAGTAAAAACGTCGAATGGATAATGCATTTAGGACATCCTCTTTTAATCGTGTGTTGAATTTGCGAATACAAAAAAGTCCGAGTTTTTAAACACCCTACTAAAAACAGAAGTGGTCGAAAAAATATCTACAAAGTGAATAAGATTAAAAATAGAACGCGGAAAATAATAAAAGAAAAAGAAATCGCGTCGTCCCTTTTACCGCTTCCAATTCCCGATCCATCCGTGTGGGAGGAGGATGGAGAAGAAGAGACTGCCTCAAGACAGGAAATGCCGTGACGCTAATCACGCTAAATGTGAGACACGCTCGATATCACGCCGCTGCAACACAACAATGTCAACAGCACCTGGCGTCTGTTCCTCGTTCCGCTCGGCTCGCCCTCCCACAGTCATTATCGGATTCTGCTCCGTATGCGCCAATTACGGAACAATACCGTTAATCCGACGTCCGCGGACCATCTCCACTCCGCCCCCTTTTCTCTCTCTTTACCCCTAATTCCTTTACCCCATCGCCCTCAAAAACTCTTGTAGTCTCTCCCCTTGAACGCCGAGAGCAAAAATCCACTTTCATTTTCATTCCTTTCACGCGCACCAATCAATTCCGAGTCACCTTTTTGTACTGCGCGTCGCTTTGCATGCTCGTAAAATAGGCCGTTATTTCTCCTTTTTAAAAGGCACAATGACGAACCATATATGGGGGAGGCACCACAAGGACGTTTAGAACTGGAAAGGGAAAAATAAGAGACTCGCCGACATTTAAAATAAAAAAACCGAAGGATTCGAGCAGGTTAAAAGGATATCTCCCAGCAACCCCTTCTCCCGCGCCTTCCCCGGCCTACCGGAGTAAAAATGCATCGCGCAATGCGCTAAAACACACTCACCGGTGTCGTTTGAAGGCGAGGTCACTTGGAGATCCTCTTGGAGAGAGGTCGAGCCTTTCTCGTAGTCATCGGCAGCGACTGCGGAATGTTCCAGGAGGATGCTGCTGCCGTTGAAATGCTGCTTCTCCGTGGGCGTGGAGCAGATCGGACCATCAGCCGACGATAGCTTTCTGGTCGTCTCCCCTGCCTTGGCCACCGACCCTTTTATTCCCGCGCAAAGCGAGACCACTTCCCCGTTCGTGGCGCACGAGGGCGCAGGCTCGCAGGAGACTGGGGACAGAGTGGGTCCCAGGGCCGCTGTGATGTCGGCGCACGGATCTGCACAAAGGGACGGAAGAGAGAAGGGAGAGAGACGGTTAGACATGAAACACGGCGATAAATTGCGTGCAGTTAAGCGAAACATGGACTGCAGCGACGTCAAAGGAGTACACGAGATTCGCTTCTAAAAGACAAAACGTCTCGGATAGTAACATGCCCTCTCCACCCTCATCCCCAACCTCCTCTCCCTCCCCCCTACTTCTCTGTGTCGTCCGCAAGCAGGGTCGTTTTTTGCAAACCAAGGACTTTAAGTTTTTTTCGCGGGGGTCCGAAAAATCCCTCGGAGATGCTCGTGTACTCGTCGTGGGCTGAGGTTTCTGTTGTTCGTCGGAATGTATGTTGGGTGTGTTTTACGTAAAAGTTGACAAACGATACTCGGTCAATGATTTTCTCAAGAGGCAAAAATCGAACTGAGCCAATAATTTGAAATATACCTGGGGTAAAAAATTAGTTGAACAACCCCTTGTACAGCCCAATTGAATTAAAACAATTTCGGCAGACTTAAATATCAAGGGAGAATTCTTGAACGCGTTACGATCTTATCGATCAAAAAATGTATTGAACTGAGTTTTCACGAGGTTATTCTTCGAATAAAAATGCTGTGTGAAATATGAAAGTTCCATGGTTAACCTGTATTTCAGATTACCATGAAAGCCTCATATTTGACCAAGAATCCGAATGTTTCTTTAAAATAATTCTAGTACACATTTTTTTTAAATGTCACCTTTATTGTTCAGAAAAACCTTTTATTTTAAAATGTTACCAAATATCCTTATTTCAATTCAACAATATTTATTGCAACGGCAATCTTTACTGCACTGTAAATATGAAACATTCCTACTATTCAGTGAGTTATTTAGTTGGAGACAATGTATCTTTCCCTGTGTCTACGAGAGGATTCTTTCCTTATACTACTCGAAATTCGACAACCGCACTTATAGCCGAGTCTTCCCGTTATTTTTCCTTTCGTTAGGCCGTTCTTTTCCAGCGATTGGGATTCAAATTCATCGTCAACTTGGATCAACTTAATCACGTTTACATTTCGCAAAATCCGCCATCGGACGGATGATGATTCGCGCAAAAGAAGTTGATCATGTGAAGAAATCACCTGTATTAATCGATCACCGTATAGCCACCCTAGCGGCCAGCACTGCGTAGGACACCAGCCGCCCCTCTTCCTGCCCCTTTCCCTAGCCGCCTCACTCGCGCGCACCGGGGTCGACTCGTGTAACTACCTCACTACTTCCCCGCCGGCCCCTTTCCATCTCGAGTCCACCCGCAAGATCCAGAGTCAAGGCCATACAACGGACGAAGACGATCGCGCCGCAAGCGGAGGGCAGCGGTAGCTCGTGCCTCCCCCCTATTCCGACAATGTCCCCAAAAGGCCCGATTTGCAGTCTCAGACACTCGTCTCCTATCTATTCGTTCGAATCATCCGCGAAAATGTATTCCAATCACATTTCCATAAATAGTAGACTATTTATCGATTTATTTAATTTATATTCAAAATAAATTTTGAGCGCAGAAATGAGTTTGATTAAAATAATTACAGTATATTTAGATAAACTTGATCGAAATTTCGCTAACGATTACTCCTCATTAAATTCAGGATATTGCGACGAATCGTTTAGTTGTGTCAATAATTAATGCAAATAAATGCGCAAATATTTCCTTAGATACCCTTGCTCAAGTGCTAAGAAAATGCCATCCCTATAAAAGCGCCGCCTGAGGCGGTATTCCCTCAAACTCACCTCACAGTGAAAACTATTATATTGCGCTAAAAACTTCCAAGTCCTTCGTATGTTTTTCGAAAATGTTATATAATAACAGAGACGTACCTAGGCGATATGGCGCCTATGGCAACATTTTAGGAAACACCTTCACCGTGTAAGATATTATTTTTTCTGCGTTTCACTAAAGAATAATCGATTTTATTACAAATAAATTAACGTCTGAGTATTAAAATAATACTTATATATGGGAAAATGAACTTTTGGTACTTTCTCGGGAAACTTTGACGCCTTTTCGTATGGCAAATGCCACCTTCGCCATACCCTAGTTACGGTAGGGATGGGCGATCTTACCCTGAAAGATCGATTCTGTGAATCGATCTAGATCGTATTAATAAAGATCGATTTACCGATAAGATCGAACCAAAAAATCGATTCAAGAAAAATCGATCTTCGATTCTAGCCACATGGAAAGTTATAAACTAAAAGAATAATTTTCGTGTTACAATTTTTTTATTATAATAAAGATCGATCTTCGATTCAAGCCATATGAACCAACATTTTACATTTAACATTTTATCATCATAATAAAAAGGAACAAAGAGAATTACAAACATAAAAGTTCGCGATCAATTACTATGTAGCATTAATTTCCTAATATGATTTTTTATTTCACAGATTTCTGACTGACTATTATTCGCATAATAAATTGCCAATACGCACACACAGCCATGCCCTCAGCGAGATAGTAACCCGCGAACCTTACATTGGAAACAAAATACATTAAAATCCTATACCGGGGAAAGGCATTACTACAGTAAAATGTGAATTATTGAGATCAGTTTATTTCACACAGTTCTTAATTTATTATAAATTAATTGAAAAAAACCGCACAAACATTGCGCGGGTACAGCTTGTAAGGTTAAGTTGCCGACTAGGTTTGATGTCCACAACTAGAGTTCACCACTTTCACCAATCACCCCTATCCTTCATAGGAACCCCTCCAGGTGGGGTCGAACGATTCTCGATTCTGGGCTAAAAGAATCGATCCACATAAAAATCGTAGAACAAAAGATCGATCCAAAAAATCGAATCGGCCTTTGAAAAAGATCGATCCTGCAAAAGATCGATCTTGGATCGCCCATCCCTAAGTTACGGCACTGTATAAGAATCACCAGCTCATATTTTGAAATAAACCAGCATGCAAACAGCTAGTTGGCTTGACTAGAAAACACTGTACCGAGTCGTTTAACGATTAACCTATAGAAAAAGGAGATTCTTCAAAAGAAACTTGACAAACGAGAGAAGGCCTCACGGACACTTAGATTCGAATGGACCGTGGAGACACCCTGGGGAGCGCCAAAACGCCGAACGTCTGTCGGGAGTGAATGCGAGGAGAGGGGAAGGGAGAGAGAGTTTGAAAGGAGAGAAAGACCATTGAATATTCGAGAGCCAGGTCGATAAACACTTCGAAATGGTCACAACAGAGCGACGGAAGCCGCGATTCTTAATGACTTTGTGGGCCACGATAATAACATTCGCGTCTCCACAAATCTCATTTTTAATTTATATGTTACACGCTTTCTTCCGAGGCAGAATAAGACGCTGGTAAAATTATAGTTCACAAAAGCAGCCATTGGACAACCGAAACCATTCCAACTAAAACAGCTAGCTAATTTACTTTAAAGGTACATCTTAATTTGTTCAGGAGAATTGAGATGTGGAAAAGTATAACCAACACAGAGGACGTCATGATTTGAAAATTACAATAAGGGTCTTATAAGAAACGCAAACAGGTTTAGAAAATAAAAAATACCGAAATCATGCTAAATAAAACAATTTTTATCTCGTAGGATAGAATTATATACCTAATAAAAAAAATATTATTTTACTGTTATCTCGGACATGGAAAACTACACCGTACATGCATACAAATGTTCAGTCATGATAAAAATATTCCTCAGGAAAATGTCTGTAATATTTAAATAATTAATTAAAATCACATTTATGTATCTTCAATAGAATTTCAGAGAGTAATAGTCTAACAAACAAAACACTGAAAACATCTCAAGCTCCTTTATTCTTCAGAAAGCCGATTTCCTTTCACTCAGCACAAAATAATCGCGGTAAATGATCAATCCAAGTGAAGATGTCCAGAAAACGTATAAGCCGAGGAAGCGTATTCTGTGACAGAAAACCGTAGAGGGAGTATTGAGATATATATATATATATAGAGAGAGAGAGAGAGAGAGAGAGAGAGAGAGAGAGAGAAGCTGTGAGAAAGAACTTAAGTGGCCTCGGAGGGATACACGTGGGAAAGAAGTGGGCACTCCGTCGCGAATCTTGAAAATGAGTTTAACTGCTGCGGCAGAGGGCCGGCGACGGTGAAGACGGATGGAGCCAGGTGTAGCGTTGGGGAGAAGGAAGGTTAGGGGGAGAGTAAGGGGGAGGATGAGAAGAGGGGGAGTGGCTTGGAGAGAGGGGATGAAAGAGATAGAGCCAGAAAGGTAGGAGGAAAAAGTCTCCTGGAATGCGCAACATGGCGTGGCTGGTGCGCTCGTATGGCCTGTGATTATGAAGAACGGGCGAGTGAGGGAAAGATGCAGAGTGAGAAGCAAGAGACGGAGAGGAAAGCGAGGCAACGGGGGTCTGTTCGGAAGTGCATCGATCCGTAGGTCATCCGGGAGAGGGTAAAAGAGGTTCCGGAGTGGCGGTTCGAGAGGTGAATTTTCCCATCATCCACGCTCGTTTTTTCCGATCGAAGAGGGAGTGGTAGCGAGGCTGCGGGAATTACTATTGATGGCGGGGGGTGGAGAAGGCAGCGAAGAGGTGTGTGTGGTGATCTCAGGGAATTACGTCATACGTGCCCGTGTGACTAGGAAGCCGAGCGACTTGAAAATTATGCGCATTATTTATACGATAACCATGTTAAAAAACTCGATAGTATTCATCAATTTCATTGGCCGTAAATATAAAATGCTAAAAAAATTATTAACTAAGCAATGAGACATTTTTCATTATTTAAGAACTAATACTTCATCTAGAATTTATTCAGCACGGTGAATTTTAAAAATATCTACAATTACAAAAGGAAAAAAAATCAAAAGCAATTGTAAACGATGGCTTCGAATCCTCGTAGTTCAATTTATGGTATTATTCTACTAAACATTTTTAAACAGCAATTATTAAATCAATGTTGCGAATAATTTGATTTATTACTCTGCCGAAAGCATTCGGCCTCATACATACGCCTCTTACGAGCAAAGGATAATAATTTACATTTTCATTTAGATGAAATAACTCGGCTACAAAATTTCTAACGTAATTTCCCTCTTACCGTAAGACTGGAAAAGGCGCGAAGTTTTTTTTGCTCACTGAATAGGCAAAGGCTGTGTTTCCTTTTTTTTAACAAGAGAACCGCTGATCGTGGATGAGAAGAACCAAGGACGTCCCAGATCAAGCAGCGGAACTGAGCAACGAAAACGTCTTATAGCAACACACTGGAAACTAACAAGATTCAGACCATATCTTAAAGTGAGAATGTTCAATAATGTTGCAAATTAATTGCCTAAATTCAAAGAGTCGATAAAACTGACGCCTGAAAAAAAGAAAAGCGATAAAACGTGGGTCGTCTGAATTTTTGTGTGCCACTTTTATATTGACTTGGTTTTCAGAGCAACGGGACAGTGTAGAAAGTTTTTTTTCAGAGAGAAAAGCTATATATGAGAAACGGGACACAAAGGTGTCACCGTTCATCATAAAATCATTCAGCAGACATAAATTTCGTCGTTACGATCGTAGGGATTTTCTAAATCCATGTCAATCAGACTTTCGAGGTGATAGTTCGTATGCCCAGCCGGTTCGTCGTCCGTGCTAGCGTTGAAGTCACTTTGACTCTAAAGAAGGCTTCACTTCCGGCGGGATAACGATCCATAAATTTCACGGCAGGAGGACCACCGGCTGATGCTAAAATTCTTGAGGCAAAATAAGGGCGCGTGACTAGCTGTTGGACCTATGCCAAAATCATGTTTCATTCTTTAGCTCCTCCGGATTAACGAGCATTTTATTTTATTACCACCGATTAAAGAAATACAACGATTTCATGATACATTTTTATATAAATGTAAAAAGAGGATTATTAAATATTTGTACAAAATATTTATCGTCGGGTCATCAATTCTCCCACCTACAGTTGTAAAATAATTTAGTTTTTCAACTAATAACATCATAAAACATCCTTGCTGGGAATGAAAACAAACAGATATTAATATTAAAAATATAAATGTCGTAATAAAATTTCTCTAAAGGAAAAGCGACTAGAAAAATAATATGTCGATGCAGAATAAACAGCACGCACGCTTCGAAAATAACACCCGCAGAAGAGCAAAATGTAAATATATAACCAACGCATTATCTTACAAAACCAATAAATTCCCAGGAGACGTAACTTTTTAAACGGTATTTAAACTTTTCTCCTAGAAATCATTTAATTAATAATTCTAAAGAACACAATTAGAAGCATACGAACATTTCTCTACGGTTCTCGTGGCAATGAGACTAAAACGGAACCGAGATTCCATCAGTCCTCTCCAGAGCCACATCATCTCGTTTATTTATTTTTTTATGAGATCCAAACGAAGCAGCCTCTTGACTTTGAATGGCACGGAAACCGCATTACGCGGAGTTCCCACGAAAGTCGTCGGGAGGTTGATCTTCGTGTAGGTCGCTCGTTGCACTCGCCGTGTACTCCGTAAAAAGAGTGAGAAGAGGGAAGAGGGAGGCGGAGGGAGAGGAAGGAGGGAGGCACAGGGGGAGGAGGATAGGGGAGGGAGGGAGTTTGGCTGCTGGGAGGGAATCGGTTCGAGCCGAAAAGATGGCAGCGGTTGGCCATGACCTCCGCGAGAGAGAGAGACGAGAGGCAGCATCGCCTAGCAACGGAGGAGGAGGAGGAGTCGTGCGCCCGAAAGCGGAGAAAGGATCGATCGGAGAGCGAGGGAGAGACTGACTCTTCGGCTTGCCTTTCGCGGAACAATCGCCCCGTCCCGCGCCGGCTTTTTTTTTCCTTCGCCCGGATCGTTCCAGGCGGAGTGATTACCCGGTGACGTCCTAATAGTCCCAGTCTCAGACGAACACAACGGATAATATCCCCACGGTGAATGCCAGACATTGCATACTAGTTAGGTACAGACGATTTGATTTTGAATAAATGATTACTTCGCGTCTTTATTACTCGGGAAACAAGCTCGCTGCGACCTCTGCCAAATATACGCATTGCGATGCATAAAAAAAGATAGGCACGGATTTTCAACACCCGTTATGTTTCACACGCAGCGAAAATAAAGACCTTCGTTCTATAAGTCTTAGTTCAGCAAGCGTTATCCTAAATGAGTTTAATTTTGTATCAATACGCTAAAGTGGCTAAATCGGTGAGTAGAAAGAAGAAAAAGTCACGTTATATACGCTCCGTGTCCCATCGTGAAGTCACGATATGGTCGAGTTGCCCGCCACTCTTCCGAAAACAAGTTGTTTATCTTTTCGCTCGTCTTCTGTCCTTTAGATTTAGGTAAGCGATAAGGATTATATAAAGAGGCCATTAATATTTTAAGTTAAAACATCTTATATGGCATGCGTTAAGAAATACTACTCGAGTCTTAAAATCACACCGGATAAAAGACTGTAAATATAGAAATTCTGTCGGATAAAATAAATTCCAACATTAACGAGTCATTTAATTAATATATACATTGATAAGAATAATACTGTACTCCATGAAAAAACAGGTTTTTGAACCGATTTAATTTCCAAGCTCATTTTGTCAATCAGCCGTTGGTTTAACTAGATTCTGTTTGGTACCACACCACTACCACGCAGATCAGATATACCTATACGTGCAAGAGTAAAACGATAATCACTTCGAAGATGATGGATAACCAATGCGGATAAACAAAGTCGCTTTTCAATAAATTCATATTTATGCTCACGTCACAGCAACGCTGTTACTACACGCGAAGCCGATGAAAGAATATTAAATTTTCGGATTTTACTAAGAATATCTTTGCAGTCGAGTTCTGTCAAACTACGCAAAAAAAATCAGCAATCTCACGAAACCGCTTCAATAGTACCAGCAACAGAGTGAGTAAGATTCGACGAAATTGCAATCGCGAAAGAAAAAAAACAAAACATTTTCTCTCCCTCTTTCGGGAGACACATAAAGACGACGGTCCTAAGGGTTCTTTCTAGATGTCGTCCACGCAAGGGATAAAAAAGAGGGAAATGCAGACTTTCTCGCTCGGCCAAAGACTGTTCGAGCGTACAAGTCGACTTCCTCTCCCTCCCCCGGCAAAGAGAGAGAGAGAGAAAATGGGAGAAAGCGAAGAAGGGATGAGAGATATTAAATGGAAGGTTGAGAAGCACTTCCAGCTATATACGATATCCTGCGTCTATGAGTTCTTTCCACTCTTCTACCTTCCCCACTCTTGGAAAGAAGAGATGTGAATGAGGGGAAGGGGGGGAGAGGGAACCAGTTCCGCGCTCTCGATCACTGACAATCGGATGCATCGGGAACACCTGTTTGTCGTCGAAAGGGGAGACCTCTGCTTGGGACAGAAAGAGCAGCTTTTTATCTTGGGCGGATTTTTTGCAGACTCAACCAGTACGAGGCATTTTTCGGACGTCGATATCTTTTCAAGCGGATGCTGAAAGTGAGAAAGGATGGAAACTGGAAAAAAGAGGGGGAGAGACGAAGGAAGAAGGAATCGTAAAATATTAAGAAAGATTAAGTTCGAGAGAAAGCTTTTTATCCGACCAATGACGATCAAAAACGGTTCGCGAAAAATGTTTCGCCTCAAGTTATTTCTTGTCATCCTTCAGCAAACCGCAGTAATGAGAAAGTGCAAAAATGGACTAGCCACAAAAAGGATGTCTCATAAATGAGATAAATTACCACGTCTACCAAGTGGGAGTGAATACAAACACCCTCAAATAAAGCGGGTGTTGGAGTGCATGTTACCCGTCCCGTATAACAATGGATATTGATTCATAGATTATTCAACGAAAAATAAACCTGTGGAAAGGTTTGAGGAAAATTCCACGCTTTATTTCAAAGAGAACAACAATAAAAACAATTACTTGATAAACGTTCAGTCTAACTTGACTCATTAGGAGAATATCTTGGAGTAGTGGATTAAACGAACCTGGTACAGGAGCAGCGTAAGCCATTTCCTTCCAAGACAACATTTCGAATCCATTGGATACTCGCGAGAAATTGATATTGGATATCGTTTTATTACCAACGCAGGAGCGGTCGTACATTTTTCAGGACATGGCCAAGAGAAATGGTAGGAGACCTTCTGCACGCACATTTTCAAGCATTTAAAAATTTGGGATAAATTTCCACCTCTCCTTCCCTCCGTTCTCCTTTCTCTTTTGCTTCACGTCTCGCCTCCCCACCCTCTCCTACTACCTCCCATAAAAATCTTCCACTTCACTCCTTTTTTGCAAAATTAGCCCGAGGTGTGAAAAATAACATCTCAAGACGAGTTGCCTCTCTCCCCAGGGGTTAGATGAAAAAAAAACTTTCTTAGTCTCAATCTCACCCTAATAAAGACGTTTATCTATATTTATCTATCCTTCTCTATGCCCTGAAGCCATGGCGTTCAAAACAACTTAGGCGAGTAATTCCAATTTCCGGCCGCAATAACAACCATATCGCGGGATTATCGCTATTCGGGTCAATCTGGCAATTTAGATTATCCATATGACACAATCTGAAAACCACGAAGTACTTTTAATGGCGACCGGCATCTCCGAATAGCTCCGGCGGTTACCATAAACGAAGATGTTGCGGTATCCTTCCAGACGCTATGTAAAGAGAGGGAAAAAGAGGGAAAGAGAGAGAGAGAAAAGAGTGAGAGCGAAAGGCAAGATGGGCTGCAGGATTGATGAGGCGAAGAGATGAGTGCGTACACTTGCAGGTATGTAATTGCGTGGGGGAGGGGGTGGAAAAGGCGGGAAAGGTGTTTTAGCCGCGAGGGGAATCAGAGATGGAAGAAAGGAGCAGTAGAAAGAGAAAGGAAAGAGAGAAAGACGGAGGAAAAGAGGAGATGCGTTGGAAGAGGAGGAGTCAGATGTGGCGAGAGTGAGCAAAGCAGACGCATTTGGGGTGGGGATGGCTGATATAACGGTAAAGAGAGAGATGGAGTATAAATGAAAGAGGGTGGCGAAATGTGAGGTGGGGAGGAGGAGGAGGAGGAGAGGGGTAGGGAGGCACAAAGAGAGACGGGCAAGAGGGTGGTGGAAACGGGGGAGGTAGTGAGACGGAGGTTCGGGATGGCGTTCGCGGGACTAGGAGACCAAGGTGAACCGCTCGCCATCGCAAGGCGCTGCGGAGGAGTCGACTGGCAGCGCCGAACGGTCGGGGGGCTAAGTCGTCTTCCCCGTGTCACACCCTTTAAAAGCCACCCCCCCTCCCCCAAGATATCCCTCCTCCTCTCCACCCTCCTCGCCATTACTAACTCCGTACCCTCCCTTTCTCCTCCCCTACCCCACTCCCCCCGTCTTATCTCCTTCTCGAACTCATTCCATTTACGACTTATCACCTCCCTTTCCCTCCCTCGCCACCCAATATTCCGAATCGTGACCAGTAACAAGAGGGGTCCGGAGGAAGAGGCTCGCTCGCTCAATGGCATTAAATGGCAATTCATTTTCACGAGCGAGTCGTCGAGAATTGGAAATTCACCACGTTCCGTTAACATGATCAGAGTTATCGAACTCGGCGAGATCTAACGAGCAGGAAGAAGTCGCCTTTTATTGGGGAAATCAATAAATCTGTTCCTCAATTACGGCGGATTAATTCGCAAAGACATTCATTCCGATTTACGAGGTAAGAAAAAATTTTTACGGACGCAAGCGAGATAAATTTATTGAAGCGCATCTTTGATGGCACTCAAATATAAATCAATTGGCGAAGGAAATTTTAATAATAGAAACTCCATGTCTAGAAAAAATGTAAATTTCACTGGTGCAAGTATTTATCGCATGGAAAATATATACGGTCGGATTTAAAGTGGGACGCGCTTTCTGTATTTATGCTAATTTTTGCGGAGAAACGATCTTCCCCATGGAAAAAAATTGAGGATTGTCACCAAATAATGTCCTCCGTGACTGATATTCGGGCACGTACTACTTTAAAACATGTTTATAGAGACTCTGACAGAATTACCCTCTCCCGCACATCGACGTTTCCGGCTACGTAAAGTGGGCAAGTGGGATAGAAAGGTGACATGGCATGGACATCGGCTTGGGTCACTTACGATTAGTACAGCGAAGGAAAGAAAATTTCAACGACGGGTTTTTATAGGAAAACATTTCGTGTCCGCCAAGCGACCTCCTTAAAGCGTGCGCTCAAATTTCCAAAGAGAAATCCGAATAACCGAAAACACATTTCGGCTTGGCACGCAGTCTAGACCCTCTCGTCAAATCGACAACCTCTATTTATGATTTGAAATCATTGTGAAGTAGACGGAATAAAATAACCGCCCGAAAATAACCCGCAATCGCGCACTTAGCTACTCAAATACCTAAACCTGACGAGTTGGACAGGATCATACGTTTATTCGTACGATTCCGGGATTTTCCCAAAAAAATTGACTAGTGAGTTCTTAAGAGCAGCACGATTAAAAAAATGGCAGTTAAACTGAAAAAGAAGAAGAAGGCTCGAGCAAAGACAAAAGAAGAAGAAAAAAGGGGCGAATTCGCCCTTCAAGAGTTGAAAAAAAATTGTTTTAACGCTTTTACAAACTCTCACCAGTTACCCACTCTCAACTCCTCCCCTCTCCACCCGCTTCTCCGTGCAGATACAGCTTCCGAGGGCTCTCATTTTGTGCTATCGTTCACCCCTCGTCATTTTTCCCGTGACTTTTAATGCTCGCTCGGGAGAAGGAGATGTAGGTCTCGAATCGCATGGGAATTAAAAGCGAGAGAAAGGGAAAATGGAAAGGGGTCTCTTCTGTTCGGGGGGCGGACGATGGTATGCGAGACTCTCTCGAGGCACGAACTCCGCTCGGAGCGAATGGAACGAGGGAGTAATGTTCAACATCGGCCGGAGTGAACGTATGTATGCACTTTGGGATCTTATTTAAACCGAGAAACACTTTCTCGGGCAGAGTTGTAAGGGAGACAGAAAGGAGGAAAACCCCTTCTCCACCTCTTGTGCCTCCTTTTGATTCCCGCCGCCCCTGTTGATGTACGCTCGAGAGCGAAGAGGCCGCGGATTCCGTTCTGGATTCCACTTAAGGTGATGCGCAAGGATCATAACAGAGGAGGTAATGGAGGCCATTAACAGACTGTCGGAAGAGGAAAGAGGGAACGTTAGAAGAAAAGAGGACGGAAGCGAGAAAGGAGGGAATACCAGCGACGCACAAAGATCCGAAGAATCAAAAGGGCTGAGAGGAGGAAAAATGGAAGGAATGGGAAAAATCGCACCAAGCCATTAAGAATGGCAAAAAAATTTAAGACGGGTTGAAAAAGAGCGCTTCGAGCGGTTTCACAATTCAGCGAGTTGAAAATGAAGGTGGTGCGCGCCCTCTTCAGGGTAAATCTAACAACTTGCGAAGTGGAAATATGGTTATCTCAAGAGGTTTGACGAAAGAATAACTTTATGAGTGGAGTTTTTATACTCACCACAACTCAGTATAATGGCAACTGGGAATTACTACCTTTTAATCTCATCATCATACGACATCTTAATCTTCCTGAAACATAATGGCGTGAAACTTTATTTTAAAAGTTACGCATGACTCTTTGTTCGGAACGGTTGACAAGTTATCCGATCTATCATTAGCTTATTATTATCATTATACTTAAAATTTCATCTACAAATCGTAACATCCCCCCCCCCCTTCCCCTATTTCCTTCTCTCCCATTCTACGGCGCATTCGGCCGATTATTCCACTCCGCTTCGCGACATGGGACCTCTTCTCTTTTTCCCCTCTCTGACTGTTGCAACCTACGCCAATCGCCTGTCATTATCACGAGGTCGTCGCCCTTATCAGGCCACCGCTTTCGCAAAGCGGGCGTTAAGACCCCTAAAAATTCCATTCCTTTTTCAACCGCCTGGATCTTCTAATTTCTCTCTCACCCTCCCGCTCCTCAAAACTCCCACCCTCCATTCCATCCTACGCCAATTCTCTCCCCACCCTCCTTCCCACTCATCTCCCATCCTTAAGCCTTTTTTCGTCCGTGCAGAAAAATTTATATTAAAGAGGGAAGAAGGGTAGTGAAGAGGAGGAAGAAGAGGGCATATAATCATCAAACGTCTGGACTCCGTATATCTCGCTCCGGTGTTACAGGCGAAGGACGATGGGTTTCCTCCGCGAAAAACCCGACCACTTCCAGGCAAAGGTGCGTTCCCTCCTCACCGACAACGCCCCAAGGGCAAATATTTGGTCGGCTTGAGACTCTTTTAACGGCTGGTTTCCCGCATCGTCGACGCACACGCATCTACATTGTAAAAATAACTTCGTCGGTGGGAAATCGGAACCCTGTAACGCTATTTTTAACAAACTTTCCGAGTAGCTAAAAGATTGACATTTGGTAGGAATGTTCGGTTCTTAAAGTAGAAGCCATTTACGAAAAAAGAATTACCAAAATCGACCCGGGTTCGATTCCCGAGAATGATTTCCACTCAAGATAACATGGAAAAATCGATATTTCGACCTGCAACCTTATTTTATTTTGCTTATTAAAATTCACATATTTGACCTACGATTTTCGGACTTGGACTGTATTAAAGAAAAATAAATGCGGTTTCTTATTCTTATCGTCTTTTATCGCTTTCGAGTCTAAATATTTCGAATTTAACGTTTTAATATCAAATTTTGACAAAATTTAGCGTTTTTAAGGTGAAGTTGCCTTGCCAACAGCTTACATTGTTAAACTCGAAATCCTATTACTTTCACGTATGCTCACGTTCTCTCCGGACCTCCATGGACCCTCCCGGCCCAATTCATAGGTATCAGAGATATCTCAGAATTAGTTTTTACTTTCTCCAATATACGTAATATAAAGTATTGTTTTCATGAAAAAATTCGAAATCGAGATTTCAACGGAAATACACGTTTTGAGGTGCGCAAAGGGAGAAATGATTGTATTACCATATAATACATAATTTTATTCGCCAAAGACGCCTGGCATAACCCGGGCATCGCCGGGTACTTTCGGCTAGTACATTTATATAACACTGCGAGAGTAACGCGAGAGATTCGGCGTGTATCGTCTAAGCCGTTTTCACTCGGGAAATACGGGCGCGCGCCTCCGCGGCCTGCTATATATCTCGGTGACGGCTAAGCTATCGGTGCAAGCCAAAAACTTACTGCGGCATAGTTGACCATATTTGATTTCCTTTAGCGGTTGCGGTAAAGTTTTCGCGCTCAAGAGCCGTATCATTTATCATGTCTGTATGAATTTATAGAGCAAATGTTTACGGCCATCAAATCTATTTGCACGAATTGACGAGAGGCATCAAGTCAGTTGTGTAAATATTCAATATGACTATGTTGATGATGCACAGAGGCCGTAAAAATACACGTCTCCGCTATTCTCTAAGACTTGACGATATCATATAATACCCCGAAACGTCGTTAAGTAATCGGTAAAGGGTATTTGTGAGTGGAAGTAATTACAATTATAAAATATCTTAGCAAAAATGATTAAGAATAAAAACTAACCGAGCTCGCATATCCGATACGCTCCCAACTAACCGTTTGCTACGCGCGAGTGGAAACAATATATGCTCAACTGGTATATTTCACTCACAAATCATACCGTTCCTCCCTTCAATTATAACAGAAGGTTGGCGTATGAACACGGAAACCAACGCTGATTCCTTTTTAATCTTTTACCACACATGCACGTCGGTGGCAGAGTGACCTTTACGATGTTGGCTACGCGCGTTGAGAAGGGGGAGGAGAGAGAGAGGCAAGTAACAAGGAGAACGGGACAGAAATTTATGGGGAATGAGAAAGAATTAAACTAGATCGAGGAATAATGATGATAATAAAACTGGCCGAACTAGTTAGAAACGCTCCAACATCAGATTGCTTTTAATGGTACAGTTAAAAATTTAAACAGCTGCTGGATCCGAAAAGAAGAAAATCGACAAAATACAGCGGAAATAAAAATAATTACAAATTAACATTATTTGACGGAACCAAGTTATCGCCGAAATAACGACTTTAAAAATGCCAAAGCTTACAATAAAAATGTGTTATACAAATCTTAGTCCAGCGTTACAGCCTCTCACAAATAACTTTAAATTGGATTATTTTAATGAATGGTTGATTTCAGTTACGTGTCAAGTCTTCGCTATGGATTGCTAAAGAATTTACCAAATACGGCAGTTTAAAAAAAGGAATAGAGAGAGGAGATTTTCCATGACCATTCGCTCAGCACTTTAGGCTACTATCTTGCTATCAAAAATAGCGGTACTGCTACAAACGGAGAGTGCAAGGCAATTCCCGGGCAAAAAAACAGAACTTGCGGTTAGATACGAATCTTAATTGTCTCGGTGAATTCTACTTTCGACCACACGGAAGTGCGAGCAGAGTGAGAGAGATAGGGAGAGTCAGATGGAGAGCGGAGGAAAAATTTAACCGCGAAAGGATCTTATGCGAAATCGCTAAACAATCCCCACTCTTCGAAACGCGGCGGCACCAGATGGGCAGGAGAAACGGTGTCCAAGTGGTGAATTGCTCGCTACTTTACAACAAACGTTTAATGCCCCAGAGAGTGTTTTTTCATTACAGCGGCAGAAGTGCGCGAGTGAGAGGGAGAAAAGGCAATCATTTTGATTAAAACTTGACGCCTTTTCGACGCACTCCGAAGTAAAACAAAATGAAAGAGTAATAAGACTCTTAAACCTGAAAAGGTACCACATAGAATCGGCTAAGTGTTAAGGGACCGAAACGATTCGAGACATGAGAGTAATGGTTATGAAATACAAATTTTGCTAAATAACTTTTATATTATGCAAAACAATTACTCTTTTACCCGTAGGTAGGTGCAAATCAAGAGTGGGCAGCTCAACTATTATCATATTTGAAAATCCTACTGAAATAAGATTTCAAGCAAAAGTTCCACTTTTCTAAAATAAATACCTACGTGTGTATGCATATTGTAATGAGGGGAGTCGGAGTAGAGGTTAGGATTGCCGGCTCAAAGACCAAGGCTTCTCTGATCCAATCCTGAAGGTGAATAAATTGTGGTAGGTATATAATTCATAGGATGAAAACATTCATATAAAAGGCATTCAAAATGGATGGGTGGCAAAACAGACGGCGAGAGATACATCGCAACTCTCAGGTGCGGGGAAAATAATTCTCACCGATCCCTGCCATTTCATTATTGCGCTTTCCTCACGAATCGAAGCTCCTTGAAAGAGAAAAATCTCCGTTTTCCGCCACGCCCATCCTAGTCGGATCTCAAAACAAGAAGAAAAAGAAACGGGAATCGCGCCAGGAGGGAGATGTTTTTGAGAGGGGTAGGCGCGAAATATTCCGAAAGTGAAACGCTGGGCATTTCCACAAGCAAAACACGGACGCGAGAGGAGACAGGCAAAGGAGCCCACGCAAGTTGAAAGACGTTAAAAAAAAGAGCTGAGAATTGTGTCGGAGGTTTTTGCATATTGATGAGGAAGAGAGAATATAATACATATACATGCACGCACGCACGCACGCACTCACGCACACACGCACGCACACGCACACACGCACGCACACGCACACACACACGCACATATATATTATACACAAACGTACATAGATACATATACATAGGAGATTGAAGAGTGCTGTGGAAAGAGAAGAGATTTGGAGAAAAAATATAGGTGATAGAAGATGAGAAATGGAAAACACGCTTCAATTTTTTTTAAACATGCAGAACATTCTCTCTCTCTCCGAAGGTCGAGCGCCAATCCTCCATTCAGGAGATTGAGAGGTAATGGTGGAGGAAGGTATATTCTGAAATTATGATTCCTCTGGGCGGAGATGGGAGTGGATACTAACCACGCGGTAGAGCGCGTGGGTGCGGAAGCAGAGAGAGAGAGACGTAGGAGGTTGGTGGATTGGAATCCCGACGAAGCAGCAGGGACGAGTATTGCAATGTCCGGGGGCGTTACTGTCCAACCTATAGCCATTAGCATACTCCTCGCCCACACTCGAAGGAGGGTCTCCCGTGGCAGCATATGGCTTAAGAGCCTCGGAAAAAACCAAGGGGAGAAGAGGACCGGGAGATATAATGGCCTATACATCAAGTGGATGCGAGGCGTGGAAGAAAGGGAAAGTATCGAATTTTTTGAACCATTTTTTCCTTATCCAAGTCTTCAGACTATCTTTGTTACGTAGCAATGGAATAACTGACGCTTTGAACGCAATTACAGCATGATGGACTGTTTACAAACACCAAAAGAAAAACGTTTAAGTGAATCGAAAAATCTTAATGCGAAAGAATTTTCGCTATGGAAATATTTATGAGTTTATTGATTACTTCAGTTTTTTATTGAAAGCTGACCGTATAATAAAAATACAATCCAGCTTCGAGAGATTCAGATATTAGCATAGAAAATTGCTGTTGCCGCAAGACGTTTCAAAAGAGTACTCCTACAAATTTTCAATATTTGTAAACCACTTTATTGTACGTATATTGACCGTCGAAATACTCTTACAGTCTACCCTGAAAGTAGTAAACACGAAATATTTCGACAGCACGAATGAAGAATGCTTCAAACGAAAAATAGCAATGGAATGCAGGAGTTAGTTACGCTGCATGGCCATGAAGAAAAATCTTACAGAATCGCATTTTTACGCGCATTTGGGAGGATTCAAATTCATCGCACCAAAATTAAAAGTGACGCCTTACTACCAATTGCGACGTTCTGTGTCGTCTTATAGCACCACGCGAAGGGAGTGGAATAACATTCACGCCATGTCTTATCACACGGATACCCTTTACGAGTCTCGTGAGTGACCCATTTGAGTGCCCCATTTGTGTTTTTTATTGCGGTCTCGAGTCAACATTAAAGAGGCGTAGGTTCAATTTGGGCGATGGAGTTGATTTTGCAAGCAAATTGTGTGGTTTGTAATTCCCATGTAAACTGCGCTTCGGGGAAGGCTCTCTGTCTCTGACACCATTATCAAAACAGACTTATCTTTATTACTTTCTTGGTATGCAGTTTTCTCGCTCATCTTCAGGAAAGGGGCTGAAGTAGTTTACTTTTCTGGGCTTCTATCCATAGCCATAAAATCTTTTCAAGATAACCAAAATTGTAGAACGAACGGCGATGTATTCTTCGAGGTGGGCGATTACTCAAAGAGTTAGCATATATTTTTATGAACTTCAGTTTCGCTCGATTTGCTTAAAATATTTTGACTCGTTACATATGTAACATTCCTATCTTGCCATGACTTAAATTCAACTTTTCGAAGTGAAAATGACCCATCATGACTTCATTTTAGTACGCAGGCTAGCAATAATTACTAAAAAAAGTTTTGACGTAGGGTAGATTTTCAAAATACGGAAAACCACAGAACTCGATTGCAAATCGGAGATACGAGCACAAAATCATTTTACGACCCCTCCCCCCTAAAACCACGCTCGCTGCGTGCATCAAAAAATAAATTACTTCGTGCCTCTGCGGAATACGAACCCACGATCTCGAGGCCGCTCGCTCAAAATGAAACGAGGACGAGGTTGAAAAATTTTGAGCAACTGTGCCGGAGAGAAACTGGATGTCGAGGATCGAATGATGCGTGATTCAGTGCGTTGTTTTAAAGCTTGAATCCGGAAAGGAGAAGAAAGGGGTGGTGAAAGAAAGGGGAGCTGTGCGACATACGGATTTACCTGGAAATTTTATCCGGTCGCCGCAGCGGCTGGACTGGGGATGAGGTCGTCGAAAGGGATGCCGCAAGGCATCGACTGGGACCGCTATCTCTTTTACCGAACGAGATGTAGAAAGGAGAGAACAGATGAACCCGAACAGAAGGAACTCCGGGGCTCCACGCTTAAGGAGCCCTCAAATTAAATTGCCCTTCTCAATAAACGCGTGAGGGATCAACAACGAGGGTGATGACTCCGACGGCGGGGGTGGCGGGTATTTTTTATTGGGGCGAGCTGCGGCGTTACGTCATCGAGAAAGAGAAAAAAGAGGAGAGACACGCCAAGAGAAGAGGATGCTCTAGAGTTGACAGCGGCTGCCCCCCGGGAGATGAGGCTACTCTCGGAAAAGGAAGGAGGGAAAAATAACGATAATAACCCCATCGTGAGCTCTCGCTTGAGCAATTTAAAACGCACAAATGGATTCCTCCCCAAGCAGCCCCTCCCTGCCTCTCTGTCTCCTCACAAATGCGACCGAGTGCTTTCTGCTACTCCCCCTTCCGTATTCTTCCCGGAAGGTAATCATTCTAACGCATTATGTCCGATGGGGTTATTTCCTAAAAGGAGGACCTAGCACCTTAGGGATGTCTTCTTATTATTCGTTCTTTTACTTTTCATGACGGAAACGCCTCCTGGACACGACGCGATTTTTCGCAGATGCCGTTAGGAGACGCATATCCAACCTCTTCCTCCATTATCCCCACGGATAACCGGGAGAGGGCCATCCACCTGGATTCCCTTCCTCTCTCTTTTTCTGAAAGAGCATCGGCCCACTTTCGCGCGTCAGTTGTTAACACACTGGTGGATGAAGGGAAGGGAGTGCAAGATGGAAGATGAGAGACCGCGGGGAGAGTTAGAGGAATGCATCGGAGAGGTGGAAGATGAGGGAAAGTCCCGCAAAAAGGCGGCTCATAACATAAGCAATGGAAAGGCAATGAGATCGTAAATCACTCGACAACCCTATCTACATTTTTCTGAGAATATTTATTAGAAAATTTTTATTTTCGATGCATTTCAAACAAATTCTCCAAAATTTTCTTTACGGTATGGCATTAAAAAGCACTAGTAATCAAACATCCTTATATACATATATTAGGGAAAACTTATTATTAGCTAAATTTGCCGAAGTATGATTCAGTGTGTGTTCGCTTCGGAAAGTATTAACCTCATTAATTATATGCGGAAACATCGTTGCTAACAATGGCTAATTACCGCAAAAAATATGGCAAATACGTTTAAAATTAGGTCTTTTTTTAGAAAAACTCCATTGGTAAAAAGGAGTCAAGAGTGATTAATGGCCTACATGAATAATATGTGTAATAACATAAATTTGGATGTTTGTTACGTAAAATAGATGAAAACGAATCGCATGAAGGTGAGAGACAGAATTAGAAAGCTATTAACAGAATATCACCAAAGAAGTGAAAGCAGTCTTTTATCATATTCAAAATAATTGACGTCAGCAATTTCCATGCCTCGCATCGCACTTTATAAAAAACTAAAAGGAATTGACGAAATGGCCAAAAGCCAAAAGCCTGGCTCTCGGAGCAACCAAGAAAATGGAGATTTTGCCATCCATCAAAGATTTTATCCCATGAAGGGAAAAAAGACAAGAGAAATTTATCATATCTAGAGAAGATTTTTGTGCGCCTGAGCTTCAGAATATTTTCTTAGATATGATGAATGTCTCAGCTGGAAAAGATACTGCTATACTTCGCGTCACATTCCCTTGTTTCGACAAGCTAGCTAAATCGCGGAATAAATATAATTTAACTGCGTAACTGGAAGGACGTGTAACAGACGAAACTGTAAAACAGACATATGCAAAGGTGCCGATTTCGACGGTTTCAATCTCGCGATTGAAGCGCCACCAAAGGGGTCGAGTCGGAATCGAGATCCGCGTCACGTGATCTTCCGTACAGATTCGTCCTCACGACTGCGCCCTTAATGATTCGCGGCCGCCGTCGCAGGATTGGGAAACTAAACCGTTATTGACATACATTGGTAAGCTGCGATTCCATAATGTTTCGCCCTTTCACTCGCTTTTCGTACATACACATACATTCACATATGATATGTTCAATCACTAACATAAACACAATTGGTTCGCGAAACGCACAATTAAATCGGGCGTGGAATGATTTCAGAATAACCGATTACCACTGGTCACGAAGTTCTCAAGGTTCCTCTCTCCGGTCGCTATGTCCATCGGTACATTTATCAAACTGGAACTCCATCGGAGACAGTTCGATCAAGACAACGGAGTCCGGCTCCAAGACTCAGACCAGTTTCCAATCTTTTAGATACGCCAACCTATTTCTACAAATACGGCTCGCGATACAGTTAGCGTGGGTGAAAAAATTATGAAAGTTTCTGCTTCTCGAAACGGAGCGCTCTAGGAAACATTCGTCTAAACTGGTGATATTTATTCGGATCTCATTCCGGCAAAGAGAAAAAATTCCACAACCGTCTGAAAAAGATCGTAGTCAAAGAAAATAGAAAAATAAAGATTTTGTTTGGCTCTCATATTTTAGTTATTTCCTCCACATTTTCTAAGAACCCTCTTATTTGTTTTGCAGAAGGATTTATTGCTCCCACAACAGCTTGGAGGTTGCATTTATGTAATGGCAAGATTTTTGAATCGATTCCAGCGAGAAAATTAAGCGAGAGGGATCACAGCCAACGGGATTTGTTTCTCTTTTTCCTAAGCGCAAGCAATATGGCTTCAAGAATACCATGCTTCATCCTTGACGCTAAGGTGAAAGCAAGAAATACCGTTGGAATGTCGACTTAACACTGACAGGGGGTTATAACGGAACATAAATAACTAGACTATATAACAAAATGTTTTAGAGCTTAGTTTTACTTTTGTAAGATTTATTAACGCGTATTTTCTACGATTTTCGGTTGGAAAATAATCCTATTGGTGATTGTTTTTACGGATGAAAAAAATAGCAGTCTTAAATCGTATCTTACATCTTTTTATTAGGATGCATCACTTGGATCGGCGGATATTAAAGAAGACAAAGTAATAGGTTACGTACAGTTACAGCAGTTAATTAAGTTTTTAAAGATTAAATGAATTATAACACATGCAATGAAAATTAATTTCATAACCCGAGTTCTATAAAAATATTAAGTTATACGCGTAAAATTAATGCTCCCAGATAAATGGTTCAGGAAATTTCCAACGGCCGTCGCAGAATTTCTTCTGCGGACCCAGAAGGACTTTCATCTAGAAAAAAGCGGAATGACTATAATTTTACCTTCACCTTGTCGCTCTTTTAATTAGCGAACCCATTTTTAATCGACTCGGAAAACCAGTCGTAATTCTTTCTGCTCTTGTGGAAAACGGAGGAAGGGAATAAACGAAAAAGGGAAATAACGCTCCGAATGAGGCTTTTGGGTTGAACTACTTTTTATATGCGTCTGACCCACACTCTGTGCATGCGCTAGTCCAACAAAGCGCCTCAAGAAGGCAATAATTCATGGTCGTCCTTCCAATCATCTTCGCGAGAGAGGGAAAAGGATAGAGAGAGAGAGAGAGAGAATAGGACATTTGGCGGAAATCGGAATGGTATATGGCATAAGAAGCGACGCAGAGCACACCAAGGAAGAGATCGGACCAAGAATGGTACCGCGAGGTATTCTGTGGAACATTACTCGTGATCCGGGAAGAGTTCGCCGTTCACAGAGGGGGTGGATGAATTTGGGTCGGTCGCGTTTTCCTTAGACGGCGGGAGCGTTCTTAATGATCTTTTTTTTTCATAAGGAAGGCCTCCGAAACATCTTAAACACGCCCCTCCTCTCTCTCCATTCCTAAATAACCTCCACCTTTTCCCGCTTTTTTCTCCCAAACTTTCCGAATACTCCTTGCCGCGCCCCCTTCGCCCCCTTTCTTAGTCACTCGCCTCTTTCCCAATTACCGCGGAAACCTCGTCATTAAATCCCAATTAATTCTCCGCCCTTCTCCTCCATGCGCCGCTTTGATGAATCGTTCTCAATATAATCGCGCGACTCTCGTTGTTGCGCGATTTCTCGTGGCCGAAGAAAGAAAACAACCGCCTTCTGACACTCCGCCGTATCTCGAACCTTAAGCGAAATGCGAGTGAAATCTCTCGCATGGATTAATGATTACCTGTCTAATGTGAAAATGTGAAGGAGACCGAGGATGAAATTAATTTTTTTGTTAAACTTACCGCTGATATACGGCATGTGAATTTCTGATTTCTCTTAAATTGCTAACCACCTCACGTCTGCTTTGGCACAACTAGGGTGATGAGTTCGTGATAAAAATTCGTGCTGAAGATGGGAAATTCCTGACCGGGATTGGAGTCGGAAATGGATGGGAGATTGAGTAGGTAGATAACGCCTCATTGTGCTCCATCGCGGCGTCATAATTCTGTTAATATGGAGTGTGATTTGTGTGCTTTCCTCCCGGCAGGATATTAAAATAACTGTAAAATAAAACTTTTTGCAGGCTCGTGAAACGCTGGTTTAGAAGAAAATCTTGCGATTCTTACATTGGAATAAAAAATCCCGTGTTTCCTTAGTAGATCAATAAAATATAGAGCCGTAAAAACTGAACTGATAAAACTCATTCTAAGCTATTGACAGACACACTTTTACCCATATTCGTTAGCCTCAACTTTTATTTTTAAAACGCAAAATTCATTTCAGTTGTGTTTTACACATAATTTGTGTAAAATGTAATAATCCACATTGATATAACAAAATTAACTAACCAACTTAAAATTCATTACTTTAGAAATACAATACATCAAGCGTTTCATATTGATAATCCACCCTCAGCTGTGTATAAAACAAATTGAGGACTTTTCTGAAAACTAATATTTTCTTATTATCTATAATCCAATACGTTCTTCGTTCCGCTTGGAAAACAACTATAAGATATTTAATTGATATAATAAAAGACAGTGTCAATTTGTCCCTTTGTCAAGTAATGCTTTTTGAAGCTTAATATCTCGCAAACGACTGAACCGAATTGTTAGACGACTATATCATATTGTTAACTAGCGATAGTTTACCCGGCGTTGCCCGGGATTCAGAACAGTGCGAAAAAGACCTAATTAAAAAATACGAAAATCTATATTAATTTATTTTTGTTATGTTTAAAGTAATTAATTTTTGAAACATCTATAATTTTATTCGTATATAGCTTCAGGATATACAATATTGCTCGTTTTTTCATTTGGGCCCAAAACTAATTAATGGAGAGAGTTTAAAAAACGACAGCAAGAAAATGAATTTTTATTCTTTTAAGCGTTCTTTCGTCCAAGTCCCAATTTCGTACGATGACTATAAGTAATTTTAAAATGCAAATGAAAAATATGCTGCACTCGTTCCCGATGCGAAGTTTCAATTCTTTAGTTTTTATGACCGTTTATTTAATTTTTTTAACCCCCCTTCCAAGCCAAAAATTAAAAAAAAATAAGCCCGTAGTGCACACACTCAGGTTTCCCTAAGTACAGATGCCATGTTTCAGCTTTATAGGTTTATTGGTTTCGGAGTAACAGCGTTAACACACAAACAAACTAACACACATTTTCTTTTATTTATATAAAATAAATCAAAATGTACAACTTTATGTAAATGTAGCTACGAAGAGAAAATAACGTACGTCCCTATTATTCTCATCTCATTTTAAATTTATGCGTGAGCCTATATGCGTTAGTAAACATTACAGATGTATAATATAATAGTTTTACTTACAAAAAGGTAAGACTCCAGCATACAAATGATGAAATGCCTTGATTAAACCGTTAAAAACGCTTCCCAGACGCAGTCAACAGCATAATTATCTTTAAATATTTATATTGCTATGCGTCATTAATTTCCATGCTTAAAAGTTCGAAGCGAACAACGCTTTTCTTTCGTCAATTTGAATGTTTAATTGGCACTAATTGAATCGGAGACAACAATGAGAGTCTCCTTGGCAACGCCCCGGAATGAGTGCGAAAAATCCGACAAATTTCAAAAACAAATGCGTATTTATAAAAACTTCGACCGTGTAACATGTAAACATTGCAAGATTAAGATAGTGTAGAGTTTTAGCCGTCGAATAAAGCAAAAATAACGAAAATCGGTCCATATTTACGTATTTTAGTGAATGAAGGAAAGAAATCTTGCACTCTGAAAAATCGAAAATCCCGTGTAAACTTATGGGAAAATATAATTGTCTCCTGGTGCTGTTCCAAGCCAAAAATTTAAAAAAATAAGCACGAGATGCACAACATCAGGGTGCTCTTAGTATGTCTGCAAGTTTCAGCTTTCTAGGTTTATTGGTTTAGGAGTTACAGCGTTAACACACACACATTCTATTTTATTTATATGATTGAATCCTTATGGGTATAAACGTGCTTTGAATGCTTTTAATACGATAGAGAGAGGGGGGAGCGAGGGGGAGGGGGAGAGAGGGGGGAGAGATGGTGTGAGAGTGACTGAGGGGGAGAGGATAAATAAATAAATTTTAACTAAAGATAGCCCGTCAACAACAGAATATTCACTAGAAATGTTGTATATGACAAAATATTTCATATTTAAAAGTGTGATATTAATTATTTTAATTGAAAATAATAATAATCTATCTATAATTCTTCCGTTGATATTTCAACGGGAATTACACTAGTAATTAATAATTCAATACGCGACATGTAAGTATTGATATAACTTGCATGCAACTTTTGTGCTTGCCTAATATTTCGGACCCCTCTCTTGAAAGAATCCTGTGTGAGCCACTGCTTCATCCCACCAAATTTACTCGGACTCTACAGAAACGCTGCAGAATACTCCTATAAAACACCACCATAGATTTAAAAAACAATCACTTTTAAGTACTTTTGGTGAATTATCACTGAAGAAGGGCTGCTTGGTATTCGAATGCGAGCCTAGTTTTTCATAGCCTTGCGGCTATTGGAGATACCTGAGATAAGTACTTAAAAAAAAAGTTTTTGTTCTTGAAAATTTTCCGCCATAAGCTCTATAAATCACTGTCGAATTAAACACTATAGAAGTCTATCGAAATTCCAATCCGGAACGGAAACATTTCCCAATCTCATCACATCCGTGCCTGCACTGTGGGTAAATCCCACGCCACGAGGTTTCCTCACCCATACGTATTCCCCATCGGTCCCGCCAACCTATCCCCCGCCCCTTCCTTGGCCACCACATCGGCAGAAAACGATGCATTTGCTCTCTCTCTCTATAGATCGGCCTCTGACCCTTACGCGCTCTCTTTCCCACTGCCCGGTCGTCGGCTCGAGGGCTGGTCACGCAACCCTCATCACTCCTTCCTCCCCCCCTCTATTCCTTCCTTCCTCCCAACCCCCACCGAACCTGCCTCCCATCTATTGCAAAAGAAACCCCATTCCCCTTGTGCAGCCATCCCGCGAATTCGAAGTTGGGGAGGGGAACGCTCTTTGTGGGAACGCGATAGGAGGGCCTCTTTACAACGCTGTGCTTCAATCCTATCACGTAAACACTCAGCTTTTTTCTTTTTTACCCTCCCTGCTCTTCGTGTTTACGGGCACTAAATCTTTAAAGGGGTTCGGGATATACGAGGTGCTGGCGTGAAGGGGGTTTCCAAAACTCTTTGCAGATCTGCGGATTCGATTCGAAGGAATTTGTCACTTACTTGAATGAATAGCGTGGAAAGAAAGGATTTGCGTGATCGCGTATACATTTTTCCATTTCAAAACATCAAAAGAAATTTTCACGTCGCATTAAATCTTTTTTTCTGAAAGATACATCAACTGCTTTTATGTACGGCAACTTTTAACAACCGGAAATATTTCCGAAAGCCTAACGCCTTCAAGCTGCATCCCCCCCCCCCCATTATTTTCCATTTATAGAACTATGAATAACGGTTGTTTCGAGCCTTCGTCGACTGAAAACGAAAGAGAAACTTGGTTTCCTTTTTTTTTAAATTATCGAATTCTTCAAGGAATTTAATTTCGTTACGCTGCAACGAGAATCGGTCTAGTGGACAGGAACGAACACGCGAAGTTCTAAAAAGCCTTCGAATCCATTCGCCCATTTCCCAATTCTGGTCCTGAGCTTGCGAACGGATAAGCAGACACGCCAGCCGATCAGAGCAATCGAGGCCAGCGAACAAGACATGCATTCCTTGGCGTTCCTTTTTTTTCTTTCCCATTAATTGTATAAGAAACCTTGGAAGCTGGTAAGGGTATCCAGAGCTGTTTCCCACAGCAGGGTTCCGCAGTTGAGGAAACTTACATCGACGTATGGAAATGAGTTTACAGAGCATTTTATTATTCTCGACTTTCGCTTCAGAACAGCACCTGATACTGCATTGGTATTCATGCGACACTCGTTTCGTGACTGTCCCGTGCGTTTTAACACCGAACCAAAACTTAAAATCCCTCTTACATTTCAAAATTTTACGGCTCACAGTTTTTACTGTCGAATACGTGGGATATGAAATGATCCGAAGAGCAATCAAAATGTCAACAGTGTAAAATAAAATACGTCCCTCTTTAGATGTGGAATAACAAAGTTGTGAAATTTCAGATTTTTTTCATCGCCCTACGGTAAGAAAGTTGGGAATTAGCTTGAAACCTAGCGTATTTAACAGAAATTATTGGTCTGTTTATTACGTAATATGTATTTCACCGCAGAATCACACGATGAGGGAAATGGAATCGCTTCGAGTGCTAGATACGATTTCCTGCTAGTGCAATTTTAGGAACAGACTTAGCTTCAGTTGTGTAGTAGAAACAAGCCATTGGGTAACTCGGGAACCGGAATTCAAAAATATCACGTAAAGGAAGGAATCGCAATGATTTTGATTAGCAGGTTAATCCACTTAAGTTGAAGGCTTCTTACTTAACCGAAACAATTAACATTTGCAGCGGTATATCCTTGATATTGCTGAATACCCCGTAGCTCCAACGGAATAAGTTACTTATTACGCAAAATGTTACTTAACAGGAAATACGTTGCATCATTCTCCATTTTACTTTCATTTGCATTCCACACTGCTGATTGACAGTTGGTTTGGTAAATTCGTCGCTTTGCCAAGAGACTCTATAAGATCGCGTTCGTCTTTTTTTTTTACATATATTAAGTACATATGGTAAACGGCCGCGAGCAGAGATATTTTTTTACTAGGCAGGAAGAAAGTCGATTAAAAATTATTAAATTTGTTTGAGTTACAGTAAACTAATGTTTATCTTCCATCCTCGTTCATTTCTTATGAATGTTCACCCTGCGGAGAGAGCGGGCAAAGAGTTTTCGCGTTTCCCAGTCACCCGATACCCTTGGGAATACCGTCCACATTGGGAAAGACGAGGGATATAAAATTTAGACACGACGGACAAAGTAGCTGTCGCATCGAGGGAGGGAACAGGCGGGTGGATATGCATGCAGATTCGAGTCAATGGAGTGGAAAGGGGAAAGATGGGGGAGGGAGAGGGGGCGAGGAGTTTGGAGTGGGGGCGGAAGAACGAGCGAGCGGGGGTGGGCGATCGTGTCTCATTCGAAGCAGCAAATTGCAGGCCCTGCAACTCGGAGCCACACAATGACTCTGGCCGGCTTAGATTGGACAGATACGCAGATAAATAACAGGTTTCAATGTTTGCCGGGAGGAGTGGGTTGGGCCCGTGGGTGGTGGGATGAGGTGGAGGAGTCGAGTGGACCACGAGGGGTTGGGAAAAGGGCAGACTCGGGATGGGGCTGTATGGAATTCGGAGGAGTCGAGGGCGGGAAAAGGAGGGAAGGGAAAGATTGAGAGAGAGAGGGATAAAGAAGATTCCTAGCCCCGATTCCATTCTCCCATCTAAGGAGGATTGGATACGTGGGCACTTTAATTATCGCGGCGAATTCGCCGAAGCAATTACGGTCACCGATCATAAAAAGGATTTGCGGTAATCCGTCACAGAAATATTTTTCGCGAACGAGGTCGATATTACCCATACGTTACATTTTCGCCGCAAACGATTTAGAATAGATCATTCTCCATAATCATTACGTAGGATCAATAATTGTGGTAACTCTCATTGTCAGAAGGAGCGAAATGATTTATCGCTGAGCATGTGTTTACCTACCCCTGCGAACGTAAAGTAGTCAGTATCTCGAATCTGGTTCACTGAAACTGTACCAACAAAATAATAAAATGAATACCCGTCGAGCTATACATTTTTGGACCAAGGCTGTGTTACTGACAGCGGACGTATCCGGATGCCTCCAATTATACTTATAACGAAAAAAAATTTTTTCGTCGATTATTCTAATTCAATATGATATTAAAATGATCTAACCATCAATAAGACTAAGACATTACCATCACAAAAAATCGTTATAACGATAATATTTCACCACGGATTGCCCTACGCCCGCCTAGGCAATCATCTTACGCGTTATCGCAAACCTAGTTTATAACGAGTTACCAAGCTCGCCTGCGAACTCCTGTTCTCAGAACGGGGTCTCGCCAACCTCCTTGTTAAACATGCGTCCCTCGCGATAAAAAAAGCGAGAAGAACGTGAAAGAAGTTCATCTTATAACAAAAAAAGAGGGGAACGAGTCCGTTATGGCGTTCGATCATGATCTCAATGGCGCTGTCCCGCCGCAATAAGCGCAAGGCATTTTCAAATGAGCCGCTACCGGATTCCACGGCGAGTTAGTTAACCGCGAGATTCGAGATTAACCATACCGAATCACGACGCGGGAGTCGAGGACTGGATGGGGTGAGGAATAACCATCGCCAGAATAGACTGGAGAAGGAGAAGATCAGAGGAATGGGAGGGGGGGGAGGGAGAGGAGAGGAGAGCGAGGGGAAGGTAACGATAAAAAGAGATGTAGCAATCACTAATGAGAGGGCGAACGAATAAAAAGAGGAACGTGTCATCTCCAAATTATAGGCCGTCAAAAAGATATCGCAACGCGTAGCGGATGCGAAAAGGAGCAGTTCGGACCTCATGCATATTTTAACAAGAAATAATCCCGTTATGCGCGTTCTTAATGATTTACCGAGTCCACTTCGGCGACGGTGGCAACGAGTTTGGCACTTGGACCGGAGAAAGCATTTCTCGAGGATCGGAATTCGGTAAACGTCCAGAATCTGTTGGATCACGATTATTGCCTAAATTCCAGAATAAAATCATCCGAAAAGCTATGGATTCCCTACAAAGATTAACAGGATCAGTATAACGGTGTTTACTTTTGGGCGATATTCGCTAACATCGCGCTACCAAATCATTCATCAATCGAGTATTAATATTTTATTTAAAACTGATTTGTTCATATTTGTGGAACGCGATACATTTTCTGCAGGAGTACATATTGGCGAAAATTTTGCTGAATTTGTCTATGGTCTTTTTACGAGGTTATCTTTCCAAATTGATTGAACTGCGCTATCTCATGTATATACATTCACGCAAGCGTACTATACCAAAAACTCCTTAATGAGAGTCTAACAATAAGATGTTTAAAAAAGAGCCCTATGGCGGCTATTCGAAAATTTAACCTCTACATAAAAAACTCTCCCACGGCGTTCGCCAATCGAAATCGCCAAAAATTGATCAGCAACGCCCAGGAGCAAGGAGGCCATAAAGACCAAACATCGGATTAAAGGAAACAAAAGAGAAGTGTGTCGCGGGGAGAGTACGGAGCCACCCGGAGGTCCTAGCTTTAAAAAAAAAATAACAACAAACGGCTACTTTCTACGTCCATCATACGCCCGAATAATCGAACCTTACTGTCGTAAAGGGAAAAGCAGAAGGCAAAATTGAGGACGGGACCTTGAAAGCATCTCTTTCCAGTCAAGGAAACAGGAGGCTGCTGCCCGGGTTGGCCGGGCCCTCAGGAATGTGCATTTGACTTTTTCCAGCTTAGCTGAAAAGAGGGAGAGCTAGGGAAGCAGTGCTGATGAGAGGAGAGGTGGTTGGGAGGACGACTTATAGACGGCACTTTTGCTGAGGGGATGGGAGGATTAGAAAGAGAGGCCATCTCCATACTGATGGACCACTCTATTCCTATCCCTTAAGAGGCCCCACTTTCTCCAGCATCCGCCGCCCGCATTCCTTTCGACTCCCCTCCGCCCTCAATCTCTCTCTCTCTCTACGTGAGAGGAGACTCTCGACCTCGGCGATTGATGATTGCCTCCTTATCTCGAGGGATTTCCAACACCTCCGTTCACTATCCTTCCACCCACATGCCGCGAAAGAGTTGGTAAACACTGCTTTCTTTTTGTTTTCACCGAGCATACTTCATCCGCGATGGAATGACGTTTACTTTTGATATTTATACTTGAAAGAGCGTCGACCCTTAACTGTTTATTCGCGGATTAAAAACGACTATAGTTTATTTATCAGGCGCACGGATGGAATTGTTTTAGATCAATGTTTCTATTTAATTCCATCTACGCGATGCATCTGAACTAATTTAGCGATGGAAATCCTCTATTTTTACATTTTAAATTTAGCATACACGATTACCTGCTTAGTCATTCATTTATGGAGGTTATTTCACGGTATGTCGAAGAAGTCGGGCATTGAAGTCTCTTCATAGGAAGGGAGCGCAAATACAATGCGAGTTGAAATAATGCGGCTCGTTATCCCACATATGTAACGCGGATCAAATCATGTTCCCCGAAAAAAATATAAGATGTTTACAAGTTTTTTGTAATTTACTAAAATAAATAATAAAATTCTCTGAAGATACAGTGATATTGTCTTTTGGTAACTACAGCGCGAATATAATGCAAGATATGGTTCCTAGTTTCGGCGATCTTCCATGATACGTTCACCATAACGTGGAATTTGTATAATGTGGCATTTATTTCCTTCTCCCGACAAAAGCCAAATTCCAATGGAATTTAATATTTAAATTATATATATATATATATATACATATTTCACGGTGTAGCGCAGTCAAAAACTTTTAATAAAAAACATCCCTCCTTACAAACATTAAATTTCCTTTGCGTAATTCGCAATTTCCCCAACAAGTCACGCCTTTGTATCGCCAGTGAAATTTTGGAAAGGCGGAACAAACCTCAACTCCCTCTGCGGCTGGTCTAACATTACCTTCGCTCTTCCTGTCCGCCTTCTGTGCACGCGTTAAACCTGTTTCAACTTTTAACTTTGTGACACATGGGATTTTTGTCTCGCTGACATTTGGACGAAAACGTGGCACAACCCCTAGGATGTTGCGTGATCGTTACATTCACGTATTTCCCTAGGATTACGCAAATACGAGACCCGGCGATGGAGGCAGCTCGAGCGCCCTCCCACAATGCTTTAACGGTTCTTTCTCTCATCGCCACATCGAAGCGAAAAGGTTGACGAAAGGGAAAGTAACTGGTTAATGGCGCCATTCAGTTGTTTTTCCAGATATATCCAAATGTATTTAAAACCTACGTCTTATTCGCATCAAATCCAATATAGCTATGAGTCTGATTATGACTAACTTGGAAGAGTTAATAAAAATAATGTTAATATTTAATAGACAAGATGAATGGACTAAACATCGTTGACATGCGAGTCGCGATAAGAAAGTACCCTAACTTCGTTTTTTTCCAGAATCAACGATTGGTAAAACCAACAACGATGGATCTTTTGCAGCTGAAACACAATTGGTTTCCTTAATCGTTTTCTTTCATTGTATTTGAGTGATAATGAGAGAATGATAATGCATTTTTAGAATGTTACAAATGGGAATCGCATCGTTTATTTGATAAAAGGGAATATAACACTATTTCCAGGGGTGTGCTGCAGCCGGCTCCGTCCGGCTCGCGCGAGCCTTTTGTTAAAATTTTTTATGCTCGTCGAGCCGGCTGTTGCGCTCAGCATTCCACATTATCCGGTGGTTAACGACGCATCACGGTCTGGTAATAACGGGATGCCAAAAGTTTAAGGGCGCTTTCTAGATCGTGTTACGCGGCAATGTATTATCTGAAAGACGCCAAACAATTGTACATGGAATATGCTTATTCGAAGCCACAACCTTGATATATTAGTCAATGATATTTAAACATTTAAAATAAAAATTTAATTTTTATTCAAGATAGCATATTGGCTTTTTTTTTATTGAAATCCCTTCTAATTCCCGCAATGATCAGATAACGCAATCTCAGACCCGCAAAAAAAAGGTCACGAATTCGATGATGTATGGGATGCCTAACTGCCAGGAGCGGCGATAATAGCGATCCGGTTGTTATTATATATTTGGCAGCACACCCCTGACTTTCTCGTAAAGAATAATTTTAAGTCGCAATTCACAGAATAGTTTCGGTTCCTTAGATTGGAGATTAACGCCAGCTACCGGAAAAGAGACGTGCTCCGAAGAATTAAAACACTTCAACTACACTAGCGCGTCACAAAGTTGAAAAGACGCAGTTCTTTGCACTTTGCACAAGGTGATTCTTCGCGGTCAGATTTCAGCGATAATATTTGGCATTTCAAGTGCACTTCTTTTGGTTTAACGACCTCAGAAAAAGGGTGTGCCAAAGACCGGGACGAATTCTGGCCTTTTTCCATTTGGCATATTCCCTCGAGCACACCGGAGTACTCCCAAAATATATCCAAAAATTCTGATTCAGGGAGAGAAGTCGACCACCTCATCGTTTGCCCATCCAGACATTGATCCACGTCTACTGCTGGGAGCGGAAAACGTAATAGTCAAGAAACGAGCAATATTTTTTACGGAGGCGGAAAACGTAATAGTCAAGACCCGAACGATATTTTTGACGGAGGTCATCACTTTTTACTAACAAAATGAATCGTGAATTATTTAAACGTTAGTCAAAAATTATTCAGAAGGAAACGTAGCCAGAGAGCCCACTCTCGTAAAGGTAGCAGAGAGAGAGAGAGAAGTGGAAAGGGAAGGGCAGGAAGCGAGGCATGAATATTGCATGTGCCACGCCCACAATGCTCGCTCTGGTCCCACAGAAACTGTCGCCAAGGAAAGAGAGAGAAAGAGAGAGAGAGAGAGGTGAAGCGGGATAGGAAAGGAGGAAGGAGAGACATGGAAGGAGCAGAGTGGGTGGAATGAAGGAAAAGGGGAGGCCGCATGCAGGAGGGGGGCTTGAAAGGGGCGGGGCCCACGTATATGTCGAGACGGTGATCGGTGTCGACGAACTGTCCCTGTTTCTCTTTATTTCTCTCTATCCTTCTATCCAATGCCGCGGGAATGGAAAACACGGATCCCGAGCCCGAGAAAAGAAAGGTCGAAGAGGAGTGGCCGAAAAGAGACGGAAGATGCTATAATAAGATATGATAACGAGCTGGGCGCGCACGCAAAGCAGACAGAATACGATATAAATGACTAAGAAGTAGGGTTTAATATTGGAAGAAGAAAGGAAGCAAAAATTGTCGGAGGAATACGTATGAAGGAGGAATGAGAGAGAAAGGAGAATAAACGACATTAAGAAATCAAATGAGAAAGTAATTAACAGTTTGAAGATATGGTGCAATCATAATATTGCGTGAAGGAGGAGTGAGGCGGGAGTATCTCGGTGGAGTTAGAGACAGGTATGACATTCATGAAAAGAGATAGACAAAAATAAAAGGTACCTAATGAGAGGTACGAAAATGCCACCGCGGTAGTTGCAGGGACCGAGAGAGACAAAAGTAGTAGAATAGTCAGTAGATTGGAAGGAAGTTGGGCGGGCGGGAATGAACAGCCAGGGAATAATTAAACCCGTTTGAGATTGATGAGGCGCGGTGCGGAGATTGATGGAGAGTGGCGAAGAGTGATGAAGAGGATGGAGGAGAATAATGAACGAGCTCCGACGAACGATGGATAGAGAGAGAGAGATATATATAAGGAGATGCTAATGGAGATAAAAGGCCAACGAATAGACGTCGCGGAGTAATAGTCGATGACGAAGAGGAGATGTGAAGAATGACCGCAGGGTGGCCGAGGGTGGAATAGAGGACGATCGGCGGGCGGGTGGGCGAAGTGGAGGGGTGGGAGGGGAGGAAGTGAGGGGGGAGGCGGAGGGGAAAAGCGAGGGTGGACATGTCGGTGGGAGTTGGATCCCGAATACCTGACAGGTCGCCATGGGAACCAGAGGCCGGAGGAATGCGCGACGAGGTCAACGGAATGCGAAACGCCCATTGAATCACGGAAGGGGTGAGCCTCCACCCCCTCTCCCCCCTCTCCCACAATTTCTCATCCTCCTCTCGCCATTTTTTCCTCCACTTTTCCTCACGCACATCTTTCACCTGTCATCTCCTATTTTCCTTTCACCTCACTTTTCCATCTCTCCCACAGCTCGTACTATCTCCTTATAGCCCTTATACCTCCTAATATCGCATCCTCTCTCTCCTCTCCGTTCCACTCTCACGCCTTACATCTCTCCTCTCGCCTCTCCATGGTGTCGAAGAGAAGATATACTCCCCGTCACGCTGTTCGATTGTTTCTCGAAAAGAACGACTGGAAGCAGTGAGAGGCAAAAGGAGAGGGAGGTCAGGAGAGAGGGAGGTTGGGAGAGAGGGAGGTTCGGAGAGAGGGAGGTCGGGAGAGAGGGAGGTCGGAAGAGAGAGAGGCAGCAAGGAAAAGACGGAGGCAGCCAAAGAATACGAGTGTCATTATATTCTCTTCCTACCCGAGTGGTGACAAATGGGAAATCGCGCGGTTTTTTTTTTTATTGCAAACCTCGCGGAGATAGAGGTTCGTGGGAAGAAAGGAGACGAGCGGGCAAAAAAGAAGAGGGTTTTAAACGCCAGGAATCGATTTGGAGCCAAGGGGGAGGAAAGACAGCGACGGATATAAAAGCTGCCGCTTTAATCGTTCCTCTCCTGGACATGGAGCTTTGCAGGCAATCGTTCGTCGAATGCGCAGGAGGATGCAAACGCCGTTCCCATGATCCTATTGACGAACCCAAATAGGTTTTCAAGAAAGATTCTACTGCCAAAATGAAACATTAACAAAGTTTCAACATTTCAGGCAACAAAATACAATATTAGAAACAAAATAAATATTTAAATTAATAAATTCAATAGTTGACTATTCCAAAAAATGAAAAGAAAGGAATTTTAACTTTTATGACGAATTCAAGTTGTGCGATTAAATTAAATGCCTACGCGTGAAAAAATTTTATGCACCACTTTATTCCTTATAAGAACCAGCATATTTTTTAATACAGCTTATATACAAACGGCAACCTTTCGGACGGAAATAGGCACACTCGGAAAGGATGATAACTCTACCGTAGCGTTCTTCTCTTCGAGAGTTGCGGTCTTCGGTGAATTTTTTTATACACTGTCGACTCCATTTAAATGACGTCTTTGTTTTCAACTAAGCCGCTTTGGCCTCTTCGTCTCTCATGAATACTGCATAGGAACGCGCGAGTCGGATTTAAACGAGGCCTCTCGAGAGCTCCGGATTTGAGCCACGCGATCCAAAAAGCAGTAGAACTGCATCCACAATGCGGTATCTCCCCCTCCTCCCTCCCATCCTCTTAACGGTGTCCTTTTCATTCAAATTCCCCCTTTTCTAGCCACAGGATCTCTCGAACCAGCCACCTCTTTCAGGAAAGGCGACGGGAACAAATAACGAGAATGAAGGTCGTAAACCATTACGGCTACAACTGGGTCAAGCTACATCTCAAAAGCGGATTATGTACTCTTTGTTCGTTACTCACGTATTACAATCACATATCAAGAACTCCAGTCCTTTCAAATTGTGACTGAACATAATTTCAGATTTCGTAGCTACAGATAGCGGAATACAAGAACTAGAATTCATTGAAACTCTTCTTGCCAAGTCTAACTCAGCTCTAATTATACAGTGTCCCTGACTTGTCAATATTAAAAGGTATATTCCACTTAGCAGCTGAAATATCTGTTAAGCGTATATAAAAAAAATTCTTCGTCTATTCCACTGAAAATCCGATTTCACCTAAAAGGTAAGGATTAGAGGGGCACGATAGATCTTTTATCGCCTCGATTGGAAATGGAACGCTAAGAAAAAAAAAGAAGAGGATGAAGGTTCTCGAGAGGAATCTCGCGAGCATGTAATCCATTTGACGGCTAATAAGAACGGTCCTATCGGACAGATGTTGAAAGAGCTGAGGATCCGGGTGGGATGGGGTTCCAGTGCACGCATCGGCGAGAAAGTGAGAACATCTCTTCGTCGGGCCGAGAAATGATATTCCGTGTTCTGAGCGCCCGAGGGAATAATCGAACGTAGGAGAGGATGAGGACGGATTGTTAGTGTTATGTGTGGAGCTGATCGGGAGGATGGGTTGGGGAGGGGGGGGAGGGCAAAAGAGGCGTCAGGAGAGTGGAGGATCCTCCACAGACGACGTCTTCCCACATCACCACTCCATCCTTATCCCCCTTCTTTTTTCCTTCTCCGCACGGTTTTTTTCTTTTCCCCTTTTCCTTCGACTCAAGGCTCCTGAAGGACGATCGGAGACCTTGCCCGCTCGGCAGCTTCCTTCCACGAAACCCATCGTAGACCGAACGCCGATTTCTTTTCCCAAGTCGGCTGCATTTTATAAACTCAGTTTTTCCTTAATGGACGTGCTCTTAAAACGCCACGATAAAAATTTTCATTATTATGCTTTAATCGCCGGTATCTTTCCCTCGAAATGATATTACTCTGAATACCCCAAAGACATTCGATACTTTCTCCCCGAATGAATTAAGACAGCGTTCGACCTCAATACGCGTTCAAAAAGTCCTTTTAACGTTTCAATTATAAGGAGTAACTTCCGCGTCGCGATTACTTAACGAGTAGCCTGGAAATCGAACCAATAAAAAGAGCGATGGATTTCCTCTCGGCGGTCACTCGTTAAGAGGATGTAATGAGCGAAAACTCGGGCAAGTATCCCAGCGGCAGAAACCACGGAATTGAGTTACTAATCGTTAATTTGTAATTCACGCGTCGGGGCAGAGGTCTGGGCCGTGTCCTAAATCTGCAGTGGGTTATTATATCATTATAGGTTTCCGCAACCTCCTTAACCCTTTTTTTTTCATAGTCGCAATTTTCGGAAATTATACTTTTTTTACGAGGCATTTTTTCTCTTTTTGCGGATTTTCCTTTTCCGTCTTGCTCCACGCCTCTCTCCTCAGGCAACCACTTTCATCTCCTTACGTCCTTCTCTTCCTCCTTTAAGCCCCATTCTTCGCACTTTTTTCCCTCCCTCTCTCTCTCTCCCACGCTACCCTCCAATTTATTCCGCCCCCTGCCACGTCATCCCTATCCTCCTTCCCCAGGCCTCCTCCCTCGCCCCTTCCCTCCGGATTCGCACATGCACGCCCTCGCCACGTCTCCTACCCGTCCTTATACATCTTTCCCCTTCCTCTCCTCAACCCCCTTCCCTATCTCTCCCTCGGAGCTTCTTTTCTTAAGAATACGACCTTGCGACACAAACCGCAGACTCGCTAGCCCGAGGATTTTGTTTTTCTGGTTTCGGTGTCTCATCGTCCCTTTCCTCAAATTCGATCAAATTCCAAAAATAAGGACCTCTTTCACTTCGTTTTTCGTGTACTGGCAGCCTAGAATTTTTCGTAGTAAAATCCAAGCAATAAAAGATATTTTTGAACAAGACACGCGTTGTTTATGAAACAACATCGACTTAAAAAATGCCGTATACGTGCTCCCATAACCTACTATTGGTTCCTACCAGGTATCGGTCTCTTCAGTTTATTATGTCCAATAAAAACAAACAATGGACAATAGAGGGACACATGAGTGGCTTGAAATGCGTATGAAGATAAACCACAATTATACTCGACAGCAAGTGAAGGAATTGTCAATATGTGTCGAAACGTTTTAAAATAATATTTATCGAGAGTTACTGACACGGGGATTGCGTCCTTTAAAACTTGTACACGCAAGCTATCACCATCTGTGTGTGTCTCTCTCCCTCCCTCGATCTACGGTGACTTTGAAAATCTTTCAAACAATTCTTCCGTCCGCGCAGACACGGGAGAAGGGGAGCCCGACACAAAAGCACCTCGAAGCGTACCTTTGCTCGCTAGAGCGTCCTTTAGTGGCACACACGCCTTGTTTGGGAGATTCGATTTCCATCCTCTCCTTCCGTGGCACACTTTCCGACCATCAACCTACTAAATACTCTCCATTTTTTTCATCCTCCGACCTTGGATGTGAAAACTTCGAGTTTTTGATTCTTTAGGAAGTAGTAGAAAATTAACCACCACCTCTTAAATACGATGAGGTCCGCGAGGGCCGAACCGAAGGAGCCGACCGAAAAAACAACTGGATGTGCCGCGTCATACACCAGGATGGAAGGGCGGTGCGATGCGATCCATCGAATTTCTCTCAGAGAGACTATTTTTTTTGTCGCGAAAGGAAAAGGCGAGACGCGGTAGGACTCTTAACGCGGAAATTGATTACACCCACACTTCCCCATTCTAGAAGAATCGTACCGATCGAATTTTTTGCGGAAGGTGAAAAAATATACTTTTACTCGAAAAAAAAACTTTCACATCCACAATCTTTCCCTTTTGGGTAACGATCCGCAAAATAACAATTCCGGAGAAAGCTAAAATGGGAACCAATCGACGTTCCGTACCATCGGTTATAAAATCAAATTATAGAAATGCTATGGAGCGAAGGAGTTAGCCAATTTTCAGAATCACGGCAGAAAAATATGTCGCCCATGTATTTACACAAAAACGCAACTTTAGAGGAAATTCAAAAAGTTCATTTCCACTAAGTAAAAAATTCACAATAAAATCAATCGCTCCTTTCTCTAATTGACGAATCCAATTATCTTTCAACTGCGGAACTTTATCATATATGTATAATCAAACCAGTTTAATACTCAAAATCCTTCCTTACCCCCGGAAACTGTGCAGAACAAGAAAAATTATATGTGGCGCCGAGCGATTATATCGAAATAATACAAAAAACTCTCGCCGTCAAAATGCCGAGCAAGAGCAAACAAGTAGTATATAATCATCGCAAGGTCATTTATTCCCTCTCGCCGTTCTCTCCGTTTACATGCGCCTGTTCGACGATTTATGAGAGGAAAAAATACTTTCGTTTTCATTACTTTTGGCATAGAGAGAGAGAGAGGGAGAGTAGAGCGAGAAGGAAGGGATACGCAGAAAAAGATTGCTTCACCCCCGCAGCGAGAATGGGTAGATGTTGTGTTGTGAGAGAGACGGCCGCTGGGATCTCAAAGCGATTCTGCGGTCCAGGGGAAAAAATCGCTCTCAAGACACACACACACACACGTACGTACAAGAAGCGGCGTCACGCGAAGCCACGGCAAGTCGTGGAACGGCCTCGCATTCCGAAGCCTCAGTGTCGAATAACGCGAGCGAGGAAGCGAGAAGGGAGGAAGGAGTGGAAGGTAAATGGAGAGAGAGAGAGAGGAAGGAGTGGCGAGGGAGTGAGAACAGAGAGAGAGAGAGAGGGGGTGGGAGATGAGGGAATGAGAAGGAAGTTAGTATAAAGAGTTGAGAGAAGCGGATGGGGATGTTGCAGTATATGAGGGGGTAAGGGAACGAGTGAGGTAGTGAGGAAGTGTTAAAGTTAAAGAGGAGAATTCGTAGAGTGGGTGAGGAAGATAAGAGGGTGAAGGTGATGGTGAGAGAGAAAAGGGAGATGAGGGAATAGAGAGGGTGAGTGCATAGATGTATGTGGAGGAAGAGCAGGCATCGTAAGTTATAGCAGAGTGTAAAGAACGGAGTAACGAGCGGAAGATTGAGGTAAAAGAGGGAAAGAATGAGGGATAGAGGGTAGAGGGAGTGCAGCAAAGGGAAGGAGTTGGGGATAAGGAGGATGGAGCGGCAGGGGGAGCGGAGGCAAAGAGAATGAGTGGAAGAGGGAAAGTTAAGGGAGTCATGAGACGGATAGAGAGAGAATACCAGAGGGAGGCTGAGAGGATGGAAAGGGTTGCTCGGAGCGAATAGGAGGAGGAGGAGAGACCGGAAGAGTGAAGGCAGAGAGGAGATGAGGCTTGGGTGGGAGGGAGAGGGAGTCGTGTCGATGGGATTGGAAGTTCAGATGCGGGTGGGCGGCAAAGGGGAGGGGGTGGGGAGGAGGGAGGCGGGGGCAGGGAGGAAGAAGAGGAAGCTCTAATAGAGGGCAAATTAGAGAAGAGGGGAAGGGGGAAGACGGCGTTGTCGAGGGATAGAGAGGATCCGTATGGAGCCAAGAGATGAGAAAAAGAAAATAAACGTTTCGATGCCACCGCGTCTTCCGGTCTTCGGCGAGACTCCCGCGTGCGGCTTGGAGCTGTTTTTTTTACCTCCATGCAAGAGTTATTATACAAGAGCGGTAAATGTTTATAACGCCGTGGTTTTACGCATTGTTCCTTTTTTATCTCCATCTTCGCTGCCTCCGCTCCAGTAAATCGACATTTTGACAGTTTGAGGGGAGCAGCTCATAAAGCAGACAAAAACTTCATTCCGTTAATTTTTTAACATACTCTTCACCGAAACAAATTCATACAAAATATCAGCCAAAAAAAAGGAACTCTCTCGTCTTATATTATAAATACCTCTCAATTAGAGGTTTCGTAACTTAAGAAAACAAGTGCCTACTCTTTATAAAGATTATGTCTCCCACAGGAAAGCTTTTGCAAGAAGTCGACATATTTCATTTTAAAAAGCTTATCTTTTACACAGAAAATCACTTCGTTCCATTACGTCTAAAACGACTGATAAACAATTTTATAATGGATACCAATTAAATACATAAAAGATCCATGCAATCGTGTGAAATTTGCTTCTATCTCCTGCCCACGATCAGATTCTTTCACGTTGACTTGTTTCGCGCAAAAGAATCATCCCCGGAGAACGACAACAAACCCACTAACCGGCAATGAGATATTCACCATAAACAATCGAACGAGAATGGCTCGAATTGGGTTAAGGGAATGAATTAGCACTACGCTCGGGGAATCTCGGCGAGGTCGCCCTCGATACGGCTCCGAACCGAGAACCGCGAAGCGCCGACCGGGGGAGAAAAACCAGAGCGTGGAAAGAATGAAGAGACAGACTGTCCGCTTCGAGTCTGCTGTCCGACTTTGCGAAAGAATACAGTTAAAACGAGGCTCGATCGAGAGGAGTCGGCCTGCGGGGGAGGAGGAGGAGGAGAGGGGAGGGGCAAAAAGGCAATCGGGGAAGAAGGAAGAGGCAGCGTGTTCTGTGCGTGCGAGGGAGAGAGAGAAAGAGAGAGAGAGTACTAAAGCTGCGGCGCGTCCTTGGGCACGTGTCACGCATCCCAAGACACCGCTCCCCCGTGCTTTACGGGACCGCGAATCGGACTTTAAGCCGATCTGCATGTCTTATGAGCTAAGGAACCCGGTTAACTGTCCTCCTACTCCTTGTATCTCACTCTAAGGCAAGGGTGGGGAACGTTTTACACATGGCGGGCCGTATAAGTGGTAGCGAATCCTTCGGGGGGCCGCATTGGATGTTGCCAATGTTTTGGCGGGCCTGATTATAGTTTAAGTCGAAGTTATTGCGATATTATAAAGTATCATATGTGGAAATCAATTCTAAAATACGCATTTAGGTTTAATATTTCAGTATTAAATGCTTTATTATCGTTATTCGGATTCAAAAATATGAGTTTGTGTGTTCAATTTTACGGATCTCTTTTTCATCACTGCTTCGCGGGCCACACAAAACGCTCTCGGTGGCCGGATGCGGCCCGCGGGCCGGAGGTTCCCCACCCCTGCTCTACGGAGAACAAAGCGAATTCTCCCCCTTTACCTCCTCCCAGCGATCCTTTCTCTTCCCATCCTTCCATTCCAGGAAATACGTTTTGCCCGAGGGGTCGCGTGTTCGAGGCGTCTCCACCCCTCGCGATGGAAATGAGTCTTCTCAGACGAGAGAAGGGAGGTTTTCTTTTTGCGCGAAAGGGTTCCACACCCCACGAAAAGACACGGAATCGAACTTCCCTCCCACCCCCCCCATGAGGTCACCGCCGAGCCTTGCCAGGGAAACAACGGGACGGTTGAGGGCGGCAGAGAAAATGGGGGAGGTCTAGAGCTGGAATCGATAAAGAAACACCTCTCTCCGAGGGAAGGGAGTGTGTTGAAACACCCCGGAAACGCTACGGATTATTCTAAGCTCGGTCAGGAATGCGTGCCTTTGACATGGCTCTGAAATTCGAAAGGGGGAAAAGCGAAATAATAATAAAAAGTTACCCAAATGGGCTTAAGATAATATACCACGTGTCTCTGCCGAATGCGGCGGCAGTCGGCATTATATCGAACTGAAAGGTTCGATGAATGTTTTGTTTCGTGACGAACAGGATAAAAATAGATAGGATCGAGAGAGAGAGAACGCACTCGGACGTAGACTGAATGCTAACTCCATTCTCCGCAGCATATAGCGTGTCTGACATAAGGAATTCAAGTCACGGAAACCATTAACGTACTAAGTTAAGGAGATTTTAAAAAAATCAAAAATATAAGCGGAGGAAATTAAAAGGCATTATCGCGACCTTTTCTTTGCGCTCCTACTGTTTATAACAGCGGGGATAACACGAGCCTATCTTAGGTATTTCCCTCTCATTGTTTTCAAGCCCTATAAAAGACAGGCAATTAATTGCGTCATTCGGTGCGGATATTTCCACAGAGCGAGATTTCATTTCTACCCGCAGGGCTCGCTCATGCAACTTCTCTTTCTCTCTCTTTCTTTTCCGCCATCGAAAGGGGATCGTATTACCAATCACAATTTCAGGAAGGGATTTTTTGTGACAGCAGCGGCATTTGCGTGTGCGCGCGCGGCTCGCTAGACCGTCGTCCTCTTCAACCCTTGCGGGACGAGCCGGTCAAAAACCTCTATCCACCTTCGTCTATTTGCGTCTTCGCAGCCGGGAGTAAGTTTTCCACCTCGGACCAAATTCCACTCTTTGGAACAAGACAGATTTCCCACAATAGGATCGAATTACCAATCACCGAGTGATTTTTTCCCTGTGCAACAGCAACAATGCACCAGCGCTTGTACGTCTGGCGGCAAGGGATACGGGGAGAGGGAGGGTGTGGGCGGGAGACGGATTTATACCGCGGATGGAGGTTGGGGAGGAGAGGCGCATGAAGACCTGAGGATAACAGCGAAAGAAGGATCTATACACTCAGGTGCATGTAAGAGTCGAGTGCGTGTGTTTGTGTACGCTGTCGTACCTGTGACCACGAGTCCGGAGAGTGCTGCCGCCGCCATACCGATCTTGGGTTGCAGGAACACGATCCGCGGCTCCATGGCTCCCGGACAAGACAGAGGGCGAACGAGAAGTTAAAAGAGATAGGGAAAAAAGAGGGAGGAGAGAGAGAGAGATGCAGAGTGCGACGGCCTCTTCCGAACACCTCTCCAGCCGGGAAACGAACGACCTCCCCGCCGATGTGAAGGGCGACGACGATGCAGGAGGAAGAAGAGGAAGAGGCGATCCCCTCTGACACTCGGGAGGAGGAAGCGGAAGACACGACTATTGTATACCGTCGGTCCAATCTTCACGCGAAAAAAATAAATCACACTGGTACACCTCACAACGCCCGCATACTCGCTCTTCGATACTATTTCAACGATCTCTCTCCGTTTCTCCCTCGAGAAAAGGGCAGAGACGCCCTGCACCGTTTATATTCAGTCCATAACTATGTACGATCGCGAAGAAAAACACGCATCGGTGTACACTCTCCGATCCGGAGGAATGAGTGAGTGAAAGAGGGAGAGAGAAAGGGAGAGAGGCACGTCAGCTCATAACCAAGGCCCTCGCCACACTGAGAGGCTAGAGAGAGAGAGGGAGGGAGGGAGGGATGGATGGATGTGGAGAAAGGGAATGAGGAGGGGAGTGTGCGTGGACTTGTGTTTGGGAGGAGATAGGAAAGGGGAGGAGGAACGGTGGGGGAATGCAGTGGGAGGGAGATATATAAGCATCCCCCTCCGAATGACTCCCCCTCCTCCTCTCCACCTCCACATTCCTCGACCCGCAACACCACCCTCCCTCCTCCGCCTTACTTCCCCTCTCCTTGCCACCTCTTTTCCCTCCATACTTCACCCCTCTCTTTCTCCTTTTACACTCCCTTACCTCCCCGCCTCCTAGCGACCTGCCTGCCTCCTGGCACCTAACCCAACTCGATTCTCCGCGGGCCCGGTTTTCATCACCTCCACCCTCCTCTTCTTACTCCTCTCCCCTTCCTCTCTCTATCTCTTCTGTCTCTATCGCTCTCATCCTCGCGGGGAAAGCGAGAGCAGCAGCAGCAGCGCTGGGACCCTCTCACTTCACCCGGGAATCCCCCCTTCTCTCCTTCCCCTCCCCCTCTTTACCTCCCTCCCCCTACCACTTCTTCCTCCGTGGGGCCCGTCGTCGATGCTACGCCTCCGCGAGGTGGAGGAGAGGGAAAGTGCACATCCCGGAGGAAAAGGCAAGAGAAAAATAACCCCGGGGTGGACCGCGAAATGGGCGAAGACCGTCGACCAAAAACGGAGCTACCGGGAGCAAAAAAATAAGTGTACGAGATTTATCGAGGAATGATGAGGTGGTGATAATGGGATGAGGAACGAGCGAATGCGCGGCCGACGAGGGAGAATGGCGAATGAAGGTGACTCTCGAAAAGGAGTCTCACACGTTTGGACCTTTAATTCAGCTCAGCCATTTATTTAATTCTGCTGCGAGAAAGAGGTGAAGCGGACGAAACGATAGCGGATAGAGATAGAGAGATCAGACTTAGCATAAAAATGTTTAATATTCAGGAGGAAATTTACGATAAATAATTTTATTATTTTAATCGAAAGTATGCAACAGTAATAGTTGTCGACGGTGTGTTAAAGTTTCTAAAATAATCTTTGACGCGCTATTTTTTTAAAATGCATACGCCGTGTTTCCTAAAAAAATATATATTTATATTAAATTTATTTTAGTTATGTTCTGTATTACTTAGGCCCTACTTAAATAATTATCTGTAGAGAGAAACAAAGCAGAAGGTCGGATGCGATAAGAGGATCTGTTATAGGGCGTCTGCTTTCCTCGCTTATTTATCTGACGTCAATAGGGGGGCGTCCATTTGTGTGGCGCGATAAATGTTTGGGCGTGTCTCTTGCAAGTTTTAAAATGAATTAATCGATTCGATAACTTTCGGGTGGATCTGGAAATAGAAACGAGATAAATAACAATACATTATGACTAAAGTTAATCAGTGCTAAGTAAAATACACAGCGTAGTGTGTTTTACTTAGCACTGATTAACTTTAATCATAATGTACTGTTATCTGTGTGGCCATATTAAACACCTTACGCTTTCCAAAAGTGAGGTAATCTGTAAAGCTTTCATTTTATAGTTCGTTTTTGCGTCCGCGCCCATACACGTCAAGCCGAATCTCCTTAACAGAAATACGCAAACATTGCGTTGAATTTCATTCAAAAGCACAAATATGTATGTTTATATTCATCATTGACGGTTTATTTGAAATAATAAAATATTCAGTTTTAGGTAATTTATGTAGAGGTAAAAAATCATTTTATTTATATTTTATTTAGTAGGAACTGTTAATTTATCCCTCAACGTTGCACAATACTAGAACCGCTGCGGAGGTATACTGTGAGTATAAATAATGTTACAAATTCCTACAGCTAAAAATTTTAGTTTTTCTTTAAGATTTGAGTTATTGATGTTGAATGCTTTCGTCAATAAGAATTTGACTGGGAGACGAAAATAAAACCACAGATTGTTCTTCCGTTCCCTTCACAAAGCTCAGGAAGGCATAAAACCCATCCCTTGTTTGTTTCTCCCGCGAGAAAACGCCATTCGCTTCTCAGCAGTCCGTTCTTCGAAGATATGAAAACGATCAAAGACGGGAAGAACCGTATTTAATTTTAACGATCACTGAGGAACGCATTTCAAACGGATGCCAACCTTCACGGGAGCGCGATTAATTCCCCCATAATTACCGAGTGCGGTAAATATGACAAAATTGGCGAAAGACGGCGTGACGCAGCCGGAATATGATTTACGGGAGGGATAGACAGATGCGCGTATTACTACTTTTTGATTTATGGCACATTGAGATGCGTCCCTCTCCGCCCATCCATCCCCATAAGCACCTCTCGACAACACGCATCGGAGTCGGCATTCCTCGGCGGCCCATCGTGGACGAGATAGTTCACGAGTGGGAAGGACGCGCCGACGCCCTCTTCGTAACTTCTTCTACTGCCCCCCCCCCCACACCCCATAACCCTTCCCCGACCTCTAACTTTCCCACCCCTTCCCTCATCGGGTCGCCTCTCTATCTCTCTCACCTTGCCTTCGGGCGTGACTCGTGCACTTACGTGATTTGGCAGAGGTGGTTGAAGAGTCACCGAGCCAATAAAAAAGGAGACGCCTGGGCACGTCGGGGAACGTGCGGCCGTGTCGCGGTGGCCGCTCCTCCAGCCCCCGTCCCTCTCCTCCTCGCCGCGATCGCCATCTCCGATGACCCGCGAGTGGGATAAGGGGGGGAGGGGCGGTTGGCGAGAGGATGGGGCACCTTTCCGAATGGGCGGACGGGGGATGAGGAAAAAGGGACGGAACTCGCTCCACAGTGGTCCGTTCGGTTGCCCCGAGGTATCTCGCATAAGCTCTTTCGATTCCCCTCACGAATGTCCGATGGGATTTTATTTCCCGTTCGGTGTCCGGGTGAGTCGCCAAGGGTGATGAATTCCTACGGCCGGGACGTGGATGCAATCGCCTCACGACGTTTAACGGAAAAACCCGAAGAATTTGAACTTTTTGAAATCTTCGAATCGGTGCATTGCACCGCACGAAACGCGTGCTCCTCCAATGCCCTCGGGAGACAAAAACAAACTTGCTATGCGCGACCAAAGAGACTCGTAAGAACGGAAAAAAACCAGTCGCAATAATATTTTTGTGGTGGGATTTCCGAGAACGAGCGCCTCGATAGCTATTCTTCGCCCGCGGAATGCGTCTCCCGTGACGTCGCAGTAGTTTGCATGTTCGATTCGCGCCAAGTTTTATTTTTACAACCGATTTTTCGAATCTTTTTCTCTCGTTGTCATTTTTGGCATGAACACGAGAATATTAGATTCGGGGAGGCACGCATCAATCCACCATCGCACAAAAAATAATCATTCGATGATTGGACCGGATCTTTTAAGGTGGTGAAGAATCATTCGATGAATGGGCCGGATCTTTTAAGGTGGTGAACGACATTTTTAAACAAATAATTTAACGAAATAATTCAAACTGGGCCTATAATGAGATCCAAAATTATTCCCGAAGTTCCATAAACAAGAGTAGAATGGGAGAAAATTTACATTAAAAGGCGATATGTATGCGTTGTGTTGACTTCCGAATTACGTAGTCTTCGCGAGATTTTATTTTTTTATTCGAACTCGACCGAAGCCTAATTTAAATACATTTTACATGTTAAAAAATGCCTGGTTTCACTTGTTATGAGAGGAGAGGGCGATCGCAGACCGTGCGGACGATCTTCCCAACCTCTTCGCGGTGAGTGTGTTACCACCTCTTCTCCTACTGCCACTTTCTCTCTCACACACACGCAGGGGCAAGCGAGGGGGGCCCTCAATGCCACTCCGGTGTGGCGAGTAGCCTCCGGGGGCGCGGCCGATCGTGGCGATTTCTGAACGAGGCGACCTTCGGAGCCTCGCAAGGGCGTGAGTCTGCAAATAGGGGTCTCCGACGGCGGACAGGAAGAATGGCGCTCCCTCTGTAAGGCCACTGCGAAAAGAGCTTGGACGCTGGGTGTGAAATGGGCGACTTTTTTAATGTTAACGAAGGTGAACTTCACGGGCAGTAGTAAATTACTATATCTCTCGTTTTGGAAATGATTCCATATATATCCTATGGATCGGCGTGATTGGAAAGTCAACATAAATACATATCGTATATACTCTAAGAGGAAGCAGGTAGGTGAAAGCCCGAGGGCACTATTAGAATCGCTTATGCCAATCGCATGTTTATAGTTTCATTGCTTAACAAAGCTAAAATATACATATTTGAATGGATAATGCTAGTCTTTTTATATTTGAATAGTAATTCAAATGGCCATAACGATATTGGGTTTTATTATGACGATGATCACATGAGAGATGGGATATCTTATATAATAAATATACGACATTAAGTTTCCTTTGTAGCAAGGACGAGTTTCGTAATCATAATATTCAAATTGATGCCAACGTACGAGTACATGTTAATTTTCATTGATTCTTCAGATAAATATTTCCTGCCTTATATAAACTAATTTTACCCAAGAGAAGGATCGCACTAGTTTATTGCGGGAAAGATTTTGCCTGCATTATCTATGCTGGCATATAATGTGTTCATCAGTGTTGTGTTAATTATAAACTTAGAAACCTAAATGCTTTTAGCTCGTTCTTTATGGTTGCATCAAAAACGGACACTTATATAAACTGCTAGTTATGATATACATAGGTATATATGCAAGTAAAAAGCTCGAATTAAAACTTTAATCTAAAAACAGCGTCTAAACATACAAAATAATAAAATTGGATAACAGTAATACAGCAGCAATAGTAATAGTAACCTGTTCGTAGTTAAATATATTTTATGAATCTCTTGCAAATATTCGCAACATATACAATGTGCTGGACATTATAAAACCGTGTTACTTTCACATATACTTCAGAGTAAAACGTGGCAAATCAACTTTTAAATGTCGAGGGAATTTTCCCAAGTTTAATAAAGTATAACAAATAATCGCGCAGGATGATTGTGATAACATATCCCCAATGAACAGAAGAGAGGAGCTGAGGTAATTGATTCGCCCTACCTATCAACTTTCAGACTAATCTTACTTGGAGCTCACAACTAAACTTAAATATAAATTCCTCTTAGAAAAGCACGTGAAAACTCTCAATAGCACATGAAAAACAAAACCAGTTTTAAAGTAACATCGACTTAACGAAACTTAACGAGGGCAGCGAATTGTTTCCGCGCATAAATTTTGTTAGGGAAAAACGCTATCGTAATTTAACGGGCGTCAGTTTCGTTGGGAAGGCAAAAAAGATGCTACCGTAAAAAAAACCAACCGTAACCTCTTTTGAACTCGACCGTTTTTCATTTGTTATTCCCGGGCAAAAAAAATCCTGACGTGATTCTTCCTCCCGTATCTCGGACGAATTAGGGTAAACACTACCGAGAGAGAGAGATATATAGAATGCGAGAGAGAGAGGAGATGGAGGATGGGAGCTAGAGCGGGAGATATATCTATGGAGATTTATCGTTCTGAACGTGGCATGTCGATCTTCCCTCTCAATCGGTTGAAGGGCAAATGGTCGAAGGATTCGAACATCCCTCCTCCCACATCCCCCCCTTGTGAGCCACTGCCCACGCATTCAGCATCCTACCCTCCCCCTCTTTCGTATCATTCCATATCTTTGCCTCTCGCACTTCCCTCCTTTTGGATCACGGATACCCTTTCGCCCTTTACTTAAGACGCTCTCTTGACGCCCTTTCCAATCCAACCTTCACCTTTAAGGGGGGGAGGGGAGAGAGAAAGAGAGATATATAGAAAGACCACGCCCATAAAAGCGGAGCGCGGAGTGATTTACGTTACTCCCCCGCCGGATTTACGCCATCTTTGAGGGCTAATAATAAAGGATTTGCGATGCTCCGAAAATGGGATGCTTCGCCAGGAGATATAAAACTAGTTCCTTTTGAGTGGGAGAGAGTTTCGAAAGAGGTAACGTCAGGGAACTACGTTACGAGGAAAACCCAAACGTATGTTATGGCCGGGTGGCCATTCACTTAAAATCCATTACCGAATGTGTACATAAAAACGTATTCATATTCACATACGTGCATATTTATTTTTATGCTTGTATAAAATTATAATCTCGCCATCCCGGAACCAACGAGTGACGCACACAAGTACATAAAACAGAACGAATCCCGTTAATACGAAATCGTTATATTCTCTTCGTCTTCTCCACCCAGATAAAATTATCACGAGACGAAAAAAAAATCGCGTTCGACTTGACCTTTTTTTATCTTCCATCCGTGGCACAGTTCCTGGGCGAACCATTTTCGATTTCGCTCTCCCATTGCGTGGGCGGAATGACCGTTGCAAGAGAGCGATGACGTCTCTCTGAGGGAGCCAGGATACCCGCCGGGAACGCATGAAGAAAATCCTTCTTTCTTCCCTCTCACACTCCCCTGACCACCCGCTCTTTATCTCCCAGTTATAGGACCCAAAGGGATGAACGGTCCCCCTTTGTGAACGCGTCTCGCACTTAACAACCACAAGGACGCCCTTCTATTTCGGAAGCCGTCGCTTTTTTCCTCTGATCCCCCAACCCCTTCAACCCTTATGTGACTCCTTTATGGTTCTCCACCTCCCTCCACCACCCCACTCCCTCTCTCCTCCTTCCCTTCACCAAACGCACCGCATTCTCCCCATAAGGAGAACCCTTCGCGCGGCATTAGATGGCGGGCGCCACATCCATCACTCTCCCTCTGCCTATTTTTTCATAACATCTTCCGGAAGCGAGGGAGAGAGAGAAAGAAAAATAGATACGAGAGAGGCGCCAGTCGGACATTCCCAGAAAAGATCTCTCGTGATCGGGGGCGTAGAAGTCTTGAGGACGGCCGAGAGTTTGGGAGGTGGGCATCTTGATAGGTCGAAAGCGACGGACACGAGATTGCGGTTTTTTTTTAAAGTGGGACGTGACGTCACATTCGGATGGGATTCAGCCTTTGTACGTGTGTGTGTGTGTGGCATGCGTGTAATGACGACGAAAAGGACACGCGTTATTCAGTCGTCGCATGCGCCGCAGCTGTGCCGCGAGGGCAGAGAGAGAGCGAAGGGAGCGATCGTTCGTCGTCAATGAGAGGTAAAGTGCTCCGAGGCAATCTATTTTGAAATACGAACCAAACGGCGTGAGTGATGTCGATGAATGCCACGGGATGACATGTCGGGTGGGCGGGGGTGGGAGGGAGGGAAGGAGGAGGGGTGGAGTGAGTGATGAATGGGCGAAAGTGCGCGGGTGGAGATAGAGAGAGGGGGGGGGGGAGAGGGGGGACAGAGAGAGAGGGGGATAGGGAGAGGGGGGAGAGAGGGGGGAGAGAGGGGAGAGAGAGGGAGAGAGAAAGGGAGAGAGAGAGGGAGAGAGAGGAAGGGAGAGAGGAAGGGAGAGAGGAAGGGAGAGAGGGAGAGAGAGAGAGGGAGAGAGAGAGAGGGAGAGAGAGGGGGGGAGAGAGAGAGGGGGAGAGAGAGAGGGGGAGAGAGAGAGGGTGAGAGAGAGAGGGGGAGAGAGAGAGGGGGAGAGAGAGAGGGAGGGAGAGAGAGGGAGGGAGAGAGAGAGGGAGGGAGCGAGAGAGGGAGAGAGGGAGGGAGAGAGAGGGAGAGAGTGGGATGGAGAGGGAGAGAGAGGGAGGGATGGAGAGGGAGAGAGAGGGAGGGAGAGAGAGGGAGGGAGAGAGAGGGAGGGAGAGAGAGGGAGGGAGAGAGAGCGAGGGAGGGAGGAAGAGAGAGAGAGAGGGAGAGAGAGGGAGAGAGAGGGAGGGAGGGAGAGAGGGAGGGAGGGAGAGGGAGGGAGAGAGAGAGAGGGAGGGAGGGAGGAAGGGAGGGAGAGAGAGGGAGGGAGGGAAAGAGAAAGAGATAGGGAGAGAGACAGACAGACAGACAAACGACTTTATTTAGGGCGAAATTGAAAGAGAGGGAGGGAAAGAGAAAGAGGGAGAGAGAAAGAGGGAGGGAGAGAAAGAGATGAAGGGAGAGAAAGAGATGAAGGGAGAGAGAGATGGAAAAAACAAGCCATTCTGTTTATTTGTGAGCCAATAAGCCTTATTCAGAGAGCGGACGCGTGCAACCTTCTTAATCAAAGTGTCACACATTAGTGGAACGGAATAGAAGTAAAGCTACATGAGTATGTATGCCTATATATATACATTAGCTATTAAATTGAATACTGAGAAGGTAAAACGAAGAATGCGACGTTTTTACGATGTATGGGTCATAGCTAATGTTACTCTTATTGTGCAACATCCTGCAACGACTCTTAACATGTCTTTTCCTAGTTATGAAAGCGCACTGTGAGATAAAAACTAATTAGCGAGTATGGAAAAATAACAAAAAAACTAAGGTTTTAATACTTCTCGCGTAATATTCGAAAATCTCCACGTACCCCTAGGGTAGGGTGGTACTTAATTTAGTCAATTTTTTAAAATAAGTTGTTAGTACTGATCGATAAAAGTGTTCCTTTTGATTAAAAAACAACGTGGAAAAAATTTCGGGTCTCTCCGTTAATTTTAACCCGTGCCTCATCGAGGTTAAAATTAGGATATTTTGGTATAATTTACAAAAAATGCAAAATGAGCTTCAAAACTGATATGATATTTTTAAATTACACATATCTGTAGCAAAAGGCTAATTGGTGGCTTACAAATCACACTGACAATTACACATACTTCAATCGTATTCTCTGGCCAATGTCTCTTTTCTGCAGTTGGGAAACTGCTTGCGAAAATCCTGAACTACATGCAGCATATGCTGGGACTGATCTTCCGAGCGCAAAACTGGCAGGAAATTTGTCACTAGGGAAACTCCTCGCTCAGCGACGTCATTTACCACCTTCAAGGTTTGCAGATAACCACACCTCGCTTATAATCTTCTCGTGAAGTCCATTCTGACGGATTAACATTGAGAAAATCAGAGGGGAGCGAGAATCGCTCAAATAGCTGATGAGAGTTTTTCGACACAAATCTATCCAAATCACCGAAAGCCCACTGAGGCAGTTCAGCAAGTGACACGTGCGGTCGTCTACAAGTTTCAGGAGGGCAATCATTATTGATTCCAAGAAATCTGTTTTTATCTGGGCAGATTTCTCGGCGCGAAACCGTGCCTTAGCGCTCAGTACTGTAGCGTAGTTCACTTTGACATCGCTCAAGTCATGTGTACCGCAAACTTCAACTGATGTTGCAATGACTTTTGTAACAACTCTGTTGCTTACTTTCCCTGCATCAAGAAAAGCAGCAAGTTTTGGGGTCATTATGTCAGTGGTAGCCCCTTTCTTTACAGGCACATCAGCTCGTGCCTCAGCTTCTGTGGCATCTTTCTCGGTTTCATCAGGATTGTCATGTTCAGGGCCAGAGTCGGGTGCGACTTCACTATCGTCGTCACTGCTACCTTCAAGAACAGTCTTACTGTCTGTAATCGCAAAAAATTCAATATAAAAATAAAAGGAATGAAATTCGGAGCCACGACTAGGAAATTGTAGAGCACGAAAACTAATTAGTTAAAAACTCACCGGAGATTTCCCGTTCTTTCCTGTTTTTCTCCTCCCGGGTTCGTTTCTTCCTCTCTCGTTCGGCTGTCCTCTTTTCCTTGGCAGCTACAGCATATTCGACACTGGTCATGCATCCCACACGACCTTTCATCCTTTGGTTCAACAAAAATTGTCTGTCCTCTGCTATTTTTATCAATTCCATCACATTCATGGGAGCTAATATCAAATAAATCCTCCAATTTACCCCTGAACTCCTCTTCCAACTGTACTTGTTTTTGATTCTTGCGCGATGAGTTCTTGTTCAAACTGCGCCATTCCTTGTAAAGAAGCTTTATTTTAGGGATGACGTTGCGTTCTTCATGTGTGGGAATTCTTGCTCTTTGCCAGAACGGAATAATCTCCTGAGCGGTCGAAACGGCACTTTCATGAACATTTTCATTCATTTCGCGCGTGTGATATAGCATATACCGAAGAACTTGTAGTCTAGATGGGAGTTTAGCTCCCATAATTTTACTTTCTACGTGATCTATCATGAAAATTCGCTTCCTTTGCATAACCATTGTTCATAAACATTAGCACGTTAGCCTGCGAACAGTGCGAGGGCGCACAGAAAGATCGAAAAGACCCGAACTGAATAGCGCTGGCCGGCGAACTGTGATTACAAAGAGTTAAGCCAGGGTTGCCAGATAATTGGACAGCCGCGTCGCCGTCTGAGGGTGATGATGTCGTCTAAGTGTAAGTATATAGGGAAATTACGTTAAATATCTAGAAAGTACTTTGTCGGCTGCTCCATAATTGGCGTAATTAAAATAACAATGTTGCGTATCACCTTACATCCAACTATATATAGAACTTATAGTTCTTTTGTGACAACCCAGAGGAAATATGAGAATAAATCGGAATCAAAATTTAATATCCACACCTCAGTTATTAATTTCTTAAATAAGAATATATTTATGCATTATTTTATGACAAGAAATAGTTTAACCGGCAAGCCCGCGCTGGGGCGTCGGCGGCGCGTGGCGCTTGGCTCGGACGCGGAACTTGCCCCGCGCGGCTGTACTCCTGTGTTATCGTGTTCCATGTTCGAAACTGTTAACTGTTCAAATTATTTTTCATGTGCTTCGTATTATCCAAAGCATACAATTGCATCAGCTCGACATATTCGCCGCTTGTTAGGCCGCAAAGGTTAAGAGTTTAGAGTTACTGAAATTATATAAATTCTACTAATGTTTAGGCTCGATGAGGCGCGGGTAAATATTGACGTACAGCGGTCCAATTTTTACCACATTGTTTTTTCACCAAAAGGAACAATTATATCGATCAGCACCCAAATATTTCCAACTTTCCAAATTAAGTACCACCCTACCCTAGGGGTACGCGTACAGTTTGAGAACTACTGGCCTATAGCTTACACAAAAACATTTAAAATATAACTTATTTAACTTTAAAACCTGATTTTGTACATAACCATGTTTAAATGTAAGTAGGGAGCAATTACTGCCATAACCACTTGAATGAATTTGAAACAACCACAAAAATAAAAAAAATTATTCCGCGTAAAAAACCAGTTTCATTCCTATAAGCTGCGAACCGAAGATACGTAGATCAAGAAAATAGCAACGTGAAACCATTCCAATATTCTAAAAACTTTTTACGAATATTTTTTCCGGAGTAGTCAAATGCTTACCGAAGACGAAAAAACGAAATGAATGGAATGACAGACGCGTTCAACGGGTATACGCCAACGTTGTAACCTTTTTACTAAATCATGTAATGCTGCGTAAAATATGCCAGGCATTCTCCAAGAATAAAAGAAAACTCAGGCGGAAAAGCGCTTTCGAGAAGACGATCATAGAGGAAAAAAAATCGAAAAATGAACACAGCTCGAAGACGTTGCGTCGACTACCGTTTATTACGTGCGAGCACAAAAAACATTAACGCTCATAAATGACGTTTCATTTATTTTTTCTATCTCTCGGAATTGGCTCGCTTTTTGTGCCAAGTTAAATAAATCGAGCGACTCGGTTAAACATGAAAATCAGACGGATTATAGCGGAGCCTGCTTGATGGCCCCGCGCTCTCGTAATAAGTATTTGTCGTCCTTATAAAGTACACGCATTTTTTTTTAAAAACCCCGAAAAAATACCTAAGTGAGAGAGATTGTTTTAGTTATTAAAATTGACTAATAAAAATTTTTGACAGGTAAAAAGGCCCCGCGCGCACACTTTGCACCGGACCACGCGATTTTCCTAGCCGGCTCCTGGATTATAATATGTTTCTCCTCAAAGAAGTAAGAGAATAAGACATCATCATAAATGCAAAATGGGAGGAGCGAGAAAATCTCCAATGCGACAAGACCGCCATCTTTTCGAGAGAACATAATCGAGGCTGCGACAGCGTCGGAGAAGGGTGGGGGAGGGAGCGAGACGGCTAGGGGTGAATAGCGGAATGGACTCCTTCCAATTATGCGCGCGCCTTTCCAAGTGGAAGGTGTGAGGTCAAAGAGGAAAAAAAAATAAACGTACCCAGTTGGATTCAAAGCCGGTCATTCCGCACGAAATGCCAAGAACGCAACACTAGTCGGCGTACGCCAACCGACTCGGCGACTTGTATAAGAGGAGACGATTTGGCGTAAACCTCCTCCGATGCTGTATTCATCCCCTGTCCGTTGTGACGAGGGTAAAATGGATTATCTTCCGAGGGATTTAAAACGCGCCCGGTGCGGAGGGGGCGAGGACTGGTATTTTTTTTAAGGGGGTTGAGTTCTTTCTCCGATTATTGTACACGGGTAGAGATGGCGGGTCGAGAGAGAGAGAGAGAGAGGGTGTGCCTCTATAGCGAGGAAAAGAGGAGAAATGGAAAGATGGTGGGGGAGGGAGAAAATCCAAGGGGGAGGGAAAAGGAGAATAGAGAGGGGGAGAGAAAGGGGCGGGGGAGGGAGGAGCGATCGAATCGGATCGCATGTCCTGTCGCGCTGAGCGACCGAGTCCAGCGAGTCCGAGAGATAGCAGGGAGGCGCTCCTGGTATCGCATTCCACTGGAAATTCCAACACCGCATATTTCTCCCGTCCACCCTACCCACCACCCTCTCCGCGCTTGTTCTTCTGCGGTCTGTTCTAGCATTTGATGGCCTGCGATGATGTCCCGGGTTCGATTTCCAAAGGGAAAACCGCGATCGAGCCGCATTGTTATTTTCTGTATCTCGCGTAATAATCCGATGTACGTATATATTTCTGGTAATATACCCTCCTGGGACGTGCAAGCAAGCTCGAGCTTTACGTAGGGTTTGTTTTTATAACCAGATCGTAATGAAGCTTTTGTTTTCGTTCCATTCCCTTGCAACTCCCCGCGTGGCAAATGGTGGAACTAAAATATTCCGGAAGCCATCCACAATCGCATTCTTCAGTAGGTAATTTATTGGTGGGAAACTTTTCAAACTTGGTTCCATCGAGACAAAGTTATTGTTAGGGAAACGAGCCAACATGCGCATACAAAAGTTTTCCCATATAACCGATGTGAACTGCCTCTAACCTTCCTTCGACCTTGTACTGATCATTTTCGCGAAAATATTTACATTTTAAAAATACCACTAGACCGCAAATTTTAATCTTCATCTTCAAATGCACCGAATCTTTTCCGATCTTCCTTTCTTCTTTGATCTCCTGAATGATAAAATTGACTGTTCTCTTTTACTTCCGCTCACTGATTTCCGAGTTCCTTTTATAGAAAAACTACTCACCTCCGTAAAAATACTACGTTCATTAATTAAAAGTTCACTTCTCTTCAGAGTCCTGCTCACCACTCGCAACGGTATAGTCCTCTTTCTCTAAGTATTCTTAATATTGCCTCTTAATTCCACGAACTACTGGGAACCAACTTTTTTCTTACTATTTTTTAAGTTACAGCTATTGCCCGCGCAACCAGGGGGTAAATGTTTTTACTTAAGAACCTAGAGTTCGTATTAATCAGATATGAAGGTACTCAGGAGGAACCTCTGCTCCTGCCTGTATTTGAGGGGACCCCAAATTATCCAAATGTTTGGTGGAATATTTTTTGTTACAATTGAGAAAATCCTGGATTGCGCGCCTGACTTATTATTCTATTTTTCATTACCCTATTTTTTCCTTTCAATGTTTAATTTATACTTTGTAATCAATCAGCTGTCACAGACCTCGATCTGTGTGCCAATTGTTAATGAATAAATAAACGTCCAGCTGACTTCATCATATCGGATAATTGGAGGAAATAATTAAAACGTCTTTCAAATTTTTTTTCATCGAATCTCGATTTCGAAACTAATTTACAAAGAAAAACAAATAACCCAAGCGACAGCGAAATTGATTCTTCAACTCCGTTTTCTCGAAAAGAAACAATGCCGCGGTCGCACAAAAACGCGAGATTCCGACAACATCGAGACGGAATTAAGAGACGAAGAGATCGAAATAAAACGAAGGAAGAACAAAACGACTCTCTTTCCTTAGGCAAACACGTCACTCGCGCGGAGATGCGTTCTTAATAGTCCGTCCCAAGAGGGTTAACTTAACTATTTCGCTACGTCCGTGATAGGTCGACAAGATGCTCGAAACGCTTCCATCCCTCCCCTAACACTCCCCTCTCATCCCCCTAACACTCCCCTCTCATCCCCCTACGCCATTTTCCAACCCATCCTCTCTCAATCTTCCCCACGCCTCTCCAATGTTTTGAGTCGCCGTCATTTCCACCCTTTTCGAATAAGAGGGCAGTGATGGAATGGGAAATGGTGTGAGCAAGAGATGGTGTTGAAGGCATAAGGATAAGTGTGGTGACAGGTGAGAGAATGGGTAGGGTAGGGCGAAAGGGATGAGAGAGAGAGAGAGGAAGGGAGGAGGGGGAAAAGTTAATAGCGAGGAGAAGAGTGGAAAAATAAAGTAGAAATTGGTTCGAAGGACGAGAGAGAAAGAAAGGATGGAAGAAAGAAAGAGAGAAAACTGCTTGTTAAATGACGAGAGGTAGAGAGAATATTAACGCCTCGAGGAACATTCTCTCTCTCTCTCTCTCTTCCCAGAAAGAAAGAACCTTTCTCAATGTTCTCCTGCCTTTAAAATTTTCAAACCTCTTCTCGCAGCATCACACGTTTCCTCCTCCTTGTACGCGCCTCGCGACCTTGGGATCCGCAGTAACCTTAACTCCTCAGGGGTCATGCTCCACTCCAACCGTCTATTTCCCTTCCCACTCATTCTCCTACCCTCCTTATACTGCCCCCCCCCCCTCTACCTTCCCCGGCTGCATACCTAACTCTCCCACACCTATTATTGACCAACACACCCTCCTCCCTCCTAACCCTCCCTTTGCCTATCTAGGAGGCCTCCGCGCCGCAATCGTAAAATCTTTCCCATCTCATCTTTCAGCCCATCACTCCCTTGTGTCCGAGATCGTCCAATTCTTTTCGCATCTTTTATACTTCCATGTATTTATCGCCTCCTATATCATTTCCGATCGTTCCCCCATTACATTTGCCACGTCAAACCTCGCAAATCGCGACGTTAACCCCGCCGTTCCTTCCGTAACTTCTTGGGTTAGAGCCAATTTCTCATGCGCGTTGCACCTCGCCACTCCCTCCTTTCGACCCGTTTCCAATTCGACGATTTCAGGTTTTGTCCTCCGACTCGCTCTTCGTGGCCTCGTCTCAACTATTTTCATTCTTTCAAGCGCGCGTTTGAAATATGTTGATGACGTTTTCGGCGAACTATTCAAACAAATTTTGTATGGAAATTTAAGATTTAACTGGAGCCGCCTCCGGCAGGAAAATAAAGCTCTCGAAAATTGAACGTGGCAAGAATGCTAATTTCTCAAAAGCTATCGATTGAAAAAAGAATTTCCCAAAAGAATCGTAAAAAATTAGATTGAGGTTTATTACAGTCATAAAGACGTACTAAGAAAAAAATATTTTTATCTTATGCATACGAAAACTTGGTTATTTGGCAAATGTATGCGACCGCTACCATTAAAGTAAGCTTTTCCTTGGGTTATTTATATAAATTCTAAAATCTCATTCCTAAACACTAGGCGACTTTCTCGAAATTAAAGAAAGAAATCCATGTCGCCTTCGAGAAAATAAATCGAAAATTCTTCTCGCCCCATCCACTCATTTTAAATCCAGTTAATGACTCCACATCCTCAGGCCCATTTTTGTCATTTAAGAAATTATAAAAGTTGATGAGGGAACGCACGAATACATAATTCTGACTGAATTTTGCGGGGAACCAAACAACGTCTGCAAAATTAACGAACGGTAGAATGAGGTGGAAATTTATCTATATCAGTGGTTCTCAACCTTTTACCTCTTCCGTCCCACCTACCACTTTTCAAGAAACCCTGGTCCCACTATGGTATAAAGAAAAACCTCACTTTTTCTAATAAATGTATTTCTACGTTTATAAGCATATAAGTAGTACATTAATAATTGGTAGACACAATGGAGAAGGTCGAAATAAAAAAGATTTACTTGGTAAATCCACAAAAATTTATTTATTCGTTTAAAAAAAATAAATTTTGAGGAATTACCAAGTAAATATTTTTTATTTCGAAAATATGAAGAAATTCCATCAAGTTACGCCTGAGACTGTTAACTACATCAAAGAGAAGGTGCCAGAAAGTCTAACGATTGGAACGCCAAAATGTCTTCAGCCGACTCTGGTCCCACCTAGACGGCTTTCAAACCCCACCAGCGGGATGCGTCCCACCGGTTGAGAAACACTGATCTATATAAGAAAGACCGAAAAAAGAATTGGAAAAAATCCAGGATTGCGAGAGACACGAGCGGAAGAATGGTTCACAAATCGCCCGATTGCGTCCGGGTGCCTGGATGAGAGATAGGCCCGATGCATTTTTTCCGCGATTTTCTCAGCGATCAAACGAAACTAATCGGAAGTTGTCTCGGGGGTTTCAAAATTCGATCTTTGACGAGGGGCATGCTAGGCGGTGATAAATTGACGATGGGGAGAGAGAGAGAGCACGGCCACGTCTCTCCCGGACTCCCTCCCTCACCCCCTATCCTACCATCTCGCCTCAGCTGACGATCTTTCCACCTCGCATCCGTGTCGTTCCTCCCCATCTCCCCCTTCACCCAAACGCCAAACCCCATTCCCGGCCAACGCTTCCCGTTAAGGCCCTCTTCTTTCGAGCGAGGCGTGAATAAGAATTCGATCGACGATAAGGATCGGGGCCCTCGGACCACATGGAAAATTATGACAAGCAATTCGTCAGGCGGGATGCGTTATCTGCGATCGAAATTGGCGATGCCCACAGCCACCGACAGCGTCCATAAAACACTCTCGATAATTCCTCTCTCCTTAGCGCGAGGAAAGGAGAAAGAGGAAGATAGGCATCTCGTAGTACGCGGCCATTAAAAATCGCCTGCATTTCTCTCGAAGTCATTGGACCGTCCCATTTTTATGGTGGTTAATATCGGCGCCTATCCCACGAGATCGTTTTTTTTTTCTGCGTAGATGGTTGAGAAAGAAAAGGAGCGATTCGCCACGGGTCGAGGATTTCCGCGGCATAAAAAAGACACGGAATGGGCTCCCGAAATTTGCATTTGAATCGTTCGTTTGGTTACGATTAGTTAATTCGGACCTCCGGAAGAAAAATATTTTGGTAATCCTAAATATATTCTGCGTTTTACGGACATTCTTTTCGCTTACTGTTTACCCTCGTAATATCGAGTGTAAGATTTCCAAATTATAATTGAGCTGATTAAAGATATCCGATCAGAATTCCCATAGAAAACATTAAAATGTCAAAAAAAAATTATTTTCACAGAGAAAACAATCTAAGATGCATGACATAATCCTGCAGTAATAGAAACAAGGTCATTCTAAGCGATTTTCTAGCTGCCAATTGAATTTTTACCGTTGAAATCTCCTTCCTGGATCTGCGCAATAAAAACTCGATTACATAAAACGTTACGAAAAAAATATAAGCGTAATATAATCAGGAAATAAAATTGAATGCCATAATAATCCTTTCGCCTAGACTACGGGAATAATTTATTCCAGAGAATTATATTTTTCAGAAAGGAATTGCGTAAGAGCGTGCTTTGATCGTAAACCACCATCGCTTGATCCAACAGTGCGCGTGCCTTATGATAATCAATGCCTTAGCGAAAAAATACTTTCTTCGGCTTTGTGCCCATTCTTACAATTTATCTCGGTAGGCTCAAATAACCATAGCGTTTTACAACTTACAGCTATGACGTTTAATTATGCAACACTACCCTCTATGTTATATATCCTTACGCGTAATTACATCCGCATCGTTTTATTTCAGACGAACGAAGGAAAATCTCTTACATAATTTATTCCGAGAGATCCTTACTTATGGGAAAATTATTCTCATTACGAAGCCTAGGAGAGGGAGCGAGGGAAGAAAATAGGTCCTCAGCAAGCAAATGGTAAGAGGCGCTCGGATCGATGTCAGATAGAAGAAGAGCAAATTGATGAAATGTTTTGAGGTCCTATCTCAGCGCGACTCCGACGTATAAACAAACCCCGCTCGTTTTACGACTCTGGATCCAATGAAAGCGAACGATGCGCATAACTTAATCCCTTTCGAATGGCCAACACCGTCCCTTTCATTCTACACCTCGCCCAGGAAAGGTTAAATAAGAAATAAGCTCCACTTCTTTTTGTGTAGTTTTTTTTTTGCGAGAAATTTTTATCGTTCCACCTCTAGCTAGGACGTACTTCGTCCTTGAGGTGTAAGAAGCGTGTCCTGAGGGTGCGTATATGCAGAACAGGACGACGGAACGAGATGCAGTAGGAAACCAGAAGGTATGGGAGAGAAGGAGCACTTATTCTCTCGCCGTATAGCAGCGAGCGCGCACACACGCACACACATGCACTTGAGTAAGAGCGCATTCCACGTTCTATTCCCACTCGGTGACTCCTACGCCTTCCCACCTCCTCCTCGCCGTCGTCGTCGTCCTCACCATCGCCTCTCTCCCACGTTACCTCTTTCCTTCTCCTCTCTTCCCCCTACTCCTCCTCTCTTCTTTCTCGTATCCTCCCATTCCTCCATCTTTTCCTCTTCCTCCTCCCCATGTTTTTCTCTCCCTTGCTTATTTTCTTTCTCTCTCTCTCCTGCCTTCCTTTCCACCCTTCTCTCTTCCTCCATCCACATAACATTTCCCTCTTCATTCTATCTTTACACCTTAGTTCAATCTTCCTTCAACCTCACAACGTTTCTACTTTTTTCACTCCCTATCCCTCACTGCTTATCCCTCTTTATCTCCTTTATCCTCTCTCTCTCTCGCCTTCGTTTCCTCTCATAACATCTAATTCCACTCCACTTCCCCGTAGAGGCATCTTTTCCTTTCTCTTAATTCCGCGACGGATCACTCATTTTATCATTTCCTTTCCTCAACAGGTCGCAAGGTTATAAATTGCCAAAATAAATAACAGGCTAGACAGTACGTTTTTCGATGAAAAAAAGGGGGCTCCGGTGGTATGTTAGGAAGGATACTTGCAACTCGGTATGGAGGTCGCATATTGAAATCCTTAATTGAACATGGGCTCTCGTGTTTGCAGTTTTAATTTGTCGATGAGCTTACGACGCGAAAGAGGCCTCCGACCAGTGTTTGAGGTCTGGGAAAATCAAGGCGCGGAAAACGAAAGGGGGACAGGTATTCATCGCGCGTTGAAAATACTCATTTTTAACTAATTCATTAGTTAAGAGCGCGGCTGTGAATGGATGTGAAAAATGCCCACGGATATCACCACCACCTTCTCCACGACTGTAATTATCCGTTGAAATTCTTCCTTCAAGAGTTAATTCCACAGGTGCTAATTACTTCACGAGTTTTCCCCTGGATTTTCTTGGCACGAAGATGCATGGAGCAGGTTATTTTTTAGTCTAGTGTGGGCGCTATGCGGCATTCTATAAACAAAGAATGTCGCTCCTGCTGGAATCGATGATTGAATGGCTGCCATCAAGCGTGGCTAATTTGTAATTGAAATGCTAGCATGATTTGCTCGACCTTTTTTTCATGGCTGCATTTGTCGATCATTGGACGAAAGCCATTAAGGCGAGCTATAACATTAATTTTTGAATTACTCATCCTTTGGCTTTCGAATCCGTCAGCGGAGAGGGCCAAAATTGGGTTGACTCAATCCCTCGCCCTGTAGCGCGAGAGACATAGGGATAATGGATTTCGGTTTGTTTGTTGATTTTCGCTCAATTGAACAGTTTTTCGAAGCAAGATAACACCATTTCTTCGCCCACTTCTCCTCTATCCCATCCTCCGCTATCTACATTGTTTTATTCATACGGCTTTTTGACCTCGATCTCTCTCCGCTGTACCGTGGTCAAGCTCTTTGGCGCTCTCTCTCTCCCCCTAGAACGATCCGTTCTTTCACCCGATTCCAGTTCGAACCCCGCCCGAACACTTGGGTTTTAGGGCAAAACGGATGGCCTTTCACGGTCAAAAAAATTGGATACCATTCTCGCTCCTGCATCTCAAGAGGCGAGAATAAACCGTTGTCTTGGCGCAAGATCTTTCCAGATTCGCGTCGTTTTCCTCGTCGCGGACACAATCGCGGTGAGACGCTGAATGTAGCGAAGAACCCCGTGCACGGCCCTTCAAAATTACGGTAAGAAACATACTTTACTGTAAATATATTACTGGTATCACTAACACGTTTTGGGGCCATAATTGTGCGCAAAATTCCTTTATAATAAGAATACATTATAAAATTTAGAAAGTTTTTAGAGATGATGTGCACAACAACACGCTGAAATTCGAACTATGCTGAACCGTAAACAAAGTTTTAAGATGGTCGACAGAGAGAGATTACTGATTGGCTGAGAGCCTACCCACCTCAAGCCAAGTGAGCTGATTGGTTGAGATGCTGAAGATTGTAGAAAAACTAGAGAGATTCGATTTCTTTCATTATATTTCAGTGCACAGAAGAATCCGTTTTCTCGCATTAGAATTAAGGTGGAATAGTAAATGAATAAAAAAGATATTTTTGGTCGATTTTGACTAAAACAATAGAATATTTTTTCGTGTTATAACGAATTCGTGTTCACCGGGGTCGTGTTGATCGGGGTATTGCTGTACATTTAGATTGCAGGGTCCCAAATTGTTTAGTGCCAGGGACTCAAATAGTTTGGCGCCAAGGGCCTCAGAATGTCTAAATCCGCCACTGCATCTAGCGTATCAGCGAATGTTTTTTACTCACCTATCAGTCACTTACATTTTCGTTAAAACGGCATTCCGCAAAAACAGGATTTTAATGTAAAATAAACCATAAACGTCACTCGAAAGAGATATTATCACCTATTCTGAATCGACTGCTAACAAACAAGTCTCACTTCGGCCACGTTCTTAAAAGTCAAGGAAGCGCCCGTCTCGGGTTCGATCCTCCCCCGAGGCGGAGACAAGCTTTTTCTGCATTGGAAAGCGACCAAAAAACCACATCATGTCACGAATGAAACCTTGATTTCGTTGAACCGGAAAACCGGTTTACGACAATTGTGATATTTATTCATCCACAAGGGTTACGTAAACGCACAATACGGCGTGTTTTTACGATTCCCTCATTCCGTTACGTGACCTTTCTTTCGAAGAATTTCGAGGCGGGCGTGACTTATTTTTAGTCGCCCCTATTCCCCGCTCCCCGCCACGACGACTCAAGATCACTTCCTTTTTCTCTCCTCCTCCTTTATTTTATCGTATTTTTTTTCAATCTCACAAATTCCCCGTGCCTTATCGCGCCATCTCGTCGCATACGAAACGGTACAGGGATTGTGCATTAACGCTCTCTCGGACGTGTGGCTTCGAACCGCCGCGGATTGAGAAAATCTCGTTCCCTTCCCTTTTCGCTCTCTCCCTCTCCCTCCCACCCAATCTTCCCGATCCTGCCCATATGCACCCAACCGCCTACCACCGCTCCCTTTCCCTCCCTCCATTTTTTTCGGCCTCCTTAGTTCATACGACCCCGCGTCTCTCGAAGATTCGGATCGGACAACTTTTGCATCGCGACTCCCTGCATATTTTTCTCGTGCGGGGTTGGCGGGGGTGGGAGAGAATTATGGGAGGAAAGGGGTTGGTCACGGCTGGCCACACCCTCCCGGCCTCCATCCCTCTCTCCACTCGACCAGGTGGGGAGGGGGACCACGGATCGAGAAGGGGGGTGGGGACGACGGCGTGGCGTCGACGCGAAACCGCGCGGGAGAGGCGAGGCGAACGCGCGCGCGCACGCACCGCACCGCGCCCCCGTTGAGCGTGCAACGCACACGCAAGGCCACGCCTCCGCCCTCGCTGCGAGCGGCGCCGCCGCGGAGGGCTGCGGCGAAGCGGCGAACTAGATCGGAGAGCGCGGAGGAGTCGAGACGGACCTATGAGAAGATCGCGGACGTTTTTATAGCGAGAGGGAAGGAGAGGAGGACGCTTTGAAAAGCGAACGGCCGGCTATTTATATTGCCTTCGTGATCAAAGGAAACGACGATGCAACCTATGTGGGGAGGTGGGGAGAAGGGATTGTAGGAAGGAGAGCGAGAGAGGAAGAGGAAGCGATAAGGTGGGAAGATAGCGAGGAGGCACAGCGCGGAGGGTAAATGCCCTTTTACCTACCCACGGATGGTAGGGCTTAGAAGGAGCGATCGCCGTTGAAATGCAAAGATTTTCCGTTCCGGTTGCCTCGCCACTGCATCATCGCACGCCCTCAAATGCATATCTACGGAATGTGTGTCCGCGATCTGCGGGGTGCCGGGGGCGGTAGCTTGCTGTCAGGGGGATGGTCGTAAAAGAAAGGCGAAGATTTGAATATGATATCTACGAAAACGTTCGGTTATATTATACCTCTCGTTATAACTTCGAGATTCAGAATGAGACCTTTTTTATAAAGCGATTAAATTAGAAACTCGCCATTGTTCAAGCGGGTTATAGGTACTGGATCTTCACTTCGAAAGAGGATATAGCTAAAGCGCCCATTTCATAATTTAAAAATGAAAAGTAATAATGTTAACATTAGAGAGTATCTGTCATTTGATCTGGCACATCCAGTAGCTCATATTCCACCAATCACATCTACACTTCATTCCAGTACGCTATTATATTATATAAAAGCGTTGTTCTGTAAGGAACGCAAGATGGCCGACAGCGAAATTTAATTAGACCACTTGAAAATATGTTTTGTCAGTTAGCTAATACTAAACGCATTCTATCACAATATATTTTTGGTAGTTGTTAATATTCGAGTGGCACATTTATTTGTTAATGTAAATATCATACCTACCTATGAAGAAAATAAAAAATATTTAAAAAAATAAACATGCTATCAGAAATACGTGACGATAAACGACAAGTTGTAGTTTTATTTACATTACGACAGAGAACATTGTTGAGGATTCGAGTAAGCTTTCTTTCTTCGTAAGTACAGAGTACAATTTTAAAACAATCGTCACGTTAAATGCACTAAATTTAATTATTTTCACTACGTTATATATGTATACATACTTATAATTATTTCCCTGTCTTTGCACACCGACAATTATATGTAGCATTGACGAGAACAAGGTGGGAGAAGAATATCAGATTTTCATAGCCGAAAATAAAAACCAAAGGCATTTACTAAACGACAACAGAATATTCACTAGAAATGTAATATATGACGAAATATTTCATATGTGATAGTGTGCTATTAATTATTTTAAATGCAAATATTAATAATCAATCTATCTATAATTCTTCCGTTGATATTTCAACGGGAATTACACAATGATACGATATTTACTGTAAATGTAGAGTAGAAATCAGTACTAAGTGTTAGTGTATAAATTTATTAATTAAATTTTAAAACAAATTTAAACATTAAAAGACAATTAAAGTATCTTTGATTTAATTAACCATTAGAGGAATCAAAACTGTTACACCGTAGAAGTAGTATTGTTGACACAATCAAATCTAAATGTTACATTTTAAGTTAAAATAATATTAATAAGTTTTACTAATAGTTTGATTACTTTTGAGTTTAGTTTCATCAAGGTATAACTGAAAAGTTTTTCAATTTCTATTACAATTTAAATAGATTTATAAGAAGTAAAAAACAATTTTTATATATTTTATTTAATTTGTGTTTTTTATCCTTTACAAACTATTTTTGTTAATTTAACAGGTAAAATAAAATGTAATTTTGATTTAACACCCAATTTAACAAAGCCGAGAGAAGCGAGGCCATGGGTTTGGGGCCGCAATAGCTTTATTGTAATAACGGCTTTACACTTGCCACTGAGAAAATAGAAAAGAAAATAGAAAAGAAAATTAAACGCGCGAAATAACCTCAAAAAACAATCATCGCCGAGTCGATTAGTGACATACAAAACTTTTTCTCTAACGTGCGAGTGGAACGTCTTTTCGAAATCCACCAGAGAGCCAAGTTTAAGAATTTGTCACCATAGGCTTACGTGGGAGACAGAGTGAATTACGACCGATGCTTTGAATAATTTTATAGTCACGAGAGAAGCTCGTTTGGACAGGTTGATATAATGGGAAAGGTTTTTAATAGAGGAGGCGAGACTTTAAGAGGAGTCATGAGGGACACGTTGGCTCTCTAGGGACCATCCTATGGTGGGCGATTTGGTCGAGAAATAGGAGAGGAGGCTGAGGTGAGAGGAGGAGGAGGCGGGGGCGAGGGAGGTTGGAGAGACGGAGGAGGGCGCCAAAGCAGTAAGAGGAGGAGGAGGAAAGTGGAGGAGGAAAAGGAGGACCCCTTGCAGACAGAGGGAAAGCGGAGAAATGGAAAGAGACAAACGACCTGGGGAGTAGGTTTGGAAACCGATTTCCAAAAAAGAATAAAGCTCTCGAGACGTGGAAGAAGGTACTCGTGAACAAGGACGCTCGAAAAGCTATCTCTTTGTACGTGGGTGCCACGTGAAAAAAATTAATATAGGCCAAATGCGAATTAACCGAGACGGCAGAGGGATGAATAGCGATGGAAAGTGGTACAGAACGTGAGCGTCAATGCCCCCAGCCGGAATTCAAACCCTTGACCTCATTGCTACGAGCCTGGCTTTAAGCCTACCCATCACCGACACCTCCCTCCCCCCTTTCTCTCATTATGTATTTTTTTTTAGGAGAAACAGATGGGCCCGTGGCGTGATATTTTTACCTCGTTGAAAGAACCGCCCGTGAATCAGCAGCGTTGTTCCACGGTATGCTCTTCCGGAATTGAATTAACGCCTCGTAAGTGGAAATAATGACTTGGGAGGGAGAAAGGAATGGCATCGCTCGTTTTTCCTCTTTTCTACCGAAAAAAAGCGGCAAGGCACTCGCAGAAATTCGAAAATTAAACACAAGTCTCTTCGTGATCCACTCTGGTGGCATTCCAGGTGATTTTTGTGCCTCGGAGTGCTTGTTTCCCAAACGAATGATGAGAGAAAGAGCAATCTCATCTCGCGAGAGAGCCTATTCGAGCGAAAAGGGGAAGAGAGAGAAGTAGAGGGGGAGTGAGAGGGGAAAGAAGAAGGGAGAGAGGAAGGGGGAGGAGAGAGAGAGATGGAGTGGGAGGAGGGGGGCAACTTATCACGACTGAAGGGCCAAATGGCGAAAAGTAGGATAAGCCTGCTAGGGAAAGAACATGTAGAAGAAAGAGAGAGAAGAAGAAAAGGGAGAAAGGAGGCCGAACAAACAAGGATTTTTAAAAAGTGACGACGCCGGGGAGAAAGAGAAAAAAACATTAAGAAAGAGAGAAATGGGGAACCATCCTGTTGTTTGCTGCACGACGTCACCTCCTAATTGGTCACGTGGAAGCATTCCTCACGGCCAATGACAGGAAGGGATGGCGGGGGCGGAGGGCGTGATCGGCTCCGTGAACCGGTGACCTCAACTCGGTCCTTTCTCCTCCTAAACTCCCATCTCTTTTCGCCCTTTCCACCTTCCTTTCTCCCACACTCCTTCCCACCTTAAAAACTCTCCTCCCATCCCACCTTCCCTGTCCAGGAGAGCCAACCACTAAAGGGAGCGCCCAAGACGACGTTCTTCTAACCCCCGCTCCATCTCGCGACACCCACTTCTCGGTTAAGACTGCTAACTCACTGTCCACCTTCGGAATAGGACGGACGGACGACGAAAGCCTTATGGCCGAGAAGCGGGGGAAAAGATCACCGGACACGCCGCGCCGTGGCGCCGTCTCCTCCTTTTCCTCCTCCTCCCCTATTATTCCACTACTCGGACTTAGCACATGACTCTTTAACCTCTAATCCCCACCTCCTTTTTCCTCACACTTCCACACACACATACACACGCACTCCACCCAGCATATTTCTCATCCCACACCTATTGTCTGCATCCGACTCTCTCCCTCTCCTTTGCCTCCTATCTACATTTCTCCTTTCCATCTTTCTCTCTCTTTCTCCCTTGTGTCCTCTCATTCCCTTCACTCTACCTTTCTTTTTCGAATTCCCCCAACCTTTTCCCACTCCAGCGGTGTTATTTAATTTACCCTCGACATCTAGCGGGCAACCGTCGACCTCAGAGAATACAATGGAGAGATGATTAAGGGCATTTAAAATTTATTTTCGCGTCTGAAAGGGGTTTGTTTCGTTGGGATTTGAAGAGTCGACCGAACTACGCCGAGTCCGCATTCCTCTCAAGGAGGCGATGAGAAATTCTCGTCGCTGCGCTAACGTGCGCTCTTCTTTCTCTCTCCGGAGTGAGGTTGCTTGTTTGCTAAACCGTCTAAAATGAGTTTGCTTCCGCGTTAAATGTCAATTACATTAACAGCTAGGTGACATACGAAGGAGTTACGGTGCGGATTATGGCAAATGAAACATCTTACTTCGAATTGTAAGAGTAAATTCTCAACTCTCTTTACGGTCGCTAGTGGAAAAACGCATTCCTCTCTCTCCCCGGAAGTGTTCAACGCTACGGAGACACATGAAGTGTCGTATGTCATGCTTGCACGAATCTTTGACATCTTACGTTAAATTCTAAAAGCGGTAAGTGTTGATGATGTCACGCTTAAGCCCTTCCTGTGGCTCAGATGAAAGCGTTGATTTTAAATTTTATGCATGCGCGCATATGCCGGACTTGAAGAATTCTGGAAAGTTGGAGAAGTATTCTGTCTTGACCAGGAATCGAATCCGATTTGCCGGGCGGATATCGAACCACTATACTGCCGAAGCAGACTTATCCTTCCGTCTCGGAATGCGGCATTTCTCTGAGCGTTCCTTATGGGCATCTGCCGGGGAAAGTTGATACTAGCACGGCTAGCCTAAATTCAAAGTGAAATAAATGTGTACCCGATTCTGAAAGAGGATTAATCTATGTAACTCGGTAGTTCAGAGTTGGAATATCCATCCGTGGAAGACCAGAGTTCGATTTCCGGTCAAAGCAAGATTTTTCTCTTGCTTTAGTTTCTTCTTCCTGTGGCAGTTTAAAAACTACGTTCTTCCTACATTTATTATTATTCGTATATGATCATGAAAAATGCATCTTGGAATTAGCCATCGGTTTTTATTTTGACTCGAACATTTCTCGTGCAAAATCAACCACAGTTTCTCACACTCCGTCTTGAGTTGAGTGACCGGTCTCTCATCTTTTTCCGCAGATCAGTCTTTCTCCTCGCCTTTCTCTTCCACACCATTTCCTTTTTACCTTATCCCCTCTCCATCCGACTCTACTATCCCTCCATCCCCTCTTCCTATCCTATCCCTAGAACGCGTCTGCTATCTCTTATAGCTCCCCACATTACCTTAAAACCATTACCCGCTCGCTATGCACTCTCTTTCCCACTCACGCTAATGCCGCATACCCGTGGGGCAATGTTTGGAAAAGATGGAGAAAGAAATAGGGAGAGATGAAGATGGAACACCTCTTTACCTAAGTCGTGGAGTTCGACCGATTCCTCGAAGAGAGCGAGAAGGAGAGGGAGAGAGGGAGGGGGAGGGGAGGGGAGGGGAGGGAGGGGGGGGGGGCAAGGAACCTTTCACTCCTGAGAGAATGTGGAAAGGATTATGGGGATTCGATTCCCTCGCGGCGGCGTGGGGGATGTCTTTATGGCTCCGATATCGGGGGATGAGCAGCGGCGAGAGGGTGGGCAGCACAACGTACGCGTCGTCGACGAGGGAGGCGAATCCGCCCAAGACGCCTCCTCCCCCACTCACCGGCCGCCTCTTCCGATGCCGCGGAATACCTCCTGCACGTGCACCCATCCCGATAATATGCAACTCGAATTCTGGGGTTCACTCGAATGCGGCGTAGAGTGTAGGTAGGGAGGGCGACGCAAGGATTAATCACTTATCGATCCGCGCAAGCGTGCAACGACGAGTGATGAACGTCCTGGTGGCGCTTATTCATCGGCGGAAATTTGTCGACGGAGAGAAAGAATCCATTTCGAGACCCGTCCTGATGTTTTACGATACAATTACATGCGTTCGCTGAAACACTCTTGGTTTACCTACTTCCAACGTGTTACATAATAATTTTCTCGTAACCCACCCTAAGGAGTTACGAGAGCACTTTTTCTTATCCGCCGTAAAACGAGCCCACAGTTATCTTAATGCAATCTTCGAACAGTATTCAATTCTAGCGACGCCCCGGAGAGCAAAGGGAAAAAAATAAAGCCAAAAATGTCCGGATCCCGTTTCCAACAAGCGTGACATCTACTGTAAAGCCCCATTCGCCATACGACTACTAAAGTTCTCGGATTTGCAGAGCACACCCTTCCGACTGGGGCGGCGAAAATGAGGAAGGATTGGGGTTAGGAGAGAGGATGGGTGGTCGAATATTCGGGGAGCGGTGGAGAGGAAAGGGGAGGAGAAGATTATAAAGGAGTTTGGTGTTTGGTGGGAGGGCGAAAGGCAAGCCAGAGGGAGAAGGAGCGGAAAATGTGAAAACGACTCTTGCGAGTGGCGAATACATTATTTTTTTAACTGGCGTTAAGTGCCCGTTAAATATAACGAGATATCAAATTTAATGTATTTCATATTTTTTGCCTTTTAAATAGAAAGGCGAAAATTCTTTGTAAAATGAAAACTTTTATTAAAACGAAAAATAAATTAACTATTTTCCTCTACATCTCTCTCTCCCCTCCCTCACTCTGTCCTTGATAATACTTTTCAACAATGTATCTATTTGCATTTATCTATTTGCTATCAAAACCGAAGATACTAAAACTGAAATTCGACATTTTATTTTAAAATATAATATACCCAACTACGACCATCATCATCATAGGTAGTCTGTCCGTTGACAGGTCCGTGATTATTCATGGTTAAACTTGGTTCTCCATATACTCCTATTTTCCGCAGTTTTCTTCATGTCTTGATAGCCCTCCTTCCCTTTCAAGTCATCTACTAGCTGAAACCTTTTCCTACCTCTTTCTCTTTTTCCATCCAGTTTTCCTTCTAGGACTTCTTTAATCATGCACTCTCTCCTCAGGTAATGCCCAATCCCGTTCGCCTTCCTCTTTCTGATAGTATGTATAATCGTTCGCTTCTCTCCTATTCTTCGAAATACTTCCTCGTTTTTCACCCTATCTATCCATTTTATCTTCAGCATTCTTCTCCATGTCCACATTTCGAAGCTTTCCAAGTATTTAATATCATTTTTCCTTAGCGTCCATGTTTCTGCCCCATACAAAGCTATACTCCATACATAGCATTTTATCAACCTCTTGCGGATTTCCTGCTTTATATTTCCCGTTAGTAGGAGTTTCTATCTTCTGAAAGCGGCTTTTGATTCGATTATATATGTGCACAAATTTAAAAGTAGGCGAAATATTCTTTAAAGAAAATCCTTTCGCCCACTAATTAACAATTTTTCCGTTTTGCATTTAATCCAATTTCGCACAAACAGCAATAATGCGGTGTCTTTTGAGGAGGAGAGATTCTCACCTCAGAAAACGTAAAACCTTCTTGTTCAAACAAATTTCTGAAACGATTAGATGCGAATTTGAAAAATGACGGAATGAAAATTAAGTGACATTCTTTTAGACATTTTTTGGTTCAAGACCCGAATTTGCACAATAACTAGGAATTTTTAAATGCAAATAAATAATACGTTGCAACAATTCCCCTGTCGTTCAAATGGAGGAATGAGATGCTCCTGGAATCGAACTCGGGCCGTTATTGTATACAATTACTTGAATACCGAGATCGCACCATAAATAGTTGAAATAACACACTAAAAGTGCAGAAAAATTAGCGAATTTAAAAATAGATAAAACGACAGAGGCAAACGAAGAAAATTATATATGTATTAAGATGGAAATCGTTTTTTTTTATCCTTCAGTGTACCACAGTGCTTCCCAAACTATGGTCCGCGAAGGTTTATTTAGCTGAATTTTTTTTTTGGGAAAAGTTAATCAATTCTTACACTATCACAGGTATTCAATACTTTAGTAATGTACCTAGCTAGCTTAAAGATTTTTCTATTCCTTCATATTTCCAGATTTCACCTCTCTGCAGTCAAATTAACCCCTTTTCATTAATGTGGTTAGAGTAAGTACGTTTGTGTCAGAAATGAGGTGGTCTGCAGGGCCTGGAGGGTTGCTGTAGTTGTCCGCGGAGTTCAAAAGTTTGGGAAGCACTGGTGTACCACAAAGGTCGTATGGCGAATCTGGGTACGCCGCAGGCCAAAAATGCTAGAAGGGTATCGTTATACAGAGAGTAATAAGAATTATAACCTTTCTTAAAACGGCTGACTCGGCTTGATATCTTATACACGTCATGATTTCATGTAGTTTTATTAACAAAAAATGAAATAACGTGTACATACGATGTTGTAAGCGTTGCCAGTTTCTGGTTAAAAAAAAACAAAAGTAGAAAAAGCAATCATTAAAAATGAAAGACTTTGAGTGGGTGGGTGGTAGGGCTGCCAACCTTCCCGGAATGACCTGAATTCTCTGAGAATTTCAACTCTTCTTGCTATCACCGAAGTACAAGGTAGCAAAGAGACTTGTTCATCCCGAAATCTGCTGTACCGAGTAGAAACGTCAAGATCTTTTGAACTTATTACTCAAAAGTCGCGTAGATATAATATCGTATTTCAAGGTAACGATTCGACCACTTACTACATGCTGTTATATATTGAATGCAAATTGAAAATGTGATATCTTTCATCACAACCATATGATACATTTTTTTTGGTGTGACATTTATTTAAATCTTTTATATTTTTACGGCTTTTAAGTTCAATAAATTAATTCTGCGCTGGGATTATCTTCTAAATGTGAATTATCTTAACACACATATTATATCTCTTGGAATATATACATTAATTGTTAGGTATCCAGGAATCGACGGATGGACAGTTGGAAAACCACTATTAGGCAAAAAGATATTAAGGCAGATTTGGCGGAAAGGACGATGGAAATCGTAGACACGGTACATGATGGGGAGAGATGGCGTTGGAGTAAAATGAAACAAAAGTAGACCATATAGCGAAGAAGAATGTGAAAATGCACCTGATCGAAGGAGCTAAATCAGAGGTTCCCAATCTAGTGCTGATGAGCACCTCTGTGCTCTTTGCTTTGCTTTGCTTGTTCTTCTACGATGCTTTAAATCGCGTTTTTCTCCACCAGTTACTTATATCTTCTGTTCCCGTCTTTCTAATCGCATAGAAGAGAATTAGTAATAATTTCGACGTTGGTTTGATTATATTTGTGATACTTTCTATGTATACAAAGTATAGTGGCGCTCGCCACGTTGGGAAAACTGGAAACCTCTCAGGTAAAGGATGAAGATTTCCTGAATTGTACGGAGGGGAAAGTGCGCTATAGGGAGGCGGATGGGAGGTAGATGGTCAGCGTACGAATGCATAAACCTTTTTATCTCAACCCTCTCCCACGAGACATCCATCTCTTCGAGTGCCGCTGGAAATTCCAGAAGGCCGAGCCCCTCTGGAGTTACCTCAGCGCATAGGTTTACATACCGTGCACCCCTCGGTATGCGAGTCGGAGGAGGGAAGAAAGAAGAGGGAGAAAAGAAGGGGCGGGAGAACAGAGCGTGATGTGCAAGGCGGGAAGGGGGACGGACAGGTGAAAAAGAGCGTGTGCGGGTCATAGGCAGCGGTTGATCGGGGGCGGGAGGGAGTGCGTATAGAAGGATTTTTCCGTGGGGGCAATTTTGTTAGGCAGAGAAGAAATTTCTGCGTGCCACGACAATAAAAAGTGTGAAAAAAGGGCGGAGGCGAGGTGAAGGGGAAGACCGAAACGTCGTTTTATTTTCGCGCCGATGAAAAACATGCGACATTGCGCAGCTATGTAGAACCGGGCGCGGTTACCCTCGGTGTGGTCAACTCATTCCCCGCCCACACCCTCCCCCTTCGTCCTCCGCCTTCATTCGGGTGAGACAGAATGCTTACTTCCAAAGTTCGCCCCTACACCCACACGTCCCCCGAGTAAGGGGGAATAAGCCCCTTAAAACCACGAATTATAAAGGGAGCGTGCTCAACTGTGGGCACTCCGCCTCCGCAAATACTTCTCCCGCCCAATGGTGGCTCGACTTTTCGCCGATAGGTGGTGGGGGAGGGAAAGGGGACGTTTGTTTGGTCTTTCTCTCCGTCTCCTCCTTTCGACCTTACACATTACCTAAACCCACCCTTTGCTACCACTCCACTCCTGCTCGTCCTTGTTTTTAAATTAACTTAAGAAAGCGGTTTTCCTCAGCCCTCGTAAAGTCGTCAGAACTTTAGGGGGGAAACTGTGATGGATTTTTACGTCCGAGGGGGAAAAAACCATCCGCAATATTTTCGCTCGTGAAAAAAAAAATCCGGTTAGCGCGCGGCCAATGTTTACGGCAATCTATAAATCAGTAAGGCGCCCGAGGGCGTGCGATGTCGGTGCGAGCGCCATCGCTTGATTAAGATCGACAATAGGATTACATGCGACTTGGAAAACGAGAGAGAGAGAGAGAATATGCGAATGTGTTTAACAGCATGACCTTCGACTCTTTCAATTTACATAGGCTGTGGATGAAATATTCGCCCTTATTTAGCGACAGAAAGCGTATGGTCTACTCCATATGGCCTCGGATGTTGGGCGAGAAAGGAGACGGAATGGAATCTGCATGAGGGTCAGAAACAATTTTCGGGCGGGGTGACTGCATTTGCCATTCAAATTGAAATCGAAGTCCCCTTTCTGATTGAAAAATATTTTCTCCCGCGTTTGGCCTCTCTAAAAACAGATGCTAATCTTGTTACAAAGCGTTTCATTGCCACCACAATAAAATTTTGAGAAGGTGCGCTGCTTGGGGCCACATAATAATGAGAACAATCATAATCTGACCTTCAACCCTTACTCGGCATGATTACTGACTTTACTTTAAAAGGTCAGCTAAATTTCCATAGCATTTCAGCTTGAACGCGTTCCAGGCGCTTACCGAGATAAGTCTGCGAGGTTAAAATAAAGTAGGTGACATCATTAAAACTCTTTGTTTACCGAAGTAATGCTAGGGTAGCATATCCACAAGGCGTGCTTAGAACCAAATACTTGCGGGCGTTTAATTTATAACTCGAGATTTAATACACCGCCGTTTCATTGTTCAGCTCATTTAGCCACCAACATTAAATCGTGACGTCGCGATTAATCGAGAGAATATTATTCACGCTAGCTAGAAAATTCACCTGCGCAAGTGAGATCATTTCCGAGAAGAATCAAACATTGCTCAACGAAAAGATCAGGAATTGATGCAAAGATAGGAAAAAAATCAAGGAAAGAATCGCGTGGAATTTGCTCCCACGCAAGGAATGCGACAATGGAATTTTTTTAGCTCTTCTCTCTCTCTCTCTCTATTCCAATTATAAGGATTCCGTTGAAACCCTCGAGTCCTTGACCGTATTGGGTCTGAACTCGACCCCCGCATTCTTTAAGAGTAATCTCCAATCCAAAAGGGGGAGAAAAAAAACACAAAATGAATACCGCGCCGTTTTTCGACGGGATTTTAACGGCGGAAACATCTGCCGTCATTTTTTTCATCGTAACTTTTTTTTAACGTTTGCATGAATGGCTCTCCATTCCGATCGGACGTGTAATTTTTAATGTGAGGGCGTTCGCGGAACTGCTTTCCTACCACCAACCTTAATCCCCAACTCGAGAACAAGGGCGAGGGACGGAATCGAATAAATTTCAACGCTCTTCGTTAACGGGTTCGAACGTATCACACGCTCATATATATATATATATATATATATATGAGAGAGATTCAGTTCTAGATGGGAGTTCTGAAATCCCGAGGAGCAGGACGACTCCTCGAAAATCCAGTCCACCGAAGAGGTTTCGCCGTTCATTTGGACCACATCTCATGAATTTAGTTATGGAAACTGATGTGGGGAAAGATATCGTCGATTTCAAATGTAAACAGCGTTTCGTCAAGGTTTCAATAAGATCAGATATATTTGCGGAGCCTTTTCCGCGGAATGTTCCTCCCCGCATTCCAAAGCCAACCCTCTTTCTCTCTCTTTCTTTCTCTTTCCCTCGCTCCGTGGAGAGATAGCGAAGAGGAGACGGGAGGAAGCGGCGGGGAGAGGCAAAGGGGAGCCCCCGAGGGAGTGGAATGGGAGGGATAGACAGGAGGAGGAGGAGAGCAGCCACATATCGCTGTGAGGCTTCGAATGGGCGGGAATGCGGGAGGTTGAGAGGCGGAGAGGAGGGTTAAAGTAAGGAGAGAAAGGGGCGTAAGGAGAAAGGTAAAGATAGAGAGAGAGAACACAGAGGTAAAAAAGGCACGTTTTTCGTTTCTCCGTGTCGGACGTTAAAGCGCGAGGAAACGTAAGGTTAAAATGCAGGCGGGGAAACAGTAGAATGGATGATTGTGACGGATATGGAATATAAGTATTGAAAATTACGTCTCCTTTCGACGTGGTTCTTATAAATCTGCGTTGGGAGAGTTGCAAAACGTGTTCGTTTCAATCGTCTGATCAAATAGGGAAATAGTAGTTTTGCTGGTCGGAGCGAGTGGGGGAGAAAACGTGCGAGGTTAAGGAGCAAGCGGAGAGGAAAAACAAAAGAATGATGAGGAAGACGGAGGAGCAAAAGAGTCCAAAAAAAACAGATAGTATCAGTGACGGATCCACGGAAGGGAGGAGGGGGAGCGATCGCCCCCTCCTAGGATAACCCAATTGTCCGCCACCGGGTGCATTCTTAAATTCATTCCGCGCAAAATTCCTCAATTCTACGCCGCAGATTATGCCTGTATGGCAAGGGAAGGAAAGATTCCGATAGGTAAGGATTTTCAAAATATAGGGTCGTTGGCAGGGGCGGATTCAATAGGTGGTGGGGTCCGCCCTTGAGAAGTTTCTGGATCCGCCCCTGGATAGGATAGATACATGGTTGTATGGAATTAGACGGGAAGAGAGTAAAGAGAACGAAAACAGCAGGAAGGAATGAACGTAGAGTTAAAAGGACGGATTAGGAGAGAAAATAACGGTGAAATAAAGAGGAAAAGGTAGAAAAAAGAAAATGTTGCTGGAGTGGAAGAGGACGAAACGAAAAATGGAGTAAAGAAAAAAGAGATGTGGCTGAAAGGAGAGAGGATAGGGAACTGAATAGATAGAAATGAGTGAGATACGAAGAGAAAATTACAGAATGCAAAGAAATGACAGAAAGAAGAAAGTCCGTTAAACTGTAATGATAATGAAAAGAACAGAGAGGATCGAATAAAGGGATGAAAGCGGAGAGGGGAGGAGAGAGGAACTATAAACTATAATAAAAATGAAGGGAGGTGAAAGAAGAGAATGGAAAAGGCGGCGGAAAAGGAAGGTGGAGGCGAGGAGAGGGCGAGAAACGAGAGAAGGAGGGAACGAGGAGGGAAGCCACGCGTAGCGAAGCGCAGCCCTGGAGTTCCGATGGCGGTAAAAGAGAACCTGACCATAGACCAGCTGTCGCCGACACCTGTGCTCTCGCATGCATGCCCGCTGCCCTACCTCCATTCTCCATATTTTGAGCCTGTCCGTCACCCTCCTCCTGTCCTCCCCCTCCCTCCCCCTTCAGACCGCACTACTCCCCCTCTCGCCACCCTTTACGCAAACCCTTCTCCCCTCTACCGATCCGCCGAATGACCCGATATCTCCATCGCGTCCTCGTCCGAGGAAGAAAAGGCGACCACCTCTTCTTCGCTCATGTTCTCCTGTGCCCTTGGACGCTTCAACGTGCCTCCCACCGCCGCACATTAAGAAGAAAGGGGACGGTCGCGAATCTTCACACCCCCATCTTCCACTCCGACCGCCTACCATTGTTTCCGCCGCCTTTTCTAACCATCCTTATTCCCCTTTCGCCACTTCCATCTCCCACGCGACCCGTAACTCCTCCATACCCCTTCCGGGCGTACTGCACTCTCATTGGGCATTCGGGGGCGAACGTCTTTTGCATATTGCATCCGGCGTGGAAGGCGGTTGGCGGAGGAGGTTTTTGAGCTCTACCCTTTTGAAAGGTTCGATGGCCTAAGAAGGCAAAAAAAAAACCCTTTTCTCGCGAGGAGACGGTTTCTTACGCTAGGACGGGAAAATTGCGTATATGGAAACGTGAAAAACTTTGCCGAGGTGGTTGGGATTGGAATGAGATGAAGAATTTGCCATGCAAGAAAAAAGGGAAGGAGCGGAAGAAAGGAGTTGGGGGGCGTGGTCGGATGGTTCGCTCAACTCTTGAATGAGGCGATCTTCTTGGTGGTGAACGGTCTCGCGGGAAAAGAGTACGAAGAAACACGGAGGGGTAACTTTAATATTATATTTCGACGTCTTAAGAGGGAAACCGCGATTGGCGGCGCTTCCTAACAAGGCAAAAGAGGGGAAAAAACCGTTTGAAGCAATTAGCTCCGCGACAATCTACCTATCTTCGGCTGATACGGATTCGAATTAACGTCCGGAGAACGATTTATACTTTACGAAACCATTTTCTTTACACGGGAAAATTCTAGAGGAAGCAACTTTTCCAGGAGTGGGCGTATGATTCAATACGCGCAGAGGAGGAAATCAAACAGGTTTACGCGCCCATTCGGATACTCCTGGCGAGGAGAAAACGGAAGAAAAAGAAAAGGGCGAGGCGGTTATGAAAAATCATCAGTCATCCGCGATTTACCTATTTACATTTGCAGTCATACCTCGAGCTTATCGAGGCTCGGTCGTGTCGCGATAATTAATTACGAAAAAAAGGCGCGTTTTGAATGACTGATCGAACGAGCTTCGAACGCGACTTCTTTTTATTTCCCTTTCGGAATTGAGTTTTTTAAACAAATAGCCTCAAGAGGTCTTATCTTCGGCCGTTTGGTGCATTGGACTCTGCCCATCTCGTTAATTTGCAAGCATGAATATAAATGCCTAACCCCGCCAAGTTTTTGCCGTGTTTATTTGCATCGCCCGCTTTAACTCTCGGGAAAAGGGGTCTGATGTAATCTAACCGTTATGGAATTCGCGTCAATTAATAACCTTCTCTAGATTAATTTTCATTAACTCATCTTTAATCGATAAGATGCCATCGGTAATTGGCTTCTAATCACCGTTCAAAAAAGCCTGTCTATAAGGAACGAGGGATGGAAGATCGAAGATTGGAGCCACGGAGACAGAAAATTAGCGAAAGGAAGATAGAGACGAATAACAATAAGAGGGGGAAGGGAGGAAGAGGCGTTGTTTCGAACGTGGGAGAAAACAACTTGTGTTTTGACACTCGCAGATAAAATGTATATTACGATGGGAATAATGATGAGATGGAATAGGAAAATCATATTTCAGAGGAAGGAAAGGCGGACAATGAAGCGAGAGAAGGGAGGAATGAAAAAGAAAAGGTATAGAAACGAGCGAGTGTCATTTCACGAATAAGAACAAAGAAAGAGATAAGAGAAGGGTCTCCTCTGGCAACTCCGCAAGACCGGGATGGGGAGCTTTTAAGTAAGTGTGGAGCCTGTGTGGGAGGCGCGGAGGAGGAGAAGGAGGAAAGTGTTTGCGTGGGCGGCAGCAGGGAGCGACGTTAGATGGCGTCGAGTGTTGGACGCACTCAAAGTTAAAGGGGTACGGAGCAAATAGACATATCTTGAACAGCGGCGGGGGCAAACGGACGCATAAAGAGAGAGTGAGGAGAAAGGGGCAAAAGAGTTAAGAGCAAGAGCGGCAAAGAGAGTCGGGGGCGAGAGAAGAAGAGAAGCAGATCCTCTCCCTCGCAAGAGTGGAGAAACGCAAAGAGCAGACAGCAAAATGCTTTTACGCGTCGCGATCCCGGCGACGTCACGTACTTACTACTCCAGACAGGGGAAAGAATATAGAGCGAGCGAGTCGAGAGGAGGATATATATATATATAAAGAAAGCGAGCAGGGAATGGGGGAGGGTAATGGGATTGGAAAAGTTAATCTAATTCCTATGGGAATGGGGGATAGAGGCGAGGAGAAGAGGGGAGGGGGAGGAGAAAGACACTGAGGGAAAGGACACATCCCGTGGCAACTGAGGCAAACAATCCACTCACAGCTGCGACAACGGATATTACGCTTCCCCTTCCATACGGAACATGGGACGAAATAAATTCAACTGGATTTCGAGGACTGCGGCTCATAGGAGGGAGATAAAGAAACTGCGAGATGAAAAATGGAACTAGCCGAAGAAGCTGACATCTTTCTCTTTCCTCCTCTCTCTCTCTCTCGAGGGAAAAAATCAATGGAAGAGGAAGAGAGTGGGAGAGAGAGAAGAGAGAGATATGAAAAGGATTAGAGTTTGAGAAAAGAGGTAGAGGGAGGAGGAGAATGATATATATATATATATAGAGAGAGAGAGAGAGAGAGAGAGAGAAAGAGCAAAAGAAGTGCTTTTGATGGAGTAGCAGGAGGGGGAGAAAAGTGGAGGCAGACGAAGCGGAGTGGAAAGAAAGAGAGAAGGGGAGGGAGAGTAGAGTGGAGAAGAAGAAGTAAAGCAGATGGGAAGGGGAAAGAGAGTAGCGGAGGAAAATTCTCGTGGAATCTATCGTCCCCCACTCTCTCTCTCTCTCTCTCTTTTAAACTCGGGAGCGTCAATTTTTTTATTTTGCAATTTAAATATCATTAAAATTCATGTGCTACCTGTTTCTAGCCACCGTAACAATTATAAAAAAAAAAGCAGGACGGTAACCTGGAATGGCGGACCAACTGGTTCCACTCTTATTCCCCCACCCCACCATACCTCATCTCGGTCTATAAAGAGGAGCGGTGGGAGGAGAGAGCGGGTGCCCGGTAGGTGTCAAGGGATGGGGAAGGGCAAGCAAGCCACGCACCGAAACGGGAATTTTGTGGTCCCATTGACGGAGAAGCGAATGTATTCGAGGGCCACGACGAGCCGAGGGGGTCCGGTGTAGGCGGAATGGAAGAAGAGCGGGAGGGAGGGAGGGAGGGAGATAAAAGAGGAGGGAAGGAGGAAACGGACGGGAAGCGAAGGATCGAGGAGGGGGAGAAAGGCGGCTGGCAGGAGGAGCGAAATGGAAGATTTTTAAGGGTTTAATATGTGAGGGAGGGAAGACAGCTTCGGGGGCCATGCGCCGCGTGCGGAGTCATTCAACTCTGGACTGAGCGCCCGGTAGAGCCGCGACCACGGAGGCACCGGGAGGCGACGACGCACGGTTGGAAGAGAAAAGACGGAGAAGAAAGATGGGAAGGAGGGGAAGGAGGATAATTGAGAGAAAGGGAAAAATAAATTGGCGAAAGAGCGAGGAGTGAGAGGAAGGAAGGGAGGGGCAGAGGAGAAAGGCCTTTAAGATTGGAAGATGGGGATATTAAAGGCGGGTCCGCAGCACTTTGGCGGATTGAGAGGGGGGAAATTGCAACCGAGAAATTAACGTTTTAAAATTTGCCGAGCCTATTTTAAATTAAAATTTTCGAACGCCTCGTGCAACGAACTCGTTACTAAAGCGTCGATGAGGCAAACGGAACGCGCTTCGAGAGATGAATTTCTCTACCATTTTATTGGAGTATTAAAGACAAACGAAGCGACTTTAAGATCCAAGAGAGCGAGTTCGCGGGTTAAATCAAAGCTTTTAACTGCACGCATTGTCAAGTGCTTCGTATAAACTGTAAAAAGAAACTGCGACAATGTGCAACTCCAAGATTGATTTATCCACCGACTTTTTTTTACAGGCGCGTAATGTAGCCGTAACGACTTCAGGTTCTCTAATGCGTAGGCATAGCTTCATTTTTTTCTTCCAGTTTCGCCGAGCGTAGTAAACACAGCCATGAAGGCAACGATATCAATTATCATCCTTCACAAAACACACAGCATTAGGGTCCAAGAAGGGAAGCCACTTACCCGCCCGCGGGGATAAAACACTAAAACGCGAAGGCACGAATTGGCCTCCGGTGAAGCGAATCGCTCCTCCAGAAGGACTGAAAAGTCCTCCTGTGCCCCTTAATGGCCACCATTTAACTAAATCAAAAGTCTCTTTGCGCCTTCATTTGTCGCGTCTCTAAAAAGAGAATCGTTTACATTCTCCATTAATTTTTACGACCCCGCGGCCTCGGAGCGGCGAAGGAAATCGCGTTAAAAAATTCAGTGTTTTTGGTTAGGATTACTTCTATAAAAGCCTGTTAGTGTAGTGTATGGCAAATAAAACAATGAAAAGGAAGACAATTGAGATAGCGAGAGATAAAAGGCAGTAGAAAAATCGGAGAGAAAGAAAGATGGCGTATTTCAAAGTGGAGAAATCGGAAAATTAAAAAAAAATGCGTTGAACTAAGATACTTTCTTTAGCGAGAAGAAAACAACAATAGTCTAATGTTTAAATTACGACGTGAAAAAACGAGAAGAGGAATCCAGGAACTCGATTATCCCGCAATTCAACCTGTTGCAAGGCTTTTTTCCTTGAGGCAGATGAGAGCAATTTCCAGAGCCGCGATTACCCGCCGACCACTCCCCGGAGATCGAAGGAGATTCGAACCCAACACCCCCGCCGCCGACTCGAAAGAGGCGGAAGCTTAGCCAATCAAGACTTTTCCTCATTTATCACGCGAGGGAAACTTAAGCTAATACGCAAGATGCTTCCCCAATCAATTAATCATCTTCAGAATATAGACACCTGAATGCTCGTTACGAACTCCGCCTCCGTTGTTAACGAGTGTTTTCAAACGCCGCCCCTTTACTCCCGCGGTTGTCAGCCCCCCCGCCCGTGCAATCCCAACCCCCTCTCCTCCCCCCCCCCCACCCCTCCCCTCGCACCCCTATTGCCTTTTTGCTCCCACTTCCCCACCCATCAGCGAGGAGGCGGTGCCCACAAAACGAGGCGTGCCCGACGCCGCCGGGGGGAGGAAGAAGAGGAGAGGGGGCGAGAGAGGCGTCGTTCGCGATCGAATCCTCAGATGAAGAAAGACTTTCCCCTCTACTCCCCCGCCCTCTTTCTCCGAACCCAGATAGAACCACTCCGTGTTAAGAGAGAAACAGAGAGAGAGAGAGAGGATAAAAGACGGTCGATTTTACGGCCATTCGCCGCGCTTTTATGCGTGGGCGTCACCCGCGGCTCCCCCTAGGAGACCCGTTCGACGGGGCGTGGCGTGAGGCGGGGCTGCGCGCTTCCTTCCAGCACACCCTTGGAGGGACCCCGAGGGGATTGAGGGCGTGGAAGGGGTGGGGGAGTACAGCGGTGGGAACCGGAGGGGGTTGGGTTGGCGGAAGAGAATGGCACTTCTAGGAGAGAAGAACTAGAATAACTCCTTGGGGTTAGCGACACTTTTTTTATTTTTGACGGCGTGCCGTCGAGCGGTTTGTGTCTCCCGACTCGTGTCGTGGCACGCTCTCATCCTCCCCTCCCCCTTTCACCCAGCTCAAGAGACGAGGATTGAGAAACTCCGGATCGGGGATCACACGCGAACCTCTCTCCCTATGCCACGGGAGACGAAAAAGATCCGATCTCCTTTTTTTTTCCTATTGCGAAGATTGTGGGTGGCACTCGATTGTGCTTTCCGATCCGATTCAGAAACCATTATTCATGAATCGATTTCTAAAGATGGGGGCGGGAGTAGGGGGAAAGCGAGGAGACTTTGGGAAACTTCTTCGGATTCTAACCCGTGAGAAAACGTTTTTTACGTAACGAGTTGAGAAACTCTTTGCGGTTTTTATTCCGCTTTAGATCTATTTATGTGGGTGTGAATCGAGATGGTTGCGCGATAAAAAACGTATCCTGCGATTTCGGTTGCTGCTCATTCTCCATGGTCTGTGAGATATAATCCGGAATTTATGTGCTCGCTGTTACTATGAAAGAGAGAGAGAGAGAAGACCGGAATCCATGCTGAAGAATTGTTCGTGTTTTTCTTGTAGGCATGGTGGGAGTTAAATCGTAGGGAAAAAGGATCGCTACGTCAAGGGAATAATAAACTACGTAAAATAGTTGGATGGATAAATTTAAGATTTCGCCTAATTTATATCAATCGCTTTTATATATCACGCTATTCATTTTCATGGCTATTTACAAAATTATTACTTCACAGTTGAGGCATATACCGAAATGCTACATTTTGAAGATTTTTTTAAAACCATTCATGCAACGACATAATTGAATGTGACTTTTGAAAAGTCATACTCGTAATTTAGTAGTTTAGACCCCATATCTTTACTGAATGTACAACACTACGCGTATCATCGTAGTTATGAATTAGAATGGGAAATCAATATTGTTTTAAACAAACTGGGCTCTAGAAAAAGACGAATATAAATATAATACCTATCCTAGTGCCTCAGAATGAATACGAGTTTATTTCCCTTTGTTTCATAAATGCGCTAGACAGAAATGCCGCTCGATTATAAATCCTTCATGTGTCACTCACGCTAACGATGATAAGTACGTCTCCTTGCCCGCAAAAACGATTAATGCTATTCCTACTACCCAAGCAACGGTTGGAAATTCACGAACATCCATCCCCCAACTGCCGCGTGCATTACGATCCATTCACGGCGAATAAAATAACAATTACTCGCTCAATTGGAGCCCATCAACAAACAATCCCCGTCTTCTCCTCCACCTCCTCATCCCTTCTCGTTCCTCCGGTGACTGAGGGTCATGGGATGTCAGTGGCTCGAATTGACATTTCAAGTGGCCTAAAATATTGCCACGAGCGCTATCGATGCGATGTAAACAACGCGAGGTCTTCCGAGCGAGAGAGAAATGTTTACCTCCGGATCCGCAGAACGAGTCGAGATGAGAGAGAGAAGAGGTTGAGTACGCGAGGGCAAAGGAAGATAGGATTGGAGGCGGGGGTCGGCAGGGATTTGTAGTCGGGAAGGAGGGGGTGGCCGAGAGAGGGAGGGGAGAAGAGGGAGGGAGGGGAGGGAGGACGGACGAAGCAGGGGGAGTGACCCCATCCGCTCGCGAAGAGCCCCTGGGCAGGCCTCTTCCGTGACGGTGGTAGAGAGGGAAGGAGAGATGGGAAGGCAGAGAGAAGAGGATAAGAATATAAGAATGGGTTGAGAGGGATGAGGGAATGAAGGAACGGAGAGATAGAAAGAGAGGCGGAGGAGGATCTTCGTTTTCCGTTGGGCTGAGGAGAGAGAGAGAGAGAAAGAGAAGGGGATGGGATATTGACTCCCCCACAATGCAACAAGTTTTAAGTCGAGTGGTGGCTGTAATCGTGATCCCAGTCCTGTAGCCGGAATGCCCCCGAGACACAGGTCCCCCTCCATCCCTTTCTCTCTCTCTCTCTTCCTTTTCCTAACCTCTTCTTCGGAATCGTTCGGTGGCATCTTTGAAAGCAAAACTTTATGCATGCTTACTTATGCGAACTTCGCGACGGCGAATTAACCTTCCAACTTTTTCGCGCCGGGATTAAAGCGTTTTTTCTTCCATCTCTCGCTTTAAAAAAAACCGAATAAATGACGCAAAAAAATTATCAGATGGAAAGTGAAAAGAGAAGGAGAGAAAAGGATGGAACGGATGCCTTATTTTTTTTTATCTAACCCCGATACGTTTTCCCAAATACGGGAGGAAATCCATTCGAAACAATGCCCGCCCGTGGTTTTAAGTAGTACTCGATAAAACTTCAAAAGAGGTCGCGTTTCGCGAATTACTTTCGCTTCGATACCTTTTATGAAGTCCACGCGGCGTGACCGCGTGACTTTTTCTTTCAAAATCCCCCCCGCGGAAGATGAGTGGGCGAAAAACTCGGAATGATTAATGGATTCCCGAGCCGCAAATGTCTCGTTCCCGAGGCGGCGCTTGGGCTTCGCGATCTATTTAGAGGCCGCGATAGGAGTATCACGTCATCTCCGCCGGAGGGTCAGCTGCAGAAGGCAGGGCAATCGGAGTGTTTTACTTTCCAAATCCAGCGTACGGTTGCCGGACGACTTGCTAAGGAGCCCAATTCCAATCTGGACACGTCTTTCAAGCGTAATGTAAATCCAACAAATCCGCCCACTCTCGGGCACCAGCTGTCTTTGTGACGAGGAGAGGAGTGTATATGGGGAGGGTGAGAAGGGAAGGGGGGAGGGTGAGAAGGGAAGGGGGGGAGGGGGAGAGTAGCTCCCGCCACCGCAACAATTCGATATTAGCGTCCGCAGCCAAGTTGCGCGAATGTTAATGACCACTCATTTTCGAGTTATTTCAACTGCGTCACACGACGAAGACAGACAGGGCAATGAAGTGCCAAGTGCATTTATTTATCACGACGCTTGGGTTTATTCCTCTCTTTTATTGGAAAGTTCCTCGGTTTTTTTTTTCAATTTAAAATGATCGGAACGTTTTATATAAGCGGTAGACTCGTATTTCAGTATATTTAGTGAAATGTCGTGACAGGAGTTTGTGCCAAAGGTTTACGCAATTATTTAGTAAACAAAACTTTGCAAACAAAACTAGCTCCCTGAGCGTTAAAGATAGATTTTATCAGTGATCTGTATGCGCATGGTTCATTTTTATACGAGAAGTAATTTTGCTTAACAAGTTTTCATTACATATGGAATTTGAACGGAAGTTTTCACCAACAAGTGTAACAGTTTCTGGCGATTAAATTTCCACAATAAATCAAAAACAAAAAAATAAGTTAATATCGATATGATAACATGTGTGATGTACTGTACCAATAGTTAATTAGTTTTTAGGCGCGTTTCCCTTCCAGCGTGAGCGCCTATTATCGTCGGTCTGTCCGTCCGCATGTTTGTTCTCGGCTTCTACGTAACGGATTTTCATGAAATTTAATATTAAGGACTTAACAGTCAAATATAATACGAAAATCGCAAAAATGAATCACGTACGCCAATCAGGGGTACCACTTTATTTGTGGCAAAAAATGAAATTTTCGTCATATCTCGTAAAGTATTAGTCATATCTAAATTTCATTCGGTTCTTTTCCTTTATATCCCCCCTCTAATTGTTTGCTGATTATGTTATAGTTGTTAAAGGGGGTTTATTAATTCCTCCCTGCTACCATGACACAAAAACAATGGCTTAATTGAGTTAATTTAAAGCTTGCTAACCCATGACTGATCGGCCCGTCGCGACATTTACAAACCCGATCACCGGACAACGGGGAGGGATAGTTTAGTTCCAGCGTAGGCGAAGGGCGCGGTAGCGCCCGGAGACGAAAACTAAATTAAAAACAAAGCGAGCCAAAGGCTCGCCAATATCCTCCCCATTTGCGGCGCAACAGTCAAGCGAGATATAATTCCTCTGTTAACTACAGATATCTTGGTAGAAACCAATCCAACCTTGTTCTCTCCTCCAAAACATGGTAAAAATGAATAAATAAATAGTATCATTTAGAATGTTATAATCATAATTTGATTGTTTATTACTAATCTCGTTATCTAATATCCTTGGTTACTACGCAAATTAAAAACAATCAGTAAACAATTAGAGGGGGTATATAAAGGAAAAGAACCTTTCTTTCAAATAAAATTTATATAACTAGTAAAGAAGAATATTTTCTTTCCTATACATTTTATCGTAGGAGTAGCCGTTATCGAGAAAATCAAAAAAGAATGTCTTAATTCGAATTGAAATTCGAAATTTTCTTGCATGGTTACTTCTTCATTGTTGCTAACATAAACAATCTCACAAACAAACGTTTAATTTACTTGCGTGTGTATGCAATATTTTTAAATAGGAAGAAAATGGATTATTTATGACGAAGAAAAAACTTTAAAACGCTATTTCGCTATTTCCCTTATGTACAGGTATATAATCTCTTTCTAATACTCCATTGCCCGTCCGTCTGTCTGTCTGTCCGTCCGTCCGTCCGTCCGCATCTTCGTTCTCGGCTTCTAAAGAACGGATTTTCATGAAATTTGATATTAAGGGCTTACGATAAAAGATAATAAGAAAATCGCGAAAATGAATCATGTAAACCAATCGGGGGTACCACTTTACTGGTGATAAAAAATGAACTTTCCGTCATATCTCCTAAAATATTGCTCATATCAAAATACTTTTCAAAAGCTTGTAGGACTGGTAAATTCTTTTCCTATACATTTTTATTGTAGGAGTAGCCGTCAGCAATAAAATCAAACAAGAATGTCTTAATTCGAGTTGAACTTAGAAAATTTCTTGCATGGTTACGTCTTCATTGTTGCTAACATAATCTCAGAAACAAACGTTTAATTTCCTTACGTGTGCATGCAATATTTTTAAATAGGAATAAAATGGATTATTTATGACGAAGAAAAAATTTTAAAACGCTATTTCCCTTACGTACAGGTATATAATCTCTTTCTAATACTCCATTGTACGAAACGCGCCCATTTGTGATACGTTGTACACTTTCCTAACTTGTTATACTATATGATAAATGCGTATCACAAAAATACCACTATTTCAGAGACAATATCTTTGTCGTTCAACGACGATATTTAGTAGTAGGCCATTTTTACATTACTTTTCTTAGGAATTAAAAAAATGGTAAAGCGAGGATAAGAAACATTTGATGAATAAACACTCACTCGTTTACGAGAACCACTCCACTAGTATAACGATATTTACCTCTGTAAATATATCATACATTGCACGCAAATATTTATAGTCTTTAAACATCTTCCCGGTGGCATCTGCCTTTCTGTTTTACAGCACAACCCTTTGAGGTCGACCGAACAGATAGACGGGAGATTATTTTACCCGCACTTAATATTTGAGCTGTAGACAGAGCAAGCGAGCGACTTTCTCTATTATGCCCAAGGCAAACATAAAGAGACCGTTACCCAAACATAGCCGCTCGCTATGCTACCTACCTAGGCGCAGATTCCACCTTGCGCCTGCCTCCTCCATTACGCCCGTTTCTAAAAGTAAACAAGAACACGAAACGGATGAGAGAAACTCGAGGATATTTTTTTCTTACTCAGCGCTCCAGAAAACAGGCGACACGAGTCCTTTTTTTCCTGGGCTTCCCACTTATTCCAACACGCGAGTTTTGAGAGATGAGACGGGCCGAAGACGTTATCGGTGAATAAATAGAGCGATTTAAGTGACGAACAAAAGAGAGCCGTACTTCGGCTACCGAAAGCGTTTTTGAGCGTTAAGTCCACCCGAGGCGATCACGCGAAAACTGTAGATTGTGTTTGGAAAAAGAGGAAGCGAAAAACACGGAAAAAGCACACATTGGCGTGAGGAGGCGGATCCCCTCGGAGGGCAGTGAAAGTACGAAGAAATTCGGTTGGGTGCTTTCGTGTAAAAGGGAAGTGGTATTTGCGAGATATTTATTTTTAAAAAACGGAAAAGAAACAAGTATATAATTTAAAAAATAATTTTACAATAAGACGTTATGGTAGCATTTATCGAAGATAATTATGGTAGTATAATTCGAATCAGACAGCATACAAAAACAAATAGAACTGCTGAAGTAGACAGTAAATGGCGATTTCTTCGTAAAAAACTGTTAATACAGAATTTTAAAACTTATGCATGCAAGAAAACTTGCAGAACGAGACAAAATACTGAATCGACTGAAGAAAAACAAAACCTATCTGCTTTCGTTTAGAGGTTAACGTCAAAAAGACGGACAAACCGAACGCATAAGCGGATTGTTTTTAAACAGCCAATAAAAGAGAAATTGTTGTTTGCCGATTGAAAATACTATTACTTATTCCTAAAAATTAAACGTTTGATAGTGAGAAATGTGAATGTTCGTTGCTTCAATAAAATGATCTTACTTTGCAGAAATCTAGCATAACTTTTAATGATTACTAAGAGAAATGATTTTTAATATGCGGCAACAGAATATTTTAGAAATATGGTTCACGCCTGTAACTTTACTAAACTAATTCCATCAGCTCCTTTTAAATTTAATGAATGTTTTGTAAAGCCAGCACCGAAAAATACAAGAGCAAATACTATTTTAATTCCCTCTTTGAAACGTCATAACGTCACGATAAAAGTTTTATAAATTCTGAATGTCCTTAAGTTTCATTCGCATAACCCTTGGCATTTCTTAAAACTGAAGTTAATTTCCCTCTCTACCTAACCAGCGCGATACGTACGAGTCATACGTAAATTTGTCCACTGAGCCACACCCAACTTGTATGAAATCATCCTTTCCGGCCAGGAAATATAAGGGAGACAAAAGGCACCAAATAACGGGACCACACCGACTTTCTTACCGATAGAGCGGGGGGGCTCTTAACACGGGGTCAAGTAAACCCAGCCCAATCCTAGCACCGGAATCGGTCAGGCGAAGGAGGAGGAGGGAGATCGAGTAGGTTGTGTGTGTGGGAGGGATAGGGAATAAAGAAGAGTCGATAAGGAGGAGGAGGAAGGTGGAGGGAGAAAGAAAGGGGAGGGGAGAAGAGGGTGCGGAGGGATGACGGAAATTCCAGCGCGTGCGCAACCCCATCCGTCCATCGCCATGGAGATCACCTATTGGCCGCCCTTCCGCCACCCCCCCCCCCCCCATTTCCTACCTTAATGGACCGGACACGGTTTCAATTACCCATTAAGCGGGTGGATGAAACAGGGGAGAGAGTCGAGGGAGGCGGAGAGAAAGAACGAGAGAAATAAATGGAGGAAATAGCGGGAGAGTCACATCCGGCCGATCATAAGTTTTTGATCCGGCCATTTACGCAACGAAAGGCCGCCGAGAGTAAACGTATTAGGAGCGATTTATGATTTCGTCGGATTTAGGCAAGGTTCGTCGCAAACCGGTCCGAGTCTTTCGTTTTTTCCTTTTTTCTTTTTTTTTTTTAGAGAACCGAAAAATTTTAATTCCTCATCCCGGCATTAATTGAGCGATAAATATTAATTAGGTTTTTATCTCGTGAAATTACCTGCTAAACAAAGTGCTTCGATTTGGTCGGGACGAGGCGTGTTTATCTTTCGCAGGTGCATGACGTGGCAACAAAGCCAACAGCGCCTAAAAGAGCGTGGGGAACGAAATTCGGGGAAACATTACATGGGAAGGACAGGATTGGCGGACGAGGAGGAGACGAGGAAAAAAAGGTCAGCCAACGAGGACGGCGAGAAGGAGATGGCAGGAGGATTTTTGACGGCCCGCGAGGAAATATCGGGAAACGTACTGTAGAAAGTGGAGGCTAATTTGGTTTAAATCGCCCGAATGTTGACAAAAAGGATCCTTTAGTAAAGCCTAATGCTACGAAGAGATACGATAAGTGCCGAGAAAGCCTGTTCGAAACTTATTTGGGAGGAAATGACGGACGGAGGACAAAAAATGGCGGAATGTTTGTGATCGCTAGATGATGACGGTAGAAAAAAACCTAGTCGTAAAAAAATGTAGGTAAACGTCTCAATGCCGGAAAACCATAAAAGAACGCAAGACTGATATCCGAGCGGATATAACACTAAACACTTCAAATTTATCATATTTACAAACGACCGCGTCTTATCAATCATCGGACGCTTTATAAAGCTTTTTCCCTCATTTATAATGTACATGCATTTCTGACTTTTTCAAAAGCTTGCTCAAGGTGGTTTATTCTATTATTGTGGCGTGATTGTTATTTCTCACTGATTAGATATCTTAAATTTTGCTAAGTTTACCCAATGATAATCTTTCGAACATCCGCATCACTCGAGCTTTTAATGAAACTTGGACACTAACATAAGAATCCGTTCCTATTATTTTACTCGTTATTCCCAATCTAACAAATATGCTGTTTCCATTACTCTGACGTCTTTACTGCACTTCTTCCCGATTCGCTTTTGTAATCAATAATGGTACAAATATTTTCAATCCCCTTTTATCAAACCCTGTTATTATTTATGTAAATTATAATTTTTTGGAAAAATTTGGAATTTTCTGTGATCTTTTTTAAAGCACAAACACCTCAATTTTAAGTTGCCTTTACTTAAAACGAAAATCTTTTTAATTTGCTCGTAGTTTATAGTCCCCTACACAATCCTGTGATTTATTAGAATTAATGACTGGATTTATTATTTGTAAAAAGCTAATTTTGGTAATTTTCCGAGCTCTCCATTCAGTCATAGTTCCTTATTAATCATTTCAGTATTTCTTAAACCATAAATACATAGACAACGCGTAGCTTGTATTCCTCCCCGGCTGTTCATTTCGCCGTATCACCCAAATGAGGTAGCCATCTATTTAAGTCGTAGAATGACTCGACGACCCTCACTTTTCCTGCCTTTATCTCTGTGACACAATCAGCGGGTGTGGTATGAGTGTTCCGAGAACTGGCGTGGGCGATTCTTGTGCGTCAAAGAGGCGTCTGCCATAGACACTATCTTTTCTCATGAGCTTTCGTCAATATGGATAGGTGAGGGACGGGAGAGAGTCAACACGAGGCGTCCGATCACCTTGGTAACCGCAAAAATATCAGCTGAACTTGGGATGAAAACGAACTCGAGTAGCAATATGAACGCCAGGAGGGCTAATGAAATAATATTTTCTAATAAAAATGACCCATTTAACAATAGGTAATATTAAAAGCCAAGACTTCGAGTTAGGGAAATTAAGTTAATAAATCCCAGTAACTACTACTATTACACTTCTATTAAATCAAAATCTTAATAGGAATACAAATCGTACAATAAAACACGCATAGGAGAATCTTAGCTTATTTAGTAAGATAGCATGATGTTGGTGTTATGTCCTGCAATTTAGCCTACAAACACAAATCACCCGATGCAATAAATTATATATAGAACCTGAAACAAAACTCAGTTTGTACCAATACGATTGTCCGAGATGTAAATTTCATGGAATAGATTATAACTTCCAAAGCCTTTTATTTCCCAATCAATTAAGAAGCCACCTTAAATGGACGTTAATTCGTTCTCGCATGCTCCCCGAATTCCGACATCTTCTGCATCAGGTTTTGAAAATTAATCACCCGTATTAGTTAACGGTTCACAGAAATATACAGTGTCCATAGGCATAAATAAATGAATCCCCGTAACGAATCGAAAATTAGAATCAGAAACAACAAAGCCATTCCTAATATGAGGAGAAAAACTCTCGCGAAACCCACTCGCTTTAAAATGAGTTCGGACGAGAACCGCCGTTAAACTCGCACTTTCGTAAGCAGGGATTCGATTCCACGTGGAATTTAAAAAAAAAACAATCGAGGCGCATCAAACCGAAAGCGAAAGCATTTCACGTCCACAACGTCCCCCATTTCCGTCCCGTTTTACCAATCGCAGGAAGGGCGAGTTCCAATTCGAGAAACGCATTCGCAACACATGTCCTGTTTGCACGCATCCTCTTCCAGCCGCCTTTCTACCTCCCTCGTTTGTTTTTCTGATGTGGCGCACAAGGAGAATGGCGCGTGCTCTCGCTTTCGTGGGCATTCCACCCTCATTACGAGAGGAGAGCGGGACTCGGAATGGATAAACAGAGGCAGAGGAGGAGGAGGAGGAGGAGGGAGGACAGAGAGAGTGGTGAGATGGGGATGAGAAGGAGCTGGTAGGAAGGAAAAGGGTGGGATGAGAAAAGGGTTGGAAAGGGGCCTTGGGGGGCAAAAACGCAGCGTGCGAAGGCGCACCTGCCACGCGAGCCGACAGCTGCACCGCCCAATAAAATAATGGATGCTTCGGCACGCGTGGCTCCGGGCGCACGGAGGGGCGGTCGTGCATGTCCTAAAAGAGGGCAACTTTCGTGAGTGGCTTCCACTGCGGAGTCGTTGTTTTCGCTATGAAACCTTCCATATATTCATACGCATAAACCATAACGGCAGCAAATAGGAATGCTTGCCGTGCAGTTTTAATAATGGAATTTGGAAACATTCCTTACGAAAGCAGGAATGCGATTCAAACGCGACAGAAATACAATTCCTGTTGTTAGAAACAACGACCAGTGAGTTACAGCTGAATGCAAAGTTTATTCCACCATTGTATGACTATTGATATTACTTAGCTCATATGTTACTATTTTTCAACGTTTAAATATGAAATATGAGTATTTTAGTGTTACATTATGCCTGAATTTTTACATAAAGAAATTTAAAAAAAGTCCGCGTGTTGCTTAGAAACCTATTTACGCCTTGTATGCATTATACTCCAATAAAAAGAGGCAAAGTAAGTTAGTGATGTACTGAAGGGGTAGATTTACGTATTAGACAGACGGACGGATATGCAGACATTTTCAGCTAAAATGATCAGACGAAACAGAAAAATAACATTGTTAAAATTCTGTTTTTTCATAGATTATCTCCAGTGTTACTCCAAAAAAAATAAATTATAAAATGTTAGTTTGTAATATGCAATCGTTCATATAATGATAAGTGAAAGTAAACATCCGTGCCTGTACAGTATACATTCTTATAATATTTTATAATTTTATACAAGTATCATTTCCATGTAAAATTAAGCTGTTTCTTTACGTTTACATTACATTTACATTTTTACATGTGTGCAACTTAATATTTAAACGTCAAACGTGGTTTTATACTTCTTTATCAAACGTCAATAAATGGAGGAAAAACGTAAGAAGACTGGAAACATTTTACCCAAACTGAAGTTTTTTTTATATATGTATTAAATATGACCAGAATACCAAGGAAGGGAAAAACGGCAACAACAAACGAGTGCTGCATTTTAACCCAAGAGACTTTTTATCATCCCATTTGTTTGCCTTAACATATGGTGTGCTTCTCTAAAAATATGCAGATAGTCAAATGGAACCTAATTTACTAAGTTGAGCATACTTTGTAAACATATCCAAGGTACAGGAAGAAAAATAAATAATTAGGAATAAAATAATAGCCACCACTACAGCTATACTGAGTTTGGAAAGCCTTGTTAAACGAGATTTTCGAGGAATGGTGAGGCATAGTATTAACGAGGACTGCAGAAAACACGAGAGTCAGAGAGGTACAAGCCGAGATATTTAGCATATAAATGTCAAAAAGGATCAGATGGCAACAAAAATCAAGAGAACGGGGATAACGGAATAAGATTAGAAGCAGAGAAATTTCTGTGGGAAATCTGAGAACGCGAAATTAAAATGGAATGTGAGAACTAAGGCATGCTAACGGACAACAAGAAATCAAGAAGCGATGATCGAGGCACCGATTGAAGCACAGTTAAGTACATCATTATTTCAAACAAACACTGGCTAAAAAGTTAATTACCCGGAAAAATTCTACAGAATTCAAATTTCTCTCACGAGATATAATCTATAAAATTTATTGTTGAAAGTCACTAATTGGTTTAATAATCGACCGTTGAAATCACCAGATTTAAAGCATCCACTTGAGGCGTTTGTAACGGTGCTTAACAAATGTTTTTTTCCCAAACGTTGAATTAATGAGGAAATAAAACCAACAATCTTGTTTCAAACGCCAAGTTAGGAAAAAAAATCTCAGTTAAAAATCTACTTGTCACTCAATTGATACGGTTCAAGGACGAATCTTAAGACGAAATTAGAAAAGAGTAAGAAGAGGTAGGAGATCAGAACGAAGTTATGGGGTGCAATGGGTGCAGCGAAAGAAAGAGAAGATGAGGTAAGAACCCAGAAGCAAACCTCCCCTCACCACTCAAACCTGCCATTCCCATTCCTAGGGCTCTCCCTCCTCCTTCCTCAATCCCCCATCACGCCCATTCCCCCTCTCCCCCCCCCCCACCTCTCGGCGCGATGCTCCACAAATCGAACACGCCCTCCATCCATACTCTTTAGGCCTTACGGACGTCTACTCCTCAACCTTCAAGAGATAGAGAGAGGCCTCGATTTCCATCTTCGCCCTCCATCTCATCTAATTCCCGCTCTCCATCATCCTCCCTCCCCTCTCCTCCATTCCCCTCCATCGCCTCCCTTCCCGCTCATCAGCATCCTCGGTCTCCGTGGAGGCAAAACGTGACGGAATGCAAGAGAATCGGAACCCTCTCCTCCTCCTTCCCAACCGCCTCCTCACCAACCTACCTACTTACTCCTCCTCCTTCCTCCGGCCCTCCACACGCTCCTCTCCGTGAGATGGTGATTGCCTGCGACGGGCAACGAAGTGGACATAGAGCTTGGTGGCGAAGGGAAAGAAGGGAGATGGAGGGAGGAAAAGTGCATGCGAAGAGGCTCTTCACGGAGGGAAGGTGCGTGGGATAGGATACGGTCGGATTTACTTCCCTCTCAAGTTTTTTTTATACGTCCATCTTCAGTTCAACGACTTATTAATGCAGGAAAATAAACGAGTAGAAATAGAATGTCCTAAAAAAAATTTTAATGCGATACCTGACTGGCTTTTATTTTTAGTTAAATCCCTCCATGATTTGAGCAAATAAAAATTACCGATAATTGAGCTTGAATGCAGATTATAATTTTATTACAGTACTTTTCTATTCCTTCATTGTTGAGGATAGGCATTCGATTTCATATTTAATCTACCATAAATCTTTATTAGTAATCGCTTATTTTAAGGAAGATTAAGCGAAATAATTTTGCCTGTTGGCCATAGTAATATGTATTTACCCAGTTTTATTTACTGGAAAATCTATTTATACACCTATCAAAATAATGAAACTAATCAACACATACCATATAATGAACTTTTAGCGATTTGACCTTGAAAGGGTATTGCATTAATAATATTGTGCATACACTCTCGAAATTATGGGCAAAATTAATATTATGAATTATGCTTCTTCATTAACCGATGTATTGCCAATAGCATAGGTATATACTAATGTCCTTCATATATCTACCCAAATAAAATCTTCAAGTTACCATATTAATACGTTTTCCTATGCACTAGCGTAAATTCAATTTTCTTTACAAAAACAGACAAATTACATAAGGAATTTTATATTACTCATTCACAAGGAAATAATAACCTAATAACCACATTAAGTGCAAATCTTCAATCTTGCAAAAACTTCGCTAGCACACGAGAGAATTTCGATTCTAGACTCCGAGCCGATAATCCCCCTTCACCCCGTCCCCCCTCTCCGTTTCACTCTCTCCTCCTCCGCCCACTCCTGCCGTTCCGCGTGCCCCGAGGGTTCGATCGCTTTGTTACGGCGCAGCATCCTTGGCTGCTGCCGACGGGGTCGCTTGCCTCGAGGCTATCTTCGCAGTCTCCTCTTCCTTCGCCTCACGCGCATGCGCTCTCGCGATCGTCGCCATCACGAAACCTACATGCCTGCAAACTCCACCATCACGAGCGCACCACTGATTCGTGAGTGACCGCTGAACGGGGGCCAAAACAGCAAAGCTCTCTCCTCTTTCTCCCTCTCTCCCTCTCCGATCCTCTTATTTCCTACCAACCAATTTTTAGGTTTTTCTCCATCCCCGTTTGGGCAAGGGGAAAGATGGGAGGCACGTAATACATTTTTCCGGCGCGATTCCCTATTTCCTCCCACCATATGATTCTGATTCGCTTTGTGTTTGAAATATACGATTCATGTGAGGAGAGATTTCTCTTCCACGAAGTATTCGATTTAATTGACACCAATTGCTTTCGAAGGCGACACGAAAAAAGATCAATGCCTGTTACACCTTCTTGAAAGTAATTCGCGCTGGAGGGTCGTCGCATGAACGATTACGAGACAATAACTGCCACATTTATGATGGATGAGCGATTATTTTAATGATGGAGTTCCGACCTTGGAGCGAGTGCTCTCGCCAATGTGCGAGAGATAACGAAGGAAGATAAAATAAATAAGGAGACTCCCGTGGCTTCCGAAGAATGAGAAACCTGCATAGAGCCGAATGCTATCGAAATGGTAACAGATGCCTCTGAATAGAAGGAAAAGAACGTAAGCTTCGCTCAATATCCGGGATATTGTAGCGAACGAAGGAATAATTCGTGGAGAGTAAATTGGAGAGGAAATATTCAGCTCCTAGACTTTTCATAGACTGCGAGAAATGCTCAATAGGGAAAAGATTTTTTCGATGGAAAATTTCCAATTTGTTAGCATTTTGTGTAAGAATAATAATGTCATATAAAATAAATTTAAATAAATTCTGAATAATTTAAGATGAAAACTATTATTCCTGCATTAAATAACCGATTCATAAATGTAAGTCACATTTTCTTCAAAAAACATGGAAATTCTCTTATACAGTACGTTTTATTAATAAAGGAAACGCGACTAATTGCTAAAAAACAGAAAAACGTAGAAAGCGAATATTGCTCCGAAATAATTGGTGAAAAAATTTATAAAATATTGTTTTTTAAACCTTCGACATGAAAACAAAAGAACGGAAATTATTGCGAAAATTGCTCACTTAAAAAAAAAACTTAACGATAATGGCAGCTCACGAACTCCATTAAAAAATTCATTCGAATATAATCTCCATCGAGTAAATTCGCAGGAAATCGACTGATTGTGAGAGTACACCTCGGATACTGTTTCAGGAAAAGGTCACCTTCTCGCATTCAAGTACCTTTTCTCACCCTAAAAGAATCCCACAGAACAAACCCTCGATGCGAGAGAAAAAAATTTCCGCAAACATCCCCCTTTTTTTGCCAGCAGGAAAAAAGGTCCTGCGGAATGCGAAATAACACCTAAAAAGGACGAGGGGGTGGGGGAGAAAGGGGAAAAAGAGGAAAAGGGACGAAAGTGGGAGAAGAGATAAGAGAGACAAAGGCGGTGATCAAGGAGGAAAAACAGTTTCTTACGAATAGAAATAAAGAGAGTTGATGGAGAGGGCGTAGGAGGGAGGCGAGTGGGCGTGAGGGGGGTAGGGGGGGGGGGGGGGAGGAGGAGAGGAGGAGAGGAAGAAGAGGTGACCATACATTCCGGGAAATGCAGAAGCCAGCATTTTCCGTCGTCGGAACTATCCACCCGAGACGCCAACTTACATTTTCCTGCTAGTTCAGCCTTCCTCTCCTGACCACCCTATCCTTCCTTTCGCACGCCGCGGAATCCCTAGAAAGGGGTCGAGAAAGGAGAATAGGAGGAAAGGAGGGACGCGAGAAGGGAGGGATGGAGTGCCGTGAGAACGAGGCGAAGCGACGGACGAGAGAGAGAGAGGAAGTGGAGGGCACAGGTTCCCGAGGAGGAGTGGAAAAAGAGGGAGGGGAATGAGAGTGCATCCATCTGTCAGTGCGAAATTGGTTCGACAGACTTCGCGACTTCTCTTCTCTTGACCGCTGCGCGTTATCCTCGTCCTTACCCTCCCTCAACCTCTCTCTACTATGTATATCCCTCCCTCCTATCCTCTCCCTCCTATTCTCTCCCTTCACCTCACTCCCGCCCTCTTAATTCATTGTGCCTCGTTTCTTCATCTTTCCTCGCTTCATGGAACTGTGTGAGCCACCTATGGAGGAATGCATGAAACCTCAAGTCCATTTATATGAGGCTACGAAATCCTGTCAATTATGGTGAATCTGAGTGAAAAATAAGATTTTTTTCACCACGGTAATCCTTCCGAAAATTTCCCCCGGGTTAAAATGTTTTTAAAATATATTTTTTTAAATTTTGGTTACACAGCGTTTCTCCCGATTTCTCTTAATATAATTATATCGACAGATGAGATATAAACCGTCATTCCATGCTTCATAATTAGAACCTATAAAATAAATTACCTCATGAAGTTCCTCCAAAATAAATAAATATACAAATATTCGTCAATTCAAGAATTCTCCGCGAATATTTTTCGAAAGTATGTACTTCTAATGGCATACGCTACGATATGCATTAATGTTTTTCGGAGATATTTTTTGAAAGCGGATAACACCCACGATTTTTATGCACGACATTCTAGTAACTTAAAAATTCCGCAGGCGATTCGAGATGGGGAAAAAAAGAAAATTTTCAAACGACAGTGGATTTCCTTCCTCATCCACATCATTCCTTAACTCGATTCTCGCTGCTATGGCAGATCGCGTCATAGCCACGGTTTCTTATTTCTTTTTCCGCAAAGTTAACGCCAGATATCCTCCATCAAGAATCGTGGGAGGAATATTTACGAGCCGTTTATCATAGAGAAAACTGCGATGCACACATATATCCCGACATCCTTATCCGAAAAAAAAACCACATCAATTAGGCACTGAAATTTCTACCCATTAAGTCTCTTAATGGGATCGTGTGTGTTTTCCACTCTCTCGCTCTCTGTAGTTCCCTGACCTCGCATTCTCAACCTCCTCCTTATTCATCGACAGTCCGTCACCCTCTATATCTATCTGTCCACCTCCATCTCTATATATCTCTCCCCCCCCCCCCCCCCCTCTTCTCCCTTCCCTCCAACCTCCCCGTGGAATGCGGTCCGAAGAGAGGAAAGTGACTCTAGGGAGGGCCTAGCTCGCCGATGGCGATGCTGGGTCATAACTCTAACGGCACGAGATGGACGGAGAACATATGAAAGAGCCGCGTAATGATCGTTATGGTCATGACATCCATTGTGGCGAAAGGGACTTCATTGGTGATTCGTTTTTTTTTATCGGCTCGACCAATCCCTCCACCTGGACCATAAAGAGCCGGAGAGGTTTGATGAGGCATATTTTTTCCTATGATCGAAACGCTTTCCCTCCCCCCTCTTTTAGTGGGAAGTAGAATGCAGTAATTCGATGAGGTCGGTACTCTTTTCTTGTGCGATAAACTTTGAATGAGGTTATCTTGAAACATTTTTCCCTTTTATTCCTCTGCAAACATATTTTAACCTCTTTTCCGGAATTCACTTTTTCGTGTCCCTCGTATAAATTACACGGTAGCTTCTGATAAACGAGATATTTAAAGTAGCGAGGCAGGGCATGATAAAAGCAGGAATAGTTAGGTAAATAAAAAGCTTAAACATCATTCAGCGTTAATTTCATATTATTATTATCATATTTCCCAGCCAAAGTAGCATACGAAGTTTACAGAATTTTTAGGATCCTGAATTGAAATAAAGGAGTGTAAAAACGAATATACAGAGAAACGAAGTTTCCACGCTTCATAAATATTAGCGATAAATAATAAAAATGGAACAAACATTGACGGAAAATCAAGGCTAGGGAATTTTCATCTAAAAGTGTGGCGCTATTTCGTTAAAAGGTAACTCGAAGCATAATTTTTTCGATCCGTTCAGGAAAAGCCGCATATTATAGCAAGACCAAATGACAACTTTATTGCGCCAATAAATTTCCGCGGCCTTCCGATTCGAGATAATGCCTTGCACTCGAGTTTAAAGTGAAAGTCATGCAAATCAAAGGACCCAAAGGAGTGGATGGAAGTCCCTTGCGAAATGGGAGCCGAGAAGCGAGCGATGTTTCGCGGGCCCTGCCCTCGTTTCCATCGCCAATCGAAACTCGCTCCGAGCGCTCAACCCACTTAGCGGAGATTTTTTTTTCTAGGAGCGCGACACCCGACAGGGAAAATTCGTGCACTCGCAAGGAATATTTGCATGGAATAGAGATTTTTCATCGTTTATTTTTTTGTTCGACAACATTTTTAGGCTCGAAAAACACGTGCGGTGTCTGCCAGTCGCGCATTTTTTGTTACAGTATGAAATTCGAAAGGTTCATGCACGAGGCCCAATTGCGCCTCCACGGTATTACGATGTGAGATAAAGCCGAGATACCGATCAAGTGTCAGCTTCACGGAGATGAAAAATTTTGTCACGTGACGTAATGCATTTCTTTCCCCGCCGACGTCTTCTGTTACTGAAATGCTTCCGAAAGTCTTCGCGATTATCCTGTTAAACCCTCCGTTGTTCTCACGCGTGATGCACACGAGGTAATTGAATATTATCTTTTTATGGATTCGATTTGTACGCTTCCAGGAAACGTGCGAGGGAGTTTTATGCAATCCTAACGAGAAACCTTTTGCGCTTCGCCGTCTCTTTCTCTTCAACCTGTCAAACAAATAAACAAACTGGTTTTTTTAATCTGCGCAATAGTGTAAGTTGAAGGTGAAGGACGTTTACCTCGACGACGGAAATGCCGGGGCCCTTATCGGATCATTAACGGCTGAGAGCCTCGGCAAACTGCTGGTCCCCTTCCGTTCAAAGTCACCTTTTTAACGTTATCTTTTGTGCGTTTTCAAGCCTTAGCTATATAAATTGAAGAGTTACCCAAAATTCTATTGCAATTGCAAATTTACTACAGTAAATAGATAATTACACATATTACTACTAAAAAAACATCGTTGGATCGAACCAGTGAGAAATAAGGAGAAATTCGATTTTAAATGAATGAAGCATAAAATTTATATTACCAGTTAAGCCATAATAAGACATCGGAAAAAACTGAATTTGAATGGCGAATTTGAATGGCGCATGGAATTGCACGCTCATTTGAGCGAAGGAATTGATAACGACTTTGCTGTGCATTTGAAGGTGTATTTCATTTGTCGCCACAAAGAAAAGATTAAAAACTGCATTGTACTTTGAATGCCTATGAAGCTAGATCGTCGGTGATGTAACGTCCGAATTACATCTCGCCTTTCTATTTCTAAAGCATCCTCCGCGAGATGAGCGCTACGCGATCGTTACGCTCTCTATATAGGAAACTGTGTTCCGAGCATTTCCGGCAGCTGACTTTCACGTAACGCGCGAGTCAGAGCTCGCATCTCGCAATTACGATGCCTTGTTGGCTCTTACTTCCATCAAGATTTATTGATCGAGATTGCAATATGATAAAGCATCCTCCAATTGGCTTCCTTCATTGAGAAACCTTTGTACGTTACATTACATTTTCGTTACACATTGTGAATCTGATCGTTTGTTAGGCCAAAAGAATTTAAATCGTAAATTAATTTTGCATGCAGGGAAACAAAATTCAGATAAATCAATCGAGAATTTTAATTTTCAAAATAGATGTTTAGTATTGAAGGATGAGCAGTAATTTATCACTCGGAACCGGGATCCTACTTCTCACCTAACTAGTGCTGGAGGGAAAGCGGAATTGTCTTCTCCCAATTCCCTAGATAACCCGCCGGTTGGTCCAACTCCATCCGCGAGATCCCGGCAAATTTCGGAGACGACAAAAAAAAACAAGACAGCCAATATATGGGCAAACATCTATGACAGAAACTATGCCCAAAAATTTCGAACACAACCGCACGTTGAGAATAGGAAGAAATACCATCGCATTGTATGGCGGGAATAAGACCGCCACTCCGCCTCCGTCATCTCCCCTGCAAGGCTCGCCAAACATCCGCCGAAAAGGAACACGCGTGATAAGAGGGAAGGAAGAACAAGGCAGGAAACAAACGAAATGCGAAACGGGTCCCCCCCCCGTCCGATCCCATCGCGAGAGCGAACGAGAAAGAGAGAGACAGACACACAAACATACCTTAGGACCGGATGCAGAGACACGCCCTCGAGTTGAGGATCCCGCTTTGCCGCCGTCTTCAACCCTTCCGCGGAAGTAGGCGTGGACCGGAGGGAAAAAAGATCTGCTGACGTTATCGTGGGTGTTGCCACCGACAAGTTCCTCTTATTTTTCCCAGTCCTCACCTTAGCAAAACCTCCAGCCGAACAAAAATATTTGCAACGATGTACGGGAATATATCACGATCTATAGACTGACGAGATATCTCGGTATTTTATTTAGTTGGAGGGAATCGGAGGATTTAACGAAGTACACGTTGGAGGTTGTGTGGTAAACGGATGGAGGTCCAGTACAAGGGTACGGGAGAGATAGAGATCACTTCAAAAGAGTTAGCCGTGGGACTCGAAACCTCCCGCTCTCTCTCTCACTCTTCCTATCCAAGAGAACGTAACACGTCCGACCTCACCGAACTCCGACGCCCGACTGAAGCAACAGAGGCGGCCTAGGACGCGACGTCGCCGACCTGCCGTCGACCGACTCGGGCCGACTGCTCGCCTGCCAGCCGACCCCTCCCCTCCCGACGACCCCTTATGCCTCCCTGCCGACTCCTCCGCATTTCTCGGTTCCCCTCGAGCGGTGAGGTGGAATGGAAGGGAGGAAGAGGAGATTGAGTGTGGGGAAGAAAGGGGGGAGGGGGGGATGAGACTGAGGCGGGCTAGTTGTGTGCGAGACTCGTGAGTTGCGGCTGGGAGGAGGGAATGGAGTGGGGGCGGAAAGTTAGATGAGGAGGATAGAGTCGATTCTCCGACCGAAGGATGACTAGCGGGAGTGAGAGGAGTGGGTGGGGGAGAAAGGGTTGTTGCCAGAGAGGAGAGATGCAAAACGCGGGCATTTGGAGGGAGGAGTTTTGGGTGAGGTAAGATGGAGGAGGAAGGGGAGGGCGGAAGAATACGGACAGCGTGGACAGAGCGGAGTAGTATTGGAAATATAATGGATGAATTGGGGAAAAGGAGATAGCGAAATATAGATGAGGGGCGGATATAATAGAGAATCAAGGAGGAAGAAAGGTTAAAGGAGAGAATATATGTTGAGGTGGGGAGGAGAGACGAGACGAAAAGCTTGGGAGGCGAGAGTGACAGAGGAGAAGAGAACGGAGGAAGGGGAGATGAGTATCGCGAGTTCTTTGCATTTTATTCACGCCTCCTCCTCCTCCTCCTCCCCCGCCTTCTTCCCTTTTCTCTATATTCCCTTCCCTCTGAAACTTTTTTCTACGATTTCCGTTTCATCCCTTCCTCTTTGGAGCAAAAGGAGGATTTGTTTTGCTGACCTATCTATTCACCCTCGCTTAACGACCTCTCCGTTTGATCGCCAGCGTGATGGGGTTATTAAGACCGATGACTAATGGATTGCGATGACGGTATCTCTTGCGCGACTCTGGTGGGAATCGAACTTGGTGAACTTTACCGGCTAGAAAAATGCGTTGACTATATGGCCATTTACACATATTTCTTACGCACTTTAAGAATATAAAAAAACCTTCAAATATCTCGCTTTCAAAAAGCAACCAATACATTGATACAACACACAAATTTGGGCTTTAAAGCTTTTCAGATAAAAATTATACAATTTTATGGACTGGAAAAAGTACGATTCAATTATTCTGCGATAACTGTCCGTAAATAACGAAAGATGCAACATCTTATAGCAGAGAAAGAAAATTGGAAAAATGCAAATTCATATTCCCTACAACTTTACAACGTAATATTTCACGTGGGAAAATTATTATCGATCTCACCGATCGGTAAAGATGTATGCAACTGTAAAATCCTTCGTAGGCGACTATGTAAACAAGGAAAGATGTAACTCCTACCGCGGCATCGTTAAAATAAATTTTCCTCCACCGAGGTAGAAGAAACACGAGTTCGAAAACTATAAAAATGTTGCGGATGGATCAGCATTCGCAGCGCAAAGGGGGAAAAATTAAAACCACGAGAAATTGCTCAAATGAATCCACCTTTCGAGGTGGAGCGAGGGAAAGGCGGACGGAATAAAAAATTCGCAAAGTGCTTTCTCTCAGAGAGAGAGAGAGAATTGAGAGATAGGTGGAGGGGAGAGGGGTATAATGACGCCCTTCAAACTCGCTGCTTACCGTTTTTAATCGATAATTGAAGGTTTACTCGGAATGTTGAGAGAGAACCGAACTCGCGACCTCTTAATCAAGTGGCAGTCACGTTTTTCCACGGGGCTACCGAGGTCGAGATTGAAGCGGCGTTGGAGAATAGCAAAAAACATCAGAGAGGCGAGGAAAGAGGAAAAAACGGAGGAGGGAAGGAAGAAGGGAGAGAGTGAAACGGAAGAGGGAGAGAGGAAGAGTGGAGGAGAATGGCGAGTTGGAATGGGAACAGATGATTTACGAAAGTCTTTTATTTAGAGAAATTATTCCCCGTATGGCCTCAATTAAACTTAAACGCCGGAGTTTTTTTTGTGGAAATAAGGAAACGCGAAGGGATAAAAAAAAAGCACGATTGGGGAGAAATGGCGGAGAGGAATGGGAGGAAAAAGGAGGAGATTAAAACAAGGAGGAGAAAGGGGCGGGAATGCCGAATTTAGAAGAAGCAAGGAGCGAAAGAAGGTGGAAAGATGCAGCCGAGAAGAAAAAGTGACGAGCGGAAAACCATTACCTTTTTTTATCTCACCGCGAGTCATTAATTGAATTACTCTCGTGCACTTAAAGGAGGACGCCTAACATTACGTTTCGAAAATACTCTCGCGGCAAAAATCCCCGGCGTTATTACTTTGAAATATGTCCGCGGATCCAATCAAACTAATTTAATGCTCATCACATATTTCGGCGAGTAATTTCTTTTTTTTTATTCGCGCCGTCGTCGGCGAAATTTTCGGAGAGATTAATGATCTCCGAGGATAATGCACTTCGTCTACGTCATCCACGTAAGAATATAACGAAGACGATTTAAATGATTATTTATTTTTAGCGAAGAGCTTAAGGGCGCCGGATTGTTCGGTTGTCATAGAAAGTTGGCAAAAGTAGCCGAGGATATTAAAGAGTGGGAGGAGTAAAAGTGAGAAAGCGGGAGTCGTAAGCGAAGTGGGCGTCGCATTCCATTTACGACTTCCTGAAACCAAAGATTCTCGAATCGAACTGGGACCACTCTTGTTCCTTCAGATAAAAAGTATTAGATTTACTCGGCAAAGACTGTGGTCCTAAAGTTTGAGCCATGACTTCATCAGGTCATTGGCAAATCGCTCCGATGATCAACTCCTTAACGTTTTCGCTAATAGGATTTTACCGATTCCCTGCAATGCCTTTTCTTCTCTATCCTCCTCGTTCCCTCTTTCCATCTCTCTCCCCATCCCCCCAATCTTCTCCTCCTCCTTCTTCTACTCCATCTATTCCATTGTCTTCCCCTTTCACTCTCCAACCTCCCCCTTCCATGATTCTCTTCCGCTCTTGCCAGTTTATCCTTCACCTTCCGCCCGTCACTCAATCACTCCCCTTGATTTAATTTTTCACTCAAAGTTCGGAAAAAATTACGACAACGCTAGGACAGTTTCTTTTTTTAAAATCTCCATAACATCCAACTAGTATGGCCAAAAAATTCCCTTTCATATCTGAAACCCTAGTCTATAACTACACCGCGCGAAGAATCCACGAAGTTGAGCTGGTCGCGAGTCTAGGATGATCATCATCTCCCCAGAATCGTGTCGATCTCTTCCTATGATTCCGTTACCGTTATGGCGACGCAAAAAAAAACCGGATCAACGTTATGACCTATGCCTCTATCGATAGAACATTATCAGTTTTTCCCCCGCTAGTTATGGGCGATCGATATTTTGGACGGGAGGAAAAAAAACCAAAATTTTTAGTACAATTTTAATCGTCCAAAAACTCCGCTTGCGTCCTCCCTCCCTCCCCCCTCCCTTCCCTTTCCTCCCCCATCCTCGCTCGCTCACGTCCCAATTAACCCGGCAACCCTCTCCCCCCACCCCCTCCCCACGTACTTCAATTCAACGTCTCGGTCAGCAGCACGAACAACGTAATCACTTAGCGAACGAGTACTGAATAAGTTTCGTTCACGAGGCAATAAGAGAGAAGAGGGAGAGAGAAAGAGGAGTGAGAGAGAGGGTAAGGAGAGGGGGAGAAAATGGGGAAGGGAAGGGCAGTAAAAGGAAGGAAGAGGGAGATAGGAATGGAGAGGGTGAATGAGAGAGAGAGAGAATTGGGTAGGAGAGAGAAAGAGAGAAGGAAATCATTACCGAGGGCGAAAGATGATCCAAGCTATGGCCAAATCACGGATAATCGGAAATATTTTAATAGCATTAAAAACATGTAGACCAGGGGTGGGCAAACTTTTCTGCATGGCGGGCCGCATCGGTGTTTGCGAATTCTTCAGCGGGCCACATTGAAAGATGCCAATGCTTAGGCGGGCCAGATTAGAGTTTAAATCGGAAATTGCTTAGATTCTTAGGCATCATACATAAGCGAAACACAAGCGCAAACAAGGATTGTAGGGCTAAATTTTCAAAACTAAAGGTTTTATTGTCATAATTTTACCAAAAGTAATACAAAATTGTGTTAAATTTTACAGATGCTTTTTCACCAAAGCTTCGTGGGCCACGTTAAATGCTCTCGAGGGATACGGTTTGCCCACCCCTGACCTAGAACGTCGGATATTTCTGTCTGCGAACACTACTTTTAGGATGTGATGTAGGTACTACTGCATAAAGAAACGTTAGAGGTAGACAACCAACGTAACAAGAAGGGCCACTCTTTCCAAATTAAATAAAAAAGCAAACAGAGGAATAAGAGGGGATTTATTATAAAAGGTCATTTCACATTTAAGAACGTGCCCTTTTGAACATTTCGATTGCGAACGAATATGTCGTTCCAGGCTCTTTACCCGGGAAAGAGTTTGTAAAGGTCGACGACCCCTGAAGAAGTACATATATAACTTTTTTGTCATGTTCTACGGGCATTAATTTTAGGATTAATTACTAGACGAAGAAATATAAAAAACGCCCATTAAAAAAAAACGCGATAAAAATCCTTTTTTCGGGACAAACCTTTTACTCGAATGGGAAACTCTTTTGTTTTTTCGATACGAGTTTTTAAGATCGCGTTATCTCGCGGAGAATTATTTAAAACTCCTCCGGCGTTATAAATACGCCAAAACGCGCCTCTTTAATGGACCATAGAAAATCTTTCCCGAACACGCGAGGGTAAATATTTATAACGAGCACGATAAAATGCTCAACTTATCTCTCCGGCACTGTATTTATTTTGAAACTTATATTACGACCACTTTCAACCCCGCGAGGTGTATCAGAAGGACGAGGGAAAACTGAATGAGAAAGACCCTTAAAAATGATCGAATGCTGTATAAACTAGCAAAGAACGGCCTAAAGATCATATTTCACGTCCGATTCCAGGCATAAGATTTTGACTCGGCCAACAAAGAAACTTTGCATAGACGCTCATTGCACAAAATCCCATTAATTTTTTCCCAACCGGAGAGCATGAAACATTTACCAGAAATTGATAACATAAAGAGATCGATAAATAATCGGCCCTTCCTCGCGCAGCGAGGGAGCGATCAGTTCCAGCATGAATAGGTGTAGGTAGGTATATATACCTTCTATTTTCCCCACTCTCGCACGCACTTTCTTTAGCTCTCAAAGAATGACGTCACCCTCTCACCCGACGCAAAGTTTATGATCGAGGGCGCGAAAACTTGCGCATGAACTCACCTAGTAGTTATCCTACCATGGCAACAAGTCATCCTTCAACCCGACCCCGACCAACACTCTCGACCCCTAACCTCCTTCTTTCTCTCTCTTCCTCGCTCTTTATCCCAGCCTCCTTTCTTCCTTCCTTTACCCGTTTCTCTCTTCCATCTTCCTAAGCACACGATCCCCTTATTTCCCAACCCTTTCACGCCAACCGCCACCATCACCACCGACCAGAACCACACGGTCAGTCACCGCAACCAATCAGACTTTGTGGAGAAGAGCGAAACTGCTGGTTTTAAGGGCGATGGCCATAAGTCACAGGGGGGGGAGGTGAAGGGAAGAGTCGGTCGGGAGATTGGTTGGGTTGGTAGGCAAGATGGGGAGGGAGGGAGAGGGAAGGGGAGGGAGAGAAAGGGAGTTGGGAGTTAAGGCGAGGAGATGGAAAGCGACAGAGAGAGCGGAGACGGAGAGAGGAGATAAAGAGGAAAATGGAGATAGATGAGGGAGAGAAAGGAAGTAAGAAGAGAGAAAAATAATCACGAGTGGAAGAGGGGGAAGACTGAATTTAGAGACGGTTTAAATCGTATTGTGTTGGGGTGGGATGTTGTGAAAGGCGGGAAGAGGAAGGAAATATAGGGAGAGGAAGGAAGATATGGAGAGCATCGCGGTTTCGATTCAGTAAAGACGGAGCAGAGAGAGAGAGAGAGAGGACTGGGATATATCACGTCCTCTCCATACCGAGAGGGTGAGAGAGAAATAGAAAGGGACGGAAGGTAAAAGAGGGCTTTGTAAGACATCGACTCTCATTCCGGAGACATCCGTTCCTCTCTCTCCCTCTTTATCTCTCCCACTAGTACTCGATGCATTGTTGTCTACTGCGGTTTTTTTTTACGCCTCCTCTCCTCTTCTCCTATGCATGCCTGTGTACACAAAGGCGACCGCAAATATTATTAAAGAGGGGATATAAATATTCAAGCGCCTTAATCTTCCTTTGTTCCGTGCCATCGTCGATTGTTTTAACCTTGAAGCGTTGCGGACAGAAAAAGCCTATTCCAGAGCTATGTCACGGAGATAATTTTCTCTTTTCCGATTTCGTTTTCAGGAATTTTGAAAGAATAAAGGTACTTATCGCGGTAATGACTCGTCCCGGAATCGTTTACGAATTCAGGAAATCGGAAACAGTATTTTGTGACTTTCTGTTGAAACAAATCATCGCCGTCTCTCCCGAAATATTTTTGAGATAAAACTCTCAAAAATATTAAATAATAATCAGTTTTATCCCAAGTAATAGAACAAAAGTTTAGAACAAAAAGATTAAGATCAAAAACGAAAAATTTCAGAAGCAAAAGAAAGTATTCAGCCAAAATAAAGTACGTACATTCATATTAGTCCCCGACGCGTGTTTGACTAAGGCAAAACATTAAAATATAATCTAGGCTCCCTGCACGTTTAATTTATTCCCCGATGATATTCCCGAGTGTAAACAATATTATTTCGCAAGAAACGTCCATAATGGTAAAAGCGGGACGAGAAACGCTGGACAGAACGCCCGAGATCCAAGTTTAAGATGTGACCGAAGCTAAACGATCTTTATACGGAAGGAATGTGGGAGCGAAGACCAAGAGAGATCACGTGGGAAAAGAAGTTTAACCGAGTGTGTGTGTTTTTATTGTGGGAATTGGCGTCCCCAATTCGATAGGAGGAGGTAGCTAAGGCGGCTGAAGACAGACCCAGAGGCTATAGGAAGTAAAGATAGGAAGAGAGGGGAAAAAATGAAATACACGGAAGACGTGAAAGATGGCGAGAAATGCGAGCGAAATGGAGGAAAATAAAAGGCAAAGGCGACGCGGGGAAAAAAAAGATCACGAGCCGAATGGGATTTAAGCGAGATGGTTGGAATTTTTTCAACCGCGACAAATTTATTTATTTTTTGCCCAAAACTCGTAAATTTATCCCACCATATGTGGCGTAATTTCGACCTATGGTAATGGCCTTAATCCTTTACAACTAAAAAAAAAAATAGTCCGGATAAATCCGTGAAATACGGAAGGTTATTTTTATCCGGTTGGTTTATGGTTACGAGCCCAAGCCGTGAGCAACCCAATTATGTGCAAAATAATAAATGGGTGGGCAAGGAAAGAAATGCGGGTGGAGAGGAAAGGGGGAGGTGATGGAAAGAGAGGGCGTGAGAGGAGGGACGGCCCCGAAGGGGAATGGAAGGACGAAAGGAGGGAGTGGCGTGAGGAGGGAGTGGATGGGCGTGTCGGGAAGGGATCGTTCGAGAGACGGAGGAAGAGCGCGTTAAAGGGGTTTAAGGGCATTGTCACGATTTGATTCGCTCGCATCTCCCCCGTCAGGATGATTACGCCCTTTCTCACGTTTTTTTTTAAGTATCGCAGAACACATTATGGATATATAACGCGGGCAGAATTAATTTCGGAGCGGACATCGCCAACGCATCGCGTAAAACACGATGAGTTGTGATTTTATCGCTCAGAAAAAAAGAGGAAAAATTACGCAATTAAAAAAAATATAATGAGAAAACTTAATAATCATTGCGAAAGGTACGAGATGCGATATTTGAAGGTACTGAGGTTAGATATACCTAAGATGGTGAAGTGTAGCTATACATAATTCCTTTTTATCAACTGTTTTACTAACGTTAAAAAAATATTTTGCGGATATTAAAAAGAAGTTTGCAAAAAATCAGTTGATGTGGACATATTTCGAGCTGTCATATCCAGGATTTAGTAACGGAGATATTCTCACGCCGGAATGCACGAAGCGAAGGAAAGATAGAATACGTGGGCGACATTGGTGTGCGGGAGGGGAGGTGGCTATAGGGGTTTAGAACTCTCCCTATGAAACATTCGTTCAATACTTGAACGGGCGACTATCCAGGGAAAGTTATGTACTTCAGGGAAACGTTCCGATTCCGCAAAAAGATGTAAGTATATCCAGTCTTACATCACATCCACTGTTGGCACGATATTAAACAAAAACATTAGGTTGAAAATAATGTTTAAATTCAACCTACTAAAGCCGAACGCCGATCATGAATATCCTCCTCCACAAAATCCTTCGTATGCCACTGGTGGGCGAGGTGTAGAGGAAGGAGCAAAATACGACCAGGACGGTTATTTTCCACATGGGTGAATGGAATTAAAGTAAATAGATGCGGAAAGCAAATCGAATGAAATCGAGAAATGAGAAAGTTTTACATGGTAAAACCAGAAAAAAAAATTGGCATCGATGAAAAGAGAGCAGGTTGTCGGTTTGAAATCGTCAAGCGCGAACCATTTATTTTACATGGCAGGAGATTATCGGCTGTCAAAACAGTCTGAATCGTTTAAAGAGAGAACGAAGAAGATGATTATTGGGCATTTATTTTATCATTTTCATGTTTTCAAACAACTACATGACGGCGAATGAGAGCACTTACATGCCTCAATCTGGAACAGAAACGTTGCGACATTGAGTAACAACAAAGAAACATCTTACAAAACAAAAACCAAATACGAGCAAAATATCAAAACATGTTTACTCACAAATTATCTCGTAACTTAAAAAACGAAACAAAGGTGCTGCATTTTTCACGATTTAAAGAATGAAATTCCTTTGACGCATTACCTCCGCTTACTTCATGTTAAAATTATACTCACCGACCTGATACCGCAACAAAATTTACGCAAAAAAAAAAAAACAAAAACGCAAAATAATTGCCCACAACACAAAAACATCACCGACAAACAAGCGAGACCATTTATTTTCCAGGAGCAATTTTTGCGGTTACCTCGCACTATCGCGGGAAAAATCTTATCCTACGCTTCCCTTCCGTAATGTATTGCGAGAGCGTCGGAGAAGCGGCGAAGGAGGCGGTTTGTATGTGCGCGAGCGCCTTTGGGTGAAGGAGAATGCGTGTAGGTAGCTAGGGAACGCTGTTATGGAGACGAAAGAGGAAGAGTGAGCGGAGGCGGTTGGCAGACTACATCCTCTTATAACCTCTTGATCTCGACGTCTGGAGACGGAAGACACACGACTCGCTCAAATTTTCCGAAACTTTTAAGTCGAGGAAACACGAACTGTTCCAGATAACGAAAAGAACCGCACCCGATGGCGCTGAGCGAATCGCTGAAGAGTAGCTCATTGTCCCGCTGCGTGTTCGACGGCGCGCTTAAAAGCACCCGTTGGCGTAACGCGGGGTCCTCATTCCTCGGAGAGAAAGTGCCAATGCGGCGGCCGCTTGCGTTACGGAGAAGACGAAGGTTTTTATGTCGTCTCTCGATTGAAGCGCAATGCCTCTTAAATTTGAATCGCATCGGCACGAAGGAACGCGGAACGAGAGAAAAATAACGGTCGACGTATCCAATATACTTGTGATTTTCTCGTAAAAAAAAAAAACAACGGTGCCGCAGGGAAAAACTTCATGAATAATATTTTTGGCTTGGTTTCTTCCTTTGCGAAATTTCGCAAAATAATAAATGTCCGTGCAATATGAAACCCTTAAAAAATTGCGTTTTACTCCGACGAGGACAGATGGCAATCACGTCGGACGAAGTGAAAGGCTAACGAAAAAATATGGAAGAAGGCTGTGAGAGTGGGATGAGTGTGGGAGGAGAAGGCGTGGCGTCTAGCAGGTGGGATGGATATCTCCAGAGAAGGCACGTAGGGAAGGACGAGGGCAGAGGGCAAGTGAGAAGGAATGGTAGAAGGATAACGCAACGCGGAGGAGGAAGCGAAGGAGAGAGAGAGAGAGAGAGAAAGAGGAAGAGGACGTTATTGCCGTCAAAGGAAGAGGCAGGAAGTGGAGTTTCATGAATAGCTGGAGTCATATCCTTCTTCCTGAGAGGACAAACACCCGTAGAAGATCGTAAAGTAGGTGGTCGTTGGTAACAAACAAGTATATAGCGTATCGTAGAGTATAATAAAAGGGATGGGAGCCAAGGGTTGTGGGGGGTTATGCGAGGATCTAGAAATGATTATGGACTCGGTTGGCAAAGGGAAGTCTGCATGCCCCCGCGGGCCCCGTTATGAAGGAGCCAAAATGGGACCTGAAACGCAATTACAATTATAGAGAAATAAATAATGTAGGAGGCGCAATTACCCTCGTGCGAGATGGGTCATCTTATGCAGTTGCGCCACCGTAAACACACCAAAGATTAACAAGGAAACGATTGATCGGAGAAAGCAACCGAGTCAGTGTTCGAAGCGGGTTTCGACGATGAAAGAACGTCGATAAGAATCTCAGGGCAAAAAGGAAATAAATGAGAAGAACGGCGAGGTTTGGAACAAGCGAAGATAGGAGGAAGAACCGAATAGAGACAAAAATATGGAGAAGAGGAAGGGAGATACTGCAAAAAGATAAGGAATCGAGAGAGGGAGAGGGATAAAAGCGAGAGAGAAAGAAAAAGAAAATGAAAGATGGAGAGGATACAGTAGACGGAGAGCGAGAGGAGGAGAATTTGAGAAGGAACTAGAGAAGAGGCGAAGAGAAAGATGATGTGAAGGGATTGGTGGGCAGATATGGGGGTTGTGCAAGATGAGTAGGGAGAGAGAGGGGGAGAGAGAGGGGAGAGAGAGGGGGGGAGAGAGAGGGGGAGAGAGAGGGGGGAGAGAGGGAGAGAGAGGGGGGAGAGAGAGGGAGGGAGGAGAGAGGGGAGAGAGGGGAGGGAGAGAGAGAGAGGGGAGAGAGAGAGAGGAGAGAGGGAGAGAGAGGGAGGGAGGGAGAGAGAGAGAGAGAGAGAGAGAGAGAGAGAGAGAGAGAGAGAGAGAGAGAGAGAGAGAGAGAGAGAGAGAGAGAGAGAGAGAGAGAGAGAGAGAGAGAGAGAGAGAGAGAGAGAAGGAAGATCGAGATCGAATGGGTCCGTCCGAAGAGGCATTCGAGGAATTTCCCCCCCCCCCACCTCTCCATATCTTTGCGATCCGGTTAATCGTGCGGGGAGCGCCTTTTTAGTTCCTCCCCTCCCCACCATCCCTCTTTATAAAGCCTGTCTCTAAACCTCCCTCCTCCCCTCTCTTCCCTATCCCTAAAAAAATTCTCGATCCCAATCTCCTCCGCTCTTCCTCCGACTGAGTCCCCCAACTCCTCATCCAATCCGTTCCCTCTCCCCATCTCTTTTAAATGAGGCTTTCCCTTTCCCTGACTCAACCTCTCTCTCCTTCACCATCTCTTCCTCATTTCCACTCCTCCATCTTTTTTCTCGCTCTCCCTTATCTCGACCCACAAACGCAACCTCTCTCTTTCTCTCGATTCCTTCATTCGTTTCACTTTTGTTCTTTTTCGTTTATTCAGATCAGGAATGAGATCGAATTACCAGGCTGCAATTTGTAAAGGAGGTTTATGGAGTATGAATTCACCAACATTACAATCTTGAGGTTCTACTTTCTCAGAAAGATCACCGGGGCGGGGGTAAAAAAGACTCTTTATCGCTTAATAAGGCCATCCGATCCGCTAATATAATTAAATTTATAAGACGTCCGGGAGTAAAACCGTAAAATAAAACGGCAAAAAAAGAAAGATTTCTCGCGTCTCTTATCACCCAAACCTCACTCTTTCCTTAGCTGCAAGACGTTGGCTCGTGGTTTTGGCGTTCCGACTTCTTTTTCTGTTTTTCACATTCGTCCTATCTCGCGGAACAGCATTTTTCGCCTCTTTTCATCATTTCGCGATCCTACCCTTACGAATTTTCTCCTTCGCGAATGTTTCCGCCCTCTCTCTCTCTCTCTCTCTCTCTCCCAACCTCCTCTCATTCCTCGTGTAATTCCTACCCTCTCGCCGTGCCGTAAAAACGCATTTTTACGCCCCTTATCCTCGGAAAAATCATCTCTCTTCGTTAAAAAAAGAACAGCGCATCCGCTATATAATTCACTCCTTCGCATCTCTCCCTCTCCAAATCTGCCAACTGCAATCTTTACAAAAATCAAGCGCATATTTGTACGTTTGTGTACGTACGCTTATTCTTAAGGCTAAAAACCCTGCAAAACTCCTGTGCGATAAGCATTCTTCCCGTGATGTCATTTTTCTCGCGTGCAATCTGTGGCCATTCTCTGATGGTTCGTTTTGTTTAACAAAAAATATAGCGTCCGTAAATCAGAGGCCGCGCAACAATTGAAATTATTTACCGAACGAAAAAAGTTATGAAAAAATCCCCGTCTCCGTTCGCAGGTGGGAACGGAACCACTGGGACATTAGTCACCTTTTTTCCGCGAAATGGCCGCGCACGCTGGTATGCGATGGGAACTCAAGTGTGAGCGCATTTATAGTCAACATGTGTCACAATGAAACTACTGTCTCTTTCGTTCCTCGTCGAATATAAAGATCTCTCTCAACACTGCAAGTGTGTTGTCTGAAGACTATAATACTGCTCGGTCTCATGTAAGCGCATATGCTTCTACTTCAAGAATGTGAGATGTCTATGTTCAGGCTTCCACAGGAATTCTGTTATCTTTGATCAGACTACTCCATAACAGCTTGTATCTATAAAATAACTTATGACGTTAAGAATGGTAAATTACATTGGTGTATGTAATTCTTAGGATATTAATTTGTTTTATTACACCTTAAGTGTTGGCTTTTAGTTTTTGGGTTCCAATGTCAAATTTATACTTTGACATTTTCGTATCCTTTTCTATAATAAATAACTTATTTGATCATAAAAATATCAAATTTTGGTCAGCATTATAAAGCCACAAATAAGAATATGAAGGCATTAATTATTTCAAAATGAAAACTATAAATACCCGCTTGCATCTTCACCTTATTCGAAATGACTATAGTTACCATTCTTAAAGGAGCCCTTGACGATACCTCAAATAACCCATGCCACGACAGTCTCTCCTCTTTCGAGACCCCAATTACTCCTGTCAAGTTTTAACTCTCGCCGTTGTTTATGGATGGTTGATAAAATCAAAACGCTCATAATTGACGGGACATAACTTATCCGTCCGCGTCATCAAGGGCCCTCGCTCTCCAACATCTCTTTCGTCCCTCTTCTCAACCACCCCCCCCCCCTTTCCCCTTTAAACCACCTCCCTCCTTCGACAAGCTAAAAATCCTCGCCTGGCCTCAGTCACGAAAACTCTCCTCATTAAACGGTCCTCCAGATTCAATTGCGCCAATGAATTCATGAGAGCAGTTAAGTCATAACGCATACTTCTCTCTCTCGAGCGCCCATTCCTAATCCGAGAGCGTATCCCACGCTCCCGTTGGCTCAACCACCCTACTATCCCTAGTTCTCACTCCACTCCCTCTCGCTGCGTACGTACTTATACATAACGCTCGCTCTTGCGTGGGATGATCGTCTACTCTGCCCCCTTCCCTCCAGCCCTCACTATCTCCTCCGCTTCTCTCACTTTCACCCCCGATTCGGTACCGCTTGCACGTGGTAAACCACACTCGCCGGAGAGAACAGAACGCGTGGTTTTTTTTAAATCAATTTTTCCCAGGATGAAAGGCTACTTTCGTTAAATTTCGGTCGAAACCGATCGGGCGATCCGAATTTTCTTCTTTTTTTAAATTTGTCCTTGGTAGAAAAAAGAACGGAGGCCAAAGCTAAAAAAAAAAAAAGAATCGCTTTCTTTTTATTTTCATCGGCGTCGGATCGGAGCTGATTTCGATCGAAATTAATCACGGATACGCTGCAACGCGTTACGTTATTATCACGGCACGGGTCCCGAGCATCGAAGCAGATAAAGGAATCCACCTTCTTTCCCTGCCTCTCGTTTCGCAAGAAGAATCGCGACGGGTCGGATTAATTTATTAATACGTCCGAAAATCAGCAGGAAACTTTATTAGGACGTTCGGGAATAAAAATTTTAAAAAAAACAAAGAGTGGCAGGAATGTAGCGATTACGTCAAGGTTTTACAGATTAATGGACGCCGCATCAAGAGGGTCAGTGCATTTGGCGGTCTGTGAATTTAAATCATACAATTTCAGCAATCCAGCCGTTGCGTGAAGTAATACGGTGAATACAGAGTGCCTCTGACTTGAGAAAGAGTTTCTTGTATTTAAATTTATGGAAATCATGGACGAGCTCCATGATTCTTGCATATTTCTTTAGTTGCTATTCCGCAATTATTCCGATTACAAATGATAATCAAGAAATAAATAAGTTAGTGTTACGCCCACTAATTTGTATGGCACTATAGAAGTGGCAAGCACAGTCACAACAATTCCGCCGTTAAGTACGTACAATTTAGAATAAAGGATCTTGCACTTACAATCTCAGGAATCGATTCTCCATTGCGAGTTCTTTCCAAAAAAACACCTTCCATGCATTTGAGTCTTACCTGCAATTAAAAAAGAAAGACATGTATTAATAAGATATAAAAGAAATAATAATATCAAAAGGGCAATATTACTTAAAATTTAACCTAGAGAAGTAATTAAGTAAGAAGAATATAAACTACAACAAGAAATCGCTAATCCTCACCTATCTCTAGCGAATAGATAGTTTCATTGAGGTGCAACGGACACAATTTTATAATATAAATGCCAAAATAGCATCGACAATCGCACCCAAAATATAAAGCGTGAGCTCACCTCTCGCAATAATGGCCTGGTAGGCACTGAACAAATCCATTGATCGGCAAAAACCATGGCCGTAAGGCCGGAATCACGCTTCGTGTATTGCGTACGTTCGAAGTATCGTGGGAAACTCACAAAAAATCTTCCTTTACGGGAAAAATATCCATTTCGTACGAAACCTCCAATTCCTTCAAATATTTTCAGCCGTTTTGCTTGACAACTAAGCTCTCGTTCGCACAAAACAAGAAGAGCAATCGATCGAAGGAGGATTTAAAACGAGACCAATGGACGGGGCAGGAGAATGGGAACGATGGAACGAAGGGAAACAAAGAGAATAGGAGAGAGAACAAGAAAGAGAAGGAAGAAAGAGAAGAGAGAAGAAGACGAAGAGAGGAGGGCTTAATGTCGGCGGGGGAAAAAAAGCGAGCACAAATTGGGAATGCTCTCACGATTTTTCGGCTTTCGGAGAACTCACAGGAACAACACGACGACCGCGTGCAACGAACGTGAAAAAGGGAGCAAAACGTAAATGGAATGTGCGGATGGGGGTGGGGGAGAAGGTAGCTGAGGGAGAGAAGGGGGAAGAGAAGGAAGAGAGTCACCGTGATCGTTCGATTTCACTAGGATTCCACTCCTTTCACACCCAACAAACCCCTTACCAAACATTCTCTTCCCTTTTCTCGGCCTGCCACATCGACTCCTTCACTCTCACCGATTATCCGGGGCCGCATAAATCCCTTTATCCTCCCCTTTCGATATCTACCTCCTGCCCTCATTCATGGCTCAAGCCTTCGCATCGCCCTCCTCCTAACCCTCAACTCCCTCCCACCTCCCCCCCCATCCTCCCCCCCCCCTCACAGCAAATCCCACGCCCTTGCCTCTTTTTTGCCACCTCTCCTTTCTCGTTGCCTTTCTTTTAGATTCCTATTCTTTCCACTTTCCCTCTCCCTTCGATACACTCATCCCGCTGAACTTTCTATCCATTGCTCATATATGCCTTCATTACATTTGCATTCGGTTACGAAACCCCGCTATTTTCCCCCCATTTGCATGGAAATCTACGACGCAATGCCACAAGAACTGGAAAATGGCACGATAAAACCGTACAAATTGTATTTACCGCAATAAATTATAAGATCCGTTGAATTTAGTTCCACGATCTTCAGCAACCAGGTAAGTAATGATCGGTTTCGGAACCATTCCCTCGTACTAATCGTATACAATTACACATTTTTTCAACTTTTCCAAATAACACTCATTTTCGTCTGCTCGACTTTTAACATCGCGATCCCTTCATCTTAAAATCGGCATTCGTTGCAAAAGGAAGTGACTCTGAAAAGGTCGTGCTCGCTCGTCGCAAGGCAATCCCACCGCCAGACGACCTTGTTTTTCGACCGCTGTCACGGGGTCCTTTATTCCGAAGCGCGTTTTTTGCGCCGTTCCGTCGAAAATTCTTTAATGCCGACTCAAAACACTCGACTGGCGAGAGATTTGACACCTGACCAAACGAAATGTGCACCTACCACTGAAAAAGTGACCTTCCGCGATTTTCACCGAAAGAATCCGAGGAGGGGGAAAAAAAGACGTGTCAACAGAGTATATATGACACAGTACGACAGGTATGCGCATTCTTCTCGACGATATGTTTGCCAAAAATCCTACGTACAGCGGAGAAACTTGGAGAGACATGCCAAAACAAACTCGTTTTATCCTTCCATTCCACACCTCCAACTGGTATGCGAGCAGTCCGCCTCTCTTTGCCCGCCGCCTCTTAATCTTCACACCTACACCCGACCTCATTTCTCCTCCCACTCCGATTGCCTTCGCTTCCTCCTCTTTCTTTCTTTCTTCGTCTCCTTTCTCTCTCGCCACCTACCATCGCATTATATCCCATAGCCTACGCTAACATCTCGCCGTAAATACTAATTTTAAAACACCCATTGCATTCCGAACAAATGAGCGTCGTCTCTCGAATAAGGCACGCGGAATACGTAATGAAATTCGACCGAGGACACGTTTTCCAAAGGACTTAATTTAGAAAGATATTAAAACCCATTCGGTAAGATATTTTATTCGCCGCGCCAGGATATATGTATGTATAATAATTGCCGCACTCTCGTACGAACGCAGGTAGTTTCTGAGAGCGTTTTGTTTTTTCTACGTCGACGCCGCGAGACCTTCGTGCCAAAAGGAGAAATGGAATTTTACTATTCTGATTTTCTCCTTTCTTCCTCCTCTCCTAAAAGTGCTGCGGGGAATGATGAAATGCGACAGGAGGTATCGGAGAGAGGCCTTCGGCCAAACACATTCGTGATGCTAGGAGCTAGTCATATGCCGAGAGAGAAATACGCGAAGATTTAAAAAAAAACAACGGTGTGGAAATAATAAGTTGTTTTTTGGTTTCCTTCGGAATATGATACAATTCCATTCGATGCTCATAAGGAGAGGTCGAGGCTAACGCTCGGACTGCGAAATCTTGTCGTCTTGATGTCTGATGGATTTATTTCTAGCTTGAAATCCAACACATTCGCCATAAAAACTGGTCGCGACTCAAGGCTAATAGAACTGATTTTCCCTCTATTCTCTTAACACGCCCTATTTGCTATCTCAGATTTATAAAAAAAATTATCACGTACACGCTAGGTATTTTAATTTATATCGATATAAAACGCTTAATATAGAAGCAATGCCACATTGCAGAGAAATATTGCTTTGGAAAATAGATCTTAGAGTGGATTTTCAGATAGTACCTAAAAATCCTTTGCTAAGTAAAAGTAATTTGTAGTAAATAACTAAATTTTCCTATGTAATTTTCTATAGTGATTCATATCATCCGTTGTGGTTTTAAGTTATTCTCATTATGAATATTTAATCTAGCTATATTTTTATCCGAAAGAACAGTAGTTTTCGATGAAGCTTACAAAAATAGGAAATCGATTGAAGTTATTTCATCATGCCGTGGTTTTATTGCTATCACCTAAGGCCTAAGCGAAACGCTGAGAGAGAACAAGTAAACAATAAGTAGCGGAAAACCACCGAGTTTCGTTAAAGGAACTAGGCCTTTTGGGAGAAAGTTCCTTCTCTGGAAGGCGAAAGGAACTACGAAGCAAAACGTGTTGATAAGCTGGGGTTTCAGAGCGTGAAAACAAAAACAACGCGTCCTGCTATCGTGTTTCCTTGAGGAACACGCCATTTCCTTCAGCATTCACGAAGAAAAAATTTCCTAGCACTCGATCCGATAATAAAGATCGATTCGATATGTGCAGTATTTGATTTATTGCTTCCAAGGTTACCACCTAGTATTAATGTTGGATGTTGCCGGAGGAGAAAACTCGGACAGTTTCAAAGGAGTAATAGAAAAGAAAAAGAAACGTCACAAACTCCAAGCGCTAGAAAGAAAGCGCAGCAGTTTTATCCGTGCCAAATCTTCCAACTTCTGAATATATTCTTCGTTTGTAAACATATTTCTGTATGTACACACACCTAAATAATGAAAAATCTTCGATAACTAACACGTAGAATGGAATTTATTCGGATCTATCTCCTCCAGGAAAATCTGGAAGCGTGCCACTGCAAATGAAACCCTGCCGATAGGTGAAACCCGTCTTCCACAAAATCAAGATGGAAAAGGAGAACTGCTCTCCTGTAAGGCGCTGGGAGGATACTCTTAACATCTGCACCTTTACAAAGACATACTCGGGTGTCCAAGACGGAGAAAAATAACGCGAGATATTCAATGCGCCAACAATAGAAACAAATAATAAAAATTTCCTACGCGAGAGTCGTAGGAGGGCCGGTTCTTTTCGCCTCCGTATCTCGAACCCATGACCTACTGACTGCGAGGAATTTAAGGTGGGAGCGGAGGTTGATAGCCCCAGACGGGATCAGGAAAGGGAATTACAAATTGGAACGATTCAGGAACGATCGAATAGTGGGCGCCTGAAAGACATCAAAAATCGTTAATCGGACACTACCCGTAATTGCGAATGAAAGTGAAATCGCACGTATCGACCGCGCCACCTATAATGAACCGCTTTTGAAATGCACAATTGAAACGAGCGAATTCGATTGGCAAGGAACACTTTCATTTTCGTATTATGAACACGGAAATCCATATTCAATTACCTATTGATAATTGAATTGATGCCATTATCTGCGCAAGATTTTTATCTCCTTGCACTGAAATTTCAATGGGTGAGGTAAAGAAGAAAAATAAAACCGTTGCGTGCCTTTAATGTATCGACTTTCTAGACCTATGGCACGAGAGGGGATTTTGAATGGCATGCGAAAGAAAATAAGATAATTCAAATTTTATAAATCCATTACAAGTACGTAGTACAATCAAAGTTTAATCGGAAGTTCAGTGAACACATTAAATTTTACATTATTAGTAACTATTTATCTCCTCCAAAAGCTGCATATTCTAATTCTGGAACACTTTTCTCGAATAGTTCATGTACCTCCCGTATCGTATTCTCTCTCGCCGTATTTGTGAATAACGAGCATAAAATTCGGACCGATACGTACAACATTGCGTTTACCATGTAATATTTAAGAAAAGAAGGAGTGATCGAATAACAAAAATTATTATTAAATGTAATTAAAGTTTATTGTAGCATGCGAGACCCTAAACTGACGTGAATTTGGTACGCCAATTGTGAAAGGTTGCCCGACCCCTGTCCTAGACCCATGGCTACACTGAAAAAGGGATTACTTGAGGAGTAAATCAAGCAAGAAGATGCAAATCGAAGCGAAATAATTTATTCCTAAGTGCGGATATTGCTTTATTAGGCGAAGGTAACCAGTATAACTTATAATTTTTAACATGACATTCGAGACTGCATTATTCCTTGAAATGAAGAATATATTCGGAGCCGCACCGGCGATAACGCATATATCCCTCTTTCAAAACACCGCGAGGACTACTACTAATTCTTCTCCGGGAGACTGGTCACCAGCAGCTGGTTGCTTGGAGATCACTTTCCTAGAAGTTGACGCACATCGCACTGGGAAGGATAGATAAGAGGGGAATCTGCAGTCTGCACGGACGAGGAAAGACGAGGCGGGACGGAAAAGAGCATGGATGAGTACCCGCAGCAAACAACGGAGGTGTGCCTTAGATAGACAGACGTCGAGTATGCGTGGCGGAGGATAAGCGGGGAAAGGCAGATAAAACCCAGCAGAGAGAGAGAGAGAAAAAGGGAGGAAACGAAGATGCCGCATTCGCCGCGCTCACCGTAAAACTAAAAAAAAGGAACAACCCTATCCTCCTCTCGCTTCCAACTTTTAAATCACCTCGCATGCATCGGATGGCAGACGAAATTAATCGCCGGGGATATCCTCGAGGGCACCATCAATATATGGACGCTAGTCTCGAGGGGATTTGTGGCAGGTGCATCGGGCGAATCAAAAAAGCAGCCTGCGAGGAAACGAATAGTAAAAAAAGAAATATTCTCTCTGTGCGAACAGGACTCGAAGCGGGAGCGAGGCCACGCTCGCGATCCCCGCGAAAGAGAGAGAGAGAGAGAGTCAACAACAACCGCTAGGGGATGAGCGCCGTAAAAAGCCGGAGACAATTAACGTCGGTGCGACAATTGAAGGGATTCGCGGAGGGAACGCAAAGTCCGTCGCCGTAGGCACGGAGACACGATAAAACGGGCTCGTTGAGAGAGAGAGAGGAATGCGCGTGTGGAGGGAGAGGTCGTGCGTGGAAGTGCGGAGGCGGAGGGAGGCGAAGTGCACCTTCCTCCTATCTCTCTCTCTCTCTCCCTCGGCCAGAGACACCTGTTTCCGGCGATAGCGAGCCTGAGAGCAAACCGGGGGAGGAGAAGAACGGTGGAAAGGAAAGGAGAGTGTGGGAGAGAGGGAGGGAAAAAGGGAGATAGGAGACGGAAGGAGAAACAGGATAAAGCTGGTGCCTCAATATGTTAACGTTTTCGGCATTAGGGGGTTTTCTGAGAATGGCGTCGAAACACTTTCGACACGGCTGAAATATGCTTCGACGTTGCCTGTTTCGAACCTTCTTAACGATATCGTAAATTCGAGGTTCGAAATTTCGAAGAGAGTCGTAATAACGACGGAGTAGACCGTGTTAACTCCGTAGAGAGGATTAAAAATTGGAATGCTCGACCTCATAAAGTGACTCCGAGAGTCTCAAGGACACCGGAGGACTCAAAGCGAAAGTGAATCAAAGCGAAAAATAAATTACTACTTAATGTCCAAAGCGATGGAAGAGCGGGATTTGAAAGGAAAGCATAATTGAAGAAACGTGTCGCATCGAGCTTTACGTAAAAGCCACGGAATCGGCCGCCTAGAAATTGGGCTCGGAATCTAATCTAGAAACGTATGCATACTAATGGCAAAATTATGTCAAACAAGAGACAAGTCTCCCAAATCGAGAGCAAAGGCCTTCGAAGGAAAACAGGGTTACGGAATCAGTTTTACAGAGTTGTGGCGTGGATGCATTGGCAACTGTTACACGGAAGATTTGACTTTGAAAGTTCCAACTGACACTATAAAACACGACATTATTATATCAGCATACTGCGAGAAAAAAATACAAATAAACTATATATATTCCCATATATTCAGCACTATGGCAACATACTCGGTATATTTTATTTGCCGATCTGGCACCTAAGAAATGAAGAATACTGAATTAAAATTGGTCACATTAGTAACAGAAATTACCTGACATCTTAACCATATTATATTACTTTAATACAGACTGCTGCGTGATTATTTCTATAATACGGGAAGTAAATAAAACAATATTTTATAGCCGGTTTTAGAAAACTGAAGCAGAACCTTACTCGATGCAAGGCAAACCAATATCGTCAACAGACGCTGCCATTATCGCAATGCCGTTAGGCGCCTATGATCTTTAATTATGCACAGCGGTTGCGTGTCATTTATCTCATATGGATCGTACGTAATGCAGAAGTGGAACTCGTGTTTTTCTATGTCGTTTTTATATTTTTATTGAATAGAGAACGAACACACTTGGCAAAGGAGGCTGCTTCAGTAAAGCACGGCAGGAAACGCCCCTCGACGCGAGCAGAGCCAAAAGAGCAGAGCGAACAAGAGCTATGCAGAAAGAGTTCACCTAAAAGAAGCAGAATGTCACGATGGACTAACCTTGAGATCAATGAAATCGTTTCTTCGAGTCAAGCAGCAGGGGTATGTTTTGAGAGAAGATTGTTTGCGAGGAAAAATGAAAAGGTTTACAAAATATAAATAAAAAAGCACGGAAAGAATTTCAACAGAGACATTGGCTATAAGTTGAGCAACACTTGGACCCCAGTTATAGTAAACTACATGATAAGACGAATGCCACAACAAAACTCACCCCACCACCAACCCTCCCCCTCCTATAAACCACCCACCCCTCCTCTGCTACCGTGGTATATATAAAGTCAACATGAGGACACCCCGCCAGATCACCCTGAAAAAGTCTCCGGCAAAGAAGAAGAAACGTTGGTTACGCGGAATAACCCGAAAAACGTATATAGACTAAAAATATAAATGGAACATTTTCTAAATTTAGATAAAAAAATTTCTGGTAAACCTATTACCACCGATCTGCTTTTCTTTCTTAACTGCCGTAACACGTAAATATTGTGGATCTTCAGTTTTCCTACATCATTTGGCCAGCGAAATCTATTTCGACAAAAATAAGGTAATTAAACTTTTCACTAATATTTGAGGACATTTTTCGGTTTCCAGCTCACTTTTTTGGGATATACCTAAAACACGGATTTTGATTATCTCAACATTAAACCAATGTTTTGTCATTTTAGCCTAATTTCGTGCAATTTCTGAGGTATTATGTCAATCCTAATCCGCTTTAAGATGGATCATTAACGTGTCAAATAAAATCTTCATTTATTTCTTACGACATACACGGAATCAAACTTCTACGAATTGAAATTTATGCTAAAAATATTTAATGAGCACAGGATTTTGAAGAAGTTTTTCTGGCATCAGTAATTTTTTTAAGACTTCGAAATCAGGAGGCAATGATTACAGGTATGATCCGGTCGACAAATTATTATACGGGTAGATGTTATATGTAAGAGAAGTTAAGGATGAAGTACAGATAATTTTAATTGTGGAGATTGTGAAATACGAGCACGAAAGGAAAAGCCAAAAATAAAATAAAACGGAGGAAGACATGATGAGAGAGAAGGAGATAGAGCGAGATGGAGACAAAAGGAGGGTGAACGGAGAGTTACGAGGCGAGATTGGGGTTTTTTTCGTACGATGGCCACCCGGGCTGACGGAGACGGATCGCTGGAGAAGCTTTGAGGAGGAATCTACGAGGGTGGTGCCGGTGTATGATTCAGATCCCGGGGTTCGACCCTCTGAAGGATGCCTTTTTCGAGGTCAGCGACAGCAGAGACCGTAAAAGAGGCAGAAGAAAATCGCGCACGCGGGGTCCATTTTCTCTCATTTCGTATAACATCCAGAGAAGGCGAAAACTAGACCACTGACTCCGCGATATGAGAAAATATTTCGAAAATGGGTGAAGGAGGGGAAGGGGAGGCGGTGTAAATAACAAAAGGGGCCGAGCCGCGGGTGGTGCAGAAGAAGAAAGAAAGCTCTCCCTAATGCAGTCGGAGAGGAGAGTCGCACCAATCTTCAGAAACATTCTCCACGGACATCAGAAGTGGAGCGCAGGGCGTCGATTCCGTAACGCGAAAGAGGCTCGGCGAAAAACATTCCAAGAGAAAAACGAGTCGAAATAAGAGCACTCGGAGGCGTAATTGCATCAATCTTGAATGGGAGAAGAGGAGGAGGGCGGGGGAATCAAAAACAAAAAAGGGGCGCTTAATAAGGTTATGGGTGGCCGATGAAAGGCGGTTTTGTATTTTTAGCGCGGCACGAGAGGCGGTAATAATACCTATGTTTTTGTGTCGTTTTTCGCTTCTTTTAATACCCCTATGCTGCTATCGATGGAGTGCGTCTTGCAAGCTGCTTCGCTACAGAGTGCGAGGTCAACACCTCGCGAAGGCCTTGGACGGACAACGCTTTTTCTTTCCCTTCATCTCCGATGAAAGTTATAAAAGCTGGAAACCTATTGCTATTCTAAAAATCAAAACAAAAATGATACGAATAAGAAGGATAAATTCGATGTAACGTTGATTACATTCGCATCTCTTTAAAATTATATTCTTCGAGCTAAATTTTTTTGGGGATCTTGTTAGCTTACGACATTCGTCCCAACTGTCATCTCCTATTTCTCTTCTCAAGATACTCAATGGTTTTACAGTAAAGCCCAGATCGTTGGTGTTCGGATTAACTGAGAAGCGGATTGTCCAGGCGGACAGACGTTCTTAATTAAATTAGAATTTTCTCTGGTAGCGTATATCTGGAGGTTTCTTTTTAACGCATAAATTGTGTGCCCACTTTTTAAGCTCCATTTCTTCTATCCTTAACTCATAAAGAGTACTTTAGCAGTAAATACAGTGGGCTAAATTATTCACATTTCTAAGTTTATTGTATGTTACATAAATCTTAATATTTAATGGAGCACCTTTACTTTATAAAAACCGCCTTCATTCGGTTGAATACGAAATGTGACTAGTTTATTACATACAAATATTTGCATCGTATTTAACGCAGAGTTTAAAAAAATAATAGCGTTAAAAATCCCATACTCCGGATTATCCCAGCACCAATAAACACGAATAAGTGCACAAAAGATTAGTTCCATAAAGCAAAATTCTGACTGAATGACACTTTACAGACCAAAAAAAAAACAAATTATATCGGCCGCGCTTTGCATAAAAGAAAATTAACGCACATGAGATCACAAGATATTAAGCAACATACCCACTGGTCCCGATCGAAAAATCGTCTTTCGCCGGCTATTTTTTTCCCCAGGATACCGATGCAGTGAGATCATCTCTCTCACGATTTTCAGCAAAAACATTTACAAGAATAAAAAAAAACCGAGAAGACGGCAGGAGAACGAAGGTTTCCGAACCGATAGCCACCCCCCCCCCCTTCTCCACATCTCTCTCTTCCAAATTAACTTATTTACATGATTCCCTTCGTCATCACATTCAATTGGCACAATCCCACGCTACGGCGATCCGAAAGAAAAGAAGTTTCCGGGAAATATTCATTTTCACTCTCACTCTCCTCGATCTCTCTCTCTCTTCTCTCCCACCGATTTCACAGTCTTCACCCGAACCACTTCGAGTTCATAATGCGACGTCCTTGAGCCGAACGACGTGCGTCGGAAAAAAAAAAGTCTCATTCACTTCGATTCTTCGGAGAGTGAGAGAAAGACAGAAAGAGCAAGAGAGGGGGAAACACGGAGCACAAAGCGAGATAGAATAGGAGGAGCAAGCACCACGCGACCACAAAGACCGAGTTGATTTTCTCGGCAGCCGAGAAACCCCTCTTTCCGCACGGATAAATAGTGCGAATCCCTCTCTAGAACGGGCGTCCCTCGGGCGAGAAAGAAAAGGGGAAAAGAAGCTGTAGACTTTGAAGATGAAGGAATGTGTATCTCCATAGCAGGCGCCCCATTGTCAGGGTTCCCGTCGCGGAATGGAGCGGAAAGGCGGAGATCGAGTCAGGAAGAGCCTCGTCAGGGAGGAGAAATGCAAAAGGGAGGTTTTTTTTTTCCTCTGTCGGACAGACAGAAAGAGGCGGAGGATCGAAGAGGGATACTCTCACCGAAAAATATAAGCGGAACAATTACAGGGAAACGCGATGCGAAAAAATATCACACAAGTTATGGAAATGTACCTACGTAAATCGTCCTTTCCGCTTTGAGAATAGTTACGACGAGAGGAAAAAAATCGGGGCGGAACGATCGAGGGTGGAAAAGTGGTACGAAGGAACATACAAGGGAACATGTACGCAAAGTGTTGTGGTTCGATATGAGAGCGGAAAAAATGTTACGCTCGATATGAAAACATTCATAAATTGCTCTTTCCGTCGTGGTACCGCTTTGGTTACGTGAAAATATGCACTGGGAAGGAGAAATGCAAGGGTGGGAAAGTTGACGGAAGCAAACACAGACCTTGAGCAAACAGCCGGGCAGATACGGAATGTGCGTCGGGAGGTGCAAGGAACAAACAATCGAAGTAAATAAGATAAGAAAGAGAATGTTAGAATGGCAGACGGAAATCAGAAAATCATTAGGGTGCAGAAAATACTCGGTTTAAGAGACGAGCGCGGTTATTTTTTTAAACCTCCTTCCCTCCTATTCCAAGAGTTTAATAGCAAGTTAAGAAAGTGTACAGCGTATCACAAATGGGCGCGTTTCGTGCAATGGAGTATTAGAAAGAAATGACATACCTGTACGTAAGGGAAATAGCGTTTTAAAGTTCTTTTCTTCGTCATAAATAATCCATTTTCCTCCTATTGAAAAATATTGCATGCACACGTAAGGAAATGAAACGTTTTTCTGTGAGACTGTTTATGTTAGCAACAATGAAGAAGTAACCACGCAAGAAATTTTCGAAGTTCAACTCGATATAAGACTTTCTTGTTCGATTTCCTTGATAACGGCTACTCCTACGATAAAAATGTATAGGAAAATAAATACTCTTAATTTATTAGCTCTACAATTTTTATTCGAAAAATATTGTGATATGAGCAATACTTTACGAGATATGACGGAAATTTCATTTTTTATCACCAGTAAAGTGGTACCCCTGATTGGCTTACGTGATTTATTTTCACGATTTTCTTATTATTAAGTCCTTAATATAAAATTCAATGAAAATCTGTTCGGTAGAAGCCGAGAACGAACATGCGAACGGACGAACGGAAGTACCGACCGACGACAATAGGCGCTCACGCTGGAGGCGAAACGCGCCCAAAAAGATCGCTCCGAAAACCCTTTTCGTGAGAAATGTACCGCCATCGATCGAGATCTGTTTTAGCACGCATAAGTTTCGATTTTAATTATTTTTGACCACAAGCAGTTTGACTCGATTATGTTCGACGAAATGGAAACAGGAATGAAAGAGAAAAAATCGAGTCACGTCGCATAGAGAGCGATGGGACGGAAGAGTGATGAGGAGAAAGGATGGGGGAGAGAGAGAAAAGGGTTGAGGAAGAAGGGGTGAAGTGAGGAAGGAAGAGGTGGTGGGGAGTAGGGAGCAACACAAGGGGGGATATCACCTGCCTCTCTGCCTTCTCCAGCAGGGATAAGACCGACCACTGTAGCAGAACGGTCACAGGCCAGGATCAAGGACGTCCATCGAAAGTGTGGTGTGGGGTGAGAGGGAAATGCCCCTTACCTCAACCGTCAAGTTGGCTCTCTCTCTCTTTTTCCTGCTCTCTTCCTATCTCAGAAGGAGAAGGATGAATGTAGAGAAGATAAAGAGAAATGGAAGACAAAGAGGAAGGGTTGGATGGAAGTAAGGGAGGAGAGAGGATGAGATCTCTGGAGGGTGGTTTTGCGTCCACGATGGCATGTTTGGATATCCGAGGGTAATTGATAAGAAAAATAAGGAAAGGGGATTGAGATTACATCAGAGCGCCCGAGGAAGGAGAGCGAGGATGGATCGAAGAGGGGAGAGGAATATCGAGCGGTCAACTGGCGATCGCTCGTGCACGCCTTGTGCACCCGCCCGCGGTGCGCCGCATCCTCGGGGAATTGGATCCTCGAAGCTCGTACCCAACCTTCCCCAACGCATGGCGCACTCCTCTGAACCCACGTCCCACGATCTGTTTATTTACGGACCCAAACGACACGGTTTAAGCCTTAGGATGAAGTCCCTACTTGGAAAATTTTTATCGTAATACAATAGCATAATCTGATCCAGAAAATCTCTCCGCTTTGAATCTACTTACTTTACTTTTTAAATATATTTTGAAATATCATTTATGTATCACGAAAATGCTACTGCGTATTATTATCTTAACGTAATATAACATAATTTCACATTCATTTACTTTTCACATTTATAAATTTTCGCCGGTCGTTGAAATCTCTCTTCCGAAAAAAAGATGGGATGTAAATCCCGGGGAGTGAAAATTACTGAAACCACCTCATAAAGTTTGTTGCGGCCTTTTTTTTGTTCTAAGATTGAACTGTCCGATAAATTCCCCCGGGAAGGAAGCTACACTTAACGATTATCTCCATCTAAAATGCAGGCACATTTGTAGACCTTTTTACCCACGGTCTTCCTCGCACTGAAACGCAAAGACGCTTACATTGTAACAATATGGTAACCACCAGCTATCAAATAAAAATGCAACGTTCTGAGGGGTTAAACATACTTTCTCCCGTCCGTCTCCTTTCAAGTCGCGTGGATGTATGGTATTGCGTCGCTCCTCTCTTAAATGCCGTCCAAAGGCTGCCCGTTTCCCTCCACGAAGCGCCACATACCATAGGTGTATATATTCCACCTCCACATTCTCTGGCGAGTTGTCGCCATTCGTTCCTCCTCTCCTAATCACCCACGCTTGCAATCCGGTTTTCCCGCACAAATGGAGGACGATCACAGTAAATTGAGCTAACTATTTCGATTTTTTTAATTTCCCGATCTGATCGTGATTTTAGATTGGTTTGATAAATACAATAAAGAATCCTTTACCTGCTAGATTCTTGCATTCGAAGAAAGTGGTAATTTTATATTTTTGGGGCAGATAAATTTGAACTGCTACCCGGCAAGACATCAGGAACGTACCATAGGTAAGAATTTAAAATTTTAGCATTTATTTGTACTTAATTCACCTTTATATAATCAAAACACGTTAGGAATTCGGTTTGGAGGATTAACATTAAACCAAAAGTGATCTTCAAAGTTCAGTCTTTTAGCGTGTAATGATCACCTAATTATAGTTTCTTGGCAAGTTATTTCGCGTTTACCAGCCAAAAACAGACGGGCACAATTTTTTCCGCGGATATCTAATGAGTTTGTAAAACCCAGGGGATCGGAATGTCAAAAAGCTTAACTAATACAACCCTTTTAAATCCCATTCGCACTCGATGTCAATTCGAAAAAAACTGATACGACCACAAGCAACATGAAAATATCATTACGAAAAAGAGAATGAAAAAGTTCCAACAAATCGATGTCTGAATGTCTAGATGTCTAGATCCATGGCATACGCTTCCGAGTTGATGGACACGACAAAAAAAATATCAGGGCAAACCACCCATTAAGAAAAAGTCGTGCCGTTGGGATGGGGAAAGTCTCACTCGTTGGATGGCGCCACCGTCGCTCGACAATAATGATACGGACGTGGTCGCCTGGGCGTGCAGGGAGAGCAGAGGGCGACCTTGGGTGCAGTGGAGAGAAGTGGGAGAAAGGACGCAGAGAAAGAGCAGGAATGAGGTGAGGCAAAGAGAAAAGGTAAAAGAGAAAAATAGAAAGAAAGAAGAGAAAGCCCTTAACATGTCAAGCAATCTCCTCCGAGAGAATCCGTCTATCTTACCCATACCAGGAATTCCAACAAAAGAAATTCGAAATCTTCTGACGAAAGAAACTTCACATGGGAGCAAAATAAAAAAAGAACATCCTACATATAATTCAACTTCATCACGAATGATTAGTAATGCATTTTCACGTTTGAATATATAACCACCTCCGTCTTTTTCGAAGTGTGATGTACCAATTTCCAGAGCACGCCTTTGCCTCACGCTCCATCGAAAGAAGCGATTTGCTATGCATCAAAAACACAAGGAGATCTGTTACATCGTGTGTGACGAATCCATCAGGACTACAAATGGAAGAGGGCCGTGTGAATGAAACGCGATGGAGTCATTGCGAGCACGAGTGGCTAACAAGGGACCCAATCAGCCCATCTTCCGTGCGACCATTTCAGTCCTATAGAATCTATTATTCACTCCGTTTGCCTCGAAAACAGAAATTTTTAACTGTCAACCCAATTTTCAAGAGTGCGGTTATTTACTGAGTAATGATAAAGAGAACAGATTATTAGAATATATTTTTACCCAAATTATATTGTCAATCAATCATAAAACTATATATATTAGGAAGAATAACTGATAATATCCATTGGACTAAACTTTTTTATTTTTAATCAATCGTTCCATATATACCTTCCATATATACCTTCCATATATACCTTCCATATATACCTTCCATATATACCTTCCATATATACCTTCCATATATACCTTCCATATATACCTTCAATCATAGAACATGAAAATTCTCTCTCTCTCTCTCTGGACTTTTTGATTCAGCCACAATTTCAATTTCGTGAGTGAACAATGTATGTACAGCAAATCGAAAAAAGGCCATTAAAACTCGCATAAATTGCTTAATATTGAAAATGGTACGTGATAAGACGATGTAAATTTATAGAATAAAATTTCCGAGAAACTACTGAATAACCTTTATCGCAAATGGACAGAACCAAATATGATGGAATTAACTGAATATATTAGGAGAGTGGCGCTGACACTGAAAAAAGCGGATTTTAAGAGCTGAGATCAGGAAACAGCCGTGAAACACACAAAGAAGAATGCAATTCGGGTGGGAAAAGCGATAGGTGTCGCTTTGAGAAGGAGGGAGGGTTGAGTGGGAGTAGATGAGGGGTTTAAAGGGCGTCGTTTGGAATGTGCCCCAGAGAGGGCGTGAGCGTAAGGGGTGGAGTCGCGACGGCGGAGGCCTCGCTTGCGACGGAAGCGGTTCTCCGCCCCCGATTAGTGTCCGCCCCTTCCCGTCTCACAACCCCCTTTCCCTAACCCCTGCCGTCCTCTCTACTTCCCACCAACCCCCTCCGTGCGCTACCCAGACCCATTCCTTCCTCCGAGGTCCACTCTTCCCCCTTTGCTCTGCAAACAGCGTTCGCGGGTGACATTGGAGGAGTGGGCGGCCAAGAGAAGCGTGGAATGCGGGAAGAGGGAGAGCGCGGGGAAATATTCGGTTCGGAGGAATAGGAGAGCGGGAGTAGGGGAAAAAAGAGTGGAAGGATGCATCGTTATCCATCGAGTAGCCTTGGAGTCTACTTTATGCCAGCTTAAGCCTCAAATCGGGACTGCATTGCGTTGGTGACACGGAACGACGAAGAGCTCGCTTCAAAATTACTCCTCTCATAATATTGCCTTCGGCGTGTTTCAAAACACGCGGCTCTTAAGAGGCACGAAGTCAGGTTGGTATGTAGATGTTGTCCGTCCCATGGCTTATGGACACGTCTTAACACTAATCAAATGTTTGCGTGTAATGGCCGAGTATCGGGAGGAAGGATGGGCCAGGAAGATGAACGTCATGTTAGTTTCAGTCGATCGGCTATAATTTTCTCCTTTCCTCACCGATCTCTATACGCAGAAGGAAACGTATCGTAACATGTGTACGCGGGAAATGCATTTTTTCTAAAAAAGAAGTTGTTTTGTGATTGATTTCGTAATCAAGTTAATGAAACCGCAGCGGATAACTAATCTGAACCTTGTGGTGGAATTGCTCTTAACCATTCTTAAAATTTAAATTTTTCGTAAATATCGTTGGTGTATTCAAGGATTTGATCGCCTTCTACACAATGCAAAACGAATATCAAATCATACTTAATATAATGACGGATCCGGTTTTGTTAACCAAATTTAATGTCCTTGGTGAAATTTGGTTATGGTCATGCTAATGGGTATCACTGGGATTCAAAATCACAGGGTTGTTCTAGAAAAAAAGACACAGTTAATATGTATAACATTTTTCTTTTGTATTCAAGTGACCTCACAAGCAATTCCTCATCCTTTGCCAACAGGTGATGAAAACATGCATCTAATATCACGCGGGCCAATTAATGATGTTGAAACATGATCAACCTATTGGAAAGTATGATGGAGACAACACCGAAAATAACATAATACAACAAATTATCTAGAGGTTTTGCCTTTCGTCCTTAAATGGTAATTTGGGCGTATTCGTAGAAACAGACATTTAGGGAACGAAATAAACATTAATATAAGAGCACTAAATCAGGCATCTGAACGAGCGGAAACATGAAATATTACGCAACAATACTCAGCACAAATTTCTGTGGTGACAATACTATATAATAGAATAAAATGATCATAGAACTTTTCGTTATGACTAATATTATAATTAAAAACTATAACGTATGACAAATATGAATTTTTATGCTCTTCTAATTTACCAAAAAAATGCCATATCTCACCTTCAAACAACAAGGATTATTAAATTTTATCCACGTTCCTTGGAATTTCAGGCACTACTAGTTATCATCACCAGGAATAATAAGTATTGTGCATTTTAATTCATTTTACAGAATAATCATAAGTTTTACGCTGTACAAATTTTAAGAAAAAGATAATCGGCCTTTTTGTCTTTGTCGTTGGACACCGAGTTGTAAGATTTCATAACATTTGTCATCCATTTTTATTCAAATAAAAGCTCTTCGTGATATCGTTTAGCATCAACGCTCTGCAGTTTTACCCCATCCTTTACCGCTCTCACCTACATAAGAATACGGCATCAGCGCCGTGCGATAAGTCATATAGACACAAGAAACGCACGATGCGTCCTATGCCCGGAGGCAGGCTCTAGGGCGCGAGCAGGACGTCCGTTGCTAAGCGACGCGCCTTCTCCTTTCCACCCGCCTCCCTCGCCTCTCTCCCTCCCATGCCGTCGACCCGTGCCCCCTGGCGGCCCACCGCACCACGCTCCGGTGTTTCTCCTCCTCCTCGTGGTGCTCGTCGCTCTTCTCCGCCCGCTCACCCATGGGACCTTGTATTTATGCACCACGGAGCGAGATCCATCCGTCCACCCTTCGTCCTTACCTCACCCAATCCCCTTCTCCTCACCGCATCTTCCCTTATTTCTCTTCCTCTCTCTTTCCATCTTCTCTTCTTCCTCCTTTGCATCCGTTGACCGCAAGTTGCCCTCACAATAGGACGTCACCGGATCCCGCTACATCGTTTCCCTCTCTCTCTCTCTCTCTCCCTCCATCCTTCCCTCTCTTCCATTCTCCCGCGCGTTGCGGTCGCCATGCTTGAGCTCTTAAGGGAGGGGGAGGTGGAGAAGAGAGCGCAAGGCAGTCGTAAACCAAAACGCCTCCACCCGCCGCTGCAGCCGGATGTCACCCAGCATAGGCGAAAGGATTTAAATGCGAGGTTTTAGAGTACTAAGTGAATTGCCGCTCGGTAAATCGTTCGAAATGCAGTTGGACGGTCGCCAAAACTTCCTACCTCGTTCCTTTGCTCCCCATTTACCTCTTACCCTCTCTCTCTCTCTCACATACACTCTAGCTCTCTCTTCATTTTCTCCCACTTCTTTCGTCTGTTTCTACCATTCCCCATCTATTTATATCCTATCTATCGGAACCTTTCTGGATTTATCCTCACCCTCTTCGTTTACTTGGCTCTTACACGACTTAATCTAGGATCCTGGTTGCATAACGCGGGCGAGTTGCGAGAGAAAATTGAAGAATAACAGCTGGACCGTGGGGTATTTATTCAATCAACGACAACAATGACATTTCTTGGCGGGCATTTGCTTTTGGGCCGGCGCCAGAGATCGCTTGAAAATCCGGGGGAGGATAATTTAAAAAAGAAACCGGAATACAATGCGAGCGTCGAGAGGTGAACAGAGACCTCATTCCACGTCTATAACGTAGCTGCTAATTTTTGGATCCTTAAAATAATGAGAGTTCTGCATCGAGTCATGAATACATGCGACGAAAATGATATTCAGATTAGTGTTACGGTTGAATGAGTCGGTGGGTTTAATGTATGAATTAATTGCGTATTATTTATGCAATGATTGTGACAAAAGATACCGTGAAATTTAGTAATATCAATAGCATATCCTTCATATATGCATGATTGTACTATATGAAAAACGCGCTATTTTTACTGAGAAAAAAACTAAAGTTTACCATGGACGCACAGTCAAAACTGATATACCTTATATTATAATACTCAATCATGCGTCCGTCACGACATTTCCGGTCCCTTCTATGTGAAAACCCATCTTTTTCTTTCTTGCCTCTAATAACATAAAAGGTTTGATCAAGAATAAGAGGCCTATTTTCTTTTTGTAATTGCTATTTTTAATTTTTACGAGTAAAATCGTTGCAACGCAACGGGTTATCAGCTAGTAGTAATGAGAAATTATTGTAAGGTCTTCCTTGTTAGTAACGAAGAAATAATCCATGTGCTGCAGTTATAAAAATTTTTGTCGATATGAAATTCTATAAAAATAAAATTCGACCTTCGCTTTTATAGTATTATTTTTCCAGTAGTAATAAAAACTTTTACCAACGGACCCGATTTACTACAGAAAAAATTATGGACGTGCTGCATTTATCAAAAATTTTGTCGATGTGAAATTCTATAAAAATAAATTTCGGTCTTCGCTTTTATAGTATCCCTTTTTCCATTAGCAATAAAAACTTTTACCGACGGTCTCGACTCACTAAAGAAAAAAATTCCAAAGACTCATCGTTACTGAATCAGTTATTGAGCCATCGAAGTCTGTACATGCGCCGAGCAAGGGTTCTCACAAAGGTCACGCAATTTTCTTTCGAGCCAAGATGTCTCTCTCACTCACTCCCTCCTCATCGGATTAGACCTAAAAAGGAAGGAGGACTCGATAGTCTCGCTTTCTCCCAAAATAAAGGCGGCTTTCTTTCTTATCTCCGCTTTGCCCGACGTGAAAAGAGGCAAAGCGGGAACGAGGGGTTATAAAGAGGGACGGAGAGGAAGGCGAAGACGGAGGGAGAGAGAAAGAGGAAGACCTCGAGAGCATGGAGCGCGATTATCGCTTGAGCCACGAAACACGGATGGCTCTCCATCGAGATGGCTTTCTTTCTTTCCCCCCTTAGGCCCAACAGATAGCCATCTCCCGCCCGTTTGGTTTACGAGCGCACTCTAGCGGGACAATAGCGGGTCCACTATGACCATTTTAGGGCGCCACCGGACAATGTGCGCGGCGCGGTCGTCCATCCACCGTAAATGCAACGCAGGTGCAGCCCGTGCAGTGGACCGCTAAAGTCTTCCGAAAGGAATACGGTGAACGTTCCAAATAGAGTTCGAACGATTTCCAGTGCGAATCCCTAACCGTCTCCGTCTTCCCTACCCTTCCTCCCAAACACTTCGGGCGTCGCCGACGGACTTCGTTAAAATGAAACTTTTAGAAACCTTGTTATAGGTCCAGATGCAATGAAAATAACGAAATCGGTGCTATAGACGCATTTGATTGTAAAATATGAGCCTTTTTCAGTCGGCAACTCTTGACCATATGTTACTTGACCTCAATGGTTCCCAAGAAGAAAAACCGGAATAATTACCAAACGGAGTGTGATGTGCGAAGGACGACTGCATTCTGCATTTCTCGCCGTGCCTTTCCACCCACCTTAAGTCAGATTAGGTTTAAGAGCAGCGCAAACTAAAAAAAAAAGTTTCAGGGAGAGAAAATCTTTTTTGTGCAACTACTCGGCCCTTCTTATTGGTTGATGCGATTTACGTATTAGGTTATAGGATCGAGGGTTGCCGGGGGAGATTTCTATCTCACGGAATGATATTCAGCACGAGATTTATGACGCTGAACCGCATGTGACACGGCAGTGTGTTACATTAAATCTCTCTTATGCTATCTGTGAGATTATACATATATTTATAGATGTATGTGAAAGTTACACAGATTTTTTAATCGCAACAGAAGGAAAAATAAGTCTTATTATTGAATAAACATCGAGAGTTTTGATGTAAAGAAATATGTTTTAACTTGCATATGATCTCAATATAATACACCATTATTTATAAGAAGAAAAATTGTATTGAATAATATTATATTTTTCATTTGAAAAACAAAATTATAATACGTAAGTACTTAATTGAAACGCACAAAAACAGAAAAAATAGTGCTAGATGAAATCCTCGACCTGAACGTCTTATACAGACAGTGGCGGATCCAAGGGGGGACGATGGTTGTGATCGCCCTCTCCCCCCTTGGATATTCATTAAGGGTAGCAAAAGGGGAAGCCGAGAGGGTTTTCATGCTGCAGTGCTGCAGGAGGTTTTCTCCAATAGGCTTCACTGTGATAATTATCATACTATTCTATCGTGTACCATGTTTTATTAATACCTAATAGAAATTAATTTTGACCAGCATTTAGTGTACAAATTTAAAATATCCCCCACCGCCATGGAAAAATAGTCAATAATCGCCCCCTTCTTGGGAAGTTTCTAGATCCGCCCTTGTATACAGATAAATCGAACACGGCATAAAATCACACCAACGATTTCAAGAAAAGCACCGATAAAATTATAAACGATTCGTAAAAGGAATTTTATAATACATTTTAAATTCTCTTAAGATAAAATTCAACATATTGTCACTGTGAATAGTTAATATATTGTTTCCTAAAACAATACAACGTATTTTTAAATGAGAGCTAGATAGAATAATTAATTTTATTCATATCTCAGCTGCGCTCATAAAATTTTGATGTAAATAAAATACATTTCGAATTTACTCCTATAAGACCTCATTTCGGACGTAAAATTCCCATGTTCTACGTTAGAAGATAAATCCAACTTTCCTCTATCTAAACATTCAATTTCAGGAGGGAATCCTAGATATCCGAATGGAGACTTTAACGCTCGATCGACTCGCTCCCTAGACCGCTTAGGCCTCATCACGCACGCACGGGAGGGTCATCGCGGGAGTGCTCACGAAGTCTCTCCCATTGCGTGCGCGATGCAGGAGAGGACCACCTGGGACCAAGCACGTGGGCACCAACTGCGTTTCCAAGGGCAACCTAATCCTCCTCGGAAGACCATAAAACGCGGTACACAAGGGCAATGCGATACTCACAAATAAGATGCGGGTGTTGGAGGAAGGAGGATTAAAAGCAAGTGACAATAGAATTTATCACAATGCGCAACACGTTTTAATGCTGTTTCATCCGATCCGACGGAGTCGACGCGATAAAAACGAAATAAGCCTTGAATGCTTCGGACGAATATGAAAGAGAAACTATTTCCTTTCGAGTCTCATCAACATCTTTCAGCTTCAATTCATTCAAGCCCTGTCGATCTATTAGGAAACGCGCGTGATCACTTGACAGCGCGAGAAGATGGGTTTTGATTTATCGCAAGCTTCAGTTTCCGTACGTGCGAGATTAAACAAAATGCCGCGGGATATTTTTTTAATATCCATAAACGATATCAAAGAGGCAACAAAAAAGGTGAAGCTTTCATCGTTGAAAATTTGCATAAGCAGTGGTATTGGTAGCGTGGTGGCATTTGAATCGCTAATCGGTAAATCAAAAAATAAACACTAATGGTAGTTTCCTACACAGTGGCAGCTCGATGATGATACAAATCAAAAAGTAACATCGGTAAAAAAATGCGCAAAACTTATACTTTTGCATGCAAATATCAGCAGATTAGACGAGCCATATGGTGGTTACTGGTTTAGCCGGTTTTTCGGTATCGTATGACGGAATTCTACGACTTGGGTAGAGGATTTCGCAGGATTTATGATCACTCACAAAATCTAAAATTATAGCCATCGATCACCATAGCTATCGCACACGCTACAGTCACGTTTAGTTTTTATGTCGCTTCTACTCCCACCAAATAAAAATTTCATTCGGAAAGAGATATTATTTTAAGAGTAAAAATTATAAAGTAACATTACCTTAAACTACCAACAAGTTGCATACCCCCATTTCACATTACGGAGACAAAAAACATTTCAATTCCTAACTGCACTTTGCTACACGTTTTTATTCTTGCAGAACTTGACAATCCAACCAATTTGCGACAAAGACCAATCGGGACGATAAAGGTCAAAATATAACGAGGCAAATTATCCGAAGATCAACATCGGCGTCTGATCAAGCATTTTATCCTGATCAATATGCGAGACAATAGGGATTTTTCGAGACGAGAAATGATGCGGGAGAGAATAGAACACGAAGCGGTTTGTCCCGCGTGTCGGGAGATCTCCAAAGGGCTTCGCCACCGCGTCGGAATTGTTCGGTGTAATTTCGCATTACGGAAAGAATGTAATCGATGAACGCAGGCCCACCGAGGTAATAACACTCGCGTCAATTAACTGCATTCCAGCGCTGGAGCAAGAAGAAGAAGAGCGGGAAGCGAGAGAAGGAAGGACGGCGAACGTTCGAAGGGCTTTGAGCGAAACGGTGTCGATCGGCGGGTGGCGATGCTCAACTATCGTTGAATGAAGGCATGCAGAGGGCGCGCCGGGACGGGGAGGAGGTGGAAGAATGCGGCAAGAGATCTGAGAGATCCAGAAAGGAAAAAAGGAACGGTAATTAGGCCCGCTTACGTGCACCTCGTGCTTTGAATTGATTAAGGGAAAATAACGCATCAAGTCAAACCGATGAGAAGGCAAATTTGCGCATCGGCAACATGACGGCGAGACGCACGGTTATGCGTCCTATGGCCATTTGTGAGAGGCATGCCTGCGCTCGAAATACGCGATGAAATTACGGCGAGTATGCGACGCGACTATTAATTAAATTAGTGGTTAGCTGGTTGAAGTATTTTTCGTTGGTGCATTTTATAAATAAATAACCTAATTTTTAGTATTTTTGGATTGAGTAGGTTATAAACCAAGAGGATGGTTAGTTTGGAATAGAGACGCACCAACAGTAACAGTTATTAGTGTAACAAACGAGATTAAAATAATAATGAAGCAGTGTAAGCTTAGCCTCATTTATGTATATATATGATAAGCATGAATGTTAATGGTTGTTTCTGCTGCTAAAATTTGATATTGTGATACATCAAAAAGTTCATCTACTTGGTAATTTTATTACTCTCCCATTCAATACATCAAATCCGAGTACACTCTTGCGACCAAGTAATAAACGCGAAGGATAGGTAATTTGTCTAAGTAACAAGTTGAGTACTGTAAGCAATAAAATGAGAAGAAACAACGCAATCCTTGTAATATCACTTACACAAGAAAAGAGCACACGGACAATTCTTGTTCTCCAACGAGAAAAAAAAAACAGACGAAAATATTTGCGTTGCTCCGTCGCTTCGGTATTCTGAAAAACAACTTCGATTTATCTCCAAGTCCCGGCAAAAAAAAACGCGACTATGCACCCGGTGACATCGGGGGAGATGTTCTTCCCTTCGAGTCAAAAGAGGCAGAAAAAGTCAAGGCAGCGACGGAAGAGAAGGCATTGGAGAGGGAAAGGGAGAGTCAAGGGGAAAAAAATCATTGAGCGAGCGAGGTGGCGAAGAAAAAGTGCGAAGTAGAGGAAGGGGAGGAGGAGAGGGAGTGGTCGGAGGCAGCGGAGAGTGAGAGAAATAGAGGTAGATGTGAGAGGAAGGGAGGAGATGGCGTAATGTAATGGGGCGAGAAAAGGTCGGTAAAGAGGGAGTGAGGTGAGAGAGAGAGGGAGGTAGAAGAGGGTCCTTTGAAAGAGAAAGAGTTCGAAAGAGGGTCCCAGCGGGAGGGACGGCACAACGTCAGCGGGAAGGCACGCTCGGTGAGTGGAGAAGGGGAGATAAGAAAAAGTGAGCGAGAGAAAGAGAAGAGAGCAAAGAGATGGAGTGAGTGTAATGGAAGAGAGAGAGTGAGAGAGGAGGGATTGACGGTACAAAAGAGGCGCTCGAAAAGGATATGAGGAAAGGGGGAAGGAGTGCTTGCTTGCCACGGCACACTCCTGACCACGCTCTTTACGAAACAACAAGGGCCTCTCAACGAAATATCGCCCATCTCGGCCCCTCCCTTCCTCTCTCTCTCCCTCCATCGCCTAGATCGTTTCCCTTCTTTTTGGCCAATCATTTTCCATCGCCTCCTTTCCGATCCTCCTTCCTAGACCTTCCGCTCACCCCCACCCCACTCCTTTTCATTTATTCATCTCGAGGGTAAGTTCGAGCCACTCAGACATATTATCATAGACATGTTTGTTCAACTGCATATGGCTATTCAGGTTTTCACCGTAGAATAACACTCGTGAGAAGTCGTAAATATTTTCGTATCTTTGTGTTTCTAATGGTTATAGCTTTCACACGGTCTTAAAGATTGAAACCTGAGCACGATTTGCGCTTCAGAATTATTCAAACTGTAAAACTCCAATCGCTAATAGTGCTAATTTTTTTCTCTATTAGCTCTAGAATTTTAATGGTCCTGATTAAGAATTAGCAAGAATGAGTTAATTAATGTATTAAAAAAATAAACCTACAATTAATATTTTTATTACTTCTAACATTAATTTTTATTTAAATAAGAACCATTTTCTAATAAAACACATATTGACGATTTAGAATGAAAATTTTCCCCTACTTACAGCTTATAATAGTGCAAAATAAAAGCCAAATTGTCATCAATTGATTACTATAGTCGATCCGAAGTCGGAAGACTCCTGGCCTCTAAAAAGGGGCGGACACGAGTTAGCAGCAGCCAATAGGAGACTGTTTGTTTGGGAAGGTAGTGGGGAGGAAACCAGTCTCACTCCTGCTCTCGAAGAGATCGCATCGTACTGCGTTGCCGTTTCTACCGCCGTTTCCTTTTTATTTAGAAACTGCGTAGTATATCAGCTGAGCAAGAGCTGGCAGCGCGCATCGGTATCTGCTCTCCCGCACGAAAGTTGAGAGGGGCGATGGAAGGGGAAACGTTCGTGATTGGCTACTTGCTCTAAGTAGGTCAGGAGGCTTCCGACTTCGGATCGACTATAGTCTATATGTGTAATATCACCTTTTCGTGAATACTAACGACATATTCAATATGTCTTAAAGATGTTAAGTCGAAAGATATTTAAAAATCGCTCCGAAGGAATGTGCAGATAAAAACTCTTGGGAAAAAAATCACAAAAAACTTATAACAAAGTGGAAAGTAAAGGTTAAAGGAGCGGCAGTTTCATAGAAGAGTTACTTACGTGCCAGGATATGAAAGAATAAAAGCAATGACAAGACAAGTGAGGATGGAATCCCAGAAGATGGTATCAGAGGTAAAAAGGAACCCGCGGATACGATTCACCGAAAGATGATAATCAGACGGCGATGTTAGCGAAGTACTACTTACCGTACGAGACATTGAGCAAGAAAAGGTTAGAGATAATAACCCGCTAAAAAGAGGCAAGGAGAATATCGGAAGGGAAGCCAAAAAAAAAGTCCCGAGTCAGGCGGAGAGAGAGAGAAGTGGAGAAATAGCAGAGGAGGAAGAGATAAGAGATAACGACGAGAGAAACGAAGAAGTTGAATAGAGGGCATGCAGATTGCGATGAAGTGAGCGGGGGATGTTCGCAATGGTTTAGGATCTTTTATTATACTTCACAACTTGAAAAGAAAGAAAGACTACGGGTGATAAGGCATTCGAGTCATAGCAACTTAAGGCGATAAGATAGCTGGCGTTGGACCGGAAAAATAACTGTGTGTGCAAATTTATGTTAAAGACTATTGGATGAGAAGACAAGAAAAAATTGTGGAACGACTATGTACGGTAGACCATAGATGCGATAGGGTCTACGAGGAAGTTGGTGAGGATTGATAGTATGGAAGTAAGTTTATGCGATATTTTTGGAAAATGTGTTGACAAGGCAATGCAAAACGTGAATAAACTCTTATTAGACGACCTTCAGAAGTACCATCAATTTATTTTTTACAACAATATTGGAATATAAATACAGGGACGAAAAGAGTGACGTATTATTATTTGAGGATATGATTACGACAAATTGGAAGGATTCAAATATATATAAAACAAATTCAGTATTTTAAATATTTTTCAGCCTTAAAAAATCATTACAAATATATGTTAAAAATTTCGAATTAAAAAGTCTATAAAGAATGAATACAGTAACGAAACTAACAAGAGAAAACAAGAAGAGGGAAACAAAACTATGGGAATATTGTGTGATTTTCTGAGAGGAGATTGGGTATTTTGTCTCGACGATCGGAGAGGATAAGACGCATTAACTAAACAAGGAATTGTTATTGAGAATATTGGAAATAAAAGTTTACGAAACATTGGAAACTTGAGAAGAAATAAATAAGAACAAATTACATAAGAATAAAGGTGAAAGCAACAGGGAATACCGAAGAAATGAATGTGAATGGAAGGAAGCTGAAATGAATAGAGAAGTTAGGAGATACTATGAAATATTGCCAGAAATATAGACATTGGGAACGAGGTGAACAGGAGAAAAATATGGAATTGCATAGCTTAATCAAAATAGAAGATTTTATAACATTTTTAGCTTCGCGTGTCCGCATTAACAAAATTTATAATTAATCGCTTAACGGTAATATGTATTGCGAAATTCAGTTTATTTTTAACAGGATTATAAATATTCCACCTGGTCCTGGTTATTAAAGATACAGTTATTGCATACTCTTGTAAGCTTATATGAAAGAGTTAAAGAGAAATATTCTCGTGCGATATAAAACGATTCTATATTACCTATTTCAAAGAAAAAATCGACCGAATTCACATTCAATCCCATTTTAGTCCCATGTAGTCCCCATTTTCGAAATTTTAATCCCAAAATTTTGTTTCGAAACGATTTTCGCAACCGTACGTAATTTCAAAATCCTACCTCATCTCTCCTCTACCTAGTCTTTTTCTCCTCTTATTCCTTCTCATTCCTGTTTGCCCCAGCCATTCCACTGTTCCGTTCTCTCTTATATTTTTGAATTCCGGGCAGACCAAAAGAGGCTGACGAATACACGAGACCGGTGCATAAGAGGCAACACAAGCGCCAGCTTAGGATCCACTGGAGCGGAACGCGAACGAGCTCAGCATCCCACTCTCAAACTCTCCTCCCACTTTTACGCGGTTACTTCGTCCGAGAAATTCACGCTCATTTCTGCACAAACACTTTCACTGCTCACGAAGCCTGCTTCGCTCACCAGACAGTCTCTTTCATCCTAACCACGACGGCCATTATGTCACACTATAACGAATAGGCAGCCACGGCCTCGAAAAAAAAAAATGAAAGAGATAATCGATGTTTGAGGGGTGAAAAAGTTTCGTGGACAGAGACTGCTTATTACGTTAGACAGCACGGAGGATGCGCTGTTACCAGAATGCATCACCGTCCAATTCACAACGAAAGAACTAGTGACCCAGGATCCAACTTCGGTAAATTTGACTCCTGGACCAATCCAGACCACTTTATGTCTGGACGCGGTCCAAGTGGCGTCAAATCCGTGTTTTTCTTTTCGATATCGAGAGCGGAAAACACGTCCCATACAATGTCAATCTCCGTTAAATCTGCAAGTGAAATAAAATGTATTTTCAAAGTAAATATTCCTCCTGTTGTTTTTGGTAGCCCCCAGAACGCATCAATTTCCAGCGAAGACTCTTATCGAGATTAAAATATTCTTAACGGAATTGCTTCGGCGGTACAAACAACTATAACGCTATGGGCCAACTCTAACGAATCGACGTGTTTCGGAATTACGTCCATTAAAAAAGATAGCGTCACGTTCGCGCAATAAAAACCACCAAAATATTAGTTAACGGCCAAACGAGATCTTAAGTTTACAATTTAAAAATGAAAAGAAAACGAGAAATTCAATTATTTTTCCCGACGGAATGGGGAGACTTAAAAAGTAGCATACAAACAAGTTACATCGATTCGTTCAAGAAAAAAAACAGTCGGAGGAAAACGCAACGATTCCCTCCGCCGTATAAAGACCGAACGAAATTTATTTTAAACATCTCAATGAGACAAAAAATGAAGCTAACCGGTTTGGATGGTACTTCGGAATACTGGGCAGGTGCATAGCCACGGGAGGGCCCAATCACGGCTGAAAAAGCGGTCGGAGGAAGAGGTGAGGGGGAAGGGAGGGGGGATGCAAGGGTTACGGGAGGAAGGGGAAGTTAGGGAAAAAGGTGGGTGGGGGAGAGAAGGATAAGAGCGTCGATGGAAGGAGAGGAGCGGGGTCAGGAGCAAGGAAAGGGAAGGAGTTTGAAGAGGTAAGGGATGAGAGAAGGTTAAGGACCTCTGCATAATAGACAATTCTCCCCTTCCTTTTACAATCTTGTAGACCCGCTGACGTAAGAATTCATTCATTACAGGAGAGAATGCGTGGATTTTTACGGCTCTGAAAAAATATATAAAAAAATTTAACGTCCCGTGCTCACAAAGTAAACAACCATTCGCGTTTATAAATTCAAAGTAATGGCGCCAATAAAATGACCGCTGGCGCTGCGAAACGGTTATTACTATGCGCGATGCTACGGAACCAAAAAGGTCGTAACCTTCGCTTTTTCACAAAAGTTCTCGCGCAGAGGTGTAGTAACTCGCGCTGCGAGTTGTGTTGTTGTATTTCCTTCAGCTGCGATCATTCGCTTTGCCATTGACAAAAAGGTGCCATCAGAAAGAGTTAAAAGGTTTACAGTAGTCGCACCTCGACATGAAACACAAAGCGTTAATGGAAAAATGAATTCGAATCAAAGCTTGCGCATCAACGCGCGGCCAAGATGCTGATTAAAACGGCACACTCCTAAAATCATTGAAGTTTGGAATACTGCACTGTTGTTATTAGCTTTGCCCATTCGAGAGTAGTTTTCCTCAGAGATCGCATGCTTGCTTCACTCTCTTTCTCTCGCCCACGCACATCGAACATTTACGCGTCATCAAGAAACTTTATAAACTCGGCAACGCATCAAAGCGGCAATAAAGACTAGGGGCCGGGAACATCCGAATGGAGAATAAAAACAGGTGCGCGTGAGCATAAGCGTGTTTCAATTCGAAGTCGGTGCGTTTCCGTGACAGGGGTTTGCATGGATCATGACCATGAAAATGATTTAACCGCAAAACATATGTCGGGCTTATCGATGACCGCATAAGACGTCCGTAGAATTCGATAGGAGAGACGGTAGAACGGAAGGAGAGACAAGGATAGGAAAGAAAGAGAGCGGAGAAAGGGAGAGGAGAAATGGAGTCGGGGGTCGAGCTTTCATTCTCTCTCTCTCCAACACAAACTCCCCTCTAGGAGAGTGTAAAGCGTTTCCTCCCGAGACATAAAAAGTAAAAGCCTCAGACGCTTATGCAAGGTCACGTACGAAAGGATAGGAGAGAGGGTTCGAAGAAGACTCGAAAGAAGAAAATGGACATTGTCTTGCGTTAGAAGTGGTAAGGAAAGATAGAGAAAAAGAATACCTCATGGCCCACTGACTCCCTACAGACTTCTAACTGCAGGACTACTGCCTTTGGCTATTCCTAGTCTATCATTTGTCGCGGCTACGCCGCCATAGACGTTCCACTCATTTTTTTTATCCCAATCTACTCGTAACTCCATTATGACTAAAATCCATCTAATTTATTACAGTAGTCCTAAAATACGACTTACAGATATGAAAGTATTATTCATAAAGCTCTACTTTAGAGGCCAAATTATGAAATGTATATTTTAGGTATCGACCATTTGATTGAAATAGCAAAAAAAAACTTCATTTTTATGTAACAAGTTTTGTAATTTAGCAGTGGAGTAGTAACTTTGAAAATTTTATAAATTTTTATTAATTTCAAAATAATTTTAAGAAATTAATGATGTTAGGAAAATTACAGATCATAATGCAAAATATACATTAATTTAATAATTACTCGTAGGTGGATTATTCGTATATCTATAGGCAGAGAGTATTCATGTGGAATTATGAGCGGATAATGAAGAAAAATCGAAAACAAAATAAGATGCATTCTATAAAATCGACGAAGACAGTTGCTAGTACTTAACCTGATAGGTGTGGGCATATTTCGCTTTAGATCTAAAAACTTCTCTATTTAGAGGTTACACATAAATCAAGATTCATAATCAAAGGAAACGAATCCTCTTCAACAGAATGGAGCTTAAATAAAAGTTTTCAAGGATCTCCTAAGGTCGTGTGCGCAAAAAACTGAAAATTAAAAACGTATATTCGATTGAGCTCATAAAGCATGGCGATTCGTGACACACAAGTCAACGCCATACAAGCAAAAGTAACCGTGTTCCCATCAATCACATAAAAACGCAATGCATACTGACAATCGTATGGTTCCTTGAGATTAAATCTCGTGTGCTATCGAGGCCTCTACCCGACCAAGCCGGAATTATTTATTTTTGAAAAATTGCCCCGGACATCGCTTTTGGGGCAGGAGCGTGACAATAAAACAACGCAAAACACGGAAAGATATTACAAGAAGCTATGAGAGACAGGATGAGGGAGGGAGTGAGAGAGAGAGATGGATAGAGAAAGAGAAGGGAAGATGCAGCAAAAGAGGATTAGCGTGTTCCCCGAGTGGCGTGACGCGGCACGCGAAGCCAGCTTTTTGCCATCACTCAGCGATGGCCTCTTTAATTACAAGTGGGAAGTTGCCCTCTTCTCTCTCTCTCGGATAGACCAGTCAAGAGGCTAGGATCGAACATCGCCGCAGAGTGAAACATAGAGAGTATAAGGGAGAGAAAATCCTCCTGGAAGAAAATACAGAAGAAGCGGTCACGCCAAGTTGGATCGGGCTTAAAAGCGGCTAGGATGTTCATCGTGGGCGCGAAAGAGTGCCTGCCCGCGGAGATCAAAGGGAATGACTACTCTGGCGCATCGTGAGGCGAACCGACGTCTCTCTCGTTTAAAGAGGACGCTCTTGTCATATCTCCCGACGGGAAGAAACTCCGGCGGCGACTGGGATGGCGCCACTACCCCCCACACCAGTACCCCCTCCCTTCACCCTTCTCGCTCCCACAGTCGTGCCAGCCCTCTCCCTCCCTCATTCCCCGTACCACTTCTCCTCTCCAGAGAGAGAGAGAGAGAGATTTTATCGCAGCTCACTTAACGTTATAATCAACACATCCCTTTCCAAAGAAGAAAAAAGATGACGCAGACGCCTCGAAAGGAATTTTAATCCCGCGAGAATCCATTAGGCGCCACTTCACGCGCATCTCACCTACTTTCCTACCCAGAAGAACGAAATCAATTTCAAATAAACCACGCCTTCCGGAGGGTTTCTCAACCGCGTAAATATCGCCCGTGGAAGCTCCTCGCCGTTCGGGATGCAGAAGAATCCGTGTTCGGGAGGTCAGACGCGCGAACGAGGGCAAAGCCGACGAGGAGAAGAGTTATAAAGCATTCTCGAGGGACGTGAGCGAAAATAAAAGGGCGGAGGAATATGGAGGAAATGAGAATAATGGGATCGAGAGGAGGAGAAAATTGAAGCGCCGTGATGAGAGGAGGGAGTGGGAAAAAATAGGATAAGAAGGAAACTATAATTAGCGCGGGAAAAATAAAGACGTGGTGTGTTGCGGATAAAGAGGAAACCGTAATGTCGGTAATAAATGAAGATTTGTACGGAGGCGGTTCAAAAACTATTTATAGCGCGCTTAATTGCTCGAGGATTTTGCAACAGTGTCAGGTATTGAAGATTCCTATCACTTTAATGATTTTCATCGTTCGTCTTAGCAAATAGGAAGCCCGATTATATTTTTATGTCCCTTTCAGGATGCGAATGATGAAATAGATCCTTAATTCAGCTTTCTTTGAAAGACGCTAGTTAATACATGATATTTCGGCCAAAAGTAATTTTTCGCTGGACTTAGAAGCTAGCATTTTTTAACATATTCCAATTTTAACAATAATGTATTATTTAAGAATATATACAGATGCAAAAGACAATCCAGCATCATTATCTTATATAATAATGCCTCCTTTATTCTCCGGTTTTCTCTCTTTCAAGTAGTAGGAAAATTGACAGGCAGAATATTGAACATAAAAAGCTATGCTATTGAGATTAAATCCTAGTTTTATCTTATAATATTCACCATTAATAGCAATTTTCATTATCGTGGTCATTTTCTTATATTTAATATATAAAAATGACTTCGTCGTCGGTGGGAAACTCTGTAATGCTATTTTTAAAAAACTTTCCCAGTAGCTAGAAGATTGACATTTGGTAGGAATGTTCGGTTCTTAAAGTAGAAGCCATTTACGAAAAAAATACCAAAATCGACCCGGGTTCGATTCCCGAGAATGATTTCCATTCCTCATAAGATAACATGGAAAAATCGATATTTCGACCTGCAACCTTATTTTATTTTGCTTATTAAAATTCACATATTTGACCTACAATTTTCGGACATGGACTGTATTAAAGAAAAATAAATGCAGATTCTTATTCTTATCGTCTTTCATCGCTTTCGAATCTAAATCTTTCGAATTTAACGTTTTAATATCATATTTTGACAAAATTTAGCGTTTTTAACGTGAAGTTGCCATGCCAACCGATTACATTGTTAAATTTGAAATCCTACTACTCACACGTATGGTGGAATCTTTTAATTACTACTTAAAGGATATCTGTTATAGAAATTAGTCTGACGATGAGAATAATAAGCGTATTTACAATGAAAAAATATGTAAATATTAATGTGTTCTACCGGAATACTATCGAGTTTAATAATAATCATATTTCTTTTCTCTTATCACGTTTTAACTCTATTTATACGTTGTTGAACAGAACAGAAAGAAAAACAAAAAATATTTTTCACAAGCAAGCTTTGAAATAAATATTAAACATATTTTTCTAATTTATAATGCCTTAATCCTTTGGTAAAAAATGCGCAAAAGGTGAAATGACTGTACACCGCTCCCCGGTTATAACGCGGGGTATCGGGGGAGGAGCTGCGACCTGCGTTACAAGACAACCGCGGTGTAACCGAGGACATGACTTTTCATTTTTTTAATTTCTATACTTGCTACAAACGACAAAATTCAAATAAAAAACAATGTACAGTGAGTAGAAGAAATTTATTTAATTGTTCCCTAAAACGTCAGTATATTTTGTTGTTTTTACTTTAAAACTACAGGACTTCCTTTCCAAGAAATAGGGAGGAAGACCCGCGGTATAACCGACGGCGTTATAACCGGGGAGAGGCGTATTACCATATAATTCATAATTTTATTCGCCAAAGACGACTGGCATAACACGGGCATCGCCGGGTACTTTCAGCTAGTCAGTAATATAAATTTCCAACTCGATGTGAAAGAATTTCAATTTTACCAAACTTAATCAGAGCACAATAATGGATGGTTTTTATTTCGTAAAATACGATGCGAACAATGCATGCATATATGAAAGCCTCAATAAGCCGCGCCCTAGTGACATCAAAGAGTGGAAGGAATCTTAAATTTGTCCCTGCCACCATTCTTGCAATTTACGCAAATGTTCTTTCAAATGAATCAGACTAAATCTCATTATAATGCATTTTTCAGCGACTTAGCAATGCCATTTTCCATGGAAAGAACAACATAATTCCAAGTTTCAATCTTAAAATCAAAATAAATGGTCAGCATTCCTTTAACTTCTCGATTGCATCTCTTAACTTAGTAAAATGGCTTTTAAAATGTTTTAAAGCGCGTCGTCATATTCATAATACTGACTCTTGGAATCATCACAAATCCCCATATGCGAAGTCCATATGGGATGAAGAGATTTCACGCACGAGAGTCGGGAGAGAAAATCTTTTAAAAAATGGCGATGAAAAACAAAGAGTCGGAATATCCTACTAAAAAGAAGGGAAGACTAAAAACGTGCAGGTTTTGGGAAAGAGGGATGGATCGCGGAGTGATAAAGAAGAGAGCGTGGGTGGGAGTGGGTGGATGGGTGAGTGCGAGGGACGCACACACACGCACGCACAGACTCACATATACTGGGGAAGAGAGAGAGAGGTGTGGGTGAGAGGTTTTGCCGTCCCTCGTCCAAGGATAGGCTGGGCTCGCGGCGTAGGCGGGTGGCCCTATTTGGCTTCATGCGAGCTGACGCAACGCCGCGAGCGGAGAATGGATGCAGTTCGTCCCCGGACTCGACTCAAAATGGTCACACGACGAAGGTGACCTCTCGCAAACAAACACGCTAATTCTCCTTTCCTCCGAGGGAGAGAGAGAGAGAGAGAGGATAGAAAAAAATCCCGATATCGTACCCTTTGCCCGGACGCCGCCATCATCCGCGCACGAGAAGCAAGGAAACACGCACGGTGCAGGAGTCTCGCTCACTCACACTTGGCACGCTTGGCAGGAGCCTTGAGAGGGAATTTATGGGTGGTTGTTTTGGGTGCGGAGAATTCTTTTAGGTCTCTCCGGCGCAGATGGTTGCTAACTTCTCCCCAGGGCTGAGAAAATCATTCACTTCGTCCAAAAATTAATTCCTAAAACCGAAAAGTATCGTGCAAAACTTTTAATGTCTATTGAAGCGAAACGGGACGAATATTTGGGGGGCAAAGCGCGAGCGGCGAATCGAAAGATGTAATGAGGAGAAAGTTTTACGATTTATTTTTTCCGCAGAAACGATTGTTCGATAACCATAAAATTACATCCCGTTTTTATCCCTCTTGGGCAGAGAACCGTGGAGTATTTCCCGTGCATACTTTACAGCCTCGGCTGTTTTTTTTTCGGAGAATCAATGACGCGAGAAATAAAAGCGAGGCAACATTTCTTCGGCCCTCATTTTCTCGTCCCGGTATTAATTCGAGAGGCGGACGCGACGAACATAAAAGTAGCCAAGAAGATTATAATCACCAATATTTAATCTCCCCTAATAGGAAAATTAATTAACGCTGAGAAGGAGAAGAAAAGTTCGAAAATAAATTCTATCTTTGGATTCGTATTACGAAACCTAAAGGAATATCGCTTGATATTTTACCTCGCGCGCTTCTGTCAAACCCTTCCCCCCCTCTCCAACTCGAAACATCCATCTCAATAGCAGGCACACTATCTCCTCCCACCCTAACACATCCTTCTCCCATCCCGCCCTCTGCCACCTTCGCCCTCTTCCTCCAACACCCACCCAAACCCCCTGAACTCCTCCTCTCATAAACCCTAAAACCACCTCCTCCTCCATCCACACGCCCCATTGCCTCTCCCCTAAATCTCTTTCCAAGGTGAGCGGGTGGAGACGGGGATAGGGTGGAATGGGGATGCCTCGTGAATGGCTGTGCAGCATGGCGAACATGGAGCGGGGAGGTGGGTGGCAGGTGGTGCGGGAAAGAGGAGGGGGGAAATGAAGAGGTATTGTAGAGGAGATAAGAATGAAGGGAGAGGATAAGCGAGTGTGTAAAAAGGAAGATTCGAGGGAGGAAGCGGAGGCGAGTGGGAGATGAGAGAGAGAGAGAGAAAAAGAGGGAGAGAGAGAGAAAGATGAATATTTAGATTTCACGCGATAGATGGCAGCACGAGAGACGTCACTTTTAACCTTTTTTCCGTAGTCGATAAATTGCAAGTATCGTTCACTTAGAGGAGAGTAAAACTTTTTTATAAAAAGAGTGAGGTTAAACAATCTTCAGCATACACGTCCAACTTCGCGTCGCATATTTTCAATTCCACTTGGACGTTAAATGAAATATTTTGTCTCATATAAGGAAATAGCACAATGGATATACAAAATATTTTCCGAGAATATTATCACAAAATTAGGGGTGGGCTTTTTTTTCATAGTCAATCTTTAAAGGTTTAAAGCAAGACAGAAGCGATGAAGCATATTTACTTGAAAAAAGTGTCTGCGGTAAGATTCGAGGGTGGAATGATCCTCTCGTTCGTTTCTTACTCTCGGTTCTAGTGGAATGCTTAGGATCAAAGAGCGAATCGCCAGGATAGTCAGGGATCGGAAAATGGGAGACGAAGCGAGAGAGGGTGATGACTGTAATGTTGCGCTCCACTCGATTCCTGGCATTTCCGGACTCCTTTTAGTATTTAAAGAGGAGACGGCGATGCGACTTCCTTACGTCGGCGGACGAAGAGTGCGCCGCATGACTTCCCTCGGACGCCGAGCGCTTAGCTATCATTCCGCGAAACGCGTCAAACGCTCCTCGAGAATTTTCCGTTTCGCGGAGATCTCAATGCGCGAGTAAAAAAAAAACTCGGTTGAAGAAGCGAGGATAAGAACGCTCGAAGACGTAGAGGTCGCCTTCCGAAATAAAAACTCTTCATGTCCATTCAACGACTCAATCTTTTAAATTATGGAATATTTTTGATAAGAATTTCATCTATAAAATCTCCTAATATGAAAAGCTAGGTTTGTCACTCTGTTTTTCTGTACGTAACGCTTTTGACATGCTTATACCTCTGGAACTGCTTGATGGTTTTTCAAGTTCTATACCATTTTGGATTCGTCAAACTTTCAAAATTTAGATCCGAAAAACAACTTTGGTCAATATGTCCATCTCGAGCTGCTACAAAAGCTGAAGGGGGGACATGTTTTGTATGGAAATTTATGTCTCCTGGGCAGAGGTTTGTACGGATTGGGCTGAAATTTAAATGCTAGAAACTCTTTTTTCTCGAAATTTTCATCGTCAATATAATTGACGGGTATTACGCTAGTAGATTAATAAAGCGGTTCCCAAAATTGGAAGAAATGTTACACTTATACATCTGTGCAATGACGTATCTATAGATTAATGAAGAGGGATTTTTAAATTAAAATAAATCTCAAAAAAGTTAATCATCAAGAACGTTCACAGAGAGCGAAGAAATGAAAACTGAAAGGTACGAGGTGCGTATTGATACGATTAATTGTTAGTTCTTTGGTCGCCGATTTCATGGAAGCAGCCAGGTCTCCGCCTGCGCCGCGTACTGGGGAACGTAGTACCTCTACTCTGTAGAGAAAAGCATTGACGTACGCATGACTCAAATGGTAAAAAGGTAATTGCAACAAACTAATTCTTGATCGTTGTCTTAAATGATATTTAATCATAGAACGAAAATTTAATCGGGGTGCAAGAAATAAACTTTAGCTCGTGGGGAGAGGGCAACCACCCCGTAGATACGCCACTACATCCATGTATCACAACATTTGGACGCATCCATTTTCAAATTATTAGAGAAAATATTATCGCTCTAATGATTTATCAAAACTTCCAAATCGTTTATTTATTTACTAAGCACAGTTTTCGCGACACCCATACGAAAAAACTTGGCTTGAGAACACCAAAGTACCATGGCGGCCATTTCGGGAAACACTGGTTTAACACAATAAAAATGAACGGGAAGTTACTGTCTCGGTATTTTGAAAGCCCTGAAGAAACGGGGAAGAACTTGTCGGCAACATCGGGATATGACATTACCGCAATAATAAAAAAACAAAAGTAAAAAATTAACCTAATCTTGTAAAATTCCCACCTGCAGAGAATAAATCATTACATTTTATTCGGAGTCCGTAGAGAGAAAGAGAGGGAGAAAGGAACTATTATAAACCAGTAGCACAAAGGATATATTCTTTCCCGAGTGGCGAATTAGGCATTCCTTATGGAAGAATTTTATGCAGTAGTCTCTTGCGGACAGTCTCGGCAACTTGTCCTCTCAGGTACTGGATAAGAAGAAGAAATAGCGGTCGGCAATTCATCGCTCGGTGAAAATCAAAAGAGAGGAAAAAAGAGACGAGAAGAGGAGGGGGGGGAAGTAAGGGTGTAGTGGGGGGGGAAGTAAGGGTGTAGTGGGGCGGCGAAGGAGAGGGGGAGGGAATGAAAGGGAAAAAGGCCGAAATACTTTATAATGTCGTGTTCCTTTTTCCTTGCGTACCAGAAAGAGAAAGATGCGAATTGCGCTGCTGGAATTTTCATCGGTTGGCGTGCGGTTCTTCCGTTCATTTCAACTCCCCTTTCCCCATCCCATTCCTTGTTTCTTCTCTTACATCCCTCCCCCCCTTCTCTCCCCCCCCCCCTCCAGAGCACTCTTAAAACCCATCCTACCCCCCTCTTCCTCCTTTTCTCGACCATTTTATTTATGTCTCTGTTTACGCACGAGATGGCGGTCGTGTCGCCAAAATCTCAAAATCCCCTCGATTGAATTTTTTCCCCCCTCTTGTTCCTTTTTTTCCCGCTCCTTCTATTGTCTGATGAGGACGAATAAAATAACGTTTTCTGGAGGCTAAACCTGTAAAAAGAGAGAAGCAAAAAGGCGCGACGAGGACCTTAGGTGTTTTTCGAAGGCCATACAGAATTAGAGAATATGTACATTAGGACCAACAAACTAATTGTTCACATATCATTTTTAATAGGAGAACTGTGGCGTAGTTGTGCGGGCGCTGACCTCCTAGCAAACTCGGTGCGAACCGGGTTGCCCGGCCTCCATTTGCGTGGTTATGAGGAGAACACGCAAATCAGCGCCCCGTCCTTCGGAAGGGACGTAAAGCCGTTGGTCCACTTGGTGTTTCTCGTTAAGAGTAGGCTAATGTCGGCACCGGGTTTCTCTCCTCCCTTGCTTTGTGATTTAGACTGAGAAGCCTTCTAGCGCTGGAGTTGTTTGAAGTCACCAGGTCTCCCCAATTGGAATTGGAATTCACATATCCAATTCCGAATGAAAACGTATGAGAATACAAACAAAAACCTTAAATATGAACTAAATCTTATTACCTAACGGGTTGCAAGCTTGAAAAATATTGCTTTCGCGAAATGATGTTGCTTACATATTGTTTTTATTTTGTAGTTAACCACCTGCCTTCAAACCGAAAAAAAATTTCCTTGTAAAGTGCACATGTATAATACCATTAATTAAACGCCGAAAAAGACAGTGACCCGCAACGTCATAAATGAAGTATTTAGAAATTACCTAAATATACGGGTTAACTCTGTATACCGAAAAATGCAGTCGAAATACAACCCAATAATGGGCAAGGAATAGGGAGGCATAGTTGATGGTTGGCAAGGAAATATACCAAAAACCGAAACTTGGCTATAGATATTTGGGTTTGAGAGGGTGAGGAAAGGAAAGGGCGGCGGAGGAGCCCGAGGTGGCCGGGTGGCTGTATAAGGGGAGGCCGTGGGGGGAAGGGGGGAGAGAGGGTGACGCACGCCTCCCAAGAAGGGCGCCATAAATCGTGTACGCAGAGATGTCCTCTTCTTCCGCAGCACGTGACGGGCCGCGAGTTCGCCATTGCGAAAACCGGCCGCCATGCGGAGACACCGTCCGATGCCGTCTCCGTCCTTAAAGGGTTTGAAGGCGCGTCTTCGGGTGAAATGTGAGCAGTCTGCAGGACCAAATTTGGGGGAGAGAGAGAGAGAGCACTGTTTCTCGGGAATCGCACACATTCGCCAAAGGTTTCTCAATTCTCTAAAATATTTTTTTGTCACTCCGATTTCGATGAATTCGCCTATGCTGATCGCCCTTGTGGGTTTGGATACACGGAATCTTCGCGAGTGAATATATGGCCGCATAAAAAAAAAGTCTCGAGATTGAGTCGTCTTTTGCGGTGCAATGATGCGCTTATGTTTTCGGGCGTCGCCTGCAACCAATGCCTCGAATAATAAAACGAACGATGCATCCGTGACTTTTATCGGCAATCGTTCGCGACAATTAAAAAAAACGAGCGACGTTGGAGTCCTAACGGAAAAGAGGAAATCCATCGAACCGACTTTCGGATGGCAACGACGCCATGGGACGAATCGACACGTCGGTAAGGGCGCGGAAACGACAGCAATACTAAGCAAAGGCCATCTTAACTCCGTCTTTAACTTGCATTCAAAACGAACGATTTGTTTTAACCTTGAGATTACGCCCGGTAACAAAGAAAAAAGTGAGCAAGAAACGAACGTCGAAAACGAATGAATAAGCTATAGCGAGTCCTTGCTCTTCAGACGCGCCGACGGCGGCGATTTGTAAAGTCCTTCGGAATCCTTTAAACAAATTATAAAAGTCGCGGAAGGAAAAAAAACCCTTCTACGACGTTCCCCGGCAGGTTTACGCGATTGTCTCGAATATCGTACCGACGGATAAGGACGGCTCGAGATAAAAAAATTTATCGCGCGGAAAATGCAGGGAAAAAAACCGCCGCAGATGCAGCCGAAAGGAGAATTCGAAAAATGGAATGCATCCCCGACGACAGCGATCGGATACTATGGTTGAGGGGAAGGGAAGGGGAGAGGAGGGGGGGGGGGGAGGGGATGGCGAAGGGATGGGGTGCGATGTTTGGAGGAGGAGGAGGACAATGTAACCCTTTTGTGGCATAAAGAACAGAGAGATGCAACCAAGCGGAAGTTTATCCCCTTTTTGGTTATGCGATTGACGAGCGTAACGAGCGGATTTTTGAAAAAATTGTTTAGAGAGCGGCAGGTGGCACGAGCTGCGTCCCCTTGATTGGACCGTCTTAAGAGCGGGAGAGTGAAGCGAGCGTGGGAGGGGGAGGGGGGGGAGGGGAAGGGGAGGAGGAAGGAATGGAGTGGGAAGGAGGCTGGAGGGAAGAAGCATTTGTGGCAGCGCATCGCTGCAGTCGCGGAGAAAGAGAGAGGCATTCAATCTAGTTAAAGGATTACTTAGAAGGATGTCGCGAAGCAAGTGTTCGGAGACATGCTTAAATTATTTCTCCTTCATTCTCTCTCTATCCAAAGTGGCTCCCTCGGCCGAGGACTCTCTTGAATGAGCCGTCGCAATGGGAACTAAGTGATCGGAGGAGCGTGGGAGTGGAATGGATTAAAGATAATAAAGAGAGGCAAAAGTGCTTCTCCGAGATGATCCTAATAGGAACCATCACGAAACTCGTTCTAAGGAAGTAGAGAGAGAGAGAGGAAACGGGAGATAAGAGACGGTTTCCCTCGGAGACAACTTCCCACGATGAGAGAGAAAGGGAAAGAGGATGAATTCCAGCGTTACGTTAACTTATTACCTTTCGCTAAAATATCTCTAGGAAAATGCTTTAAATTACACTCGCTTGACAGAAGTCGCGGCAAGGTTAATACTCAATAATTCGCACTGGAACGTGAAAATTAATTTTTTAACGGATTACGTTTGATTGAATTTGTCTCCAAAACAGTCTAAATAACAGCTTTATTTGTTTTAGACAGCAAATTCAAGTAGTCACAGACGATGAAATCGAAATGTTTTACCAGAGCTTGAAGAATGCGATCGCCGTTGACTAACTGTGGAAAATGCAGCAAAGATTTTTTAAATATCGATGATGTCACCTTAATATAAATGAATGTAAACTCTTTTACTACCCGAGTTTACTACTCAGGTAATTGGAAGTTTTATTTTTTTTATCGTCGCGCCGGTTATAAATCACCACGAAGAGTTTCATTCCAGAACTTCAGAGCAAAATAGGGTCATTTACCTATCTGCATGCCTTCCTCGAGACATGGTGGTAAGACGTGCTAAGGCATTCACGCTTTTTAATGACATGGGTAAAGTTCGTTTTAATGAGTAAAGATGAAGAAGGAAACGCATGTTCAACCAAAATACTACCGGAAAATATTTCTTTACATCAGTATAATCAAAACCGGAAGATTAAATTAATAATTTTGAATGAGAGGTCATAATTTTTATGGAGAATTTCGGAAGATATTTTATAGATGTAGGAGAATGTGACAAAGCTCCAACATAAAAAAGCAATCTCCATCTTGTTTTACGACTAGGAAAATCATAAAAATCTCTATATTAACCTAATGCTACAAAAATGCAATAAATTCTTTACGTCGCCTTAAAAAATATCCTTCAGCGCTGAAAATCCTTTGGCATGTTTAAAAACCTTTTACTTCTAAGTACTACTAAGTAAAAACATTTCCGAAGCAGTATCTTCCATTACAGCTAGTTGTTATAAGAGTAGATTCCTATTCCCGAAGAGAACGTCAAATTCCCGTTCTTCTCTCAAGGGTCGTCATATCGGCAAAGCGCCAGAGCATCTCTTAAGTAAAAACCAACAGTTTTAAAGCTGAGGAAGCCTAGTCATTAAACTTCTATCATTAAAAACGAGGAAAAGAGGGAGTGACGGTTTTACTTGGGGGTGTAAAGGCTTTTTAACATTAAAACCTACAGATTTTGCAAATTTCCTCCAGTCGGAACATCAAAGCCGCACGCCAAATTAACTCAGTAACTACAGCCGAATACAATTTTGTGATATAGAACAGTACAGGAAAATACGATCTAATATATTATCGGGAAGGTTTTCATGAAAAAAAAGCGCTTCCGTGCGACTTCTGTTCGTATATAGTCCCACCGACCGATCTAAATCGCACGAATTTCTCGCCAACATCTGATCAACGCCAAAATAATTAGCCTCGTTCTGGTTTCTGTCATCGAAAATGGGGAGTTGCAGACAGCAAAAACGCCCCAATAATTTTTCCCAAACAAATGAATTCTTTTTCATTAAACGCTGCCCCCGACCCACTATTTCAAACGCGACAACTACACCTCGCACATTGTTCAGCATCGTGGATGTTCTAGGCTAACGGCTAATCAATCTCGTGTTTCAATCCAAAGTAATGGAACCATTTCCGCAAATTGTGGAATCGCCTTATTTCTCGTAGGCTGAAATTATCCTACTCCGATTAAAAGAACGAAAAGATCGAAACGCCAAATAGACGGTTCAGCCAAGTGGGCAGTTTCTCGCTCCTCCTCAACGCGCACGGTTTCGTGAAGTTTCACGCACCACTGAGGTCAAGGCGTTCGTCGTCGTGTTTTTCCGCGGCTAATTATCACAGCACCGACGGGTTTAATCACCTCGAACGTAGCTGGCATAATATGGACGCTGAATGCCACTAAATTATAATAACTGTCACAGGGGTGGATTTAAAGCTTGCTAAAAACAAACTAATCGCTTTCCGAGAAGTGTGGGAAGGAGGAGGATGGAAACGAGGAGGCCCTGCGAGAAGGTTTTTGGGAGTCGACGAACGGGGCTAGAGGTCAAAGTGGGTGTCGGAGGAGGAGGGAAAGAGTGTAGGAGCGAGATTTTTTTAATTTTTGTTTTCTTACTTTTAAGGCTGGGAAAATGGATGTGGATCTTGATGGTTCAACACCACAACACGTGCTCTCAGGTGCTCTCGTCTTCCTTCCGCGACCGCACCTCTCCCTCCCCTTTACGAAAAAACTTTCTCCCTCCCTCTAAGGACCGAACATCGGCGTCCGCGTAGTGGGGTTACTCTCTCGCCGGTCCTTCCCCACCCCCTCCACCCCAACCTCCCCCCTTTCCTCATGCCATGCCCACCTTTCAACGGGTCAATGCACCGCCGCCCTCTACTTGAGGTAGGGAGTCTCCCCTCTCTATAAATTACATAAGCCTGCGCGTATTCAACGGTAGGACAGGAGAGAAAGAGGTGAGGTGGGGGGAGGGGGGGGGAGAGGGTAGTGTTACAAGAGTGGGGAGTGGGGGGAAGAGAAAAAGGGGTGAAGAGTGGGTTGGGGCAGGAAAAAGGGGGCGTGGGAGAGTGGGGAGGCGGGAGTTGGGGCGGTACCGAAAGGGGAGAAGGAGAACGGCAGGGAGATGTGTTAAGCGTGGTGCTAGTGGTGCCCGTGGTAGGGGGCGATGCACCCGTTGGTCTCCTCTCCAGCGCCATACAGGAATGGGATTTCGGGAAGCTATTCCTCCTTTTAGGAGCTGTGACCCTTCCCATACCCCCGCTCCTCCACTTTCGGCCCCCACTCCTACCACCGACCCCAGCTTTTTCTATCTCCGTTTTTCCGACCCTCTCCACCCCCGCCATTACGCATTCCGCCTCCCTATCCTCTTCCAGTCGCAATCTTCCGTCTTAGGCAAAAGCACCTCTCCGTGTCCTTTGGATACGGGAGGCTGACCGGCTTCTCGTATACCAGACGCCATACTTTATCTGAGCGATAACTTCCGCCCCCGCCCCTAAAGGGTTTGCAGGGGTACCGTGTTTATCCCCGTAAGTAATTTATTAAAAGGTGAATGAAAGTCCGCGGGAGGCAGAAAGGTGGGGAGAGAGGGAAGGAAGGTTTCTTCTTGAATGAGAAAGGATGGCGCGCGCGTATGGAGTGAACGCTGGAGAACAAGCGCAGGACAAAGGTCCTGCGAGCGGAAACCGAGTCGGACAGGATGACAAATTTCTTATATGGGGTTGTTTTCAATGGGAGAAGGCGAGAATGTTTTTCTCGCTATGTTTAGCGATGGTGGGAGATGGTAAGCGGTGGCATTAGCTGCATCGCGCACGCTGGAGTAAGGGTTGTTAGATGAGGACGATAAACAAAATGTATTAGAGAAGGGACGATTAAGACTTTTTCATTTTTGAGATATAAACCCGACAGAAGAGTACTGGCGTATCTTGATTAAATTGAAAATATAAACACAAGTCACCCTTTCCTCTTGTAGTTAACATAAAAAGCGGCCGGATGTTTCTAATGCAGGGATCTCTAACCTTTTTACTTTCTCATACGAAGTATTGAGAAAGTATTGTTATCGCGAAAAAATTCGACCTCGCGATTTTTACGGAAATATACGTTTTAAGTGTCGCTGAATCCGAAAAAGTGGTTTTTGCAATGCCGTCTGTCTGTTACTGGCTCTGGAGCCTAAACGGTAGAGCGAAAATGAATGGAATCTAGTACTTAGGCATTTTATCATACTGAGCAGAGTATATGTAGAAATGGTTGACATTGCTCAATAATTAAGGGTAGTTTATTCTACGCATTTTAAAATCAATTCGATTTCCTCAAAAACGGTTGTAACGATTTTGATCAAATTTCGTACAGTTACTTGAGTTTACGTCTTCACTAATACTGCATAGTTCATATTTCTCAAAAAAAAGAATATAAGGCTTGTTTATTCTAGGAAACTTTAGCAATAATTTGATTTTCTCAAAAAAGGTTCAAACGATTGTGATCAAATTTCGTACAGTTACATGAGTATACGTCTGAAATATTACTACCTACTTCATTTTTCTCAATGAATGAGTATAAAGCTAGTTTATTCTTGGGCAACTTTAACAAAAATTGGATTTTATAAAAACCGGCTGATAAGATTTTCATTTTCTAAAGATAAATAAACGACGCATTATTATATGAGAAAGTTTGTACAATTATGTTGTACCGATTTTTTTTGTAGATGTACCCTTAGAGCATTTTTAGTAGTCGCATATTTTAAAGTGATAATGGGATGAATAGCATTTGTATCACAGTAAATACCTCTGTTTATAAAGTTAAAAATCACAATTTTCTGTTTTATATATAGTTATTCTTAGTCATAAGATATCAATTTATGATTCCAACGTCATGCATGAAAAACGAAGAAGTATAATTATCTTTAACGCTTTCGCGTTCCCCTTGACGTGCCCCCAGTTTTGAAAACCCTGCTCCAATGGTTTTCATGCAGGTGTATCAAGTGGTATTTATAGATATAAATCTTAAATAAACAAGTTTATCGCACATTTATTTAGAACCATTATACTTTAACATATATGAGCTGTTTGAATTAATAGCTTTTTCTTCAGCGTTTATATCATTTTCATCTACGTAATACCCGGCAAATCATCAGATTGGTGGGTGGCAGGGAGTGCAGCGCACCAAGCCTACCTAATACATAACTTCTCTCGTGGGAATCAATCTCCTGTTACGATCCAGTATGGTCCTTGGGAAAAACGAACCCTGATATCGCTCGGTCCTACAGTCGATCTCTCGTGTTTTATCCTCGTGATCGTGCCCACCCATGTAAGTAGGTGCCACTAATATTCCTGAGACCTCTAATAGGACTTCCGACCTAAATTTCTCCAGAAGCCTTAACCTAGCGCTAATTCCGCGGTCCTCTAGCGATATCCAATTCAACTCCTTCAAGAGTGATGTGACGCTTAATTTTTGCTCATATTTTTGCTTCACGAATCTGGCTGCTCTGCGTTGGATTCTTTCTAACTCAAGTATTTGTCCCTTTTCGTACGGATCCCATATGCTGGAAGCGTATTCGACCTAAGATCTGACCAATGATAAATAGCACGTTCCTCGTACCTGTTCTGTGCCACTTATTATTCTGCCTACGAAGCCCAATTTCTTATTGGCTGCGCCCACGACCCTTCGAACATGAATATTCCACGATAGATCACGACAAATGGTGATTCCTAAATATTTAACGTATTCCGCAGATTGGATATTAAATCTATCAATTCTGTACTCCGAGTCTAATTCATTGTTCTTACCCTTTAGGTCTAAGCATGCGCAACGGCTTTTCTTTTGTGGTAACGAGAGCACGAAATATGGACTATACTGTCAACGGAATTTATGTCTTCTGTATTTCACGAATTATCTCTATCGCATATATTATGAATGTTATGTCTGGGTTTAAAACATTGCTCCTCCTCCTGTTCGAGGTCAAAGTCTAAACAGGTCATATGGGAATGTTTTGCTGAAGGGATCTACACAAATTGGTTACCGTTATTTCGTGTCGGAGAGTAATAGTTGGTCCGCGTGATGCGCCGAAGAGATTGGCAACCTGTTCTTCGCAATGACGGATGTTAGCTCATGGCAATCAGTGGGCGATGGATCTCTTTTGCTCGTTTTGGAGCCGCAGAAGGGCGCTTCATCAAACGATTATACGGAAAGAACGCTCGAAACGTTAACGGAAATGAGATTTTCTGTATTTGGCATTAATCTTCACGGTGGAACTTAAAGGGAAATAGGTTCGTGGATGTCGCCAGATGGAAAACATAATTTCTGCCGCAGGGGAATGTTCATCAGATATTGATGTGCTAATGTACCACGATATGGGTGTTTCATAATAATCTTTTTAGGAAATGGAGTAAATAGGTTTAGAGAAAGTTAGGTATCATTCGAGGTTAATGAACAATTCAACCCCCCTAATTCCAAGATATATCTTGTTTATTTTGCCTAGCTTTGAAAAATGTCCTTTCCGATTAATTATACATCAAGAATATTTCTGCTTTAGAATTATTTCTTTGAGAGTACTATAATGTCTACAATGAAAAATGGGTACTCGAATACCTCCACTCTATTTTATATCGCTGGATTCAAGTACATCGACAATAGGCGCATTTTTCAGTTGGAAGATTTGAAATATTACGTTATGACGACTATTATTAAATAACTATAATTCATACATATACACGAAAATTATCGAGTTAGTCTCATGGCTGAAAACAAATTCAATAATAGGCACTTGAAAAGATAAGTACTTATTTTTTCAAGTCCTAATTCTTCAAAGGTCATTTTCAGAGCAAAGAATCATGCTCAATCCATTATTCCAGGAAAATACAACACAAAAACTACGTCTTTTATCTACCCTACGAAGATTCCGCTCGATATAATACAGCAGCTGAAACAAGAATTTCTGAGCGAACTCATTCGAATCATTCGCAGATATGCTTCCGAAACTCAAGCGGCCTCACAGAACCACCCGCTTTTTTTATTGGCTCGACCGAAAAAAATAAACACGACGTTCCGGTTTCGTGGATTCCAAAAATTTCCACCGAGATCTTCTCGATTTCCGACATCCTCTCTCTCTCTCTCTCGACAGACTGCCCAACATCACCTCTTCCGCCGCACCCTCCCTACCCCCGTCCCACCCACACCCACCCCACGGCTCACTAACCGCGGTTTCCTCAATGTCGCCCTTCGCGGTCAATTGAGTTCCGAGAAAGCCTCTCTCGCCGCCCCGTAGCGTCAAAAGAGAGCAGAGGGAGTCGTGCGAACATCGGATTCCCTAATACGATTCCACTCTTCGCACACCGCAGGAGCGGCAGCTTGAGCAGTCGACACCGCGAAGCACCAACGCCATCTATTCGGAATGCGCAATACGATGCGATGGCCATTACGTAGATGGACGAGAGAGAGAGAGAGAGACGAGAGTGAATCGGTGGTCGCTTTGTTGCGGCGAGAAGAGGGCAGGAAAGGCGATATCTCCGCCCTCTAATGATATCACGCGTATAAAGTGATTGAGTCGATTTTCTCCCGCATGAGGCATTCGCCATAGGCTTCGGCATTCGGACGAGACAAAGGCGCAGCCCCATCGGGTGGTGCGTTGACTTTGCGGCCAACTGATTGAAGATATAGATTATCATATTTGCTCTGCGTTTACTTTCGGCGTTTTTCTACAGTCTATCGTCTATTAACTATCAGTATTAAGCGGATACGTACTAAAGATAACAATCACGCGCTTCGACGTAATGGATAGTATTGGTCTTTTGAGAACATTCAAAATTAATTTACTTTGGACTGATGATTGGCGATGCCAATAAAAATATACACGTCAATTTAGTTCGTTGACTAAAAGACAGAATAACATTTAATTTCTTATGTAGAATGAAACTTTGTGATTCGCTGATCAAACGTCAAGTATCGCAAAATACATTAATTTCAAACTCGTCTTTAAGACTTTAGAACACAAAAACAGTTTTAAAATTTCTAATTACGAACTCATTTGAAAGCTTCACTTATAATCGCTTCAAGTTGTAAAAGACTCATCATTTGCGCCGAATTGACTGTTAAGATAAAATACATAAACGCCACACATTTCGTGATTATAGCGAAAACATAAATGAATTTAACTTTTGATCAATGCACCGAAACGCGAAGAAACCTGTTTAAATGATAGGCACCACATAAGTTCTAAAAAGGGCCCCTCTGACACTCCCCGAATTTTCAAAAAAATTTCTTCTGTAGTAACTTTCTATCTCGTATAATCATTTGATCAGATTCTTAATTTGAAAATTTTTAAGGTCCTTCCTGACGCTCCCTGATTTCTCCAAAAAAGTTTCTTTGGCAGCGTAATAAATGGCATCATAGATCACACACAACCTGAAAATTCACTTTACGTTTTACCAACTATTTCAATTTAATTGATCGAACAGGAGATCAGACAGAGCGAAAAGATAAGCGCGTTTATGAAATAAAACGTGCTAAAAATATGAAATGAGAGAGGGAGAGAAAAAAGAACCAAAGAAATGGTATAAGAGAAGATTGTTTGGGAGACAGCGGTAGGGTACAGCATTCGATTTATTTTAGGTGTGGGAGAAGAGATCATAAAGAAGTCCATCTCTTCTACGCTTAATAGCTTTCGTGAGAGGTGATAGAGACAGGGAATGGAGGAATAGAGGGGGCGCTGGAAGTGAGGAGAGAAGATAAGGAAGGAGGAAAGCAGGCACCATACGGACACACGATCTCACCAAAGGGTGCTAAAAGATGAGACAGAAGAGAGAAACGAAGATGGGTAAGATTAAAGAAAATGAAAGTACCTCAAAAAAGACGTAAAAAGAGACTCCTGAGCCAGGTATATAGCCAAAGGCAATAAAAGTCATACCTCTAAGATTTGCATACATATTTCATTCCATGCACGCCAAGATCAACCACGGAATCGCGTAGGATTATTCTTATTATTAAATGTGTAAAGAGATAGCAATGATAAACTAATTCTAAAACGAGAAGTAATGAGGCAATTCTACCCTCGCCGACAAGCGAGCCTTGTAATGTAATCAAATTGTTAAAACAAATATATTCTATCTATTTATACCGAGAAATTAAAAACTGGAGCTGCTGTTAGCTAAAACGATTTTAATCAACACCTTTATAAGGAGATAACATAAATTTTGGCCATTTAAATTCTCAAAGTCACCGATGCGATCAAAGAAGCATACCGAAAGCTTCTTAGCAACGATTTTCTATGAAGAAACATGACTTTGTCAATATAAATACGCATGTACTTCATCCAATCATATTTTATTCAACTATGTTAATGGGGCAATAATATACATTTCACGAAGATAAACCTTCGTAGAACAAATGCGGCGTAGTATAATGGCGCTTCGATGAAAGTTTGGCGGACATATGGTAATGCCAACGATGCGGAAGTTGTGAGACGGGGAAATCCATCCAATGGACACAACGAAAAGACCTTCCTTCACTTTCACTAGAAAAGGCATTGAATCCCTCCGATTTTCGTTCGCCGTGTCGAAATCATAAAAAGGATTCGGAGACTGAACAAGGTTGGCACTCATTTGCGTAACCTAGTTGCGCATACTGCCAAGTAAAATTGTCGCATTCTCACGACGGAGGCTCAAGTTTACCTTTCTTACGCCAAATATCGGAGAGAGGAAGTTGAATAAATTCGATCGCTTCTCTAGGCAAGCGGAACATGAAGATTAAGAATCTCAGGAAGAAATTGGGTAGCTTCCACAACGTAAATGGACGTATGGGGGGAAAAAGATGCTAGAATGAATTATTATAATCTATGGCCTTCTACATGCTATTTATGTAATATCAGATCGAAATTTATCTTTCATAAATTTATAATAAATATACAGAAAAAATAGATAAATGCGAGATTCCATGTAGTCATTCATTGAATTTTCACGGACCTAAAGCTCAATAATTTAAAAATAAAATTCCACAAAACACAAGGAACGATACACAAAAAATAGTAAAATAGTCCAAGTTAACGGTTAATTGATTCCGCTCTTTCTATTTAGGATATTCTCTCGGTAAAGAATTTTCCCATAATCCAACGGAATACGTTCCTGGTAGTAACACCTTTCGAGAGTCAATTTTTTTCTTGCCGATTGCTCCCGAGGGAGTAACGACACCCTCTGGAGACAGGCGGACGAAGGAGAGCTTGGGACGTGGTCGGATACGGCCGTAAATGCAAGCGAGCAAAAAACTTAAATTCCAAAGAAAAAATTTCTCCCACTCTATGGTACATAATTAAGGAAACAATTAAATATTACCCGGAAGTGTCATTTCGACTGCACAAAAGAACAATTATCCTATTTAATTTTAGACTTTCTGACTTTTAACGTTAACTTGGGTTAAAATTCCGCTTACATTTTTTTCAAGCTGGAATCTAAGCAGGCGCACGAATAAAAAAATAGCAATTTTACGTCATAACTCTTAAATGGCGCTGGAATGGAGCGTAGAACATGGAGGTGGGCAACCCAACATATATATATATATATATAAATACTAAGGAAGAGGAAAGGTAAGTAAGGATATTTTGGGCAACTAGGTGTTGAAGGAAACCCAGTGAACACTTACCGGAAGTAGAGCCGCTGGGGTGTTGGAGAGACACATTTGTAGAGGTTAGAGCTTTCGGGATGATCCCTTCATCAGCACAAGAGAGACACAACTTCAACACCTAGTTTCCCAAAATATATATATATATATATATATATATATATCTATATATTTGAAATATTTTTATATAAACATATAAATAATTATAATGAATTATGTATCTGATGAAAATAAGACAAGCTAAAACCGCTTACTCTGAGGGGGTGCTAGGAGAAATCCGTAAAAAAATATAGAGCAACCAATTCCGCATTAAAACTATGAAATAATAAAATCGCATGACAGCGTAAGCAATACACAACATTGGTTAATACAAACTCGAGAAGAAAACAGCAAAAAACGAAGATTTTTTGCGCTGCAAAGCTAAAGGCAATTTTGGGGTTTAGGATTGGTTGAAACCAGAAATGAAGAGAGACAGAGAGAGGGAGAGAGGAATGGTTTGCGGAAGGAGACACAGAGAAACAGAAGAAATGATGTAGGTGGTGGAGTGGCAGAGGAGGAGGGATATCGAGGAGTCTTGCGGTGTCGTCGTTTCCCAGATTCCCAAGGGGATGGGAGAATGAGGAGGGGAGAGAAGAATGGGAGATGGAACGGGAGGTTCAGTGGTAGCAGAGGTCGAAGTGCTCCTTTGGAAGGGGTGGGAGGGAGTCAGAAGAGTAGCGCAAAAAGGGACTGGTTGGACAGAGAGAGAGAGAGAGAGGGAGAAAGAAGGAAGCGGGACATGCCTCGACTCCAAAAAATTTAAGGAGGAATGGGTGATTGCCCGTCAATGTCCTTGCTCTCCCCCTCCCACCCACCCTCTTTCTCTCGGCTACGCCCCCACTCCTTTTCTCCATTACTCCTCTCCCGTCTCGACTGTACCATCCTCCCAACCCTGCCGCCGTCTCTGCACGTGCTTCTCCTGCCTAATGTCTCTCTGCTGGAATCGCAAGGGCTTACATGCCATCGCGGAAGAAGAAGAAGAAGGAGAGAGAGGGAGAGAGAGAGGAGGAAGCAGAGAGGGCGCAGGTGGGCCACGGCAAACGTAATGAGCGGGAGAATGCAACCGAAATAATAGGAGCGTCCACATTCCGCGACAATAATTCGTGAACATACGGCGAGTCGAGGACGAGGGGATAGATGTCGCGCGGCGAAGGAGGAGGTTTTCTTGCCCTTCCTTTTCGGCTCGCGCGCTTTCAAAACTTTTTCGAATCTTTTCACTTTTTTTATCCCAGTTCTTTACGTCTTCCTCGCGCCATGCGGCGACGGAGTGATTTTATTTCATTCGGCCATCGTTTCATATCGCTTTGGAAATATGATCTCGGCACAAAATTGCCGGTGTTTATAACGTTTTTTTTCGCGGAAGAATGAAAGGCGCTTTTTCTTTGCGTTCCCCGCGGAGCTTTTCCTTCTTCCGCGTCCTTTTTGTTTAGTCCGCCGCTTAGATTTTATCCTCATGCCAATTGCGGTCCTGGGGTTTTAAGGGAACAAGACATTCATATACGACAAAAGCTGTGTGACATTTCGATGCCTTTTTAAAATATGCCGCCAATGATCTCGACGGATGGTATCCATTTCTTACGACAGAACATCTCCCATGAATGTCAGGTGGCCCATGACATAGCCTCGAGGTAGCTGAAGGAGTTTTAAAAAAAAGTTAACATATTGACGAAGAAATACGATCCGAGAGACGGCGTTACAAGTGAGATAAAAAAGTTCTTCGTGGGCTTCGCTTTGACTTTACCAGTGTTAAGATTCCGTTCAGGTTTAACATTCGCGAATCGATATTTCAGAACTTCACACGTCGTGTTAACAAAAAAGGAATAGAATGAATGAACGAAAAGAAGAAATTTGATTCGGGACAAGAGAAGCGTTTTAATTTTACTGAGCTTCGCAATCTACGACTACAAGACACGAAGGCGATCCGATGTCATCGCCCCGTGTATTCCAATGTGCCATATCGCGGCAATAAACCCAACGCGAAGTCAACGTGCATTTTTCAAACGAAGCTGCACCGCGCCTGCGTGTGAGGCAAGCCGAATAGTTGGCAAGGGAACTTAAGGTCTTCCTTGAAAAGAGATGGCTCGATATTTTACGCAGAGAAAAAGGTATGCCCGTAAAAAAAAAGAAAGGAAAATAATTTTGAAGGTTAAAAGAGTCACGAGCGATTTTTTCCTCGCAAAAAAGTTCGGAAACATAAAGAACGAGGTAAAAACCGAGATGTTTTAAAGTTTGTATTTAACTCAAATAAGTACAGAAAAAAACAATAAGAAATATCTTCTGGATTTTCTTCTTTACCAAAAATAAAAACGCAGCTTATGAAGCAGAAATCGGGATTCACTAAAAATTATCGAGATCGTCGCATGGTTTAAAATAAATTCCAGAATTCAAGAACTTAAGTATCAAAAATTGACAAATGATTGAGGTTACATTATATTCAATTGTAACGTTATCGAAAACATAGAAGTATGTCTTTCGTCTGTACTGTGATTTAAAGAAAGATGCTATTTAACCAATGTCTTGGAGATAGAGTTAAAACTGATTAAAAAAATAACCACAGATTTACTTGGCATATTCGGAACCCGATAACTAGATATTTTATCACCCAGGGCAAATTACTAAATATGCTCCCTCTTCTCCTTAAAGAAATAATTTTCTGTTTATTTACTTACCATTTCGAATTTTTGCGCCCCTTGCTTAGTTGCGCCCGGGGCAGATGCCCCGCTTGCCCCGCCCTAGTTACGGCACTGCTCGAAACGGAAAGGAATCATCTTAGAATTTTGCGAACATATTAGCCATAGCATTCGTCCATACTATGAAGGCTGAGAGGTCCGAGTCTTTCTGCGTTAGAACATCAATATTCAATTCGGCATCCGATTAATATTGATGTTTTTTGCAATAGCTACCATCAATCCATAGTCTTAAATCGATTACAGCCAACGTGAAACATTTTAGTCTTCTTCCGCCTCTCCAAGAGAATGCACGCCGTATGTGAACATGACAAGATAGTACGAAAAGATTATTCTTTCTTTAAGATGATTATCTAACTTCTGGGAAAATAAATTGCAACAGTTAACTTATGCTCGAAATTTCAAATCAATTTTCGAAACTTCGTCCTTCCTATCCAACTCCCGTGTTTCTCCATACCTACGCCGTTCTTTCTCCCCCCCCACCCTTCCCCAACAACATTCACTGTCGTAATGGAACCCTCGCTAAAGCATCTGCTTTGCATCGCATATAAGCTGGATGGGGACTCGAGAGTAAAATTGATTTCCTCTCGACTCCGCAGACATTCTTCACCGTCCCAATGCTTTCCTCCCACGATCATTTTTGCCTCTTTCCCACCCCATATCACTCCCCCGCCCTAGTTTCTCTCCTCACTCCTCTCTCTTTCTCTCTCTAGCCCATCGTTAGCCCGCCCTCCCTTTCTCGTCACGCTTCTCCCTTCCTCCTCCTCCTCTCTTCCGCTGGAATGATCGGAAGGACGGGAGACGGAAGAGATAACGGTCGAATTAAACATTTATTATCAACGTCGTCATTTCGTCGGGAATATTTTTCAGCTTCACGGCCACGATATCGATAATCTCGAATATTTACTTTCTGAATCGTACGTGAATATATTATCTCGGCGAATTTTTCAAAAATTTCTGAATAAAAAAAATCAAAGAGCGCCTTCATCTACAATATAACTGCTTCACAAGTCTCGGATCTTCGATTCCATCGCGGGATTTAACCTTCAAATTAACTGAAGAATTTAAGATAAACATTCCTATAGCGCCTGCAAATACTTGTATACAAGTATAACTTGGGTCAAACAGACCGAGACCTGCACTTGTGGTGCCTTATTCATGATCGAAAATTATCATATATAAAAAAAGCACCAGCATGAAAAACGACCATGTATACTAGCAACGGTATAACACTATTCAAAATACCTAATCCTGGGATAATGGTTCACTATATTATTAACAAACTCTCCGAGATGAAATTATGCAAAATTTTTTAGAGTACATTAGTCAACGATTCATAGTGTAGTCAAAGAAGCTATCAAAATCGACGGATGAATCCTTTACTTTTTGGAACTCGACCATAAATGAAACGTCGAGATAACTTAGTAAAAGTTCCACTTTAATATTAATAAAATAAACAAAATGTTTCCACTAAATGGAACGTTTTTACTAAGTTACGAATCATTTTCATCACGCGCTCCCTTGCCAATGCAAATAGAATAAAATTAACAATTTACACAGATTCACCGCTTATTTTCAGTGGTAATCACAAAAATGACGTAACTCGAAGCAAATCGACGAAAAATAAATACATTCACGACAAATGGCAAACGAAAAGAAGAATCAAAGGCGCCTGAGGAGGCGATCCTTTCATTTCTCAGCGATCCAATCCTCTTTGCCCGCTCGTATTGAGACCCATTCTGGAAACTGAGCGAAAGATATCGAGCATAGGAAAAATGTAATTTCCGAGAAAGAATGGAATGGACAGGAACGAGTCGGGAAAAGGAGGACGTAGGTTGGTATCTCCCTTCCTGCTCGCCCCCCGGAGCAGCGCTCTTAGTTCCCTCGCTCGCCGTTTGGGGGCGACGACCTCTCCCCGCCTTCCGATCGGCAATCGCAAGATCCTTCTTCCGCAAATCGCAAAAACGCCGTATGTTTGGCGGCTCTCGAAATCAGTGATTGACGACGACAAGGGGGTGGGCTGGGGGAGAGAGAGAGAGAGGAATAAGACAGAGCAAGGAGAGCAGGAGGAAGAGGAATGAAGGAGAGAAAAAGAAGAATAAACGGATGGGTCGAGGAGAAAGGGGACAATTTTTGGGTGGAATTTCATGAGTGGAAGGAGGGAAGTGGGATTGAAAGGATGATGTAATGTGGCAGGGGATAGAAAGGAATGGGTTTATGAGGGAGGGAGTAAAAGGAGAAGCAAAGGGGGAGGGAGAGGAATTATGTGGCTCTCGCAAAACATTGTGCGTTACATTCTAATGCTTCCCTTTTCCTAAACAATATGTCACTGCTCCAACCTCGTTTCGTCCTCGACCCAACCCCCATTTCGTGACGAATCCAACATAAAAGATATCATAGTCATGATACGTAGCCCTCGCTCCGGACCTACCCGTTACCTCATGTTATACGTAGATACGAACAAAACAAGCAATATTAATAATCTAGTCTTCTTATACAAAATAAAATTACGAGGAATTAAACGCTAGATAACATTCTATAAAATAAAAACGAAACCATAAAGACAGCAATTCCAAAGAAGAAATACACCACGCAACAAAAATTTCAAATGAGAGTGAATACGGTCAATTAGTAAAACATTTGATTATACAATAAATATTTCGAGGGAAGGGGTATTTTTGCCATTTATATACCGGTGATAGGTAGTATCGAAATACTCAAATAGGCCGCTGGACGAACAACTAAAAGTTAAGCACCTTTTTAAAAGGTTACCCTTCCTAAATTTTAGCATGCGACAAAAAAGAAAATTGCCTGCAAAGTAGTAGCGAGAAGTCATCTCGGAGATGATGTTGGTCGAAAACGTAAAAAAAATCTGATGTGGCCAACACATGACATTCTCCATATTTGGGGTACAGATATTTAAATTAATATGAATAGCATTATAAGGCAAAATCCTTATTTCGTATCGTAGAAGAATTGTCGTCCTTATTGCCGTAAATTACATGTTGAATATGTTTACAGAATTTACCGCTACATGGCGGTGGCGCTGTATACTGGAAATTTACGAATAAGCAAAATATGTCCGAAATGGAAGGTTATACAAAAATTTGTTTCAAACAAAACTTGGAAGAAATATTATTCTCTACAACTTTGGTCCTCACGAAGATTACCAATAACGATGTTTTTAAGGAGATATTTGACGGAAACCGAAAAACCGATTATTTATAAATAATTCCTAAACAATAACTGCTATGGAAAATTGTTTCAAATAGAAGTTGTAGGAAATTACATTCTCTATAATCTTTGTATAGAATTGTATCATTCTATAAGCACTCTTCTTACAGAGGAGGATATCATTCTATAAGCATATGATATAGGATATATACCTATAGGATATAGGAGGATACTAATGTCTGGCCCAAACTACAATAGTTGGACAGCTGAAATTTAATACACAGGTGAACCGAAAGAAATAATCGGAGGAATAATTACAAAATTGCAAGAATGTTTATTTTCTTGGCCGGTAAAAATTATAAACTATTTTAATAACATTTCATGGTTTAGCTACTTTTAATGTGCCATGAAGCTGAAATTTTTTGTAGTGGTAGAATTTGCCAAATAATGAAAACAGGATTATAGAAATTTTAAAATTTTTATTCGTTCGGCCGTAATAAATTCTCAAATGTTAAACAAATCGACTCATATGCGTACATACTTTCTGAAGGTGCAGGAAGCTGAAAATTTTAAACAAAGTAGGGAATGACGCTCCGGTAGTAACTAACATTGAAAATTTTAGAAATACTTATTATTGTGGCTGTTAAAAATTCAAAAAATTTAAAAAATTCGATTTATATAAATGCACTTCTAGAGGTGCTACACCGATGATATTTTGCACAAATGTGAGGTATTCGTAATGAATGATGAAAACCTAAGAAAATATTATAATTATACATTTTAGGGGTTGTTTTTACCCCAATATTGATAATAAGGAAAACACGTAAACCTGCAAAAAGGTGTTGCGTTTAAAAATTATTTGTCGGCTCATACTCTTTACTTTAGGGTGAGAGAAAATGCTTGCAGAATGCAAGCACACCTTCACTAGTATACAATAATGATGTTTTAACGGAGAAATATCGCAAAAACCGAATCGGGTTTCGAATAAACCTCGACTTCCGGTTAACCGGTATTGTCCAAAAACTAATGTTCTTTGTGCTCATGCTAAAGTGTTATATATGAAATTTGGTAACGATGTGGCAAGTACTTTAGAGCGCCCACAATCACATACACACACACACACACAGACATCATTCCGAAAATAGTCTAAACATGTTCTAGGGACCTCAAAACGTATTTCCGTTGAAATCTCGAAGTAGATTTTTTTCATGAAAACAATACTTTCCCTATACGACGTATATGGAGAAAGTAAAAAGAATGGTAATATATACAAACTACACAGCAATATTTGGCGACCACCGAGCGCGCGAAAGCCCGCGCTTGCTTTAAGACCGTAAATAACAGCAAAAGTTACACGCACGAGCGAATCTTGCATAGGTACATTTTGCGCGTAGAATAAGTAATAGCAGCAGTAAAAGTAGAACTTTACCAAAAAGGGCATGGACCGACAGGCGAAACGAGAAAGGAGACAAATGGGTGGTTACGACAAAAGCGAACCCACGACTTTCGCAATTTTTAAGAACCGATCGATGAAGAAATCGGAAGCGAATGCTAAAAAAAAAGGCAACGCCCGATGTGAGATTAAAAAAAAACGACAAATGAACAAAACTATTATCGTCCATCGTCCACTTCCGAGACGATCCATAAATGGCTCCGACAATTGACGTAGTTCCCTCCGCGAGACTGGGCGGAGTTAAAAGAGAGGATATTCGCGAAACAAAAACGCCCAAAACGCATTTAAAAGGGAGAAATCACGCCAAGTAATCAGCAAACAGGACCGCGCAATTATCCCCGCCTCGTCGGTGAGAAACACCCTAGGCAACGCTCCATTCCGTTTCGCTCAAGATCTCTCGAAGATAATTTGCCCGAAACATTAGGAATAACGCCCATAATTAAAAGCCCTCCCAGGACTAGACGCTTCCTCTTACCTTGAAAATTTTTCTCGTTTTTTTTTTAACGACTCTACGCCGGAGAAGAGGCATTCTCGTCAGTAAAAAGGAAATAGAGGATTGTTCCGAAGGGCGGAGGGGAGGGAGTTGAGGGGGGGGAGGGAAATGGAGGAAGCGGCAATAACGGGAGAGGATGAACGACCGCCTCCTTTTACTGCCGCGGTAAAAAAGGAGCGATCCCACTTTCCGTCGAATTATGAAAGGAAGAAGGGGAATGAGAGGATGGAGTGGTAAGAAGGTTGCATATAATGGCTCCCAGGTGAGGGACACGAGCGAATTCCTCGCCGAAAAAAAAAGCTGGAAAGGAATGCACCCGAAAATCCATCACTCTCAACCAATCGGAAAATAGTATAACCACGATGAGGTTGCTAATTAGTCTTCATCGGAAATTTTATAATCGATTCCTGTCCGAGGACCTAACCACCGCACACGTTTTTCCGCTGAATTCCACATTTTAACGGGTGATGGCGTTCATCAGATGCAAAGAGTTATTGGATTTTTGATAAAAAAAAAGGTTAAAATAAAGCATGAGGGACATAATGGAGCTTTACTTTAAGATAACGGTCTCGAACTCTTGACTGAACATGAAAGTTATTTTAATGATTAAGGCAATAAATTTTTCGAGTGTGATGAGCTAATGGGTAGAAATAAAATTGTAATATTATATTGTCAAATTTGTATACCTACTTTGCCAAAAGAGATTAACCACCTGGAAAGGAATCTTGTCTGAAATTTAAAAATACGATTGAATTTATTTACCCTTCAATGCAACACACATCCAATCTTGTAATCGTGCTATAATTACGTGATAAAGTTGTCGCTTCGACATTTAACATGCATCACATATTTTTACAAGAGAAATAAATATCAATAGATATCAAAGCATCGCTGTACTCATTGCCACATTTGAATGCGTCAGACTGTAACATCACTTTTCAATTTGTTATTACTTAATTTTCCACTTTACTCCACCTGTTTCTTCTGGCACACCTAATTTATTTACTATTTGCCATCTATAATATACCCTTTCGTCTGTTTAACTTCTTTCATCATCTCTATCGAAAGTCCTTTATTACACTGTATGTTCTTCTCATTCCATATTTCTATTTCCTTATCTCATGAAAAAATGACAAACTGGAATGCAATGCTTTTGCAACATGTGCAACTCATCAGTATAAATCACCCCACAAACATCGATATCATCCTTGCATTTCTCGCATTCCTCGAGCCATGGGCAACCGCCTCCTCAAAGCCCAATCACTTCCCTTGCCTCCCCTCCTCTTTTCCCATTACACGTACTTTCGCGCGAGATAATGGAAACTTCTTTACCGAAAAAAGTAACGAGACGATCCTCCCTCCGCCCCCTCCTCCTACTCGCACACGCTCCCTCGAGACCGGCTCAAAAATCAAACCACTCCTAAGGAGGGAATTGAGTACGGAGAGGGAAGGAGAAACTGGGAAGGGAGGAGAAAGAAAGAAATATTTTCGGGAAGGCCTCGGCAAACAGAATACCCGTACGTGTTCCGAAAAAGTTTTAAACAAAAAAAGGACGCCCACACGTATAGGATGAGGAAGTGCACTGGAGAATTCCTCGCGGATCCCGCGGAGTCGCTTCTCTCCCCCCCCCACCCTCTTCCTCTCTCCCTCCCACCCCCCGCCCCGCGTACCAAATTCCCCATTCTCCACCCTTCGTCAGACACGTCCCTCAAGGCCACGAGACGGTCGCCAAACCACGCTCTCCAGCACCACCCTCAAAAACCAACCACCCTCTGGAACCACCCGACAAACACACACACACACATACAAACATGCCCTCCACGCACACATACACGCGCGCACTTTGGTTCCCACCCTCTTTGACCTCCCTCTAGTCGCATCGCGGACAGTTTCCCAGAATGAGATGGAGGAGTGGGGGAGTCCTTTGTTTAGGGAGTGGGGATGAGGGGGGAGAGGTGACATCCGTGAGAGAAGTCCTCACAGAGGATTGCGAAGATGGAGTTGGGAGAGGTGGAGGGGGAGGTGGAGGAGGAGGTGGAGGAGAGGAGTGGGGGGGAAGCGAGTCGGACGAGTGTCAATGTCTTTATAAAAAGGGAGAAGGTTGCGCGCGATTCGTGATCGTCATCCCCGATGGACCGCCGGATTCCCGTTTAGGAGATTCGTCAAACGGAATCGAGAAATGGTAAAACAAAAATCCGCGGAGACGAAAGATTGAATTTATGTACCGCGGGTGGATTCTTGAGTTGGCGTAAGAAAGAGAGAGGATGAGGCGAAAATCGTGAGGCACAGCAATGTTATCCGAATTAGAATTTATAGAAAAAGGTTAAAAGGAATCTCACATTCTGTTAGGTTTAGCTCCTTTATCAAGTAAATAGAGCGACATTAACCCTCAAAAGGCATCTGTTCAACGAAAATGCTCATTACTCGGGCTAACGTTACTCGTGTCATTGCAATCCTCATTTCTAGAATGGTCTCCATGCATCGACCACGTGAAAAATATTCAATTATGGAATACGAGGAATTACTTCACTCGATAATATTATGCAATAACCGAATGATAAAAAGCATTTGGTTATAAAAGATTTTTGTGTCAATAAGATAAATATAGTTAAAAATGATTGAAATCACGGACTATGAAAATTGAAACTTAAAATCACGAAACGACTGCTGTGTATTTGTTTGCTTGATGAGTATAGAAAATGCTCAGGTTTACGCTTTAAAGGTCAGCATTAAATTTACTTCGATTTGATTGTTCGAAACGATGCAATAAAATATTTCGAGTTACTTTTGTCTCAAATTTACGTAAAATTTTCGACGCCAAAATAATAAACGTCACGTCTAAAGCAAAAAGGCGTGACAGCGTAGAGAGATTCGCGTAAACGTTAACCAACTCAGCAACATTATGATTTTTATCTATAAACTATTTCCCTCATGGCAATAACTTGGGTGATATATTTATTACTACCGCCACATAAACTTCAGATTGCTTAAAGTGCAACCTCGAGCCAGTCGAGCAGCGTCGCAAATCACGTACGCTATGGTCGGATTAAATGCAGAAAACCGTTCTCAGTTGGCCGACCGCTTCGCGGGAGATATTATTCGAGAGATTAACACCCGAGGCTGAGGTGTGATAAGTGACAAAGACAAGGACACGGAGCGAGATGGGGGAGATAAATCCTTTCGATTGCGAGTCCGGGAGAGAGGTTCGTAAAATTAATTTATGGCCTTATTGTTCTGGGACGAAGAGGTCAATATGGCCCCGTTTTTTCGCTTTCGGGAAAAAAATTCAAGTGGGCGTGGAGAAGGCAGACTGTCTGTCCGGAGCGTGGGAAGCGAAGAATGTGCCAAAGGGTTCGGGATAAGGGGCGTGAGAGGGAAAGGCCAGGAGGAGGATGGGGGAATGAGGGGCGAAAGGAAAACAAAGCGGTGGGAAGAAAGAGGAAAGTATGTGAAGATGAAAAGGGGAAAATGAATCAAGAAGTCGGCGTCGATTATTACTACTGCTAAATTTACGGTTAGACGAGTTAACGGAAAAAAAATACGTTAATCGCTTAAAATGGTATCATAAATTTTATTCTTGGGTATGGAGGAACTCGCATATGTATCTGAAGCATAAAAGAAAATTGTGAAAAACAAACGCGGAGATAGGAGTTCCTTAATAAGCATAACATTGTGGCGAATAAATGACGAATAAGATAGTCTGTTAAATTTACGTATTTTGCCATTATCTTAAATACAACTTAAAAATGGAAAAGTAAAGTAGAAATGAAAATTAACAAGGCTACCGCTGTAATATTGACTAAGGCTTATTAAGATTGCAAATTGCCACTGAGCACGCTCTACAATTTTCGCATATTAAGATGAAGTTATAAAAATCTTATTGTATATTAGTGATTGCATCGTAATCATTCACTTTCCTCCGGATTCTTAAGTGGGTATATATTGTCAAACACAAAATATGGTTTTTCACCAGGGAATTGAATTTCCAAAGATATCCAAGGCTGTGAAACTAAATGCCTCGCAATAAACCGAATCGAATTGTCAACAAAAGTGAATCCGTACAGAATCACACGCCTGTGACGCAGAGAATAGGAAAATAAAGAATCACCCGATCGAGCAGAGAAAGTTTTGGCAAGTGTCACCATAACTCTTGGATAGGAATCGGGTATTGGTTGGAAAGTGTTCGGGGAAATTCCGGAAAGTGAATCTTGGTGAAAGAATGAGAGAGAATTTTAAAACGATAAAGACGAACCTGTGTTGGACGAGAATTTAACAAAAGCTCAAGTATGCTCGGTTAATTGTTGAAATTCGAAAACTAAAGAGGACAAAGTTATTTTGGTCAGAGGCGAGAAAGAGTGTGCTATGGCGATTCAGTAATACGATAGTGTTGTTAATATAGGTTTAACAATAATTATAAGGGGTCTACGATTACTTTTTTTTTGAACGGAGAAAGGTCGGTTCGTCGAGCGTGAGATTTTCTCATTCTGTTCATGTGCTTCAAACAGGATAAGAGAGAAAACCGCATCCTGAGAAAAACGCCCAACACCGTGTTATTTCCATCAAGGTCGCTTTGCTCGACCAATTTTCTCTTAGCCTGTCATAAAAAAATTCACCAACGATGATTATTTTAAAAAATCGTTAGAAGTTGATTGATGGGGGAGAAATGACTTGTCGGCAAGCAATCAGGCGATCGAGAGCGGCCAATCAATGTCGTAACAGTATATAAACTGCACATCTAAAGGATTCTGCTATGCTTTCCTAAGAAAAGGGCTATTCTTGCCTCAATCGTTTTACTTTCTGGATTTAATAATAATTATGTAACATTTAAGTACCGACAATCGGTAAAAATGGATAAATATAGTGCCATGCTCGATTTACAGATTATATATAGGCACACAGAAATCATAGTCTGTATGACTATTAAATGAAGGGAAAAAAGAAATAGCTATTTGTAAAGCTTCATATTTGGAAAATGGGACAGAAACTAAAAACGGAATAAACATTTTATAAAGGAATCAAAAGAATAAAAATCGACATATTAATACACCTTACAGGTAATCCATTACGTAAGATCATTTTTGTCCCTTTTAAGTATAACTATTTTGATATTCAATATTATTTTTATGGAATAGTTTCGCTGAATATCGGACAATATTTACATATCACTAACATGCACAGAACTTAAAATCGGTTACTACCGTTTACGACAAACAAGAATCCACGGATATAAATTTTGGCTGACAAAGTTTCGCGCACAACGAATTACACGTTTCCGCATAATTTCGGTTACGGATTTACAGCCTTCTTCATCACGTCTCCACATGGCCTTAGCCGCCGGCATATTGTTATAGGAATCTTTTATAGGCCAAACGCTGGCACGTGAAATAATGCGAACACCGTATATCACAAACCATTCCTCCTCAAAACTCTCCCTCCCACGGCCCCTAGTGCACTGCAAATCACGATCGCACCGCTAGGGGTCAACAACACGCGCCCGAAAGGTCAGAGCCGAAGGAGGAGGAGGAAGGGCAGAGGAGGGAAGAGCATTCGGAGTTGGAAGCGAAGCTAAAGAAACGGCTACGGCAAAACGGAATGGCTTTTGATGGAATCCTCCCTCCGCTCCCATAGTCACGGACAAGCAACGTCACTGCCCACGGAAATAACAAATGATTTATGGACGAGCTGTTCGTCAAATAAATCTCCCACTTCCGCGGACCATTAGGGGAGCAATAACGCATGGGAATTTTCGAAAACCCAGTTCACCGCAGAGCAATGAGGGAATCGCGTTTGTTCTACTAATATAAAAATACTTATAATCTGGTAAATACGATACCCAAGTAAAAGATAATAATCCATCTAAAAAATCGATAGAATTTCTAAATGCAATAAAAGCGATGTTTCAGTTATTACGCTAGGACGTTTTGTTTGCTTTAATCCTATTCTTAAAATTGACCGAGATCTCTTCTCTTATTAAAAATTAAACTGTACAATGTTTACGGAAAATAATCGATATATTTTTTAAATTTATTTATCCTTCATCGTCGCAAGTAGACTAAAGCCAGGTGGAGAAGACTGCTACAATACTGAACCCACAATACCTTTAACAATGAAAATTACTCATGTTACTCCAGTAACCATTATTACCAGCAATGAACCACGAGTTATGCTGCTTTATTTCCCAACAGAAGACATGATTAACACCATCATTTTATACCCACAGGATTGAACTATTACATTTTACGATCTCTAATAAGCCAGTTTAAAGCAATATTTACTCTCTCGGCCCGTAAAACAGACTTTCTCAGATAAAAATGAAGGCTTTTATTAGATTTTCAGACCAATACCGAGCGATAATCCATATTTTCGTAGGAAACGTATTGCACAAATATTTACGCTTCATTTTCTCGACTATCTTTATAGATTCAGCACCGGACTGCTAAAATTGTAGTATCCATTGGAATGTTACGATATCCACATAGCAGAAGTTTCTTTCACTCTGTAAAAGATTTAAGCAATGAAAGCCATGAATTTCAAAACCATTTATCCTACGCCAACTTTTCTCGGACTCTGTCACGGTTGAGCACGCATCATCATTTACCTATGTAGCTATTCCATCAATCTCTCATACCATATATACTTTCCAGCGAAATTACATTCCCACCAAGATCATGAACGGAAATTTATAAAAAAGTACGATCAATCAAAGTTCCCTCTCCAACCCAACGTAATCCTCCGGAAATATACTTTTCCCGCCTCCAAAACGTGCGTTTCCGCGTTGGGCGTGATTACGAGGCGTACTATTGACCGTCAAATATAAACAGGGAAAAAAACAAAAATAGTTTCCCAAGCAGCGTCTAGAGCAGTGTTTCCCAACCGGGGTTACGCGAGCATCTCCCAGGGGTTCCGTGAATTTTTTCCGCCACCAGGTATTCGCCCCACAAAGTCCTCATCTGTTTCGGGAGGTAAAATCGTGACCACCCGAAAAACCGAATTTTCCGCAGATTCCTGTTGTGAGGTCCCTTATCCTTTCTCTGAAACTGACCTGCAGCAGCACCCTCGCGCAGTAGTGGAGCTGCGACGCACTGTACTTATTACTTTTTATCTGATTTAACGTTCTCGTGCATTGTTCCCCCTTTACCGCTCAAGTCATGCATTAAAAAAAACCTCTTTGAAACTAAAGATTCTGACCATTTAACGCTCATTTTACACATATAAGAGGAAAGGCACCAAACCGCGTTTATGAATTAAGAAAAGAAATGCTGCTTTTCTTTGCTCGGGAAAATCATGTTGAATTTTCAAATGAATTCTTGTGTTCTAGGTAATCTTGCATATTTAGCTGAAATATTTCAGCATTTGAAAAAAGTGAACACTATCATGCAGGGACGAAATAAAGACACCCTCAGTTCAACTGCCAAACTTAGAGCTTTCAAGCAAAAAATTAAGATGTAGAAAACTCGTGCCTCAGATGGAAATCCTGAAATGTTTCCTTCTGGTTGGCCAGACAAAATATGAAAAAACTCTACATCTCATTTTGGATCATCTGATTTCTTTAGAGGAAAGATCGAATTACTACTTTTCTTCTTTGTCAGTTAAGAACCACAATTGGGTTAGGAACCCATTCATAGAGATGCCATCTAGCGTAAGACAGTTAAGTCTCAGAGGAGGAGAAGAAGAAGAGTTGACAGATATTCTTCACCATCGGGCTCTAAAATTGAAACACAATGAACTGCCTACGGATATCTTCTAGCTAAGCATCGAGAATGAATACCTCAACATTGTAAAAAAACATGATCGGGAAATGTTTCTGCAATTCTCGACTACATACCTTTGAATTGAAATTTTGTGTTTTTACCACATTAAAATTAAGACAAGAGAACGACTTTTATCTGTCGACGAGAAACTGCTAGTGCGCTTATCGACAATCAGACCAAGAGTCAAAGAAATATACAAAAGCCACCAAGCTCAAATTTCACATTGATAAGTTAAATAGGTTAAGTTAAATATAAATATGTATACTAGTGGAAACCTGTCAAAAATGACTGGAAGACAATTCATCTTGATCCGATGAAAAAATCACTTTAACAGCTCTTTAATCACCACATTCTTGGTGAATGTTTTTTCATTCATCAAAATATTTCAGTAATAATAGGTGTCTTGTGTAAAGACTTTTACATTTTTATAATTCCTTGCTCTTGTGAGGGCCACGTAGAGTTGACCATGTCCAAATACAGACTCAGGCAAGTAAACACCAACATGTTCAAATGTTTGGCCCTGAATTTTATTAATCATCATTGCAAAAGCCAAAATGACTGTAAATTGGAGTCTTCGCATGGTGAAAGGTAAACTACCGTCACTTGCTATAAAATTAATGCGTGGAATAAACACTCGTTATCCTTTGCTACTTCCCGTAATAATTTCTGCGTCGATAAAGTTATTTTGCAATTTTTTTACAAACAATCGGGTACCATTAAGAAGTCCTTTTTTTGGATCTAAATTCCTAAGTAACAGGATGAATGCTCCAACTTTGAGAAGAAGATGATGTTGTGGCATACCCGATGCACATTGCAGGTTCAGAAATTCGACTAGAAAATCAATTTGATCGTTTCGCTCGTCAGTTGACATGGTGTCAATGCTGCGATATTCTTTCATTTCAGCGTCTATCAAATTCAAAATATTAAAGTTGAGTTCAGTCGCTGTGATATTTTTGGGAGTTAAAATAACTTTTTTCGACACATGCATGATCTCTTCATCTGTGTTGGTTGCAATATGATCACTGTATGTTGATGAAATTAGATTGTTGTTTTCAGTCATACCTTCAGGTAATTCAATGAGCTCTGGATCAGGTTCCTGATGCTCATTTGTTAGCGTACCATTACCGAACTGCAACACCTATTCGTTAAAATAATCCTGACCAGCTGTACGCATGTTAGTAATTAAGATGCGTTGGCGAACAAATATCCAAATCGGTGAAATGTAAACTTTATTTTGTTTGTTTCTATGTAACGTCGGGCTATTTAATATTTAAATGTAAACTTTCAGGAAATTAATCTAGTATTAGAATGCAACAATAGGTACTACTGGGTTATCCCGGACGCCTTTTAAAAAATAATTTTTTGACATTTCATTACATTTTAATAATTTATTCATTCTAAACAACTCTCAACATTATATAAAAGATAATGACTTGGTTGACATTGTTATAATGCATTGTTATAATTTGCCAAATAATGTAGATGCGGTAGTTCTCCTAACCCATGACTGATTGGCCGGTCTCGAGATTTACAAACCCAATCACCGGACAACGGGGAGGGATATTTTGGTTCCGGGCGAGGCGAAGGGCGCGGTAGCGCCCGGAGACGACCACTCATTAAAACAAAGCGAGCCGAAGGCTCGTCAATATATCCTTTCAATGTTATATCCTCTTGACTGTTGCGCCGCAAATTGAGAGGATATAACATTGAAAGAATGTATTGACGAGCCTTCGGCTCGCTTTGTTTTAATGAGTAGTCGTCTCCGGGCGCTACCGCGCCCTTCGCCTCGCCCGGAACCAAAGTATCCCTCTCCGTTGTCCAGTGATTGGGTTTGTAAATGTCGAGACCGGCCAATCAGTTTCTGTTAATAGGGTCCGGGATAACCCAGTAGTACCAACAATATTTCATATTTAAATGTATACTTTCTTTTGTTTATTTTGTTTGTTACTATACAACGAAATGTTAACAAAATTCTTAAATCAAACACAAAGGAAATTAGTAGTATTAGATAGATATTACTTTTCTTAATTCTTCGATTATCAAGTTGCGTTGCATATTACTAATGACCTGTAAAGAATCCTATAAATTTATTGTTGCACAAATTGTTGATATAAAAATAATGAATAAATAAAAAAGGCGTTACCTAGGAATTTCAACATCGTTTTAAATACTCATTAACAGACTGATTTGATTATGCTTCATGTATATTTAGAAGAGAAGGGGGTTCCTCAAGATGTTGCAACATATTACATCGGTTCCCAAACAAAAAATAGGTTGGGAACCACTGGTCTAGAGGCTTAAGGTTTTCCACGTTCCTCTTTTGCTCTCTCATTCTCTCTCCTCTTCCTTCTCCAGCGAACATTTTTTTCTATCCTCTCCTCCTTTTCACGGACCAACGGCAAATCACGGAGCAAATCGTGGATACGGATCGCGATAAGGATGAGAAAGAGTTTCACGGTTGGTTCCCCTTTTAACGGAAGGGGAGGAGGAGGAAGATGTCCCTCTCCCCACCTCAGAACCATTCTTTGACCCTCCTCCTGAACTCAAAATTTCCCTCAGCTCCTCCCTCCTCCTCACCACTCCCTCCTTCCCAATATTCAAAACCTCTTTCACCTGGACGGATAACACGGTAACGTGATGGGACGCGGAAAAACCAAATCGATGGAGTTCCCATTCGACCTCAATTCTCCAGACGTTCCACATTTCTATTCTGATGCGTCAGTACTTCCCATGAGCACGCCAAACCCAAACCGCACCCTCCTGCCGCACCTCCCTCACGTCCCGTCCCCGCGTTAGCCCATTTATTCGGCTAAAGTCGTTACTTTCTTCTCATCTTGATCTACCGTAAACTCCATTAACCCTTCGAAGGAAAGTTATTCCTCGGAATAAGATTTATTGGAGCATTTTTGCTGATGCGGAGGAAGATTAAGCTCATTTCGAAAATTCACCTTAGCGAATAAGTGATGGAGTTGCGAGGTTTGCTCTCACGACCTGAGAGTATCATAATTTCTAGAATTTATAATGCTAAATTATCGATAAAAATCGGTTCGATTCTTTTAAATAAATTGGAAAGATGGACTGTAATGAGCCTCAAATAAGAGTCGATATAACCCAGTCCATGGATAAGTGACAATATAAAAATACATTTTATAAACAACCTTTAAAAACATAATATCTATATCCTAAACGATAAAATATACCGTCCGTAATTTCACTAAACCAGCAATTATGAAGTTTCCCTTTACGGTGAAACTTATTCACGTCAAAAAACAATTTTCCTGTTCAAAACAAATTCGCGCATCAAATCTACCCGTGTCTGAAAATCTACGGTGAGAAAACGAATTTTAATTCTTTTAGGCGCACTTCAAGTCGCAAGGCCGTACGATTTTTTAAAGTTATTTTTACTCGCAAATAAAAAATACGCTGAATCCACTCCCATTTTATTCAAAAGGAGGAACAAAACGGAGCTAATCTTGCGCTCACTACATCCAGCACGAATTACTTTTTGCTGCCGCTAGAGGCCATAGGTGGAGGTGGTAAACACAGTCTGTTCCCGAAACGGTCCTGGAATCGAACTTGGGTCTTTATACTTCAGAGGCATTAATAGAAAGCCTCTTTCGGAGTGGACTCTTTAAATCCGAAAGAAAGGTTAAACTAGATTCAGTCATTTTCGAGATATTCGACATTCTTGAGTTGAATAGTACTACTTATCGTGGTCAGTTAATACAAAAGTTGTTAATAATAATTAAATTGAAGTCGTCATCCAATTATCGCATAATAATTTAAATGAAATTTATACTCATATATGTGCATCATCATGCATGGATACATACATAGAAACACACGAAAATTAAATATTTGTTCAGTGAATACTCAACCATTTTTGCGGTTATGTAATTCTGAAAGATGGAAGATCTTGATCGTAAATGGCCGACCTATACGCACGCCTCTCCTCATCGCGACCCAACCACGCATCATCAGGTGTTCCCGCAACAGACTGGGGAAAATCTTTGCCGGGAGGCTTTGCGCGATTTTTTGGGTCTTGCGAAAAATATAAGACAGACGGGATCTTGGGAAGTGGTCCGAGAGGGCCAAGGGCTGTCATGTGTGTGCGAAGGAGATAAGGGGGAGACTTAAAAGGTGGGGTGAGGAAAGAGAGGAAGAGGAGGGGAAAGAACGAGAGAGCGAGCGACCCCTGTATAACTCTGTAAACAAGACTCCTCTTTTCTCTCCTCTCTCACGACACCTCTCCGCTCGCTCGTGTCTTTCCTTCCGAAGGAACCCGAGATTGGGAGGCGATATGTAGTGGGGAAGAAAAGTCCAGGGTACGGAGAGAGAGAGAGAGTGAGAAGCAACGAAAGAGAGAGGAGAAAAGAAGAGGAAAACGGAGAGAAGAATAGGCTTGCAGGAGAGATTTGGCGATAGGTTCGGAGCGAGGTAGAGAAGAAGAGATCACGATGCGCAGGACACGCGTGGACGGAGAGAGGCAGTGCGTGCTTTATGGGTGCGGTCGTGAGAAACGTCGTGGAGGTCGGGAGTGTCTCGAGGCCTTCTTTCCCTCCTTCGCACAAAGCGATACGGTCTTTTAAGAGGACGACTGTTTTGGTCTCGAGAACTTTTATCTCTTTCTCATGAGGCAGGATATTGTTTCGGGCATTAAAATCTCCATCCTAAATTCCTGCACTCTTCAACCCTTTTACGTCTCCCCAAATGGGAGAGCGTCTCGTACGATCTTATTCCACTGTCCCCTTTCTAACCCTCTCCCTTCTACCAACTCTCCAGCTTCCCTTCCTTCCTCAAGTCATATAGGCAGAACAAAAGGGTAATTATAGGGGATAAAATTAAAAAAAACGTAAAATGGGCGACTAAACGTCTATTTAATTTATTTAACTGATTTTATTAGCGCCTAAAAACCCTATCAATCTTTTAATTAGATTAGTTGAATGACACCTGAGATGAGGCCGAAGATCATACTAACTCGTTAAAGGAAACTGTTTTTTTTAACTGAAGTCTACCCACCACATATCAAATCCCTTCTCCTTTCAATAAAGAGTGTATCGCGCTATTTTTACACCGCCTCATCTGCATATCCTCCCTCCTTCCACCCTATCCTGGCAATATTTTTAAACGCGTGGGTTCGTCGATGAGGAGCATGTGATTAAGAGGCTATATAAAACGCGATTACATAAGAAAACATCTGTTGCACGGAAATGTATTTTCAACTTCTCTCCATCCCTTTTAGGCGCGTTTCGCTTCCAGCGTGTCTATTGCCGTCGGTCTACCCGTCCGTCTGTCTGTCTGTCCGTCCGTCCGTCCGCATCTTCGTTCTCGGCTTCTACAGAATGGATTTTCATGAAATTTGATATTAAGAGCTTACGATCCAAGATAATAAGAAAATCGCAGAAATGAAACACGTAAGCCAATCAGGGGTACCACTTTACTGGTGATAAAAATGAACTTTCCGTCATGTCTCCTAAAATATTGCTCATATCAAAATACTTTTCAAAAGCTTGTAGAACTGGCAAATTCTTTTCCTATGCATTTTTATCGTAGGAGTAGCCGTTACCAATAAAATCAAACAAGAATGTCTTAATTCGAGTTGAACTTAGAAAATTTCTTGCATGGTTACGTCTTCATTGTTGCTAACATAAACAATCTCACAAACAAACGTTTCATTTCCGTACGTGTGCAAGCAATATTTTTAAATAGGAAGAAAATGGATTATTTATGATGAATAAAAGAACTATAAAACGCTATTTCCCTTACGTACAAGTACATCATTTCTTTCTAGTACTCCATTTGTGATACGCTGCACACTTTCCTAGCTTGTTTTACTCTCTCCCTCTCCACCTTCCATAATCCCTCCATGTCCATCATTCCCAGTTCCTCACCCACCCTTCGCATCCCACCTCAACCCGAAGAATGGAGTTTATATTGACTATACATAAGAAATAAAATACATTCGAGATGGGATCGGTCTTAAGGTGAATAAATGAATTACTAAGAGGAGGAAGACGGCGTTTGAGGAGTGGGCGATTGCATCGCATCGAGTGGGAAGGAGAAGCTCTGTAAAGGGAGTCGGAATGCAGGTGTCGGAGAGAAAGAGAGAGAGAGAGGAGAGTGCGAAGAGGGGAATGCAAGAAGAGTGGGAGGAAGAAGTGTGGCTTCTTTTCAGCCGAGGCGTGAAAATAGATTGGTTATTGCGTTAAGTAAATGAATTACGACCGACCGCCACATTTATCGAGTTTCCGAGGCGCAGAGGAGAAACAATCGTGACGGCGCACCCAAAGGAAAGCTAACGCAGGACACGATATTCGCACGGCCGGAAAAATGGTGCAGGATCCACCCAGCGGGTCCCAAGAGAGGCGAAACAAATAAAAGCTCGCAGCGAAATTATACCCTTGTTTTAAGATTGGATGCGAGAAGAGAATGAGTTGGCCAAAGCTTCGACAACAAAAACTTCCCCCGAGTATTCCGATCTCACGCATCTGTCCGTTTTACGACCAATAAGGGGGATGCGCTCGTAATGATGGGATAAAATTAGAGCGCGATACCAATTTTTTGCAGTCCTTTATTCTTCAGGTGCGAGTGTGCGCGTATGTACGTATTCGTACCTATAAGCTGTTTAATGGAGTGAAAAAATTCCTTATGACATGGAGGGAGTAAAAAGAAGTAGACGTCCTTAGGAAGTCGTTACTTGTACAAGGACGCGGTCTCTCTCGCTCCGGGCCACAACTTTCCCTCCTCCTCTCTCTCTCTCTCTCTCCTCCCTTACTTTCTCACCTGCCTACCAGCCTTCCCATCTTCCCACACATTCCCATCCGCACCTCCCACTCTTCCGACCCCCTTCTCCCTTTACCAGACTATTTTCTGCCCACCGCCCACACGTACACCCAACCGCCGCGACTTTATCCCCTTCTTTCCCTCTCTCTTTTTCCATACCCTTCCACGTTTTCTTTCGTCACCTCCTACCCCAACTGCATCTGTCCAAGGACGTATTAAAGGGTGTTTTTTTTAAGGGTTTTAAACCCATCGAAATGTCTCCCACCCTATCAAACCATTTTTTCTGCCAACGAATGAATGTTGCCAGCCAATTTTTTCGCTCTCCTTCACTGCAGCTCAAAATTATTCTTTTTCACGGTCTGGAGTTTTTACTCTATTTTGACTACATAAGCATCGGAAATCGCCAAACAAACAGAGCAGTTTTGTTTTAGGTACGAAGATGAATTTTTTAGGTAGAAAAAAGTTTGATTCATCAAAATTCGAAGGACGTGAGTTTTATGTATAATTAAAAGATAATAATGATATTAAATAAGGATGTACTTTGTCTAAAATTAGTGTCAAGAAAAAGTAAAATAACTAAGCTGCTATTCATGCCAATAAGGTAGTGGTTTCTAAATTGACATTTCAGACGATATTATTCCATCAGTTCACTTGATAACTTATTAGATTAACATGCTTAAATATTGTTTTAATAAACTGTTAGAACAGTGCATTTGCTATAAATTACATTTTTCACAATTATGCGTCAAACTTCATAATAATATAATCTGAAATTAAACACTTGTTGCACGTTGCAGAAAATAGTTTTATCGAAAAAAAACGAAAAACCTATACATTAGTATTTGTGCGCTCAAATATTTTTATTAACCTATCGAACAAAAATCCTTAAGTAATCCACAAAAAAATTAAATCAAATAGCTAACCTTTAACAACAACGAGACTTTATGCGAGTATACACGTGTGCGAAGACCCCGTCATATCACACGAGACTTAAGAACTAGACAATAATTACTGAGAAGTTTTGAAAATAACTGGTATAAACCGCTTAAAGATGGAATGCGAAAAAAACACGAAGGAATAACCACTCACACGAGTACGTCGTGGCACATACAAAAGACCATCCTCTCCAATCCACCGTAGTCGACGAGCAAAATAATCCTCTCTCTCTCCCCTCTTTAATCCAACAAAGACAGATCCCTCCTCCCTCACTTTCTCCCCCTTCGTCCACTCCCCAACCCCTCTCCCATCTCCACCAACATCACCACGTCGAATCCTTTTTGTTGTCAAGGTCGCCATGGCAAGGCCGCGTGAGAGAGGGAGGGAGGGAGAGAAGAAAAGGAGGAAAAGAGATAGAGAAAGAGAGAGAGCGGGAGAAGGAAGCCAACTAGCTTAAAGCATCCCCCCTTTTTACTTGCGCGAGACGCGTGTGGTGTTTTCCCCATCCTTTCTCTTTCGGGTCTTCAGAAGATTGAAAGTTCAACACAGCAGCTACGCCGTCCCGTTGAGATGGTGGGAATGGATCCATGAAGGAGGGGTGGGGGGGTAAAGCCGGTGGGAGGAAGAAGAATGCAAGAGAAGCGGCCTTGGGCGTGACTAAAGGATAGGGCAACCACGGCGGCTGCGATCCCTTAAACATTCCCATCTCACCGTGCATTAATGGGAATGGGAAGAAGGTCGGATACGCGAAAAGGGAATAAAAGGAAGGAAGAGAGAGAGGGGTGGTTGCACGGGTGGGAGGAAGATAAAAGAGACTGCGCAGCTGTGTCACCCCTTGCAGTCGCGCAACCCGCGCGGCTCCTAGTCACCACGGTCGGCCTACGCGCGCGTTGCTTCTTTCTTCCTATTTTCAAAACGTTTATTTCGTGTGCAGAGGACATTAATGGTAATTCATCGCTCGCCGTGAAGCTCTAAGGGATGGCGGCGGGGCTCGAGACCGGGCCGTCGCATGTTGCCGGTATGGCGAACCAGAACGCTCGCCGGGGAAAAAAAATATCAAAGAAGCTTTTTCGTCGGTTTTTTCCATGCAGGATGCGAAAAAAAAGTACGTTTACTAAGCTTAATTCGCGGTTTGACGAGAAAAAATGGGGCGGAAGTTCTTCGAATAACGTCTTGATCGTCGTGAAATTTCCAAGAATCAACAGATAACGGTTTTCCCCCCGTCCAAGACTACAAATCCGTGACTAAAAAAACGTTTTAGAGCACAAATCCGAATAATCTCCGCATTCTCCGAAAATACATCAATAATACTAAAGTATTTGCGGCAAATACGGCATAAAATGGGCTCACGGCGTTTTTTCCTGCAATAAAGGAGAGCAATTTAATTTTTTTACAAGCATCTTTTTCCCTTACGTTACGCTTCACAGCCACCAAATTCAAAAGATTAAAAAATGAAAGTTATTTGAGAAGTAAAGAATAGAATAAATTTAAACTTCTCTCAAATGTTGCGTTAGTTTTTGTGATTTCGTAAAAGGTTAACGATAACATTGGTATTGTTTAATAAAATCAAACATTTAAATATTAAAAGAAAATTAAGAGAATAATGACTAATACAATAGAAACTGCAGGTGAAAAGCAAGACCGAATGTTTTACATGATAGAAATTCGCGGATTAGATTAAGAAAATTAATCAAACCGATATTGTTATCCGTCCGCTTATCGGCGTGAATTAAGTTTTTGCTAAATGAAGATATAAAAGTCTTGCGCAAATTCATTTTTATATTTAATTTTTTATACTACTAAATAAAAAAATACCTAAATACAAATACAGTAAATTTAAATTTATATGAGAATATCCAACATAAATATAAGTTAAGTTATTGAAACCTACAACATTCTCACCACTGAGCTTTCTAGCATACATTTTATTTTCGAAATATATTACAAAAAAATTTATTCCTCGACGGCGACTTAGATGTGAGAGCTTATCGCATATAATAATATATATAAATATCTCGTAAAGGACAGTATTCCAAATAATAAATACACAAGATATCACAGCATGACAAAATACTCTTAAGGAGTACTCAAATATCTCTTCCGAGCACAATATCATGAAAACGAAAGTCTCCATTTGAGGCCTTTCAAGTTTTTTAAAACCACAAATAACAAAGACGATATCAGCCGCGAAGTAAATGGAGACACTTTTTAAAAATACACACGTTATGCAAAAATCAACTCCAACTTTTTTCATCCCCCACCTTTTCCATCGTTTCTTTTTTCTAGATGTTCCTGCGATATTTCCGTTCTTGCCCGAGACACAAAATACTGCGTCGTTTTACGGGCAATTTGGACAAAATTTAAATAAAATATTATTTACGCGGCATCCTATGGGGAGTTGAGTTAGAGTTACATAGTAAATGTCATGTTGCCCTCGAGTTTTACGTGGTGCGTGACTTACCTCGCGAGGCATTCAGGGCGTAAAACTCGAAGGAGCGAGTGGAGACGAAAGGGAAACGGAAAAGGGAGGGACAAAGGGCGGAGCGAGAAAGGAGGAAGAAGCGAGGGCAACGGAAAAGAAGGTACAAATCCCTCGGAACGACTCACAAAGCACGCGCGCGATGATTTCGCTGATAAAATAGGAACCAGAATAATAGGACTTTAAAAGGTTCTACGCCAATCTTATCACGTCATGTATTTTTTGTGGGGTGTCAGCAGAAATATGGCAAATAACTTCTCCTCCGGCAGTTAGGCGGGTATGAGTTTTTTGCCGTCCAGAGATATCTTTCCGTCGATTTGGCCACGATAATGGAATGATAAACTACCCCTGGAGAAGAACACTTAAGAGTGGCTCGTTAGACCGAACAACCCATAATGAAAGAACGGAGAATGATAGGAGGAAGCGAGGGTTCGGAGAAATGACGCGTCCTCCTCTCTTGCTGCAGATACTATAAACGTTTTTATAGATATTAACATTTAGAGACTCCTTAATCCCGTAAAAAATCTATACTTTTACTGCAACAAAGTGCCCCTAAATTTCTATACAATTTTTTGCCGCAACGCTCTTTACCCACCTAATTCAACTGACTATCACTAACTCGAGTCTTCGAACATTTTAGGTACATATTCTAAAGGAGTGCTAAATTATGACGACCATTTAAGACACTTGAACAAAACCGATTTATAAAAAAGAACCACGAATAATCGGAAATACGTACCGAGACCAATATTTTTAAGCGAGAGTTTGGAAGAAAAAAGTCGCAGCACTCGCGTTTTCTAAGGAAAGCAGCAGCATCCCTTCTCGTACGCCGTGGCGCTGATAGAGACCAGCACATCCGTCCCTCCCTTTCTCCGGAACGTGCGGGAGGGAGCGCCTCTTCCCGGAGATTTCACCGCGGGATATGCGCCACACCTTCGCGCCCGACCCATTCCACAACCTCCCCCTGACACCTCACGAGCACCACCCTCTTCCTCAACCCTCCCTCTTCTGCACTTAAGTTCCATCCTAGCAATAATTCTCTATCGGAGGGGTGGGGGTGAGAGAGAGAAAGAACACCCCTCGCTCGAGAACGCCACCAATACAACTCCTTACTATTTTTCTCCTCCCTCTTCCACTTTATCTTTCCTCTCCATCTCGCCCTCTCTATCGCTTGTCCTCTTCTCCATTATTTTCAACCTTAAACAACAAGCGTCGAAGTGAGTATGTTTTCTTTTAATTTTTCAAAGTGTCTCGAAGTTCGAGATGGGAGGGGTAGAGAGATCGTTCTGAACGAGAATGCGTTCATGGGCGTTGGCTTTCCCTTCTCACCTTCTTACCCTTTCGGATTCGCATCCTGCTCGAGGCGAAGACGTCAAACTATTCATCAAATTCAATTATCCCCTACTAAGCAAATAATCTTCTTCATTGTACCGTAAACAGTGTACTTACAGGGTAAAACGAGCCTCGCGCTCGCTACATTGTTTCTTAGAACTGAGGATAACTGGCAGTGACGGGACGGAGAATGGAATCTAGTGCAGATATATTCACATTTTTACTCTTCGCCGACTAGTACTGATTTTATCTCTACTTTAGACGCCAGAGAATTTTAATGTGGTGTAATTATAGACTGTGTCCTAATAAATGGAGAACATGCAATTAACCGACGGCTAATATGATAGGATGATATGAATGAATCGTCATGGAACTCGGAGAATGACACGAACGCATTAAACGATTCCCCGTTCTATCTTTTAAATTATGTCGCTCAGGATTGGAGTATATCATTCTGATATCCATCCGCTCGTACAAGAATACGATACGTCCATTACTTGATCTTGCTCGGTTTTAAAACTCAGCATTAAGAGGCCTTTCCAAGCTTTTCGTAGGCGGTTAAATACACTTATTATCCGCTGAAATAGATCGCCACGAAATCCATGATATCGGTTGACACGTGGAGTAAACAGTCTACCTAATGCCCTTTTATCTTTCCCTGCCTCCGACATCCACAGTACTTCCAACGCAACGATATGCTTGCCTTAAACAGTACTAATGGTACACGCGCTCGCATCATGCCACGGAGCAGAGATATACTCGACGTTAGTGCTCCGTCTCTTCCTCCTCCTCGAATACCGCCCACTAGTCAAACTGGTCTCGAGAATATTCCGCTCCCTTTCGCCATACGACTCCCTTCTTCCTCGCCCTGATAGCCCGGCGCCGCACCCTCACTCCCTCCGACCTCCCCAACCCCACTTCCCCTTTACACCCCTTTCGACGATGCTCTCTGACTTCCATATTGACGTGTCGAGGATAGGAGAAAGACCAAAAGAAGCTATGGGAGACGAAAGGAGATCAGTCGAGGCCACGGTTTTCAGTTTCGAAACAAAGCGAGGCGAGATTTACGACCGCCGCGTGTCGCGGCAGTAAAAAGTCCCTGAGCAACGCGATTGGCTTATGCAGGGAGAAAATGGGGATGCCTGAGCTAGCGGAGAAAGGGTGAGAGAGAGAGAAAGCGGGGAGAGAAAGAGGGAGACGCAAGAGTTACAGTGCCTGATAGTAAATGGGTATAGAGCTCCTAGATCCCGCATCACGGAGAACAGATGAACATCGAAGCATTCAGTGAGAGAGAGAGGGAGAGAGAGAGATCTATAGAAGAGTTGATGGTGGTGGGGGAGGGAGTGGGATATTGGCTGGCATTACATGAGTTTCCTCTTACACTTTCTAATAACGACACAGCATCTGTTTCATCGGGTTTAATTAAGAAGGTGTTGCGATAATGAGCGATTGGTTAATGAATCCTTGCATTAGGAAGAAATGGCAGATAGTACAAGAACCCAACAAATGCACACGAGGTTGAGGGCAATTCGGTACACGAGTGTAACGACAATGGAACTGCTATCTCTTGGAGGCTGAAGCAATTCGTTCGCAACTTTTATTTACAGTTTAAATTTATATTACACTCTCGTCGTCGTTATTAGCAATGGTGATTTATAATCATCAATTTAATTTATTTCGATCGATTGGCATTTTTAAAACCGTCCCACTCAACTAATATCGAATAAACCGTTAAAACCAGTTACGTCAATAGCTGCAATATGAGCGACGCTCGGAAACAGGTTGTTCTTAAGCGAAATTAAAAGAGAATGCCAGGCAATTAATGAGTATCTACCGCCATCTCCAATATGCTTCACAGGGTTGATATGTTCATTAAATTTATATTAAACATTAATGTCTACAATCAAGAACAGACTGTAGTTTAATTATCTTTTCCTTGATTCGAGATTTACCAGCACTAGAGATTTAACGCATTAATAAATTAAGCATCTTCATTTCGCTCCTCATGAACTGATGCGAAACCTCAATGTTTATCATAACAATTAAAAACTTTAGTAAGGATAAAAGAAGAAAATAAACCATCAGACATAACATTAGATGTAAAGAATTTGATAAAATTGCGGTAAGTTAACAAAAGAATCAATATAGTTTTAAATCATTCTCCAATAATCTTCATCATACTTCTTTAAAACTTTATTCGTTTGTTAGCGTACAATGCACGTCATTCGTAATTCCAACTCTTTTTCCAGTTTTTGAAAATAATTTTTATAACAAAATAATTGCTACTCTATCGCTTGCTTTCAGAAAGTTTTATACACAAATTATTTGCTTTCATATTTTTCTGCACTTCATTTTGTACATTAAAACTTCTTTAATTTCGAATTCGGAATTTGCACTTGATGGTTCATTCACCATATTTTTATTCTTTTCGATATGAATTTAACCGAAATATTTTCGAACCATCAACGGAAAAAGTTTGGCACAAATTCTAATATTTTTGGAATAATATAAATAATATAAATCCATCCCCACGTCGAAATCGTATATATAATTAAACAGATTATTTTTCAAGTTCAATCGATAAATCGTATTCTGGAACACACACATCTATAAACAAGATAACTTAGGATATTTTTTCATTTTTAATTCAAAGGACCGCGACCTTCATGCAACCTCCAATTTTGATCGATCGGAATCACTTTATGACTTCATTTTAGCATTTAAGTAGGTTGACGAGGAAAAAATAGTGTTGGTGGTTGACGAAGGTATGAGAAAAAATATACAAATTCTTTATAATCAAGGATTGTACGATTGCTTAAATTTCACTGTTAAAGGCATAAAATATCGTTAGTGGGCAATGATGTGCTTATTCTTTATTGAAATAACTGCATTCATTATTGTTTTGACAGTAATTCACGCCGCCACATCTATCAAATTAATAATTATCCCTCATAATATTTGAATTTTAGATCTTCTAAAAGTAATATTAATGAATTTAACAAGCACAGGCAGGCTCTACTGTGTACAGTGATATAGATTAGTTTTTACTGAAATATTTACAACAAATAAAATTAACTAAAGAATAAAATATTATGTATACAATAGAAATTCAATACTGCTTGATTAACTTAGAAATATAGTTGAATTTAATACCCCCAAAAGAACAAAATATTTAAGAGCACAATACAACTTTAACGAAGGTCGAAAGGTCCCTTTACATCCTATTCCACGTCAAAGCTCTCTTTCGGAAGAAACTTAATATCGATGAAACTAGGAAGTGAGCTGAATGCATGGAATTATGGAAACTCCGTTGGAATAATGTGTTAAAACCCAACCTTTGCTCCAAACAATGAAAGGTTTTTTCCATCGGCCGGAAGAGGTCACGGTGAAAGAGGTGCTGTTTGATGGACGAGGGGCGGGATTCTATTGGCTGGAAAAGGTGGGGCCGAGGTCCATCTTTACAGAGTTTGCTGTTAGTGAAAGGGTCTTTTTGGTCCCGAGATCTCCCGTTCCATCATCGTCTCCCGTCGCGGCCTCTGGCGAAGGCGAAACCCGATGGGAGGCGGTGGTCGTGAACCATCCAACACCACGCCTCCGTTTCGTAGGAGCCTCCTCAGCTTATTCCTCGTCGCGGAGGCAACCATCTGAAGTTACGCCCTATCCTCTAAGGCGAAACACCTTCCCCACCTTGACCCTGGGTCACGCAGAAAATGCTCCCGGAAAAAAGGATGGACCCAATAATTTGAGTCCCTGACCCAGGAAAAGGCAATTTTGACTGACCACAAATTCACCTACACTTTTTTCTTCCTTTTTAGACATTAGCTTGGCGGCATTCACTCTTTATAACGCAAATTTGTCTTGAGCGAAATGAAATTTCTTTTTGACGACTAAAATCTATTTTTTGTGATGAATTATTGAGGTTAACCGGAATCTCTATGTGACCACAATTTCCAAAAGAATATTCGAAGGTCAAACGACGCGACCAATCAGATTTTCCCTCATCATTCTACACAAAAAAGGTGACGATTTATAATAACAGGAATTGAAAGTAATCAAGACATTACCACTATGGAATACAGCGTGCGTTCTGTTTCAAAAAAGAACTTGTTTGTTTGACTAGACGCCATGACGAACGAGGTTTCAACGGTCGTCGACAGAGGGAGGTCATTATCCCTTGGTTTTGCTGCCCCTGCTGAACATCCAACCACGCCTTCCGATAAATGTGCAAACTCATGCCATGACATGACAATAGCCACGATATTGACTTTATCGTGCGAAATTTACTCTCATGATGCAGAAACGACTTAGATGGTTATCATATACTATTTATGGCTCCAATGAAACTCTCCATTCGAAGATCACCGACAACGCTGGATTAATGTCTTAATTGAACTATGCTAAATTTGAAAAGACTTTACTGAGTAGGTTACGACCTAACTATAACTTACGAGTTAAACTTTTCTTGTAACTGAATCAGGGATTCATCGGCCTTGCATACATATTGGAAGCATCCCTCCAGATTTGTAAAACACTATATTAAATCACGAGTTTTCATAGTGACAGGTAAACCAACCTGTCTTTTCAAGGACAAAACTCTCTAGAAAACCTGTCAAGAGACTTCAATGCCTGAATATATTTCTACGGCTCGCCGAGATGAACATAACATGAAATAATTACCGATGTACATCTTTAAACTAGTTTCACGACTCAGACTGCTCATAAATTTTAATGCACTTTAACCCTTCGGTAAATTCATTTTTTGAACTCAGAGAAACTAATATAAACTTATTTATTGCAGAAGATATGGCCACCCATAACCTTCCGAATAGTGTCCCTCCAGAAGAAATCTTCCTAGAAATACAATAGAAATAGCAAAAAAACCTCAATTTTAACTATGAAATTGTTTCGTATTAGAAACGAAAAAGCTGAATGTGCTTAAACCAGTCAAGGACGGTCCTCCTCCCAATTTAAAGGCCGCGAGGTCGAATGCCGACAGGGCCATGACTCGTCACTGTCGCTGTTAATAAGCGCATTTTAATTGCTGGTCATGAGCTAATGATACTACAAACATGTGTAATTGTACTGACATCACCAGTTTTATTCGTATGGTAATCCTCAGAATATAATTATCCAAATAAACAGTTTGGTAGATGAAAGTGATGAATCCTTCAACTGAAACGAATGAAATATCGACCATATAGATGAAACTGATGATTCCTTCAACTGTAACGAATGAAATATTGACCATATAAACGTATAAAATAAAATTCGAGCCGAATATCCGTGAGCGAGAAGCTTTTAAACGACTTGATACAAATACGCGCATGCATAGCTTGATTCGACGTTGGATCTTTTTTTGCGAGACCGGGTAATGTATGAATGGGTTCGATCAAGACTAGATACTTTTACCGCCCCAAGGCCTCCCCCTTCGACCCAACACCCTCGGAGAGAATCCCGCGAAAAAATGGGCGGCGCCGCACAAAAGCCGCTCGAGCAACGTACTTTTATCTTTCGATCCACGTTTCCGCTTGTGCGGAGCGTATGGCTATTTTCTTTCGCGGCTTCTCACGAAATCCCACCGCCAGAATGGAAAGCCTCTATCCCTCGCGCATGACTGACCCCAGCCAACGAAAGATAACTCCCTTTCCCGAGTCCTCTCCTTCCCAATACGAACGTTAGAATCGGATTGGGAGGCGGGCAGGAACGTGAATTGTGAGTTGAGAAGGAATGGGATGCAGGAAGAGTAGAAGAAAAAGAGAGAGAAACAGGCATATGCCTGCTACTTTTCCGTTCCAAGCGGAATAGGCTGCGCTTCGATATCGCTCTACCTTATTATCATCACGTCTAATAATAATCCCGTCGCGATCGATTTGGAGATAGGAATTCGCCCAAGCGAGGACCTTCACGTGCGAGACGGAGGAATGAGTCCTCTACTAGGACGATCCTCCGTGGATGCGAGCGCACGCGCGGATGACGTCAGCTTCGTATTGGATTCGACAACCGGGAGTAGCAAGAGGTCTGATTGGAAAAAGGAGGGATGGAGAAAGAGGTAGGGAGGGAACGTGGCGGGGGGTACGAGACCGAGTGGCGGGAGGGGGAAAAGGAGTGACGGGGGGAGAACGAGTGGCGGGTAGGGGGGACGAGAAAGAGCAGTGGCGGGGAGGGGGGAAACGAGCATTGGCGGGAGAGAGAGAGAGCAGATGCGGGGGGAGAACGAGAAGAGGCGGGGGTAGAACGAGCAGTGGCGGGCGGAAAGCGAGCATTGGCGAGGGGGAAACGAGCAGTGGCAGTTGAGTGGTAGTTGCGGGGGGGGGGGGGGGAGGTAGTTGCAGGGGGGGGAGGTAGTTGCGGGGGAGGGGGTAATGAGTTGCGGGGTTGGGGGCGAGAGGGAATTCGAGGGGTGGGATGTTGAGCAGAGTCGGTAGCGAGTGACTGTGAGGTGGAGAATCGAGTGGGAGTAGGCAAGGGGAGTGGAAGACGAGAGAGAGAGAGAAAACAGGCAAAGAGAAACAGGTGCTCTGGAATCCTCGAAGGTACGCCGAGACGCCGAAGCATAAATAGAGAATTGTGAAGTGCGTTATGCAGATTGGAGATTAAAAGAAATATTCCACCAAATTTACCAAATAATAGAACAATAAATTTAAACATGATTGGAATCGAGATGTGAAGCAATATATGCAAAACCGTATAAATATGAATGTGCTAATCGAGATCGGCATGATATTCTAATAACCTACCTTCATAGATTAAATTATGTCCTCATCGTTTAGCCTCAAATTCGTGTACATATTTATGAATAAAAAAGATAAGAAAATCATTTTCCAGAAGCTATACACATTTACGACCGAAACTAATTACGCCATAATATATCCAAACTTTCATTTCTCGTCGTATTTGGTACGACTCTGGGAACTAATATTTGCACAGATCAAATTACCAACCACAGAAAATTACACCTATCACAAGACATTACATTATTAATTACTCGCGGATTAGAGCAAAGAGGAAATGAGCGCAGGTGACTGATCACCGCGGCAGATGGACCATCAGATATAAAGAAAAAATGCGTTTTGTTGAAGCCTATATGCGAGGGAAGTTAAAGTGATTAGAGGAATTTGGAGGGTGGGATGGAAGAGAAAAAAGTCTAGAACGAGGAGAGGAGGGAACAAGAAACGAGGGGGAGGGAGAGTAAGGAGAAGAGGTGGGGATGAACACGAAGTGAGAGAGCGACTGAGGGATGGTGAGGGGGTGTAGAGAGAGAGAGAGAGAGAGAGAGGAGGTGGGAAGGACGCGTGATCCTTGCGTACGTAAAAATGGAATTAAACGAATGTTCTTCGAAGACGCAGCTGTGCGCCGGTGAGAAATACTCTTTCACAAAAAATCCTCGCGTCGTTTTTTTCTCTCATCTCCTCTTTCACCTTCTACGGCGTTCCTCCCCGACAGCGGAGAACCGGGAAAGGAGATGTGCAAAGAATGGTTTTGGGAACTGGAGAGTTGAGAAGGAAAGCGATGTGGGCTGAGAATGGAAGGCCAGGAAGGAAACGGCTGCTGCACGATAGTTCCACTTCCAACTTTTTTCTGCTTTTATTTTCTCCAAAAGTTTATCTCCTTGGCGCCAGACTAAATATCACCCACTATTTTCTCCCTGCCTTAATCCTTTGTTCTTGCATTTTTATATGTAACTAGCGGAAGTGCCTGTTGAATTTCAACGGATTTAGTGAATCTAAAATTTCGACCGTGTAATCGTAAGAATAAGATAGCACTAAATAAAGCAAAAACGAAGAAAATCGATCCATATTTTGATGAATGAAGGGAAAAAACTTGCAATCTGAAGAATGGAAAATACATCTTCTATTCCGTTCTCCTTCCTCATTTGATCTCTGCACTATCATTTTATTTGCTTTTTGCCTAGTTCCTTCGTTTACAGCCTTGCCTTAAACGTACTTAACTTAAGCAAAGTTTTTCCAAATCTGTTTTCTCGTTTCCCTTTCGCATGGCCATTTACTTCGTTCTTTCCAACTGGCTTTATTTACATTAGCTATTTTCTCCATTTTATCATGCTACTTTTCCTCTTTCCGAGTACGAAACTTCATCTAAAACTTAGCATACTTCTACATCATCTTAATTCCGTTCCTTCATTTCCACGCATGACTAAATTGTCAGCTATTTCTTTATGCTTAGCAGATATATATATATATATATATATATATATATATATATTCATTACAAGCCTCATTTCAATTCAAGTTCATCCTTGGGTCCTTCTCGTTTATTCTCTCCCTTCGACCTTGCCCCGCCATCATCGCAGCTCTCTTTATCATTCGACAAAAGGGAGGAAAGCATTTTCCATCGCAGTTTTATTACCTCCAGCTCACCAATCCTTCGCACGCTATATTCCTCTCCAACGGAATACATCCTAACGCCGATTCTCTTCCCTTTGCTCGGTACAGACTTTTTTCGTCTTCTTCCATCTTCCCATTCCTTTCGGATCCTTTTTCTCTTACCATCTCTTTCTTCCCTCCTGCTCCGCGTGCTCCACCCTCCCTCCTCCATCTCTCTCTCTCTCTCCCATTCGTCTCGCCAGCCGGAATATAGAGGAGCATTTCGAATCGAGAGTGCGTCAGTCATCGATCGTAAAGCGAAAAGGGTCCTCCCCTTGGAACTGCGAAGAGAAAGAGTTGAGGCCGCTGTTGGCCCCGCACTTCACTCTCTCATCGAGCGACCTTTCCTTCCTTTCATTACGTGAATTGTTTACCGTCACGCCATTTCTCGCTTTTTTCTGCCGAATCCTTAAAAAGACGATCGTTTTGGTTGTCAAAGTGGTCCTACTTAACTTTAGGCAAAAAAAAAAGCAAAGAGGAGAAACACTTTGTCGACTCTAACAACTTTTCGAGCGATGCAACCTTCTACTTTATTTCTTGAAAACAAAAGGCGGATTTTTTTCAAAGGGGCTATTGATCTACAGCTAAAACAAACTGTCAACAATACACTCGTACCTCTTGAAGCCAGGTGACGCTAGATCGCCGTTACTTTCTGTTAGCTAGGAGCAAGAAAGCATTTTCGTTCTCCCGGAGGGTTTCTTTCTCCAAAAATACTAAACGAGTGTTAAGAAGTAAATTAAGCGTTTCAAAGTGAGATGGGATAAAAGTTGCGAGCAAAATTCGTGATCACTCACACCCTTGTAACGTCAAATAAATATCTGCTTCTGTCTAATTGATCTAACTTTATTAACATAATAATTACGGAATAGGATACGTTAATTTATCGCGAAATGCTCATGATAGTCCTCTGAATAATTTTCACTGATTAAAAAAGTTTAAATGATAAAATAACCACATAATCATGGAAGTTCATTTCAACCAGTAATACCACTTAAATTGGCATTCCTCAATTTATATATTTATTAGTTGTATTTTAATTGAAGCCCTAAATATATACAGCCACTATGAAAAGTAAATGAGAAAACAGATAAACATTTTAAACCGTCCTAAGTAAACGGCAATGGCAATTATATACTCGAGTGATATTTCCTTCAATGAACGTGATAGAAGCTATTGAAACAAGATTAACCCATTACTTAACCACGGATAGGTTGTTATATCGTTTATAGCTACTCATTTTTTACCTTTATATCCTATTACATAATATAACCTGGAGATACATGAACCAAGAAATTAACCGGTAGTAAGAGTGTCAAGGACGTTTGAAATTAATAGTGGAGTAGGTACTTTCCAAGCAATTACCTCGCGTCACGAATATTGAGGGTAAAAAAATCAAGGCTGATGTTTTCTTACTCTTTAATTCCCTTCATAAGGGCTTAAAATTTCAAGTTATAAGCTAAAATGACAACCTTTCATAATTACGAATTACTACACTGCCGCTTTGTTTATATTCACTCGTGATCACTTTCTAACGCAATATCTCCAAGCGATTTTATGCGCCACAGAAATATGCCGCACTTTTCCTAGAAAGCTTGGCAGCCAGAGGAATGTTTTGGCTCGGAGTGTTAGGCGTTTCCTGATACCAACAAAAAATTTCGCAATACATACCTTGGTAAAAAAACCTGCATAATCAATCGTTAAAGCTATGGCTTTTGATAGTCAACTTCATCGTGAAAATGTCAATAATTCTTATCTAACGGTTTGAGTGAAAAAAGCTTCCGCCTTTCATAACTTTTTATAGACCGTGACAAAATTATTAGGCAACTGAAAATACAAATTTCTGTATTTATATACATTTACATCTGAAAATTCAGCATTGGACGTAATTTCTCTCTAAAAATTCGTTGCAAGCTAATAAAAATCCGCAATAAATACACATCCTCCCTCTCACATTATTATAGTTCTGCCAAACCATACGACCCAAAAAAACACTACGTTAAAACTTGCTGCCTGATTAAGAGACCAAAGAAACGAATTCCACGGGAATGATTTAATTTTTTGCATGACCATATCTTTTTCATAATTCGATTCAATTATTATGTAATCCTTCTTAAAATTCGAAGAGTTATGGACCCAGAACGCAACGATGGAGCTTACGTCATCTCCCGTCTATCTTGATTCTCCTGGTCAGAATCCTCATCCTCATTTTCTCCGTCGTAGATTCCTCTCTCACCCCCCTCCCCCCCCTCCCCCTCACCCCCTCCCCCCCTCCATCTCCCTTTATGTAATTCGCCCGGGGCGTATGCGCTCTCCGGGAAACCTCGACTGCGTTGTGTAAAAGGCGTCACTGTGGCGTGAGATGCCGACGGGGAACTACGCGCTCTACTAGTTAAAAGGCCGCGAGAGGTCCGTATTAACGCGGAGCAAGGACGGCACGCGGGTAATGAACGGACGGAGAGAGAAAAGAGGCGCGATATCTTTCACACTTTAGTCTTTCTTTAGGAATACCCTCCTGCCCCGCAATACCCTACACGCGTCCTTCGAATCCCCTTTGTTTCTACTCCGGTCGGATGTTGGTGGCGCCGTCCGAGTGGGAGGTCTGCATAAACCGCCGGCCTCGTTGAAAGTTCCCATTATCGCCGCAGGGAGGCGCATTCTGCGATTGCACAGCACGCGTCGCCGACGCCTTCGCCTCGAGGAAGTCGAAGGGGAGACCACCTGGATGGGGTGCGGGGTCTCCCGGAACATTCGGGACGACGGTAAGCCATTAAACGTGGCGCCCCACCCACGTAATTAGAGGGAGAGCGGTCGCGATCGGAGAGAGGCGACCTTGACCCAGGACGTGATCTTGACGGAGTGGGTAAAGGTTCGAGGTCTTGGTCAAGTCGCGAGCCATGTTTCCTTGTTCCGAGAGACGGTAATGGCGTAACGAGCGCTTGAGACAATAATCTGGCGACTCTATAGTCTACGTGTTTCGTGTCCGAGAAATTGCGCACGCAGCATTAATGATTAGATCCAAGTCATTAACATTGATCGAAGGTAATGCGAAGACCTTGAGATAAGATCTACAGATCGCATTTCAAAGAAAAGGACGAAAATTTATAGTTCATTTTTTTCTAAATCATCTTAATCGGCGACTAGTTGGACGCTGCCATCGCGTTCCTAAGAATTTTGGCGATGCATCGCCAAAATTCTTAGGACGAAAGATTTTTTTTTCACTTTTATGCGCACAAAATAACATGGCCTTCCAAGGTCTCCCTAACGAACTCGATGTAACAGACAATGACGTGGTGTGGTAATTTAAAACCCGCTCATTCAAGTACAGAAAAATCATCGAGATCAGCTTATGGCGTCTGCAATATAAATTATGTAGACAACTCCTTCATCCACGATTAAATACGACATGCGCATTCCAACAATAACTTATTAGTCTTCGGTGGCTATTCTTCGATATTCGATGTCCATAACTATCGTTGAACCATCACCGAAGATAGATAGAAGGTGAAAAGCGCGTGTTGTTTACTCAATTGTTTTATGACCACAGGAATACCCTATATTACTCGATGTTGCAGTAAAGATATGAAAACGTCGTGCGCCCTAAGGCAACGTTCCAGCTATAAACGGTTTTAAAATATATATCATAAATCTCGGAAAATGGTCCTCCAGTATGGTAGATGCTTGCATTTTTTTGGGCTCCTGGAGTCTACGGACGTTCCCCTTAAAACTTTTCAGTAGCAAAAGGCGGAACCACTTTTATTCTTTATAGTAACTTAGACGAAGACCACCAACGGCGGCGGAAGCTTTTGTGAACATATTTTTCGCAGGAATCCGCCAGACGGGGGTGTATTCTATACATTAAATTTAAGCTGACGTTTTTATTTACGTCGAGAAGCGGAAGGTTACAGTAATGACAGACATACGCACGTCCCATCATAAAATTTAGGGAGTTTATCTTTCTCCATGCGCAGCAAAGTGGAAAAACTTAATAAGAAGGATGAGAAAAAACCGAAGCAAAAAACTAAAGATATAACTGATCATCTGACCTCCAAGGTAGACGCGGTACGGGAAAGCTATATAATGGAACTATATTTCTCTTGCGGTCCATTCGAGTCGGAGTTAGATAGTCGCTGGAAGTCGCTGCTTGCAAGTCACTGCTTCGCAAGCGAGGAGGATGGGAATATTTTAATTTTCATAACACGTTTTTCGGGTGGTTGAGTCCAGGAATTTATTTTACCGATGGCTTTTTTCATAAAGTGGTAAAAATTCTGTGCCTCTCTGAATGATCCAGGCAATAATAACTAAATGAAAATTTAATCCTTTCTAGTTCTTATTTCCACAGAGAGTCATTTTTAATCGTTTATTTCACCGCGAAAGAAAGTATGTAAGTTAAATGGAATGATTATAGTTCCGGTGTTAATGTTAACGAAAAATATTTAGTGGGTTAAGTGATACATTCCCGTTGTAAACAATTTAGATCATTATAAATTTTGGACTCAGCAAAGTAACAAAATCAGACGAAACGTTTTCATGGGTAAATTTCATTGCATTGCATTTTCATCCATGTCTTATATGTAAATAAGAAAAAGATACACAAAAACAATTCGTAAACTACTACAACCAGTTTCTGGACAGTCGAAATTAAAAACTCTTAATTTCTTTTCCTTTAGTAAGCAACGAGATAATTTCTGTTATACGTAACACACGCATTCTGTAACTCATATTTATGATCAATATGCGATACTCGCTGTTGTAAGTTGTAATAAGTTTAGAATTAATTAGATTCTAAATTTGGCAACCTAATACTATACTACTCCTTTACTTAGAATATAAATTTATATGTTGATATCACTTGTGCTTTTCTCTCTAAAAGAAAAAGTTGTTTTATAAAGGAGTATAAAATACCGAACACAATAGCTTTATTCCTTTTCCAATTCATGCGCAAAATAATGAGATTGAGAATTCGCATGAGTGACGATGGGAAAGTCCCGGCAACAAGCGATTTTCGATTTACAAATTGCCTCAAATGGGAAATAATTCTACCAACGCTTTCCTATAATATTATAAATATTGTATGGTTGTTATCTATTTGGTAAAAACAATTACTATTATTATTAGGCAATATCTAAAGAAATAAAGCCATACAGGAAATGTTATCAACATTCTTGTCCACGTTTCTCTACAGTGTGAAAATCCATCCTAGCGATGGAGACATAAGATGGCTTATGTTGTCAGTCGTGCGATAAATATAACCAATAAATAAAGAGTGCAACTGTGCAAACGACGGATGAGATAAAAAAAATTTTCAGTCAGAATCGCTTCCTCAATAGTAACAAGACAAAGATTGGTGAATGCGTGCAAATGCGGAAAATCGTGACGTCACAAGCTGCACTTCTCGATTTATAATGACCTTTTGCTTAATCTACCAACGATCTCAATCCATCCTAAGACGTGCTCAAGTAATTCCGGAATAATGTAGCTCCTGATATAGAAATTCCTAAATACCGAACGAATCCAATTACGAGAACAAATTTGTATTTAAAGTAATTTCCATCAATTGTGGAATTCGTTACAGCTACGTGTGCCCTTTCGTCTAATTCCTTGAATTACCTTAAGAAATAAACGAACAATTTAGACCACGATTTCTGAATATTTCAGAGCGATTTCATAATAGCAATAAACTAGGACTTAATGCAGTACTCATCATCTCCATCGCGAGATTAAACCGCTTAAAAATGGCAAATATTAGCAAAACCGACGCCACAAAGAGGCTATGGCGATTTTCTAATAACTTTTAAATGGAAATTCATCTCTCTTCGTAATTTACAAGATTATTTTCTCCCTTCACCATTTGGCAATCTAATTCCGTCTTTATTAACTTTACAGTTTTCGAATACGGCCTTGTTCCGCTCAATAATTACAGTATCCGACAGGAAATTCCACGTCAATCATCACATAAATTAAAATTACTAGTCTTAAGTTGACTACTCGACCAAAGTGTATTTTTAGCTGGTTTTATTTTATAAACATGCTAATGTTTTCACTATGCCTGTCCGTCTGTGTGTAATCGATAAAAGCAAAATGCCAAGTTAACGTTAAGGGATAGAAGGCTGAAATTTGCAGGGTCTAGGTGATCTATGGTGCAATTTATTTAAGAATGTTTTCGGAAAAACCGGTTGGCGGCAAGAGGTGCCTTCGAATATTTCGTATTATGATTCTGAGCAAATAGTTATAGTTAGATAGTTTAAATCTCTAAATTATTCGATAAATGACTTTTTCATGCCTCTCTATATTATAAAATCGTAATGGTCATCATGATGCATAACGCTCTAATTTTGTGAATAACTCGATTAGAAATAAACTTAGAAGCCTGAAATTTCTCAGAATTTCAGTGTTAATGAATGTCTACGTTATGACCGAAAGAATTTCAAAAAAGGTCACGGGTTCGACTCCAGAGGATGAATGTCGTTTCCCATAAGATAACACAAAAATCACCTTTCTGGTTCGAAAGCTTTCATTATTTTACTCTTTAAAATATCTTAACATTGTTATAGACGCGAGATTTGCGCTAAAACACTCCAAAATGAATGAAGATTCTTATCCTTACCGTCGAATACTCAATCTCATTCGAATTCGCTCATATTTTGAATTTAACTCGAGTTTTGATAATTTTTTTAACAATTCAATAATAAGATTCCATGGTTACCGGTACCGTTGTCCTCGGTAATTTCCGTGCATATGCATTTAAATAAAGGCTTAAAGATAGAAAATAAGATTAAAACTTGCTCGAAATGACCGAAGATATGAATTTAATGCAAATAAATCGAACGCAGTACTATTTATATTTTTTATCTATACATATTACTAAAATTCTATTTCTGGTAGTCTCTCTCTCTCTCTCTCTCTTTTTTTAACGCTCTATACCTCAGCCATTTTTAATCTCCGGGAATTTCAGCCCTCTAAGTTTATTTTTTATCGAGTTATTCAACTAATTTTCTTAATTTGTTATTAAAAACCAAACATACATCCCTTATAAAATATATTCATTAAACTCATATTCCCGTTAAACTAATCTAAATCCAATAGATACATGGTAGGAACGATGAAACAGCTAGCAAAGGGGTGGGGAGGGGGGGGGGTGTTGTCGAGCGTCAGTGAGCAGGGGGCTTGCCCCTAGTATATTACTAACTTATAAAGAATTTTAAGCTTAATAGTCTAAATAAAAGTCGGAAAATCAATCTTCCATCATTTACTAATGGAATTACACATGCCCTTTGGTGCAATTATTTTGATTGGAGAATATATCGAGTGGTCCCTATCCATCGCATACCCATATATCACGACATTATTATATTACAATGTAAGTAATTTTGTTGTTCACATGAGTGAATGAAACAATAAAATGAATAAACTCACCCAATTATGCGGCATTGTAGAACGAATGAATGGAAAATGAACACGATCTATGACTCACCTAAAAAGAAGACAAACATTAAATTAACTTTTGCAATAAGTATATACTAAAACATGCATTTACAAAAATACGAAAAATTATCATAATTTACCGTTAAATTGTATCCCGGTAAATATATGTTAATTACTCTGTTCAGAATATTACAGTACTGGATTCAGACTCAAATGAAAAAGAATTTATTTGTATAAATACAAAATTATCCGGTAATGCAGCCCTAAAGGTAATGTAATAATTTATCATAAATCACTCATTGGATAAATTGCTTTCGCCGCACCTCCGTAAGCTATCTTCTAGTGTTTTATCCAACAATACATTCAAAGGCACCACACAGACCTAATGCTTCCCATTAGGTTACCAAACTGGTCGGGTTTCACTTCTTGCCGCGGAATGCGCTTATCAGTTTCATCGATCGTTTGAAATTCTCATCAGACTGACATGACCAAACCAGTCATACGACGAGGGACAAAAACTAAGTACATAATTGCGACTCCTAAATTCAAATGAAAGACAGTTAACCAAGATGGACGTGTGGAACTCAGCTCGAGTATGATGAATCGGACAGATGCTGACCTTCGATGCTCGCCAAAGATTTGATAAGATGAAAATCAACATCGATGCCTCGCCTCTAACGCCTTCTTTCTCCTTATCTCTCTCCCTCTCGACATTTTGAATCGACTTCTCTCGCTCGCATCCTTTTTCGCGATCCCATTTCCGCTTGTTCGCAGACAAGGCATCAGATGGCAGCACTTGTCCGAGGAGAAACTTGCAATCGGAGGAACGCTTGGAGTGACAGAGACGGAGCTGGACGGCAATACTATGGAGTAAGGCCAAGTTTATATTAGTACTTGCATGGGGAAAGTGTTCGAGAAAGTTATACTGTAAACAGGAAATTTGTGAGTCGATAGAGAAGCGGAGCTACAACCAAATGGTTGAGAGGCTAGTTGTGACTGTATTACTAATTTCATTTATTAAGAGGGTATACAAAAAATAATTCGTTAGAATGCTAGGAAATCATCTTTCTTCCTAAAATTGTGAACTGGTCAGCTATTCATTGCATTACCTCTTACGTTAGATACCCATTGCGCGTCCGTAAGAGAGAAACAGCAGGTCTTAAAAAAATGAAGATATTACAGAAGTCACCTTTCTTCCTAAACTTTTGAAACAGACCAGTTATTCATTGCACTACCTCTTAGATACCCATTGTGCGTATGCAAGAGGGAATCAGCAGGTGGTAAAGAAAGAGGATATTTATTTTATCAACTAATAAAATTCCGAAAAATCATAGGTGATTTATAGATTAATTACACGAAGTTTACTGAATTATTGCAAGTGTTTCGTGGTCGAAGAAATGGAGATGAGAACGGTTTAATGACGGATGAGGGAAGAAGAAAACTGAGATCTTGTAAGGAGGAGAAACTTAATGTTCGAGATAGGTAGGGGGATAACGCCTTGACGTGCAGGACCTGACAAACGGAATGCCCCGGTTTCTGGCCAACGCCCAATTATCCTTCGATACTGTTGATGTTGGCGGAATCTTTTTGCTTCCATGCTACGGGTACAACGCCGAAAATACCATTCTCTTACCCGACAAAAAACTTTGACGTTTTGTAATTAATGAGGCAAACATTACAAGATGAAGTAGTTACTGCGCACGTAATTCCATTAGGAGAAGTTGCGGGAAAGAAAGAGTCGTCCAAGTTTAATATGTTCATTCAAACCCACTCGAATGGCAGCGGAAAGGACAAGATGTAAAAGATATAAGGAACATACGTGTAAAGTAGCAGAGAAAATGAAATTGAACAGAGAAATGTTGAAATAATATGATGATACTGACATTCTATCCAAGGAGTGGATAATATAGGGAAATATAAACTTAAACGACATGGAGTGATGAAGCTGAATACGTTTAATTAATTTAAATTTTAAAAGCTTCGCTATCTCTGGAATTTAATGTTTAATGTAACGAACCTCATCGAGAAATTATTTATAATTTCAATGAGGAAATGTGCCGAGTTTTTCTTATAAGAAACGATTTTGGTATGGTACAGTTTAAAACATTTTGGAAATCAATAACATAGCGATTTGTTCTAACGAAAACCAATTTATGACTCAATATATTTGTTAGATTTCTTCAGTACAATTACATACCACTATTTGAAGGAAATGTTCCTATTTCTGTGAAATTTATCGCAGATATATCGCAAAATTTATTATACAAAAATTGCCTAAACGATAAGACCATAGAATGGAAATACGGATTACAAAACAAAGTTTTTAGCGCATAACAAATGTAATGAAACATACATACACTAACGAATAAAAGATAAGACCACGGGTCGAGACACCTGCATAATTCTTTTTAATATATTCATTGAATTAGACCCTTTACCGTACTTCAGCTACGAAAAAATCGCTAGCGTTTCGATTATTCTAATGTCGATTAACCAATTTTCAAATTAGCTCAACAGAATTTGGATAATTTATTTCTTTCCCTGCAAAAAATTTTCTGTTTATTAATTTGCTGGATACATCTTTTTTCCTTTATATATGCGAGTTCATGCAAATACAATTATTAAAGGTCTTATATGTCAATATGTCATAAAGCACTATAAAAAAGAAAAATGTGATAATATTACGATGAAGGATCATATTCAGAAGTTTTAACAATGATAACACTGAAATTATGTGGTTGGAGTGGCAAAAAGAGTGCGATATTATGCAGTTGATTTATGCTAAAAAAAATAGCGCGAATTAGCTGGAGAAACTCGAACGACTTACTCACTGCAATCATCAATCATTTACATATTTTACGAAATAGATTTTGGATAACATAAATACATAAATTACATTTTATGCATGCATTTCTGTTAAGTACTGTATTAATAGCCTCCATTGTGATTTCAATTTACCCTGTGTATAAAGTATATTCATGTATATACTTTACTTTATTTAACATTAAGATTTTTGTGTTAGATTTTTCGTATTTTTCATCAAATTAATCACCATCGACCCAATTAGTTCCGATAGTCGTAACTCTAACTCGTATCAACAATTTAATGGCGATTGCAAGGTAAATCTCAAGTCCAAATACAAGTTCGCATGAACGATTTACACCACCAAAGGTTAAATCTAAATCGTAATGGAGGCTACACTGCCGATCCTAACGAAATCGAAAGTTATCCAGCAGAAAAACGAAACTCTGATGACAGGGAGATCGCGATAAACCAAATGAAGTCAATTAGAAAAATCAGATTGCAAAAACTAGACGGCCGGACGATTTTAAATGTCAAGATCCGAGAGATAAAATAATCTCCAACGGTGGCAGGCGAAATAATAAACGGGGGGAGATAAGTTAAAAGAGAAAAGGCGACTTCGAGACGAAAAAAAAGAACGTCAAATAATAATCTTCGACATATCCCTAAAAATAGTCCCGAAGCCCGACGAATTCCGTCTCGGAATGACAGGAGCGGAGAAGGGGAAACGGAGAAATTATTGTTGTCCGAGGTATTCGTTTTTTCTTTTTTAAGGATGGGACACCAACACAACTCCCGTCGGGAAGAAGGATGAGAGAGAGAGAGAGAGAGTCCTTCCCATCGGACACCGCGCGATACGTGACGCGACTCCGGGATTTCCCTGGAAGCGCGCTATATTCCGTTCTCCGTCGCGGCACGCGGGTCGACAAAAGAAGAGCGTTCGCTGGAAAAGTAAACAACCCCCTCCTCTTCCTCCTCATCTCAGAGTCGAGTGAAAGCACGAAGAGAGGAGGAAAGAGAGATAAAAAGAGGGCCGGCGAGGGGAGAGATCAAGAGGGCCAAGGAAGAAGAGAGAGATGAATTATAATATACGTATTCCGATGCACGCTCTCCAAGGGCTCGCGACCATAAATTTCTGTTTGGTTTCTCTATCCACCACGCTTCTTTCTTATCTGCCCGCGGCTCTAGTTTGCACTGCCGCGGCGGCGACCTTGTTACGAAATGAGGAAGTTCTCGTTCAAGGATCCTCTTGACATTCGATCCTTAGGAGTGGATGTCACGTGCTACATCCCTCCTCCTCCTCCTACTACTCCCGCTCTCTTTCCTTCGAAAGCACTCCGTCCGTCCCGTAATACTCTTTCTCTCGGTGGCGACGCCGCGGCGGAATTGAAGCGAACCGCCACAGAGAGAGAAAAAAAACGCCCTCACCCTTTCTCTCTTTGCGCGGGTACCCTTTATTTGACTCCGTTTCAAAGTGTATAACACCCTCTCTCTCTCTCTTTCTTTCTCCGCCTCCCCCACAGCCTCCCATCCAGCCTCTCTCTCTCTCTCGCTCCTATATATCCTCTCTTCCTTCCCCCCCTCCCCCTATATATCCTCTCTTCCTTCCCCCCCTCCCCCTCCCCCCTAACTCCCATCTGCGGTGCTATTTCGAAGGGAATGGATGCGCATCCGTCGAAATTAAGGGCGCAGTAAAAAAACCACAGACCACGATAATGCATGTAATTTGACCCTATAACATTTCAAATGGTGGCAACGAGGGTTCACGTCCGCTCGGTGTGTTTACAACACGTACTAACGGGGGATAAATGCGAGCACAAAACAAACAATTTGTGTTTCCGCGAATTCGCGCCGAGGTTCGATAAAACCACTTCTGCGCGCGACTACGCGACTCGTCTTGCATTTGATTAAAGCGATAAACGACGCAGATTTGTGACATTTTTAACGATATTATATCACCAACATTCAATAGTTATAATCGAAAGCGAGACTATTTTAGGTATTAATCAATTATTATGATTTTTATAAAATATTTGATCAGTCTCTAAAAATTCTATTTCAAATTATACAATATCTCGAACTGAATAAGTACTAAAAAAAACGATAGTACCTAATATTAAACGCTCGGGCTTCTCTTTGAAGTTTATATCATTTCGAAAGTTTGTTTAGCAGTAACGAAACAAATTAGAACGTTCAAACTCCAATCGAAGTAAGAAAAAAAATTCTGAGTAAACCTTAGCAAACGTGCATTTTTTATTAGTACAGTCTCATTCTTCTTTAATATTTTTTTAAACTAACTAAAACGAAAAGCTCCTCCCCTCCACACACACACGCACTTGACAATTTTACGTTCACAATTAGTTGACTACATTACGAGATCTCGAAGGAACGTGCATTTCCACAGTTTATGCGCACATGAAATTGACCCAGACGTATCGTTTTTTAAGTGAACGTATTTTATCCGACGCACTCGTCAGGAGCCATCTCCTTTCCTTCCAACGACTCCGCATCGCAACCCAAATGACGTCAAACGCGGAATCCTTTCCGTCCTATTTTTTACTACGCGATTTCCCCCCTTTTTTTGTCAAACGGCCGTCCCGTAAACATCTCGAGTTTCTCAATTCCCGCCATTTTACCTCATCAAACGCATGGGTAAAAAAGAGAAATTATGATCCGGAAATGAGCGGATAATTTCCGCGGTCTTATGCAATTCATTCGCCAACTTTTTTCCACCGGCGTCGCAATTTGTCTAACTCTTTTTTTCGAGCAGCAAACGGAGTACGATCATAACACCGGTACACCTCATTATCATTAGCGTTGTATATCAAGGATCTTGGCCTCAAAAGAAGGAAAACGCGGTGGATACCCTTCGGTGGCCACATTACCTCGGCATTAAACAACGGCAAAAAAATTAAAATTTAGAGGCACCCGAAAAAATTCAATAGGTAGTACGTTACTTTGATCGAATCCGGGAGAAAAAACAAACTCGACTAATTTCGTTACTTAAATGCGAGAGACGATTTTTGAGGGGGAAAATAAGTTACGAGCAAACCATTGAGGAAAACTTTTTCCTTTCCAAATAATTACACTCAAGATTAAACCATCACAAGCAAAAGATGGAAGCGAGCGATTAGGATATTGTGGCCGTACTTACTGTAATTTCCCCCGCAAAATATACACCCAAGAAAATAGATCAAGCCTCACCGCGAAGGAGACAAGAAAACAAATCAAACCGGCCCTCCCACTTATTTTATCTACTCAACCTTCCCTAGGTCGAATTTAATCATCTTATCTAGAGGAATTCTTTTTTTTTAATCTCGTCGCAATCTCTTTGTTAACAACCAGCAGTCACGACCGAGATTCAACGGTCGGCGGCCCATATGGAAGCCGATGTTTTTATTTACTTCGTTTTCCTGCAGACCTCGTAATCTGCTATCCACTAGAGCGCCCTTTGTTTTAAAACGCAATAATCATCCGTGAGAAGAGATAAGAACTTCAGGCCACGCTCGTGAAAGTATGCGAACGCATTACTTCCGTCGGACGAAGCGCCTCGAAGGTCCACCTAATGGGACATATATCTTCTTGTTAGTGGTACGGTGCCGCTAACGTCGAGACTCGAGTCGGTACAACTTTGAAAGTCACGAGTTATCTTTTTTTTACGATTCTTTTTCTCCTGTAATTCACCCACCATCGCGTCTACTTTATGCCAGATTATGACCGCATTGGAGTCGTTTAAAAGGCGATTATGACCTATCGTAGAATTTATACGCTACAAAATTCCGCGCCTTCGGCTGGGCTCAAACTCGCGGCTCCGTCGCTTGGGAGCAGTTCCGAAACCCGTTGGGAGGGCTACCTTGCAAGACAGTTCAATCGGTGATTGGACGAGGCGTGCGGAATAGGGGAGGAAGGGAGGGGGGGAGGGAGGTGAGCGACGGAGTTGGAGAAGATGGAGTGAGTGGGCGGAGGAAGGAGACCAAGAAACGGGGTCTGGACGATGGTATGAGTAGAAAGTCCAAAAGGATAAGGGAGAAGGAAGGAGGATGAAGAGAGGGAAAGGAGAGAGAATAAGAGAGAGAATAAGAGAGAGGGAAAGAGAGAGGGAAAGAGAGAGAAAAGAAGGGAGAGAAAGAGGGAGACTAAGAGGGAGGGAAAGAGAGAGTATAGGAGGGAGGTAAAAAGAGAATAAGAGGGAGGGAAAGAGACTAGGAGGGAGGAAATGAGAGTATATGAGGGAGGAAAAGAGAGAGAATGGAAGGGAGAGAAGGAGAGAGACTAAGAGGGAGGGAAAGAGAATAGAAAAGAGGAAAGGAGAGAATAGGAGGGAGGAAAAGTGAATAGGAAGGTAAAAATGGAAGGATGGGACGGAGAAACGGAAGGAGAGAATGCGGGAGGGAGGGAGGGGGAGAAAGGAATGAGTGGGGGAGGGGGGGAGGGGGGGAGGGAGAAAAGGGATAAAGGAGGAAAGTAGGGAGAGAATGGGGAGAAAAGGGATTAGGGAAATGGATGAAGTGGAGAGAAAGCATTGGAGTGAGAAATGAGGAGGGTGAAAGGTATGGAAGGCGGAGTTCACGAATAGAGAGGATCCGACGGAGGGATGCGACTTTGAGGAGGGCATTAGAAGGGAGAAAGGATATATAAGGAGAGGTATATCGTGAGATGGGAGATAATAAACGGGCTTTTATTGGTCGATAGAAGAAAAACTCACGAGAGATCGGAGAAAGGAAGGAAAATGAGGCCGGTTGGGGTGTACAGATTTTGGAGGTATGGTTGGTGAGAAATGAGACAGGTTAGTACGAATTGGCTAAGCTTCGAGCGAGAGAGCTGCAGTAAGAAATATTTCATGGTGGTAAACCAGCATTTCGATTGCTCATATTTTAGTCCGCCGATGAGGAGCCAACTGTGTAGGTTTTTGTCGTTCGACTAATACTTCTCGTCGAGTGGTTTCCTGAATTCTACCTTGAATCCGAATGACCACAGAATTTCAAATCGACGATTATAGTTTGTAATTCAAATATGAGGACACTATTTTAACGTTTACATTCTACTTAAAGTTGTCCTGAGAAAAATTAAGAAATTTATCGCGTAAAAATGGAACAATTTGAGCGAAGAAAATAGCTTTTCCATCAAATCCAATTTTTTTAATAAGCTAGAGTTCTGCGATCAATGTGGAGATGAGAATAAAGCATCTGGAAAAATAAATGATAGTTTTGCTCGATAATGGAGATTTGAGGACGGCGATAGAGAGAATAGCTGGAGAGGAGCATAAAGGAGAGGGCGAGGTAGGGGAAGAAGGGGCGGACTTATAAGGGGAGAAAGATAGGGTGCGCGCGGTGGGGTGTGGCGGCGACGGGAGGTGGAAGGAGAGAGAGAGGAGGGGAAAGGGGGAGAGCCGTACCTCTTGCACGGCGAAGAAATAAAGAAAGAGTGAACATAATATTAATCAGCGCATTCCACAACCCCATCCTCTCCTCTCTACTAAATTACACGAAGGTACTACCTCAGGGGTTGGATAGGAGCATAAAAGGGAGGGAGAGAAGATAGAGAGGGAAGAGGGGGTGGGCCGGGTGTGGGTGCGGGAGGAGCGGAGGAGAAAACAGAGTTCCACTTGGGGAACAGGTTCCTTCCACTCCCTCCTCGGCACCAACGGCTGGTGACCTTCTCCTGGATTAATCGGCGCTCATTCTTTTCCAATGGGTAACCCAAGCCACGGCATCAATTCCGAGGCTCGGAGATTATAGCGGTGGAATGAGAGGGGAAGAGGGGAGGGCGAGGAGCACGATCTTCGGGAAGAGATCCTTCACTCCCTCCCTAAACCCATTCCCTCCCTCCAACTTCCTCACGCTCCTTTCTGCTTCCGCCCCTCCCTCTACCCTCCTCACCTCATTTCTCCCCCTCCAAATCTCCTTCCCCTATAGGAGGGAGGGACGCAGCCCTCACCCCCCCCCCCTCCTCCTCCTTCCTCCCCACGCCTCCCACGGCGAGGGGCGTCGCTGCATCCATCAAGAAGACGGCGCACCCGACGTCCCTCCCGCGGGAGCCCTTATGCCTCCGGGCACCGACTGACGGAGAGCTTTGGGTAGGAGCGAATATTCCGCGAGCGAACGAGATGCTATCTCCACGCTCTAGCCGTTCCGTCGAGTACGCGTAAGCTTCCCAAAACCGTCAATTACGGAAGGTTCGTCATCATCGAGAGGATGCTCGCGCGATCCCCGAGCGGCGGGGAACTTCTAAAAAGGGCGCGGCGAAAAAAAAATAAATAAAAAGGAGATCGCCTTTTACGACCTCGATTTTTGTCGTTTGTTTGAATCGTCCGAGCGAAGGGATAAACACTTCTTTATCCTCCCGTTTTTACGCGTCCCAGCCTCGAATCGGAGAACACTTAACGTACCGATCATTTTTCCCTTCGGAGTTACGCTGGAATATCTCCTAATGCACTCTCTCTCTCTCCCCCCCTTTGCCTGCGCTTCCCTACCGCTCGCGGACGTGTTCGCGTCTACCGGCCAGAAATAATGGAATTATGTGACGCGAGGACATTACTGCGGACGTGGCAGGACATTTGTTTTGGTAGAAATCGTCCCATTATGCCGACTCGTTCCTTATATTTCAGTTAAAAATAAAGAAAGCCAGGATGATTTACGTTTATGCCATTGTTTTTTGACGGAAAACGGGAATAAAATAGATTTTAACATGCTTCTTAAACCGATCTTATGTGCCATTTGAGTCGGAGCTTGGCTTCTGACTTGGATAGTTTATTTTCATTTAGTGCCGTGTTTACTGTTATTGATCTGCAGAAACTGCTTGGAGAATGAGCCAAAAATGGAGGATATTCTCCTAGAGCAGTGTTTCCTAAACTGTGTTCCGCGCAACCCTGGGGTTCCGCGAACAACTCGTACGGGTTCCGCGAACGTCTGGAAAAATTAATTCAAAATTCTACAGTAATTAACCATTTTACCATGAAAGTAATAAAAAAACATTTCTACATATCCTCGGATTTTGTGCTGTCTTTTAGCAATAATAAAATAAATTCAATAGTGGTATCAAAACATAATACTGGAACTAACAACCATTAAGTTCAAATTAGCAACGACGTGCCTCGCATGTACTACGACGTAGTTTCTACACTGGCGTGACGACTGCGTTGCAGTCAGCTATGCAGTGAGTTGCTTAATTTCAGCGATTGCGCGTGCGTGTCATGATAATTTATTAATTTTATTATTTCCACCGATATGAGTAAACAGTGTAAGTTAGATTTCTTTTTAAAAAAGCCAGAACTGAGTGAAAGTACTACTGCTGAGGAACCAGTACCATCAACGAGTGATGTAAACGTGAACATTTCCATTTCTCAACAACGTGTCACATTTTCTTCGGAAATGAAAAGGAAGAAAACGAAAAATATGATCCTTCATACTTAGCGTTTGGATTTTTAAAAAGAAAAAAGAGCGAGTTGAAAGCTCAGACGACACTGATTCGAAATAAAGGAATTGAAAATGAATTAGCTCTTAAAGCGTCATTTTTGATATCACTTCGCATTGCAAAATCAAAGATTTTTTTCACCATAGGGGAAGACTTAATTATGCCTTGTATGTTGGATGCCAGCCATACCCTTTTGGGAGATAAAGCTGCTACAAAAATAAAAACAATACCTCTTTCTAACGACACCGTTTCGAATCGCATAATTATGAGCAGCGAAGATATTCATCAACAACTTTTAAAAATAAATAAAAAGGTCAGAGATCTATGCTCTACAATTAGATGAGTCGACTGACATTGCTGATAAAGCTTTACTACTTATCTATATTAGGTATGTGGACTGGTATGAAGAAGAAATTGAAGAAGAATTCATGAACTGGCGCTGACATTTTTTCAGCATTGACAGATTATTTCTTAAGTGCTGGTTTAAAAATGTCAGACTGAATTTCAATTTGTACTGATGGCACGGCTAATATGACTGGTAGGAATGCAGGATTAGTCGCCAAAATGCAACAAGTCGCGCCAAATATACCAGGCACACATTGCATGATACACCGAGAAATGTTAGCAAGTAAAATAATAAGTGCCGAGTTGAATCAAGTACTAACAACAGCTGTTAAAACAGTAAATTTTATAAAGTCCAGCGCTCTTAATTCACGACTATTTGCAATCTTATGTGATGAAATGGGATCCACACATTGAACGTTATTACTGCATGCTGAAGTTCGCTGGCTATCGAGAGGTCAGATATTAAAGACACTGTGTGAACTTAGAGAAGAAATAATCGTATTTCTATCTAGAAAAAACTTTGACCCTGTTCATTGATTAGAAAATGAAATTATGTTATCTTGCAGACATATTCCAACATTTGAACGTGCTAAACTTGTCTCCTCAGAGAGCATAGAAAACCATGTTTGACAGTTACAGTAAAATAGAACGTCAAAAGAAAAAAAATAAGCTGTGGATCCAAAGAATTGAAAACAACTGTTTTGATATGTTCAGCATGTTCAGCGCCTTAATGGAGCTCATGAATGAGGCAAAAGAGAAGAATGAAGATTACAATTTTACTTAACTTAAACTGATTATGGTCAATGACTTGAAAATGTTGTCACTTCAATTCGAACAGTATTTCCCTTCAAACCAAGATCCGAAGGAAGGTTTTTTGTGGATTTTCGATCCACTCAATTTCAATAGCTCAACGAATACTTTATCTACGAATGAAGAGGATACTAGTGGCTTGTTGCAGCCAAAGCTGCATTGCCGAAGTGGTTTAAAATAATAGGTGCCAATCCTCGATCTAGAAAATATGTTTAACTTTTAAATGTACTTCTCATAAGTAACTACAATAATCTATAAAAATGAAATATTACAATGTGATAATATAAACTAACATAAAACATCAATTATGATTGTTATTGCACAGCACTTCATTGTACACTATATTTCTTGTAAAATAGCCCGTTTTGTCAGGGAGTTGACCCTGTCCCGTGGTTTGTTGAATTTTTAGAATTATGTCTTCTGCAGATCTGGCGCGACTAATGGCAACGTAAAGCTGTCCGTGTGTGAAGACACATCTAGAAAGGTATATTCCAACCTTGTCAAATGTTTGCCCCTGTGCATTATTAATCGTTATAGCGAAACCTAACCTTACGAGAAACTGCTTTCGCTTCAGGGTGAATGGCATATTTGGGTCCGTGCAGATTAGTTCAATTCTGGGGAGGAATATAATTTGTCCAGAGGCATGGCCTGTGATCACTTCTAGCTTTAATACATGGTTTAACATTTCTCGTATCACTAATCTTACACCACTAACGAAACCAAATCCCAGATTCATGTTTCGTATTAGCATACGTGAGAGTAATAGTATTTCGAGTTTAACAATGTCATCGGTTGGCAAGGCAATCTCAAGTTAAAAATGCTAAATTTTGTCAAAATTTTATATTAAAACATTAGATTCGAAAGATTCAGATTCGAAAGCGATAAAAGACGATGAGAATAAGAAACTGCAAATGTTTTTCTTCAATACAGTCCAAGTCCGAAAATCGTAGGTCAAATATGAGAATTTTAATAAGCAAAATAAAATAAGGTTGCAGGTCGAAATATCGATTTTCCCATGTTATCTTATGAGAAATGGAAATCATTCTCGGGAATCGAACCCATCACAGATACAAAGATCTGGTTAATTTTTCCGACCCCAAGGTAATTAGAACTTTAAAATGAGCCGTCTACCGTGTCTGTAGGACGTATAGATTCGACGGAATTTCAATCAGAAAATTCCGCTTACCAAATTATATATATATATAGATCTTGGCAGATATTTCCTCAGACGCCACGTTGAAAAACTTAAAAAACAATTCATCACTTGATAAATTTTGGACAAAAGTCCAAAGCGAATACAAGCTGTCAAGGGAAAAGGCATCGATAGTCCTACTTCCTTTTCCTTCAACGTACTTGTGCGAAAGTGGATTCTCAGCAGTTACAGCAACCATAACCAAATATCGAAATAGGTTGAATATGACGCCGACACTAAGACTATCTTTAATATATCTTACTCCAGACATTGATAATATATGCAGTCACACGCAAGCTCATCCATCCCATTAAGATTCATACACTGATAGTATTATTGTATTTTTTGTTATTAAAATCAGATACAATGTTACTTCCTGACTGCTATGGTACCTAATTAAATTATTTCATTATGTTTTGCTTTACTGTATATAATCAATGGTAGGAGCTTTCATGTGGTGGAAATGCGTCATATTTAATAAACCAGTAAAAACCGTAAAATAGTAAAACCATAAAACGGTATAAACTATAAAAAAACTTTTACCAGATGTTTTTATAGTTTCTACCGTTTTATGGTTTTACGGTTTTTACTGGTATTATTAAATATGTTACTGTATATGTTGCCGTGTGTTGTCATGTTTTGTCTACCCTTGAATAAAATTTTTATGGGGGTTCCGCATAAAAAAAATATTCTTGTTTGGTGTTCCGTGATCTCGGAAAGTTTAATAAACACTGTCCTAGAGCACCACTTTGATAAGAATTTACGTTCCGAATTTCAATACTATCAAAATAAAAATGAAAAAGAGAGAATTTGAGCCAATAAGAGATACCTTGTAGCCTAGAATTTATTAAAAATGGATAAGAATTTTAGAACAGAAATTGAATCATTCGCATTGCGATTAATGTAGAAGATGGCGGTGAAAAAGAAATGATCGAAGAATCATCTACTTCTTACACGAAAACAAAATTGCTTTCCAATGCAAAAAAAAATATTTTACGATAAAATAATAAGATTAAAATGTAAAAAGTGAATTTTAGTAGCGATCCGTAAATAAAGGCAAGAGAAAGATATTTATTTATCTATAAAATCCTCTTAAGCCTTTGATATCAAAACCTTAATGTGTAAAAAGACGCTCAAGATGGTAAATTTCATCGCAGTTGCCAACCCATAACTATAAATAAACATAAAAGGACACTTATTTAACCCATTACAGTCAGCATTAACATATTACACGTTAAGTTCACTGATAAAGTGAATATAATCTGTTAACCGTCTTTGTTAGCGGCACTCTCCGCTTAAAGGGACGTCAATGGAAGTGGTGTCCGTAAGTGAGAGTTTAACGTAATAAACTCTTTCAACGAACGACCTCAAGGTAATGAGAGCGTGCGCTGGAATCACGAGAGACAAGTAATGGAGATTATTATCCATATCACCCTCATAGGTGTAACGTTTTCCACTGCGGTCAAGCGAGAGAGCGTGCGCGTGTATATATGTATATATGTATATATGTATATATGTATATATGTATATATGTATATATATATATATGCAGGTGCTAAAAGAACGAAAAGAAGAATTTCAGCTCCAACTGAAAAATCGATTCAGTGCACTGGAAGACCCAGAAGTTGAATCCCAATTTATAGAGATACTCAAGGAAACTGCTGAAGAAATAGGCGGAACAGTTAAAACAAAGCCAGAGAAAAAGTTGACTGAAAAAACAAGACTGCTGATGGAAAAAAGAAGGAAAATGTTAATTACTAATGATCCTAAAGAAATGATCCATTTTGCAGAACTAAACAAAACTATAAGGAAGTGCATCAAGGAAGATGTGAAAAAATATAATTATGAACTAATCGAGAAAGCCATAGAAAACAATAGAAGTTACAAGAAAATGAAGCAACATCTCTCGATCGGAAAGAGACAGCTGGTGGCCTTGATGCTAGAAGACGGCTCCATAACCCATAGTAGGAAACTGATCCTGAAACGGGTACAAGAATTTTACACCAAGCTGTATGAGGATCCTCTAGGAAATGATGAAGTAAATGATGATGCAAACATGCCCACCGAAGAGGTCCCAGGTATCCTTCCGGAAGAGGTGAGACACGCAATCAGAAGTATGAAGAATGGAAAAGCATCTGGAATGGATGGTATCACAGCGGAAGTATTCAAAGCAATGGGGAATCATACGGAAACAATTCTCGCTAAGATTTTTAATTCCTGTCTGAGGAAGAAAAAGATACCAGAAACATGGAACCACGCATGTATTATCCTTCTGCACAAGAAAGGTTCCAAAGAAGACTTGAATAACTACAGACCGATCAGCCTACTCCCAACAGTCTACAAAATATTCACCAAAATACTCACTATGCGCCTTCAAAACCATCTTGATGCTGCCCAACCCAGAGAGCAAGCTGGATTTCGCAGTGGGTATAGCACGATGGACCACATCCAAGTCGTGAGAGAGGTAATCAGTCGGACCAACGAGTATGAATTACCTCTATGTATGTGCTTTATCGACTACGAGAAAGCATTCGACTCTGTCCGAACTTCGTCGGTGTTACGTGCACTAAAGAAACAAGGAGTAGAAGAAACGTACATAACCTTGATCAAGAATATCTACGAAAATGCGACAACATCTGTCCAGCTGCATGAAGAGACGAGTGCCTTTAAGGCCGAAAAGGGAGTGAGACAAGGAGATACTATGTCCCCTAAGTTATTTACAGCAGCTCTAGAGGAAGTATTCAAAAGGCTAGACTGGGAGGAAAAAGGCATAAAGGTAAATGGAGAATATCTGAGTCACCTGCGCTTTGCAGATGATATCATACTGTTCGCAGGAAGCCCAGAAGAGCTCCTTAGAAGAACTGAAGAGCTTGAGCAAGCAAGCCGAGAAGCTGGACTTAAGATGAATCTTAATAAAACAAAGGTTATGTACAACTCCTTCACAAATTCTGAGAAGATACATATCAACGGAGCAGAACTTGGAGAAGTAACCAGCTATGTTTACTTAGGTCAACTCATCACTACAGATGGTTCGCTTCATGGAGAAATCAACCGGAGAGTGAAGATGGCATGGAGTGCTTTTGGCAAGAATGCGAACATCTTTAAATCAAATATTCCAGTCTTCCTAAAAAGGAGACTGTATGACCAATGTGTTCTGCCTGTTCTGACATATGGTTGTGAAACATGGACCATGAATGCCAGAATGATACAGCGCCTGCAAACAACACAGAGGGGCATGGAGAGATGCATGTTAGGGATCACCCGAAGAGATCGCAAGAGGAACGACTGGGTAAGAAAGAAGACGGGAGTCTGTGACGTGATTAGAAGAGTGAAGGTGTTAAAATGGCAGTGGGCAGGCCACATTGCTAGAAGAAATGACCAGCGTTGGACGTCCAGTGTCATCGAATGGATCCCAAGAAACATCAAGAGACCAAAAAGAAGACCGAAAGACAGGTGGGACAGAGAGCTTGTTAAGTTCTTGGGGCAAACTTGGAGGAGGGAGGCAGTTGACAGGGAAAACTGGAAGTGTCTGGGGGAGGCCTTCGTCCGTCAGTGGACTGAAAAAGGCTGATGATGATGATGATGATGATGATATATATATATATGTTTCGAGTGAGAAAGCATTGAAAGAGTAAGTACGTAAAAAATCAATGATCAGAAGACACCCTATAAAACGCAAAAATATCACACATAGAAGGGTGGAAATTAAGAGGATATGGAATGATGTAATGCGATAAAAATATATCACAAGAGCGCGAGAACGAGGAATAAAAAGCTAGTAGAGGGAGGTCGGAGATGACTAGCGAAAAAAATAATAGTTGAGGTAAAAGAGAAGGTGCACTAGACAAGAGGAATATACAAATGCTATCCGCGACCATAAATAAAATTGGCGCCTTTTTTCTTCCATTATTAAACTCAGTAATGTTTTGCGTTTTATATCGCTATGAAGATTTCTTCAATTAAAGGTAATTGGCGAAATGAGGAGAATTTGGTATTTGAACGCCTGGTTATATGTGTAAATTTTGATTCTTAATTTATTTTTTATGTAGCTAGATCGCCACATATTCGGTCACTAGAATCTTGTTTGAAAGTGACATCAATGTGAAAATGTACGCTCAAATTTTCAGTCTGCCATTATTTATGTCTTCGGAGTTATTAAAAATATGTTTTTTTTTAATGGGAGCCTATCCGACATTGTATACTGTACAAAACTCGTATCTAAAAGAAAATAAATGGCATCATAGATCACACCCTGCAAATTTAAGATATACCTCGTACCGTTTACATGCAATTTTAATTTAATTAAGAGTTAAAACAATCTCCCATATGCAATAATACGTGCCAAAAACGGAAATGAAGAAAAAAGGAGGCAATGAAGAGGTAAGGAGGAAAGAAATAGAAGGAAAATAGGACGGTGAGAGGGAGGGAAGAAATGAAGAGTAGATAACGGGAGGGAGATGAAAAGAACGAAGGAAAAACGAAAGAAAAGAACTGGTATGAGGTTAAAATTTCCATGAAACTCTAAAAGACAAATCGAGGAATTAAAAAAAAACCGCCTAAGAAGAGGAAACGGGGAAAGAATGAGCAATCGAGAGATGAACACAGGAAGAGAGGAATTATTGGAGGGGATGGCGAGAGAGCAAGTACGAAAGTTAAGCAAGATTTAGAGCGCTGTAAATCCTGCGTGCATACGTTAACAATTTAAGAGACCTTTTTAATGGTGAGAATCAATTTTATCCGACCGGTTTTATCCCTAGAACTACTCTCCATCGAATGCAATCTGCTACGATTTTGTTTCAAAGGAAATCGTAAAAACGATGTTTACTGCGCAAGAGATTCCGAGATGGGTTCGATACGCGTTATATTACCAGTTGCACATAAATGCTGCGTATAAAAGCTCCGGCGAAAAAAAAACATGCGGAGAGCGAAAAACGGCCCTTCGCCGTATTTATTCGCAGGGTTAAAGGAACTCTTCTCCCCTTCTCTCCTCCTTCCCCTCCATCTCTCCTCTGCCTCCTACAGGACGAGCTCCAATCACGAAGAGCAATATCTGTTATTTAAGGGCGTGGAAATGCCGGGCCGCTAAGTCATTTGGGAGTGCCCGCGGCGGTCTCGTCCGGCCCCTGAAGAATTTCACCGGCCAGGGACCCGCGCCGGTCCTAATTGTTTTTTCTACCTTTTTTTTCTTAATTTAATGCGTGTGGTCCGATATAATTTATTCGAAAGTTTTGCTCGGTTCTCGCGGACGGAAACATGTTGCCCCCTCATCCTTCCGCTCTTAATCTGTTACGGCTTTTCTCATTGGCATCCCCGAAATATTTACTCTGCATGCCAATAACGAGACTGAGTGTGCGAGAACATCGTTCACGTTTTAATATTCGCCCGCCGCTTTTTGACCTCGTAACTCACCTTGTTCTGACGCTTCGCCAATTAAAAAAACATATTAAGCTGTGGCCATGTTTGTTTTTATTCAATAACGAACGTGTCCATCGCAGTGTCGTAACGAATTAGCTCCGGATTACGTAGACAACCTGCACTATAGGAGAGAAGAAAATATTTGTATAAATTCGGCAAAAACGTCTTTCGTTCGAGTTATGTTTCGAAAATCGATAGCATCTTGGTATGTCCCTATACTACGCGTTATCACGTAATTCGGTCAGTTACGTTTATTTTATTCCATATCATATCGTACATCTTTTCATTTTCATATTTTCTGACGTGCCGGAAATTCCGACAAAATAGGTCAACCTAACGAAATCGACTCTCGCTGCAAAATAACGAAGCTTTCGAACCGATCTCCACGCTTAAATCATCTACGAAAGCGAGGGGGGGGGGGGGGGGGGGGAGGGGGAGTGAGAAAAGCCCTCCCGTAGTAAGGTACTACGATTTAATGACCCTTCGCACGCGCACCTTCCTCCACCCTTTTCCTACCTAACTCCGTCCCTTGGGACTCCCCTCCTTTCCCTTCTCGCCTCGGGTTAACCCTTGGTCACGGTCACGGTACACGCGGAGGGAGAAAAAGAGAGCCACGGAAAAATATATTACCGGAGATTGGAAAATTTTCGCAGGCAAACGGCCTCACGAACACATTCTCCACTTAACATTTTTTTCCTCCTCCGTCTCGAATTTATCGATACCACGGGGTCAAAGCGGAGTGAATTAAGAGAGAGAAACACCCCGTACCCGTGACCGACATGTACCCCCATCCTCGATACGTGAGCGATCGTCTTCCTCTCTCTCTCTCTCTCTCTCTTTATGTTTTACATCGTCCGCTCTCTACGGTTCTGTTGCTGTTGGCGGCGATGGAGAAGAAGGGAAAAATGTATCAATCCGAGAGATCTTTATCTCCCCCCCCCCCCTCCTTCCCTCCCGTGATCCTCATTTCCCTAACACGAGCACGAGCGTCCTTTTAACGGGGAGATGGGAACCGGGGGATCTTCCGAGGACGTAATTTATCGAACCGGTGTGGGGGTGCCGCGGGGGTGGAGAGGGGGAAGGGGGTTGGGGGTTGGGAGGTAAGAGGGTGGTCGTCGGGGGAGGTGGTAATCGGAGGAGGGGGCGGGGTTTTGCGGGGGAGGTGAGCAATGATGCGGAAGGGGTCGCGGAGAGGATATGCGGCGGCATCACGTGCCAACTGGGGCACCCATTTCGCACATGCGTGATAGCCTCGCGCGCGAAAAAGGAAAAAAAAACGCATTCCCTTAATCTCGTCCCGAGAGGATGACTACTTCCTAGTCGCCTTTCTCTTCCCCTTCTCCGCGTGGGCGTACGTGGACATTGCGATATGCGTTCAACTTGGAACGTGGAAGATAAATACCGATCTGAAAAGGTTAACATATTTTACGCGTTGGGGTTGATCACAAATTAAAGGCTGCACGCGTCGTTACATTTATCCTTATTATTCGAACTTGAAGAATTTACCCAAATCGCATGCGATGTACTTTCCTCGAGTCCGCAAAGCTCTTCTTTTGACGCAAAAATTAAATGATTATAATAAACCACGATGATCATGTTGGCGGTGATTGAATTTTATTGAAATCCGACTCTTATTGGCTATTAGTAAGCTATTGAAAATTTTCTAAGCGACAATTTCTGTTTTTATCCTACACTATTTAATAAGTTTAATCTTCAGTAGTTTTCATTTATTATTCTGCTCTTATTAACTCGCAGATGACACGCTAAGGAGATGAAGCTTCGCGATTCCCTTTTAACGACCAGACAATTTCTTCACCCATTCGCAGTGAAAATTTCTGATAAACCCATGTCTGCGCTAAATAATAACGAAGATAAATGTGAAGAAATTTAAAAAGTTCTCTGAAAATATCGTGACAATGCAAAAATGTCATAAAAGCTTCCAGGTCAGGGAATGTTAATGATACAAGTTTTTCTGTGTGTTGGAGACTAAAGAACTATCTACTATTTTAAAAAGCGGTTTTTCTATTAGGAAACCTAATTCTCAATGCTATTCCACCTCAAAGAGTCTTTCTTTTATTGTTTACTGATAATTTTTAAATGAGATAAAAGGGGAAGTGAAGCGATCATAAATACTAGCGGATAACCCTGCGGTGGAAGTGCACTAAATCCATTCACAGTTCGGTCTTCCATGACTAGACGACGTAAGTGTGGCATCTATATACACTGCTTGTATTTTATATCAACCAGTTGTAAAGGTATTTCTATTACGTACTTTGACTAAATAAAGTCTTCTATCACTTTTAATTTGTGTTTTTGATGAGAACAGAGAGGTGATAACACGTTTCAATGCACCATCTATGGAATCGAATCTCATCGGTCCAAAGAAGGTTTGAATTAATAACATATGTTCTAACTTTCCTGACAACCCATTGATGCAAGAATCAAAATCAATGCCCTAATTGAAACTTTAATGTGTCTGCACGTCATTTTTAAACCTTGAATAATGCATATAAGTGTAAACGACCAAGATTTGAAGATATAAAACCCAAAACATGAATTCACTTTCCTCGTATAGCCAGAGCGTGGTCCATCTATAAATTCCGCAAAATCTTAAAGATAGAGACGATTACAGAATAAGTATCGTAGGGCATATATCGTATTCATCGACTTATCGATCCCCTCTATCGGACGCGAGGAAGAATGGGATAAATACGCACACGCCATCCACGCTTCCCTCCCTCGCGTTGCAACGGCGACGAGAGCACACCTCACGCGGCGTAATTGCACGTCACTTAAGGAGGCGTGTTGGTGCACGCGGGGCGTGTGATTAGTGAATCAACACGGGAGGGCGCGGTCGTGCTAAGAGCGCCATCGTCGCACGAAACGACTTCCTCCCACTCGCGCGCCACACCCTCCCCTCCCTCCCCCTCCCTCTTCCCTCCAATCCTCCATTCCCTCCCTCTTCCATCCTCCATACCATACCTCCGCACTCCGTTCTTCCACCCTCACGCCTCGCTCGCCGATTATTTCCTCCCTCGTGTTCATTTTTTTCTGATCTATCGGACGATACATTCGACTTTTACGTATACAGCCTTTCTCTCACCCCAAACCTTCCCCATGTCTCCTTGTCTCCCTCCCGCCACACGAATACAATCGCGAAAAAACCTCGATAAGCCATTGTTCGGCATGAATAAAAAAAATCAAATCGGCAGAGATCGTCTTTACGATGGGGATGTAAAAAAAATGGTTTCCTATGACGTACGACTCTAATGAGTCCCCTTGCACCCGCATTAAAGTCTCTCTAACAGTATGCTCACCTCTGAGAGAGTGAGAAAGATAGAGGAGGAAAGAGAGAGAGAGAGAGCTGGTCTCGCAATCTGCTCGGTTTAATTGAAGGCGCGAGTTGCTCCGTGTACTCCTTAACGAACTGTTATTATTCCTTGCGCTGAATTCGTAATTGCGTCAGAAAGAGAGAGAGAGAGAACCGCATATGAATATCTTCCCGATTGCGTCAGAAAGAGAGAGAGAGAGAGAAAAAAACCGCATATGAATATCTTCCCGATGGTTCGTGAATAATAATAACACGCGAGAAGGAAGAGAGAGATGGAAGAAGGTCCACATTCGATTACGTACGCTCACATATCGCGCAGTCGCAGCATTTTTAATTCCCTTTCGTCTTTTTTCTTCGTTTTCGCATGAGGGAATCGACGTAATTGCATTGCATTATCGGAGTAAAGGAGTACGAAAGGAAGAGACTGGGGAGGAGGGAAAAAGAGAGAGAGAGAGAGAAATGGAACGAGGAAAGGGGAGGCGGAGTAAATGAGAGGATGAAAAGAAACCCTTTGGGTTATCCATGACCATGCATTCCGGTCGACGAAAGCCACCACCTTCCGGGTGCAGAGATCAGAGATTGCGTGAAAGCGGAGGTTTGTTTGAGTGGGAGACCCTTCTTGAAAGGAAGGGGGGAGAGAGAGAGGCATGCGGAAAAAACGGAGGGAAAGGAATGGCATAAGGAGCTCCGTGATGGATTGGAGATGACTGTGATGGGGGAGGCTGTACGCTGTTGATGGGAGCTTAAATGGAGCAGTGGCAACTTTTTTTTTATGCCATTACAGCTATTCATAGCGCTGGATTATGGAGAGCTACGGGTTCATTTTGAAATTTTCCTTATTGGAGGTTACGTGGAGGAATAGATTATAAATGGGCGTCAGATTGTTTCGTAAATTTTTCCTACTGGATGAAATGACTCGCTTGAAACATCGGCAAATTGAAAATTTAGATAACTTCGGTTAAATTCGTTTTAATTGAAGTGATGGTCGGGATTGAAATACAGAAGACCTTACGAATGCTGTAAGTATCCGACAGCACACTAATCTTTTTCGTATTTATTGGAGAATTTAAAAACAACTTGCGCTGATCGTATTATAGCTCAAAACACACATATTTTTTAAAAAATCAATATTATATTTATACGGAAGAAACTAGCTATCAAATCATCGACGAATTTTGTTATAAAACATTATTTTCCTTTTCGCATCATAAAGAAGTGCTATTTGGACAAATATACTCGAATTTCCTTCCAGCAATGCCAGATTTAAGGAATATCTTAACATATTCATGGGCAAAGAAAAACAAGGCGCAATTAGCTGTATTTAATAATTTTGGGAATATCCAACAACAAAAATATTTAATGATAAAAAGCTTTGATACGAGGTGGGCTCTTTTAAATCCATGAGATTGTAAGAGACTAGGTAATGGTTACCATTCTTCCCCTCCACTCATCCCATAATCCCTTCCGACTGCCCATCTCCGGGGCAACGATGAACGAGAGCGATAGGACAAGAGCCAGCGATGCGGAAAGCTCTCCATATTTCCCCCTTCGAGGATGCTACTCTTGGCTTCGCCCCCCTACTCTCCTAGGTTTCAATAAGAATAGCCCTTGTAGCAATTCTAAAATTGCTGTAGGAGCGCTCCTATGCCACATCGGTAGCGGAACTGGTAGTCTTGTTCTTTGGCCTTTACAGGGTCTTCGTGCGTTCGGTATCTCACGAAGGATTGAACGGTAAAGAAATGGTTCATCATCTTCGTCATTTATAAGCGCCATATGTCAGTCCTAAGATGCTAGTCAATCGCGTTAAAAAAAACTTTTGAGCGTAAATGAGTGATGCCGTCAAATTTTTGTGAGTCGTGATTTAATTAGCATGTCAAAAATAATGCGACTGAATTAGAGATTGAATGAAACACGAAAAACTTAGATATTTAAAACTGCGAGTTGATAAAAATAATCCTTGTCCCTATTGAAAAATTAAGAGATTTATTTCCGTTTACTTTTGATTCTAGTGAAAAGTATCCACATATATTACAACGCTAGGAATGTTCCCATTTTCTTTGTATAACTCATCGGAGTATACTTTCACTTTAAATACAAACAAATTATGAAAAAGAGTTAAATAAATATAACACATGCAACAGAGTTTGTGATATTTGTCTTTTCATTTTATTAATTGAAGAATATCATTGCGCATGTTAATTATTTATTAACAAACCTACTTCGAATTATATTAATGGGAAAAGTTACTCAAACAAGTCGTGAAAAGGCGTCATTAGGTAAATTTGGCCGCAATTAATGGACAGAAATCGTAAAAAAGGACTCTAAAAATGCACCATATTTATATCTAATAAACACAAAAAATTTGATACTTTAATTCAATATGTAAAGAACTGATAACTGTTACCATGTGTTCTTATGACATAATAAAACAATTAAGAGATAAAAACAAAATTTAACATTTTATCACCAGATAATTTTGAATTTTTTTCATCGAATGTTCGTTATCAATGTTATTTTACGTTAATTTGCATATCATAGTTCAACGGTTCTACCGAATTGAGAGCGATGCAATGGGTTATTCATTTGCACGCAGGTTGAACCTCGTTATTGGAAAGGTATCCCGTACAAGTGTATACCCCTTTCGCATAAACCCGATACGAGTTGACGTGAAAAACGTCTTTCGAAGTAACAACGTCTAAATATTACCTCGGTTTCATTTTTAATTAAGAACTTTCATCGCGCTTTATTCGAAGGTATGCCGATGGCGTGGTTGCGATAAGATCTTAAGGCGACTCCATTCTTCAGGGTCAGAGGGTTCAGAATTGCTCGGCCCTACGATGCCAAGTGACGCTGTGATTCTCTTTTGGTATTCCATTCGCGAACTGAGGGAAGGAAAACGGACAGAAAGACGGAGGGTTACCAAAGATCGGCGAAACGCTAGAAGAGGCGCCGAGATGTCGGAGAGTAAAAGGGAAAGGGCGACGGTCATTACCCTTAAGAGGCGGAGAGGCAAAGGGTTTATAATTTGTTTTCCGAGAGTTGAATAAGTGAAGAATGAATGCTTCGGGAAAAGGAAATCGAACTGTTATTTTCGGGGAATAAAAAATAAAGACCTGCATTCCAAGCGTCTGTTACATTCGTTCTCGAGGAAGAAGTTTAGAAACAAAATTCCAACCTTTGGTGTAATTGGAAAAAGGAGACAGTAAAAAATATATACGCGACATAAATTAAAATCACTTCCAAATACAGTCTTGAGAAATCTAATAAAATTTTGTGGTTCCATGGATAATGTTTTATATATTTAACCAGACGCTTTCAGCGCATGAGTTCTCAAATTAACACTCTTAAAACCCTGTCAAAACATTTTCAGCGGGTAACTTTTTCTAGTTTCAAGCGTTTCCTCAAAAATATAGATAAAGTTAAATATTAAGAAGTGATTATAGCAAGTGTATGTGTATATCAATACGATTCTATGACGACTTGTTACATTATTATCCAGATAGCATTTTGCATCGTGTTTAATAATTGATAAACTTAAATAAATTAACCATGTTGAAAGGCTTTGGCTTTTATTTTCAACTTTTTTGAAAGATTTAAATAATTTTTTATTAACATATTATTTAGTTTTTCTTGTTCTATATAATTTAATAATTGAGATAGGATAGACAGTGGCAATGATTATGCATATTACATAGGCTTACTGAGAATAAAAATGCAAATATCCTTATCACCTTAGGCTTAACATTTGTCAAGCGATTTAAACGACGGCTGGCTGCTTCTGCATAAGAGGCAGAGTCATTCGCTCCTAACTTGATTAACACCTTCACGCGACTTACGATCGTCCCGTGCTTTAGCGGGGAAAAAAACGAAAACGAAAACCTCCGAAAAACAACCTCGACGCTTCCTTAGCGGGCGTAAAGACTCATTTTTTACGGTAACCCAGCCTTCGCATAAGCAATCCCTCTCATAAATCGCGAGACCCGGACATATCGCGCGTGACATCGGCAAGCTTTCAAGGTTCGACCTCAAGAGGCCACCCTGAACGCTGCGATGAGGTGACGCTCTGGAGCCATCTGGGGTTCTGAGGATGAATTAATGAGGAGCGAAGGGAAGACGTGCTGTTTGCATGGTAAAGATAGAAGGGACAGCGCAGTCCAGGGCGATTATTAATGCAGTCGCGACGGATACGGGAGACGCGATATCCCCCGCATCGCCTTCGGTGAACTCTTATGCTAAAAAAGAGTTCGGTGATCGCTGAGTAACAAAAGTAGCCGGCAGAGGATCAAACACTAGTAGTTAATTCTCCGATTCTTCCTTCCGACCGCGACATTGGTCTCAAGGCACGATCACGCGCAAAAAATGATGATAATTCACCATTTGCCGGAGCAGTTGCGACAGATGCCGGCGCCTATTGGGCGCATAAATGACCTTTTCAATTTCACGTACTAATGCGGTAGTGATTTAAGGGCGGCGGAGTCTAAAGGGCCGAACGGCAATTGTCTAGCAGAGGTGAATGCTTTATGGATGCTATAAATCTGGCCTTTCCCTTTCTCTCTTTGTCTTTTTATTCTGCCGAAAGAATGAGCCTGCCACGTCTTCCGACAAAAATCAAAATGCCGGCAAATTATATGTGACGTCTCGCAAGTAAATTTTCGGTTTACGTTAAACTTTGTGAAGCATCAAATTATCTATAAATTATAAGGATTTTATAAAGCGTTTGTACAAAATTGGTTTGAAGATACAGTTTTCATATTTTATATAATTATAGGACAATTAAAACAATTTTAAAATAAATAAACGCCACGAACGCGTATAAACTTTACATTTCCAACTGATACTTCTTTTGGAAAAATATTTCATTCCAATAAGTTTTACCAGAATACCTGCTACTTTCATTAACACATTAAGAAAAAGGTACGGGTCTTGAAGTTTACACTAATTTTTATCCCTTCACATTCAATCTTTCAGCATATTATGTATATTTTACAATAATCAACGTTAAATGAGCATTAACATTTATTTACTTTCTCCATAGGTAGCATAGGAGAAAGTATTTTATTCGTGAAAAAAGTCGAATTCGAGATTTCAACGGAAATACAAGTATTGAGAATGATTTAAAATTATTCACCAGTGTAATTTCTGATAATTATTACTGAGGACGCTGACGTCGAGAGCAATCATATTCATTGCTCTGTATGGAGAAAGTCATGTGCTGCACACGTCAAATTTTTATACATAGTTCAAATACCTAATAAGATTTTTCTATCGGAAAACCATTTTCAAATTCAAAATTCACTCAACTTAGGCTTTAACCATGACTACACTTAAGCGTGGCATTCTTTGCGACCCTTTAACTACTCTTGCAGAGAGAATTAAGGTATAGAGTGAAAAAATTTACCTTCACAATGTGATACTATTATTTTTTGAGAAATGCAATGGTTATTCTCACCAGTACATGGTCCTCAGGACCATAAAACAAAAGCTTTGTTAACTATAATGGGATGTATTTTTCGTCGATGGACGCTGAGGATAATGAAATTGACCGGAGGAACTGAAGAGAACTTAAGACGTTGAGTTGGAATGCATTCTGCGAATGGAAAAAGAGAGGGTGAAGGAGGTGGTGAAGATGGTTCACGGGGTCGAAGTGGCATTGACTCTATCGGTGAATCGAAGGAGATGAAGAGCTCTCCCACTCCTTCCATCTCCCTTTCTTGAGGAAAGCGGCGGTCGCGGCGCGGAAGCAGGAAGTGACTTGGACCGCGCGGGTCACTGGGGTCACGAGGGTACGTCTGTAGACCACGACTCTTTAAGTCGCCGCCCACGAAACTATTCCCGATTTCACCAGCAGACGTTCACCGGAGTGTTCTGCAGACCCCAATGAGAGAGAGAGAGAGAGAGAGAGAGAGAGAATGGTTCGGGGAGGGAAGGATAGAGAAGTAGGCGAGAATAGGAAAGGGATTGGAGAAATGACTCGGAAGGGTCGAGGGAGATAGGCAAACAATAGGAGCATCTGGACTCGGGAATCTCAACGAGTCGGCCTTATCTCCGCAAAAGTCATTAATTTTTTCCTTCTATCTCACACATCCATCGCCTCTACTCCTCGACCATTCTCAACTTTCCAAAAGAGTAAATTGCGAGATGTTTTTTTCCTCGAATCCCGGTGTAAAAAAAATTACGAAAAGCGCACTATAAAAAAAACCAAAACTCGGACGAGGGCGTGGTATTAGAAAGTTCGGAATTCAAATCTTGGTTCGCGTCTTGGCTTAGTAGTCGTTTTAAAATCGAATTTTTCACGGTGTTCCTCGTTTTACGTGTGTGCGCGTGCTAGCATCAAATTTGACCGGAATCAGACCGTTAGTTTTCCAGAAGTTTGACTTCGGCCGTGTAGGCACGAGCGCCTCTGATTTTTCATGTCGTTTCTTTCCGTCGAAAAACCCTAAACGTGAGAGTTTATTTATGAATCCTTTTGTCCACACAAAATGACGGCCGAGTTGGGCGACAATGACAAATTGACCGTCATATACGTCCTCCCACTTCACTTTCACCAGAGCCTCCCACGGGCCGCGTCCTCATGAGATCCATCATTCTCAGAGTCCTTCGCCATTCGTACTAATTATTATTAATCGCCATCGCCTTTTTTGAGGCGCTCTATTACTGTTATAGAGCGATTTGATCTATACATTCGGGTAGGAAAATAAACTTTTCCCGTCTTCGCCACCCTAGAAATAGAAATTTCAGTTTACGAATGTAAACAACACTTCCACGTCGCCAGTCGCCTTTCATGGTTTCAGATGCGTGAAACTGTCTCTCCGACGCGAGGGGTTGGGGCACTTATGTTTTCGCTCTAACTTTCATAGAGCGGGAAAATTAACTTTGCCGGCGCATCCGGGGAAACTCTTTAAGTGTAATAAGGCGTATCTGAGCCGGAACTAATTGGCCATAAAAAGAAATGTTTGCGCGAGGAAAGTCTACTGCTAATCGATGTCTGTCGGGATTGTAACGCACGATAATGAGGTAATAACACGCGCTGTAAAATTATGCAAAAAAGTACTCGAAGAGGATTTTTAATTTGAACTATTTTCACCATTTAACTATCACGGCGACAGAAGGAAATGGGTTTTTGAAAGTATGAAAGTAGCCCCGAGAAATAATAAGTCTTCACGAAATATCGTTTAAATTCTTTGTTTACAGCTTTCCAACTCGGCTATGATCGTATCAATTCCATTAACCCCACAGACCGTAAAAAGGCAATCTTTATTTATCGGAACACCGTATACTTCATAAGGTAGCCGTAAGAAAATAAATATATAGACCCATACACGTATACCATCAATTTTTTTTATTAGGGAAAATAAATGGTTTTCGATTTTCTGAAACTTCCAGCCGCGTATCCACGTCGATAAATTTTCGAATCGCCTCCAGATCGATCGCGACGGCGAAAATCGCAACGAGTTGCACGGGCGCCACATTTACTAACCAGTCGCATCCACCCGTCGAATAAAAAACAATATATAATCAGCCTTCCCTGATCAACGAGATTAATCTTTCCGGAAACACCGATTACCCCCCTCCCCTCTCTCTCTCACCCTTCGAGTTCGTGAGGTCACGCGAATGGGGAACGAAGGATAGGAGTAAAAAAAGGCTTAAATACTTGTTCTTCCGCGTTTGAATGAAATATGCTGTCATCCCATTCATATCATCCTCCTCTCTTCCTCCTTCGGCTTCGGAATCATCGGCACACACACACCACGGCGGCGGCGGCGGTGCATGTCATCGGATACGGAGGAAGGTTCTATCCGGTGCAACGGGAAGGAAAAATCCTGTCCGCCGAGCGAAGGGATACGTGTTCGACGCATGGAAAGATTTGCTCCGAGGCAGCAGGGAGATGGAAAGTGTTGGTGGATAGTCGCCAAGGATGAGTCGCCGGGACACCCTCGCCACCCGCCCCCTTACGAACCGACGGCCCCTCGAGGCATCTCGCTGCCCACTCCTCCACCCACGACACTTTCTGCCCTTCCCAGCCTCTCACCTCCCCTCACTCCTTCTCTTCCCTCGTTCCTCTCTCCGAGGACGATGCATACGGACACTTACGTGTTAACCAGGATATTTTTCTTCCTGTTGGTCGAGCCTTCGAGTTGAGTTATGCATAATTAACTCGGTGCGGAGATTTTTTCCCTAAACAACCGGTGTTGTATGTGGCGATCGAGCGATCGCTACAGGAGTAGCGGGAGATAATTCATTTCCGGACGACGTAAACGAGTCCCTGTGGATTTTTAGCGTTTTAAGAATTTTCTATTTTTTTATTTCATAATTTAAATAATTTTACATCTGCTACTGCTAGTGCTCGGCGTTCAATTTTAACCAGCATAGACGATTGAAGCTAGGTGGGACTCAACAATGCCGTACAAAATTAACAAATATTTAGTACAAACGCATTCACTCAGTTCAAACACAATTTGCACAAAAATTTTGTTAATTTTGTACGGTATCGTTGGGTCACATCTAGCTTTAATAACTTAAACAGCCGTAGTGCTCCAACAATTTGAACATCATGACAGCATAGGCAAATAAACATCAGCAAGCAAACAAAAATAATATAAATGAATCATTGATGAGTAATAACGAAAACTTAGAAATTGCAACATTACCAAGCGGGGGAGAGCAAAGACGCTCGTTATAATTCATTTTTTGCCGACAGATCGTCGAAAGCAAAAACGGGGGGAAGTATAGGAGAAGATGCCGAATTAAAATATTTACTTTAGTCGGCATATAGAGGTTCACCGAAGGAGAAATTAAATATAATACCGAGCCCATCACACGTTTGTCAACAAATTATTCGCATCGTAGCACCATAGCTGATCAATCGGCGGTTTTATGGCTACAGGACTACACTGGATTCAATCCATAAGGAAAGTGATGGTTCATTTTTAGAATTTAATCGTCCGATGTTTAAAATGACCTTTATGAAGGAATCGAACGCGGGATATGAATAAAAGATATGCCGTGGAATTCGTGCAGAAGGGAGGAGAGACTGAAATAAATTGTTATAAATCGATATTCCGCACGCACGTCTCCTCACGTCCTCTCGCATCACATCAATCCCCTTCAAAAGCCATCCACCTCCACGTCCCTCTTCCTGCCATCTTTTCTCTCCCGCGATCCCTCCTCCGCTCATCTAGCGTCGCTTGCAAAACGAAGCGAGGAAAAAAGGGAGCGAACCCATAACGGACCCTTCTCCTGCTTAAAAAAAAAAGACTCTCCCTCCCGCCCCAACACCGCCTTTCCCGCATATTCCTCTACCACTCTCCATAAACCCACCTCTTCCCTGTCCATATGCGGCACCCACAACCTAGCTCTTACTTTCCCTACGATGGGTGGGGCGGGTTGATTGACTGAAAAAGAGAAAAGTCAAAGAAGGAGCGCCGAGTTAGCAGTTGGGAGAAATGGAATAATAATGGTCCCTGTTGTGGCGGAATCGAGATCTCAAAGGCTCTTTCACCCGCACGTGTATAACGTGGCTCGCGGTTTGTAGAGAGCTAGGTCGCGTCCATCACTTCTATATATGAATTCTCACGGCGGAACGAACGAAAAATGATTCCACCCTTTGGAAATCCCCCTTCCCCTTCCCTTGAGCCTATCGGTGGCGTTGAGAGGAATGAAATCTTCATTTTCACCCGTTAAAATGTCATCGAGACGTTGACCTCGTAGGACTCGACAATTATTGTTCACGGTTTGCGGTGTATTTTATGCTCCGATTTGGTTTGTCGTTCGAAATACCGCTCAATTCGTTTTTCGGTATGTCGAGCGTGACAAGTTTATTCGCACATCTTTCGTACGATTTACATTGCGCGAGTACATATATGTCTTGGACCGAGACGCCCGATCCAACTGGACCTATGGAGTGCGCATACGATTAAGTGGACGTTAATTCCGATCTTGTTTTCGAATATGCCTTTACGGCTTTATCTGCTTCCCGGCTTCCCTCGACGACGCGCTAACATGCTCGTCAAACAGCTATGTCGCGTCTTGCGACACGTCTAAACTACATTCCGCATAAAATTTCGAGAGTCACATGACGCGGAAGGAAACGTATCAGGATAAAAAACATTCACTTTGAAATTTTAAGCGGTAAGATACTGTGAGGCATACCGGGAATGCGAGGCAAGGAAATAGTTATTTCTCCAGACTTAGGCGGAATGAAAACGAACTACGATTAAATACGGCTTCGTAAATGTGAATCGGAGCATAATAAAATAAGACGAAATCGATAATTTGGGACAGGGTGAAGAGGAGAGGGGAAGGAATGCAAGAAAATAGAAATTGAAGCGCCGATACGGGAGTAGACGAGTGGACTGAAGAGGGGAAGGAGGATAGGGAAAGAGTTCGGGGAAGATAGCGAGGCACATACTAGTAGAATGTCTAAGGCAAGGGTCTTCAACCTTTTTTCTCATGACTTGCCCCTTTTGGCATTTCTGAATAGTCGAAGCACAGGGGTTCGTCTCATTTCCAAGTTACATACTTTCGTAAAAACAGAAATGCTCACAAGTAAAATAAAACCAAGGTCAAAGCTAATCAAAATGTTTTTTTCTTACGTTCATAAATAAACAGCTGAACAAATGAAATCACTGGTGTTAGGAAAGAAGATATTAAACATCGTAGAAGACTGCCAAAGGGCACGGCGGTGCTCGCGTGCACCAGGTTGCGGGCCTTTGCCTTACTATGTTTTAAAATTATAGGTATATGAAAAAAAACTTTCATATTACGCTACTGATGTTTGTAAATTTCAGTAATATAACTTGGTGTGATACATTTCTATGTTTAATATAATGGCCTTTAGGGACATCTTGAAAGAAGAAGGGCCTACCGTTATATCAATTTACTTATTGTGACACAAGATATAATTTTATACCCCGATCCCCGTTTGTCTGTAAAATCCTCCACACGTTATTCCTAACCCTAAAATCACAGCATTCAGAAGTAATGTGCGAAAGCTGTAGTAAGTATTAAAATTATAATCCTTAATATTTTCGCGGACCCCCGGCTGAAAACAACTAGTCTAAGGTGGATGAAGGAGGGTGAGAGGAAAGTGAGCGTTAAAAAGTGCAAGGAATACAACGAAGGAGAGAGGAGAATTGGGAGATAAAGAGAAGGGAAGACGGAGAAAGAGAGGTAGTAGGGATAAAGAGAGAAGAACAAAGAGAGAAGGGAACCAAGGAGATGGAGGTAAAGAAATGAGAGAGTTGAGAGAAACAGAAAGAGATGGGTCGAGAGGGGCGTGCTCTCCTGGACTAATGAGAGGAACACACTCGGCTGAGCGTAGGAGGGGAAAAGGGGGAGGGAAGCAGGGAGGAGAAGAAGGGAGCAGGGAGGGGGGAGGGGAGCAGAGAGGGGGGGAGGGGAGTTATGCGTGGGCCTCCATGCCATTGTGTTTCGTGCTGAAGTGAAATCGTTCCGGCATCCCATTTAATACGGCACACAAACCGAGCGCGCGCACTCTCACTTCCATCACGATCTCCTTCACGCCGCCCTGTTTATTCAGGATTTTTTTACGCTCCTTTTTTCCGTTCCTAAATCGTAAATAAAAGTCTCGACGGAATAATTTTAATAACCTCCTTTTCTTCCGAGCGAGAAGAGGATTCTGGGAGAGGAATTACGGTTAGGGGCCTGAATTTTTTAGTAGATGTCCGATGCGATTAGGATACGTCGGACGTGCGTTATCTTTTTGTGTGGTTCAACGTTGATTGCTGGGACATTTTGCAATCCGAGTGCACAGTCATCCCTCTTTCCCGAGACGGGACCAGAGGTCGTTTATTCTACGTCATTCCGGACGAGAGTGGACCCTAATAAAACACGACGGCTCGGGTTCGCCCCCCCCCCCCCCTCCCCCTCCTCCCTACATTCCACTTATGGGACTCTTTTTACATGGACATGTACGATTTACTCTTGTTTTTGATTTTGAGTGCTCGTGCGTACGATTCTCTCTCGGCGTCAGAGCCTTTAAAACAAAAGCTTGCGCTTAACGAGAACCTCGTAGTTTATATATCTTTTGTATCGCGTAATCCGATCGATAGATACTTTATGGTATTTGCCTTATAAGACCTTAAAATGCCGTCTTATTTACCGCTAATGTCATATGGGAACGACTTCATCGGAATATATATATATATATATATATCTGCGAGTGCGGTTTTTTTGCGCCATCTCTAACGCTCAATGCGCTCACCCTTAACGGGAGTCCGCGACCTCGGAAGAATAAAAAACGCCGCTCTCGCTACCTGCCGAAGCAAGCATTTTACTCATTTACTGTAATACTTAAATGGTTAGAGGAAATAATACCCTTTATGTAAGCAGTAGAGATTTACACCGTAACCCTTTGTGGCTCTGAATTCCTTTGAGGCGGGTAAAATGGCATCCTATAACTTACAATCATCAAATATGATCTTCTCAGATTTAAAATAATACATAAATTAACTCCAAATGATCCGCTGTTTATCTTTTAAATACTTATACAAGAGACCATATTTATGCCCTTCATAAAACGAAATATTTTTATTCCTACTGTTGAAATGCTTCTCCTCTCCCCAATCCGTGTAAGCGGGGCTGAATTATAACGTCGGAAGACGCCACACCCTAGGGGGAGGAGATGGGGAGGGGGAGGAGTAGGGTTGTATGTGGGTGGGAGGGCGAGGGGAAAGGTTGATGGGGAAGGGGGAGGATACCGGGAGGAGCCGGAGAGAGAGAGGAAGAAAGGTGTTTGGCCAGGTTTCCGGACATTCAACTCGTGAACTACGGATGTGAGATCCAAAAAGCTAAACCCGCGATTTCGAATATTAGTAAATGATGAAGGAGTGACTTTGTGCTATTGCATATAGTTCAGGGGCCAGGCTCTTTTAGTCCAAGTCATATTTTAATAATTTAATTAAAAAAAAAATAATGCAGTAACTCATATCTATAGAATTCATCATACCGCTTTTTATTAGCGCTTTCGTCCAATACTCTGCACAGTAATGTTAATGTAAAGTAGGCGCTCTTCAACTAATATAACACGAGTTCCAAACAAAATGGTTTTGTAAATACATAATTATATCACGATGAAAAGACATTACTGAAAACTTTATGAGGGCTAAAAATGAGAGATTAAAAATAAAATGCTGCAAATAAGGAAATGTTTATCTACGAATCAAAGAATGGAGATTGTATTACATGTATCTTTATGCCAGCAAGAGGTTATAAAAACATATTCCGTTCACATTATATTATTTTTGTAATTCAATCGACATAACACGACTCGAAGCAATTTCACGAGAGCTTGGCCAAGCTCAAAATGGACTCCTAATTAGACTGTCTCCTAACAACGAAATTAATGCCGGAGAGCAGTCGTTCGAAAACCCGGTTATTTACCTCATATGATTGGATGCTAATTTCTTTCCCTCCTGCGACTCGAGACATCATCGAGCAACTGTAATGTTCGCTCCTCCACCAAGGACGACGTACCTCCTCCCACTAGCTTTCGTTTCTTTAACGAATTTCATTCATTTTGAAACTAAAATTACAAAAAAACAAAGGATTGAACTCTGTCGAATCTCTTTACGAATTCTCTTAGCCGAAAACTCACATAAGTAAACCTTAATTACCATACTGAGGATAAAGTACGAACTTAAGTTTTTTTTAATCCTCTCGAGTTGGGAGCACGGAAATCTCGGATCGTGTATATAGAAAAGGGAATAGTGAGAATATGGACGCGCCTATGGGGGAGGGTTGAGACGAGGGAAGGGGTTTAGGGATTAGAGGGTGGTGGGGGCGGGGGATGGCGCTCACTTTCCTCGGAGGAATGGTATGCAACGCACACTCAAGAGAGCCAACCTCGTCCATGTATGGACACTATTTTTCTGGCGCGCCGCGAATCTTTTCACTTGAGTCGGAATTCTTGGATCGGCTTCAAACCGAACCCCGCGAACGCGCGGCGCCGGACTTGGAATGGATGTTTGAGGATTCCTTCACAGTGTTGGGTATGAAAGAAGGACGCGGCTGGATTAGCATACGGTATAGAGGGAGTGCCCCTCGAGGCGTCCGGGCCAATTCCTTTCGCTTAAAGTAATGGAAAACGTCGCGGAAGTGCGCGTCGGAGGAAAACGTTAAAAATAAGACTGCTATATTATTAAAGGATACAAATGAGGGAATACGTGAAATAGAAATGATCTTTGAAATAGAAGTGATGTTTTAAAACGTCACATATGCGTTGCAGGTTCGTTGTGCTGTACAAAGTTGTACATACAAAGTGAAAAAGCAAGTGAAAAACTACATTAGAATAACTTAAGTTTATGAATTCACGATTAATGCAATGTATTAAATCCATAGTAAAATGCGCCTGAAAACAGATATTATGCTTTATAAAAAAAAACAACGGGCATTTCGACCGGAATCTGTTTATATCTGGAAAAACATGATCTTCTAAAAATACAGAAAGGAAAGCGTAAATCTAATGGGAACATATCTTACAAGGGAATCTAATCGATTAACATTGATTTAATTCCTTTGTGGGAGATGATGTTTCATTATATAATAACGTTGGAACGCCATTTAAAATTTGCGACCTGAAATAAAGACTTAATATATCGCTCAAGAGAGGAAATTAACCGCTGACATATTAGCACTAGGCGCTGCATCACTTTGAGAACCCCACAGTTGCGATCTAGCAAGATGCTATCACTGGAAAGTGCTGGCGGATATTCAACAAAGACGCGAGGATTAATCAACAACGATCTTTGGAAGCGTATCCTGCCTGAACCAGTTACTGGCGTACGCCATGTGTCTCATAAGATGGTGAAATCCTTCTCTATTTATGGGCCACGCGACACGCTAGCTTAGCCCGAGAGAGCGTCGTGAAAATAATCCCAAAACACCGAATCCGTTACGTACAACCGCTCATGCTAGAACAAGGGAGAAAATGTTGCCAGCTGTATTTTCCCATTTATTCACTCCCTGAAATAACCGCTCGTTTTCGTCAATTTCGAAATATCCTTCCACTCCCCAAAATTCTGCTATTCCGTCGATAACCTTGCTGAATCAAATATTCCATCGACCACCTATTTGCACTTTCAATTTGTGACCAACTATTCAAATCATACACCTCGACCGTCAAAATCTCCCATTCATACCACTGGCGACGGAGATTAATGGGGTCGACGAACGTCGTGGAATCGTGCTGAAGATTAATGCGTTCCTTACCTTTAATTAAATGCGCCTCTTGTTCCTCTCCGGTGTTGGAGGCGGTTTCCTCGGCACCCTCCACGCCTTCCTCTCCGACGGACGCAGCTTCCAACGGCATGGCAACCTCCCCGGAGACTTCTTCGACGCGAACGTCCGGCAGACTCTTCTCACCTTCTTTGACGACTTCCTCTTCGCCGTTGCCCTCCGGCCGGTCTCGGAGGCGGCTCTGTCGCGAATGCCTAGGTGCAAGGGGAGCGGCCTCACCCGCGCCACCTCCTACCACTCCTTCCTCTTCCCCTTTTTCTCCCAACGCCTCCGCCACCCGCGACCCTTCCCTCCCTAACTCTCCCACCTCTTCCTCCTCCTCCGACCCTTTCTCCTGCCCCTCCACCTCCGCCGTGGGCTTCTCCTCCTCCGCCCCCGGCTCTCTCTCCTTCCCTTCCTCCTCGCTTAAGGACTCCGTCTCCCCTTCCACGCTGAGCCGCTCGGGCGTCGACCTGGAACGAGAGGAGATCGTTGCATGAACAATTGATGTTTATTGATATAACACATGGGGTCGTGTTTGTTTGCTTATTGCAGATTTACGTTCTCGGAAAACTCCCGAGTCAGATTGGTCCGTTGAATTACTGAAAAGCGTGCCGCTGGGTATCCCCAGGGAATCGAACGGGGAGCTCTAAAAAAGGACTTCGTATCCGATCGCAATGCAAGAGTTTGAAGATTATTTTGCTGTGTCGTAAACAAGAAGTAAAAATTGTTTGTCGAAAATTACACGCGAAAAATACTGGCTAATCTTTAAATAGCGAGGTGAGGTGAAATTATGATTACATTGTAAATGAGGTGCGATCTTCCATACCGCTATAGTTTTTTTTGTTATTATTCATCCACTAGCCATATCCACAATAGAATTTTCCTTATTAATTAATAATCAGCAACGAGGGTTAAGAGGTTATTACAAGAAAAAACTAATATTCATTTTAAAATGTAAATTAGCGGAAAGTAGCACAGTAATTTGACACTATAACTTAGGTGGTCTCACAGACCGCACCGAAGCAGCTAACTGTTAAGACGATTTCTAAAAAGGAATAACTTTGTCGAAAAATTTTATTGACCAAAACCCCAAGGAAAAATTAATTTTTAAATATTGGGACCAGTCAAAAGGCAGTTGCGAACATTTTAAACAAACAACTGAGAAAAAATATTAATTTTGAGCCCGATGGTTAATCAATGAAAATAAATGGAAGAACCTCCTAATAACCATACAAATATTTTTAAAAAAAGGAAACTACTCACACGCGCTCCGGTTTAGGGGAATCTACTCCACGCCAGTGACCCTCCTTTTCTTTCTTCACACACACACACACAAAACAAACAAACACACCCACGAGCACTTCCTTTCCGAAAAAATTGCCTAAATACGCATTTCCGAATCAAGGATGCCATCGTCAGTAGGCTGATCAAAAATTTGTATGGTTATTAGGAGGTTCTTCCATTTATCTTTAAACAACTGAGACTCGGGAAACATAAACTGCCAAGTACTTTACACGGGACCGAGAGCAGTCTAATGAGTTTACCCATTTCGATTATTTTTCGTGATGAAACAGAAGAAAGGCACTTCTTAAGCAGAAAATTTCAATGCTCAACATTAATTAGAAAAAATAAGGAAGTAGGTATGAAAAAAAAATCCCATTAAATTTTCAGGGGGGATCCATTGCATTGATTCATAAGTTCTAAAATAAATTCTGCATTTAATTTTGGAACTACGGTAGAACAAGCTTCACCTATCCATCAAGGTAAATTTATACCTTTCATAGCGATGCATGTAAAACATAGTCCAGTATACACAAAGGCTTCGGAGATCAGCCTTAGAAAGTCGGCGCATGATACATGAACCCCTTTCTCCGCCTTTTTGCCTAATATGCCGATTATAACGAGAAAGAGATTGCTGGACGATAAAAGTGAGAGGGAAACGTGCCCGCCAGAGCGGGGTTCGATCCTTTAAAGTATTGGGTTGACTGGGCGCGAGGGAGGAGATAGAAATGTGGGATAGCCCCCCCGTCGCCACGGCGGAATGAAGAACAATTGAAGCCGAGAATGCGAAACGAGAGCTCGGCTTGCGAGAGAGAGAAAAAGAGGATGTTTGAGAGCGTGTGTGCGCGCGCTGAGCATGGAGTTTGGGAGAGAAAAGGAGGACCTTGACACATTTCCTATGCACGCTCTTGCATTCGTCTCTGTGAGGAAGGATTGGTGCGGACTGGCTTCTCCCCTCAATCCCCTCCACCAATCCCAATCTCCCCTTCCACTTTCCTTCACCCTTTCCCACCAGTGCACGCCGCAATCTACGCTCCCACACCGATCATAAAGGACGATGCCCGTTGTGGTCAACCCTTTTCCCTATGTATCGTAGTAATTCAATCATTAGTACTTTGCCCCTCAATCGTCGTCTTTACGCAAGGCCACACGAACGCATTTATATTTGCACGGTCAAGCGTAAGTAATGAAATAATGACGGCCGTCTGCGTTTGAAATACGGATGGCGTCGCATAATTCCGAGGAACGCATGTTTTAGAGGCGAGTAAAAAGTTTTATTGCCGGTGCATGTTCTAAACTTTTCTATTTGCATTGTAAACTATTTGCATTGTAAACTATAAATAAATAAATAAATAAATATTTACAGGCGATTCTATCGCTAATTGAGTTTACGCGGTTATTTTTTTCGAGTTCGTTTAAATTTTAGCGACTCGTAATTCTTTCGAACGTTTTTTTTTCATTTCCGTAGATAGGAATGAAGATACGGCTGTCGCCAGACGGCTTGTAAATAAAGATTCGCTCAAATAAAGATCTCATTTACATTCCGGCGGACATTCCCGATAATAAATGCAGAAACGGCGTTTCTCTTCAAATTCGCGGGTAAAACGATTATGCAATCTCAAAGGGCGTTTAATTGGTAATTGTGTGTTTTTAGACATCTAATTTATTTAGATACCCCCAGAAAAATATGCTTGAAATCGCAAGTATCTCGTAAATGGTCCTTAAGTTTTGATGCCACAAGTTTAACGGGGTTCATTTAATAACGTTCTCCGTGGCCGAGGCTATTGATTTGAAGAAAAAAAAACGTCCACTTGCTCTCTCTTGCCTTTCGTAAAATCTTTCAACGGAAACGGAATTAAATCACAAAAGATTATTCGTTTCAGTCTCCGAAAAATCTTGGTATTCTCATAAAAAGCGATTCCTTCGACTGTATCGATCAGTTTTTTATGAACTCCGCAAAATCGGACGTAAAACTATAGGACGTTGAGTCCAAGAGATTTGCCACTTCGTTCGTTTTTTTTCTTTGGATGCCTTCGTAATATAAAGGGCGCCATTTCCAGAGCCACGTTCCATCTCATCATCGTCCTTCTCCTCTATTTATTTCCACCCTGATCCTCCACCCAACCCTCGCCGCACCTCGCTGCGTGCCATTCCATAATTAAATGTGTTTACTCTTGTTATCTAATACATTAGTAAATTTGCCTACTTAAGGAATTTACGAAATAACGGTCGAATTTTATGAATATTTTATTAATATTAATTACTTCGTACCAGTGTCGGCGGAAGTTCAGCAGTTTGGACAACGCTAAAACAGCTTAGAGGTATAAACGAGTATGTAACTGATCTACGATTTGTTTATTGATGAATTCTACGATGCTGCTATTTTCATAGAATAAAATGGAATATTTCTTCAAGATTCAATAAGTGAGCATGCGTATATGTAAAAGGTAAAGTGATTTGTTAATACGGTAAATACTAAATATTTGTCATTGGGTACGTGTTTTTTTTTAAAACTAACATTTATCCATGAAGAAACGAAAGACATAAATCTATTAAAACCAAACGTGTAGAATATTACAATTTGCCATGTGATAACAATTCTGGACGTATGAGCCAGATAATAACCGCGGAAAGAAATGCTAAACTCAAGGAAAAATACTCATACGAGAACCGTGAAAGAAATGTGGAAGCAACGGTACAAGTTTTCAGTATTTAAAAGGTTTTCTGCATTTATAATTTAATTAAAAAGGCTAACATGGGGTACATGAACTGAACTAGTATGCCAGTAATCTAAAATGATCCCACGAAAGAGAGGTATCAGCTGATAATAACAAATGAAGATAAATGTTAACCAGGCACTTAAACAAGAGAAGCTCAAATAAAAATGGGAATACTCGATTTCATGTTTTTTTCACGAAGAAAACATTTCTATAGCGTGATTTCCAATGTTTTATAAGAAATTAATACTCGAATTCCATAAAAATTAACATACATTGAATTATAACTCACTCATTATACCGTTCAGTACCAATTTGATACAAATCTTCCTTCGCTTTTGTCAAGATTTAAACGTGAGCATTTTAAAAATATTTATCGATTAAAGTAAACCGAAATAATTTATTATCTCGATAGTAATGTACCCACGCTTTCCCATGTTTATGTCGTCAATGGATCGTAAAACAACAGGAAAAAAAAGACAGAATCGGCATGATTTTAACGGCTGGAAAAAAATCTCGTAAAAGATTATCTCCAGGACGTCAACATTCTTGAACGCGACTGTCAGCAATGGTAAAACGTCCTAGAAGCGAGGGAGAGGGACGGTAGAACGCGAAGGCATTCGCTCAGACTATAGAGGGGGGAGGAAGGCAGGAAGAGGGAAGAAAGAGGGACATATTTTCGTTTGGAATGGAGACCACCCAGAGGATCTTTCGCCATCGGCTCCCTCTCTGCATCCTACGCATCAACACCTCCGTACTTAACTCCCATTTATTTCTCCATTCTCTCACTCTCTCACGATCCAATTTCTCTATAATCTTATTCAGCTTCTCGAATCAATCCGTATTAAGAGATCGCGACAAATTCCTTCGATCGTAGTGACAGAAAAACCCATTTGGAAAGACACTTTTAATATTTTTAAAGTTATTTTTTCGTGCCCACGATGACCCCTCTTTTTCGTACGGGATTGATTGGATCGACGCCCTTTGACTCTCATCTCGGAAAGAGAAAGGATCTGGGTGCGGGAGGAGACCTCACGGGACCGAAGGAAATAAAGCAAAGGCGAAATAAAACACGGAGGACCATCGGTTGTGATGGGCCGTGTTTTTTCAAAACTGCTCGCGAGACGTGTTCGGTTTTTTTGTTCGTTCGGGATGGAAATGTGGAAGACTACGGGGCGCCCAAAATTCACGACTTCATGTAAATGTTAAAAATGCGGAAGCGATGCGTGAAATATTGCGATTGTGTGGGAAGATAACACGCTAAAATATTAACAATTATTTGTTTGGCAAAAGTACTTCGTCTACAAGTTTATAATAAAATTTCATGTATGTGACCGAAGTGACAGCGCCTCTTCGACTCGCCGAGAGATGTCACTGCGAAATTATTTAGAGGGTAAATGAATAATTTAGAAAATGCCGTTGAATCGCGAAATTATTTCGTGGAAACAGCTATGACTACCTTACTACATACTTATTACACGATATACTGTCGATGTAAATTATTCAAAAATCACCTTATTTATGTTTAAATTGTAAGAAAATATTACATTTAACAGAAATTTTCCCAACGTAGCCCATTAATATTACACATTTCCTTAGTTGGAATATTCAACTTAAGTTTTAACATTTTCTTTGCAAATATTTTTTGTAGGCCTTGCTATGAGAAGACGAGGCTAGTTTATTTACCTTAGTGGAAATATTTGTTCCAGCAAATTTTCTTCATTAATTCGTCTACCTATTTCAATAGATATAATAACGAGAAGTATACGAATAAACCACCGTCAGCCCCGCTTTTCATGCGTTTCCCTCGCTCAAATGTCTCATCCTCGTTCACGCGAACGCTCGTTACGTCACGGGAAGAATAAAACCTCGGCATTTCGATAAAAAGTGAAAAATTTTAGCCTCGTCATTAATTAAGAAGTAAAATAAATGGACGAAATGGTGAAATTACTCTCCACTTGATCTAGGAACAAACTTATCCATCCCTTTTCCTCTGCAATCGCTGCGAGATTTCCAATCTCGCTACTGCCGTTATTCCTACGCCGTTCCGCAGCTACGATATCGAGCAGATGGCTCCGGTCGAAGAGAACGCGGCAGCCTCAACAACGATCCGTAGTAAAGTGATCGATCGGGAACGCTTACGAGCACGGAGAATAAAGGATTCCACGGTCGTTCGGAAGCGCCTCATGGCCTTCCGAAATCGGTGGCGATTTCTCAGCCCTTATGGGCCTCTCACGAATGCAACGGTGCAACCGTTTATGTGGGCGGATTACGAGAGGTAACTGAGGAGAGAGTGCAAAGGTAAAAGAGAGAGAGAGGGACAGACAGAATTCGCTCAGAGAAAGGAGCGCAAGTGGGAGTGGATGTAGGGAGGCATGTTTGGCAAATTACTCAAAATTACGACATCCCAGATCCCACAGATTACCGTAACACGAGGTGGTACGGAACATAAAAAAAAACGAGGGAAGGATCCGGAGGTATAATTTTCCTACCGACATGCTGAGCCGTTTTTATTTCCGGTAAAAAAATATCGAGAGAGAGAGAGAGAGAGATTTTTAATTGGAGCTTTAAATTATACGTCCATGAAAACCTTCCAAAAAAACTATATATGTATTCGAAATTTTCTGCCGCCGCTTCAGCACTTAGGGATAATTTATATCGGCCAACTGGCGCGTCTATCGCAAACTTGCTACGTGATTTCCCGCGAAGGAATTCACAATCGCGTGCGCTTTTATTTCCACTGGTCAAAAGATGTGACTTATGGCGCGCAGTTTTCCTTATTATATGCCACGCAGTGAGACTTATATTCACACCTCTCGAATTTCGTCGTTAAACAATGGCCGATAAAGCAAGCATTTCACTTCCCACCGGTTGAAAGGGGGCGTCGAAAGGAAGGAAATCCTTCATAACATGTACGTCCATCCCTTACTCGCTGACCGCATGGTCGTGAGAGAGAAAAAAACCTTTGACCCCGGACCCCTAACTCTCCGCTGAAAGACTTTAACGCCTCGACAACACCACTCTAAAACACCGCTTGAAAAATTAAGTCGGCGCTTGACCACCAAAAAATTTACATACAGAAAAATAACAAAACCCTATTTGTCTGTGCGATGGAATTGATGACACTATATGACGCCGCGATTCTCAAGCGTTCCCGAGACCGTGTCCCGAGAGAGAGAGAGAGAGAGAGAGGGGTTGGGGAGGAGGGTTGGGGGAGGAAAGGAGGATGGTTGGGGTGGAGGAAAAAGAGGAATGCGAGGATTGTGCGGGGAAGGAGAGGATGGGGAAAAGAAGAGGGGCGAGGAGATCGTGGGGCGGTGGAAGGAGAGATATAATGGAGGAGGAGGGAGTGGAATGAGGGCCAGTTTGATGGAGATTCGCTCTTTGGCCCCAGTGCCCTCGGTCGTGATTCCCTTTTTGGGGCCCATAACGTATTGTCTCCTTCCTAGTGGCGATGCGAAACTCTGAATGCCGAAAGGGAGTAAGGGAATCGTGGGGTGACTCTTGAGAAATGCGCATTGTCTCCTCCGCGTGCCCCCGCGCCGTGCCTCACGATGGCCCTTCCGAAATAGTCACGCGCAGCATGACCCCTTCTCCCCTGTTACCGTCGAATAACGCGGTAGGTCCCGCGGAGTCTGACCGTTGACTGAAGCGCCGAGACGCACGGCGAATTTCTCAACTGTTCTCTCTCTCTCTCTCGGAGGAGTCCGCATTTTTTTCGAAACTCGTCGAAATATTTACGATCTACGCGGGATATATTTCTACAGATAAATTTCGCTTACCTGTGGGGATTTGTTTTCTCCAGAAGATATATTTTATAAATAATCTCAATTTAATTTCAACGACGTTAAATTCATATACTTAAAAGTTATTTTTAGCCATATCTTGAGTCTAAAAAGAAGAGTTTAATGTAGTACCTTCGTGATTGAGGTACGTAACTAACCTAGTTCAAATCTTATGCATTGCTGGCGCTATCATTCCAATCCACTACATCAGTGGTGCCCAAACTTTTCTACATGGCGGGCCACCTCGGTGGTTGCGAATCCTTCGGCGGGCCGCATTGGAAGTTGCCAGTTCTTTCGCGGGCCAGATTAGAGTTTAAATCAGAAGTATCTATACATTCTGATGTGCCATTGAAGTGAAAATATAGTCTCAATGAGGTTTTTATGGTAAATATTCCGATATTAAAAGTTTTGTTAGCAAAGTTTTCATAAAAATATGTATATCAATTTGCCTGTTAAATTTTTCGAATTGCTTTTTCATCATAGCTTTGCGGGCCGCAAAAAAACACTTCGCGGGCCACATCCGGCCCGCTGGCCGTAGGTTGGGCACCACTGCACTACATCGTTATTTTGAGCTTCTTAGATTTCTGGCGTGACATCTTTCAATTTCAATTTTGTACGTTTTGTTTATATCCTATTTCATATAACAAAAGAAAAAGGCATTTCTACTATATTTTAGTCGGTTTATTTGCGTGACCATATCATTAAGAAAACTATTAGTAGCCTGGATTTTTTTCGTGTGGATAGTTAAATTAGGATAACATTCTTGAGGATACAAATGAGAAAAATTATTTTATCGTGCTATAACTTCGATTCTCAAAAAAATATTAAATGGAATAGTTTCCTTCGGAATAACTCTGAACATTTCCCGAATATTCTATACATAAATATACCACGGATTTTTCGTTATAAGCCCCCCCCCCCCCCCCCCCCCACCTCCCTGCGATATAATCGCCGACAGGGTCTCATCTTACCAGCACGGCACGGACGCAACTTTTTATTTTATTTTTAAATTATACTTTTACCGATTACGTCAAACAAAAATAATACTGGCATCAGTCTGTATTCAATAATGTAGATTTTTTCAGGTTCTCTTGAAAATGCAAGGGGAATAAGGAGGATCCGAGGTACCTATAATCGACGCCATTACGTCCAGAGAGCACCCGTATGTGTAGACATATATCTGTACGGTCATTAACGCTGCCGACCTTATATGGAAACGGCGAGAAAAAGCAATTTTCCTCCGTAAGCAATCGAGGTGGCGGGATTGAGAATGGTGTCGGAAGGCGGAAGTGGCACCTTCTATGCAGGCAAGACGCAATCGTCTGGCTTAGAACAACTTTTAAGGCGCATGAGACTACTTAAAAAGGCTACTGAATCGAAAATAAATACAAGAAAAACTGACAACTGAGCGTGCCAAAGCATCCACCGTGGCGCTACCGCGTTCGGCGGTTAAAAGACATCACAGACGGTTGCGAAGGTGCCTTGACGTGGTTTCCCCAACTAGATAGGATTAAATTTTGCGCTCCGAATCCTTTGTTAGGATTAGGTAAGTCGTAAGTTTCAATGTGGAAGCTGCAAAGAATGTTAGGTACTGGTCGGTTATCCCTCCGCAAAGGGTACTATCCTGTTTTGGCCCCGCAAATATTTTTCATGGTAAATATTTATTGTTGAGAGGCTCATGGAATCGCTGTGTAATATTTTTATCCTAAAGCTTGCTAACCCATGACTGATGGGCCTGTCGCGACATTTACAAACCCGATCACAGGGATAGTGTGGTTCCAGCCGAGGCGAAGGGCGCGCTAGCGCCCGGAGACGACTACCCATTAAAACAAAGCGAGCCGAAGGCTCTTCAATATATCCTTTCAATGTTATATCCTCTTGACTGTTGCGCCGCAAATAAAACCAATGTAATTTGCGGGGGGATAACCGACCAGTACCGAATGTTTTGTTTTACTTTTGAAAAGGATAAAACATTTCATATATTTGGACAAGGATTTGATTAATCGGAATAAGCATTTTAACAAATGAAATCACAATGTTTTTATATGAACAAATGTTTACTTTAATGAAAACCTGTTCATACTTTTTACGGTGAAAATTTTTGTTCAAAAAAGTTATTCTATACTAATAAGCGTTAGCAAACATGATGTACCTACTTCTCGACCAGTTAACACGATTCAATATCGACATGACTGATGACAGATATTTAAATCAAAAATTTTAAAAACTAAGACCTACGCAAGTCGACGAATTTGTAGGTTTAAATGTCTTTCAATGAAAAGAAAGAAAGTTACATTAGCTCAAATGATCACTTTCGATAACAAGGTTTGCGAATATAAACCACTTCTCGAGTTTAATTACGCTGACGCATATTATGGGGCAATAAATTGGAAGCATTTAGAAAAAAAGACACTGAATGACTCCGTAAAAATAAATTTACGATCACGAACCTAGCCGCATTAACGCATCCCATTAAATCGCTGTAAATCGAGAGAAAAAGTGACCAGGAAACCATTCCAATGCATTTTGAGTCACTTAAACATGGAAATTAAAATATTTTTGAAATGCGATTCTTGGAAGTGAAAGCGATGTTTTTAGTTTCCGTATCTCGGTTTATTAAAAAGTTCATTATAACTAAACGTGCATACTTTACAACCTGCCCTGCGAAATATAATTTTTTTTCCTACTTTCCGCCACCTTGACCTAAGCCTTTCTCTCCTTTCCTCTTTCCCTTTCGCTCACTCCACATTTCACCTCTCCTACATTTCTTCCTTTCTCTCTCAGGCGCAGAAGTATGCGTTTCCCGTTGGACGAGATCGCGTGACGACGCCGCCGGGCGCTTGTCGTCCGCGGGGTCGTAACTTCACTCGTCACTCATTTTAATCATGTCATCCTACCGTTTGGTCCACGGCGGGATGAAGCGGACCATAAAAAAAAGTCCACGTAACGTAATATCGTTCCTTCAAAACCTATAATTCGTCATCCTCATCATCCATCTCTCTCGATGTCTCTTCACTCCATCCCCCCACCCCCCCTTCCCTCCCCATTCCCTCCCCCTTCTTCGACCTACGTGAACGGACTCGGAATTCACCATTTAGCGGTCGGCCGCCGTCCTCTCTTTCTACGATTCGTTCGCCTTTTGTCCTTCCCACGGGGCGAGGCGACGTCTGCTCCCTCGGGGCCCTAACGGCAGTCTCGGAAACCAATAGTACCCCTGTATCTTATGCACCCGTTCGCTCAAGAGGCAGGTCGACGGAGCGTTGGGAGGAGAAGAAGAGCGACCCCACGGATTACTTACGCGTTATTGTCACGCGAAGCGCTTATTACATGAAATAAACTTCCGATTGGATGATCCGAACGGCCTGCTATTCATTTTCACGGAAAAGCGTGAAGAGTGATAATTATCGCGCTTCTAAAACGTGTATTTGACAGTGTCATCTCGTTGGAGCGGTTGTCTGAAAACATTATAAATGAATTAAAGGACCTCCGTGAAAGCAACTCCGCAATTTAATCTCAGCTGTCTTAAAAGCATGCAATGATACGCGTCCTATTAAGGAACGAACGTTCGAATTCGCCTTAAGATGGAAGGAGTCGAAAAATGTTCGGCCAGAATATTTTACAAGAAGGAAACAGCTTATTAACATGCATCCCTTGGATCCAGAGCAAACATATGAAATTATTCGTCACATTTTTTAAATACATCCTTACGACTTACTATTTCTATAACCGAATTAAAACAATCATTATTGTAATAAAATAGCATTTAGAGATTATATTAAACATTAAGTAAATTACTATCCGTGTAATAAAATATGAAAACAAAATTACGTCAATACATAATATGTAAAAAAAATTATAGCCATCGGCGCTAAAGATGCAATATCATTACTGTGTTTACCATGATGTCATCTTGCGGAAAAGTCGTCGATCGTCACATTACAATCAATCGACACCTGATTTGATTTTTACTGAAAGTTATGAACTCTGCCCTATTTACGAATAACAAAGGAATAGATCAACTTACTACTCCTTAAAACTTTTTGAGGTAATGATGGCTGAGCATTCGAATTCCTTTTTTTTTTCCAACAATTGATTTATTATCTACTGCACCGCCTGAAGAGAGACTAGTAAAATATTTCAGCGAAAAATTTAAAAGGCTTCACTAAATAAAATTTAATACGAGCTGTGCCAAAGTAAGCAACTTCCATGATATTTTTATCACTTCTGAAAAATTCACCTACCGTGGATTTAATTCGACATTATGACAATAACACGTTTAGTTCTCTCACTGACAGAGTCAATTACCAATTCCTAAAGCCGAATGGAATATAGCTCTCCTCTAACAATTACCCGAAATAATTTCTCTAATCATCCTAGAAGTTTATGTATGTCTAGAGGTGTTGGGTCATTATCGCAAACAGTGATAATCACTTTTTTAAACATTATACATTTTGTGGCAATTTTATGATTCATTAATTGTAAACAAAAAATTCTGCTATAAACGCACCAGCTGCCATCTGCTCTCCCTATCCTCTCCTACATGCATGAAGTGCTGAAGAAACATCGGCCTTGAGAACACTCCTAAACGGCCAGTTGCAGAGGAAGACATTGAATGCTGCGGCTGGAAGTACTCAATCAAAAATCTTGGCAGCGATTCCAGTATAAGAGGAGAGGGTGTCAACAAGAAATGTTAGAAAGTCTGAGCTCTTCCTCAATTAAACAGGGTGAGAAGACTCAGCAATTAATCCGATCGTGAAGGAAATTTCCAGCCGTAACACGGTTGTTTATCCCTTAGGGTAGACAACAAGAGAAACTCGACAGTGAATCTGGTAGAAAAGTTTTAAGTAAACAATTCTTAGAAATAAAATATCGAGGTCCGTTTTCATTAGTTTTAATTTCCGAGACAGAGGAATTGTATTGGTTTTGGTATTCACATAAAAACTTCAGATACTTCATATGGAAATCATGTTAAATGATACCAACACATCCGTACGAAAGAATAACATGGTATTTCGTGCGTCTCTGTGAGTTTTACTATTGATAACGAAGGTATTGCAAATAACATTTATGTTGAAAGAAAAGGTGAACTGTGAGTCCTATCGTTAATTACAATATATAATGGAGGAACCTCCTAATAACCATTTTTAAAAATTATGGCTGTAAGGATTTTTCTACATTCTTTAACGTTTATGTTGGTTTTTTTCGAATTTCGAGAATAATAAAAGAATTTAAAAGTATAAAATAGAAACTTCTACATTTTTTTCTTGGCCAAACGACATGAAAACTATATATGAAAGTGAAAATAACAACTTAAAATTAAGCGCATACAGAGAGGTAAGCATAAAAAATACTAAGTATGGCATACTTTAAAAATTACTCACTGTACATTTTAGGTAACATTTTTGTGGATAATTTTTCATGTAATATGTTCTCTAAATTCCAATGCCGTAATTTCTTCGATTATTCATACTTAATATTATTTAAGTTTTGGAAAGTATTTTTTATTTTAAACTTTTTCTAAATTATAACAGCACACTTAATTAGTTTAAGCGTGAGAAGAAGTTTGGTACTAACTTAGCCGGTGGCTTCATTTTGATCGTATTGCTAGATTTCTGTCAGGTACATTCAAATTTCTAAATAACCTATTCTACAAATAAAAGATGCGTATTACTTTGTGTAAGATAATTTTTTAAACACCTTCCACAATTACCATATGATCATTCTATATTTCATTCTATATTTCATTTTAAATTCATAGCAATTTGCTCCTCTCGGTTTAATTTCATATTCTTTCGCATTACCTCAACAATCTTTTATCCGTACTCACAGCAAGTACTAACTCAGATTCTCCATATATTTTTTCAAAGCACAATAGTACCTTTCTTAAAGCAAATAAGATGGGAGAATAGTGATTTCTTTAAGAGATGACTCTGTTAGATTTAAAGCCGGCGTCAACAAGTACCAATACTGCAATGCCTATGTCCTCGACGGTTGTTTTCCTCTCACAAGTTCGACGACATTCGTCTCAGAATGACTTCTCTATATCTCTCTCCCATTCGTAGAACCCCTTTACTTCCTGGGACTGCGGTTACGTGTCACAGCCGACCATTGTTGACAGGTCGTCTCGTAGACCGCTTGGTCTCCCGTTCGACATCCGACCAGCTTGCACATTCTTACGGATTCGTCGCAATAATTCTTTTTCTATCGTTCAGACGAGCTAAACGGCGATGCAAGATTGCGAAGAACACTCGGAGAAAGTACTCGCGATGAAACTTTTCAGCAAACAACGCGACAAAACTTTTCAGGAATCGCTGTATTCGACAAAGTCGCCTCACGAGGATGAGGAAAGCAGGCGTATAATCGATCACGTAACTCGCGAGATTAGGATCGAAAAGATTCAAAATCGAGCTCATTTTTAACGGCGAAATGTGCGTTGATGAGTGGACGCGGAGCAAAAAGGGAAAGAGAATACAGAATAGAGGAATAGGGAGAGACAGACAGACAGACACAGATAAACGACTTTGTTGAGGGGGGAATTGAGACTATATAGTCCCTTCTTACATTTAACCCTACGTTAGCAATTACAAATGAGAATAAAAAATAATAACAAATAAACATACAAACACATTGGCGGAAAACAAAACCTGAAAGAGAGAGAGAGAGAGAAAGGAAAGAGAATAAGAAAGATCCAAAATATATCGAGGAAAGAGAAAAGCGGCAGATGGACCATTGATAAAGGATACATTTAAAAGCAGGCGAAAGATTTAAGAGAGAATGGAAGAGAGCAGCAAGAGATAGAAAGCACACGCGCCCACGCCGTACGGTTGAACTCGACGCACGCCCATCCCATTTCTGAGCTCAGTGTGACTGCCGCCCCCGCCCGGGTCAACGTTCGCCCGCGCCCCAACTGCCCCTCACGGTCCCACCGCAGGGCGCCCTTTACAAACTCCGATCTCCCCCACTCCCATTCCTCCCCCGCACACCGCCCCGAACCTCCTTAAGAGCCTTCTCCCACAGCAATCCACATCAATCAACCGGTCACCCCACTTCCCCCTTTCTCTCTCTCTCTCTCCCCCCCTACCCTTTTTTCCCTATCCTCTCCTCCCCCACCACCGAATAACCCCACCCCACCGCCCTCCATCGCTCAACCATTCGTTCTCCTTCCCTTTCGTCCCTCCCCTCCCCAACCTACTTCACTCTCCTCCTCCGTCTATTGTTACTCCCCATTTCTTCCGTCTCTCATCCATTAACCTCCATCCCCTTTTCGACCCCTCCTCCATCGGACTGTTTTTCTGCTATTTCGAGGTTATTTTACGTCCGCTTCACGCCATCGAGGGATGAAAAGCGGTCAGGGCGGGGATAATATCACTCGAAATGGGCGAGAGGGGGAGGGATTCCTAATATCTAGGTCCGCATCAATCTTGTGAGGGCGTGAGAGAGAAAGAGGGACAGGGAAGAGGACGCGAGGCGAACGACAAATGCGACTCATTTCATATATCCCAACCCATTATATTTTCTGTCCTAAGAAAAAGGAAAAATACGGAGGGATTTTTTTTTTAATCTCTAATAGACGATTGAATGAGGTCTCGTCCTCTTTTTTTTTATTCGTACTTGACGATGACGTAAATTGAACGGGGCGAGCAAATGAAACTCGAGAACTCCATCCATCAGGACGACGGAATTGAAGTAATGAAGGGAGAAATAATTAAGTGTGAAGAATGCCATTCGCTCCTCTTTATTTCAACGCGAGATATTTCCCTTCGGCATTCATCGAGATTTGTGTTATTGGACAGATCGGAAGATGGATTGCTCATACTCAGTTTCTTATTCTCGATATGTAAAATTCCTCGGAAAATTCTTTAGATCTAAGTGTCTAAGATGGAATTCAAACATAGATAAGAGCTTTGCCAAGAAAATTCCATCTAGCTCAACTCCACATATCAAGTGCTGAGGTTTGTGACGGTTTAAATATCATCTTAATGAGATAGAGGAAAATCCATCAATGTCATCGGTCTATCTTAATTGCAAAAATGAAAGAGTGGTTTGATGTTACGACGATTTTATCAGATCTCCCGATCAAAATCTACGCGTGGTAATGAATTTCACAGAATAGTGAATTCTGAGACTGATTAATTCTGAGCTACGACACCAAAAATAACGGAATATCATCACGAGAAAAATCTAAGCAATGAAAGCATCTTAAGCTACGTCAGAGAGATCGTGCTGCAGGCGTTTCAAAAAGATTAGGTTAAAATTTCTCGAAAAGAATGAGAAATTAACGCCATAGATTGAAATGTTGTTTCTCCACTTGTGTCGCAGTTACGCCCGAATACGATCCATATTTGATTAAGGTAAAATTTTGCTAAACCTTAATTTTCGCTTTTCCGCTAATGGTTTTAAAGATATATTTTTAAGACTGAATTATTTTCCTTATTTTTTTCTATGAGAAAAGGACTGCAAGGAGTATAAATATCACAAAAAGGGAAGTAAAAAAAGTAAATGAGAACGAAATAACGTAAGATATCTATAAAACTGTTTTATCTATATTTAATCCAGATGCAAATATAGTGATAGGTTAAAATACCGACCGATGGAATGAACTCCTCTCCACAGAAAAGTCATTCAAAGCGGAGATTAAATTTTAAAATTAATCTTACTCTCACTCAATGTTGAGATTCTTGGAGTTTGAATAATACGTAGTATTTCTCTGGCAAAGAGAGGAATTTTAATCTCCATAAAACTGCGAACAAACGCTGCTGCCGAATAGTATATTGAAAATATTTTTCGTTTAACGCAGAACTTGGGCTAGCGAAATGAGTAAACAACAATTCCCGTGACGTAGTTCCTTTTATTTTTCCCAACATTTCAAAACGACTACGCCGCGAAGACTAAACAAACATCTTGATATGGAATACCAACCCGCACACACACGCACACACACACTCGCCTTCCCTTCCGCGTAATGCCAATTCATCAGCTTCGCATCGCATTCCGAGAGGTGGCGACTGTTTTCGCCATCCCTTTCCCATCCCTCTTCCCCTCCTCCTCCTCCCCCGCGGCACACACGCACGCATCCCACAACATCTTTCGCTTCCTCGTCGTGATCTCTCCTTTCGGCCTCTTCCCACCTCCTAACCCTCCTGGGGCGGCACGGCCCTTCCTCTGCCCCTCCCACCCCACACCTTACTCCCCTCCCACCCACCCCTCTCGAACGCGTTTCCGACCCCTCCCCCCCACCCCCTCCGCGGAACACAACCCCCTCTAGCGAGCCCAAATCGCCTCTTCCCACTCCCTCCCACGGTTGTGAGAACGTAAAGAGAGAGCGAAAAAGATTGAGGAGGTGGAAAGGGGAGGAAAGCACCCCTGAGGGGCCGCAACTCGATACTCGCTCGCAAAAGAGTCGTTCCGACCGGTGGAGAAAGAAAGTGAGCGGGTGAATGGGAATGCGATGGGGGGAAGTGGTATGTATGTACACCACGTGGTGCTCCCTTTGCCTCGATTATCTCTTTAAGAAAGGGAGCTGTTCAATTCTCGATGGTAACAGAGAGAGGAATGGATAGGAAATATAATGATATGGAGGGATAGAAAATTATACTAATAGAATATGACGACAGTATACGAATTATATATATTCGAATTAGGTTGTCCAAATTACTCGAATTATTCATCATCCGGGTAGGCGAGTATTTTTTAAAATAATACCCGGGTATCCGGGTACTCGTATGAATTTTAAAATTATTCTTAAATCTATAAGAATTAAGAAATATAACAATTTCTTATACATATTTCAATATTAATTTTTAAAAAATACATACGTGCATTTAAAGTATTCATATTTAATTGATTTCGTATTTTTGTAACGAAATTTCCCGAAACTGAAAAAACTTCCACTCGCCGTTGAAGTTGGGTGAATACTAAATAAACCTTTATGAAATGTTCCCAGCGTTTTAGTCCGATTACCTCCATTTTCTTCCACGATTTTGAATTGTTTTCAGTATTATTTTGCCTATAATGTGTTGGTTTTGGAGATATTACGAAATTAATCGTTTGCTGCAACTCGTTGTAAGGATCGATTTCATTTACTGCATTTCGCTGCCCTACTTCTTGTTCCTGCTCGTTTATCAGTTGGATACAATCGATCCATAGCTATCCATGTGCTATCAGTTATGTTCTCGGCTCTTTTCGGCGTTGGCTTTCGTCCCCTTTGCGATACAAACATAATTTAATGTAAAAATAAGGAGATTGACGTGCTATTGATAGTGTGAGTTGCTTGAACCGATACAATACCGAAATTTCACATTTCAATATTAAAAACAGTTTTAAAATATCCTAAAACAATTTTTATATTGATAAATACTATTTTTAATCGAATACTCGAAGAAAATTTCTCGACTAATCGAGTACCTACTCGAAAACGAGGCTAAAATTTCGAGTACCCGGTTACTCGATACTCGGGATGGACACCCTAATTCGAATATATACGAATTATACGTATAATGCATAAACAACCCAGCTTGCTTTCTCCGTCACCGACGAAGGACCCAGACTTAGAAAAACTCCTTATCTATCTTTTTCAGGTTATCGCCCTAGTAATTCTTCGGATATCTGTTAAATGTCCAAAGCCTCGTTGCTTACCAAATATACCTTACTTTCCCTTTAATATAAATATAATACATATTTATATATATAAGTATATATATATATATCATATAACTGTAATACCACATGATTAAAATAAATATAGCAAACTTGCGCCTGAATCATCCCAGAGGAGGTCTTAAACCTTGATCAGGCTACGTATAAATGAACTAGATAATGAATAAACCTACATAGAACTCTGATTAGGAAAATAAATAAATTTCGAATTGAACTGATGCATCATATAAATATAATACACACCAAAATTCGACATTTCGAAGTTTACATAAGGGAGAATAAAGGAGGGGAAAAGAAAAGATAGCGAGAATGAAATAAGTGAGAAAAAAACTAGATAATGAATAAACCTACATAGAACTCTGATTAGGAAAATAAATAAATTTCGAATTGAACTGATGCATCATATAAATATAATACACACCAAAATTCGACATTTCGAAGTTTACATAAGGGAGAATAAAGGAGGGGAAAAGAAAAGATAGCGAGAATGAAATAAGTGAGAAAAAAACTAGATAATGAATAAACCTACACAGAACTCTGATTAGGAAAATAAATAAATTTCGAATTGAACTGATGCATCATATAAATATAATACACACCAAAATTCGACATTTCGAAGTTTACATAAGGGAGAATAAAGGAGGGGAAAAGAAAAGATAGCGAGAATGAAATAAGTGAGAAAAAGGAGGAAGGGTGAGAAAGGAAGGAAGAGAAAAACACGGAGAGAAAGGTCGAGAGTTAGATAGATGACGGTATTTATCCTGGCGATATTGGCATGGAGAAAGAGAGTCTGTTAGTCTTCTCGTTCCGTGCAATCTGCCTCGCTAATCGGCTAGGGGTGTCGTAAAAGCGTAATGAGCGATATGGACGACCTCTTCACGAGGTGAGAATTTCACGGCTTTCAGGTCTGTCTGAGGAATTGAGCCGTTCGTGGAAGGTGAGATGGAGAGAACGGATTGGAATTTATGCGAGAGAAGGATGGAAAGAGAGAGAGAGAGAGGGGATGGAATTGTGGATGGAGAATTAAAAAAATAATAAACGAGTACCCTCTCCAATTAAAACTGATTTATTACGGATGGATCATCTCGGAAATTCAAACCATGCCTACACAAGTGCCTCTAAGGAGGTAATTATTACTCATAAACTCTTGAGCACAAAATCTTCATTTGCGTTGCTCCTTTTTAAGCTCTCATCGTTTTCTTATATTGTTATTGTGACAGTTTTCCTTGCTTCATCATCATCATCATCATAGGTAGTCTGTCCGTAGACAGGTCCGTGATTATTCATGGTTAAACTTGGCTCTCCATATACTCTTTTTCTTTTTCCATCCAGTCTTCCTTCTAGCACTTTTTTAATCATGCTCTCTCTCCTCAGGTAATGCCCAATGCAGTTCGCCTTCCTCTTTCTGATAGTCTATATCAGTGTTTCCCAACCTTTTTAGAGTCGCGGCACCCTTAGTTGGACCCCTAACCCTAATCTCCTTTCATTCTGAAGTGCCTTTGCTACGAAATGAAGGTCGACTTAACTCTGGTTTGCATTTTTGAAAGCCGACGATGCAAAATGAGGCTAAAAATGGGAAAAGAGAATATTTTTCGCGGCACTCTTCAGAACACTTCACGGCACCCAGGTTGGGAAACACTGGTCTATATAATCGTTCGCTTCTCTCCTTTTCTTCGTAGTACCTACTCATACTTCCTCATTTTTCACCCTATCTGTCCATTTTATCTTCAGCATTCTTCTCCATGTCCACATTTCGAAGCTTTCCAAGTATTTTATATCGTTTATCCTTATCGTCCATGTTTCTGCTCCATACAAAGCTATACTCCATACATAGTATGGCTTTTGCCTTCGTTATTCTAGTCCTGATTTTATCGGTACGCTTTGCTTCTCTCGTTATGATGCTTCCAAGGTATTTATAATGTGAAACTTGTTCTAATGACTTTCCTGAAGTACTTATGTTCAAATTATGTTCTTCTTTACTTGATATTCGCATGAGCTTGGATTTTTCTGTATTAATTTCCATACCGTATTTTCTACCTGTTATCACTTGTCTATCATTTTCTGGAGTTCCTTTTCCTTTCTTTCTAGAAGTACTTGATCATCTGCGTATTTCACTGTTCTTATACCCCTTCCTCCCATTTTAAAATTCCCCGTGCCTTCTAAAGCTTCTTGCATTAGCCTCTCTCCATATATATTGCTTTAATAAGGTAAATAATACTCCCCTTATATTATTCGTCTACATCGGAACTTTTTTTTTTGAAATGATACTCTTTTTGATAAAATTTCTATAAAATATCTTCTATTTCATACCTGTTGTATGGACGCATCCATTTGACAGTTTTGTATTCAAGGCTTTTATTAAAATAGGCATAAGAAAACATATCTGGGTCAAGTCACAAATTAAGTTTGTCTACTTTCACTTATAATAAAATTCAAGGAAAACTGACATATATACTTATTGTTAGATCTATTCGCTCAATCGGAGCTGATTTACGGCAGTCTAAAATATTGGAATTTCGTTTCGTAATTCTTCGATAAATTTGAATAGATTATAAATTTTTAAATTAAATGAGAAATTAGGAGATTAGACTCTGCCATCTTATTAGAGCTGCCGATTTAATGGAAACAATATTAGAAATTTCAGCTGCTATTGAGAGAAATGTATATCCTTCGTGCTACTCCACGGGCGCAAATTACCTCAAATTGCTTTATTGTCAAATTTGAAGTGATGTTTAATAATTTCACGTAGATTTATTGAATATGCTTTTCTAATGCTTCTAGATTTGTAATTACGAACAGTATGCAATGATTAGTTTCATAGTGCAATAGAGATATTTTTCGTAATAACTGGAGCTCAGTCTTCTACGCATATATACCAGCTTTTTCCGTCCATATATATTTTAGCTAATAATTTGCCAATTACGATGAACTGTTTACCCAAATTACAATGAACTAACATATTACCACCATACTTCTCCAATCATGATCATCTCTACTCCAAAATCAGTAAAAAGATTCCAATGGTTTTAAGTAGCTTCAATTATGAAAACATGCAGAGGTGAGCATAAAACGGCCGTCGATTTCAAAAATGAATAATTTATACGTTTCCCCTCCCAGATAAAATTATTGGACAACATGAATTTGAAAATAATTTAACGGATGTTCCCCATTTTCCATTTATCTTGTGTGGAACCTTTAAAGAATTTGATAAAGAAATTGTACTGATGGCGGAACAAATTATCATAGCGAAAGCTCAGCACTAAATGAAAGATTGAGCCCGATATATGAAAAACGGCATTTTTAATGAATATTATCGAAAGTCAGATGATGAATTACTCGGGGAACTTTGAAAGTGATGTTTTTGTGAGTAACTCATCGATAAAGAAAGCTCCCTTTGAATAATTATTGACTACCGCGGGTTGCACCTGTGAGTTACAAAAACGACCTTCACGATTCAAGCGATTACTCTTACGGTTATGTTCAATTTTACGCATGACTTGATACATTAAGAAGGCAACGTTTATAAATTGCCGAGTGTAACATAACCTGAATCGGAAGGACTACCTTAAACGAGCAATTTATAACACGCCTGGATGATACACTGGGTGTCACCGGCATAGATACGTAATTGGGCACGTCGATTACCAGGTAAACTCGTTAAATTCCAATTCAGATAGTTCAGAATTACCATGGGAAATTCGATCCCTCCGATGGATGTCTATTTTTGAATTATCTTATCTCATGCAAGTTTTATCAGTAATTAAAAAAAGGGTGTGAACTGATGATAGAAGATCGATGCTAAATACTTTTGATAAAGCGAACGAGTGTGGTTACGGTACCTAGATAACCTAATTTTTTGAGATCAGCGTCATAAATCTCTCAGCGCTGGGGTGATTCATAGGAAAAACTACATCGAAAGATGAAAATGCGACGGGATAGCAAAATGCGATGCTTAAAACATTGAAGTTTCCAGATTTCCCCAATCAAGATGTAAAGGTTTTCAAAAAAATCATAAAAATATGAACGATCGCTGCCCCGGATGTACGGTGTAGGTACGTTAGAAACAGACACGTTAAAAAAAAAAAAAACCTTGCACACGCCTTTGAATGCGACGATCCGATTTTGTTTCGCCGCGGAGGATAATTTCCGCCCATTCCTCCTCCATCCTCCCGTGTTCCTCCACGCTAATGCATCTAGCGACTGGACCCTCTGGGAATCCTACGAGAACGCACCTGGCCGCCATTCCCACCGCAACGACGCCTCTGCCCCCCAGGAACACTAATGAAGATCACGTGACAGGGGTTAGTTCGTAGAGGGCGTACGCTCCTACGTAAGCTCCATGATCCTCCCTCCACTTCCCTTCTCCCTCTCTCTCTCTCTCTGTTTCTCGTTCTTTCTCTATTTTCCTTGTTCTCTTCCAGCAAATATAAGTTCGTTAATTGGGAAGAGGCAAAAGATTGGAAGGCAATAGATGCGAAGACAGAGAGAGGATGAAAGAAATGGGGAGGGAAAAAGGATGAAGTGAAAAGGGGCAATTGGGGGGAAGAAGAAGGGACGGCTAATGGAAAAAGGAGAAAGAGAGATAGGAGGGGGAGGCAGGTGAAAACAAATGAAAGCTCGTCGATATTTAACGTGGAGTTCCGCGCTGGGCTCCTCCCAAGGTCACGGATGTTCGTGATGCATTTTTCATCTCTTTCGCCCGCACGTCAGCGGAGAATGCACGCGAGTTTCATTTTTTCCCCTTTCCGCCACTCCTTTCGCCAAATGCCTTTTTATTACGTATCATTTCCGACGTGGCATTGTCCATTATACATTAAATGTAGTTATTGTGATTGAAATATGATACTGAATCGTGAAGCAACCGAATGAAGGGTACGGCGGGAATCGGCAACAAAATCGTGTAGCTTCTTTGGTTAACGCGAGAAGATTCCTACGCTGTCTCATGCCGACTGCTCATAATCAGATAGAATTAAAATTAAACGATGCCTAATTTTGAAATAGCTCTAATAATTGAGTGGGACTTACGAACTGAATATACTTTATGAAATACATTAGTTGCCGCTCTTACTACGGAAAAATATCCCCAATTCCTTAATCAGAAATAAGACGGATTATTTTAAATAGAAATCTAACGCTACGGACTCGGATAAAATAACGATAAACTAGCTGTACCCGAGCAATGTTTTCGCGGATTTTTTAAAATTAGATTACTAATAGCTAGCAGGAGTGCCCGTTGAATTTCAACGGATTTAGTGAATCTAAAACTTGGACCGTGTAACATGTAAGCATCGCAAGAATAAGGTAGTACACAGTTATACCCGTCGAATAAAGCTAAAATGAAGAAAATCGCTCCGCATTTTCCTATTTAGATGAATGAGGGAAGAAAATCTTAGGAAAATAACGTATAAACTCCCTCCCCCCTCCCTCTCTTTCCCTTCTCCCCCTCCCCTCTCTCCCTACCTCCCCCTCCATCTCCCACCCTCCCCCTCCCTCTCTCCATCCCTTCCCTCTAATTCCCTCTCTCCATCTCCCCCCTCCGTTACCATCCATCTCTCTCCCTCCCTACCTCGTATTAAAAGCATTCAAAGCGAACAAACTTACAAACATTCTCCTTTATGTGTTAGATTAAAAGATAATTCAATTAAAAACAACAAATATTTGGTTTCCATATAAACAAATTAAAATTGTACACAGAAATTGACAAACGATATTACGTTAAAATTTTTCCCCTATAAATGCATTGAACTCACAATTTCGACGACAATGGGAGTTGTCATGGTACGTATAATGGGTATTGTAATAAAACTGATAAAATCACGTAGTTTATTGATACTAAATGCATTTTTATGCTAATTCGATCAGGATTCAGATTCTGTCTTCAATAAAAATAAATTTTGTTCTTTCCTTCGTAGAACCATTCAAGTCTCAAGTTCGTACCATGTTTCCGAGTAATTTTAAAATTCAAATGAAAAATAAGCTGCACTCGTCCCTATGTTATTCAAATGGAGAAAATGAAAAAAAGAAAATATTTTAAAAATTAGACAGGTCAATCAAATCGATATAAAAACTTTACTATACCACCGTACTCGTTATTCCGGTTAAAATGATACCTTTCTCTTCCTTCTATGATCTGTAATTTTCGAGTTTTAAATTATGATACATACACATACACACACACACACGCACATATTCACTTTTATATATTAGATAATGTGACTCAATTAATGATGCAAATGATATCCCCATAGAAAACTATTCTAGTAACGACGGCTGTTACTATACTGTTGCATTGTTGAAACATCTCCTTCCTCCCTCTCTTCCTATCCCACTCTCCAGCTCCCCCTCTCTTTGTCTCTCCCCTTTCCCCTCTCTTCGTTCAATCTCTCTCTTTTCCCCTCTATCGTTTTTCCCTCTCCCCCCCTTTTCCCCTCCCTCCCTTCCCCTCTCTCATTTTCTCCTTACCCTTTTTTCGTTTAAACTGCTTATAAAACAAGCTAATTTGACGCTCGTCAGCTATATACAATAACAGAACTTCGAGCACGACAACGTCCGTCGTCAAGGTATATTTAGCATTAAAATGGCAAGTTTAGTGCAAATAATGTGCATTAAACTTAAAATGCGGGCGATTTCGAATCGTAAACGAAAAAATACGATAAGAATAAAAATCCTTGATCATTTTTCTTTAAAACGATCTAGATCCGAAGCTCGTATTCCAATATTTCGAATTTATATGAGCAAATGAATAAAAGTCTGCACGTCGAAAAGACGAGTTTTACGTGTTATCTTATGAAAAATATAAATGATTCCTAAGACTTGAACCCGGGACTTATGAAAATGAAAATAATTTTCCAGGGATCTATTAGCTAGTAGAAACAAATCGCCGTTTACCGCATATCTCTACGAAGAACGGTTCTCGAGATACAAATGGGGACAGACGGACGGACACTTGTAAAATTTGATATAGGATGAGAACCTTTTGATTCCAGAGACTCAATTAGAAGCTTCAAATCCGCTGTAATCTTTTCGAGATTTTATAGATTACAAATTTTCAAATGAATGAGCATAGCTATACCTTGAATAAACAAGAGCTTTTCTAAAATAAACTCCAAGGAATTTGGCTGAAATTTGTGGTAATTGATACCCATATTAACGAAGAAAATAATAACTTAGTTAAATTGTGGAGTTAACGAAGTTATTATTTTCTTCGTTAATAAAACCTTTTCTATTCGAAATCAATGGCGATTTACATATAATATATATGAATTTAGGTAATATAATAAGGAGAAAGCGATATAGGTAATATAATACGGAGAAAGCGATATAGGTAACATAATAAGGAGAAAGCGATATAGGAATATCTCTCATTACTAAAAAGCAATTTAATGAAATGTTCTGAGAGAGCATTCCAACATAAACCTATAAACATGTAATCTATAACTTCAAGGATTTATCAACAGTTGAGAGAAAATAATATTAGATCGAAATATTTGTGTCTGGAAACATAACTGAAAGGAGAAACCATAATAAGTTCATTAGATTGGAAGGATTAATGATATGATAAAAAATACGAATTCCAACGAGGAGCGACACGTAGAGAGAAGGAGAAAGGACAGCGAGCTAATTAACGACTGATGAGATTACTTGGCATTGGAGATGATTAGAGTAGTAAGGTACTGAGAGAGAGAGAGAGAGAGAGAGAGAGAGAGAGAGAGAGAGAGAGAGAGAGAAAGGGGAACGAGAGTGATGAAACTTTGCAACCGCACCCACTAAAAGACAAAATCCCTCTTTTTTTTTCTTTGACCATTTGTTCCTCTCCCTTCACTCACATTTTTCCTAGCCTCATTCCTCGTTCTTCTATTTATTTTTAACAAATTTTCTAACCTCTCTCATTTGATTTCCTTTCACCCTTCCTCCAACCTTTGCCTTTTTCCCGTCACATTTCTACGCATCTCCACCTATAGCCTTTTACTCTGCAATTTCTCATCTTTTTTTCCCTTCATTCTTCTTATCTCCTCCGCACTTTCTTCTTATGAATAAGCATTTCTTTCTCTGTTTCCTCACTTTTTGCCTCTTAAAAATGGTATAAGTACACCTTTCTCCGTTGATCCCCATTTCACTCAACTATTCAATCAACTCCAGCGCAAAGTAAACTCTCTAAATCTACGCGTAAAATGATAAATAGCCCATAAATTCCCATTGAGACGCAGTTTATTACTTCTATCTCAATTTATCCCAAGAATTTTCCATCATCTTCTTGCCCTTCGATTCTGCCAAGCATTCCCCTTTCGAACCCATTTCAAAGGTGATTCTTCGTTCGGAAAGCTCCCCTTGTTCGGAGAAACTGCATCCAGACCGATTTATCGCATGGTGTAAGGCGCTCGTTTGCGGTTTTTTTTTTTAACGTCACCACTTCTCTCCTATACCTATCGCGGGGAACAAAGTAATGGCATCGAGCGGCAGCAAATCTCGTAACGTCCTTGCGCGAAGAGGGACTCGAACTCTTGACCCAAAGTTGGAGAGAGGTACACGCGCACGCACCCTTAAAACTCTTTAAGTCACCCGCACCATAGGATATGCCCCGTGCCCTCGACGGCCGCATAGTTTCCTTTCTTCAGGCTCGAACACGCGTCCTTCGATTTCCTCCCATCGTTTCTTAGGCGAAAGAGAATAAAGATGGAGAGTAAAGCGATCCGCATATTAGTCCAAACAAAACATAAACATCCTCCCTTCCTTACCTTGTACTTTGCCCCTTCTCCTCCGCCGTCTAAACGCAAAGTATTTCGCGAGATTTACGTCTAATACGTCGCCGTGAATATGGCGCTTCACGACGTTAATAACGAAGGAAACTTCCCTTCTTTGACTTTAAGACGTCTACCCGTTGCCGTGTGCGCCGGCTTAATCCAAAACTCTTTTTTGTATCCTCTCTCACAAGAGAGAGATACTCTTAATCCTTACTCTCTCCCTCTCTCTCTATCTCTTTAGCTTTCTTTATGGTTTCCCGCCTTTCGGCATTTCCTGCCTACGAGATTCTGCCGCGTAGCACCAGCCAATAAAGATCCGCGAGGCGTCTAGATGGCAATAAAGATCCTCCTTCACCCATCCCGCTCTGACTCCGAGCGGCTCTTTTCTCCGCCTAACAAGTTGTAAAAAAAAATTCAAGGCTCTGTCAAACTACATATTTTATTTATCGCCCACGCGATATTTTTTTCAATTTAAAATGCGATACGCTGAGCGCACTGTGATCATTGCCTCGTAGTGGTGTACGTGGAGGGGGAAGAGGGAGACGACGACTTGCAGTCTCAACGGCCTCAGCTAACTTTGTACCGCAAGTATTATCAATTGTAACTAGGTCATTTGATAATCAACCCGAGGAATTGGAATTGCAACAGCGTTAAAGAAAAATGCTTTGGTAAAGATTAAAAAAATTATTTTAGACGGAACTATAATGTCGAGTAATTCAATAAAAAGGATAGTGATACTGTCTATCCAATGCAGATTTTCGACAAATGTATTGGAGAGAAGTAAATCATGTAAATTATATGAAATTAAAAAAATCAACTAACTATGAGAGGAAGAAAACTGTAGTTCATTACAATAATAATGCAACTAATCTTATTGCCTTATTATAAAAAATGAATTAACAAAGTTACCATAGCGCCATTCATAGCATTTTTTACGTTATGAATATTATATTCCTTTAAGCATGAATACGTATTAAACATACATACTATAATGAAATTATGTATCCTACGTTAATGATAAAAATCAAATTATATTCATTTTACCAGAAAATTCGAAAATTATAGTCGTATATTGTGCAACCCATTGTAAACATCTCATTTACAAATAAACTTGCGTTTTAATTTTTTGTCATAATAAAAATAAAAAAACTACAATAACTTAATCCTGCCTTTTTGTTCACATAGTTAGCGGCAATATTCAACTTTTGTTGATATAACACGTCTAAAAAGTTGGCTTCGTATTCACTGCGACTATCCATCCATATAAGCGCAAAAGACTCCTATCTACCTATAAATGTGGTGGTTGCATTGGTGACGTACACGCATACGTCACAACAAAGTCGATAAAGAAAAAGATTTACGCGCAAAACGAGTGCTATCTCCGACGGGAGAAGATCAGCGAGTGCGCGGATGCTTTTCAAGCCGTCGAGCGGTACGATAAAATTCCTTCCATCGCTTTTGATTTATTACTTTGGCGCGAGCGAGCTATTGATCGGAAGTTTTCGATGGCCAGCTGATTCCGCGCTATTTATGAAAGTGATTAATAACCCCGATAGCATGAATAAATTGCGTAATTATATCGTCGTAAAGACAAGACACGCTCTATTGAACACATGATGCGCAGTCTCGTGGAAAGCTCGTATAAGCGATCTAGCGCGACGGATAAGTCGCAAGTACGTGCACGTTCGCACGAGCTTTCCTCCCACGCACACACACACACACACAAAAACACGCGCGCGCGCGCACAAACTATGAACTGGCGCGGAAAGTCTATCAGAAGTGATCGAAAGGAGCGCATTATTTGCACTCCCGTAAAGGAACTGTAAACACCAACTTTCAATGAAAAGGAATTTTATTAACAATTTTGCTGGCGATTGGAAGCGTGACGCGACCTTGCCCTTAAGGAGGCGACGGAATGATTGAGCTTCATTCGCTCGGCAAATGGGATATTCGCGGCAAACACGGGACTTATGGCCTTATTATGATAATAGAGTCAAGGTACGTGAGCTGGGTTGGAAAGGAGGAGAGAGGGAGGGAAAGCGCAGATTTATTAAACGTCTTCCAAGGTCGGTGCAGCAACATCTAGACGTTCCTCATTAGCGGTTTGGTCCGAAAGTGAGCGGGAAGACAAGGCTCTTTTAGAAACGCAAAGAGAATCGGCTTCGGAAAACCTCAGATAAGAACGCCTAAGGGATGGAGTGCCTGAAATGCTGGGAAAAACTCCCCCAGTTAGCTTAGGTGGCCGTAAATCAGATGATAAAAGAGATTAAAAGAAAAGAGGCGTGTGAAGCCGCATGTTCCAAGAACAATTAGGATCGTACAATAGACTCGAGAGATGCCAAGGAATTAAAAACGGCGCGGAGTTAAAGCCATAAATGAGGATATCGTGCCCATTATTTTTCTATCTTGCCTTCGAAAATATGTTTTCGATGGAGTCGGATAAAAACGCCTTGTTTAGTTGGCAGAATTTTTATCGCGTCACTTGTTATATTGATCATACCATTTTTATGATTTTATGTTTACATCAGAATCATTTTATAATGTTTATGTTGCCTGAAAATTTTCATAATTAAAACTCTGTAAGTTACATATAATAAGGAAAGATTTTGCTTTGATAAGTAGGTAACCATTTGATATATTAAGTATTCATCGATATCGGCAGCTTTACTACTCTCGAGTTTCCTGATTATGAGTTTAATAAGTTTATTTATTGTTATTACTCAATAACGTACACTTTTTAGTATTTATTTAGCTCGTCTTTCACGAGACTGTTTGGTACTATTTCATTTTTATTACGGAACGAATTGTCGCTGCATGATGGCTACGCTTTAGCATATTGTTTATTCTGACACCGACAATTACTTTTTGCACTATTTGCAACAGTTTGTGAAATGAATTTAGGAGTTTGATAGTTTATGGAGGTTTAATGTCGTCTATGCTTCTTACTAAGAATCGCAAATTTTGTTGTACGTTAATTACGTGTTTTGTGCATACATCGATAGGCCTTGGGAAGGCATGCAGCACTAACACTATTTATCCTGATTGCACGACAGTGCTCGCATGCTATACGCCACCGTTCATGAGGAATTATAAAATGAAAAATTTAACCAGTCAAAAATGTCAAAGACAATACTTCGTACTCTAGTGCAAATTGAGTAACTAATAAAAAATTAAAAATTCGGTTGAAACTATTCTAGATTCCTGTGTTGTTAATTCTGGATATAACGCAGAAGTCCTTGACACTTTTTGCCATACGGAGCCAAATATCCTTCCCGCTAGAAGGAGCTAATTACGTCATCCACCACTAACTGCTCATTCTAATCACTGATTAAAAAACTGTTAATTTATGTGACCTAGTCGTCGCACTCGATCTCCAAGACGTATGATGTTTTCCCCCTGTAATTCTCCTCAGTTTCTCGAAACACTCTTCGCTGTGAAGGTTATTAATAACCACGCAATTTTTCCTCAGATTACCTTTAAAAAATTCCATAATTAAGTCGAGGGCTCCATAAAGCTAATTTTTGTCACAACACTAATTACGAACGTCGAATTCGTTCCCCGCACGCATTCGCATAACTCCAATGTATTGCCCCTAACGTCATCGACTATTTATGTTACGGCCTTGGTAGAGGGGTGGTTAGCGTGTATAGCTCCCAATGATAGGGTCGCAGGTTCGAATCCTGCCGAGGGCATGGTCGTATGTGCTCGTCCTTGTTATTGTTGTTACGATATTCAGTGTAACTGGCCATGTGCTGCTGTATCTGAATTCTTGCAAATAAATAAATGAGTGAGTGTCTATGTAAATCAAATATGAACTGTCGAGAATAGATCAGGCTCTCAATTGCAAATATTTTGCTTTGCGCCTATGATATTTTCAAGGAAGTTTATGAAAGTGCTTATTCGTGGAAAAGTTATAAATTTCTCTTTTGTCATCGTTGCCTTAAGAAATTAAAGCTAAGTAGCGGCACCTCCTCTCTTAATTCCAACCATCAAACCGGATACTACGTACGTTCAACGTCTTCATGTAGCGCGCGCCATCTCTTGGAAATCAGATCACGCACGGACATCGCTTCAAAAAATCGAAACCGACGTTACCTTCGATGGAGTCATCTTGGGTAGAGACGGGCTAACCCGTCAAAATTATAGCCAGTTAATACCAGTAAACTGATAGGAGTGACGCGATTCTATAATAATTAAAATTAAATTTTGTTGCATAATGCTATAGTCTCCGTTTATAATCGATGAAAGCTGTATTAGGCTGATGTCACTAAAATTATTTTATTTAATATCATACACAGTTTCGATATGAAATTAATTTTTTAAAAGTTATTTTCAAATCAATATTCCAGGATGATTCTTTATGCAAATGTTTTTCTATGGTTCTACTTCATTAAATCATCTAAAGGAATTTACGAAAAATTTTGTGGATTTTTAAAAGGATTAGATAATTTTAAATGTAAGAATATGGATCTTGTAAATAAATAAATAACTAAAATTCTCATTTTTGTCATAAAAAAATAAATGCAAACTAAATATTGCAAAGTTAATTGGCAATGTATATTGAATTATGATTATTCACAATCCTCGCGTGGAGAATATAATATTTAGTTATATAGAAAATGATGCCATGATACATGATTAAATGATAAATTTTGGCTCAAACACCTATTGCAAGCAGGAATGAAACTAGCATCCCAACTAAGGTGGAAGGGGGCAGCATCATTGTCAATAATATTTGGATGGGCACACTAAAATAAAAATAATATGAAGATGATGTTTTAACTAATTATTACTGCATAGGTAATAGAAATGTAAGTTAATATTATATCAAGAACAGAAACATGCAATACTATATGGGTTTCTATTTTTATAATATATTTTTAATATAATATTCAGCTAGGGGACTGAGAGGGAGTTGAGAACTTATAAAGAAGTGGACCAGAGCCCCATTCCCCCTTCCATCCCTCCCCTAATTACATCTCTGTTTGCAAGTTTGTGTTACATGCGTTATCCGATAATACTCTAATCAGTAGACTGGAAATAGTAAATGAAAATACTTTCTTAAGGTAGACAGACACATTCTCTCCCACAATTTATTTACCAAATCAGCATTTCTGATTAGGCTGCTCATTTCCAGATTTTCGCCACGCTTCAGGCATATTAAACAACGCCACTCGATTAGAATGAGGGTTTTTCAAGAGATTAAAAGACGAAAATAAGCCTTTCCTTTATCAACCGAATACAATAGCTTGGGGCATAAATTTATCAAAAAGAATTTTATCAACTACAGAAATAAACATCATTACTTTTATTTTGCGCGCGTCCTAATACCTCAGACAAGCATTCATATATTGGGCGATTCAAAAAGGGCATAGACCTGGACTTTTACATAGAATTATGAGAATCCGTAAGACATGCAAATCATAATAAAGAATTATGCATTTCACAACGAATAATCACATTTCAATCAAAAATTCACGAATGGCCACGAAAAAATTATTATCGTATATTTATCTCAATTTTGACAAATGAAAAACATTACTATCGTTTCTTTAACACGGCGTTTATCAGCGGACGTATATACGAGAAACACTACAGAAAGAAGAAACATTTAATTTCTTTGTTTGATTTGGATTACTGTCTGTTACCTATGAATTTAGAAGCAGTTCTACAGTTTTTATAATTAAAAATTCCACGTCAGTATTCCCTCGACCGAATGTCAAGGGCACGATTTTCTTTTCTTCTTGAAACACCCTAGCGCAGGGGTGAGCAAACTTTTCTGCATGGCGGGCCGCATCGGTGTTTGCGAATTCTTCAGCGGGCCGCATTGAAAGATGCCAATGCTTAGGCGGGCCAGATTACAGTTTAAATCGAAAATTCCTTAGATTCTTGGGCATCATACATCAGTGAAAAACAAGCACAAACAAGGATTGTAGGGCTAAATTTTCAAAACTAAAGGTTTTATTGTCATAATTTTACTAAAAGTAATATAAAATTGTGTTAAATTTTAAAGACTGATTTTTCACCAAAGCTTCGCGGGCCACGTTAAATGCTCTCGAGGGCCACGGTTTTCCCACCACTGCCCTAGCGAGTATTTCGCGAATGAAGTTCTGTATCTGTGAGTTCTGCCGAAAGATGCCTCTCGTGTGCAAAGCGGCTGAAGTCCTCTCGCTCCTACTTTTACGCTTCGCCACAGATCGCAGCACTACTCAGAGGCGCGGAAAGTGGAAATTTGGAATTTGTAGTTGCATCTTAGGTTTTCATTGTCAAAGAGGGTGGGTTATTACCTCTAAGTCATTATTGATCGAAAAATTATATTGATCGTAAGCTAGTAAAAACATCGAAATTATTTGCCGAGCGGAACAAATTACCAGTGACAGTGCAGGGACGATACTGAGCAGGGACATTCGCTATAAGTGACCAAAAATTACATTTTTGTTTGAAAATTATGTAAAATACCATGTTTATAGATACCAAGAAAATTTTCTGATTTCGTTCAGGAAATATAAAGAACGTTCTAGACTCTACAAGGTGCACCTGGCTTAAAATGTTCCTCAACACCCGGCAGGACGTTGCACCCAAAACTCCTTTAGAACTTCTGTCATTTATTGTAAGTTATGGAATAGATGTGTTTCCCAATTGTGAGAGTTGCATTACAAATCCTTCTTACCATTGGTACATCGATTGGCAGCTGCGAACGTTCATTCAGCAAATTAAAGATTATTCTATCTTACCTTCTAGCGTCAATTGGACAGGATCGACACAATGATCTAGCCCTTTCGATTGTGAAGAAAGAAGCAATTGAGAAGATCGATTTTGATGACTTAATCCATCATTTTACAGGAGTGAAGGCCAGGAAAATTAACTTGATTTAAAAGTTATTTAATTCAACGTAGCCTAGGTTCCTAATACTGGCTGCATTGTTTTTAGATCAATCGGACTTGATATTTGGAATAAATGGCTTTAAACCAGTTAATGGAATTATAATATTTTTCCTTGTTTAAAATTTGCTTTACTGGGCTCTTTCATTAATAGTAGAATACAACAAGTTTCTCCTTTCGTTGGCATTTGGCAATGAATTCTACTTGTTCTCCAAAATTGTAATTTTCTCGAATAAAAATTGTCTTCGAAACAGTAATTTTATTAAATAATAATAATATTGTGCTGTATGCCAAACATTCTCAAATGTGTGTAGTATGAATGGATTTCCACCACTTCTACATTTTGTAACTTGCCTCCGGTCGCAGAAGACCCTAGCTACGCCACCGAGTGGAGGGACACCCGCGTAATAAGAGGCCCACATCCAAAGATGGTAAATATCGAAGAATATGAATACATAGCGTGGAGGGAAGCAGAACGTTTCTGGTACGCTAATGTGTAGAAAATATTAGAGTTGTTAACTTCGCAATCATAAAATAGAAAATAATTTAGTACTCATTAAATAATTCGCTCTTGCACTTTCTGGACTGATGTTAACAAATAAAATCATCAACATTATATAAAGGGTTCTGGAGTTTAGCCTAATAAGATAAAAAAACATAGATGGAGGTAATAAAGGAATCGTTCTAACGATTAGAGAAAAGAAAAATTGCTAAAAAAAACAATTTCAAGAGACGATAATCCATTTAAAAATGTGTTATCTACAAAACATTTCAAATATAATGTTATTATAATAAGTAGTGAAAACAAAATAGTATCAACATCAAGATTTGGCTGTAAACTTAAAAAAAATTTTTTTACTAAAACCTCGTAGCGTGGTAAGTGATTCGATGTATTGCACCATATTTAAACATAAAATGTTAGGGTCAACTTCAATCGATTTAGTCTTTTTTTACACAGAGAGGAAGAAGATGAAGCAAGCTGATATACACGCCTTCGCTGTTCAACTTCCCAAGCCAAAAATTGCTTTCATTTAAGAGTACTTGTTTGTTGATTCAACGGCTCAGTGTGGCACGAGTCGAATTAACGGTGAGATATTTTTTTATCGACCCCCACATGAGAAGATAAAAAGTTATTTTGGTAAAAAAACTATCGATACTCAAATGTCGTCGTATTTTAAATGTGAAATGAGAACAATAGTTTATTTCCAAAGAACGATGACCCACGAAGAAATACCATAAACTCCACGTCCCCATCTACAAGGAAGGGAATTCCGCGCTATAACTAAAAGCTTTTTCTATACCTACGAAATGGCGATCAACTACTGTTATGCGGTGAATATTTGGCTGATGACGCAAATGCGGCTCAGCGGTAAGTCAAACTCAAACCGCGGTCGAGACGAAGTAGATAAAAAAATGCAACTTATAAAGACAAAAAATTTCGTAACGACTTTCCAAGGAAAAATAAAAGACGCGAACAGGACAAGAACGGGATGCACATGAGGCCACCCTTCCACTTCAATAAATGGCCTCCCAACCACTAAAATCCCATACTCCACAGCAGACCTAGTCAATTCTCCTCTAAAAAATAATAAATTTTTAAATTAGTCAAAACGCTGCATTTTGCAATTATTGACGAGAGATGAGTCATCAACAACGCCGTTATTGTTTAATTTGTTCGTGCATTCGCTTTATGATTCTTAATTTTTCATGAATTTTTATCAGTTCAGCACTTTTCTTTTAAATAAAATCGCTTATGTATTCGGTTTTTCTCTCCGTCCACTGGTTCGACCATTCCTCCGAATATTTAGGCAATATCTCCGGAAATCTACAACTTGGAGAAGATAAATTTCCAGGATCTATACGAGAGATGGATATGGTCAACATCTGTTGGTTCTAGGATCATCTGGTGGAGAGTAGTAATCGGCCTCTTTTTCCGACCCCTTGCTTTCATTTCTACCCCCGTAAGAAAAGCATGACAGCAGTGAAGGGAATTATAAATTTACATCTTTACATTAGTTAAAATGAAGATATGAACTCGGGACATGAACAGTTCTATAGACCGAGTTTAGAAAACAGAATTCAAAACAGTATCGAATAAAAACGAACAATTGTTTTTAATCAAAAAAGGAAAACTTTAGGGTTTTTAAAAATGAGAAGTACCAACTACTTTGGTACCGAGTCTACTGCTTCTAAATGGGACACATACTATTACACAGCCTTGATATAATGCTTTTATAGGAAACTAGCAGAAGCGCCCGTTGAATTTCAACGGATTTAGTGACTCTAAAACTTCGACCGTGTAACATGTAAATAGTACAGTTTTAACCGTCGAATAAAGTAAAAACGAAGAAAATCGGTCAATATTTTGATGAATGAAGGGGAAGACCCTTAAACTAAAAAATCGAAAATTACGTGTAAACTTATGGGAAAATAATTATTGAATTAAGCACTCGCCTCCTCGTCATATAGCCTATGTTACCCGAAGAGTAAAATTACCTATGCGAAGTTTCGTGACGATAGCTTCATTGGTATAGAGAACAAACAAAAACAAAATTTCACTTATATAGTACATATCTATAAACAAAAGTATGAGCAAGACAAAAACGAAAACTATAAGTAAAACCAGCTAGAACACAATAATCAACAAAAAATAAACGAACAAAGGAAGATACAAAATAAATTATAAAATGCAAGACAAAAAAGTAAACAGAGAAAGTTTAAGAATCACAGATTGAATATTATCCTCCGACTATGAGTTTGATTCTCTCATCAACGCTCATCAACGAGTTCTCTTACGAAAAAAAAATGTTTATACCAACAATACTCTGGAAACAATGAAAAGATTTATCCAAACACAATTTGTGGAAAATCTACGTCTAATTATTTATGTTACGTAGTTTTAAAAAAAGCTTGCTTTGGAGAACTGTACGCCACACGAAAATATCATTAAATACTATTTATTAGTAATATTTCAATTAAAATAAAGAAATATTTTATTTCAATGTAAACAAATCAAATCGCACACAGAAATTGAAACACGATTTTACGTTAAAATTTTTCCCATATAAATGCATAGGACTCTCAACTTAGGCGACAATAGGAGTTGTCATGGTAGCTAATAATTGGTATTGTCATAAAACTAATAAAATCACGTATTTTTCTGATTCTAAACGCATTTTACGCTAATTCGATCGGGATTAGGATTCTGTCTTCAATAAAAATACACTTTGTTCTTTTCTGCATAGAACCATCCAAGTCTTAAGTTCATACCACGTTTCTAAGTAATTTTAAAATTCAAATGAAAAATAACCTGCATTCATCTCTATGTTATTAAAATGGAGAAAATGAAAATAGAAAATATTTTTAAAAATTAGAAAGGTCAATCAAATCGGTATAAAAACCTGATACACCACTTAACACTTTATACGAGCTAAAATGACACATTCCTCTTGTTTCTACGTGCTATAGTTGCTGATACAAAAAACATGCATACATACATATGTACATACATACAAACACTTTATAGATATCTATAGATTTATAGACTATGCTATGAGGCCGTCGATCTCAACCAAAGATGTAACCGTATGATGACGTTATAATTCTAAAACGAGGAAAAAGCGTATTATGTAATTTTCTCTGCAATTTTTCCCTCACTTGTTATTTTTAGAAAGATCCTTTAAAGAAGGTTAAAAATATGAAAAATTGATTCGGTAATAATGTCCGTAAAACTAAAAACGATTGCACTGTTTCTTGCTGCAACAAAATCAACTATATCTTTGAATATATTCCGCCTTTTTGTTATACCTATTAATGAGGTGATTGTAAAAATGTGAATTACTTCAGCCAAATGGGTTGGAAGTTCACTACTAATCCCTAAATTCATTGTATTTCTGAAACAGTCGCCAACTTTAATTTTCGCCACTATTCTGTTCATACACCAGGCATTCTTTTTAAAGAATTTATGTATACATATATGCAGCAGGAAAAAAGACGGAAAGTTCTTCAACAAGGAAGGAAGAGAAAGGGCGTGTGCCAATAGAAAGCTAAAAATCAAGCACGTGCAACTAAAGTGGGTAATAAAGACAAAATTGGATTGCAGACATGTAAGGGTGAAATAGTGTAACAGGAATTTAACTAGGGAATAATTGGATTTAACTAGCTACGAAAAGATATGCAAGAGATTTTCAATGAGTCATTTTATAATTGTACTTAATATGCGATAACTATCTGGATAACACTTTTCATAAGATTCTTTTACGAGATGCAAGCACACAAAATTGCCCTTAGAATAGTCACATGTAATTCTATTAATTAAAAAAGTTTGTTTAGCATACTAAGCATCGATATTCAAATGTTGCGAACTATAGAATAAAATATTTTAAAAATCGTGCTGGATGGGTACCTTTATGTTAAAACCATTTCACTCATACCCTGATAAGAATATTGCTACAAAAAATAAAAAAATTTCCTTTATCTAGATTAATTTATCTCGTTCCTTCTATTTTTACTTTTCCTGAAAACTCTTTCAAGACACTTAACAAATTAAAAATACATCAACAGTCCATCGATTTAAACTTTCCCGAGCGCAAGAGAACCTCCGAATTAAAAAAATCTACTCGCAAACACGCCGAGGGCGAATAATGTTTCGAAAGTAGCGAAAGTAAATTTCCCATACAAATTCTTGCCTACCTCCGTAAAAAAAACTGATACCTTATTTTACTTTCATCTTACGCATGTTTTTATGCACGACTGTTAAAATGAACCCTAGCGAGCGAGATTTACGTTAAGCATTTTCGGCACAGGCATATTTAGGGAGATCCATGCTGGGCGTTCTACAAAGAGGCCGGAAAAAACATGAGTGAATGCGAAGACAGAATACGCGAGAAAGCTAAGAGAGGGTGGGAGGATTCGGCAATGACGAAAACACGATCGCATAGCATGGAGAAACGCTCGGTGTTCTATCTTTGGAATGGCCTTACGTTAAGGATAAACGCTACAAGTCAGCTTTTATAAAATGCCTATATGGTCCAGTTTTAGTGGAAGAAATTAAGAGGCCATTATCAGCTATGCTAGCAGAAAGACGACTACGATCACCCATGATTGTTTTTTTAACCCAAGGAAAGCAGAACACTAAGTAAGACAATGAAAAATTGTGTCCAAAAGTCATAAAAAGATTTGAAACACTACATTTGGAAGCAACCGCTACTATTGCTTGCTCGCCGATGTAGCCGTTATCAGTGATGAATCTTTCATTGTTTTAAATTTACTATTATCAGATCACCACTGATGACGGCTGATTGTAGCCCAAATGCGGACCTGGTTTTCCGATGCTTGTATGAGTATTAGTGATACATCTATCGAGGACTTCCATAAACACCCACATTACGGTAATAGGTGTTTCAAGAAAGCCATAATAATACCGACATTTATTTGCTAGTTTGTTTTAATACATTTCGCTTTTTTTTTTTTTAGAAATTCGCGTTCGCCTCCAAGTCACGGATCGCGCGACCAAGTACGAGATCACCACCCGCAAAAAATTAAAGTCGCCTTGGGGTACATCGTTTCTCCCGTCCCCAATCAAAGCCGATCCCGAAAGAAAACGGCGTTCACTCTCGCGTATGCGTTTCTGAATCTCGGGGATTTGCATGATTTGACACGATTTCCATTTTTAAAAAGCGTCCTGTTATAACTTTAAAACTCTTTTTCGCAGCCGAAAATTTCGAGGCGGCCGGATAACGGAAACGAGAATTTCTGCATGCCAAAGTGAGAGGGAGGAAAGAGTGGTGTGGTAAGGAGGCCAATGGCTGGCGAGATAGCGACGGCGACTGCCGAGCGTTTTGTGTGCGATTATGCGTGTCGAATTCCGACCTGTCTGATGCCTAACTCGCGTCTCAACAACACCGCAAGGTGTGCTTGGAAGGTACAGATGGGGATGTTGTACGGGGGAGGGAATGGAACGGAAAGGAAAGCACGGTTGGGTGGGAGGTAGAAAGAGAGCCCGGAGGGTCATCGGCGTGGGAATATCTGTCCGATCCATCCCTAAAAAACACACGCATCTCGGTCCGATTTGTAGAAGTCTCGATAGAAAGGAGGGAAGGAAGAAACGCGGCCCACGCCTCAGCCAAATTATAAAGGCGCGTGGATGTTCTCGATTCCGAGGATCCTCGATAATTTTGACGAGAGCGGAAAAAATAAATAAAGGGGTAAGGCAATGTTTATGGGAAGAGCGAAACGACTTTTACTCCGCATATTGAGGTGTTTAAAGGAAACTTTCGCTGTAAACTAAATTCGACTATTCGTGGCAACCCTTAAATTTCGTATTCGGATACTTTCTAAAAAATTTCGCTTAGGTTAAATTGCGCGCATGACGACTTGATTTTGCGCCCCTTTCCTTGATCGCTCATGTGAACATCCTTTGACTTGTATTTTAAACCCAAGCATAAAAGTTTAAAAAGAGACCACTTGTTTAGAAAGTTTTTTAAAGATGAAAAATTCATACGAAAGGAAAAAACGGGTACTACTATCAAGGTGAATTGTAATTCGTGCAAAAGTGAGCTGTGAATTAAGGAACACGTAGAACAGATTAAGGAAATCCTTTGGGATGAGATAAAAATAAAGATAAATGGCTAAAGCTCAGAACTGTCTCCAGCAATAAACTGAGATAATGTGTCTTAGCTCTTCAGTAAATTCCAAACGTCCACGTCCTTTTGTTTAATTGTACTTAATCCCTACGCTCGCGTTCTATCCAAAAACTATTTTTTCATGACATCATCATAGGTAGTCTGTCCGTAGGTAGGTACATGGTTTTCCTTCGTGTATGTGATAAATATTTGAAATATAAAATACATATTCATTATTTGATGTGTGCCACTAAATAAAAATAGTGAAGTGTTCCTTTAAATTAATATGATATATTGTGTTTTAGTAATATGACGGCATCATATGTTTACGGTAAGTTTATAATTTAGTCTATAATGCCCATTAAAAGCATTAAGCCATTGCTATTATAATATATAATGTCAATACCCGTTTAAACGCATTGGACTCGAAGATATTCGATATTTTTTAATGTTAAAAACCGGAAAAATTCCTCTTGTATGATTAAAAAGAATTTTTTACGTAGATTCTGCAAAGATTTTAATTTTATCTTCAACAAAAATAAACCCGTTTCTTCCAATAAGAAAACGTTCCGAGTTCATATTTCAATTTTAACTAATTTAAAAATGCAGTTTTATAAAGCCCTGCAATGATTTCCCTGCTTTTCTTGTGGATCTTGGGATCGGAAAAATTACCCTAAAAATGAAAATGTTTGGACTTTTGGATTGTTTCTGTCGATTGTACCTAAGGACCTATCATCATGACAAATTTTAGATCTTCTTCTAGAAGTACCTTAGGTAATGTATTATCCTATATCCTTCTATGTAAGAAGCTGCCATTTATTATAGGCTAGAGTATTGCCCGTCATAAAATGACGGTGTTTCCCTTTTTTGTAATTCAATTAAAATCATTAATCCGTGCTTTCATACAGTTATTTATGCTTATCATAGTAATTAAAATCAATTACATTGAATGTTAATCAAAACAGGAAGTATATAGCTGAAAAGTGCAGATGGACTTCTGTAAATCACATAATTTCGAGAAATCAAGCGTTATCGATAAAGAGACGAAATGGCAAAGTGAGCAATACTGGGTTGCTATAGATCTAACTTTCTATGGCTATAGGATATTGCTATATTATTTCATTTTGAATGTTATTTAGAAACAGCCAACGATCTCTTTCCCGCCAACAACGTACGGATCGCTTGCCTGACCGCGCACGGCCCCGCGCTTTCATATATAAATCAGTATCATGAAAACTATTTAAGTTATTTATATTGAATCTTTTTCAAATACTACATATTTCAATATTTCCGAACGTTTCATTCGAATGATATACTCATCTAAACCAATTAGAAAACAAGTTTGTCGAATGTCAACTTTTTCATGTTTCGATTACAAATTTGAGATGGAAGTTACGTTTGTTAAATTTTTAAAAGGCATATCATAAATTTTAAATGTTTTTCAGTTACAGGAACATAATTAGGATGATTAAAGAAGTTATGTGAAAATAACTGACACTTTTCGAACCGAAATATGATGTTGTATGTTTTAAAAAGGATGACATACGCGGAATACAAAAATTTCAAGTTTTTGAAACTTTTAAGGTACTGGCCGATTTTTCAGAAATTTTAAACATACATAATACGATTCAGCATGGATTTACTATAAGAAAACAAACTTTTTTCAAATTAATGTCTATGAATATTTTTGCGGTTTCGGAGCGTGACAGAGGGAGTGACAAAGGGACAGAATAAGGCTTTTGTTTATTACCGATTACCGATAAGCGGACATCGGCACTATCACAGCTATGCTTAAAAATAAGATCACATTTTTTTCTCGACCTAATAGAAACTGCATCCACTGATTACACTAACCACAAGAAATCTCTGCTCCCACGTTTCTCAGATAAATGCTACAATTTTAAACAAATATGCCACTATCAATGATAAGGAGATAAAAAAAAGTAAATATAAAGCCATGAGTCCTTTTCAACCACAGCCTTCAGGCTGTATTTCAAGTGTTTCTTTAAACAATAACAGTTACCACAAATCTTCGTGTAATTGCAATTAACAATTCAAGTTTCATCCACAATTCATCCGCTATTTGAAAAGGGATCTTTTTTCTAAATCGGCCTAAAGCTTGAAAAAGTTGTGTAATACCACATACTTTCCAAATAAATATCATGACGCAAGTTCAACTATTCTCTGTTTACGTCGAGATGTGAAGACCAAAATAAGAAATTTCATGTCCTGAATAACGACAATTGAAAAACGCTCATTAGCCATTTCCTCCATATTTATAGTTTTTCGGTACAAAATGTAAACATTTTTTCCCTCTCCTGTTCAATGTAAAAGTGTAACCCTATCACTACTAATAATAATAGTTTCAAAACACTGGTAACAACTACACCAAACACACACATATTAAAAAATTAATAACTCTCTTTTAACTGAAACCGGTGAATGACAAGAAAAAGTTTTCATGGATTTTGTTTTAATCTATAAATCATTTTCTAAATATTATTCTTTGAATACTTACACGAAACAATATTAAATTATTTTCTCTATAATACAAACGATTAGGTTTTATTTTATTTCTCATCCTCTAAGCTCTTAGCAATATTTCCCTTTTGCCGTTTCTCCCGAATAACAAGCCTTATAAGCCATCATTTTCCTCTTAGGGCTCGGTTTTGATCTTCCTCAATTAACATTCGTGAAATTATTACATGGGTTCACACTCCTATTAGATTATCAATTAGCTATAAATGCAAAGGCAGGTGAATCTCAATTCGCATTTCTTTAAATAAAGTAAGTTTTTCGATCGTAATATTGTGTTATGTATTATTAATACTATATATTTTCAACTGGATCATATTTGCATGCCTAATACATTCACTAAAATATGAACCTTACAATACATATTGACCACTAAACCTTACTTCGATTCTGAAGGAAGCTTCATTTTTGTAATTAAGATATGTCACTATCTCACAATCAGTGTTAATTCCGGATAAAGAATAAAAGAATAACATTCGGCAAGATACGATAACGAATTATTCGATAATGCTGTTCCAACTGAACTTCACACATTCATAAATTCGAACATAATTCAGAATTACTAAGCATCCTCAGTCAATTGACATAAATTAGTTTCCATCTAATTTTAATTCCTACGTGCTCTATTAGAATTCAACGATACGCAAAAAGAACAGTTAATAAATAAAGTTTACATTCCGACATTTCTGCGAGATTTTTTGGAAAGTATGTCACCGAATTTCGTGAAAAACCCGTAATTATGCAGACAAGAATTCCGAACATTCATTTGCAATCGTCGTCTGAGTATTCCCACGAAAGTAAAAGATATTTATAAAACCACATTAACTGGTTTCGATGACATTTTTAACGCGACCAAATGGTTCAAAAAATTTCATTTTATTAAAATAGAAAACTATGTTAAAAGTACACTCACCGGCCATCCGTGTCCGTCTGCTCTTCCTCGTCTTCACCTATGGTGGCCAACTGCGTCACCGACCAATGGAACGGAGGGAAGAGGACGTCCACTGGACCGCTCTTCCAAAGCTCCTCGCTGAGCCTGCTGTCGACCATCAAGTCGTCATCCTCGTCATCTTCCTCCTCCTCTTCCTCCACCTCTTCCGCTTCCACATCTTCCTCCTCTTTTTCATCATCTTTGGAAAACCCATCGCCCACAATATCCCCCAAGTCCGTCTCCGTCACATTTTCCATCTCCTCAACTACGTCCTCCTCCACCTTTTTTTCTGACATCATAAAATCTACCGCTTCCTCCGACAACTCCTCCATCTTCTCCTTCACACCTTTCTCTTCAACTTCCATCATCTCCTCTTCCTCCTTTACCTCCATCATCTCATCCTCTTCCTCGAGCATTATCGCTCCCTTTCCTTCCTTCCTCAAAATCTCCGCCACTTTCTCTATCTCCTCTTCCATCCTTTCGGGGCTCAAATCGATCTCTACCAAAGGCAGCATATCTTTTTCTACGTTTCCCGCGTCGCAAGAAACTCCCTCGTTTTCCTCAGCATTGGCACCGTCAGTTTCGTCCGGTTGGTGCCACGGAGGTCGATCCGCCCTCGGAGGAGGCGGCGGGGGAGGCGGCCTCTTCTTCCCCGACCTGAAGCGATGGCCGTCTTTTCTGGGAGCGGGTTTCGGGGGAAGTCTCGGAGCTTCTACTTGAGCGTCTCCCGAAGAAATTTGTCCCTCGTCCGTTGAAGTCTCCTGTTCTGTCGATTCCGACGACTGCGACGACCTTATAGATTGTACGTCGGCGTCGTCCAGGGGTATATCTTGGAAGTTCGGGGGTGGTTGCAGCGCTAGGGCGTCCTCGATTGGGGCGGGTGTCTGCACTGTGGTCGATGAGACTACACCTGGCGTCTCCCTCTCAGTCTTCGCCACGCTATCCTCCTGGACGGCCTGAGTCTCGCCGTTCGAAGCAGTTGCAGCGACGGAATGCTTCGTCTGCGTGAACTCCGAATCGGAGGAGAACTCCCTCTCCAACCTCTCGAACGGATCGAGGACCCTGGCCAAATCGATGGCCGATCCATACGGTCCGTGTTCCGGAGATCTGTTTTCCGAAGACGCGGAAGAAAGCGCCGAAACACTGTTGAGGGAGAGGCGGTCGACGACAGTGGAGATGCTGCTCCCGGTATCGTCCGATTCGGACTCGGCGTTGCGAGCGATGTAATCCTCTTGAGCGAGGAGGTCTATGTATGTCTCGGCTTCTGGTGGTGCAGGATCCTCGGAAGACAGTCGGGTCCTGCCAATGGGGCCGGGGGAGAGGGGGATCCTCTGTCTCATGGACAGGGCCACGGCTATTGCGTCGCCCTCCGACGCGCGCCGCCTCTGTCCGGAAGATAATCCGTCGTCGCCGAAACCGACTGGAGGCGGAGGTGCGTCCTCCACCTTGGGGGCGGATCCCCTCCTTTGTCCCTTCCTCGGCGGGACGGGGGGAGGTTCCGAGGGAGACTCAGCCTCCACGGGCACTACCTTTCCTGGTGCCGGCCTGACCCTCAGCGTTATGACAACCCTCGATTCCTTAAGTCTTCGCACGCAGTCCAGTCTGGTCATGAGGCTGACTGGCACCGTATCGATTTCCAGTACCTCGTCTCCTTCTCCCAATCCTCCCCATGAACAGCGGGCGCGGGATGCGGGACTCTCCGCGGCGCAGGACTGGATAAACAGACGACGGACGCGCTCCGCCGTCTTCGTCCCACCTTCGAATTTTAAGCCGAATCCGAGTCTCTCTCCAGGCAATCTATAAACCAGCACCTCCTCACTGTCTACGAGGAAGCTTAGGTTCCTCTCCGCCGTCTTGACCACCGTCGACATCTCATTCCTTTCGGACGTAGATCCATCTCCGTAAATCTCCAAGGAGACTGCGGTTTTGCCTTCGTTGGGCACACCGTTAGCGATTGAGGTTTCACCACCGACCGATAACACCGTCACGAATGGTACCTCAGCGTGGGAGTCCGTTTCGTCACTGGCCGGCGTTGCGTTCTTCTTGGCGGCGGCGACGTCGTCCTCCGCCGCCACCACCACCACCGCTCCGGCTGTGCCGTCGCCCTCGACGGACACCACCGTCACGAAATCCTCTCCCGCATCTTTCCCTGGCACGCTGACCTCCACTTCAGATCCGGAATTCTTCCGTGTCGGACTACCCGACTCGGAGCTCCAGTCGATGTAAGCGCCGGAGTCGTGGCTTTGCTGCGGCTCGTGCCTTATCTCCAGAGGAGGACTCCTCTGCACGGTTGCCATCGCGCTGACGACGGCGGCAGAACGCCGAAGACTTCTGCGATGTTTTCTCCAGTGATATTCTTTCCTTCTTTCTCTGTATTCCTCTCTCCGGCACTCTTGCTCTCTCTCTTTCTCTGCGTGTTTTCCCCTCTCCCTCTTTCTCTATCGCTCTCTCCTACTTACGGTACTCCCGCCTTCTCTCGCGGGTCCAAAAAACGGTGCCTTTGCCACCTGGGGGAGCGCAAAGCAGGGAGCGGCGGCGGATTGCATGACCTCGCCCGGCTGCAGTGGAGGGAATGTCAGCGGCTCTTCTCGACCAACGGCATTCCGGAGGATGAGATGGAGAGAGAGTGGGTTGCGGAGGAGAGGGAAGATGAATGTGAGGAGCGGGAAGGGAGGGGAGGTGATGGAAGGAGGGATGGCTTTGCGAGCGGGTGTTCGCTCTCGGACGGCACCTAAGACGGGGGTGCCGCTTCTGCTGCTGCTGGTGTTTCTGTTTATGGCGGCCTCGGGGGTGCGGTCCGGGTTCAGCGGAGAGGGAAAAGGCGGCCTGTGTGTGATAGAGAGGGAAAAGGAGAGATTAATGCGCGAACCGTAGCTTCCGCCATGCTCCGTAAAGGAATAACTTAATATATTTTCACCCAGTTTATACGTTAACGCTTCTTAAGAAACACTGTTCAAGCACAAAAACGAGCTTTTAAGATAACTGGACTTAATTTCATTTTCAAAAAAACTGAGAGTGCAAAATATTTTAGAATTTTTCAAATTAACCGAAAATGTATATTAAAAAAACAGTATTAAATATTTACAGCTATACCTTACAAATATACTCAAAAAAGATAAGATATTGAATTTTGCTAATAATCATTACTTTCTATGAAAATATGAAATCAAACAGTATTCCAATAAAGTATACTGTGTATATCGAACGCGTCCTACAATATTTGACGCTACATATTTATTTTATTAAATCAAATTTTATTAATTGTTGATATCATTAATTTAAGATGCGTTCCCAGAAACATGATAAATCCGTAAAATCTCAACTCCGTTTGTTATATTACAGTAAAAGTAGTTGTATGAGAATAGTATACATATTTATTTTTTGATATAGCATTAACTGGCTGTTAACCACTTCCAGCTTGTATTAAAATTACAAATGGAGAGGTTTTTCGAGACACATCCGTGCAAATGCAGGCATAGCTTGTAATAAAAAGTTTTAAATTTAAGTAATCCATAAAATACTAAGCATTAAAATAAACCTGTCACTGAAAGCAAAATAGAGACAATAAAACATTATTTCTCCATAGCAATTTTAGGATGAATATAACAAACAAAAGAGTATAAGACACTAGAAATCGGGTTGAAAAATAAAGAATTTTTCTAATATACCATGCAGTGGCGTAGTAAGGTGAAGCCGGGTCCTGGTTCGAGAATTCTTTACGGACCCCCACTCTCCAATATATATTAAGAATAAGAAGTTTCATGATCTCGGATTCTTTTCACTGTATTTAGCAGCTCTTGTGGTTTAAAATGACACAAAGTTTAAAATTTTGTATATGTCGACCACGGGCCTTCGGACCCTCTCATGCTCCGGGCCCTGGATTGACGGTTCCATCGGATCCATGGCCCCTACGCCACTGATACAATGCTTCACCGAAAAATAACGTACCAGAAATCAATACCCTGAGTAAAGAAACAAATTATCTTTATGCGAGAACTTTCAGAGAATAATTTAGAGTAGGTCTCAAGCCAATTAAGTGCGCAGAAATCCTGTGTTGCATTTTCAATAATTCAAAACAGTGGAACAATGATAGAAAAGAGCATCTCTAGAGTCTACGTACCAAAACAATGGAAATTTTACAAAGGAGAAACAGGCCAAATCAGCTGCCCAAATGACGTAGAAAACTTCATGAAAGCAAGGAGCGATAAATATCTCCACGAGCGTCTAAGTTATAATTCCCAACAGCTGCAAATGGAGATCCTAAATGGCGCAAACTGGCATCACAACATTGACTGACCTCTCAATGGTCATTTTGCAACGCCCATTCAAAACGAAATATCACGGGTCTCCCCAAATTTTATAGAGGGTCAAGGATTATTAGATCATAAATCACACGAATCTCCTTAAATTACTGCAAACAAGAGTAGGCATTTCTTAAAATTTCCTATAGCGCAAAATTTTTTCATTCACTTTATTACAAACTTCATCTCAAAATCGAGTTTACTTAAATATTTTGTTAAAATATGTTCTTCAATTATTTATTAAGGTTAGCGAATCATTAAATTGATGACTTTAAGAACATGAAATGATAATGTCAAACATATGTGATCAAAGGTATAAAAAATTACGCCAATGAACAAAAATTTTATATTTTAATAAAAAATAACAATAATTAAAGAATTATATACACATATCTTTAACAAATGGAATGAAGAATTTATTCGTATTTAATCGAAATTTAAACAGTTATGAAAAAATATGAATACTTAACCACACGGTTCATTCCGAATAAAATTAGTTGGCACTTTAAGAACTCGATTTATTGCGCGAGTACAGGTTTTGCTGCTATTTAGTTCTCGCTCTCGGCGATTAAGCATTGTGTACCTTCTATTAAATTTGTAGACGCCCAACAAATTTTTTTCACGTGAGAAATCAGCGGTGAAGATTAATGGAAACAGGACGGTGGAGGGGAGAGGAAGATGGATGGAATTGAGACTGCGAGTTAAAAGCTATAACAAGATTCCATTTCATTACGAAACCCTTAATTTCACGGATCATCCTCTGACGCTATACATACTCGAGTTAGAAAAATATCCTATTCTCACTAATACAAGTATCTTTTGAGATACGAATTCAGAAAATACTATTTCCCGCAGAGCAACTGCCTCCTGTCAGACTAACGAAGTGGAGCCCAAATTAAAAAAATAATCTTGTCAGGGACAAATGGGAAGAGATTCGGGTGAAAGATTTTATGGAATATGGAGGTCTTAGCAAAGGAGAAGCCTCGTTTTTTCATATAAATATCAAACTTTTTCACTCAAAAGTTTTAAGAAATCGTAGTTACGGCCTCAGACACCACGGCGCAGTGGTGATTTCAAGGCGAGAGGCGCCATCTGCAACTGCAATTGTATTCGCGTCACGCGTCGAGGTCACTTTCATCTCTGGTTCTCAGCGTGGACCACAAACATTCTACTCCTCCCTCTCTTGCCATCCTCTTTTGGTCCTCCCATTTCTCTCAACCCCGACCCGCTACAATCCGGCGCCGGCACACATAGCCGCCTGACACCGATTCCTTTTGATGCTGGAAATGGGTCGGTTGGTGAAGGCGGGAGGCGGGGCAGGAAGGGGCGGAAGGGCGGCGGGGGCGGCAGATGGGCTTTCGATGGGCGCGCAACGCCCTTTAGAGCTGTCTCACCCACCACTTTATTTATAAAAAAAGAGGCTTTCTCCCCTTTCCTGACTATGTGAATACGCCGGTTGATCTATGGTTCCCTCCACACGCTGGCGACAATCTCTGACACAGAGAGCGTCCTTGAACCATTTCTACTGTCGACGAGTAGAATGTACACCTCGTGACCCTGGAGCACGTGGGTTCCTAACTCACCCAGGGACATCAGCATCGCTTTCCAATGCCCATAACCATCGATCAGTATAAAAGACTCTAAAAGGTTTAAAGGACCGAGAGAAAATGAATACGTCCCCCACACCACGCATAGCCCTTTCCAATAAATTAGGATTATTTTTTATTACTACAACCCTTCTTGGTCGGGCATGAGTTAATTCGGTAAAGGCATTTATTGAAAGGGTACTGTACAAAATTAGTATAATACATAAATTTTATCCAGTGAACAATAATAAACAGAATAGTTTTATGCGTAAAAAATCTCTTACTTTTATAGATTGGCATATTTTTTCGAGAGAATACCACTATATTTAATTTCTAGAAAAGAAGGTCGCTAACAAAATGTAATATACCTTCATAAAACGAAAAAGGAATAGTTTCTCGCGGTCATTGAAAGTTTGTCCATAGAAAACAATAAGAAAGCATCAGTATATAAGCAAACTACATTAATGAAACATTAAGATTTAGACAGGATTAATAAGAATTTCACATAATTGATAGAAGGTATGATTAGAGAATAATATTTTAAAATGTCATAAATATTACGCAACAATTTCATTCCGGTTATAATAGCTTTTGAGCCACTTTTGAAACAATCAATTTTTAAAAATAGGAGATTTCCGATTCCTCGCAATGGAGGGCACGAAATTTATATCGAGGAACAATAAGTAAATCCCTCTCATGTCTAAGAAGATCACACGACCCTTTTTGTGCCGAGAGCTTGCCATTCTCTTCGTTAACAAATGTTGCTTCGCCACACCCATGCAAAACTTTAGCCACGCCAAGGATCCAAACTGAAAATCTCGGAACGTGTTGCTTCACGCCATAGCATAGCCATTTTACCTTCGCTTTTCCACCTTTTCATTCCTGAGAAAAACCTTTCCAGGAAGACAATGGGGCTCCTCCTAGCGAAGCGAGAGATCGGCCGGAGACGGCGCACTCGGGTTGTCAATGAGGCGAGAGAAGCGAAATTGGAATGATCAGACACGACAGTCTTTTCTAGGAGGGTTCGCCAAACGCGAGCAGACGTCTAATAACGAAATGCCGCAGATGGTAACTCCGAAGCGGCGTAGCCATCGCCAGAATATCCGGGGCGAAACCCATAGGCTTCGTATCAGGGAAGGGGGGGGGGGGGGGGGGGGGGGGGGGGGGGGTGCAGCAGGTTGAACGTAAAGTCCTTGAAAAAATCTATTCCGATAGCCCGAGAATATGTTTTTCGTCCAATGCATCGGAAACCGCAAAAGTGAGGTAACATGCAAAAACCGCATTTCCTGCTTCATGGTGTAATGGTATTCGCCACGTATAAATTCCATCAATAATAATCCCCAATTGTACAGGGGTCTCGGTGGACTCGCCACCAAAAATGTTTTTTTAATTATTAAAAAAAACTATCTGTCTCAGTGATTGTCGACAAAATTATTTGTTGTGTCCACCCTCAACCATCAAGGTGGTTCGGTTAGAATGTTCTTAATTATTTTTTTAGTTTTTTGTTTATGCGATTGTTGGCAACATTATGACAAACAGTTTAATAATCTAGTTCATGGTGACTTTTTGGACACCCAGCGCTTCCTTTTTATCAAATTCAGCACAGGTCTTATCAACGCAAACGAGGCAAAAGCGAATTTTGGGTCACAAACACTCGGACAATGGACCCTAATAAGGACAGTAACACGAAGAGTACGTTAGAGGCTTCGTGGAAAGAAAAAATTTTCGTAATTTTCTCGTGGCATTGATTATACAGCACGTTTTTCCCGGTAAAGTTTTTTTGACACTTCTCAAGCTTATTAAACGACACATGAGGTCATCGCAGGATAGAAGACTGCTTTGTCCTAAACCCAGGAGAAGGTGTTGCAATAAATTTCCAGGAAAATTCTCGTCGGTGAAGAAAGAAAATCCTTCGATTTGACATCTTGTGAAAGGGCGTTCTTTGAAAGGTTGGAATTATAACCGAAGGGAGGAATCGGTGCGATATTAAAGGAAGATAAATAAAACCTAACGGAACCTAAATATACCTTGCGGAATCAAGGATTTTTACGGTTGCTTGTATTTGCAAATTTTCCGTCATTGCGCTAAATTTCCGCACACGATCTAATTCACGCGAGAATTAGCACAAAATTTTTATTGTTCCATTAGCACTAAAATAAAATCGGCGTTAATTCTTTCGTAAACGCAGTTCAAAAATGTTTAGTTTATTTTGTCTTCGGTGAGTCTTAATAAACCGAAGATAAAAGTTGCCTGAATAAATAAGTTCAGAAATTTCCACATTTTATCATTTTCATTTCATAATAACAAACTACTGAACCAAGAAAGAAAAATTTCGTAGAGATTTAGGACAAAAATTCAGCAATATTTCTTCTTAAATCATTTTTCGTTCCTTTTTTTTAACGGGAGAAGATCGAAGAACTTATTTCGACCAGATGATAAAGAGGAACGTATAATTCACGTGCTCACCTTGAAATTGCATCCCAAGAGATGAAAAAAAAAACGAGCGATGACTCACAAGAACTATGTAGGTCGAATTCGGCGAGAAAGAGAGAAATAAATAACACATGCTTCGACCCCTAATTTGAACGCGAAGAATGGGAATAGCCAGCTAATTGAATAGTGAAAAAAAGACGGGGGAAACCGTCTCGGGGTTCTAATGGGACAAAAGAGGAAGGGAATTAGAGTCAACTCGGTTGCGTGCAGCCCAGGATGGAGGGGGGGAGGGGGGGAGGGGGGGAGGGGGGGGGAGGGGGGAATAAAGAAAGGAGGGGGAGGTAAAGGACGGAGGGAGAGGGGAAGCGCATCCGATTCGCGCACAAAGGTCGGACTAGGCTGCGAAACCGCTCGGGCGTGATCCGAGCCAGACTCGTGCAAACAAAGGAACAACGGACGCGTAGGTCGCGAATAAGGTCGTAAAGGCTTTCATTATTATCCTCTCTCCATTCCAATCCCCGCTCCCCTCTGTCTCGCATACCTCTCTCTCTCTCTCTCTATCCCCCTCTACCTCCTCCATCATTCCCGATTTTACCTGATCTCCCTCCAGACTTCAGACCACTCCTCCACGACAATGCCAACCTCACCCTCTTCCCCCAAATTTTCGTTTCCGGACACAGATGGCGGTACAATGCTACAGGAACCAGACAATCGCTGCTTCACGATCGCAGACGACGAAGAAATCGTGTTCTAAAAATCGTCCATTACGGCTGATTAATCGACTGCCGCATCTAAACATTCTGATTCTGATTTCGGCCATTCTGGAGCATTTCGTTCGGGTATTAACTGAGGATAACTCACTACGTTTAAATCGAAAACTCTCCGGCCACCGTGGATAATTCGACCACAATACGATCGGGAAGAGGATAGAGTACCATTATTAACGAATCAAGTTTTTTAGGCGAAGTTTTTTTTCATTGTACCTCTTTTAAACGGAAACCTATATAGAACTTAAAGATACCCATCTAGGGTGAGCGACGTTCTTCTGATGATCGCTGAATACAATTACAGTACGTATACTAAAAAATTAAGAAATGATTCGGAAAAAATGAGTGAATGAGAAGGTAGGGACTTCTGTGAGAATTGACTATCATATAGATTTACTTCATTAGCAGTTGCGCGAAACTATTGAATTTTGTAAACACTGAATACCTCGCCCACTCGGTTTAAAAAGCTTTGATGCTCGTTTATCAAATCCTGACGGAAATGCTCTTAATAATTTCAAGTTTGGCATAGATCCGTCTAATTTTCCTATTTCTAAACGATGTGTTTTTTTTAGAACAGCACAACAATTTTCTGCAGGTTTTTGTAAATTTGTTTTGAGGTTATGAGCATTAAAAACTGACGAAACATTGAAATAGCTTAATCGGAATTGACATAAAACTGAAAGTAAGAAGATTAGTCGTTTTCACTTAGCGCTCGCATTAGTTACCATTTTCCTTGTATTCTCCTTTCAGTCAACTGTAGTAATACTATTAACATTATAATTCAGTTTAGATAAAATATTGTGATAGATCTGATAAAAATTAATTTTCAGGCAAAAAGTGAAATTTCTCAGCATCAAAGGTATATAAGTATATTAAAGATCGCTAATAGAAAATATTCTGTAAATTTTGTAGAGCGGAACAAAAATATCGATGTTTGATATTTAAATTAAATAGCAATTTTTATTTCGTGATGGAAACAATTTAAAGGATCGACTCATTACAAACCAATGTACTATAAAAATTACTCAGTCATAAACTTGGCGTAAACCCCTTCGGTAATGCAAGATTAACTTTTTTACGGCCTTTACGTCACATGACCCGTGGCCACACCTACGAGAGAACAGGTGCAGAAAAGGAAACATAAATTAACGCGCCAATTAATGCTGCTCGCTCGGCGATTGCTAAGAATAAACCCGACTTTTATTGAGTCTTCCCTTTCTGGAGTGCCTCAAGCTTACGTTCCGAATAAAGGAAATGCGCCCAGAAGAACTCTAAACCTTGGAAAAGGTTGAGAGAACAAAAAAACCATTCAGAATTCCAGAACCACGTAAAAACATCGCTCGGCAATAAATGCGGAAGGTTTACAACGACCGAAGCACCGATTTGAAGTGCCGACAGCCAGTATAACAGCTTTTTGATAGATGTATATTACATCTCCCAGAATCGATATATATATATATATCGGAAGAATTCACGGCAGTTTACTCTGGAGGAAATAGTGATGCAAGAGGAGTAGCTCTAGTACTTAGGAAAGATATGATGAAGAACGTGACAAAGATAATAGCAACGAACGATAGGTCGATGGCAATAAAGCTACAAACAGTCCCAGTGGACATGTTGATAATCCAGGTATATATGCCAACGTCCGCTCATAAAGAAGAAGAAATCGAGGAGATGTATGAACAAATTAACGGCATTTGCCAAGAAGAAGTAAGAGGAAAGGTAAACTGTATAATAATGGGGCATTGGAACAGCATGGTTGGAAAAGGACAAGAAGAAAATGTCGGTCAGTACGGACTTGGGAAAAAAAACCGAGGAGATGAAAACAGGTAGAATTCTGCGTTAATAATTAATACATGGTTCAATAACCATAAACGAAGGATGTATAGTACACCTGTATAGTATAGTATTATATATATACTAATACACAGTAAAAAAAACCATAAACGAAGGATGTACACATGGAAAAGCCCAGGAGATAGAATGAGATGCCAAATAGATTACATCCTAGTAAAACAAAGATTCATGTATAGCATAAAGAATGCTAAGACATTACCAGGAGCAGACACTGATTCAGATCACATCCTTCTAATAGTCGATGAAAATACAAACCTTAAACAAATAAGAAAAATGAGAAGAGAAAGAAAGACTTTGGACCTAGAGAAACTGAAAGAAAAGAAAGATGCAATCAGCACGAAGTTGGAAGATCGCCTTAGAAAATTGGAAAACAAACCGAAGACCGTGATTACAGAATGGGGGAAATTAAAAACAGTATCAAAGATACCTTGAATAAAGAAATTGGAAAACAAGAGAAGAAAATCAGAAAACCATGGATCACTAAGGAAATCTGGAGAAAATGGACGAGAGCAGAAAATGGAAAAATGTTAACAGTGAAGAAGGTACAGCCAACTACAGACGCATAAACAATGAGTTGAGAAGAGTAACAGATAAAGCTAGGGAAAATAGGATAAAAGAAAATGTGAGGAAATACAACAGATGGATAAGTTAGGACGGTACGATATGATGTATGCTAGGGCACTGGAGCGTATCTTGATTCTATAATAGCCCAACATGGAGTCCAGGAAATCTACACCACCCATGTACTTATTGTTTTCTTTTACAATACTGGGACGGTTAATGTTTTTTAAAAGATATGTAGCCTAATGGGATTCGTGGAAAAGGAATTATGAATACAGATGGAAAAATAGTAGCAGAACCAAAGGATGTAGCACAGGTATGGGAAGAATACATTAAGGAACTACACAACAAGCAGGCAGGACCAAGTATAATCAAAAGCAAGGCCGGCCTTAGGCATAGGCCAGCTAGGCAGCTGTCTAGGGCCGCCAATTACAGAGACCGCTTTTAGTACATGGGTTAGGTAATCCAGGCACAAAGACTAAAAATAACAGTGGTCGGGTGAATGGAATTATCATTAATTCTGCCTCACTTTCTTTTCACGAAATTCCAAAGCATTTCTTTTCTCACACACTCCATCGTGCTTATTTTACTGCCCCTTCCCACATTCCGACCGAATAGTGACCGTAGGAGGATGGAGAGGGTCTCAGGGGGCTCTTACTAGGATCTTTCTCTTTGTCCACACGAAGGGGTAGACGGAAACGCCCCCTATAATAGTTTGAATGTATGAAACAATGTATTGGAAGGACTACGTATGGGTTTCTTGGAAAGAAGAATGTTTCAGCTGATAGACGACTTGAAAGGGAAAGAGAGCTATCAAGACTTGAAGAAGATTGCCGAAAATAGGAGTATATGGAGAACCAAGTTTAACTATCAACAACCACGGACCTGTCTACGGACAGACTAACTATGATATATATATATATATATATATATATATATATCGATCTCGCAAAAAAACTGAAAATCTCGCCGTTAGGAAGAAGCGGGTAGGTAGAGGTTTCGACTCGCACGCAATTTCGCAACAAAGCCGCAACTCTTAGCGGTGTTACTGTTCCCAAAGGGGAGGAAGCGGGAGAAAATAGTATTGTAATCGACGCACCACTTCCTAGATGGAGACACCATTCGACGCATTTTCCACGAGTCTTTGTGAAGTCAAAGGCTAGGTAAACAGGATCGCCATTCATCCTGGCGGCGCAGGTGTTTGCACGCTAGGCGGTAACCACAGAGGGTGAGATAAAATGCATACGGGCACGCTCACACATGTGCACGGAGGCTGAAGTATATGGCGCGGGGTTAATAGATACAGGCGTGGGAGTGAATAAGCGGAGGGAGGGAAGAGTATGAAAGAGAGAGAGAGAAATGAGAGGGGTCGAAGGAAGGAAAAAGACTCGCAGGAGATGGGATGCGGATATGCGATCATTTTTAGAGAGAGTAATGGGAACGATTCCCATCTCAATCGTTCTGCGAAAAAAAAGTGCCACATTATGGTCTGCCACAATTTTCCTTGTTTTTATTCGTGGTTCAACGGAAGCGTACAAGTGCGCGGGTAAACGAGAACGCAGAAGAAATTAGAGCTCAATATACGCCATTAACAAGTTCATTTCTTGAGCTGGCGACGTCTGGGGTGAAAAACCTTCCTTCGGCGACTAAATCGGTCAGAAAGTGAAACATTTTTTTTTTGAAGAGCCGGATGAGGAAATTAACGAACATAATGTTTCTGCAAAAAAATCGACCGAAAACTAGATCAAAATAACGTAGTTGTACAGTCGAATTTTCACGATATGAATTGAAAAGTCTACTAGGCGCAAATTTTGTGTCATAAGTTTAATATCCGCCCGTCGAACGTTGGCGATTTTTAAGACTAATCAAAAGGAACGACCACAATGCTTTTAAATACCCGGAACAAATGTTAATCAAATCTCATTTTATAGCTGTTTCATCCGGAACTTTTCCACGATCGAGTTAAACGGCCGACAACGTTGAGCAGACGGCCAGCAAATAATTACGCATTCTTTCCGCGCTAGTAATCACGCACTGAGGAGGAAACTCGTCCCGCCGTTTCTGTCATTTGTAAATTTGTTTTACCGTAAATTTTCATCCTGTACGCTCATCAGTGCTGCTACTGGTGTGTGTATTTTGAACCATACATACACGTATGTACACACCGATTATTAAATCTATAGATAAAATGCCGATTCAAGTATATCAGCAAAACACCGAAGAAATCTGCGATGAGACTGGAAAACACGATCCCACAACCGAAATGACAAAACTATTGTACTATCTAGTGCAGTGGTTCCCAATCTTTCCCATCCCATTACCCATTTTTCCATCATTTAAAGCTGCCATTACCCCCAATTGCAAATGTCAAAATTAAAATAAACTAAATTGCATTAGGTAAACAGCAAGAGTACAGGCGTTCCTTATATGTTCCAGTCTTCCTTAAATGCTCCAGCCTTCCTAACAAGTTGTAGGGGAATCATAACTTTCAAAATTGAGAATAAACAACGCTCGCTGTCTATTTTTTTTATTTTGATAACATCTAAAGAAGGCTTAATCAGAAACACAAAGCAAAAAATGTTTACCACTCGGTTTTATCTACCAATACTGTTAAGACGTAATTATAAAACAGATATTTTTATTCTCAGTAACCTGCGAAAAAACTGGAATAGAAATTTTAAACTGCAATCCCCAGCGATTTTATCATGTGCGATGAAAAATATTTGAGTAAAAACAGAAAAAAATGATTTACTAACGTTAAACTGTTGGAACTTAAGATCTCCGAATAATGAACATAATTTCGGGTACACGCCAACACAACTGTATGTTTAATAAAACTGGGCGTATGAAGGAATATCGTAAATATATGTAATTGTTATATATGACACGTATATACGTATTATTAAAAAGATATATATATTCTGGCAGGAAACAGAAGACTAACTGCAAGAAATCAGAAAATCAAGAATATACGAAAAAATTATAGCGATTGATTTATGGATGTCCTTTTCTTATACATCCAATATAGCTAATGCGAACTAAGATGATTCCGATTGGCTCACTTACAGAGAATAATTAAACCGCTCAGCCTATCTTCTCCTATTGTCACGTCAGGTAGTTTTTACGCCTTTACTATCACTTTTATGGTGATACATTTCCCACAAACATCCATCACCCCCAGTGGCGGATTTAGGCATTCTGGGGCCACTGGCGCTAAACTATTGGGGCCCCTGGCGCTGAAAAATTGGGGGCTCTGCAATCTAAATATATGCTGAAACCTCACCAAACGGTTGCCACTTTATTTAACCTCTCTCTAAATATCGCATTAATAAATGAAGCATCACACAGCAAAAACATGAATTTTTCTACGTCGTTTTTAAAGTGACATATTTAATATATCTGAGATTATATAGAAACATTTTTTCGTTATTTCAAGGGGTCCCTGATGCGCGCCACTGATTACCCCCAAAAAACCTGAAATTACCCTCGGAGGGATAATCACTCACAGGTTGGAAAACACTGATCTAGTGAGATCAGATAAGTTACATAACGAAATTTTGAAACAAGAATTTGTTCTACTATTGCGAATCTAATTCTTTTGCATTTAATCAGTGAAATGAAACATCGTCTACTATAAATTCTACCCATAGATATTCAATTAACTGAATATTGATTAAGCATCTATTCTCGCTTGAGCAGAGCACTACACCAGCTGTAAGACGAAAGACATTTCGCCTCGGCATTACAGAGTACGATTTCCCGTTCTAAATGCGAGAAACATTCCTCTCCGAAAGTCACGACTCGACATTTTACTCTGGAGGAAAGATTCGGCGAAACTTGAAAATCATCTTCACTGAGACGTCAGTCGCTTGGCCGTAAAAAAAATAAAAGCCCACTTTGAGTGAGAAAAACTGTTAAACTATCCTCGAGTCATATTTCACAGGTAGGTATGTTTTTATTTAAACCTTTCATCCACATTTTAATACGAACTCCGCCCTTTCTTCTTAAACGTTCCTCTTCACTGGCTATATTTAAAACTAAATTGTATAGTCTATTACTTCTCAACACGTGAATTTTTGTTCCTAGCTTGGACCCGTCATTATATTTTTATGATTTATTTATTTCTCTTTTCTGGAAGAATTATATACATGTATATGTTCATGTATACGTATGTGTGTAGTGTTATTAAATACGTGTACAGTATTGTGTACTGTATTCAACATAATTGTCTCCGCACTTCAATATTGAAGTTGCTTGTTATGTATATTATAGTTACTGTACCTTGTAATCATGTTCTATGGGACTCTGTCCCGGAACAATAAAATTATTATCTATCTCTCCTTTCCCTTCTTTTTCCGTGTTCCACTCTCTCCCTCTCTTTCTCTACTCAACTCTCTCTCGCCTGAGACCCACCACCCGCTTTGCCATAGTCGTCGCTCCTTCCCCCCCCCCCCCCCCCCCCCCCCCCCCCATTACGAGTGGATCTCGGCTAACGCCACCGCCGCACTCTTGTGGGACCTGCCTCGCCGCTCCTCGCATTCCAAATGAGGCCAGCCAATCGAAGGGAAGAAAGGGCGAACGAGGAGCGACAGCGCCATAAGCAAGAGAGAGAGAGGAACAAGGCTCTCAGCCCAATCACCGATACATTCTCCCCATTCCCATCTTACTCCTCCTCTTCCCGCTGATCGCAACTCGCTTTTCATCCGTTTTTAGTTCGCTTTTCCTTCCACGGTTGACCGCTTTTCTCTCTCTCTCTCTCTCTGTCTCCGTGTACCGTTGCCACTCCTCAGATCCCTTTTCGGTATCCATTGTCAGATCTCGCTTGAACTTCATTCCGCGTCGGGGGTGTTGGAACTCGCTCGATCAAATGAGTAAAAAAAATCGATTATCGAGGTAACTTCTTTAACCGTAAAACTGTCGGACAAACCAATTGAGAAGCAGCCTTCTTGGGGAATAATTCGGCTAAAATTTGTTTCAACGTTTAACAACACGGTGCGGTTTTGCGAGACGCTGCCTAAGTTACAGTGTCAAATTATCCCACTACTTTTATCTCCGATTGTTATCGTTGTACAAAGAAATAAAGGTCGTCCTCTTTTAAATACCACTTAATCCTCATTAAATTATTAAACACGAATAATCAGAGCCGGGACAAGGGCTAAGCGAACGAGACACCCGCATAGCGCGAAGCACGCTTGACAATTCGGACTTTTAAGTGTAATGTTTTATATTATAAAATATTTTATTTTACTTCTACATTGTTAATAAACTATTATTTTGGGAGGTAAAACCGTGTATTGTATACTTTCGTCGGAAGGGGGCGTGATTTTCAAACCTTGCCTAGGGCGAAAAATATCTTGTCCCAGCTCTGCGTATCATCCAATTGCGGGTAGAGTTACCGAATAAATGAAAATAAAATATAGCGGTCTGGGAGAATGCGCCTCTGTTACAATGTGATCTGAATGTCACGCCTTACTAGTTAAGTGTTAAAGAGTTTATTTTGTTCCACGCCGATTCCCAGTTATTGGGAAATAAGAGTGAGAGGCAGAATTCAGGTGGAAGTGCTTCTTGATAATTCGTCTTCTGACAATTCTGTCATTCAACGTTAGATCAATCCTCCGAAGAAATTCGCTGGATCGAGCGATTTTATGGCCTCTCTATCCTTAATTCGATTTCGAAGTACGAGGAATTCCGTATAAAGTCTTACAAATTTCCCACCCTTTTCTTGCGATGCAGAGAGGGGAGGAGGAGGTGTGATGGAGCGGTAAACCCTCAGACTCGGCCCGAAAAACGAATTACCCAACACGCAATGGGGCATAACTTATGAAGTTGTTGGTTTCGAAATTTCCTCTTGAGCGGGTTTTGAAAAGCACTTCCATATATTATCTTCTCATTTGTAATTTTTTCCTCGGAAATAACCGATACGTGTGCTTATGGCAATAGTAGAACATGCAAGGTGATTTGTCAAATAAAGTAGAATTTAGGTCGTTAGTTGAAGACAAAATAATTTATCAAAAGCTAAAGTTTTTAATCATTGGGTTTAGAATTTCTTAACAACACAAATATTCTAGAATAGTTATAAATTATAAAATATTGCATAAAGGATAGACAAATAAGCGAGATAATTCTTTATTAAGATACTACAGATTTTTCATTGCTGTGTGCTTGCGAAAAATTTCGGTGTTTTTATATAATTTTGTAATAAAAGTAAATCGCGGTGCATGAATACAATTATCTCTTTATAAAACATTTTATGCAACTTCTTACGAGGTCCTGAAATACTGCAAACCCCATACCCCACGATACAGTTTACCTGTTGAGTAGAGAAAAATATTTTCGCAAACTGTACATCTCAAGTCGCGCGAATACTCGCCGGGTAAGTTTCCTTATGTTGAACACGAGTTAAAAATAAAACATTCTACGCTTAAAAAAGACTTCGTCTGTTTATTTCGAATCCGGACCATCTTCGACGTAAAGTAAGGAGTTTCCGCAAATCCAGGTCGCGGCGTTTTAATTAAAGCGGGAATGTTTCAGAATATGACCCATTTTCCACGAAAAGCATGACGGGAAGACCTACGTCAATGATGAGGATCAAAAGAAGACACTCGCTGGGGCTTCCGATGAAGTAATTCGGCGAATCCGTCAAATCCAACGACAAATACGAACAGCGAGAGATTCAAAGTTTCATGTAATTAAATCGGAGACGAGAGTAACAAGCGTAACGAGCGTAACAAGCTAGCCAGAACATTTTGGCGCCACGAAGAACGGATTAAGGGAATCGGGGGCCCTGGCGTAGGATTTTTCGCAGACCACTCCTCACAACGAATCCACCTCTTTGGACGATGGCGTTCGGGGCCAGCGTGGGGTCCTGACGCAAATACGCCCGGTTAATCCGGCATTGGGCGCCATGCATTCCCTCTTAGTAGTTTTACGTAACGCGACCGTAATCCGTCGGAGAATTTTAAAAAATAAGCGCAAAATACCCCAGTAAATAGCTCCTGCCGTAATTAAAAGGATCGACCTTGAAAATTAATGGAGACGAATAAGCCACCGGATTTTCTCGATCGTGTTCATAGCGTAAGGACGGCAACATCGCCTTGGTATGTCACCGAAACGGGTGAGAGAAAGGGAGAGAGAGGGAGGGAGGAGAAAGGATAAGAGAGGAGTGGGTGCCGTAGTCCTTGGGAAGTTATATCTTCCCGATCTCACCTCGCATCGTGGTGCAGGAGGGACTTCCCACCAAACGGCATTTCGACGGGGAAAAGCCGCATCGTGCGTGGGTCGATGCGATAGAGGATGTGCCGGAGAGAAAAAGACGACGATCCGGGATTTCCAAAACACTCGGGGCGAATCAGGACGAGGAGAAAGGAGAAAGTACATACAAAGACTGGCTTCCCTTAAATCTCTCGTAGTTGTAACACGATCGAAACCAACATTAGTCACCGGGCCAGAGGAGCAAATGGCACGCGCGTCGAATGTTATCGACAAAGAGAGAGAGACCTGACCTTTTTTTTAAATGGAAATCGTGGAGTCTACGCTTCGACCTCTTCTTAGCGGTGATCAATCGACCCTCTCCATCTTGTCCTTCGCGGAGGTAATAGTAAATTGCTCCGAAAGTGATTGAATAAATTGATCCTAAGTTCTCCCAGGAGGACAGAAATTAGCTGTAAAGTTGGAAATGATTTTGAAATAGGAGAAGAAATCTGCCATGACCGAGAATCGAAACCGGGTCTTCCACTTGCCGCGTTAATTCTACCACTGAACTATCGTGGCAGACTAATTTCCAAACTAAGGCAATCTTACTATTTTAGAAGGAAGTGTTTTTCTTCGATGTATCTCATGGAGGGCAACCGTTCGGGCAAGCTGACAGTAGCTTGGCTAGCCCGGCCCCAACTGACAATAAGATAAGATACACGTTCTGAAACGGAAGAATTAGCCTGCCACGATGGTTCAGTGATATAATATCCGCCCGGCAAGTGGGAGAGAATGTTTTCATTCCCGGTCATGTCAGAATTTTTCTCCAGTTTCAAAATTATTCCCATGCTTCGAAAGTATAAAATCCTTCCATCAGCAGCCTTAAAAAAAAACCAATCGTTTCTCTCCAAACAGCCTCATTAATCTGATCATCCTTCCCCCTCTCCAGCCATTACCTACTTATGTTAGATTAGAGCGAGTGGTCGACGAAGTAAAAAAAAAACCTAAGGCTTCTTCCTCGTGACCCAGGAGCGGGCTATAAACATCACTTCCATACGATCGTGGCGGATTCCTTCCAAAGTGGAGTTAATGCCTTTCTGCGGCACCCAAGGACGTGGAGAAATCTTCAAGTTCCGATGACTAAGAATCTCCCTGCGTAACAGCGGTTGCGTCGTCGAAAACACAAGTCAAAGCCTTTGAAAGCTTTTCCTCTTTTCCCCGCCAACCTCCCCCGCCAACTTCCACAGCACTACCTCCTTATGAAATTGAGCACGCGTCATTGTTTTGCGTCTTCCTTTTCGACTTTCGCCCATCGGTGCCGCGAGAGGACGTAGTTACTCATCGCGAGGCTGCATTCCCGAGAGGGAGAGAGAGAAAGAGAGAGCCGTAAACACTTGCCGACCCGTCACACTTGAATCGAAGAGAGGGACGTACTGAGGGAGAAAAGGAGAGGGGGGGAGGGAGAGAGGGAGAAAAGGGAAAGAAAGGGGAGAAAAGGAGGAAGAGAGAGGGGAGGGAGAAGAGGAAGAAGTGAGGTGTGAGTAAAGGAAGCAAAAGAAAGAAGCTCAAGAGAGTACGGGAGAAAATGAAAGAAGATTAGGGGCGAAGGGACAAAGTAGAACAGCAAATGGGGAGAGAGGAAGAGAGCGAAGGAAGGTAATTTGGCTGAACGGGGAGGAGAAGCATGCCGACTGTTAAATCGGATTGTTACGGATTAAAAGGGAATGGAAACACGGTAAATTGGATAATTAGCGCTTCTGGAGGGAATGGCGCATTGACCAAATTTGACCAATCTGAAAAAAAGGGAAGAGTAGCAGAAACGTTATGGAAAAGAGGAAACAAAATGCGAACAGATGGATTTGGCGCCCCGTTAAAATTTTGAGTTCGTGGAAATAGAAAATTGGAGACAGAGAATGCGGACAGATAAGGACTCCGGAGGTTGGTAAGGATATAGTTATAGTCTATCATTATTAAATTGGCATTATTAAAGCAAAGTAAAATTGAGGGAACGGTAAAGGAAATGACAAAGCTTTAAAGAATGGAGGCTGAATTGGATGAGGGAAGAAAATGAAGAAAGAAAACTTGGAATAAAAGAAAACTAGTTGTTAAAAATTTGAATAAATTAATTACTTGCCATTACATGCCATTGATTATATACATTATTATCTTAATCGCATATCCGAGCAGTGTAGCTATGATATTCACAAGAGTAGGAACCTCTAAAATTTATTTTTAAACGATTTAAGTTGAATCAAAAATGCAAAATTTTAAAATAGCAAGTGCAAAACCTCATTGCGCAAATAAATTAAAAAGAGTACAAGTATGTCCTGTTTCCTGGTTAAAATCAACGTAGTTCTTATTCTTTTATTTTACACCAATTTATTATTCTCCACTGAATGAAGCGTTCCGCGCTTGGCAGTGACATGTAACACATACTCCAATCCCTCGGAATAGACGGAATTCAGAAAGCACAAGAATTTCAAGAGAAAGAACGAAGAGAGGAAGAAAACGGATCAGAAGATGGCGAAAGAAGGAAAGGAAGCGAAGAGTGTGGATGAGTAGGACAGGGAAGAGAAAGGTGTGCGTGTGTGAGAGAGAGAGAGAGAGAGAGAGAGAGTGAGAAAAAGAGAGAGAACAACGCAGTTTCGTTCGGATTGCGGTCAGGCACGGCGACCTTCGGGGTCATGCAAGTAGGTTGTTGGTGACGGCGCCTAGTCCCGGGAGCATCCTCCCGCTAGGAAAGGGGAGGAGAAAGAATTGAGAGGGACTGAGGAGATGGCAGGAATTGGATGACGGACGAGGAGGAGGGAGTTGCCGGATGCAAGGGGCCGCGATTCCACGAAACAACGCGCGCGCGCATAACACGCACAACAACCGCCCGCTCTTTCTCCGGAGTCTGCTTCCAATGACCCAACTCCCCTCTATACCTACATCTCTCTCTCTCTCTCTCTTCCATCTCCTCTTTCGTTCTCCTTCCACCACCCACATAAGCCTCTTAACGAGATGACGGAAGCGATGCTCTCTCTTTGCGATCGTTTTGTTTCCAAGACGCTTCCCGGAGAGCTTACGAGACATCGTGGTGAGGAATGTCACCTCCCTTTACGACGTGCGACGCCGAGTTCGAAAAAGCGATGCTCTCTTAAAAAAGAGTAGTAGTAACCGGTTCTCGACGCACTACTCGCTCCAGATCATTTGAGATTCCGTCCTCTTTCCCTCTCTCTCACTACTTTCCTCAACCTATCTTTACTTCCCATTCCTACTTTCCTCGACCTTTCTATTTCTCTCTACCTCTGTCTAGAACTATCTATCTCCATCCCTCTCCGTTCTCCACTCTCACATTCCTTTAAGTCTCTAGAACGTTCCCTCGAAATCTCTCTTTCGAAACAGTTTTCCTCGGGATGTGTACATATATATATATATATATATATATATATATATATATATATATATATATATATATATATAAGATGTCGGACGTGGAAGGAAGGAATGGGGGGGTGGGATTTAAAGGACGAGAGAGGGAAAAAAACAGTCGCATAACGTTTTACCGCGACATGAAGCGCTTTTCTCCTTGAAATCCCGTTGGATCAAAATGTTTGAAATTCAGCATTAAAACGGTTCGTTTTTCTTCTGAATGTTGAATCGGGAAGAGTCGTCGGTTCCCTGGAATGAGTGGAGCGCTTAATTTAGTGTACGGTAAAGAAAATTTTTTTTCTATTCGGTGAGGTTTTGACTTAGAAGATGCCGAGACAAAATAAATTTGCGGAGGAATGATTACCGCTAAGGTTTAAAACAGTCCTCCTTGATGAATGTAACTGTTTTTAGCGATTTTAAGCGTGTGAAATTTCGTGAAGTAGGTTCTTATTGTGCTCATTAGCTCTAATATTATGGAGTTCGGGTTACTTCCCTTAACTCTTTGTAAAGTTGCTTCAAAATTTAGAAAAATCTCCACTTAACATGACTTTTTTCTTACGAAAGTTATTATATAATGAAAACAATTATTTAATTAATTAAAGCTACCTCTTATACTTAAAAATAAAAATTACACGATAATTAATACAAAATAAAACTTTAATTGTCATATATGTCACCCCTAAATGCTGTAATTAGATTCTTTATTCATTTAATTTCGTATATTAATGAAATTTACTTTTTATTTGAAGTGAACTCCTCAAGGGACGCACTTGAATTAATTGTGGGAGTTAATGACCGGCTTTTACATTGCTAATTACAAAGGCTTCTTACATGTGTAAATGTGTGATTCACCTTAACATCCTCCATTAATAATCATCAGCAAGGAAAAATTAAGAATTATCCCTTGGGCTAACGTACAACATGCTTTATTCCGAGGCTAAGTTTAGCATGTTATTTTGGTCAGCGATGGAACAATGGGCCGGCGTCGGGATTTCTACCCAATGGCTACGCGAGTTCCTACATTCACGGCACCAGTAAAACACCACTTATTCACGCCAATTATCCACGCCGACCCGCGAGTTCCGTAACACAAATCGTGTTTTCTTTAATTCCGGTCTATCCTTTCTTTAACTCCAGTATATCCATTAATTACTGGATTAACTCACGCGATCTATCCGCTAGAAGACTTTCCACGGTTCAACCCTCATTTGTTATTTACGATTCCAGTTCGTACGAACGCAACAAACATATGCTAAAAATAATCATTCGATCGCATCACATCGGCATAACAGCCACCAAAGTAGGATACATTACGTCGAATTGCGAATTTATGTCGCCAAGAAGACGCAAATCAAGGCTAAAGCGAAACCATGTGCGACCTCCAATTATTCGTTTTAAATATTAATGACTCGGGTCAGTGCAACTGCAATATACTTCAGCTAAAGTGTCAGTAAAATTGAATTCAATAGACTGTTGAAAGTTTTCGTCGCGCTTACATGCACTGCCTTCTTTAACCCTTAAAATTTCATTCATGCAATTTTAATACATCAAACCGTTGGCATAAAAGACTTCAATATGTCCTGTTTCGCCTTTGTCCTTACAAAATTGACTTGAAAATGAGATATCCTCGTACAAATGAGATTTTTGGCTTTAATTCGACTTTTATACGCACGTGACCAAAATTCGTTTCTAAATGATTACCTATATGTAATACAACAGGATTTAATACATACATTTATTGCTGTAAATTAAAAAAAAACATTAATCCAAGACTTGAGTATTTTCAGGAATAAAATAATATAACATAAATAAAATGTCTAATCTCACATACAAAAAATGAGAGACTAACATTAACGAGACTTGATGATGCGTGTGTCGCGCAACACCTCACTATTTAGTCCTATTCATATCCAACCTACCACGTAAGAATCGAACTATGCGCTACAGCGACAACACCTATATGGCGTTTCATTGCCCTTGAGGTCTGATATCCGGAAACTGCCAACTTCTACGAATACCTGCGGTGATATATTCCGCCACTGCTGCAAATCGCGAGAACATCTCGACCGGACGATGAAAAGAGGCACGGTTAAAAGGGACATGGTTAAAAGGGGCACGGTTAAAGGAGGGGGGTGTAAAGGGGAGCGAGTGAGAGTAGGGTTATCCGGGTAGAGGGCGAGGTAATGGAACGAAAGGAATGAGGAACACTCTTGAGGAGGGAATAATATTCTCATTATCGGTCGTTGAGAGAGGAAGCGGTCGCCGTTTATCGCGTGAATCTACGAGTTTCGAGAGATGCACGCGCTGAATGCAATGGCGAGGAACACTTCTTCGACCCGCGTGCGCTCGATGCGTGTACGGCGAGGCCAAAAGGATATATCTCTGTCTTTCAGTGCTTCTACGAGCCCTTCCCCTATTCTCCACCTCGTTCGAAACGCATTCCATAACGGTTGGAGATTGGATTTGCGCCAGTCGCACTCTGCTGCGTCGGCAAAATGGCGCATCTCCGGGGAACACCGTTCGCCACACAACAGTTTAATTATAAGTCGTAATGATTCCGGTCACGAAAAATGTAAAGAGCATAAATACCTTCGAAAGTTCGCTTTCGAAAGGATCGTCGCATCATAAGGTTACCCACTACAGTGACGTTTAAATTACTTTATAAAACCACAAATTAACGCCTTATGATCATATATGACGCAAAAGGATCAACTTTTATGCGATATATTCAATAAATTATAAAGTAAGAATCAGAAGAGTCATGTAAGGAATGTTGAGTGAAATCGTTAACCTTTAACTGGTGAGGTGCGTTCAGTGAAAAACAATTTATACTGACAAATCACTCCGCTAGTTTTGATTTTACAAAGAATTAAGTGAATATTAAGTATTTTCCTTTAATTACCGATGACCTTCATGACATAATTAAACACGGAAAATCCTATTGTGGATATACGTGTCTAGTGAATAAATAATAATAATAATAACAATGACGATCTTAGTGAAGTACCTCAGTTACAACGTGTGAATAATTTTACCAAAGTAGTTCCAGATTACCAATAAATAAATCATTTAATCACTTAAGTAAACCAACCTTACAATATTAAAAGGCCCATTGAAATAAATAACACAATCATGATACTTAAGCAAGACGAAAATCACGTAGAATTTCCATAAATAACGAGGATATGGTAGTTTATTACATGGCTGACAATGAGTGCCGAAAGCAATTTGTCATTCCCTCGACCTCTTATAGAGTTCACGTGCGCCCGCATTTCGGAGGGAATTTTACTCGGATGCTCTTTTCAAAACAACCCACTTTTCCAAGATCTTGCGAAATAAAAAAATAACATTTTACTCGTCCTAATCTAGAAAGGATCCTCTTTTTATGCGCGGGGACGGATATGGCATACATTTTCAGCGTATTACGGAATTCTTCCTTTACACTAGAATTGGATTGTAATGAGAGTTCCGAATAATAAAATGGAAGTATGGAGCGATTCCGCGCGTAGCATTTGAATTCAAGCAGAGTTGACCTATAGAGTCTATATTTTTGCGACACCAAAGGAATTCTGAAAAACAAGGACTATGATATTTTTTTTATATTTTGGAGAATAAGACAGAAGCTATCCTTGATGCTGGGGAATAACAGTCCTGAGGTACTTAAGAACACTATTAACTTTCTCCGCTAAGAGTCTCATAAGGCTTCAAACAAGCTTCGAATAGATATTAATTACCGGGTTATATATATTGATTAGATAGAAAAGATAATATAACTTACTCCCGCTGCCTTAAAGCCGTTGGGCATTTCAGACAAAATAATCGGCGTCATTCTAATTCTAAAATTCTAATAAATACAATTCAGTCGATGACTTAATTATTACTACATATAATTTGTGGCTGTTTGTGAATATCGTTTTCACAAGTGCTACGTGACTATAGGAATACCGACACCAAATTCCGAGGTTCGATTTATCCCTTTCGACTCGGAAAGAAGGCACGTGAGCGCAAGACGGGAAAACTCGAACACCTTGGAAACGGTTGAAAGGTGCCACGCCAATAATCAGAAAAATGCAGGGAAAAACGTTACCGTTAAAGGTTACCGGTCATAAGCTTAAAATCTCGACGAAACGATTTTATTAACCACGGGACAGGGACCAGCACGATCCGAAGCTTTCTTGCGGGCGCTGAGATTTCCTTGAATCAATATCCCAAAGATGGATATCAGATGGCACGCGAGAGAAATTTTCTCGGCACGTTAAATGTATGATTGCTGGTTGCATCTTATTCTGTTCGTCTCTTTTAGAAATCCAAGGCAGCGATATCCGCTGGGAAAATCTGCTAATTCTAAGGTACTAAGATTGACTTGTGTGAAGTTAAAACAAAGATAAGCAGAGATGATTCCAGCGTTGCCTGCTTTGCACTTAAAAGAGATTATACAAAGTAACCACGGCGTATAAAATAAGAAATCACTGCACTTATTTAAATAAGAAACTTAAAGATGTTTTTGTATAATTTTTAATTTGTGTCACCGAATAATAAATTGTCATTTCTTTAATGACCAAAAATATTTGGCCGTTCCCCGAATTTTTTTCAAAAAAAACCAAATGATAACTTCTGTGCTGAAATATGGACATTACAAAACAACGGACGAACGTTCGTGACAGAGTACGTAACTTACATGTGATCTAAGGAATTTTCACTCGATTTAACTCTCTCTCGAAAAGTCCGCGAAAGCTAGTGGGTAAAAAACTTATGCGCTCCTTCGTCAATGACGGATGGACGTGAGGCCGGCGAAACGAGACGATTTTTTCACGGGCATGCGACCGATTCACTCGACTGGCATCACAGTTACGATCGCAGCAAAAGAATATAGGAGTGATGGAAAGATATGCAAGATCCGTTTAACGGGCTCACAAAGCCTCTCTCTCTCTCTCGCTATCTCTTTCTCCTCCGAAGAAAAGGATTTTAAAGAATGCATCCGATCTTCCGTTTCGCGAGGTTGCGTTACCGTTGATTATTTCCGCATGACATTTAAGTTCAAGCTTTGAAATGTCAAGTTTCGTGGAATGATACTGAAATCTTCCTAAATAATGGTGATGAATAGATAATGATGGTTTAAAATGTAATCACTGCCAGGTGCGGATTTATGGTGTGCGATGCCCTAAGGCGATAGTGATTTGGGAGGCTCACGAGTCACGATTTCTGAAAACGTGGTTAACTTTTAAGGAAGAAAACGGGCTATAAAATTCCTAATAACTTATTTACATGAAATATAGTGAATGACTTTCTGAGGTATACTACTAATAAGATACCCTATTGTAGCGGTTTTCAACCGGGGTGCCATGAAGTGTTCTTAAGGGGTGCCGTAATAATTATTCTGTTTTCCCATTTTTAGCCTCATTTTGCATAGTAGGCTTTCAAAATCCAAACCAGAGTTAAGACGAACTTAATTTCGTCGCAAAGAAACTTCGAAATGAAAGGAGATATGGAGAAGGGGGTAATTATTACGTTATTACTGATGGTGGATAAGGAGGGATGCCGCCAAATTCTGAAAAGTCACTTAAGGGTGCCGCAACTCTAAAAAGGTTGGGAAACACTGCCCTATTGCGTCTTTAGTAGCGAGGACCCTAGACGAGCAAGGTCCAAGGCGGTTGCTTGGGTCCACTGGCCGTTTTTCCACTTCTGATCACTGTGTCCATCTGATGTAAAATTATACCACAGAAATCCTCCGTGTATGTATTTGATATTGTTTTTAAATTTTCTCCGTTCGCGTCAAACCGAGAAAAATTACTCTTAACAAAAGGGTGTAATAAAAACAAAATATTCGACGATTCATAACTAATCAGCATCGAACAATGAAAAATTATATGCTTAGAAAATATTCTATCTTAAGTTAGATGTATCGCAGTCTACATATCTAAGGCGTTCACGAAAACATTCTACAAAAATTTTAAGTTATTTAGAAAACGCCCAATTACTTAGCCATTCGAAGTATATGAAAGGTGAATGAGACCTTTACCCATTTATTCGGCCATGAAAACTATAAAATGAGTGTACATCGAAATCGTCGCCGCTGTTTACCGCTGTCCTTCATTTTTTTTTTGCAATTCAGCAATCCGACATTACGCGAGCGAGGCGCCGAAAACTGAACCGCGATATTTCGCGAAAATTCCTCCCTTCTCCGCGACGAATTCAGCCGCTTCTCCAGCTTTCAAACCTCTCACCTGCATCTTTTTTCCTCTTTATTTTTTTAGTCGAGGAAATCCAATAACGGGCTTCCGGTCGTAACAAAGTACGCCGAGTTAACACCTTGTAACAGACGCCTCAAAAACACATCTCTTTTCACCCGGCCACTAATTAGAACACGAAATCCTCTCGTCTTCCTCCTCGTAGAGGGCACATCGAAAGAAAAGAACGTCCCACGCGGACGTCGTAAACATAAACGCCGGAACGTCGCGACTCAAGACGGTTCTCACGCGCGCCGTGAGCCGATTATAAAACTGGGTCGGGGAAAATACAATCCCATTGGACTCCATCACTTCTCGATGCACCGCACGAAATTTCAAGGGCCAGTTTTTTTTCTCCCCTCGACGTATTATCCGACATTCTTCACCGAAACAAAATAAAATCCTTTTTTCTACCTCCCGTCCCCATTTTAGGAAGTTGTCGAGCGCCACGCGATTCGACGACTTCCCCGGAATATTTCGCTCGCTTCCTCTGCGAAATGTACGGACGTGAGCGGCATCGAGGAGGTTTTCGCTTTTCCCGCTTCCTGGAGAGCGCGCGGGAAAGAGCTTTCTCGTAACTCCGCCGGTGGCCCTTAAAAGGGATCGCTCGCTGCATTATAGAAGGCTACGACGGGACGTTCGCAGGCGCCACAGCGGTGCGTTCAGCGACAAAAGTCGACCGGGAGGAGACGGCGTACATAGCAACGAAGGAGGTGTTCTCGTAGAAAAGTTCTCGTCTCTAGCGGAGAGAACGAGCATCGATCAGAGCGGTAAGGAGACCGGAGGTGAGGATAAAAAATTATCGCTTACGAAAGAGAAGCGGAATGGGGATTAGGGATAGAAGCCGGTGCGTTAAAAAAAAGGGGGGGGAGGAGATGACGAGGTATGGAGAATGCGAAACGGAGTTTTTTTTAAGCACGTAGTCTTCGTTTTAAGCTCTCGTACATAAAATTCGTTTTAAGCTCTCTCGTACATAAAATTCTTATCGTTGGGATTATTCTTGTTGCGGCGCGCTATGGCGAAATGAATTGCCATTGATGATCGTATCGATAATTCTCTATGTTACCGACATGTTTTATTCCCACAGTCAAGGGTCGTATATTGGCGCGGACGGAGAAAGACAAAGTGACTCAAACTGAGCTTTTTGCGATGGATTATTATGAAGAACCTTAAAGATCGTAAATATGATGCCATTTCAAAATAAGAGCGAGAATGAAAATTTACATACGCAAATTCCACAAGGACGATGATAATAGATTGTTAAATAGACTAATGAAAGCCCTCCTAAGGAGTATAATTTAATGTTAGTTTCCTAAAGTTAAGATATTAGGTAGTAAAATAGTAGACTCATCAGAGTCCTCCTAAGGAGTATATTCTAATGTTAGTTTCCTAAAATCTTTGGTTAAAATTAATATAAATATTAAATATTACTGCCGTATGATCCGAATCGAAACTATCCAAACTTGTTCAATTACGAACTTAACGAATTATTAAATCCTCCAGAAAGAGAAGAAAATATAGCATTTTCTTACACTTGTTCTATTGCGACGGACAAGTCACGGATACGTTTTTTTTTCCTCTTCCATCGGCTAACGCGTGGACAATGGAAGAAAAGAAAGCCAATCCCGCTAGCGGCAAAAATAAAACGCCCGCATTTTATGACCACCCCGTCCTCTTTGACACGTCCCCCGCTTTATAATTAACCTCGTAAATTAACGGCGCAGGGGACGAGATAGACATTGTCCGCAGATCCGAGCGCTCGGGGCGGAGAAGATTGCTGGGATTCCAAGCGCGCACAAACAGCAGACGATCGCGCTTTCCTTCTCCTCCCCTCTCCGTTCCACTTTAACCCAATTCCACTCCGCAACCTGCTAGGTCTTTTGAACCTCACCATGGATCCAACCGACCTCTCCGCGTGCTTTCGGCGGGCCTAGGTAACATAACTACCAGGTTACCCTTCGCTTCATTAAGCGGAAGACCGCATTTTCCATCGATTTCTCCTCGGAACACAGTTCGAACAATCTCTCGGTCGGATAATCTCGTGGAAAACCTGTCTCTGACACGCGGGTTCTGCCAATGACACCTTTCAGTTCAGTCGGAAAATGAGTTTCCATCGCGCGCCGCTGAAGACGACGTTCCGAAATCGACGATGGAATTTTTTTTTTTGTCGTTCAATGTTAAAGAGGGCAATGAACCCTCAAATCGGCCCTTTGTCCCAAAACTTAAATGCTTACGCGATTTGGTACAGCCTCCGCAACACCGTTGGCGATGAATGAAAATAATAAACGATTGAGAGAGAAAGATACGTGGGAGGCGCGGATACGAGAAGGAGAAGGCGAGAGAAAGAGGTAGGCGGAGAGTAAGAAAGAGATGAACGGATAACAAGGGAGAGAGATGAGTGGAAAGAGAGAGGAAGGATGGGTACCGGAGGTTATAACTAAACAAGTCGAGATAAAAAGCCCTGTAATTGCCTACAAGACGTTTAACAACATTCCGTTGGATGCATATCTAACGTTATAATCGCGAAAATGGGTTTGCTTACAAGTTTTTACCATTCCATTAACTTATTTATTTAGATGGTTCTTTTCGCATAAGGTTTAAGTCTAATTCTTAGAAAGCTGATAGACGACCCCAAACCCGCAATGGTTGTTGGCTAGTCGGTACTTAGCGTTCAACTCTACTACTAATAATAATTCATTCTGCACGAACTGGTTTCTCGATAATGTGTTTTACGACGTGCTACGAAAATGGGCTACCCTTTAAAGTTAGTACGTCAAGACTCTCTTTTAATACCGCGCCACCGTGAAAAAAATTACTGATCAGTAAAGAAATGTTGTGAATCATAACTAACAAAAGACTCATTTGTAAATAATAGAGCATTATCCGATGCTAACATAAGAATAATTAAAGTCGTAGTTGGCCGTTATCCTAAGGATATTACGGAGATCTTCCACAAGCACTTTCGAAATACGGGCTATTGTTTCTGTAATGAGACAAAATATTGTCCGCAATAGGATTCGCCATCACCTTGGCGAAGAAAAAGACACGATAGAAGGCGGGAGTAAGCTGATTAAAGCTTGTAAAGCTCCGACAAAATGAACTATTATGCTCCCAAGAGAAACTTCACGGTGTGTTTCGCTATTGTCGTCTAAAGAAGAAGCTTAATACAGAATAAATTAAGCGTTAGGGAACCGGATGTTTATGTTTCGCAACCTTCTCTCACGCAAACCCCTTCTCTCCTCGCCCTTTCTCCTCTCAAATCCCTCCCTCTTTCCCCTTCCTCCACTTCTCCCCTCTCCCACCCTGCCGCATCTTCGGGAACCCATTTTTTCATCTTTTACCTCGAGGGATGGGGAAAAGGTAGGAGGAGAAAGATGCGATCGCCTCCGCAGAACAGCTCTTACTCCTTCATCTTCCGCGAGGGGATCCGGTTCTGAGACATCCCATTCCTCGACTCGTCGCCGTCCGAGAGAACCCAAATACCCACCAATCCCCTAAACCCCCTCCATCGCCTCTCCTACCTATACGTGAATACGCCCCCTTCCGTTTGTCCCACTATCGCTGGACTAATAATCTCCCTCCACGACTGCAAGATATTTCTCCAAACGCGACGCACCTACTTCAAGACTGAGTTCTATTATCTATACCGCTTTCGGAAAGGCACTCGAAAATGCGCCGACGCCTACCACTGGACCTCGATTCCCTCAAAGGAGCAACGCTAAAGTGAGGAATATTTTCGGCAAAACCGCGTCCTTAATTTTTGTGAATATTAATATTCCGGCTAGTTTTCGTCAGCTTTCGTCGGGCATATCATCAAACTGTCAAGCTGCAGTACCGCATATATTTTATAGGTATATAAATTTTCCGATGGGTGAAAGGAACAAATCTGCTTAGATTACGTTGTTTTGTTGTTCTCATTCCTTTCGGTATTTTGAGGCTACGAAGTCAAATGTGAACAAAATACAAAAATAAGGTCGATTGGAATATTTGTTTTTTTTATGGTGACTAAATAGAATAAAAACACCATCATCATCATCATCGTCATCCTCCTCACGGATTAGGCCGTTTGGTCCGAAGCATCTCCGATTCCGGCTTGGTCATCCCTGCTTTGGCGTCGTATTCCTGTTCATCTTGCCCCTCTTTTTTATTTATATCTTCGCCCGTCGTGGAAGCCTATTTGTCTCCATCCACTGCTTTCTTTTTTCTTCAACAATTCCTTCAGATTTTTTCTCGCATCCTCGATTCGTTTGTTATCCGCTAAATACTCCCTCTACTGCACGGAAGAATCTCTTACATCCGCGTCTTCCATTTCCTTCTGTCAAGGCTCATGTCAAGTAGAAAAAATCGCTGGCATAGCTACAGTTTCCGCTCCAAGATTGTTCTTTTTTCTTTTCTACCTCAAGGTTTCACTAATAGTGCCACACGTGTTTTTTTTTGTTTCTTATATACCTGCCTTTATATAAAATACAAAATAATTAAACCTTGACACTTGTTCCGCTGTTTCACCTTAAAGAATATATTGTACATCTAACTGAAGGTAATCTATCGGAAGCCAAGCGCTTTGTTTTATATTCGATATCTTAAAATCATATTCTTTATATCAATTTGAGATAATAATCCGCCTTCTGTAATTATTTTTCGTCCTTTGCTAAAATTATGATGCGTGATTGTCTGCAGAAGGTAGGGTTTTGTATCAAAATTTTCCTTGAATAGTTTGATTTTTCTCTCCCGCTGTCTAAAAGTTTCGTCAATATATATTAAAAATTACTTGGATATTCATAATCCTCGTCTCATTCTTGTATTTATTATAACACTACCTCTTTTCTATCTACAAGTATATGTAGTTTCTGATCTTGAATATAAGCCTATGGCCATATCGACCATATGTAGCGGAAGGCCTTTTTGCTTAAACATTTTCCAAAACCTTCCTCTGTCCACTCAAATGAACACTTCTCATAATCAATCAATATCATGTTAACATATTATAAAGAAATTCTGTGTGCTTTAATAAATTGTAAGAGAACGAATACACTTTCTTTGTATAACAAAATCTCCAACTAATCTTTCTCTCTCTCTCTCTGTATATTAGGTACTATATCTTCTGCGACCAATCTCAATTAAGAAATAACTAAAGCTTCTCTGATATGCAACTCTTCGATATGCATTCAAACTCGTGAACAAAGAAATTAAAATATTTGCATTAAGGTCTTAAATCACATTTGAATAGAAGATATGAAATATTTTCAAAAACTTTTCTCTCAAAGTGCATATTTGAAAATGAGTGTAGCTAAAATATTTCGCTAGCGTTTCTCTTTAACAATCTGCTGCGCAATTAATTGTGTCACATGCACATGCACTTCTGAGGCATTTAATCGGTTACATTTTTAAAAAATCCATATTTTAATTAGAGCACAGTAAATTCTGATAACTGTTACGATTATAACGAGTGTATTGTAATTCATGAAGAGAAAACGTATAAATAGTTCTTAGATGTCAAACAAGCAACGATTTTCTCCTAATTAAATCTTTAGAAATCCTTAAAAGATTTCCGCCAAAGAAGCATGTGGAACTATTTTAACATAAAAACGACGACTGCAGCCCTTCTCTGCATTTTCTTAAGCTAATAAATGTCATCTCTCTTTGGAATGGCGGACGTATAGAATAAAACTAAGGGAAAAGTCGTTTGAGGAGAAAACCTTGCAGTGTTACAAAATAAAATAACATAGTGCCAAGATTATATTGGAATATCCAACTAACACATGACAGTACATTTATATTTACCAATATATTTATAATTATATAATTTATAATTATCAACAATGATAAAAACCAAGAATGGGTAAACTGCGAACAGCGATATAAATTTGTGCGGCCCTCGCAACAGTTTGATTACCTTATTTAAATAACAAATATAACACATCAATTTAATTACATTAAATTTTCGATAATAAATCCTTTCATACTGAAATTTTAACTAAGTTTAAAATGTAGGACTATTTGCGTTAAAGAAAACATCTTGGAAGTACTAACAACTATCTTCAGTAATGAATTCACGAAGTTCAAACCTGTTTTGGCCACCTCGAAATGGACGGAGGTGAGAGAAAATGATTTCGGCAAACACACGTTTAACAGAAACGGCTTAATTACGGGGAGAAAACTTCATAATCAACAGCAAGTTTCTTTTTATGCAGCTCAGAGGGACAAATTATCTACTCTTGGAGCAATTACTTAATTGGTATGCTTCCTTCACCAAAATTTGCAACTGTTTTGGTTTTTAAATCCATATTTTGGCAAGCAGTTAAACACTACAATATAATTCTAAATGAAAACGATTGCATTTTGAAGCACTGTGAAAGCATACTTTCTATTGCCAAAGCAGCATTCTCTTTTGAAATTATAATTGCTAGTCATAGAGCATTTATTATTTTTTAAATATCGAATTCATTCTGATTTTCCGCGCCCCAACATAGCTATACAACATTATTCTAGGATTGTAATTTTATGCTAGTTAATTAGAAACAAATAAGTAACCGCAGATTATTATTGTGGAACCGTGTCAACGAATAATTTCCTCCATATGTATTTAAAATTTTACTTTTTCAGTGTGTAACTGATTAGAATTAATCGCAACAGAAAGTGTTCCTTTTAAATTCTATGCATGCCTGCTTTCTAAAAATTCTTACAGAAAAAATAGAAAAAACGTAATTTCAATCTAAATATAGTTCATAATTTTCACTAATCTCATTCATACGAACTCGTTCAAGCTTCAACATATAAATTAAATTTTTAAATGGTTCATTATTTTGTATCGCCGATCCGTTATTATTTCCTTCCCAACTCCCAAGAATTTTTTTTCTAAAAACGAAAGCCAATATCGGAGATTCGTTCCATTCGTAATCCGTACGAGATTAAATCCCAATGTCAGCCGTAAATATACGTGTGCTTAAAAGAAGCCCGAAAGTTATTTCTTAGCAACCATCATCTGCTGTAATTATTACCGGTGCACCGAATAAAAAAAGCTAACCTTGACGCGTAGGAATTCACCGTGTTATGCGAGTAGCGTCATTCCTCGATAAAAATCCAAAGGCAAAAAAAAAAGATCGGCGGTAATTCATACGAATTCTTCAAGACCATTCTGGGGAAGGAAAAAAACCCCACAAACCATCGGACTCAGAACTCCATTAAACCGAATCGAATTAAGGGCACCGAAGGTAATATAAAATGTACGGGAAAACAGTTCGTTACTTTACATACCAATGTCATATCGTAAACAATATCTCTCCCATCCATCCCTCCCGATCCCTCTCGCCTCAACCATTTATATATTTTTACCCGTCCAAAACCGCCGGCATCCGTTTCGCTCCCTCTCTCCTTCCAATCTTTCTTAATCCCCAACCCCCCCCCTCCCTCCTTCCCCTACCCCCGCCTCTCTCCCTCCTTCCCCTACCCCCGCCTCCCTCCCTCCTTCCCCTACCCACTACCCCCTCCCTACTCGGGAGAAACTCTCATTCGCTCTGTCACATTGGTTCCTCGAAAAAAAGTGGGCTTTGTGGCATGAGTTGATAGCCGAGTTCAACAGACGTCTAAGACAGCAGAGGGGAGGAGAGTAATTGGGAGAAAGAACATGCGCGGGGGTGGAAAAAGAACTACGGAATTTATCGAGAAAAAACAAACGGAGAGAAATCAAGCGCAAGGTCGAGGAGAGAGAGAGAGAGAGAGGAAGGTGGAGTTAAAGAAGAGCTCGAAGAGGTGGTTTGGAGAGGAAAAAATAATCGAAAAAAAAAATGCGAATAAAAGAGTGCTGGTTATGAGCCGCTGAAGGGAACGGAATCCGCCGCGAGACGGCCGAGTGGCGAGAGTAATGAATGATGTCATCCGAGCCGCTTTTTGGTTTTAATTGCTAGGGACGAGGGAGGCGTCGCGGGCGGAGTAGATTGCTCGGCGATTTCTCCCGATGGCCTCCACGACTCGTTTCGGGCGGAACGTGGTCGGTCCATCTCTTTTTCCCATCTCCGCGCAGAAATAAAATGTTTCCAATTAACGACCGCTTGTTTGTGTGAATGAAACGAATGGTTCTAAGCGGATTTAATTTAATTCGAAACGAATAAGTGGATGAATCATTTGGAGATGTCTATCTTGGGACGTATATTGCATAACCTAGCTAAAGCTGTCTACATAAGCAGGAAGAAAGATGAATTTGACCAACCCACGTGCGTTAATTTTAAAAGAGACATATTTCTTGCGGCGGACATCAAAACGAGGGAAATGAGTTGATTTCGCGACGCGGAAAATATTCAAGAAATAATTACAGTAAAAATGAGAAGGAATAGTTAAGAAGGAATTTCAAACGAGAAAATTTTAAAAGCCGTCCATTAAACGGAAGAAGCACAGAAGAACCCTTTTTATTCCACCGAAAATACACGTCACCACAAAAAAGAGCTTGAGAGAATCCTTTTCTGGAATGGGTAGCGAGCATAAGACGGATTCTTAGGGTAAGCGCACACTAGATCGGATCGGACGCATCGGACGGATCGGCCTCGTCGGATTTTTTAAAGGCATTGCGCACATATCACACGCATCGGACGGATCGGATTTTTTGCGTGCAACGGATTCGAGCCAGTAGCCTTCAAACTCTCGTACAGTGCGTTTCGGTCATGATTGATAGTGACACTGAAGTGGTAGCAGTTGCCTGCTTGCTGGATGAAGAAAGGGAAAGGAAGATGAAAAAAAGAAAGAGACTATGGGTTCACAATATATGCAAGAAGAGACCTGATTTTGGAGAGTTCAGCACACTATTTCCTGATCTACTTGAAGATGAAGGGAAATTTTTTAAATATTTCCGCATGACTCCTGAAAAATTCACAGTTCTTCTAGATTTACTAGCGCCGGATTTGAAGAGAAAAAACACACCATTCAGGGCATCAATAGGACCTAAGGAAAGACTTGCACTTTGTTTGAGGTATGTACTATTTACATATAAAAATTTTAAATAAATGGAAAAAAGTAAAATTTATTTAGCTTAATTCAAGTTAATGTTTAGTCAGCGACAAAAAAGTATAAACAAATGAGTCCCCTTATATTTTTCAGTAATCTTTTTGGTTATCATAGTCATACTGAAAGTAATTTTCGGTATGTGGAGGCAATAATCCTGTCTCCTCAGAAGGATTATTTCCACGAGGTCGTAGGTCCGATGATGTGGTAGGTGTCAAATGCGTATATGTAGGGGGATGTTGGTCAGGATCTGACAATTGATTGGCGAGTCTCATTTCAACAGAATTAACCATTTGGAATAGCTTCCCTTTTATTGCAATTTGGTCAGGTAGAGGAAATGTCTTTACTGTCCGCGCCATGTTGATGAAAAACTCTGTTAAAGGGTCCTGAAATCTTTCCAGTTGATGACTGGTTTCGCTATTCTTTTTCATTTCAAGAAACTCCTTCAGTACAGAAGCTGCAGACGGTTCTTCGGGAAACTTAGTTGGTTTCCTGCGTTTTGAATTAAGTGTACTAGTTGAAGGCGTAGATATATTAGAAGTATCTTCTGCATTAACTGCCATTTCATCAACTGCATTTGTTCCCTCCTCTATTAATTCATTTTCTTCAGTGACCCTTTCAGGTGAAGGAATGTTTGACTGTCGATTTCCTTCATCAAAAAGATATGGAGTCAAGAATGATAGCTCCTTTTCGAACTTTGGAGGCTTAATCTTTGATGCCCCCTGGCCACTTTTTGTCTTCCGAAGATTTAAGGCTTTCCGATGATTATCTCGCAACCGCGTCCAACGTTCTCTACAAACCTTATCTGAAACATAAAAAAACCGCCCTTGTGTAGGTAGAAAAAAATTTGCAATTAACAACTTACTGTTACGGAAATTGGGAGAAATGTTATTTTATGTTTCAGGTACCTAGCCACCGGAAACTCATTTCGGTCCCTCGCATTCAGCTTTAGATTGGGAGAAAGTACAATTCGAGAAATTGTATATTCAACCTGTGACGCTATTTGGAGAAGACTTCAGCCCATCTGTATGCCAAAACCAGATGAAGCAATGTGGATGAAAATAGAACAGGATTTTTTCAAAAAGTGGAATTTCCCTAATTTGATAGGAGCCATTGATGGTAAACACGTACTCATTGAAGCACCTCCACATAGTGGCTCACAGTTTTTTTGCTACAAGAAAACATTTAGTGTTGTATTATTAGCCCTAGTAGATGCCAATTATAAATTTATAGTTGTAGATGTAGGTGCCTTCGGTAAAAACTAGGACAGTAGTATTTTTAAACATTCAAGCTTGGGGATCGGACTACAAAACAACACATTACAAGTTCCTCCAGAAAAGCTACTTCCTGGAAATGATGTATCCCTTCCTCATGTTATAATTGGAGATGAAGCATTTCCACTGCGTACTTACTTGATGAGGCCATATTCAAGAGACCAAGCCCAAGGAAATGAAGAAAAAAAGGTATACAACTATCGGTTAAGCCGAGCACGAAATGTTTCTGAAGATGCCTTTGGGATTTTAGTAAAAAAGTTCAGAATCTTTGAGCGCAAGTTGAGCTTGTCTCATGTACATGTCAACTGTGTAGTTCTTGCAGCTTGCACATTACACAATTTTCTGAGATATGATACTTGCTACTGGGCTGAAAGTGATCATGTTTCTATTTCCGACATGAGAGGGTTGCGCTGTTTGGAAAGAGTTGGTGGAAATCCTTCTCTCCGTGCATTAGAGGTTAGAGATCGATTTAAGTACTACTTTAATTCTGAATCAGGATCTGTAGAGTGGCAACTTAGAAAAGTTCGAGTAGGAAAAAGATATCCTTGAACAGGCATTGTAAGAGAGCAAATATGAAGTAGACTTTTACGTACGTAATGAAGTACGTACTTTTTGATGAGTCATGTTTGTAAATATGAAAAATAAAGGTTTTCATATGAATCTATGTTTTATTTACTTCAAAAATATGTATTCACACTTTGTATCAATGTAAACAATATGTACCTACATCATACTTGCACTGCTTGTAATGGGTGTAATTAACCTAGTTTTCCTTTACATTTTAAATTAAAACAAAATAACACTAACTAACCTGGTTTTTTCATGATCCTGGCAATTTCATCCCAAATGTTATCCCTCCGCTGCTGATTTAAGTATTCTGGATGCTTCAAACTGTAAAGTTCTTCATAATTCTGAACAAGAGAAATAAGCGTGGTGTCATCCATGATGGCTAGAATGCTACTCCAACCTTCACCTATACCGCCCCCACCTCTTCACATACCTTATATAATCTTTCTATTAATTACTGCCTAATTGCTATGTATGTTACTTTGTATACATTTTTCAATTAAATAATTTGCTCAGCCAACTATTCTTCCCTCCAACCTTCACCTATACCACCCCCACCTCTTCACATACCTTATATAATCTTTTTATTAATTACTGCCTAATTGCTATGTATGTTACTTTGTATACATTGTTCAATTAAATAATTAATAGTCAACTACTGCGTGATCACGCGGATGCATGGTTCTTGGAAACCACGGCTTTATTCGGCTGACGTCATTCGGACGGCTCGACGCATCGGAAAAGTTGCTCTCCCGAGAATCCTCATCGGATTTGCCGATAGGCGATGCGTACGATGCGAGGCAGTGTGCGATACCTCATTTAATTCCATGCAAAGAATATTTTTCTGCGGCGCGTCCGATCCGTCCGATGCGTCCGATCCGATCTAGTGTGCGCCTACCCTTATACGGCCCTCTCTCTCACTTTTTGTCCTTTAAATTAAATGACGTCACATTTTTTGTCGAATCATGCGTCTGTGAGAACCGTAGAAGATGTCGCGCGGCTTCTAGGATGTCGAAAGAGTTCAAGACGATGGAAAATGCGATGACGTCACGCGACCGCACAAACAGGCAGACGAAAATCCGAGATGTTGAAAGAATCGAAAACAACGTAGGAAAAAGGGTTTGCTGTTGTCGATCGCCGGAAAGAAGCACGCGGTAACTGGGAAAGTGTTTCGGCAGATGTGAAAACTTGACTCTTTCCATACTACTATTTTCGCGGACATCGCTAATTTATACGAATACTGCGACATTTCCTCCGTAAGTACTTGGGGGCTTTCATACCTCCTTCACGCCGATAAACGAATCGAAAAGATTGCTGCTTTTCAATCTTTTTTCCATTTCACACAACTCCGTGCATTCACTTAAGAATTATCGAGCTCGTCTTACTGCTGAAATAAAATTCAAGAATAAATACTTCGAAAAAGCAAATGTCTTTGGCATTTCCAATAGCAATAACCATATGAAGAGAGCCACATGAGCATTTCATCTACAATGCAGTCGCCTTCAGTGGTGATTCAACGAAAGTAGATTCTAAATAAGAACTTCCTCTTGGTGACTCGCCATTGATGACGACTACATTGTATCATATGGTTTTTCATAACCTTGTTATGGCTATTGAAGATACTCAAGATACATAAGTTCTTACTTTTTCAATTTTTGAATTCGAAGTGCTTATTCTTAAACCTCCGTAGGTATATGAGATACAATTTGTATGCATGGCATCATTAACACTTCGCTATAGTCCGCAATGAGAACGCGTTTGTTCAAACAAATTTAATAATTATCGTGACTTCAAAACGTCTTTCTCTACCGTTTAAATGCTACACACAATAATATAGCATGAAAGCACATTGACATATGGAGTCGGAAAAGGAAAAATTATTAACACATTTTGAGCCAAATTGAATTACTAACTTTCTAAGTAAATCGTCACTTTTGTACACGAGGTTTCAACCATCATTAGCTGATTAATCAAAAAAATTAAAACCTGAAAATATTTTGCGAAATACTACGAGCGTTAAATCTGAAAACAAGGAACCTCCTAATTAGTAGCGCCGTGCTTCGATTTCACATTCAGTTACAAAATAGATTGAGCTACTTTTCACGCCTTTCTTGCAACAAATTTCACGAATACGGCAAAAAAACATCAACAGAACCATAAGTACATACAAGAGATAGAAAATACCTTTTAATTTTCAAAAGTTTTGCTGCAAGAAATTACTTTGAATCGATGAGAAGACAAGGACTGATTATTAAATGAAATCAATGACTAGAAAGTGGGAAAACATCTAACCTACAGGTGTAAAAACGCAAGGGAGAGATTTTATTAGCTTATTTCGGCACAGCGTAAGGTAGCAGGAGAGGACCAAAGCAACTTTTCGCGCCGAGGCCTCTCCACACGTACAGGCTAGCAGTTAGATAGGTGTGGCGAGATACAGGGAGAGAAAGAGAGAGAGGCATGAAATTCACTCGTCGCAATGAATGGGGGCGTGTGTGTCCCACATCCCTCAAACCATCAACACACCAGCGGAAACATGACATCATCAAAGTTTGTAAAGGAGAACGAAGCAATGAAAAAGAAACGACCTACAAATGGTGTGTGTATGTATGTATGTGTGTGTGTGTGTGTGTGTGTGTGTGTATATATATATATCCGGTCTTTTTTGTTCGTTGAGGCACTCTGTCAGCGATGATCTTACAACGATTCCAATGAATCATATATTCCTCTCGTTTCAAACTAAAACTCATCATATGAACACAAGTAGAACACTTTATTCTGCGTTTATAATTCCTTACCTCATTTTACTAGCTGTGGTATGTGTGTATATATATATATATATATATATATATATATATATATATATATGATATATATATATATGAAAGAGAGAACCACAGCTAGCAAAATGAGGGGAGGAATTATAAATGTATAATCAAGTGTTCTACTTGTGTTCATATGATTTTAGTTTGAAACGAGAGGAATATATGACTCATTGGAATCGTTGTAAGATCATCGCTGACAGAGTGTCTCAACGAACAAAAAAGACCGGATTCTCGGTTCAATCGCCACAGTAATCACGGAAACTTACAACGGTAATTTTTTCATGGAGTTTGACGAATAGAATAGTTCACAAAATAATTTTTAAAATTGGATTGAGAGTTGATATTGCCCTTGTGAATGTTATTCTAAAGCAGTGATTCTTAACATTTTTACAGGCACAGCATCCTCCTAAAATAACCAGAAATTGTTTGCGCTGTACCACTAATATAGTTACATAAAAATATAATAGATCACGGTGAAGATATAAATGCATTCGACCGTGTATAGTAAAAAATCATCAGCAAAATAAAAACTACCAGCATTTCTGAAACCTATAATAAGATTGAAAACGTTTTTCATGACATCCCTAGCTATGAACTAATGCACCCTTGATGAAAACTATAACCATGATTTCCTTCAACGCAATTTAAATTAATCTGGTGGGAAAAAATATTTAACCTGGTTAAATTCATTGCGTTTCCATCTTCAAAAATAAAAATTAATAATTCTAAATATCCTAGTGGTTTAATTAAAATAAATGAGTGGAATTAATTTATAAATAAAATATTTCGGCACATTAAACATCGTATGTATGCGCAGACATACGTATCGCTAAGTAATTCAAAGGTAATAATATAAACTGATTCTATGAAGCGGACTCTGCGAGTTTTACTGAAAATATATTTATATCAACCATAAAATGAGTCGAATTTCCCCAACAAGTAGTAAATACAACGTTCGCTCTCACTTCATTCTGATAATTCTGTAATTTAAAATAATTTGAATTTGAAAAATAATGGGATAAAAGCAAAACTATTTGTGAATATTAGACCATTATAATAAAAATTTGTTTTTATATTTTTCTTATTTTGATCCATCAGCTTTTATTGAAAATAGAAAAATCTTGCGTTTCGAAACGCCTGCATTAGCGTTCTTTTTCGCAAATGTATCAAATCATGAGTTTATAGCAAATAAATATTATGAATAAATCCCCTAATTTGTCGTAAAATCTTAATGACACCCCTCGCTTTTCAAATACGATCGGTTATAATATAATATTAAAATAATAAGCTGTGTCTTTCATACGATGAATTGCTTAACTGAAAAAGAACAGGTTCACAGATCCAAAATCAGCCCTGGTCACAATTCGTCACGTCGCACTGGCCTAAATTGCGTGTGAAGCTTGGCAAAAGGTAGAGGGAGTAAGTGGAGATTCTCACGGCCTTTTTCTAATCTCCGGGCGGAAGAAATAGGCAGGTGGAGGGAATTTTTATTGAGGAAGGTGATGGGTCGAGGTGCTAAGCCAAGTCTTCCTTTTGATGAAAGAGAAAAGTCCATTTGGTGTAGGAAATCAAGGAGTTAATAGAACAGGTGAGATGATGATTTAGGAGGGAGAGTGGGAGGCGGTTGAGGAGGGAGATTGGAGCGGCAGGAAACGCTCGCTCGATTCTGCGTGCGAGGAAGTTTTAGGCAGCACCAGTGTGAAAGAAGTAACCAATATATCACGAGTTATATGCACTCACTTGCTTCTTAAGCTCCAGATGACCCTCCCAAATGAAGTGAAAACGACTTAACGGAACTCGAGTGTGTGGTTTTAGAAATCATGAGCGAATGCCCTGCGGGCGAATAACAGCACATTCATCAGTCGTTAAGCATCTTTTCGAACGCGACATTTGTTTGTTAGGTGCTTTGAAAAGATTTTATTTACTGATGGTAACGAAGGAAATCCGCAAGAAATGATTTTAAACCCCGCCCTCGCGGAAAACCTAACATTAAGTAGAGGATGTGCCATAATGAGTATCTATCGTTGTATACGCAGGGTTTCCCAAACTTTTTAAGCCGCGTACCCCTTATAACTCAATCAATCAATTTAAGTATCCCCTTATAAAAGAATACGACAAGCATTACAAAAATAGACACACATATTTAAAAACGAACGAGGTTACACATAATAAATAAAACATTGAGATGAATGTGCCTGTTTTGCATGACAAAGTGTCAATCATTGACTCTATTGAAGAAAACCTCAATCGTAAGATTCAACATGCAATTTCTGGCGATTTTTTGTCTTAATTAAATTATTATTATTAAACTGTGAGCATTAATTCGCCATATATCAATGAACGATTCGCCACAAGTGGCGATGGTGTTGGGTGCCTTTTTTCTATAACAACATCAAAATGAAAAAAGTTGATTTGTAGTGTCCAGTGTCATAATATCAACCATTACGATAATTTTCTCAAGTACCCCCTAGCGCCTTTAAAAGTACCCCCAGGGGTACGCGTACCCCAGTTTGGGAAACCCTGGCGTATGGGTATTAACGCTGGCAAGTGAAAAGTAATTATCATTCATAAAAAAGCTGAGTAGTAGGCGTACACGTTATTTTCTGAAATAAAAGTTGTAATTAAGGGAAATCGGTTAATTTCACTTGGAAAGATTCATTTATAAAGTATAGGCTCCTTCGTTGCAAGAAAGAATGGGTACCACAGACTATTTTAATCTAAAATTTACACGCTGAGGTAATATCATCTTTGGGGGCGTAGAACGTCACAATTCGGTCGAGTAATTAAGATAGACTTGGTAGAGAAGTGTGTCTAGCTCTTAATGCGGGTTCGAATCCTGTCGATATCATGTATGCAATTGTCATAACATATATTGGAGAAGCCTGTTTGTACCTAATAAATTATTATTATTTATACGCACCCTATTTTTAGCGCGCGTTAAGGCATTTTTGTGCCAACTCTAAACCATCTTTCGAACTTATTAAGTGAAAAATGTCCGTGAATGTTCTGTGCCTATAATATTTTATAAACAAATATTTATTATTAACAGTTTAACAATTGAAATGTTTACCCCATTTCCTCCACCAACTAGACTTCGTTTCCTGTTAACATTCTCTCTTCAAAGTAGAATCGCACGTAGAGAGTTACTGTAAGAGCGACAAAAGCGAGCGGGCACGTCCTGTGAGTGAGTGGGGAAGGGAGGGGGGGAGGTGCAATTAGGAGGGAAAGATTTCCAACGGGGGGTGGAAGTCTGGTGGTGACGGCCGGTTTGAGAGGATGGCTTGGGCGGGTGCGAAATGTCGACGAAGGGAGGGGTGGCGAAGAAAGGGAGGGGTGGCGAAGAAAGGGAGGGGTGGCGAAGAAAGAGGGGGGTGGCGAAGAAAGGGAGGGTGGCGAAGAAAGAGGGGGCGGGGGGTGGCGAAGAAAGGGAGGGGTGGCGAAGAAAGAGGGGGGTGGCGAAGAAAGAGGGGGGGTGGCGAAGAAAGAGGGGGGGTGGCGAAGAAGAGATGGTTTTCTCGCCGTTCGTCTCGTCAGGGGTGGGTCGTAGGAATCGAACCGTGTCCTGGGAGAAGGGCGTGTCCCACGATGCTGACCAGTGGGACTGCAGTCGTCCTTCGAACTTGCCCTACATACCTCGAAGTTTCGCTTATCCCTCTCCTCCTGCGCATGCGTAGGACGCTAGGGACGCCGCACCATCGGCTTTCCATCATTTGCATTAGAATTCATTGCGGTGGTATTCAAGATCGCCGCCGCGTCAGTTGAAGTGCAAGTGCATTGGAGCGGCACGGATTTTATTTACGGCCGCCAAGAGATGACTGGAAAAGGAATCGCACAAAGATTCCGGCGGTAGCGTAGCGACGAGGGATCAAACGGACGCCTTTTATACGCCGAGTACACAATACATCACACACCTTGCGAACGTTTCAAAACCAGACGCCTCGTCCTCCACGGATTAAAAAGTCGTGAAAATCACAATGGACAGTTTTAAATTTAAATATACTGCACGCCGGCATGAAGTGTGTCACAATTAAAAGTTATTAGTTTGAAAAAATGTCGCTTGAAAGTTTGAAGTGTAATATATAATCACTGATTTATTCCAGAGGAATCGCAATTAATGACAGCTCTGTTGGAGAAACTTGCGGTCGCAGTATTCGTGTCAAATAGAATGTGGTTTGAGGATTGTTTTGGCGATTTTGACAAAAACCAAGCGAAATTCGAGTAATGTTAGTATGCTGCTGTGCGATGTAGGACAAATGGAGCCAAACATTTCAAGCTGAAATAAAGGCTGCGAATATTTCGGGAGATGGACGGCAGTTATCCAAAATAATATAGAGATTAAATGGTGCCGTTTGCTTGAAAGTCACGCATGCAAAATTTTTAACATGATTTCCGTTAGAATGAATGGTTTTTGTCAAAGTTCAAATAACGTACGTGAAATTATTAATGTTCAATTTAAAGCATCGCTTTTTTCATTCCGGATACTAATCTTAGCGGATCGGGAGGACAGTCGCAATCGCTTCCAGTTAAAACGTTCGGTTTTTAATCGCCAAAGTAACATAGCCGCGGAGAGCAGTTCGAGAACCTCTCGTTATGTGATTTATCAAACTGTTCCATGGCTACAGGAAAGGCCGTGAGGTGAGGTCAATAAGTCATTTTTTTATTCTCCCGTCTTTTGAGCCTAAATCGATTCATTCATATCCAAGATATTATTAACTGACACGTACATACAATATCTTTCGTAAAATTTACGCACGTGGTTGCGAAATATGTAAGGCCGACTTCCAAGTGAGAAACCCAGTGAAAGGGAAAATTTGAGAAGTTTATAGAGGCCGTCATCCATAAAATGGACAGGGAAAGTGATACATAATGAATTAACGGAATTCGTGACAGTAAAAGGCGTTAAAAACTATACCGTCCGAATTTTATACGATTTTCCTCATCTTTGCGTGTCCGTGTGGAACGAGGGATAATATTTCACCGTCACAGTCGCAAAAGAGGGAAAGAGGCATTTATATTAGAAAATTAATTGTTCTGTATTTTGTGAGACGTTTGGAGTCGAGGGTATCATAAATACGTTAGCATTCCTGGCGTCGAGGGTATCATAAATACGTTAGCATTCCTGGCGTCGCTTTCATTCATCCGAAATCGCATAGGTACGCCGCGAATAAACGTCTTATTTTGTTTTCTAATGCATTTTCTGAGGTATCAAACTCGCCATTTTACGCACTGACTCGTTGTTTCGCGTTGACGCTTCTTGAATGTATTTTAAACCTTTAAGAGGATAGGGAATAAAAGGTGATAAAAAGGGAAGATGAGATATATGGAGATGTCTTGGTGAAAGTTGAAAGGTTTGAGAGAGGAAGTGGTAAGGGTGGACAGTGAGGTTGAGAGGTGAGGAGGAGGTCCAAAAGGGAGGAAGCGGCGGCGAGGACGAAGCAAGCTGGAAACGTTCGGAGGAGGGGGGGGGGGGCAAGTCCTTTGGAAAAAGTGGGAGGCAGGGCAGCGAATGCTGGGTTTCAAGTGCGCGCAATTTATCCGAGGCGGATCTGAATGCTCGCAGCTACGTTAGCAACTGACGGCATTCCGATTAGCGTTTTTTTTTTCAACCGAGGGTAGAGCTCGAGCGTGGCTGTTTTTACCCTCAATTCCCTCCCTCCCCTTCCCCCCCCCCCCCCCCCCCTCAGAGCGAGCGCGCGACTGTTCGCGAACGGGAGATGATTCCATCGGATGGAATCGACCGCGACCTTCCTCATCCTCTATTGTAACTCATTCTTACTTACAATTAGTCTTATTATCAGCATAAATCTTTCGGTATTCAAAGGTGTTAACACAGAGCTAAAACTAATAGGAATGGGATACATCGCCAACAATTATGTAAAATGAAACACTTGATGATAGAAATCGCCTAACACAGTTAAGGGGATAGATAACATAATCAGTTTAGTTAACAAGGCACCAAACGTTTCTGCACATCGTTTTCATTTAGCTAACTTCAATATCCGCCTGTATATTAAGTTAAAATGGCGCACATTTACAACACATCACTAAAAAAAAGAATTATTTATACAATTTCCGAACGCAGTTAATAAAATATGTATTCACAACTTGATATTATCATACTTTAACGATCATCAAAATTTTCCCGGCAAAAAAATTCAACATTTGCGGCAAAATAAAGTAAGAAGAAAGAATCCGATACCTCTTCGTCGCCGAAAGGAACCAAAGTTTACCCCGTGTTAGAAAGATAACCTTCCACTCAACCGAAAACGAATAATGTAACCAGAAAGGAATTTTACCTTTTGCGTCCTCCAAAGAGGGAAACGCCTCGACTAGTCGGCGACGACGACGACCTTGAAATTTGCCGTGGCCATGCGTGTCTGGAGGAGGTCAAAGGTCAACGAGGGCGTGTTGTAGCCACGCGTAGGTGGACAACACTCCTGGGGTCGTTTGCTATTGATGGCGCCACGAAAGAGAGACACGAAGAAAGAGGGACACGAATCCTAAAGAGACGAAAAAGAAACAGCGAGGTGCTAAAGAAAGAGAAGACAAAATGAAGAGGAGACAAGAGGAACGGAATTTGACGAAAGAATCAAAGGAGAGAGAGAGAGAGGGGGGGCGATTTAGGGGGAGGTGTAAAAGACGTAAAAAATAGAGAGAAACAAAGCGAGGACGACCTTGGGCACGACGCCTTTCTTCAACGAGGCGTGAGAGTGCTCGGTGCGGAGTGTACAATAGTGAGGTAGGGTGTGAGAGAGAAAATGGTCGTCGCGGGGGAGGGGGAGGTAAATGGAGAGGAGTAGACGAAACTTAACGGAATGGGGAGGGAGAAGAGGCATTGCTTTAGAGGGCGGAATGTACATGCGGAACGTGGGTGGGTGGGTGGGGGAGGAGGAGGAGAGGGGTGCTTTAGGCCCTGTGGGAGGAGTCAGACCGCGAAGGGGAGAGGAGGAGAATGTGGGATGTCGGTTGACGGATGATCGGAGGGAAGGGGCGAGGAAGATGTGGAAGGAAGACCACTTCCTCAGCCTCCTCCTCCTCCCTTAGCCGCCCGCACACCCTACGAACGTGCCATCTGAGAAACAAAGAGAAGAGAAAGAGAGAAGTAGGAGAGGAAGGGAGGGCGTGGTTTCATCCAGCCCGGACGAAGGTTAAGTATTTCGCCCTCGTGTTTGGAATATCTTAAGACGGAGGACCGAAAGTGATACACTTATAAGGAAAGGGGGAGTTAAGTTATTTTATTTTAAACCACCCGAATATTGTTTCGCGTCTATCCGATTACAAGATTTTATCCATTAAAATCTCGCATCGCTCCTCCTCGTGATATTTATGCCCTTATCTCATGAAATATTACGTTAATAAACCCTTTCGAGCCAATGAATCAACCATATGGTTTGGTTTACTGAGTCAATGAAAATTTGGCGCTCGCTGATGATTACGAAATTTCCGTGGAAAATATTTTATCTCTTTGACACAGTTGCTGGGTTGCGAAATAAAACGAAATAAATTTTATTAAGCAGTTATATTAACCTATTCCTACGCTATGATTCGTTAGATCTTAAATGAATCCATAGATCAACGTCGATATTTCACAAAAGGTCGTTTAAAACTATACACGGCTGATATTAAAATTACAATTTATAAAGAAACAACTTTTCTTTACGAAAAGTGGTGAAATGAAATAATAATTACCTACGTAATATATCGACAATGCATCGTGTTCTCTTTACTATCAAGCTCTCTTGTCAACACCCTTTTACACAAGCATCTACATAAAAGAAGTTATGGTAAAAATTGCATTGAATTTTTATAAAATATTTTATATGCGTTCGTCCGATATATATATATATATTGGGGTAGACCATTTTCTGTTCCCTCATATCTCTTGAACGAATGATCGGATCGTAAAGAATGTTACATTGTTTGGAAGCTTATGGCTTGCAGATGGTTTTAGCACATAAACAATTTCGTATCTCATCTAGAAGTTAAACTGTGAGTTCAAACTTTCCAAAAGTCTGTTTGGTTGCGGTGGCGTCTGGGGGCGTTTTAGTAACAAAAAAATTGAACTACTACATATTCACAGCATTCCGTGCCCCAACGTTAGAAATGAAAGCGGGAAATACGGATTTCAACGTGAGTTGTCAATCTGACCAATATGTATATGGCGAGAGAAGTCATAACGCTTACTTGAACGAAAATTTTAGCTTATTTATATTATGTCATTTTATACCTCAATAATGTTCACTGTTGATTTAAAAATTTTGAACTTTTTCATAAAACAATTAACAACTCGTAATCAGCAGATGGTTGCATTTTTCAATAGACATTGCGGTCCCCTATTTGCGTGTTTATAGGAGATCACGCGAATCAACGCTTCATCCTTCGGAAGGGACGTAAAGCCGTTGGTCCTCCTTGTTGCTTTTCGAAAAGAGTAGGCTAATGCCGCTACCGGGCATATCATCTTATTTGCTTTGTAATTTAAACTGACGAGCCTACAAGCGCTGGAGACGTTTGAAGTCACAAAGTTCCACAAATCACAAACTTTGACATCAGTCATTGTAAGAAAGCGATTGAGGTAATTTATTTATGTTCGTTATTTTTCAATGAATGTTATTAAAAGATGAAAACAAGTAAGAATTTTTAAAAAATTCAAAAATAAAATCTTTTTGCTGTATAAAATAGGCGGCCACAAAAGGCAAAACAAGAAAATTTTCAGATAATTTGTTCGTTATAAAAGATTTTGGTGTAATGTACTTGGCATTACTTTAACTTTACATATCATTTATGTAATACTCTCATTCCATTAGCTGGAGGAAATAGATTTTAAATATTAAGTTAACAGAAAACATTTTTTTAAATGAAGCTCGACCTTGAAATGCGAAATGATTTCGTAAATGATATGTAAAGCAACAGTAATGAAACGAATATGACACCAAAATCTTTTATTACGAACAAATAATCTGAATATTTTCTTGTTTTATCCGTTTAAGGCCGCCTATTTTATAAAGAAAAAAGATTTTATTTTCGATTTTTTAAAAAATTATTACTTGTTTCTCTTTCATATTTCAAATTCAAATGAACCTTTACACCCAACCATCTCCCAGCTCCACTAACCCACCGCGCCCATCCGTTCAATCTTAATCGGTCCACGTGGAACTCTCCGTGACCAGTTTCCGAGCTTTCAAATTGCCCGAATTGGTCAACACGGAGCATTTTTTTATAATTTCGCGCAATCGACGTAGAACGAAAAAATAAAAGAATGTTTCCTCTCGGTGGTGAGTTGCAACTGTAAATTCAATTAACTAATAGAAAAATAAAAAGTACAAAACATTTGTGACAATGTTCTCAGTCATTTTTGGTTGGGATATACTGAATTTTATGTTACAGACTACGATCAAATCCGTACTCCCAAATCAAACGCAGTCATAAACTCTCTATACAGTCGCAGTAATGCAACAGACGGTGATATTGAATTAAGAAGCATTCCTTTAAAATAACACGATCATCAGACTTTAAAAAAAAACTTCACCATTGTTTGCCAGAATATGTCAAATGAATTCAAGAGAACGAGTTAAAGTCGTGCGGCGCTAGACTGGGAGCATAAAAGACATTCAATGCAAATTTTTCGATACCTTTATAACCAACATCATAATACGAATAAACTTTTCTCGGAACCTATAACCAAAGAGTGACTTGAAAATAAACAGCAATGCCGAGTCGATTCACGCAGCGAAATGCGAAGCTGAAATGATGGACAACAGTAGATAGCCCACATGCTGGCACGTTAGATCGAGTGATTCATCGTATGCACGCGCAATCCTCATTCACTTGCAAACTTTAGCGTCCCCTATTCTTTTTCATGTCGTCCATGATTTCCTTGAGTGGATAATTGCTAATTTTTGACGATGCAGCACGCGACAAGTGTTTCTCATACTTTGACACTTTTTTTTTGTCGCGCCGTCTCGCTTTATATTGCGACAATCGAGAGAGGCGTTTATCTTGTGACACGAGAGGAGAATATAAATGTTTTCACTCTCCCTCTTTCCATACGCACCCCAGCAGATATAACACTTGTCGTGCAGATGCGTCGCCGGGCCATATAATACAATTTTCGGAATTTTCCCACCCGCGCTTACGGATGGAAACTTATAAAACTCATAATTAAATCAGGATTTTATTAGTGCATAAAATTATTGCGATTGATGCATATCGCCACTTTTATGAAAATAAATGATCATTTAATAGCGCCTAGCTTTAATGGGAGCTATAAAATCTTAATGATTACAAGAACTGCATCGCGATAAATATTCAAGACGATGTCTGAATTGGTATCTGTGATCCAAAAGTACGCGATGAGACTAACATTCACTGATTACTGATCCATGAGTTATGGGAAGTTTATAAGAGTGAATACGAGGAAAAATATTTTGACATGATCAGAAAAACCCGATATAAAATTCTTCTTAGAAATTAGCATTAACGAAATTTATTATTTATTCTCTAAACAAAATACCTTTTCGTAAAGATGATCTACATTGAATTAATGCTATTTAGTCTTTACATCGTGCCGTTTCAAGTAAAATGCGTTTTCTGAATTATTTCCCCGATGCCTTCCTTTCTAGACCATTTTCCACAAAACGCGAAAGCAGCTTCCAAGTTTGGAAATTGCGACTGGAAATGAATTCGCTTTGGAGCGCCTCCATGGAAACTTCAACGCCCGTTCCTTACACAAAAGAATCATTCCGCAACACTGTCCTCTCGCGTCGTCCAGCTTTCGCTTGGGATCCGCGTCCGCGAGGAATTTTCTCCTGGGCGTGATTCCGAGAGAGAGAGAATGGATTTAGAGCTGGGAGAGAAAGAGGGAGAAAGAAGGGCGGAGGTGACAGCGGTGAAGGGGGGAGAGCGAGAGAGAGGCAGGATACGAAGCCCGCAAAGTGACTCTACTTTGACAGCGCGACGGACCTACATATGGCAACCAACCGATTCCCAGTCAATTGGATTGCAGGTCGCCATGACGCTGACGACTACACCTTCCTACCGACAAAAGCCACCTGCCTGACATGTCCCCCTCCCAAAAGACCTCACTTCTCATATTTCCAAAATAGCTATGGAAATTCGATTTCCTCGATGACATATTTGTGTAAAATAATTTAAATAACTTTTCACCTATAGCGTACCACATAAGAAAAGTCCTTGTTACCAATAATTCTACAGATTGTGTTAAATAACAGTGATAATAATCACTCCTGGGGCAAAAAATAGTTAAATTGTGCGATATATAATCAAACACAAATGAATTATTTAAATACGCCAAACCAAAACGTATCTAATTTTTAAAAAATAAGCTGTTAAATGGGCAAGTATTCCATATTGTACCAACATAAAAATATTCATTAATCCATTGAAGTAATTTTTCGAATAATTCATTATTTCGCGATTTGCGAGACTCCATGCGTGCAATGCATAAAAATCCTGCAAATACACTCTTAACTAAGAAAAAATTCAATAAAATATAAATCTGTAGACTCCTGACTACGTTTTTTAATATATCTACATATTCGCACAAATCTAAATACATAAATATACATAAAAAACAACTAGTTTTATCACATTCCCAAGGTTCTCCGTGTTAACTCCATAAAAAAAGTAATGGCGAATAAAAATAAATAAGTTACTAGATCGCCTGAGAAATATGGGAGGCAGTTTGATAATTATGCGGTCGAGGTTAACATAGGGAGCAAACAAGCCCTACTTGTCACCTACTACCTCACCTCATTTTCGCCATTGACAAGTGTCCCACTGATAATCTTCCTCGAACCCTTCCCTTATCCTTCTTTACCATCCCCTCTCCTAGCATCTCTCTTTACGTTTCACGCTCTCCCTCCTTCCCCCACACCCCCCCCCCTCCCACTCCTCCAACACTACTTATCGACACCTCGCAGTCGTCGACGGCCTCGGTGCAGCAGGTTATTTAGCAAGTCTATTTCACGCCACCGAGGTCTCAATGTTTACGTTGCGCTCTCGTCATCGATTAAACTCTATTTGACGTGGGCGTGTACGAACCTTACAGCGGACAAGGGCATTCACATCATTCGCCGCTGCTTTTAACATACTAGATATAATAACTGTAACTTTTCCAGATAAAAAATGGAATTTAATCAAATTACCATTGGATTTGTTGGAATCAAACGTACTTTAATAGCTTTTGTGATGAATTTCGCTCAGGATGAAAAAAAAGTTATTCGATGGAAATAGGTCAGCTTTTCAGACAACTTTTTTTTCATTCAGTGAATTTTTATCGAATAAAGTAAGATTCATTGGCTGGTTACAAAGCCGGTTGACGCTGTGGTGAAAACGACCTTCAGATTTATCGAGCGAGCGAGGTACATTTTTTCGTCTTCAAAGTACGCGTGATCATTGAATTGGTATGGAAGGTATAACTGTTAACACCGCGACACGTGCGCTTGCATTTGCCTCGGTTTCTTTGAAATAGATTTTTTTGGGCCGTTAATTCCTATTTGAACATGCAATTAAAGGACCGAAAAAAGCTGAAGAACCGCATCTCAAACGGATTCTCCTCCGTCGGTATTTCTCGCGCATAAAATTCCTCGTCCGCTACCGCGAAAGCCGTGACTCCGACGCGTCGGTTTCTCAACGTTCGCGTGATCACTCGCTAAGTAAGCTCTCACGGAAGGGAGGCCAAAATCCGTTTCGTTTTGTTAAGAATCGCACCACACAAATAACAAGTTGGGAGAATGAGAAAGGCTACTTTCCTGCTTTCGTCGCCATTTTTCAAAGACCCTATATTCGGCAACCAAAGCAAATAAAGTCACAGTTAAGAACCTTTTACAAGGATAAAAGGAGTCAAAGTGTGGCATACTATCTTTCTTAGCGCCTAAATCAACCTGTCTTGTTCTTTTGGGAAGGTATTTGTGTTACATAAAATTTAAAAAATACGGGCTACAACTGTGTGGTTCGTGGAAATCCATCCAAAAATACGTGATCACTGATAATTTTTATGACAAAATGGAGTCAATGCTTGAATAATCGAGACGTTATATTTGTACTTGATTCTTTATATTCGGCTATCAAAATAATGAATCTACAAGAAACAAATTTTAAGAAATTAATGCCTACTTCGTTTGAGGTAAAATGTGATAATGCTGACAGAAAATGAGAAATCCCTGAAATGCGCAGAGAAAATACAAGCAGTTCTGCATCAGATTCTGTTGCTAAAAGGCATATCCGAAATATTAAAACCGATTTTATCATAAGATAAATGATCTTATTACATAAAATATTGTTTAAAATTAACATCGTAATGGTGAAATAGTTGAAATAATACACAATGTATGCATTATTCAATTATAGACAGATAGTGAACAACAGTGTTTACGAAAGTAGTAGTGCGTAATATCCATGACAAAGAAAGCTAGAAATGTACGTTAGTTCATCGGCTTTTAGAGATCAAGGTTCAAAAAACCTTAAGCAACGAAAGTTACGTCCACAGCCGCATATTCTGCGAAACATACTGAAGGAAGTACTTCTTCCGTAAGGAACCTACAAAGTTGAGGAATAGCATGCCTGAAGGATGATCATAAAGACTGATCAAAGTATTATATTATATTAATTTTTTTTTTGCTGTTATCATATTAATTTTATATGATATGAAGTGTGATATAATGAATTATCGAGAACTGTTTGGTGCACGCGTATTTTTTCTTATTTACTAAAATATTAATCAAACATTAATACCAGTGGAGGAATTCATCTGCAATGCTGTCTGAGTCATAAGGTGGTGTACAAATTTATCTCATGAATACCAATTAAATCACAAAGTTTTCCGAGAAAAATCACAATGTTTTTCCCCGGCTTAAACTTCATTCTCAATTAGGACGGAAAGGGTATTGAAAGAGTATTATTTGAATAAATTAAATTTATGCATTTAAGCTGTCTGTTGTTGTTTTATATTCCGCGTCATGACATCGTGAGGTTGATGATCTTTTCGTGATCACAACTTCTCAATTGCATCGTTTATTTTTCGAAACACGGTAGCGCAATTGACGTGCGGCACTGAGAGAGAGAGAATACGCTTTGCTTATCGGGTTACATAAGCCCAAGAGGTTTCATAAGAGCGTACGGTGGTCAGCCGTTGAGTGAAAGCCATTGTAGGATTAGACTCTCCTTAGCGCAACAACCATTTGCCGCCGCCCGCTAAGTGTCTCCGTTACAATGACTACACGATAATCGCGAACAATCTATCAGGTTGAAATATGCGTCAAGTTAAAATAAATACAAAAAAATGAGTGTTATACATGAACATGAATAAAAATAAGACTTTTTCTTTTATTATTAAATTCGGTATTATTTTGTTTTATTTCACAAAGAAATTGACGAAATAAGGAAAATTTAGAATTTGATCACCTGTTATATACGTAAATTTAACTTATCTTAATTCATTTTCATGTGGATATTCCGCCAGATACTCTGTCACTAGAGAATCTTTTGTAAGTGCCATTAGCGTGTAAATGTACGCTCAAAATGTTAGCTTGCCATCTATTATAACTTCAAAAATATTTTTCAAAAAAATTTATGGTCACTTATCCGACCCTGTATGTTCCTCAAAACTAAAATCCAAAGAAATACAAATGGCAACAGTACAGAAATCTACTCTCCAAGTTTAAGCTCTATCGTTTACGGTTTGGTCACAATTTAAATTTAAGCAAGTGTCCAGACGGACAAACGGACACCAAAACGAAACTATAAAACTATTTTTAAAAAGCGCTACGAACAATTTTTCGTGGAGGCAAAAAATTATCGGCACGAAAAATCACTCCCCGCCCAACCCAACCCGGTGCGATCCGCCCTTTTTTTCCTAAAATAAAATAAAAGAACGCCACCTTATTTTCCGGCTTCCCCGGAGGGGAACGATTACAGAACTGTATCGATCGAAAGCGCAACCGAGGCAAGAAAGTGTAACCGTTAAATAGATTCTTTTTCCGCTCCAAAGGATTCTCTTGTGACACCGATATCGGGTCTAGCCATCTGGCTGATTTCCATGTAGCCGTAATTCGCGACGAAGCGCTTTTAATATGGAAGAAAAATGCGGAAGAATTCGAGCGAGGAGACCGCGGTAGAGGTAGATAAATAGAGAGAAAGAGATCGCTTCACGGAGAGATTGACAATTACGCGAAAGGCGCGTCCCAAGAGTTGTGGCAAAGACATGCGCGCGTCTCGTGTCTTACGGATTCGTCTTAGGGAATTCGCACGGATGCGGATCAAGAAGGTCGGCGGGAGTGGCTTTTACGAGAAAAAAATTAATTAGAATTAGCATTGTCTTTGAAGCCCGCTCCAGCATAAAAAAAGCAGCATTCGATCCGTTACGTTCGCCTCTCCACCGATCTCCCGTGCCCGCTACTCTCGGAAATCAGTCCTTCAACATCCATAACTAATTGTAAGAGGAAACCGATGATTAATAATGGATGGCGAATTTCTGCCTCTATCGCCAACCTCTCCACTGAAAGGGCGGAATAGAACAGCTTAATTATTTTGCGATGTCCATAATATACTTTTCGAAATATTCGACAAAATGGTTTCGGAGAGTCGTTATTCCTCGATGGTTTAGGCTTGAATATATTTAAGCCCGATGGTAATCAGCGCGTCGGAAAATATGCCAACGAAGTATCTAATAAATAAAAGAGGGTCTGTCTGTCTGTGGCAGCCATAACTCATCCGAGAATATAGTTAGAAGCTTGAAATTTTGAAAGCAGCTTCAAGTTGATCAAGGGAGTTGCAGTGCCGAACATAATTCAAATCGACCCAAAGGGTCGCGACCCCGGAGGTCACGGGTCGGTTGGTCAATATTTCAGTTTCTTGAGGATATCTCAGCAAATATTGGACCGATTTTGACGAATCCTACACCAATATCACTGTTTTGATGATATACATTTTCTAGCTGAAAATGGACAAAATCAGTCCACTGGGTCGAAAGGTCTTAATGTAATGGCCGGTTCAAATTTTGGTTTTTTGAGTATATCTCAGCAACGAATTGAAATAGGTTTAAAAATATAAAATTTTCATCAGTTACTTCTGTAAAACATAATTTTCGCATTTATGGCATTATTGAAGTACAGAAATTTACTAACATTCCATATCTTACGTAAAAATTGTTGAATTGGTGTTTAAATTGTTATTTCATTGAAATATTTGTTGTTTTTAATTGAATTATCTTCTAATCAAACATATAAAGAAGAATGTTCGCTTTGAATGCTTTTAATACGAGATAGGGAGGGAGGGAGGGGGAGATGGAGAGAGGGAATTAGAGGGAAGGGGTGGAGAGAGGGAGAGGGAGGGGGAGAGATGGAGGAGGGAGAGAGGGGAGGGGGGGGGAGAAGGGAAGGCGAGGGTGGAAGGGAGGGGAAGGGAGTTTATACGTCATTTTCCTAAGATTTTCTTCCTTCATTCATCTAAATACGAAAATGCGGAGCGGTTTTCTTCATTTTAGCTTTATTCGACGGGTATAACTGTGTACTATCTTATTCTTGAAATTCAACGGGCACTCCTGCTAGTTATATATAAAACGTGATCACCGTAAGATTAATTCCAATCACATACCTGAACTTTTTACACTAAAAACCCGTTAGTATAACGAGGACCTACATCTAACTTCGAGCTCTTACGGTCACACCTTTTATACTGAAAACATAATCCAAATTGCAGATCATGGAAGACTAAAAATTTCAATTTAATTTTTTCGCCTGTTTTTCAAATAACGAAGGTATATTCAAACCGCTGTTCAGGATTTCGGATAATCCGGACTAGCTGCGGCCTGAGCCTGATGTGTTTCCTGTGATAAAAATTAGAAAGTGTAAAAAACTTATAAAACCTTAAAAATGAATAAAAAGAAGAAATATAGTCTATAGCAGCGGTTCTTAAACTTTTTTCGGAAGCGACTCACATGACGGTCGATGAACTGCGTGACACACTGCACACTACATTCTGCCAAACTAAAAAGTGTAGTGTGTAATATATGAATAGTTTAAGGCTAAAACATTGTTTTTAAAACTCTCCTTTAAAAGATTCACTCTATATTTTACTAGACATTATTAAATATTCGGCGACACGCCAATAAAGAACCGCTGCTTTATAGCGCAGTAGATATATGAAAAGTAAGCAGTTTACAACCTTTGCACAATTCATATCTCTCAAAGACCGACAAGTGCATTTATTACTGATCATCTACTAAGTTTTATATAAAGTATGTAATGTTTTGGATTTTATAGGTTTGTTTTGCTAGATTTGTAGGTGTAATGTGTTTTATTTTCTAATCATTTCGAATAGTCCGAACTGTCGACTAATTCGGCCCCCCTCCTCTCCCAATTATACCCGGAATAGCGAGGTTTTACTGTATTTATTAACCGTCATTAGAGTGAGCTATTCTCCCGGAATCTCTTCCCATTCACGTGAGGATATGAAGGATTTCGCAAATTCTATATTTGGAAAATCTGCCGCAAAATTCAATATTATTAACCCACTGCGTCGAGACGCACGATCAGGATTTAAAAGTACTAGAGTAACATCATGTGAACACGATCCAAATATGCGGTCCACTTACATTCACGTGTGATCTCCCACAGAGTTAGGCACGACAATCATTAGCATACGACATTAACTAACCGGTCCATTTCGAGGGGAAACTTCCGGTTGGACCACGTCAGATCTCAAAACTTAAGGATGCTTCAGCCACCCGGCAATAAATTCGTGAAGGTGTTCCTTTGGCAATGCGCCCGACTCAACCAACCACACGGGGAATTTTCGTCGGGTCTCCCTCTCCCTCTCTCTCTGTCCCTCTTTTTCCCACCTTTCGATTCCTCGAGAGTCGGGCCACAAGGAGGAATGATAACATACCTCAGCATCAACCTATGCCACCTACCGAACTACCTCCGCCCCTCCCTCCTCTCTCTATCTCACTCCCTCACTTCCACTCTCCCCCCCCCTCCTTCCTCATACTTTCTCCCTTCCCCTCAAACTCTCTCCTCTCCCCAACCAACCTCGGCATCTTCCGCAACCGCCCCTACGGCTCCCGCTGATCGTTCTCCTGACCTCCAAGATGAGACCCATTGAGGAATAAGGATGCGAGGGCGGCGGGCGTTGGAGCGGCAACGTACCTCTCCTTCCTTACTTCCTCCCCCCTCCCCCAACACCCCACCCTCCCCCCAACACCCTTACCTCTTACTCGCCCACGCACAACTCTCAACCAGGCCACTGACCGCCCTTCCCTATCTCACCCTGCCCCTTCATCTCCCTCTCTCCTCTATTCCTTTTTCGTTCTCTACTCTTTTCTCTCTCTCTCTCTCTTCTCTTCGCTCGAACAGTCATCTCTCCCTTCTCACGCGGAGCCAAAACAAGGCGACGCTACCGTGGTGTCCGGGCTCGCTCAGGTGAAGAGCTGCCATGCATGGAATATCCTCGACGCTCGGAGAACGCACGAACGATTGTATATATTTTTTTGCGCGAAACGAAAAACACTCGGAGAAGGGCCCCTCGGGTCGGTAATCGTGCGGTGGGGTTGCGTGCCCGCTTCTCCCTCGGGGCGCAAAACGGACGGTTTCGCATTCCGAGACGGGGTAATTTCTCGTTTTCCTTCCATCTCTCTCTCTCTCTACGTCGTCTTTTTTATCCCCTCTTTATCATCATTCCGTCCTGCCAATTACCTTTTTTTTCTGGCGTAATAGAGGAGACGTCAAAAAGCTTCCAGTTTCCCCTTTTGGGGTCCAAGAGTTACATTTCGTCCGCCCTTATACATTACCGAGATGCGGCGAGACCTGTTGCCTTCGGGGAGGTAAAAAGAATTCTCGAAAAATTAAAAGCTCTTAATTGATGGGGGGGTTTTCCATTCATTCGTCAATTGTTCCGACGCTACTGTTTATTCACGAGCGTTTAAATACGCCGCGAAAATTATTTTTTCTGAACTATAATTTTGAGACAATTCGGTCTAAGTTGGTTACAATTTGGCAGCGAAGATTTCCACCAAGGTTAACAATGTAAAAATTACGCCGCCTCGAGGCATTCGCATTTTCCCATCATCGATCACTCTTTAATATTCTCGAGGAAGAGAAATGAAGCGAATCGAGATTACTCGTCCGGACAAGTGCAGGAACATTCTTTGCGCTCTCTAAAAGGAGGCCAGGCACTTTCTTAACATCGTACACACCGCAACTGGTGAACGCGAGAAGGAAGCAGGCGCCCACATGTGCTACTGAAAGTCAAAATGGATGGATTGAACTTTGATTCGCTCTATTGCCACGAATGGGTTTGATATGCTCTATTATTATGGATGAGTTTCTTTAATTGCTCTTTTATAGTCCTGTTTTTTTGTCACTTGTCGCTCTAGTGGCTTGTCCGAGATATAAAACTTGAATTATCATGAGAGCTAGTTGAATACTCGAAAATAACTATAATTAATACATTGTAAATGACCAGTGGCGGATCCAAGAGGGGGGGGGCCATCGCCCCCTCCTTGGATAACCCCACTGCACTCCATTGGGGGCTTTGTTAAATTCATTCCGCCCAAAAATCCTCGATTATACGCCGCAGATTAGGTCTGCATAGCAAGGGAAAGAAGGATTCTGACAGGGGTAGGGATTTTCAAAATACAGGGCAGTTGGCAGGGGCGGATTCGATAGGTGGAGGGGCGATCGCCCCCCTCCCTCCCTTGAGAAGTTTCTGGATCCGCCCCTGTAAATGGCTCTTCAGCTGGTTTTAAACCTGACAATGATAAATGGCTTTAAAATGTGTAATCACTTTAATCGACTTTGGCTGTTTCCAAATTTTTATTCTGATTTTTTCCTTCTCACTATTAAAATCAATTTTCTAATCTCTGTTTCCATTTCAACACGCTGTGGCAATCGCTTTTGTAATACTTTCTCCGTGTTGATTGACGAATGATTCCAGCGCCGAATTTCTAAAGCTAGTGAGTTCTCTGCAACAGTTAATCATAATTTACTAGTCACTGTCATCTAATAAATAAAGGAACATGTAATCCCAAGTGGACGGTAGAAAGCAATACTTTTCTAGTTCCCCTCCCCGTCGTAAGTTACGAGATGCGAACCCAGAGCGATGTTAATGCATCTAAATGAAGGAGATAAATACAAAAATTTTCGTATGTGCTCTTTCCCTCTTCTTCATCCACTCCTCCACTTGTTTATTCTCCTTATCCTCTAATTGTAAGTCTCTCCAATAATACCTTTCCGAAGTAGGAGTCGTCGCATGCGAAAAGCGTCGTTCCCTCTTTCCCTTTCTCCCACCTCCCCCCTCCCCCTGGCGCCCCCAACACCGGTTCCTTGGGAATCCTTGAGAGAACGAGGCTGCAAATCCTTTCCGCCGCTCGAGTCTGTCCAGACGTCGTTGGAAGTAGGGTGGGTAAAAAGAAACAGCAAAAGAGGCGAGCTGGCTGCCGCCGCGGCTGAAAAAAATTTGCGCTGCAACTCCGAAGTTGACGAACTGCTGTCCTTTAAAAGGACTATCGCATGGGAAAGAGAGGGTGTGTGAGAGAAAGAGATGGAGACACCTGTACACCGAGGGAGGCGTAACGATAAAGACACCGCCACGACGATGAACAGGTTGGATCTTAGCGCCGCCCTTCTTTCCATAACACTGCGTCGCGTCTCTTAAGGGACGCTGTGTCTTCCTTTTATATTCTTCCCCACATCTCTCTCTCTCTCTCTCTCTCTCCCCTTTCATTCCTCACGGTTATTCACTCGCAAACACCGAGGAATTTTTTATTTCGATTTTCTTTTCGGAAGCAAACAAAACGCCCGGTTCTGTTTGCACCCTAAGTGCCGGAGAACATTCGTCCATGAAGTCGTGTCAATGCGCCGCCAAGTTATTCTAAGGCATGGGAGTGGTTGCATTTTTACACGAACAGTTTACGGAGAATAAATACCCATTCTAAGAGTCTCGTAGGTTTGTAGATTTCGATTCGAAAAAATTGCGCCTTTATCCGTTTTAATTGCATCGCACAGAAAAGTTCAAGGACGATACTATGAGGTAGAAAGCAAGTGTTATGGATTTTCACTTCCTTTCCATTATTGAAGTTCACGTCATCTGAATGGAATGGTCGTCAATTACATAAACAGAATTTGAACACGCCTGTCTTTTTCCGTCGCGACTATTTTTCCTCGTGGATCGTCCACAGATGGAGAAATTGACTGTGTCACAAGTCAGATATATGAATAGAATCAAAGTTAATTGTTTATTCAAATAATCATATTCTGTGAGACCAATAGATGATCAAGTTGGTCAATAAACGATTTTAAAAGCCTTCTCCTTATCCACTATTGAATTAAAACCTTACGGTGAGCATTACTGGATTATCTATTTTTCAACATCCTAAGAATCGACATTTATTTAATTTTTTATAATTATTTAATAAAGATAATTCCTCCACCTTTTACACTAACCATATCAACAATAACAAAGAGGAATACAAGCGCCTATGCACGTCGCAGGATTCGAGCCACTGGGAGGCAAAACTTCTCTCTATTAGCCTTAGCTATGACTTGTCAATATGTAAATTGAATCAAGTCATTGTATTCTAGAAATAAAATAATCACGAGAGGAAACAAATCATGGTCAAAAAATAAGACTCCCTAAATGGGTTGAGATTTGTTTCCATCAGCATTCCGCGGGAATTTTCCAGACGGTAAGACTATCTTCTTCTGGCTACCAGACTAGGAAAGCTAGACTTTTTTTATCGCTTCTCTATTGCATAAGTGTCGAGTGAGCGTTCAAATTGACATTTTCCGGTCTCTGCCGTAGAGTTGGTTGTTGGGTGGCATGCCTTCGTAAGTGGTTGCTGGTTAGAGCCTCAACGAGGGTACTGTAGGTCGCGGAATATGGAATATACCTCTTTGCTCCTTATCAATATTGTGGTGCCCCAGTTAGCCTTCGGTGGAAATTAGTTCGTATGTTGTGAGATTATCTCTCTCGAGAAAAGTTCGTTCCAGTTAGGTTGGAAAAACCAGTTTTACCTTTTAAATAGTAGGTATGTAATTGTTTAATTTCGGATGTTAATGCATTCAAATCTCTGAGCGAAAAAAAAATCGAAATTAGAAGGTAAAAGAAGCAATTTCATGTGGCTCTACAGTAATATTAAATTTGCTTCAGGATACATACATTTTTAAGTTTCCATAGACATGACACATTACGTATAAATATTTTTTGTCTAGATACGTTAGTGTCATTATATTTATATATTTATTCTCAATTTAACTAATGCAACACATGGTTGTACTCTCGACAATCATTTTTAAATGTCCATAAGCGTCTAATTAAAAAATCCATACATTTACTATAAGAATAGAATAATATAGCTTTGAGAAGTGTCGACATTTTCACGTTACTGTTCAATAAAAATTTGAAATTCTATTCATTCTCATGGGTAATTTCAGCCTTATGGTTGCCACGTTATCAAATAAAAAAAAGTAAATTCCCGCCGCTTTGAGACCCCCTCCTCTTTCTAAACGATAACAACAAACATCGACATTCCTCTTCTCTATTTATTTACTACGGTTTAAGGTCCACGTTTGTTTTACAGTCTGGCACCTTGACGTTCCGGACGAAATAACTTCTCTTTCACCGCGAAGGGGAGCGTGCCTGCTGTAAGGTTCGCCACCTCCAGCAACGTGCAACGGAGCAGATACATATGAGAGAAAAAAGGGGAGAATGCAGAAAAGCGGACTCACCGTTTCGTAGAGTGGGCACGCAGCAGGGTCCGTCTCTCTCTCTCTCTCCCTCTCTTTATGCGATCCCTCGCGGGCAATAACGGTGACGTGCACGTCCCGAACCGAGGGCGGCAGGTTAAAGGGAAGGAGGGGAAGATAAGTCCCGCCGAGTCCTCCGCAGATATTCACTGAAATATACAAGCACACGGAGCCACACGATAACACACCGGGGGATCGCGGAGGACCTCGCCGCCCTACGATGGACGAAGTAAAAACTTCGTAAACATATATGAGGCGAAGTTTCCACTGGAGCCACGGAGACACAAAGGAGAACGGACTATTGGTTGAAAGCGAAGCCAACACCGTCCACGCCGACGCGACGTATCGATGGAGAGTGTTTATACGTGCGTGTGTGTACGGCTTCCGAGAGAATGTGTATGTGTGTGAGAGAGAAAGAGAGAGAGACAGAGAGGAGGCCTCCAAGAGCACGAGTTGCGGGGCCCAACGGAGGTGGTCGACTAGCGGGAGAATCTCGCCCAGCGACCGGCTGACTTGCCTCCGGAGGCTGGCACGAGAGAGAGAGGGTGGTGGGAGGGAAGAGGGTAGGGAGGGAAAGCAATGAGAGGGACGAGAGGGGAGGAGAGCTGAGGAGTCGAATTCCAGACGCTTCGGAAAAGGTCCGCGGAGGCACAGGGTGGCGCTGCGTACGCTCCCTTTCGCCCGCCAGAAGGCGCTTCTGCTGTTGGTGCTGTTTCTTCGAGCAGTTTTGGAGGATGTTGATGAGGAAGAGTTGAATCTCTCTGGTAGATAGAGAGAGAGAGAGAGAAGAAGGGGGTCGCGGGAAGTGGGATGGGTATAAGATGCGGGAGAGAGAAATGGGGCGGGGGAGTCGGTCGTGTTTGTCAGCCGCGGCTTCTTCCTCCCATCCTCCTAGTCACCGTTCCCACCCCGTTCGTCTCTTCTTCCTATTTCTCCTCCTCTTATTAAAGAGAGAGAGAGAGAGAGATGAAAAGAAGGGTTAAAAAGGTATGGGCGCGCGTGGTTGCCACGTCTGGAAACGTTTCCATGGAAACCGATTGGATGTTAAAAAGGGAGGTAAGGGGATGGAATGTCGCCACGCGGTTAATTCTCCGTCCGGATGACCCCGCGGGTCGCGAGAAGGAGGAAAGGAGGATTGGGAAGGAGATGGAGAGGAAGAGAGCGGAATTTTCGGTTCATTTGTCCCGTTCCTCCCCCACTCCCAAAGGAGCCGAAGAAGTGGACATCTGTGGGAAGGATGCCGAGGGGATCGTGGGACGTGTTTTCGTACGAGCTGACACTCGGAATTACGAGAAGATCGTCGGTTGGACGGTGGTAATTGGAGAACGAGAGCAAAGGTCTTTCGTGCGAGCTGCTCCTGAGCGCTGGCTTGCTTGAAAACGTATCCTCGTGAAGGCGTGATTAATTTTTTTCCTTCCCTCCCACCCGGACGGATGTTTATTTGTGAAATGAGATTACATATGGAAAATAAAGAAGCGGTGACGTGCGCGAGATACCAGAAATCTACAATCTGTTTCCCCTGACATGAACGTTTTAATTCATAAAAATATATTTATAAAGCGCTGTTACTACCCCGTCGAAAAATATTGCCGAAACCGTAAAATTAAATGAATCAAAGAGTTTTAACGGATTCAAAATAGTATAATTCCAGCCACAAAAATAGATCAAATGATAAGTATGAAATTATCTTCAATAAACGCAGAATAATAATATTTGAACGTAAATATAGGTATCTGTTTTCCACAAGTGTCATATAGTGAAAGTTACAGGTAAAATGTCTTGGTGCCAAGACGCACTAAATATTCCACACGTATAGGTACAGCTACCTTCCATTGTCTTCCATCTCGGGAATTTCGCCGGAATTGGCGAGCGACCCGCAATATCTAATGACCTAAATTGACAGGGAGGGAGAGCGAGAGAAGAAATAACTCTACCAAAATAACGGGCATTTTGAGTTCTATTAGAGAGAACGTTAATTAAGGTTTGCAGGTTATTAAAATTAGGCAATATATTTTAAGAAACAATTTGTACGTACTTTTATTTATGAAACGATGCACGGACATTCGTTATGAAGCTCATACATGACGTTCCTTGATGTGATTTTATTTTCGGAATGTTTCTCAACTTACATTCTTTTATAATTCATAGTATTTATTCCATATCAAATAGCACAATTCAGCAAATTCTTACTGTGTTTCTTTCGATATTAATCCCAGCAGCGACAGGATACGATCGCTTGAAATACCGAGGCACAGATATGCAAGGAGTGATTGCATCCTTGAATACACGGCAATTTTCCATTTAAATTTCGACGGTTTTATGGGCCAGTCAACAAAAACTATTAATGCGGTCCCTCCCGTCGTGTCGTTAATTTCATACTCGCGCTTTTTCGAGACATATCTCGCAGAAAAAAGACAGAGCAGTTCATTCTTAATATCATATATTGAGAGTAAACGTTCCGCACAAAAAAATCCATCCCAAGCGGGAGCTCCATCTTTTTTTTTTACCTGTTATTAACAGACATTTCGGTCTCGAGAGCAATTTAACCTTGGAAACGAACGGGTAACAAAATCTTCCTTAAACCGAAAATTCCTACAATCTCGCCTCTCCTCACACAAAGTCCGGAAAAAAAGGAAACACCTGAATCAACTCCGGGCACCCTAAAAATGCCCCCTCTCCATCCACCTTGCCTCCTCCTCTTAACCCCTTCGCCCTTTTGCCTCTTGGTCCGAGGGATGCGAGTTACGGAGGGTGAGAAGTGAAGAAAGTTCGGGGGTGAAGAGGTGGGAGGAGATGAGGAAGAAGAGAAAGAGATGGAGATGAAGAGGCAACTTGGAAGAGGAGGAGGAGGAACATAAGAGTAGGGAAACGAGAAGAGTGGGCGCAAGTGGAGGCAAGTCTTGGGGAGGGGAGAGAGGGGGGGAGGGTAGAGAGGGGGGGGGAGAGGGGCTGTAACGGTAAAAGCGGAAACCGAATGCTGTCTGAGCACACACTACATCGCCCTCCTCCCACTCCATCTCCCCCTCCCTCTCTTTCTTTCAAATTCTCTCTCTTACCTTCCTACTTTCAATTCTCCCTCTTTATGAGTCCTTTCTCCCTTTCCCTCTCTCTCTCTCTCTCCGATCCTCTTTCTCCTCCCTCCTACCCACTCCCTTTCTTCCTTTGCTCCACGTAATGGGATTCAGGAGTCATTCTATACTCCTCTCTTTTCTGCCTTAAAAGGTTAATCTTTTTTTGCTTCTGCTGTCCTTTTCCCTCCTTACTTTAACTGCCTTTCCTTTTCTCTCTCTCTCTCTCTCTCTCGCCATGATGTTTCAATCCAAAGTTGTACTTATTCTGTGGGCGATTGCATAATGTAGACAAATAGAAGAACTGTTTTTGCCACCCTGATGATTGACATGTGTCTGCGCGCATGTACGCGCTGCCCAGCGTTGATAACTCTCGCGTGCATAATTCGAATATTTTCGTGAGTTCGGCAGCGATTTATTTACCCAAACAAATTTTTCAGCTTCTCCGTTTTTTCTACATTATTTTAAGTTTTACTGAACGGATTTTCAACAACTCCAAGGGGATTTTTTTACCGTCAGCATTCACACCTGCTACAATTAAATTATATAAATCGATTTTACGTTAACTCTAACATTTCCGTCTTCCCTTGAGGTCCGAGTTGTCGAGTTCGCAGCGTATGTAAATATGTTTATGGAAATAGAACCGCCGGTTGTGTATTTTTAATTAATCTATAGTTTATTGAAGAAAATAACTTTCTCTCTGAATATTGCAAGCGTATTAATGATACCATTAATAAGGGAGAATGAAAGAAACTCATGTAATCGAAGGGTAGAGACATTTACCTTCACTTGTGTGATTGCGCCGCAGCGCATTCCCTTTCACCGGCTGCTCGATTAAATTGTTTGCATGTAAAGCTCTTTCTTAACTTTCTAATCTCTATAAGGTGTAGCAGTTTTTACTCTAAAACTCTTTTTGCTAAACATATTAATAACAAAAAGTGAATTTGCGTTTTGGAAAAGCACAATGCGCAACCTTTACGTAGGATTTTACAGGAACTAAATATTTCCCAAGATAAATACCAAATTATTATTTTAAGCGATGTCAGAGGTCGCATTCGTCGTTTTTATGAACGCAATTCCGGGTTTGCCGGCAACGGTGTTATTTAGCGTTCAGTTGAATAATCTATTTTTTCTATTTTACAAACGATTAGAGAAAACGCGGTTGCATAAGGACCAGGGGCTCGTTGCGAATTTTAGAGGCCTTTGGCTAATTTCCCCTAGAAGTCCCTCAATATTGTTCATCATTCGATCTATAGGAAAAGGAATCTGTGCTCTACCAATCTGAGGCCTCCCAATTCCCGGACTCGAGACCATTTATCGGACAAATGGTCTCAAACTCAAATTGCATGGTGCCAAACAGATAATTTCGAAATACATGGAGGTCCGCGGGTAAGAAAATTGGATCTTGAATAAAACTCCTAAGAAATTTTCCAATAAGAAACAAACAATCGCACAGTAATTCCTTAGAAATAAACAATTTTGTATTTTTCTTGTTATAACTGTACCACTCCATTACCGCCTCTTTCACGCGCTGCTATCAGCCTACTTGAAGCAGAATCAAAGAGAATAGGACCGCACGTGGACCGCTTGCTCGAGACCCCTGATTTTCTCCCGCAGATACGTCCGCCCTTATTAAGTACGCAGAAGCAGACGGGAAGAATACGTGCAATACCCATCAGCACTGCATCCTAAAGAGGAGAGCGTCGCTGCATCTGCGTAATAGGACGGCAAGCTACAGTTTTTTTTTTTTTTTTTACCCGCTTGTCTGTTACTTCCCACGAGTCGTAAGAGGATATCCTCCTCGTTTTCAAACATGCATACTCACTGAAGTTGGAGTGGACGTACGTTCATTATAAGGAAGGGAGAGCGCAATAAGAGTTATAGAAGAGCGGCGGGTGTTACGGAAGGAGCTTAATAACGGTAAGAGAGTAAAAGAGAAATTGAGAGGAGGAAAAGGGAACGAGGCGGCGATGGGAGTGCGAGTGATTGGGTTCGATTAACATGGAGCGAGAACGAAACGAGAGAGACCCGTGGAAAGAGAATAAAAAAGGGGAAAGGAAAAGATAATTAGGAATGCGTGATAAATAGCGTCACTTAATGTGAGGCAGGTTAAAAGGGGAAGAGGAAGAAAAAAGGAGAATGGACTAGGGTAAAAGAGGGTGGGAATAGATTAGGGGGTGATTAGGGAGATTAGGCGGAAGGAAAGGAAATGGAGTAAGATGATTTATGGAAAGACGGAAGTTAATGAGATGTGCAGCTGTTTATGTCTTTTTTCGTCGAGGCAGAGATTTACAGCGCTCATATGTGCGGTGGCAGTACTTTTTGATAAATTGTCGTGGATAAGTAAATCAAAATGCATTACTAGACTATGGCAGGGGCTGATTGGGAGCAAAAATCGACCCGGGCAAATACTCGGACATCGGCCCACCTAACAACTAAAATAATGTTGCGGCCCCCGTAGGAGGACGCGGCCCTTAGTTTGAGAAACACTACCTTAGAATACGAAAAAGCAACAGCTCCTGGCCGAGGCATCAACCACAAAGGCAGCCCCGGACCATGAGAAGCATCGGCCCACCGGGACTTTGCCCGGTGTCCCGGCGGCCCAATCCGCCCCTGGACTTATGGTATTGGCGAAAGTCGTAAACGAATCACGGGAAATTGTTCTTTCACGGAATAACATGAAGGGCTAAGGACGAACATAAAATTATTGGAATTAAGATTTAAATATTACGGTTCTTAAATGTTAATAAATAACTATCACCATCCAATTCCATTAAGTTTATTTCACGCATTGTTCTTTACTGATGCTACGCCTTTGAAGCTTAAGTATAATAAAATGATTTGCGATTCAGACATCTTGGCATTAAACAAGTATTTTAACTAAAACCCAAAACAATAAAAATTTGATGTTGTTTACAAAAAAATTAAAGATTATACAGTGTTTCGGCGGCGCTCCAAATTTAAAATCTATCACTTTGTGTGGGAGGGCTTTTGCAGTTAATGAGACCCCGAGGACCTAAATCCTATTATGCAACTATTTTGGTATATGATTTAATATAAACTAGTAGGGCAGCCCCGGATCTCCGATCCTCAACGCGATTTTAATAAACTGAAGGTTTAGTGAAGTAATTTATTATTGAATAATTAATGAAATAAATGAAATGCAAATAATCTAAATAGTTCGGCCCTAGGTTAGATCTTCTTTGTTCCCTATTCATTTGACGTGTTTCCCTATTTCTCTGTCTTTCTTGTACTCTCCGCTCCTCATCTTCACGGGCAATCCTATGAGCTTCCGCATCTCTTTCTCTCTCTTTCCTACAATACTCTTCGTTTGATCTCTGGCTCCTCTTCCTTTCTCTGGCAGCTGTAGCTGGGCTAATAGCTCTACCTTAGTAGCAATTATTATCGTAGATGAACTCACAAACAATTGCTTTACTTCAAGTGTCTCTCAACGACTGCTTTTAACTTCTTACAGGACCTACTATAAAGGCGACGTCAATGCAACCGTTTATTTAGATTATCAATGAAGAGAAGATAACCATATAATGTGTTTACAAAGTAAGGTGCGTCCCTATTCTTATCTAATTTTGAATTGATGCGTGAGCCTATTTGCGTTAATAAGGATTACAGATGTGTATATGATGGTTCTACTTACAAAAAGGTAAGATTCCAGCATTCAAACGATGAAACAAAATAAAAAAAATTAATTGCACAATTTAAAATAAAACTCAATACGCTGGGAGCTAGTTTGTTATACACATGTTATTGACTGTTAGTGACACAGAAACGCTTCCCATACGCAGTCAACAGAATAATTATCCGTAAATATTTACGTTGCTATGCTTCATTAATTTCGATGCTCAAACAACAGTTCGAAGCGAATAACCTTTTTATTTCATCAATTTGAAGGTTTAATTGGCATTAAATGAATTGGAGGCAACAATGAGAGTCTCCGTGACAACGCCCGGAATGATTATGAAAAATCCTAAAAATTTCAAAAAAGAATGCGTATTTCTGAAAACTTCAACAGTGTAACGTGTAGACATCACAAGAATAAGATAGTATAGAGCTTTAGCCGTCGAATAAAGAAAAAAAGAAGAAAATCTGTCTATAGTTACGTATTTTAATGAATGAAGGAAAAAACCTTTCACTCTGAAAAATCGAAAATCCCGTGTAAACTTATGGGAAAATATAATTCTCCTGAATTCGTACCCGGGACACTTTAGAAGACGAAAATATTTTTCCAGGGACCTCATAGCCAGTAGAAACAAAACGCCGTTTACCGCTTATCTTTACGACTAACGGTTCTCGAGAAATACGCCGATATAAATTGTACACAAATGTCTACATACGTCAACATAAAACTAATATATAGTTAGATATTGAAGGAAAGATTCGCATGGAACTGAATTTTTAATCAATCACAAGTGCGTTTATTTTTTTAATTTCCAAATTATAAAACTAACTGGTTGGCTGTAATAAATGCATAGCCTTCCAGGCATGGGCGGATTCAAGGGTAATTACCCCCCCCCCCCCCCCCCCCCCCCCTAGAATTTCTGAACTCGAAAAATTATCCTTTAAATCTCATCCTTCGTGCTGAGCAGTTCATAATTTAAGTTCTTTCACTCGCTTCACTATAATAAACTACCGTTTCACTGTATCTATTCGTGTTTTGCTATTAAGTCCTACTTTTCCTTTTTCTGATTAAAATATGTATTAAATATGATAGTTTCAAATGCTTTATTAAATAACTTTTATATTAACCTCACTCGATATCTTATATCTATAATATATAGCTGAAAGTAATTTTTATTCCATTTTGAGTTTATACCCGCAAAGGGGTACTTAAAATGCAGTGGAAAGTCGAACTCACTACACGTATGTGTAATTAAGCAAGATAATTGAAAGTGTAATGTGAAGCGCCATATAACTTTTACAAATGTTCTTAATAAACTTTAGTAAATCAGCATTGTTATATAAGAAGAAACTTATTCTACTGAAACTGTAACGAATTTTGGTCTTCCTTGCCAACAGAAGTCACAATTGTAGTAAATCAAAATTTATTTTATTCTTTTTAGTGCATAATACAAAAGTTATTTTAAAAAAACCATTTTTTATTAATTTATTCTTTCACTCCTAAATTACCCCCCTCCTCCTTGGATGATGTCTGGGTACGCCCATGCTTCCAGGCAAAAAAAAAACAAACAAAAAGACTCCCAATTCGCAAACAAGAACGCAAGTAAACTTTTAAAGAGATGGAATTACATATTTTCGTAATGGTTTATCTATACATGCATATCTGTAAAGAAAAGTGTTTGTATGTATGTTTTTTATAGCGCAGCAACTACAGCACGTAGAAACAAGAGGAAGGTGTCATTTTAACTCGAATAAAGTGTTAAGTGGTATAGTTAGGTTTTTATCCCGATTTGATTGACTTGCCTAATTTAAAAAAAATATTTTCTTTTTTCATTTTCTCCATTTGAATGACATAGGGATGAGTGCAGCTTATTTACTGAAGACAGAATCCGAACCCTGATGTAATTAGCGTAAAAATGCGTTTAGAATCAGAAAAATACGTGATTTTTATCAGTTTTACGACAATGCCAATTATAAGCTACCATGAGAAGTCCTATTGCCGCCGAAGTTGACAGCAGGGTCCTGCGGTTGAGAGTCCAATGCATTTTATATATTCGAAAAATTTTAACGTGATATCGTTTTTCAATTTCGGTGTGCGATTTTGCTTTGTTTACATGACAACCTAATATAGCGCAGCAACTACAGCACGTAGAAACAAGAGGAAGGTGTCATTTTAACTCGAATAAAGTGTTAAGTGGTATAGTTAGGTTTTTATCCCGATTTGATTGACTTGCCTAATTTAAAAAAAATATTTTCTTTTTTCATTTTCTCCATTTGAATGACATAGGGATGAGTGCAGCTTATTTACTGAAGACAGAATCCGAACCCTGATGTAATTAGCGTAAAAATGCGTTTAGAATCAGAAAAATACGTGATTTTTATCAGTTTTACGACAATGCCAATTATAAGCTACCATGAGAAGTCCTATTGCCGCCGAAGTTGACAGCAGGGTCCTGCGGTTGAGAGTCCAATGCATTTTATATATTCGAAAAATTTTAACGTGATATCGTTTTTCAATTTCCGTGTGCGATTTTGCTTTGTTTACATGACAACCTAATATTTGTTGATTTTAATTGAAATAATACTAATAAATAGTTTTAAATGATATTTTCGTGTGGCGTCGAGTTCTCCAAAGCAAGCTGTTTTTAAAACTACGTAAGTAGCTTAAATAATTAGAAGTAGATTGTCCACAAATTGTGATTGGATAAATAATTTCATTGTTTCCAAAGTATTGTTGACATAAACAATTTTCGCCTAATAGAACCAAATAGAACTCATGGATGAGAGAATCGAGCTAATAGTCGGAGGATAATATTCGCTCTGTGATTCTTAAAAGTTCCCTATTTACTTTTTTGTCTTTCGTTAAATTAATTAATTTTGTTTGCTCCTTTGTTCATCCATTTTCTGTTGATTATTGTGTTCTTGCTGGTTTTACTTACAGTTTTCGTTTTGAAGATATCCTCACGACACTTCGCATAGGTATATAATTTTACCCTGCGTGTAACATAGGCTATATGACGATAAAAAATTTTTGGGAGGGAGAGCTTAATTCAATAAATATTTTCCCATAATTTACACGTAATTTAAAAATTTTCACAGTGCAAGATTTTCTTCCTTCATTCATCTAATAAGTTTTCTTCAGTTTTGCTTTATTGGACAGTTAAAACTGTGTACTATGTTATTCTTGCGATGTTTACATGTTACACGGTCGAAATTTTAGATTCACTGAATCCGTTGAAATTCAACGGGCACTTCTGTTAGTTAACATAAAAATGAAAAAACTTGTTTAGGTTTGCAGGTTTTTATACAACATGGAAGGGGAAAGATCAGCCGTGATGAAAACGCAACCCGTGAAATTTAATTCAGAAATTTTCACATAATTTACTTAAAATATGCACAAAAAATATATTCCGCTGAAACTTTAAGATTATAAAGCTTGCCTTTCCCTTATTCGACGATAGAGATTCTCTTCGTGATTACGATGTTATTTCTTATGCCACAAGTCAAAACATTCGCAAAGTATAATACGTCCCACCGCGTAAATCAAGTTTGCACTTAAAAAACAAGAGCTTATAACTAGATCCTGAATAAAAATGATGTTTTTCACGCAATAATAAAACACTAGGTTGTCCGAATTAAATTTCTGTGCGAGGGTATCTAGGTGAATCGTCAGATGGGATATAGAGAAGAAGAAAGGGAGGAAGGAGGAAAAGAAACTGCTACTGACAGGAGGCTTGTCTAATGACGTCAGAGGAGTGGGAAGAGCTTGGTTGAATCAGGGCGTTAAACAAGATATATTATGTCACTGAACGATAGATATTTTTTTTTTAGATATATGGATCATTTAGTATTGCTTATGGTAGGGGTTTGCAACATTTTTACGTGACGGGTCGCATTCGTAAATTTAAATGATATGGCGGGCCATATTAGTATGTAGTACCGAGCGCCATGAGAGTTTATATCGGAGCGTACGCAAGAGATCATACGTGGCGCTACAAATGAATACAAGTCTAAACCTATTTTAGCGTTAAAACTTTAACAGGCAAAATTTCATGGCAAAAAGTGAAATTAAAATATACAAAATTATCTGTAGTAAATATCACAGATCGCAAATTTAATCAAAGCTACGTGGGCTGTATAAAATGTTCTCGCGAGCCGGATGCAACCCGCGGAGTATGTTTCACGCCTCTGGTTTATGACACCAAGCTATTTAACTGGACTAACAGGCGATGAATTATTATATATCACCGAAAACCCACTTATTCGGACGCAGGTTCGCCTAAAACGCATATAATCATCAAAACCGTGACGTGACTAATGTTTCAATACTTTCTCTGTATATATACTTCTATACGGTAAAGTAAAAAGGAACGAAATTACGTGGAAGCATGAAGAAAATATAATATCTTTGTTTAGTGCAATATTGAGACTACAAAGCGTCTTTTTGGACATAATACGTGGGATAATTCGACATAGACGGGATGAAAAAATACTCCTTCGTGAAAGAGGGATGCGCATTAGAGAAAATCGGGCGTAGGTAATGCCCCTCTCGAAAGAAGTTTTCAAATACGAAATGTGTAACGGTTCCGCCTCTTACAAGATCAGAAGCACATAACGACGTAAAGAGATTTTTTGGCATGACAATAACGACCAGTACGTCGGACCCTCCTCTTTCTTGCCCTTTTCAATCTCCTCCTCCTCAGCCATTTCCTTTCACCCTCTCCCCTTCCCATAATTCTTCTCCTTTACCGCTACGTACACGCCCACCCTCTCTCCTCTCTTCACTCTCTCCCTTCTCCCTCCCCTTCCTTCCAGGACCACGCATTCACCTTTCCGACTCCCTCCTCACGCCCACTCCCCAACTCCCTCTCCTCCCGCCTACCCTCCCTCTCCGCCGAACACCGTCCTCATCTCCTCCTCTGACCCTTCGGAGAAGATTGCCCACGTTCATGTCCCCTTTGCCTCCTCCTCAAACCTGCTATCTCCGGTTGCATAGGCCACACCAAATGGCCGACCAAGGAGAGAGTGAAAAGGTTTGCGTGCAACGCAGATTCACCCAGTTCATCATTTTTTTTCCCTCCTTCCCTTCGCGTGGCATAGGTTCCGTCCCCAAGCATTCTCTAAACCGCTTCCGAATTTTCCGTTGAGATGAGATGAGGTTTCTCTACGGTCGGGCGGACCTTATCTAAGCGATCGTTATCGTCGCCGGTTTTTTTTTCACCGCGTGCGTGTTTCGCTCCGCTGTTTCCGTAACTCTTTCGTGGCGATAACTTTTGCCGGTGATCTTCGCGTAATATTCAGTTTGGAAACCGCGATTGCTGCTGAAAATAAATACCGTTTTCGCCGGAAGGCGCCGGGGTTCAAGGATTTTTACCGGAGAATAACTATCGCGGATCTGAAGAGAACGGCACAGACCGTGGCGTAATTTCGGAAATTCCGTACGCGTCTGAAAGCAACGTGTGGTGCGAAAGGGAGATTTTTTTGCGTCGTTTACGTATTCTGAATCCATTTCACGTTGTTATTTACCATGTCTCCGTCAACTCCGACCACGTGAACTGAGGCGAAATCCGTCATTTGGCCCAAGGCTATTTTTTTCGCTAAGTTTGGCAGCCGTGCTCCTGCTCTCTCGATTACCTCATCTTACTTTTAAATACTTCCGCCATGCCCCTCCTACTCCCTAAGCCCACTCCGTCTCCCACTCCCCTCTCCGCACCTATTACACCGCCTCCTCTCTCCATTCCTCCCACTCCCCTTCTCTCACTCGTCTTCGTCACATCACCTGAGTTTCGTCCATTTCATTAATAAGGGCACGGAGTCGTTCGGAACTATTCCCGCGGCTACAGGTTGACTATATATCTTTACTTAGCACTCACCGAAATAATATTAAACGTAAAATAATTTATTCGTAATCAGCTTATGGACATAATTTTAAGGTCCTTTTCTAATGAGAATATCAACAAAAAGAGAGCATACCTACGGCAGGGTACGAACCTATACACCTTAGCACCGAGAATCAGACACGGATTATTATTAAATAGGACATTATATCCTATATAAAAACTGAAACGTTAGGCCAATACATAGTGGAGTAGTCGACATTTTTACATATATGTGCGACAAATGAAAATTCTTAAAACGTGGCAGCAGTTTCTAACGTAATACCTGCAAAATGAACATCTTTATAGAGAACGCCGTAACGGGCATATAGCTCAGAGCGCATTTGTGGTTCTCCTCTGACCTTTCAGCGACAGCTCAGCACGTATTTTCCATATCGCCATAGATCTGACATGCCTTCTTAGGGAAAAGTATATTTTCAACGAAAACACGTTGAAATAAATAAGGAGGGTATTACGAACACGACCCAGAAAATGATAACTTCGACAAATAATCATCAAATTGGACCGAAGAAAAGATAACTACTGCTGAAACTTCGGAGACTGCAAGTTAATTGATGATGATTACGCACGCGGCACCTAAAGCGGTATATTAGTAAATTAAGTATGAAGGTTAAATTCAAAGGATAAATATAGACCTAAAGGGTATGTGTATGTGCATCTTTATAGTCAGACAGTCGTAAAATAGAAAGCTATCATGCCCGTCAAAGAAACTATCCTATCACGGAAATAAATATCTACATATGTGTGTCGTAATTTGGGAATAAACCGTAAAAACCGAAATATGTATATCAAAAACACATTAAAGTCCAATTGAAATCATGGATAAATTTGAATGATGTCACCTCCCTTTGAAAAATATCCTACCACGCAATAGTTATATTTCGAAGTCTGTACAACAATGCAAACGGGAAACTAAGAATGGAATGATAAAAATACCATCAAATATTTGTAGCTTTACCAGCAAAGAACAGAATCGTTCTTTTCAGGAGTGTATATAAAAATAATTCATATGACAGAGACACAAGCTCCAAACAATAGGATAACGAAGAAAAAGCAAAGGAGAGGAGGAGGGAGTAATGGGTTCTGTTTGTTAGCAGCGGACTTATTTTTATTTTAAGTTATGATAGTAGATGAGTTGCTGAGTATGCGGCATACAAATGAAAAACTCAGATCTCTAAAATCGTTATCTTTAACCAAGTCTGTATACCTTGACCATCATGATTCAAGTTTCACACAAAATATGTTATGAAATCCACTGATGATAAGATCACTAAGTGGAATTACATTTTCTCAAAAATTTTCATGCACAAAATAAATGTGATGCAACTTCATATAAAGTCCATCAGCTCAATGTCATTATCAGTTTGTGAGCCACAAGCCGACAGAATCTGTGAGTTTAACCCACGGTTATGTAGTTGTTTTCATATAGGGGAAGTTATTGTTATAATGATAACCCTAGCAAATGTCGTTGTTGGGATGAATATATATATCCTTGCTCTAATGTGTTGACTGCTAGATTATACAGGGCCGGCGGAAGGGTAGTGCGACCGGTCCTCCAGCAAAGGGCGCCACTCGTCTAGGGGCGCCATTCCGTTCTCCGGCCACTACCGCCGACGAAACCCAAGCGTTACCAAACACGGAAAATAAACATTTTAATTAGATTTTTAATGTGAGGGTAGGGAGCACCGCTTCATGATTACTACTCGGGCGCCAAATTTTCATTTACCGCACTGATTTCTTCATATGCAAACATGTTATGTTAACAACAAAATGGTCGTTTTACCGCTCTTATTTTGAGTGTGACGTCTTGGCAGATGAGGGTGTACCAGCTACGAAACATATCATCCGCTAGATGTTATTTCGCGGGTCTTCTTCTATTAAAAGACGGTTCATTTTTTATGTTGTAAAACGTAGTGTGTCTTCTAAAATAAGAGCTGAAGGAAAGTATTTGTCAAACAGCTTCGATCATCATGATAAAAGAGCTGAGATATCTTGGTATTTATTTAAAAGATGAATGGAGAGCTTGAAAACTTGGGCGAACCTCATAACCGCAGTTGAAGCCTGAAACAACAATGGGCGCGCGATAAGTTTTCTAATAGGCTCAGCGCACTTAGCTTCATATATTATTGCCTTCATATATAACACTTTAGCATGAACACAAAGAACTGATTAGTTTTTGGACAATAACGGTTAACCGGAAGTCGAGGTTTACTCGAAACCTGATTCGGTTTTTTCGATATTTCTCCGTTAAAACATTATTACTGTATATACAATTCTATACAAAGGTTATAGAGAATGTAATTTCCTACGACTTTCATTTGAAACAATTTTCCGTAGCAATTATTGTTTAGGAATTATTTATTAATAATCAGTTTTTTCGGTTTCCGTCAAATATCTCCTTAAAAACGTCATTGGTAATCTGCGAGAGAACCAAAATTGTAGAGAATAATATTTCTTCCAAGTTTTGTTTGAAACAAATTTCCATAGAACCATCCATTTCGGAGATATTTAACTTATTCGTAATTTCCTGTATATAGCGCCGCCACCATGTAGCGGTGAATTCTGTAAACATATTCAAAATATAATTTACGGCAGTAAGGACGACTGTATTATTTTACGTTACGAAATAATAATTTTGCCTTATAATGCTATTCATAATAATTTAAATATCTATACCCCAAATATGAAGAAAGTCGTGTTGGCCACATCAGACATTTTAATGAAAATACATGATTAGGCATATGCCATATAAGTCGACCCTCACTTTTTCACTTAAAAATACTTCTCGTGAAATCGTTCTCAGACAAAATCAAAGTCATGTACAATCAAAGTTTTAACAAAACAGAAATAAACAATAATAAATATATATAAATAGTTTTAGAGTCCGTGCTATTCTGCTTGAACCACCAAATAAAGTTTCCTATAATTCGATTGAGGACAGCTGCTAATGATATGTACTATCGAAATGAACTACGTATCGTATACCTGGTGTTCGCAATCGATCTCTACGGTGGTGAAATTCAATAAAATATCACGTATGTGCACCTTTTTTCCCAAAATGTCTTACATGAAGATTTCCCACCGAAGTTTTAAATAGTGGGAGTTCCGGTAGTAAATTTACTGCAACACGCTTGCGTCTACGTTTATACTCACAAAAGACGAAGAATTCTACGAAGTTTACGCGTATCTACACGACCAAGAAACAGGGTTTAAATTCGCGGTTTTTACTGCTGCTGGTCCATCTTCAACATTGAGATGACGTAATATTTTTATAATATTAAAACTGTACCTTTTAATTGAGTTTTAAGTTTATTAATGTTACTCAAAATAAGCAGTTCTGTCATTAAAAATTTAGTATCGGTTTCTATCTACACTTTTTGCCGGAATAAGCTGGCATCTGGTACTTATCTGTATTCGCCAAATTCATCGTGAGCCGCTGACGCTCTTTAATCCGGGAGAGAACAATAGTTTCCTCTAATTGTTTTCGTCAATGGGCAGAATGAATATCGCTATGCGTCAGGGGCGGGTCCAAAAACTTCTCAAGGGGGGGCGATCGCCCCTCTACCTATCGAACCCGTCCCTGCCAACTGCCCTATATTTTGAAAATCCGTACCCCTATCAGAATCCTTCTTTCCCTTGCTATACAGACCTAATCTGCAGCGTATAATCGAGGATTTTTGCGCGGAAAGAATTTAAGAAAGCGCCCAGTGGAGTGCAATGGGGTTATCCAAGGAGGGGGCGATCGCCCCCCCCTCCCCCTTGGATCCGCCACTGCTATGCGTGCCTACATGATGCTAGTACGTGGATGTGCACCGGGGTTGACACGGCCCTGTTCCGATATATTCTAAGACACACACAATCGTGCACGCTTGAAGAATTTCGCGCTCGGCACTTCAAAAATTGCTGCGCGGCCGTGCAGTCGCGCAGCTTAGAGGGAACCATGGAGAGAACACACCTACGGGGAATCACCACATATTCTTCATTTTTTTCTAATTTTCCACCGCCGAAGACGTCAACTTATTAAAGCACAAATTGATTTTTTCTCCTCGAACTGGTCCAAAAATAGGGGTGCGCGTGGTACACGAGGACGAGGATTACATGAGTAAATACAGTATTAAAATTAATTATTATAAATATTCTAAAGTAAATGTCATAAAATTTAAACACTGGAACAGCTGATTCAAAATAGCGATCACCTCCACCGAAACGGTCTTCGTAAATATCGATGTTACTCATCTGTAATTTAAAGTTCACATTTATGTTTTGCGTACAAGTTATAGGAAGAACTTTTAGGCTTCAGAGGTCGTCTTATACACCGGAATAAACGGTATATAATAATGACTATATTTCATTCAAAGACTAATTAAATATTGAAATTTTAGAATTCAATAAAAGTTTCTTTTTCAACATGACAATATATGTTGTTCAACAACAAACAAAAGTAGCCCATTAGAAAAAACAAAGGCATTCTAAATGCTTTTATAATAATCATATTATTGCTGAGTTTACTGTTATAAGCCGTGGCATTAATTAAGCACTACCTCCTCTAGTCAGTTAAATTTATTATAATATAACTCCAATAGTGTGTTGCTGAATATAATATTGGCTAAATTAATAAATTTAGATGAAATAATTGTTATAAATTAAATTCAAATAGCACATTGAAAATCACGAGATTCAGAAAATTCAGGAAAATCAGGAAAATGAGAAAATTCTGGAAAATCAGGAAATTCTGGAAAATTAGGAAATTCCGCAAAATCAAGAAATTCAGGAAAATAAGGAAATTTATGAAAATCAGAAAATTCAGGAAATTCAGGAAAATCAAGAAAATCAGGTAAATCAGGAAATTCAGGTAATTCAGGTAAATCAGGGAAATCAGGAAAATCCGGAATATCAGGAAATTCAGCAAAATCAGGAAATTCAGGAAAATCAGGAATTTCAGGAAAATGAGGAAATTCAGGAAAATCAGTAAGTTCAGGGGAATCCTGATTTTCCTGATTTACCTGATTTTCTTGATTTTCCTGGTTTACGTGATTTTCCTGAATTTCCTGATTTTCCTGAATTTCCAGATTTTCCTGAATTTCCCGATTTTCCTGATTTTGCTGAATTTCCTGATTTACCTGATTTTCCTGACTTTCCTTAATTTCCTGAATTTGCTGATTTTCCCGATTTACCTGATTTTCCTGAATTTCCTGATTTTCCTTATTAAATTATTTGATAAATAGATGTAGGAAATTATCAGGAAAATCAGGAAATTCAGGAAAAATGGGAAATTCAGGATAATCAGGAAATTCAGGAGAATCAGAAAATTCAGGAAAAGCAGGAAATTCAGCAAAATCATGAAATTCAGCAAATTCAGAAAAATCCGGAAAATGTGAAAATTGAGGGAACTCAGGAAATTCAGGAAAATCAGGAAATTCCGCAAAATCAAGAAATTCGGGAAAATAAGGAAATTCAGGAAAATCAGAAAATTCAGGAAAATCAGGAAATTCAGGTAATTCAAGAAAGTCAGAAAATTCAGGTTAATCAGGGAAATCAGGAAATTCAGGAAATACGGGAAAATCGGGAAAATCAGGAAATTGGGGAAAATCAGGAATTTCAGGAAAATCAGGAAATTCAAGAAAATCAGTAAGTTCAGGGGATTCCTGATTTTCCAGAATTTCCTGATTTTCCGGATTTTCCTGAATTTCCTGATTTTACTGAATTTCCTGATTTTCCTGAATTTCCTGATTTTCCTGAATTTCCTGATTTTCCTGAATTTCCTGATTTTCCAGATTTTCCTGAATTTCCTGATTTTCCTGATTTACCTGAATTTCCTGTGTTTTCTGATTTTCCAGATTTTCCTGTATTTCCTGATTTTGCTGAATTTCCTGATGTTCCTGATTTACCTGATTTTCCTGAATTTCCTGATTTTCCTGTTTATTCTGATTTACCTGAATTTCCTGATTTTCCTGTGTTTTCTGATTTTCCTGAATTTCCTGATTTTTCTGATATACCTGAATTTCCTGATTTTCCTGAATTCTCTGATTTTCCTGATTTTCCTGAATTTTTTGATTTACCAGATTTTCCTGAATTTCCTGATTTACCTGATTTTCCTGATTTTCCTGAACTTCCTGATTTTCCTGAATTTCCTGATTTTCCTTATTTTCTACATCTTATACACAGTGGGAAAGGTGGGAAGGACTACTTCCTTATCGGTAATTGGACGACGAGTACTTATTAAACTACACGTATTTTCCCAAGTAGATTTGAAGCAAATTTGGTACGATTGTGGAAGGCTTCTGGAAATAATTCATACGTGGTTTTTGTTTCTCTCTGCCCGTTGTATTCAACACGGCGGCTGAGTGAATTCTTAAATATGTATCATCTAGAATTCCTATTGGATTTGAAACAAATTTCTCCGGGCAACGCCGGGAATTTCTGCTAGTAAACAATAATAAGTTCTATATGTGCATATATTGTAAAATAAATGTTATAAATTCAAACATTGATTTCAAATTACAGAATGCCATTTTTAGAGGGGGAAAGAAAAATAAAAAATTATTGTTATCTTTCACCTGGAGAATTATTGACATTTAACATTTGACTGAAGTTTGAAAAGATCATATTTCTCTGAGGGCTTAAGCTCTTTGCAAAATAACGGTAAAATATGATATACTGAAAAATAGCATCCCTTATAGAGTGCACAAGATGTAGGACAAATATCGAAAATATGAGAAACGCCAGCCAATATGGAATAGTTGGTAAACCTATCCACTACTGAGAATTAAATACAATGCAAATATGTATATAAAAATCTATTGAAAATTCTTTCAGGTACAAATGGGAATATGAAGTTGAAAAATATAGGATATAAAGTCATATAACAAGTTCTTTTCTAATATTATATGCAGTTAAATAAACATTTATGGATTCTACTAGAATATTGCCAGTCATAAAATGACAGGGTTTTATTGATAAGAAACCAAAGGAAGTTGATATTATTTTTATTTGAAATCACCCAAAGGTATTTCAAAGCATACAATATTAAACGTACTTCTACATATTAACATTTTATAAATTTAGGGAATGGCGAATGAACTGAAAATATTGGACGTAAGTAATCCTAATTCTTATTATTGTCATAACATATGATTTAACTGTTAAGCTTTAACGATGCAAAACAATTTAATTTTAACTTTTGCAGCAAAGGTAGTAATACTTCACGTTAGTTTTTAAGTAAATCCTTTATCTTAATTCAATTTGATTTACGTAATAATGAAGGGTTCAAATTAAATGAAGATATCTTACTCTCCTCTCTCGCTAGCGTTGTGAATGTCAAAAATTACTGGATCCTTATAAAAATACACAATTTCAAATGTCATACTTCACATTTAATTAAAATTAGTGAGTACTAATGCAGGAGATAGAATGAGATGCCAAATAGATTACATCCTAGTAAAACAAAGATTCAGGAACAGCATAAAAAATGCTAAGACATTACCAGGAGCAGACTTTGATTCAGATCACATCCTTCTAATAGTCGATGTAACTACAAAGCTGAAACAGATAAGGAACACGAGAAGAGATAGACAGACTTGGGACCTAGAAAAACTGAAAGAAAGGAAAGATGCCTTCAGCACCAAGTTGGAAGATCGCCTTAGAAATTTGGAAAACAAACCGAAGACCGTGGATACAGAATGGGAGGAAGTGAAAGCCAGCATCAAAGATAACTTGAATAAAGAGATTGGGAAACAAGAGAAGAAAATCAGAAAACCATGGATCACTAAGGAAATGCTGGAGAAAATGGATGAGAGAAGAAAATGGAAAAACGTTAACAGTGAAGAAGGTAGAGCCAACTATATATGCATAAACAATGAGATGAGAAGGGTAACAGATAAAGCTAGGGAGAATTGGATAAAAGAAAAATGTGAGGAAATACAACAGATGGAGAAGTTAGGATGATACGATATGATGTACGCTAGGGCACTTGAGTTAGAAGATAAAAAGTTTAATGGGATTCGTGGTAAAGGAATTATTAATACAGATGGGAAAACAGTCGCAGAACCAAAGGATGTAGCACAGGTATGGGAAGAGTACATTAAGGAACTATACAAAAAGCAGGCAGGATCAGTACAAATGGAACTGGAAGAAGAGAATTGCATTGAAAAAGAACTCTTGGGACCAAGTATTATGAAAAGCGAAGTAGAAAAGGCGATACAGGAACTAAAGAAAGGAAAAGCTACAGGCAGCGATGGAATACCGGTAGAGGTACTTAAAGTCATGGGAACGGAAGGACTAAAAGTGATTACGAAATTAATTAACAAGGTTTACGACTCGGGAGAGTGGCCTCAGGATTTCTTAGATTTAACAATGATCCCTCTAAAGAAGAAGCCAAAGGCAATGCAGTGTAAGGACTACATAACGATATCCCTACTGTCACACACTTTGAAGATCATCACGAGGATTCTTAATAAAAGACTAGAGAAAAGGGCAGAAGAAATGCTAGGGAAAGATCAATTCGGCTTCAGAAAAGGAAGTGGAACCAGAGATGCTATCGGTGTAGTGAGAATCATATCAGAAAGGGCAATAGAGTACAGTCAGGATTGCTGCATATGTTTCATCGACTGGCAGAAGGCATTTGATAGAGTAAATTGGGTACTGCTGATGAGGATATTAAAGGATATAGGTGTAGACTGGAAAGACAGGAGACTGATCAGGAATCTATATGTGAATCAAGTTGTAAAGGTCAGGTTGGAGAATACAGACACCAGTGGAGTACATTTTGGTAGAGGAGTAAGACAGGGCTGCTGTCTATCGCCGATTCTATTCAATATATATGGAGAGAGACTAATGCAGGAAGCGTTAGAAGGCACGGGAGATTTCAAAATCGGAGGAAGGATTATAAGAACAGTGAAATACGCGGATGACCAAGTAGGTACTTCTAGCAAGAAAGGAAAAGGAACTCCAGAAAATGATAAATAGACTAGTGATAACAGGTAGAAAATACGGTATGGAAATTAATAGAGAAAAATCCAAGGTTATGCGAATATCAAGTAAAGAAGAAGAAAATTTGAACATAAGTATTGGAGGAAAGCCATTACAACAAGTTTCAGATTATAAATACCTTGGAAGCATCATCACGAGAGAAGCAAAATGTACAGATGAAATCAGGACTAGAATAACGAAGGCAAAAGCCGCTTTCAGAAGAAATAAACTCCTATTGACGGGGAATATAAAGGAGGATATCCGCAAGAAGTTGATAAAATACTATGTATGGAGTATAGCTTTGTATGGAGCAGAAACATGGACGATAAGGATAAACGATATAAAATACTTGGAAAGCTTCGAAATGTGGACATGGAGAAGAATGCTGAAGATAAAATGGATAGATAGGGTGAAAAATGAGGAAGTACTACGAAGAATAGGAGAGAAGCGAACGATTATACAGACTATCAGAAAGAGGAAGGCGAACTGGATTGGGCATTACCTGAGGAGAGAGTGCATGATTAAAGAAGTGCTAGAAGGAAAACTGGATGGAAAAAGAGAAAGAGGTAGGAAAAGGTTTCAGCTAGTAGACGACTTGAAAGGGAAAGAGAGCTATCAAGACATGAAGAAAACTGCGGAAAATAGGAGTATATGGAGAACCAAGTTTAACCTAGAATAGTCACGGACCTGTCAACGGACAGACTACCTATGATGATGATGAATGCAAAAATGCTTGTCCTCTCCTTCTCTCCGCCTCTTTCTCTCTCTCCATCCTTCTAATGTATAAGGCGTCTACTTATCCAAGACCTCAACCTCTGCAGTTTGAATCTACCAATTTTGAGGACTTTTTATCTCATATTTTTTCTCTCTTATAGCGAGAGAGAGGGAGTGACAAAGGGACAGAATAAGGCCTTTATATATATATATATATAGGATAATTGACCATTAAAGCCCTAACCCTTATTTGTAATTCAATTAAAATCATTAATCTGTGCATTCATACAGTTATTTATGCTTATCTTAGTAATTAAAATCATTTACATTGAACGGTAATCAAAACAGGAAATATATAGCTGAAAAAGTGCAGATGGACTTCTGTAAATCACATAATTTCAAGAAATCAAACGTTATCGACAAAGAGACGAAATGGCAAAGTCAGCAACACTGGGTTGCTGTAGATCTAACTTTCTATGGCCATAGGACATTGCTATATTATTTCATTTTGAATGTTATTTAGAAACATTAACCAACGATCTCTTTCCTGCCAACTATGTACAGATTGCTTGTCTGACCACGCACAGCCCCACGCTTTCATATATAAATCAGTATAATGAAAACTATTTAAGTTATTTATATCGAATCTTTTTCAAATACTACATATTTCAATATTTCCAAACATTTCATTTGAATAATGTACCCACCTAAACCAATTAGAAAAAAAATGTCGAATGTCAACTTTTTCATGTTTCGACTACAAATTTGAGATGCAAGTTACGTTTGTTAAATTTTTTTAAAGACACCTCATAAATCTAATATATAAAAACTAGCAGAATTTCCCGTTGAATTTTAACTGATTTAGTGAAGCTACTACACCACAACATACAAACTCTTCAAAATATCTATATAGTAGATACTTTTTAACTTACAATTAGCTTTTCTTAACAATTAATCATATTTGCTTGTAACAATCCGTTTCTGAATGCATTGCATTCAAATATAACGATAATTGTATTTCCTATCATATTACTTTTGCCAAATCCAACTTCATTTCTTGTGTAATTATGCCTATAAAATGTTTACATTTATGTCTTGTAAGCAAGAAACCCGTGAAAAAGCAACGTAGAGTTGTCCATGATTGAAGACTAATTGGTAAATGTACACCAGATACATGAGCTTATTTACGTTAATAAACATTATAATGTAGAATATAATTATTTTACTTACAACAATGTAAGATTCCAGTATTCAATAGAAGAAAGAAGGTTCAATTACTTTCATCAATAAATGCTTCCTGAATAATAATCAGTATCTATTTATGTTGCTATCCATAAACATCGATCATTTCGTTGCTTAAACAAAAGTGCGAAGCGAATAACGCTAAACTTTCATCTATTTGTACGCTTCATTGAAGCTAATCGAATCGGAGGTAACAATGACGGCTGCCTTCGCAACGCCCCGAAAGAGTACGAAAAATCCACTAACTTTCTAAACAAATATCGTATTTCTGAAAACTTAGACCATGTAACATGTAAACTTTGCAGGAATAAGATAATATAGAGTTTTATTCGTCGAATAAAGCAAAAATGAAAAAAATCTATCCATATTTACATATTTTTATGCTTGAAGGAAGAATACCTTGCAAGTCAAGAAATGGATTCATATGTGTTATCTTATGGAAAAATGTTAATCCCCTATATTGGCAGCACTAATTAATCCCGGTTGACCAAACCTTGACCATTCATTAAGTTAGGATGTAAGGAAGAATCATACCAAATTTGGTTATTCTAACTTTTATCGTTTAGGAGGAGTTCCATGAACAAACACACAAACCAACAAACACACCCTTCAAAATATATTATAGGAGATGAATGTGTGTATCACAATTTTAAAACCCAAAAACTACAGATCATAGAAGCAAGAGAAAGGTATCATTTTACCCGGAATAACAAGTACAGTGTTATAGTAAAGTTTTTATATCAATTTGATTGACCTGTCTAATTTAAAAAATATTTTCTTTTTTTCATTTTCTCCATTTGAATAACATAGGGACGAGTGCAGCTTATTTTTCATTTGAATTTTAAAATTACTTAGGAACATGGTACGAACTTGAGACTTGAATGGTTCTATGAAGAAAAGAACCAAGTTTATCTTTATTGAAGACAGAATCTGAATCCTGATCAAATTAGCATAAAATGCATTTAGAATCAATAAAATATGTGATTTTATCAGTTTTATTACAATACCCATTATACGTAAGCTACCATGACAACTCCCATTGTCACTGAAATTGAGAGTTCAATGCATTTATATGGGAAAAATTTTAACGTAATATCGTTTGTCAATTTCTGTGTACAATTTTAATTTGTTTATATGGAAACCAAATATTTGTTGTTTTTAATTGAATTATCTTTTAATTTAACATATAAAGGAGACTGCTTGTAAGTTTGTTCACTTTGAATGCTTTTAATACGAGATAGGGAGGGAGAGAGATGGATGGTAACGGAGGGGGGGATGGAGAGAGGGAATTAGAGGGAAGGGGTGGAGAGAGGGAGGGGGAGGGTGGGAGATGGAGGGGGAAGGAGGGAAAGGGAGAGAGGAGGAGAAGGGAAGGAGAGGGTGGAAGGGAGGGGGAGGGAGTACTATCTTATTCTTGCGATGCTTACATGTTACACGGTCGAAGTTTTAGATTCACTAAATCCGTTGAAATTCAACGGGCACTCCTGCTAGTTTTATATATTTTTCAGTTACAGGAATATCATCATGAATCATTAAAGAAGTTATATAAAAATAATTGACACTTTTTGAACAGTATAAGCCGATATATGATGTTGTATGTTTTAAAAAGGATAACATACACGGAATTCAAAAATTTCAAGTTTTTTAAACTTTGAAGGTAATTGCCAATTTTTCAGAAATTTTAAACATACATAATGCGATTCAGGTTGGAATTTATTATAAGAAAATGAACTTCTTTCAAATTAATGTCCACATGGAATATTTTTGGTTTCAGAGCGTGACAGAGGGAGTGACAAAGGGACAGAATATATTACTGATAGGGTGGTACAAATGTCATAAAGGCCTGTATGTATTTTGACTATAATATCTACACATCAGTTATAAGAGGGACATTGAATTGAGTGATCCCATATAACAGTTGCTATGGGATAGATGTGGAGATAATGTACAGCTGATGTTTAGACATTAATATATAGAGTTGCATGACTTTTATACCTTGTAGAAGAGATGTACAAATAATATTAATTATCATACACTAGTTTAAAAATAAGATGTGTATGAGTATGCCTGACCTCAAAGTGTTACATATTCAAGTTTGTTCATAATTATAGAAAAGGAACATTAACTTTATCCATTGTCAATTATTTGCTGAACTTTTTCAATTGTAATGTCATAGAATAAAACTATGACACCACAAAACACTCAAATATTTAAGCATCTGACTACAAGAAAATTATATTATTTGACATTCTTCACAAAAGTAAAAAATGTATGCCATGTATGTCTGTCAACATGTTTCATCTCCAAAACTATTGGGTGGATTTTCATTAAATTCGGTACTAAGGACTTCTGAGCAAAAGCAATAAGAAAATGATTTAAATGATTCACATAACCTAAGCAACAGTGTTACTTTACCGAAAACAAAAAAATTACTTTTTGTCATACATCATAAAATATTAGTACAAAAAAGTTTTAAAATAAAATTTATAAAACTAATAAAATAGAATAGGTAATACCTTTTCATTGAAGGATTAGCCATTTTCAAGAATATTTTAATTCACTTTGAGCTTAGAAAACTTCTTGCATGGTGTTTTAATTGTTGTCCACAAAACAATCTTCGTAGTAACTGAAGCAAACAAGATCTGCTATAATTAAATATAGTATACATTTAATTTCCTTTAGTATGCATAAAATTTAGCAAGTGAAAGGAAATGAATTATATATGACAAATAAAGGTACATAACTAGTTTAGTTTCCTTTCATGTACACCAGTACTGTAGTGAAGTTTATGCAGTGATATATGCCATATACCCTCTGCTTTTTTCAAATGAATTGGGTATACAGCTCTTTCAAAAGCTTACGGCACCTATGGTATGGAAGAGTCCACTTTAGAAACATGAACTCGGTAGGGATGAGGGTGTTTACAATTGTGAGAGAGTTCATTTGTACCTTAGTTGCCAACTGTGCCGCTGTGCTATTAGATTCACCTTTCTATTTTTGCTGTTCTGTTTGTTGTTTGGTTACATTGAATTTAATTGCCAAATAAAAATTTGCTTTGGAAAATAGTTTCTTCTTTCAAAGTTAAATTAGTGCAAAAACAAACTACATATATACACGATAAGCTACAGTTCAGAACATTTCCACCTCTTTTAAAACTGGATCTGGTAGTTTGACCAACCTGCCAATCTGTGGGTTCCAAAGCTTTGCTTCCCCCTCAACTTCCCTCTCCACAACCACTTTCCCTTACATTACGTCGCAGTCCACGCAGGAAGGTGCCATAAGCTTTTGAAAGTACTGTACCTTCCGCTTCTTCAAACAAATGGTGAATTCCCATGCATTATCAAATATTATACAGGTTGATTGAAAAAAAAACAGCTCATGTTTTCTCCTGGAATAGTAACATTACAGTTGTTCTAAAGACTGAGTAAGAACCTTCTCTCGAAGTTTTACTTTAGTATACAGTATATTCTGTGCCTTTTTTTTGGTCGTAAAAACTCGTACTATACACGAGTATATACGGTAATTGCTTTCTAATACTCCATTGCACGAAATGCGCCCATTTGTGACGTTGTACACTTTCCTAACTTGTTATGGCTACAGCACTGATGCACACAGCATTTTGTAAGCAAAAGAAATGGATAATTTATGACAAAGTAATGATGCTCAAATTTTTAAAAAGAGATGTCTCTTTCCAAAAGTTGTAATATAATAATATAATTACTAGAATTTTCAAAAGAAAAACAGTTAAATCAGATCCACAGCTTTCATTCACTATGATCTGTCATAAATTTCCTGTAAATTTGCTCTTTCTAATGACAACAATAAATAAAAGTCATTAATATTTTTCTTTATTGGCGATTAATAATTTGTAAAGAATGCATCTAGCTTGCATGAATGCATCTTTCCTCTTTTGTATATTTTCTAAAAAGACATGCATTTTCTGAAATTTTATTTTCATAAATCTGTCTGGTATCAATTAAAGATTATATTGAAATTCACCATTTGACATTGCAACATGAAAGATTTTTAGGATTATTACCAAATCACAAGTACATACATACTCAAATGCAATTCTGGCATAGGTTCTCAATATTTATTTTTCATGGTCCAATAAATATGGTAGTAACATTATGTACCTTTAAATAATTGTACAGGTGACTCCCGATGATTTCACTCTTTTTTCTGTTAATGTTTTATTTAAATTTATTTATTTTATTGATTTATTTATACATTTATCACTTGACATGGCATCTAAAAGGAAATGTAATAGTGATAATGTAAGGGAATCAAATAAAAGAGGGCATAAGATTCATAGTTATGAATTGAAATTAGAAATTTTAAAGCGTGTTGAGAAAGGTGAAAGCCAAGCTGAAATCGCACGATCGTTGGGAATGTTTCCTTCAACTATTAGCACTTATGTGAAACAGAAGGAGAAAATTCTAGAAGATGTGTTAAATTCACGTAATTTGATAACAACAATAAACAGTCCTAGACGTGGTGTTGTGATTCCTAAAATGGAAAAACTTTTAAAACTTTGGGTAGATGATCAGTGAAGCAGGCCATCTATGAGCCATCAATCTTTTATGTAAGCCTAAATATTTAAATGACCTCTTGTGGCATGATAATCAATACAGGATTATCCAAAAGTTCATGAACCATTTCGTAAATGTATTACACAGAAACTATAAGAAAAAGAATAACAAAACAAACCACATGATCAAAAGTTTTTTAAGTAGCCCACTAGTGTTGCAGATTTTCAATATTGTTCTATCTCACATAGTTTTTGTGTAATACATTTACGAAATGGTTTATAGACTTTTGAATAACCCTGCATTTTGGAGAAATAGATTAAGATTCTCTTTTATCAGCATGGTTAGACAGTAAATGTAAACACAGAGTATAGATAATAAGTTAAGTTTCTTAAACAGAGGCTTGCATGAAGCTCTGTAAGGTTCACCAAGCATACCTCTAATAATTTTCTTCTATATAAGAAATACTTCATGTAGCAAAGATGGTGGAGAGACCAAGAATAAGATACCAAATGAAGCTCTAGCATAAAAATAAATGTAATAAACAGAGTTCAGAATGTCAATACCGTATATACTCTTGCATAATGCGCAGTTTGAAGACCAAATTTCAGGTCATAAAGTAGGGGTGCGCATTATACACGGGTAACACTTTTGGGCACTTGAAATCGGAAATGAAAGTGAACCTACCTCGCACCAGATTCTCACTTTTTGGGTGAATTAAAGGGAAAATCACATTCAATATTGATAATCCAGGTTATACATATATTAATTATATGTATAGAACAGCTAATTACTTCTATACAGTTATAATTCCATCCTCTCCAAATATTCTGCGTTTCACTAGCTCATCAGCTGATTGCTGTAGACTTCCTGCAAAACACGTATCAAAAACAAAAAACATATAATCAATAAATAAAGTAAATTACAAGTCACCAAATTTGATTTTTTTTGTTGTTTTGGAAAATAAAACACTGGGGTCTTAAAAGACCCCAAACATACTAGGTGTAACATAAAAGTGAATGTCTCAGGAAGGTTAAAAACAGCACGGGATCTTATGGAACACCAGTTAGTATACTTTGAGGATCATAAAGAATTCTTGCCTTATCAATCATGAGAGCTACTTGATGCACTCTGTTTGCAAGATAAGAGTTTATCCAGCTGAGTGCAACACCTCTGATTCCTATATAATAACACTTCTACAATAGTAAAGGATGATCAACCATGTCAACGGCATGGCTAAAATAAAAAATAATGCAAGAGTTGAGTATTTATTATCAACTGATTTTAAAATAAAGTTAATAGCATTGAAAAGTACTGATTCAGTGGATCATCCTATACTGTGGCCCCACTGAGAATTGGAGATTAAGCCATCTTTCTCAAGGTAAAATTCTTGTACCCGTTTCAGGATCAGTTTCCTACTATGGGTTATGGAGCCGTCTTCTAGCATCAGGGCCACCAGCTGTCTCTTTCCGATCGAGAGATGTTGCTTAATTTTCTTGTAACTTCCATTATTTTCTATGGCTTTCGCGATTAGCTCATAATTATATTTTTTCACATCTTCCTTGATGCATTTCCTTATAGTTTTGTTTAGTTCTGCAAAATGGATCATTTCTTTAGGATCATTAGTAATTATCATTTTCCTTCTTTTTTCCATCAGGAGTCTTGTTTTTTCGGTCAATTTTTCTCTGGCTTTGTTTTAACTGTTCCGCCTATTTCTTCAGCAGTTTCCTTGAATATCTCTATAAATTGGGATTCAACTTCTTGGTCTTCCAGTGCACTGAATCGATTTTTCAGTTGGAGCTGAAATTCTTCTTTTTGTTCTTTTAGCACCTGCATGTTGATAATAGACTTAGGCTTCTTCTTTATAAGCTCCTGTCTTTCTAACTTTGAATTGAATTTTATTCTGCATCTTACCAAGCGATGATCGCTTCCAGTTTTAAACTGGTTGAGGACGGAACAGTCTTCAGCCAATTGCTTCTTATTGACTAGTATGTAGTCAATTTCGTTTTTGGTAACTTTGGGTCCTTTCCAGGTCCATTTTCTATTGGGACTTTTTTGAAAAAAGTGTTCATTATATATAGACTAGTACATTCAGCGAAGTCTACAAGTCGGTCCCCTCGTTCATTTCTGTCTCCATAGCCCCATTTTCCAACTGCACTGTCGTCTTCCTTTTGTTCTCCTACCTTGGCATTGAAATCACCCATGACCACTTTTAGATGGCAGCTTCCTTTGTCGTGCAGTTCTCCAACTTCTTGGTAGAAATCTTCCACTTCCTCTTCCGAGTATGATGACATTGGCGCATAAACTTGGACTATTTGAAATTGATATCTTTTATTTATTTGAAGCACTAGTCTAGCTGCCCGCTCGGATGAACTTTCCATTTCCACGATATTATTCTTCAATGTTTTGTGGATGATGAATCCAACTCCTCCTGTTCTTCCTGTGTCAGTTCCCCTGTAATAAAAAATATGTCCACTCTTCAACTCCAATAGGCCTTCACCTTTTCTTCTCACCTCACTAAGCCCTAAAATGTCCCACTTGATCTTCTCCAGTTGTTCTTGGAGCTCTTGAAGTTTATCTTCACTGGACAAAGTCCGGCAGTTAAAGGTAGTTAGGTTGAGGTTAAAGGAATTGGGTAAGGATGAGAAAGAGTGGCAGTGGGCATTTAACCTCCGGGGATTCTTAGCACCCTCTGCCTTCATGCCTTGTTCCTGACCACTGCCAAGGCCAGAGGCAATCCAGCCTCCGGAGAATGAGGGCCATTTTTTATGGGTGTACATGTCATGGGGGGATTGTGGGCCTTAAAACACCACGCTGGCCCAGAGCAGGTTGGTGAGTACCTCTTTCACTTTGGCCGGAGATATTGCAGAAAGACTTCACACCATGGTTGAACCTACCAGTGTCCAAGGACACCACAGTTCTTCGCCCTTTAGCCTCCGTTTACACCCTTCTGCCGACTTTGAGGCAGTGAACTGAGGCAGTTGGAAGGGATATATATATATATATATGTCCGCCTGGTCGAATGTAATCTAAAATAAGCCCCCGGGTTGAATATGTTAATTAACTATCAAATATTTTTTTCTGTGTAGAAAAATCTGTTAAGATAGATAATGTTGAATTGCAACCTCTTAGCAAATATTTCTCAATTCAAATAAGTTCCTTTTAATGCTGTTTTTGATTTTTTTCTCAAAGATATTTCAAAGATTGAATTCCATCGTGATTTTTAATATTGAAATGTTTACCCTAATAAGCTAATTCTAACTTGATTTCCACGCATATGGTGCCTAAGAATCACTAGGAAACTTCCGATTTAACTATAATCCATTAACCATTTCCGATGTGGCCCACCAAAGGGTTCACTGCCACCAACGCAGCCCACCATGCAGAAAAGGTTGCCGACCACTAAGATAGCAATTTTTCTCTCTGTCACAATGCAATTGTCATATTATTCATCTGTCTGCTTTATTAAAAAATGGCGATGGAACTTTTTCATTTTTTGTACCACTTGGTGACAAACGACGGTTGATCAAAACGATTATAAATGGCGACAGTTATCGATGACGGTTGCGAATCCCAGAAAAGTGTGAACATCATTTTTCCTGCTGTTGGCTGAGTTTTGAATTTCCCTTTGACAGAGGACAAAGGGTGTTTCCATTGACACTCGCTTTCTGACTCAGATTGGTGGATCCACAATTCGTCATCGGTCACATTGCGACTCAGAAAGGCATAACCTTTCTGATGATACTGGTTCAATAGGTGCCTATAGATTCCCAAACAGTTACAGTTATACTGTTCTGTGAGTTGTTTCAGAACCCACCTTGCAAAAACTTAATTGAAGTGAAGTCTGATGTGGATGATTTCATAAGCAGAACTGTGACTAATCTACATGTGGTTTGCCACTTCATCGCTAGTCACCCCCCTGTTGTCAAGAATCAGTGTGAGGACTTGTTCAATATTCGCTTAAATCATCGATGTGGATGGTTGCCCTGGATGGCCTTAGTCTAATACTCGTTCTGCCATTTTTGAACATGTCAATTCACTGGTACACACTTTGCTGTGGCAAAACACTGTCACCATACTGTGCTGATAGTCTTTGATGAATTTCTGCTCCTTCAGTCCACAACAATCTAATCACTGCATGCTGCCCATCTTTGGTGCATTTGGCAAGCAGAGCAGCCATTTCGACACTGCTAGTGGTGCAAGACAAATGAAGGGTTGAGGATAAGCACCACACTAACACTTACAGTTGAGCATGCATTCAGCAGTGCAGCTGAATGGAAAGCAAAAATATGAACTTTGCAAATACTTTTGGACACCCTTGTATTATCACCTTGGAAAAATATGTACACAGACAATATGTCCTAACCACTTAAGGGCTAGAATTTAGCAGTTGAATATTGCAGGTCTGAAAGATAGTTAATCAGACAGTAAATATGTTTCACATCTTTCATGTCTCCCACCCTCCACAACCCACCTACTATGCCTCACACAGGGCTGGATTAAGGTCCTTGTAGACCCTAGGTCAGTGATGGCGAACCTTCTGTTGCCCGCGTGCCAATATTACTGAAATTGTCTAATCTTTTCCACCTCGCGTGCCACGAAAAAGTTGATTTTTTTTGCGTGCCAACTTAATTAAATTCGTGATCAAGGCAAACTAGAGTGAAGTTTGTAACAATAAAACTAATGTTTACAATAGCTAACTAAATAGCACAGATGTTTTTGCAGGACTAAATCAGTACAATATATGCTTTGATTGGTTTTCGTGCCAACCAAAATCGTCTTGCGTGCCACTTATGGCATGCGTGCCATAGGTTCGCCATCACTGCCCTAGGCCTTCTGTTTGATTTATATTGTGCATCTATTTTAACAAGTCAGTTTTCACGGGGTCTTGCACCAACAGAATTCTACTATGTACAGGTAAGTTTCGCCCATATAAATAATTGAACATCCTTCTTCTCTGAACTTTTTCATAGTTCTCAAAAACTGTATCCTTTGTAAACGGATACAGGCAGTCCTCGACTTTCGTACAATTCGATCTTTCGTACATTGTAAATTCTCACCCATAAACCGCCTTTTGTATGCCGAACAACGCCGAATTCGGACTTTTGTTCGTCAGCTGACGATCAAACATTTCGAGCTATCGCATAATGGCGCTGTCTGTCAGCCAACCCAACACTTTTAATAAATTAAAGTATGCTACGTAATAATATACGTATTGTATGTAATGTAAGATTTGTGTGTAATGTTTTTTAATATTGTACTCAAATTTGACAAGATTAATACCACTGTAAAGTCGGTTAATAATCAATAAATTATTATTATTATTCAGTCTCGGCAACATTACCATCTTTGTTTGTACATACAGCAGTGTTTCTTTGTTTGTGCATTTTACATGTATTATTTTGTAAACATGAGTGATAAACGGAAAACTGAAAGTCGAGGACTGCCTGTATGCTCAAAAAGAACTTGTCTATTCTCGGTTCTCTTTTTCCAGTTGTTATTTGACACCAAACAAAACATTAAACAATTTTTTATAATTCCTAAAATATATTATAAGCATACTATTTACCACCAAATTCATACCTGAAACCAATTTTCTTCAGAAACACATGAAGAGAAGTAATCCAACCTACAAATCCTATACTTTCTCTAATTTTCGCTAATAGAGCTTTCAACGTGGGTACCTTTCATTCCACAGCATAAAACTGACGACCTCCATGTCCTCTTCTTTCTAGGAGAAGAAATGAAGCCTTGCTTCCTTCTTCAATTTCTGCTCCTTCCTTTGAAATTCGGTCAAGAGTGAGAATTGAGATTCCACAAGCTGCTGCAACTCACTCACGACCAGATATAAGAGGAATTTGAATTCCATCCACTCCTTCCTCTTTCATAAACTTTAACACATTATTAATAACTTCACGAGCCTGACTGTGGATTTTTCTTATTCCCTATGCACTTTTGCACCACTTTTGTGACACACGAATTGACAGGTTTGAGAAATTGGAAACAATGGCCAGAGATCTCACAACATCTGGCTATAGAGAGCGTCATGCATGAAAAAGGAAACAATTTGCTGATGATGGAACTGGCACTGATTTCAGTGTCGACAATCCAAGTGACAGATTCCATATCCAATGCTTCTATCGCATCATGAGTCAACTTATTATGGAGATGGAAAAACGGTGTAATGCATATGCCAGATTGAATGACTGATTCAATTTCCTTGTAGACAGATCACTGTTAACAGAGAAAATTGTTTTGCGAGCTAATGCATTGGTTGCTTCATATCCAACAGATCTTGAAGAAGCGTTCACTGATGAATTCCTGTTGTTCCTGCATTTGTATGCAAAGCTCAAATATCTTACAAGTTGATCGACAGTTTTCTGAATGTTTACATTGCACTAAGGATGTATCTTGCCATCTTGGGAACGAAATGTGAAGGGGAGTGTTTTTTTTTCGAAGCTAAAGCTGATAAACAACTGTCTCCGATCAACCTTGGGACAACAACGCTTGTCTTCCTTTGCACTACTCTCTATTGAGAATGAGACTGTGCGAAAAACATCATTTGAAGATGTTATTGCTGATTTTGCAAAGAAAAAATCTCAAGAAGTTCATCTCCGGTGTTAATTTCTTTCATTTTATGAAAAAACCATTGGCATTGACATGACTCTGGTTCTGTGCGTATACACTGTGCCTTTCCTTTCTAAATATATATTTAATAAAGAATAGATGTTTATTACAAGTTTCATCATACAAATAACAAATCTCCGGTGTTAATTTCTTTCATTTTATGAAAAAACCATTGGCATTGACATGACTCTGGTTCTGTGCGTATACACTGTGCCTTTCCTTTCTAAATATATATTTAATAAAGAATAGATGTTTATTACAAGTTTCATCATACAAATAACAAAAAACGTGGCCAACATTTATTTCATAAGCCCTAGGCTTTTCATAGGCCCTAGCCACAGTGCCTACTGTGCCTATTTGATAATACGGCCCTGGCCCCACATTATGAAAATTACTGATTTAAGGTATGACCCATCATCAGGTTTTGATTTTTCTTAAATTTATAACTGCATAGATTAAATTTTTATGTATAGCAACAACTTTTACACTGGTTTTAATTTGTCCAACAACAGCTTACCAACAGCCAAAATCATTTGAACTGGCTCCATAAAGTTTTAAAATACACAATGAAACCTTGCTTTTTTGTTATCAAGTTTTAAGTTTTCCTGCAATACAAACCATTTCTTTTTGGCTTCAACTTCTATATCATTCTACAGTAGGAGTGGCAAATGCATGACACGTTTGCCCGAAGTGGCATGCATAAGATTATATTTTCTGTGTAAAATATGAAGTTCCTTTGAGAATGAATAAACTAGTGGCACACAAAAAAATTTGATTCACGGTACTTTCTTGGCACACGACATAAAAATCATTTGCCAACCTTGTTCTACAGTGTTGAATTCCTTCAAAGTCATTAAAACAGTAATTTTCTGAAATTGCATAATTTCTCCAAAATCAACTGGTTTAGTTTTAGTTATAAGCAGTGATGAGCTGAAACTGGCTCCCACCGGCTCGCGCAAGCCTGTTGTTAATTTTTCTCAGAACTTGCGAGCCAGTTGTTAAATTTTTAGAAAATATGAAAATTTATTGATTTTGTCCTTTCAAGCACATTTTGTCCTATCTGATAGTCAATTACAGACAGTTTATGAAATGGAATATATTACGAACGGAACACTTGTTAAGCTAGCAGAATAGTATTATTAGACTAGAGCGATATGGTGCCCCTGTCATATAGGCCTCCTGCCACCGTTATTCAAATTTCCTAAGCCCCCTTTTATTTAGAGAGCCGGTTCTTAATTTTTTTCCAGCTCATCGCTGGTTATATGGTGATGTTTGTATTCTATAGATTTTTAAAGAAGCAATGATTACTTTATGTTACTCTTTTTCTAATTTTATTGAAATTCAAATTAAAGGTATAGTGCTATGATAAAAAGTAAATTAAACAATGCTACAATAAAATAACTGGTGCTAAACAGCCCTAAAACCTCAACAATACCAAACTAAAAAATACTAAATAACTGGTTAAGATTTAACTGTCTATCCTTAACCCGCCATAGCATGCGCGGGTGGGGAATCCCTGCCCGTTTCAAATACTTTGTATTTCGAATCAGTTTGCCTCGCTGTAGCGTTAATACTTTGTTTACTTTCCTGTCTGCTGCTTTCAATTCAGTCAACGTTGAGCTAGTGGCCAAATAACACGTGTATATGTTTTCTTTATGTTTTTGGTCGATTCTCCGCCCTGTGTGTTCTTGCGTAAGAGTTGTATATATTTTAGTATATATTTTATTTAGTATATTTTTATTCTTTTTCTTTTCATTATTATAGTTTTTTATTTTCTTTTTTTTAGAAAGTACATCAAAATTTTCACTATGAACGAACCCGAACGGCTGCGTATATTAGAAATGTTTCAGTGTGATGCTGATGAAGAAAATGTGAATTTGGGCAATAGTGATGATAGTATGCCAGATAGCATTGCTACTCAATTTGAACACGACTCTGAATCAGAGGAAAGCAAAGATGATAATGAGCAACCATCCAGAGGCTTGTCTTTTACTGGAGAAGATGGTGTGACAGAATGGTTAGCAACAAGGCCACTGAAAAGGACTTGGGTTGAAAAATGCAATTTAGTGAAACATCTTCCAGGACCAGTGAGAAATTCTCGTGGAGTTGTAGATGTTTTAGGTACGTGGAAAATACTTTTCCCTGATTCACTCCTATTAGAAATTGTCTTACACAAATATAAAAATACGAACGGTCCGGAGGAATTTCCGTCAACGGGATGCTAGGGAAATCGATCTTGTTGAAATACAGGCATTATTGGGCTTATTGTATGTACTTAGCAGGAGTGCATAAATCAGGTCACAAAAACGTTTTTGATCTCTGGAAATCAGATGGTACGGGGATTGAATATTTTAGGCTTACAATGGGAATAAATATGTTTAAATTCCTGCTACAAATGTAGCAGTTTGATAATATTGAAGAAAGAGATGAAATGAGGAAGTTAGACAAATTTACCCCAATCAGAAACACTTTCAATGCCTTTGTAAATAATTGTCGCAAGAATTACAGTATGAGTAAGTTCGTAAATATTGATGAGATGCTCCAGTCATTCCATGGTAAATGTGATTTCCAAGTTTATATGACTAATAAGCGAGCCAAGTACAGCATAAAAATATTTACTTGCACTGATGCAAAAACATTTTACACAAGCAATATCGAGATTAATATTGGAAAGCAAAATGATGGTCCATACAAAACTGATCATAAGCCAGATTCAGTAGTAAAAAGAATGGTCCAATATATTTATAAAACTGGAAGAAATGTAACATGCGACAACTGGTTCATGTCCTACCCTTTAGCTCTGGAATTGCTAAAAAAAAGTCTTACCTTTGTTGGAACAATAAGGAAAAACAAGCGGGAGATACCATCCATATTTACCAGCAAATCAAAAGAAAGGCCAGTTGAAAGCAGCATTTTTGGTTTCCACAAGGAAGTTACATTTGTATCTTACAAACCAAAGCCAAATAAAGTTGTTTTGCTTCTTCAAACAATGCACAGAGATGAGACTTTGGATCTGGAAACAAATAAACCTGATATTATAATGTTTTATAATTCCACCAAAGGGGGATTAGATGTTTCGGATCGTCTACAGTCTACATACAGCGTAGCTCCAATATTGTGCAGATGGTCGCTAACCATTTTTTTTGCCCTGATGAATATTGGTGCTATCAACAGCAACATCATTTATAAAGCCAACTCCAACAACTTCATCAGTCACAGAGAATACCTAACTGACCTTTCCAAACTTTTAACATGGGATTACATGATAAGAAGAGCAAACCAACAAAATTTATGGCCCACTTTGCGACTTCGCCTAAGAAAATTACTAGGTTTTCACGATAGTGTCACACACTTAACCAAAGATGGTAACGGAAGATGCGCTTATTGTTCATAAAAAAAAATAGAAAAACAAAAAGTGTGCAGTAATTGTAAAAAACCCATCTGCCGGGAGCACACTGTATTCTCATGCACTTCTTGCTGCCAAAATGTTAAATATGATGAAGAATCAAAGAAACTGTAATTGACTTAAAAGTTCCAATGTTTGTTAATTTTTCTTGTAGTCATTGTTTAATTTTGTAATTTTTGCAATCTTCAATTTGTCATCATTAAATCCTTATAGTTTTTTCCGTAAAAAGAAAGGTCAAATAAAGTGTCATTTATGCTTTAAAAATGTTTGTATCATAGTATTTCACTTATCGGTCTTTTCCCTGCCCCGCATGTCATAGCATAATAAAAGAAGTGTGCTATGGCAGGTTAAATTATGAACAATATTCATAATTGACTCTATTACTCATTTCCATCAAACACATAGACATGGTCAATGTGTATGTCAAATGATATTAAAGTATGACAATCTCGTATGTCCTTGTAAATGTATACTTTTATTGTACACTTGAATCTTAAAATACATTTAATCAAATGTATTTTTAATAAATGGGTTATACTGAGCGATTCTACAGGATCTTTCACAAAAAATCATTAATAACCTGTTTTGCAACTATGACATTCATGATTCCTAACAATATGATTGATGGAATGAATGATCCTAAGATCCTTATGCGACAGGCATAAGCTAGAATGATGGTAAATGTGGAAACAGGAGAAAAAATCTGCTGACTGGGAATCGAACACAGGTGTTCCACATACAGGGTGGATATTCTACCACTGAACTACTGCATCATACTGAAACCAAGGTAACCTCACCATTTGAGAGTGTACGAGTTTTCTTTGATATATCACTTAGAGGACATCCATTGGGGCATGCTTAGCCCAGTCCTAACCTAAGAAAATTTTCCCATTCTGAAACAGGAGAATTAGTCTGTTATGGTGGTTTGGTAGTAGAATATCTGCCCGGCAAGTGGAAGACCTGGGTTCAATTCCCGGTCACAGCAGATTTTTTCTTGTTTCCACATTTCCCAATAACAATATGGATTCAGGATGTTAATTTCTCAATTTAATGACCTGGATTTTTATTTAACGATGTGATATATAAGACAAACTTTAAAATCAAAAGAAAATTCATACCATTTTGAATTTTGACAAATTTCTATTGTCCTGCTTCTTCTATTGAAGTTTGCTCTTTTTCAAAAACACTCACTTTTTTACCATTATGCCTCATACAGTAATCTCCTGTTGTTTTGTTGTCCATGTTAGCCACTAATCCATTCAATTTACTGATATCTGTTCATTTTGTACTTTTACAACCACAAAAATATAAGAGAATACATCACTATTACAAAGGGTCTGTAATATAATACATCATGGGGATTTATTTTTAAGGCTACCATATATTTCCAAATTCATGAAATTAATTTCAAAATACATCATTTCTTCTAAAAGCAGCAAACATGTTATATATACATATTTTGTTCAAAGCAGGCTGCTAAAATTTGGCAAAATCTCATAATTTTTAATGATTATTAAACTATTACAGTACTGAACCTTTTATCTATTACTAGCTGAGAGTACCCGGCGATGCCCAGGTTATGGCAGACGTCTTTGGCGAATAAAATTATGTATTATATGGTAATACAATCATTTCACCTTTTGTGAATTTTTTACCAAAGGATGAAGGCATTATAAATTAGAAAAATATGTTTTAATATTTATTTCAAAGCTTGCTTGTAAACAATATTTTTTACGCGGGCCACAATGTCGTGCCTATCTACTGCCTTCTGTCCCGGCAGCAACTCCGTTATTATTTCTGGCCACTTCGGGTTGCACGTCAATGTGATGAAGACGTCGGGCCGGCCGTAGTGCCTCACATAGGTGAGTGCATCCTTCACGTGCTCCTGCATGTTGCATGGGCTGCCCTTGAACATGGATGGCAGGATGACCATTTGGCCCAGATCGTTTGCATTGGCGGAGCCATCGCTGGCCACCGTGTCCATCAAGTACTCTCGTGCCCTCTCCACTGACCCACCCACCATTGGCAATAGGATCGGACTAAACCTTTCTAAAATGGCACGCCACCATTTTGTTTCAAGATGGCGGATGAAATTCAGAATATACTTTTTACTATTTAAATAGGCCCACAGACCATCTCATCAAATTTGGTTAGAATTGGACTAACCGTTTCTGAGATAGCAGGCCACCATTTTTTTTCAAGATGGCGAACAAATTTTGTTTAAAGCCTACGTGTTAAGTGGGTGTCCCAGCTATGTCAATGCAAAATTTCAGCTCTATCAGTGCAGTAGTTTTTGCATGATTGAGTAGCAGACAGACACCACCTTATTTTTATTTATAAGATTACCAAAACCAGATTCAACTGAAAACTGGATATTTTTCAATCTGAATTGTTCAAAGTACACACACTTCTCCTCAGATGAGATGAAATGGATAATTACTCAATTAAGTAGTACAACTGTTATTTCTTTGATTGTCATTCACATTAACTATTTAGACACATTTAGTGTATTTTATAAATATTAAACATATGTGGTTGGCCTTTTAACCTGATATCTGGAAAATTCCAAAACTCAGACATCCATTGGTCCCAAGCTTTTTGAGTTGAGTGCTGTACCATATTTAAGAAGCCACCACAGAAGTATGTTTTAGACACTGTTTGGAATATTTTCCTTGTTTGAAAATTAACAGATATATTCAAAGGCATAGCTGGAGGGTATAGAACCTATGGAAAAAATTTAGGAAACACCTTTAAAAAAGTTATGCATAATATAATTTTTCCTGCTTTGTCAAATAATGTGCTTATTTTTTTAAGTTTGATATTTAAATAGAAAATAAATATTTACTTGATAAGACACCAAAATAAGCTTTTGGCATATTTTGTGTGAGTTGTTTGGTGCATTTTGTGAAAAGTGCTTATGGCAAATACCACCTTCCCCACATCCAAGTTACAGCACTGTATATGATGTACTTCACTGTAAAAACAAATAACGTGAATGTTTCTCATATGAGTATGAATGACATTTAAATTCCGTTCGATGAAGACTCGCTTTTTAAATCGTTATAGCAAAAAGCATACCTATTATAATCATCATGTTGACAACAAATCATATAAAAATTAATAAGTATTGCTATCCACCTCAATTCCATTATGTTACCTATTAAGATTTCATCATTTCAAATGGAATATCTTTAGTGTATTACACACAATATTGTTACCACAAATATCTTAAGATATATAATAAATCACCTGCTATCTTAGCTACTCTTGGACTGTTCTGAAAGGCCTTAAGTCCAAAAAGGTTACCTTTATATGACAAAAAAAGCAAATAGTTATTTGGAAAATTGTCCTAAAATAGTTCATAAATCGTCAGAGAAATAACAAAATAAATCTATGGAAAAATGTTTTATCAGTAATAATTAGTGGTTTATCATTACAGTGACTGTTGTTTGGGGGAAATGATTTGAAGGAATGTACTTCTTGTATTGAAATATTGTTACAACTACACCAAATATCAACCTGGTGATGACTACATAAGAAATTATAATTTCTCATGCATATTTCTGTTAAAACATTTTTTTCTGGATTTTCCTAAGTCACTCATTCAAAGAAATGAATTTGATGCCTTCTTCTTTGGAAAATGAAATTACCGCCCCAGATATGTATAGATAGTACTTATTGCACAATTTTAGAAACTCACGACGAACTTATTGATGATTATGTACGCAATAACCCTATATCTCAATATACCAAAAGATTTCGGATATTATAAACCATTTTGAGTAAATTCATAATTGTCGCTCTAAAAGACCAGTTAAAACAACTGACTGGTGCCACACATCGTCAGATGCATTCAGAGGCGCGAACGTTCTATCTAGTTGTATCTGGATTTGAGGGCGGTAAATATTATAAGTGAAATAATAAAAATAATGTAATAAAATTAATTTTATTTATTAGTAAAACTTTTTATCTGTTAGACCTTTGAGTTTTCTATTAGTTTTACATAAATTTATCGGCTAATCGATTGTTTCACTTCATAGTTATTTATCTTAAGATAATGAAGATTATATTTTTTAATAGCTAATATAAATTAGCTTTATTATAAAAACCTGAAATTGAATTTCTTGATAGTTTGTAAAAACATTTGGGCCCGAAAAAAATTGCTCTGCTACATACATTCAAATTATGTGTCCAAAAGCATAAGTAATAGTAAGATTCACGTTAATGAAACCAGGCTCAACTTTATTGCTCATAATTAAAAGAATGAAAAAGTTTTAGCAGAAAATAAAAAGTTTTCATTCTTTTAATCATAGTAGACTTGTTCACTTTCGATATAAATCGATAGATGTCGATAGGCACCAATGTCGTGACGATCAAAACATTGGCGGTAAGTGGTTACTATTGTTATTTAAGGATTTTTATAGTCTTCATTACATTCTCTTCTAAAATTTTTAGAAATATATTCTTCTAAAATGTCTGGCTGCTGAAGCAATACCAATAGTTAATGAAATGTATCACTCGCTGGTAATTTTTCTATGAACTTCATTACAAAATAGATGTCACGGCAGAAATCTTTAAACTATAACAAGTCGAGAAGTATTGGTTTAATGTATGTTCAGTTAAACACATAGAATCATATTTTAGTTTTCGTATTATTAATTTAATATCTTTCAAAATAGATTTACAATCAACTTACACCGTGTTCGTAAAGAATATTGAAGGATGACGGAATACCAAGCGAAACTGAAGGAAGTTTCTGAATTGCCGAGTATAAGTAGTGATAAATGTTAAGGCGAAGAAGGAATACCGTTTTTTGAATTTTGGTAACAAAGAAAGACCTATTCCAAAATTTTTTGAGTGAATGTGGAAGGAACGAAATGAGAAGAATTTTGTGAGAAACGGAGTAAGGAAGAAAAACTTAAAGAACGGAGTAATTTAGAATTGCAGCAAGAGTTAACGGATTTAAATGCAGTTTCTCAGGAGCAATTTGCTATAGTACCTAATTTAGTAAGAACTTGTTATAAATGGAGAAAACAATGATTTTGTCGCATGAACTGTTAAATAAAGAACGTATTGGGACCATTATGAGTGAATTTGGTTTCGCATTCAACACATTAGCTCACTTGAATCAATATTTAAAACAGGTTCTAGTTACATGGAAACCTATTCTGAAAGAATAGGCAAGCCTAATAAAATTGTGGATGTAGATGATAGTAAATTTGGGAAATAGATAGAGGACAGTATGTGGAAGGGAAGTGGACATTCGGTAGTGTGATGAGGGAGAGTGGGAATACTTTCCTTGTGGCTGTCAATAACATGTGCAGAAAAATTAATAGGATTGGTGAAGAAATGGACTAGCCCTGGAACAACAGTAATCAGCGATTGCTGCAAGGCCTATGATAGACTGTTTGCAGAATATTTATATTTTGAAAAAGGTTGATTTTAGTTATTTAGGGTGGGCTTTGAATGTTGCAGTTTGGTATAATAAATCAGTTAATGTAGTTAAGCATAAGAAGAAGCAATTGTATTTGTGGGGTCCTAGCAATGTGGGTAAGAGTAGTTATGTGGAAAGCTTGATTGGTCGTGAATGTATGAAGTATGTTTTTTATCCCGATGTAGATAAGTTTGCATAGTTTAAACTTCGTGGACCTGGGCAGACACCAATGCCATAGAGCATACCTGGCATCACGTTAAAGTAGAGAAACGCAAAACAACAGGAAGAGTAAGTAATGCCATATTTTTATTTGTAGATAATGTTTCACTGTAAATTTATGAATGAGTTTGAACATGCCAAAATAAATATTAGAATGACATTGTAGTTAGTGCTTTCTCTTTTTTACTGGTTTTAGTGAATAAAGATGTGATAGTGTGTGCTTCAAAACCAGAACAACAACAGTACTTGAAGTAGTTAAATAAAGAAACTTCCACCATGCCACACTTCTTAACACATTCGACATTTGGTACAATATTTGGAGACATTTTGGTTTTGACTTGGAAAGAGCCTTTATTTTGAATTTATATCTGTAACCTCGTCTCTCTTGGGCAGAGCAAATAAAGACCTTGATGAGTAGTGTCATACTAGAACAAATCATGCTCATAATAACATCCTTCCTAGTTGTATAATTTTCTTGAGCCTTGGATTAACTTTGAAAAGGTAACTAAAAGATTGGCATATTATTTCAAATGACCATTTTATTTTAACCCTTCAAGTAAGTATGACAGCATGTATTGCCCCATGCAGCTTCCACTTTTTAGTCTCTTTATCCTTTGTGTTGAGTTTTTACCAAGGGTCACAAAGCTTGTTGGATTAGTGAACCTTCCTGTACAAATATTTTCTCGGCTTTAATTAAAATAACATAAGTTGCAATTAGTGGCATTTGGATCACAAAGGAAACCGTTTCTTAACTTTAGAGGTTAAGGAAAACATCTCCATAGATAAATTCATAAAATTAGAGTTCTGGAAAAAATAAGAGACTGAAAATATTAATATTAATGAGTAGCCTTTAACAATGAGCATATCAGCAATAATTGAGTAAAGCAGCTTGACTGTATAAGAATCAAAATCACAAATAAATCACTCCCCTATCAAAGTCAGCATTATAATTTGTTTTGATTTCTGTTCACTTTCTTTAGTATAGTATGACAGTATTTTTCCAATCATGATAGTAATTAGATTTTTTAATGTTCATCAAGGTACTCTCAGTCCTGTTAACTTTGTGTTCAAATCAAATACACTAGCATCTGTTGACATTTTGTGTAATGAAAGAATCATAGATTTTAAAGGCAAACAATTTTTATATTATAATGCTAGTTGCTCTTCACTGTCATTGACTTGCAACGTACATGCAAGCCACAACTTTCTGTCATATTCACAAGTTACAAACCCTCTAATGCAGTGGTTCTCAAACATAGGGTCGCGAGACAATTTTGGAAGAGTCGCGAGCTATGTCAGCTGATATTTTTCTCATTCTATCAATCCTTCAGTTTTAATTTATAGGTTATAAGTCTAATTCTATGTTTGATTGAAGGTTGGGATCTTCAAAATAAAGCATATGTGAATTTTAATATATTTAATATAAGGTACATAATTTTAAAATTAAAAAAATAATTAATACGGCGACTTATATTAGCTTTGCTCATTTTCTTAGTACTCAGGTTTCTCATCTTTATTGTAATTCATGACGGTGTCTGAATTTTTGAATGGCTAATTTCTTTTTAACAATTAATTTTTCTAATTTCTTTTCAATACACGTTAGAAAAAATTGTTTTCTGATGCGCTGTATATAGTGGAATAACCAATTTTATGATTTTATCAATGCAAATATTTAGGTAAGCGTTTGAAAATATGAGGGTGATTCAGTAAATAAGGTGAATTTAATCTGACAGAGGGGCTGCCATTTTGACAATTGACTATCAGTGACAATATTGCTAACTTTATAACATGTACTACATGTTCGGACATGCAGTAATGCAGTACTGAGTTCATGAGTACATAATGGGTACATATGTCTGTTAAAAATGTAAATTCACCTTATTTATTGACTCACCTCGTATATATATGAAACATCTTTTTTGTAACATTGCAGTCATCTGTGTGCAACAATAAGAATTTTTTTAAAGAGATTCATGATCATATATAATGAAAGTTTTCCTTATGATCCAGATATTTTCTTGAACCCTAAATTTATTTTATACGTTTCAGTGCGCTTTATAAAAAAAGTATAAATGAAAGTGTTTTTATGTTTTTATTACTTCTTAAAAAATCACGGGGTCGCGGCTACCAAATATCCATGTGGAGGGGGTCGCATTGAAGGTCTGCCTGAGAACCACTGCTCTAATGTCTTCCACTTGATATTCTTCATATTGCAGGTATGTTATATGTTCAGCATTGTATATGCTTGACTCTGAATACACTATCGTGTAAACTTTGTTTTTTGAGACAGGAATGACACAATGTATTTTCTGAGTACCCGGAAGTGGTCAAGCTTTGCTGAACCAGTCTTCAACCATTATCATTTCATTGCTGTGGTCTTCAACAGTACAATGCTCAAAGGTGACTGAGGGAATCTTTACTACAGCTCGTAAAGTTGTCGTGGTGTCATGATCTGCTGCTCATAGGGGTTTTACAGACTTGCCTGTCTTACTAACCTTTTAACTGTTCCATCAATTTTGTTACATGCACCTTTGGCATGTGATATTGCAAAGAAGTCCCACTCAGCATCCATACCAAAATCATCTTTATGATAGCATAAGTTAATGAAATTTTTCCTGTTTTTATCTTTACATCTTTACATCTTTCAATTTACCAGAAAGAAAGCTACACAATTTGCTTTGAAACAAATACACAGCCATAGTGTCATGTTTTAAACAATCTGATATAACAATGAAGCTGATATGCTCTGTCCTTCCATTTTGTTAGTAATAAGCTACAAATGGATGAATAGTTGCCTGTGCATTGTTCCAATGAAAACCCTGAACTTCATCTTGTGAGATGATGGAGTAGTTTTCAGAAAAATCACAAATAGCAGCTATTTCTTCAGTTTTAAGTTTCAACTTCAGTTCTTTGTAGAAACATCATTGCTGTCATGCTATGAAAGAATGACAAAGCAGGATATTTAATTTTCCAGCAAAAGACTCAAGAAAGTCACTGCAAGATTTCATAGTTGTTTCTAGAGTTGATCTGCCAGTAGTTATCCACTGTCTATACATTATATTGTCTATGTTGTTCTCTTCCAATCTCTGTTCAATATTTCTGACCAGGCTCTCAGTTTCCTGAACACATCTCACATTCTCTCTGGTAGCAACTTACACTCGGCACATTACAAATAATTTTGGACAAACAGTATTCATAAGTTTTAATTTCCTTTTCACTCAAATCATACAATTTTGCTCCTTAAATCATAAGTTTCGCATTCTTATGAATAGTACACACACACAAACTGCATCTGCTCCGGCCAACACCGTTTTTCGGCCGTAACTGCAAACTTTGAAAAGCCTAACAACTTCTCAGGAGTCTGTTACTTAAAAATTAAGTAGGCTTCTTTTAGGTTATACAATATCAGTTGTTTATGAAGTAGAACCTTCTTGCCTTTCGTCCCTGGCATAATCCTGCTGATTTCATCAGACACAAAATTGTTTCACCATTTCAGCTGTTGCAAGAGACAGCACTTTGCCTGGTTTCACATTTGTGCTTGACAAAATCCCTTTCTCAGCCACTAATTTCTTGGCACTCCTAACCTTGTTGGATTTTCCTAATTGACTTAAGTCTTTGTAAGAACTGTCAAAATTTCAACCTTTTCACTCTTTTTTTCTGTGTGAAATTTTTTCCTCAACTGTGGTATGATTTCACCTGAACTGTCACTACCACTGGACTCTGTTGAATTGAAAATTTTTCTTTTCACAGCTTCTTTGACTTTCTCAAATTTGTGTTTTGGATATTTCACCTGGGACAACTTTTTAGTAGAAAGTGGTGTCACCTATTGACTCCAGAGTTTTGTTTAAGCAAGAAACAGCATGGCTTGGCTCAGTGTTAAAACTACCATCCAAGTCTTCCTTCTCATCACAAATATCACATTCTGCACTTGAAGAGATAGGCTCTGCTTCATTCCCACAAGTTTCAGGCAAATTTAAAATACTTTTCCTACATTAATCACAGATTCTTTGTTCTTTGTGAATACTAGGTACCTTTCTTGTCATCCACTAACACTCATCTCAGACTTTCTTGGAACTAGCACTGTGACTAACACTAAAGGGATTATAACAATGTTTTAAAACATTTAGTTATTTAACACTTGTAGCCATTCTGAACTTTGAAAAAATAAAAATTAACTTTACAGATAACAAAAAAAATTACAGTACTTGACAGATGATGAAATACAACTTAACTCTATCAGAGCCAACTGTGTACTGGAAAGGTTGGATGAAGGTTATGCATGTAGCTCCTCAGCAAGTCTGAACATGTCAGGACATGACTCACCACCCAGTGAAGCATCAGACCACTCAGAGAAAAAATATATATATCTCCTCATTCCATTGATGTCCCAACGTGTAACTTTTCAGAGATGTATTGCAATAAACAAAGTATTTTGGAAGAAATTGCATAAATCTGGCTATATGTATTTTCATAAATTGGTCAAAGGTCAAAAGTTTAAGGTGCGTTAAAATATCATGGGCGTCATATCGAAAGAAAGCTCCACTTATGAGCTTCAATTTGGTACAAGAATGAGCTCTGTGTCTTAATTAGAACCAGAGTTAGAAGCATTTTAGTGAATCAGAATGAAGGAAAACTTAAAACTTTTGATTGCTGTATTTCTGCAATTAATGGACACAGGAAGTTAAAATGTCATGTTTGTCACTTCCTAACCAGATCCAACAAGCTTGCAAAATTTTATTAGAATCAGAGGTGGTCATGAAAATTTTGCCCCTAAACTGTGTGACATGGAATGACCCAATTCTGAAGTCCTCCATCAGATTTTTCTTTTTTCTGATAATTCTATATTGAATCAAGGACAGAATTTTGTATTCATATATAATATCATAAGTTATGGCCCAGAATAGGGATGGCAAACCTCTTTTGCTCACATGCTAAAATTACAAAATTGGCTTTTTTATCTAACTTTCAAGCCAATTAAAAATATATCCAAAAAGAAATTATTTTACAGTTTGACTAAGATAATGCATTCTCAGACTTACAAATCAGAAAATGTAGATTGGTTGTATAAAATTCTACTTATCATGTTAAAAGATTCATTCTCCCAGATCATATATGGTCAAACAACAATTATGGATCAACAAGTATATTGTTCTCAGACAAAAAAATCAGTATTAGTCAGTGTTTCATCAACATATTTGCAATCTCTCTAGAAATAGTCACTTATATAATGAGTTAGAAATGGAAAAATATTAAAGGGACAATCAATAAACATCTTTTCTGTAGCATGTTAACAAAACTTACTTTGCGTGGCATAGGTTTGTCATTTCTGACCTAGAATAATAAAAAATCCTGAGGAAGATTCCTAGGCTCAGTTTTACATTTACATCTTTCTATTTTATTTATACAGATAAGAGAATATATTTTTAATTTATATTTTTTAAATAATTAGAGCCAAATTATAAATAAAATTGAACATCAGTCCAGGTAAGAAAACAAATTTTACTTCGACTGTTAATTAGATTTGTTTAGCCCATATTAATATGGAATAGATTTAAAAATACCCCTAAAGATTATTTTAAGACCTTATTTTTATATCCTCAACCATTAGAGTAACTTGATTCCTATGCCCAAACCTATCATTGTTTCTGTCTGGAGTGCTATGGATTCATATAGCTACTTACTCAGTTCCCAAAAATTAGCAACTTTTCAAAATTTGACTAAACAACTTCATTTTTAGTTTTTTATGTGATCAAACTGTTTTTGACTTGAAGGAATTGGAACTGTTCTGTTGAAATCATTTTGTGTTAGGTTACAAATGCGAGAACTGTTATAGATGATGGTTGAGTAGAAACTGCTGTTTCTCTTCTAATCTGCCAATTAGGATGTTGAAAATGCATGTAAATAAATCATTTTTAAAGTATAGTTGGTAGCTAAAAGGTTGAGCTCATACGGCGAAGTTTAAGTAAGCATCTGAATAATAATTTTTTGGCATGTTTTCTTAAAGGTAAAACATTTTAATGGGATCACTTTGTCTGTTAGTCTGCCAGTGGACAATCAACTTTTGTTTTAGCACTTTAATGTTCACATTTCCTGAGGATACTTTTTCGTAGATGAATGGAGGCTAAATACTAGTATTTATCCACAGTATATGAAATAGAATATTGAATATATAGTGACTAAATATTTAGCCACTTATATATAATCTATATAAAGGATTGGCCAGATACTGCCTATCTACTGTACATTAAATTAAACATTATAAATGACCCCTATCACTATAAGAAACTTATCCAATTTAGCTAACAAAATTGAGCTGTCAGAGAAAAATGTGGCTAAAAATTTAGCCACAAAGTATTAAAAAGTTACAAGATATTTAAAAAATTATTTTTGAATTAGATAGCTCTTATCAATCGATAAATTTACACCAACTGGATTTTCCAAGTAATTACCATATTTGACCGAATATAGCCCCCCTGTTTTTGGCCAAAAGTGAAGTGCAAAAGTTGAGGGGGGAGGCTATTTTCGGGCACTGAAAATTAGGTGGGTACAAACAAGTGTGCAAAGCTTCAATAACGATGAATTTCATTCGAGTCAGTAAGTGTTTCTATCCATTGTAAGACTAAACTACTCGGGTTGCGAATATTTATTTGCAAGGCTGATTGACGTCACCATATAGGAAGGATTTTTCAATTACCTGATCGCTCTCATTATCGTCAAATTGCAAGTTTTACCGTATTTGCTCGTGTAAGCTGTGCCCTCCCGCGCACCCCAGTTTTTGGGCCAGCTCTAGGGAAAAAAATTTATTTGAGCCAAAAAAGGGTTTTTTAAATCACCAATTCCTATTTCTCAAAAATGCTACGCTCAAGTTAAGCATCTTCACACTCCTACATGATGAATTTATTGGGTGATCTCTTTATATCGGTACTAGCAGAAATCTCCTCGGTAGTCCTCTTTTGTTAAACACTTAACTGTTTTTGTAGTCATATTGGTCATGTTTGGCAGAAATTGCTCCGGTAGCGATCATTCTGCTGTACATAATTTTCCAGCCATATGGTCACTGATCCCTACCTTGGCGGTCGTCATTTTTTTGGCGAACTAAAATTATGATCAGTGATCATTCAATGATCACCACAGTGGCTATGACTTTCATAGTCGTATCATAGAATAAAGGAATCATGCCGTATCTGAACATGATAGGCGTCGTCTGCCGTGAGAACAAAACCCCCACCAACCCAAACTGGTCGCGCATGCGCCATGGCCTCCGTGACGATTGCAGCAGAAAGCCGTCGAGTTTGGGGAGCACCCATTAATAAACTTAAAACTCATTAAAAATTTTTATACAATAAATGAAAATGAGAAAATACACCGAAATTTAGAAATAGAATAATAGATGTGGCATGGGTGCAGGCTTAACATATATGTATATTTGTTTACCGATACGACATATTGGGAAAAAAGGTGCACGGCAAATAAAAGAATTCGTGTAAGACGCGCACCCCCTTTTTTTCATTTGACCCTTGAAACTTTGCTTTGATTTCAAATATGCAAGTAGTTGCATCAAAGCCACAGCAATGAATTATTTTGAATTAATTTCTCACTGTACCAAATATTCTCTTGAAATTAAAGTACATATATAGAAAATGAGACTTACTTATTCCACGCTGGATAATTTATCGTTTCCTTAATGCTGGCAACACTTCGTTATTCACACTGATAGGATAAATATTTTGATGGAGATAACATATACATAAAATTTATATTCCTATTTTCAGTAATGATTAACATCCAATATAAAATTGAATATTCCGAGTTTACATTATATACCTATTTAAATTACTAACCTCTTACAAAGGGCAACTAATGCAGAAATATGCACAAGCAAAAAATGTGTAACTATCCTTCTTCAATAATTAGCAAGGCTAGACAGATGGATGCTAGTTCATGTGAAGGAATGAAAGGTTGTGGACAAATGTAGCAGAGGAAACATTGAGGAAAACTTCCCTTCTCCCACTAGGCATTCATAAGGTTCAAGGAATTCTCAAATGGGTAAATTTCCCCATGGAATTTCCGGAAGTATAGATATTATCTTAGAAAAGACTTAAGGTCATATTCATGGAATGAACCAGGGGATTTGAGGATTAGTGAACTTGGTGGAGGTTTGGACCCCATGGCGACAGGGTATGGTAGCGTGAGGGAGACGATGACCATTTGAACATGGAAGGTTACTGAGCAGTGAGAAAATTCTCCATTTCGCTTACACTGTTCATGCTAACCGAAATAATGGAGTGAAATAAATTTCGGTTTCGGTTCGGGTTCAACACATTTAGTTTTATCGGTTTGGGTTCGGTTCCACTCCGGACAATAATATCGGTTTTTTTCGGTTCGAGTTTTGGGTTCGGTTCCGGTTTCATGCCCTGTTTGAAACTTACAAGTAGTTAGTTGTTAGAAGAGGACTAAAATTGCAGAGCCTATCCTTTGTAGATTCTTCTGCAAGATGTTTTTTCTGTTTCCTGGTCATCGATTCAGATCTCAGACATTCATTTGAGTGAATTGTAAGTACATTTTATAGATGTTAATTAATTTTATTTTTCATTCCACTTCATTGCCTTGATCGAATCCCTGAGGTTACTTGTTTTTTATGACCCATTCATAATATACATTTATTGATTGATTTTCTTTCTTTTTTATTGATAATAAGTGTGCATTATGGTACTTAATCCTAGAACTACCAAGCGATTTTCAATACCATGGACTACCATTGAGGGGGCCTCAGAGGCCCACCATCTAAAATACTATAAGAAGCCATAGTAATGTTTCGGATCAATTTTTATATATTTATAAACATCATAGGAATAAAGCTAAGTAATTTTAGTAAAGTATTTGAAATTATATGCACATTATCTACTATAAAGATAGAAATGTTTGCATAAAAACAATTTTTTTACCTTTTTCCTTGTTATGTTTTAAAGATCACATTAATTTTGCAGTAAGATTGTATTTACAGAAATAATAACAAATTTATTAGAAAAACAATTTGATCTGCTATATCTGACACAACAATTTAAACAAATAACACGCTTCATACTGTGCTTTCCACACACATGGTGTTTGCACTGTGAGCATTTCAAGGTGGATTTTCCAATAAAAGTATGGAATATTGAAAGTGGCCATCTCCTCATGCCTCTCTTTGTAGTATATGTATTTCATTGCTATCTGATCTATAGTATCAACCCCTCCTTTCTTGGAATTATAATAAATATTTATCTAGGATTTTTTGGTATCATATGGCATTTTCTGGCTTGCAACGAATTCTTTTGAAATGGAAAAATTACAAATGGGGAATGCAGTGTGTTATCATGTCGTAAAATGCACTATTTTCACCCTCAAGGTCTGTACCCTGGCTTGGGCCACTATTCGTTTGGGAAGGGTCATTCTTTTCCTGGCTCCCTGAACCCGAGCTTTTACGAGACCGTGGGTTTGACTGCCCCTTCTTTTTGCTGTCGTACTGTCATAAAACGACCACAGTACCATATTGCTTATTGGTCTGGACCAAACTAATGTCGCATTCATATTGAAAGAAACAAAACGAAAATCCTCCCACATCCTTGCTTGCATGTAAGGTTTTTCATGCCGATACATTGCTCTATGAGAAAACAAATGAACTACTAATAAGGAGGGTGTGGAAGAGAATGAAATGCAGCATAATTTGACTATAAATAGCAATACTGGGAGGCGGGAGTTGCAAGAATAAAATTGATCAATCAGAAGGCACACTATAATTTAGACCACCCGCTTTTCAACGCATGCAGCCAATGACGAAACAATTTGCAAAAAATTGAAATATAGATACATTGATGGGAAACTTCAAGTAATTGTTATCTATAAGTCTCTGCATAATGTAATTAAATATCAAGACGTCACCTTTATTTTTAATAGAGATACATATGAAAACAAAATTTGTGGGCCTTGGAGGCCCCCCCCTTGGTAGTTCTAGGGTTAATAGTAAAATTTCTCAATTGATTTTTACCCCTTGTTGGTTGGTTAACAATGCTTCTTTTAAAGCGGTTACTAGCAGGTAACCTTGTATCAAACTGCCATTCGTCCAGCACCGAAGGCAGTTCCCCGTATGGCCAGTGGCGAATTTAAGGGAGGTCGCACATCATGCGCCAGGGGTCCCTTGCAGTAAGGGGCCCCAAAAAATATATTTTTTATATAATCTCAGAATATTAAATATCTCATTTTAAAAGCCATGAACGAAAATTTTATTTTTTGAACTGCGATACTTAATTTATTTAAACGGGGAGTCAAATAAAGGATAGTCGTTAGGTGAGGTTTCAGTATATGCTACTATTGCAGGGCCCCCAGTAATTTAGTGCCAGGGGCCCCAATAGTATAGCACCAAGGGCCTCAGAATGTTTGCATACGGCTTGCATTTGCGATGAACATTTATAAGGTGCAGGGTCAGAGCTTCTCGGGAGTTGGTCTCTACATCAATCAGGATAAGCCTTTGTTCGGTCATGGTCAAATGTACATGGTCCTATCTTGAGCTTATTCGAGACGGGGTCAAGATCTACCTGGCTGTTGGACAAGAGAACACAATTTCAAATATTGTGTTCAAAGAAGTGCTACAATCAAGAGTCATTGAATTTGTTTGATTTTTTATTTCTTTTCCCCTCTTCACATCTTCCTCTCGACCCATATGAGAGTCTGCTAACAAGCCCACGACGCAGGCGAGAAGGCATAGTGAGCAAAGTGTGCAGAGGTGAGCAAAGCGAGTAGGGACAGAGCCCCCAGTAAATACAAATTATTAGAACTATTGGTAAAAGTATAGGAAGGTATGGATGTTTTTAGTAATGCATAATTTTATGCAAAACTACTTATCAAACATTTTTTATAATTATCCTGTAGCTTATAAATAGGATTTAATTTACATTGCAGGTTTACATTTATTGTCCCTATCCATTCAAAAACTTTACTATTACAAAATTATCAATTAAAAGTAATATTTTCATAGGTAATGTAACTTTTTATTGTTTCTTTTAACTCATACTAAATTAATATGTCAACTCCACAATTAATTTAGATTAAAAGATTTACAAAGAGAATGTTGAGAAAGCCCCCACATCATTTGAACCGAATCTCTGAACTGGAAGGTTTTCAATAAAATAAATTTCTGAACTTTTCTTAAAAATGTGAAGACTTTCATCTCTTCTGACTTTTGCAGTGATATAGAAAAAATAAACAACAATTTTGGTCCAGATTTCTTTGTTTAATACAATGTAATCAAGTGCATTGTATTTAAAGCAGCGACCAAAATATATATTTTGAGTAATTCAATAAGGATTAAAATATTTTCTATTTCCAGAAGTTTTATATTAAAATGTATTTAAGGTAATTTTTTTGGAAAAAATTTTTCACTTTCTGCCGGTTCATCTGTACAAAGGATTCTAAAGAATGGTTTCTCATGTATGCGCATCTGGGTCAAATCAACCCAAATCAGTTTTAAACGTCCACTAGGGAGATAGTCAAGATGTCTCAAATGCAGTAAAGAGTGGTGAACTTGGTATGATAAATTACTTACAGATTTTATCGACAATTTATTTCATATCAGGAGTCATATATTTATTTTATGAAATGATTCTTTCTATAGGCCCACATATCTTATTGTTTCTACACATTTTACCCCCTAGTAATGAAATGTCATTTCAACAAAGTATTACAAAAAGAATTTCCATATATTGTAATTGCTAAAAAAATTAATTCAAATAGTGATGTGAAGTATACCGTGTGTGTAACTGAATTTTCAATCACTAACAGTGGTCGTATATCTATAATCAAACAAATCGAAACCAGTAAACACCAAAAAGCTTTAAATGGGGAGGAAAACTTGAGGGGAAGAGCGATGAGCTTACCAGGCTCACCAACTTAGCCACGTTTACACAGGTCTTCACGTGTGGCATGACGGGCAACACTCGAGATGTAGAACACACAAAGCGTTTAGACGTTTTTTGAGTAAATTGTAGTCTTTATCAATAAAATTAACTTTCCGTCACTGAGTAGGTTTGTTGTTAAGATGAGTGGGGAGGGAAAGAATGTTTTTACTTGTTCTCAGAAAATAAATTGTTCATAAGTTGAGAATAAAAGCAATTTTTATATGGCATACGTGTAGTTATTAGAAATTCCTTATTTAAGTCCTCGTGAGATAGGACAAACCAACTTATGATTGGGAACATGGAAGGAAAAGTTTTTGGAGAAGCAGTGAGCAGCAAGGACTTCATAATTACCCCCTACTCCTGCTTTTCTAACCCTTAAGTGCCACTCCACCCCTACTGTTCTAACACAAATTTTTCAGATAATTTTCCCTAGTACCTCATTTCCTCCACACAATTATAGTATAGATTCTTCAGGTTTTGCCCGATTTTTACTCTGTTTGCTTTTTTCGAATTTGGGTATAACCTAATATTATTAATTTTTTAAAACAATTTTTTTAGATTTGGACCAAGAATTCAGCCGAGCCTGTTCGAAACATTGCTTTTTAATGAAATATCTCCCTTATAATTCAATACTATTAAAGATCCAAATGTTAAAGAACAATGGAACAGGAGCAAATATCGAGAAATAAAACTAATACAATTGTTTCAATTTCGGACTTCTGCATATTATGCTTTCGCGGAGAGAAGAAGGTTCTTCAAACTTTTTCAATATCTGCTCCTTCCGTTGAAATTCGCTCTAATGTGTGTCGTGAGATGCCTGTTGCTGCTTCGGTCCACTCATAAGCATTTTTTCCTATTCCCTAGCTTTTAGGTGGATGGAGTGGCATCCATGTTTTTAAAGTTGTTAATAACTAAAGGAACAACAATCTCAAGAGCATAGTAACAAAAATGTGATGACTAAAATAATGGAAAATAACAATCTATAACAAAACATAAAACAAAATTATGATAACAAACAACAACATGAATGGATAACAAAAAATGAATGAACAAAAGAATGCAAAGTATAAAATAGCAATAACTCGATAGACCAGCAAACAAAACAATGAAAGCAATTAATTATAGCAAGAGCGAAGCAGCTGTTGGCAACCCGGATGCATGGAGCTAAGTGAATGCACTTTCTCCCACGCAGAAAATATCCTCACCCCTGCAGTAATGACATTTCACCAATGGACTTGCCTAGACTCAAATTCATCTACTACACACTGCCATAAGCTTTCAACTGGACTGTAATGGAAATTGTGAATAATGAACACCTTACTGAAAAAATTATTGCATTAAGTGCAGATAACACAAACACGAATTTTGGAGGAGTGAAGAGAAAAGGTGAGAAGAATGTTTACAGAAAATTAGAGTCAATGTTACAAAAGAAATTGTTTGGAATTAGTTGTTCTGCACACATAATTCATAATGCAATGGAAACAGCAGCATGTTTGATGCCAATAGATACAGATGCAATAGTATACAAAATTTACCATCATTTTGATATTTTTACTGTAAGAGTAGAAACAATGAAAAGTTTTTGTGAAGAAGTTACCATTGAATATAAAAGGTTACTTGAATATTACAAAAACCAGATGGCTGGCTTTGAAGCCATCCATCTATTGAACGTATTCTAACATTGTTTGAACCGTTAAAGTCATATTTTATTTTAATAGACAAGTGCCTCACAATAATTTTGATATATTTGAAGGATGAAATGGCTGAGTTGTGGTTGCTTTTCATGCATGAACAATCAGCTTCGTATAAAACTATTTTAAGAATTGAAAACTCAAACGCTACTGTAATGGAAGTAATAGAAGCAATCAATGATTTAAAACATAAATTGAAATCCAGAATAGATTTAGATTTTATCCCAATTCATGTAAGATGTATACCAAGGAAACTGGAAGAGAGTGATAGTAATATAACCAAGGATTTTTTTAAGTGCTCAAAAATATTCTACAATACTAGCTTAGAGTATCTTACAGAATGGTCAGAACAACTTGATTAATATGTTGTATTTGGTTGGTGCGTTTTGAAAAAGCAAATTGACTGGAAAGATGTTCAAGTTTGTATACAATTTTAATTAAAAAATTCAACCATGTAAAATAATTGAGTCTCTTATTAGATGAGATTTATAGAATATATTTATACTGTTCAGAAGAATGGCTTTTGCTGTCGAATGAGGAAAAGCTTTCTCTGGAAAAGCAATGGTTAGAAATTTTTTAATATTTTAAAAGTAATTCAGTCCCATTTGAAAATGTACTTGTTCTAGTTGAGTTCAGCCTTTCTTTGCCTGGAACCAATGCCTGTGTTGAGAGGGTGTTTGTTCTCACAATCAATCCTCAGTGATATGTGGACGAGTGTGAAAGCAAAGGTTAAGTTGGAAAGGAAACTTTGAAAGCTGGCTTAATTGTGAAATGCAATTTCAATCATAGCTGTGAGGAATTTGTCACTAATTTCCAGGAATGAAAAAATACTAAAACATTCGTGGCAGTGAGAAATATGACTGCTGCCTAATATATATATATTAGTTTGACAGGATGTTCAGTTACAAAAGTTGTCTTTTTTCTCTATGCTATTTATTTGTAAATTAAGTGACAGAAGTTTTCTTATTTCTTTATGTTATTTATTTGTAAATTAAGTGACAGAAGTTTTCTTATTTCTTTATGTAATTTATTTGTAAACTAAGTGACAGAATTCATTTCTTTATGTTATTTATTTGTTAATTAAGTTACAGAAGTTATCTTATTCTGTTGTCATTTATTTGTAAATAAATTATATATACTAAGACAATGTAAACTTTTGTTTTGTCTAGCTTTTACCTGAAGAAAATCTTGTCACCTTAGGGAGCATTCACACCGAAGCTATAAGCAACAATTAACATCGGACATGCGATATACGATATAAATCGCTTACAGAAATAACATGAACTTCATTGACGATAGTTCACACTGGAGTGACAATGATAAATATGATATAATTGGTTTCTCAATGATTGTTGTCAGATTCATGTTGCTTATCACTTTGGTGTAAATGCCCCCTTACATATCATGTTGTATTTGTAAATGAGCCGCCTATTATGAGAATGCAAAAAAAGTTTGTAATTTTTAAATTGAATCCATTTTACCAATGAATGAACACCAATCCTGAATTAGCCTGCTGAACAACTTAATGATCACAGAGCAGGACAACTGATTGGGCGAATGAAAATTTTGTACCTTGTTAATTTTTAGTATTGTACTTAAATTTTGGCTTTTTGAAGTTGGAAACCTTCATCTTAGAAAAACAAATTTGAATGAAAGATGTTCTGCTTTGTGCTGTTTTTTAAATTAAATTCTGGTAAATGTCCTGTTTTTCCCTTGTGTGAATATAGTCACCTTACCTAATACTCACTTGCCCGAATCCCAAATGCCCTAATACCCAGTTGCCATAACCACAGAAAAAATAAATTCCTGAAATTGCAGTTTGTTTAAACACCTTAAAGATTTAAAATATTAAAACTTTGTAATAAATTACAAAGAATATTTATTTTTTATTTGACAATATACTATACTAACAGTGATACTAATAACGTTGTAAATAGTCTATGTGAATTCATATGTTATCAAGTAAATAAAAACTATCCCATCCCAAAAACTCTTAAGAGATTGATATTCATGGTTGTCAAGATAAGATGTGAACATAAATCTTATTATTATCTCACTAAGTTAACATAAAATAGTTTATTTTATTGCAAAAAATGTGGTTACCAGTGCCCCCTGCTGCGGGGTCTGTTTTGGAGATTGTCTCAAAACCAGAGACCTCATGACCATTAACTCGTAGGAGCTCGAACCTTGAGGTCCAGACCCATTTCCAGGCTCACATACCTGTTCCCTCATTGGAGGGGGGCACTAGCCGACCATGTTTTTTGCAATCAGGATTAAACTATTTTATGTTGTTGACTTAGCGAGATAGTGGCTTAAGTATCAAGTTTGGGTAAATGTGATGATTAAGAGGGTATTTTAGTCATAATTACACAATAAATAGTAAGATATTTATGCTCACATCTCATCTTGAAGCCCAGGAATACCAATCTCATGATTTCTTATATATCTTATATAAGTTAATTTTACTTTTGAAACTAGGTATTCTCTATGATAAAAACGTTGTTCTGTAAGGAATGCAAGATGGCCGACAGCGAAATGTAGTTCTCATTCTGCCCGATAGGTCGGCGCCACATGTACATCAACAACACCATTCTTTCGGCGAAAACAATGGGAATATATAATAAACATTTATGTTTGTTTATATAACGGCTTCTACAATAAACAATTAGTTTATTTTTTTGTCAATAAGGATCTCCAATACAATGATCCATTCAGTCATGAAGAGAACAGTTTAGAATGTTGAAATAAATTGGTGATTTTTTGTTCAGATAGTATTCAAAGAAATTATTCCGCTGATGGATTAATTAGTTAGTTTTTAATTTAAATCTTTTAAAGAGTTTTATTTACATAACGATGGAGAACATTATTGAGGATTCGAGTAAGCTTTCTTTCTTCGTAAGTACAGAGTACAATTTTAAAACAATCATAACGTTAAGTGCACAAAATTTAATTATTTTTCTAAGGATGTTTTCTAGACTTTAAAGACCTCTAGCCCAGTGATCTTCAAACTTTTTTGCTCGTGTACCCCCTAAAAGAATTTTGAAAAGCTATGTAACCCCTGGTACATTTTGAAGTTAACATCCAACATTTTTGTCATTAATAGGTACCTATGTAGTTATAGGTATCTTATGGTTTTGCGCACTTTTATATTATGATTATCCTTCAATGAGTATCTTTATTTACATATTCATCATAAGTTAAAATAATTATGAAGGATATAATTTCCGGCGTATTATAAATGTTCACATATTTTTAAATAAAAGAAATGCTACTTGACGATCAAATGATGTATTCTGGAAACAGAAATTTCATATGATGCACTTCTACATACAGCAAAAGCTTTGTTATCTGGCATTTGATTATATGGCATGAAAACAATATTAATATACCACAAATTTGATTAAACAATTGTTATAAATCAAAATCAAAGTTTTATTTGAAATACGTCCCTTAATGAGATAGATGGGGCTGTTTTTTTCAATTATTTCCTGTATCCGTGGATGAATGTTACTTATTGCTAGAATGAGACAGGGCTCAACATCAATTCTATTTCTATTTTTCGTTTTTATAGATGTAAGCGCTGAAAAACCTTGTTCACATAAATAAGTAGATGGGAATGGAAGGAGTTTTGTCATAGCAATGCCATTCAATTCTTTTAACTCCTTCCGAGGCATATGCCAAACATCATATAGTAAGCTACCATCAAAAACTATTTTTAATGATCAGTCAGCTGACAACTCGAACTCGGTTATCCTCTTTGGCCGATGTGTTTTTCTCATCTGTCAACAGTTCTGGAGAGGGAATGCTTTGGTAAGCAAAAGGATATTCTGCTCTCTGGGCCTGGCGTTTCATTTCATTTGCTTTATCATATCTTGAAAGCTATATAGTGAGAGAAGAGAGGGATCCATTGTTCGTGGTTAATTTACAAACAAGTTCTTCAAAAATATTTACAATCTGCCTCTAATGAAGACTGTGTCCGATTCCAGGGGTGTCTGCTATGCCACTGCAATGATGTAAACGAATTTTGTCATTATTATTTAATGAATTTTCATTATTGATCTTTCAAAATATTGCTTTGCTCACCAACCCCGTTTTGTGCTCAAACTACCAATTTAATTTTCAACTTATTACATAATCCAAAGATCGTACCATAGGCAGATATAAGACACGTGAAATATAAATAATATGAAATATCCTTACAAAATACAAGCATAAGATACACAAAGGTAAACGAAAAGATAAAAAAAGACAACAAAAATCAATTATGCATCATTTAAGAACTCACAAACACTGTATACACATTTACCAACAAGGTAAAGAAATAATTTCTTTTTAAAAGTAATAAAACATACAATGCTCTTAAGGTTTTTGGACAATTTATTGTACAAGATTATACCCATTACTTTGGGTCTTCTATGGGTAATTGTGGACCATATTAATATTTTTCTTGGTCAATAAGGCCAAGCAGAAATGTATATTGATGGAACGTTGTGGATGTTTAATTCCTTAAATAATGGGTGACAGCTGGCATAATAGCTGCTACCGGTGATGATTCTAAATGATTTCTCCTGAATGATTAAGATTTCCTTCAGGTGGGGAGAGAAACCCCAGAGAATAATATTATACTTTGCTACAGAATAAAAGTGGGCATAATAAAACATAAGTAGAACTTGAAAACAAATGCTTTTGTTTAGGGCAGAGACAAGGTAAGAAAGAGAATTAAGTTTTTTGAAAGGTGATCAATATGCGAATTACAGTTGAGATTAGGGTCAACAAAAATACCAATAAATTTAAATTCTGTTGCAGGGACAAGATTTGGAGAACTGGGGAGAGTGATGCCATAGGGGTATCTGTAAGAGGAGAAACACATAATCTCAGTTTTACTGCTATTTAGTTTTAAATCATTTAATTTACACCATTCATTCATTTTAGAGAGGATTTTAAAGAAAAAATGTCTGCGCAGTGGAATCTACCTATTCTGATGTTATTTAATTGGAGTGAGGATGCGCTCCTGGAATTGAACCCATGAGTTATTTATTGACAGCAAACGACCTGTTATTTAACAGTTATATGGATGAGTATTACAGTATTAGCCCGAATATAACACGACCCCAAAAGTTTTGAAAATTTTTCAAGAAAATCCTGGGAAAAAACAAAACAAGAAAACTGTAATTTTTCTGTATTTCAACTTTAAATAATTAATAAACAGAGTAATAATATTATGCGCTGTATTTAGGGTAATCCCGCACTTATAATTAGGCTCTCGCCAACGTTTCACCTCCTTTCTGGTGTCTTCTTCATTCATTTGAAAACATTAAATAATGCATAATAATAATAATAACCTCGTATGTTTTCGACGAACCTTTCTTCTCAACATGATCAGCAGCACTCCTACCTTGATCGTAATCCACAATAAAAAAATCGGAAGGGCAAAAACTCGCAAAAGTAGGCTGACTAACTGATAGCTATAGTTCAATGACTACTGAGGGTTTGGCAGCTGGAGAATAGATAGTTGCAAGGTTGGTCCTTTTCCCTCATCCACTTCAAGGTATTCAGAGTGGTGAAATTTTGATGCGAATTGTAATGAGCTGGGATGAGCAATCGGAGGCAGGCAAACGGAAGCGACCTATGAACTCGCATATCAACATAAAACGGTGGGACCCAAAATTTTTTATGCCAAGGGCTACTTTCATTCTGTAAATTGTCTTGCAGGCTACTAATTATATATTTACATATTTAATTTTTCACTAGAAAAAATCCATTTAGCTAATTATTGTGCTATTAAATGTCACAGAGCAAAAGGCTCTAAAATATTAATACACTGCCGAATTTTACTTGATAGGTAATTTAAATTGCGTATTTTTACTATATCTTGAAATTATCGGCATACTTGAAGATTACAAAGGAAAGCCGACATCTTTGCAGGTGTCGTCTATGCGTGTCAGAGGAAGCCGACAGTATTAAGACGCGTATAAAAAGGATCAAGATAAATTCATATACTAAATTTGTAAATAATTTTCAAAATTAACTCTTTTTGCTATATGCGATTAATTTATGTGATATTTGAATGTTCTGGATTGTATTTTATTCAATTGTAATATTATATTACTGTAACGAAATTCAACACTGGGAAATAATTCTTATGAAACCAAACATCCATCGGGTTCGAATAATGGATCGAGCGGACTCGGCTTTCTGTAGAAATTTTTAACAACTTGTTCTAAAATTACTTCAAAATTTAACAACCGGTTCGCGCGAACCGGCTGCAGCTTACCACTGGATATAACCCCTTCATAATAAAAGTGACTAAACTTCATGATTACCCGATATTCTTCCGCTATCTATTCCTGTGCTTTACCTACTTTGGGAAAATGAAATCTGTCCTAAGTGGGATAGCAAACCTATTGCACGCAAGACAATTGAGGTTAACATGCAACAGAAAAAACTTTTTATATTATAATATAATCATAGTTAAATCATTAAAATATTTCTTTTGGATATATTTAAATTGACACATAAGCTAGTCATTTTGTTTCGAATGGAGTAAGTTAGAAAATTTCAATTTCCAAACTTCCAATCATATTGAGTTGAACTTCTTTTTAATAACTGGAATTAAGATTAACTTATTTCATAGAAAAATGCATCCAAACGCATGTTTAACATAATTATATTGCCAAGAAAATGAGCAACCATGCCCTGAACAGGATTCCTTCTTTCGCAGCGTATTAATTCTCGAGCGTTTTCTCTCGCTGTCTATACACCTACCGCGTTCTTTCCTTTCATACTTTCTTCTTTCGTAGGTGATACTTTTCAATCCTTCTCTTTTTCCTATATTCCTCCAGCAGTTTCTTCTTCCGTTTCAATAAATCCCACAAAATATCATTAGCGTAGATTTATTATTACAGTTTTCAGAAATAAAAAAATCCTAAAACAAAATTGACATCAAATTTCTCATACAAATTGTGTGCGCATTCCGATATTCGTTTACTGATTATAGCGCTAATACAGGCAGAAATATAGAACTTAACGTTGTATTTGACGGTGTAGCGCTATGCGGATGGTTTAATCGTTGTAATTATTCTGCATTTATTTTACTTCATTAGCCCCAAGAGGAAAATTTGTGGTCAGTGGGTGAAATTTTTAAAATGGAAATCGCTCACGGAAAGGTGAAGTATATTTAATGCTACACATTATGTTGTAAATTACGATGTATTTCCGAACTTCTGTCAATCCAGATGGCATTCATTTCTTCTTGTAAGCATACAATATTTTATAAAATGAGCAATACAAATGCCTTAAGCCTGTTGTAGTACATGGACCCATTTATAATCATTTTATTAAAATAAATATGGAGTAAACCACATATTTGTAAGTATATTGCTCATCAAATTTATCCTTCCATTTTGTTAATAAAAAGTAAATATGTACTCCATTTTATTTAGAAAACTCGTTCACCTTACGATATCCTGTATTCCAATGTAAACAAGATAATTTTAATTTGCAAAAATTACCAGAAGAGTAAAGAAGATAGAAACAAAATCAGTGTAATGGGATGTTTCCATAGAGTTACGTCTTTCTTATGAGTTTGTGCTGCATATTGTTCGAGATTCTTCCGCACCAAGGTAAGAGTATGTTTTTCATAATATTTTAAAAAATTTGAATTAGGATACAGTATTGTATTTTTATTAATTCCTCGGTAGTGTTAATTGGAAAATGGATTCTGAGAGCTGAGCTTTTAAATCGTTATGGTAGTTAACAAAGAATCAAACCATAGCTATAAATGTATTGGTAAAGTTTAGTCATTTGTATTCTCAAAAAATATTTTGCTTTTGGCTATCACTAATTCAACAAAATTATTGAGCTTGTCTTGTGGCAGAAAAAAATTCAAGAACAAGCACTTTAACCCTTTGAAGTGCTATTGACAAAACGATTTGTCACTTGCTTAGTCTCACCTCAGCAAATTAGTTTTGCATCATATTTTAGCAGTGTGCTTTTACAGAGAATAGCGAAAACTCCTGACTTTAAGAGAATGGTTTTCAAAATGGCACATACTGCCAAAACATTCAGCTCAGCATTGAAAGGGTGAAAAAAATACTTATCTCAGGTATTTCCAATATCCCCAAAAAGATTATAAAAAAACAAATGTACATTTCGGCTAAATTAACAGATGGTGTATTACCACTGAAGATGGATTTTTTGTAGCTTAAATGCACGTTATTTTGTAACCTTACTGTGGCTATTGGTGATACTGGAGGCAAATATTTTTTTAGTGTTTGTTCTTGAATTTGAGTATCACTATGAAGTCCCACGAAAAAGTTAATTTTTAAATCCATGTGGTTTTAGCATTGCTCCATCAAATTATCTGATTAAGATTGATAAATAATTTAGCTATGTCAACTACACTTTTCAATCAAGAGGAAGCTCTTATTCTCAGCCAATTAACGTTTGAATGGATTTCCATGGTAGTAGAAAATTTAAGTTGGGAAACTCTGATAAAAGAATAGTTTGGAAATAAAATAACCTATTGTTGTAACCGTTTCAGAGGGCGAAGGCTGTTTGAATCAGTGCTTGAAATAGAAAATGTTACACAACGGAACGCTTGTATTGGTAGTGTAATGGAAATTTTTACAAAACGCAACGCTTTTTATAAGGGACAGCATTTCTAAATGTCTGACGAAACGAAAGGGTATCATCGGTTCGTATGACCAGCCAGAGAGGTATTCCGGCTCATTTCAAGCACTGGTTTGAATATTGACTTGCATTAAATTTACCACTGAGACATGAAGTAGGTTGGGATGGTTATTACTGAGATTTGAAAATTATAACTGTACACCTAGACTGAGAAAATGTTATGCATATATATTCGAGGCTTATTTTTAATTATTTATGTATCAAACAGTGTCCTGCAAAAGGTTCTCAGGAGATGGCTCAGAATATAATAAAACAACAATTTTTAATGGTATTGAAACAGTAATGCGATTATTCAGACATAATAAATTTGGTAAACATGACTACAGCATGTTTTTCCTGTTCACTATAAATTAATTTAGTATTCCTTGCTTTTATGGTAGCAATGAGTTAGTATGGCTGTCAATTTTAATTAATTATGTATTTTGATTATTTTTTCAGAATCTGTCAACAGCAGAGGAGGAAAGGAAAGCTGCACTGGAGATGAAGAAATTTTCAGGCTTTTATAAATTTTGTTAGCTTAGAGTGCCACATTAAGTGGGGACTAAAATTTGAATGGCATGCAGGTAATAATCTTATTCCAAATACGTTTATTCATAATAATTCCTTCCTCAGGGACCCAGCTATCAGCCTTAATGGTTAGCAGGACAGGTTTGCTGAAACTAGAGTCAAACAAAACACATTGAGATATAAAAACTACGATAAAATAATATCTTTAAATATTGTTATCCAAGGACAGTGTGGTGGCTTCAAAAATCCATTTAGATGTCAGTCTTTTTATAAGGAATGTTACTAAGAGTTTGACTTGCTTATAGCTAAATTTTGAACTAGTTGAAAAGAAAGAGTATATATTAAAATAATATTTAATGAATAAAATGTGCAGTTAACCCTTTCTTTATGCAGTTTACATGGTTTGAAATTCATTTATTGTGATCTAATTTAAAAATGCCTCCATACTGACCAATGTTTAGTCAAAAGATGTTGCATTGATTCAAAAGCATCTTTTTCAAATGGGTTTGCCTAAAATCCCATTATTATGAACAAGAGCATAGAAGAATGGTAATATAAGCTCCAGCTAGTATTCAATGCATATGAGACTGGCTTTTTTGGAAAATAGATACCATTGAGAACTTAGGCATGCCTGTCCCAGTGCCATTTTTGTGCTTCAATTCTAGCCATTGTTAAATAGTAACTTTAGGATTTGAATTTAGATGTATTGTTATTCTTTTTGGAAATTAACTACAATTTTACAGGAGAATTATGAACTTTCAAATCATCCAGAAAGTGCAGTATTTGTAATTTGTTACATTTGAATATTCCGATTAAGCATTTGATAAGCATTTTGTGTTATGTTAGTTTATGCCATCAACATACCTCGCTCATTTTCTTACAACTTGATTTGCCAGTATTTAATTCATTGTTTGTCGGTTTCAGTTGAATGTTTTGGTCTTTTTCTTAAGGCTAGTTTCATAGATTAAAATTCAACTTTCATGAAACAATCAATGCAGTGAATCATAAATATTTAAATGAAAGAATGAGATAAGGATATGTTCTAAGACAGTCATCTGATTTAGGAATTCATACAAAAGAGGTTCAATTCTCTAAGAGAGGTTTTATATCAAGGTGTTTGGTGACGGTGATGTGATTGTGATTTTAAGGTAACTTCAGTTGCTCTTGGACAACACATTCATTCAAATGGAGCCATTTATACCAAGTTGACGGAAATGTGATGGTGACGCAACTTGGAAGCGACTCGGCAACTCTAGTCACTGAGTGACTTTTCCTGCCGATCACCCGTGATTCTAGTCACTTGCCAGTCGTCTATTATCACCTTCAAAAATATAGTCACCTAAACTTCCAGTGTCTATAATTTCGCTTCCGCTTATGCCGTAAGGAAAGCAAAGACATTTTTAAAGCCTGAACTTTAGCCTAATAATCTATGCTTGTCAAATTTTACATACTAAAAATTTTCTTTTCCGAAAGCCGCCCAGATAACGGTAGCATAGACAGGATATTTCCTAAGTGAAAAAATTGTAAAAATTTAATTCTTATATGTGAACGCTGAAACTTTCAACACCGTAATTAAACAAAATAGGTATTACTATTATGAATATACTAGCAGGTTTCTTATTTATTATTAAAAATGTTTTCTTTAACATTTTACTTTTTTTAAAAAAACCATACAAATTTAAGTAAATTTTAATAATAATATTTTTAAATGTAGGGTCCAGTACTTCTTTATAAGCCGTACGTTTTGTTTTTACTTTTGGGTAAAGTGACAAGTTTTCAGATCAGCTAAACAGGCACACTCATTTTTTGCCCCTGGAGTGTAGGCAATTTCAAGGTGGTGTTTGAATACGAATTCATATTCATAGAACATTGGGTAAAGCTTTCCAAAAGCGTATTATTAAAACAGTAATCCCTGTCTCCTTTTTCTTTGCTCATTCGCTAAAACAAGTGAAATTTTTTAGGTTGTTGGTTTAACTCACGACTTAATATAAAAGAGCTATGTGGCAAATTAAAAATATTAAGTGGGTGAATACTAAATCTTCTATCATTCTGCTTACTACGGCGATGCTGCCATCGTAATGTGCAGTAAAGGAGTATATCCTCTTCACTTTAGGACATGTTTGATACTAGGGAAAAATAAACATCATATCACCATCAAAAATCAGTTGCTTTGATATAATACATTGGTGACAGTGATTTGTTGGCAACTTCAGTTGCCGTCAAATCAGATCACTGTCACCAATAACCTTGGTATAAAACCTCCTTAAGCAAAACTTCAAATTTGTATTTAAATAGGCAGAGCTGAGGCATGTATAACATTATATCATACTTCAACATTCTCAGCAGTTCTATTAACAGAATTTAACAACAATACTTCTACAGTGTTTCATTTTGTATTTCTCTGTTAGCTAGTTTAATCAAAGACACTATAATATAATTTAAACATTTAATGATTTTGCTTCTTTTTAAACTACTTTAATAATAACACAGTGATTATTCATTAAGTTTAAATGTGATTGGAGGAATTTGAACCAGTGCATAAGTGTCATGCAGTGAGATGATTGTGTCTAGATTATATTATAGATAACTAGTTAATCATCCATCCCTGATTTTAGGATTATGTATATGTTTGTCACAAAAGGTGATCTCTTAACAAAAAATAGGCGCTGCTAACCCAAGTCCCTTACTCCCTGTTTCTCATTTAATCAAGGTCTTGTTCACTATGTTTCCTTGAGAACTGCAAGGGTTTACTGTATTTTGTAAAATACTACAATATGAATGTTTCAGTTTCAGTTGTACTTGATCAACAGACATGCTAGGAGAAAATACACAGAAAGACAATGAGACTTTCATGATATGAAGCCATAAGTTGAGAAATTTCTTGACGTGGTTAATTTACATTTTTCATTCTGAACATTACCAGTGCTTCAAATAAAATTGTGCTGACCAAATTTACACTTAAATACGGCTTGTATTTTTATCAGGATCGATGTAGACAAAATTTATAGTAATTATTTATCTTTGGAAGTGTTAGCTGAATTATTTTTTTATTTCCGTTGGAATTGATTGAAGAATTGTCAAAAAAATAGTAAAGTAAAATGACTTGAATTTTCATGAAAATCAGGATTTGGATTAAAATTTACCATGGATGGCAAATCAATGGCATGCATACCACTTTAGGTATGTGAGATGATTTTGTTTGGCACTCAGCAAAAATCGTTTATTTGCTGTCTACTTAATATTTTTCCATTTCTGACTAAATATAAAAGACTATTTCTAGCGAGATTGCACCTGTTTTGATAAATAACTGTATAATAGTTTCCTTTTGCCCAGGGTCGAGAAGCTAGTTGCTCCATAATTGTAGTCTGTTCATAAATAATCTTGGGCGATGTATCTTTTTAGATAACTTGAATTTTATGTAATCAATGCATTTGAAAAAACAGGAGAAAAAATCTGCCATGACCGGGAATCGAACCCGGGCCTTCCACTTGCTGGGCGGATATTCTACCACTGAACTACCGTGGTAGACTAAATTCTCCTGTTCCAAGCTGGAATATATTCTTACGTTGGGAACCAAGCTAGCAATGCAAGTATCAATCAGCGCCAACAGATCTCCTCAAGGAGATACACCAAAGAGCTTGGTTCCCAACGTAAGAATATATTCCCGCTCAGAACAGGAGAATTTAGTCTGCCACGGTAGTTCAGTGGTAGAATATCCGCCCGGCAAGTGGAAGGCCCGGGTTCGATTCCCGGTCATGGCAGATTTTTTCTCCTGTCTTCTCATGCTCATCCTAACAGCTTATGCCTGCTTGCATAGTGATCTTCAGATCATTCTTTCTATTAATCAATGCATTGTTTTCTGAGCTCTAGTCTGAGAAAAAATGATCCTGGTTAAACCATAAAATTATTTCTTTTTGGGTGGATTTTCAATTAATAGTAGGTTAAAGAGAAGCCAAATTTTGTAATTTTAGTATGCAAGCAAAAACTGCCGTCACTGGAATATACCATATTCTCCACAAAGATAGATGACATCAAATTTAAGAAAACTCCTATTTAGATAAAAGTCTGAAGGGAATGATCTTAATTTGTACTTTGTGATCTAACTAGCATTAACCGATGTGTGTTACTTGTCTCAATGTTTACTCTAATTCTCTCATGTGCAACAGAAAATTAATTGCAAGGCTAAAGGAAGTCTTGGTTCCCATATTCTCTATTGCTCATTTTATAAATAAGCTTGTAATATGCATGTTGAATCTTCTGTATTAGAGTTTAAAAACTGACCAGACCATCATTTGCAGATACTGTATAGCAGTGTTTTCCAACTTTCTGTTGAATTTCATGGCATCTTCAACTTGAAAAAAGGTTTTATATTTTTATTGGTACAGTGGGTTCCACTTATTAGAATCAGTGGTTAATGGAATCAGCCGCTTTATTGAATCAAAACCGTATAACCAAAACCATTTTGTATCTAACGTTTTTAAAAATCCTCCCATTATTGGAATCACTTATTTCAGTTTATTGAATCGTGCGGCAATGAATGAATGCAGGGTTGTATACCTAAAGTTGCGAAATGCTACGGAAAAGCGGATTTTCATCACATCGAGCAGAAATGAAAACCTAAGAGGTGGAAGTTGAGGAAGAGTTCAGTAGATTGAATTCGATAGATGACGACATTGTTGAAGCTCCTATTGACAGAAGATGACATTGTCATAACACAAAAAGTGAAATTTGTGCTTAAAATTTTATTTGTTATAAACTTTCTTATATTATATCTCTCAGAAATTAGCATAACCATGAAATTTTTATAAATGAAAGAGATATGATCTTTATTCTAACATTTTCTTATTTGCCATAACTAAAATACGCAGACTCTGGATTATTGAATCAGCCATTTCATTCAATCAAATAACGGATTCCCGACTTGATTCTAATAAGCGGAACCCACTGTATCACAATGTTTGGAAACATTCATTCCTTAGTGCTACATCATTATCAATTTATTAGAGGGAAATTGTTGACTTAATGATCTATCCTCATTTCTAAATTGTTAACTTATTTACTTAATCAATTTCCACTGCTCCTCTGTTGGGAAACTGCTATACTGTATAGCACTGAGTAAGAACTCCCTGGATCATCCAAGTGCAGATTAATTTGCCATCCAGGCGACTTCTACATGGCTTACTGGGAACCGTACCATAACTAGATATTTTATTAACCAGAGCAAACTACTAAATATGTAACCTCTCCCCATTTAAAAAATTATTTTCTATAGTTTATTTAGTTATTATTTTATTATTTATTTTTTGCACCCCTTACTTAGTTGCACCTGGGGCAGATGCCCTGCTTGCTCCCCCGTAGTTACGGTACTGACTGGGAATGTCTATACTGAACATCAAAATGAAACACTGCTTACAATCCAAACCAGTGTTTCCCAGTGTATGTATGGTCCACTTGTGGTCCATGAAGGTTTTGTTGGTGGTCCGTGGAGGTTTCCAAAATGTAGTTTTTCTTTAGGCCTCACCTCATATTTAGTTGGAACTTTTTTGGGAAAAGTTATGCAAATTTTACACTATAACGTATTGAATATTGTTATTAATTAAGTTTGTAAAATTATTTCGTATTTAAAAAATTTTTCCTGCACAAATGTGGAAAATATTTCTTTGATTAAAACAAAAATAATCAGGTGATTGTGAAACATACTGAAGCATGTGTAATATATTTCAAAATGGTCAAATAAAATACGTAACCAAGTAACTCCTTTTCTTAAACATAGATACAGTAAGTAGGTTAGTGTAAGAAATGAGGTGGTCCGCAGGGATTGGAAGGGTTGCTGAAGTGGTCCACAGAGTTCAAAAGGTAGGGAAATGCTGATCCAAGCCCACATTAACAGTTTTTGAAATGGGTAATAGAAGAAGACAAACAATTTGGAGGGAAATTAAGCAATACAACAGATGAAATAGAAAAGCTAATATAGTACAAGCACTTAAATCCAGTGCCCTTGGGAAATAGGCCATGCCGGACTATAGAATTTTCCTGACCATGGTAGTTGGCCATAATGAAAGGTAAATAACATCTATGCAATAATTTTTTGTTTTATGATGTTATTTCACATAACTTTTCAGATTCACTTTGTTCACATCTCATTGTTCATATTTTGTTTTATTACAGTGTCCATTCAGATGGTAAGTAGTTGAAGCAGAGAGAAAAGGGAAAGATATTAACTTGTGGTGACTTTATATTTAAGTGATTAGATTTCAGTTTCCTCCTTCCTATTGTTAGAGGGATTTAGTTTGTTATATGATGTGTATGAAAGAATTTAGTGAGTTTTTAATTTAAAACCGGTATGTCAAACTGGTGGCCTGTGGGCCACATGAGTCCATTTCTTTCCCTAACTACAACCCAAAAACTGATTTGATTGAACTAAAGCACTCAATATTTTATATAAATGCTTTATTTTTATGAAAAGGACAATATTCTGTCATTGTTACTGAGGTCGTATAGAACATGTTTGATAAATTGCTGTTTTTAATGCTAAAAAAGGCATCCAGTCGTCTAGAATAAATCATTTTTTTCCAAATCTTACTCTCATAAAGTAACTGCAATCCTAATGTGGCCCTTCTAAAACATTCATCGCTTTAATGTGACCCTGCTATCTCTCTGAGTTTTACATGCCTGATTTAAATGCACAGACATCAGAGTTTAACTCTTAACATTTTGGTCTCAACATTCAATCTCTTCGGGGCCTACGGGCTTCGCCCAGGCAGTACCTATCTATGTGACTGGAATCACATTTAAAACATTATACAATTTAAACAAATATTTTTTATACTTTTTAAATAATTGGGAGTGTAATAATTCTTCATGTAAACCCACTAAATGTACAGAAATGCAATTTTATTATACTGAGTCAAGTTCTCCTTTAATCGTTTTCTCGGCTTGTTACTTAGTTCTCTCACTTGGAGACAGGATCAATCCAAGCTCTAGGTGACCTCTTGAAGTGTTGTTCTTATAGCGGTGTAATTTTACATAAAAATTAGGCTGTCGTAAAGTGACTTGATTTTTCGATTTAAAATTATTCCAACTCAGTGAATAGGAATTAAAAATTAGAAAGTATTGTTAATTTTGTTTTTCTTTTATTTGTATTGGGCATTTTTAATATTCAATCTTTGTCTTAGTTTTACAATGAATTTGCTTAATTTACTATAGATAACGATAATGCAATTTTGCCTCATTCAAATATTTTCAATTAATAAATATTGTTTTCATTACTTTTTAAGCATTCCAGCGATATTTGAGATTTTGATTGAATTCAGATAAATTCCTGACATTGCAAGAGTTTATGGGGTTGTGAAAAATTCAGAAAGCGCTAATATACCCATAGAAAAGGAAGTTCTCATAAGTAGAAAACAAGTTATGAAAGTGTACAGCGTAATACAAATGGGGGCGTTTCGTGTAATGGAGTATTTGAAATGTATGATATACATGTTCGTTTTAAAGTTCTTTTTCTTCATCATAAATAATTTTCTTCCTATTTAAAAATATTTCATGCACACGTAGGGAAATTAAACGTATTTTTTTATATTGTTTATGTTAACAACAATGAAGTAACCATGCAAGAAATTTTCTAAGTTCAACTCGAACTAAGACATTCTTGTTTGATTTTCTTGATAACAGCTACTCCTACAATAAAAATGTATAGGAAAGGAAATACTTTTCTTCACTAGTTCTACAACTTTTATTTGAAAAATATTTTGATATGAGCAATACTTTATGAGATATGACGGAAATTTCATTTTTGTCACCAGTAAAGTGCTACCCCTGATTGGCTTACGTGATTCGTTTGTGTTCTTATTATCTTTGACTGTAGGTTGTTAATAACAAATTTCATGAAAATCCCTTCGGTAGAAGTCGAGAACAAACATGCGGACGGACATACCGAATAGGCGCTCATACTGGAAGCGAAACGCCCCTAAAAAGCGGACGACTAAAAATACCTACCTCGGCGTTTTCCTATCTGTCATTTCTTTCTGCATGTGCGCGCCTTTGTTAGTAAGACATTAACAGGGTCTGTGTGATGGCAGTGCCAACGGTGCGACTGAGCCGGGCCCGGTACTTACAGAGGCCTCGCGCCCAAAAAAATCTGTTGTACTTATTGAGCCCACGCTTTTAAAAAGAATCGGGGAAATATCAACACTGCCAAAATGAAAGAGTTTGCTTTATTAAAATTTTTGTCGCGTAAGAGGCTTCGCGCGCTCACTTGGCACCGGGTCCCGCGATTTTCTTATACGGTTCTGGATATCACTTAAATCTCCGATTATGACTGGGATTTTAAATAAATACCCTGCAGCTCCAAGGCCTCTAGCATTTTCGATAAACCCTGTTTACTCGACCGGTACGTTACTGTGGTTTATTTCTTTCAGAGTCCCTATTGAAGTTTTTTTCGCGCTTCCTCGGGGTGGCTCTGTTAATCTTAGTGGCAATCCATCATAATAGGCTATATTTTTAAAATGTTATTGCATAAGTGTTGAGCTCATTATTTTTATATAATCATGCGGTAGAATTTGGAGCGTTTTATTAGTTACAGTATCGTCTCAAGTGAACGTGAACTGATCGTAGATTTCCTCATTTCAACGAGTGATTTGTGTCGTTACCTTTCACTTTTATCCGGAACAACATTCACCGGACATGATAAACTCGAAGATGCATCAGGGCCTCATTAGGATTACAGTTGTTTAATTAGACCCAGAGTTGTAAATAAGACTTTCTGGAAGATTGTCTGTCTATTTTACAAAAACCCATAATTTAGAAAACGCGTTATACTGTACCATAGTAGCTATGAAAAAATTGTCACCTTTTCACAGAAATGAAGTACCTACAGGCAGTCGCCGAGTTAGGAACGGGTTGCGTTCCAAAACTTAGTCTTTTGTTCGGAACTCGGAACCATAGACAATATATTATAATTGGTGGTTAGATTCCCAAGTCACTCCACAAATGCCTATTTAACCCACAATTAAACAAATTATATTTGCTCTGAATAATAGTAGAAAACAATACTGTTGTAGACATTCGTTTTGTCTTTCATTACACTTCCGATCGTCGGACGTACAAGTAACTTAGAATGTAACGGGCCACTGTGTCGAAGAACACTTCCGCAGAGGGTTGACTCTACACACCGCCGCGGCGCAATTCTCGAGAGAAAAACATTCGTACGTGCGAGTTGGCGACCGTATGCCCTATTTATTAAAATACCTTATGGAGCTTCGTTCCTAAGTACGGATGGTCGTAAGTCGGGAACCTGTATTTATGTAAAAATCTAACGATTTAGTCGAAACGTAAATTTGCATTCGGGCCGCACTAAGGCATAGAAAGTGCAGCCGGCAGTTCGACATACCTGCCTTACGTGAACGACGAAGGGGTGTACTGTAATAGTCTCAAAATTACCGGAGCGACTGCCAAAATAGCCGTATATCAGCCAGATGAGTAGCGGTTTTACGTGAAGGTGTTGATTTATTGAGAGAGTTGGTACGCAATTATCTCTTTCTTACAGTAGAAACGGAAATTCTCCATGAATTTCATTGATATACAGAGAATACGGCGAAGTTTTTCCTGGACTTCAAATGACAAATACAAAATACATGTTTGCATGTTGGTTTGTGTGAGGTGATGCCTCTGTATTTATAAGTTCTAAGTTACCAAAAAGGAACGAAATGTTATTCAGTTTCTTCTGAATAACATTAATTCACTTTTTAGCAAATATGGATAGCTTTTTCAAGTAGAAAGAAGTTCGTTAAATGTTTTGGAATTGAGAAAAGATATTGGAAACCAATGTACGAGTAAGATATATTCACGTTTCAAAGGGGAATTCTTTTGAATTGGTTTTATTGTAATAATATCATAAACAAGATTGTTTTTGCTGGTGGAAAAGGTAAAAACACCATACTTTTGTGCGTTATAATTGAAGTGAGAGGAGCGGGTGACCTCTTGAGCTGATTTCTGTTTCTTGTTTCAGGTCCACCGTGATGAGCACCGTGGAAGTTGCTGATTTTCTGCCAATCACTGTCGCCCTTCAGTTATTATTTTATGCAATTAGGCGAATGCCTAATTTGAAGAACATTCCAAATGGCTACCGGGAAAATAAAGGGGTCATTTGGATCATAGTATCTTCAACCTGACCAGCCAGCTGTTCTAATAAAAGTTTTGTATACTGATTTCCTTTTTGTTGCATAAAAAGCGTTACGTTTATTACTTAAATGTTTTAAAACTTTGTAGGTTACATCATTTTAACTGCATAAATAAAAATGTGTGAAATAATATATTGTCAAAAAAATTTTCTATTTATTTTTCAATTACCTGTTATATAGGGTATATTCTCTATTAATAAATTATTTTAAAATATTACTTCACGCCAGGTTTGAGAGAAAGATTTTACAATATAAAGAGTATTAGAAAAAATCTTTAATCTTATCAAAACAATGGCTTCTTCGTGTTTCGTGACAATTGCCCATCAAGAATGGAAATGGAAGCGTTATTCACTTGTTATGATAACGCTCCACCGCTGAGCCAGAAAATAACATGGCGTAACTCTCCCCAATAGCGAGAATATTGAATAAGTAAATATGACGTCAATGGGCGAGGAGAACTGTTACGTCAAGAGGGGGGAGGAGGGGAGCTGCTACGTCAGAGGGGCGGAGGAGGGGAGCTGTGACGTCAGAGGTAGTGACCTTGAACAGAAGGCTACTTTCACTTTCCTGAAAATTTTGAGGAAAAACCGAAAATTTTGAAAAACCTCTATAAGTAGACCAAAAACTGCGTTTGACCTTTATTTAACCTTATCCGACCGCTAACTCACCTCAAATTAGTTCCGATTTCCGCCACCTGCCCAGTAAATGGCGCATGATTAGTTGTAGGCGGTGAATGGGCCAGGTTGTCATTGCGGTATTACTTCTAATAGCCACCGTAGAGGGCTGGCTAACATATCTGGTTACGAATACTAAGCGCGCGAGTTCGAATCATCCCGTGTGACTGGATTTGTTTTCGTGATTACCTTTGTTATATATTAAGATGGTCTCAGCGAACCCATAGTAGACTATAAGTTTTAATTAGAGTTATTTCCACTAAATGGAATATTTTAAATGCATTTCTCCAATTTTATATCGCTTATATGCGTGATAAACTTAAAGTTTTTAAATCGATTTTCGCTTGCATTATTTACCCAGAAGAATTTTGAGGATAGGACGTAGAATTGACTCGAAAACTTTAAATACAAGTAGATTTATTTACATTTTTTACTCATTTATACAAATATAGGATTTTAGTAGTACAATACGTATCACAAGTACATAATTACACTCCTGTCACTGCGTCGTAAATCCGTGGAGTTTATACAATTTCAAGTTGGCGAACACGTCAGTAATTCGGCCAAACTCCTTCGTTGTTCCCGAGACTGGTTCGTTCGCGTGGCGCCTTCAGGTCCGCTCCACGCGTTTGAACAGCTGACTTCGAGTATTTTCTTCTTGACGCTGCTTATGATGGTTAAGTTTTCGCCCGAAGCACATGGCCGGAAAAATGAAGCAGTGATCTTCGGAACACTCCAAGTAGGCGACGACAGCCTGAGCCTGTAAAAAACACAAAGAAAGTATTAACATGGAATTGCCGTCCTCTTTGTGATCGAAGTCAGTGGCTCTCGACACATGAGTTAAAAATTACTTTAATCTTTTATTTCTAATTTTATTAGTTTCAACGGTGAGAAGGTGCAAAACGATCTTTATTGAGGCGTAATTCGTAAAATACCGCATAACCTGAGACATAGGACTTTAAAATTTCATTGCGAGAATCACCGTAAGAGATGCATTTCCCGTGTTTTTACGTGGCCACCACAAAAATACGCATGGTGAACTATGGAATACAAATGAAAAATTAACAAAGATTAGGCCTAAAACATTTCGAAAAACTGAAATTCAGTGATACATACCAGAAAAATGTACAAAATATAAATATTAATGACAATAATGAACTATTTCGGAGAATTATCTGGGACCGATCAGGAACATATGCACATCGCCGTATACAGACAATACAGCTGAAAGAACTACGTGAAAATCGTGGGACGCACAGTATTTTACACAAACATCCTGCATGCAGAAAATGCTAGATGAGGGGCTAGAAGGTTAAAATAAGACTTCGTCGTATAGAATAGCAATACTATAGTCTTTTTGTAAGACCTTTACGCATGGCATGCATTCCGAGCGTCGATACGGCTGTTTTTTAAGCGCAGATTTTCCATTCTATAATGCATTATTTAATAAATTGATAAACCGCAAAGAGAAGAGAAATCGGAACACTTTCCAAACCGGAACCAATACCCCCGAAATGCTTACCTGGAAGAACTATGATTATACCTTGGCATATGTCGGACTACGCCATCTCTCGCGTCATCTTCAGCGTTTCCGGTAACTATAGCCGGCAAAAACTACGAAAATTGTATGTATGAAGGCATGTTTGGTCGATTCTACATTAAGAGAACGCGTTTGTCAGCGCTCCGTCCTTCGGAAGCGACGTTAAGCAGTTGGTCCCCTTGGTGCTCTTCGTAAAGAGTAACCTATTGCCGGCACCGGGTTTCTCTAATCTTTTCTGTGTTTGTCCGGTGTGGAAGTAGTTATGGCTATAATAATCTTAGAAGTTGGTTAGCCAAAAATACATACAAAAAACAATTAAAGCGTTCTATATTTTATATGGATGCTTTACTTTTATGAAAAAGGATACAATGTTCTGTCATTATTAGTGAAGACCAATAAAGCATGTTCTCTAAATTATTGTTTATAATGACAAAAATTCCGTCAAATCTTCTAGATTAAATAATTTTTTTTCCAAATCTGGCCCTCATTAAGCAACTGCAATTCTAAGGCCCTTCTGTAACATCTATAGCTTTAATGTGGCGCTGACGCCTCCTCGAGTTTGACGTGTCTGGTCTGTATATGTATTCATCCCTCTCGTTCTGAATATCACTTCATTAAAAGAACCGCGTAATAATTGAACGAATTGCCTTTCCGGGAAGTTAAGGTGACTTCAGGGGCGTACTTCAAAATAGTTATCATATAATTTACGCGCAAATTTATATATATATATATATCTGAAATTCTGTTTTTGTTTGTACGCTATATAAATCCACACCTTTGAAGATATCATCACGAAACTTAGCATAGGTGTATAATTTTACACTGCGAGTAACATAGACCATATGGCGATACAAAATGTGGAGGTGCTTAATTCAATAATTATGTTTATAATTTTGCTTGGCTAGCTTGCTACGCGTGACCTTGGTCGTACGCAGAGAGATACTACGAGCCACGATTGAGGGGAAGTGGAGGGGAAGGAGATGCATAAGTCATAAGCGCAGTAGTAAGATAGAGACGTATACAAGTTTGTCCGTAACTTGTTTGGCATAGTTAGAAAAAAATATTGTCAAAGTTAAGGTGAATTTAGGGACGTACTTCAAAATAGTTACTATATAATTTACGCTAAAATGGTCATCATATAAATAAAAACCTTAGCAAACGTTGTGTGTAATGCTTTTTGAAACTTAATATCTCGCAAACGACTGAACCGAATATGATCAAATTTTCAGGATAGCATTATAATATAATAAAAAAACGTTTTAATGTATCCAACTCGAGATTAAAGACCCAGAGGATAATTTCCATTTCCCATAATATAACGCGTAAAAATGGATATTTCGACGTGCAGGCTTTCATTCTTTTTTAGATTAAAATTATAAATAATTGACCTACAATCTTCGGATATAACCATTTTGAAGAAACCATTATAAAGTTTCTTATTATCTTCACCTTTTTTCCGCCTACAGTTCGAAATCGCTCAATTTAAACGTTTAATTCACACAGTTTGAGGAAATCTTTCCATTTTTAACGGGATGTTACCTTGCCTACCTATTCCATTGTTAGACCTCGATATCATATTGTTATTTCAATCCTTATGGGTATAAACGTGCTTTGAATGCTTTTAATACGAGATAGAGGGAGAGAGAGAGTGGGGGAGAGGGACGGGGGAGAGATGGGGGAAACGAATTTCAAGACAGTTTTTTCTGATGTTAATATGATCTCCCTAAATAGTTTGAACGATCGTATCTTTCCTCCCGTCATTTTGACGGGCATTACACTAGTATATAACAAAACTCAGATTATCTGAAATAATAAAATTGGGACCAAGACTGATTCGAATAAACAAATTTTGTATATTTGCTTAAGAGAAAGGACTTTGACTTTTAAAAGTTTTTATTGCCTCAAAAAACATGGAAATAACATGTCTTTTAACAATAGATTTAACAAATAACATTTAACAATTGAACCTCATATTACACGTCTTTAAGGCTAGATGTCTCTTCTGGATGGAAAGTCTATATAATTCGAACAGTTTGTAAGCCATCTGGCAGGAGGATATTTGCCAAATACACGGGGAGCTTACCCTGGCTAACGCCCAAAGCCGGAGGGGAAACCTGAAAAACCTTCCGAAGGTTGCCTGCATCTTTTCAACTCGATATTTAATGTAACAAGGGAAAGCGAAAGAAGAAAATTATATATGTATAAAGCTCATGAGATAACATTATGTCTAAAATATATTTCATTTTATAAAATTTGTAACAGATTAACAAGGGTGAATAGTTTTATAATCGTTATTTGTCCTAAGATTGCCCGCTTTATCACTTTGCACTTTACACCGCACTCTACACTATTCGTTGCCTCTTTCTCTGCGAGTTAAAAAAATTGAGAAAAGAATCGCAGAGCAAATTACACATTACACTTCTTTAAATCCCTGCAGTAGTTAAAAGCAGTTGTTTTTTCGAAAACATTTACAAAAGTTTGCCTTTCATTATGTTAAAATCATTGAAAAAGCATATTCCTTATTTTAGGATTATAACGTCATCATAAGATTACATATTTGGTTTAAATCGAGGGCATCATAATATAGATTATAAATTCCCATTAAAAGCATTATATGAAAAGACAATACTACAACAAATAAATATCAGCACCTAAGCGTATTTTTTGTAAAAAACCAGAAACAGATGCCAAAGTGAAACTATAAGCGCATTAAGAAAAGAGCGCTAAAAATACATACTAAATATTCTTAAGGTGAATTTTTTTCTGTTAACAGTTACTTTTAGACGGATGTGAAATTACACTGCCATCATTTAATAAAGAAGCGTATATATTGTTTGCATCACGTGAGTCAGGACTTTTCATATTTTTCCAGGATCGCCATCTCCGTGAAATGCGAGAGCAACCGCTTTTACAATTGATACGATATTTGTTTATTCGCAGATACGGTATTTTCCCCAGAAACGAAGAGGAAGTAGAGGCTTCCGGATTTTCGAAAGCTAAGAAAATTTAAGTTACGCGTAATCAAGGTTCGAACTTGGCGTGAGCCAATATAAAATGATGCCCATAGGGTTCCCGTTGCTAAAGTTTTCCAATTCAATGTATAATAAAGTTAATCCACCACTCAAACCCATGATTGAAATAGTAAAAATAACGACAGGCGGATGAATTAGTCGCATAATCTTTGTGTACTATACAATTTCAAGGCTTACTTTAAAGCAGGGGTCTCAAACTCACATTGGTGTGCGAGCCGCATGACGGCTTTCTGACTATCCGCGGGCCGCATTCATTACTTTCCCAGTCTTCACACCTTTTCGTATTCTCTGTATTATATTCACTCCCCCTTTTCACAATAGAGGAATCGCTCTATTACGCGTCTTACAGGCAGTCATTACAAAAATGCCAGATTTGGCGTCGAGGGTTAAGTCCTTCTGATACGCAAGAAACTCGCTGGCAGTGGGATAAACATTCCTCAGTAGGTAACTAACCGTGCAAGCTGATATAAATTGGAATGATTTAATACACTTCTTAGATTCTTTAGAAATATTTGCGTGAAATATTTGATAAAAATAGATTTGAGTTCGGGTCGCGTAGTATAAATTAAATTGTTTCGCGGGCCGCACAAATGCATCGCGCGGGCCTCATGCGGCCCGCGAGTTTTATACACCTGTTTTAAGCATACATTTTTTATTTGCTGGCGGTTATAGTAGATAGCCACGATTCTACCACGAGAGAAAGAAAATCTTTCGGTTGGTATGGCAATATGTTCTAGGCAAGAGACTCCTCTTCCGTGCAGATTCTCTACCCTCGGCGGGGGTGGGGAACTGAGATTTTAGTGTTGAAGGGGTGGCAGCTTTCATATCGGAGTTATCGAAGGTGGTTGCAGGGTTCAATACGGACACTGGATATTTCTTTCCCGGATTGAGAGGCCTACCTCCAGGAAGGTGATGATGTGTGGGGAAGAAACGGTATGTTAAGGATAGCGCAGGATGGGAAGAGAGGCGTGACAGAAAAGAGTGGATGGAGGCATAGTTCACCAAAACCGTAGTTGCGCTCTCGTACAGCGGTTCTAAACCTTTTGCATCTTATATCCCACCAACCATTTTGTCAAAAAATCCGGGTCCCACGACGATGGCAGGAGAGGTTGAACTTTTGAATAAGGCAAAAGGAGAGACCGCGGAAGACGAGTTCATTATCCGCGAGGATGAGATCGTGAGAGGTTGGCTCCATGAAATCCCTCTAATTAGGAAGGGCTTGTGGTGTGGATGGGTGTTAAGGAGAAATGGTTCATCAAAGATAATTTTGAAAATATACACAAATATTTAACTAAGAATATTAATCTATTTACTGAGGTTGTAGTAGGACATTAATACAATCACAGATCTGTTGCTAATTATATCTGAACAATTAATATTCAGCACAGGAAACTTCTTTTGATTTTATATCAAATGGAAAATGATATAATTTTTAGTTTTAACGAATTCATTTACGAATCTTAAAACCGGTTCAAACTTAAACTCGAGATTGTGGGCGGTTCTCCTCCTTATAAGGACGGGTCTGGTCCACCAAGACATTCTGATCTATACTCCCCGTGAGGTCCCTTCGAATAATTTTAAGAAGACATTTAAAAGTTTACGCAAACTTCTTTATAAGTCCTGAGAAATTAAAACGTCGACTCCGAAAAAAACAGAAGGAATGCCATTGATATTCCGCCTTTTCAGAGATATTTATTACTGGAGTTCGTTGGGAAAGCGCGCCATAGCCTATGGTCCATAGGTCATGGCGTCCCAGGCAGCCGTGGATACCTCAGGCCAGGCATTTTAACCGAGTTACTCTAGGTCAGGGATGGAAAACTTATGGCGCGCGATATTTGGGTTGGCACGTAACATATGTATTTATTCACTGTTCCCTTAACATTTTTCCTTTCTGACACAGCATAGAACAGTGGTTCTCAGGAGATATTTTGTAGTTGCCGCAACTGCGAGCAATCCCTCGTGGCCGCATCAATGAAATGTTACAGAAAATGTAACTATAATCATGTAAAAACTTACACATGCCTTCTAATTCAATGACAACGGTTACTTATTTATCATTAATAAATGTTTTTATTTAAATAATTCCAATTATTGAAATTTTAATGTAACCGCACCGAAATTGTCTGGTGGCCACACTTGAGAACATCTGGCATTGAAGACATTCTAGCGATCGTATAGGGATACATTTTTTGTGCCAAAAGTAATTGTTCGGATCGTAAATGTTAATATAACGTATTTCTTAAAAAACAATTTAACAAAAATTTTTAAAAGGCGGCACAACAGCCGATTCCAGCGTCAGAGGGTGCAGTGACCCTTCTGACCCTCCGCTGGACACGCCACTGCCTCGGGATGGATAAAATAATGCCGCCAATTGGACAGCGCTACTCTACACCACAAACTAACAATCCACTCACTGTCATCGAACCACACTTTACAACACATTCGCGTGTTGTTCAGAGCTCAGGCAGTGGCAGGGGAAGTGGGATAAGGGCCATCAACCTCTTCTCCCTGGATGCGTTCTTAAATCCATTCCGCGCAAAATTCCTCGGTTCGGCGTCGCGGGTTAGGTCCGTAGAGGAAAGAAAAGGATTATAATAGGGTTAGGTAGTTACACAATAACGGGTCAGTGGCAGCGGAAGAGTCGATGTGAGGAACGTCCCCCTCCCCCATCGGGGAATTTCTGGATTCGCTCCTGAGCTCAACGAAATGTTTTCGAAAAGAACACCGCAAAATGCAGCTCCATTTCCGCATTGAGTAATGGATAGTAAAGGTTTCCCTTTCGAAGGCCTTCGACAAGGAAACCTTTATCTAAGAAATGTCTCTGACCTTTTGTAATGGAGGTGCGGTTTGTGATACCACGTAAGTTAGAGGGTCAAATTACTCCACTACTTTCCATTAGTTTATATTTTACAAAGAAATAAAGTGAATATGTATTAAGGTTTTTTTCTTTTCATTGCCTCTTGAACCTCATGAAACATTATTAAAAACGGAAATTCCAATAGAAGATACAGCTAGAGAATAAATATTAATGAAAACCTTTATTATATTGTTATCATTATTTCACCCCATTATCTAAAGTAAAATATTCTCTTTTGATCGACCAGTTTTGTCGTAGCTATAACTAATGGTAATGGTGATGGTTTGTCTTTCACTATCACACACACATACTATGGATGGAAATACAAAGCTTTGAACAGGATAGCATTAAAATACAAAAGAGCTCAAAGATAATAATTTAAATAGTCTTACCTTTACTGTATTGTGTTAACAAAGCTACGAAATACCAATAAAATTACATTAAATGCGTAAGAGTATCTCAAAAAATTCAACATAGAATCTATTTTTCATTATTTACTACCATTATAACGCATTCTTTTAGATAAGCGGTCGTAAATGTACTTTAAGTAATAATTTTTTAAATTATTTATTATTATTATTAATTTTTCTGTTGAAATTTCTTAGCGGAATACAGCTGTAAATTGCATTATAAGACGCAAAATATTCACGAAGTAGGAAGAAGTTACGGTTGTGAATTTCTAAAACTGCTCCCGGCAACCTATAGCATTATGAGATTAGCTCAAAAATAAAAAAAAACTATTTCTCAAAGACCATGATCACGATCAGGAGGGTCATAATTTTGATAAGAATGACACGTTCCAACACTTCGTGACTGATCAACTCGAACAAGGTGTTGCTGCGCCTAGTCACAGAACTTTTAATGGGTGTTGGCGAATAATCTGAAAACAAAGTCACCAAACCATATTCAAATTGAAATTATAACTGTTGCATAACTTTCGGATCACACGCTATGCTATATGATATACAACAACCGATGGTAATGCTACGAAAAGCTGAAACCAGCACCGAGAAGAACGTGGCCCCTATCGTGTGAGCATAACAACGTCGCTTGAGACACTATCTTTAATCCTATGATTAGAGTCCGCCAAAGGTGTGAACAATTGCGAAGACCTCTTGCATTCCCTTTTAACTCTGCCGCGATGCTCTGTCCAACGCACTGCACGGAAATCACCGTCACCTACCTGCAGCCTTACTCACTGTGGCCATCTCGATAATTGCGGCCGTATCCTCGCTTTGCCTATCTCGCGGAGGATCCCACAACTGTCTCGAAGGCACTCATCACTCTGCGCCGCCTTCGCTCGTAGTGGCCTACGCGATCTCCTCCCCCCTCCCTCCCCCCCCCTCTCTAGGAGGTTTCTCCCCCATGGTGAATAGAATAGGAGGTGGTCTCATCTGAAAGTATTGGTGTGAGTGCGTGACGTCACAAAGTACCTCGAGCTTCTTGGTACCGTAAGGAACCTCGTGTAAACCCTTGTATCGAAGTAGTATTTAGGTGTGGTTCAGCGTGCGTTACTATTGTATTCGCTCTGTGTGATAGATTTGCGGACTTAATTGAAGCAGAAACACTCTTCCAGAAATACTTCAATAAAGGAAGATTATACGAAAGGGTGTTACTAATAAATATTCCTATATATAATTTTGGAAGTGTCCGTCCGTCCGTCCACCCCGTATCTCAAAACCCGTTTGTCGTAGAGATATGCGGTAAATTACGCTTTGATCTACAAGCTAGGAGGTCCCTAGAAAACTATTCTGACTTTCTTAAAGTCCCGGGTTCGAATCCAGGAGACAATTATATGTTTACACGGGATTTTCGATTTTTCAGAGTGCAAGGTTTTTTTCCTTCATACATTAAAACACGTAAATATGAACCGATTTTCTTCGATTTTGTTTTATTCGACGGATAAAACTCTACATTATCTTATTTTTGCAATGTTTACATGTTACACGGTCGAGATTTTCAAAAGTACGCAATTGTTTTCGAAATTTTGCGGATATTTCGTTCTCTTTCCGGGCGTTGGCAGCCTATTGTTGCCACCCAGAAAAATTACTATTTTTTTCCATAAAAACTATAAATTTACTTTAATTCCAATCGGATTTTAATTCTGTCTTCAGAAATAAGAAATTGCGATTTATTTCCTATCCGATAGTTAAAGTCTCGAGTTCGTAGCTTTATGGGAAATAATTTTAAAATGCAAATATAAAAACTTCTACACCAAATTACGTGTTTTCTTATGGGTCAAAAATGGGCCAAAATAGCCCCTCAGAATTGGAATTTCTCCAGTTTTAGATTTTTTCTTTCAGTTGTGACCAAAAACCTATAATCTTCCCAAATTTTAAGTTTGAAGTACATCTGGAAGTGCCTCATAATTTCGTATTATACGACAAACGAAACGCTTCCATAGAATCGAACCTAGAGAAACGAGAGAGACTGTAGTAAGGCAGCCGAGTGCACTAACAAGGAGAGAGCACTACTGATCCCCAACCGATTCGGCTGAAACTTCGTAGAGATAATGTCCATGACGCCCGATCAAGGAATATATATATATATATATACATGTTAGGGCCAATACCCAGCCATTTTTAGTTTATTAATAAAAATAAGTTAATATTTCCCGAGTTACTGCGTTAGTGCAATACACCGTAAGGCCCTTTGTACGTATTGAGGCTGGTGTAGGGGTCAGCGCGCTTGGTTTTGAATATCAAGATCAGGTATTCGTGCCCATGTTTTTCCGAACTTTTTTAATTTTTTCCCCATGTAAACTAATAAGTTGCTATACAATGAAAAATTTTTTAAAAATTTAAAAAGTTCGGAAAAAGAGACATTCAAAACTAAGCGTGCTACCCCCTACGCCAGCCTCAATACGTACAATATGCCTTACGGTGTATTACACTAATGCAGTAACTCGGGAAATATTAACTTATTTTTAATAATAATCTAAAAACGGCAGGGTATTGGCCCTAACATGTATATATATATTCCTTGATCGGGCGTCATGAACATTATCTCTACGAAGTTTCAGCCGAATCGGTTGGGGATCAGTAGTAATAACATCGGAATAGGTAGATTCCACTGCGCAGACATTTTTTCTTTAATGCCTTATACATGAGATATTGACGCGAAATTTACACAGTTACGTGAAGAAAAACACGGAGATTAATTTTTCTCATTGTATAAATTCAAATCTCATTACAAAATCTCCAAAAATTATGTTTCAAGGTGATTTTTTGCATTGTTATATTTAATCAATTTAATACATATAAAGAATTTTATTATCAAACAATTTCTGAGAGAAAGAACAAAACAAAATCAGGTACAATAATTTAGAAATTTTATATACAAAATCGTTTCGGTGGGTCATACCAGGCTTTCATGAAAACAAGAACTGGTTTTTGTTGCACGACAATGTACCTGTGCATTCCACGTTAATTGTTCGAAAATTTCTTTCGCAAAAAGGGGTTACTGAGATCAACCAACCCCCCCGTCCCTCCCCTATTCAGCAGATCTGGCCCTGGCTAACTTTTTTCTCTTTCCAAAGTTAAAAATGAAGATGAAAGGGAAACGATTTCATACCATCCAAAACATACAAAAGAATGCGACCGACCATCTCAAGGAGATAACTTTGGACGAATTTCAAGAATGCTTTCAACGATTAAAAGAGAGGTGTAACAATTGTATAGAGTCCCATGAGGACTATTTTGAATAATTTCATAATAAATTCTTTTTCTGAACATTGCTTTATTAAAAGAATTTTTGTCTCATTACTTTTCAGATGCACTATGTATAGTATTAGTAGGATATTTTTTCCCTCCCAAGAGGAAGGCACACCATGTTACCAGTGTAAATTCGCTGGTTCTAATTGGTCGTGATTCCCGTGAAAATTTGCCAGCTGATCCAGACCTAGATGGAGTTGTAGTGAAAAATGTTAATTCCGAATGTGTGCCGTCTCTCCCCATCAATTCAAAATCTCTAACCCCAAATAGTGATGCTCCCACCTCTAATATCACCATGAGAAGTCAGAACAGTATGTTAAAGCCGAAAATCAGGTGACTGTATAACAATGAATCTAAAACGATTGTGAAATCTCAATCACAATTTAAATTGCTATTTCTGAATTTTCAATGTCTAAGTAATAATATAATTGAATTAGAATTTCTGGCAATGGAATAGAAGCCTGAATTTATATGTATTTGTGAGCACTGGATAGAAACTGTCTGTGTCAATTCCAGGTTACTTCTGTGCATCATCTTACAGAAGAGTCTCATGTGCAAGGTGATGTTGTGATTTTTGTGAAAAGTGATATTTCCTATGATAATATATCCTTCGTTATTAATCATATTTATACTGATAAAATCTTCGAATGTGCTGCCTTGAGTTTTTATGGCAGGATGAATTATTTAATCTTTTTGTCATGTATCACTCTCCTTCAGCAAGTATTGCTGCATTTATTGATAAACTTGAATATCTTCGTCCTTATTACCTCACATTCCCTGCTATCTCACAGCACTGTGGCTGGAGATCTAAACTGCAACCTCCTTAGTAAGGGACCTAAGCAAAGGAAACTTGAGTCTCTCTTTGATACCTACAATTTTAAAGGTCTGGTCAAATGTCCAATTAGAATTACACCTCACTCTTCTTCATTGCTAGATATTATTTTTACCAATTATTATACTTCTAAAATAGATACCAAAGTTTTTGATCCATTAATCTCAGATCACAGTGTTGTCTCCTCAACTTTTAAAACAAGACCACCCCAAAACATTCTCCCTGCTTCCAGATTAATTAGGTTTTTTATACAACAAAATACCTAAAATTTTTGTAATTTACTTACTAAATATGATTGGTCAAACGTTTTCTCATGCCTTGTCATTTAATGACAGTTTTAATAATTTCTACTCAGCCTATCTTTTTCAGTAAACATTATTATTATTATTATTTCAACTGCACATCCCCTTTATCTAAATATATGCAGCACAAGTGCAATAAATGTAAGAACTGGATCACCAATGAAACTATATCCTTCTCAAGGCAAATAAAAATGTTTGCTTCATCTGATATTCAATCAGCTGATGCTAACATCCTTGATTACTATAAAGCCATCAAGCATCAGTATAGGTTCCTCATTAAAAATGCTAAAAAGTCTTATAATGATCACTGGTTAAAAAACATAACTAATATTTCTAAAGAAGCTTGGAAAATTATAAATGAAATTAGAGGCAATGGAAAAGCTAGTTCACTACCTAACATGTTAGATAAAGATAAAGTTACAATATCTGATCCACATTTAATAGCTAATGCTCTCAATAATTATTTTATTGATGGAATTCCATTCAATCATTGGATTTTCAATATAAGTCTAATTCCATATTCCTCTATCCATATGGCACAGATGAACTTGCAAATGTATCAATAAATTAGGTCATAAGAACTCTGCTGGACTTGATGAAATATCAGGCAAACTCCTTAAATCCAGCTACCCTATTATACCCAATGTCTTACTGTATCTCTTGAACAAATCATTGCAGTTGAGTTCCTTTCCTAAAGCTCTAAAAACATCCAAACTCTTTTTTGTCTACAAGAAAAAAAGGTGACAAGAAAAGTATTGAAAATTATCGCCCAATCTCTATTTTACCTCAGTTCTCAAAAGTTTTTTAATATATTTACTGCAGTAGAATACATAGTAAGGTTTTTAGAAAATAATAATATATTTTCTGATTCTCAATTTGGGTTTAGAAAAGATAAATCTACTGAGTCTGCCTTTATTTTATTTATAAATTTTATCTCAGAAAATCTAAATATAAAAGACAAAGTTTTAGGCCTCCTTTTTGATTTTACTAAAGCATTTGATACTGTTAATCACTCCTTCCTTCTGCATAATTCTCCACTATTGGCATTCGTGGTCCTGCCCACGAATGGCTCTCCTTATACTTAACCAATCACCAGTAGGTGGTGTCTGTCAGTCCTGTTGGCCAAAATTACTTCTCTAAACCAAGACCAATTTTCTCTGGCATTCCACAGGGTTCTATCTATTACAGGACCGATTTTATTCTTAATTTTCATTAAAGACCTGCCTGATTGTTTGGGCTCTGGAGTTTTATCCTACTCAGTTCTATATGCAGATGATGTCAGTGTACTTTAAATTGCCTGAACTCTTCTGTATTATCAAAATCCTCTCTAAAATGAATGAATGGTGTAAATTAAATGATTTAAAACTAAATAGCAGTAAAACTGAGATTATGTGTTTCTCCTCTTCCAGACACCCCTATGGCATCTCTCTCCCCAGTTCTCCAAATCTTGTCCCTGCAACAGAATTTAAATTTATTGGTATTTTTGTTGACCCTAATCTCAACTGTAATTTGCATATTGATCACCTTTCAAAAAACTTAATTCTCTTTCTTACCTTGTCTCTGCCCTAAACAAAAGCATTTGTTTTCAAGTTCTACTTATGTTTTATTATGCCCACTTTTATTCTGTAGAAAAGTATAATATTATTCTCTGGGGTTTCTCTCTCCACCTGAAGGAAATCTTAATCATTCAGGAGAAATCATTTAGAATCATCAACGGTAGCAGCTATTATGTCAGCTGTCACCCATTATTTAAGGAATTAAACATCCACAACCTTCCATCAATATACATTTCTGCTTGGCCTTATTGACCAAGAAAAATATTAATAAAATTGAGGAAAACAGCATGGTCCACAATTACCCATAGAAGACCCAAAGTAATGGGTATAATCTTGTACAATAAATTGTCCAAAAACCTTAAGAGCATTGTATGTTTTATTACTTTTAAAAAGAAATTATTTCTTTACCTTGTTGGTAAATGTGTATACAGTGTTTCTGAGTTCCTAAATGATGCATAATTGATTTTTGTTGTCTTTTTTTATCTTTTCGTTTACCTTTGTGTATCTTATGCTTGTATTTTTGTAAGGATATTTCATATTAATTATATTTCACGTGTCTTATATCTGCCTATGGTACGATCTTTGGACAAATAAATTTCATTTGATAAAAAGAATTTTATTATTCACAAATTTCTGGAAGAACAAAGGAAAATCAGGTACAATAATTTAGGAATTTTATATATTTAATCAGTTTAATACATGTAAAGAATTTTATTATTCACAGATTCTGAGAGAAAAAACAAAGCAAAATCAGGCACAATTATTTAATAAGTTGAAAATTAAATAGGTAGTTTGAGCACAAAACGGGGTTGGTGGGCAAAGCAATACTTTGAAAGATCAATAATAAAAATTCATTTAATAATAATGACAAAATTCGTTTACATCATTGCAGTGGCATAGCAGACACCCCTGGAATTGGACACAGTCTTCATTAGAGGCAGATTGTAAATATTTTTGAAGAACTTGTTTGTAAATTAACCACAAAGAATGGGTCCCTCTCTTCTCTCACTATATAGCTTTCAAGATACGATAAAGCAAATGAAATGAAACGCCAGGCCCAGAGAGCATATCCTTTTGCTTACCAAAGCATTCCCTCTCCAGAACTGTTGACAGATGAGAAAAACACATCGGCCAAAGAGGATAACCGAGTTTCGAGTTGTCAGCTGACTGATCATTAAAAATAGTTTTTGATGGTAGCTTACTATATGATGTTTGGCATATGCCTCGGAAGGAGTTAAAAGAATTGAATGGCATTGCTATGACAAAACTCCTTCCATTCCCATCTACTTATTTAGAGGATAACCATCTGTATGTATATGAAGAATTCATAAGACGTAATGGCTAGTCAGTCGGCAATCAGGGGATAGACACACAACAATATAAATGCGTCCTCAAATTCAGTCAGCTTGGAAGCTTCACGTGTTACGGTCAGGCCTGCTCTACATAGTAGTTGCATTTCAGTGAATTTGAAAGTTAGCGCTAACGGAAATGAAAACGTTAGTGTCCTCTTTGATATGTGATTTCCTCATTCTTACTCCTAAGACAAGTAGTGGAAGATTGTGCTGTGAATTTAAGTGTATTTCAGTGAAATTTTCCCATAGGTAGTAAATATTGAAATATAAAATTTTGTGACACCCACATTTTAAGATGACAAAACCAACTCACCTAAGTGGTGCTCAAAAACGTAAATTAAAACTAGAAGGTGAGCGTTCCGTTCAAAAGAATGCGAAATTACTGACAAGTTTTTTTCGAGCAAAACCCAGTTCGCCAGCGAAGAGTTTCAGTTTGTCTTTGGGAGAAAAACATCTTATTGCTAGTGGCACTGAAGAGATATGCAAGGATGTGGGTAATGTACGGTGTGGTGATGCACATAGTTTAATGATAGGTGGTTCTAATAATAATAATAATAATAGTTTATTGATTATTAACCGACTTTACAGTGGTATTAATCTTGTCAAATATCAGTACAATATAAAAAAAGAAAAACCTTACATACAAATCTTACATTACATCATCATCATCATAGGTAGTCTGTCCGTTGACAGGTCCGTGATTATTATAGGTTAAACTTGGTTCTCCATATACTCCTATTTTCCGCAGTTTTCTTCATGTCTTGATAGCTCTCTTTCCCTTTCAAGTCGTCTACTAGCTGAAACCTTTTCCTAACTCTTTCCCTTTTTCCATCCAGTTTTCCTTCTAGCACTTCTTTAATCATGCACTCTCTCCTCAGGTAATGCCCAATTCAGTTCGCCTTCCTCTTTCTGATAGTCTGTATAATCGTTTGCTTCTCTCCTATTCTTCAAAGTATTTCCTCGTTTTTCACACTATCTGTCCATTTTATCTTCAGCATTCTTCTCCATGTCCACATTTCGAAGCTTTCCAAATATTTAATATCATTTTTCCTTAGCGTCCATGTTTCTGCTGCATACAAAGCTATACATTACATATAATACATATATTATTACATAGCTTTAAAGTTAGTTTTATCTTCAGAAATTTAAATCTGCTAGGTCACTTTCTAGAAACTCATCAATTGAGTAGAATGATTTAGATTTCAGTCAAGAAGCCATTACCCTTTTGAATTTTGTTATATTTATGCATCTTGCTTCATTTGGTAATTTATTAAACAATTTTATGGAAATTATCTTAGTGCTTTTCTTTGTTTTTGTGAGTCTACACCATGGTAGGTCTAAGTCATCCCTGTGTCTTGTATTATGCAAATGAGTATTCAATCTGAGGGGAAAGTTTGACAGGTTTTCTTTTACAAACAGCAATGCTTCGTAAATATACAATGAATATACTGTCATTATTTCATTCCTTATAAAATGTGGTCTACAGTTTTCATCATTCTTAACCCCTTGTATTGCCCTAATTGCTTTTTTTTGGAGTACAAATACATCTTTAGTGTTGCTTGAGTGTACCCAAAGCAATGTGCCATATTTCAAATGACTATGAAAACAGGCATAGTAGACATTTTTCAGCACTGATATTGATACCAGAGGTTTTAGTTTTCTTAGAAGGCATAGGCACTGTACTTAATTTTTTACACAGAAATTGAATATGGATATCCCAGTTAAGTTTACTGTCTAAATAAAAACCTAAGATCTTTACAGCAGTAAGTTCATTATGAATTTCTTTCAAACCGAATGAAAATTTATATTTTATTTCTAGTATTCTTATCAGTGAAAAAGATTTAGTGGTAGAGAGTGAAGAATTTTCAGAGGCGGAGTGTTCTTTAGATAAATCGACTTTCCGGTATCCTTCGGATTGAGGAAATTTTTCTGAAACTATTGATGATCCCAAATTTAAAAAAATGATTTTGAGGTATGGATCTTGTAAACTGAATGGGCCTTTTCCGAGAGAGAAGAAGCAGAATAGATCTTTCGGTGTAGATTATTATTATGAAACAACTCATACAGGGCAAAAAATATTGAGAGTTTTGTTGTGTTATTCTCCAAAATTGGACTGTGCATACTGTGAACCGTTGGCTTTTTGCTGATAGAAATACAAACTGATTTTAAATTGAAAATTTGAAAACTCTTACATTTGGAATTTTAAAAATCAAACCAACTTTTTAAATATGTGACAGATCTCTTATATACTTTCAATGCTTGGCTTATGAATTCTCTCTGCTGATGCATTTCACATTTTGGTTAATTTTGCCTTATTTTAATGCAAAAAAAGATCTTTCTTTCGACCTTCAAAATTTTTTAGCAAGTCATTCATAATATTTTATAATTTAGTGGGGCTTGCACCTTTTTGTTCCAACAATTTTATTGATTTTACTATCAAACTCGTGTAAATATATGTAAAAAATAGATGTAACATTCAATTTAAGAAAATTCATTTTTTGGTCTTTGATGAATGTCCAAATAATATAATTGGCATTTTCCTCTTCTTGCTGAATAAAATAAGCTTTGATTGCAGTCCAAATTTTTAACAATATATCAACAGCAATGAAAAGTGAAATCCAGCATGTTGGAACGTCTTAACATTAAAGAATATTCCTCATGCACAAAATCAAAAATACTCTTTAAGTTACTTGCATTTTTAGAGGATGAGGAAAACCTTAATAACAAGACTTTCAACATCATATTTCAATAACTCTGTGGAAATTTGGCCATATTACGGATAATACGGTAATTGCAATTTGCTTTAATAACATTTGGATATTCTTCTGAAATACTGAATTATGTTCACCATAATTAACAGCTGCATTATATGCTGCATAAGAACTAATAAATTTGTTATCCAAGCCATTAGACAGTAAAATATTTTCAATATGCATCATAGAAATCCAACAAAAAATCTTTAATACCTTTGTTTATGTTAAAATTTTAAAGTATAAGTGGATAACATTTTGCATTACCTTTGTTGGAAGCATCTGAAGCCGTGTCTTGCTAGTGTATTTGAAGTTTTAGTAAATTATCAGGAATGTATAGAAGTGAATTATAATTCATATTCCCTCAGTATGCACACGTAAATTGAAATTATGACATCATCGTTATTTTATTTGTATTTTTAAATTTTTTAACATTTTTTTAAACTTAATTTTTTTGCCACAAATTTGGCACCCCAGGTGACCATCTAGTCTGCCTATATGGATGCCGCCCCTGAATAAGAACATAATAACGACTTATTATTTATAAGTCATACCAAATTCTCGCTATTGTTCTCAGTATGCACACGTAAATTGAAATTATGACATCATCGTTATTTTATTTGTATTTTTAAATTTTTTAACATTTTTTTAAACTTAACTTTTTTGCCACAAATTTGGCACCCCAGGTGACCATCTAGTCTGCCTATATGGATGCCGCCCCTGAATAAGAACATAATAACGACTTATTATTTATAAGTCATACCAAATTCTCGCTATTGTTCTCTTAATCTATGCTTGGAGAAACTTGTCCTGGGAGAAAATTTATGCTGGTATAATTCAACAGTGAGTATTATTTGTTTCATCTTTAATCAATTCAGAAAATAATTATGGAACTCACCTCATAGAATCTATTATTTGCAAACCACCATTAATAATGTTCAAACAGTAGTCCAAGTGCACATCTAATTTGCTCTACATTTTTATCGCTATTGGAACTAACAGCCTTGATTAAGTTAATATTATAACATTCTATTTCTTTAAAAGCTAAAATACCCATAAAGTTTATTTTGTGTTAATATCATCATATCTTGAGTATAAAAAAAAAGATTCTAAACATAAAAATCCCGAAAGTTATTTGATGGATACTGGAGCAAAATAAAAGAATACACTCAATTTAAAATAAGGTCACATAATTTTATATAAAAATCAGAATGTTAATAACAATAAATATTACAACTGTAATAAGAAACACATACTTTTAACAATATTGGCATCCACTGAATTCCCATTCATTTTTTTGCTATAGTTCTTCAAAATGGAATGGATCTTTGGTCTAGGCCGAGTCCAATGCTAAATAATGTTTTCTATTCTCAATACAAAGACTCAGTCAAAATAATAGTTAACAAAAAAGGAAATACTTATTTTTAACTGTTGCCAAATTATTCTTTATAGTTTGGATGCTCTATGTGTATAAAATCAAAGTTGTATCTGTGTTAATGGATATTATTGCAAAAATCCTTTTCACAGATCTTTATGTAAGTTTATATTTACCCAAAAGCTTTGTATCTTACTGTATCTTTAGAACACTAATTAACTTAAATAATTAATATAATACATTATTTTATCACAGAATCCATGCCAATAAAAACAGTAATATGAATTAGGTGTACCATCCATGGAATTAGTTATTTAGGTGTTACATGAAATTTTTGTGTTTATACAATCTCACCATAAGTAGCTGTATGGTAGAATTTCCTTTTGACTTCAGTAAAAACCATATTCACTTTAAGTTATGAATGTGTTGAGCTCATTTACCTTTGGAATACCTCATACAAGTTTATATAGAGAGGGTATTCTGTGGTAAAAAAATTAAGAGCAATTAAATTTCCCTATAAAATGAATAACTTAAGGTGATAAATTCGTAAGTATTCAACAGACCTCAATTGCATCAAGTTTTTCATCATGAAAATTTTTTACATAGTAAAGCACATCATATCTTAATGGATGCAAGTATTGGTTTTTGTGTCACATCTATGGAAGTGATTCTATTGAAGAAGATGAATATATTTGCACAGTATCCCACATAGAAAGTTCAAGAATCCCATACACTGGAATGAGTACATTACCACCAGTAGATGGTATCTATTCGATGAGGTTGTCAAGCTGTCGAATGTGAAAACACCTCAAAGGTTAGCTGTTTTTAAGTTGCAAGTACCATCACGTTTTTTGCACATATTTGCTTCGCTTCATCCTGCCCAGCAAAAAAGCCTATCTAATGAATATTTTGGTGCTAATGCCATAATGCGATAGCTAATACCTCAATTGAAGAGGTTTATTTTTTTGTTGGCTTCAAAACTGCATTCTTGCTCTGTTGGCATCCCTATAACATGGAAGACCATAGATTATGAACAGCCAAAAATGATTGAGACAGCATCTCCTATCTATGGAAGACAATCTCTTCTAAGCTGTTGGCCTCTGATTCTGTGTCTTCCACTGCACTGCTTGTTGTTGGGTCTGTAGCTGTTCCTTCTCCTTCCGCCTTCGAGGCACACGTCTTCCTAAATGTAGCTGTACTTGTCCACTCTTGATTTCCTTGAAGACTGTAATCGCCTCTTTGTGGCTTAGGCCATGTAAAGGCTTGCCGTTGACTGCCAAAATTTCGTCTCCTGTGAAAATAAAAAAATAGTAATTAATAATTTTATAATAACTTCCAGTGGTGCAGCGGAATCGTTTTGCCCCCCCCTCCCCCACCACAGATAACAGATATGAATAATACACTTTAATCATACAGTACAAATAAATCTTTTAATTTTTTTCATTCCCACGTGAAAACGTTTTCATTTGAAAACAATTTATAGCATTTAAATAAAGAAATTTCATTGCTAGGTATTTTTTGTCCTGTATAAATTGTTTCATAATAATAATCTACACTGAAAGATCAGTTGTGTTTCCCGTTTTTCAGGATCCATAGGTACCTCAAAATTATTGTTTTAATTTTGGGATAATCAGGGTTTTCAGAAAAATTTGCTTTATCCAAATGATACTGACAAACCGATATATCAAAATCTAAGGAACAAACACCTCACCTCTGAAAATTCTTCACTCTCTACCACTATATCAATGTTTTCAGGAGTAATGCTATTGGAGATACTTATAAGTAAACTAGTTACATCACTATACTGTACATTACCCAGAGTCTTGCATACATCTTCAGTGTCACTGTGATGTTTTACTTCGAAAGACAAGCTAGAGCTGGTCGCTGGCGAACTGATCTTTGTTTGAAAAAAACTTGTCAATAATTTCGCACTTTGAATGAAATGTTCATATTCTCGTTTTAATTTATTTTTTTGACCACCACTTAACTGAGTAGATTTATATATCTTAAATCACCAAATTTTATATTTTAATATAAAGGGGAAAATATTTCACTAAAACACACTTTAATTAATTCACAGTACACAAATCAATGCAGACACTAAATTTTTCTTTTTTGTTGACGCCTTGGTAACTCTCAAACTCGCCTAAATACAACTACTGGAATTAGTTTTCGCTAAGACTGAATGCAGCGATACTAGTGGAGTCTCCACTCACTCGAAGTTCCCTCTCATAACATTGGTCAAGATCTTTCATCGTTAATATCCTTGGGAATGTTGTTTTTACACCAGACACTTATATTATGTGGCATATACATTCCTTAAAAAGCGATTGTAACAGAAATGCTTTATGCTGACAGCCCAAACGGCTCTTCCTCAAGCGAGCAGCATTATCAATTGGTTTTGTTCATAGGAGGAAAAACAAAGGTGTCCCTATACTCTCATATAGTTAAACCATCTTTTCTTTTATATTCCACTAAACACCTCTTTTTTGCCTCCTTCATCCGTGAGGCCTTTTAGCCACCTTCGCCCCCCCCCCCTCCCTCCGCCACGCGGGGGTGCCCGCTACGCCACTGATAACTTCTATATATTAGTTATATTTGCACATTTTTATAAAATAATATTTAAAACGCTTTTTGTAATACAGGATTCATGAGTAAATTCCAAATATCAGTACAACATTCGTAAATTATGCAATATCATAATAATTGTAGCTTGACGAATATGTTTACATTCTGTCACGAGAAGTAGAATTTTTTGTTTGTAAGCATACAATCACATTCAATTTGGTTAATCGTGAAATTCTAATTGAAAATCTTCAGCAGATCAACGACCCAGAAAAGCAAAAAAAAAAGCAGCGTTTCTCATCTCAACCACACCGACCAATGGAAAATTTCAGAGATAAAATCTGCGGTAGGAGGAAACAGATTAAGGGAGGAAACGGAAGTGCCATAACGCCGTGATAGCGGTTCGACACCTTAACTAGAAAAACACCGACGGCGCCTAAAATTAGCTCGTGCCAGCGTTTCGCAAAAAAGCTTCGCGTTTCCCACAGCTCTGTATCCGGCATGTGTGACAAGCGAAAGAGGCTGAGATTATCAATCATTTGCAACCAACGGAAACGGTCGAGATGAAAAATTAGAACAGAAGGAACGGATACGCTCTTGTGGTATTGTCAAATTAAAAATAAAATACGGGAATCGCGGGAAAATTTATTTATCCGTAGAGTTCAAGGGAGAGACGGAAATCACTAACATTTATTTATCTCTCTTATTTGGGCAAAGGAAAAAGTTTTCATCTTGGGTTCATTGAGAATGAACGGCGTGAAGTGCAATTTCTTAAGCTGCAAAGAAACAGCCTTAAATCTTTCCTCGGCATTTACAACGAATATTTTGGGAAAAGCTTTCAAAAAAATATATTCTTCTCATTTCGAAAACAACGCCATGACTGATAAATGTGGATCCTGACGAAGAAGACGCTAAAGGATTTTCCTTACATCTAATTCAGATCCCGAGTTGCGGATATGAACTCGTAATACAAGATTTTCCTCAAGAGGTGTGCCCATGCCTCGTTCCCGTCGCGTCAGAGACAAATTTAGAAAATGGACGCGATGACATCCCCTTCAGGTGGGCAGAATTCCTCCCACACCGGTTGATATGGAAGCCGAAAAAACAAACGATTTGCAACGCCCGTCCTAATTAGAGGCGACGGCGGGGGGACCAGTATTCCAGTCGATGATGTATCGAAGTAAGGTGCTGCTAGCTCACGGACTGCTTGCCGCGAACAACAGCGACGCATCGCCTCCGTGCGGAGTTTAAAAGGGTGCAGCGAGGGCGAGGCGGGAGGGCGGGCAGGCGTTTTTTTTTCGGAAGGGAGAGGCGGTGGACGGGTGGGTGGGGGCGGCGTAGGAAGGGAGGCCACTTCCGCTCTCACCGGTCACCCATTGCAACCAAGGTCATGTAAGGGACTCCCGCGACTCCTGCGCCGCCGTCCAATTAAAAAAACCTCATCCGTGGCCCGCAGCGGCCGCCCTTCCTCTCTCAGGCGCCACGGAGAGATGAATGCTTAATTAATGCAGTCGGAGTGCCGGCCGCGATCGCTCCTCCCTCCTATCTACCTCCCTCCCTCTCTCTCTCTCTATCCCTCTACATCAATTCAAATCACACATTTGCGGCGTCCCGCATCGATATGTGCGCAGCGTGCGTTTTAACATTCCCATGCAAATCGTACACACGCTGCGTTACGACCACTAAAGCTGTGCGTGATTACACAAGCTAGCATTTTGTAAAACTGTTAATATCTCCGTCCGCGTTATCTCTATAGGTTTTGTTTCGACTCTGACGATGCACGTGAAAAAAAGAGCGAATCGTTTGGATCGTGACTGGACCCGAGCAGTGTGAGGAGCTTCCCGGACGCGGATGACAGACAGGGAGGAAAAAAACATAATACGATTCGAAGGCTATAAAGGTAAGTTCAACAACCAGAAGGACGAAGAAGAGTGTTGTTCCCTCAACACCATGTAACAAGACGCGAGAGAGGTTGCATTTTAATTGGACTTCCCACCAAAACTTCTCGGCTTAAAAAGGTCATAAAAATCCAAAGAGCATTGTTCGTAGGGAGACGTATTATAAAACGCGGAAAGATTCGGGGTCGACGTGTGACCTTTTAACTGCCAACATAAAGAGATTCAGACGAGAGGAAGATAAGACAGCGGAAAGACTCACTATTTCTCATTCCATCTTTGTTCGTTCATGCTACATTTTAACTGCTCTTTAAGTATTCTTGGAGGAATTTCAGAGTTGAGTCAGCGTACCAGCGTTTAAGGTAAAATTACGAATGATAATGAAATTACCATTACTGTTTTATTACAGAAGCAAGATCCCTGATGTGGTAGGTAAAAAATTAAAAACCACTTAGCGTAACAATGGAACGAAGATCGGGTGGTTTATGGCGGGAAATTAAGTCTCAAATCAACTTTAGGAAATTCTCGGTTTTTATTAGCCGCAGCCAATCGGATAGCACGTTTTTGCACGTTTCCCTGAAATTCATAACACGACTTGTTTTTAAAATGTTTTTTTATTTATTATACAATACGCGTGTGAGAGCGTAAAATTGATTTTCCAGATTTTATTTTCTTATTTTAGAAGGAATTATTTAAAAAAGTTTCTTGGGTCGAAAGAGTATCGTGATTTCCGGATTTGAGAGGTTAAAGTGATGCCAATAACTACCAATTATCAATTAGCAGTTCAATTAGCAGCCATCGTTTTAATATTTTTACTTATATTCGCACAGTCGGTTCAAACGGACGTCTTCAAGTAACTAACTGCTATAGATTCAAAACGAAACCACAATTCAAACAAGAAGGAGTTCGATTTCCTCTTAAACGACCAATTACATTCAATGCGCGACTACGCGATAGCAACTCGCCAAGTTCACGCCTATTTATGTTTATATATAGGGGCTGCGAAGCGATATTTCTCTACAAACTGACGGGAGAGGGGAATACGCGTCCAGAGCCAACCCGCCCATCCTCCGCTACCTGATTCCCCGTGCAACACCTCAATCAACCGCACCTCGACCGCCTTCTTTACCTGACCGACCGCTTCTCCCACCCTCCGCAGCACACCGACACTTGCAACCTATCGCACTCACAGTCTTATCCACTCGCCTCCCTCTCCTTCTTCCTCCTCCTCCTATCGCCGTGGGAACACATGGCTCACAACGAGACTCATTCAGGTAGGAGATTGCTCTTTTTCCCCTCCGCCTCTCTCTCTCCTCCATCCTCTCTCTCTCTCTCTCTTCCCTCTCAACACCGCCGTGGGATATTTTCCACCGAGGCGCCTTCCCTTACTCCTCTTCCTCTCTCTCCTTCCATCTTCTCCTCGCCCTCTCTAATCATTACCCTTTCCCCGTCTTCTTCTTCCTCCTCCTCCTGCCTCCGTGTATGCAACCGCGCCTCCCCTCGCCACCCGACACGCCCGACGCCTCGTCGGAGTCCTCGGTCGCGTGGGTTAGGGATGCAGGTTGAGGTAGCGAGGAGAGGGCGTGGTGATTGTCGGTTGGACTCCTCCTACACAAAGGACTGCACAGTGCGGGGGAGTAAAGGAGTGAATCTGCGGAACGGCCGGTCGAATCGGATTAACCGCCTCACTTGTCACGACCGTATTTTTGTGTAAGGCGGCGCGCGATGGAGATGTTAAAGAGGCGAGGCTTTATGACCACGGCGTCCGAGAGCCTTTAAAAGCCTAAATCAGCGAAAGAGGCTTTTTGTTTAAGTTTTCGGGACGGTTTACTTAATGCAAGGGGAAAATGTAGTTTTATTGACAAACGGGGAAACGAGTGAATTGTGGCACAAGAAAATAGTCCTTAAATACGCTCAACTGCATTCAGTACAGATTATCAGAGTCAATGATAAAACACAACGGACGGATACACGCTACAATGAGATCCATACATTCATTTTTTCACGTTAAATCAGGGTCAAAGGATGCATAAATATTTTTTTCGCCCACAAGTTTCACGTCGTAACTCTTCTATACCTGAAGTTATAAACGACTTCTTTTCCGTTCGCCTATCTTCTCATTTTTTTATCGTATTACCAAAATATTCCCCCTAAAAGTTGGTTAATTAAATTAACTATTTTACCTAAAAACACTTCATCGTTACAATCATTTTTCTTCGTGCTTTTACTATAGCTCGAGTCCTTCATCTGTTACCGATTGTAAATCAACAGACTATATGATTTAAGTGAGCAAAATATGATCAACCAAAAAAAAAAGGATTTCCCCGACAATAAAATGGAATGATGTCACTGTCTACAATAATTACTGGCCATCATCTTCTATTTCTACTACCAACTTTCCTAATGACTTGAAACGGGGAAAAACAAATTAAATTCGTAAAGAACCAGTTTCGTCAGCGTTTTTTATTTTTAAATAAACCACTGGACGGGGAAGAATTTCACTAGAGTTCCCCTTCATACGTTATTTTTTTTAAACCGCAACAATTTCGCACCGTTTCTCAGACACGGGGAAAGAGAAGAGAGAGAGAGAGGAGGAAAAAAATGCAATCTCCACAATGCACGTCGCTGCCAACTCAAAGTCCGAATAGGACGTCACGAATTCGCGAGATACGATGTTTCCCTTGAACTATGAGTATCTGGCATTTGCACCGTTACCTGCTCAGTGACCGTGCATTGGCGTTTTAACGCACATCGTCGGTAAATGTTCTAGTATTATGGTTATCTCGATCGGAAAATCTCTCGCAGAGCGCGCCCCTATCTCTTTCTCTTTTTCAAAGCCCTCGGTATAATTCTATTACAAGCACGGTTCGAAAGGAACACACTACGCAACCACTTTTCCCCGTTAGCGCGATACTAATCGTCGCCTCTCCGTACGAGAGTGGGCTTGACCCGAATACAACAAAACGCACCACCTGTATTCGAAGAGCACCTGCGGAATAAAAAACAAAGCGGAAGCGATTTTTTCCGGAACTGTTGTTGAGTAGTATTCTCGATTTCCCGCCTGTATAACTGCGTAAAAAAGAAAACCCCGCGCAAACAGTCCACGCCTGGAAACGACTAACAGTACTTTCAGTCTGTCCATTAATTTTTTAAAGACGAAAACTCGCCCTGGTTATAAAGGGAAAACTAAATTTCTTTGTTTTTTTATACCGAATTAATTGACCTAGATGCACATATCTGTATATATAAAACATACAATTAGCTTTAAGCCTCTCTGACATTTTCACTCCTGAAATGAAACAATTAGAGATCATTTTCGCAGCATTAATCCAATTATAAGCACCTTGACTAAACAATGCCACAACGCACCGGGAAAAACAGCCTTCCGGGCAATATATCACTGCCGCAAGGCCATAAGTCACGAGATTAAACCACGGGAGTCCCAGGCGCATGTGGAACGGAAAGGAAGTTTTAAAAAAAGAACTGGATCATATTTAGAAGGGAGGGAAGAGAAGGGGTTATGCAGAGAGAGAGAGAGGAAAAGGAGGATGAGACTTCCATCATTGTTCCGACTGGTTTAACCTTTTCTGAGGCGGAATGAAGAGGAGTAGTTAAGATCCTTTGTTTAGCAACCGGATAACCGGACCGGCATGCTTTAAATAAACGTATACATACATGCGTGGCATATATCATGGATAAATGGACCCAGTGTGTGCCCAAAGAGTTAGGAAGTTAAAGGCGGCGGAAAGACCCCCCACGGCGAGGCATAGGAAGCTGCAGAGACGGTAGGAGGGGACAGGAATTATTGTCGTAATCTCTAACGAAACATTTTTCCAAGTTAATCGGGAGGATAACAAGCAGACGGCGCGTTATAGAATGACGAATGAACCCATCCGTATTTTTATGAAAGTGTCCACCGCCGCAGGTTATTCGAGGCTGCACTCCAACCGAACTTCTTCTCTCTTTCGCTGACCGCTCGGCCGCTCCCTTAAAGCGACGCATGGGACCCCATGCGGGGAGAATGACAATGGATTCGGCTGCACAGTGTTTGCGCACTGGAAGTTCAATGAATGCCACGCGCCCGGCGGAGTGCTAGCGAGGACCTAAAGGGGTGCGCGGAGGACAGGGAGCGCGAGTGGAGGGTTAGGCAAGGAAGTGAGTAGAGAAGGCATATAAGGTTTGAGGCCGCGGCGGCGTGCGTGCTCGTAGCGTCCCAGAGGACGAAGTTTGGAACGAGCGAGGAGGTTCAATAAGGGTATGAGGGACAAAAAGGGGATTTATTTTTCTTTCTCCCATGGCCGCGATGAGACGGCCGTCATCATCAATTTTCGTCACGTACCCTGACGTGACACATTCTCTATGACTAAACCTTGGAGAGAACACAATGTCCCTCCCGTGTGTATCCGACGTACACTGAAAGACTTGAATAGACTTTTGGGTCGAGGAATAATCGGATTCACTCCTCACAGAAATGTTCGAAAATTTCTGATTTCTCTCGTGATTCGAGATGCTTTTCTTACTAATGAGTAAGCGTCCCGCGTGCGCCCGTCAAGACGTGCGTGGAGCGTGTGAAATTGATTTGTTTGAAAGTAACGGTAAAAAAAAGATAGATCCCTAAGTGATGATAAAACGAAGAGCTTGACAATCGCATCCGAAACTCTATGACTGACCTTGGGGAGGCCATGGCACGGAAATTTGAATTACGCAACTTTATGTTAAAGTATGATAATGAAAAATAAATTTTCGATTTCTCGAAAATCCGAGTTACATAAATTTAAGCTATCAAGGCTCGACCCTATTTTTATTTTTCCTGGGGAGCGAACATTAGAAGTCACGGTCAGTTAGGAAGGATGTTTTCTCTAATGCGAAAATCAAAATAGTTCGAAAGATTACGAAGAACTGCTATTTGCGGTGAATTTTCGCGTTTTTCATTGGGGTTCAGATCGACCTCCACACCAGTCGCTTTAGATAAATTTTAAAATTTCTTCGAAAGAATATAAAGAAGGCGAGCGCGATCGTATCCTGCATCATCGAAGGATCCAAATAAGATAACGTTGTCGTAACAGTTTCTACTGTTAGAAGAGATTCGGGGAAATGTGGTTTCAAATCCTGTATTGCAAAAGAATGTTCGGAAAACAATATGAGATTTAACATTTAAAATTAGCTGGTGGCAGGGATTTGAAATATCTCGCATTGCAACATCTTACAGCATGACAGAACTTGACCAGGACGCCATCGTCGTACAGTGACGTCACAACACGCACGAGCCTGATCAGGATTTTGACAAGAAGGGAAACGAATCAATGAAATCAACCTACCTTCTTTGACTTTTCCGCTGTCTGCTGCCTGCCCATTAGGGAACACCGTCTTTATGTAGATTCCCATCATTCCACGTGGAGAATCCCTGCCGCCGACGATGCTGAAGCCGAGACCCTTGTTGCCTGGTCCCTTCACGAATGACACGGATATAATGCTGAATGCTGCCGAACCGCTCTTGAGGTGTCGAGGGAGCGTGCAAAACTTGCTCTCCTCGTCCTCCATATCCTGGGTCTCTCCTCCGTGCCCCTCATCTTCTTCCTCTTCCTCCACGGTCGTCTTCCCCTTGAAAATCTCCTTAGGGCACTGAGGTACTGTGACCTGGAGGAACATTTTGAAAACTTGCTTTTATTGGAGGACTAAAAGCAGCAAACGGAATTATTTCTCTCGACGACGAAAACAACGAGAACTTCCTAACTTAATTGGAAATTTCGTTATTTTTTTGAGTCGCGTGAATTTTGAAATATGAAAGAAAAGACAAGTTTAACATGATTCGATATTATTCCCAATTATAGATCAAATCATCATTTATATATATAGAATACCATATATAAACTACAGATTTTCTTCCATTTACTTCTAATAATAAATGCATGAAACGTGCGTGAATTTATAGCGTTCATAAGTTTGAACCAAATACCAATGACAATGGCATAATCTATCGCCACAATATCGTCCTTCCTGCTTCTGGGTTACATATTGTAAATTCCTTCATTCATCTGCAAGTGTTTATATTTTTTACAGAGTTCGCTAATTTTATGCCATAAAATCGCATAATTATAGCATTATAGCAGATGCGAACGATAGGTATTAGCTGAAAATTCCACCGATCTGAAACAAACTTTATTTTCGCAAAGCACGTCACAGGAACTGAATCAATAAAAGAAGAAATCATTGCGACCGTACATTGTCTTTCAGACGTACAACGAGATAACGCATGCTTAAAACCGTGAGAAGGCGTCCTTGGATCGACGAAACGATTCCTAGCGATGGCGATTAATTCACATTCAACCGGATGCCGGTTCAGCGGAGTCACGGCCCATACGCCGCCTTTCTGGCGGAAACGTCCCATAATGCCCTTCTCGGAGCGAACGGTTAAAAGAAAAGGCTAAATGCGTGGATCTCGCGAGAGAGTATCCCGAAGGATAAATCGATCACATAGTCGTCGCCTTCCTTTCCCTTAAACCCATCCTCACTCCTCCCCCCCCCCCCTCCCTTCACCCTCGAACCCCAAACACCACCGAGCACAATAAGCGCACCCACTCCGCCTCCCTCCCTCCCTTTCTCTCTCCATGCAAACCACGATCAACCACCGTTACTCTCTCTCTCCCCCATCCTTCCATCCTTGACTTCACCCTTCGCTCATTCTCTCTCTTCTGTCTCTCTCCCGTTCTCTGCATCTCCCGTCGCTCCATTTAAATTCTCCGCATCCACTCAATCACATCTCTGCTTCCACACACCGCCACGCTTGCTCCACAACATATGTTGCTCTCTCTAAAACCTCCCACCCCCCCCCGCCTCCTCGCCCTTTGACCCTCTTCCCCTTCGTCCCCATTCCCCCCTCACACCCACAACTGCCGCCTCACAGTCAATTTCCCGACCACTAGGGCTCTTTTTCTGACTATCACCCTCCGAAACCAAACTCCCTCTCCCCTTTCCTATGCTGGCTCCTTCCTCTCTCTCCCCCTCCTCCTCCGAAGCCATCCTGCTTCGAATCTCAGTTCTCGGGGATTGACCTCCGCGTTCGGTCATCCCTTCCTTTCCCCCCCCTCTCACTCCCTTCCCTTTAACCATTTCCGTCAATATTCGTTCCCCGTCCTCCCTATGGATCCGTGCGTAAATTCACCGTCGACCGAAAAAAATAAAGCGAAAAAAGGAGCGTTTCACGGAAGAAAATAACACAAAAAGTTAGGGAAAAAAGACGAACGCCATTCAGCTACATCACACGGATGAAAACGTTCGCTTCGGGGAGTCCTGAATGAACCAACTGGCCCTCTATGGATTATCTATCTTCTCTGCACACACCTTTTGTTCCTTTTCACGACCTTGGTGTCATTTTTACTTCCCGCAACCCTTTACGAGACGGCGAACTGAGAGAAAGAGGACGGATTTTGTATCCGACTCTAGTTCTGACTTTTTTTTTTTACGAAAATTCAATTTTACCCGATACATTCTCGAGGCTACTCCGATAAACGAGATTGGCACTTACGTAAGGCTTTAATTTCGCTTTTCTATTCGAAAAAGAAAGAAAAGCAGAAACGTCCACTCAGAAAATTTGTTTGGAAGGATCTCAATACTAAAAAAATATTTAAGCATAAGAGCATTCATATCAATACTTATTCTATACATTTATCAAAAAAAATTTGTAAAACAATTCGTGAAAAACTGTTCATTAGTTCCTTGAGGAGATAAGGAGAATACTTATAAAATCACGGGATTTGAAATTCATAAAAATTAATATAGTAAAAATGAGACAACCAGAAATTCTGGCAATCCAAGCTCTTTTCTTGCACGTTATAAAACGCGTCAACATGAAGTTAGGATACTCAAAGAGCCATTCCCTTTATATTTCGAACAACAGGGGTAAGACCTTATCTCAAATTCATCCGAAGCAAAAAATTATTTCAAAATTTTTAACTAATTGTAAACTGATATTCTGTTTTCAACTCCCGCATCGTTAGAATTCGCCCTTGGCTCGCTGCACATTTAAAATTGTCCGAACTCTTCCGGCGATACACAAAAGTTTTCACTTGAATTAACCTGGCACGCCCTAATGGAGGGGCGAGACGCATAGAAACCCTTTCGAAGCGGGTAGCTCAGACTCGAAATAAAAAAAATGCACCCGTCTCAGGTCGTGGATGCGCTTGGGATTAGAAAAGCTGCGAAACAACTTCTCGATCGAAGCGACGTTGTAACCCAATTCTCCTTCAGGCACCGGATAGACATAACACGTCCCTAATAAGATGCTTATGAATACCTGTTGTCCTTTTAAAATCGGTATCGCTGCAACATCGGAGCATAATAATAGCTAAAACTTATAATCGAGGGATTATATCACCTCCACCATTTATTACAGATCTCTCTTTTTTTAACCCCCCCTCTCTCTCTCTCCCCTTTCCTTTCACGTGTTTACCCTACCCTCTCCCCTACTCCTCCTACCTAACTTCCTCTCTCTCTCTCGAACCGGTTTTTTTAACCAACTCCTTCGGTACATGCGACGCCATATTCAATTCTCCATCTCCCCTCCCCTTCGCCCATCTTCGCCCTCCCATTCTCTTCTCTCCCTCCCATTCTAATCCTTCTCCTACTCCTCCTCCTCCCCTCTCCACCTCGGCCACTCTTCGCGCCTCTTCTGCCCAACAATGCTTTTCAAACTCCCCTGGTGACAATGGACCCGATGAGTGTCCTCAATGGAGAGAGGGTGACAGGAGGGAGGCGGGGATGCATAGAGAGAGAGAGAGGTGGAGGAGGTTGGAATGAGACTGGGAGGGGAGGCATAAGAGGGTGGGTTAGCTTCCGATTGAACCAGTGAAAGGGGCGGAGAGAGGTGTAGAGGGGGGGAGGGAACGGGGGGGGGGAGGGGGAAGCCCGTGATTCTCTGCGTCATTCCATTCGGGGCAGCTGCGGGACGGGGAGTTTAGGTCTGAGGGAAGCGGAGAAGATAGAGGGGGAGAGAGGGTGGAAAGGTCTTCGTACTGAATGGGGGCGTGGTGGTCCCGTAAGGATGCGAGGTAGGCAACGCATCCACGCCCCCTTCTCAAAGGAAGATCACCTTATATTACGTTGGGAGTTCTTTATCTATTCCTCCTCCTGGAGTTGTAACCAGATACTATACTGTTATGGTCCCACATGCACAAATCTCTCGCAGGAGACGTGCGTGGGAGAATCCGAACTAGCTCACAAGTGTTTCCTATTCCGGAAAATCATAGGGCGAGCTCTTCCCAGGGGATCGAGAACGAGCGTGGGGGATGGAGGAGCCCAACAATGGGGAGGTGGGAGGGGGGGGTGAAAAGGGAGGGAGCAAGGTTGGTTTTCAGTTGTGATGGGTGGCCGACCGACCCTCCCGCTGTCCCGACTGTTCCATTCGCTTGTAGGCTTTGGATGAAAGAGACTGTTATACAACTCTCTTATGGACCACTCAGACGGGTGGTTTCCGATAAGATCCTGACCATCAACCCATGTAACTGGAGACAGGTTACCTGCTCTTGCAACGGAGGATGAAGTCATTCATGCATCTCGAAAGATTGAAAATCCATTTATAAATCATGATATTGATGAAAAATAGCCCTTTCAATAGGAAAGAAGCGCTTAAGACATAAATATAACGACATTCGGTTCACTCATGATAGATTATTACCTTCGAGTAAAATAATTTATAATAGCAAGGCTTTTATTTAAAAGCAACAATTATTAAATTACGTTTATTAGGAAGAATTGATTATTTTGAAGGACGATATCTAACACGCTTTCTGCTTCAGCTCAAAAAACAAAAATATTTCGATATTTTCATTTTGATTCAAGGTGATCTCGAAATCTTCCTTTAGCGTAAGGAACGTTTTATAAGACTGATTATATGATAATCGACTTACAAACAGCAGTTATTGCGAAACTTATCATTAAACTTCTAATCTAATCTCCATATTGCGCGTGGTTCCTTCGAGAAACAATGGTGAACTCAGAAAAGATAATAAAAAATTAAACGTCCTCACATGACCGTATCTAATTGGGGAAATTTCACCACCGCTGAATTAAAATTTCGACATCTTAAATGTGAAGAGAGATAATAACACAATGTGCAAATAAATCGAAACAGGACGTAACAATCATATCTTCAAAATAGTATGTTATGTTTTGTAGTTTTACATTACCAAGATAAAAACGCAGTAAGTTCTAAGTTTTACGACTGCAAATTAGAATATCTTCGTAACCCGTACAATACAAGCATACCCAATATGAAAATTTATTTTTCTTAAGAGCTCAAAACAACTCTCATCGATTTTTCGATAGTCGAGCAACCGTTAGGAATAAAAAAATAACATTTGAAAACTCCAACGAACGATTATTACTTTTTCAACAATTTTCCTTTCAGGCTAAGCAGTTAACGAACGAGAGCAATGACGTGATGAATGGTAACAATAAAAGACGCTTCATGCATGACACAAATGGTCGGTCTTCTTATTAGCGAGAGACCGAAACGTTATTTCCTCCTCCACCCCCCACCTTATCTCGCTCTTCCCCACCCGTCATTTAAGGGCTACCCGTCAGTCAGGCAACGTGGGATCTTGCCGTGTGAGGTGAGGGAGAAAGGGAAGGGGGAGAGAATGAGGGAGAGTGAGGTGAAGGCAGTAGGTAGGTTGGTGTGAAGGAGGGGGAGAGCGGGTGGCATGGAGACGAACGGGGAATCAGACGCATACCTTATTCTCGCTCCTCTTTGCGGGTGACGTCACTTCCTGCCTTTGTGGGTGCTCTCCGTTCGCCGTTCCTTTGCCGCTCCGTTCCAAGCTAACCCGCGGAAGCAGCAAGGGCCTCCGGTGAAAGGGCAGGCGGATCTCCTCCTCCGCCTCCGTCTCCCGCCCCCTCGCGGGCGTCCTCCGCCCTTCCGAACTGCCCCTTCGCGCCTCTTCCTCCCTCGCGGCCATCTTCTTGGCCATGGTCGCCTTGGCAGAGGCCGCGGCTGCCGCCGCCGACACCGTCGACGCCCCTCCTTCGACTTCCCTGAGACTCCCATAGCCGCGCTCCCTAAGCAGGTGGTGATGGTGCACGGCCTTCCTCCTCTGCTCCTCGTGCACCGCCTGGCACTGGGCCAGCAACTGCTGCTCCCTACGTTCGCCGACGGAGTCCTCGACGAGGGCGTCGTCTCCGCCGTGGGACAGGTACGGGAGAGAGGACGGCCCGGAATCTGAAATGCCCCTGGACGCCAAGTGGTAATCTCTTACGCGGTAACCCGCGACTACATGATGCCCGGAGATTAGGTGAGGGGAAGGGGCTTGGAAGGTGGAGTCGGCCAAGGACCAGCGGCGGTGCCTCGTCCGTGACCCGCCGGTCTCGACCTCTTCGGCGCAGCTGCCGCTGGCGGACTCCGTGCAATAACCCGCATCCCAGAGTGTCGACGAGGATTCGCTCCCTCTGAGGGCAGCGCGATCAGAAGCCACGCGTCGCCCTGGAGGAAATAAAGAAAGGGAAGAGGTCAGAAGAGCGTCGGGGGGCGTCTAATGTTTGCTTTCCATTCGGACATGCGAATATGCGGTGGAGATAAAAAATATCGTCATATGATAATGAAGTCATAGAAGGGCTTTGAATCCAAGGCAAATTTTATATGTCGATATTGAGACAATGATATTGCTTCCAAATATCATATCAAACCGATTATTTGCAAGCAAGAATAGATTATTTTTATTTAACACGTTGCAAAGATTTTTTTTTCGCCGTGGTCTAAATCAATCATACCTGAAGGAGTCCTCGCCGCCGAGGATGATGAAGACGACATCGCCGATGAAGCGGAGCTGGACGACCGATTGCTGTCGGTGCTTCTCCTGTCGGCATCGTCCCCCGGTCGAAAGCCCCTCCTGTCAAGAGAACCGTACGCCAAGACACCGCCGCCTGTCACGTGGGCGCTGACGACGCCTCGACGTCGCGGCGGTCGCACCTCTGGTATCTGTGGCGGCAGAGACGACGGCCCATCGTCCCTGAGGCCGGGGGGCAAGGGAGAGGGAACGTAGAAAGTCGAGGGGACCTCATGTACGGAAAGGGCCCTCCTCTTCCTCAGGCCAAGGTGTAGTTGGGAGAACTTGTGCCGGATGTTCTCTGGTAGAAGGCTCCTTGGAGTGGAGGAGGTGGAGGTGGTGGAGATGGTGTCCTCGTCGGGTCGGGGCGGTGGGGTGGCGGCGTCTTTACGGGAAAGGGAGGCAGTGGAGGGCGAGGAGGTGTCGGGAGAAGCTACGGAGGAGGGAGAGTCCAAGAGGTGTTGGGTGGTGGGGGAATGGGCGCTAGAGAATGAGGAACAACGGCGACGGAGACGCCTCCACCGCTGGGAGAGACTTTTGTTCCAGAGAGCCACGTCTGCGGAGAGGAGAAAAGATAATTCCAAGTGTTAGGAACACAACGTTAACTTTTTAGATCGATGGAATAAAATGCTTAAAAAATATAAAAATGCTGTGAGGACGCTACATAACCCCGTTCTGATGAAAAATACGGAGTGCAGGTTTTCAGAAGCATGTCAACTGAGATATCAGACACACCTGTAAAAAATGAAAATATATAAAAACGAACACCAAATATTAAAATTTGGACGATATTTATGCCATTGGCAAACTGTGCAATTGCTTTGCTTTGCTGTTGACAGTTCCAATTTTTTTACAAAATCGATATTCGTCCTCTCCCGATAAAAAAGAGTGACCTCTAATTTCATTTCAGACCCTAATAATAGTAACCCCATTTTATAAGGGAAACTCCAAAAGCCTATAAGAATATTTTGGACGAAAACGAGCGTATTAATATGACGCGGAATAGCAACAATACATGCAATTTGGCCACGCGAGAAAAATAAAGGTAATAATAAGGCTGTTTTCCTGCTGCCAAATAATGCCTAATTAGCATGAGCTGCCGGAACATGTGGGAAAGTCAATGAACTTACTCGACTCAAACTCTTCACAATTATAGGAGTGCAGATTCGCAGATACGGTTCACGCACCTTGACGCCAACATACCAGAAGATGGTTATTTACCATAACATTTTTGACTCACTTAGCGGTATTAAAATTAACAAGGGACCAATTTTGTAAACCACAAGGAAAGAAGGAAGTAATATCCGGGTGGGTTTTCGGGAAAATGCGTCCCCCTTTTGTTGATTAAGGTGGATTCGATAATGCCATCTTGAATCCTGAGCGATAAGAGAGAAGTAAGAAAAAATTGAAAAAACAACACGTGATAAAACGACGACCTTGAACATTCCCAGGAGAGAAAGATTGAGTATAAGCGAAGTATAATACATGCTGGCTAGAAATGAGATTTAAAATATTGAGGGATTCCTTATAATTCACTTGATATGAAAAGTACGCTATATTAGAACATATAAATTGACGCAATCAGCATTGAGAGAAATTTAAATCAACTTTACCAAAATATTATGCTTACATGGCATTAGGAAACATTTTTAAAATCTGGCCAACTCGTGACAAAAACGCGAAATTGAATATTGCTCATACTACTGAAGAGAACGGAAATAAATGTGTGTCGGTCCGATTTCACGAACTGTATCACACCTACCGTATATATTCAAGTAATTTCCCAATACATAAATTATAAGAATGAAACTGAATATATTTACGGTGATAATCACATACATAAATTACGCGACTGACGAAACAAATCTTTCGGCAACATCTTAAGATACTACAGAAATTCGCCCACGTAGATTTATAATATAATAAAGCATACAACAATCTCTACGATTCGTGTTAGTGAATATACACTACTAAAACGCTGAAACCGCGAAGTTCATGCTGAGCGCAAAATTCCCCGCATATTTCTCCACTCCTATTCCATAAAATTACTAGAACAAATATACGGTAGGGTAACTTGGAATGTTTGTCCAAACGGATGCGTTAAGAAATAGATTCCAAGAAGTGCATGGAAATCAAAGGAGCGTGCTGTTCGTTATCAGAGGTAACGTAAGGGTGGTATAATTGCCCTGGTGATAGGTGGCCCATGGTACGACGTGATGCCTCTCCACGACGACCACCTCCATTCTCTGGACGGGGAGGTGTTTGCAAGGATGATCCATCCCTTCCACCGATTCCCTAAAGAACCTCGCTCGCTGCCGAGCCACCGGACAAGACGGAGGACAGAGCGCCATCACCGAACGATCGAAGTCTTCTGACTGCTCTCTGGAAGCCGAAAACACGCCCTCTATTCCCCCATAACTCTACTCCCTTCCTCCTCCTCCTCTTCCTGACCACCCAATCCTTTTCGACCTCCGCTGTACTTTCACCACCACAACGATGAAGATCTTATTTTTGCCCACTCCTCACGCGGAGACGACCAGCCATCGTAGCATGCCGGACTGAATACGCTTTCCAACCTTGCATAATTTTCTGCGTTCTTGTGCCGTCTGATTTTGTTTCTGAAGAGGAAGAAGTGAGCGGCACCTTGAAAGGCGCTTTGGAGCGTGCCCGTGTTCGGTTTCCACGAAAGGAAGTCGTTTCCCTATGATGATATTCCCTATTCTTTTTACGACACCGGAGGTCGTTGTCAAAAACTTTTCGGAAAAATCCATCCCGCAACGATTCCCAGCAATATAAGCCTAATTTCGGAACTGGAAGGAGAAATGCGAGGAGGAGAAACCTGACTGCTCCACAAATCAACTTCCGTGACGTTTTTATCTGATGTAAAGCCAAGGATGGCTCGATATTTTCTTCTAATTCGATGGTTTCCTTGTCGATAGCCATCTAGAAATCGGAGCTGCTCCCAATGAAAAATATTTTCCCTCCTTAACAAAATTGATGGAAAAGTTTGATTCAAGGACCGAATTAGCCCCCTGATCTCATTCTAACGACGGAATAAGCGGGACATACCGGAGAGAGTTATTTTTCGTAATTAATGGTACATTTCATCCTAGAGAGGCGAACCGGTTTTGGAGGTTAGAAATTCCTCCAATTTGTCTTTCAAGGACGGTTTCCTCATAACATTCACCGGACGCAAGTATTTAATTGCCGGAGGAAGCATTGGCATTAATATTTTCGGTTCGGTTTAAAGTCTGGTATCCTTTTTTTTTTATGTAGAAAAATAAGTGGCAAATGAGTACATCTCCGAAAATAAGTGCTACAAACAAGTACACGGACAAAATTTTGATTCCTAAGGTGAAGAAAATGCAAGCATTGGCCAAAATAAATTATTTTTACATCATGTTATTAAAATGTCTTACACCTCGTTTAATTGTATTTAGAACCCGTAAACGGACTGGATATATAAAAGATTTTTAATTTAGTATGTATTTACTAACGGCCTTTGTATATTACCTTAAAAATCATCAGCGCTTATGCAGTAACATAGGTGATCGTGAATGACTGGGAAATGTTTCATAAATAAAGTCGACTGAATTAGACATAGTAACCTCATATTCCTTCTTTGTATCACCCAGATATTCGCGGGCCCGACAATTAAAAATAGATATCTGTGAAATTCATCAGTTTCCATACCTACTAAAATACGAAGCTGATTTTCTTAAGTTAAAATCTAAGGATTAACGACAAACAACGTTACTTTATTTAAACAATTCAAATTCGTTACATCAATCCGAAATTTTGAAATCGATGAACGATTCTCGAGATCTCGTTTCCTTCTTTTCCGGCGCGTTATGCATAAACTGGTACTTATTACGACAATCCAGATAAAAAATATCAAACCTCCGATCTAATTTTGCTTTGTAACGAAGAAAAAGCAGATCGGTGTATCAAAGTGCGAGAGTAATGCTTTTCCGTAATGTGTGCCTTGCATTGCGCCCAGTCGAAACGTCGAATCACCTCGAAAAGGAAGGAAAAAAGCAACCGAGCGAGAGGAAAAGAGAGAGAAAGAGGTGGGCGGTGGGTGGAAAGGACGGAGGATTGCGAGCCTCCTCTTCGGCCTATGTAAACCACTGATAAAAGGAGATTCGTGACAGCGTGGAGGGGAAAGTAGCGTCGTTTCGCAAACATCAGAAAGACGAACCCGACGTTATGTTTGGAAACTGAGACTCTATCGGAGATAGGTTTTCTGGGGACGCGAAGATAAATCATCAATCAACAGAAATATTTAGGACCGCTCACCTTTTTCCCTCTTCCCCCTCTTCGCATCTTACGACACCGCCTGATCGAATCCCGAGGGACAAACAAGGGACGCCTTGTCATACTCTCTTTTTTATTATTGATCCGATAAAAGGGATGGCGAAGGGGAGGAGGAGGGAGTAGCGAATATTTCCCTCTTCCGACCGCCTTGGGCTGTCGCGTTTAATTGACGCTTCGCGTCCGCTGTCACAGAGATTGCGCTTTACCGAGAGAACCAAAACAAGCCAAGTGCAGTTCCTCGAGAGTGACCGTGAGTCACACATCCGTGGCATCGCATGCTCATAAACTTAGTAGAGCTTCTTATCTGAAGGAGCGAAAATAAAAATAACAAACAGGCCGTGTCTGGGTGTAAAGTTGCCTCATAAGATGGGAACGCCTTAGAAAGTAATGGCGAAGAATGGAAATGGGAACGGTGGATAGGAATTAATAACATAATAACCAAAAACAGCATACGAAGAATTCTATAATAAGCACTTAAGTAGTATAAAAAACATTTTCGTAACCTTGTCTTAATTTTTTTATACTTGAGTGCTTATTATGGAATTTATTTTCAGCCATTAGACGAGCTCGATAATTCTTTAATAAACATAGGAAATAATGTAAAGAGTCCAAATTGCGTATAATTGACATAATTACAGTTCCAACGCACGAGGATTAAATAATAAATTGAGATGAAATTTAAAATTGCCCAAAAACAGCAGATCGTGAGATTAATTTCGTTTTTGAGCGAAGATAAATATACCGAGGAAATTGTAACGTATGTAAAAATGTGTAATTTAAAATAAGTAAAACGGATTTAATTATCTTTTGCGTTTCGATAAAAATATTCCGCGTTGCTAAAAATTTCCGTCTAAATATAACGGCAGACGCGATATACGCCAGAAACTGAGGATATTGATAAGTGGGAGCTCAAATTGCTATCGCCTATCCGTCGGGTTAAATAGGTCGCGTCAATTAGCGAGTCCGCGTTGTCAGTACGTTCTATTTCTGCCAGTGGCTCCATTATTTTTAAATCGACACGCTTTGAATGAAAACATCGTCGAGAGATTTCCACAGTTAGGGATGCATGCGGGATTTCATCTCTCTGATTGAAAATAAATGCAAATGCGATAGGCGGATTTAAAAAAAAATGCCATCGCTGAAGTACTTAGGGCCATCCGAGGTCGGTGACATTCGTCGCGGGAGCGATCCGAGCGTCTCAAAAGCACCAATGAGAGAGAGAGAAAAAGAGCGGTTGGTTGACTGTTAGAATTCGAATGAACGAATCGCGGATGCATTCAGAGGGATGCTGCTACAGAAGTCTGAATGAGAAGATAAGGGGACAAGTGTCCTTCGGGCTGCATATCGCACCAACGTAGCGTAGTGTGTGGTGGGGGAGAGGGAGGAAGATGAGGGGGGGGGGGGGTTTGGCGAGGAGGTGAAGAGGCGAAACAAAAGTGGAAGAGAGATGAAGGGGAGAGGAGTGGGGGAGGGAGGGTGGGGGGGGGGGAGGGAAAGAAATTCCGAGGGCGAGGACAAAAGAAGGAAAAATTCATCGAGTGGAATTTGAATTTGGCGTGAAAGAATATGGAAAAATCTTTCGTCATAAATTTTATCCAATCATCTTTTGCTTTTTCGTCGAGGCGTTTTGTTCCTCCAATTAAATATGAACAATTGTTTATATAAGATATAGAGAACAAAGTAACAAGGGTACATATGCAAATGTTGAAAGAGCACCTAAGAGTAATCAATCTCATTACTGTGATACCGGAATATCTTAAATAGTTGCTACTTTCATCTGCTGTTCGATTATAAATTCCATAATTAATTTCGTCCTCGAAGAGGCACATGTGATATTTTATCCTCAATTCCACAAGCAGCCTTCGAAGACTGGGCAAACATCCGCATACATTTCAAAGGCGCTAAATAACTGACTGTTAGCACGAACGAGCGGGAAGATAGACAACGATGCGAATTTCAACAACAAAGCGGAAGAGCTAAAAATGCTGTCACTGAACGACGGAAAATTACATAAATGGAGAACTCGCGTTGCAGGATGCACACAAATTATCATCCTGCGCAAAAAAAATCAATTCTTTAAAAGGGAACGAAAAAAACTAACCCAAACAAATTTCATTTCAGTGGCCACCGCCGGACTGTTCGCCATAAATCCACGTCGGGCACGAATTTCCCAGGGCCATGAATTACATCATTTCCGAATTTTCCCCGTTTTTTTGGAATTTTGGAGTCGTAAGAGCGGTGACGGTCACAGAACGAAGGAAGATAAACGGTCGCGGGAGTGGAAAGAGGGAGAGGTGAGGCGGGGGAGACGGGAAGGTGAGAGAGGGGGGAGGTCAGTGGGAAGTGGAACGGGAAGAAAGTTTGGCGAAGAGAAGGAAAAACGTACGGGTTGGCCGTGGATGTGCGCGAGGGCGGGAGGTGCGGGGGAGAGTGGAGGAAAGACGGGGAGAAGTGAGGGAGATAGAGAGCGAGAGAGAGAGGGCGGGAAGTCAAGAGATATTGTCTGAAAGGGGGAGAGAGGGGGAGGAAGTGCGGAGGAACAGGGCGAGGATGGAGGGAGAGGGTTTTCGAGGGGAGACTCGAGCGTTGCCACTAAGGATTCCTAGCTACTCAATTGAGCAGGCCTTCGCGTCTTCGGATGTTAGTCATCTATTCGCTCCCTGGATAAGAGGAGAGAGGGAGAGAGAGAGAAAAGAGAGAGAGAGGGAGAGAGAGGAGAGAAGAGAGAGAGAGGAGAGAGGGAAAGAAAGAAGAGGCAGAGATTGGAAGAGACAAGAGACCGATTACATGAGCTATTCGCGGTCTCTCCTCCTCTCATGGGAGCTGACGTGGGAGGTGTCGAGGGGGTCGGATTGTTGGAAGAGGGAGAAGGGGAGGGCCCTTTCCGTGACGCTATTGCGGATCAGGAAACAGGATGAATCACGGCGCGACAGCGATAAACGCTCTCGTTCGGAAGTGCGTAAGGATCGTTGCGGTTTCCTCCACGTCATACAAAGAGTTCCAAATATACACGGGTCAACCGCATCAATCCGACGTCAACGTGGTTTGTTTCTGTGTATTACTCTCGCGTTTACAACGTACGCAAAACTTAATAACGTGACCGTCATCATACAACCTTCACAATTACGGATACGTTTTCCTCGAAAAAAATACTCCACTCATAAACCCGCGTACTCGAGATTGTTTTGATGACTGGACGCAAAAGCTAAGTCACGTACATCTTGAATGCATTAAGCGAACAGGTTTTCCTTGTTTTTTTCCCCTGGTAATTACCACGCACGCCTTTTTCTTCGCAATTACTCCCTATTTTTTTCATAGCCGAGGACGAGGGTCCAGATCGATTTCCAATTAAAAGAATATACGACCATAAAAAAGAGGAAATCGTAAAAAATGTCTTTTCCTGCATCGTCGGTTGCACCCAATCCCAATTCTCGCAGTAAATAACTTCCCTCGGATTTAACGCCGAACTCAGTAATCAATCCAAAGCAGGCGCAAAAAAAATGTACAAAAATCCTCGATTGATAGCGAGACAAAAAAACGCATTTCCTTGTTTTCAATTGGAGTTCAAAGCAAAAATAAAAAATAATCCTCCCGTCGCCATTCGGACGCATTTTTCAAAACCCATAAATTTCGCTCGGTCGCGCTTGAATGGGCGGCATCGTCCATTATGCGGAATTAACTCTCACACCCACGCAAAAGGCGTGTCGCGGGCTCTTCTAGTCGGCGCATGCGCGTTCTTTTTTTTCCATAATAGATGGAGAGAAAATAGAAGTGCTTGTCCCACCCGCAGCTAACTCCTCTTAACCCTTTCGACGTGAGGGGAGAGGGGGGAAGGAGGGGGGAATAAATGGCTCGGGGGTGGATTGCGTGGGTGGAAAGGGGTGCGGCCTGGAGAAGTGGAGGGAGGCCCCCGGGGGTGGACGCCCTTGGTACGAGGGTGGCGCCCTGGCAACGCGCCACCGTCTTCCCCTTCATTATTTTGGCATTCCCCCCGTCGAGAGATAACCGCTTACATACATTCTCAATTCTCTTTTCGCACCTACACACACACACGTGGTCGCCCACGTGCCTGAGGAAAAATGTAATTCGATTAAAAACCAGTTATGGAATCACAGAAGGACGGGCGTACCGACCATGATTATAAAAAAAAGCAATGCGCCCACTTGCCTCCGACGGAGAGAGAAAGATAATTACCGAGGGTTAATTGATTTTTGGTCCCCACCTTTATTCAACCGACTTTCATCGCCGGTCGTAATTTCTTCTCGGACGTGATAATGTACTCGTTAGCCCAAAAACAAACACGCCCGATTGAAATCCGTGCGTAGGTAGCTATTTGGGACTCATCAAAGAGTCGAGGACGTTTACATATAAATCATTTACCTTATTAGGGTTTGAATTTTCTGTAAAGTGGGTGGACTACGCTGCAGGATTTTGTGGAGAGTCGCGGAGAAGGGACGGTCGCTTCGGCTGAGGGAGATAGAAGGGACAGAGGGACGGAGGAGATCAATAAGGAGATTCATTAACGATCGTATAATTACCTCTTCCATCGTTAAGAAGAAATCTTCTGCGTATCCCTTCCGCCTTATTCCCGACTCCTGATGCTTTGAAAGTTATCCGTTCTGAGGTTTCCTCAAGGCGAATGCGTTCGTGACAACGAGTCACCGGTCTTATAAAAAAAAAGACTAATGTATGACTGCCCTGCATCATAACACCTGTTTGAACGACGTTTGAAACTTTGCCACCATTATAATGACTGAAGTCGCTCGCTTACTCAAGACTCGGCGGACACCCATTGTTAAGGCGTGGGATGACGGGAAATCGACTCTTTTTAAGATAGAATTCAATACACCGTTGAGATAAATATTAGTGATTTACAACTTCCCTGTGAACAAAGACCGGTTCGAATTATAAAATACCCACAACTTTTCAGTGGTGTCATTCTGGCGACTTTTACCTTTACCCTTATATTAGTAGATGATTAAAACACAAATACACTATCGGATTCGATATAATGTAAAGAAATGTACTGAATGATGATTAAAAATATGCGTGCAATGCGTTAAGAGGATGGCTTTAAAAAATGGCTCAGACAATTCCTTAAAAATTTCGATGATGTCACAATAACTCAGTAAAATTTAAAAACCATCTTACGTCACCTTTAAGTCAAGTCCTGAAGTAATGCCTAAAAATAAAAGTGCTAAAAGAAACTAAAACAAAAACAAAACTTCCGCCACGCTCAAAGCCATATAGGTATGATACGATTCGCCTGACTTGGTAAAAAAAAATCCCGAACTGGAAACATAAACAAGTTAATCGTCAAACTTTGGAACCAAAAGGACTCCGAGGAATTCGCGTGGGTTTATTCGAGGTAACAGCTTACGTCGTCCCAAGTTCGTTAAGGGAGGGGGAGAGGGAGAGAAAGGCACGTGGAGTAAAAAAAGGACGATGGAAAGTAAGAGAGAGACCCCGAGGGAGGGAGGAAGATTCCTCTTCCTCCTTCTGGTGTTGGCACCGGGGCTGGCGCCTTTTACCCCCACCCCGCCCAAATCCCCCTCCTACCCATCCTCCGCTGCCTTCGCGGTGCCAACAGGACCACCGAAAGCACCACGTCCTCTCTTCGCCTCCACACACCCGGAGAGAGGAGGGACCCACAAGGCCACCGACATCCCACGCACCCTCTTCTTTTCCCTTACCCTTCCTCTTCCCCTTTCACTCCATCTCTCTCTCTTTCTCCCATCCTCCCTTTCTCCCTCTCCACATCTTTCTTTGACCATCACAAGCCGTTAGTCCCACCGCGGATATTAACACGGAGTAAAAATAAAGAACAAAAAAAACGAGAGCAAAGACGAAAAATAAACGGCGATATATTATTAATATTTTTTTCAAACACTTACTTCCAACAGAAGGCATTTCGGCTGTCTTTTTCGTTCGGATAGAAATCAACAAGAGGTCACGAGGGGTCGACAGACCATGACCATCGTGAAGACTTCACTCTTGACGCACGAATCGTTCACGAATCCGCGTTGTCCTCCCTCTGGTAAGTCGTCCGTTTACCTTAGAGCTGAGGATATCGACGAGCACACACAAACACTCGCGAAAAACGCACACGAGCAAGCAAACACTCGCGCGTCCTACCACGTCCCCGTAAGAGTTTACACTGAGCTAGGAGGAACTCTCGAGGGACACTGCCCAACGCAGGAGCCGCAAACGAGGAGTGCGTGTGTTGGGGGAGAGAGAGAAGGGGAGGTAGGGGAGAGAGAGAGAGGAGGAGGAGGAGGGGGCGGGTCGGAAGGGAAGGGGGCGGTATCTCACTCACTAGCAGTGCGTGCGTATGTGTGAGTGAGCGGGGAGGCCGTTTCCGATGGGGCGGAAGAGGCCGGAATGAGGAACGGATGGGATGGTGGGAAGCGGTAAGGGGGAGGAGGGGGAGAGAGGGGATGAGGAAGAGGTATTCTGTGAAAAGAGAGAGAGAGAGAGAGAGGTTTTAGGGTGAGAACTAGGTTCGAGTGCGTGGGGGCGTGCTTCACATCTGTGTGTGGCACTCTCGTGCAACGCAGTCAGGCACCGTTTGTGTGCGCATTATAGGTCCCTCCAAATAGGAGGGAGAGAGAAAGATGAGATAAGGACTACTGCACCTATATGGTCCCCCACAAAGCGACGCGCAAGGTAGATTAGGTTCCCGGAGGGGAGATTATTGTGACGCCGCGGGAAGCACACCTCTACGGCCACTCCCATTTCGGGCCTTTGAGGGAGAAGGGGCGCAGATACCTTCTCCCATTCGCCATTATTATCCTCTGCATGCCCAATGTGCGACATATTCATAAGCGTGGGAAAATCCTGCCACTACATTGGGCTAATCGGAAACGTAGCCAATTAACGCCGAACGGCTTATGTGCGGTTCTATTATCCGGTAAGTTCTTTTAGAGTTTTTTTTCATGAGGGCTCTTGGAGAGTTTTTAATTTTTTAGGCGCTGAAAAGCGTTTCGAATGTTTTTTTTTAAAGAGCCTGCGAACGCGCAATCTGTTACGGGCACAACAGATTTTTCACGTGATATATCTGCGCGCTCGATGTGTCTTTTCGTTGAAGAGTTTCCTAAAAAAAGGACATCCGAGTATCGAATTTTGCGCAGATGTTGTGGATTAAATGGGAGTGATCTTCGTATCTAATCTTAATAGGATTGATACGGTTCGTGGATTCGTCCATACGTGCACGTATGTTCGTTCGTGTGGAGAGTGAACGCATTTGCATGTCTGTATCCCTATTTTCCACTCTGCTGAATCTTAAAATGTTCCACATTAATAAGGTAAATAAAGGAATATAAAGTTTACTTAAAATGTTTTGCTTGATTTCGTCTCAAGTTGACTCTCGTCTGATGAACAAGCATTACTTTCGAACTGAATGATAAAAGATACTTGGAATTATGAGAAAAACTATCTGCTCATCATCTAATTCGTTGATGTCACATTAAACCAAAGTATACTGACCTCTCAAAGTTAATAGTTAAAAAAAATTTTTAATTGCAAAAAATAGCGAAAGGACGTTCAAAAAGAGAATTACTGAGCTCACCTATGGCTAAAATCAAATTGACATATCTCTCCAATAGCCATACAATTTTAGAATTTACTGTCGGCGAATCACCGATGATGATGGCTGATTGGTAATCAAAATACCCATCTGGTTTTCCCAACCTTTCTATAGCTATCGGCGAGAGATAGATTGTCAATGTGGAAAGAACGTATAATCATTGAGAATCTGAGATTTTACGATTAAAATCTTTAAGAATGGAAGATAATCAGCGGGAAAAAAAATCAAAAGCACTTTTATTTAAAAATATTTTCCGAGGCTCAGTATTTTTAAAAGCCAAGATTTATCTGAGGTCCTTCGTGACAGCGATGATTAATGGGAAACAAATAAGAAAAACGATCCAAACCGTCAAAACGAATGAAAAAAATAACTCGAGAGATCTGTTATCGCGCAGGCAATTCTGGACTTAAGCGCTCAACAGATTCTCAAGCCTCCCACTTCTCGCGAAAAAAATCTCTCTCTCTCTCTCTCTCTCAGAAGCAAGTACATTTCGAAAGAGGGACGCGGAAGGACAAACACAAACATGTCGATGGAAAAAAGTGTGAACTATTTCACTACAAACAGTTCGAGGGCCGTGCTCTACGATGCTAGAGGGATGGATGACTAGGATGGGTAATATATACACGGACAAACTGTAAATATTGATCGACTGAATAAAATGAACGGCAAAAAAATAGGAAAGTTTTAACAGATGGGCGAGAGAAAGAGAGGGAGAGAGGAGGCTGCTAGGGAGGGGAAGGGAGGGGGTCGGGGTTGATGGGTGAGTTGGGGCACTGAGGTGAGAAGATGGGAGGAGGGACGGGAGAGAGTGGAGATGTTCGGGGAGGTAGAAGGAGAGAGAAAGAGGGAGAGTAAGGGGGATACTAAAACAAGGGTGGTTTTTTTTGGGAAGTATGCGAGAGAGTTTTAGGAGATGAGGGTAGCTAGGGCATAAAAAAGCGCCGTAGACAGAGAGAGAGGGAGAGAGAGGTGAGAGAGATAGAGAGGTGAGGGGGAGAGTTAGGTAAAGGAGGAGAGTGGTGAGGGAGGGGGAAGGGGGAGAAAGGGGGTCGAGTATTCGTCGGTTGGCAGTCTACAACGTTGCCACATCCCCATCTCAATGCCCTCTCCCCTAAAACCCCATACTTCATATCCCTCTTCACCCCTTGGCGATCCCATTGTCGCACCATACTCCCTTCCCCTCTCGTCCCCCTCCTCTTCTCTCCCTCCCCTCCTCCGCTCCCATCCCAGCACCAAAAATCCCCGACCCCTCAGTCCGCCATTCGTTGAAAGAGGGTAAGGGAAAAAAGAGGGAGAGATGCAGCCGATGGTGAATGGGGAGATGGAGAAAAGAGTAGGGTGGGTAAGATGAGAGCATGGGGTGGAAATTATGGCGGTGGGTGGGGGAGAAATGGTGAGGAGAGGGATGGGATGCGGTGGGAAAAGTTATGGGGCGAAAGGGGGCGGGGTGGGGGGGCAATAATAAAAGGTATTGCTAAGTGGGCGGGGGAAGATAGGATCGCGATGAAGGAGGAGGAAGAGGAGGCTCTTGATGCTCATTTCTGATGGTTCGGAAAAGGTGAGGGAGGAGGTTAGCTCGGGAGCAGGGAGTGGTGTGGAGGGAGGGAGGGAGGGAGGTAGTGGATGAGGGATGGAACGACCAAATCTCCGGGGTGTGTGTTTAGAGAGGCGAATTATGCAAGCATATAAACTCTGGGGGCTGGCCGCCGCTTCAAAAATCTAACCCCATCCCCTCCGTACTCTCGTATAAACCTCACTCCACACAGCTGGAACCCCAAAACAAGTCCGGGAAATCGCAATCGGCGGGAGGAGGAGGAGGAATGGTACTTTTTCCGGCATTAGAGGGAGTTAGGTGAGGATACACGATTGGAGGAGGGAATGGAGGGGACGCTATCGGGTTTGAAGAGAAGGGGTAACAATAATTGGAGACGGTGGGCGGAACTGGGTGAAGTCAAAAAAAAAAAAAACGCCGGTCACTCTTAAGTAATCAGCAAGGAATTGAAGGGATGGTTATGGGAAAGAGAAGGGGGAGCGAGACGAACGATATATATCGGCGTGTCGCCGTTATCGGGAGTTGGGCACTCGCATGCAAATCTCGCGTGGAAATGAGTGGAACGCGGCGATTACGTGGATAAGAGGGGTGTGGGCATTAGAGAGAGATCGGCTAGAGGGTGAGAGAGAGGGAGAGTGGGCTTCCAGGCAGCGCGTCCCGTCCAGCCACACCTCCCTAATCACCAGATCGCCGTCTGTTTTTGGCGACTTTTGACAAATTAATTAGCGAATTTTTCATCCGGGAAATATATGCGTCCGCGAGCGACTCCCCGAATAGGAAAAACCACCAGGAATATTTTCCCCCGCTTTCGTTTTTATCCCGTTGATTATGTCGCCACAGTGTTTATAGATGGAAATGTGCGCGAAAGCGATCGAAAGAATTTCGTAATTGAGGCTCTCTCCGCGGCTTCGGATATAAAACTTATCGAGCATTTAATATGTGTACTCAAATTTTACTTTATAATGTTTGTAAATTAGGGTCGAATCGACGATATCAGCTTACGGCTCTCTCGAATAAACAACCCAACTGAGTCCAAAATATATAAGCATGATGGAAAAAAACACCATACGCCCATTTTGCTAACATCAGTGGACACTCACCGATCGCTGAATATTGAATACCAACTACTGGTGAGTCACCACCGATATATTTTACATACGCAAGCTATTCATTAAATCGCTTTCTAGGACTTACCGATAGTATTTGTCTTATCTGTTAATTAAATAGAATTTTTTCTTCAGGTGTTGCATATAAGTTATAAGAACTGAGTATATGTATAAATGATAATATATTAGTAAAAACACTCCCTGTGTATTTCGCCATCGTCGCCGTACGGCTATTACGTTTATAAAAACATCGAACAGAGATTAGAGATCACGATTTACTCTGCGCGAAACAATGGTGGTCGAATCTGCTAAACAAATGCTCATGTTTCACTCAAGCTCCATTATGCTCCTAGGATATTACTCCACACTGTCGCTTTGACACAGATACGGAAGATTTATACGCAAGAATTGATGGATGGCAACCCATTATTTAACAAAATAAAAACAATATAAATAGCCTCCTACGGTTCATACGGTGGAAATTCCATTTAAATGGACAAAAATAATCGAATATTCTTTAAATGAGTGTTTTACACTTTCATAAATCGTTCATTTTGGCAAAGATAAACTACCCCGCAAAATGAATATTCATTCCATTTCCGAATAATCGGCTCATTTTGAAAAACTCGGTCCCAAATACGAGGCCATCGTGAATGTATTGTTTTTGCTGGAAGCTCGCAGATAAACGTCGTTTAGATCATATTAAAACCCACCATTCGAAAGGATTTTAATGGAATGAAAATATTTGCGAGGACCAAACGGAAGAGTGTGGAAGGGTTGAAGGATGGATATCCTCCTCACCCTCTCCTTCTCCCCCTCCCCCCCCCCTCTCTCTCTCTGTTTTTTCGTGACAAATGGAATTACCGAAATGAGTTTACTTAAACGAAGAGATGACGTCCGTCGCTCCCACTCGCTCGCTCTCTCTCTCCCGCTTTAAAGCATTAGCGGATTCGTAATGTATGCATTAGGTTCCTTATCGCTCGCTCTATCTTGCGACAACCTCGCAACTTTCCATTCCCATTGTACTATGTCGAACGCATTTATTTTGAAACTTTTAAATGGAGTAATTGTGTTACTATCCCTTGTAACTCGTCATTCCACTCTAAAAGAAATCGCGCAAAGATAAAGTTGCACCAACGTCTGTCCGTAACGCAACAAACTCGTTGGAGAGAAATACGAGTCACGCTTGTGGCCTCCCATTCTCGTTGCGGCGAAATTGGGAGTCGTATAAAGCTCCCGAAAAAAGACCTGCTTTAATGAGCATTCCACGCATTTTTTCAACATTACTATAACTTTAAGAGGAAAAAGATATAAGTCGATTAATCCAATTTTTTACATTGGCAGGGGAAATCAGATATGCATTAAAGATAGAATATAAAACTTCACTCTGTCCTGAGGGTTTATTGACCGTAAGGGTTTCTCATATTTTGAGAAACATCCTAGCTTAATTTTTCCCGAAAAAATTATTTCAAATAAAAATTTCGACAACGAGAGAATATATTACGTAAATTTCAATTATTTTTTAAAAAATTCTTCCAGCGCGTAAAAGTCTGATTTATGTGATCAGACAGGAGGAAAAATTGACGCTAACACGATTTAATTTTACACGAAGGAGCAGTATCCCAGGCAGAAAATGACAAAAAAACATCGATAACGAAATAATACGACGAAGCCGGGTTAGGAACAAAATAAAAGTAACGCGAAGACAAACAAACGCTTACACCAAATTACATTTAAATTTCGCTTCTAAAGCTTCCGGAAAACTCGTTACAACCACTCCCCCCTTCTTTCCGCATAAAAATAACGAACGTGGAAAACGAACGCGATATAAATGTCGTCGAATTATGGTAGTATGAAACGAAATTGGTTAGGGGAGGGAGCCCGGGGAGGCATTAGCATACGCACTGAAAATACACTGCAATCACACTCCTATTAACCATCGTTACACTCCGCAGCCCAGATGCAACTCCTCCCCCCCATCCCTCTCACTTCCATCCATTCCACTTCACTGCCTAACATAACCGATTCCGCTTTCAGCTCCAGCGACTGCAACCACCAAACAAACTGGCTCCCTCCTCTCTAACTCCTTTCCACTCCCTATCTCCCTTCTCCTCTCCACCTCCTTTCCACGCTCTCTCTCTCCCTTCCCCTCTAAATCTCCCTCTCCGTAAGACATTCGACATGGGTGATAAGCGAAATTCCCTTTTTCCGTAAGAGATCGACCATATATGAAATGCCACCTGACCGCGTATGTATTAAATCGCGAGCGATTGGGATTAAAATGCTTCGGCGCGAGAGTTACGCCGGGTAATGGACTTTTTTATTCGATGGAAAATTGGCAGGAAGTTTGGCAGAAGCGGAGGGCTTTTTTTTCTCTCTCTCTCGTTTCTTCTGCCGGTCGAAAACGGGTAAAATTGATCCAACGGTTGTTCCGCGACATCATCTTAAAAAACCGTTCGGAAAAAAAAACTTCCAATGAGGTAGCGAGGATGGAATGCGGCGCATTCTCTGTCTCGGTAGTTGCGCCGCCAGAATGTTTCCGTAACCGAGTTAATTCGGAGGCGATGAAAAGAAGAAAATGCGACGTCCGCGGAGAACGGAAAAGATGAAAAATTCTACAGGTTTAAAATAATTACGCCGAAGAGGAGACGAAGTCAGAGATGTTTCTGTTCTTTTCTTTCGTCGATTGTGCTCGATGGACCGAATATTATCGACGATAATAGAATTTATTTATTTTCGATGAGTATTATTTCTCCGCGATCGATAATGAAGATGTGCATCGGTTGCTGAATACACACGCAGTAAGTGTCTTCCTTCCACGCAAAGCAATGTGCTGATCAAGTGGTATCGCTCTTCCAGGATAGAAATGTTTTCTCTGCTTATTTTTAAATATTGTTATTCCGTTCACGAGAGGATTATCGAACTCGTCTTGTGGCTGAAAACAAATTCCAGAATAAGCACTCAAGTATAAAAAATTGAAAAATAAGCACTCATTTTAGATTATCTCCCGTAGCCATAACAAATTTATGAAAATCTATTTGCGTATTTCGGCTAAAATAGAGCGGTGCTCATTGGTGATTCCGTGCAATAGTAACAGAACCTTTCAGCCAATTAAATTGTCTGATTCTATAAACTGAGCGTTTGCCTTGTTCTATATCATTCAATAGCGACACAATGCGCTACAATGTTGTCCTATCTTCATTGTCCAGCAACTTGGAAGAGGACCAATTAAATAGTAGAACAGCGGTATATTGTTGGCTATACTACTACTTTTGACACGATTACGCATTTATCGTTTATTTCCGATAATGTAATTTTTTTATATTCCGTTAAAAAATCATACAAATCTATCCACTACAAAAGAAAAATCAAATAAATTTCATTGTCTTGTACATGGTTTCGGTTTTTTCTCCTTTCTTGAGAACGAATTGCCACTTACACGAGGCGAGCCTAAAATTATAGAAAATACGCAATTTGACCATATACAAGAGGGAAGAAGCATCTTCTTCAAGAGATAAAATGTTCCAAAAATATTAAACCCTCGAGCTATAGGAATCTACCGTAAGACCTTAAACTCTCGAACCCTACCTGTTACCCTGGAAGTTTCGCGTGCGTGCAAGGTGAACCAAGCCCTCGCCCTTTTTCCCTCTCCCCTCAGACCGTCTTCCTTCCACGCAAAGCAATTAACAGGTGAGGAGGCTCGACGCGTGAATGGGGCGTTGAAGGATCACCTGTGGAACCGAATTCCATTTTCACGAGAACTCTCGCTCCCACTCGAGCGATGTCGGCTGTTTGTTCTCCGCTCAACGGACGAACACACGTCCCCTTAAAAACCGTGCGAATCAGGCTCATTATAGGTAGGAACGCAACCATCTCTTCGCCCGTTCTTTTTACGAATTCTTTTTTTCTCCTGAATGGCGTTTAGCACTACGACCAGTAAAACTTTTATTGCCGGTGTGGATCTCACGAGAACGGCTCTCCAGTAAAGAGCATCTGAAATTACATGTTATTCCGGGTTTCTCCCAGAATTCCCGGTTTCGTATAGTATTTGCATTAGTGCCGTCAACGAGAACTTATATTATAAATTTTCGCCGACTGTATCATCCACGTAATGATCCTCTCCCAGCGTTAATGATGGCAATTTTCTAGGTAGCAAGACGGGTCTGAGTAATTTTGATCTAAATTCGGATATAAAAACAGCCAACCTCGTTCACTCACCGAACATTTGTGGAAACAACAGCCTCACTCAGCAAGGTCATGCAAAAAAAAACGAATGGAAAGAAGAAAAAAACGCAATCCGCTTCGCAATTGACGTTTTTACGCGCGTCTTCGAAAGAAATGGAAAACTAAGCACGCTCTGGAGAGCCGACACTCCCCGTGTCCGACGTTATTAAGCACGAGGTTACATTCTGTCGATCACCTGGTTAGCTCGTCCTACAGTTATAATGAAAGCTTCGCAGGCGCTCATTTATTGGAATAACAACGGGCGAAAAAAATAGTCTCTTAAGGTTTACGTCCCGGAAATGTCGTGGTCAGAAGTTGAGGTGCTCAATAAACGGCATGGCTTCCGTTCCAATTTCACGCTTTCCGGACAAGGTAACCGCCGGCGGCCGTGGCATCGTACCTCGAGATCAGCGCCGCCGCACGATGGGAGAGGGAAGGCGAGATGGAGTGAATGAATCAAGAGCGATTACAGCGACCTTTTGAGGAGACGATTCAGCGAAGAACTTCGGAATATAACGAGAGAACGAGTTTTTGCACTCGTCAAGGTAAGAGATAATAAAAATCTTAAGTGCTGTCGACAATAAAGAATTTTTTACTCGATTCAGCAGTCCAAATATGTATTTCGGTAATTACAAAAAAATTACTTCCGAGTGGGTATTTGACTGATCTTAAATACTATGTGGTTCAAATGAAACATTTCCTTCGGAATAAGTACAAACAAATATTACGTTCTGAATAAGGAGCTCTTTTCTAAAATATTTAGTTGAAAAATCGACCCTTCAATAGAGAATTGTGAAGCACGTCTTTCGGCTAGAAAAGAATTGATAAACTCTCTAACGTCGACAAAAAGGCTGATAAAAGCAGACGCGCAAACGGATACAAAGTAACCGTCATCGGTAATGATTCACCGATAGCTGATGACGTCTGCCCTTTAGCGGAAATGCGCATATGATTTTTCTGAACTATTTTCTGTCTATTGGAGCATCATAGTTTGTCAATAATTAACTATGACGAAAACATTTCTATCGCTTACCATTGATAATGGCTACAATAGATTGTATTGTATGAACAAGAAGGTCGAATAAATGAGTCGATTTAAAAAAAAGCGCTGAAGCGGATCGTCGATATCACCTACTATCGCTATTGGAGACGCCTGAGATAAGAGGTTTTTTAATCTTTTGATTTTAAGTGCTTGTTCATAAATTTTTTCAGGTATATGACGAGCTCAATAATTCGTTGCCGAATCCAATAGGTTACCAAAACATTATTGACTTACAAATATAAACCCATCGCGAATTGAGTTTCTTGAAGAAGTTTTCGGACAGTTTATTCTGAACCCTCATTCTATCGAAGTCGATAAAATACAAATAAAAATTTAGATTTGAAATAGAAAATCATTTTTAGGCGCGTTTCCTTTCCAGCGTGAGCGCCTATTAGCTTCAGTCTGTCCGTCCGTCCGCATGTTCGTTCTCGGCTTCTACCGAACGGATTTTCATGAAATTTGATATTAAGGACTTACAGCCAAAGAAAATATAAAAATCACATAAATGAATCACGTAAGTTAATCAGGGGTACCACTTTACTGGTGACAAAAATGAGCTTTCCGTCATATCTCGCAAAGTCATATAAAAATAATTTTCAAATAAAACTTGTAGAATTATTAATGCAGGCTATTTCTTTTCCTGTACATTTTTATCGTAGGAGTAGCGTTATCGAGAAAATCAAACAAGAATGTCCTTATTCGAGTCGAACTTAGAAAATTTCTTGCATTGTTACTTCATCATTGATGCTAACATACACACTCATAAAATACTGAAAGGGTGGGTTGGAGACTACGGCGATATAGGTATTTCAAAAAACGAGAAACCTCGTACGGTTAAGGAGTTTCTCGTTTTTTTGAAATCACAAAAATACGTTTAACATCCGTACATGTGCATGCAATATTTTTAAATAGGAAGAAAATAGATTATTTACGACGAAGAAAAGAACTTTAAAACGCTATTTTCCTTACGTACACTCAAAGAGTTCTGCAAGTGTAAAGAAATGAATAATTTTCAACGAAGGAACAAGTTCAAAAACGTTTATATACCTAATCATTTCTTTCAAATACCTACTCCATTCCACGAAACGCGCCCGTTTGTGATACGCTGTACACTTTCCTAACTACTTTTAATTTCAATACGTAATTCGGCATGATAAAAATAATGTCTGCATAATATGGAACGATGATGACTATCTAGGTCAGTGTTTCCCAACCTTTTTAGAGTCGCGGCACCCTTAAGTGACTTTTCAGAATTTGGCGGTACCCCTCCCTATCCACCACCAGTAATAATGGTGCTGAAGTTGAACCCCTAACTCCAATCTCTATATCTCATTTCATTTCGAAGTGCCTTTGCGACGAAATGAAGGTCGACGTAACTATGGTTTGCATTCTTGAAAGACGACAATGCAAAATGAGGCTAAAAATGGGAAAACAATATTTTTTGCGGCACCCCTCAGAACACTTCGCGGCACCCAGGTTGGGAAACACTGATCACTTGGTAAATAAACAAATGGAATCACGAGTTCGTTTGCAACAACGCGCGTCACTGGCAAAAATGAAGTCCATTACTCACTGTTTACATGCGGTAGCATGAGAGATAATGGAGTGTTATGGTACTGATATTAAATGAATCACATCCAAAGGAAACCATTAGTCTTGGTTTTTCCCCCTTAAGCCTCTTGTATTTTGAAAACAGCACGTGTTTAGAAATGGGTTACCGAAAACCTTAAAACCACGCAATTTCCTCTTCCTAGCCCTTCGAAAACGTCATCAGCATTCTCGAACTCACTGTATATGTTTTGAGCCGTAACCAAAGTTTGACTGTATACCTACATTTGAAAACGAGCGATTAATTATCAAATAGGATTTCATGGAAGACTGAGTTATTTCAACGAATTAAATTAATATTCACTTATGAAGTGAAAGATAATGGAAGCTTGAATTCCATGAGTTTAAAATTAATTTCTCAGAATGAACGAAACAACATGAAAGATTTACATTTGAAAGAGATGTATCAATCAGGCATCTATTACTATTTTGCTCATTTTAACTATAGTTATTTATATTTAACATTAACCACTTGTTCATGCGCCTTATCTGCGGCATACAGTTTTGAAGCAATATAAGTAATGCAAGTAGACTTAAAACGGACCTGGAAGTATTAAGGAGTCTCTTTAATTTCTTTAGAACTTCCCAATCACAATAAAAATATGTTTAGTGCTTGTAAGCCCATCATTAGGCATTAGAAATTATCTCATGTAAGAACAGTGTCTGATGTTCTCTTTTCCATCTTTTGCAACATCGCATAAACGCTGAATCGTCGTGTTGCAGCTCCACAACGAAAAAAGATCGATCAATGCGAAAATTTCATATTACGCTAGTATAAGACGACCCTTGAGTTGTCATATGTTTTCGCACGATATAGGAATATAAATCTCGATATAAAACAGAACTCGATTATAGCGACCTCGATTTATTATGGTTAACAATTAATTATTCCAATTCAGGCCATATTCATCATGCACCGAGGATAACAATTTTTCACGAATAAACATGCTAAATATTCCAAGAATTTTTAATCTTATAGCTTGGTCTATATTCTGTTCATAAAGTACTACATTTTTCATATGCCGTTTATGGCTATCTCAATATAATTTGCAGATTATTTTTATTTCGTCCATAAATTAATTTGGTTGGGCGTGAACCCCAATAACCTTGGATGTCATCACAGCCGAGCTCTATCTCGTACACAACACACCTCTCACATAATCTCCCGTTGACTTAAAGCATATTTATGCCATTCGATAACCTTCCAAACCCTCAAGATTACACAAACCGTTTACGATAATTTCCTTTCATTATAGCATAGAGAGAGAGAGATTCTGTTAACGAAGCCCAATCCATCCTTCCCTGGAAACAGACTCCGAGATACAACAGTCACTCCTCGATCGAGCGCAACGGATTCCAGTCTGGTCGAAATGAGGTTTCAATTAAATGGAGCTTCCGTACTTGTTGATCTTCGAACAAACGGATTCATTCATCGCCTGCGGGTGTCGAGGAGAAGGCGAGGAGGGAAGAAGGAAAAGGAGAGAGAGATAGGGTGAGAGGGAGAATGAGATGTTCCAAAGTGCCCACGAAGAAGATATTTCATCCGCAAGAGAAAGAAGCATTCACGCGCCGAGCGCATGCATTCCACCTTTTGTCAACATGCACTCTCCCTCCCTCTCATTTAACGAGTCGCTAAAGGAATTATCCTCTCGGAAGTCGGTTATCCTTTTATTTTTCTCCCTCTTTCCTCTCCTCCCTCCCTAATTGTGTTCGTGCCCAAGTTCTCTCTCTCTCTCTCTCTCTCTCCTCCAACTCGCCCTCTTTTGGTGCTTCCGGAGGTTATAGTCAGTCGGCTGCTCTCCCTTCCTCCCTCTCTGACGAGTTTAGAGGCGGTAGATGATTGGCCTAGGGGAGGGAGAGAGGGAGGGAGGGAGGGATGGGAGGGAGGGGAGATAGAGAGAGAACGCGCACACACATTCTCTCTCCCCAGTTGCTTATTCTCTCCTCACCCCTCCGTCACGGGAGGGAGAGAATGCGTGGCTATACAGAGGGTTGTGGCGGGAAGAGGAGTGAGTGCTGAGGGCTGAAGTGTGGTAGGGGAAAGGAGTGGGGAACGGGTAGGGTGGAGATGAAAGAACCCTAAACACAACACTCCTCGACCATCTCCCTCCCCCAAAAACCCGCCTCGCTCCCATTTTCTACCTCGACACTCCTCTTAGACGCCCAAACTCATGGTGTTTTCTCCTAAACTGTGAAAGAGGTGTCGGAGGGAGTTTTGGTTGAGCGCCAAAAACCTCATCGGTACGCGATTGGAAACGGTCGATGGTTTTCTGTTTTCTTTCATATTCCAGCGCCAATTTGGAGGTCGTTTTTGGTTCAGCTTTGTCCATAAGATTATGTGAAGACGTAGAGAGCGTTTTTTTGGCAAGTTAAGAGTGCATCTATCGGTTATTTATTGTTTTTGCTGATTCAGACGCCGCGGTTGAGGTCGAAATATCGTTCACAAATGAAATTAAGGGTACTATATGCTCGTCCTTTATTAAAAGGCGCAGCCTTTCTATCAATCACGAGAAAAATAATTTATTTTTAATGTTAATTACATTTCAGCTGATTTTTGTTATCTGCCGTGCATCGCAAAAAATCAAACAAACATTTGTTTGATCGTATCTAGTGCTTTGCGAGATTTATTTAAATTGTTAATTCTGTCTTTTGGAATTGATTGAAACATATGAGCGAATATCGAAAGGACGACTTGATACAGTCACCAATTTCACCCTTAAATAACAGTGATGTTTTTTAAGAAGCGACAGCCTATAGCTGAAATGAGCACATGTTGTAAATACTGCACCAACAATCAGTCATTAAATATAATATACGCATTTTAGATTTTAGAGAAATACCTATAAAATGCCACCCTCTTAGCACACACTAAAGCAGCGGCACTAAAAGTCTAGGGAAAAAGAAAACTTTTACCTCCCATATTTTGATGGCTTTTGCCCTTAAGATAAAAAGATGACAGAAAATGCACTATAAAACATAAAGACCTCTTCCAAAGACGTCATATTTAGGGGATTTCTGTCAACGCTCGAAGTAAATCACTTATAAATACACTTTTAAAATGATTACAGTTTTGAATGCCTTTAAAATTTGTGATTCATTATTTTTTGACAGTTGCGCAGTTTCTAAAATACTCTAATCGTGGTAAAATAAGTTTCATTTTGATGAAGAAAAGCTTCCTTCCCGTGATTCAAATTAAACAAAAGATAAATTTCGCCTCGAGTTGACAAAAGTCATTCAAGGTGGTCCAGCAATCAACAATATCACTGAAGGCTAGCGCAGTTAATATGTTAATCCATTTCCTCGCGCTACCGTTTTTGCAGCACTAAACCTCTTTTGTTTTCCAGGACAGTCAATTAGTTAACAAGTGGATAGATTATTCTTAATGACTCTTTAGGGGGCCAATCTTTTTGTGAGAAACATATCAAAAGCAAATGGGTTTCCTGACTATTTTTGTCATCATAAACAATCAACTCCCATTGTGACCAGGACGCCATCGCCAAAACACATCAACGAAATTCCACGAATAATTCGTCAAAGCCTCATTAAACGAAAAGAACAGGAGCATTTTTAACAGCGTTTTGAATCCCAATCCTCGAGCGAACAAAAGCCTTTTAACGGCTCCCTCCCATTCTTTTCCTCTCCCACCCGCCATCCATAATTTTTCTCATCCTCCCACCCCCTCCTTTCCCTCCTCCTTTCACCCACACCCCTCCGAATCTACACATCCACTTTCAGTCACCGGCATTTCATCCCACGCGTTTTACTCCCTCTTAAACCCCTCCTATTCCCTCTCCCTCCTGTTTCGCTCATCTTCCCATTTCTCCCTCCCTTTCCCTCCGACTCTTATCCTCCCCCCCCCCCCCCCTCAACTCCCTCACTCCCACTCCATTCACGAAAGCTGAATTGTAAATCCTGCACTACGCGGCTTTGGCAAGGAGAGTTGGGGGAGAAAAAGGAGTGAGTGGTGAGGGTGGGGAGAGGACCAGAGAGGCTTACTATATGCGACGGAAATGAAGTTCCGCTTTGTCCGTGGAGGAGTAAACTGAGAGAGCGTTCGTTCTCCATCCTGCTGCAACCCCTCCCTCGAACCTACGTTCCCTGCTCTCTCTCTCTCTCGGACCCCCTTTATTTCTGCATTCTTTCACCCTCTCTCTCTCTCTTCCCTCCATTCCAGTCCGTTATTCTCTCTTTCTCCCTCCTTTTATTCGCCATCACTCTCCTCCCATTCATCCATCCAGCCCTACTTCCCTTTCCAGGATCACTTTTATTTCTGAATTCTTTAATCCTCTCTCTCTCTCTCCTCCATTCCACTACCATATTCTCCCCCTTTCTCCCTTCTATTCACTACCATTCTTCTCCCATCCAACCATCCAGCCCTACTTCCCTCTCTCTTTTTCTTACCTCTACGTCCCCATCTCTCTCTTCCTTCCCTTCTCTCCCTCCCTCTCTCCTTCCTTCCTCTCCCCCTCCTCTCTCCCTTCCAATCTCTTTTTCTCCTCACTTTCCCCCCTTTTTCCCGATTCCGTTCTCATCTCCCTCTTTTCCTATCCCCTCTTCTCTCACAATCTCTTTCCTTCCTCCTTTCCCCTGCTTCCCCTCTCCCTCACTTTCCTCCCTCCCTCCCCCTCCAACTTTCCTCATCTTACCCCTTCCTCCTCTCTTATTCACTCAACTATTACCCTCTTCCTCCGACCCTTTTCAATTTCTTCCTTCCTCTCTTTCCGGACACGTGGCTTCAACTTGAGGGAAAGGGAGTGGTCTGGGCTAAGCGGCGTTCTGATGTTTTCCTCTCTCAACCCTTTCTCAAGCACAGTGATCTCCATACATAGACCATAGCGCCCCTCTCCTCCCCTTTGCACTCTCCTCCTCCGCCGCGCTCCTTCTCCCTAACCTCTGACCGCGGAGGATAATAATCTCAGCGTTGGATCATTTTTGTACCGAAGTAGAGAGAGAGAGAAAAAAAAGAACATCCATTAAAAGTATCCCCGTTCCGTTTTAGAGAGGAGCGGCGAGATTAAGACGGTCGTAACAGATAAGGAGGAAGTTTAAAGAAAGAAATCGAGGTTGTATTCACGTCAAAACTGTCGGAGAGGATTCCTTTTGCTAGGGAGTGTCAGATTTTCATCTTTTTTGAGGGATTATTTTTGTTTCGGGTGTTTAAAAAGGAATGTGTTAATATTTTTACGTCCCGTCGTCTCCGAAGACCTCGAACAAATTCGGAGGAGATAGCGTGGTTATTAACGTAGGAAGTTGTGTTCGAGTGAGAGGTTTTTAATGGAAGAGACTTTTAATGCATTCCATCGCTTTTTTGTGTTAAGACAAAAAAAAACTGATCTCGGGTTTAAGATAAATGACGTTATTATGTCGAATTTCGAGTTCAATTAACTGGAATTTAATATGCTCACTGATAATATTCAATGTTTATTGTATCATTGAGTCGAAGATTATTTATGCTTGATTAGTTTATCTCAAAATCTTATAAATCTATCGATTCTGTGTACACAAATAATCATCGTAATCTATCTTGAACACCACCAGTACTACATTACCTACCTTATGAAATGATTATAATGGTTAGAATGGGACATTCGGTTTAGGTTATTTCATCCAGTCTTTGTATTAAGAAATAACCACAAAGTTGTATCAAAATATTGGTGAGTAATAAAATTATATTCTCTGAAAGAACGTCTCGCAAAGATAATTTTCGGTAAATATGTTATTATAACGCACTATTCATGAGAATATTTTAAGGAAATGTTTCACCTCGCCGATATATTCTATAAACCACGAGTTAAAATAAAAATAGACCAATGCTCGTTCAAGTCAACATCCTAAATTTTTATAAAATATTTAGATATGTAATATATCTCTTTAGTTCTAATTTACAAAATGAACTTGGAGTAAAAGTTTTTGAAACACGGAATAGTAAAGAATGCAGATGCAAAAAATATATTTAGCAGGACGAAGGAGATTTTTTCAGCTTAAGAGACAATCTAAAATTCTCCTGTGCCATCCATGTCCTGCCTCAGTTCCATCTCCCCCCAGAGCACAAGGATGAAGGTTGTAAACCAACCTTTCCTGCCTCAACCGTCTGGGGACCATAAATTTTTATAGCCAAGTCGAGGAAGAATAAATAAACTTTTAAAGACCATTACGTCTTATTTAACGCGGCACATACGTTTCCCTTGCGTCTTAACGTCGCAAAAACTCGGAGATAAACGGTTCTTTGCGCTGAGCTTATCTTTATTTTAATGCAATTAGTTCGCTAGCGATGAAATATAAACGCGTTTCAATAACTACCGCAAAACCGAGAAACAAAAAAAATTGCGCTACAGCATGTATATACTCTAATCACCATCAAATCCTACTCGGAGGCATTTAAAAATATCTCGAAAACGCTTTCTAGTTACAATTAAATCAACAGACAATCGTTAAAAAACAACCGATTCTAAAACTTGAGCAAACAGTTGAATATATCATTTCGTAATTGCCTAATGCATTGCTGAACATCATATAGGGCGAACGTAACCAGGGCCGCCCCGAGATACGGGTGAGCAGGGCGGCTGCCCCGGGCGTCAAAGTCTTGGGGGTGATATCGCGATTTTGTAGCTATGCATTACTTGCAAATGAATAGATTTCGGATGCCAATTTATATAGCGGGACAGGCTGGAATCTTGATGCCATTCCTTTTATTTTTTCATTATCAATAATTTTTACGGAATAAATTAACATGTGCTTCGAAACTATCTCAATAAACATTAATGGTAGGGAGCGCTGGAGAGCTATCTCGCTCGGGGCGCCAAAATTCCTCGTGCCACCCCTGAACGTAACTTCCAAAATTAACACCAATTTAATGTGTTTTATAAAAACATTTTCAAAACTCTTCGAACAATGAGTATAATTAAATATGTGATATCAAAAATTTTTAACAATCGATTACCTAATACGTCTTAATAAGTACGTTTCGTAACATTTACCAAATAAATAACCTTCGCCATTTATTTTGATTACTTAAACTCAATTGTGCGAACAAAATTAATGGATAGCATTCGTAAAAAAGTGACTGTTTTACCACAAATTACGTGGGTTATTTAGACTTCAAATACAATCCTATTGAATATTACCGTAAATTGCTTTCGTTCGTTTGATATTTCGAAATATCTCATCAATTAAAACTACACAGATAAGAAAATTATCTTTATAATTTATGGCACAACACGAACTTCGATTGGAGGAAAAAATTATCTGGTACCAACAGTATGACCTCAATAAAAACGAATTTTAATGAGTAAAGTAATACGTGATTCAAACAGAAAGCTGAATAGCATGATGACATGTTTCGTTAATGACAAAATCAAGATATATGTGGCAAACAAAATGTTGACAATGGACATTTGTTGCAACACCAAACCTATACACTCACGACCTGAATCGTAAAAAAAATCACAACAAAATCCACGAAAGTTCATTTTTGACTTCGTTCAAATCGTCACACAATAGCTCCCATAGCAACCAATAGACACACGAGGCAAATTAAGATTCCACGCCGAGTGTCAAGTGAAGAAGAAAAGATATATCAAAGCCTCTTCCTTTCTCTCACCTTTCTTGACGGGCTGCCCATCTTCGTGACCCGGCTCCGAGTGAGACGACGCCAGATCCTCGTCCTCTTCCAGACGCCTGGGCATCCGGAAGCTGTGGTGCAGCGGGGTCATGCGGATCAGCCGCGGCACGTCGTCCGGGGACTCCCCGGAAGACCGAAATAGAACCATTTTGGAGACGCCGTTCGTCAATTGATAGTCCCCTTAAAAAAAAAAACCCCTTCTCCTTTCGGAAGGAAAGGCGATCCTTCACTCTTCCCCCACTCCTTTTTTACAGCCTCCGGGCCGACCTCCGAGACCTCAAGACATCGCCTCCAGCCTTTCCTCCGACCGAAAAACTCCACAGGCTGGAACCTGACCAACGGCGCCCCCTTATTATCGGTCCGACGGGCAGCAGTTCCAGGCGGTCGCTTCCCACGACGGAGCCCGTAGGCGTAATGTGGATCCGGCGAAGCGCGGTGCGTGGAGAGTGAGAGAGACCTGCGAGTCGAGAACATGAGAGCATTAAAGAGGAGGGAAGGAGGAGGGATAGTCGGTGCGTAGCGAGGGAGAGAAGGGAGAGACTGCCGACGCCGCTGTACACTCCGGCACCTCCATCTCCTATCTCCCTTTCTCCTATCTACATAACCCCTCTCTTATTCTTTCCCACCCGCATCGAGGGAGAAAAATGAATCCGGCACTTCGGGAAGAGAGAGAAAAAAAGAGGTCGGACGAGACTCACCAAGGTCTCCTCTCTCTATCTCCCTTTCTCTCCTCCTCCCTCACCGCCATTTTTTTCCCGGAAGCGATCCCTCTTCAAAAGAAATACGGTGGCGCTTGACTTGTTGTTATAGTGCGGGACGCGCGCATAACTTACGGAAAAATGAGAAAATGGATGAGTAAGGAGATAAACGTAGCCAGTCTCTGGTTAAAGAAGCCGACGTGGCGATCCTGTTCCTTCTGTCATTCCGACACCACTAAGAAGAAGTCGCGGACTGCAGTGTTCTTTCGCCTCCCTCCTCTTCCTCCTCTCTTTAAGCCTCCCCCGCCCCGGTGAACACGAGATGGCCCCCGAATGGAAGGGAGGCGGTGCCCAGAAGGGGAGAATAGGATCTTATTGAGGAGGAGGGGGAGGGGAGAAGGGAAAAGTGCGGAGGAGAAGTTTACGCAGCGGGGAGTAGACGGAATCCAAGAGTTGGAGGTGGAACACCCCCTCCTCCTATCGCCCACAAAAGCTCTCTGCGACCCCTCTGCCGACACCGCACCCGACCCCTCGCGCACACACGCACACGCAGTGAGACACACACACAACAGCATCCCTCCCTCCCTCATCACAAACGCATTACGACGTGCGCTGTAGCCTGCGGAAACAAGTTCGGCATCGAAGGCGCCTCGTGCTTTATCGGGTGGTTTCAATTCTCCATCAAAGGAAAGAGAGGCGTTTGGTGGGAGGAAGGGAAAGATCGTGGATCAATCGCCGGGGAAAATTTGTGAGACATCGGTATACCCCTCCAGATCTTTTCTTCCTCCGATATCTCCAATTTCGTCTCGAAGGGAGAAGAAGTTGGGGTTTTTTTTGTTGGCTGTCTGGTTCGCCGGATGACGGCCGATGATTAATTCACTATCTCGGCGATAAAACAAGCGAGATTCATTCGGTTTCTTTTTTTTTTTTGGGAGAAGTTTATTTGCGCGGCGGGGAATATGCATCTTCGATCTGTTTGCGCTGCATTAATTAGCTCCAAGGACGCGTTCAGGCAGAAATTAAGTCGAAGATTTTTATTTCGATAATGATTTTAGTTCATCATAATATTCGTTTGTGTGCGCGTATCATAATGTTGCATATATATTTTTAAGCTAAAACTTGCAATTTTTGAATAAGTTTTACTTCCTTTGAATTTTTCGCGTACAAATTCGTTTCACTCATGTCGTTAAAATCTCCTAACTTAAACGGCATATTTCGATTGCAAATTATCTTTAATAAAAAAAAGTCTTGCAAACAGCTTATGCAGCAGTTACTACCAACCAGTAGATCAAAGTTTCATGATTGAATCACAAATAATTTTACAAGTGAAACGCTAAAGAAAGTGTCCAGAATCCAGACAACAAAGCATGTAAGACGACGGGCAAAGAGCACGTTTAACACTATTCGACTACATGAGGAACACCTGAGAGCATTAAGTACGTTTCGCTGCGTCATTACTCATGTTAATTTCTACACGGATGCCAAACATGCACATCAAAATAATTTAACGGTCAACATTAAGGATTCTTTTCTTTGGCTATTAAAGTTCTTACGAGTATTTCATTATTACACACTCGAGTTTGGACGACAGAAATGTCGTTCGGCAGCGGAAATAAGCGACGCCGTTTCTTTCAAAATAAATAAATAATCAATGATACGCTCATTAATGAAGACTACAACATTTCTCAAATGCGACCCTATCGGATCAACGTGGCCATGATGCATAATCGAGTTTGGTATTCGTTCTACATAAAATACACGCATGAAATGATATTCCTGAAAACATCACCATAGATAAAGAGGAAAAAGAAGAACCTTCATACATCACAGTAAATACTTTTCGCGTTAAATTATTTCAATTAGGTATTCAGGAGGGAAAAAAGAATACAACGCGTCAAGAATGCCAATTTACCAACAATGGAAGCCACCTCCCGACACGCCAAAGGCGTAACAAGCTCGGCATTTTTCGTCTCACACTATGGAAAACCTTGTGAAGGTCTAAAACCTTAACAAAAAAAATCAACTCCACAGCCGCTTTCCTCCCTCCTTCTCGCTCCGATGGCGCCTTCAACCCTCCGGAAACACTTCCTCCTTCCCCTCAATAAAATATCGGAAGAAAACGCGCCCTTTCGGAGACGCTTGAACCCGGATAAGGGGTCCTTCCCTCCTCCTCGCTCCAAAACCCTAAAACTCCCCGTGACGTTTACGCCCTCTCGCGCCGTCTCCTTGCGTTCACCTAACGCACCCCTCCGTCTCCTTGCACACCCCTAAAAGCTAACGCTCGCTTTATCCTAAAACGTCATTACTCAACTCACCCTCCACCCTCTTTGCCGTCATCCTCGGATGTGCGGCTATTCCTTCTCTCATCACCCCCTCCATCTCTCTCTCTCCCTCCCTCTCTCTCTCTCTCCCTCCCTCCCTCCATCCTCCAATCCACTCCCATTCCCTTCAACAACGCCACCACTCCATACATTTGCTTTGTTTCGCCGCCACCCCGGGTTTTCCGCCAAACTCCCCCCTCCCTTTCTTCCCACTCCCTTTCCGTGTATTTTAAGAGGGTCGCGAGCACACACGCACGCACCGACGAGAGACGGGGAGAGAGACGAGGCAGAAACATAGCGATAAGGGAGAGAGGATCTCTGTGCGAAGAGGGGAAAAACCCTTCTTGACAGAAGGAAGGAGAGAGGGAGGGAGAGGAAAGAGTACTGCTGTTCCTCTGGTGCTGAGAGAGTTATTGAGTGAGAGAGAGAAAGAGGGAGGGAGAGGTAAGAGTGAGGAGAAGGGTTATGGGGTGAGATGAGCGAAAGAAATTTCCCTTACTTTCAAGAGTTTTAGTTTTCCCATTCAAGCGTCCCGGGAGTTTTTAAGCGCTTTCGGAGGTACTCGAGGACGCATTTAAGCCAATCGGGCGAAATACGTGAGTGGGTTTCGAGTGGTACTTCGCAGTATCCCATATGTTACTTCAGTGTTATTTCTTCCTCACTCTCTCTCTCTCTCTATCGCCCCTCCCTGTTCCCATGCCTCCCTCTCTCTCTCTCCCCTCTTTACGCCGAAATGTCTCCCTCCCTCTCCCCCTCTGTGTCACTCCGTGAAAATTCGGGGTCGGACGAGGGCTCATTTAAATACCCCTCCGTAACAATGTGCAGCCTTGCCGCTTCCTCCCCTAGTCTCTGCCTTCTTCGCTCCATCTCCCCCATGTTATTCTAGGGCCTAACAACCCAACAAGGTATTATTGCGACACATCGATCGATTGAACTTAACACGAGGGGGCTACGTGAATCGATTCGATTGAGTCGTAATCTTTCGAAGCCAGCATCGTTCGCGATCCTGTCTTCACACGCTTGTGAACTTTCAACTTCCCCGTTCCATTTCTTGGCACGAGTATTCTCTGTGTATCTCCTTTTCTATCGAACACGTTTGATTCTATTATATTCCAAGGAATTTCTCGTTTCCTATTGATTGAGTTTATCGAGAGGAAAGTTGTTCTTTAAGATGTTATGACAATATGCAAAACCACTGACTTAAGTCGGCCATTAGTAAGACACGATACCTGATATAATGTCGCGTAGAACTTAAACACCAAACGATATGTAAGACAAATTTAATTTGCTGTTCGACAGCACTTCAAATAATCGAACTGACTAAGCCTACAATTTGCTCACTGTGAGATCGAAAGGTGACGGCATGGCATAACTAAAGGGAAGGCGCGATGCCAAAAAAACTCCGTATTCCTGCTGTAGAACTCGTAATAACGAATGAACTTAATGTCGAGACATTTCTCATATATGAATTCACACTAAACTTGGACATAAAGACGAAAGTGAATTTTCGCAGAAAATAGATGAAATTTATAGGTGATGTCAGATAAGGAAGACTGACTTACGGGTTGGAATGTATGTATATATACCTACATATATACAGGGTGTCCCAGGAGGAAATGCCATTACTTTAACAGCGCATTTTAGGGATCATTTGGAACAAAAAAGTTCCTATAAACAGTGTCTTGGAGGCGCTATACCGATCATATAGCTATGCATTACTTGCAAGTGGATAAATATTCGATAGGAACCAATTTATATTGCGGAACAGGCTATAATATTTATGTTACCCCTTATATTTTTTCATCATCAATAATTTTTACATAGCGATAAATAAATGAACCTGTACTTCGAAAATATCTCAACAAGCATTTACGGAGGGGGCGCCGGAATGCTATCTCGCCCGGGGCGCCAAAATTCCTCATATAAAGTTAATTGACCTCACATTTCCTCGCGTGAGGTGGTTTGCACACACACGCTCTCGAATGCGAGTCAGACAGAACGAGATGGATGGATTTTAAGGATACGGCGAAGGACGCGCCGTTTTCGTTATTTTTTCCCCTCGATTCTCCCACAACCTTGAGAGAAAGGAGTTTTCAGAGATCTGAGAAGCGTTTTGCAACGCCCCTCCCGTTTCGCTAGCTGAGGTAGAAGGGAAAAAAAGGACAAGGTGTTTTATTTTAGTTTTCCCCCCACTTTTGTGAAAACTATTTCATTATCCAGATAAGCGGCACGTAATAACCCATCATCGTTTTCTGGGCATGGTAAAATATATTAATTTCTTAATTCGGTTGCGTGCGATTCGGAAAGTCCTGTATCGTTAGTGAACTAACCACCACGGCCAGTTTCATTATCCTAGTTATAGAGAGAAATCCACTGCGAGCAAATTTCATCAAGTTAATTGACGAGTCCCCAGCGATTTTTCTCGGCCGTCGATCTCATAACGCTTTGACGCATAGCGATCGTTTTTTTTCTTTTACGCGTTCGATATTAACAAGTCTTTCGACAGGTTTATTTCCCTCGTTTCGGTTTTCTCTCTCTCTCTTATTATTTGAGAACAGGTAACGTTCTCGCGATACAGGAAGACAGCCACCGGTTATCTCATTCAATTTATCGTTCTTTTGTTCTGCTTCTCGCACCATAAAATTCAGTTGTTCGCCATTAAATGGGAATATGCAATGCGTATGATTGATCCGTGTTGTTGATTTTTGATGTGGATGCTACAGGCGAATGTTAGTCCTTCCCCACAATATTTTGTTCGGGAAAGTTAATAATTTTGTTAGCAAATGTCAAGACATTTCTTTCTATTCAAAATTTTGCCCTGCTAAATTGTTTTTCCAGAGTTATCATCCCGTAGCAGAGCCGATACAAGGGCTAGGCGAGCGAGGCGCCGGTCTACGGAGCAGAAGGTTTAGGACCGCAACGATTGATAATTTGGATTTTTGTGTAAAGTTTTATATTATAAAATATATTTTATTTTACCGCTACTTTGCTAATAAACTACTGTTTTGAGAGGTAAAATTGTACACGGTATACTTTCATTAGGATGGGGCTCTGCCTCGCTGCAGCTATGTGTGACTTTAAATTGATGTTTCTCTAAAATCGATACTTAGAAGCTTAATTTCTTTCAGTTACTCATGATTAAATAAGTACACGAAAAATAGACCGGGAGATAACAAATCGTCAGCAATGTCATAATTGCTACAAATGTCGAAACCATAAAAAGAATTTTACAAATTTAAAAAGAATGATCACGCTCAGCTTTTGGCTTGTATCCAAACGATAATCTAGCCATAAAAAATGACTAACGACTGTTCTACAGTTTCACGACTACGGGAAGCATTTATTAGGCAGATGTGAAAGTCTAAAACGATAAAATAACCAGTGGAACGAAAAATATATATAATAGATGTTAAACGCAGTATGACGGCACGTATAACAGATATATTTTTTAAAAAACCTTATCCGCGCTTTCTCCTGGAATTAAAAGAACGACCGAATAAACTCTCGTTGCTCTTAATAATCTTCCGAACGAGAGAACTGCCGCGCAGAAAGTCGTCGGGCAGAGGAAAGAAGAATGAACGGAAGAGGTGAGAAAGTGGGGGGGGGGGGAAGCGGCTGTCTTTTTTGTATGCCCATTAAGAATGCGCATCACTAATAGAAACTACATTCTCGAACGATGAGTGGCGATAAGTGATTTCACGTGGCAGGAATCCCTTCGAGGGATTCCAACCCACAAAATCTCCGCGAATGGAAACACGCGAGCCGTCCAACCATGGTTTTTGTTGACATGGCAATTTTTTGTATTATTTTCGGTCGCCGAGGCGCCAATTTCAAGGGCAGATGGTTTTTGAAGTAAACGATTGCCGATCCTTATAAATAATCATGAGCATACCTAATAACCTGCCAAAAATAAATTCCCAGATGGTTCATTTCGATCAAACGAGCTCTTTATTGCCGATTTACCCGTGAAACTACGACGGAATAGGTCTATAGGCATATAAAACAATGACATTGAAGAAGTGTCTACACTAGTGTGATCAACCGTCCAAAATTTGGAAAGACAGACCCTCGTTTTCGTCACTCATATCGCTTATTCAACTTCCAACTTTTGTCTCGCCTTTTGAAAAATCATGATTTATATCCCAAATCTTCATTTAAACCGCCTGGGAACTCACTGGTCACAACAAGCTATCTGATATCTATTACCAGGGACGTTTCAAGGGAAGGGTGAGTCGAGGCGATTGTTAAATTTGGTGTTAAATGTTAACAGGGTCCCGCACAAGTCGATTTTCCCCGGGCTCCTAGTTACTCTAGGGGCGACGCTGCATATTACATCTTTATATTTAAGACTGATCTATGATTAAACGCACTATAAATACGTCACTATAATATATCCCTCCTTTTAGCTGGTTAATATTTATTAAATGTTATTCCTTAGCTAGCTGAAAAGTTAAGTCACCTTAGTCTACACAAAGGATAGGTATATAAAATTAAGAGCAACTTGACTCTACAGGTAAATAACCGAAAAAGTCACTGGGAGATATGAAAGTATGAAAGCGATCTACATCTGCTAAACAGATGAGCAAAACCCAAATAAAAATTAGATTATCAAGTAATTAGATGAAATTATTGGAACGGAATGAAGGAAGTAAAAAAAATCGAGAAAGAACCCATCTTATCGAAAAGGGTCGATGGTTCGACGTTTATCGTCCTGCTCAATCTTTTCGCACACGGATATTCGGAACGATGTATTGGCGATGAACCCGAGCGCCAACTTCGCGCACCCAACACTTAGGGCAAGAAGAAAGCGGAAGGGATCGGAACTAGGAACCCCCCGCGGCATGGCCGGATTCAAGGGGGGGTAAAGGGGGTAATTACGCCCCCCCCCCCCTTTAGAATTTCTGAACACTCGAAAAATTACCCTTTAAATCTCGTCCTTCGTGCTGAGCAGTTCATCATTTAAGTTCTTTCACTCGCTTCACTATAATAGACTACCGTTTCACTGTATGTATTCGTGTTTGCTATTAAGTTCTACATTTCGTTTTTCTGATTAAAATATGTATTAAATATGATAGTTTCAAATACTTTATTAAATAACTTTTATATTAACCTAAGTCGATATCTTATATCTATAATATATAGCTGAAAGTAATTTTTATTTCACTTTGAGTTTATACCCGCAAAGGGGTACTTAAAATGCAGTGGAAAGTCGAACTCACCACACGTACACTTATGTATAATTAAGCAAGATAATTGAAAGTGTAATGTGAAGCGCCATATAACTTTTACAAATGTTCTTAATAAACTTTAGTAAATCAGCATTATTGTATAAGAAGAAACTTATTCTACTGAAACTGTCACGAATTTTGGTCTTCCTAACCTAACAGAACTCACAATTGAAGTAAATCAAAATTTATTTTATTATTTTTAGTGCATAATACAAAAGTTATTCTTAAAAAAACATTTTTTTTAATTAACTTATTTTTTCACTCCTAAATTACTCCCCCTCCCCCCCTGGATGAAGCCCGGGTCCGCCCATGCCCCTCGGTCACGGAGGTCACTCCTATTTCATCTTCCAAAGGACGCAAAAGACAACGAGAATGAAAACTCTGCGCGTAATCTTTTTTAACAACAAGTTTTTTTTTATTTGGAGAGAGGTGGAGGGCATAAACCCGATCGTTTCAGTCTAGCGGTGTGTTTATGTTCGCCGACCTTTAGAAATCCGTGAACCTCCATCGATTTACGACCGAAGTTTAATGCATTCGCTCATCCTCTGTGTATAAACAACCTCCCGTCCATTGCGCAGATGACTTAAGGAAAAACAACTGCGAGAGCGAGCGAGGAAAATTCGGCTACCGACGCCCGTGTCTGCGTCTGTTTTGAGTGCGTAAGAGAGATCGAATGTGGAAGCGAAGGGGGATAAGAGGATGATGCAGGTTGCATGAGGGATGCGTAGATGAGATGAGGGAGAGAGAGAGACAGGAAGAGGGTTTTTTAATGACGATGAGATAAAGGAGGTCTTTTGTACGGGAACGTCAGCTGCGAAAGATAATTCCACCTCGTGGGCCACACTCAGCCGCGCCACCACCCGGGTCAGGATAAAAAAGGGCGAATGTGAGTGACAACGAGGAGAAGACCCCACAAGAAGGTTTTGAAGGGGTCGAGAGGGCGCGCTATTCGCGAGATGCTGACTTTTTCTTTTTACAACTCAAAGTCATCGGTTTTGCGGAAAAAAATTATCAATGAAGAGACTCGAAAGATGTCTGCGGGTCATTCGGAAATCACTTACATGCTCCAATCCTCGATAAAATCGTATCCAAGACAACGTCTGCAAAAGTAGATATCAAGAATCTGTTTACCGAATTATTTTTTAACAAAAAGATTGAACTTTATATAAAACCGATCCGATAGCAGTATCGTATCGAAAACTTTAAAATTCCGGTGTATTTCCATCTCATACGATTGTTTACTTTGTGGAACAACAAATATTTACATCATCATCACAGGTACTCTGCCCATAGACAGGTCCGTGATTATTCATGGTTAAACCTGGTTCTCCATATACCTACTCCTATTTTCCGCATCCTTCGTCTTGATAGCTTTCCCTTTCAAGTCGTCTATCAGCTGGAACCTCTTCCCACCTCCTCTTTTTCCATCCAATTTTCCTTCTGGCCCTTCTTTAATTATGCTCTCTCTCCTCAGGAAATGTCCAATCCAGTTCGCCTTCCTCTTCCTGATAGTCTGTATAATCGTTCGCTTCTCTCCTATTCTTCGTAGTAGTTCTTCGTTTTTCACCCTATCTGTCCATTTTATCCTCAGCATTCTTCTCCTTGTCCACATCTCGAAACTTTCCAAGTATTTCATATCGTTTTTCCTTAGCGTCCATGTTTATGCCCAGTACAAAGCTATACTTCATACGTAGCATTTTATCAACTTCTTGCGGATATCCTTCTTTATATTCCCTGTAAGTAGGAGTTTCTTTCTTCTGAAAGCGGATTTTGCTTTCGTTATTCTAGTCCTGATTTCATCAGTACATTTTGCTTCTCTCGTTATGATGCTTCCAAGGTATTTATAGTGTGAAACTTGTTCTAATGACTTTCCTCCAATACTTATGGTCAAATTTTCTTCTTCTTTCTTTGATATTCGCATGAGCTTGGATTTTTCTGTATTAATTTCCATACCGTATTTTCTCCCTGTTATTAATATTCTATTTATCATTTTCTGGAGTTTCTTTTCCTTTCTTGCTAGAAGTACTTGATCATCCACGTATTTCACTGTTCTCATAATCCTTCAGATTTTGAAACCTCCCGTGCCTTCTAATGCTTCCGGCATTAGCCTTTCTCCATATTATATGGAATAGGATCGGTGATAGACAACAGCCCTGTCTTACTCCTCTACCGATATTTACTCCGCTGGTGTCCGCATTCTCCATCCTGACCTAGACAACTTGATTCATGTATAGATTCCTGATCAGTCTCCTGTCTTTCTAGTCTACACATATATCCTTTAATATTCTCATCAGCATTACCCAATTTACTCTATCAAAGGCCTTCTGCCAGTCGACGAAACATACGCAACAATCTTCGCTGTACTTTATTGCCCTTTCTAATATGAATTGGTCTTCCCCTATCATTTCTTCAGCCTTTTATTAAGAATCCTCGTGATGATCTTAGAAGTGTGTGACAGTAGGCTTATCGTTCTGTGGTCTTTACACTGTATTGCCTTTGGCTTCTTCTTTAGAGGATCATTGTTACTTCTAGAAAATCCTGAGGCCACTCTCCCGAGTCGTAAATCTTGTTAATTAATTTCGTAATCACTTTAAGTCCTTCCGATCCCATGACTTTAAGTACCTCTGCCGGTATTCCATCGCTGCCTGTAGCTTTTCCTTTCTTCAGTTCCAGTATCGCCTTTTCTACTCCTTTTTCCATAATACTTGGTCCCAAGGTGTCTTCTTCAATGTTATCCTCTTCTTCCAGTTCTATTTGTGCCGATCCTGCCTGCTTTTTTATATAGTTCCTTAATGTATTCTTCCTATACCTGCGCTACATCATTTGGTTCTGCGACTATTTTTCCATCTGTATTCATAATTCCATAATACAGGCTTTGGTAGAGGGGCATTTCGCGTGTGCGGATCCATATCCAAGGGTCACGTGTTCGAATATCGTCATTTGTGTTTTTCTTATTATGATAAACAATAATACTGACCCTATTTATATTTTGAAATTTTGCAACTGATAATAATATATAGGTATTGTAATACATCATCAATCATTTAGTTAAAATAATTTCAACAAAAGAAAATAAGCACTAACTTAATAAAGGAATCCAGAACACCTATTTAAAAACAAGTTTTATGTAGGTAAACAAAAAGAGTAGCAGTTATCGTATTCTGTCAAAAATACTGAAACAATAATGCTAAAAAAAAGGCATATAAACCATCCTAGTAACGTTTACGCTCGGAGAATTCTTAAGAACTGCATGCCTGAAAAATATTTGTCATCTTTTTCAATTGAATCTAGATATGCCAGTAAAACGACGTCCTAAACCGGAAACCAGTATAATCTTCATTATACTGGCATGACTTATGTTAGGATGCGAAACATTACATGTGGAAGTTGATTTAGAAGCGTACTAACATAAGATACGATATCGTATTTCGTCTCACGGGTTAGATATGAAGTTTTCCTGGATGAATTCAATGGTTTATTTCCATGGGTCACTGTTTTATAGAGGAAGTTAAATACTTAATAAAGTTTATCTCAAATCCTTCAACGGGTCAACATATTGTTCTCTGAACCACAGCATGATGTGACCGTGGAACGCTTCCAGCATAGCCTCTATGTTTATAACTAATTAAATGCATATTCGTATGCAAGAAACGAGTGCGATATTAAATTAGTCTTTAATGCATACGAAATTTAAGAATACGTACATATTTGTTGAAGATGAGACAGGAAAATAAATAAATAATAACCGTTCATTTGCGCGTGTTAATTTTTTAAATCAACAGTCGAAAGGGCTACAAAATATTATTATTTCCTTTCTTACTTACTACGAAATAAAAACGTTTGATATCTTCTGGCATAATATAGTTAGTCATCGCTAAAGTATGCCGACGATTTTTTCCCTTTTGAGAAAGAGATAAACAATATCAAACCGGACGATAAATAAAAGGAGACGTCTGAGGCGGGTAAATCTTTTCGCGGGGAATCTTAATCGAGGCCGTAAAAAAATATACGAAGACGGAGAGCATAAACTCCGCAACACGACAAAATACAGCGCCCGTGTGCGGTTTGGATAGAATTAACGATCGACCTGGTGAATATTTTGCGGCGTGAATGAAAAAGAGAGAGAGAGAGAACGTCATTTTGTTTTTGCGCCGTCTGCGTTGCAGTTATCGAGGAGCTTTTAAGAGTCCGCTCCTGCTGAGAGAGCACCACTTTCTCTCCTCTTTCTTTTTCGAGAACAAAAACGCGTCAGTTCATCTCGCGAGAGGATGCGACCGCAGATAACCGCACCGGGAAACAACTGTAAAACAAGTCCCTTTTTATTCACGCAAACGGCTTTAATCGGCTTTCCAGCGCACGGGGCTTAATGACCGACTCTGTCCATCGCATTTAGAGGGGCCATCGGATCTCGCGGCGGATGAAATGAATGACGCTTAAAGAATTTTTCTTCCCAGGAAGTTAAGAAAAAAACTTCCGCGTTTAAAAGGCTTGAAACATGCAACGAGTGTGTTTAAAGTCCTCGACGCATGATTTTTTGAGCGGTCGCGTTTTTTCCCTAATTGTAACAGCAGCAATGGGATGGTGGCGCGCAAAAAAAACGAGGTAAGAAGCAATTATTCTATACGAAGCAATATCATTAAGGCACATAATGCTACAAGGAGAAACAAAATAAAGGAAAGGAGGGGTTTTTCACTAACAAGAGCTGCGGATTTTTATGACTGCCTCTGTTCCTCATTGATAAATAAATGCAACAACTAGTGAATTATTGGCGAAGACTACACTGCAGCCTCAATATAGTTAAAAAAAATAACAACTAAGGACGCTTAATTTGTTGTTGAAACGCACATTAAGTTTACTTAATCGATCAATGGCTGATGGATTTACCCATATCAATTTACTGTGTACAACCCCACATGGTTACCTCGCTTAGCGAATTTTTAATTTACCCGTTTAAATATGAACTATTTTGATTAGGATATAGTTAGTGAAAAGCGAGACTTATTACATATAGCTAAACTAAAATTGGTTGTTGAAATTTTGGATTGTTCAATCAACTGACAATATTTATAATCTAACATTTATATGGAAAAGCGAGAAATTTTGCAACTGACGAAATATAAGTGTTGAAGTTTCAGATTAACCAGTAAACATGCGTCACCCAATTAACGTTTGGAAGGAGAGGGGAGAAAGCGAGGAGACTTAAAATATATCAAGGAAGCGTACGGTAAAGATGAGTATCGTCAAGCGATCGCCGTAACTCCAGTCATTCAATTCCCAAACAAAACCGTGAATCTTTAATAAATCGTTACGCCATTTTCCCGTTTATTGCCTTTTTTTTTACAGCTAATTACCGAAAAAGGGAAGGAAATGGTCCGCAACCGACAAAGTTTAAATACACCTCTCTCGAACCGTCATTACGAAACCGAGTGAATGCCTCGCAACACTTACGAGAGAAACGCCGTAATTAGAAGCCATTTTCGCGGGCGTTACCGTAACGGGCGGAAAAGAAAATTCGGTCCACTTTTGATCAAACCGCCTGTGGATATTCACGGGCCTGTGACTGAAACGGACTCCTTGATGGAATAAAAACACGGCTCCGGAACGTAGGAACCGCCTCGAGCAAACGTTTTATATTTTCTGAAGATTTTTCTTTTATAAAAGGACGTTTCAGGGATGACCTCCACCAAGGATAGTCCTGTAATAGATAATCAGATCCATGTTTACGAATCCGTTAAATTGGAGTCGGATGGGACGGGACGGAAGGACGATACCGTCCTTCCCGACACCCCGCCCACGCTCCAGATCGTGTCTCCACGGACCGGGGATAAAAAAATAAAAGACTCCCTCCAAGGACGCATCATTCCAAATAAAAAAAAACCCACCGGGGGAAACGTCCACCGATGGATTCCGAGCACTGGGCCGGAAGGTGAGCATCTCCTTCGGGGAATAGGTAAAGAAGTGGGAAGGAGAAAGACGAGGATGTGGGAGGGAGGAGGGAAGAAAAAAGGGAGACGGAGTTAGCGAGAGGAGCGGGCATCTCGGAATGGTTGCGGTCGGCGTGATGAGCGGTAAAGTGCGGATAGGAAGGAGTGTTGTCCGCGCGTGTGTGTGGTTCGTCCTTTGGGAAAGAGAGCAGAGGAGATTGTGGGTTGATTCTGGGATTGGAGTTAGGAGTGGGAAAAGGAGGGAGGGAGGGAGGGGGGAAACCGAGAGCGTTCTGAATGCTACCCACTATCCGACTCATACGAAGCGGAACCCTTTCTCCTCCTTCATTCGGTCGGCGGGTCGGGACGGATGGATCACACAGCCACACGCCCCAACAAAAACACACACACGGGAGGGGGGAAAAGGAAGAGGTAGGATAGAAGACGTGAATTTGATGGAGTAAACGAGACGCCACACAACTTCTTATCTTTTAATAGACGTATATATGTATGTATGTATGTGTACAAGAAAAACATCTATCGGGCTAGAATAATTTTTTTTTAGAAATTCCCATTCTACATGCAAATACTCAAATGCTAGAAATATTTACTTTTTTCTAGCAATTAAAAATAGCAACTCGGCATAAATGCAACGGGCCATGGTTTGACGACGAACAATGTAAAATATATGTCTTCGTCCAAGTAAAACGCAAATCGACATTTGCTTCTGTGTCATACAGATTCCTCAGTGAATAAAACATTTATTTTGGAGACTAAAAATATCTTCGAATAAATATTAGGGATACATGATTCGTGGGGGTTTTCAAATTTTATTCTCAGCGGCATGGCAAAAGATATCTAACATGTTTTATTTCACGTCACTTTCAAATAAGTACATATTTTAATAAATTTTGTATTTAAACTTGCAACTTTCTCATGAAACGCATCTATAAAATAAGTTAATAAATTCAGTTTCGATCATTCCAAAATTATTTTGGTTTAGTCAGCGACGCAAAATCCCTTTTCGCGACTCTTCGTGAAGACACGACGCAAATGTTCCACAAACCTGCTCGTTCTTTCAAAAAATCCTCCCGTAGGCTTTTCTAATGTTTTATTCTGATTTTTCCCAATGCAAATGAAAATTAGAGAAAATTAAATGATAATCTTGAACGAATAGGTAGAAATGTATCAATAGTATTTAAATAGGTTACTAGATCAGATTATAGTAACGACTTAATTAGATGAAATTGGGGCCCTAAACCTACAAATTCCGCATGAATAAAATCGCTGGTGATGGCAATGCTGGGCTAAACCTGAAAGTTTGTAAAATATACGAAACAAAAAAGACGAAAAATAGCGAAGCTTCAGGAAAAAAGCACAGATTGGAATTATATATTCATTTGAGGGGGTTACTTTGAATAACATCAAAGAGTAGGTGTAAAATAGGAGTGGTAATATATTTTTGTGTCTTGAACAGGAGATGAAAAAGTCTGTCTTTTGATTACATACCTTATTTGAATTTTAAAGTAATTTCTTTTAAGAAGTCACATTAGATGTGTGGTTGAAGAGACTAATCGTCCTATTTTCAGTCTAGGTGAGCCTAATGCTTCGGTCGCGAGTTCGAACTTTCTCGGATACACGAAATTCTGTGCTCCTAATTTTCAAGGAATTCATCGTAATTTGCATTCCATACTTTTAACGGGCAGTGGATAAACTAATAACTTATTTTTATTGATATATTCATTCTGGCAAAAACTCGGTGCCCTAGTATTCTGATGCAATATAGAGAATTACGTATTTGAGAGGCAGTTTTATTACTACACTGGAGGAGAAACTTTTAGTTGTATTTTTCGGAGGAAAAATAAATAAATAAATCTTGTTTACGATGTTACATTTTGATGCAATACGAGACAGAAAACATCGGAACACAAACGTTTTAAAGGTTCGACGAAAATCAACTGACCGAAATGAAGCCCTATAACCAACCCACGACCGATTGCCCAAAGACCTGCGGAGGACACATTTTTTTGCATCATCTCCAACCGAGGAGTCGACACGATATTATGAAGACATATTACGAATTTCCATAAAGGCATAAGCATCCAAATCGAGGCGTCCTACGTTAGGTAGCCATATGGTACGACGATAAGAGGTTTTTTTGCGAAAACAGAATATCGAATAGATCGCCACTGCCATATCGATCACGCATATGCAAATATGGTTATTTGGATCTTCGGGGTGGCGGTATAAAGCCAGAGACCCTGAGGTGGTAGGTGGAGCTGATCTCACCATCGTGAAGGAGAGGGAGAGAGTGGGATAGAGAAACACCGAGAAGGCGAATAGTTTCATGAGAGCGGAGATGTTGTGGGAGACGGCGTGGGAAGCGGGAAAGGGGTGGATAAAGGTTGGGGGAAAGAGAGACGGGAAGGGAGGAAGCTGGATGGAGAGAGGAAAGGGGAGGAGGAGGAGAAAGGGGAGTGGCGGCGTGATGCGGCGGAGGGGGAAAAGTGGGAGATATGGGTGGAGGAGGGCATTGTGGGCGTGTGTTGGCCTCGCGGAGCTTTTAAACTGTGGCACGTACACTTATTCACCCATATACCAGATCGCCCTGATACACAGGAAGTAAGCGAGGGGCTTTGATTGGATCGGTGCCAATCGGTAGTCGATCACGGAGGCCGTTTCCATCGATTCCAGAGGAGTCATTCGGTTCTGAATACATACATTTACCTGCATTGTGGGAATCACTCGAATAGTATAAATTTCGAATTTTACAGAGAGAGAGAGAAGCAGAGATTTATCTAATATTAATTTTAAATATTTTTTGTTCGTGCATACTTTTGAACATTATCAGTATTTACACTAGCATTACGTTCTCCGCAAAATTTTCATTTTCACTGGTAAATCACGATAAATTAGTCCTACAAAATTAAAAAAATTACTAATCCAAATACGAATAAATTACATTTTCAGATTATTATTGATTTTATTTCGTCTCAAAAATACTGTTATTTTACGGGATTCACTTGGAAGGGAAACAACCTAAGAATAAAAGCTCGAATTGGATGCATAAAAAATACCACCCGAACAATTTATCCATAACCATTAAGAGGATTTACGCATGGGCTATGTAAGCACGAACCAAGGTCACATGAACTTGACTGGGCCCCAGATCCATCGAGTTCCTGCAATTGGAAATACTAAATCAAACTTTATAGCTTTTATGATAATTTTTTGCGATATGATTCACTTTTCTAAGAAAGCTTTACCATTTTAGAATTTTACGTACTTTTTTGTAAACACCGAGAAATTTTAACAAAATTTCTCTTTATTAACTTTATTGAAAACATTTCTTGCGCCTATATTGTTTGACGGTATGTGTTTAATTGTTCTATCTGAATATATTTATGTCAAGAGAGGAAACGAAAATCAGATGAGGGTGCCTCAAATTTACAATCTTCCTCTCTCCACGACGAGAACTTTCGGTATTAATAATTAATACAAAATTATTTTGCATCATTTCTCCTGCCAAGCGCACGACACGATGAAGTCTGCCTCGTCTTCCGCTGAATTTAACTCTCCTCTCGTGTTCCCGACACGAATATGGATCGCTGACCAAAATGAGATCCAGGAGATAGTCCCACTGTTTAGGAGACTGACTAAAAACAAGTCCACCGGATGACACCGACATGTCTGGGACGCTTTGGATGCTAAATTAGACACTGCTCTCTCCCACCTCCTCTGCATTCTCCCTCTCTTTCTCTCCATCGCCCTCTATCTCGCATTCTCTCCCTTCTATTCATCTCCCCTCTCTTTACTCCTCTCTCTCTCTCTGGCTCTCTTCAAACAGAACACGCTCCCTCTTCTGCAACACCTGCGACTATCGAATGAGGGCCACGACCTCACACTCCGAGGAACAAAAGAGAAGAGAGAGAGAGAGAAAACTGGCGGCGGATGATGGGGCCACGCCTCCCTTTCCCCTCCTCCCTTTCATATCCCTCCCCTTCGCCCTCTCCTCTCATATCCTCTTCCCTCCTATCTCTCTCTCTCTCGGAAAATCCCTCGATGTGGGCTCATTGAGGCGGGGTGGAGATAGGGAGAGAATAGAGAGAGGTGGAGGATGCGCAAGGGAGGGGAAAGTAAGCGATGGGAAGCGGCAGGAGGGAGAAGGGCAAATTAGAGGGGAAAGGGTTGGGGAGAGAGAGATAGCGGGGGAGGGAGTGGTTGAGTGTGTGGTTGGAAGGGAGAAAGGAGAGAGATAGAGGGAGGGATAGAGTGGGAGAGAGGGAGGTAGGAGGAAATGGGGGGAGAGAAAAAGGAATGGAGAAAGAGGGAGGGAGATAAGGAGGGAGGGAGAAAAGGGGGGAGGGAGAGAAAGAAGAAGTGAGCGGGAGGAAGGAAGAGGAGATAGAGGGAGAGGAAGGTAGGGAGGGAGGTAGGAAGAGAGAGAGGGAGGTTGGGAGAGAGGGAGGTTGGGAGAAATGGAGGGAGAGAGAGGGAGGGAGGAAGGGAGAGAGAGGGAGGGAGAGAGAGGGAGGGAGAGAGAGGGAGGGAGGGAGGGAAAGAGAGGGAGGGAGGGAGAGGAAGGTAGGGAGGGAGGTAGGAAGAGAGAGAGGGAGGTTGGGAGAAATGGAGGGAGAGAGGGGGAGCGAGAGGGGGGGCAGGAGAGAGAGGGAGGGAGAGAAAAAGGAATGGAGAGAAAGAGGGATGAAGATTAGTTGGGAGGGAGGGAGAGGAAGGGAGGGGGTGGGAGGGAGGGAGAGGGAGAGAAAGAGGTAGTGAGCGGGAGTGAGGGAATGAAAGAGGGAGGGAACGAAAGAGGAAGGGAGAGAGAGATGAATGGAGAGGGAGAGATTGAGAGAGGAAGAGAGGGAAAGAGGGAGTGAGGGTGGGAGTGAGCGGAGTGAGTGAGAAAGAGGGAGGGAGAGAAGGAATGAGGGAGAGAAAGAGGGAGAGAGAAAGAGGAAGAGAAAAAGAGGGAGGGAGAGAGAGGGAGGGAGAGAGAGGGAGGGAGAGAGAGGGAGGGAGAGAGAGGGAGGAAAAGAGGGAGAAGAGCGGCAAACGTTTAGGGGGCGTCCGGGCGTGACGGGCGTCTGATTTGTCGTGAACAAGGACGCAGGATTCTCTCTGCCTCTCGTCGCGGCATCCTCCTCTCTTCATCCAGAGGGAGAGAGAGAGAGTAGGGAGAGGAGTGTGATTCATGCCTCTCCCTCAATCTTTCACTCTCTCCCTTGTGCCCACCACCGCTGCTGCAGCGATCGCCCACAACGCCTTTTGGCCCACGCGCACCACGCCACCGCAATCTGCCGTGTGGGATATTGCGCTCGGAAGAGACACACTCTCTTTTACGGAGGACGACGCGAGGCGTCGATGCGAAAGATGGAGAACGCGTCCGACGGTGAGATCACGGCCTTATATTTGACGGAATAAATTTCGCGGAGGCGTTTTTTTCTTTAAAAGGAGGCATGAGGAAAATTTGTGGAATACGTTTCATTTTTCAGCCGTTTTTCTTTGAGCTAAGAGAAAAATTCCATTTAAATCCAAGCCTCTCGATCGTCGAAAAAATTTGCTATAAACGATACTACGTACTTTTAACTCATTTTATCAGGAATACTGGCAATATGTCTCTATGATCGATTGCTTTTAAAGAAACCGATTTTTTTCTGCATCAGATTGAAACAGCGATCAAGAAACGTTATGGCACTTATTTTTCAAAGGAATAGTATTCGACATTTAAGGCGTTTCCAGCAATTTTAAGAGATAAATAAGCAACGGGTATCATCGTCTCACAAGTGGCAAATACAGAAAAATATAATTATCACACGTGATAAACGACAATTCTACCTCCTACAATATTCTCAAAAGAAATTTAAAATTCAAAATCAAAATAGCTGCCAAAAACTATGACCGAGCCATATTATGGGCGTAATGCAGTGGCATGCGAGGGATTTTTTGCCATTTTCAGGGAATTTTCCTCCGCTCCTAAAAATGCTTTCCCCCCCCCCCCCCCCCGCTTAAATTAGCAATAATTTCAGTAAAAAAATGTACACGGTAGATGATGCAATCGAATTACCGGTCATACTATCTCAATTTACACCATATGCTTACCGCGCTATTTCGGGGCGGGTGACATAAGTCGCCAGTTTACACGTCTCGTTCTCGCGAGTAGCAACCGGCGGTATTTTCGAGCTTCAAAAAGACGCGCAAGGCGAACCGAAGTAAATCCACAATTAGAATTAATCACGAAAGAGAAGGTGCGAAAAAATGGAACATCACCGTGCTGTCAAGTTACTACAATCATACCGCTGCTTATTTTCCCACCTGCCAACTGAAGATGTGACTCAGGTTTTAATTAACGAGCCTAATTGCTATGAAATTTGCTCCTATCGTTTAATAGAGACGCGATTAAGGTTTATCACGTCCGGACCCATTCGGAAGGGCATGATCCGATCGAGATATATTACATTTCTTACAAAGATTGGCCTTAGCACGCGAATATTAACGATTGATCGTTTTCATTGTTCATGAAATTTGATTCATAAGGCGATGTTTCTACCCAAGCAGAATTTTCAGCCCTGGGCCACAACGACATACGTATCCGATGCTGACCGAAACAGGTCAGAACCAAGCATCAAAAACAAGTTTGTCCTCAGATCTTGGGCGAAATCGTATGCTTTCCCTGTCAACCACTAAAGCCAATTTCTGTCTCCTCCCACTTGTCCTTGGTGATCTCCACATGTTGCCTATATGGATATGAAGGAAATTAAAAAAAAAACTTATCCCGAGCTTGGACAGTTTTAAATAGGAATGACCGTCACCGAAGGGGCTATGAATGACGTAGTCTCAATCGTAAAAACGCAAAGTACATGAAACAACGCATGGGCTGAACGCGCGGGAATTTCGTTCTCCGATCACCATGAAGCCAAACAGCGGTACAATACAGACAGAGCCGCGGACGCCAAGTTCGCACGATACGTCCCCTTCATTACAATTAGCTCCCTTATCTTTTAAAACTCGCCTTTCGTAATGGGCCGTACAAGCTTTTTACGTGGCGAGCCTCATTTGCAAATGAGAGTGCTTTGGTAGGCTGGATGGCAGTTTAAACGGAATTTATTCCGGATATCATACGTGTTCCAAATAAAAATCAAGTCTGAACCATTTATTGTTTTAAAACTTCACGTGGCAAGGTTTTATGGCCAGAATTATAATTTAAATATACAAAATTTTCTGAAACAAATACAGCAGACTGTATCTTCATTGAAGCTTCGCGGGCCGCATAAAATTCTCTGACCGGATGCGGCCCGCGAGCCGGTGGTTGCACGCCCTTGTTAGGCTATTGGCCATTTCCACGACGTATCTCGATTAAACGCTATATACTTATTTCAACTCTATCCCTTAAGTCAATTTCGCATTCCAGAAAAATTAAGATTGTTCTCAAAGACCCACGGAAAAAAATGGCGTGGAGTCATCAAATCGTTCCAGAAAATGTTTTAAGTTTGCCCTTGTCAATTTATTCCGAGGAGAAAAAACAGCCTCTTCTCACTTTTCCAGAACAATTGGACGGGCGTTAACCCACACTCGAGCGTTACCCTTCGCCGATTCCTCCTCCTCCTCCTTTTCCTCCACCTCTCTCCCCTCCATCCAAATTTCCCTCCTCATCTCCTTCCTCCTCTCGCTTTCCACACCGTTTTCATTTCGTCTGCATGCGTGGGAATAGACGAAGACGGATCTCCGAATTTTGAGAGAGAGACGCGAGACTGAGAGAGAAAGGGAAAGAGACAGAGAGAGGTCCGGAGGAGAGGTGGAGACGTACCACGCCAAGACATTTTTTTTTATTTTGGGGGAAGTGGGCAGAAAGAGAGAAAGGATCATAATTGCACTCCCACAAGTTAAATTATCCTCCCCCGGAGATAATTATCTCGAGTGATAGAAATCTAAGTCGAGGCGGATATTTTTTCTTAAATCGAGGGGAGAAGAGTCTTTAAGGTGGAAAAAATGAAAATCCGGTCCCATCATATCGTGGAATAATATCGCTCTTCCAAGATCCCGTCCCTTCGATTCAGGAAGAAGCGAGGGAACATTGTTACGTCACCGCGTCCCCTCCACCCCATCCCCCATTTTCGTCCACCGCATGCGATCCCTCACACCTCGTGGGTCTAACGCGCGCGCGCGCGCACACACTACCACTGCCCCTCTATTTTTCTTCTTTTTCCGCGCATGTGCGCCCTGCGGTGCCGGGTTCGACGGCCGTCACGCGCCATGCCCCCGACGCCTCCGAGGGTGCGGGGGTGGAGTGTGGAAGAGGGAGTGGGAGATGCGCGCTCCTCCGGAGATGCCCTCGGACTGTTTTTTAAGCCGAGTGTGTTTTTGTAATAAACGTGGCGGAGAGTAATTCTTATTGGCTCGAATGAAAGCGAAGAGGAAAAAAAGAGGTAATGGCGCTCCGTAAAGAATTAACGGGTTTGAGATTTCTGTCGCGGTCGGATAGGCGAAAGGGAGGGGGGGTTTTTTAAATTTATTTTTGGAATACTGTTTTGGGAAAGGAGTCACCTTATTCGATGAAGCGATTAATATTCCAAAGTCGAGGAATTCAAGCGGACGCTGAAATATTATTAACACGTTTTGTGTCAAGTCGTGATTTATTAGCAAATATTAAAATACGCTTTACTCTGCCCGATTTACCAACCATCCATTATGATAAATAGTTCCCCGATTCGCATTTTTTAAAATAACCCGATTCTATCATACATGTATAAAAGGAAAGAATGACTAAGGTGGAAGGATAAAACTTATTGGAATAATACAAATTTTGAGAAACGTCATAACGTCATCACGAGCCTGAAAAATTGTCCAATATTTATTTTAGTGGTGGCATAATTGAAAGGCAATGATGACTAAACTGACACATATGCGCGAAAAAACATCATAATTTCTTAAACGACGATCGATCCATCAACTTTTTTAATATCGAAAGTTGTCCCTCCTTTCACACGGTTAGATTGATTTCCAAACTGTATTAAAATAAAACGAGTTAATATATTTAGCGACCATAAAAAGAAAACGTTCCTCGAAAAGAGAAACGTTTCTCAAAAGGGAAAGGACAAAACGAAAATTTATAAACCGCTTCCCTTCCCCCATGTTCCTCCTAATCTAACTTATAAATCACAAGTCAAAAAAATATGAATTTGGAACCGCACACAAATGTACCCCATCGATATTAATGCCGGCGTACGAATGAGCGATCGTATTTACTTTTTTTTTAATCATTTGATTTGCCTAATCAATCACCGATGAAGTTATGACGCAGGCGAAAAAAAAAATAACTTCGCCAAACCGTGTAAACTCCCTTGCCCCGTCCCGTCCTTTTACGCCCCACGCAGTCGCCCCGCCTCGCCCCATCTTCCTCGCCCCCGCTCCAGTCTCCACCCCGTCTTTCAGTCCCTTTCAGGTCTCACTGCCCTTGCCCTCTTCTCTTCTCTCCGTCTCCTTTCCCTGTCAACCGCACAGGTGGTGAAGAGAAGAATCTCGCCGCGAAATTTGTCAAGTCACGCTTCGGTTTAACGACAGAAACAGATCCCGGGAAAAACACAATGGAAGGTCGAGTTGCCCAAGGCAAAGGAATCGGTACCAATAACTTCGTCATTTACGTTTAAAAGAAAACGCCTCGGAAAGGGACTATTGAAATTGAAACATTATGTACACGTTGTTTAAAAGCTGACTCCAATAAATACACGCCCCCGGCCACTGTCGCATTTCGAGGAAGCTCTTGGATCGAGTCCCAGTCAAATATCTTCCTCCAGCCATAAATTTCCGGGAAAGGCGAAAGCGTGGGGGGATATGAACGAGAAATGGACTGCAGAAATTCGCCTTAATTCCATAATTTAATTCTTTATCGCATAACTGCTCAATATTTAACCGCCAGCGCGGGGCAGTGAGCCCATTATGGACCCGCATATTTAAGCAAATTACTACGAAGATATGAGTTAAACGAGACCCGTCTACATTTCTTGTGAGCGAACCTGTGAACTCATAAACCGTTAGGGCCGCGTTTTTCTGACACCTGCCTCACCGTATTATGCTCTTGAGTATACGCGGTGTTTCTCTTCTCACACCGAATCGCTAAGTTTCTCCTTTAACCTAGCGTTTTTTGTATTCTTTCACTTTCCATAGAGCTATGTTTTGGCCAAAGGTGCGCAGTTATTCCGACGATGCGTCTGACCCAACGCAATACGCTTGCTCGTATAAAAAACGGATGACAGGACATATGAATTCGCTCGCTTTCTCTTTTCGTTCAGATAATCCACCGCACTAAGAATTTCTATTTACTGTCCAGGTTGATGGAATGATGCGGTGAAAATCTATGGTCAACGACCTCTTCCCGACAAATGGACTAGTTCCTTTTTAATATCGTCCGAATTTTTTTTATCTAATCTTAAACTACGTCTTCAATGACGCGAGAAGAAACTTGGCTGTGGCATACATAACTACTTCCTTCCTGCAATTCTACGCTTCTCTGAACTTTGTGAACATCAATTCAGAATTATCTAAATTATTTTCTACTCACATCTCTTTCTGACACCAGAAAATTGTTTAGTTCCCATAAAACACCTCTTAGCACAATGGCGTAGCTACATCTGTGTGCGATTCTGTTACGATTGGATGAATGAAAATACCAAAGAATTAACGCTACAATAACATTTACTTATCACGAGAAAAAATCTAGTTTTATTAATTATTTTTAAAATTTTATAAGTAAACGGAAAATTGAATATTTCATGCACAAACAGAAATAAAAATCGATACTTATGGCGTTATTTAGCAGGTTCCTTGGCCGAGGGCGCCTACGGTCTACGTAAGCGTAGCTACGTCACTGTCTTCCCATACTATAGCTGACTAAACCATCTAGGATTCAAATATGAATAAAATCTTGATTCCGAAATATAAAAATTCATTATTTTAAGAACATCTCTGAAAGTTTCATAGAGAAGTTTTGGTAGGATTAATTTCTTGGCGCACTCATTTCTTATTATTATTATTTGTAACATTATATATTGACGGGCCTTACTTAGGATATAGGAGGAGACAAATGTCCAGCCCAAACTACAATAGTTGGAGAGCTGAAATTTTCAAAAATTGTAGACGGCATGGAGAAACAGCCAGAAAAATTGAGATTTCATACCTTAGTGTCATGGGTTCGACTCCAGAAATTCCGAAAGTTGCGTTTTTTTTCCATAAGAAAAGCAATGCGGCATCTTTGAAAATTAATTTCTGGCACTTTCCGATAAGATAGAGAATTGAAACTTGGAGGGTTGTTAGAGATCTATAGGGAACCGTTATCACTTTTTCCGAAAGTGTACTGGGTTCGACTCCAGACGACCCAGTATATCTCCCATAAGAAAGAATGGTAAAAATAAATTCTTTCATATAGACGAAACTAAGAGGAATAATGAGCTGATATTTTCAGGGGTTGTAGATGCCATGAGAATATCTCCATATTATTTGAGAAACCCTGCGTAGATGTCATCGGTTCGACTCCAGGCAGCCATAAATTTGAGATTATTTCCCATACGAAAGCATTGAAATTGGTGAAGGGCACTTTTGCGTTTTAAATTTATTTGTCGACTCCTACTCTTTATAATAAGATTAGATAAATGCTTGCAGAATGCAAGCACACATTCACTAGTTATTATTATAATACAATGCAGTTTGGCTGCCTGCCAGGTGGCAAGGTACATACAAGTCAAATACAATAACATGTAGCTAGCATTTTTACAAGAACAAAAATCACTCTACAAGGATTTACAATATTAAAAATATAAATTACACATTTTAGAAACATCTCGAAATAAAACAAAACAATTAATTAAGTTGATATAATTTCCTGCGAAAGGCTTTAACATTTTTTGGAAAAGGCTCAAAAACTTCTCCTGGTATTTATAAAAGCGTACCACAAATTATGGTTGCTGTGGACATTTGAGTGGATATTAGGCAAAAATAATATCAATATCCTTTATCTTTATACTAATTAATCTATTCATTAAAAATAAATATACAATTTTAAAAATGGAATCCGCTTTAAAAATTACAGATTTCGTTGTAACAAAATAATCATTTTGGAATATTTCATAAGTATTTTTTTCATTGTGCTCAGAAATTTCGAAACGAAAACGCAAGCTCCGGCATCACTGAAAGGGGATAAAAATTACAGATGTCATCGAAGATACGCAAATTGAAAGGTTGAAAAAGAGGGAGAATTTATTCGAAGTATAGTTTGAAATCAATATATTTATCCCGATGCGGAATAATCGCATAAATCACCTACTAGCTATACCAATGAATCATTTTGAAAAGAGAAGACTGTATACTGAGTAATCCTCTTGAATTATAACTCATTTGAAATAAATAAGTGTAATTTCAGTTTGTAGTACGGTCGAGAATATACAGAAATCGATCACCCACGCCACTAAATCCAAAACCAACGACAGCATTAGCCCGCAATTTAAGGAAACCAGATTATAGTACCATATACCACAATTTACACGGAATTAGAGGCTGCCTCGAGCAACTCCTCCTATCTCACCCACTCCGTTCCTCAACGACTCATTTTTCAATCTCCTTACGACCACGTATCACGAGTTCCCAGTTGTCACGTAGCGTACTTTAAATCACTTCCAACAATAAAGGTGTTCCATCCCTCACACGCCTATTTCTCCTTTCCCTGCCATCGCCAGAACTTATCCGCTCTCTCGTTCCACGCGCCTCTTGTTCTCTCTCTTCTCTCTCTCTCTCTTGTTATTCCTCTCTTCTCCACTTTTCTCTCTTAACTCTCGTTCCGCACTCATTCCAAAACTCATCACTTCCTCTCGTAGGTACTTAAATCCCATCCATTTTCTTCCCTCTTGTTTCTCCGTTCGTTTTCCTCTCCCTTATCTCTCTCCTTCGCTTCACTCACTTTTTCCCGCTCTCATTGTCTCCCTCCCGTCTCCTCAACTCACTCATCCTCCCTTTCCATTCTACGCCTCTTCGAAATGGTATCGACCGAGGTCTCCTTCCTCTCCTCCTATGATGGACGGCAGCCCTCGCGCGCGCACACACGCATTCGCGTCTTGCGAATCTCCACCTCTTGCGAAACGCGAACCGTGGTTGAGCAACAATCAGCGAATGAAAATTTATAAAAAAAAATAACGAAACACTTTCGTCGGCCGTCTCGCCCTATGCCGCCCAATTGCAGTCAGATGTCATTGCCACCTCCGCGTTCCGTCGTTAGAAAGCGAGGATTATTATTATTTCAGACTGGGAGAGAGACGGAGAGATAAAGAAACCCAGTGCGATCTAAGAGGAGGAGCAAATGCGAAAGCTCTCAGCATGAGATTATACTAGGCGGAAATGAACGCTTACCAGAGCGTATTTCAATTCTGTGCAATAATCGACGCAATTTATCGTGCTAAAAGCGATGAGGATTTAAGTAGAAGTGCTATTTATCAGGAAGATAAGAGCTGTTTAAAGTAGAGTCGCTAATGATCTCCAGACGAACAGAATACTTGCATCTGAAAATTTATGGCTTTTGCCGATTTTCATCCAATGAAAAATTTAAAAAATTATTTTTAAGTAGAAAAAGTTTAAAAATTTTAACATCATTTTACGATATATAGCATTATTTAAAAAAATTGAAAGAGTGGATCTTGCCGTAAGGCAGACAGTTTAAGAAGCAGAAGGCGCATCGACGATGTGGCCGCGGTACTTCTTGATGCTCGTGCAGATAAAAATTTATTCCAGCACAGAGAAGGATCAGCGAACAAATAGAAATCAAAATGGCTTCTCTCTTTTGAAATAGTAGTCTCACGCGGACGCAAGTGGCGCAATTCGTTTTGTTTGTTTGTGTTTTTCAGAACGTTCCAGCGAATGAAAAATCTTCATGAACTGACCGCCGCTTGCGATCCCTAGGTCAAGGCTGCGCGTAGGAGACGCACCGGACGCGTGACGTATGCCGCGTGTGTATACTGTAAGAAGATGCCTGACCTCACGCGGAACAATCAACCATGGACTTCCATAGTGAGCGGAGTTACAATAAATGCTTAATGCTTATGATGATATTCTAGCATAAGCACTAAAGTATAAAAAATTGAAAACATAAGTAAGTACTTTGAAAATATCTATTATCATTATTTTCAATTTTTTTTAAGTGCTTAAAATTTCAAAATTGTTTTCAGCTATAAGACGATATAGATATTTCTCCAGTGAACCTGTGAATAAAATCATTATATTTCTTGTTTAAGATTTTTTTTCAGTATTAACTCACCAATTAATATAAATTTAAAAGAGTGAAAAAATGGTAAAATTTAAATAATCAAATATTTCTCCGACGGTCTTTATTGGAAATAACGATTGCGAGGGCAATGTTTTTTTCCTGATTTTAAATTGAACGCAAAAATAAAATCCAACGACAGCAATAGTAATCGATGCATAGACCGCTCATAAAATACGTATTTGTAGCAAAATTTCCAAAGCCATGACCAAATATGACACCAATTTTTGTTAAATATACCTCAATGGATGGGTAACTTAGTTTATAAAGTACCTACTTCAAACGAAAATGGGCCATGCCCAAAATATTTGCAAAGTTGAGCAGTAAAAGGTTGACAATCAATTTAGAGAGAAGTGATCTCTTTTACGAATATAAAGAAAAACTGACTTTTACTGCAGTCATTCAGTAAAAATAGCTGTACAAGATCTTTCCTTGGGGTTATTGTCACAAATCCGTGAAATGAACTGCTTTGTTATTTGAAATATCACTAATTTCCTCCAAGGACGTCTATATAAAAAAAGAAAGCCTTCAAGAGAAGTACGCAATTAAGAATGGCTAAAGAAATTTATTCTCTAATCATCGAAATTCTCTGAGTTTCTTGCTCAACTCTCAACTTTTCCGTTCAACCGCTCCATAAAATTCTTGAGTCGGAGTATAATTCTACCGAGCTTCCAGTGCCATTTCTGCGAGATGAATAGTCCTCAGGATTATTTTTAGCTACGTATTTTCCAAACTCTCGCTAAAATCTCCATTGATTAGCTACGCATCACTTAACCTCAACGTAGACCATAAAAATAAGAATACATTATTCATCATCGCTGTTTTTCGATATTTCTCTTCGTTTACTTTAGTATTCATCTATTATTGTGAAGCACCGTAAAAACTCATTCTTGTTTACATATTACCACTGAAGGAATTAAGAGACACTTCTCGCTGAAATCGGCTTGCGGCTCATAAATACGCCAAAGAGTTCTAAAGTTCAAAGTCTCCATTGAAAAACGCCGAGTTGTGTTTTTGTATCTTTAAAAATTCATAAGTTAAAAGCGGAATGTTTTCAAAGTGCCTAAAGACTCGTTCCGTTAACCTCTGCTTTGGGTATTCAAATTGCTAAGAGTTCTTTGGATTATACAAAAAAATTAAAAAATTACCATTCATTTTGATGCAGTAAAAACGGCTAATTCAAACATTTTCCTCGTGGAATTATGCGAGAAAAAAAGGAGCACGACCTTTGCAAATGTGAAGAAATATCAGGTCACTGGCGGCATAAGAGAATTAAAACCAGGAATACAATAAAACCATAAACTCATATTTTTATTATTATTCGCCTTCAATACGAATTATTCTCAAGTTACACGGAAACTGGGACTCTCCAGCGTCGGCGCCAACAACAGAAAAAGAATTAATTCATGGAGATACATCTTGTACATGGGTGTGTGCGTGCCTTGCTCCGAATGCGTGTGAAAACGCGAGAAAACTTCACCCGACCCATTGTGTAGGAATAGGTCTTATTAACTTGTTTTGCCCAGCGTTTGACCAACCAGCAATATACGCCACATTCTTCACTTACCTTCCCATAGTTCAATAAAAAAGAATTCTACATAAAATGCCCAGACGTGCATCATCGAACAGTGTCTCGTATGCCTATCGCACTCGGAAAAGTCGTGTTTGTACGTAGACGTCCACGGGCGTGTCCACTTTTGCCCACGACGCGATAGTAAATACGCTAGATGTGCCAAACTCTCGAGCTATCTTCAAACTTTGCAGTGTTGTGTAGAATTTCCCCCACCGATACGAAACCCAAACCCCCTCAGTACGCAAACTACCCTCCGAACAAATCCCCTAATGCACTAAACAGTCGCGTACGAACGATAAAAATCGCAGATAAAAACTCTCGGCTTCTCCGCCAGCCTTGCCCACTTCATTGTTCCCGGGGACAACGCGAGGGAATAATAGACGGCGAGGAGAATCGCGTTTCGTGCTTCGAAACCTTCGACGTAATTCTATAGAACAAATCAATGGCGACTCCCTAGGACCGCTTTTTGGTACTTCGGTCGCGCATAATAACATTCCGCGATATTGGCCTATCCGCACGCGGTGTAAAGGGGTAAAAGGAAGGGGATGGGGTGGAGGAAAAAAAGGCAAGAGGGAGCAACAATGGGTTGGGATCGCTTAGGTATTGCTGCCACGAGGCGGCTGCTGGGCCGACGTCGAGGCGACAGGTGTGGGGGATGAACCGGGCGAAGGGTTGTGGCGGGCAGAGAGGGAGGAGGAGGGATTAATGCGGTGAAGGTTGACCAGGTGCGATAGTAATAAAAGTGGAGGAGGTGGGGAGGCGGCGCCTCGTTTTTTTTCTCCCGACCCATCGTGTCGAAATTTCGCGATTAGCATTAAAGCGTTGCAGACCACGCGGAAAGCGACAGAGGGGGAGAGAGAGGCGGAATTGCGTTTTGGATTAAGGTAAAAAGTCCGTGGCGAGGCTGTCGTAGAAGCTGATTGAGCTTTTCCTTTTACGGGAAGCGAAAATTATCGACGGGTGAACCTCGCGATATCAGAAGCGTTGGAGCGAATGTGGGGGAAAAAAATGCTTCGTCGAATCCGGAAGGTGCCAAATGTTTTTTTTTTGCGCGTCTTGAATGCTAAAGACGGCGAAAGCTGTTCGAATATTTAAATCGCAAAGAAAAAAAAACAATTCCTTCCATGAAAAGGGAAAAAGGTTCTATTCAAATTATACTAGTCTCCTCGTTTTATTACAGGAACATCAATCCATCTTTTACTGGTGTAACATTAATTTTAGAAAAAAATTCAAAAGGGGATAAAAACGAGCAAGATTCTTGTTATTAAAAATAAAACAGGTCGCTGAATCCAAATAACCTCTTGTTTTAACGTTCAAATATACTACTTTTGATTATTTATCACTCACAATACCTTCTCTTTGTTCTCCATAGAAAAATTACATTTGAAATTAAAAACAAAAGACTTCCACTATATTGAGAGTACTGAGCATTTAGAATTAGTTTCGTAATCAAACTATTATTGAAAGTATTAAAACGGCCACGAAAGAGAAATTTAAATGTAATCTCTGGGTTTTCAGATGAAAATGCCGATATTTTGGATTAATATTAAGATGTTTCGATTTCGACGAGATTCGTGTCTCTGTGAAAGGGAGAGAGAGAGGGGTTTAAGGTGGAGAGAGATTGGAGAGAGAGAGAGAGAGAGAAAAAGGAGGGAACGGAAAAGACTGAGTGCAAAGACCTGGAAAAATATGCGACGCATCTGGCCTCGTGGTCATAAAATTTCGTCCACTCGCACACTCCCCAATGCTTTTAGCGTCTTTTTTGTTGGATCTTTGTTTTCCTTTTTCGATAGGAGCGATGTAAAGAAAATGGAGGGCGTTCACAGTTCATTTGGAGATAATGTGCTCGACAAACTCGAGAAAACCATCTCCATCTTCCAGAAGAAACTCTTTTATAACCTCTTCCTTAATCGGTTTTATTCGGCAATTAGGAAATCGTGTTTCTTTTGCGCTCCGGAGGTAAAATAACTTTCGTTTTTCATCTCCCAAATGTTTCGTCGTTCCTCCAACTTTCTTTTTTAATCGTTCCTTTTACGGTATTCCGAAACCTTCGTATCTTTTCCGCTAATAACAAACATCTCATGTAAATTTTGTATCCGATATTTTTGGACGTGCAAGACGTACTTAAAGGAACGTCTCCGAGTATCTTTTTTCAACCCATGTGAAACCGAGAGCAAATGAAAGTATGGCACGTTTCATTTATTTACACGAGACGAATTAGCGACACACTGGGAGTTTATGGCGATATAAACGGCTGGGATGCCATAAAAGGTTTACATGCAGACAGATTGGACATTCCGTGAAGCCAGTGGCAGTACAAGGTTACGCGATAAAGAGAAAATACGACAGCTTCGTCCGCAAGACGCTGGCGAGGTGAAGGTCCAGCTGGCTACGCACACAAATTCTCCCCCTCCCAAAACCTCTTCCTCTCTCTCTCTCTCCCTTTCCCTCTCTTTCACTCTTTACCCCTTCCCCTTCGACAGCATCCATCCTTCCCCTCAGTGCCCATCCACAAAACCACGAGACGCAGGCTCCCCACCAAGTGATTCAGGGAGTGACACGGGAAGCGCTATATCGTGACGAGAATTCCGTGAAACATATCTCTCTCTCTCTCTTATCCCTCCCACACCTCTTGGCAGCCGCCTCCACCTCCTCCCTTCCTACACCACGCTCGCCCACACACACACCCCCCCGCCTCTTCCACTCCTAGATTATCCTCCCCCATTCTCCCCCTCTCCCCTTACCCTTTCCTCCCCCATCTTGGTTACGGCAGGAAGGGTACGATAGGGAGGTCTGTCACGCGACAGCCAGCTCAGAACAATGGCTCTCACTCTCTCTCACATCCTCTCCTATCTATCTCTCTCTCTCACTCTCTCTCTTCCCTCTCTCTTCCTCTAGCACTAATCCCGACCTCTAACCGCATATAAATTCTCCACTTACCTATCCTTCACCGGTTCGAGCCTTATACACATGCTTCCTTTGACTTCATTCCGCTGAATGGGCGCCACAAAAGGCGTTCCGTTTCGGGCGGAGTCAAGGAATTTAATCGGAAATTTACACCAAATTCGAGCGTTTGTTTCGCTCTGGGAAAAGGGGCTCAAAAGATTCGATACGAAACAAAAGTCCGAATTCATTCGACAGAGGGAATTTGTTTCGATGCGATTTTATGATTAATTTATTCTCCCCGGGGTTTATTCCGACAAATGAAAACACATGAGGCAGATTTTGAAAAAAAATAAAGGAACCGGAATGGGTTCCTCCAAAGTTTTACGAAACATAACGGTTTGGAAACGCCGGTCGAAAACGAGCGGCTCCTAAAAACGAGAAAAAGAAGAAAAAACTCGCGGCCTTGACTTCGGGTGAAGAAATTTTTTTCGCGGCTTTTCCTTTTTTCCGAGGAATAGAAATCCGCAACGAAATTACACCAGCGATAAAACAAAAGTTTTGGGGGTACGAAACTGGATTCGCGCAACAATACGAAACAGACGACTACGAAGGAGACTTTTAGAATGGCAGAAAAATGGCACAGTTTCCAAAGTTCGAGATAACATATCAGCCGAAAGAGGAGGAAAACTCTATCGCGGATTTCGCTAGGAAAATCGAGGTTGCGACGCAGAAATAATTAAGCGAACGGATCCAGTTAAATCGAGAACTGGAATCCATGGTCCAAACTCTTTTAGCCCCACGAATCCATTCGCGGCCAAAAGGATCCGAAAAATAAAACAATGGCGAACGGGAAAACCACAACAACGAGAGCGGCGTTAAAACGCACGTTATTGGAGGGAACAATGAAGGGGAATTAAAATCGGTATAAAAGAAAGAGAGAGATTCGAACCCAAATTCTCTCTCTCCTAACGAAAACACTTGGGCCGGTGGTATTGAGAGAGTGAGAGAGCGACTGGTTCTCTTTCTCAGGAAAGCTTTGTTGTCGCGTCCAGGAGGAAGAAATAAGAGGTTCGTAGCGAAGGTTCCGCGAGCACTTCCGGTTTAACACTCACCGCTTCCGGTCAGCCGCGCGCGGGGCCGCGAGGAGAATCGTAGGGCGCGTGCACGCCGAGGAATCCGGTAGGGGAGAATTCTTATGTCCCCCCTCAAGCGACTCGTGCCTTATAATGGCGGAATCCTAGTCATCAATCTTTTCGGCCTTTGATATCGGCGAAGGCATGGTGAAGCGGCTGAGAGCGAACAAAAAAAATTCGCAGAGAGGACGAAAATGTTTTTCCAATAAGCAATGATTCAGTGAAAAGCATTCCTCGTACTTCTGCTTAGCGGGAAAGCTGAAACCGTGGCTAAGGCGGCCCACAGAGCAGAAGGAAAAGAACGGAGCGCGCCTGTCTGCTCCGAGGAAATTATTTCGACTACTTGTCTTGGGTTCATTTTTAAGTGCATTTTTATTATAAAAGTTATCGGATCTGAATTTCCACCCCTCGGGTGGATGTCTTGCGTCAGAAATTACCCGCATTATCTCCGAGATAAGGTAAAAGGAGAGAAATTAGGCCAATTAAGCATTTCGGAAATGCCAAGTCTCTTTTAATTTTTCTTGAGTAACAGAAGAAAACATTACCTTAATTCGCTAGTAAACATTCAGGTCTTACGGTTATAATTCAACTCCCATGATTTAACTACACAATTAACTTTGCTTTCATTTAAAGGACGCAAATTGATAGGCTGTGGTAGAGGGATGGTTAGCGTGTCTGCCTCTTAATCATAAGGTCACGGGTTCTAATCCTGCTTTAAGGATCACAATATGAATATCTGCGACCGCCATCTCTTGGTCAAACATTCGTCCCCTATTACGATACCGTTTAAATATTCAATTTTGAAATAGTTAAATATCTATATCATAGACCCAAAAAGCTTAATCTTGTTAAGAAATAATAAACTACGTAACTTTCATTTTCCTTTTATTAAAATCTACTATCGGTAAATAACCACTAATGGCGGTACTACGTAACCGAAATGCGCACCTGATTTTCCTAATCATTTATGGCTACTGGAGGTACCTAATTTATCAATATGATCAGCATTGAAGGCAGTGAATTAACTCAAGGTAGGATAAACAAGCTACGGGCATGCCAAAATTTCTTCATCCGAACAACATTCCGAGCCATTTAAATTTAAAGCTGCTTCAAGTGGTCAACGTGGAGGAGATGATTGACGGAAGTTGGCGTTAATAGTGACGAAGGTTCAGTGACATTCGAGAAAAGGGCTGCTGAGGGTGACAACAATGGGCGCATCCATTTAAGGGACCTCATGAACCGTTGTCTTGGCGCCCCCTCCCCCTTTCCTTCTCCTCCTCCCACCTTACGCAGGCACGCACACACGCGCGCGATCCTCGGGAGTACAACCACCCCCGCTCGATCATTTTTCTCTTCCTCTTCGTTTTTTTTCGCCCCCTTAACTTCCAGCCGCCTCCTCCCAACGCCCCCTCCACCCCTCCGCAACCTCCGGAGGTAAAGCGCCCGCGAAGTCTCCCAGGGAACGACGACCGAGACGCCAGCCAAACTACTGTTCGATCGCGACGATTCAGAATGCATTCCTACTCCTCCCTCCAGACGTCGCGTCGTTGGACGGCGTATCACTCTCACCCTGTGCACATCCCAAGGCGGCGGCGACTCCTCCCTTTACTCCTCCCACTTCCTCCCTCAACTTTCTCCCCCGCCCACTCCTCCTCCCCGCAACCTCCTCCCTCCGCCACCTCTGCTTCTCGTACCAGGCCAAAACGGATTTATCCCTCATCCTCCTCCACCTCATTCTTTCGCTATCGTACCCTCTCAATCGGTGCATCGACACCGGAGCTATTTTGGCACGATCCTTTGGGAGAACCTCTTGGGAACTCATATCGGAAAAGAGGTGAGAACCCTCGAGGGAAACTCCAGCGGTGTGCTGGAGTGTGGGATGGAGAGATAGAAAGAGGGAGGGAGGGAGAGAGGGAGGAAGGGATGGAGGGTGAAAGGAGTGAAGATAGGTAGAGATGGAGGGAGGTAGGGATGAGAGGAGGTAGAGATGGAGGGAGGGAGGGATTGAGGGAGAAAGAGGTGGAGGGAGAAAGAGGTGGAGGGAGGTAGAGACGGAGGGAGGGAGGGATTGAGGGAGATGGAAGAAGGGAGATATTGAGGGAGAAAGAGGTGGAGGGAGGTAGAGACGGAGGGAGGTAGAGATGGAAGGAGGGAGGGAATGAGGGAGAAAGAGGAGGGAGGTAGATACGGAGGGAGGTAGATACGGAGGGAGGTAGAGACGAAGGGAGGGAGAGATGAAGGGAGGGAGGGATTGAGGGAGAAAGAGGTGGAGGGAGGTAAAGATGGAAGGAAGATGGGACTGAGGTAGGTGGAGATGAAGGGAGAGAGGGATTGAGGGAGAAAGAGGTGGAGGGAGGTAGATATGGAGGGAGGTAGGGATGAGAGGAGGTAGGGATGGAAGGAGGTAGGGATTGAGGGAGAAAGAGGAGGAAGGAGGTAGAGATGGAAGGGGGGAGGGAGGGATTGAGGAAGAAAGAGGTGGAGGGAGAAAGAGAGATGAAGGGAGAAAGAGATGAAGAGGAGAGATGGAGGGAGAGAGGGAGAGAAAAAGAGGGAGGAGAATAAAAGAGAAAGATATCGAGCATGAGATAAAGAATGTTAGCGAGAGGTAGCGATAGAATGTGCAAGAGGAGAGAGAGAGAGGAAGTGAGGTTGAGATGGGGAAGATGATGATTTGTAAATTGTTTCAAGAGTTTTCCACGATCTAATGGAAACGCATACCAGTCGAGATTGACATTCTTGGGAAACTCTGTTATACTACGTCTGCCTCATTTTTCCCTTCTCCCTCTCATCCTCTTCCTCTCCTCTACTCTTCCTCTCTCTATGTGTAATCGCCGTCCCACTTACGTGGCTTGTTGCCCGTTGCGTATCCATCGGAGGTGATCCGACACAAACCGACGTCCGTTGCATCACTGTGCCCCTGAATGGCTGAAGGTCGCCCTCTGGTGGTGGTCGCAGTTCGACTACGTTTCTCCCCCTCTCTCTTCCCATCCCTTTTCATTTCCATCGGAGAGAAACACTTGCCCCGCGCGATCATTGTTAGCGATTTCATGTTCGGAACGGAGCAATTTAATTCGATTATCTCCGCCTCAGGGAGGCTGAGGGGTGGAGAGGGGGTTAGGGGGGGGGGGGAAGGCTGAGCGATTCACGGAAATCGCAATACCTCCCGTCGTTCCCCCTTCTCTCGGATTCCTCGGGCGAGACGTGGTAGCGATTCGCCCAAATGCTTTTTCCTGGACAGAGGAGGACTTATCGAAATGGCATCCAATTCGACCGCCGAGGAGGGACTTCTGAGGATTCCGATGAGATAAGTCATCGCGACTCGGCGAATGGTAAAATCGAACACCTCCGCGAAACCTATGCAGTTGTCGGGAGACCCTTTCAAAGCGACGACGACTTTCTCTATCGCGTTTCGAGACGAAGAGGTAAACGATAAGAGAGGGCGACACGAAAAAGCATTTCGTGGTCTATCCTCCCGAAATCCTAAAACGGATGGGAAAGTTCATTTAGCAAAAAAAAATTTTAAAAAATAAAAACACAAATGGCCTTGCGATGTCTCTTTTCCTCTCTCGACGGAACACGTGGCTAACACCCGACATGCGTTTAAGTCTCATCCTCTTCTCCGTAATGTCCATCGTTAAGTCTCATCCCCTTCTTTGCCCTCGAGTGGGGATTTCACAATCTTTTCCTTTTCCCTTTCTCTCTCTTTCTCACTTTCATAAATATCCTTCGGAGATCTTTATCTGTATGCGTTATCTCGTTCTTTTCTGTGCTCTCTCTCCCTCCCTCTCTCTATCTTTCCCGAGATTCGGCAGAAGTCCGTAACGGCGAATTCGGTTATGTGAGAGCTCGAATGTTACGGAAAAATATACTAGATTCTACCTCACTCCCTATACTCCTCACGGAAAAATCTGCGAACTAAGATTGAGATACAAATGAAATTCAACTGCGTATCCTTCACTGAAATATGTTACAACATCACCGGTTTCGCTACGATCGCAGCATCATAAGATTCCTTTCATTTGTATCAAGAGTAAATTCCACAAAATAGAGCCTGAATTTCTTAATGAGATTTAAAATTGTGACGGTTGAGATATTTCTGGGATTCATTATGTAAAAATATATTTTATCCGTCTTGATATTTCCCACGGTCCAAATTTTAACGAATACAGTTTTGCTAATTTCTGTTCATGAGAGAATTATCATACTTTAAATATAATTGAGGAAATATATGTCTCCGATTGCCATAAAGACAACCGAATACACTATCAGAGATTCACCAGAAACGACGGTCGCTTTGTAACCGAAACGTGCAGATGATTATCCCAAATTTTTAATGAATATCGGAGAGACACAGTTTGTCTTTTTGCGGCAATTAAGACGGCACTGTTATCGAGTACAACGACGCGAGTTGTCCGGTCTTTTGTAAGCCCTTTTGACCTATCTCCGTTGTATTTCCCATTATTCCTCAATAACGTTATTTCCTCTTCGCACGTTCAGCGTAACCTTTTCCCTCCATCTCTCCCTCATCAGCCTCTTTGCACTTCTCTTCTGGCTATTTTCTTCTCGCCCTTTTTTCATTTTCTCCCTCATCTTTATTTATTATCGTCTTCTCCTCCCCCCTTTCCCAATTCCCCCTCTTTCCCTCTCCCATCTCCTACCACTCTCATTTCTTCCGCTGTTGTTTCCCACGTCTCCTTTTTTAACACACTCTCTCCTTCCGAATTCGTCTCGTTCACCCTTATACGTGCCCATTTTACTTATCCCTCATTTACGCATCCATCCCTTCCTTTTTTTTACGGCCTCAACATCTCTTATTTCCCTAACTCCATCCAAGTTTCCGGCCCCTATTCATCCATTAAAGTCACGTCTCTTTATTTCCCATCCTCCCTACTCCCTTATACACAACCTCATCTCTTACTTTTCCTTCTCCTCTCAATCCTCTATCTCTCTTTTCCTCTATCTCCCTCCCTTGTTTTCTCCTTCGGCGACTTCCTCTCCGAGCTTTTCTTTCCCCCTTTCATTATCACCGATATCTTCCTCTATCAGTATTCTTCCTCCGTTGTCTTATCCAATCAAACTTTCTCTCTCTCTCTCTCTACCACACACGCCGAAGCACACACAAAACACACTCCATCTTTCTCTCCTTATCATTACTTTAATCTACTTTCTAATATGCTTCATTGCCTTAGTACCGAAAAGTTGTATTTCCGTTACACAAACAAGTGGGATGGTAAACAGTCGCCTAATAAGTTAAATCTTCATGATTCTACCACCGTTGACGACTAAACCGAAATTGTTATTTCTTTCGTTGGAGGAGGGAATTTATTGACATCGATTCGAAAGTTAAATATTTTTAAGTTAACGAAATTTTCGATTCTTACCGAATCGTAAACCTCACTAACAAGATTAAAGGTTTAGAGTTGAATGTATAACTTACACAGGCAGATAGCGCAGAACTAATAGAGACAAAATCGAGTGTTTTCGTTTTATTTCCGTTTGCAATGAATCGTTCTTATCACAGTGACAAACATCATCATTAAATAAACGCTGCATTCTCTAAGTAATACGGCAATACACTAATCTTAGCAATTTTTACACATACCCATAACGGATATAACAGTACCGAACGCAGAATTTATAAAGGGTGGAGGAGGTCCAAGTTCTCAAACTGTTGACCAGCGAAAACACCTATACAAGACGTATTGTGCATTAAGTTTTATTAAATACCCGAACTGGAGGAATTAAAAAGAAATAAAACCATACGTAAATACGTTAATCGTGGAGTTTTTAATTCCTCCAATTTAAAAAAAATATCATTAATTCGTTGTTGAAAATTTTTCTGAAGTGAAGAGGTTGAACCCAATGTGCAGATATAAGATTTAAGCGAAAACAAAAAAATGCACCGTTATTTCATAAAGATGTATAATAATATTTATACATTGTGCTAGTAATCTTCGGACTCGATATTTTTCAATGTATTTAGAAACCATGAATTACATTTTACTTGCCTAGCCTCCATTTTTCGTTGATATTTTAACTCCAAAGTGGGATTAGATAGAACTTTTAAGGTTATTCTTTTTCCCCGCAACTCTACTTTTCCGAAAATTGAAACATCGCATGAGGCAAAATGCTCTCCTATACATATAAAAAAAAGAAAATCTCGAAGGAAAACCAGACTAAAATCCACTTTCATTTTCCGCCTCTATTAAAGCGATGGATTTTCCGTGTTGAAGCAAAGAAGCGGCCGCAGTATGATACCCGATCGAATCCTGACCCTTCCAAGTGAATTTGGAAGAGGCGCAGCAGACGCCCAACCCCGCCCTTCTAAAGACCTTTTCCGCTATCTTTCGTGACATAAAGGCTATAAGGTCACGAGTCTGGTTTATACCCGCGCGCAAAATCATGTTTTAGTACCTCCAAAATGAAAGCGGTCGTTAGTAAAAACATCTCTGATATATATTCCCGGTAATAAAAATAACAACTTGCCATTTTAGCGTAGAAATTTCGAAATTAGTTTCATTTTTAGTGCGTGAAACTTGGTTGATTTGCAGGTAACATAAAAAAATCTTCCAGTCGACTCGATTTTTGGAGACAGTAATATGATTCATTCTTGAGGCTTTGCGCGTTTTTTTGCGAGTACGTATATTTTCTTACACACATTTTAAAGAAAAATAATAAACTCGTTTCAAATTGACTCGCTCTTGTTCCAGCTGCCTTTCCATCCCTCCCACTTCTCCTTGAACTCCCTCCGGTGCTTCGCTTTGAAAGAAACAAACGCATTAACGAGCCAAATTTCAGCTCCGAAAACGAGGGAAAAACAGCTTGTGTAACACGGGCATATTTATACGTCTCTTGTCCTTGTCTTTTTTTCTCCCTCCCTCTCTCATACAGAGAGCGACTGCCGCCGTGCCTCACAGACGGCTTTTAAGGAATAACTTCCGACAACACCCGGCGACGCCAACTACGGTACTAATCCTCCAGACGGAGGTTACCTAATTTGTTTACAGAAGGGACTCCATCTCCCTCTCTCCTTCCTCATCCTATCTCTTATTCATTCCGCGCGTCAATTCGATCGCATCCCCAGCTCCCATAAAATGCGATCTAAGGAACACTGGAAGAAATAATGGAGGCGTGTTGCCTACTCGCGGACCTCGAGCACGCCTCGCGAGACGACTGCGTCGCTCCTCGACTCCTCGGCTTTTCCGGATCGGACTTTAAACGGGCTCTTATCGGAGGTTAAGCATGGAATGCGAATTGACATCCATCGACTCAAGGGTTACGATGATATTTTACGCTGGAAGAAAACGCGCCGGCGCACTTAATCGGGAGCCTTAACGAGACTTGACGCTAAATTTATATTGAACTATTAATCGAGATAGAAATAATAGTAACAATTGAACAGAATACATATGGTCTTATGAAGGAACCATGCACTTAATCGGGAGCCTTTCTGAGACTTACCAAAATTGTATTTAATGATTAATCAAAATGAGAATAATAATAACAATGGCATAACGAGGCAGCCCATTATAAAAAAGTATAGGTGTGGGAATCAAGAATTTTTAGTAAATACTATTTATGAAACACCATTGATGATGGCCGATTTGTAGCCGAGATCCTATTCTTGTTTTCCTAACATTCTCGTGGTTTTGAAGACAGATAGCTGGTCAACAGATGTGGAATATTTACGTACAAAAATGGTTAAGTAAATAAACCCTTTTTGCCTTAGTCAACATCAAGGAATCGTTTTCTCGGTTACGTGTTTAAGAATGCCGACAAATTTTTCGCACAAGTTGTTTTCGAGCACTTTACGCAAACAAAGAAAACACCATACAAAAAGAGTGAAGAAAAATATACGAAAACAACAAACATTTTTTCGCCGTTCGCGAGAGAAGAACATCTCCAATAAATCGGCCAAATATTTAACCTCCCGTCACTTTTCCGTACCTCTTGTTTTGATCGTGAATCTTGAGGTTCCAGTTGAGGGCCGCGCGACGAACTAAGGTCCCTCTCTCAATTCTCTCCCGCGTAGTCTCTCTCTCAATTCTCTCCCGCGTAGTCTCTCTCTCTCTCTCCTCCCCACCGTAAAGGAGCGTGCTTCCGACACGAGACCGTCACAGCGACTGAGGACGGAGCAAGCGATCGCCGGAACCGCCACTCCCCTCTCCTAACTTCACCTCCATCCCTTCCTCCTCCACTCCCTCTTTCTCTCTCTATCCCTCACTCTCCCACGATCATGTGCGTGAAGACTCCCCTCACTCCCCCCCCCCCTTCTTCACCTCTTCTTCCACCTCCCACTCTTCGTCTTCCTCCTCCTCTTCTCCATACTCCCACTCCCTCTCTCTCTCCTCTTTACCTCAAACACTCCTCTTAAACCTCCTCCTCCTCCTCCTCTTCCTCTCTAGCACCAATCCCTCCTCAATCCACTCATTTCTTCCCAACTCCTTCCCTACCACGCCCTGTCCCACTCCAAGGCAACCTTTAAACTACCCAACTCTCCTACTCTTCACTCTCTTCTCTTCTCACTTTAAAATCGTTTCTAGGCAACCTTCTACACATCTCACTCTCCCTCTTTATTCTCTTCCCTCTCCCCCCCCCCCCCTCCACCTCTCTATCTTTCCACCTATTTACAATAGCACGGCGTTCCCATTTCCACAACTTTATCCGATCTTCCCGTTTCTCCATAGTTTTATCGCCAGAATTTCCATCAAGGTCTCTCGACAAAAAGGATCCTTTTTCGGTTTTTTTTTGTTTAACGTCTCGCCCCCCGAGCAGTTTTGGGGCGGTCCACGAGAGAAAGTGAGTTGTTTTCCGAAAACACTAATCCGTTCGTTAAAATGAAGCCACTGAGTGATGTTTTGTTGCGTTTAGGAATAGGACGAGCGTACCACGCAGATTTAGGAGCCGGATCGCGCGAGCAGATGTTCTAAGGAGTTCTTTTTTATTCTCCTCTCGCTCTTTCGTAACAAAAGGTTGACTCAGAGGGAAGGTATGGCCGATTATATTTTTTTGCCACTGAAATATTTTTCTCCTTTATCCTCGGCCCTCGGGCTTGTTGGATTTTCTTAACTTCGACTACCGCGAAACCGGCTATTATTTCCCCGCAATGTATTTGAAAATTACACGTCTCATTTTTTTCAAGGAAGCCTCTCGCTCTATCGAGAATGAAGAAATTTGTTCGAAAGAATTGAATTTTTTTTTCAACGGAACGAACTTCGGATTTGTGTCTTCGTTTCAACAAGTTTCGTGTAGCTTCCAGATGAAAACATAACGGGATATTAAGTGTGGATATTGGCATCGAGGCGCGAGAAGCTAGCGATAAGCTTCGCGATCGTACTAAACATTCCGATACACGGGAATAAACAGGATGAGAGAGCTTCGATAGCTTTTCCGCCAACTTTTTCATCGGAGCGCTCGCCGCGGCTCTTCGCACAAATGCCTTTCCATCATTGTTTTTCTTCGCAGTCCACACCTATCGCGTCCCACTCGGCCCCTTTTCCTCCCACCCACACCTCCCCTCTCTTCCTCCTATAGACCGCCTCTCCCTCATCCCTCGTGCTCTCTCTCTCTCTCTGTACCTCTCTTTTCCTTCGGCCGACTCCGTCCCTATTATTCCCATCTGCATCCCGCCCTCCTTGTCTCCAACTCGCACTACCTCCCTCTCCTTCCTTTTAACTCCAATCCCCGTTTTTTTTATCCGCCTCTTCTCGCTCTTTTTCCTCTGCTAATTCCCTTCCCTCTCTCCCCGCCTCTCTCTCTCTCTCTCGTCTTTTGTCTCACCTCTGCTGCTTTTTCCACTCATCTCCCACGCCGTCCTCCCACTCCCCCACTTCCACTCCCTCTTTTCCCCCCTCCGTCCCTCACCCTCAACCGTCTGACCTCATCCCACCCTCTTATTCCCCTCTCCCTCCTTTCTTCCCCCTATCCCCGCCCCGCTCCTTTCGCCCATTCTGTCACCTTTTATCTCTCTCCCTTTCTCTCATCCAATCCGAAAAGATTGACGCCCCGAAGGTTGAGCGTGTCACTCCTCCGGGTATCCAAAGTTAAGGAAAAGACAGGCGGCGCCTCGACTAATAACCTTTTGACTCTTTTTAATTACTTCATAACGCGGCAAGAGCGAAACATCTGCCTGTTATGAAGAGAGATCGCAGAAAGCTGCCAATTATCTTTCCGGCGAGATGTTCTTTTTTAATTTTTAATTAAGTGGGAGAAGAGAGAGTTTGGATCCATAGTACCAAGTAAAAGAGAAAGCCTTCAAGTCGTGGGTTTTGCGTTATACTAATCGCAAATTGCGTGCAACGGTAACGAGACAAAGAAATTAAAAAGGGGCGGTATCGAGTGCCCAATAGAAATTTTTTTCACTTCTTTGTTACATCGATTAAGTTGCTTTGAAAGGGCTAAATGATTCTCGTCACTTCTCAGGTAATGTATATTGTTTAAAAATACGTATTAAGGGCAAGTGGGTGTGCAACCTTTCTGGACAGAGAGGTCCGTAATGAAGGTCTTTCTCAGAGAAAATGCCAATTTATTCATTAGCTCATACATAAAATTAAAACTAAACAATATTCTATAATTGATCAATAGTTAATACACTCAGCTGTCAGTAAAGCAAGGATTTATATTAATACGCGTATTGGGTTTCTTCTGATTCAGTTAAAAAAAGCATGATTAGCATTTTTATTTATATTTTTACTTTCATTAGCTCTTATAAAGCACTTCGGCTATTTAGAAAAAGCTTTTAAACAGTAGCAAAGACAATCACAAATATCAGTGCCCATAACAAAATTCGAATCTAATACCTTAGCATTGGGAGGTTAGCCACTCATACAACAAGGCCAGTATAGATGTATAGGCTTAGTATCAATGAGTTTAATTAATATATACATTTAAATAAAATTTCGAACTCTATATAAAGACATGGGATGAGTAGCTTGCGGATTAAGCTGGCAGGAAGTAGAAATGGCACGAGATTTTTTTTTTTTTAACTTTGATCGGCGAGCCAAAAGCTAACCAGCACCCATAACACATCGATCACTTTCAAAGTTCCCAATTTCCGATCTTGATATGGAACGAATTGACATTAAATCGAGTAGTCGGTAATACTGGATGAAACCTCTATCGTCTTTCTATAAAGCTAAAACATTTCCATCAAATGTCATTAATATACGTGGATTGACAGCGGGATTATGCTGAACTCGCTTGACACTGGGTTGATGGCCAAGGCAACCACTCACGTTTACAACTCACACACAGTGAACCCACTATTATGCCCGCATCTCCTCCTCCTAATCTCCTCGATTTCTCCCTTCCATTCGTGTCTCTCTCTCTCTCTCCCCATTTCTCTAATTTCTCTTTCTCTTTTTCTCTCTCTCCATTCCCCAAACGCCTCTCTTTGTAAGCCCCTCGTTTTCTTCCCATACCCATTTCCTCCAGCTCGTTTTTCCTCCTTCTCTCCCCTCCGCCTTCTAACCCTCGTTCGCTTTCTCTCCCACTCTTTATCCTCTTCTTATTAGTCCCCCTCTCGCTTCCTCTTCCCGTCCTCCTCCTTTGATGTGATCCCACTCATTCTCCTACTCCATTCTCTCCCTCTCCTCCTCCATTCTCTCTCCCTCTCCACCTCCATTCTCTCCATCTCCTCCTCCATTCTCTCCCTCTCCACCTCCATTCTCTCTCCCTCTCCTCCTCCATTCTCTCCCTCTCCTCCTCCATTCTCTCCCTCTCCTCCTCCATTCTCTCCCTCTCCTCCTCCATTCTCTTCCTCCATTCTCTCTCCCTCTCCTTCTCCATTCTCTCCCTCTCCTCCTCCATTCTCTCCCTCTCCTCCATTCTCTTCCTCTCCTCCTCCATTCTCTCCCTCTCCTCCTCCATTCTCTCCCTCTCCTCCATTCTCTTCCTCTCCTCCTCCATTCTCTCCCTCTCCTCCTCCATTCTCTCTCCCTCTCCTCCTCCATTCTCTCCATCTCCTCCTCCATTCTCTCCCCCTCCTTCTCCATTCTCTCCCTCTCCTCCTCCATTCTCTCTCCCTCTCCTCCTCCGTTCTCTCCATCTCCTCTTCTCGCGCACTTTACTCCATTTCAATCTCCCGCATCATTATCTCTTAGTGCGAATCACTTAGACTAATCACTTTCCTTCGCGGAACTTTCTGAAAAAAAACTGTTCCCACGACTCTCCACGGGCGAAAGCTGCACGAACCTTTTACTGATTTCGGTTAAAGTTCCAAAACGACTTAATGCGTCTGCAAGAGGAGAGATCTTTAAAACTTCGTCTAATGGGAAATAAAATGCCTTAAATTAAGAGAAGCCAAAAATTGTGCGACATCCTAATTTCGCAGATTCAATGTTTCGTCATTCGGTAAATATAAATGCACTAAAACTACATAAAAATATTATTTCATTCAAAATAGTTAAAAGATGGTTATTCATTTTCGCTAACTAACAAATGTGGAATGTTTTCTAGTAATATAAACAATGCCATGGTGTCAAAATATCTTTATGCAAATTTACATTTTCATGTATAATGAGTGACAAATTCTCTCTCTCCAATTTATATAAAATGGTTGAGAAGATTTAATGCGCATTTCGCCCCCATAGAATTCGTCGTCATTGGTGGTTCGCCAATATCATATTGGATGATACTACAAATATTTTCGGCCTAATGATGAAGGCTGTTTTATAGTCGAAATGCGTATTTGGTTTTCCCAGCCTTTTTTTATGGATATTGGAAAGACGTAGTTTAACAGCAAGACTTCAGCCACAAGGTGAGTTCGATAATTCTCTCTTTAAAGTAAAACGTTTAACAATTTTATTAATTCTTTGCTCCGAATGCAAATCTTGTAAATAAATAAATTACGAGAACCATCAAGTAATGAACATTTTTAAGCGATAGTAACGCAAGTTTGTACACGTTTCCATTCGGGTGCAATGAAAAAATTAAGTTTTAATTATTAGTACTCAATGGAGCTTGCCTTATGGCTAAATATATTTGACATAAATAGGGTAGGAAAACCTAACCTACTTCTTGCTATTGGAGAGACATAATGCATCAACTCCACTAGTATTACTGTTCTGTTAAAGTATAATAGGAGGACTTAAATGCATTCTCAAGTTGCCAATGAAAGCATGCTAAATTGTAGGAATGGCACATATTTTATTATATTGAAAGTAATGATTTCCATTCTAAATTTCATTTTACTCTTCTTTCAAAATATCAGTAGTTCTTCAAATTGTTCATTCACTATTTAGTTTGCAAAAAGTATAAATATGGTGTTATAAAATATTTACATTCACAATAAGGAGCAAGAAGGACACCAACTGAAAATAAAATAAAAACAAGTTTCTCGTATTCTACAAACGATATAAAACGGAATTTTTATAAATGTGCAAACAAAAATATTATATAGGTTCGGCATGAAAAAATATATGCTGCATATTAACAAGTACATGGTGTTCCTTCGTCGATAAATTGCAGGGAAAGAGCAATTAGCAAATATGGGAATAATGTGTGAAGTAATCGAGGCAACAAAATTGGTATTTTCAGAAATCTGAGAAATTCTCGCTTTTTCGGATTATGATTCCATTTTTGATCATATTTGGATTTTATTCTAGCATCCTTGACATGAAAAAATAAAATTTATTCTTTTTGAAACTCGTACATATAAGTACCGAGTTTGAATCTCGATTCTACTTAGTTTTAAAATTTAAATGAAAGATAAATAACCCTCGATCACATATTAATCCAGTGAAGGTAGTAAATGGTACCTGAACCAAACCCAGGAAATTATCACGAACAATTGAACGACCTGTAAGAGGTCACACCGAATATCTTATGAAAGATTCGCCGAAATCTATTTGGCCTTTCTTGAATTATTCGTATTAATGAAACCAAACCAGGAGGCCGTAACTGCGAGGAATTGCATTTTTAAGAGCATTTAATTTGATGAAAAATTAGATAAGAGTACAAAATTTCAACAAGTAAAATAACTATACGTCTATAGATTCAAGTTATAAGACCATCCTCAGATGGAAAGTCGTAATGACTATAAGGAAGGAAAAGTGATATGAAAATCGGAAGAGGTTAGAGGATGTTTTTCATTATTCCTTCCAAATCCGTTAAAAAAATCCTCAAACCTCTTCTGATTCGCTAGATATTTTTAACCTATACATAACATACTTTGTTAATTGCATTTTTTATTCGCACCAGTTAATTAAAGAATTAAACTGTAGGAATTAAGTATATATAAAAACAACGCAAATTACATATTAATAGATAATTGGAACCTGTTTTAATTACTTTAATCTATTATCTAAATTAGAAAGAGATTAAGCTCTTTTACGAGCACAAATTTCACATCCATCCATTCACCTCGCAATGAAACATAAGAATCTATTGTCCGGGAATATTCATCCCACTCGTCTTGGCATGAGGCGTCTCTAGGCCATCTCCTTCATTTCCGTGAGAGCTGAGGGTCTTGGGGTCGAAATCACGACCCGTGACAACAGTGCGTATCTAGGCCTCTTTCCCTCCACCCATGACGGTTCTGGAAAGTGCCACTCCTCTTTACAGGGCATGGCACGACGCCGGACACAGCCGCATGTCCGAAAAAGTTTCCATCGCACGAGAAGTCAACATATGCACGTCAAGCACGCCCGAGACACGTAATGTGACATTCTAGCTTTTGAAGGACTTTATTATTGTCATGAGTGGGTTAAATTCAATGCTTTTAAATTTACTGAACAATAATTTAAGTTTTAGAATAATTTGAAGCGAGTTTTTACTGCCGTGATATTTTTCAAGATTTTAAAGCAGAAATCTGCATCGGTTTTTTATAATATAATAATTAATAATGGATCTCAAGTACGTAGTTAACAATATCATTATCAATAAAGGTACTAAGATACGAAATATATTTTTAATCTAATATTAATAATTTATTTAAATACTTTGCTACCATGCTGTCGTCAACAATCACAGCTGCAAGTCAGCTTCTCCATTTATGAAGGTATCACTGCCTTTATTGTTGATATTACGATTAGGTTAAAGTAAAAAAATACACTTGGTAAAAAAAGTCAATATATCAACGAGACAATTCTACCAATAGTTTACATTATAAATATTATAAATTACAATTAGTGACATGTTTAAAGTTACTTTTATAATAATCAATGGAAATTAGTTTAATACAAGCTCGACGCAAGACCTTTTCGGTCTCCTAAACGGTCTTCGAGTTTTAAACAACCACCTCACACGTCACCCTAATAAGCTTGCCCTTCATTCTTCCAAATCACGCATAAGGGCTCTTAAACGTGAGAACGAATAAAAATGCTTCTTATTGGCCATGGACTCGACCATCACCTATCGCAGTTTAAAGTTCTAAGGGAAGTTCCTCAATAAAAGCTTTACGTAGCAATTTTAGGGCAAAACCTTAGTAATTTTCTATTGAAACCACCGTGATAGTTCAACCTCGATAAATTTTCAAACAACCTCCGATTAGTCAAAAACACTCACTATGATGTTTCACACAACTGCATCATATTCGTGCTTGAACCCATTTCCGCGTTTTTTATGCCCCAGTAAAAGTCTCGTACATACATTTTTTTGTGTCTCAAAACCGGTTTCGTCGTCCAAAAAGGCAAGAGTGTCCTCCATCGGACCATGAGATAACGGATTCGAACCTCCGCGTGGGAAACAATCCTTGTATCGTTTACCTCACGACCGAGCATCACCGAGATAAATGTCCGCGATAATTTATTCGCAAATAAAAACACAATTTTACGCAAAACATCAACCTCATGGACGAATTCGGGCGGATCGAAGGTTTTCACAAAATTATTTTGCCACAAAAGCGTAAAAATATACGATATCTAACCGGACGAGTTTTATTGTAAAAATCTTGGAAGTCCCCGTTTATCTATCGCGGCAGCGGTTTCCGCAAAAAAATTCAATATCCGCCGCGTCCTTCCTGCCCAAGGGCGTGAGTTGATTGATGACGACACGCTGGTAACGTTCCTTTTTCGTGGTCCGGTGTTAACGCCCGGTTGCTTCTGCCTGCCAAGCGTCCCATTGTAGCGAGAGAGAAAGAGGAAGGATAGGAAGTGGGGGAGAGAGTAAGAGAGAGTGGGGAAGAGAGGAGTGGAAGAAAGTCATCAAAAACACACGAGGGCCACCCGCACTTTGGCCGCATCAAAAGCTGTCAACACGAAGGTTTTCGTCCCACCGCCACCTGTTCCGAACGTTATTTTTTACTTTCTCCATACGTAGTAATGGGAAAGTATTGTATTCACGAAAAAAATCGACTTCGAGATTTCAACGGAAATATACGTTTTGAGGTCCCTAGAACACGTTTAGACTATTTTCGGAATGATGCATGTGTGTTTGTGTGTGTGTGGATGTATGTGATTGTGGGCGCTCTAACTCAAAAAGTACTTGTCATATTATCACCAAATTACATATATAACACTTTGGTATGAGTCCGAAGAGCTGATTAATTTTTGGACAGTAACGGTTAACCGGAAGTCGAGGTTTATTCGAAACTCGATTCGGTTTTGACGAAACATTATTATTGTATGTAGAATTCTATACAAAGATTATATAGAATGTAATATCCTACAACTTTCAATTGAAACAATTTTCTATAGCCGTTATTGTTTAGGAATTATTTATAAATAACCGGTTTTTCGGTTTTCTCCTTAAAAACATCGTTATTGGTAATCTTCGTGAGGACCAAAGTTGTAGAGAATAATATTTCTTCCAAGTTTTGTTTGAAACTAATTTTCGTAGAACCATCCATTTCGGAGATATTCAACTTTTTTCGTAATTTTCAGTATACAGCGCCAATACCATGTAGCGGTGAATTTTGTAAACACATTCAAAATATACGTAATTTACTGCAATAAGGACGAGTCTTCTTTTACGATACGAAATAATAATTTTGCCTTATAATGCTATTCATAATAATTTAAATATCTATACCCCAAATATGGAGAAAGTCATGTATTGGCCACATCAGATTTTTATTTAATACAGTTATGGGATGATCGCGAAACGAATAAGGAGACGCAAATTTTTCGAATGTAAACAAGAAATCGATTTAAAATCTTACATAGTATTCGTTTTTCCGTCAATGGTATTTATAATTCTTGGCATTAAATTATCAAGTGACAGGACTTAGAGCAATCGAAATCATTTTATCATTACAGTCAATATAGGGTGTAGAAATTTGAATATTTCTCTAGCAAGCGTGAATCAGAGACACAATTACAAAATTTCTAATTTATGCATAATAACCCTTTGAATGGACAGAATAAACCCACCGGGAAAAGTGAAACCGTTTCAATTTTTGAAAATACATGTCGATAGCGTATCCGTTGGCTATTTCCATGGATTTGTTTCGGCGCAATAACAACAGGTGGCCGACAAGTATTCGGTGTTTCTCTCCCTTGTTTACCATACATTTAAATGATAGTTGACGGAGAAAGAAAATATCTCAAGACTTCATTTGTAATCACTTCGCTTTATGGTGTTCATCTGCGAAAAGCAGTTAAGAGTTTTACTATTCTCTGGTGAATCACTTTCTTTAATGAATTCTTAAGGTTCTTTCTTTGGGTGTTCCGGTGAAAAAACTACAATACTGTTGTGCACCTAATAAGATCATTACCAGCGATCTCATTTCTTTCTTTAAATTTATTTTCCGTTTAGTGCGGTCTCCCCATTTGCAATCTTCTCTTTATATTTTTGTATTTAAAATAACTCATTACTTTTGTCTTCATATTGCTTGCTATGACCTCACCTTTACCCTATCTAACTGGGAAATACCTTCTTTCATAATCCCCGTTAAAACCTAACGAAACGACGTGTCATTGACCGCCACATTAAAGTCCCTTAAACTTTGTCCACTAATGTCTTTCGCAAATATTTCCCGATGATCCCTTCTGCCTTACTTGAGTGTTATCTCGCTCTCCGCCTTCACAGTGATCACGACTTCAAACAAGGAACTATCTAAAACAGACAACTGGCTCAGAATCATGGAGCCACATTCCAAGAGTACTGTCGATTCCCGTAAAATCAAACAAGTATTACTCGAAAGTCTTAAGACTCAAAATTCGGATTAATCTAAGATGTTTTTGTACGCAACCCTTTAAATCAAAATAAAATTCTAGGACACATTTTATAGACAAATCAAACTTTTATTCCTTTCCTTGAGATTCGAATTATCTAGTTTCATAGCCGCTCGTATACAGGAAATCCAAAATTTACGTTGTTCCGATATAATGCCAAGTTCGACAGGAATTACTCCCAATCTTCCAACTCTCCATATAGACATGTCATTCATTCATGGTTTTCAATCCTAAGATTGGTTTGACATGACTAGGGAATAAACACACATGATGTGGTGGTTTCCCGTTGCCTTCCACATCAGACACACACACATGAGTGATGAAATATGAATTATGAGTACGAACACAAACATCCATGCCCTTGGCAGGATTCGAACCCGCGACCTCAGTGATGGTAGGCCAATGCGCTAACCCTTCCGCCACCGGGGCCGGCTATAGACATATATATATGAGAAAATAATTTCCAATGAACATTACGTAATAAATTACAGCAACCTCAAGGAGGATGAGGTAGAAGTGACCAGAGGTACCAAAGCCTTCTGGTTAAAGGCAGAGAGTCCCAATTGCTCCCTTATCTCGCACCTAACCGGACCTCGACATAACCCTCGTTATTTTTGGGGATATGTTTAGGGACACTTTTATTTGTGATTACAATTGATTTCTTTAGCTATTATTCTTGTAAAAATTTCATTTCATTTTTTTTTGCAAATTATGGTAAAAATATCCCACAGGAGTATATCATTAATTTATATAATTTAGTCTATGGGATATAAGCTTCAACTTACGCCATTGCTTGGTATAATTTCGAAACATTACCAAACGATAAATCACAAATGATGCCAAATAAATAATACATTTTTGATATGCCGAATTACTTTCTAATAAGTTGTAATTAATGAAATTATTGAAAATATTTAATAAGTACCTCACTCTAGTTAAGTAGTAATAATGTAATATTCGTTCCTGTTCACTCTTTCGTTGTAAATTATCCATCCAAAATAAACGTATTTACATTAATTTATGTCTTTGTTGTAGATAATCCCTTTCCTTTCACTCATAAAATACTGCATGCGCACGAAATGGAATTAAACGTTTTTCCTTAATTACAGTAAGTATTATTTACTTCAGTTTCGAAGACGATTTTTTTCATTATGAACAATTAAAAACGTAGGAAATTTTCTAAGTTCGTAACGAATTACGACTTTCTTGCTAGATTTCCTCTAAAACAGCTACTAATATGACAGAAATGTATTTTACAAGAAATATTTTGACTAGTTCTAGAAATTTTATTCAAAAAATGTATTCGTATGACCAGGGCCGCCGAGAACCCTGGGGCAAATACCATCGCCGGGCCCCTTTTCTTTGTTTTAAGTTAAAAAAGGGAACCGGGCCGCTCGGCAGGCTCAGGACAGCCGACTCCCCCTCTCCCCTTCTCTAAGGTATTGGTTCGCAATATTATAAACAGAAATTGTCAAATTCCATCCAATTAAAATTTTTTATCAAAATCACGTATAAAATATGTTGATACTATATGTATCATATCATAATTAGACTTAGTGTGATTCGGTTAATGTCGATAAACAGCGAATTTGTAAAAATCAAATATTCGACGAAATTTAATTGCCGTCTATAAGTGTGGGTTTCTCATCACTAAATTTTTTGCAAAATTACATGTAATGGTTTTTAAATTTGGCTTTCCAAATTAACACCTACAATGTATTTTAGTACCAAAACAGCAACGCCTAAAATAAAATCGGTACCACGGACGACCACATTTGAATCGGAATTTCCTACACTTTGCATTGTGAGGTCTCCCGTGACATTTTTAAGTAACTGCATATCTTGCGCTGCAACAGAGTCGAAAAGTACGAATTACGTGAGAGTAGATCTTAGTATGAATGAATACCGATCGCCAGATGTCCCTATATTACTTTAACTAATAAATTCTCACAAAATTTACATTTCTAGGAGCCATACCGATAATCCATCTTCCGAAGGAGAGTTCTCCATTATAATCGTTCCGTGTTTGCGTTCTAGGCATTTTTCTAGATTCCTCCTGATTTTTTACCAATATCGCAACTTTTTCCTTCATAATATTTACGTATAAATTTGGTTGTATATTATAATAGCGAAACATTAAGTTTGTTATTGAATGGTCGCGATTAAGTAATTTTACGATTCAACGAAGTCATGCATTTATGCGCTTTTAGTAAAGTTTAATTCGATGGAAATTATCGTCGCGTCAGCCTTATATGCAATATTAAGTGTACTTAAATATTCCAAGTTCAAAATTATAAAATATGGTCAATAAAGAAAGGCTACCATATCTCTAAAAAATTGGAGTAAACAATATTGTTCTTTAGAGTTGAACGTACGACGACACTCTTGAGTGCTTGTGGGTCCCAAAGACGGAATTTCCCGAAGGGGAGAAAAATGAGAGTAGTGGTGAGTTTCAGGGTGCTAAGGGGTGATAGAAACGCAGTGAGTTGAGCTGGGAAAACCCAAAACCAAATCTGAGAAATGGAAATGGGAAATGGAGAAAACGCCGCCCGTTGGTATTGGTTGTCGGCGTGCCTTGCACCCGCGTATTGCGATAGGAAAACCTTACGACCGATCCTAATACCGGGCCCTTCAGAGGCCCGGGCCCCGGGGATTTTGCCCCGGTATTCCCACCCTCTCGGTGGCCCTGCGTATGACTACTATTTTACGAGATATTTTGAAAACTTCAGCTTCTGCCACTAATAACGTTGCTCCCCTGGTTAAGTTAAGTGAACAAATGTTTCTTTTAAGGCTCTCATCTCATCCTTTTATTCTCAGTAGCGCTTCTTGTAGTTTCATCTACAAGTTAAAAATACTTCCGTTGTACAAACAACCTTCTGTGATTTGTCCATACCTGTCGATGTCCGGAAAGATAATTACCTAAATTTCTGATTTATCGTTTGGTATTGTTTCGACATGTTACAAAGCAATTAATATTTATCTTTTTTCGGCATGATTACATAATTCGTAATTATGTGACTGAGCCCAACAATCTGGCACCCAAACAGCGGCGCTTAAACGTCCTGGCGCCCAAACGGTGGAGCCCGAACAGCGGCGCCTAAACGTCCTGCTTCGCACTTTCATTTTATTTTATGATTAATAATAATTGTATAATTCTCTACCTGAGGATGTTGCAGTGCAATAAAACCTAGGCCGTATTAAAGCGTATTCTTATATAGAGTGAAATTTGTTTCCTTACCACATCTGGATATTAGGTACTAGCTGGTATAAGCATAATGCCCTACTTTTTTATTTGCTGTTTTTCTTTGTAGTTTTCTTTAAGAGAACCAGAATCACACCAATACTCAGGTCGGAATCCAAGTTCGACTTTATCTCTAGCGGGTTTAAAGCTATTGTCCAACATGGAAAAGAAAATGAGTACTAAGTTTCTGAACACTTATTACACGGGTTTTCATAATCATGGGCCCTTGTTCTCACCGCTGGCTTCCATATCTTCATTACTGCACTGAAAAAGCTACAAGATGTCTCCTGCTTCATAAATATCAAACGCCATTTATCAATCAAAGCAGTTTTATCCAACTGTTGGGAGGTTGTGCGCGTCAGGTTTTGAAAGATACAATGACACCTTCATTATTGGACTGGGTCAACGAAGTTGTTCTCGGTAGCAGAAAGATCACTTCTACGTTGGAGAAATGGTCAGACGAATGTGATGGATGATGTGGTGCATTATGAGCATTAAATAAAGAGCCCTGCGCGGAAACATAAACCGGTCCTCTGGCAGATATTCAAGACTTCCTACAATAGCCTCTAAAACACTACTAAAGGGTAAAGGTAAAACTTTCTAACACTAGTATTCGGGGAATGGTAAACTAACGTTCAACATTTGAAATGTTCATCAACGTTATTACAAAACAGCAGTGCATCAAATGTGTCTAATATACACATCTACCGAAAAACAACCTAGTTTCGTCGGCACTACAATTTACTATCATCTTGTTTGACTCTATATCCAGTGGATGATACTGTAGTCTAAAAACTTCCATCGAATGAGGAAGTCGCTAGATTGTATGCTGGCAGTTTAATCGGAAAAATTTCAATGTTATAGCGCTTCCTGAAGTTGTCAAAGATTCACTTTTTCGCTAAAAACACCTCAGACGAAAACTTATAGTGTTATTGCTTTATTTTATTATTCGCAACATCGACTCTGAAAGATGAAAATTACCCAGTATCTTCAAATAAACAGACGAACATAACGAGAAGCATGCTCGAAAATGGTTCAAGAGACCAAAAATAAAGTGATTTGTTATTCAAAATTAATTAAAAACGCTAAAAATTGCAGACTTTGCGATGAAAACGTTTAAAATATACTGAAATGAGAAACGGCTGCCTAGAGAGATAATAGGGAATAGAACTGACACCTAAACACGGTCTGGAAGACAAGACGAAAACAAAGTTTCAACGAAATCAATTGTGAAAAATCGTAAGAGGGAAACGAGTAATGAGGAAATTAGCCCCAATGCTAAACATCTGGTGATGAAACAATGGAATTATTTTATTTTCTAAATATTCGATATTTATATTCGCTTGATATATGAAACAAATTATTAAACTAAACGGTATTTTACTTTGCGAATCTCCAATCGGCTGCTTTAAATACTTTGTACCAAAATGTTGTCTAATTAATGTGGGAATAAACAAACGTTTTCGACATGATGTCCAGCAACTTTTAAATGTGCGTACAATCAAAAATTTATGCAATAAATTTAAGCTGATGAAGAAATACAACAATAAAAAGAAAAGTGGTTTTCTGGGATCAAAGATATGGTTATATTTTCCCCATGAATTATCTAATATATTTTTATTATGTTTCACCAGTTATGCAAGTATTATCGTTATAGTGACCTTGCCACTTGGCTTAGATCGTAATTGCCTTGTAAATGGTAAATAAATAGATCGCTTCCACGTTTTCCGCAGTTAATGCCCCTCGACTGAATATTCGATGGCCATTCGTTTAAGACGCATTTTGGTTATATTACATTTTTCTCTAACCATAAAATAAATTCATAGGCAAATCATTCTCATTCGCGGAATCGCTCTGATTAGCGAGTTGCGCGAGCACCGCAATCGTTTGTCATTTCCTCGACCGGATTTCGGCGTGACTGTTGCACCGCAGGCACGTGAAAGGAGAAGAGGAAGAAGGAGAAACGGATTCCTTTGGAGTTGCGAATCACCCACTGACCATCGCTGCTATTACGTGTCGCCCACGCAATATTGCATAACAAGTGAAGCGAGGAAACTACGATTACGGAATTGTTCGTGCCGAACGTAATTTATTTCGCTGCGGAACAAAATGCGCATAATAAATTAAATATGAGAAATAAGTCTACCGGCAGCATTTCTCGTGATACAAATAACATTTTGTTTTCTACTTACTCGCAATAAATAATATATGCCAGTCTTACGATATAAGAACGTGCGTGGTTATAAAATGTGCGCGTCCATCGCAGCGCACAAGAGAAGACTTCGACATTCTTCTTGCTCAGAAGGGATCAACCTAAATTAAAACAGGATTGTTTTAACTCTATGGTCGCATGATAATTATTCGTAATGCGCACATGTTTCATACAACTGTTTACAAAATATTTTATTAAATCTTTCCACCGACGCATAGCGAGCAATCATTCGAGCAAAGGAACTAGAGAAAGAAATAATTTTAATTTACTAGGTCAGTGGTAACAAATATTTTTTTAGGCGTGGCAACCTTTCAAAGATAAACAAATTTCGCGACACCCCTAAATTGAAATGAGGGTTAATATGTATATTACATTAGGGCAGGGCATGACAAATTTTCGTTGGATCTAGGAGCCAGCTGAAAAATTTAGGGGTCAGACAAATTTTTTGCCTTCTGGGAGTTTATATTGCAACGACTAACAACAAACTTAAACCTTCCACTATTGCAGGTATGAACATGGATGCGCATTTACGTTATACAAAATAATATTCTGATGTAAAACAACAAATAATCTAGATTACACTTACTTTCACTATTCCTTATTTAAGTTTTTATTTTGTTTGTTAGTATTCTTGCCTCTCTGTTATTCCCGCACGTTTCATTCTTAAATTAAACAGAAAAAAACCGCAAAAAACAGACTATTTTAAGCGAAACACAATACTGAGCCTAATAATTTAAACACACTAATGGATAATACCACACGCGTATAAATGAGAATACGGAATAGCGCCGTATGTCTCGTGTAAACTCTTAGCGCATTTTGGTAGTCGGACTATTAGCTGGTAGCGATGAGCAGTAAGGTAACGTAGTAATTGTTGAACCGGAATTTTCAAACTAGGAAAATCAGACATTAATTTACAGTAACTGCTTCCGAAACTTTAGGCGCCACGACAAAATTTCTAGGCGCCCGGGGTTTGTCTATCCCTACATAGGGGAATCACAACGTTGGGGCGCATTCATTTGTTAGTACTGCATCATCATTAATCAATTAAAGCAAACATTATTGATTAATAGACTAGCAACACCTTTCAAATAGTTGATTTATGTATTTGACAACGTTTTTCCCGGCACCCAGTTTGAGAACCACTGTATTAGAGACTCTGCCATTGGCCTCTTAAGGGGCCTAACCACATCTAATGCTTCGCTTCGTTCGCCTATTATTTTTAACTAATTTAACGAGAATTAAATTAATATTTACCATGTAAAATAATTTTGTTTACGTGATTTATATCAATAAATAAAACGGATAATGTAGGATAATTTGTGTGTTAGGATTCTGACGCCATCATATGCTTACGTCGTTGGATGAAGCCGGCGGCATCACAATATAGTAACCTATTAATTCCCATTAAAAACATTAAATCAGTGCTATTATAATATCTCTCTATATACTCGTATTAAAGTAATAACCCACGGGGGGGAAGTGGAGAAGTCATCATGCGGAATCCCAGCGGTGACTGCTTGATAGGGGACTGTCCCAACGAATGTCGATTAGCTGAAGAATGGCTGAACCTGTTTTAACCACTCTTTCTGTTTTAAATAAACCGGCGCCTAAATATGTTTGTGTCCCATTTACCCCGCATTTTCGGTATTTTTAAAATTAGGTGATGGATACATATAAGGTATTCCATTCGATAACGCTCTTATAATGACTATCTAATTTCATTGACGCTTATAACAAAAAATATAAAGTGTCCAGCACATGAATTTCTCCAAACAGAGTGATAGATTACATCCTAGTAAAACAAAGGTTCAGGAACAGCATAAAGAATGCTACGACATTACCAGGACCAGACTGATTCAGATCACATCCTTCTAATAGTCGATGCAAATACAAAGCTTAAACAAATAAAGAAAACGAGAAGAGAAAGACATACTTGGGATCTAGAAAAACTGAAAGAAAAGCAAGATGCATTCCGCACGAAGTTGGAAGATCGCCTTAGAAATTTGGAAAACAAACCGATGACCGTGGATACAGAATGGGAGGAAATTAAAGCCAGTATCAAAGATACCTTGAATAAAGAGATTGGAAATAAAGAGAAGAAAATCAGAAAAGCATGGATCACTAGGGAAATTCTGGAAAAATTGGATGAGGAGAAAATGAAAAAAACATTAATAGTGAAGAAGGTAGAGCCAACTATAGACGCATAAACAACGAGTTGAGAAGGGTAACAGATAGAGCTATGGAAAATTGGATAAAAGAAAAATGTGAGGAAATACAACAGATGGAGAAGTTAGGACGGTACGATATGATGTACGCTAGGGCAGTGGAGTTTGAAGATAAGAAGCCTAATGGGATTCGTGGTAAAGGAATAATGAATACGGAGGGGAAAATAGTCACAGAACCAAAGGATGTAGCACAGGTATGGAAAGAATTCATTAATGAACTATACAGCAAGTAGGCAGGATCGGCACAAATAGAACTGGAAGAAGAGGTTAACATTGATGAAGACAACTTCACATGCTTTGGCTTAGGGCCTCATCATGTCTAAATCCGACCCTGAATACACGGCAGCATATCACTGGTTTTATATATCCACTGTTGATGTAGGAAGGCATTAAAACATAGTAGTCGAAAATTTGATTGGCAACATAATGGATATTGTCGAAGCACAAAGGCCAAATAAAAGAAAAAAATCGCTAGGAGAACTGGAACCGTTCCTAACAAGTCGAGTGTTATCCACAAACATGGATAAGATTATACCGTTTTTTAAATTTTTTATGTGGTAAAACTGCCACATATTGTCACTAGTCTCCTTTGTAAGTGGCATTAATGTGGAAATGTACGCTCAAAATGTCAGCCTTCCGTCTTTTATACCATCGGAGATGTTTTTAAAAAACAAAATTTTTCTAACTCAAATCTAAATAAAAACAAATGGCAGCCGTACAGAAATATACACCCCAAATTTCAGATCTCGATCGTTCACGATTCCGTCATTTTCAATTTAAGCAAGCGCAAAGATGGACGGCAAATTGAAAGTATAAGCGCATTTTTGAACGTGTTAAATATTGGATAAAGGAACCGGATAATGGGTATATTAAAGGAGATAGCTGTTCCCAAAAAATTATCTCAGAAAGAGTACCCGTGAAAAATAAGGACTCAACTGTTTTTCCGGAATTATTAGAAATGCTAAATCACTACCGCGAAAGAGGATGCGTCGTCGTGAACGAGTTCCTCTTCTTTCCCCAAACACCGAAATTAACGCCACTTTGGGTTTTACCCTCACTTAATGGCGAAAATTCTCATAATTAGCTCTAAGGCTAAAACATTCTGCGGATCGAATTCATTAACTGTATGCTCAACTTAAAACACCAGTTTTTGCAACGATACCGAGGAAAAGAATAGTTTTAAATTAAAATTCAGAATTATTTAGAGGTTGCTTCATGTTTTGAGTCCTACACATAATCAAAATAACAATTTTAGCCATTTTCAGTGGCGGATTTAAAGGGGGAGGCTGTCACACATTGCGCGCGACAGGGGTCCCTTGAAGCAAGGGGGTCCCGAAATATGTTTTTATGTATAATCACAGAATATTAAATATCTCTTTTTAAAAGTCATAAAGGAAATTCTACACATTTTACACTGCTATACTTTATTTATTAAAACGGGGAGTCAAATAAAGGGGTATTAGTTAGGTGAGGTTTTACTATAGGTATATTTAGATTGCAGGGCCACCATTTGTTTAGCGCCAGTGGCCTCAGAATTTCTAAATTCGCCACTGGCCATTTTTATCACAAGTTATCGGTAAATTACCTCTAAGAATGGATACCAAGTTCTGAAACATTTGTTTTAGAAAATAAATGTATGGCTATGAAATTGAGCTAAACTATCAAATAAAGATCATGCAATAACTGAATTGCATATTAACGGTAACTGAAGTAATTTTTTGGCGAAATTTTAAAACAAGAGGAAATATATTCAATAAATAAACATTCCAGGTTTTATATATCCATTCCCATCCGAAATTGCCCTCGCAATCTTCTATGCTCGTTGACCTTTTCGCCGTAGGAATGGCAGCACAAAAGCTCTTCCGCAGACACGTTTCCCTCTACTGGGGAACGTGCTAAGCAAGTAGAGATGTTAGCGCGAATTTCAATCGCCGTGAAAAAATTCAGCCAACACACATTCCCTTTATATTTGAAGGATATGCAAACCCTTACCTCATAAATTAATGTTTAATGACATTTAAAAATTGTAAATACCCAATCTCTATGGTTTAGATTTTCATCTTAAAAAGTTCTGCTAAGAATTTCGATTATATAACAGTTAGACCAGAGGTTCCAACCTTTTCGATAGCAAAAGAGCACTCACCACACTTCCGGAAGAGTAGTAATGATAATGAATAAATTCAAACCAACATCAAAGTTATTCTTAATGACCTTCGCACGAACTTCGATCTTAAATTAATACGTTTAGAGAGAAACCAACCGAGCAAATTAAATTAATGGTCCTACAAAATGGGACATTAACCCCTGAGTTAGACTAATTAGAGTTGCAGTCACATAATTAATAACATTTTGAAGTGAAAAGAGAAAAATCAATTTTACTCCCTAATGATCAGTCTTGAAAAAAATTATCTCATGGTTTCAACCATTATATTCTCCAGAGAATATATTTGAGAGAGCAATGAAATCAATAATTCCACAACAAGAGTTTAAAAAAATACTTGTCTCTGGTATCTCTAATAGCAACAACATGGTCGTAAAAAACGACAGATACACTTCTTGGCGTCAAAGCAGGCGTCTTCAGTGGCAATTCAACGAAAATAGGTTCCGGTTCATTTAGAATCTATTTTCGGCGAACCACCACTGTAGACGGCTGCTTTTTCGTGGTCATTGAAGATACATACCTAAGACAAGTATTTTTAAGTTCTTTTTCTTGATTTTTTTTCAGCCATAAGACGAGTTCGATAACTCTCTGCTGAATTAATGAAATAAAAGGAAATTGTTCCATTTATTGTTAGTAGAAGAAACCAACCATCATTTCATGTAGATATTTACCACACTATCGTATGTAAATGATAGAAATGTAAATTCAAATTTTTTGTGAATAATTAGACTTCAAAAATTCTACTTGTTAGCTTTATCGAAAAAATCTTTCTTCTAACGAGGCAACAATCGCTCTCATAAAACGTTTACATGTTTTTTAACAGACGTGCAAAAATGTTGACATTTTTAAGTTGCACTATCAAATTAGAATTAAACAATTCGTTGCGTGAAAGTCTGCATATGAGTTGTTCCTCCATAGCAATGAAAATCTCCAAATCTACACTCGAATGCAGTCATTGTTGAACACATATTAGCTCAGGATGGAATTTTTACATAATAGAACGTGTTTAAATGCCATCAACCGCTTACATAAGTGTACGCGGTACGTTTTAATGTGAGAAAAAGTATGATTTCAGCGATAACTTATCAACTTCCGTTAAAAAAAATGTAATGTGCAACTTGCACAATCATGAATGACGCAATACCGAACACATCTACAGGCAGTCCCCGTTTTTCGTCGGTCCGCTTTTCGTCGTTTCACTCATACGTCAGATGCAATATGACACCACTGAGTCATTCTTCCGTCCTTCTGATTCGCTTATTCGTCGCATTAATGTTTTTCGTAATTCCGATTTTTTTTTGTTACGATTCAAATGAAAGTGCCTAAATGAAAACATTGTTTCATTCTTCCATCCCTGGGATCTGTTTACTATGTATGCCCAAATTACTCAATTGTTTGAGATTTCGTCATTCCGATTTATCTATCGGACAAATTTGTGGTGACACCATCTAGTGTATAGCGGCCAAATTATGAACTTTTTAGTGAAAATTTCGTGCTTCGCCTATCTCGGGAAGTTTTTCTCTCAGTTTTAAAATCCCAACTTAAACTGCAATGGTATTTTAAATGGGTATTTCCGGGAATCTTTGACTCTAGTGTTCTTGGTCAGGTACTAAAATGCTCATTTAAAAAAATGGGGCATGCATCGAGCAGTGTGATAGCGGTGATGCAACGTACGTAGATCAAACTGAATGGTCTTACAAGCGGAGGGAAAAGATGTGATGACGATGTCATAAAAAATGTGTAATTTGCTTTTTATTTTGATTATGATGCATTGCATCGATATGCGTATTTTCAAATTATTAAAAGTTTTAAGTGTAGAATTACAATTATAATTTCATGGTATATTTTTAAATGGAAATATTTCACATCGTCACCCCAGGAACATTGAACTTTATCCCTCAATTTAATGTTGTGTCTATGGGAAAGACTGATCAGCTTTTCGTCAGTCCGCTTCTCGTCGCAGTTTTCAGGTATGTAACCTGACGTATAAGTGGGGACTGCCAGTATTTGCTTTTACCCTAAGCGCATCGGACCAAATGTTCAACATGATACAGGATAAAAAAACATTTGATAACTCTTTTAGAAGGACATGAACAGTTCCTTGGAAAACGGATAATTAAGAAAATAAGCTGTTTTCATAAAAAAATATTTCTAAAAACCAAAACTTTAAGATTTTTCATTCAAAGTTCTAAAGGATAATTTGATGAATTACGAAAAACATTAATTTTCTGTGCCTTTGCTGTAGACCTTTTCTGGTTACGCCTTCAAAAATTCATATTCTCCTGAATTCATCGTACGAATTACAGCTACAGCAACCGATTGGCACACACCCAGGGCCGGATAAAACACGCAAGTGCGTGGGGTCCAGAGGACAAGAGGGCCCACTGCGGGCCGAACGTGTCTCGTCTCGCCCTTTCAAAGTGCTGCCACACAGATCACAAACCTTACAATAACTGTTACTTGTTACAAATTTACGATTTGAGTGGAACCTTAAACGTGTTGTGCATGGGGCCCATGGGTCCCTTAATCGTCGATGGAATTATTAAATTACGCTCCTGACTCCCAAACCATAATTTTCCTGTTCATCGAGCTGTTCTTTCTTCTATTTTCCTCAAATTGTTGAAATACTGCAAAGCATCAGCTTCTTTGAAATATTATATTAAATGAGTGTGCAACCTTTTTATTTACACATTAAAAATTTCAGTTAACGGTGGGCCGAATAACGCTTTTCAACGGAGCTTGTTACCAACTTTTACTATCTCATACGTAGTATCGAGAAAGTATTGTTATCGCGAAAAAATTCGACCTCGAGATTTTTACGGAAATATACGTTTTATGTGTCGCTGAATCCGAAAGTGGTTTTCGCAATGCCGTCTGTCTGTTACTGGCTCTGGAGCCTAGACGGGAGAGCGAAAATGAATGAAATCTCCTACTTAGGCATTTTATCATACTGATAAGAGTATACATAGAAATGGTTGACATTGCTCAATAATTAAGGCTAGTTTATTCTAAGCAACTTTAACAACAATCTGATTTTCTCAAAAACGGCTCTAAAGATTTTGATCAAATTTCGTACAGTTACTTGAGTTTACGTCTTTAATAATACTACGTATTTCATTTTTCTCAAATTGGATTTTCTAAAAACAGGCTCATACGATTTTCATTTTCTAAAGATAACTAAACGACGCATTGGTACCTATATATGAGAAAGTTTGTACAATGTATGTTGTACCGATTTTTTTAAACGTTTAAACGTCACTAGAAAGGTTTGATAACCATAATTTTTATTTAAAAGAACAAAATTGCCAGTATTATATATAGGTCGATTTTTAAATAGAATACACGCTTTTCGGATCAAGTCCGACAAAATGCACTCGAGGAAAGAAAATGGAAATGATGTAAGTCGGAAAAATAGCAATCGTTCCGACAGAATCCGCAAAACACGAGGTAAAAATTTTGCAAAAATGGCAACGACACCCGGTGTTCCCAGGCGGTCACCCATCCAAGTACTATCCGGGCCCTACGATGCTTAACTTCGGTGATCGGACGAGAACCGGTGTTTTCATCGTGGTATGGCCGTTGCCGGAATACTTTCCCCTGAGAATTGGATTTATTGTAGCTTACTTGTGGATTAGGTGGTATGCGAAACACGCGAGGACAAGGGGGCCCAAAGTGGGCTGACCCTACCCCGTCTTGCCGAAACCCTTTCCAAGTGTTGCCGCTCAGATAAAAACCTTGCATAATGTTACTTTTAAGAAAACTGACGATATCGGTGGGTCCTTAAACGCGCTGTGCGTGGGGCCCATTGGTCTCTTAATCCGGCCCTGCACACACCCAGTCAATTAGATGGCAAGCAGAGGCAAATTTTAAGAGTAGCATTTGCACATAATGGAGACAGTCGTTAGCCATACCTGGAAACTGCTGCTCACTCACTGATTGTGCAAGTTGCGAGACGATAACTGCTTTGAAAATAGTTAAAATAGACAAAAAATGGAGGTTATAAATAAAACATACCAAGTCACTGTTTAGAACGCGCAGAGATAAATACGAAGATGCATAGAGATATTTACGAATCGATTCGACCCACACGCGTGTAATTTGTTCTGCGATTTCAAGGCTACCATATTATCGATCTATCATAAATAAAAAAGTGAAATGGGAAATGTCAATAAATGTTAAGCGGCATTCCATAAAAATAATAAAGACATTAAAAAAGGAAAAACAAAGTTTCTAAAGTAGTGACAAGTTGAGTATAACATTGACTTTGTGAATTTATGGTTTTCGAAATAAAGTGGTAATTTACATAGCACAGCGTATTCATCGCGAAGGATTTACGCAACGTTAAAACGAAAACAGAGAAGTTTACATCATTTGAATAAATCAAGAATCCGAAGGCGACGATCTGGGACAGCACGAAGGCCGCATACGACTTTAATACGAAAAAAGTATCGAGCACCGTGATAATAGAGTAAGTTGGCTTTCACTTCACGGCGAGGAATAAAACCCGAAAGCAGAAAAGAAAAACGGTAGACGTGGGGATGCATAATTCAACCGTCATAAATTCCTTTCACTGAATTCGCCATGAAATTCTATCAAATCAGACAATTTATGTTTTTAAATTTGAATGAGTACTTTTTAAAATTCTGATAGAAAGAGTAGATTACAAGCGTCCTCTGCATTTTTATTGTAGTTCAATATCTCATACGGATCGCACACACGCGATCACCGAATCACGGACAACATTACTAAAATGGCCTAAGTAATGAAAAAAGGCAGATGTTAAATGAATCTAAACCAGTAGACATAAAAATTAAATGACCATAACACATTTTTCGCTGACATTAAAACTTTTACGAATGAAATACAACGGTGGGCTAGAAAATAATATAAAATAAGATAAATACGAAAAACCTAATAAATTAAATCGCTTAAACTCAGAGTTCCTCAGAATTCTTTTTGCTGTGGCATATTTATCTAGACAGCCTTGAAAATGCAACGAGATAAAAATAATAGCGACATAACAGTCGTATTTTTCGTGGATTAACCGTTTTTAAAAATTGACCGAAATGAACAAATTCGAAAAGGTTACAAAGTCAAGGAAATCGTTTATATATTGTTTTAATTTGGATACTGTAATATTTTACAAAATTGTGGAAAATTTCAGTATACCGAGGCAGTGGTGGCACACCTGTCTACCATATAATGAAGACACGTGAGAAACATTCAACGGCCAGGGGTCAGGTAAAAATGTAGCTCATATAGACGAGAACAAGCGATACAACACCGAACTCAGTCACTTCCGTGAATTCGACTCATCGCCATCGTGATTATAGTTTGAAGAGATGGAGAAAGTTCATAAATGCATCGATTCTCCTCCGTTGCGTAAATTTGAAAGTTTTTTTTGAGTGGAGGTGGGTCCTGATCCCGCTTACAGATATGGAAAAGGTGTCTTCTTTTTGCGCAACGGCGGCTAAAACTGATGTATAACTTTCTTCGAATAATTTACATTTTATTCTCGATAGAATCCAGCAAAAGTCAAGGAAGAACTCGAAAATTTACTCACCAGGAAATCGGGTGAATTATACCAGAAAGAGGATTAGATAACGCCAAAACATTATTCATTCATAATCATAAACTGTAATACGAAGAAAATATTTTTCGAACATAAATTTGAAGTCCACACTTCTAAAACAATCGTTTCTTAACGCGTCATGTTATTTCTTCTGATAATTGCTATACGGTCAGGAGGACGTATTTAAATCTCGGTCTGAATAAAAATGCAACTTTACTGACTCTTTTAACTCCTCGGTAGGATCTTTGAATAACTAATTCGTCAGTGGGACTAGTTACAAATGTATGCCAATTTCAGTGTCACTGTAACTATCCGATTACATTACAACATATCATATTTTCAAGTCTAATGAATCTGAGAAAATTTCATCTTTTAGAGAGAAGGAAAATTTTTTAACTCATTTATGTGATGGTTAAAGGCTAAGTGAATATCCCTATTTTAATTTACATTCACAAATAAGCATACATAATGATACTTCAAAAAACTTACATTCACCAAAATCCACTGAAAATTAAATGTATTAATGTAAAATCCCGTCAATAAAATGGAAAAATATATTATTTTTTTAAAATTATATTTTCGTACTTATTATCCTTGGAGATAATTTATCTATCTTAAATATCAAAATTATTGATCTTATTGCTAGCGAAAATAGGATTCCTAAAAGCAAAATAAAGGAAAAAAATCCTTGATGCGTTGCCAAAGGAAATAAAGATAATAGCGTTATATATGTAAAATAGTATGCTAATACATCCATCATTTGTATCATCACAGCTGGATTTCAATTTACACAACTCAGGAACAAAGACGCTTTTCTAACCATCATCTCTCCCTCCTCTTCTTACTCCCTTCCTCTTCTTCCCTCTCCTTATCTAAATCCCATTTAACCTAAGTAATTTAACGAATCCAGTTGTTCAGGGCAACGAAAGATTTTCTTCTGAAAAATCTAAAATTTTCACACTCAAAACAATTTTATGGACCAATTCGACTCGTATATGAAAATCGACTCTAGGAAAATAAATTTTGATTCTTTCAGGCGTACTTGGGTTCAAGTTCAGAGTTTGTACGTCGCGACAGTTAAAATAAATTTTAAAATGCAAATCAAAAACGTTTTGCATTCAAACGGAGGAAGGAAAAGTTCCTGTGGTCGAACCCGGTCCGTTATCGTGCTTGGCGATCATCCAAATCTTCGTTTGAACTAAGATCGGCTATGCACTGAAAGAATGACCAAAATCTATTAAGCCATTCTCGAGTTAATTGGTAGTTGAGAGCGTAACAGGATTACGAGCTGCCCGTTATATAAATAAAGACAGGACTTGGATATTTATTTGTATTTGCAAGCAATTCCTTAACTACGTGGATTCGCATTTTCATAACTACATGCACCAGTCCCTTTAAAAAAATTAAAAGAACCACAAATGCAAGTCAATGCATATATGTAAATAATTTTCCATATAAAGAATGAAACTGGAGAACGGCAGCGGAATAAAGGGAAATAATAGGTAATTTAGAGTCATTCGATCGGCATAAAAACCGCTGAACATACATCTCGTTTTATGATCACAGCAATAAAAATCTGTTTTCTAAAATGTTTTGATACCAGTTCAACATTCGTAACATAAGCCGCGAAGTGTATCGTATAATCACTACAAGGGCTCAGATACAAAATATAGATAGCTTAGAAAATACACTCCTGGGTAATAAACTCCAATTTTATTACTAGCGTATAGAGCAGTTATTCGTCACAGTTTATGATATTGGTTATGCAGAAACGCGTAACTCCGTGAAATTTACTTATCTCTTACGATACGGTAAATGAACTTTCTGTGGAACCTAGCTGAAGAAATAACATCATAACGAAAACTCTAAAAAAATAAATCATAGTTTGCTTTATAAATGTAACGCACATATTTTTCTCTCATGCCGAAAAACTCAATCACTACTCCGTTCAACCTGATTTAATGTAAACAAAATGCAAAAATCATTATGTACTTATAAACAGTGGCCAAACTGGTGATTTGTTATTTATTTTAAACTAGCATATAAACAACACTTTACTGCCTTTTACAATGGGCACAGCAACGATAAAAATGGCGAACGATTGCGGCTGTGCCCTTGGCGACCCTAACATTGGGTGTGTGACAAATCAACCACACCTCTACCAAGACCGGCGATTGGCGGAGTTAAAATTTGAAAGTGGTTAGATTTTTCTACATCTGATAAAAATCTAAAATACAATAAAGCTAGAAGATTAATATAAAAAATATAAAAATCTCGCCTTTGAGTAGCTAGTCAATGACAGTCAACTTTGGGGACCAAGGAATAATGTTATTTGGGGGAACTTAACAGAAATAAACTAAATATAAGAAGGGATTTTCCTGATGAAGTAGGTTATTAACGCAAAAAGTAGCGTTTATATACATTTTTAAAACATTTTTTTTATTTTTGTGATTTCTAATTTTTTTGCGAAACGGGGACTGCCTTTTCGTAGATCCGTCCCTGACACTAATCGTTATATCTTATAAAACAATCATGAAGTAACAGCTATGATTTATATGAATCTCTTTCCTGTAACTTGTTCACACGCCGAAATAATAATTTCCATAGTTGACTATAGTCGTTTATACTTTCTCCATATACGTAGTATAGAGAAAGTATTGTTTTCATGAAAAAATCGAATTCGAGATTTCAACGGATATACACGTTTTGACCGTTTTCTCGATTATGTCTGTGTGTGTGTGTATGTGTGACAAATTTTGTGTGCGCTCTAACTCAAAAAATGTTCATCAGATCAGCATGAAATTCTATATTTGTGATTTTATATATATATTCTTAAGATTTAAAAAGATTTTGATAACAATCGGACAGCCGGAAGTAGCGGTTTACTCCTGTCAAATTTTAGGTTTTCTTAAATATGTCGCTTAAAATTGAATTTTTGTTAACATTTACGTATATATATACATATTATTTTTTCTACAACTCTTGTTTGTACTAAATTTTCATATGAGGAATATTTCAAGAGATATTCAATTTTCTTCGAAATTGACGGTTAGTGGGCAGCTCGCGCGCGTGGTAGTGACAATTGAATCGCTAGCTCTGAAGCATGTAAGTTGAACTGTTCCTATCGCCGTATTTATTTGATTTTAGTTGACAATTTACGCATGGAGAAAGTCATGTGTTGGACACATCAATTTATTTAAGAAAATAAATAAAACGAAATTTTGAGCTTTTCTCACTGTCTTACACCTACGCCTCTTTCCCATCTATCTCTTTGTCGTCTTTAAAAGTGTGAACTATATTTACATCTCGTATTAATTATATGAAGCAACAATAGGATTGTGAAAGTAACATACACGTCGTTCTGGGCAGTAAAAAAATTACACGAAAAATTAACTCATTCATACGTGATTAGAAATTACCATGTTTTATCAGCATAGAAATATAGAAAAACCTAATGAGTAAAATTAGAATAAATACCTTTCACTACGTCAAATGTTTGGTTATTTCTTAGCAACGGTAGTCGGTTGTAAGATCTACGAAGAACTAGCGCATATGGAATAGAAAACATGTTACCTACTTGCCAAAATTTACGACTACGCTGTAGTCGGTCCATACTAACTTTTAAATGGGTAAGCTGGTGTTATAATAGATACAGATTCGTATCGACTTTACTGGATTTGTGTTTGTGAAATACATATTTTATAGACATACACTTTAAACGGAAACTATAACGATCACATTCCAATTATTTCATAAACTTCGACAAATAATGCATCACAATTGATTAATATTGAAATTTTAAATTTTATCTGCGATTAAAAATAATGACGAATATTTATTGTGCGTTTGATATATGTGCATTAAATGTTTCAATGAGATGGATCTGAAAACACAAAACTTCCTAAGGTTATAAAATTTTTAAATCGGTTTATATGAAGACCATGAAGTTTTTTGTTTAAAGATAGTTAATGTCTTTCTAATCGTTAGAACAATGCTAAACATATAGGCATTGGATTTGTAATAGCCTAATATATGTATGTATGTATGTATGTATGTATGTATGTATGTATGTATGTATGTATGTATGTATGTATGTATGTATGTATGTATGTATGTGTATGCATGTATGTGTATGCATGTATGTGTATGCATGTATGTGTGTATGCATGTATGTGTGTATGCATATATGTGTGTATGCATGTGTGTATGCATGTATGTGTGTATGCATGTATGTGTGTATGCATGTATGTGTGTGTGCATGTATGTGCGTGTGTGTGTTTGTGTCTGTGTATGTATGTATGTGTATATATATAAGTATATATATATATATATATATAAAGTTTTCTCTATTTTTGAAAGAGATGAGATAAATTTTATCGAAAACATTTAACCAATCTAATACTATCCTATTAGCATAGAATTCCACGGCACTATCGCCACAGCCATCAGAGGAAAAATAGTTCAAACACGATGAGCGGGACTTAAAGACTGATTTTGTATGTTATATCAACTAAGTTAAAGCATTGTGAAACAATGATAAGAGTTATAAAATGAAACAATTTTAAGAATTTTAGGAAAAACTCTGTGCTGTGGGACCCAATAACTCCTCTCACTATTTCCTAATATCATATTTTAGATTTTTTATGTTTACTTAATTATTCTATTCCAAGACCTTTCCTTCACATTTTTACAGAACAAAATTTGAAATTATTGTAACATTTTAGCAACGAGTTGGTATAATATACAGATAATGTTACGGCTGACATTTCTCGGGATTTTTAAATTTATCACTAAATACACTCGGATTCTCAGTTCCATTTATATCCCCTCTGTCTATGCTAGCTCATGACAACGATCAGTAAAGATAAACTCATGATGGATGCATCTTTCCCGTAGGCATAAAGCTTTCCGAATAAAAGTGATTATATAACCGCGCTTAATTCACAGGAATATCACGTCGCCCACAGATATGCAGTTCAGCGATTGTATCTTTTGAGAAACCTCGATCAAGTTTTCCGAGAAAACGCAAATAGTTATCGGGAAAACTTCGAGGAAACAGCGAAGACACCTTTATCGAATGAAAGTCGTATTCAATTTTATCGCGAGATAATTCGATTCGCTTTCTTTGCAACAAACCTCAGAATTTGTTTTAACGAAACGAAAACAAAGGAAATAAACCGGAAAAACTACATTTACTTATTTTCTTCTCAGATAAGATCGTGAGATGGATGGAATTAAAAACAACCTGTTTCCGTTCGAGGAAGACGCGATATAATGCTGGCCGTATGGATTATAAGAGGTTTTGAGTAAGATAGGCCCGAGGACTGCCTAACGCCCGCTGATGGGAGAAATTTATAGAGGAATCTCTCGGTAATAGTAGGGAAAAGGATGGGAGCGCGCACCTCCTCCGGGTTATTTCCTAACCAGGCCATTGATGACAGCACACACTCATCATCTCTCTCCGCCTCTCCCTCTTGCCTTTCTTTCATCGATGAGATGATGAGAGTGAGCGACTGACCCCGTTTGCGGTCAAAATAAGTTCGCTTCGAAAAAACTCAGTCTGGATTCTGCTCCAGGTGGGCGTAGGAAGACTTTCTATGTCCAGAGTCCCGCCCTCATCTACGGCCGTATGATGTACCGTCGAAAATTCGCAGCTGAAAATAATCTTTTCCGAAGCATTATAAACAGAGTCTCTCCAAATTAAGAAATTTCTCTGTTTAGTTATAGTGATCAATGCCAATTTTGTTTGTTTTAAGAACAAAAATGGAACCAGTATGTTCTCAAATTGCCCGTAAAAATAATTCACGGGATACATAAAAAAAAGAGAGAAATTCTCGTTTTGAGTGCGGGCTCTGCTCCAATTCGCGAACGAATTATCACGAGAGACATTTTGCTCGTTGTAATGTTATCCTTTCTCTCGTAACAAGGTCAGTAAGATGCCTAAAAATGAATAGCATTTTAAAAATACCCAAGTAACAAAAAAGAACAAATTAGGTAGCTGAAAGAGACAAAAAGGAGCCAGGCACGCAATCCGGCCACGAAACAGCCGTCATCGTTTGTGATCCACCGAAGTTAAATTCTAAAAAAGAACATTTTGTGTTGGAGATACCCAATTTCATCAACTGTACGTCGGTCAAAAGTCCAGTTCGATGATTCTTTTTTTAAATATTCTCTAATTTTATCGGTATTTGATATTATTAAGTCCTTAGACAGGATTTCTTTAGAAATGTGTTCCTGCTATTTTACTGACCAATATATTTCGTAATATAACAACTCTGAATGTTATTGTAAATTTCATTAGTAGCTTAGTAGCATGATACATATCATCATGAACATACAATCAGAAAAAAATCGGAAGTTTTACTGTTTTATTTTTACTAACGTATCTCTTGAACAGCGACGATCATTCTTATAATGCATATTTTTCGTTTCCACTTCAATTTCACCATATTCCAAATTATAACAATCAATTGTCGCTGGGTCCGTATGGATATGGACTTCAAAGGTTTTTCCCGAGCTTGAAGTAGTTTCTACCTAAAACCAAAATAATGAACGCCACCTGTTTCATGTCCATAAAAGGTGGCAAGTATGACTTTATACGTGATCACCTTTTCGTTTTATTTATGTTCAACGTTTGCGATGAGTTCTGTCTGCATTCTTTTAGGAATCATCAAGCATTTCCATAGTCTTCGCCAAAGAATGAGAGGCAACCTTCAAACTTGGCACCTTTTCAACCTTACATGGGCTTCTTCACGCCATGCCTACTCTCTGCTTTATGTTGTTAAGGATATGGTATAACACGACGCAGATGTCTGTGGTTTAATAATTTCATTTCGTTGAGACGTCGTTCAGCATGGAATTACTCCGCATACGTTTTGACTGCTTCATCACATTCGCAAGTCTACAATTATACTCCTTACATGGCTGTCGATTTTTCCGTGCACAACGCCAAACAAGTTTCAAAATAAAGACGTTCTTCTTGAAATGTTATTACAATCCCCACCACTTCCGAGCTTGTCCATATTCATGGAGGCGAACGGAGAAAACTCATTGGCGAAATCATCCCATTAAAATCGGTAAATATTTTGATTTATCATTCGTGCGCTTAAAAATTTCTCCTTATTGTAAAATTAATTTCTTTTTTATCCGAAGATCAATTTTATACCTCAAAATGTTTCTAAAATTTTCCGAAAGTTAAGTTTTCCGGTGATGGAAAAAGCGATCTTCTGAATACTAACGTAAAAACGACATAGGTTTATACCGAAGTGCCCGTAGTAGATCCGCGTTAACAGTAGTATTAATAGACAAATAAAGTCTCGCATTTGATGTACAAAATCTTCCAAATTTTTTCGTGGCGATGAGGGATTGACTGTTAAAATACGCATTTAGGAAACTTGAACGATTTTTAAGTTTTGTGACTCAGGATGCTATATTCCTGTCTCTGCCATACGAAAACTAGAATTATAAAGGAGCCTAATTTTTTTATGGTAAAAACACCCGAAATGCAATCAAAATCGAAAGAGGAATTATAGAGAAATTATTATAATTAAAATTTCATAATTGTCTAGTTTACCTAAGTACATATATAAAAAGAAAATATCAATGGAGACAAAATGAAATGGTCCTACTTGGAACATAATGAGAATTAACGAATGAGTACTTGTTCTGGAGCTCAGAAACATGAAAATGTAGACTCTAGTAAATTATTATTTTTATTCCCATGCTATACTGCATGGATATAATTAAAAATGGGATTGGAGACTACGTCGAGATGGATGTTTCAAAAGTACGTTAAGGAGTTTTTTTTTCTTACTTTTGCAACTGCATGAATATGATAAAAGAAAAAATTATCACGGAGTGGTTAAAGTGAATCGTTGCGAAATGGTGACACAAAGAGAGCCCATCGAGTCGTATTTCTTCGTAATTTAAAAAAAAGAGCGAGACATTAAAATAAAAATACACCCTTAAATCGAACCTGATACGGATATATACGTATTTGCTTTTTAGGTCGACTATGTTCGATCAAAATTTTATCTAATAATTTCAGTCTTAATATCCCTCCCTATTATTTTCAATCCTTTATGCCCTTCCCCGATAACCTCTTCTAAATAACTTTCATCGGATTCAAGGGTAGAATCCGTCCCGATCTCTCCGAAATCTGAAAATCCACAAAATTTCTCGCAGGACGAAAATCTCCTGACCACTCGGTCGAAAACAAAAACTTTTATAGCCGGACTCCCGATCTTCGACGCCGTTCCTTGCCTCTACTTTACTTTCAATTACCTCCTGGTCGTTCTGTGAACTGTTGCGGGGCCGTTTCGAGAACTCGAAGGATTTAAACCCCGATAAAGATTTTAAAATTATGCCCACGCGAAACAAACGATGTTTCCCTCCGCTCTTTTCCGTCACGGCATGGAAGTTGCCGTAGAAGATATCTTCGCAGCGCCACTCCTGCGGAGTATACAAAACATTCTTGCGGATTCAAGGTCTGAAGAGTAGGAAGAGGAGGAAAAGGGAGGGAAAGAGAGAGAGAGGGAGGGAGGGAGGGAGAAGGGGGAATGGAATGAGGGAGCGGAGATGTGTTGCATGGGAAGTTACAAGGGCAGAGGACCACTTTTTGAGCCTGGCGAAATAATGTTCCATCAGTCGAGATTCGCGTAGGTGTAGCGGCACCATCGAGCCTTCATGCACATTTCCTCCTTTCATTTGTTTGACGACGAAAACTTAAGGAATTAATCGACAACTGTAAATCGTTAACTTTTCTTTAAATAAGCTGTACGCAAATTATCTCTTTAATATGCCCAGTGACCTCTTCCGACAAGCCATTTTGAAGCCTAGTCATGAATCGAGCTGAGAGATTACGCTACTTGAATTCGAAAAGATGTAGACGCCGTGTATGAAAACCGAGACTTACGATATGTGTGAGCAAGTTTTTGAAATTGGGAATTTATCAAAGAATAACTAACATTTTTGATTTCTCCGCGACATTACGAATATCAATCGCGTCGACGTTCCCGTCGAGAGGACGCCGCTGTCACGCATGGATGTCGATAAAGAGGATGGTCGGCACTTTGCTGTGGAAGAAAAGAAACCATTTCCGGTTGCCATTTTAATTTTTAAAATCCACTCGATTCTGCGGCTACTGCCTGACTCCATAGCCCGAGGGTGTAAAAAGATGGTAGGTGGTGGTGTTGGCCGTGTGTGTGTGTGTGTGTGTGAAAGGGGGTTGAAACCCATCCGAGGCCACACTCTTTTTCTCTTATACTTAGCCTCTGCCGTTTCATCCATCCACACACACACGCACGCTCGCACACACACACTCACACGTTCAAAAGTGGCTCCATCACACGCCTCCACTCAGAATTTTCCGCGTGGGCCGCCGCATTATGGGGCGCGGCAATAGGCGTGGGATTCAAGGCGATCCTCATTTGTTGAATCGCTGCCCGATAATGGAGTACCTCAAACAACTCTCGAGGATCGAGCCAGCGGTAATGGAGATCAATCAATTTTATTCTATGCATTATTTAGTAGTTCTTCACACCCATTTTGTCGCGTGTACTTATATATATATTTTTTCTTTGCAGGCGGGGGTTCACGCGGGACGATAATTTGCCCGTGTGCATTGAGAGAGTGATAAACCGTCCTTTCCTCTCGAAAATATCACGTGTCAACGCCGAAGAGCAGTTAAAGTGGGAACATCATCTCGGAGCTCAAGAAACATCTTCCGTTTACCCAGTAAAAGCGCGAGAGCGCGTGAGAAATACTATACTTATCCTCCCATGAGTCGCAGATTTCTTTTGCGGTCAATATTTTCCTTTACAACCACCGATATCAGTAAAGATTACGCATAATAAAATCACTTCTTGGATGAAAGACTAATACTGGTATTTTTTCGGCACATTCTTCTTATAAAAAAAAACAGAAAAATATCCATTAATATTGATTCAAGTATATATCTCTGAATGCTTCATGCTCAAATTATTTTTCACGGCATATTTCTCTTCCGGCGGAGTCGATTTCGATTATGATGGAAGCGATCGATCTTAGAAGCATACCGTGACACTTTCACATAAAATATATTCCGATTTTGGATTATGGCTTGAAAAATAATGGCATTCCTCTTACTTTTTTGTTACAGTGGCGATCGAATATATGGTGTTGAGAGAAAACGTACGCGATAAGCGGAAAGTGAAAAATGCGAGGCGCTTATTCAGAGAGAGAGAGAGAGAGCTCTCACCTGTTTGCGCAGTTTCCCCTTATCTCATGATTTTACCGCATCTATCACCCATTCAAAGCTTTAAAAAAAAGAAGAGTGCTCTCTTAGCCACTTGCATTCGGTCAGTAGTCATTGTCAGCAACCTTCTCCATTGTAATCTAGCACTTTCAGCCTTCAACTAAAACTAGGGAGAATTTTCTTCCTAATTAACGTGCTAAAACCGCTGTCCGTGAGCTGCATAAAATATTAAATATGCACTCGTTATTCTTACATTAAGTTCCACGTAACATATATAAATCGTCACATTTTCTCCTAATTTTCTTCTCGGTTATTCCACATGCATGAACACTTCAACATTCAGTCGAGGGACAACGCTATGACAATAAAGTCGGCCAGAGCGAAAGAGGTATAAGTCAATTTCTTTAAGTTATGCGACACGGAAAGTTTCGCGTTTGTTCAATAGAAAAATCAGTTTATTACGCACGGCGATGCAGCCTACAAAAACGTACTCATTGCCAGAAGAGGTCAAACTTTTATTTCATATTCATTGGATTTTTTTTCCATAGCTTCTTTAATTTTTCCTGCCATTTTGACGTATGCCACCTTCGTTCTGACCGGATCAATCATTATCTAAGGAACAAAGACCTTTACCTTTCTGGCGGAGAAAATGATTTCGTTACTTTTCTATTTTTAGACCGCACGGCCCTAATAACCCTCAAAATATGGATCAACTTCCTTCCACTGCCTTATAGAAGGGCGAATCACCAAACGAGCGTGTACCCTGACCCGTGTAGACGCATATATTCTTTCATCGAGTGGAACGAAACAATGGGGTGGATTGAGAATAAAAAGAGAGATCGATAGTTTTTCTCCTCTCTCGCGACACTCCGACAAAATGTTTGACGCAATTCAACACAATTTATTTGTAAATCCGTGTCGTAACACTTTTCAACCGACACGCGGGCAATTATACGTTACGCGGTTGGAACGACTCGGGAGAGAGAGGGAGATAGAGAGAAGCTAAATGCTAAATTGCATCGGTAATACGTAATCCTTTATGACTGCAGCAGCGAGCGAACAAGTTGCTCGCCTCAATAAAAACCGTGCCTCGAGGCAATAAACCAACTTGCCTAAAATAGGCAAGAGGAGGTGGCGCAAAGGATGCGTACTTCTATCGCTCGATGAAAGGAATAAAATCGGTACAACATACATTGTACAAACTTTCTCATATACGAATGCGACGCTTAGTTATCTTTTGAAAAATATGAACTATGTATAATCGTTATAAACATCAACTGAAATAACTGTACGAAATTTGATGACAATCGTATGAGCCGTTTTTAGGCGCGTTTCGCTTCCAGCGTGAGCGCCTATTATCGTCGGTCCGTCCGTCCGTCCGTCCGCATGTTCGTTCTCGGCTTCTACGAAAAGGGTTTTCATGAAATTTGATATTAAGGACTTACAATCAAATATAATAAGAAAATCGCATAAATGAATCACGTAAGTCAATCAGGGGTACCACTTTACTGGTGATAAAAAATCGACTTTCCGTCATATCTCGTAAAGTATTGCTCATATAAAAATATTTTTCAAATAAAAGTTATAGAACTGGTATTTCCTTTCCTATACATTTTTATCGTAGAAGTAGCTGTTATCGAGAAAATCAAACAAAATCGTCTTAAATCGAGTTGAACTTAAAAATTTCTTGCATGGTTACTTCTTCAATGTTGCTAACATAAACTACCTCACAAACAAACGTTTAATTTACTTATGTGTGCATGCAATATTTTTAAATAGGAGGAAAATGGATTATTTATGATGAAGAAAAGAACTTTAAAACGCTATTTCCCTTACGTACAGGTATAAAATTTCTTTCTAATACTCCATTGACGAAACGCGCCCATTTGTGATACGTTGTACACTTCCCTAACTTGTTTAGAAAATCAAATTGTTGTTAAAGTTGTCCAAGAATAAGCTAGCCTTATATGCATTTTTTGAGAAATATGAATTATTTGGTATTATTGACTATACGAAATTTTATCAAACTCGTTAGAGCCGTTTTTGAGAAAATCAAATTGTTGTTAAAAATGCGTAGAATAAACTTCCCTTAATTATTGAGCAATGTCAAACATTTCTTCATAGCCTCTGCTCTATATGATAAAATGCCTAAGTAGCAGATTTCATTCATTTTCGCTCTACCGTTTAGGTTCTAGAGCCAGTAACAGACAGACGGCATTGCGAAAACCACTTTTTCGGACTCAGCTACACCTAAAACGTATATTTCCGTAAAAATCTCGAGGTCGAATTTTTTCGCGATTACAATACTTCCTCAATATACTTCCTATATGAGAAAGTAAAAATAGCTTCAGTATGCCCACGAGAATGAATTATTCAGAATCCGTTCGACTGTAAAAGCTTTCTTACGTATTATAACAAAGACTAGCTTCGTGTGTTTCTAAAATTAAGGTTAAATTATTGTTTATTTTTGTTATTACTAAAGACATACTAAAAATAATAGTATCGCATTTTAATCGCAGTTTAACATGGACACAATTTCCGGTAAATTTAGAAGTTAAATAGCTTTATCAGACTTCACTTTTTTATTATGACTCTTTGATAGTTATTACTCGAATGTTAGAAAATGGCTATAATTTTAAATATTTTAACGTAAAGATATCTTCTGTGGCATTTTAATGATAAACATAAAATAAGTTCCGCGAAATTTGAAACTACGGGGTCAACACTGAATCCATAACGATTTTCCATTTGTATTCATTCATATACAAATGACTTTGGTTCGCCAGCTTCAATTCTCCGAAGAATGAAAATAGCGGGGAAAACGTATAAAAAACTTGTACATCTGCAATATATAGATGGAAAAGGTTCGTCATTTTACTTTTTGAAAATTAAGACATTAGCAATACTATTTCGGACAACTTACATAAAATTTCTTGAAATAATAATGTATCCAAATTCTGAAACTGCGATAGCTGCCATCTACGAGAGAAGACGTAAACATAATCATTTTCATAAGAAAGAAAATTGAAATTCGAAAGCTTAGTTGGTTAAAGCATCTACCCGGCAAGTGGGAAACCAGGGTTCGCAGTCCCGATGAAGTTCAGAATTTTCTCCTTCTCAGTCTTCAAAATTGAATTATATAATATAAACCGAATTAAAAAATTTATGGATTATAAAATAACTGGGGTGGGACATTAAACACCGAAGGAATTTAAAAGGAGGTATTTTAAAAACATATACTGAGATTTCATGAGTACGTAAATCGAATCCAAAAGTTTGGCGTCAGATTTTTCGATGCCTAATACACTACAACATGCAACGCCCATTACTGCCACCACTCTTCAAAATGTCTTCTAAGTCCAGCATTGCTAACGATTCTCTCTGCCTTGAAGGATCTGACAAGCCATGCACGGTTCTGCACCAAACAGTACCACCCCATATTTCCTTTCGCTCACCGTCTTCCATTAAATCGCACTATCAAGCATGAGAAATTGCTGATCATTCACGCCTCGATGAGTTTTCCTTTGAATTTTCCGTAACATTAAAAATAGCAGAACTCGTGTTTTTCCTACATTATCATTAAATATAGTATCAACTTTACAAATAATTATTTTATAAATTAGTTACTGTAAGGCACAATCGCTTAAATTAAATTTTTATGGTTTTCAAAGCTTAAAACTTAAAATTGGCTCGCCAATAGTGCACTAATCTTACCCCCTCCTCTCTCTCTCACGCGCTCGCAGGAGTCGGACGTATGTAAGCACCCCTCTCTACCTGTGACCTTTCCTTCACCTCCCAGAAGTTTTTCTAAGTTTTCGCGATGGCACCAAGAAATCCATCCAAGAAGGAAGTCCTCGATGCGGATGATATTAAAACCCTCATCGACGGCGTCAAGGATTCTTTGTCTTCCTTCAGGGAGGAACTAAATGCCGCCAAAAAGGATAAAGCCATCTCTCCTTCTAATGCGGATTCCCTCGAGGAGCGGTTCTCCTCCTTCAGCCGCAGTGTCCTGAAAGACCTCGATACGATTAACCTTCGGCTTAACTCCTTGGAGGACAGGAGTGTGGTTGTGGAGGAGAAACTTGACGAGTTAGAGCAATATAGTAGGAGAAACTGTCTCCTTCTCCACGGCATCCCCTTGTCCGAGAAAGAGATTCCTATTCCTGTGGTGATGAAGTTCTGCCAGGACTACCTAAACATCGAGGTGAGTCCTTACTCGATCGACAGAGCTCACAGAATTGGTCTGCGTAATCCCGGGCCTAGCTCTCGTCCACCACCGATGATAGTGAAATTTGTGTCCTATCAAGATCGAGAAAGAGTCTGGCTCAAGAAAAAACACCTAAAAGGAACGGGACTCCTTATCACAGAAAGCCTCACATCCCCAAGGAAGAATATCCTTGCAGCCGCGAAGGAATTTGCAGGGCCCCGCAACGTATGGACGCAGGATGGAAAAATAATATGTAAGAAAGAAGATGGAACCCGCGTCGCCATCGCCACATCGAGGGACCTGGAAAGGGCACAGAACCTGTGGAGGCGCCAAGCATAGGAAAGAAGAAGGGAAGAGAGGAGATAAGAAGAAGAAGAAATCATAGTGCGTAGTGTAGTGTGTGCGTTTGTGAAGTATCGTTTATATTCCAGTTCAGTGTTAGTTCGTTCCCGCTCAGTGCTAGTGTAGTGAAATTTCCCTTCGTATATCTGCAGTTTAGCCCTCCCCTCGTTTACCAACTTAGTGTGTGCTTTGCATTGCAGTGTTCTCTTTCTTTTAATTGTATTTATTTTTGTTTTTATTTCCTCTTCGCATTTCCTCACTACCTTACTTTACCTGCCTCATCCTTTTGCTATTCATTCTTGTGCTCTCTCTTACCAAAGTGTTTGCTCGTAGCCTTTGCTCTTTTTTCCGCCTGTTCCCTCTAGTATTCTCTTCGTCCTCCCATATCCTTCCTCCTGACTACTTGCTTGCGCTTTCTCATTTTCCCTTTTCATTGCGCTTTTTTTCTTTTTTCTTTTTTTTCGTCCTCCCTTTGATTCTATACCGTTAACTCTTAACATCTCACTAACATGGCTTTATCCCTCAGCCCACTTACCTCATCACCACCGTTAACCTCTTTCGACCGACCTAACTACCCTTCAACTTCCTTTTCTTTGCCAAATCTTTCGTTTCCACACGAAGTGCCCCTACTCCCTACTCTCTCTCCCTACTCTCGAGCCTCGATCTCCTCCGCTGTCCCTTCTCTCTTTCACAATCATCGGGAGAGAAGCACCACAAACATTCATGCCCATAGGAATCTTAACCCAAATGCACCTGTCTTTACCCCAACTTCACCTCACATTGTCCCCGCCTCTCTCCCGACGATCAACACAGATACAACCCTTGACCCTTCGCTCACACAGCAGGCCACTTGCTTACCTCCCTTCCCTAGTTTGCCCCCTTCCTCTCCTCGGCCTCCCGCCGCTCTTCCATTCTCCCTCCCTTTCCTTAACGATTCTTTTAGCACTCTTTTTTCCTCTCCCACACCCTCTTTCCCCTCAGAACCGATAAGCGATCTCAATCCCTCTGCCCCCATGTTCCTTCCTTCCCAACGCGATGTTTCTTCTTTTACCAACCTTCATGCAGCTGAATATTTCCCTTTCCTGGGTTCCGCGCTCTCTTCTGACGATTCTCTCAATCCCAGTGCCCCTGAATTCCTCCCCCTCAGCCGTAATTCCCCTCCATCTTTAAGCCCACAATCTCTCGCCACGGAACGCAACACCTCTGAAGCCCTTAACTTATTTCCTGAATCCATTGATCTCCTTGGGCGTCATATATCCTCCAATTCATTCTCCGACAACAACGTTAGTTTACACACTGTTTTCAGATTGCATCCCCGTTCACTCAATATCCTCTATATCAACGCACAAAGTCTCACCGCTCATCTTGATGAACTTCGTGCCCTTCTGCCTGATAATATCCACGCAATTTCAATCGCAGAAACATGGCTCAAGCCAAACATACCTACCTTATCTGTTGCTATTCCCGGCTACAATTTTTACCGCAATGATCGCATCGGAAAAATGGGCGGTGGTGTTGGAATATTCGTCAGAAACGATATCCCCTGCAAAATTATCGCTAAAAGTGATCCCAACTATTGCAAACGACCTGAATACATTTTCCTCGAAGCCTCTGTCAACCTAAAAAAAACTCTCTTGGGCGTCGTTTATCGGCCTCCCAAGATTGGTCACTTCTCCGATGTCGAGGAGGCTATTTCTAACCACATCCACAACTACGAGCACGTGCTCATAACGGGCGATTTCAATACTAACTTTCTTTCCCGGTCCCACGACACAATTTCTCTCAAAAATTCCTTGTCATCGCTTGGTCTGTGTATTCTTCCCTTCGAACCTACTCATCACACCACTACTTCAGCCACATGGATTGACGCCATTTTCACTGCCAACCCGGACAAAGTCCTATCATACGGTCAACTTTCTTCCCCAGGGATATCAATGCATGATGCCTTATTCTTAGCTTACTCTTTGAGAAGTCCTAAATTTAAACAGAAATTCATTACCTATCGCGACTATAAATGTATTGTCGACCATGACTTACTGTCCGATGCTGCCCAAATGCCTTGGGAGACTGTTGAACACCTTGAGAACATTGACAGTAAAATAGATCTATTTAATTCATTTATTTACGCATTAACCGACAAACATGCCCCTCTCAAAACCGTACGCATTTCGAAACCGTCTTCACCTTGGATCACTAATGATATTAAGCTCCTTATGCGGCGACGCGACGCTGCCTTTCGCCACTTTAAATCATTAAAAGACACCGCCTCTTTCACACACTATAAAAAACTTCGAAATAAAACGAAACAAGTAATCAGAAATGCTAAAATCAAATATGCTTTCAAACTTACGAAGGAACCTCAGTCGAAAATTTGGAAAAATCTAAAGCATTTTGGAATCGGAAAAGTCAATGACTCTCACAGTTTGCCGCCTCACGTATCGTTAGATCTCCTCAACACTAATTTCACCACTCCACCTACCTCCATTGATGTTGACTTAAAAAATAAAATTTTACTCGAATTATCCCGTTCTGCTGAATCTGCTCCTCCTTTCACTCAAAGGTTTAAATTTTCTCCTTTCACTCAATTTGATGTGATGCGCTCTCTTCAGATGGTCAAGTCCCCTGCTGTTGGAGATGATGACATCCCAATATCAATTCTAATCAAGATACTCCCTCACATTCTTCCAATTATCACCCACATCTTTAATTGGTCTATCTCCTCCGGAAAATTTCCCAATGTCTGGAAGCGCGCCTTAGTTCGTCCCATCCCTAAGAAATCTGAATCTCCAGAAATTGTTGACTTCAGACCCATTAGCATCCTTCCGTCAATCTCGAAGGCCCTCGAAAGGCTCGTACACGAGCAAATCACTAAGTTCCTCAATGACAACAACTTATTTGATTCCTTTCAATCAGGTTTCCGACCTTCTCATAGTACCTCCACCACCCTCCTTAAGATCACCGATGACATTCGCCTCTCAATGGATCGCAGAGAAGTTACCATTATGGCACTTCTCGACTTTAGTAAAGCCTTTGACTCCATTGACAAAGACGTTCTTCTTGCCAAACTTCGACTCTTAAACTTTACTTCTTCCTCCCTGGAATGGATCCACTCCTACCTTAGTAACCGCTCTCAAAAGGTCATGTCTCATGACTCATCCTCCAAATGGCTTAATGTTAGTAGAGGCGTCCCTCAAGGTTCTATTCTTGGCCCCCTGCTGTTCTCTCTATATATTAACGATGTTAGTAAAAACATTTCCTTCTGCAACTATCACCTCTATGCAGATGACCTACAAATCTACCTCCACTCCCGATTGTCCGATCTAGCTGAAAACATAAACATGATGAACACCGATCTACTCTCTCTCTCCGAATGGAGTACTAATAACTTTCTTAAGATTAACCCCTCCAAAAGTCAAGCAATTATTATTGGATACCACAAACTCAATGCAAAAATCTCGCTTGAAACGCTCCCATCCTTGACCTATCTTGAAACCTCCATACCTTTCCTTAAGTCTGTAAAAAATCTTGGCCTGATCATAAACGACACACTCTCCTGGACTGAACATGTTTCTAACATCTGCAAAAAAGTGAACTCGGCTCTTCATTCACTCACAAGAATTAAATACATTGCCCCTCATTCTCTCAAAAAACTACTTGTCACCTCTCTACTCATTCCCCACCTTGATTATTGTGATGTCGTATTCCAAGACCTCTCGAATGAACTTAAAACCAAACTCCAACGCACACATAATTCCTGTATTCGCTTTATCTACAACCTCAGGAAATTCGACCACATCTCCAATTCCTTCCTTGAACTCGCTTGGCTAAAACTCGACGATCGTAGGCATCTTCACATCCTCACTCTTCTTTACAAGATCCTGTCTACTGGCAAACCTAGCTACCTCTCCACAAAGTTCTTCCCAATTAATGCAGTTCATAACCTTAACACTAGAGGCAATTGTAAGCTACTGATCCCACACCACCGTACAGATATTTACAATAAGTCCTTTCACGTAACAGCCTGTAGACTTTGGAACGACCTTCATGTCGACATAAAAAACTCTCCATCAGTTAGAACTTTTAAACTTGCTCTCCACAAATCGTTTTTAACTAAGCAAGCCACCACTACCTTAACTGCATAAGAAAGCAAATTCTCCTCCATTTTTTTTTTTTCATACCACTGGGTACACCACCCACATATTCCTGTTTCCTAGACAAAGAGTCAATTCCTTTGCTCATTTATCCCAACATTAATCATTCCCAACGCCTTTTTAATGCATGTGATTTTATGACTTTTATAGTTATATGTGTTTACTTGTTGTATGTAGGTGTATATATATGTGTGTAATTTGTGTAATGCATCCTTTCTTATTTGTTTAATATGTTTAATTACCTTTGATTTTCAGTAAACCTTTTCCACATTAACATATATTTTGTATACCATATCTCTTTCCAACAGCAATCATTATTGTATTTCTACTATCTAGGGTTTTCGCAGGTTTTTTCCACCCCCCTTCTCTTCATGGGTGTTTTCCTGCGTGGTTTTTTACTGGGTTGGCCATGCCTGGCTCTACCTGGGTTTTTACCACAAATATCATATCTTTCTTAGAAACCTCTGTAATGTGCAATGTGATATTTATTGTTCTGTTCTTGTTGTATTTATCTGACGCACCTTTTATTGCTCTAGTTCTGTTTGTATATATACTTATGCATGTTATTATTTTGTAATCAATAACGTAGGGTTAAATGGAAGAGGGGACCTTATGGTCTCAATTTCGCCCTAAAATAAAGCCACTTATCTATCTATCTATCTATCTATCTATCTATCTATCTCTTCATATCATAGTGCTGATTACAAATCACAGGCGGATACTAGACGGAGGACGATCGCATCCCATCCCCATGGATGCCCTCAATGTCCAACTTGAACGCTTTCGTATAAATTCCACGATTTGGTACCACAATTTAAGTCCTCCGGACAATATCGAGAAAGATGCAGAGATAAACAATGAATGTAGGTGTACGGCAGAAGAGGAGCAAAGGGGTTTGAGACGAACGCGACACCCTTGCAGTCTCTCGACCCCCCCTCCCCCCCATTTTATGGCATTATTTTTACTATCAACAAATAAAAATCATTTTCAATATTATTGTGTAGATTTTTTATCGCCATATCAGTCTAGAAACGTTTCCAATATTTTCAAATTGACCTTTTCATTTAAACGGAATAACTAATTAATTTTATTAAGGATATGCACAAGACCAGTTGGCAAAAGAGAAAGAATACTAAATTGACAAGCGTAAAAACGAAGTATGTATTTGCTTTCGTTTAGGATGAGTTAGAAAGTCTATATTACGGTCAAACCGAATGCATAGACGGATTAAAAAAAACGCAAAAAACCAGTTTAATATAGCATAATCTATTAATCACTTATGAATTTTATCAATTTAGCTTTTCGATTTACTCTATTAAAAATTACTATCAATCCAAATAATACTTTATATACAACCAACACACTTTTAAGAAGTTTGTATATAATAAAACATGTTATTTTAACTAGCAGAAATACCCGCCGTTGCCCGGGGAAATTTGGTTCAAATCCGATCGGAATTCTAGATGATACATGGTATTTAAGAATTCACTCGGCCGCCATTTTGAATAGAACGGGCAGAGAGAAACAAAAACCACGTATGAATTATTTCTGGGAGCCCTCCACAATCGTACCAAATTTGATTCAAATCTATAGTAGGACTTTGGAAAATACGCGTAGTTTAATCAGTACCCGCCGTTCAATTACGGATAAGGAAGTAGTCGTTTCCCACCTTTCTCACTGTGTATAAGATGTAGAGTTACCTGTTCTTTGAGAACAGGAAGTTTATGAGAACAGTTATTTTATTGAACAGTTTAGGCATCAGAACTGTTCGAAAAAAACTGTCCCGTTCTTTCTGACCCATCTTTAGATGGCAATGCATTAGCATACAAAGTTATTTGGCATTTTGTGCAATTAATATAAAACATTTGGGATTAAAAAGTTGCCCTTGATCTTCCTATTTGAGAAGAAAGTATTTGTTGAAAGTTTGATTATTCTAGCTTTAACGGTGTGGATATATATAAATGCACAAACAAACAAGCTTTCATAAATATATGGGAGACTGATCTTATACTTGTATTGAAAGTGACAAATGTCAAATTTGAACTTCCTAAGTTAATTTACTCGAAAGTTATCGTCGAAAAACCAAATCGATGCCCCCAAACCCCAAATTAAAATTATTTTTCACATACACCACATAGCCTATATTTTAAGCTGGACCAGTCTAAAGATACGCTGCAAGTTTCATAAAAATTCGTAATGCGGTAACAAACAAACAGACAGACAGACAGACAACAATTCTGCAAACCGGTTCAAACGTCTTCTTGTGATGCAAAACGCACAAAAAAAAGTAAAACCCTGACAAAGAAACAAATGTACAGACAGAGGTTACAATTTCATTTATATAGATGAACTTATCCAGACCCTATTAAAAGGATCTTACCATCCATGGCATCGACTATCAAATTTATCCTTAACTGACATAGAATATTTATGAACATTTAAAAAAATATATTTATCTGAGATCTCAAGCCTAGTTTGTACGAAACGTTCCTTCAAATGCTGTATTGAGTTTACAAAGTTGCAAGGTATCAACATAGAGTGAATTTATAAACATGTGGCAAATGTGTCCGATAACACTATTTATCAGCAACACGTAATTATATTGGCTAACGCCTTGATAATCGGCAAAAAATAACATTCCGTAGAAGAACAAATATGAAAAACATTCAATTACTTAACCTACCTCCACGGCGTCATTTTCACGAATAAATCACCCATGACATGACTAGTTAACCTTTGTCGTCATCAAGCTAAATAGCAATAACTAATGGCTAACGTCAGGGGCTCGGTCGATATTAAATACGAGACGTTATTATAAAAATGCGAGGGGTCGCATTTTCGCAATTTATTACATGAAGTGAAAAATTGTTCAAACGAAATCAAACTCACTACGTGAATTTCAACTTTCATTAGAGGGGAAATTTACATAGCGATTTCAGTTTCACTGGTTTAATGCCGTTCCTCGAAATGACACCTTCTCTGGTTTACTATATGAAAAATTGTTCTTTTGTCTAAGAAATCGACATCTGTTCACTGCATGTTGATTGCGGATAGAGTTCCACGGCAACATTGGCCGCTTGTAGCAATAAATCGTTTTTGAGAGGATAGATTTCAATTGAAGAAACACACAAGCGGAAAGTAAGAGTGTTCCAGATACAAGAGGGAAATAGAATTAATAAACGAGCCTTCTCATTTAACTCGGGCTTCCACGATGAAAGATACTGGCGGAGGAGGAAAAAAAACACCGGAGGAAGTGGAGCGGAGTTAATTAAATATTAAAATTCAATCCGACGAGATGCGGAGGCGTATGGAAATCACGATAAAAGCGAAACGGGAAATGAGATCAAACGAATCGATTGAAATTCATGCGGGCGGAATTAGATATGCTTCGCGGCGCGAAATAGGAAAAAAAATGCTCTTTTGAGTTGATCGCTCATTTCCGTGATCTCTTGGCTTTCCTCGCGGAAATCTTCCAGTTCTCGGTATAACCAGCACCAAAATGGTCTCCGTAAGAGCGAAAGCCCTCGACGCCTCCGCTGCGGCAGATCGGTCGTGTAGCGACGCCACGCCTAAGCACGAGGAAATGCAACCTCTTTGGCCGTCCGTCCGTGGCCTTGGGCGAATCGTAGTACGGACATCCCGCGAGCCGCTATCTTATCAATCTTATCGCGGTGAGCCCCTCAAGAGCGCCGTAACGGACTTGAGGCTTGATGGGGAATGGGATTGCTGGAGAGATAGAAAGGACGGGGAGGATGAGAGAAGCTTGTAAAAGGACGAGAGAAAGAGGTAGAGGAACAGAGAGAGGCCGGGTCATCTCGTCACGCGTGCGCGAGAGAAATGTGGTCGCCTCCGCAGATCCTGTGTTAATAACTGGCGAGATTAACGGGCGTGTCGGTGATGTTGAGAGAGAGAGAGGAAGAGGGGGACAGAAGGATTTACGTCGTCACGAAAGGCCACGACCGCATTGGATGAAGCGGACTCTTAAAGGGACGTGACATATTTCTCAAGAGAGAGAGAGAGGACCTCAGCACCTCGGAGATTGAAACAGGAATGAAGAGGGAGATGGGTCCGTGCAAACCTTTTGATTCCGTGACTGAGGTCATTTATCAATCGGCTCTTTTTCCTTTGAGGAATATAAATCAATTACTTTTTTTTTTAAGTAGTTAATGGAGCTGCGTCATGGGTCGCCGCTAACAGCAAAATATCCGATGGTTTGATTTCGCGAAAAGAAAAAAATGCGTGGAGTGGGTGAGACGGTTTAAAAATTTTAACTTTCCAAGTACTTTCTCCGGCAGAACTTCTGGAGTTCGACCAGTTTCAGTAACTTGAATGATAAGCAGATTTAATCCTTACCCTCTTGGAAACTTAAAAAGTTTCCTTTTATTAGAATACAATGATTTAATTACCAAAACGTACGCTATATTCAAGAGTATATTAAACAAAATAAAATTTACTCTTGCACTAAATTTCGTCAATTAGTTAATTGTTTCATGCGTCACTTTGTGGAATTTCTTCATATTGTAGAAATAAAACTTGGTAATTCCACATAAACATTTATCTTTATACGACATAGGTTTCGTAGCTGTGCAACATCATCGTCAATTAGCTTTAAACAGTTGGAATTTTGTGACGCGATGAAAGGAATTCAATAAAATTAGTTTCTGAGCAAAAAATAGAATCAACCATTTCTTTTATCAATAAATTGAAGTGGAACGTTTTATGGCTTGATTTTATCCTCGTTTTAGTTGACTCTCCCAATTTAATGCTGCAAAAAGAATAGCATCTATATTTTTAAAATATATTAACGCAATCTGAAAGAGATAAAAAGTTTTAATTGCATAGGAGACTTTTATAATCATTTAAAATTGTTTTTAAATGTAAAATTTTATTTAAAAATAATTTTCCATTATTTATTATTCTGAAGTTTTCATTAATACACGCTATTGACGATTAATAATGTGATAAATTTTAACTCGGATGATAGACGAGTATCCCAAATTGTAGCCCTATATCACTGCTTAATTTGAAAAAAAAAACAAAGACGAATGTAATAACTGGAGGTAAGATTGATTGATATTTGCTACTTCATCCCGTAATTTACCGCTCCTTCGAAGCATTTCATACCGATGTTCTTTCTTTGAAAAATTTAATGCCTGCTTTTCTATTTGTTTTTGAATGATTTTGTCCTACCCACTAGGATCCGGTTGATGGGAAATCCGCTGGAGCCGAAAGAATTACTGTTAACTTCACCTTACCAATATAAATGAACAGGATGCCGCCGTACTCTCCGACAATTATTTTTCCTTTTGGAAAAACAACCATTCGCTTGATGGGATGTTTTGCTTTTTACTTTTCTCCTGCCGCTTATAATACATGCAATGACATAACACAGGCCATTTTATAAGTGACGGACTAAGACCCGCTATCGTTCATGAAAAAAATATACATGCACTCAAACATCTTACTTTCATGTCCGAATTCCGTCTCTTCCAATTTGCCTTTCAAGACTTTTTTATCGTGCAAATTTTCTCCTTCCTGCGCACCGGGAGGGGAGATTTTTTTTTCTCTCTCGGTTTATGGAATGTCTTGATTTTTCAATGCTCACTAATGGATTATGGTACCCAAATAGAAGTTTCTAGAGGTTTTTTATTAAGATAATACTGTCACACATTTGTTTTATGGTTAAAATTTGTTTTATTACTTCGCTTTAATAACTCATTATAATATAATACGGAGTAAGGATCTAATAAAGGAATAAATGTCTTCCGCACAAACGTACACGATAAAAGAAACCACCAACCACACACGCAAACACATTTTTCCTGGGCTATGATAAACTCTCTATGATAAAAGATCAACATATCGCAAGCCTGAAAGTAATCATTTAAACTTATGGTTTTGAGTGCAAAGCGATCATTTATTTTACTGACTGGTTTGTATTGTGAATATAAAATCGACACCCAAAATAAAAATCTCCACAATCTTAAGGCTACTCAACAACCTTGATAAATAAATACAGGTGTATGAGAAGTAAAATATTCTCATTTTTTCTCGGCGGACGGTTTCCCAAGGTCAAATATTGGGCCGCGTCGAACATATGATTAATGCTTGTAATAAATTTATGTCCACAAGAACAGGCTGTTACTTCATATCGTTCTTTCAATACGAATGTGTCAATTTGAGTAAATGACATGTTCGAAATTTCGAATCGTTGAGGACTTCGGGATCAAATTTCATTCGATGAGTGACAGCTTATGAATTAAACATTTAATAAGAAATTACTCGGCAGTTGTGGATACCACTTTCGTAATTCCGATTCATTTCTCTGCTTTTAATAAGATTCGAAAGTCTTAAATGTAATTTTACTTAACGGTAAATTCGTAAATTATACCTTATACTAAACTTTATAGGAGCTTATCTTACTAATGCGCTCTAATGGATTATTTGATACTTTTCCAATATAATTAGATTTCGCTTTATTAACTGCTCTTTTTAAGGAAAGAAGCAGGCAAAACTTATTAAACTGTTAAAATGACCTTTGTAAAGAAACAAACATCGAACAAATAAAAAGGAAAAATTCGGAATTTTAAATGAACTTAAACGGTCTGCAAGAAAACTTGTTTAAGATGAAATTAGTAAAAATACAAAATATTTTACTTAAAAACTTAAAGTATTTCAAACAAGTTTGCCGTACCTATAATATCCACGAAAAAATAAACTTTTCCAGTCCTTAATTATACTGCATATATTTCTATGAAAGAATGAATAGAAATAAAATTATCATGCTAAATTAGCTATCCGCACAATTTATCCCATTTAAAAGCATTGTAAACTTATAACTTACGACTACAAGCGTGTGCATCAACTTTTAAAAATACAAAATATATTGTTATATGATCGAAGGTGTTTTTTTTCTCTACGCACGCCTACTTCCCGCTAATTTAACCTGGTCCTCAATTACCCGACAAGTATTTCCGGCTTTGAGCTTTCTTCGGGCAAGTATGTAGGACATCGTATTGGTCCCAATGCTGCGGTCTCCGTATGGGCATAGCTAAACCCAAATGAACCGCGATGACGGAATTTTATAACATTTTAAGCGTAGCATTCCCCTCCCTCTGCCTCGAGGCACGTATGTCATGCACGGTGAAACTCGAGAGAACCCTAAGGGCTAACAAAACACTGCCGGTCTCCGTGTTCACATCCTTCTTCACGGGCCACCTCTCCCTTTCCTTCCCTCCCTCCCTATCTCCGCCTTCTAATCTACCTCCCGACTCTTCGCCGCCTTTCTCCTCTCTCCTCTCTTCTTCCACCCTTGCCCGCCTTTTCAGTGGTTACGTATAAAAAATGACTCGGTAAACCTTTTCTGAGCATAGAAAACAAAGCAGTTGGCTCGTCGTTTCTTTTCTTCTACGATTCGATGACGCTTTCTCTAGGGACAGATGCTCGGGAAAGAACAAGCTTTCCATAGAGGAAGGAATAAGCGATCATAATGCTGTGTACGTCGAATTTAAGCTAAAAGTGGAGAAACAGGTTAAAGCTAGAAGACGCGTATATATGTACGCCAAAGGCGATTTCTCGAAATTTAGGTCTTTTTTACAGACACAATTCCCTAATTTCTGCGAGGCATCTATCGACGCTAGTACTGAGGAATTATGGTGCGTGTTCAGGGATATGATGCGAGAGGGTACGGATAAATTCATTCCACATAAAGTTAAACGTGATGGTGCGGAACCAAGATGGTACAACCAGAAAGTTAGATGCGCTCTTAGACGGCAAAGAAAACTTCACGCTCGCTTAAATAGTAATTCTTCAAAAGTCACAGAGGAACAGAGGTCAATGATACGGCAAAAATACAGAGAGGCGCGGTCAAGAGCTAGAGTAACAATGCGAGAAGCATTTAATGATTACAAAAAGAAAGTTTTGCATAATAATTTGAAAGAAAATCCGAAAGCATTTTGGTCGTACGTTAGGGAGGTTCATGGTAGAGGTCCCACCATAGCGTCATTGAGAACGGAGGCAGGTGATGTAGTACACGATAGCGCGGAAAAAGCAAACTTGTTAAATGAACACTTTCAGAAAGCGTTTACTTCGGTGAGCAACGAGTTTGAGGAACCAGATTCGAATGATAAGGGAAATTCGATGGAAGATTTGATATTCTCCGAAACAGGTATCGCGCACCAGCTAGAGTCGATTAAGCAAAATAAGTCTCCCGGGCCGGAGGGCATACCCGCGCGTGTGTTGAAAGAGCTAGCCTCGGTAATCGCACCTTACTTGAAAATAATATTCGAAAAATCCGTTGCACATGGTACCGTTCCAAAAGACTGGAAGCTAGCATACGTAACGCCCATCCACAAAGGCGGTGATAAAGAGAACCCCGAAAATTATAGACCGATTTCCTTGACGTCATTATCGTGTAAGATTCTAGAACATATAATCGTTAGCTCTGTTCTGCGTTATTTAGATGGTCGTTCTTCGCTAAGCAAAAACCAACACGGGTTTCGGAAAGGTAGGTCATGCGAAACGCAACTCGCCCTGTTCGTAAACGATTTGTTGCAATGCGGAGAGAAAAACAGTCAGGTTGATGCAATTTTTATTGATTTTAAAAAAGCGTTTGACAAAGTACCCCATAATAAATTAATAGGAAAACTAGGAAAGTACGGCATAAACCCTAATATCGTGAGTTGGGTAAAAGACTTCCTCTCCAACAGAAAACAGATAGTAGTTATTGATGGGAAATCTTCATACCCGGTAAAAGTCGCATCAGGTGTTCCACAGGGAAGTGTTATTGGCCCACTGCTATTCCTGATATATATAAACGATATCTGCTCGGTAGTTCGCTGCAAAATAAGACTTTTCGCAGATGACACCGTTTTATATAAGGAGATAACGAGTCAGGATGACCAAAAATCGCTTCAGGAAGATTTAAACGCCCTTTCAGCATGGTGTCAACATTGGAAAATCGAAGTTAATCAGAGCAAATGTTCCCTATTGAGTTTCTGGAAGAGTAAGAACAATGACTTAAACTCGGAGTACAGAATTGATAGATTGAATATCCAATCTGCAGAGTACGTTAAATATTTAGGAGTCACCATTTGTCCTGATCTATCGTGGAATATGCATATTCGAAGGATCGTAGGCGCAGCTAATAAGAAATTGGGCTTCGTAGGCAGAATAGTAAGAAGTAGCACAGAACAGGTACGAGAAACGTGTTATTTATCATTGGTCAGATCTCAGGTCGAATACGCTTCCAGCATATGGGATCCGTACGAAAAGGGACAGATACTTGAGTTAGAAAGAATCCAACGCAGAGCAGCCAGATTCGTTAAGCAAAAATATGAGCAAAAATTAAGCGTCACATCACTCTTGAAGGAGTTGAATTGGATATCGCTAGAGGATCGCAGAATTAGCGCTAGGTTAAGGCTTCTGGAGAAATTTAGGTCGGAAGTTCTCTTAGAGGAGGTGTCAGGAATATTAGAGGCACCTACGTACATGGGCAGGCACGATCACGAGAATAAAATACGAGAGATCGACTGTAGGACCGAGCGATACCAGAGCTCGTTTTTTCCAAGGACCATACGGGATCATAACAGGAGAGTGATTCCCACGAGGGACGTTATTAGGTAGGGCTTGGTGTGCTGCACCCCCTGCCACCCACCAGTCTGGTGATTTGCAGGGTATCATGTAGATGTAGATGTAGATGAAAGAGTTCGAGAACTGTGTTTTTTGTGGTATCTTATCCTGTTGTGGAATATAACTCAAATGCAACTTCTAAAACCAACCGAAAATTTATTATTGAATAATTGTTACAATAATTTTTAGATTCTTGCAATCGGCTCATAAATGAGAACAATTTGAGTTTTCGTAGCTAAAAGTACCTCACAAAGTATTCTTAAACATTGTAATTATTATGTAACTACCTGATAATTGTGGACCTTACGTTTATATAGCTGCTCAAGATTCTCAATTAAGAAACAAAGAAGCCGCGAATTGAATAAACGATCGTAGTTCATCGTTACTTGGTTACTCATGTAATTTAGTAGTGGAACCTGTCTTGCTATAAGAGTGGTTAGTGTGTCTGGCTTCCGATTCCATAGTTGTGGGTTTGAATCCTTCGTATGCGCACGTCTTTTCAACTGTTACTACTCATTATAAAAAGGCAGTTAAGTGCTGCCCATGAGCAATGTTAAAAATAAATAAATATGAAAGTAAATTGTGCCAAATCAATTAGACATTTATATGTTAATCTTAATGAAGTTAGTCTTTTTAAAGAAAAACCTATCTACAATAACGGGTAATGTGAAAAAATTACTCAGGATATTTGAAGATTTAGCAAAGCGAGATGTTACTGGTATTAAATGATAAGTACTGAAAATAAGTTTTAAAATAACTGTAAAAGCAGACTCCATTAGTGCTATTAAGAATGTTCACGTAAATTTTCGGAATCTTCGATATCATTATTAAAGAATTTCAATGAAGAATTTCCATTGCATTTAATAAAAACACTAATTTAGCACTATAAATAAAAAAAAATATCATTACACTTTTCACAATACAAAATAATTAAGGTACCTATATGCATGATTAAACAAAAACGTCAGATTTAGCGATCAAACTGCGTTAATATAATGTTAAACTATATTTTCATTAGAAACAACATTAAAAACAAAACGTAGTTATATTAAACATACCTCATCGCACTTACATTATGTTCATTATTCCTTTTAGAAAGCAAAATGAACGTATTTAAGCTTCGCTTTTACTGTTGTAGCAACGAAACTTTACCATAGTATTGGACCCGTATAGAGAGAGATTTTTTAAAATCCTGCTAAAAGGCAAACGAACCCCAAATCAACAGAATTCATGCCTCTCACCAGCCGAAACTATCTTTATAATCAGCTCTTCTCATTGCTACAAAATTGTGCGCACGGACGGACGAAGTGAAAACATACGGAATATTTTACAAAAAGCGCTAAAAATATAAGAACATTTTGATGTTGGGACTAAGATATATAGCTAAAGAGGAAACTCTAGATGATAAATTGGTGACACAATATCCCGAAACACTCTTCCTCCTCCTGCTACTTTAATGGACAGTCTTAGCTTTCTTTCCTGCTTCCCGCTCACCTTATACTCGAAGAAACCCCAAAACATCATCCTGCGCCGTAGAAGAAAGCAACAGTGGACACTAGAGGCAGAGTTGGGGGCGGGGGAGGCGGAAGTTAGAAGTCAAGGGCACAAGGTGCATATGCGCTTCATCGGAGTGCTTGAGGAGGAAAAAAAAAAGAACTAGAGTCATTAACTATGTGATTCAATCGCCTAACTGCTAAGGTTATTGGAAAAGTTCCCTACCAGGTGAATCCGGCAGGTGGTCGCAGCGTGGGGTTCTTTTGAGGATAAAAGGGTCTGGAGCCTTCAATCGACACGGTGGAAAAGTTAAGCTTCTTATAATAGGATAAAGCTGAGACTTTTACTTACCAACCTCTCAAGTGCAATTTCACTGAAGTGAAAATACAGATTCAGAGATACGTAACAACACGAGAACATTTCTTAGCGAAAGCCCCGAAGTTCTGGCTCCAATATGCCTCAGAAATAACTTTAATATGTGACGCGGATACGAACGCTAAAGGATTAAAAAGAGCTAAATTTGAATTACAGTTACTAATGTCGTCACATTTGATGCGGTGCATAGACACAAGATTTCAGAGATTGGAAGTATGTCTCTAATATTTTTAAATTGCTATTACTGTTTATTCTTTTCAAAGAAGTTATTCTGAAAGATATTTTGTTCGTCGAAAAGGAGTTAGCGGGACTAGAATAAATATATTGTTACAAAAACCAGTTTAATGATATATATGGACAATATATTCTCCTTAATTACTTTAAAGACAAAAACAAAATTTAAGGCACTAAATCACAAAATAAATCACATTTTCTCTGTCATCTGTTCTTATATTATTGTAAAATACTTTATAATGAATATTTCATTAGGGACTAAGTTAATTTTTAAGTCTATCCCTATCTAGGAAAATATAAATCTCTGCACCATCTATATCATCCTTCATGAATTATTGTGAATACAATGCGAAATGGATTAACATACATGTTGATGTTTTTCCAGCATTTAAATTAACTTATTTTTACTTTTTGATTTATAATATCCTTAATTTCCATAAAAACAATTCAGTTGTTTCCAGCGTTTGTAAGAATAATTAAAAGATACATTTCCTTTGATTAACTGAAACAGTCACGACATTTTACGAGGATTACTAGATAAAAATTAATCTAAATTTAAAAATGTATCACGATCATTTGTTCTAAACTTTTCTATTCCTTCTGAAACTGTATTGAAAACTATACTTTCCGTGATATACCTCTCATCATTAGTTTAAAAAAATTCTCGAAGAAAAATCTTCGTGGTCGTATAATCCTTGAAGACGGGCTGCATAATTTAGGTTATTGACTGAGGAAACCGACTCAATTCCCTTTCAAGTAAACCATTATTACTAACTAAACCTCACAAGGAAACATTCTTAACACACGTCAAATGTACACCGAAAAATTTCACTCCCTCTCAACTTCATCCGTGAACTGGCTCGAAGAACAACTCCCAGCAATAAACATTATTTAAAAGTATCGTGTGTCGCTCGAAATTTTCCCTCGGACAAATGCGCGAAGATCGTGGCCTCGAAAAACTCTTGACATCCTCCTCCTTAACGTTCGATCCCACCTCCTCCCCTCCCGCACTCCTCAGCCTCTTTCCTCCTCCATCCACCCGATTCTTCCCACTCCCCTCCTCTCTCTCTCCGCCGCCTCTTCTGCGCCTCCTCCTACAGGTCGACTGGCAACCTCGTCTCGCCGCAGTCTGTGATAGGTGGTCGGCCGTGCGGTCGCTGGTGGCGGCGGCTTCTCGTGTGCAGGAGGAGAGCGCGAGGCAGGTGGGAGCGGCGTCAGAGGAGCAACACACACACACACGCTAGCCCGGAGATTCGAACGCGCGGGAGGAACGAGCACCTGCCATCGGGTAAACCGAGTCGGGTCATCGAGACGCAATCGCTCGCACCAACCAACATGGTCCTTCCGAATAAACCCCATTCGCCTTAGTCGACGGTCTAGCGCCGAAGGAAGACGCCGCCGGAGACTCTGATCTCTCTACCTTTCCGCCGTTTCGAAGAGTTTAGTGATTGTGGAAAGGAACTGTTCTTTCGGTAGCAGTCGTCGTTCGAGAGTCTGTCCGGCCGGTGTTGCTGTACACCGTGGAACCATCTCCTGCCGGTGAGTTGAGGGTGTTTCTCTCGCGGGGGGCGGACGAGAGAACGGGGAGAAGGGGGACGAGGAGAGTGGTCTTCGGGATCATCCTTGTGAATCCGAGACGGTCGGGCGCCTGAGCACTCACACACACTCTCGCACGCACGCACGCCAGACCATCACGGAGCATTACGTTCTTTTGTCTTCGGGAGTTGATGGGACAGCCTGCTTTTTAACGATCACGCAGGTTTTTCTCGCGCGGGATTTACACGGTTCATTATCTCCGTGTTAAAAGGAAAGGACTTCTCCTTTCTCGGAAGGTTTTTCCTGCCCGATTAGTCCTGGGCCATTGCGGTTGACTACTAGTGGTGACTAAAAATCTTAGTTTGGCGAGCTCATAAATTCAATAACTCAAATTTTACTTTTATATAGTAATTCCGCCATGGTTAAAAACTTAAACACAAAAATTAAGCGTTTTATAAAAAATGAAAGTAATTTGTCGCGCTTGTGTTAAGGTCGCTATCCGAGTGATTATTTTTGTGAAAATCACCCGCGAGCGGACGCACTTCGTGTTTATTTATTTTCATGAAATTTCTGTGTGTTCGTGTGAATACTAGCGCAAAAAACCGAACACGAAGTATAATGGGACATATGTTATTTTCTTTTCGTCGGCTCAGTACGGTTTTTTGCATACCTGTTACAAAATTCTTTGGAGCTGTATGTTTAGCAGGACATGTAAAATAACAAGTATGTATGTTGGTCATTATTACCGTTGTTAAGAAATATTACCTCCGAGAAAAGGAGCATTACCTTTTGTTAAAGACAGCGATTTCATGAAGCAACGGCTAAGAGGAAAGAAAAAGATAACACCTGTTTGGCGAGCACTTTCATCTATCCATCACTCTCTCTGCATATATACATTTTTTCCATCTAAGAGATATGGCTCTTACGCAGCATTTCATGCATTGACTCATATAAATTATACGAGCGAGGCCACATATGCAGCCAGGGCACGTCTTGCAACCTCATCAATCACCGCGAGAAGTTTTTATAAGCCAAAGAGGTTCCACCTTTTGGACGATCCACGACACGTCCCTTCATATCCCACCATCGGTCACAATGGAATGCCGAGCTCGCATGGATTTCTAAACGAGGATCTCAATAAATCGACCTGGGAGGTCGCGCCTATTCATCCGTGAATATAATAACAGGTGATTTCCGTCGATCGCGTTACTTTCCTGGTAAACCGAAAAACCGGATTTCCTTCCCCATTCAGCAGGTTGTCTTTTAAAAGAAAGATACGTCTCCAATGCAAAGGATTCCGGATTTTTCCCCCCGCGTTTTACGATCCCATTAAAAAGCCTTTTACGTTTATTACATATGTGTATTGAAATATACAATAACATATATATGTTATGTGTGTTATCGTATATACACACACACACACACACACATTACTGGGGAGGCGAGCGAAAGGTCGCGATGAATTACCGCAGGACCCGAGTTCGAACCCGTTTGGGAGACGTGTATTTCGAGGGCCTAGCCCTTTTTCTCCCTTCCGAAAGGACATTTTATAAGTTGTCTGACCGCTTCGGATATTTCGCAAGAGTAGGCAGACACTGGTACCGGATTCTCCTCCTCTCATTCCTCCTATTCTCCTCTACTCTCCCTCCCGCTTCCTCCCTCCATTCCGACTCTCTTCATAGAACGGCTGCCCGACGAATATCCATTAGGTCTAAGGCTTTCCTATCCATGTATGTCCATTACGTGGCTTGTCAGCAATTCAACCGAAATAAATATTCACTCGGCACGTAACACGGGGGGGTATAAGGAAAGGAAAATGCTCTCTCGGCTTGTTCCCGGAATTTACGATTGTGCTTATCATTATCGATCCCGTCTACGTATTTTCAATCGCAACAGGCGTGAAAGTAGGAAATCATGACATGATTTAGAGAGGCGTGTTGCGGTTGGTTTGGCAGAGATACTTTTACGTCGGGGTCCCTGGACCCAAATTAGCCAAGGGCCAAGTGAGTGTTCCTTCAGATTAACTCGTTTCCTGATGAAAGTTTTTCCTTCGGATGATATAGGTAAGTAATACAGCCCTAAATTTTTTTTCCTAAACCTGAGATGCATTTCTGCGAGAAAATAACTTTTCCTCGTAGAAATTCATTAACTGTCGATTCTAATAAGAGTGGGTAACTTGAAATGCAAGTGTTAGTTTCGCTTACCCAATTAATGGCCATAAGAATTCCCTGGCTCATCTAGTAGTGAGCTCGATAATTTATTTTTGAATTTTTCATTTTTGTCTTGATGAAGCAGGTGCTATGATTTAGTCAACAATATATAATTGTGTTTTTCAAGGTAATGACTTCGTTAGGAGCGTTTACTTGCCAGCTGGAATTGATAAACCTTATGTATGAAATTATTCTATTCAAGTTAAACTTTAATAGTAACTCAGGTTATTAAATATCCTTTTAAGAAAAAATACACACTATCACCATAACAATTGTGAAAATTTGTTTTGGTTCAAACGGAAATTGCCAAGCTATTCAGACACATGTAATTCGATTGGCAAACTTGGTGGATGGATATAATAAACATGAATCATAAAAATGTTCAATTTCAGTATTCACCATTAGCGGTTCACAAACGATGATGGTTGTTTTTATATCCGAAATGCATTTCTGATTTTTCAAACGTTTACTTGACTATTGGACTCAGAAATAATAGAAATAGTTGGATTTGGATGTAAACGATATTTACACATTGTTCTAAAAATTACTTACTTTTACAGAAAGAACATAACGTACCAAACATTTAAAATGAAACTAACCTTTACAAAATATTCCGAAACATTTAGCATGTATAGTTCATTCTTGGATGAAAGCTAGTAGAATGTTTCACCTTACAGAATCAGATATTAAGCGTAGTTTCTAAATTCTTTGGATGTGTCCGTTACACAAAGATCCAAGGGGGAAAATATTTCAGAGGCGTTTTCACCACCACAATGGAACGTGCCAACTGTAAGGGTAGTCAACACACACACACTCTCTCTCTCTCTATGCGTTCGAGGATACTGCGGAGAATTTCGAAAAAGGATTGAGTCAGTTTTAGATGGATGGAGAGCGTAGGATTGGAGATCCAGGGAAGATAGAGAAAGTGAACGGAATGAGAAACGAATGACAAAAGAGTGACGAGAAACATTTGTAAAAAGGAATAATTCACGGATATTGCGGAGTTTCATCGTCCGGAAATCGACGTTTTGACACAAAAGAAAAATCGATGCAAGGTAAGAAACCTTTCGCAGTAGAATGTGAAACAGAAGCTACGAGTATTGCCAATAAACTTAGGATAAACCCTGTGAAGTTGGTTGTTTATTCATTACAAAATTGAGAAAAACTGAATTTTGCATATACAAAAAGCTTATACGTTTTGTGATGATGAACATTTATGAAGGAGAGGAAAAAAACGAAACGAAGAGGCGTCGAAGGTGATGAAGAAAGAGAACGTAATAAAGCGGCAGGGGCGAAAGACGGAGGAGGATAATATACGAGGAAGGGAGGGTGAGAGAGAGAGTGGGGGGAGAGAGAGAGATGGGGGAGAGAGAAAGCGAGCGTGGAGAAGGAGAGGAGAGGGTAAAGGACGCTCGAACGCCAGGGGTGAGGTCGTTCGCTTGCATCCAAATTACTCTTCATCCCAATCGCTCCCTCGCCCCTTTTTCGGACCCGTTGTTTTCTACGAACTGTCATTATCGCCAGCTCATGGTAATCCCTATAAGGCCGAATGGGCGAAGGTCGTAAGGCGCCGATAGGCAGTTTTCAAAGGATAAAGGTCGATACAGAAGAGCGAAGGACGCGAGGATCTCAAGGGAGAGAGAAAGAGGAATATCGACGGAGAAATTGTAAAAAAAAATAGTGAGAATTTACATAAATCAATAGCATCCCGACATATTTTTCAGGACATAAGATTTAAAAAAAAGCCCGACATGGCTCTCGGGAGGCTTCGGAAACGAATAAATGCAAAAGAACCAGTAGCCCTTACATGCAAGGCGTTTTATTTTTTCCAGCGTTTTTAGCCAGAACTTCGGAGAGAATATGTTGAAGATGTCCTTTTTACAACCCTCGGTGCACGATCAACGTTTCTCGGAAAGGATTTGCAACGAAAACATTCGTGCTCGGTAATTTCCTTCGCGTTTTTTTTTCGTTGTCATTCTGCCATCAAGTGTTAGAGAGAGGGACAGAGAGAGACGCATACATGGAGCATAGTGGAAATAAACGATGTCTTTCGCGATCCGACTATACCCTGGAACGGGTTTTGAATTCATTAAAAAAACGCGAAGAAATATTAATTAGATTATGGACGGCACAAATTAATCCGTCAAGAGAAACGTCGACTGCAAAATTGCATCGCTCAATTTTATACGTCGCGAGAAAAGAACGAACCCGTCGGAAATATTCCTTTCGAAAAACCTCTTCCTTTTTTTTTAAGACTTGACAATAAAAACGATAAGGAGGAGGAAAAATGCTTATAATTAGTGCTACATCCGTCTGGAAGAAGTGCCTCTTTACTCGCCCCCACGATGTCAATGATTTACGAGGTGATCCGCAAACAGGTAGGAAGGGAGGGAGGGAGGGAGAGCGAGGAGGTGGGAGAGGGGGGGTCGGGAGGACATTAGTTATGGGAAGAGAGGAGGGAGTTGGGGAGGGGGGGAGGGAGGAGTCGGAGATGGGGGTCGCGACCGGATAAAAACTCCACGATAAAAATCCAGACGGTCATCCGAGCATCTTTATCTTTCCACCTCTCTCTCATCCTCTCCCCCCCCCTCTCAAACTTCTCTCTCTCTCTCCCTATGGCACATGTGTACGTATGCATGCGGAGGCGATCGCTAAAAAAAATCCCTTCTTTTAAACCTCTTGCTACCTCTCCCCGTACCTCCGTTATAACCATTTCCTCCCATTCCTTTCTTCTCCACACCCTTCCCCTTTCTCACCCTCTCTCTCCTCCTCTTTCGCACTCGCACAAACACTCTCACTTCTCCCTCTCTCACACTCCTCGCCACTCTCGATCGCCATATATGAGTGGATGAGGGCGACGGCTGCTCGTCACACGCGTCCCTTTATGGCTTCACGGCGCGATCTCACGCGCCGCCGCTGTGCTCCCTCTTTCTTTCTTTCTCGCTCACTCTCTCTCTCGCTCTCCGTGCGCCATCCCTTCACCTCTCTCTCCATCTCCTCTTCTCCCTCTCTCTCTCTCGCAATTCTCGCCGCCTCTTGCTGTAGCTAAATCATTCCTCCTACCGACTCCCCTCTCGCCCTCATCCGCCCCACCGCACGGACGCCACCGCCGCCGCCTCAACCACCTCAGTAACTGGTCCATCGCGTCGGCACAAACAAAAAAAAGTCGCTTGATTACAAAAGTGCCGCCCTCTTCTTTCTTTTGTTTGTTTTTGGTCCACCCCGACTCCCATTCCTCTCGACCCTTTTTTTTTCCTCCGCACCCTCCACCCACCTTTACGTCTCTCGCGGGCCAAGTAATTGGGCATGAATATGTAGAAAGAGGCGAACCCATGGAAATTAACCGAAAGGGCCGGCGACGCCGTACATACATATATATATATATATATATATATATAGCGGGAACGAAAAGGGGCGCTCTTTCTCATCTGGAAGGGGTGGAGGAAGCGATAGGAATCGACAAGGTATCTTTTGGTCCAAAACGTTAGACGAAATTGCGCTATCTTTAGACTCTTAAATTCGTTTTGATCCTTACAATGAGTCGTTCAAAGGAGCGTGGCTTCGTTTCGAGTCTACACGAATTTCCGAATAATTGCGGTCGTATCGCGATCGTGCGCTCGTAGCGACGCGTGTATTGTAACGTAAATTCAGAAGATTAAGTGTAATCTTGTATCACTCATAAAACACAACACAAAAAAAAACGATCCGATGTGAATGGCACGAAATAAATGATTTTGAGTCCAAAATGACAGGTTTTTAATTTGAAGATTATATGTATCGATAAAAATTGACATTTAAACTGACATTTATCTCGTTGCCTTAGATTTCGAATTATTACAGCATAATCGTATAAAAATGTATGCCTCTAAATGCACTTGCAGAGGCATCGTGGAATTTCCTTCGTCGTAATTTACCAGACGCAGTGAACGACATCTTTGTAGAGCAACAACAACGTTCACTGGAACATCACAGGGAACCATTTCGACACGCCATTAGTTGTAAGCGCGTCTTGCATGTCGGAACTTGATTTGCGCGTTTATTCATGATCACGAGGATGCCAACGGATTCCACGGCTAAGTCTTAGAGCATTTAATCCTCTATCGAGTCCTCCTACCTCTTTGATGCTCTTCCTCCTCCACCATACGCATCCATTATCTCCCTTCAAAGAGCCGCTTCCCTTTCCTCCTCTCCCCCTGCCTCCTCCGCCTCAACCCCTTCCAATCCACTCGGTCTTAATGTCCCTTCTGTGACATCTCTGGTGTAAACATGACGCTGCACCGAATATAATGAGATACGAATGATGATATACGGCGCGGAAAGGCAACCAGCTCCCAAACGGGAATTGAACCCGAACCGGCGGCGGGGGAAGCGAGTTTTCTTTACCCGACCAGTTCGCCCACTGCGGTTGCCCGTCTAGTTCTCTCTCTCTCGCTCGCCATCCACCCTTCATTTGTTCCTCTTGCCCTTTGATTCATGGCGCGCGATTCGTGATTCACTCGGCCGGTTAAAATGGTGTACTTGTTCTCGCGGCGGAGGCTCGTTTTAATGGGGATTAACGTCGTCTTTTACGGCGGCCTAGATTTTATTCCTCCCGACGCGATGGCGTTGATTAATGGAAAAAAGGTGATACCTTATCTACTCGAAAATGTTGCTTATCGATACAGTAGATCCTCGAATTACGAACGGGTTGAATTCTAAAAGTTCGTTCATAAGTCTCTTGTTCGGAACTCGGAACCATAAGACAGGTTCCAAAGTCAGTCCACAAAAGCGTACTTAACCCAAAATTAAACTGAAATGTTGTACATTTGCTGTGCATAATAATAGAAAAAATGCTATTTTAAATTTTCATTGTTTTTCATTATCCTCCCGATCGTCGAGCGAGCAATTAACTTAGAGTGTAACGGATTACTGTGTCGAACAACATCCCGCGGAGGGTTAACGCCGCGCTCCGCCGTCTTAAGTAATTCCCAATAGAAAAGGCTGATTTGTATGTGCGAGTTGGCGCTCGTATTCCTGATTTATTAAAGCATTAATTCGTCGTGGAGCTTCGATCGTAAGTACGGGTGTTCGTAAGTCGAGGGCCTACTATCGTATATATCGAGTACGAAATTTCGATATCGCCACAACTTTATGATTCGGGCTGGAACTTAGAGCAATCATTACAACTTTGCTATGACCACGGTTGCACATTGAGATTGGGTCAGAATGTCCGATTATTCTTCATAATTTATTGCCGAACCAAGATTATTTTTTAACGGGTTCATTTAAAAAAATTGACTCGCATCATCTTATATAGAGTACCTCGGAAATTTAATTCAGACGTTCATTTGTCCTCCCCGAACAAGACAATAGCGTCTCAACTTGTCCTCTCCTACTCGCTGACTCCCAACCTCTGGACTCCTACACCCCCTCCCACTCGCTGCCAACACTAGCTTTTCCCGTTCGGCGGACTTAATGTATTTAACCATTATGGTCTCCTGGCTGACATTTACGCCCGGGCAGAGAGAAGTAACGCACCGTAGGTATAGACTGAGGGCAAAGGAAGGAAAGAAGAGGGGGTGGTGGAGGCAGAGGCCGGACGCTGCCTCCGATCTGGACGAACGGGGGCGGCGGTCGTTCGCGGTTCTTGGCCGCGGCTAACGAGGCCGATGGTCATCACCGTAGGGTGGTGCCCTTCCGCCATCGCGCCGGGAAGAAGGAAGCGAGGAAGTTCAGCGGTCTTGAACGCTTAGACACCTCCCCTCGCTATTTTATCTCGCACCCAGCTCCGAGATCTCCTCGGTGATCTCTCGAATGAGCGAACAAACAACCAGAGCTTAGAGAGCGCGAAGCACGAAGTATGGAAGTAACATTCCTTCACGTTCAAACATAATACCGATTAGGATGGGAATGATCGCGCAAACGGAGGTTTTAATGAAAAATTGATTACAATCGCAGTGCAGTTCTATGCGGATGAAGGGTTTTAGCTGCGTAGCGGAACCATTCTGGGCCCCCCCTCCCCCCCCCCGTGAAAACTTGAAAAATAGCCGACGATATCTGAAAATACGGCACGGATACTGTCATCGGACGGCACGGGGCTGGATATGTGTAAATACATTGGACAACAATAGCTTCACGGTGCCGCCACGAACAGTACCGTGAAGGTATACTTTCGATTTAGTTTGATTTTCCAACTGTTCATTGCTTTCGTCCTTTAACCTCGGTAATGGTACTAACAAATCCTAAGCGTATTGAAATTTTTAAAAAGAAATTAAAAATAGCTTAATCCACAAATATTTGAAAATCCCCGAAATTTGCTGAATAAATTATTTAAAAAGAGCTTTGAGATTCCTTCCAAAAAGATTTTTACAGTACAGGAATGAGATCTATATCGCAATCACAAAAATCATAGGAGATGACTAATAAATTATATTTTAAAAGGATAAAATGGGATAATACCAGCTAATCAAAGCATGTAAAAGTGTAAAACCTCCCAATTACAAAAATTATTATTGGTTCCCAACCAATCCCCTTTTAAATTTCTTTCATTTGGATCCTGCTAAATATTTGTATGCAGAAGAGTGAATAATGACTTGGTTTCCCCAGAGAACCTGTTAATATTCGACGAAAAACTATAGGATTACCATAACACTGAATGATTTAGATAAAATAATACATTTCGTGAAATAATTCTCAACCGTCGCGAATTCGTGCCAAGAGGATAATTACGCGACACGGGTCTCTCAACTCTCTCGTCAAAACTTTTTAGAGTATTTTTTCGAAGACTCGTTCGGATTTAGAGAATAATATACCGTCGGCCTGTCATTTTGCATCACTAAGTGACATAAAGAATCGACGCCCTTAAGGAAAGAAGGAGATTGTGAGGACGTCAAGATTTAAGAATAGGATCCAGGCGGATGAAAAGAGTAATTCAACAATGGTGGGCCAGAAGAAAAAAAAACGAGTTTAAAGACCTAAGTGGCGTTGGAGCTTTCGGAGGTTCTTCAGACAAGACAAAGGAGATTTTTTTTCATTCGAGAGAAACACTGGTTTCCTGACTGTAGTCTATTTTCAGAGGCAAATTGAGTAGCCGTGAGAGAAATGGAGGAGAAAAAAACCGAGGATGGGTATTCAGCTAAACTCACTCACTCTCTCTCTCTTTCTCTTCTTCTCAATCCACACGCGCACACATAAGTCCACATACGAGTCGACCTGTCGACTCCCCCCCCCCCCCCCTCTCTCTTTCTCTCTTCTGCTTCCTCGGGCATGTTGCTTCTTCAAGGACTCTCAAAGGGCGTTCAACAGCTCCCGTCTTTCTTTCTCCCTCCCCTTCCCCCATATCCCTTTCTCGCAATCGGCCAAAACACAGGAACGATATATCGCCTGTCTTTCTCTCCAAATCTGTTCCTCTACCTTCCTTCCTCTCTCCCCCCCCCTCCCCCCTCCTCTTCCCTACTATCCACCGCCCTCTGATTCTGACCCCCACCGTCTTCCCACGCTCTCTCCCTTTCCTCTTCCCTTCCCTCCTCCACGCCCATTATAAAACGTAGGAGAGAGGACCCCTATTGATTTCTTCCCCCCTTACAATTCCCTCCCTCCCTTCCCACACCACCTCTGCCACACAGGAGCATAAATTAAATGTTGCTGATCATACGCCCTTTAAAACAGTGATCCCTTTCGTTTTACGGCCTCTGGCTTCCATGGATCCTACCTTATGAAGACACAACCTGGGGATTTCTCGTAGGAAATTAATGCTATATTTTATACAAAAGGCATTGCGTATAATCGCGGCAATTTATCAAGAGATAATGATAAATATTTAAACGGTGGTCCGTGAATTAAAATTGCAGGTGCTTCTTGATGGAAGGAAGCCCAAAAGAAATTACTTACGCTGTTCACTCGTTCGTCTCTATAACCGTTCCGTTTAGTCGAGTGGAATGAAATATATAATGCCTTCAAATGATCATTTTTTACCTTAGACATCTCATTATAAAATTCAATTTAATATAAAATAACCTCACTTTTTTCTTATTCGTGTTTTGAGGACTACATTTGGAATACGGACATTTAAATGGCAATATTTTCAAGAAATGCTTCTAAATATCTTATATTTTCCTATAAAGATTCGGTTGAACTGTTGGAATTATTTTTCTTAGCGATAAATATGAGGTGTTTAATAAGCCTATGCTTATATGCTGTGAAGAATAATTACTGCCATAATGTACATCAATCAGGACCAAACATGAAGGAACGAAGCCGAGAACGTACTTTCAATAAAGACAATATAATTAAGTCCAACGCCGGGGTCGAATGCTATTACCTGATAATAATATACCAATTACAAGACATCAATAATAACATTCGGGGTGCATTTACAATGCTGTAATATATTTATATTGATATTAACCGTAACCCATAAAACGATTAAACTGGCTTCATGCCTTGACAGGCATTAATATCACCACATGTTGCGCCATTCATCCATTGGAATACGCCATCAAAGTATTTTTTTTCTTTGTCACGATTCACTCTCGTCATCGCCAGAATGTTCTATATCGACCCTATGAAAGAATAACTTTCTCATTCTAATGATAACTCGAATAAAAAAATTTTATGCGTGTTTTATGCAGCAGTGACTAGAAAACGGCAATTATTCGCGAAACCTTATGCAACTTCAGTATTCTCTAGGCTAATGCACATAATAAGGAGATAATAAAAATAGTCCTCGTTATCCTGAAACAGGATTGTGTCCCTTACACACTTATATACATTTACATGCATTTATTTGTACCATTTGTACTTTTTCTGCTATAGAAGCCGATCATTTTTATCTAATTAAAATCTCTCTCTTTTACCTCTCGCCATCTCTTTCATCTGTGTTCTCCTTTCTACAGTACAAGCGTTTTCAATCTTCGCGAGTTATGTACTGGGTTCAATAAAATATGAATGTACAACCTTTTTCGCACATTAAAGAAGCATTAGAAACTGTCGCAGACGACAAGTTCTAGCTTCCCGAGAATAAAAAAATCCTGGAAAACTCTCGTTTCAACCTACGCACCTCGATTCCCTCCCTATTTCCAAGGTCGCAAAAACGTAGTGGCAGAAGGCGATAATCAATCGACTCTCTCGAACAATCCCTGGAGGCCGGAGTGCCACAAGGCAGCAATCTCGGGCCGCCTTTTTTTTCACCCACTCTGCAGTAATAATATCCCTTCTCCTCTCTTCCTTTATCTCTCCCTCTCTCTTTCCCTCCCCGTCTTGATGTGCACGCTATCTTTTACGGTGCCCGCTTCCAAATATGGCCATACACGAATAATATCCTCGTCCGTGAGTAAACTGAATGAACGAGGGGATGCATTGAGAAATCCCCTTTGAGGAACGTTGCGTGAAAAGTACGGCGACCTAAAAAAATCTTGGTTTAGAACCTGACCGTGTTATAGTTGCATTATTGAAAAGGTGTAATCGGCGGAAGAGATTTGTTCTGGGAAACGCATCCGCGCATGTCTAGCAAGGTGAGGCATGACTCCGTCGGAAACATTTTCCGCCATTCATTTCTATCGGCGCCGAAACGACCTTCGCACTTCATACATCTCGGATTCGTTCTGAGAAAGCCATTATTAAGCGCAAGTAGTTTTTTCTTTCTATCGAGAACGTGAAATGACTCGCTAAGTGGAATTACTATAGTTGGTGGATCGATGCTTGAGATGAATAAAGTGAGCACATTTTTGCCCTCGGCATTATTAATTACGTTCCGATTTTTTTTGGATTCTTAATGCGACAACCGAGAAAACCTTAAGCTTCACTTTCCCGAGCGCTTTTTGCGATAAAAAGACTCTCCATCCAACAAAGCAACCGCTCTCCTCGCCGCTTCGCATTCAATCTCTCAACCTGTCCATCTTGTCTGCAATTTCATGACTCTCGCTTACAATACAAGAAATTGTACAAGTCTCTCTTTCCCACTCTCTCGTCCTTAGACGTCGCTCATGTTCTACGTGCGTGGAATTGAATTCCGTCAAATTCCCCTGAAAAGAAATGCATAGAAAACATCAATCAATCTTGGATTAATAACCCAAGGACGAGATTTTTCGAGTATTTTGCATTTTTGTCCGATAGAATGTTTTTAAGGCACATATATTTAAAAAAATAAGCAGTTATTCGTTGGCTGGTCGGGAATGGCGTAAAGGGAATCGCAGAGCGGAGGGAGAGAAGGCTAAGATTGCGTCTTTCAGAAAACCCGCAGACTCGAAAGCTGCCGGTTAGATTTCTCAGCTTCCTCCGTCATTGCACTGCTCTGAATAGCAAGAGATGCTGAGAAAGGACATCGAGGCCAAACAAAAAATCCTCTTGTTTACGCTGTTTTCATTTTTAGCTTGAGCGCACAGACCGAGTTTATTGCGCCATCTTTCGCCTACATAAAAGGCTATAAAAACGTTAGGCGGTTGAGTGCATCGATTATTTATAAGGTTAATTTAAATCAATGCAGTTTTAAATATAGCAATAAATCGTATCGGTAATGGAAAAAAACGTTTTTATTGTTTGATAGACCTTCAATAATGTACGCGTACGGCTTCCATCGATAATTTGTTTTTTTTCTGTAAGGTGCAATTTTTTTACTTGCGATAAATAACGCGATTATCGTGAAAATAAATTTAGGTGAAACTTCAGAATGTTGTTTAACGTACGTTTTTTAAGAAAAATTACTGCACAAGTTCTCGTGTCAAAAGCTGCTGATAATAAAGAACACGTATATTACGGATTGAAACAATTTTCATGCCTTGAGTGAAAAGTTATATACATCTGCACGGGACGAAGATATTAAGCAATTTAATTTTTTATGTTAAAAGAGAGACTATCCATCCTTCGAACATTGCGTCTTACGGAATACTTACCCACAGAAGATGGGTTCGGCTTCCTCGGAGAATAAACGCCACGATATAAACAAGGACGCTATAAAAGGCGAGTAATTTTATCCGTAAACTTTTTCCAGTCGCGCATAATGAGATTCCATCGCTTCCACCATTTAATATAGGGGAATTTTTTCCTGTCGTTTTAAAGCAGACGTTTAAATTCCCCGAACTCGAGACGCCGCAATGACTGCTCGGTAAACACGCTAATGCATGCGAGAACCTCGTCTTTTGTGTTCTCCTCCGTGTTCGGCTGTTTATTTTATATAGCCTCCGTGACCAGATAAGTCAAATCACGCACTGCATCATTCGCCACGGCTAATTTTACATTTGCATATCAATGGCGAAAATATGGAGCGCCTCCGAGACGGAGGTGTGAACTTGGAGTTCTTACAGAGACTATATAAAGCAAAGCTAGTAGGAGACTATGAATCTATTAATCTAACTTCGCTCTAATCTTCCTTTCGCTTATACGAAACCACTCTCCATCCCCAACCCCTTGGCCACCGCCTCCTCCCTTAAAACCCTCCTCCCATTTCCCACTCCCCTTTCGCAGACCACCTTTTTATTTTCCTGTTTAATCCCATTCCAGAACCGGTTCCTTTCAACCTGCCACCCCCAACCTCCCACCTATTCTCCCTCCCGCCGACACCCCTCTCTCTCTCTCTCCATCCAAACCCCATCCCTCTCTCCCTTCCTCTTACAATCTATCTCCTCCCCCCTCTCTTTCACTTCCCTACCGCGGCGGCACCTGGGATGGGGAGGATGATGGCCCTCGCATCTTTTCGCTTTCCTTTTTGGTCCATTCCGCCTTCCTTTCTCAAGAGAGCCTCTTCTCCGGCACTCCTCTTTATATCTCCCTCGTCACTCCCCCTCCCCCCCCCCCCACCCCCCCCTCTCTCCATTGCCTACGGCAATAGAAAGATTCCCCGATTCCAGGAAGGGACCTCCGCCGACTCCGTATATCACATCTCTCTCTCTCTCTTTCACTTCCTTCTCTTGCGAAACCAAGGCGGGCGCGTCTTTCTTTCTCACACACGCAAACATATTGGCACTCTTCCCGACGTCATGAATTCTTCGCGAACGGAGGGAGGAAAAAAATCGTCAATGAGGGGCGTCCGGAACGCGTTGTTCTTCTATCGAGAAAAAGCCGTTCCGAGGGGAAAAATCGACCTTGCACTCCCTCCGTTCTTACGAGTTAAGACGGAAAGAGAGTTTCTTTACGTAACTCCGGCGCGCTAGCGAACGAGGGTCGAAAGAATGTCTAGGCCCCTAGACTCTAGGGAGATTGATGGCTACCTCATAAGGCATTAAGTCGATTTTTCGTTGATGAGATCTCCAGCCGGTCGGAATCTTTTTTATCCCGTTTCTCAGAGTGGACCTCTTCATCTCTTTGCTCGCCGGCTCTTGAGGACTCGGAAGCTTCTACTCCGGATCGTTTAGCTCTTTATAAACATACCTGCCGGGCCCGTTAAAAATTGAGCGATACGGTTGTTAACTCCGCGGTAACGTTTTCGACGTTCGATATTTTCCCCATCAACCATTTTCTCCAATTCTCGTCTCTTTAATTTCCGAGATGAAACGTGATTTGTGCGTTTGAGCCAGCGCCGACTAATTAAGAGCCAAGGTGGAAGCGGGATACACGCGCGAGAGATGACGGTGATGCGTCGCTAATGAACGATAATGGCACGCGAACTCGCCTTATAAACCGTAAACAAAGATTGCAAAACGAGAAAGAGCATGTTCTTCCAAAAGAGAAATACTCTCTAAAAGCTCGCGGTTGAGCCACGAATTACGGCAGGCGTGCTATTTTTTGCGGGGATGAGAAATTATTGCGCGGTGGGAACGACACCCGCGAAGCGCAGATGCGCCATAGATAGTTCGAGTCGCGGGATCAGATAAGGACCAAACGTCGAGATCGGAGGATGCAGAGAGCGAGGCAAAGAGCGATAAAAACTCCAAAGAGAGAGAGAGATCTCGTGGGGGAGATAAAATGCAGCGAACACCCGTCCAAGACAACGCGGGGAGATCGGGTGCATATAATCAACGGAGAATCCGAAGGAATTTCGGGCGACGTCGACGGGACCTTATAAACTCTGTAAGGGAAAGAATAATTTCAGAGGGCTTCTTTAAATATAGTATATTACGCCACGATGCATACGAGTCGACACGAATTATCTTCTCCTAGTCTCATTACGGAGAGGCGCGGGTTATCGGAGCGAAACATTTGCGCTTGCGTATTTTTTTAAATAAATGGAGCACTGGTTTCGTGTTCGACGGAGTTACTTCCAGGTCAATTGGCCCTGCCGGCTCGTTTTATTGGGCCGATTTCGACACACTTCCCTTTGAGGTGGTTTGCCGAACAGTCCCTTCTCCCTGTCTCGCTCTTTTGCTTTATTTCTCTCTTCTCTTTCTTTCGGCGTTTCTTCCTCGCGACCCAGATGGGTCGGGTGATAGGTCCATCCATCTCGGTCGAGCTGGTCCAAAGCGTCCCACGTAAACCCGAAGAAATTCACGATTTTCAAAAGGTCAATTCAATCCGCAATCCCGGTTTTAGGGTAGACTTCGTTTTGGAAACTTGCCGTAATGAATTGAGACGTTGTCTAAGTAAAATGTCTTGAAAAGCAGCTTTCGTGTTTTCGAACGAATAAGATATCCTCTTTAGCAGGTTGACATAATTGAAAAAGTTCGTCACTTTCGATTCAAGATTACGGAGTTATGAAATTTATTTGATGACATTATGGGAAAAAAAGCAGCTGCCATATATATATATATATATATATATATATATATATATATATATATATATATATTAGTCTTAACCTTAATTTTGGCCCGTGATATTATTCTAGAATTCAAGAAAAAGCACTTAACGTATAAAAAATTGAAAAATAAAGTACTAGTCTTAGTTATTTCTAATAGCCACAACGAGGTTACGAAAGTCTTGAATTTGCTTTTACCCATAAAACGAGTTCGATAATTTTCTAGTGAATATTTGAGAATACCGAGAATTCTATTTACTCCGTGATTTTTTTTACTGGTAAATACAGGTAAAATCTTCCATCACAGTTATATATCTAATTTTAAAACTTGGCCTTGAATATTTGAGGTCTCCGAATCGTATGAAGTAAATGATAAGGCAATTTAAAGAGATACATTTTTACCACGATTTTTACCATCAAATAACTCACTCCATGGTATTCCGTTACAGAATCGTCCGCCTGAAAAGTTCGCTCGACATAAATCAGTAAAAACAACTTCCGGATGGCCATTACTGTACATTAGAACTTTTTTGGTCGAACCCTTATTCCTTTGTTCTTTTTTCCTCACAAATTTCCCTCTAGCGACATTAAAACTCCTCTTAAATCCTTCACCAAATTCATTACGTTCGTTCTTTTCCTGACAAGAGTATAAGTAATTCCGTCCAACGCGATTTGTACCACAAGAATATATATGCCTTGCGCGTTCTCGTACTAAATGACCGGAAGCATAAATAAAGTAAATCCGAACTGACTGGGATAATAAGAACACGAAACAAATGACTGGTTCGAGGCACGCCCACTGCAAGATGGTCGTCTCTTGTGACAGAGGAAACTTTCTTCGCTGCAAACCATTTTTGGAAAATGATGATGGGATTATATAAATAGACACTTGATTATTTTCACTTTCTCCTACTTGCGACATTTACTTTGCTCTTTTTCAGATTTATAAAAATAGATTTTCAAAGCCATCCTACAGAATACCTTATAAAAATAAATACGCAGTCCGAGACAATTGACAAATTTAACAAACACATGAAACTTCCTTGCGAAGCTAATGCGTTTTATTTGAAATATTTACAAAACGCGAGCGTATAATGGAACGGATTAAAAATAAATGATGCAGAAATAAAGATAGAGAAACGTTTACGCCATTCCTGTTGTGTTAATTAACGTTTTATATTTTATATTCTGAAATTCTACAAGTTATTCTTTGGTAGTCACTTTGCAAAAAAATTTTGTATGGTATTGACAATGTCAACTGTGGTATAAAAACGATACATTTCGCTAAATAAATTGTACTCTTTCATCAGCAATTATCACTAGCCGTGTTTCAACGAAAGCCTTCACGTGAAGTATTTAACCCACGATACATTTTCATTAAGGTAGGACTGCAAGGGTTGGATTAATGTGAGCACATTTCTTGGTGTCAATGAACTATATTAAAATACTGCGTTAAATTCAACAATTATTTATTTAACCTCCCTTTAATTTAATTTATTTTTACCTGTTAATATAGATTTCAGGAGTATTGTATGGCGCATAAGCGTGGACATTCAGAAAAACATAAAATAATTGGAAAGCTTCGAAATGTGGGCACGGAGAAGTTAGAACGGACAGATAAGAAGAATAACGAGAAAATACTAAGGACAGTAGGAGTAAAGTAAATGATTACACAGGATGTAAGAAACAGGAAGGCGAACTGGATCAGACATCAGATGATTAGAGAGAGAGAGAGACAGAATGATTAAATGTGTATTAGAAGAAAAACTGGAAGAAAAAGAGAAAGAGGAAAGAAAAGGTTTGAACTTATAGAGACTTGAAAGAGATATGAAGAAGATTGCGAACATCAGGAGTATGCGGAGAACCAGATTTAATCAATAATAATCACGGACCTATGATGACGATGATAGATTTTTTAAAGTGCATTATTACGAATTGATTTCGCTCCATAAACACCATTTCGGTTCTTTTATGTGAGATAACCCGAATCACGAACGTGCTTGCTCGCTGAGAGAACTCTCGAAGACCAAACAACTCGTTCTTTAGGGAGAGAACCGACGAGTCACGTGACCACCACTACACATTGACGTAATAATCAGAGGAATCCACGAATGAGTCATTTATGTTAACCTCACAGCCATTGAAAAGAATTCGAAAAAGGTGAACGGATCCACCCTATCCTGTTAAACAAACACCAAGAAATGCCTACAAATCCGGAAAAGAAACATTTCCGTAGATGTTCGATAAATACGCACGCTCGCGCATCGAACGCGAAAAATAAAAAAAATTGACGCGTCGACGCGAGGCATACGATGTCAAACACCTTTTGGGACCTCGGTTGCTCTATCAAAAAACCTCGAGGCGGATTCATTATCACGGAGGAAAGAGAGAGAGAGAGAGAGGAAGAAGGCGAAAGGAGAAAAAGGAACGGAGGGAGGGAGTAATCGCACACAATGGTTCGCAGTCGGCCATCTTCCGCTCCTGAAAGCACGAGGTCAGTTGCAAATGAACCCGACTCCCATCCGCCTTCAATTCCCCCCTTTCCAAACGCCCTTTCTTTTTCGTCCGCACCCATGCTCTTCTCCTTCCTTCCTTTGCTTCCTCTCCTTACCTCCCTCCCTCTTCTCTCTCTCTCTCTCTCTGCCCACGTGTGTTCGGCGGAAGGGTAAAAACGAAGGCGGTGTCAACGACCCACCTTTAGCCCTCTCCGCAGAGCGTTACAAAGGAATAAAAGTCAGTCCACTTACCATGGAGAGAGATCTGCAATCGGATGCACTGCGTGGCGAGCGGCCGATGGGCTCGTCGGCATAGGTGGTTTTTAAAAGGGAGCCGAACTTCTCGATGACGTCACTCTTCTTCCCGCTCGTTCCCCTCAACTTCATCTCTTTGGCTGCGCGGCACACTATTTTCGTTCCATCGATCGCGGATCGAGAACACGCCAAAGCATGCCCCGCGTAATAAGCAGTTTACGAGTCGTTTCGAGAGAGTAGAGACGGACAAAGACGGAATTCTTTACGTTTCCCACGAGGTAATGAAAGGCCTGTGGAGGGAAGAAAGTCCTCATTTATTATTACGAAGATGAAATTCTCGGTTGAGAGAACTTGACAAAAAGAGCAGCGATTTCGCGGGAAATCTTTTATGCACGACAAGAGTAAGCAGTAAAAAAAATAAGGGATTATTACTACCATTTGATTGTTAGTTTTGCTTCCTAAAAAGGGCGTTTTTTGCGTTCTAATATTAATGATCATTAGCAGTGGCACCGAAGACGGAATTAAGATTCGCGGAAAGAGCTTTTCGTAACGCTTTGACGAGCTCATTAAAGGCGCATCAACGAAGGATGATTTTGGATAACTTCCGTTATAAGAATATAGTTAGCTGTTTTGTTGAATGAACAGATAGAAACTGAAGATATTGTCCTCTTAATTATCACACATATTCCAGGATCTTCTGGAATACGTAATTATTATTATTATTTCCTCATCGGTGGAATAACTGCGACAAAAAGATCTAATAGCATTCATGTAGCTGATTACGCTCGGCAATCGCACCGTAACTACGAATTGGGCGAACTGCGTACGGAGTAGGGATGAAATAATACCGACAATTTTTAATACCGGTATTGGGACAGTTTTTTGCTGATACCAGTATTGAAACCGGTTTTGTGCAGAGAACAGTTTATAATCATTTAGTATATTATTTTAATAATAATAATAATCCTTTATTAACGGGATAAACCCTCTTTCTTACAAATATCAAACGGACTTCAAAAGCAAGATATGAGTATTTCAACGACTACATAAATCTGGACTTTTCAAAAACACTCTTGTTTTCAAAATAAGGTTATAACTAGATAACTGCCCTGTTCAGGGCGTTTTTACCACTCTTCAAAACGGTGACACCCACCCATATAAGGGGTATTTTTCAACCCCAGGTTAAGAAACATTTTTTCGAAAAGAAAACTCTTCATATTCCACAAACAATAATGGCAAAGTAAGAATAAATGATTACACTACAAAAAATAAATTTATAAACCAAACTTTATGTTTGATATGAAAATAATGTCAATTTGTGGACCTGAGGTCAAAAAATACCGCGCTTCGGGACCGAAGGGTTCAGGAACGCATTTCAGGAGGACGAGACCATTTCCAATCGTTTTTTCTCATCGAATTAGGTAATGTTATAAAACTGTCATACCGATCCGTCGGAGTCACTTTTCGGATGAATCCCCCCACTTTATTTCTACTCACACAGGCAACAAATACATTTTTCGTAACTTGGCACTGCTCCCACAAAGTGCACTTTTCAATACCGAAAACCCGGTATTGTAAATGACGATATCGGTATTATGTGTCTAATTCCGGTTTTCCAATACCGGTCTTCATCCCTAGTACGGAGACTCATTTAGGATTAACATCACATTTCACGTTTTATGGATTAATCGTTTCCTTTTCTCGAACGCATTACGACCCCCTCCTCGTGGGACGTTTTTTGTCATTGCGTTCCGTCACTCTGCTAGAATGAGCGTGACTATTTCGGTTACGTTCTTAATAGACCGTGGAATGGGCAGCCAATTGGAATTGCCATGAAAGAAGTTAATGAACCATTAAGATTAAAATCACTTAAATTTCTATTTGATTTAAAATTCTTAACTTCGCTGAGACTTCGAAGGATGTGATTTCTAGGTGGTGTTAAAATTTGCGAATGTTTAACGAACACGAATAATTATCGTCCTTCGACTGCAATTTTTCCACCGTAATGACATGGCATAATGCTTCATAAACTTATGCGGAGTTTTTCTAAAATCAAAAGTAGATAGCTTTTTTTTGTTGCTACGCAAAATTTCCTCGATTAAAAATGTCAAAAATCGCATAATTTTTAATTACAACAAAACGTAAGTACACGAAGTTGCTGAGAATGCGAGCATAAGGTCTTCGTATGAATGGAATTGCGCTGGAGAGTATATTATTTTCATTCGTTCGCTAATGGATCTCGGTAAACAGAGCTAAAGAGAACCGGAATTATATATTTTCTTCCCAACAACACTTTTTGACCTCGTTCTCCCAGCTTGGAAAAAAAGTCGCTTTCAAGAGCAATTAAGAAGACTCGCTCTCAGAGGCAGTTGAAGGTTCCCGCCCTTGAAATCAAAGTCTCTCTCCTGGAGTAATAGATTGATGAGCGTTTTAGGCCGTATATTCACGATCGCGTTCAAAATGGAGAAGAAAAGAAAACGCCATATAATGGGACGCGGGTGAACTGCTAATTTTTATGTCCTTCTACAAATTCGCGTATCCAATAAGGTGACAAAGATGTAGGATATAGGTCGTATAAAAACAGGAAACAAGTTTTTTGTGTTAATAAACGAGAACAGATGACTTTTATTTGATGATCCTCCAACAAAAAATGTTTTCCTCCATTACTTTATTGATTCGTTAACAAAATCTCCTTTTCCATCTAGCGCATTTGAAAGCTGGACGAAAGTTGAAACAAGCAAGCGAGCAAAAAATAAAATAAAAACTTTGCAGCCATAAAACATAAACTGTTTTATAAATAGCCCGCAATAGTAATCTATTTTTTCCTACCCGTTTCGCAACATTACTTTTTTTCTGAAACCCTGAATAGAGAATTCCGGGCCAATCCTCCGCTACTCCGTCGCTGCTCCGTATAAACATAGTATGTATATTACTTCAACGCGCGAGCGTCTGAAATGTGCATAACCCAGCATACGATAATCTCTCGCATCTTCTCAGCAGGCCGCTAGCACGGAAGACGTCCCACATTAAAACTCAGACGCACAGAGAGGGAGAGAGATAAAAACGTTCGCTTTTTTTTTGGATTACCATCTCGGTTCTTCGCAGCAAGGCACGTCAACACGGTTCACGGCTTCTCTCTCTTTCTCTCTCCTGCTCTCCTCATTTCATTTCTCTCTCTCATTGTGCTCGCAGCGAACACCCTTTTTCCCACGACGTAAGGAAGGAAGATCCACGTTGTCCCTGCTTATAGGGCGGGAGAGGAAGGGGAAGGGCGGCCGAAGGGCAGTGCAAGTCCAGCGGCAGAAGAAGTAGTCTCTCGACCGAAGAAAGGGGGAAGGAGGGATTCCCACGAGTTCGTTGCATGTCTCAATACGCGCGACACCGTTTTGATAACATCTATAGTTCTAGGCCGCGAAAACAGACGCTCTTGTTACATCCCTTAAGGATTCTATTTCAAAAGATAAATATTAGTCCTTTTATGTGATTATAAAGACGGACAAAGGAAGCACTTCATGCACCATTCACACGATAATTACGGCTATTGAAGATAACGACATTCTTTATCTTTTAGAAAATAATAATTGTTGTCACATGTCTGATAGCCACTTCCTTGGGTGTCTTTAGAACTGGAATTGATGAGTTTAAGCACGGGTTCCTTCCAATTTTATTAATGATAATTGGATCTAAATAACGTACGAATAATTTATAGTAAGTTAATAAAGGACTATCTGACACGAATGTGTGTAAAAGTTAATATAAGATATTGGGAAAGTACGGGAGAAAAAAATAAGAATACCTTTTTCTCAAAATGTAGAAATATTCATCTAAATTCTAAAATAATATTTAGTATACAATTTATACAATTATAAGAGCACATAATGAGAGAAATTCTGTTTCATAAAAAACCTAATACATTTTTAATTACACTAATCTAGCCGTCTGATTGTGAGTCATTTTTTTGTTTCATCGTTAACTGCTACAAACTTAATACATGCAGTTGCTCATGAATTATGAGTGGCACAATAGCAGTATTTATACTTCATTTATCTTAAACACAGACATATTAACGCTTCATCTGGATCATTCGCACCGGATTTCATGCCTTCGATGTAAAAAAAAAAGCCGAGCAACTTTTTTCGTCGGCGTCTACTTCCGCTGGAATGTTTCGATATCCTTCTGCACCCCGATGGATAATTTAACCGCTGCTCATTCAAGGGAATAATAGCGTGACGCGAACATTTCGGAATCCGATCTCCCCGGATGTTGTGGATTCCTTGGAGTACGAAGGTCGTGAAACCGCCATCTTCCACAATTTTTTTTCGGTTCGAAATCGCCCTTTTGCGGGACCGGTAGATATAGAGCACCCCTTCCATCTTCCACTCTCAACCTCACTCCAATCCCTTTTGCTCTCTCCTTCCATTGTCTCTCCTCCTCCTTTACCTGTCCTTCTTTCTCACCCATCAATCTTTTTTCAACTATTCCTCACTATATCTAAATCATTTCCTCTTCTGGGCGGTTGGGAATTTCGATCATCCCCAGCATAATGCTTTCCTCTGAACCCGGATAATTTGGATGACTCGGAATTATAGATAAACTAGTGTAATTCCCGTTGAAATATCAACGGAAGAATTACAGATAGATTACTATTATTTTCATTTAAAATAATTAATATCACACTTTTACATATGAAATATTTTGTCATATACAAAATTTATAGTTAATATTGTTGTTGACGAGCTACCTTTAGTTAAACTTAAATAGTTGCCTCTCTTTCCCTCCCTCTCCCCCTCCCTCTCACACCCTCTCTCCCCCTCTACTTCCCTCTCTCCCCCTCCCTCTCGCTCCCCTCTACCTCTCTCCCCTCCTCCTCTCTCGTATTAAAAGCATGCAAAGAATGTTTATACCCATAAGGATTGAATTAACAATATGATATCGAGGTCTAACAATTGAATTGGTAGCCAAGGTAACAGCGTTAAAATGGCAAGATTTCCACAAAATATGTAAAATAAACGTTTAACATGAGCGGTTTCGAACTGTAGGCGGAAAAAGATGAAAAGAATAAGAAACGTTGTAATTTTTTCTTCAAAATGGTCCAGATCCGAAGATTGTAGGTTAATTCCTTCTAATTTTAATCTAAAAAAGAATGAAAGCCTGCACGTCGTAAAGCCGATTTTACGTGTTACATCACGGAAAATGGAAATGTCTTCCTTGGAGTCGAACCCAGGACTTTTTTCGAGATTTATTTTCGCCATTACCTTAAAATATGTTAATCGAGCATTCCTGCCAAATTTCGAGATTCTATCTCGATTCTTTCTCGAGTTAATACCATAATTCTCTACCAGAGGCACGGCCTATGGAAGAGCGTGACCAACCAACCAACAGAACTGGGCTATTATATTACAGAATAATTTCTGTATAAATTTTATTATTCACATCGTTGCGCCATGATGTTTTGCGGTTTGTTTTCAATTCTTGGTAATAGGTCACCAAAGAAGTTCGTATCGTCATGATTTTATGAGGAAAAAACATCGTCCTTTTGTTCTTGATGCATTACCAATCTTCCATCTTCTTCTCATTCTCGTCCCTTCATCACTTATCGACAACTCTCCATCTCCGTTTTTCATTCCATACCCCTCTCCTCCATTCCTACCGCTGCCTCCCATCCTTCATTCCTTCCCTCCACCCTCTTCACCTTCGATGCCCTTCTACAGCGCATTCAGTATCCATAGAAACAAAAGGCGATCGATTCGCAATCCACTGAGCTCTCCTTCCCCCCTTTTCCCTCCAACACCTTCGCCGCTAAACGACGTATTTCCTGGAATTAAGGGGCGACATACACGAGCGAGAACATTCCAAAGTACGCCTAGACCGCATTCCAGGAGCAACGGAGGCGTTTTTGAGCGCGACATACGGTTCTCCACCTTCTCCGTCATTTTCCGAGTCGAGAACGAGACAAATGCACTTCCCGTCCGCGCTATGAACTTAAGGGATGGTTCTCTTCGAAACAATGGTCATTAAAAAAGCACGAGGATGTAAGAAACTGAAAATCCATTCGCAATCACAAGTTTTTTGTTTTTAAGTCTCGAGAAAAACGTCAGCGTTTTTCTCTGTTGTTTTTTTTTTGTTCAGAGGTCACGTCGCGTGCAACACGCGAGAAGAGGTTAGAGAAAAAATAGAGCGCCTGAAATTCGCGGACGACTGCGTTTTTAACGGACGGGCAGCGCAAAAAGTGCGCTCCGAAACCGTCAATTACGTTTCCGTCGTTCCTTTTTCGGGGAACGGCTCCAAAAATAAAGGAGTGACTGATGACGATGTTAGCACCGCCTTCCCCTTCCTTCCTCTTTACCTCTTCCCTCTCTTTCTCATTATTCTCCATCTCTTTCTCTCTGTCAATGAAGCCAGTAAAAAGTGTGTAGAATTTTCGGCATTCCCGGACGATTACAAATTTCAAACATCTTTCGACAAATAACATTTCACAAACATCGTTCTGAAACAAGCAGACACAAGGTAAACAAAGCGAAGCGTCATTAAAAAGCATATTTTTTAAAAATTTCCATTATTTCGTAGGTAACACGGACTTCATTAAAGCGTCGTGGTTCGTGGAAAAAATTATCATTTGTTCTTTCAAAGTTATTCATTGTAATTACGAAAAACCAACCACGCATGCGATTCAGGGTAAAATTCTTCGGGAATGACTTCTTTATTCGTTAATTAAAGGCTACGAAATGTCTTCGTTTCAAAAAATAACTTCATGGTATATCTGAAATGAAAGTCGCCTATTAATGAAACAATTTTACTACACAAAATAGTTGGCGATTTTAATTTTTAGAAACTGCAATTAACTAATGTTCGACGGATATTTCATACATTTCTCATGGCTACCTTTATGGCTCCATTCCAGACAAATTCCCTTGTAAATAAAACTGGAACAGGTTGACTAAAGAAGGGAGAGAAGGAAGGAGATAGAGAGAGAGAGTCGTTGGAATCGCAGTGGTCACACGCTTCAAAATCACGAAGTAGTCCGCTACTCCTTTTTCGGGGGGGAAGTATTTTAAGCTCGTGATTGCATCGCCACTCGCTCTTTGCGTAATAATTTCGGAGTGCATTCCTTTTCTGGGTATTTTTTCCCCCACTCCAAAACATAAATACCACGCGGGACGCTTTAACTCTTCTGTGGCCGGTTGCGAACGTTCGACTTTAAGTGCGCGTTTTGCACCATATTAGGGGTCTCCCGACGGTCCAACAGCCGTGAGATTCTATTCTCAGAGGAGTCGTAATTAATTGCGGCACACCATCCTCCCGAACACATCTGCACGTGGTTTCTCCGTGCGTTGCGTTGAGAAAGGAATGGCAATTAAATTTACGGCCACGCGAGACATTGAACATCGTCTTCCGAGTTAATTAAAAACAACACGCCGATTCGCATAGTACAAGTTTTTCCACGCTACGTTTTTCACGGCGAGTTTTACTCACACTTTGTCTACACGGTTCAACAAATCAGCCGCTTTTATTTTCCTCGCGAAAGAGGACAGTTTGAATGGGAAACGGCTACCAGCGAAGGGAGGATTTCGAAGGAAACGTTTTGTTTTCTTTTTTTAGAAATCCTAAAATAGTGACATCCCTTTGAGAGATGCACTTTTCTTGCAGAATATCCGAGATGGAATTTGTTGAATAATTTAATGAGGCGACCGCATACAGGGAAATATATTTGTTAGCAGACGGCGCTTCGGGTCGATCGTCGCAATAATGTCTCCGTCGTGTTGCATGCGAAGACGATGAACGTCTCTCCTTCGCTCCGGCCGATTTATTTCTTCGAAGTACTTTCCATAATTGTCAAAAAGAACGGTTTTTAAACGTTCCAAAACCGCCGATTCTCCAACTTTCCTCCTCGATCCTCGTGTGTTTTTTTAGGCACGAGTGAGTGCCTATTCTTTTCGCTCCAAGGTCATTCAAATCGACTTTTCGTAGATCGCTCATATCTCAGAGCTCGTTTATCAGATCAAAACGATATTCATGTCAATCGATAGCTAAAAGAATGTAGTTTCATTGGGTATAAATTTCAATATCAACAAAATAATTTTTGATTGAGAAACAGCGAGTTGAAAAAAAAGTGCCATTTTGTAACGCTATGTTTTCGCGAGATTATTCGAGAACCACGAATCGCACACACACGGTATGCACACCGTTTGATAGCTCATGTCGGGGCACGTATGGTGATAACAATAGCGGACCCAAAAAAATATTGGGTGTGTCCCAAAAAACCCCAAAAATATATCATATTCGGTGTACATGGTCGAGAGATATATCAATCGATCGGGCTCGGTGAGACGAATCAAAATGTATATAGGTGTTACATATGAAAAATGAATATTTTGGAAGTTATTCGATTTCGAAGAGTTTCAACACCTGCGCGCGCTGCTACGCGGCAGTACCAGTCGGTGCCAGGCACGGCCCTCCCTTCCCCAGCCTACACAGCAATCCCCGCCGTCATGACGGCGGCGGCGATGGTGGTACTGACGCGTCAGTACCATGCCAGCCACGCGTGCGAGAGGAATTCCTTCAGATAATCACAGTCGTGATCGCCGTGAAAACAAAATACAAAGACGTGAGCGAAATCGTGAGTTGACTCGTGCGAGAGTCCGCCGTCATCGCGCCAGACAGCAACAAAATGCATACGAAACAAAATGTTGAAATCGTTACAAAAGAAGTCTGTTACGGATACCAAGGGATTACCGCACTCGATCTACATCAAGATCAACACAGCGTACATGTTAACAAAGAACATAGATCAACCCGACGGTTTGGTCAACGGAGCGGTGTGTATACTGAAACACGTTGAGAAGCGTGAAGACGGAACCATCAAACGTCTCTGGGTTCAATTCGATGATCCACGCATCGGACGATTGTTGCGTGTTAGGAGCGCCGGTTACATTCAACAGCACAACATCGATACGTCCGTGGTTCCCATATGTCCTCGCGGCCGATACCGCGTCGAGGGCAACAAGCAAGCGCATATAGCACGGTGTCAGTTTCCACTGATCAACGCGTCTGCTATCACGATCCACAAATGGCAGGGAGCATCGTTTGATCGAGTGTGCGTACAGTACGAAGATCTCATGACACGGCAGTTGGTTTACGTGGGATTGTCAAGAGCCCGTACGCTCGACGGTCTCTATCTATTAGTCAACGATAGGAAACCAAAGAGATTCAAACACTCGACTGACATCGGAAAAGATTTGAGATACACACGGGAGAAAGAGAGCGGACTCAGCGCACCATCCGAGTTGTACGTCCATAGCATTCTCGGTGATCCGGTACACGATCTTCGTACACAATATTCAGGGTCTCGACGCTCAGTTTGCCGATATCTCACAGGATCGTATCGCCCTATCAAGCGACGTGATCTTTCTGTCGGAGGTCAAAAGAAAATATGCAGTAACAGAATTGGAAATCCCGGGATACAGACTATTCACCCAAAACGAACATGCAACCGGAGGCGTAGCATCGTATATTAATAGAGAAACAACAACCGCTACGACAATCTTTTCCATTCTTCGCAACACCGTCGATATATTTGTACCACCAGCCATCGACTATCACATACAGACGTATTTCCTCGCTCGACCATCAGTGAAAGATAGTAAACGACGGCTAGCTGTTAACATTGCCAACTGCTATTTAAATTTTGTAGAAGGCGAAGGTTTAACAGACCGTGTGAATCATTTCAAAGAGTTCATAAATTCATTCGCCAACAGTGCTACGTTGAACAACAGCCCATTGGTTATAGCTGGTGACTTCAATATAAATTTCAGGACCGCCGCGGGGAGAGAAACTATCGCTTATGCAAAAGAGAAGATTGGATTAAAAATGTTTAACCAAGTAGAGTGTTCAACTACCTACGAGAGAATCATTGATGCTAGTTTGCCAAGGGACTACCTCTACTTAAATTCTCATTGTATCCTGCGTATTAGTTTCATCATTTGGCTCTGATAATATAAATTGCTGCCAGCGAACACTTCGAGATTAGTGATAGTTAGCAGTAAGCTGACAACATGTGTTTGCTTTGTTTAAAAATATGTATCGCAAAACTTTTGTTTTCTTCACTTGTCCCTGACATCAGCCAACATTCCACGCTCCCCACACATTGGAAACGCACTCGTGCCCCGCGTAGTGTTGCAAACTTGCAACTCTCTCGTGAATTTTTTGTCTTCAACAGGCACGTTCGTGCTTCGCGATAATCGCGAGAGAAAGGCAGACAGAAAACACACACTGGAATCGAAAGGCAAAAAAAAAAAAAAACAACTTTCCGAGGATATCGAACAAAAAACGAGCTTAATAAACATTTTTACGATTTCGCGTCTCTATACCCTCGAGGCAGATTCAGCAAGACGGTTATGTTGCGTCACACGTTTCACGGAAGTTTTCCCACGAAATCGAGAGAAGACCGAAGAAGAAAATAAACCTTCTTGGAGCATACCAATAGGTTCGCACGCCCAGAACGTTGTTTATACCTCTCTTCCCCTCCCCGCCTGAATAAGACGCTTGCACGTTCGTTTTAGAAAGCAATTGTGTGTGTTGTGTGGCGAGTTCATCGGTGAAAGTGAAATATCTTTCTTAGATTGGGGCATGAGAGTGGCGGATGGGGGTGTACGCAAGAGGTCTCTCTGTCTCTCTCTCTCGCTTCATCATCATCATCATCATCAGGGGGCAGCGAGGAACATCACGATTGCCATCATCGGCCCCGATTCCTTTTATGTACCCACAATCTCTTCCTTCACCAACCAACCCTCCAAGTCACCACCTCTCTCCGCCTTCTCGACCTCGTCCTCTCGCCTCTCCCTGTCGTGCACCGCTCTCTCCTCCATACCACCACCCTCCCCCTCCCCCCCCCATTCCCGTCGCCTCTCGCAACCCCCCCCCCTCCCTCCCTCGCAATTCCCGTTGTGGGCATATGATTGCCTCTTATGTCATCCGTCCGCGGAAAACAAGGGAGTGAAGCTCTTAAAGGCTTTATTTGTGTGCTCAATTCCAGCTAAGTTCCAGAATGGGTTGCGGATGTTCGTTCTTTTTTTTTGTTTTTATTTTGGAAGGAGAGTTTGCCAAATGGAACGGGTTCCTTCTCCTGTTCCATCGTCGGGTTCGTTCCCTCGTTCGATGGGTTACCTCAAAAAAAAAAACGCGAGAAGGAAATGGTCGGAGTTGATATTGGCGAGAGAGAGAGAGAGAGAGAGAGAAAGATATGGTAATATGGAATTAAAGTGGTTTACATTGGCGCCTTAGCGGAAACTGCTCTGAGACTCCTCGTCCTATATTTTTTAAAAGATTTTATTTTTCAAATCTCAAACATTTTAGAGGGAGAGTAAAAACGGTATATTTAACTACTTATACAATTCGCAGTTTAATAATCGAACTCTGAAAACTAAGACTCGAAAAATTATTGTAAACAATAGGGTAGTTGTTAAATACGTATTATGTGTGCCAGCTGGATTTGAAGCCTAACATACATGTATGAATATGCATTCAAATTAACGGAAGCTATGATTTCTCCCATGTATAGGATTTGTAACACTGTTTACCGATATTCAGTGGTAACTGAGGCGATCAGAAAAATGCCTCGACGTGACAATAATTTAATAGGGCAACGTTAATAACTTTTACTAATAAACAATAAAATTCAATATACGCTCATGCATCCAGCAAAAATTGCTTTCAAATTAGTTTAATTTTCTTAACACAAACAAACACCCGCCAACTCTAAATTTAACCTGCCTTGATACTTTTTCTTCTCGGTTATGCTGTATAATTTCGGGCTCATTTCCTTTCTCCTAAATATCGTCTTAATTTTTTCTCGTACATCTTTTCATTTTATTCTAGAGTATATATCGTATATAAATCACTTCGAATTTATTATTTTAAAATTTCAACGCTAGCATACACACTTTGTTACAGTAATGCCTATGTATTATAATCTTTTCCTCCGTAGTTGGCTGGTAATTTCATTTTCGAGGAAATGAATGACTCTATTTAATCACACGATCCCTTGCACCTGTTCTTGGAAACCATTAGAAAAATAACACTCAATAAAGACTCTCTTTTTAGCTTTTCACCTTACAGATGATTGATTATACTTGACCCAAAACCGACCTTTTGTTTCGAGCCACGCCCAAAACTACTCCTCTCCTTCTCTCTCTTTACCTCTTCTCTCTCTCTCTCGTTCCCGAGACCGTCGCCCTCTTTCCTCCATCTTCCCTTTCTTCTTGGCCTCCTTTCTGCGTTTTTTCATTTTCACTCGCCTCTCTCGCTCAACACAACCTGTCCCCCACACCGTGGCCGGGGGATTTCCGTGTCATTTTCCACCCACCCTTCTTGCTTTCTTCATTTAACGACCCATCGACACAAAAAAATATCTTCAGAATTTATCGCCGTTACAACAAGTTTTGTTCACTACAAAAATTTATGTTATACTATTCCAATTTACGAGGTAATAGGGCGTCTGTGCTTAAAAGAAAAGAGTATCCATTACACGAAAGTGCGCAACTAAATCTGGATGATAGGTTTGGGTGAGGAAGTATACTACTTCCAAATCCTAATTTTCTTAGTTTTTCACGATTCCTCCTCTGGCCATGTTTCCATTTCTTCTTTTTTAATGAAATGGTTCTGCCAGCCAGCTGACTATTGGGAATTACGAAGCAATGTATACGTGTACTAGGAAATACAAGACCAGCTCGACGCAAGGCGGGAAAGTGTCAGCCGGGTGACCTGGTCCCATTAAACCCGCTTTTCTGTATGTATTTTTAGCACCTTCCTACTAACCCGCGTCAGATTCGGTCACATATATTAAAACTGACGTGTTTCAACGCCGTCCTATCATTTCGCGTCTGGAGCTGTCGCGAAATTCCGTTTCCTGGATAAAAGGCACACGTAGCCGTAAGGCGAATCCAAGAACCTAAGAGGCGCGGATTCACGGTCACGTTGCACGGACGTCAGAGTCGCAACCGAGTAAATAGTTGTTCTTACCTTGAAAAAAAAAACCCGCGTGGTTGGTTAAGTGCCGATATTATTACCCAGGCGAAAGAACTTTCACGGTCGGGTGGTGCGACATCTCGTCAATATTTGTACGAACGCGGTCAACTTCTCGGACTCAATCCTCCGACCGCCTTTCCGAATCCGTCGTCGTCCCCGAATTTTTTTTTTAGTTTCGCTCGGCAGCTAAAAAGTCTCGGGTTCGAATCTCTCGTTCGGTCTTTTGTTTCGTTCCTCACCTACCAGCACTTCGGATACGTCACTTTCTCCTCGCCTCTTCACTCTCTTTCTTCCACTCCACCCCCGCACCCTTAGCATCGCTCGCCTTATACATATCTCTCTCTCATATATTCCCTTCCCCACACCTCGCCACCCCCTTCCTCTCTCTCCCTTCCGGCAACCTCAGCCCCCTCACTCACTCTCTCTCTCTTTCTTTCTTTCTCTAAACCTCAACCTCCTCCTTCCAACCTCCTTAAGCCGTCCGGTATCGCAGTCCGCCCGCCGCCCTCTGAAATCCTCTCCTCTCTCGGGCGTTGCTTTGACGGTGTCATTGAACCCAGGAGAGAGAGAGAGAGAGAGAGAGAGAGAAGAGGAGAGAAAGATGGAAGAAAGAGAGGAGTGAGTGAGTGAGGCTGCTTTGGATCACTCTCCTCTCGCTCTCCTCTTCTATCCCAATGCCAGTTTGTGGAAGAAACGTCACTGAAACTGGCCAATTCTGCTTCGATACTCTGTTCTTAGGTCAGGTTTGACTGAAAAAATAAGTGTGCCGATTAATTCGAAAACTCGGAGATTTGTTCATTGTTATTTGAAGATGTGGGAATGGGCGCCGAAACTACGAACCGGAAGACGAAATTCTCACCCGCACAGTTTGATCGTGACTTAAAGAATTACCGAATTCTCTATTGAGCTTTAACGGAAGACAATTTAAATGCCCATTTAAGTCAGCTGACCGGATGTTTCGGCGTATGAATAGTCAAATGTGGGAAACATTTGAGGTGAAAATGACCTCTTAAGCCAAGAAATTAAGTCTGTGAAGCAAAACACTGTTTTAACGAGGAATAAATAATGCCAAGGTTACCATGCCAGCTACTCTTGAGTGATATCAGCTGAAAGGTTTAAGCCATTTATTATTAGAAATAGATAAACAAATAGTTTACTGAATTTTACTTAAAGCACAGTATTGATATTCACAAATTACTTTTAAAATTTGATCGGAAAACGCAATTATACTCGTTTTAAGTTTTCATATCATATTACGCTGGGATTAAAATTTACCGTTGTAATAAACTCCAGTGATTTAAGTTTTTCAAGTAATCAAGTCTCAACTTATTATTAATGATGCTACATTATATCTACTATCCATCAGAGTTGAGAGTTATGACAAGAAGGTCATTTAAAAAAACCTGTAATTATCTTAAGGAAGAAACCAAAGTCTTCGCCCCTATCTAAGAATGTACTTGTAGAAGAATTTCATTTGTTCCAGTTGGAAGTTAAGAGGTGAAAAGCAGCACATTCTTCAAAAAACATTCTTTCGTTTATGAATCTATTCTTCGAACGTCGATTTATTGGAGAATTTCACCAAGATTAACAGGAAATTCATACAAAATTATCAGTAATATAGGTAAATCACTTATCTACCTAAGGAAAAAATGAATCGAATCGTCGTCAAGGAGTGGAAACAAAAACTCGGTTTGTCTTTTTCGGACACAGTCAATGAGTTGATACACAGGATTGTGATAATGACAAGTGTCCACGGTCAGCGTTGGTTTGACCAAGAAGATGACGTACATGTGTGAAACGCAGTCAGATAATCAGCATTTCATTTTAAAAAACAAATGCGAAACGGAGAAAAATAGCACGTCAAGAATCCACGTTCGAGGAAGTCAGGCCCCAGGGTCGAGAGAGGAAAGGAGAAAGACAAAGCTAGAGGAGATGAGAGGGAAAGCAATTGTGGGCGTTTTGGTGCACTTGAGGAGACTCAGGTAATGGGCAAACACCATTCATCGCAGAGTACATACATTGGAGAGGTTCGCAGCCCATCGCCTACGCTCATTAGCGAGTTCCAATAGGTGTTGGCGACAGAGCAAACATCCCTTTTACTTACGAAGAAGTGGAAGTGTTGATAGTACCAGGGAAAAATAGACGGTTACATCCTTTCATCGTATGCAAGCACGACACGAAATATATACGTCCTCGGAAAGAGCAAACGGTAGGCAAGCGTCTTTAAATTATTCCGAAGTGAACATTCGCCATGTTAAATACAAGACTCTTATGCAGAATTGGCTCAAAAATCAACGTTTGACCATTCACGTATACCAAAGCAAAGTTTAATACAGTATTAATATTATAGTGTGAATTTATGGAAATTCTAGTACACATACTTATTATTTCACTCAAACTAAATATGATTAATTCTCTGAGCTGAAAATAAAACCTGCCTAGAAAAAAGTGATCGGAGATAAAGACAATCTTTCCAGATAAGCAAATAGATAGCATATTCTCCTCACGAAGTCGAATGCTGGATATGATTTTTCGCATTTTTGCCTATTAAAACAATCGCACGTAATTTTTGTTGATCTACGACAAGTACGTTCTTCTCACATATCGAGCTCTCCCAAAAACATAATCGGGACGGCAAACATAAACATCACCGAATCCACACACCTTCATCTACGACGAGTACAAGACGCAGTCGCATAGGTGGCATCGTAAGCCAACGGAGATTCGCGAATTTTCGCTTTGGTGCCGAGGCAACGGTCTAGCGACCCCTAAGGCCCATTCCCTCTCCCCCTCACTCTCCATTCTCTCCCTCCATCTTGGCTCGGAGACTCTCCTTCGGCCTGATAGCTGCGGGGGTCTCATCTCTCTTGGCCCTCATCCTCTTGAAGCCGGCTCCGAGCGCGGTCAAGTCTCCGTTACGACCTTGGGGTTTCAGCAGATAGTGTTTTCTTCTTGTGCCAGCAATCGACTCGGGCCAATTCATCCAGAAACCGCAATATGATTTATAATATCAAACGGCTCCCACTCGTGTCTCGCGCTATTAAGATCTCCCATGACCTGGCGATTCGCACGTTTATTTTATCATTTCACGGAGTGTAAAATAAATAGCGCACGACTTCCGCCTCGAGAGGCATTATCCGTTCAAATCAGTTTTGCCCTAACGTTTTGCACTGAAACGCAACTGAGTAGTTGCCTGGCAATTATAAAACCAATTAAAATTGATATAAGTTAGAATTCTCGACATCTGCTAAAGTGTTTTTTCGTGGGTGGCTGTTATCATAATTTTATCTTTCCCGCAACCTAACAGTCGGAAAAGTTTGTAAAGATACCTGCGAAAGACTAGCCAAATGTGATAGTAGATTTTGTTCCCTATTGCATTCCTTTAGGAACAACTGGATTTCCGCCCATTTCTCCGTTTGGTGTAATTACAAAAGCAAACATTTTGTCAACAAAACTGCAATTCTCCGAATGCATCGTCATCGCATTCTTAGCTAACCGACAACGACTTCCATCGCCACACGCTTTGAATATTGCTGTAGATAAAAATTTGAGTTCAAACTGTCGCGAAATTCTTAATGCCTATATAAAGGAAAATGTAGTTAAATTCCAGTTTTAATCCCATCAATTCGTTCTTGTGAACGAACTTCACAAGTGTAAAGACGATGTGTTGATATGCTATGGTGGAGCTATTGGGATTTTCCAGGAGCAATGTCGTCAACGTGTTGGATTTTCCTGTGTGACGATAAAATTCGATGAACTGGGAGTGTCGCATGTAAAATGTCGAATTCTTTCACGAGTACAACCATTGAAGCGGCAGGTTCAAAGCTTGCATTCTAAACAGAAAGCGTGTATTGAATGTTTCGTGTAAGGGGTAATGACAAGTATTTTCTTCATTTCCGTTCGACCGCAAACTTACTATCTGCATCCAGAAAAAATGCGCTTTCCTGCGTTTTTCCGCCCTTAATAAAAACTATATGTCACACTAGTTCAGATACAATCGTAGCGTTGATACTATAAATGTCGAAAAAGAACGGCAGGAAGTGAAAAGAATTTCGTTTTCATGGAAGTAATGATTTATGGCTAACCATAAGATATGTTGTGATGTATTTATATAAATGGTTCATTTTGGATATGTCTAAATAGACCCTACCTATAGGAAATTGAATGCTGTTCATTGATTTTCTGTATTAAAATTATATTGTGTGAAATCATTATTGGTCGTGCTTGATTAACAGCAAAAAGAAAAGATAGCACCAGGAAAAGTTTTCCGCTCACACTCCTATTAAAACCCATGATAATAATATTTTACTGTAAATATAAATAAAAAAACCAAGAACGCATTTCGGCTAATAGATTTTAGAGAAGGAACGAACAGGAAATTCGGAAGAAAATAATGTCGAGTATCTTCTATGAAGTATCATTTCGTCCACTTCGCTAACCCTCGCAAAATGAATTAGAAACACGATTCTCCACCGTATTTACCGCCAAAAATAACGAAAATCGAAAATGAAAACGTGGTCCTTTCCTTCGACCCACACCAGCGGATAAGCACAATTACGAACAAGAGAAACGGCCGAACCACCGTTTCGCATCGCAGGATTTAATATTTCCAAAAATAATTCGGAAATCACCGTTAGGATCATTTTCAGTAGGGATGACGTAAAAAAAAAACAGCATCTCGGCCGTAAAATGAACTCCGGTTCGAACATAACAATCTTCCCCTCGGCCACGCCACATCCTCCCTTCCAGTCTTAGGGAGCGAAAGATTGTGGTCGGGGAAGTCCAACTGACCGAGTGAACCATTCGAGCGAGCTTCGAAATTCCGAGAATCGGAGAGATGATCGCGAGGGTGAGCTTCCTCCTATGCGCTTCTTCGACGGTGAATAAGGAAAATACCTACGCACGTGCGTGCGTGCCAATCGCGCGTGCTCTAGAACAGAATAGGTGTACCTTCGAGCGCCCTTTCCATTCCTCAGCAGAAAAAAAAATCGGTCAGCCTTTTACGGTCAAGATGGTAGCCAGGGCGTGACCGTCGGCTGAGACGTGTTCTGCAGCGCCCCGCGAGATTCCTCGAAGGAAAAGAACCTAAGTCGATGGCAAATATCCGCGGGAATCCTCGTTCCACGCCGTCCCACATTTTTTCAAAAAGAAATAGGATTTTGGAAAGCTTTTTCTGTTTATATACGATAAATGGAGAGATGGATGCGGGAAAAGAACTCGCGGATACGTTGCGATGGCGACGATTCGTGTGCATCGGCTGAGATCGCTCTGACGAAACAATAAACAATGGCAAAAAATAAAATTATGTATTGGCGATTTCCGCGGGAAAAAATGTGGGAATTTCATCAGGCATTGTTCTACGTTGTTAGTTCGTTACTTTTTCGAGTGAGTTCCACCAATAAACACATAGTAATGGAATTTCCCATTGTTAAAAAAAAATCGCGTGAGGAATGAAATTATCGTACAATGCTCATGAACAACCAAATGAATGCTAATGTATTCCGCGAGCTTTATTATCTCGTACTGCAACTTAGTTATTAAACTGAAATAAGGATTAGCATATTTCGCCGCTATTGTTACGCTCTATACCGAAGATACTTATTCCGTATGTAGCATCGTATACACAATTTTATCCAACAGTTTATTTTTATTAAAAAACACAGGCTTTGACAAACACCGGATTAGAATACCACAAGTTTATTTTAAACTCGTCACGAACTTTCCTTTCTAGGCTAGAAAATTAACCGCGGCGTTTTGATACAGAACCGTGAAAGACGCTGCCACATTTGTAAAGGCATATGTGTAGTTAATTTCAGCGAGGTTGACGCAAAACATCTCCTTGTAACTTCCTCTACACGATGCGGCTAGAAACAGCGAGCATGTTTTTAAAGAACTCGCTCCATTCATCCTTCTTGAAAGGACCCACCCTAATCTCAGCCCGTTATTTAAACTTTAAAAAATCCGAAAGAGGCCGGCACCATCGGGTAGGAAGGAAACATTCCTCCTTTTACGCACGCAAAACGATTTTCTGGTAGAGACGACGCGAATGGAACACCTTCTGGGACCAAAGAGTGAGGGGAAGGCGATCGCTGCTCTCACTTGCAGACGAGTGAGTACTTTGCCCTCTCTAGCCTCCAACGCCACCTTTAAGAAAAGACGAGCGACCTCCGTGGGCATCCAATACGTAGCGGTCACACAGCACGTGGAATCAAATAGGAAAAGACGAGGCCTCGCCTCGGGGGAAGCAGGGATTGGACCAGTCAAGGTCAAGGGCGTATACGACAGCAAAGCGTTCACTATCTCTCTCTCGCACCCTCCCTACTCTCCAGACATCTCTCCTCAGCCTCCCCGCGCCCCTCCTTTTCGCGGCCACTCCACTTTCAACCCCTTCACACTTCGCCATTTTCTTCTCTCTCTCTCCAAGTTCTCCGCCCTACGCTCCACCTTGCACGCGTACTTGAACCCCTCCCTCGTGCGTCCGTCCGTCCTTCTAAATTCTTCCTCTTTCCCCCCATCTCTCTCACTGTTGCTCTCCTTGCATCTCATTTTCTCTCTCCCATAAATGCCTCGCTACTACATAGCAGGCTCTCCCACTCTCACATCTCGCAGCTTCTCCGTCACTCTTCCTGTTTTCCATCTAACAATCTAATTCCATTTACTTCTCCCTTTCTGCCTTTCTCTCTCTCTTTCCATTCCACTGCCTATCTCTCCCCTCCCCCGTGCCTTTCTCTAGCGCCCAGAAATGAGAGCATCCAATGACAAACTGACTGCTCCTAGGAAGCAACTCGATGACCCCGGAGCGTGCGACGGACGGAATGGGGACGGGAAAAAGGCTGCTGTTCAATCCGTCGGTTCGAATCCCAGTAAAGAGAGGTGGACGTTGATATACGTACGAGAGAGCCTCTCTAGCGGAGATCGGTGCAGCTGGTCTTATTTTAACTCGCTTCCGTGAGTGTGCAATTTCTAAATCAGGGCCATCTCGATGGTGCATCTAAAGTGCAATCTTGCAAAGCATCAAACGCATTCGGCTGACACGGCCTGTTTCTAGCCGTTATAACTATGAATCATCAAACTCTGTCAAACAACATCCAACGGATCTTTCGTTATTTTTCACGTGCGAAAGTCGAATCTATCCCTTTGTGTACTATTTTAAAATCTCTTCGGTAGCTCTTTGCAAGTTAAGTGAATAGGCTCCGTACAGATACAGTAATACCCCGCTATACGTCGGAGATGCGTCCCTGGAAAATCCGACTTATAACGAAACAACGTATAGCGAAACAAAGATTCCCATAAGAACTTTGATAACAGTTAGGGATTACGTTCCTGGCGGAGATTTTGTGACACATTTGTTTCCCAAATAATACATATCAATACAGTACATTGGACATACTATGTTACCACTATGTGTTTACCACTCATTGCTACTAGGGTTTAATGCTATATCGTAATGCATTATCACTACATTTCGTTTTCTTTCTTACTGTTACATCACAAAATTTTAGATTTTTATAACGGTAAACTGTTTTTAATTCGTTATCGAGTGTTATCGCTTTCTCAGCAAGCTAAATTTACGAAGAAAATCTTTCAGACGGAATGCCTGTAACAGGACCCGTTGTTAGCCACGTTGGAGGTTTGTTTTCAAATTTCTATCTTGGATTTGGGATCTATAAAAATGTCTAAAACGGTGTCTTTATTCGAAGCTGATGTTTTACGATCTTCCTTCTTTCTCCCCTTACGGGATTTTTTTTTATTTTCTGAAAATTATTTTATAAGTGGGCAGTTAGAAATATATTAAAGATCTGGATAGTGCGTTTCAGTAAATACGGGTTATATTTTTGTTAGATATGGCGAACAAAATATTTGCCCCTATTTATAACAATTTGCCGAAAATTTTACATTTTGTTCCTTGTTAAAAGCTTCCGCTCTTCCAAAATTGAAAAATTTGAAAAGATATTTCGACGAAACCCTCAAGTCAGTGAGAGTAGAAAGAATCGGAAATTACTTTTCCTTCTCAAAAATTTTGTTGTTATGCATATATCTAGGAAAATAGTTACGTGATAATATTTTTCCTATAGATCAATGGAATATTTCTACCAGATTTTGGTTCAGGAATATCCTTATTAATTTTTTCGTACAGCTGGAATAAAACCAATTTTAACTCAAGTACCACAGGCAAAATATTTTCCTCGAAACAACACTTTCAATCCAATGATAAACATGCTAAAATAGTATTGTCTTTAAAAAAATAACTAATATTCTGTTTTCCTTCTTATGTGTAGCTCATGTAAATGTTACATCCTCCTACATAACAAGAAAAACAAATCCTTCAATTAAAAGACGCTTGTCTTTATTTGGAAATGTGTAAACAAACTATAATTGAACGGATTTGAAAAGAGAAAAATAGATTATACATATAACGAGGTTCCTTCTGCTCGAGGATTACGCTGTATATCAAAGAATAAAATATTTCAGAATTTCAATTAAAAACACGAATTTTGTCATAATATTTAAACCTCCACCATTAAAGCGCCGCTCGATTCCAGAAATAACAATTAAACTCTCGAGAAACTTTTCTTCGGCATTCGACGACAATGACAAATTTTGAGAACGGTCCGTAAATTACCGTTCAAATTAAACGTAAGACTATTTAAGCCTTGTATACAGTTTCTCAAGCACGAATCGGTAAACAATTTCTCTGTCAGAAGTGGAATTCATACTTCACATTCGAAAAATTACATCCGTCTTATATATCTATACGATTACGTGTGCGCGAAGAACACGTGCGTTTCCATCACCGAGTCAGCGAATTCAACCACCGTGGACGAATTCCAACTGCGGCAGTCACGTGCCGTGGCAGCCTTCCGCACTCGGGAACGCGAAATGACGAACGAACTAATCAATCCCCCGGCTGATTTGATATCATTACTTCGAAAAAATCGAAGATAAATGAAACTGCCGCCTGGTAGCCAGGTATTCGAGTTTCTTACATGGTTAATAACTTTCCCTTTCGATCTTGCGTGAGGACCTTATGGCATAACGCGTGCGTGCGGACCGCTTTTGTCTCTGCCGCTGCCAACAGGGCGACCGCACCCGCTCCAGAAAAAAAAAACGTTCCCGTCGGAAACGATAAAATACTAAAGCAGCGATTGGCATGACGGAATCGTTCGTTTTAATGGGCCACCGCAAGCTTTCCAAGTAACGTATTTATGTCGGAGCCAAAACCACCGAGCGTTAAAGAAAAACAACACACGTAAAAACCGCTTTCCGTCCGGGTTGACGTTTTCGATGTCATCGATTTCCTCTAAAAGAAACAGATTTTTTGTCCCGAGAAAGCTCGAGGGACTCCGAGGCGGAAGCGATTTGCGGTCGTTACGCTCATTGGCCGATCTTATTTTTTACCTCTGAAATGTTGCATCCGTTATTTTTAAAAAAAAACTTTCGATGAAATGAGACTTGCTCTCCGGTCTTGTTTCTTTGTTATAATATATAGGTATAGTTATAAAAGATCCAGGAGATATATAAGTATAAGCGTCGTGGGTGAAGTTCATTTTTCATTAATACAACAGCTTAAAAACACTAAAAACCTCTCCGCTCTGTCAGATCTTTCATCAATTTATCACCATCGTCTGTGCAAGGACATAAATGATTGAGAGCACATCATATATTCTTAAGCCCATGGCAACGCTTATCACATCAGATACGTATGTTTACGGTAAATGTGGAGTAGGTTACAATCCGGCCACAAAAGGTCGGCATACCAAAATGTCACGCACTGTCCCTTTGTTTTAAGACGCCCCGAAATCATTCTTCCACCTACTTGGCACGCACTCCGGAAGGTAAATGGGTGAATTTGCTCTCGGAGAAATCTCTGGCAACAAGACCAGCGCGGTGAATAATTGACGCTCTACTTTCACGTTATCGTTCGTTCGAAAAAATCCAATCTTTGGATGGAAGGGTAGGATTTCATGCTTAACGAGATAAATCGGTCGGAGGATAATTACCTCCGGAAAATGGGAAAAAAATACCCACTTTGCCTTTCCGCCATGCCTTTCGAAAAATGTGTGTTACAGGTCAGAGATGGTGTAAAATTAGAAGAGCGCAGTTTTTTTGTTAAAATCTGTAACTCTAACTTGGATCCATGAGAATTTTTTTCTAATTTCGGTGTTGGTGGAATATGAGAGATTCTTAATCTTAATTTGCACGAATATGTAGGATCATCCTTAATTACGGGCATCCAAATGAGCGATGTTATACTCCCTACTTTCCAGTTCTAATGACCATCGTTTTGATGCTAATAACAATGCTGGTCGAAACGCAAGCGGGACGAGATATTTTGATAGCATTGGATTAGAATGGAGAAAGAAAATGGAAATGTAATTAACCTCTTAACTCGAGCGATGGAGTACATTCCGTGCTAATATTAATGCGTCCGTCTTGCCTTGAATGTAGATGGAATCTTAAATTACACACCAATTTCTTTTTTCATTAGCCAGTCTTCCTGGACGTAAAAACAACCGAATAAGCATTTAGGTAAAGATTCCGAGAATATCACAGATTACGGCATATTCATAAAACCCGCTTATAAGCTCCTGTATACCATTTAAAGTAAAATATTTTCTATGAACCATTGGGTTTTAATAAACCTGTAAGCAAACCGTGATCTGATCTAATCGAGTAAATGGTTAAATAACTAACCCACTTACGATTTCACTCTCCATTGCGCAGGAATCTCCGAGGGCGTCGCCATCCACGATGAGGCTGTTCAAAAGGAGGTGCTCGGATCCGAGCCCCCAGTTAGTGAGCCTGTCTCCCATCAGCCAGGACACCATCCATCAATTCCCTCCGCCGGAGACCAAGCAGAAGGCAGAGGATGGAGAGGGGGCGGCGAGCGCGGGGCACGAGGGGGCGAGGGGCAGCAGCAAAGGCGGAGGCGAACAGCCTCAGGCCCCGAGAGGAAGACCGCCCGTGTCGGCGCCATCATCTGCAGGCGCCTCCCCCAAAGGCCCACGCAAAGGCAAGGCAGCAAAACCCACTCTCGCTGAAAAACAGGCGGCGTTATATCAGCGAAGCAATACCCAGAACTCGTAAAACCCGATTTACGCTCATCTGCGTTCGGAGGGAAACTGCGTTATCACGATGAATGTCGGGATGAACGAAAGAAATACAACCGCCGCTAAAAGTAAGGTAGCTTGATTCATGAACGGAGTACAAAAAAGTAAACGCTTATTCGTGAAATTTATGTAGTCTTCAGCGAAAGACATAAAAACTCGGTTGCCAAGGCATAAAAAAGGTCACCACCACTTTCACGAGTAAGTTTAAAATAAATGTTTTTAATAGTCAAGTAAAAAACAAAATGTGTGAATTTTTAAATGTAACTGTGAGAAATGATTTGGTATAGATAATTCAAAGGCTATATTTAATAAGGAATATAATTTAATTGATAGTATTTCAAACTGCTGAACCTCTTTAACTACGATGTTTATAACTCGAACTTGTATAAAAAATTTTGATCATCGGAAGTGGGACCTTGAATGCAACAATTGGAATACATTTGGCGTTTCTATTTGAATAAAAAAACGCCTACAGTATTTGTTTTGTCAGTATATCCGTGCAAACGTAACAGGACCTACACTGATGATTTAATTTTGATGATATATAGGATTTATAGCCAAATAAAATGACACACTCGATCCAATTCACTTAATCACGAGTTCAACTTATTGAAAACCTAAATCGACATTTATCTTTTTCAATCTCGCGTGAGAAACACACTGAATTAACGTCCCTTGCATGCTTTACTGCTGATTGTTTTTCTTTCTTTTTGGTACCAGTTGTGAGATTTCCATTACATTTAACGCGAGATATACTTTCCTGATCGCAATATTTAATACCTGTCATTTTGTCAAGAACTTTTAAATATATTTTAGGAAAGATATCGACTTTATAGGTTAAGCTCATCAATGAAAATGTGTCAATAATTAATAAACGCTCTATCATTCATAAGATTTGATGGCCTAGAATTAATCTACAAGTTTTGTCCGCATAAGATGGGAACTGACTCAAACATTCTCCTTTCCAGGGCTATCAACGTGGGGGAAGAAGGTCGGAAGGAAATGGGAACAGCTTAAACGTAGCGACTCGTCGGAGTTGTTGGCCGTGTCACATGGTAGAAGACGGCACTGGTCTCCAAACAAATCCGTACCAGGTCGCCGGCGCATTTCCAGAGTCGAGTCTCTCCGGAACCTTTTCGCCCGCTCTGGTAGCGACAAGCAGAGCGGAGGCAATTCGACGTCCGCCAACTCAAAGAGGGAGTCCTCGAAAGAAGGAGATACGAAAGTTAATCCGAACCCAAAAGTGGACAAGGAGACGAACACGGAGGAACAGTCGAACCTCATCGTTCACGAATGCCGAAAAGGGCTCGAGGACCTCTACCGACTGAACGAATATCTAGGGAACGGGGCCATGGCTCCGGGATGTCCCGGATCCAACAGAGGAATTCTCTCGGCGGAAGGCGAAGAATTACTAGAACTGCTCCGGAGATCCTCCCTCAGCTTAGGTGCGGAGAGATTCGATTCAGAAGCGCGGCTCGACGAACTGGCCAGCAGTTTAGACGACCTCGTGTCCGGCAGGAGCGTCACCCTTCCAGCGGAAAGGACCTCGCCCTCTTCTCTGCCAGCGTCCATCAGGAGGGCTGGACAGTTCCCTCACGCTTATATAAGATCGAGGCTGACCGTCCTACCGGAAGAACACGGTTCGGGGACATCGGGAGGAGGAGCCGCTGGAGCTCACAACCAGAGGCGCCGTCCCGCTCCCAGAGCGGATCGCAGGAACGCCAGCAGCTGCGACGACCTCCTATCAGACAGGCATACGACAACCGCCCCCGCGAAATCCGGAGGCGAAGCGGCTATAAGGAGAGAGGGCAGTTCCGCCCAGAGGAGGGGACTAAGGGCGGAAAGAAGCGTGTCCGTGTCCGGGTGTCCGGCGCCGATCTCAGTGGAAGACCTTTGCATGTTCCTCAACCTTCTGCGATCGGAAGAGAGCGGTTACGACAGCGATTCCACCCACACGGGATCAGACTCTCCCCGCAGTTCCATCGAATCCGGTGTCCTCTCCACGGCAGAGTCGAGGTTCGTGGTTCAGAGGAGAAGGAGCACCAAGTCGACCTCGGACGTAAAGGGATCTCAAGGAGGGAAAGCGAACCAGGAGGAAGAGGAGGAGGACGATGCCGCGGAGGCAATGGCCGACCTCGAGGAGACAGAAGAAGAGACGACGGAGATGGGAGGTGGAGGGGGGCGCATGGAACGACCTTCCTCGGAAGATAGGCAGGCGTTCGTTCCGAGGTCCAACGGGAACGAGACGGACGAGGAGAAGCTGTCCGCCACGCTGTCCCGGAGAAAAGGTTCCGGGGCGCCCAACAAGGGGCGCGCTAACCTCTTGTCGAGGCGACTCTCCGGGAGCTTGCAGGCGCTGTCCGATTCGGACCTGTTGGAAAAAGACGTGGCAGCCGCCAGAGAATTCCTCGTGTGCGCGAGATGCAAGCCGGAAAGCGGACTCCGAAAGATGGGCGGCTCTCGCCTGTCTTCCTCCACGGCCGCCATCAACGTGGTCAAATCCACTTCCGAGAGGAAGTCTAACGTAAAGAGGAGCGCTCCGTCGTTCTCTCGTAGCGATGCTCTGGACAAACTTTTCGCGGAATCCAGGGGAGAGTACGGGCGTTCGAAGGACAATCAACAGAGGGACGCGGAGGGGCAAAACGGCGGGCGCTTTGCGCCGAGGTCGGCCAACTCGAAGGGCGGTCAGCCCGTGTTTGTGGACAGAGAATTCAAGACTTTCAGACTGTTCAAAGACCATGGCGGAGAGTTGGGGGTTTACATAAAGAGGAAAAATCCCAACTCAAGGACTACTAGTTACGTGATCTCACACATAGAACCAAATGGACCGATGGACAGGTGAGGGGAGAAGAAACTATTTCATTATAACCTGCTGCATGTAAATGATTTATGTGACGGATGGAATATTTGGTGGCTACTTGAAATTAACCTTAAGATACGATACGAGAAGTCTGAATTATTATAAATCCATTATATAAGCCAGAAGGTACATTTATGCGTAAAAAATTAAGAAGATAACACCAAAAAATTTTACTTAATAAGCAATATTAGTTTTTTTTAACACTAAATTAAATCTATCGTAAGAATTAGCAGAACGGGTCTATGGATATCAGTAAAAGAAAATTGATTCATCTATTAAAACTTACATACATATTTAAATACATTAGTATTGATTCACAATTAATTTGACGTTGATCCAAAGGATAACAAGATAGCTCGGAGATAATCTCCCCCTGTCACCCACCAATTGCGGTGGCTTGTAGGCTACTTATTCAAATTCAGATAATAATTCATAATTCACCTTCTTAATAGTGGATGTGATTAAAAATCTTGCTTTACAGCTTTCTGTTGCTAATTTAACATTTCAACGAATGTAATGTAGAGAGAATTCTAGGTAATAATTTTATTGTATTTTGAAACTTGTATTCTCTCTAATTTTTTCCCGAAGTAAAAATAACACAATATTATTTGAGTATAAGTTGCCCAATGCATGTAAAATACTACTACCACCATGAATGAGAAATAATTATGCTAGCAACACAAAATATTACTAACCTCTTTAAAGCCCTTCAAGGGAAAATAATTGAAAGGTATTACTGATGCCATTAATTATTTATCGATTAGATAAATTAACAAATTGTACTGAGATACAAAGACAGTTTGACCAATTTTTGTAAATATTTGTGGAAGAAGGTAATTTACCTACAATATAATAAAATATTGAGGAAGAAATAAACAAGATAATTGTCGGAATGTTAAGATTAAAAAATCATATAATAATATTTTATAAAATTCCTAAAAATTATATTTTTCAACGGAGAAACCTAAGGAATGCGACTAATCTCTTCCAAAACATTTCCATCAATTCTGTAATGCATATTTTGACCGTTTAAAAGCAGCAAACTGTATGTAAATAATGGCGTCCTACGTATTCTTAAAATAGGCAACCATAATTTTGCATTTTTAACAGCACCTGGGAGCGTTGGAATGTGCGGGGGAAAAAGTCGATAATTGCTCCTGTTGATACTTAGGAATTCGACATTCAATTGTTCTTCCTAAATTATTCGCAATCCCGCTTTAATGCTAATTATTCGTAATGATATAATAAGTAATACCGCCTACTGTCTTTCAACAAATTTGAATAACACAACCAAACAAAAAAATGGTCACCTATGATAAAATTCGTTGTTATAGGCGTTACTTTGTGGAATATATCCATATTTGGAGGATAAATAACTGTAGTACTAGTACTTTTTCCACTAATTTTATTTGCATTTAATAACAGGAGACGACCATGGTTTCGTTATTAAATGCAAATAAAATTAGTGGAAAAAGTACTAGTGCTACAGTTATTTATCCTCCAAATATGGTTACCTATGCTTTTAAAGTGAAGTAAATGACACGAATTTGCTTTAAGTCTGTCGTAACACGCTATGTTCTATTTTTTAAAAGTAACACAAGGTCTAGTTTAGGTTTGAGCTCTATACGTCATATAAAGCATTTGCTCCTTTTAAAAGCCAATCGCCGGATTCAAAACCTCAAACTGGAAGTACTTTCGCTGACGTGAATTGCGACACCGCAGAAAGGGCGTTCTGTATTCTCAATAAAGATTATCTCCGACGGGACGCACGATGGACCGGAATCTCTGACGGAGTATTTGCTCCGCCTTGTGATTTGCCTCGCTCGAAGAGCGAGAGAAAGCGGATTACGCCGCTAGGAGACAAAACGGATACGACGAGTTAAAATGGAAAATACTTTCTCCATCCCTCGTCGTAATCGTTCTCGAGTTGTATAATTCGCGCGTCTGCATCTTTTTTTATTACATGGATACGAACGCAATCGTCCCCATCCTCGAATGAAAATGCCGAATTATTTAAGAAAAAGCCCATTCGCGAAAGTGCACCCACCATCACCCAATTTTTCTCTCCACGCCTCCCTGGATATACGCTGCTCATACACTAACATCCCCCATCTCTCTCTCTCTCTCTCTGTATCGCCAAAAGGGACGGTCGTTTCCGAGTAGGAGACGAGATCGTGAATGTGAACGGTAAGCGGCTTCGAGGCCTCACCCCCGGAGAAGCGCGCACCGTTCTGCGCAACGCACCGAGGGACGTGGAGGTGGTGGTGGCACGCGATTGGCCGGACGGCTCCCGAGGTGATGACCTCTCCTCCTCCACCCCCGAGCGGGGGGGTGGCGTCGGCGGCTGCCCGGATGCTGCCCCTGCTGCCGCGAGGGTGGCGGCGGAGACGGCGACGGAGGGAGGCGGCGGGAGAGGGGGAGGCGCGGCAGAGGCGGGGGATCGGGAAGAGCGGGAGGGTAACGGCGACGACGTCGACAACAGCTCCCCCTCCACGCGCGAGGCCCGGGTGCAGACCCCGGACAGGGCGGCTCTGACCGGGATGAGGAAGTTCTCGGCTCAGTTCGAACAGGCGGGGAGGAGGAGCGCGGGTTCGACGCCCGCGAACCAGGCGGCAGCTAGGAGACCCAAGTCCATGTCCATGTCGGTGTTCTCGGTGACTTTCGAGAAGGGAGCCGGCAGGAAATCGCTCGGTTTCAGCGTGGTCGGAGGACGAGACTCGCCCAAAGGGAGCATGGGGATCTTCGTGAAGACCGTGTTCCTGACCGGACAGGCGGCCGAGGAAGGGAGCCTCAGGGAAGGCACGTGTGACAACCCTCCCCCCCCCTCTCTCTCTCCCCCTCCCTCCCACGCCCAGATTGAGATTACGTCCGTTCATCTCTCTTTTCTCTTCCCCTCTCTTTCTCCTCTTCCCCCGCTCTTCAGTACGGTTTGGGGTTGGTGGAGGGGGTTTCGTCCCTTCTTCCCTCTCTCTCTCTCCACCCCTTCCCGTTCCATCTCCTGTAAGGGTCTTCCCGGATGCGCGAACTCGCCCCGCTCCCTCCCTCCCTCCTCTCGCACCCTTTCTCTTTCTGCCGTCCCATTCCTTCTTGTTTTGAGATAAAGGGATGAACTAGGTACTAACACTCGCACACTTGTTGGAAATCCCTCCTCCCTCAATCACTTGACAAGTAAAATTTGCATGTTCTTCCATTTTTCGATTCCTCGCATTAAAATTTTTTAAACTGGATCTTAATTAAAAAACCTATACATCACACACTGGAAGACATTTCGATTTATAATGCCGATTTTCTCATCCGCCAATTATAAATCACGACTTTACCTTAAAATATCCCGTCAATTTATACCGGAGCCCAATCGAAATAAAAAACTTATTTCCAGAAGAGCAACATGGAGCCGATGGACGCCGCTCCTCGAAAACATGTTCCTCGCAGTGTCCCATCAATTCGAGGTGCTTCGTTTCTTCGGTCTCTCTTTAATTTCCTCTCTTTCCCTCTCCGGAAGCTAATCTCCAAATGACATCCTACGCATTTTCAGCAACTGCTACTTAAATCGACGGATTTCTAAGCTCCTTCTTGCATTCAAATCGTTTCATGAATAATAAACGACGGGATGAGCGTAATTGTCTCGCCTTCCATTAAACCACTCGACGCGTAGAATTTATTTATAATTGTCGGTGGGAGTTATAGGCTGTGATGTTTTTTTTTTAAAGCTGGGACACGGAGCCGATGACTCCGAAAACTAGTTTTTCGATTCGATGAGTTATCTCGCGTCGATTAACGATAAACGTAACTCATCAGTGTGTCCGAAGTCACTCTACATCACGAGCGCTATTAAATCCTCGCGTTTTCTCGCGAGAACGATTCCCTCTAAATCAGACACATTTTCTCGGTCCGATACTTCTTCGGTTCGTAAGCCATTAGTCACACTTGGAACTGCCTCCTTTAGACCTTCATTCTAAAAAAAAATATTTTTCTACAATGAAACACGTAAGTCCTTTGACCTCTTTCGCAATCTCTGAGAAAAACCTGCCTCTGTTAACCATTCATTGCTATTACAAGCCTGTCGCTCCAGGCATAAATTACGACCCACGTATTTCAGATTTTACTTGGCACAACTCAATCTTAGAGACATTAATGCTCGTTCATGGTTTCAAAGGAAAGCGTAAAAAAGAAAATGAACGTGTGAGGAGACGAAGCTACGCGGTATGGTCGCTAAATACAAACGCATATGTTTTTATGTACGCTTACGTTTGAGAAATACAATAAACAAAAACTGTTATTCGTCGATAAAAGCGGTCTTAAAAGTGAAAAGGCGAATAATGTGAGCGATGAACTATAAAACTTGTTTTCTTTTCCGATGCTCCGTAGAGTACCAATTGTGTGGCGGTTGACCTATTTATGACTAAGCTTAGTGATATTTAATAAATTTTATCTGACTTCTTAACAATGAATAGTTTTAAAATGGACAAATGTTCCATCTTATGGCACACAGAGCATTTTCGAATATTTATGTGTATTTTACATCCGTGGTACCCAACGATAATGACAAAAATATTGAAAACTGTTATGGAGAGAATTTAAGAATAATTAAATTATTTCAGCCATTAAAAGATAATTAGTTATATAGATACTTAAATGTGACACATTGGGAAAATAGTTTTACACGTCTATTCATACCACGGTGTATTAGATTCTATCAATCTGTCATCTAAGCATATTTGCCATTCACAGTTCGTTTAATGACATAAAAATTGATTCGCCTACTTTAGTTTTCGCAAAGTAATTTAACTACCAAATGGTAAAAGTATCAGTTAAAGGTCATGTACTATTATCTATAGACTAGTATAAAAGCCCGCCAACATGACGGGATATCTTTAGTTAACCTTAAAATATTTGCTCCCTCCTTCTCTCTCTCCCCCTCCCTTCCACCCTCTCCTTCCCTTCTCCCCCTCCCTATATAGGTATAGTCTCAATTTCGCCCTCAATAAAGTCGTTTGTCTGTCTGTCTACCTCCCTCTCTCCCCCTGCCTCTTTCTCCCTCCCTTCTTCTCCTCACCCCCCCTCCCTCTCTCCACCCCTCCCCCACATTCCCTCTCCCCCCTTCCCTCCCTCTCTCTCCCTCCCTATCTCGTATTAAAAGCATTAAAAACACGATTACACCAATAAGGATTCATATAACAATAGGATTTTGAGGTCTAACAATATAATTGGTAGCCAAGGCACCATCCTGTTAAAATGGCAAGATTTCCACAAAATATGTAAAATAAACGTTTGACATGAGTGGTTTAGAACTATAGGCGGAAAAAGAGGAACAGAATAAGAAACGTAATTTTTTCTTCAAAATGGTTCAGATCCGAAGATCGTAGGTTAATTTCTTCTAATTTTAATTTCCAAAACAATAAAAGCCTGCACGCCAAAAAAATCGATTTTTACGTGTTACCTTATGGAAAATGGAAATGACTTCCTTGGAGTCGAACCAAGGATTTTTTTTGAGATTTATTTTCGTCATTACCTAAAATATGTGAATCGAGCATTCCTGCCAAATTTCGAGATTCTATCTAGATTCTTTCTCGAGTTAATACCATAATTCGTTACCAGAGGCACGGCCTATGGAATAGCGTGACCAACCAACCAACAGACCTGGGCTATTACGAGTATATTATACTATAAAATACCTATAAAGAAAAGTGTTTGTAGGTATGTTTTCTATAACTACGCAACAACAGCATGAGAAAAGTGTCATTTTTATCCGAATAAAGAGTTAAGAGGCGTAGTCAGGGTTTTAAACCTTTGACCTTTCCAATTTTAAAAAATATTTCCTTTTTTCATTTTCTCCATTTGAATAACATAGAGATGGGTGCAGATTATTTTTCATTTCAATGTTAAAATTACTTATAAACATGCAGGAAAGAACAAAGTTAATTTTTATTGAAGACAGAATCCGAATCCTGATCGAATTAGAGTAAAAATGCGTTTAGAATCAGAAAAAGACGCGATTTTATCATTTTTATAACAATGCCAAATATACACTACCATGACAACTCCCATTGTTGCCAAAGGTGAGAGTCTAATGCATTTATATGGGAAAATTTTTAACATAACATCGTTTTTCAATAACTGTGTGCGATTTTGATTTGTTTACACGAGAACCTAATATTTGTTGATTTTTATCGAAATATTACTAATTAAAGGTTTTTATGATATTTGTGTGGGCGTAGAGTTCTCAAAAGCAAACTGTTTTTAAATATGTAAATAATTTAAATAATTACACGTAGATTTTCCACAAATAGTGACTTCCACACCTACGAAGATATCGTCACAAACTTCGCATAGGTATATAGTTTTACCCTGCGGGTAACATAGGATATATGGCGATAAAAATTTGGGAGGAGGGGGTTCTTAATTCAATCATTACGTTCCCATAAGTTTACACGTAATTTTAGATTTTTCACAGTGCAAAACATTCTTCCTTCATTCATCTAAATACCTAAATATGGACCGATTTTTTTTCGTTTTTGTTTTATTCAACGGTTAAAACTGTGTACTATCTTATTTTTGCGATGTTTACATGTTACACGGTCGAAGTTTTAGATTCACTAAATCCGTTGAAATTCAACGGGCAGTTCTGCTAGTAGATGATAACTTTCGATCGATTCTGCGAAAGGTAACAAATTGCAGGCTAACTTTCCGTATACCTAAAGTGAAACCGAAAGCTCTTAAAGTTGAAAGATAATACTGTCTGATTTTATTTTCAACCTGTAAAAGTTAACTGGAGCACTTGAACATTAGCTCTTACAATTAGATTAGCTGCGAAATTACGAACAGTTGCGGAGCTATGTACGGCAAATGATAGTCAATTTCCTCGCAATAAACAAGCTTTTGAAGTAATCTCGATAAGCAGATAAATACCTTGCGTGATAGATATGAGAAGTAGAAAATGTTTTTGAATCTTTTTAAGACTTTTAGATTTATCATACAAAACTAATTTGTCTCAGTTCAATATGCTTTCATTAAAATTACAAAAACATTAAAAGGTATTTCTACTTTGTGAGCTTTAATTTCCAGTTAAATTCAATTTCTTTTCAAATATATTTATTATAAACCACGTAAAAAACACACGTATCTGTATAAGAGATATCTAAAAACATAGTAATCCATTTATCTCAGCTTTATGTTTGAGCGATTAGAAACAAAAATGAAGCCAATATTTTATTTTCAATTTTGGCAGTAAACTACTCAAAATTTCTTCCTACAACACTCAAAATCAAGAGCCCGAGTAAATGGGTCTGAAATATTAGGATAAACTCTTCGTTATTTATTTGAATTTTTGTTTTAACATGTTCTTTTTGTTCCATTCTCAGGTGACGAGATACTCGCCGTCAATGGGTGCCCAATGAAGGGTATGACCCACGCCGAAGCGATCAATCTCTTCAAGAACATCAAGAGCGGACAAGTGGAAATTCACGTTGGGCGCCGCGATCATTTGCACAGAGGGTTAGTGTCAAACAAGTTTTTTAGCACGAATAAAATTTGCATACTGAATTGTGCTAACTGGTGTGGAAGGGCGTGAAGATTTCCCCCAAATGACTGTTTGCACAAAAAGTATCCACTGTGACATTTCTTACATGTTGCTTCTAGTCTCGTCCCATCTATTTTAATATCTTAAATCTACATATAGTTAGCGGATAAATATAGTTTGATATCAAGTTCTTCTCTGCTAATAAAAGTAAAACATTCTAAAATAAAAAGACGCAAGACTAAATTTAAACCTTTTCACGTAATCAAATTCTTATTGAATTCAATGAACACGAGTAAATTCATTCATTCGACTTTCTATTACGCTATAAAAATTACGATGAATTAACTGTAGTCCAAGCATCATGTTAATGAAAAGACATTAATTAATAAGAGATCGGTTCAACTTTTCCGTGCACGTTTATTTTTAATTACTTGTTTATATTAGATCACACGGCCAAAAATCACGTCGATATTAATCGATTCTATTTCTGTCGTTATCACAGGGCGAGCAAGTCGAAATCTTGCGATGACCTCGACAAGTTGGACGGATGAAATCGGTGGAATCTCAAGAATTCTCTGGTTACTCAGGAATGCCGGCGGGGGCACTTTTCAATGGGAAATACTCCGGCCACCTTGGGGATGAAGACTTCCACGATGAGTTGCACAGCCTAACCAAGGCAGGGGACTGAGGGGTGGAGGGATGCGTGCGTGAGGGTGAAGGGTGTGAGGGAGTTCACCTTGGTGCGGACGCTGGGGAGAATGCATCGAGTGTGTGTGTGTATGTCGTGCTGCGTGTGGGAGAACGGCAAAAAACACGAGACAATTATGGACAGATTCGCAGCACAAGGAATTGCTGGAAAAATCGAGAAGATTTTTTATTTAAATCGTGTAAAGATTTCACTACTTTAGGCAATTGATATTAAATTGAGTTATTTATAGATTCTCTACATTTTATTCTGAGAACATTCGTGTGTGCACATACATTGTACATTTTATTCCCTACGTTGGTTTTGATGATGCAAAACTTCTATAATGTATGGGTTTCTATGTGCAGGTGTTTATTCTCCCGTTTCGTTTGTGACGAATAAATGGGTGTAGTAAGACTGAGAAGAGCTTTCATGATTAAGTGTAAAAAAATAAAACATCCTTAAGTAAAGGTACCTGAATTTACAGTCGAACCTTTACAACTCGCACTTACATCACTCGAATTTTCGATTAATCGAAACTTTTCTGACTTTCCTTGAAGTTCGAGTTATGTAGGTTTGAACTTAAATACCAAATAAAATAAGTGAGATTCCCATTGGATTTGGCGGAAAACAAATTGGTAACATTTTTCTACAATCAATTTTTACATGAATTATATTTTCTTTAAGAGGTGTGGCTCAGAACCATGCAAAATCAGCAATCGTGTTAACCTAAGTTCTATAAAGTGCTCTCTGTGAGAAAAATAACGAAAAACGAGAGAAATACAACATGAAATTAGAAGAACAGTTTGAATTAAAACCATAAAACATGTTCTATAGCTCGATTCCGGCATAGATAGATAATAATTTCACTGTTCCGGGACAGAGTCCCATAGAACATGATTACAAGGTACATTAACTATAATATACACTTCAATATTGGGTATTTTTACAGATAACTTATTTATCCATGCTCACTACTACCCCTGAATAGCATAGGTCGAAAAAAATTATGCTAGCTGAAAAAAATGTACGCGTGATCGGGAACGGCAGCAGTTCTGCATGCAGAAAGTAATGGAAAACTACTCTGTTACTTCCAGAATAAGCATGGATTTACTTTCAGTCATAAGACGAGCACGACAAGTCTCTAGCGAAGTACTCTGAGCTCTCTCGACGTAAAATATTCCGGAGGTAAGTAGTCCCATTTCGCATCTTATGGAGTGGAAGGTAAACATTTATAGATTAGAATTTTCGAATACGAACAAGGAATGCAAAAAATACGAAAAAGAAAGGTAAGCATAATAACTTGCATGATGAAATAAGAATAGGCATTGATGTAACAGTATTAAGTAAGATGGGAAAGAGAAGAGCAGTTCGACTCTGAAGAAACCAAGATAATTTATCCTGTAGGATATGACGGCATAAGAACTGCAGCTGTGGATCAAAGGGAATGATGAAAAGCGTGACCAAAGAGAGAAACACGAGCATGAGATTCATGGCAACTAACTAACTAACTTATGGACATATTTATAACAGTGGTCTACGTATCGACATCGAGTAATGAAAAGGGATAAATCGAGGGGAAATTGCTGGCAAATGAATTAAATTTACAAAGAGGATGAAAGTGAAGAAATAGATTTTGTAATAGTGTGAGACTAGAATAGCATAGCTGGAGACTGACAAGGAAAAGGAAACCACTACGGAGAAATGCTGGTAGATATTTGTATAAATAGCTATCTAGTCATAACTTGTATATGGTTTAATAACAAAAAGCGACGCCTATAAACCTAGGGAAAAAACAACAATATGTCACAATACAATAATATGTACGGAACTTCACATAACAGTGAAGCAGAAATATATAACTGCGTCAGGAATGCAAAGTTACATGGGATAATCAAATTAGTTCTAGTCCATTGCCTTCTAATGACGGATATAGCTTCAAAGCAAAAACTAAATAGAGAAAATTAGGTAAGGGGAATGAAATATGAATCCAGAACAAATTTACATAGCAGTAGCAAGTTTAATTCAATACGAAATTATAAGATGCCTGGAAATCACAAGAAAAAACAAAAAGCTGTGGAAACAGAATGGACAATACCAAATAGAGAAAAAGAACAGAATAATAAAAAATGGCAGAGGAAATAGATGAAATATGTATAAACGTAAACAATGAAGAAGTTTTAATCAACTATCGAAGAAAAAAAATTTAAGAAATGCAACGAATAAGTCAAGATAAACCTGGTTTAACTGAGCAAAATTAAGAAGAAAAAGGATGGATAATCTACCGAAATGCAATACGATGTACCTTAATTATCAATATTTACAGGATAAGAATCTGATTTGTAGGGAAGGAATAACACACTCAGAAGGAAAAATATTTACGAAAACAAAGTACGGAGTATATGAGTGGGAAGGGTAAATAGGAATTCAAACAGGCAACAGACATTGCTATCAAAACAGAACTGGTATAAAAATTAGAATAATCCTTATAAAAAACCGCACGTATTATATTAAGGTCCCCTTTGGCCACTGGCCATCCCGCCGCGCAAGGAATGCGGGGGTGTTCGGTATGCCACTGCTACTGTTGCATTTGTTGAAAATCAATACAAGAATAGGGCTATTAAGTTATAATAAAGAGGTAAATAAATTATACAAAGGTCAATTTGGTTTCAGTAAAGGCGGAAGAACAAAAGATGCTATCGGACTGATAAGGTCGTGTTAAAAATAAAGAAAAGAATACGCCCCGGATTCTTTGAACGTTATACTGATTGGCAGAAAGCGTTCGATAAAAAAACTGGGTAAAAATGACGAGAATATTGAAAAATGTAAATGTGGATTGGAAAGATGGAAGACAAATGGGAATTCATAAATAAATCAAGGTGTAAAATTAAGATTCCGGGAAAAATGGTCTCAGCGGAGTAAGGGAGAGAGTAAGACAGGTGCAATGCTAATTATCGGTAACGAAGAATCGGGTGACATAAGCGATCTGAACATAGAATGGCCAACTACATGACCAATAAAAGATGCTGTGGCCAAATGCTCCGGGAAAGAGAAGAAAACTAATTTTTTTAAATGTTTAACAGATGGGTGATTACTGGAAGGAAGGATGTAAAATTTAGAAAATCTAAAGTTATCACAGTAAATAAATAGCTAAGCAAGGAGCTGTGCTGTTTGTGGATATAGTTTTGTATGGGATGGAAACGACAACACAGAGGAAAGATTATCTGAAATACTTGGAAACTTTAGAATTTTGGGCATCGAGAAAAAGTTGACAATAAAATTGACAGATTAATTCATAAGGTATTATGAAGAAAATGAGCGAAGAAGAATATGAAATAAGGAGAAGCTAATTCGTATGATAAAGAGGAGGAAATTGAACTGCATCTGACATTTTCTGAAGAAATACAGCATGATTACAGACGCAAGTGAAGGAAAAAGTACAATGTCAAGCTTTAAGGGATTAATTGGCGCACGTTTTGAAGAGGAAGCAGAGCTGTCAAAAAAATATCAAGGACGCCGAGAATAGGGAAAAGTGGATAGCCGGTTTAATCTATTATCACTATCGTGTCTGCTGACAGATCACTAACAATGACGATGATAACGATACAAAAAACTTATCGGAACGAAATGTAATATACTCAAAATATTTTTAAAATATCTTTTCGAAAGCTTTGCAAAAATAAATTTTACCGTGTTGCTCCATTTATTCCTATTTATTGAAAAATAATATGCCTCAATACAATTAACACGCATAAAAACGGGATTGGGTGCAATAACACGTTACCAAGGGGAACAAATTCGCCGGTTGGATATTTTGACGCACAGACAACTTTTGCGATGAATTCCTGCAGGTGAAAGCATTTCGCACGCGTATGTATGAAAGGAGGGTGCAATTTAAAATTGTTTCTCATTTCTGACAGTCCATAGTGCCCCTCCCACCCATGCTCAATTACGTCTCAGAGCCTTGGGAGCCTTAGTGGTGCGCCCTAGTTATGCTTTCGTTCCACTGGAACTGGCATGTGCAATAATAAAGTATACTTTGAAACACCTTATATTCAGAAAATAAAAACTTCCTCCAAATTATTTGGACTGGATTAAAACGCTTTGCCTAATTCCGTGAGCTCAAATAATACTTTCATGTAGTGTTATTATTACTGCATTTACTTTATCTGAAAGACAAATTTTCTTCCAATCATTTTAAAGCTGTAAGGCCCGAAAAATGCATCAATGAGTACTCATTACTTGTATCGTAAATGGTAAATAGCAACTTAAATTTGTCTAAATTAAAAATATCCACCTCTAGATTTCTTTTTGTATATTTTTCGGTTCATTACTTTTGAGTTTTTGCGCGAAAATCCCCAGATAAAAACAAGACTTTCTTACAAATTATTTTTTCCTTTTCTTGGTGGTATTATATTGGTGGTTTTTCTTGGATGCCAAAATACTAATCAAATATTATGTTGACAATAACTTTTTCGAAAGCATTTTCCTCATTATTAATAGAATTATGTCTTACGAGCTCAGCCAAGACCACAGAAACAAACCTGATAAATAACTAGATCTTTCCTTCATATAGAAGATATGTAAAAACTAGGGGGCAAGCCCCCTACTCGCTGATGCTTGCCAACTCCCCCACCCCCTTTTGCTCGCTGTTTATTCGTTCCTACCATGTACCTATTGGATTTAGGTTAGTTTAACGGGAATATGTTTTGCATATGAGTTTAATGAATATATTTTATAAGGGATGTGTTTGGTTTTTAATAACAAATTAGTTGAATAACTCGATAAAAATAAACTTAAGAGGGCTGAAATTCCCGGAGATAAAAAATGGCTGAGGTATAGAGTGATAAAAAGAGAGACAATCAGAAATAGGATTTTAGTAATGTAGATAAAAAAACATGAATAACATGAATACTGCGTTCGATTTATTAGCATTAAATTCATATCTTCGGTCATTTCGAGCAGGTTTTAATCTTATTTTCGATCTTTAAGCCTTTATTTAAGTGCATATGCACGGAAATTACGGAGGACAATTTAAAATATATTGTGAACACAGACATAGCACGAAGACGAAAAACAAACTCTCCTAACTCGTACAATAATTTCATATCCATTATATATATATATATATATATATATATATATATATATATATATATATATATATATATATATATATATATATATACATACATACACTTATATTAGAGCTTTACCTGGATGTCATTCTTTCATGTCACCGTCTACGTATTTTAATTATACGTTTCTATTGAGGAAACTTTCAACACAAATAATAATAATAAACCGCGATATATATTATGAAAGGACGAGTAATTCTCACTAGCATGACAAATGTATTTAAAGATTTTCAGGTGCTGTATGATTGGCTTTTAGAATAAATTAAGTAGACTGCTCAGTAAACCCTTCCAATAAACACTCGCCGGGCGCGGTCGCGCAATATATGTAGTTGGGGGCAGATGTCTGCGTCTGTCAGGCGCTGGGAATTTTGATTTACAACGCTGGTTGGTGGCATTAATCTTTATATGTCGCGGAGGCAATTGAGCCTTTGGATCAACGCTTGATTTATCCACGGTATAGAGGACGCAAGTGGATATTTAATGGGGAGTGATGAGGCAATAACGCACAAAGAAAAATGAGGACGATATTTAAAAATCTCAAAACATTGACCAACATGCTTTACAGATTTAAACAAAATAAAACGATTCCTGAAAACAACCGCACATTTGCCTTCGATTTCAAAGTTGATGCGGATTTTTAACGTGTTGCGCCATCGGTGGTCTACCTGATAATTTCCACACTTTCTCAACTCATCGATTTCGCACGGAAGAAAATGTAAATTGGCCAATTGAGAATTTCTGTATTTTTTTTTTGCTCTGGATTCGTAATTCTCACTCCTATTTCCGTGACGTATGTTTGTTATCATAAATTCGTAAGATCTTAGAAAAAAATTTCGTATGCGAGGGTATTAACCGCAAAAAAATACTTCCGTGTGAAAAAATAAGGTATATCTTCGTTTACTATGTCTACTGTGGAATAATGGAGACTGCCATCAGTATTAGAATTGGATGCATTACTGTAATCCATATCTGGCGATGGAGTATTGTTTTAATCAATAAATGTAACAAAAGATTACATTTAAAATAAAATTTTATGCCTAAGCCAAAAATACCGAAAAGTTTTCCAAAAATCAGTATTATAAACATGCACGTTCAGTTTCTGTTATACTTGGTTTCGGTTTCACCTGAAACGTGTATATTCGCTCAACTCAAACCAAATTCTATGTGAAACTTTTTTCCAAAACATTGGTTCCAACTTAGTTCCATATTAGTCTTAACCCATTCTTCATCATTTGCCTTATAACAGTGGTTCTTAACTTTTTTCCTCTAATATTCTTAAATTCCCACGTCTCCCTTCCATCCCCAGGAAATTTTCTTTTATCAAAAAAGTGTTAGTAATAGTAACCACTGATTTATGACATAGTTTTCTAAGTAACTGCTTATATAAGAGCACGATCTGAGTTCAACTGTGTGAATTTATTCAGTCAATTCTAATCTGTTTAATTTTGGTTTAGGTGCACAAGCTTGCGTGATTGTTTGGGCAGTCAGCAATAAGTTGTCATTGCGTTAAAAATCCGTGTAGTTTTTCATAGCACTATTTCTACAATTAAAATGGGGGTGGAGATGGAATTCTCATACGCCCCCTAGGTTAAGAACCACTGCTTAAGAATATAAAATTAATCTCTATTTGATACGATTTGCTCCTATTTCTGGATTTCCAAGTATTCTAATTATATAATGGGTCTTCTGTAAGCGCAAAAATTACTTTAAATGTAGCCATAATTGAAGAGAAAGAGGAACCGGAAAACTCCGACAAAAAACTTTTTATAAATTAATAAGCATCCAATGAACCCAAAAAAGAAATGTGCAATTTGGTAAAGAGGGAGATTAAAAGTCGAAAATACACTTTTTTAATAATAAGCTATCACTCGATTGATTGTAAGATACAGAAGTTTAAACAAAGGCTACAAACACATTAACAAATAAAAAGGCTACAATTCTCGTAAAGGACAGTTTCGGCGAAACTTTGTCGATTGCTGAGAAAGAAAGATATTGAAACAAAAATAAAAGTACAAATAAAGTTGCCAAATTGAATCATAAAAGTAACTATTGCAATATGCTCTATTGCTTGAAAAATACTTGAGCGCTAAATTAAATCAATTTTATAGAAATATTTAATATTCTCCTTTTGCAAAGCTTCGCAAAATATGCCACTTGTCTCAATTTATGCTAAAAATTTTCCAAAAAGAATGAGTCACATGCAAACCCAAGGGTTTTACCTAAAAGTATCCGACACGCCCGGGGAAGAACTGGGTTGAGCGCGGAAACATGTTATCTATTCACTTTAAGCGAGACTAGGCAGATAATTCCCAGGTGGATATTTTGCCGCACGGAAACATTGCACGTCGACTTCCTGCAGGTGAAAACGTTTCGCACGCACATGTAAAAAACGAGGACACAATTTAAATTGTTTTTCAATTCTGGAGTTCCATAGTGCCCCTCCCTCAATTACGCCCAAGAGCGTCTGGAGCGCAGCGCTCCGCCCCAGTTGCGCTTTAAAAACATTTGTATACAGTTCTGGAACTTTTACGTACATGCAATAATTATGTTTTTCCTAACTCTGTACATTCCGAGTGAAAAAGCGCGCCAGATGCCCAAACAGCTTAAATTCTGAACATAATCCCATCAATATTAAGGAAATAAAATAATTAAGCGAAAAAATTTACTGGAGCTTAAATACGACGATGTAAAAACATCGTCTAAATCAGGGGGACCAAAACTATTGCCCACGGACCATATCCATCTATCGTAATTTTTCAAGGTCTTTCGCCCACCAGATACTGCGTTAACAATGGGTATTCCCACGGCGTCCTAAGGTACGGGTCACTAAAAAAACAGAAAAAATGCACCAATACTTAACTGAGTTGTGCTTTTTTTAAAATGTAATACGAGATTAGAATTACCACACGTTCTCTGACGAACGAAATCTTATTGATACACGTGCCACATTAACTCATCAAATAAAGGAATTGGATATAAATGTTGATAGTCGTGAAAACGACAATATGCAAATGAAATCAAGCTCGCTATGTAAATTTACGTTTTAATTTATACCTATAAGATTTGACGACTCAGTCGTTACTGTGAAACCGACGGACAATATAAATTAAAATTGGCAATGCTAATTTTTGATAACTTCGAGTCTTGGAGTAATGATATTAACTAGCTGTACCCCGCGTAAGATACTCTGATCTAGCAGATCTTAAAGGTTCTTAATTAAACATTCAGGCATTTATTTTTTTAAGTTATATTTTTTAATCAAAGATTTCTCTAAAGACACAACTGTCAATTTCTGGGTTCTTTTCTGACACTGCAGTAAGTGTATCAAACGATCTGACTGTTGATAGAGCATCATATAATTATCCACGACTAAAAACAGGCTTAGGTAGGTAAAGGTATTTTATTAAATGTTTGGCGTTGTGACTTATTGATTGTCATTGAAAATTCCAATCGTATGGTGAATTGTTTTCGTTTGAAACTGAATGGTAAATTTGTATCTGATGGAATGAGAGAGATTCTTGGAATAAGTACCGTGTCTGAGTTTGCTGCACCGATCACTTTTGCTTTGATTATGTGTGTTTGTATTCGAGTAACAGTAAGTCTTGTACCATTATATAGTCCTCTCAATGGCATTACATTTCTAATTGTAAGAAGCATGATAAAGGCTCCTACTTTAAGCTACTGTTCATGAGGAGGCATTCCGGCTGGAGCAGTATCCACGTAATGTTTACACGGATTTCTTTCAATTAATTTATTAACAATGATGTGAATCAATTAATGATGCAAATGATACCCCCATAGAAAACTACTCTATTAAAGACGTATTTTATTATATTCCTGCATTATTGATACATCTCCCTCTCTCCCTATCCCCCTCTTTCTCTCTCCCCTTTGCCCTGTCTCCCTTCCACTTCTATTTCCCCCTCTCTCCTTTCCTCCCTCCCATACCCTGTCTCCTTTTCCCATTATCCTCTCTATTACTACATTCCTGCATAACCCTTCTTCTCCCCTATTTCCCCTCTCCCTCTCTCCCTATCCCCCTCTCTCCTGCTTCCTCCTCCCCCTCTCCCCCCTTACCCTATCTCACTTCCACCTCTCTTTTCCTTTCCCTCCCTCCCCTCTCTCCTTTTCCCCTCCCTCTTTCCCCCCTCTCCTTTTCCCCTTACCCTCTCTTCATTTAAACGGCTTATAAAACACGTTTATTTTACGCTCGTAAGCTATATAGATGTTCATACTATTAAAAGGCAAGAGTCCCATATGAAAGTATTGTAGCGTTTTCATGGTAGTTAAAATTTCCCATTGCTGTAAATTTTAAAATTTCTCGTTTTTATGCAGTTAAAATCAAATATTTAGGCTAATTCGGCATGAATTCGTATTCTCTTTCCAATAATAATAATTTTCACTCTATTTTCCGTTTAATACTAGAAGTCCGGAATTTGTATCATAATTTTAAGTAATTCTAAAATGCAATTAAAAAATAGCTTGCCCCGATTTCAATGCTTTTCTTATGGGGCAATGAAATGGAAGTTTGGGGTCAAAAAGACCCCCTCAAAATGGAAAATGTTCGGATTTTAGAATTTTCCTGTTGGTTGTGAGTCACAACTTGTGACCCATGACTGATCATCTCCTCAAATCTCAAGTTTCTAGCATATCTAGAAGTATGTACCTAAACTTTCGTGTCTTAAACCGATACACGTACCTAATATCTCTTTCTCGGAAACATACCTAAGCCTTATATATATATATATAGCTCGCACCAGAGCAATGAAACTCCAATTAGTTATTCAACTATATAAATGACAGTAAAATTAATATTTTCCCAAAGATTTTCAGAAAATATTTGTTTAAAATGCTCTTGTAAGTGAACGCTAATTTACAAACTATTTGGCATAAAGATGTGCCTAAATCTGCAAAAATTGTCACTAAACATTATTTATAACCTATCTAGGTTGTAAAATATAATTTAAGTGTTTGACTAAACAGATTCACTGACATATTTAACAGTTGGGATAAGGATTGATCTTAGGTATTTCATTACGAACAATGCCTACGAAACAAAAACCTAGTTGAGTAATAAAGTTAGATAAAAGTTAAATCAAGGAGAAGGAAACGAAAATACGGGGAAAAAATTGGAACTTTTCCTTGTACAACGAGAATACAGTCAAGCGTGCTAGGCAAAATGTCAGTTTTGCAAAGGCAAGATGAGAAAATAAAACTCCGACGTAGGAAAGCGAGATCACCTGGCAGAAGAAACTTTTTTTAAATCACCGTTAAGATAGGTCCGGTTTCAACAAGATAACCATCGCTTATCGTTATACGAATTTTCTTTTGAAGCCTCTCACCGAGGCCTTTGGTGCGAAACAATCAGGTAGCCACGTACCATCAGGGTATGGTACGAATAGCACATTCGAAAAATGAATGGCGGAAAAGAGACCCGTCCTTCGCCTTAGTTACGTCATTCGCTTTCTAAATCGCGCGACTAGTTCAAATAATTTCTTCCGGAAGTCATTCTTCCTTTGTGATAAATGTGTCATTTTCTAACTATTGCGAAGTAATCTTATTTTTCGGAATTACTGCTCATTACACGATTCAAGAGATTATTGCAACCGCGTTTCCGAGATGCGTTTAAAAAATGAATCGCCTTCTATTCGTCATTCTGCAAATCGGGCGATAAACGACAAACGACTCGCCACCATCCGAGTGCTACTCGTGGAAGTCCTAGGTTTGCGGCTTACTATCTCGAGACCTCGCTCTCGAAATTTTATCTCTATCGCGAAGATTACCTCTATCGGTAGTTTATGCGCGATCGCTTTTGGTAGCGGTATCGACGAAATAAATGAAAATTTTATTTATCTAAGAGACTGTCGAGATAACCAACAAAGTTTCGAGTGCGATCATAATTGATTTTCGACGCACAATCAAAACAATTTTTTCTCTCCTCCCGAGAATTGGGCAAAAAAAAAGAAGAAAAAAATCGGCGCAATGTTCACAGGGAGACGCATCTTAATTTCGAAGGCACGGGCGCGGTGGAAAACAAATAAAAAACAATCGGAAATACGAATTTCAGACTAGCAGTGATTGGCCGTGGAGAATTCTCCACTCTGAGCGATAAGGAAGACAAACGCAATTTCCGATCTCTAATCGACATAGATGCCGATTGCGTCCTTATCTGAACGGTGGGTGTCACCGCGGGTAAAGTTCGGCGAAGAAATGATTTCGAACACTCTTGCGACGTCGAGGAAGGAAACAAGTCCTGGCGCATTCACCGGGAGAAAGATTTTCAACAAAAGTGTCAGACCCCTGGTGCGGACGGCAGCGAGAGGATGAAGAGAGGAGAGACATCCTTCCGCGGAAGGTAAAAGTGAAACCGCCACGAAAATTTTGCTGCATTTTGATTCCTTTCCGCGACTGGCGACGCAACGGTCGGGAAAATACCCCCTTCAATTTCCCTCGCCCGCTTAATTCCGAATCCACTTGTCGCGACGCATGAATTTTCCATCGCTATCATTTCGCCTCGCTTTAATTGAAGAAATGATAGGCGGAATTAGCGCAGGATAGAGCGGAACAGCACTTCAATCGTAGGCACGTTTAAATTCCGCTGGACGCGGGCACATTACTTTAAGTAATAAAAACAGAAAATTTTAGTAAACTTCAATTAGTAAAATGCCAATTCTGGCGGAAAAATTTGCAAAAAATCACTTTGCAGCAATTCCACTTCATTTTTCGCGACTTATTGTACCAATACATCCAATTATTTGAATTCTACGACAGATTATTAAAATCTAAATCAACAGTCACATTTCGTCAAAAATACTAAAACGGACATTATCGGCATTTTTTGCAGGCTCAAAGGAACGATTCGCCTGCTCGTCTTCTTGCAACTGTCTACAACATCGAGCGGCGCGCCACCGCGGAACAATTATGGGAGAAGTCCGAGGTTGTGCACGACCCCACCATGCGTGCATTCCGGTGAGTGGAAACAAGTGAGGATCTACTAGCGTTATAACAGCATCTTCTAAAAATATCTAAAGGTGATAAGTTCCTTTTTGAATTTTTTTCATTCTTTCTTATGACTGGTAAGTTAAGAGACCAAAGAGATAAGCAGATGATGATCCATTCCGTGAGAGGCGTTGAGTTCATTTCCTGCGACTCTTTCCGATAAATTTTATGACTGGCAAACATCTCCGTTTTTTTCTCGCTTCTTGCCACAAAATTACCAACTCATGCGACAGAATTTTCGCAGAAAAAATAGAGCAGTATTAGATTTAAACATACACACACGCATATTCCAAACAAATGCGAATCGATAATAATGAATGTTAGAGAAATATCTTGATAAGGATCTTATCGTGTTGGTTAGGTGTCTATGACTATTTTTTTACAAATGTTAAACCCCAAATAATTTACAATTCACAAGTAAATCGCTAATAAATGTCGAGCGAAGAATGTAGCTTAACTGTATGACCGACAAAGGTGAACCCGAGTTTTTAAATTGGTCGCCGCGCATTATCCTTTTCCGCATGCACGCAGGCTGCATAACGTACGCATCTCACCTCAGTTCGCACATAGTTATGAAAGGGGAGCGTAAAAGGAAAGAGGAAAAGACAAAGGAGCGTGTGCAGTAGCGCAGTGTATCCGTTGTCTTTTTACTTTTTCCATACGCAATATAAAGAAAGAATTGCTCTCGTGAAAAAAAATCACATTCTAGATTTCAACGGGTACACACGTTTTAAGGTCCCCTGAATACGTTTTCACTATTTATCGATTACGTCTGTGTGTCTGCGTTTGATAGGAATTTTGTGGGCGCTCTAAACTCAGAAACTATCAAAAGGCGCATTTCATTTGCCGGTTTTGTGAGTGCTTCAGGCAAGCCGCTGCGTGATGGCTTAGGCGTGCGAAGCATTGCATCAAACATCAGATGAAATATACGTAACATTAGGAATTCGCAAATTCACAAACTCCCAAGTCGCAGTAATAATGGATCCAACAAAAGCATTGCGGCCAAACTAATCTATTCGTAATCAAGTAAACAAACGAAAACACAAAAAACCTCTATAAAAATCCCACTCATCTCAACACCAGTACGAAAAAAATATACTCGCGAAGAAATCACCGGTACAAAATTCTGACACACATTCATTGAGCCGTCACTGAGTAATCATCTGCAAGAGTGTAATACTGTCTCTATATATCCACTGGTTTAATTGGGTCACATGAAGATGCAAATACACAAGAGAAAGGGGGCACAAGAAATTATAAAAAAGCAACAGGTCCAAATGAGAAAGTGTAAATAATTAAAATATTTTACGGAAAGCAAATAATAGAGGAGTATTGCTTATGTCGACTTTGAGAAAAAGTACATATTTAAAAAATCATTAAATCTGACAACCGGAAATTAATAATAGCATATCTTCAATCAAACTTATAGTGTACATCATGCAGCATAAAATGTCATAACCCTTTAAAAGCTACAGCCTCTGTAAGTAAAATATTTTACGAATTTCCCATTCTAAATTATATTCAAACTGTGTGAGATACAGGAGCGTAGTTTAGGCACTCGCAGACCATGCAATGCGGGAGGACAGCAGGGTGAAGGGGCAGTGGTCCCAGACACCCCTATGAATCGAATTTACCTTAATTTGGAGTTGGAACGTTATATATTTTTAATTATTCGCGTTCAATGTTGCTTGTGTCAATATTTTGACTACAAGTACTTGAAATTATACAGCCATTTATTATAATACGAGCATGAACTCAATGGAATGTCCTGGTAAATGATTTTTAAAAGTCAATCGTTAAAGTTTTGGCCCTCACTTCTCATATTCTCTGTGAAACTGGTTAGACCCGACACATTCTTCGACGAGTTCCATGCGAGAGCAAGTCTGGGGTACGTTACCACCTCCGGAATTTCGAGGAAACTAAATTTTTTTTCAGTTTTACAGCAGTTTATTATTTTTGACTTAGCTTGGTTATTCAGTGCAAACCCTTATACTACCTTATTTTTAACCATTCTTCCTGAATCTTTCGCAACATATCGCTGTAAGCCTGTTAATAACTATTATAGATACCAATGCTGAGAAGTTTGTAATTCCAACTTCTATTAGAACTGCTGAAATTTTGTTGGGTGAAAATGAAGTAGTTAAAATTATAAATACCCCACATTCAAACGATACAATAAGAAGAAGAATTGATGAGATGGCTGAAGATATAATACAAGTGACAGAAAAAATTATCAAGAAAAAACAGTTCGCGTTACAATTTGACGAATATACAGATATTTCGAATTACGCCAATTGATGGTATTTGTTAGATATACTGACGAAGATAAATAGGGAATATGTGAGGAAATATATTGCTGTAAAGAACTTGTTACGGAAATAACGGGAGAAGCCATTTTTAGCTAGCTAAATGAAGTAATTCATGATAAAGTAAAAGCGTGCAAGAAAAAAAACTAGCATTCTGGAAAGGTAACGCTTTATCTGGAAATTCTGTGTCATTTCAACATCTCTCCGAATTTTGTGTGGAAAATGAAATTCTTTTGGATGAAAGTGTGAAAGCATCAATAAAGGAACAATTGACAAAGTTGGAATTAAAATTCGAACAATATTTTCCTAGCTTAGATGAAATTGAACATATTCAGAAGATACGTATTTTGAATCCATTTGAGGACAATGCTATTCAGCAAGCAGGGATTTCAGAAGACATGAAGCTTTGAGCTTTCCACGGACAGTGTAGTAAAGATGCAAGGCATGGGACTTGGTGATGTTACCATGTTTTGGCAGAAAATGAAAGGTGAATATAAGCAACTAAGTAACATGGCTCTCACAGAACTACACCCATTCACACGAACTTAGAAATCCTGTGTCAAGAAGATGATTTAATTGTGGCTCTAAGCAATTTAAAACCTAGGTTTAAAAAATTGATTTTATCCAAACAAGCTCAAATTTCGCATTAAGTAATTATAACTGTTTGCATATTATCATAATTTTTCTTGCGTGAAATTTTTTGTATCACTGAATCTGTCTTGCCTATAATGTTATTAATCATTATTATTTTTGTTTATCATGTTTAAAAAAAACTATACGCATATGTACGCATAAACAAACAAAAGTTAAACTGATTTTATGTTCAACAATTTTTATGCGACAAAATTGTCCTGGGGTACTTCAATTTTTTTCAAAAAAAGGGGTACTTTTTAGAAAAAGGTTGAGAAACACTGGTCTGTAGGACACAGGTTTTTGACCTAAAATTATAGGAAAGTTCTATGTACCCTGGTATGGGACGCATATGTATTCTACCAATCTAGGATAGGATTTTCCATTCAATTTTCGCAAAATGCACAAAACAAATAATTTCACGGATTTTAATTTGTGATTTTTAAATGTGATTTCGTCATATTTTATTAAAACTCTTTATAGTTGGTTTCGCACATAACTTTGGGTTTTATGATAAGACTCTTATGTAATTTTATTGGTATTAATGATATTAAAATAAATTTCTCGTTAATTAATTAAAAATGGGGCGGAGACTACGGTTTTTGAGCAAAACATTTTCAGAAAAAAGTGCGCCCTATACGCGGGTACTTAATGTATTATAAAATCGAATTATAATATATTTCCACCATTTCAGCTTCGGAACTACTGGACTGGGGTAATGCTAACATTGATCCTTGCGAAGATTTCTACGACTTTGCTTGTGGAAACTATGAAAATAGTGCGTTCATGCAATCAGCATATTCCTTCTGGAACCAGTTTAGATATACGCAGCAACACATCGACGCCATATCAAAAGGTGAGCGAAATGAAATACAAATAACGTTAATTTTCAGACTAAATTAATCTGTAATAGTAACACTTAACTATTTACCTAACTTTTTGTTATGGTTCTTTATTTCGCTCCAGAAATACTGAATGAACCCGCAACGTGTGATGAGCCCGTAGCAGTTCGAAAGGCGAAACATGTATACCAAGCATGCATGGATTCATGTGAGTGAGAATCGAAATATAATACACAATAAAAAAAATGTCATTTGATTTATATGAATAGTCAATTTTCATAATTGATCATTAAAACAGCCATTAAGATCCATCGTGTTTTATATTTCTGGCTATAAAGTACCCAAGATGACAAATCTGTAAAAGATTAAGGCTAATACTAAGGGAAATTGAATGGTAATATTGCTAGTTATAAGCTTATAAGGATTTTCTATAATATTTTACGCGATTTAAATAACATCAAATAAATTATGAGAATTGGATTGCTATCACCATATTGTCGTTGGATCGTTGACTTATTATTTTGAGCTAATTGACCGAGACTTTCTTAAATTATGATTTTAGAGAGCATACAAAGAGAAAAATTTCAGACTTGTCTAAGAACCAAGTAATGAAACACGTATGAATCTAAAAAACCTCTTTTAAAAGTATTTATACTAGATAATACATATAGGAATCCACAGAGCTTGCAACGTTTGAACTATAATTTCAAATTATAAATATGCATATATAGTAAAAAATTGAGACAAATTTTATAATAACCGCGAGAGCATTTCCCAAAGAATTGGTTTTTATCTTATCGACGGTAATTTTGATATTTTTTCACTTCCCTGTTACTATTAATAAATAATAATAATAATAAATAATAATAATAATTAATAGATACAATGCACGTATTATTCATAAAGAACATCATAAACTATTAACTTCTGCTAAGCATTTAATTTTTCATGACTATTGACTTCTGATTTACGTTTCTGTATTCTAGCCACCATAGCGGAAAAAGGAACCTCACCTCTGCTATCAATTCTGGATGGTTACGGCGGCTGGCCGGTTCTTTCGAGGGGATTCGTGGACAAAGACTGCTACAACGGGCAATTCAAATGGTCAGAGGTCGCTCGAGCGGCAGCACAGCTAGGAATACAAACAATATTCAACATTATTGTGCGCCCGAACTTCTTCAATTCCTCTCAAATGGTCATATACGTGAGTAATGAGAAATTCAAAATCACTCATTTTTTCAGAATTTTTTTTATTCATTATTCCTCTTTACTACAATAATGTAAATGGAAGTCATTGCAGTTTATTATATAATTATGTTTTTTTAAATACTTAAAACTGATATATGAATTTGGGAAATGAACATATTAACTGCCAAAAGAATGGCTGTCGCCGAAATTAAAATATTAAATTAAATTAAAATTTAATTACGTATAAAAATTAAGGATTTTGTAGTAAGAATTGTTTCAACAATTCTATCAGCAGTATATGCACCACTTCATATACGCTAAAATACGTAGAAATGAATTATGTGACGAATTCTTAACGAATATACTTAGTAAATAAAATAACAAGCTAGGAAAGCGTACAGTGTATTACAAATAGTTATACTAATTTTGAAGATATATTGCTACATAACAACTTATTTGTGTTTTTTATAAGAATAAAGTTTTCGTAACAATAATTTGGAGGACTATGAAGCAAGATAATGTACAAAAAGATTTAAAAAGAAATCAAATCAATTTAACTGTCATATCTTCTTGGTCAAATTATCCGCGTTTCAGCGTACCGGGGCGGAATGTCCATATAACCTTCCGGTGCAATCACTGGGCCGGTAAAGACAAGGGCAGTATTTTACAATGTCCTTTTATACAAATTACATATTGTTATTACTTTTATTCCACCTATATATACATATTGCAATAAAAATATCCTCTCCGTTATTCTACTTGATTTTAAATACGATTCGATCCACTCTCCTGTGATGGTGATGGGGCGGTATCCCGTTTAAGAACAATTGCTCTTATTCAATCACGATAGGATGAGAAAACAAATGATGAGCAAGAGGAATGTTCGCCTAACGAACCACTTATGTTTAGAAACTCACTAAGTCTTAAATATGTTAGTAAAAAAACCTAAAGACTGACTAAAAGTCACTGGTGGATCCTGGGGGTTTCGATCGCCCCCTCCCCCTTGGATGCCCCAATAAACCTCCACTATAGTCTGTTAACTATCTAAAGTCTCTTGACCTTCATAGAGCAAGTAGCCAATCACGAACGTTTCCCCTTCCATCGCCCCTCACAACTTTCGCGCGGGAGGACAGATACCCAATCACGAAAAGCAACAGCAAGGAAACGGCGCGGCGGTAGAAATGGCAACGCAGACCAATGTGAACGCTTCGAAATCAAGAGTAACACTGAGTTCCTCCCACTACCTTCCCAAACGAACCGTCTCCTATTGGCTGCTGCTAAGTGGCGTTTTCAAGGCCAAGAGACTTTAGATAGTGAACAGACTATAGAAGCATATTCAAACCCATTCCACGCAAAATTCCTTGATCCTGAGCCGCAGATTAGGTTCATATGGCATGGAATAGAAATATTCTGATAAGGAGAGAGATTTCCAGAATAAAGGGTCGTCGACAGTGGCGGGTTTATGAGGGCGAAGGGACGATTTGGGTAGTTTCAGGATCCACTCCTGGTCATAGGATAAAAATCTTACAAATTCACACAATAGATAAGTTCGTAATTTATGGCTCAAATGATTTAAACCTTATACGATCGGAAAATTTTAACTTGGATCGCGATAAAAGAGTAAAAAAATACCTTTTCCTCTACGATATTAATTTCAACTTGATACACAGCTGTTTGAACACGACACAAACTTATCATAATAAAAGTTTCTACATACTGGATATTTAACTCAAAATAGAATGTCAGAGTAATAAATCTTTAGCCCCAGATAGGTTGATATTAAGGGTTCGGATTTATATTTTCTTCCGTCGATTAATCCGTCATTATTTAGTCCAGGAGCAATGTTGGATTTCTGGATTTTCCGGATCTTAGATGTTTTAGTCCACAATACTCAAAACCCAATCTAAATAGCATTTAAATTACATATGCCACACTTTGTTCTTTGTAGTTATTCATAATAAATAAAATGCAGTAGAATACATATCAAATTTAGTTCAATTTATATGCCGTACATTACGATATAAGAGGTTTAGTCATTTTAGTACATACACATCGAAACTGAAACGCTTGGAGGAGTAGGAGATGCTGGAAATTCAAAAACAAATTCCGTATTTGCCCGAATCTACGAGGAGTTTCTTTTCTATTAGTTCAGTAGTTTTAAAAAGGCAAAATTGTACTATTATCATAAAATTTTTTCATAATTCACTTGACAATTTCGTTTTCAAAATTTCATAGATATACAGCAATCTTCCAGTTATAATACCTTGAGAGTAAACAAAGTGTATTCCCTATGAAATTTTTGCGTGTATATGCCTACATTATTGCGAGTAGCCTTAAATTAGAAGTCTTATTCGATTAAAATATTTACGGTAATTCACAGCCAGAGGCATCATGGCGTCCCGAGCCCCTAGTTGGTACTTAAAATTAAGAGCATGAAAACTAAAATTCTAAACAAATGGAATAGATATGGCCGATCATTCAACGATTAATTAAAACATATATAATTCTCTTGGTAGGTGTGTGTGTGTGTGCGCGGTGTAACGCTTGGTTGCTAAATGGTGTTAGATGGGATAAAAGGAAAACCGCTCATAAATAAAAAGCTTTTCAACCTTTTTCGATCAAACTTTCAGGATTCACTTGACTATTCAACTTTTCAAGTTTAAACTGCTCGCCGCGTACATAGTAGTCATGGGTTTGACTCCAGGAGCATATCTTTTCTCCATTTGAATAACATGGGCAGAGCTGAAACGAAGCGAGAAAGTCTTTTTACTTTCTCCATATACGTAGTATAGAGAAAATATTGTATTCACGAAAAAAATCGAATTCGAGATTTCAACGGAAATACAGGTTGAGGTCCCTAGAAAACATTTTGACTATTTTATCGATGTTGCCTGTATGTATGTGATAGGAATTTTTCAAAAAACTAATACTTTATTAGATATTTTGATCCCTAGAACACGTTTAGACTATTTTCGGAATGATGTCTGTGTGTATGAGATTGTGGGCCCTCCAACTCGAAAAATACTTGCCATAGCATTACCAAATTTTATATATAAGACTTTGGTATGAGCACAAAGAGCTGATAAGTTTTTGGACAATACCGGTTAACCGTAAGTCGAGGTTTATTCGAAACCCGATTCTGTTTTGGCGAAATATCTCCGTTAAAACATCATTATTGTATATACAACTCTATACAAATGTTATAGAGAATGTAATTTCCTACAACTTTAATTTGAACGAATTTTCCATAGCAGTTATTGTTTAGGAATTATTTATAAATAATCAGTTTTTCGGTTTCCATAGCAGTTATTGTTTAGGAATTATTTATAAATAATCGGTTTTTTCGGTTTCCGTCAATTATCTCAAAAACGTCGTTATTTGTAATCTTGATGAGAACCAAAGTTGTAGAGAATAATATTCCTTCCAAGTTTTGTTTGAAACAAATTTTCGTAAAACCATCCATTTCGGAGATATTTAACTTTTTCGTAATTTCCAGTATATCGTACAGCGCCACCACCATGTAGCGGTGAATTATGTAAACATTCCAAATATAATTTACGGCATTAAGGACGACTGTATTCTTTTACGATATGAAATAATAATTTTGCCTTTTAATGCTATTCATAATAATTTAAACATCTATACCCCAAATATGGAGAAAGTCGTGTTGGCCACATCAGATTTTATTCTTTCTTCTTTATTTTAAAATATCTTAAAAATGAGATATCGACACGGGATTTTCACAGTTAGGCCGAGAAAACTATGGAAATGAATTTCTCGATCGTAGAAATTCAAATCTCATTCGAAAAAATCTGATGTGGCCAACAAATGACTTTCCCCATATTTGGGGTATACATATTTAAATTATTATGAATAGCATTATAAGGCAAACTTATTATTTCGTATGGTAGAAGAATTGGCGTCCTTATTGCCGTAAATTATATGTTGAATATGTTTACAGAATCCACAGCTACATGGTGGTGGCGCTGTATACTGGAAATTTACGAATAAGCAAAATATCTCCGAAATGAATGGTCCTACGAAAATTTCATTTTCCCTGTGAAATTTGTGTGTTAAGTACTTTTATATCAAAGAAGCTATTTCGCCACGCCTATGAATACATATTACAAACCGAGGAATTTGTTATGAAAGCACAAGTAGTTATCTATAGCACAGTAAAATTATTTTTAGATCCTCAGCTGTAATATGATTGGCTTTCAAAATAAATTAAACGGACGACTGGAAGCGACTCGGTAATTCCTCGCAATAAACAAATCACTGTCTTCGCGTGCATTCGCGCAATATAGTTAAGGCAGAAGTCTGCGCCTGTCAGACACGGGAAATTTTGATTTACGAAGCTGGGATGGTGGCATTAATCTCTGTATGCCGCAGAGGCAATTGAGATGTTGGATCATCACTTGATTTATGTATATTTTCAAGACGTAAAGTGGATAGTTACAGGTGAGCGAGGAGGGAATAACGCACACTGAGAATTGAGGTCGATTAAAATATACATCCAAAATTGCCATTGGACATATTTTACCCACTTAAAAAATAAAGAAAAAGGGTCTCGAAAGAAACCATTTTCATTTGAAGCCTGGGGCCGAAGCGAATCCCTTCAAAGATTTTAATGCGCTCAGTAAAACATTATTCGGAAGTTGCTAATTAAAGTTCTCACATCCACTCATCTAATCTCGAATAGGTAATTTATAATCACTTTAAAAGAATCAAGCCAACCTAGACATTTAGAATGGGCCACGATTTTGATGAGGCAACTCTTTTATCTTAAATGGACACATATGGCAATAACGTTTTATTTCAACGCTTGAAAACGAAACTGCTGAATAGGAATTTTTCGGGTAAAATAAAGCAAGATATTTCAGCGATCAATAAAGTCAATGGGCAGGACAGAAAAAACAGCGGGAACATACCCGTGCTAACATCTGTAAAATCTAAATCTTGTCAAATTTATATTTGGCCAAAGCAGTAGATATAAATGGAAAAATATTCTCCATTAATTACAAATTGAATTTTAAAACTGTTTCAATTACAGTAGGTAAAACAGTTATTATATTTATCTAATCAGTGTAATGATTTCAAAACCTCTTCATTACAACACAATTCCAAATTTGATAATGGCTTAGTTTAGTATATGGAGACTTTAACTGCTATAAAGGGCAGAAGTGTGAAGGATTTAATTAAATATACAGACATTATTATTAATCTAGTAAGGAAAATTTTCTAGGACACTGGAACCTGTCCAAAATGAGCAGATAAGTAGGAATTTTCTCGAAATCTACCATTTAACATTGATAATGAGTTTGCCCGTAACAAATGTAAGCAATGGCTGTTTTCGCGTGAAAATCGTTTCACTAGGAACGAAGATAATGATTTTTTTTATTCTTCTTGAATATATTTAAAGATAAAACAAATAATAAGTCGTTACGCGTAAAAAAATTTAAAATGTTAACAAATAATAGCGACATATTTTTGATGCGGTCTTACACCAATCGTACCACCCAGCAGAATGCTTGGGAACTGCTACCTTTCATATGCCATCGACTTAGTTATTAGTCAATACTTGACGCATTCCCAGATCCAGCACGACGACCTGCCCACTCCGGTGCCTCTGATGTCTCCCGGTCTCATCGAACCTACCGAAGACTTGCCTTGGGATTTCACCTCCGACTGGACGAACAGTAAAGTATCGGCGCAACCATCTCAAACGGACAACACGTACGTCCAATACCTAGCCCGTGTTGTAAGAGCTCTATGGGATTCGAGGCCTGATTCAGAACTCAACGACTTCACCAGGCAAGATGATGTCGACGAATCGGTCCGAGTCGAGCTGCGAAAAGTTACAACATTCATGCAAAAACTCAAAGGCGTGAGTCCATTGCGTGTCCAGTAACTTATGCTGATTTTTTATACACGTGAGATTGTCATTTCTGGGCAAAATAATGAATAATTTATTTTTCCGCCAAATATAGATAACAAAGTCCAGGAGCAAGAGCGATGAAAAAAGGATACTTAAATTGGAACTTATATCGGATTCCGGAATAATAACCATTCGCACTCTACAGAACTACACCGACAATGTCTTCTCATACCCAAAATACAAGGTAAATTAAGACTAACAATATCCACTGCCGATAAAACAGAAACAAATCCTCCAACTCCAAATCAACTGAAAGAAATGTAACAACCCGATAACCATCGCAGAAATATCCCATATAATACTGAGAAATCCTTCATATATTCGGTATAAATCTAAAATTGTTACGTTTTCGAAAAATAGCTATCTGTTCAAGAACAAGCACTTAAAAATAAAACATTAAAAAATACTCATCTCACGTATCTCCAATAGCTACAAGGTGACGAAATACTAACAACCGATTCTAAAAACCTTTCAGCTGTTGGATATATATATATATATATATATATATATATATATGAGATAATGACTTCTTTAATTTTTTTACTATTAAGAGCTTCTTTTTTCAGTCATAAGACGAGCTCGATAATTCTCTGTTGAATGACTGTGTTAAATCACACAAAAGTACGGCATATTTAAGCTGAAATCAACCCATTTAAACGCAATAATAAAAGGGCACCTATAATTATAAGTCGTTACTTTCCATAAATTTACCTAAACACTAATACTTGCAGTAATTTCATTTTCTTTTTCCGTTTGTCGCAGATGGACTGGCTCGATTTCCTGCAAAAGATATTTGTACACGCAAACATAACCCTAACGTCTGACGATGCTTTGTATGTGGAAAGCTTGGAGAAAATCATGAAGACACTGTACTTGGTGAATGCGACGGATGAAAGAACACTAGGTAGAGTTGGCTACTGAAGCCATAAAAAATACGGTTTCTTGAATGTCGTCCTTTCAATTAATAGATTGTGTTTAATTTACGAAATATTATTTCGGCAACTAAATCGATCAATAACACAAGAAAATTGATTGATAATATAATCATAATGATAAACAGTATAGCTAACTGTCTTCAAAGAATTCAATTGAAGGTAATATTCATTTAAGTAAAATATAACTGTAGATAAAAGAAACCGCTATTGCTCATACAAGGCTATATATCAAAATTATTTAAAATTACTTATAAAATCCAAACGTAAATACTCCTTAATTACGAGAATCATCGCCTAATCAGCCATTATGTAAAATTTCCATTTACATGTAATTTAAATTTTATAGCACATCTGATTGCGCACAGATGCATAGTAATAAACTATTTAACTGTTTTGAATGAGTAAAATAACGTTTTCTAAAATATTTTAAGAAAATTAAGGTATGAAAACAAGCTTTTCAATGGGAAGCAATGCAAATAATTGAAAGAATAAATGGAAACAGAATTTGACAAGATCAATCTATTGACGTTCTTACGCTTGCCTTGTTCAGAAAACGCTTTTTTAAATGAAACTAATGTCAACATTCCTATTTTAAATTTCTATTTATTGCTATATAGTGTGAGAGATAATATAGAACTATATTTTATCTTTTCTATCATATTGCTCAATATTTTAAATATGCAGTCAAGCTAATATTACATATAATTATAATTTTTAATGGGTTTGTATGGATAAATTGACAAAATGAAGATATTAATATTCATCAGATTAACTGATATTTTAATGATACTAACTTTCGAGACAATAATAGTACTGAAACATTTTAATAGAGGGAAATATTCTTATAAACAAAAATTCGATAAGTTAATACTGCACCGATTGAAATAAAATTAAATAATAAAAATTAACATCCTATAAGATATATATGATGTAGTATTTAAAAGAGGAAAATATAAAATCTGAAATAATATATATATCTTGAATACTAAAACAAAAATATCTGATGTGGCGAACACGACTTTCTCCATATTTGGGATATAGATATTTAAATTATTATGAATAGCATTATAAGGCAAAATTATTATTTCATATCGTAAAAGAATACAGTCGTCCTTAATGCCGTAAATTATATTTGGAATGTTTACATAATTCACCGCTACATGGTGGTGGCGCTATACGATATACTGGAAATTACGAAAAAGTTAAATATCTCCGAAATGGATGGTTTTACGAAAATTTGTTTCAAACAAAACTTGGAAGGAATATTATTCTCTACAACTTTGGTTCTCATCAAGATTACAAATAACGACGTTTTTGAGATAATTGACGGAAACCGAAAAAACCGATTATTTATAAATAATTCCTAAACAATAACTGCTATGGAAAATTGTTTCAAATGAAAGTTGTAGGAAATTACATTCTCTATAACCTTTGCACCGACTTGTATATAAAATAATGATGTTTTAACGGAGAAATATCGCAAAAACTGAATCGGGTTACGAATAAACCTCCCCTTCCGGTTAACCGGTATTGTCCAAAACTAATCAGTTCTTTGTGCTCATGCTAAAGTGTTATATATGAAATTTGGTATTAATATGACAAGTACTTTTTGAGTTAGAGCGCCCACAATCACATACATACATCCATCCACACACACACACATCATTCCGAAAATAGTCTAAACGTGTTCTAGGGACCTCAAAACGTGTATTTCCGTTGAAATCTCGAATTCGATTTTTTTCGTGATCACAATACTTCCCCTATACTACGTATGGAGAAAGTAAAAATGTAGATAAAGATAAATTTTAATCCAGATACGTAATCAAGAGCATGTCTTTGCAACTTTTGTTAATTATACTTTATATATTTTTTTACAGGAAACTTCCTCGGAAGTAGGATAGTGTCTTATTTGGCTCCTGAAACAACTGACGAGCTTTGGAAAACCGCAAAATGGTTCTATGAGCAATTGAAATATATCACAGACGATTATTCAAGGTATACACAAATAATAAACCAAAATATTTATAATGGTAATATTCGTTAAGTTTCTGCAAAATATCTTCGAGTTTCATTATAAAATTTAATATGTATCACTCTGTCCATCAGGTAATGAATATTTTGATTGTTAAGAGCGGCTGCGCTCATCCCACCGTTTATCGCCATTTACTGAGCTTGACTGCCTAAACGTTTTATATTAATAACACGAGTACGACCGCAAGATTGTTTTTTCCTAATTTCATTTAATGCCGAAATTATTAAATTTTTTAATTAAACTAAATCGCTTATTTAAAAAATAATTTTGCTATTACTCGGATTAAAACATGCAATTTTCTTCCAATGAATTGACATTTATGTTATCGTAATCGTGTGCATAAATATGATATTTCCAGATGGATTTATCTACGAAGTAAAACTAAGCTTTGTTCCACTGTGTTTATATTGGCGCAATTCGACAAATATTATGTCAATTTCAATAAATTGTAAAATACTATTAAAAATAATCTACACGCATTCCTGAGATGAGAAAATCTGAGAAAATATTTGTACTATAATAGAACCAGTACTCCTTATAGAGGAAGACCTGTATATAGCCATGGTGAATTAATGATGAAATATTGAGTTTTTGGGTACTTCGTAAATTCAAAACACTCTAATTTAATTCTAAATTACGCCAAAAACAGAAAAAGTACTGTGAAATGTTATAAACAAATGTGTAATATGTACTTGTCATCGCACAACAACGGAAGCGGAATTATGAGCAATAACGAATGAGAATAGCGTAAGACAGAACTCGAACAATCTTTCAATATTTAATCAGCGGAACAATCCGCGAAGGAGAAAGTTTTAGCCTATCTTAGGACGCTGCACGGGGTTGAGTTCCGGCGAGTGCAGTTAAGTTTGAAATTATGAATTAATGTTGCACATCCCATAAGCCTTATACTGTTAAAGTAATGATATTTAGTATGTACTTAATATAATATACTGCTTGCATACACAATTAAATACAAAGATTGAAATCGTGTGTTGTAGGTGGATGCACTGTAACCACGTTGTAAGCGACTACCCAGGTATAGGACTTGGTATGGCTGTAGCATACAAATACAGAGAAAATTATTTCGACGAAGAGAAACTCCAACAAGTAAGTAGATATTTGTCAATATTACTCGCATTACTCAAAAAAGTAATAAATACGGTAGGCAGAGTTTTAATATGTACTTTAAAAGAGTAGGATCTCTTCATCATCATAGGTTGTCTGTCCGTGGACAGGTCCGTGATTATTCATGGTTAAACCTGGCTCTCCACATTCTCCACAGTCTTCTTCATGTCTTGATAGCTCTCTTTCCCTGTCAAGTCGTCTATCAGCTGAAACCTTTTCCTGCCTCTCTCTTTTTCCATCCTGTTTTCCTTCTAGCACGTCTTTAATCATGCTATCTCTCCTCAGGTAATGCCCAGTCCAGTTCGCCTCCCTATTTTTGATAGTCGCTTCTCTCCTATTCTTCTTACTTAGTACTTCCTCGTTTTTCATCCTTTCTGTCCATTATATTTTCAGCATTCTTCTCCATGTCCACATTTCGAAGCTTTCCAAGTATTTAATATCATTTTTCCTTAGCGTCCACGTTTCTACCCCATACGAAACAATACACCATACATAGCATTTTATCAACTTCTTGCGGATATCCTCCTTTAGAGGCTTTTGCTTTTCGTTATTTTAATATTGCTTTCATCAATACATTTTGCTTCTCTCGTTATGATGCTTCCAATGTATTTACAATCTGAAACTTGTTCTAATGGCTTTCCTCCAATACTTATGTTCAAATTTTCTTCTTCTTTACTTGATATTCGCATGACCTTGGATTTTTCTGTATTTATTTCCCTACCGTATTTTCTACCTTTTATTATTAGGTTATTTATTATTTTCTGGAGTTCCTTTTCCTTTCGATTACAAAATTCCAATTTTAATAATAATAATAATAATTTAGTATATGGGTACTTTAACTATTATATAGGGCAGAAGTGTGAAGGATTTAATTAAATATATAGAGATAATCATTAATCTAGTCGGGAAAATTTTCTAGGACACTGGAACCTGTCCAAAATGAGCAAATAAGTAGGAATTTTCTCAAAATCTACCATTTAACATTGATAATGATTTTGCCCGTAACAAATATATAATAGCGTATTTTACTGTTATTATAACCCTCCTCCAATTTTGAAATCTCCCGTGCTTTCTAACGCTTCTTGCATTAACCTCTCTCCATACATAAAGTAGGATAAACAAAACTACATTGAATATATTTAACGCTCATGGTATGCACGAATTTGTTTTTTTCTGTCTCAAGGACAAGCTTTTGAAGTAGATGTCTATTTTTAAAGTTATTGTATTTGGGAGCAGGTATCCACATGGCTAAAATATTGAGAGAAAAAATTGTATAATTATAAATATTATAATTTTATACATTCAACAGAAAATGCGATCACTAAAAAGCTCAACTAATTAATACGTAAATAATAATTAAATGAACATTTAAATCCTAATTTTAATTTTTTATGAAAATTATAGAATTGAATTAATTTAGGTAAGCGCTTATGTTTGGAATGGGTTCATGATCCACATTTCCCACTGCATCATCGCCATTCTTTTTCTTGTTTTATATAGTATTTTAATCTCGTTAAATATCCTGAATGTTGGAAAATTATAAGCGATTAAATAAAAATTTTGAATTCTCGAAATTTATGAGTATTAATTATTGTTTTCTATGGCAGAAGAGTGTAAACAGGTGATCGTTTCAATATAAATTGCGAGAACGATTTTTCTTACAATTTCCAGAGAAAGAGTATAGTTATGGTAACTAATAGGTATAGCATGCAAAATAATCCTACTGAAATAAAATGAAGAATGCTTATATTTTTCCCATAGGCGAAACAAATGGTGCTGGATCTGCAAGCCGCGTTTAGAGAACTCCTCGATGAAAATAACTGGATGGATAATAAAACAAAATCCTATGCTACCGAGAAAGCAGAAGCTATGCTCCTACTGATAGGGTTTCCAGATTGGTTATCGGACAGAAACAAGTTGGACGCATTCTATGAAAATGTGAGACAAATTATGGTTTGGTTGTTTCAAAAAGTCCCTTATTTAGGAAGTTAAAAGACGTATGATGCACACAATTTGCATAAATATAGAGCATTTCTAAAATATTCACTTTTGTCGCATTTAAAGTATGCTTTGAAACATCTGTGACAGGCGAACTAATATCTCTAACATATTATTAAAACGGGGTAAAATTTTAAAAAGGACACATGGATTTCAAATACGCTTTATATGCATTATTATATTTATGGAAATGAGCAAATTACATCCAACAGAGAAATTCGTACGAATTAGAACGGCTTTGTAGATAGTATTTACTTTTTTAATGTAAATCGTCACAATTAATTTTCAAATTCCTCAAAAGAAGTCAAAATACGCTTATAACGATGGTTCATTTCTTTCAGTATGCTGTTGATGCGTATGACCACTTCGGAAACGTAGTAAGAATGAGGTCATTCTTGTACGCTAATGGACTAAAAGTATTGAGAGAATATCGCAACAGGAATGAGTAGGTGGACTTATAGACTTCTACATTTACTGCACCTTCATTTAAATAAAAAAATTCACTAAAAATCAGCTAACTTTAAAAAATGCGATTAATAATTAAAATAAAAACAAAACCTCAACTCATATTTTTTTTAGATGGACGCAGTCTCCTTTGACCGTGAACGCTTTCTACAACACGCTGAACAATCGAATAAGTAAGTATACACGTTAGTTACGTACTGAAAGCCTTACTATGAGGCTACAGCCTTACGGTTCACCGTGTCGAATTAATCGGTTTATATGGTAATGGTATTTTTTCTAAAATATTTTAAAATTTGTGTGTGCTTTTTTCATTTGTTTGACCTAGTAACGAAAATGTTCATGCAAAAGATTGAGAAAGTTTCCATAGAATTATTTCTATTTTTTATTTTAACTTAGCAGAGAATTTTTTCGTTATTTATGAAACAACTCATTACGGTAGAATATAAATTAATAAATTTTGCCGCTACAAAATAAAATAGAAGATTCAAATTCTGTTCTGTCATTGTTAGTCAATGAACTAGAAATGTATTCCTCTAATCTTAAAACAAACGTTCTTTAAGTATAAACATCCTATTCTGATGGAGAAATATGTTATAACACAATGTGAAGGTTGGAAAGCGAAGATGATTTCGTCATATTAATCATAAAACTTATCTACGTGTAATTAATTTACCTATCACCGTGAATATGTATAGCTGTTTCTCAAACTTGGGCCCGCGATTGTAATCAGGGTGTCCACATGTCATGTCCGCTATTTAATAAATGCATTTTAGAAAATAAAGTTTTTATGAAAGAAAAATGGAAGTGGCAATTATAATCGCACATTTCATGAACACAGAATTATTTTTCTTACGTAAATACACATAAGTAAGTTTTCGGCTATGCGAATAGTTTTAAATAAGGGCTAAAATTTGTAAACCAATTCAAGTTACTTCTTTTAACCTAATTGTTTTTTTTTAATTTCTGATAGCCTTTCCTGTTGGAGTGATGAACAGACCGTTCTTTTCCGGGGAAGATGTTGAGTAAGTAACATAATTTGTTTACAATGCTATATTCTTCCATTTTCTGTGTGCATATAATTTTTACTGTTTGAAAATAATTCGCAGGGCATTGGATTACGGAAGAATTGGAGCTATTGTTGGTCACGAAATAACGCACGGCTTCGACAGTACAGGTATGTCGATGACTATGTTACAAAAAACACTAATTTTTACAACCGATTGCAACTTTAATTACTCGGAAAAAATATATTTAACATTAAATGTCTTCCGTTCATTCCTACAGGTCGTCTTTTTGACAAAAATGGAACATTTACTAACTGGTGGACACCGGAAGTGGCTACGAAATACCAAGCTAAAGCTCAGTGCTTTATTGATCAATACAGCAACTACACGGATCCTTCCACCAATGAAAAGGTTTTTTTATACATTTTATTAATTAAAATTAATTTTTTTAATCAATCACTTGCTGAAAATTAACTTGATTACACTTTCTGCTTTGCATTACAATTACGCAAACATTTCCATTTTATTCTTTCTATTTTGAGATTTTAAAAATATAAAATATATTGTAATTTCATTTTTTGCCAAGTTGGTTTTTGGAGGAAAAGTTTCCATTACAAGTAATTCTACATAAATATGCCTAAAGGGATTAAGAGAAAAGACTAATTGAATCCACACAACGGTAACTACTCATTATCTCTAAAGGTGAATGGTAAACTAAGTCTACCAGAGAACATTGCTGACAATGGCGGTTTAAGGGAGGCATACCGCGCCTATATCAAAAAGATGGCTGCTAAGGAGAAACAAACCAAACCGCAACACATGGAAGACTGCAGCAATCCTATTCCTGGAACTGGTTCTAGACTGCCCGGTTTGCAGCAATACACAAATGAGCAGTTGTTTTTTCTTGGATTTGCTTCGGTAAGAAATTTTATTAAGTGACTCTATCGAGAAAAAATAATTGGAACAGGCTGTTTAAATTATATTCACGTTAACTAACAATTTGTCGCACTCAAGTTTCGATTCATTGAAATCACTGAACACAGTACCGTTTTACATTTAAAACATTTTAATCAGTTATGGCAGTACAATAAACTTTGAAACTAAAATGCTTTTCTCGGTGTAGCATTTAACAACCTAGCAAAGAAACATTTTTCCTGTATGACATTTTAAAATAAAACAGAAAAGAGGGATATACGTATAGACGATTGCCATGTCTTTCTACTTCAGTAGATTCGTTGTGAAACTCAGATACCCGTATGTACGTATTTTGCAAGGTACATACATAGATAAGAAGTTTTTAAATTTTTCTGAAAAATTAAGAAATTTTTTAAGCCACCACGGTGTTTTTATATTTTAAATTATGATATCATCTCTAATGTAATTCCACTAATATCCGTGCTCTATACATATGTTATTCTCCAATTGATTAGTCATTAGAGCGCCGAATGCTTATGGTTCCGTTCGATATTGTTTTAGAATTATATATTACAACATTATATAAAAATAAATGCATTAACGAAAATATTCAAATAACACAGATGCAAGAGAGGAAATTCTTTATGCAAATTATACGTAAATTTCACGCAATACCTTATCTTTTTACTTAAGTGATAATCCTAGCTCCATTTGCCATAATTTTATCATCTCAGTTAAATGTTATATAGTCACTTAATATACTCATTTCCAAGAAATAACGGAATATGGGCTTTCAATATCGGGAACTACAAGTAAATGTATTATCTCCATTTTATAAACGTCTAAGAATTATTTCCCGTTGTTTATTTACATGTGAAGACTTGGTGCGACATCGGCAGATCAGCTCAAGCACAAGCTACAAACGACAGGCACGCACCCAACAGATTCAGGGTTCTGGGATGTCTATCCAACATGGAAGAATTTGCTAACGCATGGTCGTGCCCTAAGGGCAGCCCTATGAACCCCAAAAATAAATGTATTCTCTGGTAAAGAGAGGGATTAAAATTCGACGAGATACCGATATTTATCGTGAGGTTTTTATTCGCTTGAGTGTAAAATATTTAAATTAAAATAAAGACTACTTTCAAAATAAAATACATAAGATGACGGTAAAAATCGTCTCAAGTGTGATTTGTCAATAAAATCTTAAAATTCTGAGAAAGAAAGAAATTTGTAACACCTAAAACCACAGAGGGTTAACAAAAAGGATGACTAAAGAGTCCAAAGGTAGAAGAAAAAATAATTCCTTTTTATCATCAAAATGTACAGGGTTGTCAAAAAAGGGTCTCTAGTTTGAATTGCCCATATTTATTGAACGCCATTGTTCCTGGTATCACAACGCTCATGAAACACGGAAGATATTATTCATGTGAAAGTATTTTCAAAATGTAATCGCTGTGTATCTGTTACCATTTGCGGACCTCTACTGAAAATTTCCATGATTGCAGCTAGTGTTGCTCAGTGATGTTCACCATAGAAGCTTTGAGCTCTGCCTTTTATTGTTCCACCACAAGTGGATTATTCTCTTATACTTTGTCTTTAAGAAATCCCCATAGGAAATAATCACATGGACAGAATCAGTGAAGAAACACTAGCTGCAGTTATGAAAAATTTCAGCAGACGTCTGCAAACAGTAACATATACACAGGGGTCACACACTGAAAATGTTTTCTCAGGAATAAAATCCCCCGTGCTTTATGTGCGCTGTGATATCAGAAAACATACTGTAACTGAAACACTTGTATAGACTATTCAAACTAGAGCGTCTTTTTTGACACCCTATATTTACTAAATTAAAAAAATTATATTTCTAATTCAAATGCATACAAATATTCCAACAATAATTTAATTTCTATTGTACCTGATGTATAATACAAACGTGCCAAAAGACTAGTTATACATTCTTTTATGTATGTTAAGCTTATTATATTAGGTAACATAATAAATAGTTTAAGAAAATATGAATGATTGCTGTGTGTGGATTTACATTGATCAATGTCCATATAATTTAAAAATCCTTGTATAAAAGCATGCTTAATATATGAGAATATTTATATAAATAAATTTATATAGCCACAAATTACATATTAGCATAAACTTTTTATCTTGATTTATTTGTTCCGCTAGGTAAGTTTCTGTTGCAACATAATTTCTCGATCATATTTCCGTAAATTTATATAACGAACGACTACTGCGGCTTTTTGGCAAAGTTATCTAAGAGATTATTGTGAAAAAATTTTCATTTTCTTCGCATCTCAATTTTCTCTCGCTCTACGAGTTAATTAGTCAGCCAACTAAATATGCGCGTCCTTTTTCAATTCTGTAAATAACTAATGCCTTATTTAACTTATTTATGAAAATTTTTTTAAAACACATATTTTGCGGTGATATAAACCCAGGATCTTGAAAGAGTTTGGTTGTTAGTAATTAACGATAATTTTTAAACGTGTAATTCACTCAACATAAAGTAATGTACACGATATTTCATCCATAAAGAAATGGTATTATCATAACAGCACTGGAAAACGTTGAGGGACTTGATATCCGGCCATGTCGAACGCTCCAACAAATTAGGTTTGCATTCTTTACGAGAGCAAGTATACATTTTTCTCGGTATGCTTCTGAAATGCAATCCTAGAAAACTGAGCGTAATTCCAAAAGGTTTATATCAGGAATAATTTTTCAACTAAATCGTACGTCAAAAGGACTGATGTGTTTTCCATTTGAAAGTTCTAACCTGTTCTATACTTAAATTTTGATATAATCTGACATTTATTAGGTTGAAATTTTCTGAAACCCTAAAATTTCCTAGAATTCTAATCGTTAATAAATATAAAAATAAAATAAATAAGATAAATTGGCTAGAAGTAAGATGGGCAGGATCGACCACCGCTTGCTGACTATTTAGCGTAAATTGATTTTCAAAGGAGGTCCCCATAGGCTTGGCCTAACAATTTCATAAAATACATGGTAGACTAGAATAGTAGATGCGATGAGCTAGAGCAGTGGTGTCCAATCTAAGGCCCGCGAAGGGTTTTTGCGCAGCCCGCGGAGTCATGATGAAGAAGCAATCAAAAAAATTTAACCCACAAATTCATAGATATTTTTGAATATCTTTATAATAAAACTTTTAATATTGGAATGTCTACCATAAACACCTTATTTAGATTATATTTTAACGTAAATGGCGCCTCAGAATATATAGATAACTTCCTATTTAAAATATAATCCGGCCCGCAGAAGAACTGGCAAATTCCAAATCGCAACCACCGATGTTGCTCGCCATGTAGAAAAGGCTGGATACCACTAAAAATAAGATAGAGGAAGAGATGAGAATTGAAAAACCGCGAAGTTTAATCCCATAGAACAGTGGTGGGCAACTTTTTCTGCATGGTGGGCCGCGTTGGTGTCACTGAATCCTTCGGTGGGCCGCACTGGAAATTGCCTATGGATTATAGTAAACTCCTAAGTTACGCAGAGATTCTTAGGCACCATTTGCGTGGAAATCAAGTTAGAATTAGCTTTTTAGGGTTAACATCAGTAGCGTAGCTAGAGGTTTCGGGCCCCTAGGCAAGCGGAAATATTTTAGTAAACAGATTTTTTTAAATATATTTTATTGGTGTTTATTTTTCTCTGTGGTGGGGACCCACTTGAGAAAGAGGTGAAAACGATAATCTGATGACAATTCATCAAAGTGACGCTTAACTAATCGTTGTCTTTCGCTCGTGGAGCCCCTTTTGTTCGAAGGCTCTTAGGCATTGCCTACTCTTGCTATATGGTAGCTACGCTACTGGTTAACATTTCAATATTAAAAATCATGATGGAATTCAATCATAGAAATATCTTTGAGAAAAAAAATCAAAAACAGCATTAAAAAGAACTTACTTGAACTGAATTGTATTTACTAAGACGTCGAAATTCAACGTTAGATATCTTAACAGATTATGCTACACGGAAAATAATATTTGGTAATTAATTAAAATAGATTTTTAAAACTTTGAAAACTAGGAAACACTGGAGGTGGTCCGCATAAAATTGCTTAGTGGACCGCATCCGGCACCCCTGCCATATACGATAGCAAACTGAATCGGAAATGTCTACTCGGTCGAGACAGAGTATTCTAAACGAGTCTGACAAGCCATAATTATTTTCCCATCCTTGAAGGAATTTTTAAGGAGCCGTATTAAGCAACGTAGGTACTTCAAATTCGTCCATAATTTTGTAACGATATATTTGTGGTAAACCGAATCTTGAATGAGTATAATTCAATGGATAACCATATTTGAGGTGAGACCAAACAATTATATTACGATTTTATTACCATCAAACGAGAATTAAAAATACTTATATTTAAGAATGCATGCCAGAAATATCTCATTCCAAAATGAATGCTTAAATAACAAAAGCTGGTCAAAACAATGTAAGCTGAAAGATAGTAAATAAATTCAGCTGTGCTTTTCATAATTATTTTTAAATTTTTTATTAGTGCAAATATCACAATTTTAAAAACAACCTTATTGGGAAAATATTACTTTTAGGACGTTTTCTTAAAAGCAAAAACGTGCTAACGTGACCACTCGGCCTGCCCGTCTGTATGGATAATCACCTTATTTCTTTTATATAAAAAAAATATTTTTGAATAGATAGCTCTTATCATTCCATGATTATTACACCGATTGGATTTTTCAAGTAGTCTGTAAATTTTCCGCTAGGTGGCATCAAAGTCGGAAAATTCGAAACTGCAATAGTATTGTAATCAAACTGTTGAAACTAGAGGAGTGAAGTTTTCATGGAGGAGATGGAATGAGGATCAAGGTGCGGATTTCTCCCTCCCTAAAGGGGGGGGGGGCAAACCAGAACTTCGAAATTTTAAAAGCAAACATGCTTCAATGGCTTTCTTTAGCAAGAGTGTCTTACTTATTTTATTAGGAATGCAAAGGAGAACACAGTGAAACCTCGACCTACTGTTTCTGAAGCGACCGAGAAAAAGTTGGAATGATATTTTACCGGCAGCGTCTTCCTATTCTAAAATCATCATCCGTTTCAAATCTTCTATTAGCGACGTAACGCTCTGTTTATGATAATAATTTCTTCTTACAAATCTATATGCCCTGCGCAGTACTTTTTTTTATCTCTTTTATTAGATCCTATGGATCCCATGCAGCTGATGCATATTCTATCTGCGGCCTTACCAAAGATAAATAACACGATTCTGTCAGTTTTTCGGTGTTAATTCGGAATAACCTAGCTATAAGGGTCAACTTCTTACTAGAAGCGCCTTTCACCCGGCGAACATAAGTGTCCCACGAGAGGTCTCCACGAGTTCTAACTCCGACCACATATGAAACGGGGATATGTATTCCGTCTACTTCAAAATTAGCGTCTGTAAAATTATTTTTAATTTTCCAAAAGTTACTAATTAGTTGACTGCTTGACGAGGCAGCTTCTCCCTTGCTTGCTTCCATCCCTTGCACCACGTAGAAATAGCTTCGAGATCCTTCTGCAAGTACCAATGGTCGTTAGGATCGCTCATCCCCCTACACATAAATGACAGTTTCCTCTGCGAAGAGTCTGATTTTTCTTCTAACAACCAAGCTGATATCGCTGATGTAAAGGATAACGGCTAGCAGGGTACAGATCTAAAAACTACTTTCATCTCGGAGACATGTCGGGATAGCATGCAGAGTAAATTTTTCTAAGGAACTAGGTTTGGTAGAAAGTTAACGATTCTAGTTAGAGGACGGTAATTCAATTTTCTAAATCTGTTCCTAGAAAGACCTTAATGCATTATAAGTAGCCTTCATTCCAACACAAGTGAAGGGAGGCATAAAAGACGTTTGAAATGGCGCCAATGGCGATCAATCGAGGTAAATTTTGGCAAAATACCGTGAAATACTGAACGATTAATGCGTGAAAACGATACTTTGCTAAATTATGAATGAGATAAAATTTAATCTAGTTAATATGAGCCCTTTGTTGGGACTATACAAAATGGACGATAAATTCGGGAAAACGACGTATATTTATTTGTAAGTTTTTTTAAATACGTGAAAAATGGTTGGAATTTCAAGATAAAACCGAAACTACTTATCTAAACGTAAATTCAAATTCAAATATTGGGAAAGTTGTCCAAGGGATTAATATTTATGTAGGATTCCACTAAGAAATGGGTTACATCGTAAAAATATCTCACATTCTTAATTTCTGAGGACATAGTTTTATCCCGAAGGTCAATAAGATGATAAATAAATGTAGATTCAAAAATACATTCTTTTATAATTAGTGGGGCTTATTTCATAACCGCGTGTTTATGCTTACCCTTGCCGAAAATTCACTGTTCCAATTACAGCAGATTTTATTGAAAAATAATTCAGGCAAGGTATCTGACAGCAGCGCGTTTTCTCTTTCGAAGACTACATCAAACTATCGATTCTGCAGTTTTCCCAATCCTAAACAATAAAAACAATGGGAAGCGTTTTCTACATTTAAGAACATGGCTAAAATTTATCGATCTTTTCGTTTTATAGCGTGATTCTTCAATTTCCTTGAGCCCACTCTTTCATAAATAATATCTTTGATATGACAAAATACTCCATTGTAGAAAACGTTATCTTTCACTTATCCAAAAATCGAATCTTTTCCTATTGTTTCTCTATACTTCAAATGATAATCACTCTACGCAGGCAACAAACCTTCAATAAAGGCATATTTATCTAATCTTTATTACTACGCATCATTTTAAATTTCCGGAAAAAATACTTAAATTATCACTTATCATAATGATTTCAGTGTCTTTATGGTAATGCGTTATCAAGGGTTTAAGTGATCGATAAAAATATGTCTTTCAGGGGCTAATAAACTCTCTCGTCTGTTTATAATCAATATTTTTACATTTGGGTATCAGCTACTACACAGGATTCGGCATAAGTCGCTTTACCGAGAATAACAATTTTTACTTTCTCATACGAATTGATAGAAAGGACGATCCGAAGATCCTTATGCGACAGGCATAAGCTGTTATGATGGGAAATGAGGAAACAGGTGAAAAAATCTGCCTAACCTAAGAAAATATTCCCGTTCCGAAACAGGAGAATTAGTCTGCCACGGTAGTTCAGTGGTAGAATATCCGCCCGGCAAGTGGAAGGCCCGGGTTCGATTCCCGGTCATGGCAGATTTTTTCACATGTTTCCTCATTTCCCTTCTCATACGAAGTATCGAGAAAGTATTGTTATCGCGAAAAAATTCGACCTCGAGATTTTTACGGAAATATACGTTTTAGGGGTCGCTGAATCCAAAAAATGGTTTTCGCAATTCTGTCTGTCTGTTACTGGCTCTGGAGCATAGACGGTAGAGCGAAAATGAATGAAATCTCGTACTTAGGCATTTTATCATACTGAGCAGAGTATACATAGAAAAGGTTGACATTGCTAAATAATTAATAGTTTATTCTACGCATTTTTATCAACAACCCGATTTTCTCAACAACGGCTCTAACGATTTTGATCAAATTTCGTACAGTTACTTGAATATATATCTACAATAATGCTACGTATTTCATTTTTCTCAATGTATGAATATAAGACTAGTTTATTTTTGGGCAACTTTAACAAAAATTAATTTTCTAAAAACTGGCTCATACGATTTTCATTTTCTAAAGATAACTAAACGACGCATTAGTGAATGAGAAAGTTTGTACAATGTATGTTGTACCGATTTTTTTATTTGGCTGCACTGATTTGGCAACACTGATTTTAATACGCTGGGTACAGTAGTGAGTTTATTAGCTTGCGGTTTAGTAAAAATTCCATTCCGTACAGTGTTAACCCTTTTTAGGCGAGTTTCGCCTCCAGCATGAGCACCTAGTCGTCGGTCTGTCCGTCCCTATGTTCGTTCTCGGCTTCTACGGAACGGATTTTCATGAAGTTTGATATTAAGGGCTTACGATCAAAGATAATAAGAAAATCGCAAAAATGAATCACGTAAGCCAATCAGGGGTACCACTTTACCGGTGATAAAAAATCAACTTTCCGTCATATCTCGTAAAGTATTGCTCATATCAAAATATTTTTCAAATAAAACTTGTAGAACTGGTAAATTAGAGTATTTCTTTTTACATACATTTTTATCATAGGACAAGCCTTTATAAAGAAAATCAAACAAGAATGTCTTAATTTGAGTTGAAATTTCTTGCATGGTTTACTTCTTCGTTGTTGCTAATATAAGCAATCTCACTAACGTTTTATTTACTTACGTGTGCATGCAGTATTATTAAATAGGAAGAAAATGGATTATTTATGATGAAGAAAAGAACTTTAAAACGCTGTTTTCCTTGCGTACACGTATATAATTTCTTTCTAATACTCCATTGCACGAAACGCGCCCTTTGTGATACGCTGTACTTTCCTAACTCTTTTTCGTTTTATAGGGTTACAGGATGAACAGAAAATTAGAAACCGAACAAAGTGTTTTTCTTCTCAGAAAGTGGTGGCAAACAAATAAGAATTCTGCTGCAATAATTGAAGCTTTTGCTGAGCAGTTTCCAGATGTTCCCCCACCAAGCAGGCAGGCTATTCACAACTTGGATAAGAAATTTGGGGTAACAGGAAGCGTCTCCAATGCAAAAAGAAGTGGTAGACCGACGTCAGTGACAACTGAAGAAAATTTGCAAACTGTTTATGAAGCATTCGTCCAGTACTTCAAAATCAACTAGACGTGCATCACAGATCGCAGTGTGAGACGTATGTTACACACACTGAAATTGAAACCTTACAAACCAATGTAAGCACTAAATGAAGATCTCGATAGGAGGGTTGAATTCTGCGAGTGGTTTGTGATGATGAATGAAGCGGATCCCAATTTTATGAACAACATAATAATAAACAAAATAATAATATGCATCCTATTCGGCACTGAATATTTTTCAAAACCCAAATCTAAAGTAAAATAAATCGCACTACAGGCTACATGCACCCTGTAAATTTCAGTCTTATATCTCTCCCCGTTTACTTGCTATTTTGATTTAATTGATTTTACAGACGGGCAGAAAGACAGGCAGGCAGAAAACAAGTTCGTTTATGAAATAAAATGCGCTAAAAATCAATCCTGGGACACAATAAATACTTTGACTTATTAAGATATTGTGAAATGCTGTGTAGATAGCTGGAGAGGGTTTAACCGGGCCATACTTCATGCTAATCGTATGCAGTAACCCCTTAATATTCGCTATTTCATTCACGGGTTGTTTCTTTGTACACTTATTTAACATTCGCGCTTTTAATTATTCGCGATTTATCTCTCTGTATACCCTTCTTACATTCGCAACATACAAACTATTGGCAGCTAACGGGAAGAGGTTTACGTAATTTTTTTTTGCTCTCTACATTTCCGCGGACGTGCTGCGACGATGTAAAATATTTGGAAACTACTGTTTTACGATATATCTGCTCTAAGATCTCAGACAAAAAATTATGAATGTTAGTTTCTCTGTTGTTCACTTATGGGCTTGGATTGCCCCGGAGAGCTTTTTCCGCTATAGGTATTTTTCTCTTGATTTGTTCTCCATTTCTATAAGAAAGATGAGATCATATATCTATCTATATCTATAGCGATATACATCCACCTGGTTAATTTTCTCCTGGCCGAATTAAAACGATCGTATTCTCCATTCCTGACGCTATTAATTAGCAGATTCTCTGCCCATCGGTAATCTCCACCTATTCAATCCGCCCCTGCCAACGACCCTATATTTTGAAAATTAATACCCTATCAAAATCTTTCTTTCCCTTGCCATACAGTCCTGATCTTCGGCCTAGAATCGAGGAATTTTGCGCGGAATGAATTTAAGAATGCACCCAGTGAGGGCAATGGGGTTATCCAAGGAGGTGATCGCCCCCATCCCGTTGATCCACCACTGCTCATAGTATATCTGTTATTTACTCGAAAGGTATTTTACACGGTCAATTGTCTAAGGAGATTCTGAAAATGTCTAAGGTTCTGAGTGTTTGAAATGGACCCTTTAATGGAGCGGAGCATAAAGAGGATTGGAGAATCTGACAGTCCCTTACAAAGAGGCATAAAGGGATTTGCGACGAAAGACGAAGCAAACATCATCAACAAGCTATTTTAAGAACATCGCTTCCTCCGCAGACTGTTGTAAGCGGCCATCCCAGAAAGAACTTCAGGAGGAATGCACCTCTTTCGAACCCATCCTCCCATATCACCACCATACTCATTACCATTTCCGTATCGTCATTTTCGATATGTTAAATGACTTATTTAACATTTTCTATCTATTCTTAATAAACAAGATGTTAATAGTTCAACTGACCTAGCTCGTATTATGGCCGAGCATAGAGTTTTAATTTACTTTCGTTAAAATTAGCAAGGCTACTGGTCTTATTATAGATTTGTTCTTATTGATCATGACCCTCTGCCTTGGTTTCCTAACCCATTTTTTTCCTATAAATCTTTCGCCTTAAGATTCGCGGCGATTTCCAGAAACTTATCCCCCGGGAATACCGAGGGTTTACAGAACATATTACATCTTTCAGAGGCAAATCACTTCACCCAAATTGAAGTTTCATCAATAGACGATTTTCCAAATATGGCCGGAATCTTGACCTCATTTCTATTCTCAGTTTATTTATTCTTCTGCTGGAGACTCACAGAATAATTTCTAAAGCCTTTTTTTTCCAGCTTTTTCATTAAGAGGAAGATATAAGCCATTATCAAAGACTATAAAATCACGATTATAATATAGCGTTACCCACACAAATATACGCATGTTAGAATATCTGTCGTTCACACAGTATGTAATTTTACCTTTAACCGCTCACCTTCCTTATCTTACGGGACACATCATAGAACTCATCGCGACGATATCCGTCCACATCTTTCCATTAAGGACGCAGAGCATTATCCTTCCTTTGTTATCGGCTAATGCCGCCTCAGAGAAATCGTAATATTCGATACCGAGAGAGATAGCAATTCGTCTTACAATGGGATTATCTTCTTAATTGGCAGTAATGGTAAATAAATTTCTTCTAATCCCAAGAGCAACATATCGATAAGAAATCGACAGTGCCTCCCTTCGTTGTTACCCATTTCCGATGCGCGATCGAACTTTATCATTTTCAGTCACTATCATATATAAGTAGGATGAGAACAATCGCCTTATCCATTCCATCAATTTCAGCTTTGGAATCCAAAAGAGCGATGAATTAGGAGATATACTTCCAGGATCCGATTTTCCCATAGGGCAGGGGTTGGCAAACGGTCGATCGCGATCGACTGGTCGATCTCGAAGCTTGTCGTGGTCGATCGCATAGGACTTATTTTATAATGCTTAATAAATATATTTTAATTTATAACTTGTTTTTTTTCCATCAAAACTAATACACACACTATAAGAAAAGGAGGTCGATCTTAAGATCTCATTTTTTTTTCAAGTAGCTCGTATGACCTTAAAGTTTGCCGACCCCTGCCATAGGTTAATACGGCCATATCCTTTGGCCCTCTTATGTTAAGTTATTAGTCTTTGGCCCCTCATAACTTTATCGCACGCAACCATACGAATATTTAGATGTAAATGATTCCACATGCGTTAATACGTTAATCACCGATAAGTAATAATTAGCGACAATGTGGGAGATAAATGCATGCAGATGAATTCAGCCTCTCGCTCAAATTTTGTTATTAATAAAGCTGCAATCTCCAAAGGTCTGGATTTCTACGGACCATAGATTTTATACAACTTAGGGGCACCCTTAATTACTTTCTACAATAAAAAGTTCATCGATTAAAACTATAATTGACGCACATCATGACGTTTGAGACGAGTCAAAGTAACAAGTTGTACCTTACTTTGTTCCTTGAATGTATTAGTAAGAGATTAAGAGGGAAGCAAAAATTTTTTAAATCACTCTATGAAGTGGAATGACAATTTCATGAGTAACTTTTCTTCTGAAGAATTTCAAATTAATCGTATTCAAAATTCCAGAATATGTTACGATTCCGTTTAAATTTAAGCATTGGAATCTTGGAGGAGCTTTCATTTTGTTTCGCCACTAAACGCGTTATAAAAACCGGCAATTCTTTTATTCGTCTTTTATAATTTACATAATTTTTTCAACTGTAGCGCCTCTTCGTCTAACTTTATTCCTTGAAATACCTAAACACTTTCTCCGAACGCCTCCGATCCGTTCCACCCCTCCCGCACCCTCCCTCTTTACCGTGCCTTACCTATGACTCAGCGCCCTCGGTATTCCTCCATCCAATCTGTTATCCCTTCCGTCGCCCATTCATCACGGATTCGTTTCTTACCCCAGCGACCCTTGGCTTCACTTCTCTCTTTCTCCCTATGTAACACACCTTTAGACTGCATTCCAATTATAACGTCCGCTTTTGCTGCAGGTATTTTCTCTCCCACTAAAGAGAGGGTAGAACGTAGAGAACGCTTGACTGACGCAAAAAAAATGCCGTGGTCAACATAGGGATAATTTTTCTTCTCGGTATGATAAAATTGAAAATAGTTAGATATTAATAAAATATATATCCACGCCTACTTTCAAGCAAACATAAAAACCGTCGAACGGTCCATTTGCACCGTTAAAATTCTGACCTTTACAACTAAGTATTCGCATTAGCTGCATACACATCAGTTTAAGAGACTTTATCTCAAACTTTATGAATTTTACATTAAAAAGTGTATCTAGTATTTTCAAAGCTAAATTAGCTTAAATATTTTTATTCGTAATAATTAAAAGTTAATACTATGATCAAACTGTAAAGATACTAGGAGTTAGAGGGATTCTTAATTACTTGCCGAGTCCTTCTGTAGTTCTCAAATGGAGCTCTTTTTAAAGCATTCTGTCATGCCATATAGGAAGAAAAGCTCCCAGCTTTATTGAAATTACACTGTGGGATTTAAAGAACTAAAAATTGAAATAAATCTCAATTTTAGACATAAGACATATGAAAGAAATGAAACAATTCTCATTTAAAAATCGTAAAAATCGAATACAATTATTTATATGTTAAGCTAACGATCCTTTTCAAAACAGCGTCTAAATCTTGGATTCGCCATTTGTTAAGCCAACGCATTGGGGCGTTAGGTGTCCCTCTATCTCCCATTTTCTCCTCTCCCTATACACTCAATCGAGCTCAAACTCTTAATCAATGCCAACCCACGTTGCGATGTATCCACCGCCTCTGCTCCAAGCTGATTTTTGGGATAAATGCCACGAAACACCAAAGAATATAAAAGATAGAGAGAAGCGAATTCGAGAATCACGCAAAGAAAAGAGAACAAAGATTGCATTAGTGGATAAAAATAAACATTTATCTAAAACGTAGATGGAGGTCAGCCTACCCACATTTATTTATTTATATTATTCTACAGACTGTAACGTTGTTATGGTAAAGTTAGAAAAATCAATTTTGAAACACGATTGAAACTTAAAATTTCATTAATATAATTCAAGCATTAAACCGATACAACATCATCATCATAGGTAGTCTGTCCGTGGACAGGTCCGTCATTATTCATCGTTCTACAGATACTCCTATTTTCCGCAGTCTACTTCATATCTTGATAGCCCTTTCAAGTTGTCTATCACCTGAAACCTTTTCGTACCTTTCTCTTTTTCCTTCTAATACGCCTCTAATCATGCTCTCTCTCTCTCCTCAGGTAATGTCCAATCCAGTTCGCCTTCCTCTTATAGTCTGTATAAACAATCACTTCTCCCCTATTCTTTTTAGTACTTCGTAGTTTATAATCCCATCTTTCCATTTTATCTTCAGCATTATCCACACACATAAAGGGTATTCGTAAATGAATAGGCCAAAGTTAAAGTTGAATAACTTTTGCTGCTCGAGAAGAAACCAAAATTAATAATAAATACAGTTAAATTTGTAATTTTTACTTTCATTAATCAATAAGACCTCCACGTGTCTTCCATCACTCACTGTCATTAAGCTAATTCCGAGAAAACATTTTCCAACCTTTTCCTACCTCTTTCTCTTTTTCCTTCCGGTTTTTACTTCTAACACGTCTTTAATCATTCTCTCTCTCTCTCTCTCCTAAAGTAATACCCAATTCAGTCCGTTTTCCTTTTTCTCATAGTCTGCATAATCATTCGCTTCTCTCCTTTCCTTCGTAGTACGTACTTGTTTTTCATCACCTCTGACCATTTTATCTTCAGAATTCTTCTCCATTCTCACATTTCGAAGCGTTCCAAGTACATATTTTATATCATTTTTCCTTAGTATCCATGTTTCTGCCCTATACAAATCAACACTCCAGATATAGCATTTTATAATTCTTGCGGATTCTTTATATTCTCCGTTAGTATAAGTTTTCTTCTTCTGAAAGCGGCTTTAGCTTTTGCTATTCTAGTTCTTATTTTATCGACATATAGCAGTACAATAAATCTGTTAACCCATTCTAATTACTCTTCGATTTATCCCTCTGTTTTTTGGTAAATACGTGCAACCACTTTATAAAATATTATGTTCAAATAAATAAATAATATCTAAAGTACTATGATTCAATTTTATTACAATTTCAAAAAAACCTTTAATAATTTTAATTCTGTGAAATTCCACTGAAGTACTAACAAGAAACATTAACTTTGTAGAAATTCCAAAGAAACAGAATGGCTAGCATTGCTGTAACAACTTTTACAATATATTTTTTAATGCCAGTACAGCAACGCGAGCGATTCTGTTTCTTTCGATAAAATGGATTTTTTTACGAAATAAATGTTCCTTTTTGCATTAACAGAATTCCTAACGTATTACGTTCCTCATCGCGCGACTCGCTCATCTAGATGTCCAGGCGTCGAAATCTTATTTGAAGTAACAAAGAGACCGATATATTTTCTCAAATCCAAAATACGGATAAGACGTGACAATATCTGAGGCGATTAGGCAATACTTGTTTTCGCAGGCTTTTTGCACCCAACTCGCGACGACCCGCCTCACCCAGGCTCTTCCTCCTCCCACCTCTTCTCCTACTCCCACTTCTTCGATGTTTATCCGTTCACTCCTCCGCCGTTTTTCCAACACTCGTTGTCCCGCGACCTGCAAAGCCACTCTCTGCACTGCCCACGGAGGTCTTTCCCCTTCGCGACCAGCTGCCGCCTCCTTCAAACCTTCCGTGACTTAAGGTGAGGCCCGCTTTCCATTAGATACACGATGTCTTTGCCTTTGTTAACTCCATCGGTCAGGATCGCTGACGCAGTCCTTTTAGAATTATATCCTTTTCTTGTACCATATTTTATATGTAGGATTATTCTCTCTATTCCTCACCAAGTCCGCCAGCTCGCTAAGAAAAAAATTCTCTATCGTTAGGAATTTCGGGAAAAAAATCCTTTATTCTGGGGAAAATGATATATTACGACGACATTAAAATTTGGAGCCAAATTTTAGAAATGGTTATATTTCATTTTGGTATTTTTGGAACAAAATTTGTTATTGATAAAAAGGTTTAAAGAAAAATTTAACATAGTAAAATTAAAAACTGGTGGAATAAAGTGATCTGAGAATCCTTTTCAGAGAGGCATAACCTGTAAAAAAAAATTTTTAAAGGAGAAAAGCACTGCAATGGCCGGTCGGATATTATACCACTGAACTAACGTTTCAGAGCGCGGAGACTTTGCCACGACAGTTCAGCGTTAGAGTAACAGCGCGGCAAGTGGAAGACCCGGGTTGGATTCCCGATCATCACAGAAATTTTCTCCGGTTTAAAAAATATTCCCGTCTTAAAATTAACTGCAATAGATACTGAACATATCAAATGATTGGAAACAGCGGTGAAAATATAACGGCAATGTTATAACTAGCAATAAATGCTAAGTTGAATATTGGGTGAATATTTCATTAGAGACACTGCCGCAAATAGTGAGAAAATGGAGTTATTAATCACATATGAAATCGTACGTATTAACTAATAATTTTTGGCCGATGAAAAAAATAGCTAAATTAAGCTTCATTCACAAATGTGGCAGTTTTTAGTTAACGTAAACTCGTATATAACTGAAATATTGTTAATTACATATATAAGGGAATATAAAAATGGAAAATGTAACAATTTGGTGAGATTATAATTCCCACTCCTAGAAGGGTTCTAAATCTTTATAGAATGTGTCGTTAACAGCATAAAACGAAAACATATTGAGCATAGCAACAAGAAAATTTTTCCCAGCGTAGTAATATGAAATTACACACGCGCGAAAGAAAAATATGAGTAGCGTTAAGGAGTTCCCCTATCTTCATCCGTATGACGTGTACGGGTAACAAAAACAATCCTCCAATCTCAGCAGCTGATAAGGACTTTCTTGAGTGACTCTGCATTAACTGTCGATTAATACCATGCAATATATGACAGGGCCCTGCCACTTATCCTCGTAAACGGAAAGAATCGCATCAAAATCTCTTAGCGATCATCAAATAAACTCGAAACGACTTTTTTCACGATTAATGAAATCATGCCGTAAGCCTACCACGACATTTTGAGTGATAATCACACGCCAAATTCTCCCTCGGTCGAGTAATCGTTTCCATCGACATTGGAATAACGAAGGGAAACTAATCGATCACACACCCTGCATTAACCACGCTTTTAGGGCGATTATTCCTCTCGAATGGATGACGCAAAGGGGTTCCCTCGATTTTTTTTCTCCCTCAGGTGACCGCCCGGATGAGGATCTCGGATGCCGAGTGCCATGGCTACGTGAACCGAGGAGAAGAGGACGAATTGGTGAGTATAATCGATTTCCCCGACCTCCAAAACTCCTCTCTCTCTCTCTCCACTCCACTGGGAGGTCTTTCTCTCAATTCTGTCACCTCGATTGCTTAAGTCTTACCCGCGTCACCCCAGATGACCGCGAAGGGGGTTTGAAAATCACGGCGAGACGCGGGTCCTTCCCGATGCGAACCCATTTGGCCGTGAGACGGGCACCAAACCCTCCGCCGCACCAAGGCCACAAAGGGAAACCGTGGGACACTCTGCGTGTTGCTAAGGGAGATAATTTTTCGAGGTATGAAGTTTCACGGGAGAAATTTTATTGCCCGTCGTAAAAAAAAAAGACGTCAGTTTCGCTTTGAAACGAATTAATAAGAATTTAGCGTTAAGGAGCGTGAACTCGATGATTTTAGAAAGTCAAATCTAACAATATAGGAAAACCGAATTTGAAAAATCCTCGTATTATGGGAGACCGTTAAATTTAACGTTTCTTCGTCAACCGAATAAGAAGAGAACAATATCCGTGTTAAGCGTATATAGTAATTAAAACAAAATCGTCAACTTCGCAGCAGCACCCGATTAATTAACTAAAATAGATGTCTTATTAAAGCAAGAAAGCTTTTTAAATATTCTCCGACTATCGATATTCTAGCAATAAAATGACCTTGTTTCACGAATTCAATTTTATTCATCCGAAAACAACGAATTTGAAAACAACTATGCGCGTATTGGTCTTCAACTTTTCCCGTCGGATGCGTTTGCATAAGTTTCTGTTCGACGTGGATTTCAGGCCATCTTGAGATCGCATTAGCGTATCGAGAGCTCTTTATCGAGTCGGTGCCGATGTGGCGAGGGGATGGGCGCGGTGGAACAAGGGAGCGGAGAGGAGAGACGGCGACCGAACGGCCGCGCCGTCGAAAGATAGGTTACCATATCTCCGGTCGAAAGGTAGGAGTATCTTTCCGGGGGAGGAGGCTGGGGCGGAGGATTGGATGAGATGGGGAGTGGATATCACGGTCCCTCTCAATTGAAGCGGAAATGCCTCGGCAGATACACCTTTGAGAGGAGAGTCTCAAGGACATGGCAACCACCCGGAGATACATGGGCGAAAACGGAAGTTTAGGAGAAATCCAGGTCTCATGTATTCGTAAACGCATTGAAATCTATTACATGGGACGTTACATTAAGATAATAACGCAAAACTGTGTCAAGATTACTGAAATGTATGTAAAAAAAAAAGTAATGTAAAATACATGAAAACGTTCCAATGACTGATCTACAGAAATGTTAGGTGATAAAATGTCACTCAAGATGCGGTCAGTCCATAACCTTTAAGTTGTTGACAAATTTATAAAGAAGTATGGTGAAAATTATGATCGAGTTTTTAAAAGCTTTTTTATAATGAGCTAACACAATAAGGAAGCTTAAAAAATAAAGTAGGATTTCCTGACTTCAAGTAACAGCAATATTTTCGAAATTATCGATTTAAAGTGATTATAAAATCAGTAAAGCAATTTTTGCAAAAAAAAAATACACCAAAATATCTCGGCATACTTAACAGTCTTTGACTAAATCTGAATTAAAATAATATTATTGAGGTATTCCAGAAAGATTGGCATACCATAAAAAGTAGATTTTTCATCTGCTAACAAAGAATGACACTTTTTATAAGAAACGCACTGAAAATTTGACAAATTAGACGAAAAGGTTCGAAAAATTTGTTTAAAACCCCCGCTACTACATAAGGAGGAAATAAAAGCTATTCCGTCAAATCATTTATGTATACCGTCTTTCGATCATTAAAAAATAGCCTATATCTTATTTATAAGTGCATCAGAATATTATTTAAAAGTTTTTCTTATTTTAACACACGGCTCTCCTAGTGTGGAAATGAGTGATGACAAATTGTCGTACGGAAAAAAAATAATCTTCAAAATTTTTCCACAGAATAAAATTAGTTTTAGTTTCAACAAGGCATTAACACACTTAAAAGCAGAAACTAAAATAGATAAGCGGATTACCAATCAAAATGACAACAGGAACAATAAAGAAAAAAAAGATAAGTACTCATAATGGTAAAGGTGATTAATCCATATAAGGTAATCGAAAATGCGAAGAAAATTTTCAAGCATACAGTCAAACAAAGATGAGAATTATTTTGCTATTTTGGTCCTTCCCTTTAAAGGAAACTCGGCCAAAAGTCTTGTTTGCTATTTCCACGAAAACTAACGTCAGCCAAACACATAACCTATGATCATAGTAAAAATTTGACTTTAGTTCTCTTCATCGATTATTTATTCAAAAATGTATATCATATTATTTAGCAGGTATTAAACGAGATAAAAGACTGCCGCTTTTTGTTTGAGTGGCCTGATGATTAGAAGCCGCCGTATAATTTTACGTAGGTGCGGACATCAAAAGTTTTAAGGGCAGTCATTCGAGAGAGACCTTGGCTGGTGGTGGTCCTCGTGATTCATCAATACCCTCCCTACATGTGGGGACGCCGTCGTAAATTCCTCATAAAACGGCTAACATTAATGAATGAACCCCCTTTGTTCTCCATTTTAGCCACCCAAACCTGCCAGCATTCCTTTTAAAGTTTCCCGCACCGAACGGTTAGAGTAGATAGAGAGAAGGTAACGCTGAAAGAGGCAAAAGAGAAGGAAAAACAAATATAAAGGAAGGGAAACGATTTTACATGGAAGAGATAATATGATGGGAAGGTTTAAGTACAGCTATAAAATTTTCAAAAATTTAAGTATCGAAAAGTATAAAGCATATGCGTTCATGGACACAAGGATCATACTCCATATTAGCAAAGCTAACGGAGAGATAAAAAAAACGAACGTGGATTGTCTGAGAAATATTATTTCTTAAATTAAATCAGACGTACCTGTTTTAGCCTTCTCTATGGTGGGAGAGATGGTTTTATCCTTTGGATTTTCAGTTTATGTTCGCTAACTATCTGCTCGGGTTCTATCTTTCCGGCGAGTTGGACTAAACAACTGCAAAACGAAAAGTGACGTATGGATCTGGAGCCGCTTCGGTAGTTGCGAGGGCCTAGTGTAAATGCAGTAACTCTAATTCTGGGTGGTTACGTACCTGCTTCTTTTTACTTTATTTTCATTTTTGCATTTTAACGAGTCTTAATCCTGCTAACCATAATCTTAACCTTACATCCTTGGAGATAATATTATGCAAATAAACAGAATTTAGAAATTGAAGGGCAAATTAAATATAAATCATTTCATAAGTTATTCTAGCATAATTCTTCATTATTTCATTTAAGAAATGTTTTTTGTGAATCCAAAAAAATCTTAATACATTAAAAATTTTAACTTTTAAAGGATTGGAAAACCCGTGTCCTCATAACAGGTTGACGCTCTATTCGGGCAAATTCACAAAACATAAAAAAAAACTATCCGTAAATTTCCTAAGTTTTGGCGATTTCGTATCATTTGAACGCTTATTTACATATATTATATCCCCAAGGAACGTCATTCCATTGCAGGAATCGTAAACCAGGCGTAACCGAGAGTTATTTTTCGCTAAATCAAGTTTATCGCATTAACCGACGTTGAAGTAGCCGAGTTCTATTTTAAGTTTGTTTCTTCACGACCATAGTACATCGCTATGAAACCCCACACAATTTGTATTTGATAGTTTTTTAGGAGTCGTATTTCATTCCCAACAAATTTTACTTCACGGGCGGATGTCCAGCTCAACGCCGTTCGCGCTCACACGGAAGGGAAGTGGGAAACCATTTACATTGGCATCCTAGTTTTAGTGAAATGAGCCAAAATGGATTTAGACGACACATAATAGCCCCTTCCGGTTGACGAAGAGGTTTACGTGTGCGTCCTCAAGGGACAATAACATCGTGAAAATCCAGGACACAAATCATTCACAATGCGTGGGAAACCTGTATTATAACCACACACAATACCACTTCGGAACGATAGATGAAACTTCTATTATGTTTTATTCTGATGCACATTCATGCTAATGAGTATTGAGTACTTTCAAACTTCTATACAAAATTTAATACTTATAAACAAAAAAATGGAGGATGAACAAAATATTTTTGAAAATTTGAGTCAAATACGTAGAATACATTTAAATATATAGGAAAATAGTTAATCTAATGTCATTTATTTCATAATGCGCTAAACGGTATATAAAACAAACTTATTTTAAATAAGTGACTCGCACTTTTAATAAGGTTACACAGAACTTGACGTAGAACTATGAATATCGAATAAGCCCAATTAAATTTTTACTAAGAAAAATCAAATTGATGTTAGTTATTAGGTTATTTGAAAACTTTCCATTTTACATAATAAGCTCTGACAAAACGGCTTTAATTCATATATTTGTTTCTATATTCTCTCTAACCTAAGGGCTTCCAAAATAGAATTTAGAAACGGAAAAAGGACTTAGATCAGTAACGCGACTAAATTTTGTTTAAAACGTATTCTCAGAGATATGCTCTGATCTTGCAATGTATCAAATAATGATCTGGCAGAAGATGTGCTAATGAAAAAATATATAAAATATTATCAGCAAGGGAAGCATTAATTTTGCGGAACTGCAGTTTTTATAGAAATCAATTCACAAAAATACAAATTAACCTAGACCAAATTCCATCGAATAAAAAAATTATACGACCGTGGTTTCGACTCAAGAATTATCATTATCAAATGGGGAATCGTAAGCCGGCGAACAACATATTGAGAGAAAGAAGGGTAGGGGTTAGGGAGGTGGGAAATGTGATCGGTGAACTGGAACAGGTTTGAGGAAACTTTCTAACGTAAAAGGAAAAATTAATCAATTTGAAGTTCATTTGACTGTTCAAAATAGCGTCATCAGGGAGTGGGAAGAAAAAAGTTGCTTACTGACACCCCCAATTCATGATAATTCTACGAGACGAAACCAGGAACGTAAAATTTTGTTACTTGGTGGTTTTCTACTGAATTACTTTACATTTTTGTGAATTAAATTTTGCTGATCGGAAAGTTTTTTTCAATTCAAACGAGTCTCGGTTAATCCCGTGAGAATGCAGAAAACGAGAACGGATATCTTCATGAGACTTCTCTCAGTGAGTCAGGTATTTTGCGAAGACTCTTCAGTACAAACTTCAGATTAATCTCTCTCCTTCTTCGAGATAAGGATTTGGAGCTCATATCATGTTTATTAATCCTCGCATCTATTTCACTTGATAACCTTTCTTTACCTTTGTTTTTTGCCTTTTGTGTGCATATTATGCACACGTGCTCACCGTATCCAATATTCTGACGTTTTAACCAACAGAAATCCGATAAGTAGATGTGCGTACTTTTCCAGGTCGACTTGATAAGGATTTGATGCTATCATTTCAAATTACAAGGAATTTGTGTTCCCCCATCCATTTCATTATACACATGCAATTCGACGTCAACTACAAATAATGATAAATACCGCATTACGTACATATATATATATATATATATATATATATATATATATTATGAGTTGAGAGTACTGAAATACTACTTTGGTTTCGAAATGCTTTGTAAAACATATATCATAAACAATAAATCTATAAAAGCATTACAGTCTTAAGAAAATAAAAGGCGGAAATAGACCGAATTTCAAAATTAGGGATCATAAATATAAGATAGAGCCAACCAGACAAAGGACAAATTGGGGTAAATATCCATTCTTAAATATGGGAATAGGCTGATGCTGACGCTTTCCCCAGCATGTAGGCCTCTTCAAGTCTAGGATATAAAAAATTTGATTCGAAACTGTAATTAAGGATATTTATGGATATTGTAATCTCTTTCTAACAATAATAATACCTTTTCGGGCTGTCAACCTATTTAAATCCTTATGTCGCCTCGTCCTTTTAAACTTTCGTAAATAATTCTGGCACGTCTTAGGAGGAAGTCCATGTGTCTAAAAATTAAGAAGACATTCACTCCGTACTTCAGTTCAGAAAACACAACAAAAAAGAGCCAATAAATAACAGCTTTGATTTTCCCGTTCCACTATCAGTGTTTGCCAGATAACGAAATTGGGTGACGTTCTCCTGGTGATAGGTCTGAATAAAGTGACAGGATCTCTTTCGGAGATATGTCAAAACGTACGAATAACATAAAAACAAGAAGGGTGGGTTAATCGAAACTCATCCGACGAGACGAATCCGTAGATAAAGAGTTTTTGACGACGGAGGGATAAAAACTCTGATCTTCGCTCCCGTCTACTGCCTCCTCCTTTCCAAGGATAACAATGCCAGCACGTTACTCACAACATCTCTTTGAACGGAATTTGTGTTAACTCTCGTAAGGTAAATCCCGAGTAGGTTAATTTTAAAACAATTTAATCAGCATAAAGCAGTTTAGTACATACGTTAAAAATGAAATATCGAACTTACCATATCACCGGAATGCAGTTGATGATGGTCCAATAACCGCAGAATGGTTTGGAATACCAGGTATGCATTTTGGTTACAAAACAGCCGTCCTCAGTGGGCATTCACCCACCGTTGAGTCTAAAATAGAAGAGTTCGTTTTATCTAGGTAATCAACTTGGTCAGTACTTGTTAGGACTTCATCAATTCGTGGTTAATTAAGTATTCGAATCGTATACAAAATAAAATAAAATATGCTTAATGTAGATACTGAATTAAAGCTTCCAGTGAAGAAATATAATCATTAGAACTTGATGCCTTGACATTACATTCCCTTTCCCTGAATCTGACATTTTCGAACCCTCCCTCCCGTTTCATTAATGCACGTCCACGATCTCTACATAAGCCGTTTAGTGCATCGGCCCTCATTCTCCCATTCTGCTAACACTATGAAGCACTGACGACGCCCGGTCTATTGAGTATCAGTTAGTATCACATATCGCTGACTGAAATTTTCGTGGCCGATAACGGGCGCGCTAACGCCCTCCATGGGCAGGGAGTCATGCACCGCGACGATAAAGGTTCGTGTCCGGTAACTGCCGTTGGCTTTCTACTTCCTATTTCTTTTGATATAAATTTGCGCCCAGGTCACTTTCTGTCTGTAGTGAACCAACACCCTCTCGATCATTTCATCACTTGACATTTGCTAGCAAAAATCAATTTCTCCGCAAAGAGTTTTCTGAATACTATATGAAATTCCATATATTACACCAGCTTAATTACAAATTAAATTGTCCCTATTATCTTTTATTTATTTATTATTACGCCAATTTTTATTATACTTCAATTTAAAGATAAAATACTACTACTACGAAAAAAGAAAAAGCGACGTTCGTGTGTCACAAGAGAACAGAAATACTAGAGGTAAGGTGATTGGAGGGAGATGATCAAGACAAAAGTACGCCGCACAATAGCACAAGTTTCAAAAGGCTCCCATTATACCAGAATTACTGCGCGGAGCGGAAAGGTGAGCAGAAAAGAAAAAAGTCGTGCGTCGACTATAATGGACGTAAAATACGAAGGATTAAAGGAACGTCGATGATGAATGAAGGGATAAGAAAAGACCGGGAAGTAAAAACAGAGAGATTAGAATGAGAAAGATGAAAGGGCGAGGACGAGAGAGAGAGAGAAAGAGAGAGAAAGAGAAAGAAAGAGAGAGAGAGAGAGAGAGAGAGAGAGAAAGAGAAAGAGAGAAAGGAAAAAATGTAAAAGAGATATGCAATCGAGAAGAATGGAGTGTGCAGAAGAGGGCCGCCCGAGTCGATGATGCTACTACAGCAGAGGGGTTCCCAACCTTTTCGATATGGCGAGCACCAAATTGTATCCTAAAGCATCAAGCGGGCACCAAGTCGTATCCTAGAATATCAAAGAAGCACCACTACACTTCCGCGAAAGTAGTAATGATGATGAATAAAAATAAAAACTACATCAAAGTTATTCTTAATGATCTTGAATACGTTTGGAAAGAAATACAGCGAGCAAATTAAATTATTGGTCCTAAGAAATGGGATATTAAGCACCGTAGAAGAGCACCGTCAGAGGTGCTCGCGAGCAACAGGTTGGGAACCCCTGTACCAGAGGATAAGAAATGAGACTGGTTAGAGGAATGGAAGAAAGAGAAGGATAAATTACGGAGCGATAGATCAAACTGCGGCGCATTTTATTATTGAGAAATTCTCAGTCGTAATTTGTATTAATTAAGGCAAAGGAGGAATCCTTTCCATAAAAAAATTATTTGATCGCTGTAAAGATATGCTTTATTTCTATTTCTATGAGAAATATCCACTACTGTACTCCTGTAATTCGATAAAATAAGAAAGAAATAGCGTATAATTTCAATTACCGGTTTAAATATATTATTTACCATATATAATCATTTTTACCGTTGAAAATTATTTGTCATACGATATAATACGTAAACGTGAACTTTTTTTAAATAATCGACGGAACACTAAACAATGGATACAACGGAAACACAATTAAAATTATAACTATAACTTGCAGTTGATGAATGCAAAGCATTCTTAACTTTTACAATTTTTGAAACAGTTACTATTATAGTAACGACTATTCGTAGAATATATTCACATCAGAGTTAGATTAAAGCATTAAAATGGCGTGGTAAAATATAAGTAAACCGCTTTAATAGTAAAAATCGCATTTTGAAGCACTCGGAAAAATCAATGGCAGCCACTTGGTATTTCTTAACTGAATTAAATATTTTCATTTGTATTAAATACTGCATTATATCACTAACAATAAGAAGTTACTAAAACTAAAAGTGCAATTTTTCTGCGCGATTATATCGTGGAAATGTAATTGTTTTCTAATTCTTAAGTTGAACCAATGATGACGTTTATAAACAGCAGTGTCAAACCCAAGATAAAAATTTAGTACCAAGCTTACGCGATCCCAAAAAAAACGTCGATCCATAAGTTCTTCAGAAATAATTTCGAAACATATTTCATACATACATACCTAATTTTGCGATTTATTTATGTACCCCGTGTGTCTTGCGTACCCATTGTTACACTGTCGCTAAAAATCACTGATATACGACTGTATTGTCCTAAACTAAGCGTGTAAAATATTATCCAACATGAAATGTCTCTCCTTCGAAATTTTATCCCACCCTTATCTTTAGATTATATTTTCTTCCGGTAAGAAGAGATAAATATCTCCTGTCGCTCTTCAGCAAAATGTATCATGCTGGAACCGCGGACATTATTCCAACTTTAAATCATTCCGTTTCCACGCAACGAAGTCGTTCGATATTTAGAATTAAATGTTGTAGCCGTTTCCAACGCGGCGGGGCGGCGCGGAGAGGGAACATTCGTCATTCCCGCAGCACTACAGGTCGCCCGCTGCGACGCATCGCCCTCTCTCCGCTCGAGTGTTTATTTTTTTCATTCTCTTTTCTTCCCGAGGAATTACACGGCTACAGGAGAAGCGCCGCTCGCACCTTGACCACATGGGCGTGCATCGTGCTCACCGGAGGCCTCCTGCGCCTCCTGTTCCACTGGTTCCCGCGCCTTCACCTCTACGCGACCTACGCTCCCAGCCCGCTCTCTACTGCCACCAAGGTGCTTCTCGTGGTGAGTACGACGAAATGTACCTCCATGCGGAGGACGGGGTTAAATACATTTTTACATTGCCCGCATGTAACTCGCGTACAAAACGGACCTAATCAATCGTTCCGTGTCGTTAGTTGCGGGCAAAAGACCTTTATAAAATCCGTGCGCTCTTTTCTGAATTGTCTCCCGTGCTTGATATGTAGGATAGACGGAGGCGGGTGGTTGGCAGAGACCAATGCATGTTGGCATGTTTGTGCGTACACTTAATCACTTATTGTTCAAGTAATCGTAGGGTCCTGGACCACGATACGCAAGATATAGGTCACGCTCACCATATCGGAGAGGGATTCCGACTAAATTGAAGAGTAAATAAATTTATTAATGTATATCGTTGATTATTTGTACAGAGAATATTTTTCTTTCAGTCACAGAAATCAATTAAGATGATCAATGTTATTAAGATAATTTAAATGATATACAGACAAAAATATAAGAGCAGCGTTAAATTTTATCAACGGATATACCGTTAGCGGTAACAAACCACGCTAAAGTAAATAAATCGTTTAATTCAATAAAAATGTCAGTAAGTAGGACATTATAATTTTCGCATAAATGCTGATTCGAATAAATAGGTACAATGCGATAGCAAAATAGGAATAGCACATGCGTCCAGTTATGGCGGCCGTTAAAAAATACAACCGAGTCAATTTAAGGATAACAATAGGTAATAAAGTAAATAAATTGCAAAAATCGCTCCTATTGTCATAAAACGGTTGAGTAAACCATATGAAATTTTAAACTGTGAATAATAGTCTTCAAAGTTCGCAGATTATAATAATATTTACTATAAACAATGCAAGAGTCAGTTAAATACATCTATGGGCGCACATGGTTTCCTCCATCCTTTCTGGCTCTAAGCGTTATCCATACAATTTATATGACACGAGACTTAAAGTTCTGTTCGATGACTCAACAATGAATAACGTTATATAAGCTTTCCGATGAATGCATGTGATGCAAAATGACGACGCCGTAAAAATCCTTCACGCCGTTTCGTCACTGAAAAAATCCTTATTACGCTGTCCATGACGACTACGCAATTTCTTTCAAGTTGATTACTTCGCGTGCACTCGGTGTTGGAATTTCGTCGGCAGTAAAAGAGGCAAAACCGTGTTTCCCATTGCGCCGGAATCGGGCGGCGGCAATTGACCTGGATGCGCTCGAATGAAAGTTTGGCCGAAACGACCGTTATGCCGCTTTTTCCGATGTGTGGCCTCAAACCCTCCGCGGGTGATTCTTCGATCACGGAACGCGAACATATGCACTCAATTGTCACAAACTGCCTGTTACGGAAGGTTAACCCCGCACAAAAACAAATCATTTGGCTTTTTTAATATAACAATGGCTGAGCTCGTAAAAATTTCTGATTTTTTTCTTTTTTTAAATTTCCTTCACATGAGATATCCTGAAAAACACTGGCTCAAAAGAAAAATAATTAAAAGATGTTTTATTTTTGCCATTCAAACTCATAACAAAATAGAAATATCTAAGCAAACCGTAACTTAAAATTTGTGTTGACCGACCGACCGACTATTTTTAACGACCTACATGCATAATTTTAAATAATGTCATTTTCTTATTTTTCGTTTAGGACATATACCAACAGAATTTACGGAGCTACCACGTAAAGGATGTCAGAATTAAATCAGTGCACGATTTAAGGTAAGAAAAGTTTTACAGTCAGGATCATTATAACGAGTGGACGCTTTATAAATTTTGAAATATTGATAATTTACTTTCATATAGCTAAGTGATGATGTAATAACAAAATTATGATCCATGTGTACGGAATATATTTTGTTCCACCATAAATCGGAAACAAAGCCAAGCAGTTCAAACATTTCTGTTCAGGTATAGATGAGGCGGCGAGGCGACCGCCTCGGGCAGTGGCGCACACAGGTTTCCCTCAATTCTCAAATTCTCCGAAATATTTGGCCCCGGCCCCGGGAGAGGGGTGGGGGGTGGCAGCCGGGGCAAATAATTGGGGTCCGGGCTTAAGGGGGCCCGCTATCAGGCAAAAGTTTCCTGTGAAGATGAATCACAGTACCTTAACAGGGGCCCGGGAGCGGAAAAAGCAACGAAACCCGGAATTTCGCTCCCAGGCCCTGCCTACATGTCGCGTATTGCATTATTAATTATATTTATGTTAAAAACAAAAGAGGGCAAACCGTCTCCTATTCCTCTCCGACGGCGCCCATGAAACCAAATTTAAAATAACTATTTGTTTCCACAGTTAAGAAAAATCACAATATACCAAGGGGGGTCCGGATCCGGTGAATCCTCCCCCTTGCGTGTGCGCCACTGGCCTCATGTGCCTCTCGAAAGGGGGCGCCAAGGTTTGACGACAATGAAAATCTTCCCATAAGCTTTCCATTATTCCTACATTACCATTTTTCGATGTTGTTGGGCTGCGCTGTAGCATTATTGTAACGGATTTTTTTGGCGTGCAGAGACAATCAGCTAGTGCCAGGAGTCGGCAACGTTTTTCCCTTGGGTGCCACTCTTTATCAAAATTCATAATCCGTGACCCTCCGCGCGTGCCACACAAATTCGTTTTGTCTGTAACGCTTACGAAAAGCGGTTCATATATTACAAATAGTGGTTCTGGTTCGAGAATTCCCGGGAAAAAGCTGTTTTTTCCTGTCTCGAGTCCCGGGAAATATTCACTCGAGACATTTTTCAAATCGATTAATTTATTGAAACTGAATTGCAACCGAGCTGGCAGAAGAATTATTTTGTCGACTTGTAATAAGAATTGAAGAACGCAGAGACAAGCGTCTTGTTAGCTTGATGAAGTTTTTGCAAAACCCGTATTTCATCACTAACAGGTATGATAAAGACTTTTTGTCTAGTTGCACAAGGACCACGAATATTGCATTCGCCGAGGAGCTGATGGAAAGACTTTTTCCGTCAGAAGAAGTGTGTCCAAATTCCGAAGAAACCGAACAGGCAGAATTAGTTGCCGATGTATCAAAAATGTCGATTGAAGAGGAATTGAACAACGCTATTCGTGTTCAATTGGCAGCCCCTCCAAAACATAATTCGAAGACCATTACACTCCGTAAGGAGTTTCAAGTTTTCGAAGCTAGTGGAAAACGAACGCCAAATTTGGATCAACTGTACAAAGCATTTCTAACTATAAAACAGACATCAACGGAAAGCGAACGTGTTTTCTCTAGGGCGGGAAATTTTGTAATAAAAATCAGAAACAGGCTCTCGGATTCTTCAATCAACGTTCTGGTGTTTTTAAAAAGCGTGTTTGCAAATCTTCATTGAAAAAAATGTCAAATATTAAAATCTTTTATTAAGAATACATAATATAATTTCATTTTATTACATTCTTATTGATATTTTCTTTATTTTATACAACTACATTAAATCGATACTATTTTGTTTGACGACAGCAAGTTAGTTTTTAACTAAACAAAATATTATAATTAGTCGCCACTCTGTCGTAGGCAATGCCTAGTGGAATGGGGCGATCTCGGTAGATTGTTCTTTTCTCCAACACTTTTCTTTAGTTAAGTTGGTATTTGTACATCTGGCGGGCTTATTACGCAAAGGTAATTTCTTCCAGCCAACCAGTTATTGTTGGTAAAGAAAATAATATACAAAAATAAAAAATAATTTTATGTACCTATGCAGTAGTTTTATTTTAATAAAATTATTAGATATGCTGTCAGGAGGCCGAGTCTCTAAGCAATTGTCGATTGATCGCTATCAATTTTTTGTACCAAAATCGACAAAATGAGTTGAGGTAGTCTATAAGACGTTAGCGATCGAAATGAAGATATCGATTAATGACAATGCGCTTGATAGATCGATAGCGATTTTGCGTTTGAGATGGCGATAGATATGTTACGGACTAGGCCTCTTGATTGATTAAATTTTAAAAGTCAGTAAAATTCTCAAGTCCCGGGAATTCTACGAAATAGTGTCTCGAATCCCGGGAAACGAAAAAGTGCCGGGAATCAGAATCCCTAATTATAAATAATCCTTAATGTAATGCGGTAGCATTAAAATAAATTGAAATAAACGTGAAATTCTCTTTAAAATACATACTTTTCGTAATAATTCTTTGAAATATCGTGCCGCATAAAACTTCTTCGCATGTTACCTTCTGGCACGCGTACCATAGGTTACTGACCCGAGTTAGTCCAGCCGAGAGATTTTAAGTTGTTTTTATAGTTTGAAGTTTGTCATATTTCCAGCTCGCTTTCGAGTTGTCAATTGGGACATGGATAGATTTACTAACAGTAGCTAATACGGATATCTTTTTCCAGAAAACTTTAACAGTCATATGAAGATTTCTATTAATTGTAGGAATTCATTAAAGAAAGAACTCCCGAAATTTCTTTTACAGCCATAGTAGTTACGGAGTTTTCATAACAGTGGTATACAAACAAGTTTCTATCTGTCGTGAGCCGCCTTTTTGTCTATTTAATTATATTTATATTTTTTCAAAAAAAAGCGCTAAAAATGGGAGCTTAATTTGCTGACGCAATATGGAAAAGCGCGTCTTATTTAGAGTTGTAAACTTAAACTTGCTTATAACCTTATTAATATAACTGTATGACGAAGTAACTTATCTAATAATTAATTAAGAAATGTCAACATTCTATCTCTAACCATTTGCTTAGGATCTTAATTTGAAAATTTTGAAAGCACCCCCTACCGCCCACCGATTTCTCCAAAAAATTCTCTGGTAACGTAATAAATGGCATCATAGAGCACATACAGTCTGCAAATTTCAGTTTTATATCTATTATTGTTTACTTGCTATTTCAATTTAATCGACTGCGCAGACGGACAGACAGAGCGAAGACAAGTGCGTGCTGAAAAATGTCTTAGCACGGCCCTGTTTCTGTTTGCTACATTCTACAATTCTAAATTGAAATCATTTATTTTTTAAAATTTCACATTTATTTATAACAAATCCATGATAATTTTATTTTTAAAATAAAGAGAAAATTTATGTATTTTAATAAATATATTTTAATAAATAAATCCAGATAAATAATAGAGGTGACCGCTTTCGTGTTTATTAGAATTTCTAATAAGAGAGAAATTAACTTTTAAACTTTTAGTGAAAAAACTCAAGAATAAAATATATTTAAATTATTAGCTTAAGATAGTCAACCTAATAATATTTCCATCTCTTTAGAAACTGCGCCTTGGACAAAAAAATCCATTTTTATCTCAAAAGTGGCAGAAAGTTGGGTAAGTATGGTTTAATAAAGTTTGCCTATCATAAATTTGACTCAAAATTCTATCACGGATTAATATTAATAAAGCTTTTTCCATGCAATTTTTATATTTCAGAGGTTGAAAGTTACCGATATTTTCATTGCAAAAAGCTGTGTTACGTATGGGATGAGCAAATTCAAATGTTTGTGAAATTATCAGGTCTGGAATCCTCTTTGAAAAACTGGGACTTTTATGGTCACAAAGGATTGACTGATGAGGAACAGAGGCTGAGGTAATGAATCGCTCATACCTATTATTCTCTATGATATGATGGAAGGAGTATCATGTCTAGAAACGCTCTAAGAAAAACAAGACTTTTGATTTTATTTAAGACGTAGAATAATATGATTAATTCAAGTGCAAAAATTTTACTTTCTCGAATGATTCTAAATATTCTTAAATAACAAAGTAAAAACTTGGTACATGCCATAATTCCATACATATTTTTTTTTGTTTTCAGGAGGATGGCTTACGGCCCAAATGAAATAGCCATCCCAGTGAAAAACTTCATGACTTTATTGGTGCTGGAAGTTTTAACCCCTTTCTACATTTTCCAGATATTTAGCTTGGGTGTTTGGTTTTCAGAAGCGTACATTTATTATGCAATTGCTGTCATATTCATGCTAGCATCCGGAGCTGGATCATCCATTATCCAAACCAGACGGGTGAATAAGTCACTTATTTTTGCGTATTAATGATTGCGTCACAAATCCCGAATCTTTATTTCTTTGATGGCTTTGTCCCATCAACATCAAATTTACAATAATTGTAATGAATTACAATTGTGTTACTCGTTAAGAGACTAAATCTTTTAATTCGTCCTATTGACAGAACCAGAAACAACTTCGTAAAACCATCTATTCCTCTGAGATCGCCACAGTGATCAGAATAGAGGATGGACCTGAGCGAAGAGAGATATGTGAAGACGTGTTGGCAAACACATTAGTGCCTGGAGATGTAATTGCACTGCCGCCTCAAGGATGCATTCTACCGTGCGACGCCGTACTTCTTACCGGAAACGTCATTGTCAACGAGTGCATGCTGACAGGTAACAGATAACCAATTCAAAGAACGCAGAAGCTACGAAGATGTAGTATTTTTCAAATTCGATTTAAGCAAATTCAGCTGGCTCTATGATAGTCAATAACACTTTATTGATAAGTATAATCGGATGGTTTCAACTAATCAGAAAAATGGCAACTAATTTATATAAAGTTTTCTCCATCGGAAATTTTATCTTATGATAGTAACAGTGAATAACCTTGACTTATCTCACGAATACTGTTATCTGATAATGTGCGAGTATCATGTCAATAGCAGCTTACGTTTTTTCCCATACGTCACTTTTTTTACGCAACTGAGCCACTCGAGGAACTCTTAAAAGCCCACCAACTATTTTTTCGGTAAAATATTACAAAGAGAAATAAACTCAACCATAAAAGGCCCGTTGAAGTTTCCAAAATCCTGTTCTACACCTCTGTTAAATTTATGAAATAAACATTTATGAGAAGCCACATAAAATTTCCAAAAATTGAAGTTTTTAAGAAAGAGACTTTTTCATTCGAGGATCTTAAAACAAATAGCTTGGAGATTGAGATGCAGGGGTCATTTCATTGATAAAACACAAGCGTACCCATGCAGAAGCAGATAGTAATTTTATAGTGACATATAGCATCTTCAAATGTTTCCACCTTTCTCTTAAACACAAGCACAATCCCTTCTACATCTTTTACCTACTTTTCAATGATTTGAAGAAATTTCTCTATACGATAAACTTTCAAAATTTTCACAAGCCCATTTTATATTCATGCGAGTTCCTTCCCTGAAGAATATCAATTAGGATTAATAGATTTGCAATGCAATAATGAGTTCCAAAACAGTTCTTGTAATGGAAGATCAAATTGAGTTTTATAACAAACTCATAACAACTGAAAAATATCCAGTTTGAAGAAATCATTCTTAACAAATCGTTTGTCTTTTCAGAAGCTTTTTTTTCAAAATTAAAATTTGTAAAAAGTAAAACCAGAGCTTTGATAAATGATACAAATTTGGAAAATCAACTGAGAAATGTTATATCCAAAATTGAGGCCAACCTGGAATATCTCATCAGAAGTATGGAAAACTAAATTTCTGGTTAACAAGTTTATGTATTTCTTTTTATCAATACATTTCTTTCTGAGGCTCCTAAAAAATAATTTTTGTTCGAGAGGCTCTTCACTTGGTTTGGGTTGCCCGGCCATGCTTTGTATGTTATTTTTGAAAAACAATTTTCACAACTGAGAGAAGGTAACAAAAAGAACAATATGAAAATTTATCTGCATGAATTCTTGATTCACTGTCTTCTAGAAATGATATGCATTATGCAGGTAATTTATGATGAGGTAATGACTAAAAAATCATATTACCGTAAGGGATGCATGATGAAGTCAGTGTTGTGAATTTGAAATTTCTCCATTTCCATTCATTAGGCTTACAAATTATTAATAACCATGATGCAATAGACATGAGTTTTTGACCTTTTTTCACCCAGGGACCATCTACCAGAACAGAATATAACCACGAGCAACCATCAATCATACTTATTTACTTGGTGTCTAATAATGATTTCTAGATATTAACTCTTTTTAACTGCAAGTACATTTACACTTTCACCACAATCACTTTTCCCTTTTTAATGTTTTTAATCACTTATACAAAGTGTCTACAGCAAGATTGTCATCCAATTCAGAGAAAATGCATTACAGAAAAACCAAAGATTGAAATTGAGTATTGAAGTGAGTTGAACAATTTTATTGCTTAAGAAATAAAGTACTGTATTATTTATCATTTTAAATAAAATAATATGAAGGTGAACATTTAATTCATTTGTTATAATCCAATGCCATTAAAGTATTTCAATGTAGTGATATTCTTCATATTACTTTGCTAAAAGATGTTTATGCTCAGTCTCTAATAGGGATTGCAATCCCGGGATTGGCTCCTTTACTATTATACGTACCAATTAAGAACATAATTTCAGATGCAAAAACAACTAGTATTTATTTATGGTGATATTATTTATTTATGCTAATAACGTTTATTTATACATAGCATTCTTTCTGTAGTAAGTGAAATAAAAAAGAAATGGTGAATATATATGATGTAATGCATAAGTGTGTAAAAACAAAAATGCTTACCTTAAATTTTAGAAACTTTAATATACACACCACAGTACAATGAAATCCATTGGCAAAACTAACAACACATGTACACACATGGAAAAGTATTTTCTTAAAATAATGTTTTAATTTTAACTAAACTTGAATCAATTGGATTTTTATGATGCAACTGTAACATTTGTAACAAGCATTGATAATAAGGCAAAATAATTGTTCTTTATGAAAAAAATTGGCATTATTAATTGACTCAAAATCATATTTCAGAAAGGTTTAAACGTTTTTGAAGTATACTCTTAAAAAGCAGAGTGCGTCTAATGTTATATCGCTCACTTTTGATCTGTACTTCGTGCACAATAGGCGATAATTGTCCCGGAGATTTCCTAATTTGACCGGGAGATTGTCATAGATGAAGAAATAAAAGTGTTTTAAATGGTATTTGGATTTTTTCTTTACCTAATCCTCGAACAGATAACTATGTACAGAAATTGAACATTTGATGACTAACAGAAATACATCAGAAGGTTTAAAAAAAAAACAGAAAAACTTTTCTGTATGATAAATTTCCAATAAATTAAAATAGAAATTTGAATCCCGAAATACCGGGATTTTCCTGTCCCTAATCCCAGGATTTCAGGACTGTAATTTTGGGCGGGATCCCGGGATTGCAATCCCTAGTCACTAAAGTATTTAAAAGGGCTAATCCTTTATAGAAGATGTTTTTGCTCATTACTCATAATATTTAGAATGGTAAATAATTTATATAAAATTTTAATTACATGGCAACCAACAGGGATAATGAAAAGTTTTGCACTTTCAGGCGAGAGCGTACCTGTTACTAAGATCCCCATCCATAATGACGGAAGACGGTTCAATGAATGGGATGACACCACACGGCATAGTATTCTCTTCTCTGGGACAAAGGTATTACAAACACGCTTCCATGGAAAACAATGGGCAAGAGCTGTTGTTCTGCGCACTGGATTCCTCACATCCAAAGGACAAATCATCCAGTCTATTCTATATCCACCACCAGCAGATTTTCAGTTTGAAAGGGATTCATATAAATTCCTTGCAATTTTGGCCATAATATCAAGCATTGGTCTACTGCACACAGTGATCACAAAGGTCTGTAGATAAGAATAATGTTTTTGAGTACTTAATTTAAGCATAAGAAAATTTTCATGCATGACAACTGATATACTACTTTTTATTTTTCAGTATTATGGAGGACTTAGTCCCAAGGAAATTTCTCTGAAAGGACTAGTTCTGTTCACAATTGTAATTCCTCCAGCATTACCAGCTGCCATGACCATAGGAAAACTTTATGCTCAGAAACGCCTACAGGAAATTGGAATATTTTGTGTTAACTCTAGGATTATTAATATAGCTGGATCAATCGACTGTGTTTGTTTTGACAAGGTAAATTATCTTATTTAATAGACATATTATAGCTATAAATTATAATTAAAAAATACCCATGTGAAACAGACATATATACCTTACATCATAATTATTTAAATAAAGTTAACAATTTCCAGAATACACACTACAAATGTATGCACATTTTGAGCATTGATAAAACATGTTAAAATGTAGATGGAGAGGGTTTATTTATATTAAGTACTTTTAAAAGGCTGTAGTGTAATACAACATGATTCTACATACTACTTTATGGCTAATCAGTCCCGATTAAAATGGTGAATCCTCGTTTGATATCTGAGCAATCTAAGTGGATTTTGAAGTGTTATTGGAAAATGGTTGTGAAGGAGGCACAAAGACATTGAAAACATGAATTTGAAGCTGAAACACAAACACGTTTAACCATTTCCAATTTACATGGTAGTTTTGATGCCAATGGTACAGTGAAAGATGTGCATATGGGGCATTATGGATGAACTCGCTTATCAACTCATAGATACAGGGCTGTAGAACTTTTGCAGTTCTCACAATATTCAAAATACGATTTACAATCTACCAAAATGTTTTAATGTAGCAATTAGTAACAATTTAAAACAAAAAATGCTCAAGTTCTTTAAGAAATATTTAAAGGAAATCATTGCAATTCTCAAGGATCCTTCTTTAGCTATCTATACACTCCAAGCCTTAGCCCAAATTCCAGCAAAATAATTGTTTTATCTCACAGTCAGTTCAAACAAGGCTTAGGAAGAGCAAGCCAATAGAGGAAATAAGCTGAAAGTATTATCTATTTCCTCCTAACATAATTAATACAAAATATCTCTGAATGATTTTACTTACTTGCAGCACTGGTCAATAACTAACTTGATTCTCATAATTTTAATTTTGAATTTTCATGATAAGATATTATAGAAAACTTTATATGTATAAAGTGGCTTTGAAATACAAAAACTGTTATGCTATTCTGTTTAGACAACATGGAATGCTTTACTTTGATGTAAATAATGTAATGCATCCAGTGTTTATCTCAGACATTGAGCACTGCATTTCAAATAAACGTACTGTAGCATCATGTTAGTATAGGAGCATTTGAAGTGACATACATCCATAACTGAAATAATTTCTTTTATGTAAGTTTATGACTAAATATTTTTATTTTATGCATGTTAAAACAGGATGAAAATGATTATTGTTGGCATTTTGCATGTTGATCCATCTTTTCAGACAGGAACACTAACTGAAGATGGTTTAGATTTATGGGGAGTAATTCCTGTAAAGGATAAGGAATTTGATGATCCAGTGAGAAATTTTCCAATTCTTCATCACTCTCATGAAACAGGCAGTCACATATCTGATAATGAGAATTTCATTGTAGCTATGGCAACATGCCATTCACTAACGTACATTGATGGAGAAATGGCAGGAGACCCATTAGATCAAAAGGTGGGCTATGACATAATTACTGTATATACTCATCATGTATAGGTCAATCTCTTGTACAGTGAAATCTTGTTACAATGTACTTCACAATTACGTATATTTGAAATTAACATACTTTTTTTAATCCCCGTCAATTTTCCCGTATAAATACTGCATGAATATTTAAAAATAACGTACTTTTCAATACTACATATGAAATTCAGAGGTCCCGAAAACAGATTTTTGTGGTTTTAATGTATGCTTTCATCTGTAAATGACAACTATGACCAATTCTTGCACATTCAAATCATTTACACCAATTTTGAAGGCATCTTTTGTCTTTAGTATGAAAAGATTAGCGGAATTCTGCCAAAATCACAAAAGAAGGAATTTTCCGAGCTGAAAAATGTAGAACCGATGATCTTTTAGCCCTATCGTTATTTTCACAATAGCATTGAGATAAAATCTTAAGTTATAGGAAATTTATCTCTTGTTAGACTCATTATCGCCAGTTTCGGTTTGTGCCGGATCTGCGAGATGCTTCCAGAGAAAATACTGTACTCCTTATGGGTATATTCAGTATACCGTACTTTCAGTATAAAGAATAAAAATTCATGCTCTGTAGAGATATGTTGTATCGAGATTTTACTGTATAGGTCGATCACAACGTTTTTAATAAAAACTTTTGAATTTTCAAATATCTCGTTTATAAGTCGACTCCAGTTTTTCAGGTGTAGTAAAACAAATCTGTTTTATTCAGTATGCATTAATCCATTTAATTCCACATAAAGAATCCAAAAAAGACTATATGATGTCTCTCTATAATTCTTCGAATATCAAAATAACTGCGTGGTGTCAAGTAGCAGCGAAGTAGTGATGAGTTGTTTCTTTGTATATATATTACGGAGTTTACATATTGCACCACTGTCTTGCTGTTGTTCTTTGTCCTGCCGCCGTCATGTTAACGAAAATTGCTTAATTACTTGTGAAGCATCAGAAATCAACTTAGGATCACCGAATTACATATACAGGCAACTCCCGAGATGTGACCGTTAGAGATTCGACCAACTCGAGAATTTGACCAGTCGAATCAACCCAGCCAATCAATCGGTCGATTTAGAAACTAGTTTACGCAAAGTAATTTTCGGCCCGCCCGACCACGAGAGGTTTAGTTTCAGTCTAGACATAGTTATTTCTGCTCTAATTGTTTGAATTTGTGCTGATTCGACATTTGACTTTTCGAGATTCGACCATGTTGTTGGGAATGCATCACTGTCGAATCTCAGGAGTCGCCTGTATAGTAACTTTATTATTTCGTATACATTGATATTTAACTATTTGATAGTTATCAATATAGTTCAAATACAACAATAGTTTCAATTCCATCAAATTTTAACAACCGTAGGGCAAATAACATCATGCGTTTTAACCTAACACAAATATTACTCGTGTATAAGTCGACCCCCGAGTTTTTCGCTAAAAATTTGATCTTAAAAACTCGACCTATACTCAAGTATATATAGTACATTCTGGAATTCTCAAGGAAATTTGAGATAATAACATAAAATAACTGATGTTAGATTGATAAATTATTGCCTTAAAATAATAAAATATCTAAAAATAATTCATCCAGATGTTCGAGTCCACTGGATGGAAGCTAGATGAGCCTGAAATGGCAGACCCATCTGTATTTGGCACAGTTGTTCCAATGGTAGTAACCCAAACTCACAAGGCAAGTACACCCTCAAGTCATCTTAAAATAAATTAATCTGTACTCTGATATGATATGGTAAATATACAGTTCCACTTTTCTCCAAATGTATGTAATAGTTTAGTCTATGATTCTAATTAGTTTTTTAGTTCAATCTGTATTCACTTACTGGCACGTGAAAAACATTGCCCATTTTTAACCCATACCCCTATAGTGCGTTTCAGCAATTCTGGGTTGAGGCGTATCTACGGTTAGTCCCGTAGGGTGAGGGAAAGAAAGTGTCAGCCAATAAGAGGTCTTAAATTTCCCTCACCCTTCAAAATTTCTTGACAAGCACTGTTGACACAATTGCTCACACTTTTCTCGGCCAGTGCTTCTGCGACACGTGCTTAATTCGGATTTATCGGAGCATAGAACTTCACTCGTCCTCAGCTACTGTTGAACAGAGCGGCTGAAATGGACTATACAAAGTGTACAATTTTATAACTTGCAGGTATAATACTTCTCATAATATTATGTAAGAACTATTCCAATTATATTCAATTTGTTTAATTAAAAGGTGTAATAATAATACAAATAATTTTGGTATAAAATATTTGTTTGAAATGCTTAACTACCTATCCTAATAAAAGTTCTATTTTTCAACTGCAGAGAGGAATTGTAATGAGTTTTAATAAATTAGAAATAGGGCTAGAACCGATTTTTGTTGAATTTATTCATTAATCAAGAAACATGAATCCTATAAATGTAATAATTTGAATACTTGAATCTAAATCAAAATTCCACAATATTGACATACTGAATAGTGAAAGAGATATACAGTCATCCCATTTATAATGTGATATCTTAGAGTGCAGCTTCATGTATATGCAATTTATAAATGTGACCATAGTATCCCAGATTCATGTTTATGTGTTTGTCTAAGTCTGATTTCTCTGATTCCTAATGAACAATTCCTGATGTAGAGCAATATTATGTAATTAGTCTTCTTTCGTTGTTGCAGTATACATTTTGCCTCTTTATTCCAGTAGTGAGTTTAATAATGAATTGTATTACAGTATGTAATACTACCTGAAATTTACATAATTTTACCTATTTATATCCATTGCATTATATAAGGGATGACTGTATAATCAAAGAAGGAAAAGTTCTCCAAGAATTAGATGAAAGATATCTAAAGGTCACTCATTAATACAAAACAAAACTTTGAATTTCAATAGATAACTATGTAGATGCATTCTATATATTATTCCAAACAACTAATGAGTCAATATGCCAAAGATATTGGTAAGAAAAACACAAATTGTTAAATAAACTGACAATGAAAGACTACAAATAATTTTATCAATTTATTATGAGAGTGGCAATTAGGAAAATAATGATGAAGTTTGAGAAGTATTATTCTTTGAACTTAGTAGAGATTTTGTAAACCAAATAAAACTGTTATTTAAATTCCAATATTAACTATAATTTGTTTTTATTTTCAGGATAATCCCCTTGAGGTTGGGATAGCAAGGCAGTTTTATTTCTCATCAAGCTTACAAAGAATGAGTGTGATCACTCATACTTTAGGCAGCAACAATTTTAACATTTACTGCAAGGGATCTCCAGAGATGTTGATTTCACTCTCAAAACCTGCTTCAGGCAAGTGAAAAAAGCTATTTAGGTAAATCACTTGGAAAAACTAGTTACAGCAATATCTTCTTACTGATCTTGGCTATTAAAATTCATTTTAGATCAATAATATTCAATTACTTAACATTATTGTATGAGTGGACCTTTCAAAACTTTAACAAATCTTTCAAAAAATTAGTTTCAAATTATAAACCAAGTATATATTACAGGCCAATGACTGCTTCCCAATCTAATAGAGCAGTGGTTTCCAAACTTTGGGTTGTACCTGTCTGGAAGAATATTTGGCATATATTTACTTTTTTTAAACTATTATGAGACCTACAATATGGAACTATCAAATTCTAGCCCTCAAGTTGCTAGGATGTATCATTTGCAGTTTTATTTCAATGTAATAAATAACAAATAGATATATTTCAGCAATGATAACTATCTAAAAATGTATCTACATGCATAAATATTTGTAAATAAGTAAATTTAGTGATAACATGTTAGCGTATTATCTTAAATTCCCATTTTCGGAGAAATTTTTTTTTACTTCTCAAAAATTCATGGGGGGTTGCGGCTACTGAACTCCTGCATGGAGGGGGCCACGTGGCAGATCTGCTTGAGAACCACTGCTCTAGTTTAGTAATAGTGCTCCGCTAGCTTAAGAAGTGTTCCATTTCATAAACTGTTGGTAACTGTCTTTCAGATAGGGCAAAAAGTACTTGAAAGGACAAAATCAATAAATTTTCATATTTTCTAAAAATTTAACAACTGGCTCGCACGAGTCAGCGGGAACTGGCTTCAGCTCATCACTGGTTTTACCACAATGACATATAAGAAGAGCACACTGTAATATATATGCAGCAGTATGGAGTATAGATGAGTGATAATCTTTCGGCGTGCAGTTGAACGTCTTTTTTTTTGCGGCATCAAGGTGTAACTTGAAATGTACTGGGAAATTCAGAAGATTCGCTGGAGCCTTTTTTCACACGTGGTGTGAGATGATTATTTCAGTGTTTTTCAAAATTTAAATTGTACCAAACCTTGATTTCATTTTAAGAAAAATTTCATGAAAGTATTTATTTAAGTGAAAGAACTTATATGGCAAGTATATAATTTAGCGTGCATTTCATTTGCAAAAATCATGGTCATCATACATGCTGTGCCGACCTGCATGCTGCAAATTATATAGTATACTGAAAAATTTGAACTGTTGTATTCATTTCATAATTAATGTATGACAGATGTACTGTTGTATAAAATTGAAAAAGTCTATGTCATCCAATCTACTTAATCAAAGCTGTATTTATAGGTTTAACACTATGGGTACCAGGGTCAGCCGCCTGCCTGCAAGTACCGGGTACCGTCAATTGACGGGTGGAGGAATTTCTCGCTTTTGACGCCTATTTTAAATATAAATGTATTGGTTTACAATAAATAACATGTATTTTTATGAGTTTCATCCATTTGAACTGTCTTACCGCATTAGAGCCTATTTTTGGGCAGAGAAGGTACAATGCAAGAAAAACGGAGAGTTTACAGTAAAAGAAACAAATTTATTTTTCTCGTGGCAAAGAACACGAGACCCATTCAGAATGATAAAATTACAATGTTCTTGCTTTTATCATATGTCCTGAGAAAAAACAGAGCAATGCAGGCGATCAAGGTCACGCTCTCACCCTCCTGCCCAGAAGAGTTCCCCTCGATACTTCCTTGCTCTAGCTTGCATAAAAAAGCCGAATTACGCACTACCCGTTCACATGAGCACTATTCCAACTGAGGTTTCCTATCGCATATATGAAATAAAACCATTTGAAAAGACACCTTTATTACTCATAATAACGCGAGATACGTCATTTTTAGAGTCAAATACGATTCTTTTGCATACCAAAATACGTTATGGAACATTGTCAGATGGTGAACAATGTTCAAGCGTCCAAATTCTTCCATAAAAAGGCAAAAAGGGTAGAAAAATAGCCTACTCGTCAATTGACGGGTCGTGGTACTAATAGGCAAAAGATCTTATTATGACGAATCTAAAGCAGAGAAAAAATTACAACACAGAGCAAAAAGAACATTAGCCTAAAATATTAAAAGTCAAAAAATTTAAGAAATCTACGATCAATTGTACAAGAGCTGCAGCGCTGCAAAAACCAAAAACCATCAATTGACGGCGCCTGGTACTGGTAAACACTTCAACTATGTTAATTTTATTTTATTACAAAAATTAGTGATATTAATGTCATTTTCTTATTTAATACTTAGTTCCTTCAGACATAACTACTGTTTTGACATCTTATACAAGAAGGGGGTTCAGAGTTCTTGCACTTGCAACTAAGTCTCTTCCTGCGACTCTCACTGGAAAGGACATTGAAGAGATTGAAAGAGAAGCAGTAGAGTCTGATTTAATCTTTCTAGGACTTATCCTATTTGAAAACAGAGTCAAGAAGGCTACAGAAGGAGTTGTGTCTAATTTAAGGAGTGCTAACATCAGACAGGTTATGGTTACAGGTGAGGATAATATACTAGATACAATAGAATGCCATATGTTAAATTTTTTTATATATATGATCTCAATTTCTCCTTCCAGGGAGATTAGAATAGAGGTTTTTGTTTTTCTAAGCTCATTAGTTAAATGGTTTAAATAAGCCATTTAAATAATTAAGTCTTAGGATAAGATTTTTACAACAGTCAATATAGTATTAAATGCAGAATTCTTATTTAAGTGTTATACCTAAGTTTTGCTTTGAACTACGGTAGAACTCAGTTATAAAGGCCTCAGTTAACATGACAACTCGGATATAACGACATATTCTTCAGATCCCATCTCCGTTTCTACAATATTGCAATATATTCACCTCAATTATAATGTATTAATGCACTAGGTTGTAGCTGCAATGGAAGTTGGTAACAAATATTTATATGCGTAAGCACAGGGTCAGCGCAACACATTCTTTAGTGTGTGGGTGAGAAGAAGAGAACTAATATCAGATAAATGACATTTCAGAATTCAGATTTTATTATTAATTTTTGTTCATCGCCAATACATTGAAGGACCAAACTCAGCCTCTTGACTGCCCGGGTGGGGATGGATCCAACAGCGGAAACTCTTTACTCAGTGTGGTAGGTATGAGTCGTTTTCTAAAACCAAGTCAGTAGACGTCAATTTTAATGAAACAACACTAACAGAATGGTTATCTGAGATGAACGTAGAAAGTTTTAAAAGGTATGATGATATCAATTCACATACAGAAATTGACCAGGTTATAACAACAGAAGCTCAAACGGACCTAGACATCATGAGGGAGGTCATGGAAGGGCTGCATGGAAAGTGTAGCGAAGAAGAAGATGAAGAAATAGTAGAAGATCAAGATGAACCAGTTCACATGGTTAATGAAGCTATGCAAGCAATAAAAGTGATATCGCGGTTTTATGAATCGAAGGAGACTAACAAAAAGACATTTAGTATTATTCACTGCATTGAGGAAGACCTCGAAAAACATTTCAAGCTGGCATATATGGCACAAAAATTTTAGATTATTTTACTAATCATTAAAAATATTTTTATTATGTTTAATGTACTTATTATATCCTAATATAATGTACTATGTAGTATGTCATAATATAATATAATGTTTAATGTACTTATTAGATCATAATATAAAATTTAGAATATGGAAACTAATTCTATGTTCCTATGCATCTTGATTATAACGACACTCAGTTATAATGACAATAAATTCTACTGTATATCCTTTTACAACACCATATTGGCATATACTATTTAAAAAAAGAAAAGAAATTTAAAAGTGTTTAAAGTATCAAACTCTTCATTTAAATAGGTGATAATATTCTCACTGCCATCAAAGTTGCTGAGGAATGTGGACTGGTGGCACATAAGCAAAAAGTATATAGAATACAAGCTTCTCCATCAGAAGTTTCTGTTTTGCCTCATTCTGATGTTGGAGATCATCTGAAACAAACAAAAAAAATTTCCACCACTTCGATGCCACAGTTAAGCTGGAGTAGAACAGGAAGTGTATCTCTAGGTGATGAGGTTCATCTAGAAAATGGAATCCCCGAATTTACCCCAACCTACGCTATAACTGGACAGACATGGAGCACAATAAGGATGCACCATCCTGAACTGATTAAAAATATTGTAAAAGATGGAACAATCTTTGCAAGGATGACCCCAGATCAGAAGCAGCAACTTGTTCAAGAGCTGCAAGCAGCAGGTTATTATGTTGGTAAGAAATTAAAATGGCTCATTTGATGTTTTGTATATTTTTACTTTCTCCATATACGTAGTATAGAGAAAGTTTTTTCTTCATGAAAAAAAATTGACTTCGAGATTTCAATGGAAATACATGTTTTGAGGTCTCTAGAACACGTTTAGACTAATTTCAGAATGATGTGTGTGTGTTTTTGTATGTGATTGTGGGCGCTCTTAACTCGAAAAGTACTTGCCATATCATTACCAAATTTCATATATAACACTGTGGTATAAGCATGAAGAGTTTTTGGACAATACCGGTTAACTGGAAGTCAAGGTTTATTTGAAAACAGATTCGATTTTTGCGATATTTCTCCGGTAATACGTCATTATAGTATACATCAACCATTACAAAAAAATGTAGAGAATGTAATTTTCTACAACTTTCATTTGAAACAATTTTCCATAGCAGTTATTGTTTTGGAATTATTTATAAATAATCGGTGTATTCGATTTTCATCGAATATGTTCTTTAAAATGGTGTTATTTACAATCTTTATAAGGGCCAAGATTATAGAGAATAATATTCCTTCCAACTTTTGTTTGAATCAAATTTTTGTAGAACCATCCATTTCGGAGATATTTAACTTATTCGTAAATTTCCAGTTCACAGTGGCACCACCTATCAGAGAAATTGGAAGTATTATGTACCCAATAATGGTGCTTGAAAAGGATGACTGTATTCTTATTTTCCAAATATCTCCTTTAAAACTCAATTTAAGTCATTATTTGTTATTATGAAAATTGTAGATAATGTAATTTTCTAAGTTTTTGAAACATGATTTCATAAAACCGATTGTTTAAGACGTTGATTTTTCTTACAAATTTATGTTAAATATGTAGCTAAGTGATACCATTTTCCCTGCTGCTATGATTAAATTTTCTAATTGTTGATAGTCTTGCGTACACTGCCAAGGATAGTTTTAATCCCACATCGACATTTTATTATCTATATAAAAGCAGCTAAACATTTTCTTTATATATTCTTTTTTTAATAAAGACTAAATTATACACAAGTGTAAATGCTGATAATTATTCCCGAGGATCCTAATGTAGTGAGCAATCATATTCATTGATCTGTATGGAGAAAGTCATGTGCTGGACACATTGGATTTTTCTTTTAGTGCCATCTAAATTCATAGGTTGGAGATCCTTCGATTATATTCTGTTTGATTCCTAGCTAACTTGAATAAGTTCTCCATATTAACTCTAATCCAATCCTTAATGTTGCAGTCCACAGTATTTTCAGCATATGCCTATATAACCATATTTCAAAAGCTTCCAATCTTTTAACACTCGCCTATTTCAAAGTCCACGTATCGACTCCGTACAGTAAGAATGACCACACATAGCACTTGACCATTTGCCAGCATAACTCGAGCTTTAGACTTTGATTACAGAATGTGCCTATCATTTTTATAAAAATACTTCTGGTGTGTTCTATTCTAGCTTTTATTTCTCTTTCTGGATGATTTGTATGGTACTAATGATAAAATAATAAATAGTATCTAAAATATTTTAACAAACAACAATTACCCAGTGGAAACAAATGTAACGGTGAGGTAACTGAAACAAAAATACAAACTATTTAAATATCAATTATTTAAATTCAATGTTTTCATTGAATATAAGTTGAATATGTAAAATTTTGTTTTATCCTTCTTGTTTCATATAAAAAATTTAAAATGGAAACTATTTACCATATAGCATGCCAAACATGTCAAAACTACAAATTCTGTAACAAATTCTTCCTAAAAAAAATAGTAAAACTTTGGAAAAGTTAAAATTTTCTTTGTAGACACACTAAAATGGTATTGCATATTTCATACATTAAAATCCATACTTCAAAAATTATATTTAAACCATTAGAAAAATAATCTAAGTGGTAGTCAGTGGTGAATGCAGAATTTTTCTGAGGAGGGGAGGGGGGTCCAAATTCTATTCTAAAGGAACAAAAATGAAACAATGTTTAAAAGCTGAAATAATTTTATATCACTGATAACTAGTAACTAAAAATGAGCGATTAATAGAAGTGAATTTTAAATTGGCAGAACTAATATCGAATGGTTAATTAATTTATTGACATTTGTCTTCCTTCTAAAAGGGGGGGATCCAGACCCCCGTGTATGCCACCGGAGGTATTCTATAATCAGTTATCATAAATACCTGTGTATAGGACACAAATTTTTTAGAAATTTGTTGGGCTCAGAAACGGTATGAATCCTATGCAAGGATAGGTAATTCTTCCTAAAGTGAAAATTAAAAAATCTCAATGTATGAATTACATGAAATTTATTTTAATATTACAAAAGCCAATAAAAGTAATTTAACTCTTATCATGAAAACCCAAACTTATGCGTGAAATTAACTATAAATAGTTTAATAAAAGGAGAAATTAAATTTGAAAGCAAATAATTTGTACATATATAATGGAATCAAATTTAAAAATAAAATTTGTGAAATTCTTTGTTTGGAGCATTTTGAGTGTGCCTTCTGCACCTAGTGTATGGTCTACCTAACCCCGCCTATGATTGTCCTAGGTTGTTAAAAGATACATTCATCCTATACCTGGACATATTGAATTTTCCTAAAATTTTAGACAAAAATTTACCTGCATCCTAATACACAAGTGTGTCCTAGAGAGAAGTATTTACAGTAAATATAATTTATAAAAATTTCCTTTCAGCAATTATTGGATTTATAAAGCAAAAAACAAACAAATGATATTCATAATCATTTAAACATAACTCGGAAAAATTCCTATTAGCAATTTTTGTACATATTTATAAAGTTAGATTCTGAAATATATATTGTATTTTTAAAATTTTGATGGAAAGATAAACATAACATAAGCAGGGCCACACCTAGGGTGTTCCACGCCCAGGTGCAAGATATCTCTGTGGCGCCCCCTACTAGTGAAATTTCATGGTATGATCAAATATGACTTTTTTCATAGATAGAGTGGAGGCAAACTGATGCATTTCTATCGATGTATCCCATAATGAATTGATTGAAAAAATTAGTTGCATAATTATTAATATAAACATATCATTTAATATCTGCTTGAAGGAAAATTATAAAACTCGCTGCACATAGGATTATAATTCAATACTCTGTCCCATTACCTTAATGATCAATCAAAAATTCCTATATTTTTGTCCATTTACAAGCCAAATTAGATTCAATATTTATTCTGACAATAATAAAACAAAACCTCAATTATTTATGCATTCCTACGTAAAAGTTCTGACTTCGTATATTTCATTTTAAGATAATTTAAAATCCAGTAAAGAAGTAGATGTCAATAATTCTCTCATTATTTGGAGAAATTATTTCAGTATTTGAATTTGGTACTATTTATAAATGAATATGAACGTTAACGTAGGTGGGAGATTGTGAAGGAGTTAAGGAAAGCTAGTTTTCGGAAAAGCTATACCAAACTGATTTAAAACGGAGTTGGAATTTCCAGGACTCGGTAAGTGGGAGGAAAAGGGTAGGCACCTGATATTCTTCCAGGGAAAGGATTTGTGGTAAAGGTGACGGTACTTTACGAAAGGATTGCTGCCTCAGCTGGAGCTCCTTGCTAGGGTAGGGATAGCAATAGCAGAGTAGTGCCCCCACCTTTTGGCAACTCCTACGGTGAACCCATTTTCAGTCGCCACTGATATGTGTTCTAGAGACCCTGAGTCATGCGACTGCATATCGCAAGGGATCGGAAAAATTTTGCCTGGAAGATTTTATGTCATTTTAGTATCTCCAACATTTCCTTTTCACTTGACCAAAGGAGGAAACATTCCCAAGTCGAATTCCAATAATATATAGAGACAAATACCTTCATGGGAAGGCACCCCGGCAAGTTGGCACTCGGGTGCATTGCACCCACTGCACCCCGGGTAGGTGCGTCCCTGAACATAAGTGATATAAAAACAGTAGAAATCGAATCATTGTGTGTGTAGAAGAACTAAAACGTTTATTGTGAAATAGAGTACAATGAAAAATCACTAATGTTGGATTCTAACCTGGAGTTATAAAACTGATTATAAATGCATATCATTTCAACATGTTTCAAAATGAGAATTGTTATGAGCAAAATTTAAGACATCAATATTAAAAATATGTAATATAACTAAAAGTTAAGACATTTATGCAAGATTTAGAGGTGTTTATTATTATTATTTGAGAAAGAATTCATAAATTATTTTTAAACATAAATATACATTTTCTAAAAATTAAGCTTTATTAAAATGTAAATGCATATTTATTTTCATAGCAATAGTAATATGTTTTCATTAAATTTGCAGCAATGTGTGGAGATGGAGCGAACGACTGTGCAGCTCTCAAATCTGCTCATGCTGGAATTTCATTGTCAGATGCAGAATCTTCAGCTGCTTCTGCATTCACATCAAGTTGTGGAGATATATCCTGTGTTCCAAAAGTTATATCAGAGGGGCGGTGTGCACTTGTCACATCCTTTGGCATATTCAAGTTCATGGCTGGCTACAGCCTGACTCAATTTTCTTCTGTTATGATTCTTTACACCATCAATTCATATTTGACAGATTTTCAGTTTTTATACATAGATCTTTGCCTAGTCACTCTAGTTGCAGCTCTTTTTGGTCTTACAAAACCACCAGATTCCAGTAAAGGTCTTGCACCCAGGCCACCATCATCCAATCTGTTTTCAGTCTATCCAATTGCATCAATTTTATTGCAGGTAAAAATGGCATTAAATTGCAAAGCAAGATAATTATTGCTGTAAACATTATTTATGATCAGTGATCCATTTATGTCAATGTTTGGCTTTCGTTAGAAAGAACTAAGGATCTTTAAAGCTGCACAATTTCTAATTAACATAATGCTCATTTAAATTTCAATTAGTTTTGATGTTACTTAAATCCAAATGAAGACCTTAGCTCATTGCCTGATTTGCCTATATCACATACTGGAACTGCTTCACATGTTGTCTCCATTTTGACATAGTGTTTTCCCCAGATTATAATTTCTCATGAAGTTTTAGCATTATTGCATTGAAAATACCATTGAACTAAAGAAGTAACCATTGCTTTTACTGTTATTTTCATAGAAAAATATCAATTACAATTGAATTTTTTATCAGAATTTACATGACAGTCAAGTGGTTAATGACGCCAATAAGTTGAACTTCCTATGCTGCAAATGTTGAGTATAAAATATCACTTGAAGCATGAAATTATGGTATAGGCAATTAGTCTACCACGTATGCCAATGGAAATTATATCTATCAATTGAAAGATGAATAGCTATTTTGCTTTTTATGATGTAGCATACCTAAAATTTTAAAGGATTTCTATATAACCCATTTTTGTAACTAAATCAATTATCTCTCAAATATTTTTTTCATAAATGCCTTAAATATTTTCAGTTATAATTCTACTCAATTTTTATAATTAAACTAGGTAGTCACTTAAAATATCTACTGCATACTGATGTCTTTATTCAAGCAACAAAACAATGAAATCTATTCTCTTTTGATATTATAGGTTTCAGTCATGCTGGGATTTCAACTTCTAGGTTATTTTGGTGTACGGCTGTTTCCATGGTATAGACCTTTCACTTACAGAAAGAAGTTTGCGGAGTTTGAGTCTCCTTATGCATGCTACGAAAATTATGCAGTTTTTGCAGTTTCAAGTTTTCAGTACATATGGATGGCCATAGCATTTTCAAGAGGTGCACCACACCGTCGTTGGATTTGGAGCAATCCCAGACTAGTCTGTGCTATGGCAGTTCTGGGCCTTTTTTCTGGTTTTCTGTGTGTATTATCTACAGATGATGTTGCAAAGTTTTTTGAATTGGCCATGCCACCTTCCATCAAGGATAGGGCACTTGTCATTCCTTTGGAAATAGTGAATCTAATTCTCAGCATATTTCTGGAAAGGGTTTTGATTGAGCTCCTACTTGAACCAGGAAGGTTAAGTTTTTGTTGCAAGAGAAGAAGGAAGAGTATAATTGTGACAGACCATGGAATTATTTCTGCCAAAGACCATGCATTGGTTGGCTCTGTGACTCATAAAAGATGCAAAGCAAGTGCCGAGAAAAAACTTTAATTAATTTATTATAATGAAAGAACTTGGAACATTTTTATAGAAATTATGAAAAAAAATTTTGACTATGTCAGTGACGAACTTCTTAAATTAAAAGGTTGAGCTGGCTATCTGGTCAACATTTGTCTTCCACTTATAATGAAAAATTTGGCTGGCCAAATTAACTTCAAAATTAGAAAACGATATTAAAAATAGATCTTCCATGCTCCAGGGCACACTCACTTGAAAATTCATTGTATTTGTAACTGATGCAGGGATGGCAAATGATTTTTGTGTTGCATGCCAAAAAAGTAATGTGAATCATCAGAATATTTTTCGCATGCCACCAATTTATTCTATTTCTAAGAAACTTAATATTTTATTCAGAAAATACAAGCTTATGCATACCAAGTAAAATCACACGCATGCCACATATTTGCCATTCCTGACTTAATGGCTACCAAAACTGGTTATTAGCCTAATCTTTAAGGTAAAGATGATGATATTCTTGGATTGTAGATTTCTGCAGCAAACAGCATTAATAGAAGGTGATTTTAATAGAGGTTGCATTGTGAGCATATTAACTTGACGTTTCGCTCATGTTGCAGTGACCATCTTCAGGATCAAATATGCAGCCATTCCCTAAGTTACATTCTGAAGATGATGATAATATTTAAAAAATACATCCTGTGAGTGTAGTGTTCTTATGTAAATATATGCATTTCTAAAAGATTTTCTGTTTCTGGTCGAAATGAATAATCCAATTTTACAAAATAGGAATTTATAAAATTTTCAAATACACTAGTAGGTAAAATAATGTTATATGAAAATATTTAACTATCTAGGAGTCGTCAAAAAATCACTCAATAAAAACATGAAGATAACAGAAAACCACAACATAAACACAATAAAATTGAATGAAATGAAACAAGTACAGAGGCAGGGCTCGCTTCTGACCTTTAATCGCCTGGAAGCAATAGTTATTTTGACCACCCCCTTATGTATACATAAATTAATAAAACATTATTTTTGTAAGGAATTTATTTAATCAAATTATGGTGGCAACTTTTAACACTCGAAATCTGTTCCACAACTTCATAAAATGTTAATGATTCCACTATTTCCTGTTCTATTGCAAGGCCAGAAACTCTTGCATGGACTGTAAATAATTTTTATTTGTTTACGACATTTTATTCAATTTACGAGAACGTCATATCTCTGCAAATATAAGACCGTAAGACATGCGACGCACACTGTTGGTTTCATCTTGGACTCTGTATTATGAATCAATTGATTTCATAAACCTGAAATGAACGGAATATTTTATAGTGATTTTTATATTAGTTGAAAGCGAGTAACGCAGGAGGGCATCCCCACGGGCCGTATCTAATGGAAAGCCCCCTCCCAATCCCCTCTCCCTCCCTAGTAGATGAGCGCAAAAACTGACAACATAGCTCTCCTGCCATCCCAACTGCAGAGTGTCAAGTTATAGTGAATAGAGTAGGTGGAGTAAGGATAGGAATGAACATTTCCCGGGTTTTTCTCAATCTCAGGATCCCGAGATTGAATCAGTCGAATCCCGGGAATTTCCCGTGATTTAGTTTTCATAAAAATACTAATCTACAATCCATATTATAATTCAAGTAATTAAGAAAGTAATTATTTCACCTAAGCAAACATATAATAAGAACCAATAACAAGGTGTTTGTTCAGATAAAAAAAAGTTTAGCAGGCAGCCAACTTGATTGCAACCGCTAAGACGTGAGACAAGAAATAATCTTTGATTTAAAAGTTCTCTGTATCCTACAAAATGCGATACCACATGTAAAAATTTTATGATAAAAATGCTGCTGTTATATCTATGAGAGATTACGTACCTAGATATAAAGATGAAACAGGAAGAAGGTGACTGTGTTACTGGCCGAAACAGTGGAAAGGATACACTTAGGTCCCCTCTGCAAAAGTTGAGTGTAACCGTAATTAAATAAAACTAAACTCGAGCGGGCTATCCGAGAGTTATCTTCTAACACGACTGAGACTGGTGATCCCGAACATCAATGAAGATGCCCGAAAAAAAAACCAGACATTCGCCTTGTAAAGTCATGAATTCCGAATTCATTCTATGCTAACTGGGAAGTGAATAAAGAAAATTTAAAATAAATACCAATACATAAATAAAACTAGAAAATTAAAGAAAAAAAATTTTCCCTTTGGCCACCCGGAAGTGGGTGCTTCACCTGCGTCTGGCTGAAGCGGGCCCTGTACAGAGGTTACATTCCTGAGTTAGCCTGCGATTGACAAAACCAAAGTTGGTGAGGGCAAGGGCTTATGGGAAACTGAGGTTAGGGTGTGAGATCCCAGGTAGTGTGCAATTGAACACTAAAAATAAGTGTGCTATACTTCAAAAAACATGTTTATTATATAAAAATATAAAAGAAAATATGTTCAAAGTATAAAGAAGTAGTGTACATTAATAATATGAGGGATGTTCAAATTTGACCTGGACTTTACTTTTTATTAAAATCATACATATAATACAATGAGCTGATGAGGTGTGTTCATTATCATTATAATGTTGGTAGTAGTAATTAGGTTTTTGAGGTGCGTCAACAGCTAAGGTTATTTTGCACCGTCGAATTCTCTTAGAGTGGTAATCTTCATGACCAAAGTTGTAGAGAATAATATTTCTTCCAGGTTTTGTTTGAAACAAATTTTTGTGGAACCATCCATTTTAGAGATATTCAACTTTTTTCGTAATTTTCAGCACGGTCTGGTATACAGCGCCACCACCATGTAGCGGTGAATTCTGTAAACATATTCAAAATATACGTAATTTACGGCAATAAGGATGACTGTATTCTTTTACGATACGAAATAATAACTTTGTCTTATAATGCTATTCGTAATAATTTAAATATCTATGCCCCAAATATGGAGAAAGTCATGTGTTGGCCACATCAGATTTTTTTTATCAATAACATACTTTATTTAAAAAACCAAAACTCATTAAGTGACAATTTTATTCAAACCTTTCACACACATCTTCGACATCAGTGTCTTCGTCATCACTAGAGAATTTTACAAAGTATAACATCGATATTACCTACTTACCATCAAAAAGGACTTCAAGAAGAGAAATTTTCAGATGTTGGACTTATTGTAGATGGAAACGCAGACTACTCTTTGGACTTGGGAAGCTTGTGTAACACTGATGGATTACCGACTAAACTTTCTATTAAATAGTGCGAAAAGGAATGGACACCTCTTGGATTTGTACGATGGTCAAAACACATTAATGTTATGGACAAAGTATCTAAAAAGTTTGATTAGACTACTTTGTTGTTCAAAATAAAGTGATTGAGAGAGCACCCCGTAACATGAGAGACTTTGTTGAGAAAGCTCCCCATAATATGAGAGACTTTGTAAAGACTCGAATATAAGGCGATCCCCTCTTTTCTGACTGACAATTTTGGGAAAAAACCTCGCCTTATATTCGGGCATATATGGTATTTATAATAAAACGTGATAAAATTAGTTCCATATTTTACCCACAATTTGCATTAAATAGTCTAAAAAGAGTGGAGGGTTGTGATAATTCTAGCAAAAACCTTCTCTCTTCATTGATTGAAAGAGATAATAAATACCATGTCTGTTTTGTAATTAGAATCCTAAATCCTTTCCTAAGATAAATTACTGCAAATTGTCACCTTTGTACACTTAATAAAATAGTTTTTACATAAAATTAGTAAAGGATTCCTATTAATCTTTTTTTACATATGTAGGATTGAATTATTTATATACTGTAATTCACAGAACGTGTATACACATATATCTAACTTTCACTTTCCACTGCACATCCATTCCTGCTTAAGACAATGTAAAGGAAATTGTGCAAAGTGACGAAGGAATACGTGAGATTACATTTGAGTCTCATCTTGAGGTCAACATGCAACAATTCAATCGAACTGCTTTCTTTAATCATTTTTTATTACATCTATGTTGAATTGAAAAATTTATGCTTTATAATGCTCTAAGACTTTCAGAAATGTACTTAAGTAAAAGTTATCACCCAACAATTTTAGGTAATTCTCTAAAAGGGAAACTTAGTAAAACAGAAAACATGTTAAGCAAAACTGTATATTAAACTTTGAATACTTCTCTGTCAACAATGAACAGTGACTGTTGTACCACAAATAAGATGTGGGTAATATGTAAACTAAGTTTAACTCACAATAGTGTGATCAATGGCAGATTTGGAAACTTGTCACACCTAGGCCAAATTATTTATCTGTCTCCTTAAAAAATTTTTCAACAAAACTGATTTAATTTATATATTACACCAGAGGAACAATCCATTCTTTTCCCAGGTGTTTATGGTCAGTACCTTGACAAGCTTCCACAGGCGGGTATAAATCTTTCATCATTTTGAAGTAATCTTCTTTGACCTTCAAAATTTTGAAAATCACACTGAAAGCCCTCTTTACAGTGTTTCCCCATGTATATACTAAATTGACAGTCTTGCAACTTGGTGAACGAACATACAAATCCAACCACCCTGAAATTCTGCCGCACCCAAAACCCCACCGCCCCTAGGCCATTGCCTAATTTGGGCTAATTGAAAATCCACTAATTAGTGTGATCATAATACGTCAATAGTTTCTGGAAACAATATAGTAGTAGGAGTCATGTTGATAGAATAGCAAAATTAAAAATAATTTATATTTAGATAAAGAAGATAATCTAAAATAATATCAAAACACTCTTAGTGCTATAGATATTGACAGAGTATATTGGTTTATTATGATTCCCAAAGAATCTTACTTCATAGTGTAGCAAATACACATACCAAAATTGGTAGAAAATTGTAGATGAGAAAATTCATTTTGAAATTAATTTTTATCAGCAGCAACATAAAGTTTTAATTAATACTTTCTGTTATAAATTTAAGTTGCTATTTAATGTGTGTCATTTTATACAGAAGGGCCAACATGCAGAAGAAAATTGAATTGATGATATGGAAAATTACACATATAAACATCTGCCCTTAAAACAGATTAGATATAACAACGTCAAAACAAAGAAAATCAGAAGATAAACTTATCAGCAATGCCACATTTTTTAAGAGTAATATGTCAAAGGAATAGACAAAAAATGCATATGCAAAATTCAATAAAAATACTGAAGATGAGGCAGAATAACTCATTTGGACAAAACCAACAAGTTGTTTAGATTGGACAGCTAAAATGTTGGTAAAGAAGAAACTTAACAAATGCAATTAGGAAGTCATTATATTTTTCCTTAACCCTAAAGTACTCGCATCTGGGTCAAATTGACCAAGATCAACTTTAAACATCCATATCTTTTTATTTTAAAATCCAACTAACTTCATTCACCTAGTAGCTGAGTTTTACAACGTTTTAAACATGTCAGGTGTCCACAGGTTCAGCACTGAAAATTTAATGATGAATAAGGGCACATAACTCTAATAGGTGGCACTAGGCGCGATAGAAACTCACACGTAACATGTTGCACCGTTGATTTTATTTTGCACTTTACTCGATAGAAAAATTTAAGAAAATGTTTTCATGTTGTTATATTTTTAATGCTACTGATGAATTGCTACAGTCATATGCGTAAGTCATGGTTTTATTTGTAACATTTCTCATACATGAACCATTATTTTAGTTTTGAAGAGAAAATAAGGCATTTTTACCATAAAATTTTTACAGACAATTACTAGTTATAATCTCCACAGGTACAAACTCACTAAATCACCTTATATTGAAGTGGTCATCTATAAGAATGTAGTCCATGCACAAGTGCACGCCAGCCCGAGATGCATTGCACCCTTGCAGCAATCCACATGAGATGGAAGCAAGAAAATTTCAGTCAAGAGTAACAGGCAACGATGGTTCTTTTACCCATTTTCTTTTCTTGGTCCCAGTGCAGTCAAAACCCATCATAAAATTTCATGGTGCCATGTGTTTGAGGGTAACATTTTGCCGTAGCATCAACAACAAAGGTGGTGAATGGGAATGGAAGGGGAATGTTTGTTATATTTCCTTTGACTGAGGGTATGCCGACTGGCAAGGCAATATGAAGAAAGAGGGGGAGGGGTAATCGGTGGTCTCCAGAAAGTCCCTGAAAAGCAATTTCTCTCTCTTCCACGTTATCAGGATAAGATAAGTGTGCCAACTGTTCGAGACAAAAAAGGATAGCAAAACCAAAACAATTTGTCAAAATTGTAGTAAATATATATGACAAAAGCATTTTTCTACCATTTGTGTTAATTGTTTTTGAAGAACAAGATTTCAGGAGGTTGAAAGTTCGGATGAAGATGTCAATTAGAATTTATGGTTTGAAATAAATATTTTCATAAAAATTCTTCCATAAATTATTTTAAATAATTTACTTTTTCTATTGAAATATTTTTAGCATTCCTAATAATTTAAAAAAATATTTTGGAAATCTAATCATTCTTTTTAAGCTTAAAAATACATAGGAACGATTCTACCCGACACGAGTACTAACGTGATGATGATGTAACGCGAGTACTCAAGGATTAATTAAAAGCAAGGAAAAATTATTAATAAAAGAATGATGGTAATTTCCATTGAAAAAGATGTAATCGACTGGTTTCATCTTTTACAGCATCATCAGGCAACAAATGCTTGCTGATATGGGGAAGAGGAGGGAGAAGGGTTAAACAACTAACAGGAGGGATTTTTCTGGGCTTCGATGAAAGGCTTGAGGAGCGGGGGAAAAAAGGGAGAGAGGAAGTGAAAGGTTGAACATAAGATCGGTAATGAGATTATGTATTGGAATCCATTAAAAGAAATTACAAAGTAATAGACATTAACTCAGTTGTGGATAAAATTAATGAGAACAAGGGAGAATGATTTGAAACAACATATGCTTTGGTAAGCTCAGAATCATTAGTGATATCATGTATTGAAATTTATAGCCATTCGAAGAGGTTCAATCTGTAACCCTTTGAATCAGAAGTGTCAGAAAGAGGTGTGAGAGAAGGTTCCACGATTCCCGAAATTCCTTGAAAACCTAAGAGCTGCTGTATACTCCCCTTCATTTGCTGTTTCCCTTTAAGCTTTCTAACCTCTTCCATAAAGACATTACATACAGCATCTAATTCTCCATTACTTTTGTCAAACTTTTTCTAAACACTAAACATTCTAAACCAAATCTACAGAAAAGAAACGCTTATTAACCAACGGCAATTGTTTACTAAATATTTAACTTGAATATTAATTCATTAATCTCGATTTGCCACGCATTGCACCATGCAGAAATAGCTATCAAATGTATCTGTAGCGACTGATGGTTGTATATCTCGTTATATAGGACAGTTTCATATGAGAAAAGTCCGGTTTTAATACTAACTACCGAGCACATATAATTTAAGTAGATTAAGAATACAAGGGGGCTAAATCCTGACGCAACTTGAACAGAGGACGAGTACTTTCCATCCATGGTTACTATCTGTTCTCTATTTGAGAGAAAATCTCTCACGACTTTCAGATTGAAACCCATATTTTCCTAGCTTCGCTATTAGTTTCTGATTATTCCTTCCTGAAGTCGATCATAACGGCATCGACCTGAGCATTTTTCTTTCAGCATCGCAACAAATCCTTTATAAATCGAGGTGCGTTTCATATGTTTTTCCTATCCGGAATCCAGGCTGCCATCCGCTAGTTGATAAACTGCCATCTAAATAACGCATTACAGAGCTAAAGATTACATGCTTTGCAGTAAGATTTTTTTTTCCTTTCCACTATTACTCACTCGCCGCCTTCATAGATGGGTGTAACGTGTACTAACTTTCAATCTTTAGGGATGATATAATCCAAGGAATTTGGCTCAACCTTGTAGTAAGTGATACTCATATTTCAGAAGAAGAGAATAACTATGCAATTTCTACACAGTTTTGTGATGAAGTAACACATTCTTTTCTTCAGAAGTACTTTGGGGACGACACCTTGAGTAATGGATTTCTCGAATATTGTTTTCAAATAAGGTTTTCAGAGGCTCTTTTAATACTCGCGCGGGTATTTCTTCGGGCACATCTGTTATTTTGCTTAATTGAATGAAGATGGCGCGCAATACCCTTTACCGAAAGCATCAAATCCTCCATCGAGTCGCCCCAATGCATAAGAATAGGTTTTCCCAGTTCATCGCTTCTCACAGTGAGAGCTTTCTGAAAATATTTACTTAACAGTTTCGCTTTCTCAACACTATTGTGAAACATTTCCTGCTTCCGTTCTCAATGACGCAATAGTAGGGCCTCCACATTGGACTTCCCTAATGTAAAGCCAAATGCTGTGACGTCGTTTACTTAGGAGGGACAGGAAGAAGCTTCAAGGTGAGCACTGAAGAGCATAAGCGATGTTTCGTTGCGGTACATGTCACCGCACTTCGCTAAGCGTCCGTTGGACAACGACCTCGGCAATTTTTTCAAACCCGAATTTCTCCACAACTAAACAAGTTGGAGAAAGCAAATTGGAAGTCTTGGGGCAGATTGGAATTTTAATACATGATCCCACTAAAGATTCTGACCTTATCAATGAATACCGTGTTTTCTGGCGTAAAAGACGTACTCCTAAAAATTAGACCGTTTCCCAGTTTTAAAATGTTTTTCACATAAAAAACAGATTTTTTTGCATAAGGGCCTTAGATTTCTCAGTGGTTAAAAAACAATACAAAGTAAGTCAATCATAAGTTGAAAAGCATCTATTAGTTTAATAAGTTTGAAAATATATCGTATTTACTTAAATACAAGCTGTACTTTTTTCAAATTTTTCGTCTACAGATCGAGAATGCGATTTACATGTAAGGGGAAAAATCGGTACAACATACATTGTACAAACCTTCTCATATACTAATGCGTAGTTTAGTTATCTTTAGAAAATGAAAATCGTATCAGCCGGTTTTAAGGAAATCCAATTTTTGTTAAAGTTCCTCAAGAATAAACTACCCTTATATTCATTAATTGAGAAAAATGAAATATGTAGTATTATTGCAGACGTATACTCAAGTACCTGTATGAAATTTTAACCAAATCGTTAGCGCCGTTTTTGAGAAAATCAAATTATTGTTAAAATTGCCTAAAATAAACTAGCCTTATATGGTTTTTTGAGAAATATGAACTCTACAGTATTATTGAAGAAGTAAACTCAAGTAACTGTATGAAATTTGTTTAAAATCGTTAGAGCCGTTTTTGAGAAAACCAAATTGTTGTTAAAAATGCGTAGAATAAACTTCCCTTAATTATTGAGCAATGTCAACAATTTCTTCATAGCTTCTGCTCTATATGATAAAATGCCTAAGTACGAGATTTCATTCATTTTCGCTCTACCGTTTAGGCTCCAGAGCCAGATGGATGGATTTACGAAAATTTGTTTCAAACAAAACCTGGAAGAAATATTACTCTCTACAACTTTGGTCGTTACGAAGATTACCAATAACGACGTTTTTAAGGAGATATTTGACGGAAACAGAAAAACCGATTATTTAATATAATAATAGCCGTCGTCTGTTGGTTCGTTGCTTGGTTGGTCACGCTATGCAAACGCTAATAACTCGAGAAATAATAATGATAGAAACTCGAAATTTGGTAGGGATGCTTGATTAACACTTTTTCAGGTGATGACGAATTTAAATCGCGAAAAAATTGCTTGGTTCGTCTCCGAGAGAGGCATTTCCATTTCCCATTACTTTACATGTAAAATGCGATTTTTCGACGTGCAGGCTTTTATTCATTTGGAAATTAAAATTAGAAGAAATTAACAGACGACCTTCGGATTTTAACCATTTTGAAGAAAAATTTATAGTTTCTTATTCCGTTCGTCTTTTTTCGCCCACAGTTCGAAATATTCCATGTTAAACGTTTAATTTGCATATTTTGTGGAAATCTCGCCATCTTAACGTGATGTTGCTATGTCGACCATTATCATTGTTACACCTCAAATTACTATTATTGTATACATCCTTCTGGGAATAAGCGTGCCTTGAGTGCTTCAATACGAGAGAGAGAGAGGAAGAAAGGGGAGAGATTGGCGTGTTTTGTGGAAAATAAGTATATTAACGTAAATATAAAAAATTTAAAATATCAACAGTGTCATTTTAGAAAAATTGGAAATAAACCATACGTGCTTACGAATTTATATTGTTATACCTCGAATTAATTTCATAACAATGACCGAAGTTCGGAAACGAATATAAATTAAAATTCAATTAAAATTAAAAGGGCATTTAAAACTGTTAACAGGCAATTTTCGAAGAAACAAGTGGATTTTTAATGAATTGATTTGTTTTTATAAAAGGAATTTTGGTGCTTATTTAATACAGAGTAAGTTCTACGGCTTATAATCCATTTAAATCTAATAACAGTGGTTATTATAGTTTAAAGAAAGAACTTTATTTATTCACTTTACAGAATTAATTAATTTTAGGCTAGCACTGCCTATTATAAAAGGAGTTACTTTGGAATTTACAGTATGTAAAGTGGAAGTTGTACTGAATTGACTCAAGTATATTTCATCTATAAACGTAAATGCGGCCTGTATTTCTTTATTTGTCGCTTTTTTCGACTGTTAAAACAGTGCACAATTTTATTCTTGCGATTTTTACATGTTGCATTGACGAAAATTGAGATTCGTTAAAACCGTTGAAATCCAACGGGCACTTATGCTAGTTTATAAATAATTCCTAAACAATAACTGCTATGGAAAATTGTTTCAAATGAAAGTTGTAGGAAATTACGTTCTCTATAACCTTTGTATAGAATTGTATATAAAATAATGATGTTTTAACAGAGAAATATCGCAAAAACCGAATCGGGTTTCGAATAAACCTCGACTTCCGGTTAACCGGTATTGTCCAAAAACTAATCAGTTCTTTGTGCTCATGCTAAAGTGTTATATATGAAATTTGGTATTAATATGGCAAGTCCTTTTTGAGTTAGAGGGCTTAAAATTACATATATCCACACAGACACGCACACAGATCATTCCGAAAATAGTCTAAACGTGTTCTAGGGACCTCAAAACGTGTATTTCCGTTGAAATCTCGGAGTCAATTTTTTTCGTGATCACAATACTTTCCCTATACTACGTATGGAGAAAGTAAAAATGACAGGTGGGGCTTTTGTCGGGTGGGGTATTTGTCGCGGATCCAAAGAAAATAATTAGGAAATTATATATTAAAAGCTTAATCTTTTCAATTTCAATTAATTATTGTAATTTAAATTTAATTATTAATTATTAAAGCAGTCCCGACTCACAGATAGTTCGAAAGAACAAAAGCCTCCACTTAAAAAAAAATTATTCCTTCTTGTTAGTCTGCCAAATTTCAATTTTCTACCTTTTATATGTTTGTTTAATTTTATTTATTTCTGTAAATTAATAGTCGGCCGAAAATTAATCTATTTCCGTAAAGTTTAGGCTCTTGGTTGTCGGCCCTATGGTTTTCGGCACTATGACTGTCGGCCCTTACGCCGGGTCCCCATACACAGACATTATCGCGAACATAGTCAAAACGTACCCAGGGGACCTCGAAACGTGTATTTTCGTTAAAATATCGCATTCGTTTTTTCACGAATACAAAGTAAAGAAAATATGCCGCATTATCTTGACAACATAATTCTAAATGAAATTATTTCAATTATTTTAATAAAAGTAACAAAATATTAAAATTTTTTTACAATCTCGTATTATTCAATTACATTAGACTGTACTCCAGACAGCAGTCGCATTGAACAAATAACTCTCATAATTCGTTTCGTCCTGTTAAATATGGATGCCAAAGAACTTGAAATTAGAGAACACTTAATAGGATTTTGTCGTCTTTTCGATACAATAGTTAGTGGCTTATCTGATTTTTTAATAGATACTTAAAAGAAATGCACATAAACATGAGAGGACTGGGTTGCAATAATGGAGCCAATATGAAAGAGGAAAATAACAGTTCGCAAAAGAAAATATTTATTATAAATCCCAGGGTTTTCTTTATGCCATGCTCTGCAGACAATCTAAATCTCGTCTTGAATGATAGTGCTAAGATCGTTAACGAATCAATTAATTTATTTGGCATTCTTCAATAAGTGCATAATTAGCGTTGTTTTTTAAATACACTTCTGCGTCCGGTTTGCGTGTCTTGTCTGTTTGACGCGCCAGCTCGTAAACGAATGCAGATAGATACTTCGTTTTTTCGCCAATTGATTTAGTTGATTTACCAGAAATTTACGACGTGTCGTTTGAAATGTCTTCAGACCAAAATCGTGATATAAACTCAAAACACAGGACGCAATCGCTTGGCATGAAAATTGAGACATAAATTAATTTGTTCGGTGGTTATTTGATATAATATAGAGTTAACATTGTAAAATCATGCAACAGCCAAGTATAAATATTTACAAATCTACTCATGTTTTAAAAGATCTCCTACGCTTGTTATAGCAACTTAGGTCTGAAGGCTTTAATGACATTTTGATCATTGCCAGAGAAATGGCAAAATATTTACACTGAACCCAAATTTCCGAAAGTGGCATTCGTGAGAGAACGATAGAAGAGAAGAAATGTTGTCAGTGGTTCCCAATATTTTGTTGTTGCGGTACCCTTTCAAGGATAAATAGAATTCAGACAAACCTTAAAACAAGGTTATATTTGTATACATAAGGGGTTTCATTTTTATACGTATTCATTTCCCATCAATTTATTAGAGGTAAAACTACTCCCCTAACGACTTACCAAAATTTCCAAATCATTGATTTATTAAACCTTTTTTCGCGACACCTCTATCACTTGTGGAACCCCAACATGCCGCAGTACATTGAGAAATACCTACCTAGGTTTATTTAAATGTTTCCCTTTACAGCCAATGCCAATTGTTTTTGCTTTCTCATACGAAGTATATTGAGACCTCGAGATTTTTACGGAAACATACGTTTTAGGTGTCGCTGAATCCGAAAAAGTGGTTTTCGCAATGCCGTCTGTCTGTTACTGGATCTGGAGCCTAAACGGTAGAGCGAAAATGAATGAAATCTCGTACTTAGGCATTTTATCATACAGAGCAGAAGCTATGACGGAATGGTTGACATTGATCAATAATTAAAGGAAGTTTATTCTACGCATTTTTAACAACAATTTGATTTTCTCAAAAACGGCTATAACGATTTTGATCAAATTTCGCAGTTACTTGAGTTTACGTCTTCAATAATACTGTATAGTTCATATTTCTCAAAAAACCATATAAGGCTAGTTTATTTTAGGCAATTTTAACAATAATTTGATTTTCTCAAAAACGGCTGTAACGATTTATTAAAATTTCATACAGTTACTTGAGTATACGTCTGCAATAATACTACATATTTCATTTTCCTCAATTAATGAATATAAGGGTAGTTTATTCTTGAGCAACTTTAACAAAAATAGGATTTTCTTAAAACAGGCTGATACGATTTTCATTTTCTAAAGATAACTAAACGACGCATTAGTATATGAGAAAGTTTGTACAACGTATGTTGTACTACCGATTTAAAAAAATGCTTTTAGCATGCTATTTTTTGTGATTCAAAAAAATGATCTTGGAGAAATCGTAATTTTTCGTGGCAGGATACACTCTGTTACTGGCGCCTTCTTACGAAATTTGCGAAATATTATTATTATAAGCGAGACGTCAAACCTCTTACTACGAACTTCAGCTTCTAGTACTTTAGTACAACACCGATTATCTGGACTAATTGGACATGAACTTATAATAAATTTCTTCATAAAATCGAACAGTAATGTGATCGAATAATACATTAAGTAGACCTACATACATAAACGTTTTGAAAATTTAACAAATAAGGAAAGCGTACAACGTATCACAAATGGGCGCGTTTCGTAAAAAATGGAGTGTTAGAAAGAAATCATATACCTGTACGTAAGGGAAATAGCGTTTTAAAGTTCTTTTCTTCATCATAAATAATACATTTTCTTCCTATTTAAAAATATTGCATGCACACGTAAGGAAATTATACGTTTGTTTGTGAGATTGTTTATGTTAGCAACAATGAAGAAGTAACCATGCAAGAAATTTTCCAAGTTCAACTCGATTTAAGACGTTTTTGTTTGATTTTCTCGATAACGGCTACATCTACGATAAAAATGTATAGGAAAGAAAGTACTTTTCTTTACTATTTCTACAACTTTTATTTGAAAAATATTTTGATATGCGCAATATTTTACGAGATATGACGAAAATTTAATTTTTTGTCACCAGTAAAGTGGTACCCCTGATTGGCGTACGTGATTTATTTTTGCGATTTCCTTATTATATTTGATTGTAAGTCCTTAATATAAAATTTCATGAAAATCCGTTCAGTAGAAGCCGAGAACGAACATGCGGACGGACGGACGGACGGACCGACGATAACAGGCGCTCACGCTGTAAGCGAAACGCGCCTAAAAATGAGCCAACATATTATAGTATAATGCAATATAAAAATAGTTTTGCAGCATTTAATTCAAAATCAAAATTTATTTCTGTTGGATTGAACTTGATTAGCATTTTAAACTTCTGAGTTTAAATTTTATTTTTTAAAACAGAATTATTTTCGCATAAATGACTTTCGGAGAAGAGGCCGTATACTCTGTGACATAGGTCTGCGTTTATACGTATTACCAAATGAATAACTAAGAAATCTGTCCTATTCTCACAAGGCCCTACCAAAGAAAGTAATGCATAAAAATTCCATTTGATAATATAATTCACAAAACTCATATGATTTGAGAATTCATTATTACTCAAGATTTGAATATTCTTAGAATGTGTATGGATCAGTGGTAGAGCCCAGAAGAAGAAGGTGGGAGCGAGAACTTTTGGAGCCTGAGAACTTATCGCCTTAACCACTAAAATTCATACAAAGATTGTGTTCTTCTGCGTAATCACTTTTATAATATTCTTAAACTTAAACCATGAATTAAATACTATTACAGATCTGGCTGAGCTAATGAGGGTCAAATACACAAATATGTGCTAAATCTTCAATGAGGTTATATGAGTATTATCATTAACTATCACGACAACCGGTACAAAGATCATTTCAAATTAAAGATCATGAAAAATATATCTGCGGACTAGCATGACGCAGCACCGAATCAGCGGGTTAGTGCTTCTACCAAGCAGAAGCCAAAGACGCCACTCGCATGGAAATGAAATGAATTAAGTTTTATTGTTTTTGTTTTTAGTTACCGTTTCAAAATCTACTTATCGTACAAAATATACTTAAATACCTTAAAAAATTTAGCAATTAAAATCTCCATGTATCAGATTGGAACACTCATTAACACAATATCAATGAATAACTGAATATTTATTTTCGTTACCTTGGTGTTGTTAATCGTTACCAAGGTTTTGTTTCAAAGTCAAATTAGCGTCGAAATTTCGTGGAGGTAACTATGGGAGAGAGGGGCGGGGGGGGGGGGGGGTGACCCCCTCTTAAAAGTCCTCACCCCCCACTTACCCTCCATTCCATTCGCTGAATGCCATCGACCGATTCTGCGGCATGTGTAAATAGCAGGGATGTGAACCGAATCCGAATTCAAACATTTGATTTCAGTTCGGAGTTAATCTAAATGTACAGTCTGTATTTTAATTTAACTCCGGAGTGAATTTATATCTTAATTTTGTAATATAGATTCGATCCTGAATCTAAACACTTGCAAAGTTTATTTATTGACTCCGGAGTAAAATGCATCTGAATATTAATTTAACTCCTTTTGTCAGTGGAGTGGAAAGGAGTTCGGAGCTAAAGTCTTTGAAGCTTCACAGAAATAGATTCACATTCTACTCTGGCTATTTCGATTCAAAAAGGGAGGTCGGGACTGTATGCTTCAGTGTGAGGTGGGAGACCTGTATGTATTATGTTATCAATAGGCCGGGAAGTGCATAGGACGTGGGAGGGCCGGGAAGGGCACTTTGGAAAGTGTGATTAATAGTTCGGGCGGGTTGTTGTTGGCGATAGTAAAATCGTTATGCCATTGCGTTTTGTTCACCAACGTTGTGGAGGTCAGAGGTTCCTTAAACTCAAAAATGGTTGTAAGTGCACGCCAAAGTGTACGTACACATATCTATATAATAAATTGCTTAGTGTCCGTCACGCTAAGATTCATAGAGATAAAACTCGAGAAGTAATAAAGATAGAAACTCGAAATTTGGCAGGCATGCTTAATTAGCACTTTTTCAGGTGAAGACGAGTTTAAATCGCGAAAAAATTCCTTGGTTCGACTCCAAGGGAGGCATTTCCATTGCCCATTACTTAACATGTAAAACGCGATTTTTCGACGTGCAGCCTCTTATTCATTTGGAAATTAAAATTAGAAGGAATTAATCTACGACCTTCGGAGTTGAACCATTTTGAAGAAAAATTTATATAGTTTCTTATTCTGTTCATATTTTTTCGACCACAGTTCGAAATATTACTTGTTAAACGTTTAATTTACATATTTTATGCAAATCTTGCCATTTTAACGGAATGTTGCCATAGCGACTCATTATATTGTTAAACCTCAAAATCCGATTATTATATCAATCCTTACGGGAATATAAATGCACTTTGAATGCTTTAAACGAGAGAGGGGTAGAAAGATGAAAGAGAGGGGAGAGTGAGAGGGAGAGAGATGGAGGAAGGCAACAATATAAACAATTAAAGATAGCCTGTATTATTGATAGGCGTTTCTACTATTTATATTACTACGTTTTAGTAATATTTTTGTCTGCCGTTGTATTCTAAATAGCAAACCGCTTTTAAAACAACGTAAGTAACTCAAATAATTAGACTTAGATTGAATATATTCTGTGGTTTCACTATTTCCGGGTATTTCTTGGCATTGTTTAAGTGCTGATGCATTAACAACAGAACAACAGGAAACTGTTATTCCAGTCGAATACTTGAATTCAATTGAAACAGCAAGCATCCCTGCACATCGATTAACACTAAAGCGTGGAATGATAGTTATTTTGTTAAGAAATCTTTCTCCTGAACATGGGCTATGTAACGGCTCTAAACTTATTGTTAAAGATATGGTTGGCACAAGACTTCTTAAAGTAAAAGTATGCCAAACGGGTGAAATTTATTTTATTCCCCGTATAACACTACGACCAACCGATACTGATTTATATCATTAATATTCATAATGCCATATATGATACTAATAAATAAATGTTTTTGTTATATATGGAAAATTTGAATATTAAAAAATATGGTTATAATATTTTATACATTCCGTGTTTTTTTGTAAAACAAGGACACACTTTAGATTGCTGGCGAAGCTGCAACGGGCTACTAGTTGTACATAAAATTTTAAATGGTATTCTTACTAAAAACAAAATAGTATTTAATATTAATCAGATAACCTCTTCATGTAACTGTCGGCCATCTGTTAGAGTGAACCCCAATTGAAATAATATAAAACAAAAAACAGAATACATACTTTTTCTTACATTTCGTAGGAACCGAAAAATGATAAGTATGCCTGAAAAAAAACAGTAAACATTCTTTCTCTTTAAATTGCAAACGAAATTAGATATGATACACCTACAAAATCAGACGCCATTAGCTCTTTAAATTTAAGAGGAAATTAAATATAACAACCTCCCCCCTCATACAGAAAACCTCCCTTCTTTACATTTCATACATATCGTACATACATGATAATACCTGAAATATTAATAAATGATACCGAAAATTTATTTCCCCTGGAAAATGCGGTTACATCTTAACAAAAGAATGTCATTTATAACGCTCGATTTCATATTATATCTCAGAATCGATAAAATAATTCTTAAATGTGAAAACAAGCGTTCTACACTGACTTGCGTTACGGGCAAGGACAATACAATGTTGGATAACTGATAAAGCTCCGAGTCACTTTCTTTCTTTGACTCCCAGTACTTTAGAACATTGGAGCTCGTTGTAAGGGTGCGATTCAAACTGGCACTTCCCTTGAAGTTACGTAGTAGGCTGAGGATATCTTTTGGAGAACTAACAGTACCTGAAAAATTAGCAATTTCATTGCGAATTAGCATTTCGACAGGATCTTCTTGACTGTTGGATTCGGCGCTGGTGGAGGACAGCGTATGATGTTGTAAAAATTTAAGTGCGAAAGTGATAATGCGAACGTTATGAGGCGAAATCGCGGCAACGACAATGTTTTGATTGAGTTGGTGCTGAAGAATAAGAACCCGTTGGAGTGTAAAAATACCGTTGTGTATGAAGCCTTTTTGGTTCCTTTTCACTTTGTGTGGTTCTCGAATCATACTCTCGTAGAAGAATAGATTCAGTAGTTTCAAACTTCCTTAGACCTTAAGGAGCAAAATTTATCTTCTTTTAACTCCTTGAAAGCAGAGGAGTGAATTAATACTATTCTGAAGAAATTCACTCCAATAAATTCCGAACTATATAACTTCGAATGATTTAACTCCACTTTAACTCCGCAACGTTTCGATCCTTTATAAATTCACTCCGAAATAAATTCACTTCGACTAATAGCTCCGCGGAGTGAAATCAATTTGGAGCGACTCCTTGCAATGACTTCGGATTCGGTTTACATCCCTGGTAAATAGCACAAACAAATAAAGCGAATACTTCAACAATGGCCGAGGAGAATTGTTTAGTCAATCGTTATAAACGCTCCCCCCCTGTTGGGAGGCTAGTTACGTCGCTGGACGTGTGGACAGATGAAACGCAAATTTATGATCCCAGTCAATCATCCGCAATTACAAGAAATAATAGGCAACAATGCAAATGAAAGATTTTTACGAAAAAATACGTCAAATTATCGCGTTAAAAACTAATTTGTGGACTGATTCGGCGGGTGATCGCAAAATTAAATTGTTGTTTTAGCCGTTCTTTGTTTCAAATCTACGATGATTCTAAATAATTTTAATGAAAAATTCGCTGCACTTAGTGCGCTATTGAACTTGAGGAAAGAAGAGTTACAGGAATCGAATCTAATTCACTACCGTATGCAAAATTCTCGAGTCAGTTTGAAGGGCAAGAAAGAAATAATCATTGTAAACAAATAATTACTGAGATTTTTGTTGGCACTTTTCGCAAAAACTTAAAACTCTTAAGGGTTTGCCACAACTTTACAAATAAATAATTATACGCTAGAGTGGTAAAATAGCAATGATTCTCCTCTCTCTAAATATGTTTTAAAGGAAACAAACGGGCAATATAAAAAAAATAAAATTTCTCAATGGTAATAAGCAACAAAATAAAGTAAATTTTAATGGCAAGGTGGAATTTACTCCGTGTTCCGCTGTATGATATGCCTACAAGATGAATAAACATAGGTAAGGTCACATCGTAGATTTCCGATTAAATAGTTAATTCGGAAAATTCACGGGACAGTAGTTTCCAAAATGTGAGTCACGACGATATCTTTAAACGTTAAATTGCGGGGTTGCCCCGAGATTAAAGGTGAATTTCTTCACGCTCCTGCCGGCGCGCAAATCCGAGCTGAGGAGTCGCACAAAGAAAGGAAAATGAATTACAATGTCATCTGCTAAAACAAGTTTTGAAACTACTGATATACGGGCATAGTCGTTTGATAACGGAAAAACCTTTACGATAGCTGCCAATCCAATTCTTTACTTATACATTACTAATTATCGCGAAGTACTTCGTAAAAGTTTCTCATGTATTGATTAATGCTGAGCCTATTTTATAACGCATGCATCACGCTATAGCTACCACAACTGCGGTCAAATATTTGCTCTCTTGAAACGAACATAAGAAGCGCATTGCCAGCGCCGCACCTATTAGAGCGGAATCGCGTCGCAGATCGTTATGCGAGATCAATTCAGTTGCCAATACGTTCATAAGGTGGTCGGTGAACGTCATATCCAATCGAAAGAGATCTTGGCCTTTTATATAAACGCCGAGATATTGAATAAGTTTATTTAGCGTCAAACGGTCGGAGAAAGAGGCAGACAGGTAACAAATCGTTACTAGAAAATCATTTCAAAACTTATCCGATAGATTGCAGCTGTTTCATTTACCAAGGCTCACGGAGTGTTTCGTTACCTCAGTGCGGCATAATTCATGACGCTGCACACACCTTCCTTCAGTTACAGGAAAGGAAAGAGGGGAACCGCCATGAGGTAAGCAGTCTCTCTTTATTTCTCTGGGCTTAAATTAGAAACGTTTGCGTGTATCAGCAGAAATTAAGGAACATCTTTAATGAACACGAGTTTTGTGATTCTTTTCGTCGTTCGGCATAACAAAATGCGTACGAATTTATCTTGCGGTTGATTAACGAGGAAAACGTGGAATAACTTTTTCGCGTGTATTTATAGACAAACCAAGCGATTGTTTTATAAAAATCGTGTAAAAACAGGGAAATTTAAGAAATAAACTTACGGGATGCAGCGACATTATAAATTATAGTAATCCAAGGCCGAGCTGTAGTTTATATGACTTGATTTCCACTAAATTAGAAAAGGCATGGAACAAAATCTTCTAAATTATGTGTTATCTTCACATATAGATATTCATAGAAATACCATTTCCATATCGTTCTTGTATACGTCGATTTCTAAATTTCGAATAATGTAATTTTATGGCAAACGGCCGAAGAATTAAACTGCAAATAAACGGCCCTAATGCCGCCTATCTACGACTTATTTATGTCTCGCTATAATTAATTATCACGACTCTAGCCTTGGGCGCAAGCGACGTCATTCTCTTTAACCTAAGTAATCCGTAGGCGCGGTGAGGGAAAATATAGCCGCGTGGGACGCGATACCGCGCCACCTCTTATCTCAGCCAGCAACACGATCGCGGAATGTGGGACCGAAGGAGAGGCGAAACAAAAATCAGGGCCTTTCCAGCTATTTAATAGCCGAGCGTCGAAGAGCGAACTTACATTAGCCTCGCATGCCATTTGAAGGATAAAATCGCAGAAGAGGAAAACTTAAACCAATTAGGAGGAAAACTCGATTTTCGTCCCACTCTCTCGGAGCGTCACTTCTAATCGCTATGAGTTTTTCCTAGAATTTCAATCGGATAAATTGACTCATCTAACTGCCAGAGAGCGGAATAAACTGCGGCGGAGGGTTTGTGCATGTTCTTCATCCTTGACTCGTCAGTCACTGCTCGTTTTAGAACCATCTCTGCCGTCAAGGGCGACACTTTCGCTCGAAAGGACAATCATTTACCGATTCATTATAAAAAATGTCCCCTATTTAACGAGCGTAAAAAAACAATGGTACATTTCCCGGATGTAAAAAACATAGGAAAGGAAAATAATCGCATTTGGCACCAAATTCGTCGACGAAAACGACAGAAAACTGATCTGTATAAACGAAATAAATGTGATTCCTTCCGTTGAAACTCGTGTTCCTGGTTAAATGCGTTTGCATTCTTCCGCACCCCTTATTCCAAGGATCCACGTCACTCGCGGCTTAAAAGAGAGAGAGAGGGGGGAAAAACGCGAGAAATAAAAGAGACAGAGAGCACTCGCGCGACGGGGAGAAGGCGCATGACTGTCCTCCCCGCATATAGTACCGGTGCATCCCGTGTGCACCCGACCTTAAAAATAGAACGACTCTCGCGCCGTCTCCTATCTATGGAAACGATTCTTCCGTCGCGCGAGATTTCGAAGGTGTGTCCGGCCGGGTAACGGACAAATTCGTCGAAAACGAATTCGTAAAACCATCAATTTATCGAAGAGCAAAATTTTCGAAAATGAGGAGTTGGTCGAAAATCAGTTTGTTCTTATTTCAAAGGAGAAATTTTAATGAAAACAATTGGCGTTCAGACTGATTCATACAATCGAGGTTAAATTGGGGGGGGGGGGAAGTAACTTGAGATTTGAAAGTACTCATTTGATAAACTGATTTTCGACGAACTCGTCAATTTCGAAAAACTTGCCCTTCGACGAATTGATCGTTCGAGGATTTTGTTTTCGACGAATTCGTTCCCGCCAAATTCGTTTTCGACGAATTCACCTAGAACCGACAGGCCGCGATGGCGCTAAAGTCGAATCGCGCTGAAAATGGCGATATCGCCGCCGCGCGCCGGGTAAATAAAACATTAACAATGCGTAAATTCGTTCGCGAGGTCGAATAAACTTCACCTCAAGATAGGCGGAATAATAAATCTTTTCGAAGCAACGCTTTCGAAGGATGTCGTCTTAAGGTCTTAAGAAAATAAGATTGCGGAAATGAATCTATACGACGGCGAGTACGTCGATAAAAATCACGCGGAGCGATAATTGGAATCTCAACGGTATCTAGAGATAAAAACCCGCAATTCCGAATAAAACCGCTCGGACACCGTATCCAAAGCAAATAAGGCACAGGTAATCTCGAAGCTTCAACGCGACGGTTGCGCGAGTGATTGAAATTACACGCCGAGTGACTGATTACGATTCTCAAGAAAAAAAATAACGCTTTTAACGGCGGAATGGTTTCGTTCCGTGCGGCGGCCACGAAAAAGATAGCAACTTCTTAAGAAATTGCGGTACTTAACTCTTATTGTGGATGCAGTCATCAGAGAAATGGCTTCCAAACGGCGTGTAGCGATAAGTTGCAGCCGCGAGAAAAATATAAATATCTTTCCCGCATGCGAGCCAAAAAATATTTTGCGCCATATTAATCTCAGTTAGATAGGACTACTGGAAATATTGCACTTGACGTAGGACGAACCTTTTCTACATGGCATTGGCGGTTGCGAATCATTCAGCGGGCCGCGGTGGAAGTTTTCAATGCTTCAGCGGATCGGATTGCAGTTTAAATTTGAAGTTGCCGGATATTTGAAGGATCATAATTGAAAGTCAAGTCTAAATGAGATTCTTAACGTTTCAATATTAAAAATATTACTTTCATAACTTGAACAAAAATATAAATTTGTGTTAAGTTTTACAGTTCTCTTTATTATCAGAGCTTCGCGGGCCGCATAAAACGGTCTAAGGGGACACATTGGGCCCGCGGGCCGCAGGTTACTCATTCTTGCACTAGGCGAATGATAATAACATATTTTTAGCGCAAAATGATTCTTGCTCCAGAAACCTAATTTTCACTACCAGTGGCAGCGAAAAACATTTTAATTCTCGTTTATTTCCTCTAGCGAGGTATTTTTGTCAGTTTCCTTTTGCCAATGGAGCGTTTCTTTTGACCCTCATATCAGGATTTTCTAAAGAGAAACTACGCGTACGAGAACGGTCCATGTTTTCTATGCAATTTTAACAAATTGTTTGAGTTTTCCGCCCTTCCCATTTAACGCTTCGTTAAATATCGCAAGTAAGAGATTTCCGACGTAACACTTTAAATCGTAAAAGATAAAGTAGAGCAGAACTGTCATTATCCATGAGCAGATTAACCAGGTGACCAGGCTTCTGAAACAAATTAGAATGTTCCCTGATAATATACATTCAGAGCTCCCTCTACGCACAAAACCTATTGACTTTATTTGTTAATAGCTGACTTATAAACAACTCTCCAACGCCACATATAGCGAACCCAATTTATTTATATGTAATTGCAAGTGTAGTGTATGTCACTTTCCCACCGTGTCATCTAGTTTCGAAAATAATTGTTATAAATCTTTTTCTCAACAAAATTATCACAATATTCGATGCCCTTAAAAACTTCCACCTGAGATTAACATAATACTAAAACGCATTTAACGTAAAAATCCACTTCTTGGAAAAGGTGGAGTTATTTTTTGTCATAACGGTACTCGGTTTTTCTTTTACAAAATGATTGGTGGGACGTTAGATGCAAAAAATAGGGAATCTCAATATTGAATAATGACTTTTCTATGTAGATAACGTCTTCATCTGGGGGAAAAAAGTATGCGGCTTGTCTGAATTATACGATATTTGTATAGTATTAAACAGCTGTTTTAAAGAATTTTGCCTTTAAAGTTTCGTCCTTCGGATGAACCGTCTCTTAAAATTTACCGTACCTAACTCAGGCCCAATTGACGCGAATATTCGTCGTTTTACCCTATATTAAAACATTCTTCCGACGCGGTCATTAGGCAGATGCGATTTGATTCCCTCGATCAATATCTGATTCTCCGAGACGTGTACATTTTTTCTCGCGTAGAGACAAAATTTTTAAAAAAACGCGATACTCTGCCCGTCGAACGATATCCGTAGCGGAGAAAACGCACCTTCTCTCGTAACTAGGGTTGCCAACCTCCGGCTTTCGGGCAGGAGATCTCCGGTTCAATTTCGATTGCAGCGGAAAGCCCTTTTTAGGACTTTTTTGCAGTTTTTATTAATGATTCGAATTAAGATAGTTTGCACTATAATTTCCATTGCATTTTGTTTTATACAAAAAACAAATTGACGACGCTCTTAAAATTTAGTTGATTACAGCTATTAAAAAAATAAACAACAATTTTTAATCATATGTCCTAAAATCATGAGTGCCTTTAAGAATATTGAATATATATATATATATATATATATATATATATATATATATATATATATATATATATATATATATATATCATTACATTTAATTCCTCTTGGGTTTCTTCTAAAATATCCAGGTTATAAGCAAACTCCGGTTTATGAATATCTTAAAGTAGGCAACCCGAAACAACATCTCCGGTTCATGAAGATCTAAAAGTTGGCAACCCTACTCGTGACTGACGCTTCTCGCATTCGAGAGAGGGAGAGAAAGACCGATAGAAAGTTCCCTCCATCCTCGCGACTGCGAACATTACTTCTGACGATATCTCTTTCTTTCGCTATCGCCTCTTTACTTTCATGTTCTCGCGGAAGTATGGTGTTAATTCGCCCCAGAGGAGGAAACTAAACACATCCACCCGCGCCGGCGACGCCGCAGACGTCCCCCACCCGCACGCCGTAAGACAGATACAATTTATTTTCTCTCCCTCGCGTGCCTCCGTGCACAAGGACGGAGCTTCGGCGTATACACATAGTACGTCTATAGCCTTTTCCTCTCCGACGTATCAACCGGACCGAGACCGACGAACGGTACGAGATCGCAATGAAAATTTTGCGGACCGAAGAAAAAAAACACAAGACGGGCAAAATTATTTCTTTCGGAAGATGAAGTAAGTCGAGTTTATTTCATCGCTTCATTCCAGTCGCGTATGAAATGCAGTTAAAGTATGCATAGTAAAACGGAATTTTTTTAACTAATCGCACTCGGTGACGTAGTTACTCGTGTGTAGCCTACGTCAGTGCTCCGCAACTCTACTGCGCCGCGACAAAGTACTCGGGGTTCCGCGATAAATTTTGAAATCATAGGCAAGAGAAAAATGCTCTTTTATTCTTCTAATGCTAAGACCGTAGAAACCATGTATCTCTTATAGTACGATTTCTTAGGGTGTTTCTGCTACTTTATACCGATAACAAATTGCTTTGTAACTGGAGAATTGTAAATGTTATCAGAAGATTATTTCGTAACCCGGACTAAACGATTTAAAAATGTAGATTTTAGCAATAGTTTTCTTCGTCTAAGTAGGAAAGGCCCTACACAGAAAATTTTGGTCTGGTGGGCCGCGAAGTTCGAGAGCACCTGAAAGTATGCAGTGAAATTTACAACGTTGTGGAGCACTGGTCTACGTCGTGTGTAGGGGCCCACCGGCGGATCGGATCCTCTAATAAACATCAAAATCGTTGTTGCTGTCAATTTTTCATTTGTTTTTACCTTTACAGGTGCAAATTTATATTTTATCTTCCCTTATAAATTCCTAATATTAATAACTAAAACTTCGTGTTTTCCAAAGACGACCAAATCATTATTTTTCCTTAAGTCTTTATGTTCGAGATGGTGTGTCAATTATTAAATTCTAACAAGAACACCCATGCAGTCTTTAGCTACCCCACTGATCGTACCTCTTTGCCAGTTTAATTGCCTCATGTGTATGACACACTGACACTGTGAGTTGCCACCTCTCCGAGTTAAGGCTATAACTCTCCAGGTCGACAACACATATGAAGCAGTGTAGAATATATCAATAAATAAATACGTTCCTCACATTTGTATGAATTATTGTTTATCAAACATTTAAATATAGCAAAAACATACTTTTCTACTTCATCTATGAGAAACTCCGGATCAAATGATGAAATCTCCGGGTCATATTATAAATTCTCCAGGTCATTGACGAATTTGATGTGCCACCCTGATAACGCGTTTCAAAAAGGTGCTTTTTAATGCTTTTGATATTCGTGAATGTTTACCCAGTAGTTCCCAAGCTCAGTATGAATCTTCTGCACGTTATACATGAATAGGGAATAGGTACGTATGTTTAGAAAATAGTGTAACCTTCGTTATATATCTTATAAAAAATATGTCAAGAGGCTGTTTTATTTTGCAAAATGTTTTTTGTTTCTGTATAGGTTTCCAAAAACTCCAACTCCATAAGATAATGTATAGGATATAGCGCATAAATTATTGAAACGACAATGGACATACCCGCGTTTACTAAAAACTGACGTAAAATTAATCATAAAACCTGTAAAAGACATCCAATGAAACCAGACATGGAATATTGTTGAATATGTGTACTCACTTGGCGAACATTTTAATGTAGGTACGTATTTTTATTTACTCGTTTCCTAATAACGCAACATTGTACATCAAGTTTCATAGTGTTCGTCCACCACGAGTTTTGCGAACATTCAGATGAAAATACGAGTGAGAAAGATTTTCCCGGAACAAACCCGCAAATTTCGACAAAGTGAGTCAGTTTCCACGAACGCTGCCTTTCTGTATAACTAACACAAGAACTCGAACGGTATATTTTTAGTTCAAAAATTGAAAATAGAATCGACTACGCGACCCAAAGCACATTTTGCTTATAAATGAATTTAAATCAGCATCAGTTTTTAATCTGATGAACGTCAAATTCTCAGAGATTTAACAATGATTACTTTTATTATCACAATCATTATCTGAAAGAGATTGACTGACAAGGAGTTTGGTTTAAATTATTAACAAAGAGGCAAGCACTTGGCAATACTTTTTCATTTACGCTTATTTTACGAAATAAAAATTCAACGAATACCAAGTTTACTGTTCTGTGTATTCAGTACGTAGCCATAGTAGCTTCGCTCTTTTCTATCATCTTGATCATCATCGTCAAACTGTGGAATGATTTCGAAATTCTGAACGCAAAGATATTTTTCGATAGATGTTTATCTCGTTCTTATATTCACATAAAAACTAATAATATTCTTATCAATTTATAGAACAGAGGTAGCCAAATTTACTAATTCTCGGAGGCGCATACGATAATCTTCGAAAGTTCGAGAGCCGCATGGCTCACATTCTGTGCTCATAAATTTACAAACAGACCATAACCTGTATCCGAAGCAATTCAGATACCTATATTACACGTACCTTAGGCATCCCCAAAAAATCTCGTCGCACTACGTCACTGGATTCTGCGGCGAAAAACGTTGAATGGAAATTTAAAAGAGCCGCGTGTGACTCGCGAGCCGCAGTTTGGCCACCCCTGTTATATAATAATCACGATGTCAACCGATGGAAAGGAATGAGTATTCTGTAGGTATACATTGTAATCCAAAATGTCGTAATAAAATGCGGCAATATGTTTAGTGGCACATTTCTCCCTTGTATGGCCTCTTTTTATACTAATTTTCGAATTCATCTTAGGAAAACTTCAAGCTTACAAAGCAACAAACGTCTACATTTATTTCATAGTTTCAAGTATAAATCGGCAGTAATACAGTCCCTCACTTAAGCTGTACATAGCGTCCGGATCTTAAAGCTACGGTAAATGCTGACAGAAGCAGCATCTCATTTTCGTCTCGCTCCATCAGTTTCTCTGTCGGGCTCGCACTTCGCAGGACCGCTTCCACCGCTCCAACCAAAGTACGAGGCGAAATTCACTCGAGGAAAGGAGGACAAAAGGCTAGAACGAAACTCTCGGATGGCTGACTTTGTCATTTCCGAATCGTTAGCAAGGAAAAATGTTTTTTTTCGTTTCGTCTCATCCGTCCCCATTAAAACGCATGCGACGAACGCGAGGGGAAAGTCGGCAGTGGCGGAACGGCGTGAAATGGAGATGGACCCGCGATTGAAAACCTCTTTCTCATGGCAGAAAGGATTGAGAGAGAGAGACGCGTTTCTGAGTGGGACGACTAAACACATATCTGGTGAGAGAGGCAGAATTGGGAAGAAGAAAATCCCTACGACATATTTTTTTTTAGCTGCCGGAGCGTACAGAATGTGTAGTGTGTGCGCACGTTGATATGAAATAAGATGCATGAATGCATTTCTCGGACGCAAAGGAGTAAAAATTGCGACCCTCAACACAAAATTGTTTTAAAACCGGTTTCTCTTAAAATAGAATCGTTTGGACTTATATAACGTCTTGGCCCGATTATAAGACGATATTTTTTTTCAAAGAAGAAACCGAAAAATATAAAATAACCGTAATCAAAGATTTTTAAAATTCAATTTTGTGCGCGCTGCAAAATGTGATTATCATCGAAATTCTACACATTTTCCCATATGATGCATCTATATCTATTTTCATGCCTTTACAACAGAAAATAAGAATAAATACCCATTGAGAATCAGTGCTGCCTCGCTATAACGCGGGTTTCGAGGAAGCAGGATAGCCCACGTTGTGATACCTTCCGCTTCATAACTGAGAACTCGCTACCATTGACCAAGTGCAGCATATAAATTTTGTAACTTTTATTGTATTTAATTTATAAAAATCTATATTGAAATCAATCTTCAGTCAGTGCAGAAAAATAGTTTTCAAGTCCAATGTGAAAGGGTGAATGAGGAAGGGAACGCCGATTTTTATTAATTTAAATTGATTTCGTGAAAATTAATCTTTAATAGAGATTCAGCTTTTCCGTTTCATTGTTTCCTAAATAGGTTTTAGATCAATTTCAACAATTATGCTGGATACTTTCGTGAATTTAAAACTTATATATCATTTAATTACTAATCTAATCTTATAAATATTTTAGAATGTATGTATGTGTTCTTTATACGTTTTTACACCGTTGAATTCAAAAGTTTCATGGGACATCTTATGGACCAAAGGAAGAACTTGGTCTAGGTTTGCAGACCGTGGGGTCTCTTATACCCCATGGGGTCAACAAAATACTATTTCCATAATAATGCATGGGAAATGGTGTGGAGAAAACCCCAAAATGCCATGCAGCCCTTCACTGATGTGGATATAAATATACCTAATTATTAACTTACTATCACGGGAAATGGCTTATTCTACGCAAGAAAGACTGAATATTTTAATTCTGTTCATGTTTTGTCGTATTACATGCTAAATCGCTCGAAATGTTCCTTTAAGCGCAAAATTGATCGGTTTAGATGACCATTTTCCAGGCGGTAACAAAGCTAAATTTCTTAATTTAGCCAGGTAAAGATTAATGCAAGAAAAATCCACGCCATGCATACTTATCTAAAATATCCCCAGCTGATTTTTATTATGTGGCATCATATGATTTCATGAATACGGTCCAGAATGCAATAAAATCGTTTGCTACTTAAAAGAAAACTTTCCCGAGCGAAGCCGGGCGTTTCAGCTAGTCTATAATGTATTTTGAAGCGTGTGTTTGTTCATGGAGCTCCTCCTAAACTTGACTACCTTCTCGCATGTTAACAAGGCAAACGAAAATCAGTGAATATTCTGCTGTAAATGAAGGACCTTGATATTGGTGACTCAGTTCAGATAATTTTATACCTATCATACTGTATCTGACAATCCACTAAATGATAGATTTTTTGTTACTCGATTTTTCATGCTGTGTTTGCATTTTTTGATTAATTATTAAAATTCATAAGTTGAAGTATCTGTTTATTTACTTCAGAATTAATGATTTGATATTGTCTGTCCAAGTTACAGGGTCACAACAAAATGTTCTTCAAAAACCTTAACATGAAGGGAGAGGTAACACATTACAATAGGTAATGTATGTATTTAAGCATGTAGACAAAAAAATTCAATTTTTGACAGTATAGTCTGTTAAGTTGGCCACATGCATAAGTTGACCTGTTTTGTGTGGAACCACGGGTGGCCAACATAAGTCTCTATGTACTATCATTATTTTCGGAAATGAGCGGCTTATTCTATTCCACTCCAGTAATCGGAACTTGATGGCACACTTGGACACATAATCAAGCGCTTTGCAGCGAATCGAGCGCATGAAATCCAGGATCGCCATTGAGCTGGAATAGCAAAACGAACCGCGTAACCAAAGGGGTTAACGTCCCTTGCGAAGGACTTGAGAGGTGTTCTTGCGCATCAAAACAAACTAGTTGTGCTAGGATGAGGAAACCACAGCCGCGGAGACTCGACGAGATGAGGAAATTATCGACTCGGTGAATGGGTTTAGCTCTCTGGAACGTTCCTAAGAACCAAACGAGAATTGAATCAAGTGTTTAATTTAACGTGAAAAAACCTCGACAACCTTCAGCCTTAGCCGGAAATAATAATTAGCGATGGGCCCACTCAGTCCCGTAACTAGATATTTTAGTGCCCGGGGCAAACTACTAAATATGCGCCCTCTCCCCCTTCAAGAAATAATTTTCTCTAGTTTATTTAGTTACTATTTGGATTTTTTGCGCCTCTTGCTTAGTTTCGCCCGAAGCAGATGCCCCGCTTGCCCCGCCGTAGTTACGGCGCTGGGCCCACTTGATGAGACTATAAATTTCAAGTTTTGCGCCTTGCAATACAATTAATTAGTGTATGAAAGCGCGTTATTTTATTAATATTTTTTTTATATGATAAGCAAATACATAAAATGTTATTTGGAATATCTATACTATATGAAAAGGAATAAAAACTTAATTGCAGCGTTCGTTAGCGTATCGCCTCCACTGGTGGACTCCTAAGCATCGTGTACGCGTAGCTACGCCAGTGGCGTAGTTGGGAATATGTTTTGGTCAAGCTATAAAATGGTGGAGTCTTGTTTACATAAAACCTAATTCCCTTAGCGTTCACTTCTTCTCTCATTTAATGACATAAAAATTAAAATACTCGCGGACTTCCTCGGCACACATTTTAACTACCTGCGTATGGTTGGTCACTCCTTACATATCTGCACTTCAATAAAGAAGACATTACGTAAATTATTCCGAATAAATTGTAACTCAGTTTTGTCACCTTTTTTCCGATCGTTAAAATTTGCAGAAATGTGATATACTCTGCTGTAACATAGGAAATGAAATCACTAGTGAGTGGAAAATCAATCGGTAGAAACCCCTTTCGAATATCCTCCGGGTAGAAGGCACAGTTTATGGACCCCCACGCGTCAAGTTTATATAAAAATATATGAAATTATTAAACCGTTTTGATTTTTATCGATATTTTTTGTTTTAATTCCAAAAATAAATCGAGACATCCATAATTCTAACATTATAAGGATAGGACAAAACAACTCCAAACACTTGAGATGGGTATTTTCGTCTTCATTTCGAGCGATGAAATCTTTCATTCCCATAAGGATATTACTATTTCGAATACCTTACGGCAGATTACGGGAAAAATTCTAAGTATTTTTGTGGGGCCCCAAATATCTTGCGTGGGCCTGCGTCTCCCAAGAAACCCGAAGAAATTCCATTACTCCCTTCTCTACCTGATTAACTATACAAATTTAGCTTTAACGACGCCAACTGCAAACATCACTAATGGGACACTGATCGTCGAACTTAATGACCTTAGGAGTAGGTAAAAGGACTTCGTAACTCCTTCGTGGTCACAGGAAATACCAGATGCGACCGGCGCTGGCCCATAGGCAACCGAAAGAATTACACACACGGAAACTATCGAAGAATGGACCATACCATACGCCGTCAACTTTTAAGAGATGTCCCGTCGTAAAACGTAAAAGGTATGACGACGACAGTCCGGTCCTCTAAGATTCCATCACATTTTCAAGAAGGCGATGGCTGAGAAACAAAGGACTCGGTATGAATAAGGACGCTCTCTTCTTTACCTAATTCCGGTGTTCTCAAAAAAGCGACAATACAGGAAAGGTGGAGGGGAAAAGGGAAGTAGGGACAGAGAGAGAGTAGGAAGAGGTGGAGGGAGATACAGAAAGTATCTTTCCTGTGGGGAAACCTGCTACATAGGCCAGGGGAGGGGGGAGGAAGAGTGAGTTAGAGAGAGAGGGGAACGAGGGGTAAGAGCCTCCCCTTAAAAAAAAAAGAATTACTCCCTACCGCCACATCTCTCGCCGCGATGACCTCCTTCGCGAGGCCCTCACCTTCGGCGAAATATTTCACTAGCAGTTCTCCGAGGAGGCACTGCTCGCGAGCGCTCCAATGGGACTCTGACGCCTACACCTACTCCGTTCCTCCACAAGACATTCGCGGATCTCTCTCCTACACCTCCTCGCGTTCCGCCCACCACATCCTCCTTATCGAAGCGGTGGCTGCGACCTCATCCTCCCGCCGAAGACGACGTACACCCGTTAGCCGGCAGCGAGGTCCACCCTGCACCGCCGCCGACTGGACAGCGCCTCCCGCACCGGCCTCACCCACTCCCTCTCAACCGGACACGCGCTCCTTAAAACAGGTAGGGCACGCCGCGTGGAAAAGTGGTCCCCGATTCCATCCTCCGCATCTCCTAAGAGGGACGCCGCGACCCAGCGATAGGATGGCCTCTTATCGCGTCAACCAAAGGTGCCGGCGCGTGCCGGGAACGGGTCGTAACGAAACGCGTTCGTGATTTTGGCGTTACACGGAATATCGCGGCGAAACCTTTTCCCGTTGTCACCTCACGCGTCGTGACTTCCCACCGACCGCAGATCCTGTTTCGTCCAATACACGCGCCTGCGCGCGTTTGCGATTTTCCTGTTCATAATCATCCACGGCTTGACGTCACGTTTTCCCGGGAGGCCTCGACGAGCTCAGAGTGTCCGGCAAAAGTGCGGGTCCGAATCGGTGAGTTTTTCACGAAGGAAAAAAGGAAGAAAGGTGCATCGAAGACAAAACACGAACGGATTCGCTTTCGAAATTTCGCAAAAACGTTCCGAAAGAGCTTCCGCTCTTTCTCTCGTTTTTCACAACGACCCCCTTCGAAGTCTCGGCCCCGTCGATGAAAACGACGGCTATCTAATCGACGATGCGAGGTTTACGGACGACGATATCCGCGTGAATGGCTATCGGCGGCGAATACGACACGTGCAGACCAGAAAAAGGCGAAAGGTGCACAACCGTAAAGAGAAAAGACACTTCCATGCCAACTCCTCCGAGTCCCGGTTTCGTAAAACAGTTTCCTTTAGCTCTCGTCCAATCGTAGCAAGGGAGAGAATTCGCTTGTTTCTCTTTTTTTATATCGGATCGAGAAGGTCGCGAAATGCGATTGTTGGAACGGTCGAGGCGAGTTTTATCGCCGCGCCCAAGGCGCTCTCAGTCTCGACGCAGCGTCGGCCGAAGAACCTCGGTCGACCGGACGGACAACTTTTCCCGCTGCGGCGGAAGGAAAAGGAGCGAGGTTCGAACCTCGGGATGGACGAGTGTGAGATACGCGAGGCTTCCAGAGGCGGCGGTGTCGGTGGGTGAGTGTTGACTCCCACGGCGATTGCCATCTCGTTACTGTCGTTTAAGCTCACGCGGTGTGCATTAAGGCAAAGTTCGATGCACTCTCACGCTTTTTCTCCGCACGCGGCGAACGGGAAGGAATCGTCAAAAAACATTCCCGGCGCGTGGGACCTCTCGTAGACTCGCCATCCTCCACAGTCAGTCAGGGTAAAAACCTTAGGCGCGACTCGACTCCTACGCCTCGCCGCTATTAAAGAGGCTACTTTAATATTCGGGTAAGTCTCGCTCCCACGTTGTGTAACTTTTTTATTCAGGCTGTTGTTGTCTCCTGGCGTTTATACATTCGTAACACGCCGAAAGGGAACGCGCGCCCGCGCACATTCCGCCCGTGTACTCCGCGGTGAGATCTCCACGAGTCAATCTTTTCCACGGACGGACGAGCGGCCGAACTTGTTTTCCTGAGATAACTTGTTTTTCTAATGCAGTGAGGAGAGCGCCACGTTTTTTAAACGTGCAACCGAAGTGGATTCGTTATCTGGAATACCGTAATGAGGAAGAACTGATTTCGATGGGTCCCGTGACGACTTGTTTGCCTAAGAAGTGAGTTTCATTTAAGAGTTTTTTTAGGGTGTATATTGAACTTAAAACGCGTGTTACAAGTTCGTGTCATATTTTGAAATATACGTGCTGAACACATTTAATGGTGGGTTTGAATAACACGTAGTAACGGGGATGATTTTCAACCTGATTATAGTTTACTGGTGTACTATCTCCCACTATCATTTACCGATTAAACTGAATATAAGCGAAAAGACTTGGGACGTGACAAGTAGATACGTTACACTACCTCAATCGAATGTCTTTTTTCCGGTGATTAGAAACAAGGTATAAAAGTTAATTTTTGGACACATTTGTCAAATATATGAATTATACCTACTTGAAAATGTGACAAGAGGAATAATGTATTACATGACAAAGTATTTTACAATAAAAAACCCACAGAGTTGAAAAATGGTTGGACTACGAATGGACCGTTTTGCAGTAAGCTCATGGCTCCATCCTACCAACTTACCTACACGGACGAACGACAATAATAATGATTAACCTGATAAATAGCGAAGATAGATGACGACATTATGCATAAAATGTGACATTCTGCAGAATGGCAAGAGTTAAAAATTTTAATTTCTCGCAGTTGACAATTTATTACTGACTTTTTTGTGGACATCGTCTCAATAGGATTCACCAGGGAATTGTTTAGAATCCATTTTCGTTGAATTGCCACTGAAGGCGGCTGCATTGCAGCCCAAATTCGCATCTGGGTTTTCATAACCTTGTAGTGGCTATAAGAAATATCTGATATAAGCACTTTTTTCGATCTTTTGATTTTTAAGAACTTATTCTTGAATCTCAATTGGAAATTATAAAGAATTAAGTATATACCCTTTTGATGGAGCAACATTGAAATAAAGCGCAAATGTCAACGAAAAAGGAAAGGTTTTCGTGGTGATCCCTATTAATATAACCGAATAAAACAAAATTTTAGCAATCGAATTGCGATAGTAAAGATAAGCTGTCTAGATTTAGATATCTATCGTCAATATCAGGTAGAGACCGGAATCATGACACATCTATGAAGGTCAGCAGGGGAGAGGGAGGCATGGGTTAAACAGAGCACACTATTAATAATTTAGATAGCTACCAATAGCCACAAAAAGACTGGAATGCACAATCGAAGAGCAGCGCGGTGTAATATGATTTTTGAATTCGGAAGGTGTTAGAGGTGCGGAAATTTATCGTAGAATGCGTATTAAGTATGGCACTAACTGTATGGACCGCAGTAACGTGTATAAGTTGATACAAATTTTTAAAGACGGGCGAACGCAACTGACAGATGAACAGCGTAGCGGCAGGCTAACTGAAGTTTCGAACGAAGTGCTTGTGAAGAACATTGTACAGGCCATTTATGCGGACAGCCATGTAACGGTTGAGGAGATGGTTATGAAATGTGGTGTAAGCGTGGGCGAAATTTTCAATATAATTACCAATCGTCTGAACTTTCGTAAAAGATGTTCCCGATGGGTTCCCAAAATGTTGACAGAAAATCACAAAAAACAAGGACTTGAAATTTCAATGGCCTTGAAAAGTCGTTATGAACAAGAAGGGGAGGAATTTTCGTTGCGCATTGTCACCTGCGATGAGACGTGGATTCATCACTATGAACCGGAATCCAAACGAAAACGTATGGAGTGGAAACATCCAACGTCTCCCGCGAAAAAAAATTCAAAATGACGCCGTCCGCGAATAAAGTTCTACTCACGCTGTTTTGGGACACGAATGGTCCGATTTATTGTCATTCTTTAGAGAAATCGAGAACCGTTACAGGTGTGTCCTATTGTGATATGCTGGAGAACGAAATGAAGCTTGCAATAAGGTCTAAACGAAGGGAACTTCAAAGAAAGGGGCATCTCTTACTGCAGGATAATGCGCGGCCACATTTGGCGCGAGCAACGGAAGAAACAATCGAAAAACTGGGTTGGGAAGTGCTACATCACCGGCCTTACAGCCCTGACCTCGCCCTGTCAGATTTTCACGTTTGGCCCCCTCAAAAGCGCATTACACGGAAGAAGCTTTTCAGAAAACGAAGAAGTAATAACAGAAGTGCAGATTTGAGGTCAACCGAAACAGTTTTTTGCTGACGGTATGAAAAAGCTGGTGGACATATGGGACAAGTGTATTTTGGTAGAAGGGGATTATGTTGAAAAATGGCGAAAATTCTGTATTTTTATAATAAAGCGTTACATAGTTATTAACATTTGTCTTGTTACTTATTGAATGACCCTCGTACTATCACCATGCATAAACTGCTCTATTGCTATACATCGAAACAAAAGCCTGAGGCGCGAAGAAACCCGGGCGTTTGGTTTTTCTCGATCCTCTTTGTGGCTATTGAAGTTACCTTATAAATTGGAATATAGTCAGACTGCGAGCTTAATAATTATTTGTTAGGTAATACAATTTTTTTATAACGGACAGCGTAATTCTAGCAGTTTTTACACCAAACAAAATCAAATTCTCACTTTTTATGTTTCACGTGAAACGTTTCACCGAAGTGTGAGAATATAATCTTTCGAAAAGAAATATGTGTGATAAGGAAGAAACTACAGTTCTATATAACATGTCACCTTTTCACGAGCTAAAAATTCCTCAAAACGAACAAACTGGAGCAGAGGTGAAACGCAGTTATCTATGAAAACACGTTTATCTATCGATAGCGGATTTTCAGTATCGTGGTTTCCCGTAATTGAAAATTTAAAAAAATACACTTATTTCTGCTAGCCTCGATTCAACTGTAGGCGACAAAAAATTTGCACTCCTTCCGAGGTTTCAATGCCACGCGTAATTTACCGCCGAGGTCTCCGTCTCCATTGATCAAAACTACACAATTGTCTTTCACCACGGCGTTTTTTTCACTTACCTCTCCCTACCCCAATCTATCTCCATCCTATCTCTTCTTGTCATACTCTCTTTCCTTCTCCCGTTGTCTTCTTATTCCTCACATTCCGTTTCCTTCTCTCTCCCTCCCTTTATTATTCTCTACCTGGTTGCAGAAGAGAACGGACGTGCCTTTCACTTCCTCCAGCGGAGTCTACAGAATTGTTAGATTGAATATCCAATCTGCGGAATAAGTTAAATATTTAGGAGTCACCATTTGTCGCGATCTATCGTGGAATATGCATATTCGAAGGGTTGTAGGCTCAGCCAATAACAAATTGGGTTTCGTAGGCAGAATAGTAGGAAGTAGCACAAAGCGGGTAAGTGAAACGTATTATTTATCATTGCTCAGATTTCAGAATATGGGACCCGTACGAAAAGGGGCAGATAATTGAGTTAGAAAAAATCCAACGTAAAGCAGCCAGATTCGTAAAGCAAAAACATGATCATAAATTAAGCGCCACATCACTCTTGAAGGAGTTGAATTGCATGTCGCTAGAGGACCGCAGACAACGTTAGGTTAAGAATCCTGAAGAAATTTAGGTCGGAAGTTCTATTATAGGAGGTTTCAGGAATATTAGACGTACCTACTTACATGGGCAGGCACGATCACGAGGATAAAATACGAGAGATCGACTGTAGTACAGAGAGATATCAGGGATCGTTTTTCCCAAGGACCATACAAGATCATAACAGGAGAGTAATTCCCGCGAGAGAAGTTATGTAGGATTTGGTGCGCTGCACCCCCTGCCACCCACCAATCTGGTGATTTGCCGGGTATTATGTAGATGTAGATGAATCTATCCAGAGATTTTTTGCACCCTATTTCTTTGTGGGCGTTTTCCTGCTGTGAGGTTTGTTTCTTTGATAACCAAGATTTATTACTGTTTTTTCGCCTCAAAAATCAAAAACATAATAATTTCACTTTCACAGCAATACATAAATTTTTAAATACCGAACTTTTAACTAGTACTACATTTACTACTTTCGATGCATGCATAATGTATGCTTATAAACTAACGCATTTTTTATTTATATTTATTTATTTAAACTTTTAACGGTAAGGCTGAGGCTAGGCCCCTCCTTCCACCTAACCGTAGACAGTTTACAGACGAGTATTTACAAGAAGTTTTTTTTTAACTCTTAAGCTAGTTTACAAATTTTCCTTTCCTTCTAAGACCGTTTCCCCACTGATGGGACAGGTATAATTAGTGTTGAAATTTATAGGAAATGGAGATTAGTGTTAGCAAAAGCAACAAAGTGGAGATAAGAATGAGGATATAGATATAGAGAAGTGAGGTAAGTACGTTTGCTACTGACGATGAAGCTTGTGCAATGATTTTTGAAATTATTTAAGTTATTGGTGGGGCAGATATTATTAGGAAGGGAATTCCAAAGTTTGCAGTCAGAGACAGTGAAAGTCTTATGGTAAATTGTAAACTTGTTATATATGACGATGGGTTAAATGTAAAAGGGGGCAATATACGGTAGAACCCCCAAATTCGCGAGGGTTACGTTCCCAAAAACACTGCGCATTTGGAATCCGCGAAAATAGAAGCAAAGACCTTATGAGAAAATGGGGGTTAGGTTCGCGGCTCTCCATTATTTTGACAAAAACAAATGATGAAAAGGTAGGCTAAAAGTGATTTTGAACCAATACAATGTGGCATTTAAATCTGCCGTAGCCGTACAGTTTATCGTATATTGCCTGTCCACTGACGCTGCACTCTGGCCACTAACATGTTTATTTCACAACTCAATTTTCTTACTTAAAGTTAACGCCTTCTTTTTGCTTCTGCTTTCGGTACTATCACTTGCTTTCCTCTTGGTAGACATTTTCGAAAAACGGGGTCACAGCGTGATAAAAAAATCTGATGTGGCTAACACGACTTTCTCCATATTTGGGGTATAGATATTTAAATTATTATGAATAGCATTATAAGGCAAAATTATTATTTCGTATCGTAAAAGAATACAGTCGTCCTTGTTGCCGTAAATTATATTTTGAATATGTTTACATAATTCACCGCTACATGGTGGTGACGCTGTATACTGGAAATTACGAAAAAGTTAAATATCTCCGAAATGGATGGTTTTACGAAGATTTGTTTCAAACAAACTTGGAAGAAATATTATTCTCTACAACTTTGGTCTTCACAAAGATTACCAATAACGACGTTTTTAAGGAGATATTTGACGGAAACCGAAAAAACCGATTTATAAATAATTCCTAAACAATAACTACAATGGAAAATTGTTTCACAGGAAAGTTGTAGAAAATTACATTCTCTATAACCTTTGTATAGAATTGTATATAAAATAATGTTTTAACGGATAAATATCGCAAAAACCGAATCGGGTTTCGAATAAACCTCGACTTCCGGTTAACCGGTATTGTCCAAAAACTAATCAGTTCTTTGTGCTCATGCTAAAGTGTTATATATGAAATTTAGTAACGATATGGAAAGTACTTTTTGAGTTAGAGCGCCCACAATCACATACATCCACACACACAGACATCATTCCGAAAATAGTCTAAACGTGTTCTAGGGACCTCAAAACGTGTATTTCCGTTGAAATCTCGAAGTCGATTCTTTTCGCGATCACAATACTTTCTCATATTACGTATGGAGAAAGTAAAAAACTCGCGGATGGGGAAATTCATTTGTTTAGTGCTTTTTCTCTTCACTTCAAATATGACAGCAGTAGTCGAAGACTCCGCGAAACTGCGAAGCACGCGAATTTGGGGGTTTTTACTGTACTCTAAAATTAAAATAAATAAAGACGTTCGTCTGTCCTTCCTCTCTCCCTCTCCAGTTCTCATTCCCTTGGGAGCAAAGCATTCTCATTCTAGCGCTCGTTTCTTCTGCATCGTGACCTTGTTCCGCGGAACCAATTTTTCCTCATGCTCGCTTGATCGGCGATGGGATAATCGTATTTCCCCTACTGCACTTGCTCTCCTCTCTGGAATGACGATCCCCACGCGCAATGGGATCGCTGATCACTTCGTGCTTGATTGACATCCGTTCTTGTCCTCTTAGGCGGGGTCTCTGGGACATCGAAAGCGGGCGAGATCTCGAGCACACCCTAATGCAACAGAGGAAAACAAAGGCGCAAAGATTTAACCTTCGGTAGATGCAATTAACAGCATTTTATTTATTTATGCGGTCGAAATGTTAGGTTTTCGCTCGCCACGAAAAACAACTTGTACCTATTGTTTATCTCTCTTCTTTTCTGCCGACGATGCATGCCAATGGAAAAACTCCAAATTTTGAAAAGCAATTAGATTCCAATAATAGTCATAAAAGAATTATTGTAATTTCCACGGATGATGCTGTAAAAGGCGAAACAGGTTGAGTTGTCATTTTGTGTGGAAATTACAGTAATTCTTGTACTGCTATTATGGAAACTTTCCTCAAAGTGGATTTTGGACTCTTATGTAATGGAGAGATTTTAGTGGCCATAAAATGTTTAATGTATAGGACAAAATTACGATATTTGTCGCGACGCTTGTCTCAGTTCGATGATTTCCGTCAGTTGGAATAAATATTATTAGTGCATCCATTTTATCGAAAAAATACCTCCGTTACGAGCTGTTTTACTCCTCTTCGATATTGCTCATGTAAGATGATAGCCAATTATGGCAAACGAAGATTCGAAAATAAGTCATATTATCGCATGCACTCGCCTAGCTTTATTATTTAAATCAGTTGTCATTAAGGCGCCTTCAATTATATATTTATACCGTTAGAAGAATACCCCGCTATACGTCGGAGATGCGTTCCTGAAAAATGCGACTTATAACGAAACAACGTATAGCGAAACAAAGATTACCATAAGAATTATGAAAAAAGTAGGGGTTACGTTCCTGGCGGATATTTTGCGACACATTTGTTTCCCAAATAATACATATCAATACAGTACATTAGATATGTTACCACTATGTGTTTACCACCCATTGCTACTAGGGTTTAATATATATTTAATCGTAACAACGAATAACCAATTGCAATAATAAATTTAAAAATCATCGGAAATAATTGTCTATAGTGTGATGGAGCACAAAAATTGTCTCTTTACTTTCACGTACACTGATACGCACTTTAGAGTACTTTTCAAGCAGATTTCGCAATCCAAAGTATATCCAATATCTCATGAGATATCAACGCAAACATAAACCGGGATGAAAGGACACAAAATGTTAGACACCACTGTTCACAAAGCTCTCTGTCGCTCAGAAATAGGTTTCTACACATAGTCATTAAAATTGGGACAGTTCCTTTTATCCCTTGTGTAACTTGTGAACCATCTAACCCAGTGGTGCACAACTCGCGGCCCTTCACGGCGTTTTGTGCGGCCCGCGGCCGCTTATGTAAACTTCTAAAATTTTAAAAATTTACACGTTTTTTTAAATAGTTTGGGGGAACTAACCCAATTTGTATGGAATCGTCCATAAATTACGTTACGCTCTAGGGAAGAGGGTGGGGGATTTCTTGTCTCGGGAATTTTTCATTCGAGACTTTGTTAAAATTAGATATTTCCTGTGATGTTGAAACCAAATTTTCGGAACTATTCAATAAATGCATTTACTTTTCACTGGCAGTAGATGAATCGACAGATGTCACATCAACCTCTCAAATGTGTATATTCGCACGTGATGTAACAACCGATTCTGAAGTGTATGAAGAACCCTTAGAGCTCAATCCGCTGAAAGATCAGACCAAAGGATCTGATTTGCTTGAGGGATTGCTTAAAAGTCTTCACAATCATAATATGGACTTAAATAAACTTGTGGAGATAGTTACCGATGGTGCGCCTTCTATGACAGGTGCTCAAAACGGGATGGTATCTCTTCTGTCCAAACATGTCCAAAAGTTGGGGCTCAAAAATGAGTTTATAAAATACCACTCCATAATTCATGTGAAAAACCTAATTGGAAAGGATCTAGGATTTAGTAAAGTTATTAGTGATGTTTTAAATACAGTCAACTTCATCAGATCACGTGCGCTAAACCACAGACATTTCAAAGCTTTTCTCAGAAAATTTAAGCTGAATATTGCGATATTCTGTACTATTCTGAAGTCCCTTTGGCTTAGCAGAGGCATGGTTTTGCAACGTTTTATATAACTCTTCGAGGAGATAAAAATGTTTCTGACAGAAAAAGGATAAGCAGTAAATCATCTCGAATATCCAACATGGGTATGTGACTTGGCATTTTTGACTGATTCGAATTGAAAGGTAAAAACCACCTGATATTTGAAGTTGCTAACAATGTATCAGCGTTCCAAATTAAATTATCATTATTGATTGTTGAAGAACAATACCTGTCACTTTCCTAACTGCCAACAAATATTTAAAAAATATAATGTGAATAATTTCAAATACGCCACTCACATAGAACGTATCCAGCAGTCATTCGGTGAGAGATTTACAGACTTTGAGCGGGGCAAAACGTTGTTAAAACATGTGCGAACACTTTTGAAGCCTCATATAAAGACGCTGACTCCAGTTTACAGCTCGAACTCATCGATCTACAGAGTAATGATGAACTGAGGTCAAAATTTACGGAGGGAATTCTGCCTTCCTAAAGAATCTTTTTCAAATCTACGACGGATGACAGCTATTAGCACAAGTCTGTTTGGAAGCACTTATACATATGCGAACACACTTTTTCATTGATGAAATTAATCAAATCGAAATATTGAAACCAGTTGACGGATGAAAATCTGTGTTCAATCTTGTGTCTGAACCCAACAAACATTACACCAGATATTAAGCGTTTAACAACGGAAATGCAGGCTCAACGATCGCATTGAGGCAAATTAAATTCAATTTAAAATAGAAAAGGTTGATTGATCCTATTTTCTATTAATTTTGTGTCAGAGCTTTCTTATTTAAATGGAAAGTTTAATTTATGCAGAAAATTAAGTTGTAATTATTATTATTATTATTTATATCATCATTATTTAATTTAAAATCCCATAAAATGTAATAAGTTTTAATTAAGATTTTCCTTAAATTTAATTTATTTTTTCATAATGCGGCCCGCGGTCTCGGAAAAAATGTGAAATGCGGCCCTTTGATAGAAAAAGGTTGTGCACCACTGATCTAACCATCGTGATCTCTCAAACACATGGCCAGCAAATGTTTATTCTGAGTATGATTTTACACGAATTGATAAACACGAAATTAAATTAATTCATATAAATAATAATAAACATGAAATTAAAAGCTGAATACAGGGTTTTTATTGTTATAGTTATAATTTACGCACAGCAATTGGAATTTCTGAAATTTTGCTTTTAGTATTTCACAAAGGACGTATATGCGAAGCGACACAACTTATAACGAAACATGTTCCTTAATTGATTGGCGACGTATATGCGAAACAACGTATATCGGGGTTTTACTATATTAGGAAATGGATGGGGAAATTATATCTTGACCTAAAAAGACTAACATAAGTTTTTTATTCAGAAGAATCGAATTTAATGTAATACGCGAATCATGTGGTTCATAAATTCATAACGTTTTATTTAAGGCGGTTTTAACAAATCGTTTTCACCTTGAAAACAAATTCGTTTAGCGCCAACTATTATGCGTTTTACTTACTCCAAGCACACGACTCGTTATTTCTTTCAATAAAACAAGCCATTTCCGCTAATTATAAAGACGCTTCCATTCGTTTTATTCGCTTCCGTAAAAATGTAATGCAGGACGAAAATGCAGAAAACCGATCAATGGCGAATATTTCACTTTGACTCAAGAATTCGCGCATGGAAAGGTAAGCGCGAGCTGCCCTAAATGTTCAACTGTGAAACGTCGGCGACACTGCTGAATCAACCGGTTCCTTCCAAGCTCTCTCTCTCTCACTCTCTTTGTCGATGGACTTTCACGAGCCCCATTTGACCTCCTGACTCAGCATCACTTCTGCGTTCGCCGTATCACCGTGCGTGTTTGCGTGTACCTAACATTTTGCATACGCGCTTAATTTCACCCTCCCGCCCGTTTCTCTCCACGCCCGCCACGTTAAGGACGCTCGAGCGCGAGGCTCAAAAACTTTTAGTCTCATTTGTCGTCGTCACGTCATGATTTCACGTTCACCTGTCCTCGCGTTGGCACGTTCGTCACGGCGATTCTCAACAATGCACGCGGCCTTGAACGACGCGAGAGAGAGAGCGAAATCCTCGCCATCGCAAGAAAAATCCAACATATATACAACGGCATGAAAAATCAACTAATATCGCGCGGTCATACTGACGATTTTACAATAGATTTATCGCGCTATATTCGAATGACTTATGACTGGCCATTGAACTTTTCTTCGTTTTTTCAAGATGGACGTGAACATTGCCCACTCTCAGGACTGAATAAAAAACTCGAGAATCGATTTAAAAGAGGATAAAACACACATTTGCGCAAAGGCAATGGTAACCTCAAAATGGGTTAATTACCTACATAAAAGATATGCCCTTATCGGAACCTATCGTAAACAAAATTTTGTGTCGATCACCGTAGACGGGGTTCGACATTCTTGTGAGAGATAAGCATTTATCGGTATGAATTATTATCGTAAAAATCTCCTTTCAATTTTTCGATTACCGTAGGAATTTTTTTTTCAAAATCAGGAAAAAAACACAGCCGTACAAAGCTTTGTACGTTTAAGGAGTTTTTTTCCTGATTTTGAAACATCCATCTCCCCGTGGTCTCCAACCCTTTTTAATCTACCGTAGGAATGGTTGCATTATTCTCATTCGAGATAAGCACATGCCGAAACGAATGAACAGCGTAAAAAAACTCGTATAACCCGTCAATCACTTTCGATTAAAAAGCCACGAAGAATGAGTTCGCCTGTTCTGAAGTTTACCTAATGCAATGTCGAAATTACCAGTTGATTTAGGCGTTGGTCGCGAGAATTTTTAATAAACACATCGTAATAGGTTCCTATCAAATAATAAAATCTTTCATATTACAGAAATTAGACTCCTAGCACAATAGCATGTTATGCTACAATGTTGAAGTATCACAAAATAGAACTTTAAGAGCAAAGTAAAGAAAACTAAAGTTAAATATCGAAAAAGGCAGTTTGAAATGTTAAAACTCCCTTAGAGCAAACATTATGTAGCAACTTAGCTCAAAATTTAGCCCTTAATTCGTATGAATTGCATATCAAAATCAATACTGACTAAAATTCTGTCTTGGATCAAACCAGTAACGCCAGATGAAAAAATATTGCTTCAATTATCACAATAAGCTAAATTAAAAGATTTTAAAGAGACAGAAAAATGCCTTATGTAAGAAAATCTCTTGGTTAGAATGTCTTAATTTAATTGCTCGAAAGATTTAACATCAGCATTCCTTAGAGAATTTTCACCATGCACCGCGATTTAAATACGAATAATGTGATAACGCCACTAATTTAATTTTAATTTGTCATTAGATGTAAATCGGTACGAACAGTCTTGGATTTCTGCTTGGTACTTTTTCAGAGTTTTACACTATTAAGGACCGTGGATTGTTGAAGAGGGACGATGAAAAAAACAACACACACGCCCACGCCAACGGCGGGATATGAATCCTCGACCTCATGGTCTAAGATGCAGACGCAATCACTACTCCATCGTCCACGGAGGGCGGATACATCCGGTTTGATGAATTCAATTTTCCCAAGTTATTTCTATCCGCCTTCCGCCAGCGCTTGAATTAATATGATTCCCAAGGTTGAGAAGCTCGGCAAATTTCGAGCTCTCCATGGAATTCCAAGTGACTAACAAACTTCCGTTGCTTATTTTTATTGACTAACAACTTTTGGGAATAACAAGTAGGGGTTGCGTGCGAGCGCCACATCCCTTTATCCCGCTATCTTTCCATAGATCAGCAGATTTAATCCCAGCTGTTACCAAAGTGTAATAAACATAACCTTTTCTACGTGTACCATTTAAAATAAACTCATCTGTCGATTGTCTATTTTTTCTAAAAGGTGGCAGCGTTGCATCGGACATGTCCTCAGAAGACGACGTCGAACACCTTAACCTCGGCGATGAGGACGATTTGGTGAGTCCATTTCGCAAATCAATCGCTAATTATTACGGAAATTCGAAAGAATTAGAAACTCGTAGTGGGTATATCCTAAAGACCCAATAGTACTTATGAGCCACTGATCACCGATTAGTTTATTAAATTATCCTTCTATTTGTCTAATTCAGCATTTAATTATTAGTTCTAATCGTTATCTGAACAAGAGATTAAAAAATGTTGCTTCAATAGTATATCACAAAAAATCATATAATTGCAGACCAAACAATATTGGAATTAGCTATATTACGAGTGATTTTTACAGATTAACGTCCGTTTATTCTACTTTACAAATACACAATCTTGAACTCCAGCTCAGTGGTCGTATTCCCTATGGACCAACTTATCACTTTCAAACGTGGACTAAATTCGATAAATATATCAATATTCGTGAAAGTACTGCCTCTGTATATTCCAGCATAAAAACTTTAAAAAGTAAAACCTGCTCTTTAGCACAACTCTCCTGTTAACCAACTCCTACATCAAATCCAACTCGCCATACAAGTTTCTTTGCCTGCGAAGGCAGGCAAAGAAACGTGTATGGCGCCCTTTCTCATCCACATCCTAATCAATGTTAATTCCGTGAATAACCAAGCAGCTTGTTTTTTTCACGGTGAAAGTAATTCAGACAACTAAATCCCCAATATAATTGCTCAAGTAACGTAAGAAGTGCATTCATTCCGGTTTATTGAGCTTTTTGCAAACTGCAGAGATCAAAATGTTCACTTTGCAGGTGAATTTACTCTTACAGAGGAAACTATTGCAGCGAGCAATGCATCTCAAAAGTTTCAATGGCGTTACTTGTCCCATTAATGTATGGAGGATTATATGTCTCTTAAAACTCACACTAAAACAAACCCTTTATTCACACTACAAAGGGTCACTCAATGGGTGTAGCGTTTGATAATTAGTCGTAGAAAAGCAAACTACGAGCTCTTTTAGGTTGATTCCCTAATCCGTTACGACTTTAAAACAAGCACATAAAATGGTGAGCTCCGTTCATTAATGCTGCATTTTTTACCAAAAAATACATTCAAGAAATTCTCCAAGTAATTGCAAACGAAGATAATGAAATAATAATGACGAACTTTACCTCGAGGTTTCCATTCAAATAGGAAGGACCGTGAACTGTGAAAATAACAATCGACGCCAAAACCGTATCCCAACCAATTAATCAATGAGCACAACCATAACAGACAGACAGAAAAAAGAGGATGATCCTCAAGAAGATTATTTATAATTGACATGACCCAAATTTCATTAAGTTTACACATCATTTCCAGTCGTCAATCTTCAACACAATCTTCGCACAAATATACTTTCCAAGTGGGTGGCGACTGATATGCTCAAAGACTCGTCGAGTTGTTGCGAAAAATCAGTCGCTTTTATGCAAATCGCCCTCCAGACGAAGCCGTGCTCAATGGTCGAATTTAGAGAACCCCCGCAAGGACTCTCGGACGCCCACGGCCATTCGCTCTATCGTTCCTCACGCCAAGCCCCAATATATATAATAATAAGGGGACACTTGTCCAGCTCAAAGAGACGATCAGATATTTTGAGAGAAAAATAAACCACCATTCCCAAGCGCGCGGATAACCTCGAACTGACACAGTCGTGAAGCGCCCATTCAGCGCCCCTCGGCGTCCACGTGATCGAGTTCCCACGTTTCGTTCGACGAAACCACGTGGCTTCGCTGGAAGTCGAGCGGCGTCATCAGTACTCTTAGATGCTGAGTTGAGGAAGAGGAAGATGATGATGGTGACGCACGTGATCACAACTGAAAACCATCTCCTGAGGGAGAACACCCCGCGCCAAGAAATATTCTCTCATCTCCGCACGGGTTAGAAGAAATGACGTCAACATTCCACGAGGCAATGTCCGATCAAAAGTGCCGACACAATTCGGCTTCCCGTTTTGTTTATCAGAGTGAGAAAATGTCAGTTGTTGAGTATATTTAAATACTATTTCCTGCTGCATGAGAACTGGTCACTTTTTTGTGAAAACGTAATTCTGCGATCAAGTTCAGATGAGTGGTAATCGTATACTGTGATGAACATTTTACCTAAACTCCAAGACGGTGGATTTGTTCATGAGCGACGAAAACGTCTTAAAAAGGAAGAAAATGAGTCGTCGTTAAAACGATATTCCCATAGGGTTAAAGGCATCGGCTTCTTGATTTAATTAAACGGTTAATTAAACACCCCACCAAATATGCCTGAAAACGTAATGGATTTTTAATGATCTAGTTGAATGTAATTACTTCCGTTTAGTTGAATATAGCTAATAATACTTATACTTTCGGTTTAATTCTTTCAAAGACCTACCAGCACAAACTTTATTTATTTGCTTCACAAATGCACCAACACAGAAATTAAAACAAAAATCCAAGCACCCTCGACATACTGGCCCTCGGTTATAGATGCGCTACGACCACGTTAAGATTCTTTGATTTATTTTAATGAATTTAATTTTTCCATTTGTATTGTAATATTTATGTATTGTAATATGTATGCCTTGAAGATTATAACGTGGTTATAACCAATGGACGTTAAATGAACTAGTTCACCCGCTCATTTCACAGAGTTGATGTTTCAAAAACAAACCGCCGCTGAGATTCCAAACGAATTGTTTCGGCATATTTCAAATCGAATCATGAAAATACATATCAAAATTCACTGAAATCGGTTTAAAATACTAAACATAGCTTTTTAAAGCACCAATCTGATAGGCTCTCTCAATAATTGTATCGCTTCTTTGCTTTGGCAATCTATAAATCCTCTCTTAAATTTGAATTTATCCTGCTTACGTTTTTGTAATGAACAAATTTTAAGCTTCTCTGAATAGCTGAATTCACGGAAATTCGAATTTTTATCCACTTATCATACTTTATCCGCAATTAAATGTAGGGAAGCTCATCGATGCGCTTTAAATCTACTCGAAATACTTCATATCTCTTCACGATCTGATATGTGCCCGCATAATTGAACTTATCACGGTTCTTCGTAAATCCCATGAAAAGTCATTGACTTTCATCAATCGATAAGTTTTTCATTTTAGAGATAAAAAACGAACTCCCTTATCACGTGCTCATTTTTTAAAACTTTAAACATGGTTTATATATTTTTATTCCATCGCCTCTGTACCCCAAATTTGAGCGGTAAGTGAATGATTAACACACATAGGTATAACATTTTATCTATCATAAGAAAACACGCATTTTGAATTAATAATTCATTTGCAATTATAAGCGAACTGAAAATATTATTTGGTATATTTATATACTAGCAGGACTGCCCGTTGAATTTCAACGGATTTAGTGAATCTAAAACTTCGACCGTGTAACATGTAAACATTGTAAGAATAAGATAGTACACAGTTTTGAATAAAGCATAAATGAAGAAAACCTGTTCGCAATTACCTATTTAGATGAATGAAAGAAGAAAATCTTGAACTCTGAAAAATTGAAAATTACGTGTAAACTTATGGGAAAATAATTATTGAATTAAGTACCCCCTCCAGCACCCCTCCCTAAAGTTTTTTATCGCCATATAGCCTATGTTATCTGCAGCATAAAATTATTTACCTATGCAAAGTTTTGTTACGATATCTTCAAAGGTTTGAAAATCACAATTTGTGGAAAATCTATGTCTAATTATTTAAGTTACTTACGTAGTTTTAAAAACAGTTTGCTTTGAAGAACTCCATGCCACACTTTGTGTTTCTTTCTTTGCTACTTTAGTTTATATTAGGTATATATTATTTCTTTTAGTTTATATTAAGTATATATTATTTCTTTTAGTTAATATTACGTATTGTTTATAACGGTTGTCACGTAAATTGTTAATCCGAAAATACGCTCATTCCCGTGTTATTTAAATGGGAAAAACTAAAAGAGAAAAACATTTCTTATATAAAAAATGTAGTTCAAATCACTTTAAAAACCCTCACACTTTGCTTAACTTTTTATTGCGGTTAAAATGGCACCTTCTTCTTGCTTCTACGTTTTGTAGTTGTTGCGCTATAAATGCACAAACACAAAAACACATTCTTCAAAATATTTATAGTAGAGATAAAAGAAATAAAAATAGATTATAGTTTCCTTGCATCCCCAATCCGCAGTAGGGCGTCCACGCACCAGTGTAGGATGCGTAGGCGCAGCTACGACGCTGATGCACGTGCGTGATTATCATGTAGGCATTTCAATAAATGACGCATTAGGAAGCTTAACTTGTTACAGCTTCAGGATTGGCACAATATCGTCAATCCATCGAGTTAATTTTTATTTCTATATTCATGTTATCCTTCGGTCTGCGATGGAATTCCTCAGCAAGTTAATAATTGCGTCCTGACAAGAAGGAGCAGAATGCATTTTTTAGAAAAATGACTACAACAAGCAAACGGCTAATGATTGGAAATTGTCCATTTTATGTAAGGTTGATGCTAAGTTAAAATCACAATGAACTCATAGATACGTTACAATGCATGCGACATCAATGGCTTGAGTTTTAAAATCCGCTGGAGCCTGGCGTCGAGCGATATATCTGTATCTGCTGCGCACATGCCTGCATAAAACGTGGATCGTCACTCGCTTCCGATTTCTTTCGCCATTAATTGCGGATCTTCTCAACTATTACGGTTGTAATTTGCTATGGCTCTTTTAAAATAAAAAAAATATTTTAGAAGGTTCGTTGATTACTAATTGTTTTTGGCATTTGGCGAAGGTAACGAACAAAAATTGAACTTTTCCCGAGAAACTTTGGGTAATTTTTTTAAAATAGCAAATTTTTAAGTATGAGAAATACCGTGTTTTGTGGTATGCAACGGATCTCAAATGCGCGAACCGCGAGATTACATCATGAGACCCTCTAATTAAATTAATTCTACTGTATATGGGCGTGGACTAGAAAATCTTTGAGTGCCGTACGGATACGAAGCAACGTAAAAATATCAGATATTCAGGTCTTAGATATTTTAATTGAAATGTGCACCATTCTTAATTGTGTGTTTAATTTTCAACAAAATAACGAAGATCATTATTTGTAACTGCGCTCCCCAAATATTTAGAAATTGCCTATTTGACCCTGACGCAATTTAAGATCTATACACATGCGTTCTCGAGACCATCTTTCGTCATATATTTACATGTTTCGATTCGAGCGTGGATTCTTCAGATTATCTGCAGTTCGTGCCCCTGTTGCAGCTCTCTAGCCTCAGAAGGGTCTAAAGCAGTGATTCTCAACATTTTTTGCCTGCGTCACCCCATGTTCAGTTGTGCGTCTTTCTGTTTATAATTCCACTACCTTCAAGTCAACTTCAAAGATAAATTGGGCTTTCCCTACCACATAAAGAAAAATTTATGGCATTTAAATAAGCACGCGTGTTTATTCTCGTGGTTTTATTTATTTTTATAATCCAGATTATGATACACATAATTTATCAAATATTCGCGCCAGCCCTCAGTAAACCTCGCGTCACCCTGGGGTGTCATGTCACCCCGGTTCAGAACCACTGATCTAAAGTTTGTTAACCTCTGACATTCCACGTGCGAAGGAATGAAATCATAAATCACGAACAAATTTTTCGTATTTTATGATAAAAGTCTATCTTATGAAAACTAGTTACTTAATAGATTTCATGCGTTAAAGGTCTTCCGACGAGAGAGACGTTAATTCCAGTCCGAAAGTAAAAAAAAAGAAACTTTAAATGGATAAGCGAATTTTTTTACCCTCGCGTTTGGACACTATTTCAAGTTCAAGGTCTACTATGGACGCTAGATGCTGCGAAACACTCCCAGCGCGTGAGGTTCAGATTTCCCAATTGGGTCAATGCATCCTCGCGAATCGCAGCAGTCTTCCTCCTTATTTGTAACCTTTGAATAGAGATATACGTACGTCATCGAACCAATCCTCATGGATTCATCGACTATTGGAATAAGGCCAAAATTATACCCTATTTATTCCAATTAAAGAAGTAATCTATGATATTTTTCCATTAATCCTCTATTGCTGCTCTGTTACCTCACAGAGTTATTTAGTTACTAAATTATTCAGGTGAGGCTTTATGTTATGCTGTGCACGCCACATACGACCTATCAAATGATATAACGTGTGAATTTAAAGGAGTTGAATGCGTTTTTGGTCATAGGCCTACATTAAAAGTATATTGCATCCACGAATTCCAAAAATAGCGTTTATATTTCATACATGACACCAGATGACACTTCTTGATTGAAAATATACGAACATCTCCGCCTTAAAGAAACTGACTAATGTAAGTGCCAACTGTATTACAAATAAAACGAGGAATTGTGTCTCACGCAGCCCCGTAACTAGATATTTTAGCATCCGGAGAAAACTACTAAATATTGGACAAACCATAAGGACCACATGACTGCAATCGTGAGACACTTCCAATACCTGATTCAATTTGTTCATCACCTCTACGAAAATATGCTCTTGTGACTTTTGACTTTTATGAAGAAATCGCCAGGGGAAATTAGTAAGATTTTTACTTATGTTTTCAGTGTCTAAAATCCCGTACATCTATAGCCGATTCGCTAAACTTCAATTACAAGCGCTGATTTACTGACAATAACCATCGCGATCAATGCATTCAGTGATGACAATTTAAATTTTTAAAACTTGAAGCTGTATCAAATTTGTTTGATATTCCAGATATATTGGTACCTGTTTGGTATATCCTTCGTGTACTACACGGATACCAATTTCGAGACATGTATCACTTCACTGCGACGCGCACGGCCTGATTATTTTCCCCCATCACTGGACTCGCTCGCCCACTTGTGCAAGACCCGTGTGAAATTCGGATATCCTTCGCCTTGACGCCGCATTCCGACTCGAATGGAGGATAGCTCGTCGCGCCACGCTATTCACTTCACTCTCCTTAAACCTTCCAACCCTCTTGATCGAGGCGAGTTCCGACTCGCTTCTCGTTTCTACGACGCTGGGACAGTCCGCCGAGATACTTCAATCCAGAGAAAGAAAAAACAACGCGGAATCAGTGGCGGATTTAGACATTCTGTTCCTGGCGCCAAACTACTGGGGACGCTGGCGCTAAACAATTGGGGACGCTGCAAGATTATACGTAAAAACATTTTTTTCGAGCACTATATTTCTAGGGGTCCCTGGCGCGCGCCAAGTAGGACTCCCCTTATATCCGTCACTATGCGGAACTGTCGTCAGAAGATAATAATAATTAATTTCATGCTGTTTATAGCTTCTATAAAAGGTGTCCGAATATATTATATTCGTTTTTATATAGTATAGGTACTTATTTTTTCTGAGCGTAAATGTTTCACCTAATAAAACCATAAAATAAAAAATTTACCATTCCGAAAATGAATAAAAAATATTATCTGACATGTTTATCAAAAACCCGCGCGAGGTACGTGGAATTATAAAATAGTTTTGATTTATGTGGATTTAAATCTATACAAAAATTACGTTCTTTTATTCGTCGCGAAGTTTTGTCCATTCCTAGTACATATTTCATTTTTCCTAATATAATTTTCTGACGAAAGATGGCTTTTAGTGATTTTCAAAGGCTATGGTCAAATAGCCATATTTTCTATTTGGCACGGAATCCCTTCAGAAGTCCAAAATTAAATGTCGTAAGGGTAAGAGATGCACGTTGTTAAGTCCCCACCCTTTATGAGTAAGGCCCCCAAGAAACTTTTCTAGGAAGTAGGTGAGTGGGTTTGATCCCGCGTACTCGTATCAGTTCCTAAACCTAATAAATTTATCTGTATTATACTTGAAAAGAGAAATATGAAAATAATAATTTTCATAATTGGTAATAAAGGAGATAAGAAATGTAAATTTTGTAAAAATCCACGACCGCACGCTTCTTTTCATCTTCAGATAAACCTTCGCGTCTCTTAAACAAGCAATTGGAATAATCTCATTGTTTAGAGAGACTCTTGTTCCTTTGCCCTTGAACAACGATTGATTTATGAATCAATTAATCCCGTCATGAATATGCTCATGTCATTAAAAGTACCGCGAGTGTTTGCACAACAAAGTTATCAATTCAAAATGACAACCATTTGAAGAAATAACTTGCATTGGCGGATGATACCAAAAAACTTGACATTATTTACAAGTTAATTTGTTATAAACAAAATCGAATAGGACAAGATATGTAATACACTATCGTGATAACTTTTAAGAAGAGAATTTAGGTTATTTGAATCACCATAATCTGAATCTTTATGATTATGACATATATATACAAAAATCGAAGGTAAATTTTAAATGGATACGGAAAGACCACGACAGGTTGAAAACGATACTTATTTAGACAGTATTATGATTTTGTATGGCAAGAATGCCAAACAGATCAAAGAAGGAATAAGAAGGGCCTTTTGAACTAGAACTGATGACAAAGAATCTGAATAGGAAACTATTTTAAAAAGATTGATGAATGGACTTGTATTGCGTGTAGTATGGAAGTAAAAATCAGCCCATGAAAGGCGAAAATCACATTCAGCACATTAAAAAAAACTTTGTGCGACCAATTTGCTTCATAGTCTGCTCCCTGCACTAAATTAAATTTTCGTTTTCGGATAATTTTCAATTTCTTTCATTGGAAAGGTGAAATTTTTTTCCTTCAAACGTATTTTTCCAAATAGCACATTTTTTCCGCAAAAATGCTGGATAATATATTTTGTCTTTTTGGAGTATTCTTACAAAACGGACGGGATACGATTAACATAAATTGGAGGTCTCAACATCCCTACTTTAGAGTGAAAGTAAAAATTGACTTTTTTGTTCTAATAAATTCCTCGTAAATCCTAGGAAAATTTATTATTTTCCGACTATTTTTTCCTCTGTCGTTGAAATAAAACGAGCTTCCATCCAGAATAATTCTCCTTTTTTTATTTCTATTCTGTTTCAGGAGCTCCGCGGCTACCGGAGAAGCAAGTACCGGGTATTGACCTCCTGGGTCGGGATAGTGCTATCCTGCGGGCTACTGCGTCTTTTTTTTCACTGGTTCCCACGCTTCCACCTTTATTCCACCCATGCACCATGCCCTCTCTTAGTGGCCACGAAGGTGCTCGTCGTGGTGAGTGATTCTCTCGCAAGGAGACACCGAGGATAATCTTTCCAATGAAGTCGTGATTGTTTCTCGATTTATAACGGTCAGCAAGGCCTCTGTTACAATAATAACATTCGTTTTAAGGGCAAAAATAATGAAAATATTCTTAATTTTAATTGTCCCTTCGTCATAAAAATATTTTTCTTATTACACCACTTTATTATGCATAATACCTAATAAAATATGACATTCATTCAACGACTTAAGGTCTGCATTATTTTATAAAAATATAACGAAGCCATAAAACATCAATTATAACTGTAACTGAAGCTTATACATAATCACCGATGATTCGTATTTTGTTGTTCAACAGTTAATGTCACATGATATGCAAATATAGATGCGAAAACAACCATCTTACAAAAAAATACAACTAAAAATCCACTAGTTTGCTGTTGATTTTAAAAAGTTCTCACCGAATGCCATTGCTTCACTGATTTTTAAAGAGAATTGTCTAGATATTTTCAATGCTTTCTGCGCTTCGCAGAACAATATGCATACCAGGATATTTTTTTTGAATTCTAATTCAGCAATATAATCTATAAATGAACACTTTATGAGCATTAAAGGATTCCACATTTTCATTTTTCAAATTCAAATTAATTATAATGTTTGAAGTTAACATTTAAAATTTTCAAGACTGGATGAGAATATTTTGGTCGCATCTTCGAAGGTTAATTAATATTAATAATTGCAACTATTCATAATTTTGCTCGAGTAAAAACGCCCTGGATAACGTATTCAATTTGTAAATATGATATTATTCAGTTTTATTTCTCTGTTTATCAGGTATTGCGATTCAAATTTATTTAAAATCCGCGACCAATTTTAATTAATTGTAAGAAAAGTTTATAAATTAAATAACCTTTCATTTTTCATGATATATTTTTAAAATGTCTACTTAATGTCTTTATGAAATATGCTGCATTTTATATGGCAACGAAATTCTCCACTCTTTTTATATGTTTACCTTTTATTATCGCAATTCGGTCAACATTCGATTTTCAAAGTAATAAAACCGAAATCGTTATAGACAGATTATCTTTAGTGTTTGGTACGAAAATCGTCAGTTACCCGATTTTGATGCCATCCTTTACTTTTATGTATATACAAACAGTGATTTTGCATGTAATATTATATTTTAACCCTTCGTTTTATTAAATACTTATATTTTACCCCTTAACAACTGTTGCCGGTTATAAGATAAATCGCTAGATTGTGTGAGAATAAAATACGGCCTTCAAAGAAATACCTGATAACATTTATTTCTCAATCATCTACTGCACCTGTTAAATATGACTGAACAAGTCAAAGTAGATTGTTTAGTTTGAGATTTTTCTTTAGCTTCAAAGGTTCTGAAAGAAAATGGATTTGCAACATTTACTGATTTTAAAAATGCCCTGCTGATCATCTTGCGGTTCGTCCATATTTCACTGAGTAATCTTAGCACGAGATAATCTTTGGCCTCAGATCCATAAAATCGTCGAGGACGGAACAGATGCATCTCTCGCGCTCGATCCTGGGTTACTGGGTGATGTTTTTATATAGCAATATTCTAACGTCGCGGAAAAATTTAAATGCCTCATTATGACATCTCGTTCTCCCATTCAAGCTTAGGTTTTACGTCAAATTAATATTTTATATTTGTCTTCTTCGTTACCACGGATTGAATGCATGAATGAAATAACTTTTTTTGTTTACACATCTTTTCATTCAGATTCGAAAATGCACATTTGTTTAGGTTCCGTGGCGAATATGAGATAATTTCAAATTAATTAATAAATATTTCCATTCTTATATCCTCGATCGAGCAGTATTTTAAGAGATCTACCCGCGTTCGTTCATAAGAATGTTTACTGAATGAATGCCTTATAGTTTGATTTCACTTCAAAAAAGGAACGTCCCAGTCTTTTATAGAAAAAAAAATCAAATTGTTCATGTAATCTGGGTAAAACTTCAGGGCCCGTTAACTAAATTGTCCCATGAATAATTTTCCCGGCAAAACTGTGTAAACTAAATGGTCACTTGGCTCATTTTCAAAAGGTAAAGTTTTACTCTCGGAATGTTTATTCACGAAGGCTTAATTTCTGCGGAAATGGGTGTATACTAAATTCGTCAGGAAAATTTTGCGAAATTCATCCAGGTTTTATCGAGGTCATTCAATTCTACATCGATATATCAAATGTATTAGATACAATATAAATCGCCAAATAACAACTTGTGCGTCACTAAAATGTGCAAGCATATTAGGGAGCTCATAATCATATATCCCTATACAAGTAACAAATTTTTCAGAATAACTAAGTTGGCAATGAAATGATATTGATGAGACATAAATATATAATTAATGATGATACAGGCAAATAACTTTGAATTCCAATGTGATCACCTGTTGAAAAAATTCTATATTCGAAAACCTAAATAACTGATTAAATTCTGAGAGCTATAAGAATATTATCACTTTATTTTACATTTTAAACAAATGTTTTTTGGTAAAAAATACATAAAAATAAAAAAATGTTTAATAAAAATTTTAATTTACTTGCAGGAAACCTTCCAAAAGACATATAAAAACTACTACGTGAAGGACATAAAAACCACAGTATTGCATGGCTTGAAGTAAGCATTAATTGTAAGATTAATTTAAGCAATAACTATAAGCTTTTAAGCGATAATCAATGCACGCTTTAACCGAACGATCCGATGACTTGGGAAGAAATTCTTATTTCTTGTTTGCACTAAACGTATTGTTTTCATTAAAATGTCCACGAATATATTTTTTAAGTATAAATATGTCTTCAGCAGACAATTTTCTAAACAGCCTTCTGCTAATTGATCCGATCGCAATGGTACATTGTTTTATTTTGGAAATACATACTTTTTTCGATCAGTAAATCTTCAATCTTTTGTATTAAGCAATTTTTCTGGGTTCGCAAGGTAAAGAAATTATTTTCAATCACGAAGAATATCTCTTGCAATATTCCGACCTAAAAACATTGTTTCCATGAAGAAAATCTCGGAATATTTTCATAGAATGCAACGATTTTTCATAATTTAATTTTTCATGTCGTTATTAGGACACAGACCGGCTTTAAGCCTGAGGATGGCATCGAAAACCATGAAGCTCAACGTGGAAACGAGAGAAAAATTAAATTTTATCTCAGCAACGGAGCAGAAAAAGGTATGAAACTACAATCACAATTATCTCTCGTCCCTTCGGGCGCACTGCTATAAGTAAACTTCTCTTTGAAACATCTGGATAAGGCAGAAGAAGCAAACGTTTTCAATTTCCTTCAAAAAATTCTTTTCAGTGGCAGAGAGCATTCGACACTTCAACTGTAAGAAAGAATGCTACGTTTGGGACGATGATAACGACAGATTTCTCAAACTATCGGGTTTGGAAGTGGCGTTGAAGAACGCGGATTTCCACCGCCTCGACGGTCTTACGGAGCAAGAGCAGAGCCTTCGGTAAGCAATGATTCACTTTTACATAAGTAGAATTAGGCGCATGACGTTGGTTAGTGAAAATTGTCAGATAATTTATTAATACAGGCCGTTCCTGACTTACGACTATAATGCGTTCCTGAAGATCGCATCGTATGTCGAATATCAATTTTCCGTAGACTTACGTTATAAATTGAGATACGTTCCAGGACTTTGGAAAAAATATGTATGTACCAAGCCTTATTTAGACTATAAATTAATAGTTTAAGAACCAATGTGTGTTATGTATTGTATAATAAACATTTTTAAGATTTAAACAAACAATAAATTAATATCTACAACGCGGACGAGGCGTATCGTCCAACCGATTCTGAATATCGGTCGAAAATACGCACAGAAAATAGACTCGGAGCGCATCGGATGTCGATTATCGTATGTCCAGGGTGAGATATCGGATATATATTTCGAGGTATAAATGTATTAATGTCGTAAGTCCGGGTTTATCGTAAGTCGGGGACGGCCTGTCTAGAATATATAGCAAACACTCGCATTTCTTTATCATACATTTATTGCTTTGAGTCATCCACTCCATTTATTGCGGGTGATAAGCATTTGCGTCATATCTTAGGCCTGGACTTTTACTATTCATAGGAGTCGGATTCATTACAATAACTATTTTTTTGTTCAAGAGGATTTATTTCATTTAAACTAGAACCCTGCAGTATTCCAGAGAAATTTATTATAAAAGTTTATTACTGACATTTGAAATGTATTTCAATTAATTATTTATCGCCGTTGCCATTTAAAAATATATGATACCTTGACCTTTGATTGATTGAAATATTCTATCATTTTTAAACACTCCGATCGTGGAAATTATCAATACAATGGATTAATGAAAGAAGGTTCCTTATGTTATAAAAAATTTACACAAAACGTCATATCTTTTGTTTGAATACGAATATCTGCGTTGGTTATTTTCATATTGTAAGGCAACGACATTGTGTTAATTGAGAATACCTCTTTATCGGATTCCTTTCCGGAATACTTTTTTTAGAGTAACAAAATAAATACGTTTAGGTAAAAATATTCACTTACAGTATTTTTTTATAAAGTGTTCAGAATTTCCATTTTTGCGTCCGTCCGTAGTACAAATTTTTAAAAGTGAATTGTTACTTATTTTTTCTCCACTTCAATTATTACCCTCCGCATAATGATACGATGAGGAAAATTGTATCTAAATTAAAATAGTGATGACTATGTCGGCATACCTTTCTAAGATGCAAGTAACTTTCGTTTCATAACAGCTTTTTATCAAAATTATTCAGTAAAAGAATCACCCAAGTGTGTTTCTTTCCTGGAAGAATGTACAAGAGCTCATTACAGCGTGGCTTATCGCAATAAACCTTTTGAAAGAGCTTCGGATTTCAGAATCGCAATAACTTAATAAGTTTATCAACAACTATTATTTCCAGAATAAGCACTTAAGTAACAAAAATGGAAAAATTAGGGACTTGTCTTAGGTATCTCCAAAACTCATGACAAAGCTATAAAAGAAACCAGATGCGCATTTCGACTACAGTTCAGTCGGCATCAGTGGTGATTCACCGAAATTAGATTCTAAATTTCCCTCTTTTTATCGCCTTTTTAAAAATTTGTTATGTATTCGGTTTGTCAGTCCATCCGTCCGCCTGTACGAGAATATCTCTAAAATCCTGCAGCATGTAGAAGTCAAACATTAAGGAGAAATTAGTAGACGTAAAGAATTGGTAGATCTAGGATCAGCATCTGGGGAGTAATCGAAAAAAATCGCTAAAAAGTATATGCTCTACAAATGTAGACAATCCCTGCGATTCCTTACTCCGATTATAAAATAGCAGTCGGTAAAAAAAAGCGCCTTGTGTAAATTTCTCTGTAAATTCAAGAAAAAGTACTTTAAAAAGTATTTGCCTGAGGTATCTCCAAAAGCAACAACAAGGTTACCAAAACGCAGATGCGCATTTCGGCTACAAAGCAGCCGCCTTCAGTAGTAATTCACCGAAAATACAGTCATTCTTTTACAACTTCCACTTCGCTTGTTTGGGATCAATTTTCGGTTAATCATCACTGAAGACGGATGCATTTTAACCGAAATGTGCATCTGCTTTTTTATATCCTTATTATAGATTTTGGAGATAACTAAGGGAAGTACTTAATTTTTCAATTTTTGATGCTTACGTGCTTATTTGGGATTTTGTTTTCACCCATAACAGCGAGCTCGATAACTCTCTATAGAATATTTTTCTTTAACCCTTTATACTAGGTTACTGGTACAATAGTGTACCACTTTTTTAAATTGTAAATTTCTTTGGTTAGTAATATAATATGATATTTAGCAGTTATAAATGAAAATAAAGTGATTTGTATTCCTTGACTTCTTGCCCTATAAAGGGTTAATAAGTTTTCCAAAATGCCATAATAAAGATAAATACTGGCGTGGCAATCGTTTTAGGACGGATAATAAACACAACTACGTACATAAATTTTTATGCAAAACTTTTTATAAACTAAAAAACGGCTGAGTAATTCAGAGAAGCATTGTAGTCAATAAAAGAAGTACCTCCGAGGACTTCTTTTCAGGTAATGAGCGTATCCGATTTACTCAGTCGTTTTATCCATAGCAGTAAGCGAGATCATTTAGCACAAGACGTCATTATATTTATTTAAGATACTTCATCATCAATCTACGCCAGGGACGGCAAATGATTTTTTAGTCGTGTGCCATGAAAGTAGCGTAAACCATAAGAATTTGTTTTCGCCTGCCAATAGTTTACTCCTCTAAGAAAGCTCATATTTTATACAGAAAATACAAGCTTAAGCGTGCCAAGTAAAATCGGATGTGTGCCATTTCTAGCACGCGTGCCACGTATTTGCCATCCCTGATCTTTGTAAGAAGCTGCAAGATAATGAGAAATACTGTCAGTCCCTTTCTACCTTTTCATCTCAACGTTTCAATGGAATAAAATTCTTTGCACGGGAAATGTGATGAAATTCGACCAATTAGAACAATTAAAAGACGTTAGGACATGTTATGCAAGGCATCCCCCTCGTCTGTATGCATTAGGAATATTTAAAGGAAACATCGTAGAAACTGCTTAAATAAACCAAATTGAAGGAAATATAATTCACGAATTCTCGAACGCCCAGAAAATTTCACGGGAAATTTAATCCTGAAATTTGTCTCGCTTTCTAAATTCTGCGAAATTGCCATTTGTTTAACGCCTCGCTGGCTTTCACGAGCAGCACACTCGATTCAAACGACAAAGTCATGCTTCCATCGCCTACATTGTTGACCCTGGCCATTTTCAACACGAAAAAACGACCCCTCCGCATTCAGTTTTTTTTAACCAGCTAAGACGCTATTCCTTGTTCCATTGTCGTCTCTCTTTCCTCCTATCCTGCCCCTCTTTAAAATATCTCTCTCTCTCTCCTCATCCCTTTCTCCCGACTTTCCTCCACCATTCTCCCTCCCTCTTTCCCCCTCGTCCATCTCTCCTTGTCCCCCTCATCTTTCATCCCTGATTCTTCTTATCCCTCTCTGTTGTTCATGCATTTCCTCGTTTCTCCATCGACTGCATTGGTTGCGGAGGATGAAGCAAAAAATGATTCCGCAATGCATCCGTCGCCCGTATCGAACGAAGTCCTCTGTTTTATACACACTCCTTCTGACGCCACCTCTACCGCCACGCATATAAACTCTCCATCGCGCTATCTCATGCGTATAATTTACGCCAAAGAACAATTCAAATTGTTAAATTTATCAGCACTCTACCAGGTAGCATCGCGGAAATAATTGCGTCATTAAAGTTTTTTCGAAAATGTTTCCTCAAGACAACTAAAATAGTTTTGGCGCTCCGAACAGGACCAAACTTTCATAGCATCTATTCCTGTATAATCACATATTAAATTTCATTAAGACAAAGTCTGTTATTTATGCCATCTTTTCGCTCCGCGAGTTTAAACCAACTGAAAATTGAAAGAGTTATATGCGCTTAATTAGAACCGTTAGCGTCTTCTTTAGTTCCATGATTGGAGGCGACGATTCTGTCACGGCTTCAACTAACCTCGTTCTCTGTATACAGAATCCTTCGAGTCAACAACTCTAAGTTGTTAGAGTTTATCATGCTAATGATCATCATCAGCGAAGAAACGATTTTGGAAGCAAAGAACAACTTATATAAGTACATTTATTTTTCAATTTTGTTTGGCCCCTTTTCTTTAAACGCTATACAGGGTTATATTGAAGGGGCTACCAAAGTCTCAACCTTGCCGATCAAAGTTTCTTAAGTTTCATCAACTAATGAATTTGTTCATGCTCTTGATATCATGATTATATATATATATATCAGGATATTTTTTCCAGCCCTAATATATATACATATATATATATTAGGGCTGGAAAAAATATCCGGATTATGAATAATCCGGATTTTAGATTTTTGAACTATTTGGATTTTCGGATTTGGAGTCCGGATTTTCGGATATTCGGTCTTAAACCAGTGCTGATTTGGATAGCCCGGATTTTGTGGATTTGCGGATAGTCTGTATTTTTCGGATTTAAGGCTATAGTTTGGGCGTCCCTGGAGTGGCGCCCAAACAGGGGTCAAGCTGTAGCAGATGGTACAACTTTGACAGGGGTAGGGCGGGTTCTACAGATAAAACCAAATGTTCGCGGATGGAATCGGCGGAGTGTTAGGGTATACATGGCTTTGATTGGTTGGTTTGCTACACATCTGCTAAACATTTTCGGCACCGCTGGCCCATGGCAACCGAAGTCGACGGCAGTGTTCACCGTGACGTCACACGCCCGCTCAGCGGTTCGCGCAAGGCAAGGCGTGAGAAAAATTAAAATTGACTCGTCACCGCTAAGTTAACTTCTCCTTCACGCTAAAAACTGAATTAGCTCTTTCTTCCATTTTGCCGTTGAGGTGGCAAGTCCAATCATTGGGAAAGAGGTGGAGGGGTGGGATGCATGGGTGCAATCAGCATGCCAAGGCCTACCCGTCGCACCGCACCCATGCCACCTTTTCAACGAGGAATCGTGGGGAAGAGGGGGCTGTCAAATTCTTCGTCAGCCTCCTAACCCCTGGATCCGCCACTATCTAGAGATATCGCTCGCTCGTTTTCTCGTCCCACCAACGCTTACAATTAGACGTGCCCTTTTTTATGCCCAGGACCAATGTTGACTCCGACTCTGTTGAGGATGATGCCAACCAGGCAACTCGCTCCAACTCCGTGTCAATGGACTCCGACCGCTCTGACGGTACCGGCACGTCTCATGCGAAGAGGAGGAAGTTGTCTCGTGTGGCGGCGAGTGCCGAGCGCCGGCCTGTGAGCCAAGATCGGGCGGAAATGTTCACACAAGCACTGGCTAAGATGATTGCCGTGGACATGCTCCCTCTGTATTTTGCCGATCGCGATGGATTTCGGAACTTCATGGCTGTTGTGGAGCCAGGGTACACGATTCCTTCGAAGCATTCCATAAAGAAGAGGATCGAGCTGGCGCGAAATGACGTCCGTGCCCGCATAGAAAGAGTTGAAGGAGGCAACGTCGGTCGCTCTAACGACGGACACCTGGACGTCCACGGCTAATAATGGGTATATTACCGTTACTGCCCATACTCTTGACCCCGAATGGAATATATTGTCCAGAACTCTTAGCACTCTGGAAATGGAGGAGCGCCACACGGCAGTGAATTTGAAAAATGCCATTGACGACATCACCCACTCGTGGGATATTAGCGAGAAAATTCTTGGAGTGGTCCACGATAACGCACAGTGGTTTAGAATAGAAATCTAGCGCGAATAAAATCTGATTTTGCTCCTATCATGTTAATAGTGGCTGTATTATTCTAATTTCACATGAGCGACTTCCATTTTTTAATAAAACATAATATTTTAGATCATACATAAATATTTCACTTATTATAAACACCAATAACAACAATAGATTTTCATGTTAAGTTCGTGAACATCATCATAGGTAGTCTGTCCGTTGACAGGTCCGTGATTATTCTAGGTTAAACTTGGTTCTCCGCAGTTTTCTTCATGTCTTGATAGCTATCTTTCCCTTTTAAGTCGTCTACCAGTTGAAACCTTTTCCTGCCTCTTTCTCTTTTTCCATCCAGTTTTCCTTCTAACACTTCTTTAATCATGCACTCTCTCCTCAGGTAATGCCCAATCCAGTTCGCCTTCCGCTTTCTGATAGTCTGTGTAATCGTTCGCTTCTCTTCTATTCTTCGTGAACATATTGTAGGTATATTTATACAGATAAATTAAAAATGTGATGGAAAAACCTAAATAAATTTGTAATTTAATTATTCATCAAAATCCTGCCCATCACTATCGCTATCAGCATATTGAATATTGGGTTCGGTGAGTAGGTTTAGTACTTCGGGAGTAAATGGAATATTCTTATATTTTGGCAAAGTTTTCCTGGAAATTGTTGAAATAATGGGGTCAGAGGTCAATATCAAATAATTAAATAAGTCTTCGTTAGTAGACGAACGCGACATCTTTCGCGTGTGGTGTTCTCTCACATATTTAAAATCCTTGTTTTTTGCCTCTTGTGCTTCTTCACTTAATTGTCCTATAGGAAGAATAGCATTCTTAATTATTTCCGAGCCATGCATTAGGACTTTATGCACAACCCCATTTACATATCTAAGTTAAACTCGTAATTTCTGTAGTTGTTTTTATCACCTCTTCTTGTAGACAGCAAATCCGTTTTGTAGTAATATCTAAAATATCTTGAAGTTTCACTTGCGCTGAGTTTTCGGTCACTTCATCTATATTTCGCCGTAATAACTGCATTCCATGAAGGGTAAACCTTTACATTATGGTTCTTGGCTTCAGATCTGATTAAAAGATATTGTTGCTTACCTAATTTTGCGTTTATTATTAAAGAAAGCGCCTCCTCAGGTGTGTATGCAATTGGTTTATCGCCCGACCTCCCAGATAACAAATATGCTCTTCTATACTTTTGAGCTCGCTTCGGCGTGGTTGCAGTAACATCGTATAATACAGAAGCAGCAGATCGCTCACCGCAACCTCGTAATCCTACTTGTGTAGCAAAAGCTAACTCTTCGACACTTTTCTCTTGAAGCAATCGTTTCGCCCTAATTTGTTTCCTTCTAACACCACACTCTTCAAACTTCTTCAGCGGCCGAACACGTTTTCGCGATTTACTCGGGCCAATTTCAGTGTTTTCTTCAGGAAAAACTAATTCGGTATGTAACCACTGAGAGTTTTGTGTCTGAAAACGTTCCTCGATTCGGTGGCACTTTTTCCGACGAAGTTCAAGATTTTTTATAAATTTCGTAATTGTTTCTTTCATCAAATGTTCACCGACATCTACTTTTATACGTATATTGTCCGTAAGACGATCACACAACTCCACCCTTTTCAAACTTTTGATTTTTAACCACTCCAAATACAAGTCCAAACGCATTATTGCGCGCAATGTACCTGGAAAAAAGTGAATAAAATTTTAATGTGCGCATATGTGCATTTTATTTTTTTCATATAAGTGACTCAGTATATAAGAAATAAAATAGTATGATACGAGCCCCTGCAAGTACCTGCAAATTTTTTAAACTGAATGTAAAAAAAGAAAAAGTAAAAAACCAAAGCCGTAAAATGTGTCTTTTTAGAATGACTTTTTAGAATTATTTTATAGAAATGTACAATATAAAATGTATATAAATATTCAACTAACCTTGCAGTATCTCAGCCATCACAAAAATTTCACTATTCTCTTAGAAAACTCGAAAATAGCAACTGTTAACAACAAGCGATAAGCAGCGACTGACGCTTTCGAGTTAGGCCATTTGCACACGTGACGATATTATCGCTGTCGTCGACGACAGCGATATCGCTCGACTTGTGAATACGTGTGTTTAAACGAGTGACTTGCACACGCAGGGCGACACGACAAAAGTATCGCGGCGACACGCGTCACGATAAAAGTGTCGTCTCGTCTGTCGCCCGGTTCTAACAATCGGCGCGACAGGCGATATCGCGTTCTCTGAAAAAGTGTAACCAAATGGCGCACTTGCACACGCACTGACATGTCGCTTCCCTCTAGCACCGACGTGCCACATTTCAGTCTGAGTTTGGAACACGTGAACTTTACAACGTTTTAAACAGCGCGTGATTATTGTGTTAAAAATGAGTGCCGAAAATTTTAAGTATGATATAAAACACTTATTGGACTAGTGGAGAGCAGGCCCACCTTGTGGGACAAGACGGCAGATGACTACAAAGATAAAATAAATAAGCAAACGGCGTGGAAATAAGTGTTCATGTTTTTCGAGGAGGAGTTTGAAAGTTTGAACCGGAAGGAACAAAATAAGATAGGTAAATTGAATGGAAATACATTTTTATTTATATTAAATTGAAATCTAAATCACAACTGGCAGTATCGCCGGGTTTAGGGAAATATCGCCAGTTATCCCGCGACAGCGATAATGTCGTTGCGTGTGCAAACCACATGCGACAGTGACAATTGTCGCTGTGGCGGGCGGCAGCGATAATATCGTCACGTGTGCAAATGGCCTTACGCGCATACATAGTTTGCGCGAGTTTCAAGTTCCACTAATTATTTTCTTTGTATCTTTTTACAAACTGTCATTTGTTTTCAAATAGTTTGAAAGGTTCTTGACACGGTAAGTTCGCTTAAATTTTAACCTTACGATTTTGTATTTAATTCGCGCTGCTTTCATTCTCTAAACCACTGTGTAACGGTGCGAATATCTCTGCCGCTGCGCGAGATTTAGAGATGCTGAATGAGTACGGCGATGTGCCTTGTGCCGCACATACCATTCAACTGGCCATCAACGGGGTGTTAAATGCTGCAGGCTGTCAGGATTTGCTGCGTAAAGTGCAGGCGATTGTTACACATTTCCACCATTCTACTGTTGCATCAAACGCACTAGCAAGAACGCAGGGCCAACTGGGACTACCATCAGACAAGTTAATTCAAAGTTGCAAAACAAGATGGAATTCCACCTACTACTGCTTGGAACGCACTGTGAAACATCGTAGGGCAATAACAGCTGTGCTAAATGACCGCGATGTAACACCTCCCCGCGTTATGCACACATCTGAACTTGCCGAAAACGATTGGTCAGAAATGGAGGCGCTTTGCGCAGTTCTTAAGCCCTTGGAAGTGGCAAACACTTTGTTGTGGTCAGATGGAAAAGCCACTCTATCTATGGTACGCCCTATACTGCGAACCATAGTTGACAATCACCTACGCACTTCAGGCAACGATGTTCGGATGACCGTTGCAGTGAAGAATTATTTGGCTACCGATCTCATCAAGAGATTTACGCTTGAGTGCAACGCGGACAGTAAGGCGCTCCCAGATCAGATAGAAAGCTTTTTGAATCCTCGCTACAAGAACTTGCTATTCGAGTCTACAGGTGGCGAGCGTAAAGAAGTTCAAGACGCGGTAAAAGAACTCTTGAATGCGACGGCTACAGCAGCAGACGGCGATGCCAGGGACCGCATCATATGTGTTTATTCCCTAGTCATGTCAAACCAATCTTAGGATTGAAAACCATGAATGAAATGAATATATATATATATATATATATATATATATATATATATATATATATATATATATATATATATATATATATATAAAAGATTCAGAAACATAAGCCATATAACTTTGCAGGATTCCTTTAGCCGTGAAGGGTTGAGATTTTTAATCACTCCGATCATCAATTGGGTTGCACATGAACCACACCATAATTTTTGAAATGTTCATTTCTGACTTATGTTAATATAACAAAGTTATTTGAAAATGTTTTTATTATATTTGATTGACTGGATCATTAATAGACGCATCGACAAAAGTTCACAAGGTGATTTTACCTATGAAGTCATGGCTACAGCCGAGAAATTTGGTCACAGGGTTATTCCATTAAGGTCTCCAAAATAAAATTACAAGTACCTTAACAATTTTTCTGGTGTATGTAGCTTGTTTTTCCAGCAACTACTTATGGATTTCTCTATCTGACATATGAAATACTGGACTCAGAATATAAAGTTTTCAACGGCATATGAGGCAGCATATTTTTGCTGATATTTGAGGCTAGAAGATACGTAAAAATCTCTCTTATCTTTTCCTAGACGATGAACCATAGGGAGATTTCGACTTCGTTTATAGATCACACCTATAAAAATACAATAAATGAAACCATTTTTTCTTTCCTTTCACAGGCAAATAGCTTACGGTTCCAATGAAATTATGATACCCGTGCAGAGCATAGCGACCTTGCTGGTGCTCGAGGTGCTGAATCCTTTCTACGTGTTCCAGGCGTTCAGCTTGGCCGTTTGGCTCTCGGAGGAGTATTACTACTTTGCAGTGGCCATTATCATCATGTCTGTATTCGGAGTCACCACATCGATAATCCAAACACGCAGAGTAAGTTATAACATCCAGGCTATTACAATAAACGTCTTTCACTGGGTGGCAGGTACAACGTAACCACCATCTGTTCTTATTCACAAGTAGTGGATTCTAAATAAGAATGGGGGCCTTGTTTTCTCAACCTTTGTATGGTTATTGCAGAAATATAGTTTCTGTCTGATTTCAGTGAGCACGATAATTCTTTCTCGAGTATGATGTAAACACATCCAGTTAGAGCTTCCTAAAAAGCAATCAACATGGAGTATATACAATCAGAAAAAGATTCTAATTTCAAGCAACATTTGAATTGCCAGATTATAACCATTTCTTTTGCCTTTTAAAGTACGGAGCATAAAGCAATTACTTTGATGTAACTCTAATGAAACATATTTTCTTTTTATCAAATAGGCTATGGTTTATATTACAGAAAAATTCCTAAAATCCTATCTATGATCTCTATGTCATATGATGAGTGAACGTTCTCAACTAATAGACTGAAATTCATGTTTCTCGTGGAACGTAGAACCAGAAGCAGCTGAAGAGGACCGTGACTTCATCCGACGTCGTGACGGTGATCAGAAGGGTGGAGGGAGAAGAACAAGGAAGCAAGGTGAAGGAGGAAATATTGGCGAGGAATTTGGTGCCTGGTGACGTCATCGCGCTTCCACCGCACGGTTGCATTCTGTCCTGCGATGCCATCCTCCTCTCAGGGAATGCCATTGTGAATGAAAGCATGCTCACAGGTGAGCAAAATTAATTTAAAGGAAATAGTATTTTTTTAAATACTTGACGGGCACAAAATGGTAATGTTTCATACTAAAAAGTCACCACATCCTGTAACTATATACACTTATTTTTTAAATATCGTTTCCACTAAGAATGGAAAGAATATATTTAATTACAAAAATAAATTGATTTCTATGCAGTGCCGTCGAAATCGGGCCTTGAATTGTGGCGATTCGTACTAATGATGCAATGTGCTTAGTGCAAGGATATAAAAACGGATGTAACTGTATATTTTTAGAACAAGTAAATGAATATAAATACCTAGGATTACTTATTGACCAAAACTTCAAATTTGATAAACATATTCAAAAGGTTGACTCGAATTTGAAAAAATTAAGTTATCAAATATACCATCTGAAGGATATTTTACCCACTAAGATTAAAAGGATAATTTATTTTTCCTTGGTGGAGGCTAATCTGAGATATGGAATCACTGTTTGGTGTAATACTAGCAAATGTTACTTAAATCTACCGATAAAAAACCAGGAGAGAATTGTGAAATTAATTAATCTAAAATTGATTGAATGTCCTATACAAGAAATATTTTATAATTTAAAAATTTTACCACTACTTGATTTATATAAATACATCATAATTCTAGATAACTACTTCAATTCGAAACATAAATCGATAAAAATATGTGATCATAGTATGGCGAGAAGAAATCCAATGTACTTTGAGATTCCTAGATACTATAATTTGAATGGCAGGAAAACTTTTAAAGTGATTGTTCCAACAATATTTAATAACTTACCACATAATTTTAAAACATTCTCAACCTATTCTGAAGTTAAAATTAATATCAAAAATTATTTTTTTAAATACATCTAACGGTAGATTTGAATATCATCATCTTGCTATTTTATCATATTAAATATAAAAAGCACTCAAATCGATCATTAAGGCACCTGCTGACAAGTCATAATTTGACTTAGGAGGACCTTATCGGATATTAAGTTCATAATAAACTAACTTTCTCTTCCTTCTCTTTATATATTTCTGTACATTATATATACTTTTGGATGTCTGCTTACATATTTCCGTAAACATTTTGTTTACAGATATATTTTGATTGCAATAGTATATATATGTTTATATCTGATGTATGTATGTTATGTATGGGAATTTATTTGTTCATATATTTTATTCTGAGATATTTTTCCTTCTTTTCTTATGGTAAATGAGAATTTTGTTTTTTTTTGTAAGTTAATGATTTGTAAGTCAATTATAATTTCTGTAATTCTGTATTACATCTATGTTGTATTGTAAACTTTAATAAACTTTAAACTTTAATAAGTACTCCAAAGTCAGAGCAAACGTGCATAATTTGACGCTTCACTAAAATGCATCCCCGAAACTTTTAATTTCGATTGGCTGGAAAATGGTGCATGATGATTAATAAGTAAGCATGCAAAATATGGTTTAAAACAAAAATACACTAATATTGTGACACCTTTTTATATTTAGAGTTCTTCGACGCTCGAAAGCAAAATGATGTTCACTAAAGAATTATCGAGCTTGTTTTGTGACTGAAAACAATTTCAAGAAAAAGCACTTCAGTAACACATTGAAAACAAAACTAAGTATGCACTTGTCTTAGATATCTCCCATAGCCATATATCGTTATGAAAAACCAAAGGTGCATTTCGACTACAAGACAGCTGCCTCCAGTCATGATTTGCCGGGAGCATTATAATAAACCTATCGTTTCCGAACCCTACCAGATCACTCCCCAGACACATCCTTCCCTTCATTCTTAATCATAGAATTGATTAAAAGGCGAAATTGTATTCGCCAAATATCGCAAAAATACCACTCCATCTATGATAGAAACCCCTTAACATCGCCATTAATCTCATCGAAGAACAAATCCAAAAATTTTGCTCTGAATATTGGTACCACAAAATGAATTCACTTTTCCCAGATCAGGCGTCGGCAACCCGTGGTTACTGAGCCACATGCGGCTCTTTAAGGTCTTTCGTGTGGCTCCCGAGAACAACTCTCTCTCTGCTAAAATACCTAAAACCTCCAATAACGAAATTGGCTTCATAAATGATCTCAATAGAAATTGCAAAGAAAAGTTTATACGTATTATTAAAAGAAATGTTTCTTTAAAAGAAATAATCGCAAAAAGTAAAACAACGGCAAGGTTAAGGGACGAACGATCGCCCTCATAAACCTCCAAGGATCCTCCAATGAATGCGGCTCTTTTTATGTTGCTTGTTATACATAATCTGAAAAAGTGGATCTTCTTGCGGAAAAGGCTGCCAACCCCTGACATGGATGATAACACCTTCTGGAGAACTACAAAATAAATGACTGAACCCCTTCCTATATCCCCTCCATTAAAATACAACTCTTCCCTTATATTTGGACCCTTTCAAAAAGCATAACTTTCGGCCGACTATTTAGAATATTACGACTTTCCTTCCACCACATCTTCTCACATACAAAACAACGTGCAAATAAAATAAGTCAAATCCCTTTTTCACAACCACAAAAAAGCTCATTGGGTTGCTAAAGTAAAAAACAAAATGCTTAAACATCTTACTTCACCTCTTTTGATTACTATCCTAATTGGTCATATTAACTCTTTCCTTCATATTCATTACTTTCCCCAATCATGGAAGCAGTGAAATTTAGTTATTTCCTGGCAAAGACCTCCCCACCCTCTCAAAATTTCGACTCATTAGCCTTATTTCATTCCTATCCAAAGTTCTTGAATCCATAATACTTATATGCCTCACTATTTTTATCAAATCAAATAATATTTTTCCACCAGAATAAATGGCTTTTACCCCCAAAATCTCTGCAATCCACCAAGTCCTCAGATTTTCGGAAAAAATTTCCCAAGTATTTAATAACAGTAAAATCTGCACAGAAGCTATCGATGTCAGCGAGTCTTTCAATACAATTTGGAATTAAGCCCTAATGTATAAAATTATTCATCAAATTTAGAAAAATAATCAAAATATTCCTTATAAATCGCCCAAATTCACCCATAAACTCCCTCTCTACTGCACGATAATAATAATATCCCCACCATGTCCTTTTTTAGAATCTACTTTGAGTGACAATCTGTTTTTATAACCTCGTTATGGCTATTGGAGATACCTTAGATATACACTTTTTTCAACGTAGATACTTAAGCGCTTATTCTTGAAAAATTATATTCTCTTGGCCAGGCGAGAGCGTGCCGGTGACTAAGATCCCGATCCCTAGCGACGATAGGAAATTCGACGAGAAAGACGACAACATCAAGCATAGCATCCTGTTCTGTGGAACCAAGGTGTTGCAGACTCGCTTCTACGGAGACCAGTGGGCGAGGGCCGTCGTCTTGAGGACGGGGTTCCTCACGTCGAAGGGACAGATCGTCAAGACGATCCTTTACCCTCCACCTGTGGACTTCCTCTTCGAGAGGGATTCTTATAAGTTCGTGGCAGTTCTGTCCGTGATAGCTGTCTTGGGATTCGTCTACACCATCATCACCAAGGTAACGTGAGTCCTATATATAAGTTCAAATTATCTACGGAATCGAGTACAATTTTCTTATACGATAACTCAGTTACAAACAATGCAAAGTAATTTATTTTGGTTGATATATTAATTGCTCTTTTAATTTGTTAAAGGCTCTGCGTGATAAAGACCTCTCTGATATCGCCATCAAAGCTCTGGATCTTATCACGATCGCCGTTCCTCCAGCTCTTCCGGCGTCCATGACGGTCGGGAAGATGTACGCGCAGCGTCGCCTAAAGCAGAAAGGAATATTCTGCATCAATTCAAGGGTCATTAATGTATCCGGATCGATAGATTGCGTCTGTTACGACAAGGTCTGTTTTAACTGCTTGTTGATATATTCGAATGCACTTTAAGCAAATGTAATTTGCGAAAAATAAACTTGAAATAAATTACGGCCATGCGAAGTATTTGTAAAATTGTGCAGCGGTGTGAGCTCTAAGGTACGATCTCTTGATAAAATTTTGCTACCGTGGCAACACCTATAAGTAACCACTCAAGACCATTATGTAGACAAACCGATTATAATAATGAAAACTCGAAATTCCTAAGAATCTTTTAGATTTCTGATTCATGGTTCTTGGTGAATTAATTTGTCTTTTCCCATGGTTCCTCTAAAAGTTAAGCGTTTTATTTAGTTCTATTTTTAAGCAAGAAAAATAGGAAGTCGGTGCGAAGGAATTAGTATTCCTCTGTCTTTACTGCGAAAAATACTCATTAGATAATGAAATAAAATCTCTATCGCTTTCGTAAAACTATCCCAGACAAAACTGAGTCTTGTCTTCACATAGATCGAAAGAAATTTTTAACCTAAGTAATCTCAAAACTTAACGGATGCACAGTATAAGACAATATCTTCAAAGGAAATATTTTTATATGGCTAAAACGTTTTTTCGAAAACTAGTAATTATTTAGGCAAATTGAAAACCCTGTCTTTAGATAGATTAATTTGAAAAAGAAATTCTTTCATCATAAAAGTACTATAATTTAATTTATTTCGTTTTTGTCTATGCTAACCCGCACATTAAGCATGAATATTTATGAAAAATAAAATAAAAAGTATTATTTTCCCATTGATAAATTTCAATTTTAATACATTTCTGAGTAGCTGATTTAGTTTTATCTATTATTTGTTCAAAATGTTTCGTTAGCTTCCTTCGCATAGAAAGTCATGCATGTGGAAATTTATCAGATATATTAAGAATTATTTTATGATAAGTTTCTAAACATTTTCGAAATACGGCAAGCTATAAAATGATTCTGCGTGTAAAGTATTCAAAAAATTACACTCTTGCTAAAAACATTCAGGCATTGACAAAACAACTTTGAAACTTCATAATTGGTTTTAAATTCCTGCAGGTGTGGTGTGACATTTATCGTGGGTCTAAATAACCACTTGCCTTAAAACAAAGAAAATTAGACTTAAAAACTTCCCAGTGAAAAATATCGGATAAGGAAAAACTTTGAGTTCAGATGGCTTTCCCCTATGTACGTGTGAAGTAGGCAAATTTGGAAATGTTGATAATGAAATAGTGTTATTCATCCATTTTGGTATTAGTTTTCATTTAAAACCGTCAAAGAAAGCAGCCATCTACCTTCAGTTAGAGCTTATCTCAGAGAAAAGAAACCAAATAATTTAAAAAATCACAATAGCAATAATTATTTACGACTTGAAAAATACATTAATCCGAGCAATAACTCAGACAGGAACGCTGACCGAGGATGGCTTGGATATGTGGGGAGTGATACCAGTAAAGAACAGAGAGATGCAGTTGCCAGTGAGAGATTTTCCTATTTCTGGAGAAGCTTTGGATGGCAAGAAGAACATGACTCAAGAACATGAACACTTCGTCGTCGCCATGGCAACATGCCATTCCTTGACTTATCTTGATGGAAAGTTAATTGGAGATCCTCTAGATCTGAAGGTTGGTGGATTCCTTATTATTCTACCACAGTAATTCAGTCAAAATCACTAACCAAAACAACATTAATTTTACCATGCCTTAAAATTAGTTCCAAAATGTGGATAATTTTTAAGTCGTGTTTAATTAAATTGTATATAAATTGAGAATATGTTTAAAAATGAATAAAATTAGACTAATTTACATTTATTCTATTTAAATGTATGCAGATGTTCGAGTCCTCCGGATGGATTCTGGAAGAACCCGAAATATCAGAGACGTCACAATTCGACCTATTGGTTCCAAAGGTGGTGAGACCAAGAGGAGAAGTTATCACATCAGAGGAGGAACAGGTATATGCGCAAAGATTCACTGCAGAATTTTCCAAAAGTTAGTTTAAAATTTTTTAATAATGTGATCAATGTTTTTCAATAATAAAGCCAAAAATATTCCACTTTTGATGTCAACGTAATGTATGTACTAACATCGAATCACCATTTAGTGTTATTTACTCTTTAAAAATAGATAACAAGTTGCAAATTTTAATTTTATTGATAACAATATTAAGATCTTCTATACAGTAGATCTAAGATTTCCCGCATCTAGCAATTCATTTGGGAATATCCTTTGATGAAATCACAAATTACAGAAAAAGTTTTACAAAAACCAGATACAACACAACTATTACAAGTTAAACGTAGGTATATATTTTTACAATTTTTATAAAATTCACAAATTAAATTATCCTTGTTTTACTCATGTAATTTAAGAATTTCTGTGTGGATTCATTTAGGGATAGAGGGTCTAAGGCCCTGAGCCTTTCCACGTGAGTGCCTCACCATCTGCAACTGGAGATTGCATGGGTTAACGATGGTTGTGCTGTAACTAAGTTCAATTATACCTTCCGCATGCCTAAACAAATTTACATTTTACTTATGTTAGCGTGGGGTCTCAAACACATGGCCCTATAGTTAAAAAGGTGTAACTTTCCCATTACTTTGATTCGACTCTTAAGTAGTTAGAAGATAATACATACACGACACAATAATGGAATAACACAGAGATATGAAACGGTATAAGAACATTTAATATTTATGTATTGTATGTTAGTTTGTTGTTTGTAAAAACATGCCATTCTGAATAGTGTTTTAAAGTTTCAACAAAATGCTCAGCATAATTATTTATAAAAGTGCCATACATCCAGTAAAATATTTATAGCATTTCCAGATTTAGTGTAACAAAATAAGATAAAAATCCTCCATAAAAATATTATTTTTCTAATACTAGGGTCATAGGCCTGACAATTCCCAAAGGTTGAAATATCACATGAAAGTTAATATGCCGGGCCTTAGTGTGAAGTGAGTTTGGCTAAGGCATCACTTTTCTAAGAGCATGATTATAAGTGTTGCTGCCAATCTCCAACTGTGTCATGAATAGGTCTGTGATTATTCATAATTAAACCTGGTTTTCCATATACTCCTATTTTCCGCAGTCTTCTTCATGTCTTGATAGCTCTCTTTCCCTTTCAAGTCATCTATCTTCTAAAACTTCTTGCATTAGCCTTTCTCCATATATATTGAATAAGACTGGAGAGAGGCAACAGCCCTGTCTTACTCCTTCATCGAAATTGACTCTCCAACCTGACCTTTACAACTTGATTCACATATAGATTCCTGACCAGCATGGCTGGCCAAAGGAGGGATGCGGTGGATGCGAGGCATCTGGACCCCCAAATAATGGGGCCCTATAAGTTCTCAATTATTCAAGTATCAAGTGTAAATTTTGCAAAAACTTTTACTTGCAAACTGATTTCCAATAAAGAAACACTCCGTAAAAGTTATACAGGCAACCCCTTACATTCGACTTTCGTACAACTCGCTCTTTCATACATTATACATTCCCAAGCCTAAACCGCCTCTCGTATGCCGAATTTGGACTTTCGTACATCAGCTGATGATCAAACATTTTGAGCTATCTCATAGTGGCACTGTCTGTCAGCTAAGCTAACACTTTTAATAAATTACCAAATGAAGCAAAATGCATAAATATAATAAAATTCAAAAGAGTAATGGCTTCATGGCTTAAATTTAATCATTCTACTCAATTGATGAGTTTCTAGAAAGTGACCTAGCAGATTTAAATTTCTGAAGACAAAACTAGCTTGAAAGCATGCTGTGTAATAATATATGTAATGTAAGATTTGTGTATAATGTTTTTTAATATTGTACTGAAATTTGACAAGACTGTAAAGTAGGTTAATAATCAATAAATTACTATTATTATTCAGTTTCGGCAACGTTACCATCTTTGTTTGTACGTACAGCAGTGTTTCTTTGTTTGTGCATTTTACACCTGTTATTTTATAAACATGAGTGAGAAACGGAAAACTGAAAGTGCTAATACAAGTGAAAAGAAACGTAGGGCTCGTGCCCAAAGCGGCGAATCTTTAGCTTCAATCGGACGCTCATTGGGCTTAAGTTGGTTGAGTGTGTGTTCAATTGTGAAGGAAAAGAACAAATATAATAATACAATACGTACTGTGGTGTTCTGAATAAACGCAACATTTTTTTTAAAGAGCAAGGAACCGATCTACACATACTTCTATGATGTTGGTGATATCCCGTTGGCAGACCACGAAACAATTTGAGACATAATGATTGAGCAGTTGCTTGGCTTTCTCGCGAATGACAAGTGAACTCAGCGAGATTTTCTTGCGAGTTTGGGTCTTGATTCACAGGTTTAAAGCCTTCTCTGTCTTCTCTACATATGGATTCCTAGGTATAAAAGACTCTTTTGCACTCGTTGAAATACCACTTGCAACACTAGCTCTAATAGCTTCTTCACTTTCCTTATCGATTTTATTGTGGACTCGGTCACAAGTAATTTACCAACTGATGAAGAATTTTCTTCTCCAAACTCATCACTTTTTTCGCCCTTTTTACCGACTTTTCTTTCATTTCAATCATCACTCTCTTTGGGGCCATGATTAGGCAATATTAAAAAAAACTATGAAAATAGCAAAATTCTTTAATGAAAAAAACTCGCACTTTCGTTCTTTATACATTGACACCCCTAAACCGCCTTCCGTATGCCGAATTCGGACTTTCGTGTCAGCGAAATGACAAATGAATATTTCGAGTTCTGCTGGTTGCCAGCCACCAGGCCACCAGTTTCTTCTGCATCGCCATCTTTGTCTGTATAGCAGTGTTTATTTGTGCAATTATTTAAATATTTTATTGCATTTTGCCCTCTCTATATTATAAAATCGACGATTATGTCTAAAAGGCCCCTGCTCAAAAAACTAAACATTTATACCATAATTAGAGATTTTATAATATTTTTTGGCTCTCTGGGAATGGAACCCCCCTATAACGTGTAAATCTATGTTTGACTTTCGTACATTCGATTTTCGTACATTCGACTTTCATACATTCGACTTTCATACATTCGACTTTCATACATTCGACTTTCGTACACGTGTTCTGGAACGAATGTGTACAAAACTAGGGGGTTGCCTGTATTATTAAACTGGGGCTCCATAAATTGTTTGATATTACTGTAAATATTACTATAATCAGGCCCTCATTGATATCCACATCCTCAAACACCTAGGGAACCACAGCAGGAGCACCAAATTATAGTCCTTTTCTACTCTTATGTCGTCTGACCTTCAGACATATATTTACGTCACAAGACGGTGACGTGTGGGAGTTAGTCAGTTTCTCTCCGACCATCATGCTGTTTACATTGCTCCAATTTCTATAATGTTGCTGGTGTTAAGGTTTGAGTGCTCTATCATGTAAACTGGGTTTCTTTGCGCAAAATATGATGTCATTTGATATTTTCTGTTTGAATCGCATGCTGCACGTACTGGTGGGATAAGCTAATGCTCATTGGCTGTTCACTACTTCAAGGCCAGACGATATAAGAGTAGAAAAGGACTATAGTGGAGAACCACTCGCCACAAAAATTGAAACATATCACAATGCAGAAGAACGTATTTAAAAATTATCAGAGAAAATACTAATGGAAACATTATCGTACACTATCTCTGCAGTCCGATACACCATTAGGAAATAATATCTCACTACAATGTTTTTTATCAAACTATACTTTCAATAGTATTTTACAAAATTTGCTGAACTTTTCAAAAAATTACCTTAAAAGTAAAGTTTGTTCTCTTCAATATTTCCCTTGCTTTTTCTTACAATGGATTTAATATGTAATATATTCAGCCATATCTATTCACTAGTATGATGGCGAACTGGCCTGAGGTGAAATGTCTGAGGGTGAACTGCCCTGGTCCACTTTGAGATGGCCTCACCCACAGTGACCAGTCTTATACACCTCATAAATCGCTGAATACAATAATATTAAATATATTTCTCAATTCAATAGATTTGATTGTAACAGTATTTTTGGTGACTAAATTTGAAGAGCATCTTAACATAACTGCAAAATGTAACGTTTATCACTACAGAAACTTGTCTCAAATGGATGTTACTCTCCTGTGAAATGGAATGTACAGTAGTACATCATTAGCAAGTATAAATAATTTTGACACATACCCCAAGTGTCACCAGGCAGAAGCACCTCCAGGCACATGGATATATAACCATCATTGAGACAGTTGATGAAGTATTAGATCATTGCTCTGTTTCCTTCTCTCTTGAATTATTTTTTATTCAAACACCTGTAAAGCAACATTGTACATTTTTAATACTTGGGTGATAAATATCTTATATATAATTTTAGAAGCATCCATCCACCTGTCCCCCACTGTATCTCAAAAACCGTTTGTCGTGGAGATATGCGGCAAACAGTATTTTGTTTCTGCTAGCTAGGAGGTCCCTGGAAAACTATTTTCATTTTCATAAAGATCTGGGTTCGATCCCAGAGGATAATTTCTGTTTTCCATTAGAGAACATGTGAAGATGGATGCGCACATATTCATTCTTTCACCAGCCTTGGTAGAGAGGTGGTTAGCATGTCTAGATCCCAATGCTAGGGCTCCAGATTCAAATCCTGCTGAGAGCATGCTCATGTGTTTTGTCCATGTTATTTCTGTCAGTGTAATTTTTCCTTGAGCTGTCTCTGAATTTTTACATTTAATAAATAAATACATTAATTAAAATTAGAAAAATTGACCTACGATCTTCGGGTTTGAACTGTTTTTAAGGAAAATGAATAAGGTTTCTTATTCTAATCACTGATTTTTCCCTTTCATTCGATGTTCCTCAAATTTTGACAGACAAAGTTATGTATTTGTGAAAAATCTTGGGTTCATTTTTGGGTGCCATGGCGACCATGCCATTGTTGACCTACGAGATCGCATTATTTTCTCAATCCGCATTTGCATAATATATATGAGCACATTCAATGCCTTAATGCAAGGAAATGACAATAAATTGTCAATTCACACACACTGCCATGCCCTCAGAGAGATTCAAACCCACGAACCTTACATTGAGAGCCAAAGACACTAAAATCCTATACTGCGGAAATGCATTATTAGAGTTAAATGTGAATTATTGAGATCAACAACAGTTATTAAAAGCATAATTACTTACTCCACACATTAATTTTTTAATAAATTAATTGAAAAATATCCATGCAATCACTGTCCTTGTGCAGCTAGTCTATAATAAAAGCTATTCTTTCTCTACAAATTTTTCTTTTTATTTTAGGTTTATCCGTTGGAGGAAGGAATAATCAGGCAATTCCATTTCTCCTCCTCACTTCAGCGAATGAGCATTATCACTCGCAGATTGGGAAGTAAAAACTTCAGCATATATTGTAAAGGATCCCCAGAAATGATCATGTCTCTTTCAAGGCCAGAAACTAGTAAGTAAAAATACTTTTAATCTAAATAATTTAATCAAAATTTCAATATGTAATCAAACAAGAATATCAAAAGTAACTTTTAAAATATCTCGTTATGCTCTCCTTTGCAAAGGCTGCAATCCAAATGATACTAAGCCATCATTGGTAAAATTTACCATTAGCAATATAAAATATCATCTTGGTAAATGTCAGAGTATTTTTTGGGCATATTTTACATTTAGCTTTGTTTTAATTAGAAGGTGGTTTAGACATTGAAAATTCAATGAATTTATAATAAAATATGATTGTGTTGCAATATCATTTGTTTTATTAGAAATTTTTACTCTAAATGAATATTTGGTAGACATAAAACACTGGATTTATTTATAATTATAGAATGCTTTTACTTGATTACATTTTTACTAATATATAAAAAAAATTATTCTTCTAAAAATGATCATATACTAGCTTCTATCTTTTACATCTGAACACATTGATAGTACTAAACACAATTCCTCTAACCTACCTTGTTTATTAGTTCCAGAAGGAATTTCAAACACCATGGAACTGTATACAAAGAAAGGCTATCGAGTGCTTGCTCTTGCATGGAGGCCCCTCCCTGCAGAAGTCACAGTGGTTCAGATTCACAGGCTAAAACGAGAGCAAGTAGAGACAGATTTTATATTCCTTGGGCTCATACTCTTTGAGAATAGATTAAAAAAAGGCACAGAGCCTGTAATTACCAATCTGAACAAGGCTAAGATAAGGCAGATAATGGTCACAGGTGAGCCAATGATTATTGTGAAAACTTCAGGAAAAATTACCGTAATTTTCCAATTATAATACACACCCATGTTTTTACGAGTGAAATGTGAAAATTGTCTTATCACCATGTATAATATGCAACTAATTTTTTGTAAAGAGATCACTGTAATTTTTCACTTGGTTATTAGCAGTGTCGAGACAGTTCTCGCCTTGCCGTCAAGTGAGATGCCGTATTTACTCGAGTTTTTGGAAGTAAATATCTGGGAAAAAGGGTATTCGTGTAATGCTCGCACTTTTAAAATTCCAATTTTGTTATTTAACGGCAACATCGGTAAACTAATGTATCTGAAGTCGAGTCTGATGATGCGTAAGCGGCAAAAATCACGTATTTAAGACGTAAATATAAAAACAACTTTAAATGCCTATTGTAATGCAATCAATCATGAAAAATTGACATACAACAATATTATATTATAAAGAAAAAAGTCGGAAGCGTATTTTGAAGGCCAGTGCATTAAATATCGCCAAAAGGTTCCGTTTTGAGACACTGCACAGTGTACATGCTTTATTTTCTCATAAAAGAAAACTTAAAAATTATGTGCACAAACTAAATTCCAACATCCAATACAACGATTTTTAATTCTTTCTTAACATAATTATAAATTGATTAGGTCTTAAGGCTCCATGCGGTCTCATTATCTTTAGATTATTAAATTGTATGTAAATACCCGTAAAAATTACAATGAAAACAAGAAATATCATAAAATCCCAAATTTTTAAACAAAGAATTTATGTATTCAACTCGCATTTCAAGGGCTTCTTTAGGAATTCCACCTTCGTTTTTTTTCTAATACCTAATCACTGATCTGGTCTTCATCTGCAACATAATCACCCCATAAGTAATGGTCATCAGTTCAATCCAATGAATTCGAAATTCCAGTCACTTTAAAGTATTTGATCACAGTTACTTCACTTACGCCGTGCCATGCTGCGAGCACCCATCGGCACACCTCAGAGAGCGGAGCGCGTTTCAGCCTGCCCGCTGCTGTTGTATTCTTCAAATTTAAGCATGATTCACTTAAAATTAAAGACAAAATCCGCGGTGTACAGCACCTTTCAGGAAACACAATGAATTCATTCTTTGCCACGAAACACGGCAGGCGTTTAGCGGGTGGCCTACCGTCGAAAGGTAAGGGGGCATATATCGTGTAATGTCCGCACCCCCTTTTTCTGGGTCGTTTTCGGGAAAAAAGTGCGGGTATTACACGAGTAAATAGTCGAAGTGGATAGTGAGGATGAAGATGACGTTCTCAGCGACGCCATTTACGTAGACGATGAGAGAAAAAACAAAATCGCAGACGAACTATTTGAGGACAGCAATAATGAATTCAGAGGCTAAGATTCGGACAGCTAAATGTAAATAAATAATTATTCTTATTTTTGTTTTGAAAAACGATATTTAAAGGAATGTTATCGAAATGCATTGAAATGTACGATTTACTGGTAAAAATGTCGGAAAATATAAATTATTACCTTACTAAAAGAAGTTGTATACGCTTGTTACCATATATAATACGCACCCAAGCTTTTTGCCAATTTTTTCTGAAAAAAATTCGTATCATAATCGGAAAATTACGGTAATCCAAAAAATGTTAAGATTTATTTAAGCACATTTCAACTGCATGAGAAGCGATGAAAAAAATCAAAATAATTATAAAACTTCCCCATGGAATTTAAAAATAAGTTTTCATATCTTTAGTATGCATCTGTTCATGAACGCACCAGGTATAACAAAGATTAACTGCTATAGATTAGTCAAAAAATAATAATAAAATTTTTACTGAATTTAATCTCTAAATCTCATTCCAGGTGATAACATTCTTACTGCTATCAGTGTAGCACATGAATGTGGACTTGTTTCATCCAAACAAAAAGTTTATCAATTGCTACCACCCACAAGAGAAAGTGAAAATTGCAATGAGATGACGAGATATATTTGGACAGCTAAGAATATCTTTAAGGAAGATGATATAATTGCATTAAAATTATCAGATAAACAAGAACAAGTTCCTAGTTTGTTCAATGATTCTATTGGAAGTATGCATGATGACGATGAAAATGATTTGGAAAAAGGACTTTCCAATTTGAAGACAACATATGCCCTAAGTGGTCCAGTATGGGCTGAGTTAAAGAAAAATAATTCTGAGTTATTGAAAAGAATTGTAAAAAATGGAACAATATATGCCAGGATGTCTCCATCTCAAAAACAACAACTTGTCCAAGAGCTGCAAGGAATTGGTTACTGTGTTGGTAAGAACATATGCATATTATAATTTCAATATTTCAGCATTCACATTATTAATAAAATCAATTATTCAATCTAAATAAGACATTTAAGTTAGAATTATAAATCTTGGCTTGTGGCTAAAATCAAAATGACACAAAATGTCTCCCCAACACCTGTGAAAAGGTTAAGAAAGCCAGATAAGCACCTAGATCAGCCATGGAATTTGGTATAAGCAGGCAAAGCAATGCTTAGGGGCTCCCAGAACTTAGGGGCCCTGAATAGTACACGAAAAATATTATTTTCTTTCACTTATTTCAATAAAAATTATAATTTACCTAATGAAATTCAGGTAGTAAAAGCACTTAATTGGTTTTAAAACAAATGCGTAAAAAAAAAACAATTGAAAGTACTGAAATATACTACAATCAACTATGACTGAGTAGTACCTGTGCTTCTCACAGTTCTCCTAGAGTAAAAGTATTAGTGCATTAGGGGCACCCAAAACGGTAAAGGCATTTTTAGATAAAAATTATTTTGCTTAGGGGCCCCCAATTTTTAGTGACTTAGGTTAAAAGAAAATTTAAAACTAACTGCAATGGGCATACTGCACACTTCAAATATAATATATTTGAAAAGTTTGACATGGCCAAACACATTCAGGAAACAGGGCATTGATTCACCATTGTCAATTTGAAATTACAGTAAAACCTTAATATTGTGTTTATTTGTGGGAGGTTTTTGTGCACACCGATATGACATCGGCAACATACATGTATATACATGACTACAGCTGTAATACAGAGGCAGTGGAGTTATAATAGCAAATTTGGGACCCCCGTGTATGTTGAGGGCATACTGTATTCACTGTTGCACATCAAAAATTAAATGCACTTGAAAAAGTGCAAATTTTCAAACATCAAAATTAGTTATTCAATGATAACCTCAATCCAATTCTGTGCTCTACCTTGATTCATTAGTAAGCTTCTATAAACTACTCACCAATTTACTAGAAGAACATCAAGGAGTAACAAACAAACTCTTCCCCAAGTGCTCATCATATTTTAACACTAATAAAAAAGAAAATACTGTGACAATGTATTACAAATTGTTTCCTTCTTTTTATTTTATGTTATTCCAGACCCAAATACATCTTCACTTTCAAAATTGTTCCTATCCCTATCAATGGCCATACTCCAATGACTAGGTATCAATGAATCACTACTGATGGCAGCTGATTCATGTATGAAATGCATTTCTGCTTATCTTTAACTTTTCTGGCTGTTGGAAAGACATTTTGTCTTAAACTACAAAAGTGGCAAATGTTATTTTCATAATGATGACAATGAACATACGATTTTTTGTAATCACAAATATTACTTTCATTCAACTCTTACAACGTTCTGAATAATAAATCACGTATTCTTCTGTTTACTTGCCTTAATGCAAAAGGCTATATTCATCTGATTTCAGCTTTATAGCTTAATTTTTTATTTCTTTAAATTAAAAATTTCTAATTGACTTGCTGTTTGATTCAAGGGTGGAAAGGTATACTAATCCATATCAGAGTACTAAGGTTCCAGATACATTCTATTTTATTTCTTTCTGAAAATTTTCAAAAATGGTTAACTTTACAGTAAAACTAAATCACAAAATATCCTTCTGATTTAGCAGTAAAACTTATGTTGGAGATATTTTTGACAATTAATTTCATTAAGACATAAAAAGTTCATTCAATCCTTCTTGTAAAGGTAATTCTCACTTAAATATAAGAATTTCATTCAGAGTTCACTAAATACCTATCAAAATACATTATCATAGCTAGGTACAAAAAAATTAAATAATAAATTTTCAATCTGAAAATTTTTACTGACTAGCTTAATTGATGTTGAAATAAAATAAAGGTATAGTAAAATATTAATTGGACATCTTTCCATTTTGTAAAGCATTTACATGGGATAGTTTACTGCCAGATAAATATTTATTTGGCTTTAATCTTCTAATTAATAGATGAGGTTCCACCAATACATAAAAAATTGTTAGGAAAGCAAGGTTCTCATTCTGGCTATAGAGCTGCCATTGGTTCCTCAGGGATAGCATATTCTGTGTTCTAATTACTGATAATGACTGCTGAAATGTACATCTGGTGTTCCCAGCCTTTTTATAGATACTGGAACTATTCATTGATCAGAATTTAGCAATAAGGTTAGGTCAATTATTCTCATTTGTATTGAACCTTAAAGCATAGCAAACAATTAATCCAACTTCTCTTTTCCACAACTTTTTCAACAAAACTCACAGCATGTATTTCAATAACTGAGAAACTTTAAACATAATCCTGCAGGAATGTGCGGTGATGGAGCAAATGATTGTGGAGCCCTTAAGGCAGCCCATGCAGGAATTTCACTGTCTGAGGCTGAAGCTTCAGCTGCATCTCCTTTCACATCCAATGGAGAAGATATCTCCTGCGTTCCTCAAGTCATCGCAGAAGGACGGGCTGCTCTTGTTACTTCCTTTGGCATTTTCAAGTTTATGGCAGTTTACAGCCTTGTTCAGTTTTCATCAGTCATTTTACTATATTCTATTGATAGCAATTTGACTGACTTTCAATTCCTATATATTGATCTTTGCCTAGCCACTCTGTTTGCAGCCCTTTTTGGTCTCACAGGACCACCTAATTCAAAAAAGGATCTTGCTCCAAAAGGACCTTCTGCAAGCCTCTTCTCAATCTTACCCATCACATCTATTGTCACTCAGGTAAATAATTCAGATCATTCTTATTGTATCATGAATAATAGCCAAATGAAATTTTATTTAACTACTCATTCTTTTAAGCTTAATAATTAAGATTTAATTAGTTCTCTAGAGTTAAATGTCATTAATCTGTCAATAAATTAGCAAACATATTACTTGTCAGTATTTCTCACCACTGACTGATGCACAGTTGGCAGGATATTTTAAATGCCATTGCCTATTCTAATTTTACTTTTGATTAAATTTTCTGTAATTAAATTGCTAAATAAATTTAAAATTTCAGTTTATAATAAAAATACAGTACCTACTATAACATACAGTTAAGTTTAATAAAATATAGCATCTTAATTACATGTTGTAATATTTAAAATAGCAGAAATCTCCTTAATTTATTTAAATAAATAGACATTTATTATTGATGACAAACTTTTTTTTTCAGGTTGTTCTTATGATGATATTCCATTTGGTTGCTTATTATGGCATCCGCTTATTCCCATGGTTCATTCCTTTTGTCCATGGACAGCCATTCCTCAACTCAACAAGTGAGCATGAATATACATGCTATGAAAACTATGGTGTGTTCAGTATCTCAAGCTTCCAATACATTTGGATAGCAGTGATATTTTCAAGAGGTGCACCTCATCGTAAAAGTTTATTGAGTAACAAGAGGCTATTATTTTCAATGATTCTCATGGGTCTCATCAACATAATTATTGTGTTATCCCCACCTACATTCATGGCTGGCATATTGGAACTGGCCATACCCCCCTCTTTGGGAGATAGATTTTTAATTATACCATTTGCAGCATTGAATTTCATTTTATCCTTGACATTAGAATGGGGTTTAATGGAAAACATCCTTGAACAAGGAAAGGCAAAGTTATTGTGGATAAAAAGACGAGACGGAGCTATTTCCAAATACCAGAATAGCAAGTCACTAAAACCACTTGCGCTACCTATTTCTGAGGCAGCTGCAAGGACGCAAGAAAAGGAGCAAGTTGTGAAACAGGACTCTGGAAATCCTACCACAACAATAACACATTTGTAAAAACTACTCTATTCTTTATTTATCAAACACATTTTTACAAACAATTCACGTGGAAACTAATAAATGTGCCTAATATGAGATCCTGTTTTTTTAATTGTTTAAAAATATAGTTTTATATTTGAACTTTGTAAAAAATATTAATAAATGAAAAGATATATTTTATAAAAGTGATAGACATTTTTATTGTAATGTTTTTTTACTTCGACATAATGTACATGCCAAATACTTTTCATAGGCTTCCTTTTAAATGTTGATATTGATTTGATGATCAAGAAGACCTATACATAAACCTTTCATTATCTCATACACTCTTTTGATTGGAAAACAACGAAAAATTGTTTTCTGTAAAGTTAATACTCTTTTCAAGCCATGTTGTCCCGAGACTTGTATCAGAAGTAGGCTCTTCAATAAAAAATATTATATACTATGTTATAAAGCATTCATCAAATCTGTATCTTCAGTTTGAGGACTGGCTCCTCTTTGCTTTCTCTCTTGATCATAAAAAAACTCAATAGATAATGCAAGTCCAAGTTTAAGAGTTCACCATTGAGGAAATGTAATTGGATTTCATTTGAAAAATGTCTTAAATCAAATTAATTAGTTAAAATGAAACAAAAATGTTTGCTAAACCGCTTAATGTTTTTTGTAACGGAAAGTTATCTTAATAAAATATGTCTTGATAAAATCAAATCGGCTGTGACTTAAGTAAACTGAAGATATAATGATAATGTACAGTCACTTTGTTAATACCATGACAGCTTTTCAGTAGGCGACTCTAGTTTTCTCGTGTCACTGTAAATCAGTGTTATGCATACGTTCTCCAATCATGAGATCAATCTATTCCTTGCGGTTTAAAGCCATAGTAAACCTGACTCATAATTATAGCAAGCAAGGATCTGGTAAAACATATTTTAAAGCACAATATTTTCAACCATTTTGATTGAAATATCCTGTAAGGATTATTCTTTTATATTTTGTTTTACATACGCGTTATTTTCTGAATACGATGTTTTACTCAGAACGTAACTTCCGCACTATAAGATTTCCCTGGTCGCTCTGCACTACACCGGAAGCTAAAGAATATGATTTAATTTGTAGATCTACAAATCTTTTTTAGGAGAACCAGCTTACATTGATTCAAGGAATAAGTTGTCTTATTGTTAGCATTAGAAACTCATGATATGGTTTCATTTGTAAATGCCTGATATTTTGTATACGACTCGTTTACGAACTACAGCGTAGTAATTTAATTAATTGCCTTCCTTATGACTGTAAACATTATGCTAGCCACCCAATAGTTGTACACGGCATGACAATTACATCTAAAATAGTACATAAAAATCCCACAAACCATACATTTTTTATGATACACGTGATTCCCAATTTTACTCATTGTATGGATACTTTATAACGATAAATTAATGTTAAACTTAAGAAATGTTTTCACATTACTTGCCTACTTACTTTCTCTGAAGGAATAAACTCGCAGTAAAACGGTCGTATACATATCCTCAAAGATCGAGTTCCCGGCAGAAAACTTTTTCGCTTCGATGAACATATCGAACATAAATATCCAAAACAACCAATCAGAATCGTTTTGGAATAATTACGGATATATCGCTATAAATTTTGATTGGCTGTTGGGATCCTAAAAACTTGTTAGTTTCTTATAAAAAAATTCCCGTGATTTGATTTGCAAACAAATTTTTCATGATTTTTGAAAAATATTTTTTAAAGTAGATAAAAAGACAAAAATTTAAGGTAAGTTACCTTATCATAAAGTATTACAAAAACTGAAATAAAAATCCTTCCTCATCAAAAGTTATCTGCATATGTAAATTTATACATATAGAATTTTATATATGTACTATGAAATATTCACTGTTCTGCATTATGAATACAATTTGTATTAATGAACCACAGTAATACATCTGATCTATTTGCTTACTTTGCCATTCGTTTCCACGATTTTTTCTGGTTTTTATGGCACTAGCTCCAACAGTTGTGTTTATATTCACTTCATATTTTCTAAAAATTCCAAAAAATACATTACAAAATCAGGGTTATTCATAAATGCACATGAACTTTCAAAATGAACCGATCAGCTTCACAGCTGAAATAAAAATAGAACATGCTATTCAGAGAAAAACGTTTATTTGTTCCAGGGATGCCACATTTCACTGGTATTTTGGAAAGAGGGGTGTTATGTACCCTCCATGAAAATAGCTAAACCAATGTGCTGCAGGAGTGAATTGCCCTCCCTGAGCAGTTTCTTCAGGAAAGTGGCATCTGTCACATTTCTTCTCATGGATTTTGCTTAGAAGTTATGTTTTTTTTACATTGAGCGAGCTAGTCCTCATTATAAGACATTTTCTTTGCAAGAGCCATTTGATAAATTTCATTTGCATTTTCTCTATTCTATCAACTTTGTTTACATGGTAGGGGCTCCAAATTACACTGCCGTATTCCAATAAGGGCCTAACTTAAGTGGAGAATGACTTTATTAGGGTTAAGCGTAAGAAGTTTTTAAAAAGATTGTGCTTTAAGAATCCTAACATACTCTTAAGTCTTTAAGCATATGATTCTGACATGTAGGTTAAAGCCTATGTTCTGCTTAAACACAATGCCTAGATGGGAGCTTGAGTCAACTTGGTCAATGATAGCCCCTTCCATTGCATAAAGATGATCGATGATTAATTTCTTCATAGTAAATGATATTACCTTACATTTCAAGATGTGTAGGAACAAATTCTAGATGCCGTATCGCTCCCAGAGCCAGCCTTACGAGGCAGGTAGTCACCTAGGGTGCCAAAGGTCAAAGGGCACCGATAAGTTTTTGGAATAATCAGTAAGCTTTTTGTGAATGATTGCCTTGAACAGCTTAGAAAAAAATTAAAAGGGAGATTGGCTTGTAATTACTTTTTGATGTAGTCACTTTTATGGATCAGAGTGGTAAGGGCTTTCTTCCATCTTATCAGAAATGATTATAAATTGAAAGTTTATTAAAGAGTTGTAGATGAGGTAACCTTCTCATTTTTACAAGCTTTATAGAGACAGATATGCCATCAGGGCTGGGAAATGAGTTGGATTTTAGATAGTTACTATTACACATAATTTATGTTGATTTTTTACTGAAGCTATGGGATTATTGGCGGAGGATCATGGTTCACAATATTTATTGATTTCCTGAAAACTGAAGAAAAATATTCAGAAAATAGATCACAGATCCTTTGGATATCTTTTGCCAAACAGTTTCATAATTGACTGAAGAAGACATCCTACTGATACACTTCCAGAAAAGTTTTAGGTTCTCATTTAAGAAATCATTAATGTCTTGTAGGTTGGCATATACTTGGATAGCTGTAATCTTTTGAAAGAGGCCCATTTGGTGTAGAACTTGACATAATTGCACTGCAAATTGAATTTTTCAATGATACTGCCGTTTTCCAAGTTTAGTGAAGAGTGTTTGCCACACCCAGGCTACTTCAGAGAAGTTGAAATCACCTAGGAGAATAGGTGAGTCATTCTCGGAAAGGTCAAAATGTATGAGTTGCAGGGTGGTGTGTAGTGCTTTGAGATCAGAATGGGAGATAAGAGAGAGCAGGTAGATGCATGCTACCAGCAGGTGCATTGGCGGGATGTGGGAAATTCAAAGCTCCGTGACAACCACTTCACAGTGTAGCTCAATGTCATTTGAAGCAACAGCAACTACCACCAATTTTATGCAATTTAGATAAATTATCAATTACTCTTTATACAGAGACCAAGAATAATCTAAGTAAAAGACGAAATGGATTGTTCAAGAAACTATGTCATGGAAATGCATTATCTATAGATCAACCATGTGGAGAAAATAAAAATACCTGAATTCACATATTAAATATTTACTTCTTTTAAAAACATTTTGTCATGTTTGTATGACTCTTTCTTGTTTAGCCCAACTAATTGCCCTCTTATACTAAAATTTAACAATATGTTGCCAACACAAATTAAATGATCTTAACCTTAGCTCATACTTTAAACAGAACACCTGTGCAGAGTAATACCAATATTATTATAAATTATGTGACAATAGTATTATTCTACATTTTTCTGTCAGCTTTAAATTAATCAATCTTATTTCATTCCCTTATTTCTCTAGCATATTTTGACCAATGCCTCCATGAATACTACTCAATATATTTTTTCATTTTATACCAATAGTAAATATATATTATACTAATAGATGGGGCTTATATTCTGCAAGCATTTGTCTTTCAATTATAATTTTTAAAACGCCTAAGAATTAGAATTTTAACGTTGGATTTTTTCCCATTGTTATGACTGAAATCCCATAATTGTGCCAAATTTCAAGTCTCTAGCTCATCTGGAAGTGCCTTTTAACCCCGTGGGAGGCAATAATTGGGCAAAACAGCCCCTAAAAATAGAAATTTTTTGTCAGATTTCTTACATTGGTTGTAGTTTAACATTAATGCCATTATAATATAGCCCTCCAATTCCTACTAAAATCTTAACCATATAAAAGCATTGCCATGGTTGTCGATTGTTGAGACTCAGAAAAATTCCCTTTTTCCTATAAAAACTATAAATTTACATTAAATCAACACGGATTTGAATTCAGTCTTCAAAAATAAGACTACAATTTCTAAAAATTCTGATATTTCATCCAGAGTTCGAATCTTGAGAGGAAATAATTTTAAAAAGCAAATATAAAAACTTCGACACCGACTTACGTGTTTTACTTAGAGAGCAAATTTAAAAAAATAATTTCTGAGTTTTTCCTTCGGTTGTGACCAAAAACATATAATCCTGCCAAATTTCAAGCTCATGTGGAAGTGCCTCATAATTTGTATCCTCCTATATCAGAAGCATCAATATATTATAGACAAGCAAATTAATTTCAAGGATTGATACTTCAGGAAACAGATTTTTATTAAGAAAGTTCCCACCAAAATAAAAGTCAGTCCAAATCAGAAAAAATCCACAAAATTAAATGAGTCAAGAAATAATTAAGAAACAACATCTCTGAAACCAGTTTTATACAAGCTGTTAAATAAATATGGTAATAAGTCCACATATGATATTAATAAAAATTCAAAAAGAAAACATACATTCATTAGTAATAATGAAATGAGAATGTCAAATATATGCTGTAAATCGTGGGTTTGTCAACATTTGAAAAAATATTTCAAAATATTAGGGCCAACTTATGTATTGATTATAAATATAGGCACTATAAATTCCAGATGAATGACATAGATGGTTATAGTCCTCGCCAAACAGGAAGGCAGGTGACCTTGAACTCTCGTGTTGCGCAGTAGCAAGTAGTTGTGATGTCAGGTCATGAGAACCAATCAGCTTCATTCTGATTTGAGCTGTGCTAGGGGAAGGATCTCCTACAGGCTTATCATTTCCATTAGTATATTTTTTATTGCCCAATAAGTATCCCTTTCACCCGCCTTCCTGTTAGGTGAGGACTATAATCATCCTGAAAGTAGCTTAATAATTTGGTCAGCGGTTGATGAGGGTTGCCAATTTGAATGTTATTGCAAATCATAGTAGTTACCAAAGAATGTTACTACTAGGCATGTCATGTGAATGTAAGGGAATTTCTCACATACTATTTCCAGATAGGAATTTGCCAGTTTCCCAATAATAAAATCAGCTATCCCTTTGTAAGATTCTTTTCCCAAAATTTATTCAAATTTATCTATACCTTAATAAGATATTTGCTTAAGTTATACTTAAAATCTTTATTAATATGGTATCTCAATTTTGTCCAAAGAATGATTTCATGAATAGTGAGAGATGTCAGCTAATATGAAAAATGTATGCTTAAACAAATTTTCATTAAAAAAATGACGCCAATTTACATTGATATACTGTGGATGAAATAAAACATTCATGGTTGTCATCTAGTTTAGAAATCTTCCTTCAGTCAATTATGCTGGTAACATATAAACAATAACCAAGATGGTTTGAAAGCATTGTTTGTGCAGTTCTTTTATAAAACAACCCACCCAAGATTGAGGTTATAATCCTTATACCTCATGTCTAATTGTTCATGATCTTCACCGTAATTGCTACTTCTGGTATAGGGATGAGTCAACTAGCAAACTACAGCTGAACAGACTGAAGCTATGATGAAAAAGTGATCCATTATATTTAATACAAACATCATAATATAAGTTACTTAGATAATGGTTATAAAACTAAAATTCCTTTTCATTGCTTCCCTCAACAATAATTTAATACCATTCCATTATGACTATCATTTCTTCTCATGGGCTACTGCTTCACAGAGGTCTTGCACCTTAAAATCTTGATCTTTATGATAGTTGGGTGTATTTTGCGCTAAAAGTCTCTCTAAAATAGCTTAAAGTCATAGTTTTATGATTAATTACATAAAACTTTGACTCCCCAACTAATAACTAAAGTAATCACACTTTCTATTTATGTAAATCAAGATATTCAATGAAGTTATTGGGAAGACATTGTTGCCAATCTTTAGTGCATCTGTCACTGAAAATCTTTACAAAGAAATGGGAAACCTCTGGTTGGTTCTGTCAAACTAAAAAAATGTCATTTTATTAACGAATCAGGTTTTCTAATAATAACTCATCTTTCATGTAATAAAATTTAAAATTTTGTCAACTGCTATTTCCGCTTTCAATAAAATGTAAAATGGCAAATTTGCTTTATTAGGTTTGTTTCAAAACAACTGCCAGGATGGACAGATACTTCATTTATCAACATGTTTCATATACTTTAAAATCAAATATTTCATGCAACAAATGTATCCACCGTTATAAACAGATAATATTGACAGATTTGATTTGCTAAAACATGCCAAAAAACCAACTTTATAGCGTACTTCAAGAAAAGTTATGTGCATATGATGAAGCACGGTTTAATACAAGCATTTACAGTCATTAAGGTTACATAAGCTAACAGCATTTACCCCTTGATCATCCAACAGGATCAAAATATTCATCTACATTATTTCATACCACTTGAGTTTGACTTCAGCAATCACAAGATAATAAATTAGCAATGCGGTTAAAAATTTGCGAGTATGTGCATTTAGGAAACTATTTCCACAACCCTAACTCAAATGTGATATCATCCATCCCATGTTTCCCTGCACATTTTCATTGCAACAGTTAAAAACATATTGATATAGAAATCATCACTTATGGACTCAAGTGGAAATGTTGATCTTCACAATTGAAACTTGCATCCAGTGGCCTGGTTTCTTTTCTAAAGTCAGTTTGATTATCATCTCTTTGAATGTATGCAGAAAATCTAAATAAAATCCACTCCGTTACAAAATGGTAACAATTAACATAAAATCATGCTGCACAATCACACATATATCAGACTATCGACCTTCGGGAAGGGTGAGAGAGAGAGAGAAGGGAAGAGGGTAAAAGGGTGCCTTAGCAGATTGTTTTTACTGTGATCAACCATGACATTCGTCTGCTATGTAATAAAAGTTTGACAACTCTTAGTATCTGTGAGTAGTTACACCAGCGGCTTTAGGAGAGCATATTTACTAATTGTGAAATAGGCCATAGGAATATTTTCCCCAATCATAGTGACCAAACAAAATTTATATCCAAACCAACTATGGCAAAAAAAGAAAAAAAAGCTGAAAATTACAAAGTAGTAGTACACTGACTAGGTGAGCCAAATTTCCCAAAGAAAAATAAAGCTCACATCACCACAAATGTCTTTCTCTGTTGGCAATACAGCCAAAGCACCAAATATGAGGCATTTTTTTACGAGAGGAATTACTTCAGCATAAAAAAAGAATAATTTGCTGAGAGTGAATGTGGTGTCCATCACAGCTAAGCCGCATGATGCTAGCAGCCATTCCTACCACACCAAAGAGCTTTCTACACAAATCCAAAGATCAATGAAAAGAGCCAATGACAGTGAAATACACAACGGCGCAACACGGTTATATGGCCATGAATAAATAACTGATCAAATTCCAAGAGAGATGCATCACCACAGCTACAGTCTTCTGATTTGTGCAAACCTCTCCTCTGAAAAGGGGACCATGAAGTCAGTGATTATGGAGACAGCCCTTCAGAAACTAAATGGAATTCTTGAATTGAAACCCTAGTCAATCACAACCTAATGCACTTTGAATTTTCAAATTTCCAGAATGTAAATGGATAGAGAATACTTGAAAAGTTTCAGAGCATCATTTCAAGCTTACACAAAATAACATTTAAGCAACATTTCCTTAGGCATTCCAGCAATGTAAATTATCAAGCACAAAAATTCTGTTTTTTCCTCGTGCAATTATGAACCAATGTATTGAAACAAGATAACCATTAATCCACCTGTGATTATTTTATTCACCTCATTTCTTCAAGATTTACCAGAGAAGCCATCAAACTTCTAATCAGCAGTATTTTTTTCTACCTCATTTAACAGTGGCAGTCCTTCATTATCTGTTAATATTACATAAATTCAGTCTTTATACACTCATGCATGTACACACACACACACTCAAACACTTACCCACAGATTCACACAAACTCAATAGAGCCAACAATAGTCAACTGCATTTCCTGACAAATGCTTACAACAGCCGTAAAAACAGGATTTAAAGGTGTGCATGAGCATATATGTATGTACACACATTTCCCACTAATACATAGACACATGCACACTCGCTGATCATCCATCCATATTGAAACACTCAAGCGTTAAGGTTCACTTCTTTGGGGGATGAACATCTTCATCTGCATTAACAACCCCACCACCCACTTCATCCCGCTGTGGCAACACTGCTCTCCTTTCCTGCCTTCCATCTTCTAGACCTTGTCCACATATACATTCTACCATCTCGGCAACTTACGAGAGCAGATCTTGGATTAAAAAAGAGAGGAACGTTCATTAGTTAAATTTGAGCAAAATGTTTTTGTACTAATGTCAGATTCATACAATTATTCAACAAGATTATTCAGAATTAAATATCTTCCAATGCATGATAAGAATGTTTTGTCACTATTTCTGTGATTTTCCAAAGAGAAACCAAATCCAAAAGTTGAAATATTGCATGGTTTTATACAACAGAGACTTCACAGAAATTAATTAACTCATCAGTTCTCCTCAATTCACCCACCAATCAAACATCTTTCAGATACAATCTTAATACATATTAATAATATTTTCTTGAGAGAGCTATGGACTATCAACCAGAGACCCTTAAATGTTGCAGTTCCAGCTAAATAAAAGAATATTAATCACCAAGATGGCTGTAAAATTTCAGAAATGCATATAAACAAATTTTTTTCTACTTGAATCAAAAGATTTTATTATCAGAATAATTCTTTTTTTACTTTCTGAACAGGCTCACAAAGATTTTTTTGATTATTATAGGAATGAACTAGAATATCTTAAGTGTTCCTATGAATGTTTATGATAACGTAAAGGAATGTACAAACTGGATGACATCGCTTCAACTCGGCAACTTTCAACACCCATTCAACTTGGCAACAATGTCGCCAATATCATCGGCAACGTCGGTCGGCAAAGCTTCATAGGAATCGCCTTGTTGAAAAGTTGTCCGGTCAAAATGGGAAACAAGGTGATTTCCCGACCCTTCAATCTCATCCCACCAAATGCTTGCTGCTCTGAGTCAGTTCCCTACCCTCTTACCCCACAACCACCAATGCTCGCTGCGCAACAAGCTGTTCAACATCAGTCCAACAACTTTTGATGTTGAGGGACAATGTTGAAAGTGGCCAAGTTGAAGTGATGTCATCCAGTGTGTACATACCTTAAGGCTAGGGCCACATGAGCGTTTTTTCGCAACGAAGACTGGCGTCAAGATAACACTACAAAATAGGTCTTTTGTTTCCTTATGGAATATGCCACACGGTCGTTTTTTTGCCCGCCTGACCAGAGAGAGAGGGACGCGTTCTCAAGGTCGAATGCCAGATGGATGGGCCAGGGCATTTCGAAAGCGTGGCGATAACGTTCGAGGGTGGCCACATGGAGCGTTTTCCCATCGCAGTCGTCGAGTTGAACTCAGACTTGTTGGAAACTTTAGAGCGCATTTGGAGTGTGTGAGATTACTTCGTTAGCGATCATGGAATGTGAGCATGTGGAATTCTTCGACAGCGAGCATTTAATATGCAAAGTCCAAAAGCATCCCTGCCTTTACGATCTATCCAGCGACTGCTACAGGGACAGAAGTATGAAGTTGTCGGCATGAGAGAGCGTCTGTAAAGGGATTGCGCAGGACCAATGGGAGGTCATTGAAAAATGTCACAGACATTCGGTAAAACTCAAAAAATTTCTCTGGGTACGCTATCTGTTGGTCGTTTTATTACTGCTCCGTCTGGCACTAGAGTTTTTCAACGATCGTTTCCGAACGCCTCGTGTGGCCGCCTCTAGGCATCTAGTTGCACCGGTCATTTCTTCTCGCTCGCCATCGTCGCAGAAAAACGTTCATGGGGCCCTACCCTAAGTGTGAATTACAAATGAATGGGTAACTATTTACAAAATGAAATTGTGGCTAATATAGTCATATTGACTTGATGCAACCACATAATGATGATGGATCTCGTCTGTGAAATTGTTAATTTATAATAAATATTTTTGTAGAAAGTGCATATTGAGGGCATAAAAAATGAAAAAGACCAGGGATGGCAAATGATTTTTGAGTCGCGTGCCAAAGAAAGTAATGTGAACCATCGGAATTTTTTTTGCATGCCACTAGTTTACTCCTCTAAGAAACTTCATATTTTATACAGAAAATACAAGCTTACGCGTGCCAAATAAAAATCACAAGCGTTCCTGGGATGCATGCCACATATTTCCCATCCCTGAAACAGATTAATGAACTTGAGCCAAAAGCATTCATTCACTTTAGCTACTTCTCATTTCATTAAATACCATATATCGTGGCGTATAAGTTGAACTTGGAAACTTAAAAAAAATTTCCTGAAACTTAAAGTCTACCTACCTATATGCCAAATATAAAATGTGAACCTTAAATTACAGATGAATAACATCGATATTTAAGAAGACAGTTGATCATTCGGTGTAGGTGATCACCATTTTGAATCAGCTGCTCCAGTGTTTACATTTTATGACATTTATTTCTGAAGATTGAAAATAATTAATTTTAATACTGTATTTACTCGCGTAATCTGTGTCCTTGCATACCATGCGCACCCCTATTTTTTTGGACCAGTTCGGAGGGAAAAAATAAATTCGTGCTGGAATAAGTTGATATCTACAACAGCAGAAAATTAGAAAAAATCTAAAAAGTGCAGAGATTCCCCATAGATGTGTTCTCCTCTGGGTTAGAGCATCAGCGGCTCATGATGAATTCAGCGAACACAGATACCAAATGCCAACTTATTCCAGCAAAAGTATAGGTAGAAATTGATAGTAAATTTTTAATGACAGAAGTACTTATTTTGAGTAACAATAATAAACTTAAAACTCAATTAAAACGCACAGCTTTAATATCATAAAAATATGTCATCTCAATCTTGAAGATGAAACAACATCAGTATAAACCGCGCAGTTAAACCCTAAACATTTGCTTGGTCGTGTAGATATGCATATACTTCATAAAATTCTTCGTTTTTTGTGAGTATAAACGTAGACGCAAAGCGTGTTGCAGTAAATTTACTATTGAAACTTACAATTTTAAAAACTTCATCAGAAATCTTCATGTATGAAGGGTAATCCCTTTTTTACTTACATTTTGGGGGAAAAGGAGCATGGGTTATGCATGTGATATTTAATTGAATTTTACCACTGCAGAGATCAAATGCAATCACTAAGTATAGTTAGTTTCGATAGTATCGTTAACAGCTGACATCAACCAAATTATAGGAAGATTTACTTATTGAGCCAACCTCTCCAAGAGTAACAGTTTATTATTGGTTGAAATTAAAACACCTGTCACATGGAGGACACAAGAAGAATAACACGGATTCTAAACAATATTTATATATTTTTATTAGTGTTTATTTGTGGTTTGTTAAAACTTGGATTATACAGGACCTTGAATTTGTGTGAAAAAAATTTCATGAGAAGTATTTTTAAATGAAACAATGGGGGTCACTTATACATATCATATATTTTCAAGCAGAAAAGTCATGGTCGACCTATACACCAAGTCAACCTGCACGCCACAATATAAAGTAACTCCTTATTTCTAAACTAGTTAAAGTGAGTTCAATTTAAAACAAGTGATCTAATGATTGCAGAGTTTATTACATAAGGTGCTTTTTTTGGTACTTGTGTATTAATGGGGGACCCAAGTTTAAATGATAAAATTCAAAGAAGAATGGTTCTCTTCTTCAACTCTTTACATTCACATACAGATACATTCATAACTACCCCAAAAAATCTTCGGGGTAAAAGAAATATTCTTTAATTTTAATATCAGGCAAAGTCATGCTTACCCCCGACTGCTGCATTTTTATCCTGTCTCTTGGCAGATGAGAGGCTGTCCTCAACTTGAAAAGGAGATCCAGTTGGGATTATTGTGTCCAGCTCTCCTGTGACCGACTGGAGTGGAACTGATGGGATGGAAGGCTGAAGTGGTGCACCCATAGAAGAAGGGAGAGCATGGGCATTAGAGTTCACTGTGTCCTCATGGGAGAGCTGCTTGCTATAGGAAAACGCATTGCTTCCTCCCCCACTCAGCTGTAGCTGCTGCGTTTGTTGTAGGTGGACACCACCTAAAGAGTCAAACTCTGAGAGGTCCAGGAGGTTGTTTGCCGTGTTGTTCAACCTGCTAATGAAAAGAAGGAATTTAGGTTAAAATAAAAAGCATCAAAAACAAGATTAAATTTTGACTGAAATCTTTAAATATTATAATGAAAGCTCTTTCATGACAATTTAATATCTACCGTTGGTTTCACTATCTAAAGAAAGGTGCAACTGTTGGTCACTTTATTCACATGGAAATGGAGTTTTGTTACACATTTTAAAATGAACTTCAATGAAGTACATGTTCAAGGCTTCTGACAAATAACACACACATGCCTACAAATTTTAGAACTTAAAAATTTCACACATGCCATTTTAGCCCTTTCACTTTACCACCTGTGGATGATTGCCAACTTAAAAATTATACTACAGGAAACACTACCTTAATATTTAAAGGATTACGGGCACTAGATGACAGAACTGGATTTTGTAAGGAAATTCCTGTCTGACATTTTTTTATTACTTCACACATTTATTTCTGAGTCTCACAAGTGGAACATGAACATCTTTCTCAAGGGCTGTTTTGTCCTCAAATTGGGATAAGACTGTAAGGGCTTGGTTTATGCCTCTACACTGGTAAACAGGAAAAAAAAACTGTTCTTGGTGAAGTATCAAGAAAATGTTTCACACCGCAAATATTTTGATTTATTAAAATCTTATACATCTATTAGAGGACTACAGTCATTAATATACAATTAAACAATTAAATATGCCATGGGCATGGTAAATACAAGAAAAGTCTTTTGAATATTAGTTCTCCTCAGAAATATGGGAAGGTTGGAAACCCTAGCACAAAAGTACCTGTAGAGATATTATGCTACATTTCTTCAGTCTTTCATAATATTTTTGGATAAACAAAGCTGAAATGACATAGTATAATTCTAAGTTTTAATGATTTATGTCATACTCATTGCCAAGGACAAATGCAGTTATACAGGGTGTACACATGAAATGTATAGGATTTCACTATAACGTCGCTCATGAACTAAAAGACAAATGAATGGAAACTACAAGTATTTAAGTATGTCATGTGATCAAGTTTGTAATGAGTGCTACTTGAGTGCTACTTGTGTTTCCAAATCTTGCCACCTGTTGCGCTACCAGTTGTTATTGTTTAATTGGCATTTCAAGTAGAGAAAGCTAAATGTGTGCCGTGGTTTCATGAGTTGAAGTCTGTGGTTACAGAGCAAAGGAGAACCACCAACAAAAATGTCAATTTACAAGTGGTATAAACTGTTTGATGAGACTGGCTGCATATGTAAAGAAAAAAGCCCCAGGAAATGACCAGTAACTGAAGCTTAGGTGGATGAAGTTGGAGTGACTTTCATTCCCAATCCACACAAATCAACCAGACATGCTGTCTGACAATTGAGCATGCCACACTCAACAGTGCACAAAATTCTTCAGAAACATTTGAGGTTTAAAAGTTACAGATACCAACTGGTGCAACATGTAACTGCCTAAGACAAAGAAGTTCGCTACACATTTTCCTGAGACTTTCTTTCAAGAGTCGAAGATGATGAACATCATACATCCAAAATTGTCTTTAATGACGAAGCCACATTCCATTTGTCGGGGAATGTTAATTGACATAATCTGCGAATTTAGGAGAGCAACAAATCTCATGCAGTACTTCAACATATGAGAGACAGCCCAAAGTTGAACGGGTTTTGCACATTGTCTAAGTAAAAAGTGTTCGGCCCTTTTTTCTTCATCAAACGTACTGTGTACCTAGATGTTGGAGGAATTCCTCATGCCTATTTTGGAAGAAGAGGGTCCTGATGACATGCTGTATCAACAAGACGGAGCACCTCCACACTTCCACAGAGAAGTAAAGGACTTTTTAGATAGCAAGTTTTCAGGGAAGTGGATTGGCAGGGGGTGGGCCTATCACTTGGCCACCTCGTTCACCTGACCTTACTCCCCTTGATTTTTTCTTTTGGGGATACATCAAGGATGCTGTGTACGTGCCACCAATGGCTACCATGTTGCAGGAACTTGCTGGGAGGATAAGAGCTTCAGCAGCTAGAGTTACATCCAACATGCTTAGCAAAGTGTAGACTGAAATTGAATACAGATATGATAACTGCCAGGCTCACGGTGCCCTTATTGAAAAACAAATGTTAGTCATTAAAACCTACTCAAACACGTTTAGTTCTCATTTCTGTGCCTTTCAGTTCATGAACAATTTTACAGGGAAATTGTATGCATTTCATGTGTACACCCTGTATACATATTTGTCACACCCACCTACAGTATTTAATCGATTGTAAGCCATCTCAGAAATTGCCACTCGGCTTAGAATCGGTGTAAAGAAAGTAGTCAATGAATTTATGTCCGTAGTTACATTATAACGTGAGATATAAGTGTACTAAAGTGTAAGTAAACTATCTACTTTAAATGTATGCAAAAAAGAATCAAAATGACTGAAAACCTACAAAGAAATAAATTATGTAAATAAAATGTGGTGCGTCAAAGTCATAAAAAAATGCAGCAATAGCGCTCGTATGCGTAAGAAGCTATATATGTACACAATGATTCATTTTACTCGTGAATCGAAACATTTGCCTTTCCTACCCCCCTCCCCTCCCTCCTCTACCTATCTTGTTTCAGTGCGTCTAGCATGCAAGTACTGGGATTTCCCGAGCGAACCGTTACTTCCTCAAGCCTTAGCCGCATAGCAGCAACTTGGGAGAATAATTTAAGAATGTAAGTGAAAAGGAATGCCCAGGTGATACTGGTGTAGTACTAACATATGTTATGTAATACGGTGTCTGTATTTGATTGATAAGAAATGGCTATTTTTTTACGAGAATAAGATCCGGGAAATAACGAAGTCAAATTACTCTTTTAGTAGAGGTTGTTATGATTAAATGAATAAAATGTACTTTATGTCGCCATAATTTCAGTTAATATTCTTTATTTAATTACGAACTGAAAATCTGAGACGTAATACGGTGTCTGTATTTGATTGACGAGAAATGGCTATTTTTTTACGAGAATAATATCCCGGGAATAACGAGGTCAAATTACTGTTTTCGTTTGAGTTGTTATGAATAGGTGAATAAAACATATTTTATGTCGCAATAATTTTAGTTAATACTCTTTATTTAATTATGAACTGAAAATATGAGGCATTCATACTTGTTGGTATTTTGAAATAAATGACCCCAGCTGCCTAATCACTTTAAAATCAAAATTTTTCCTTGCGTGGCCTTGTGAAAAGTGGAGGTTGGCTTACAATCGGTGTCGGCTTACAATCGATTAAATACAGTATGTGGTTAAATTTGATTGGACAGAGGTTGCTTGTAACATTACAGGCAAATCAGGGAAGCTGTTAAGAAAAAAAAATTCAAATGTGGAACTCCATGAAATAAATCCACTGAGTAAATGGGCCACTTAAGCATTTCTATCAATCTATTGCAAGTGTTTATTTCTAAAAATTAAGCTTCCAGAACAGTTTTTTGCCGATGAAAAGGTGGATATTATAAACGTCAGGTCATAAACGTCATTTCAGAAAGGGTGGTTTGCATTTCACATGTGAAATGCACGTCAATGTAGTAATAAATATTGTGAATCTGAAGTGTTTTCAAAATTTATAAACTTTTATTCTTACAAGTTTCTTGATTTTATAGTTTGCATGAAAACAACTTCAGGAATGGCATTCTGGTGAGTTCCAGCAGAAAAAAAGCACTGGGTAAACCCATAAATGGCTACACATCAACTCTAATTGTATGAATTGATAAAAAAACCTTATGATAACTCTCCATACAAAACTATTGTGAAAGCATTATTGGAATAATTATGCTAGAAAACTGTTGGTAAAAAAATAAAACTTTGCCAAAATAAACCCAGAAAAACCACGCAGATATTTTATTTCAACAGAGAAAAAACTGTTAGCTTTATATTTATTTTAAGTCATGCAAAAATAATTCTTTTATCATGCAAATATAATGTTCCTCAATATAGTATGAGTATGAAGCCCCCCTTTAACCACTTCTGTGTCAGGTTTTTTTAAATTCTTTCAAAAAAGTTCAGGTCTTTTTATTTTGCAAATGATTAGCCCACACAATCTTAGTAATGAAAACATTACTAATATTTGGAATAAATGCTTAATTTTTTAAAAATTCACTTTGATACAATAGTCGTTTATAGCAAATTATGCCTTTTTTCATTATTTGAGATTAGACAGAGGTTGCTTGTAACATTACAGGCAAATCAGGGAAGCTGTTAAGAAAAAAATATTCAAATGTGCAACTCCATGAAATAAATCCACTGAGGAAATGGGCCACTTAAGCATTTCTATCAATCTATTGCAACATCATACTCTTGCATAAAAATGGCCAATGTGTAATACAACATTAATATAATGTGAAAACATTGATCCATGCAGAGTTATTTCAAATGAATTGAACATGTGGTAACTAAGTTTTTGAAATGCTAATATAGGGAAAAAACTTGTCTATATTAAGGTGAATGTAGTACCATTGGTAAATATGCAAACTAAAATATTAATAGCAATGCAAGATATTAACTTACACATCGTCCACATTGGTGAAAGCTGAAGTAGGACCAAAGTCCATACCATTGCGGTGGCCATTTGTTTGTTCAACAGGCCTCGTCATTTCTCCTCCATTATTATTCAACACTGCCTGCTGATGGGGATCAATATTATTTACACCAATCAAAAGATTTGCACCACTATTACTGAGTGTATTTTCTGCATCATTACTAGATGTTACAGGGTGCCCAGGAGTTGTTCCTTGATTAGATGGACTGCCCTCCGTTGTGGTTGGCTCAGACGAAGACGATGAAGAGCCACCTGTCATCTCTTGTGTATCCCTTGCACCTTCAAGCTCTGTCTGCCTATTCAGATCCTCTTCACTCATCTGAGAAGGCTGTTGCTCGCTTACTTCTTTACTCTCATCAGAAGGACTGTCTTCTTTTTCTTCTCCTCCCTTAAGAGTACAAATACAGAACAATGTCAATGCACACTCTACCACTTCAATAATTTCTTTAACTAAACCCATTTCAAACATTTGTTTCCATTGAAGAAATAGAAAAAATATATTTTGCAGGTACAGTAATACCCCAATTTACGTCGAGGATGCTTTCCTGAAAATCACGATGTAAATCAAATCAACGTAAATCAAAACCATTTTTCCCATAAGAATCAATGTTATAAAGGGGTGATGAGTACAAGATGGAATTTTTACCTTGAATATTACTTACCGTATTTACTCGTGTATCCTGCACACCATTTTTCCCGAACTGCTGGTGAAAAAATGGGGGCGCATGTCTTACAAGAGGATTTCTGAACAGGTTATATAAGCTGTGAGTATCCATAGTAAATTCTCTGCAATATGCTTGCATCTATGCTGACAGTTGCAAAAGACATTGAATTCTACAAAGTATATATGTATTTATGCGACAAAGCAAACATTTAGGTTACGCTTGCGCTACAGGCATAAACTCGCAAAAGTAGGCAGAAAGAATATGCCGACTAACTGATAACAATAGTTCAATAACTACTGAGGGTTTGCTGGCTGGAGAATAGGTAGGCCCTAGTTTGGTCTTTCTCCATCGTCCACTTCAAGCAATTCGGAGTGGTGAAATTTTGTTGAGAATTAAAGATTTCATCATTCAAAAGGAAGACTGAAATCCCCATCTCAAGTGTTTGGACTTGTTTGTTCCTATCCTTCTAATACTTATGAGACAATTCACGAAAAAACTCCCCATCCTTGTAGGGAAGTTCCCATTCATAGATGAACAAACAGTACGTGAAGCTCCGCATCGGTGCGTAATATTACATCAAAATCAGTTACGGGGTTAACAAAAGAGGACTAATAATGAGGAGATTTCTGCTAGTATTGGCATAAAGAGATCATCCAATTGCATTACATATGAGGAAGCGGTGAATCTGAACCGAATTCTAAAATTCCGTCTTAACACCATCTTTTCTAATTTACGAGTGAATATCATTGTTTTTGTCTTAATACTGTATACTTAATACTGTATATTAATTAAGTCTTGTAATTCATTAAAAGGTTCAAGAAGATGGAAACAGAAAAATCTGGTGATTTTCTGACTTTTTCCCATTTTCGAAAAATGTGAGATAACGAACTTCGAAGCAAACCAACATAAATCTGTACACAGGTACTAAACGATCGACAACGTAACTTTGAATCAACATAAATAGGGGCAATGTAAATTGGGGTATTACCATATGTTAAATATACCAAGGAATACTGTATCTGCCCGAATACAAGCTGATGTTTTTTGTCAAAATCACCCCTTGGCTTAAATGCGAGTCCGAGGAAAATTTGGGTTATGGTTAAATCTCGAAGTCTCTCATTGCCTTGGTGTTCAAATGATAGTACTATATTTTTCGTAAAGTAAATCTTTGACCTACGATGAATATACATAAAAATATCTTGGCGAGATTGCTTGCGTAAATTGATGATTACGCAAAATGCGTTGACGGCTTTGAATGCTCAACTGTTTGAATTTCGGTAAAACTTTACATGGAACATGTATAATTATAAAAATGCAATTTCTTAAGGCAATGTAAATGTTAGTTTCATTGGAAATAGACTTGGATGAAAAAATATCTTGGCGAGACCTTTTGTGAAAATGAAGATGAATGAAATTATTGTCACTGAATGTGGAACATTATTCAGCAACACAAAATTATTAATTGGAGTAATATTTCAAAATGTCAACAACTAAACCATTTCCCACACATTTCTTCATTCTAAGATGTGCATGAATGCCCAGCACACTTCAGCATAAAATCTACGAAATTTATGTTTTTGCCAAGAAATCGTGGAAATTTTTGGGGGGTCGGCTTAAATCCGGGGTCGGCTTCTATTCGGGCAGATACGATACAAAGGAGACAATTCATTTTTCATTACTTGAATTTTTCGTGGATAAAAGAAGCAGTTTACTCTGATTAGTATTCCTACATCTTTCCAAACTCTAGCCCACCTTACCTCTTTCAGATATGCACATTTGTATGCTTGCTGGTGGATGTAACGGTTAGGTACTACTTTCAAAATCTAAACCATTTTTGAGTATGTGAATGCGATATACTGTATATTCCGGCATATAAGTCGACCTTTGAAGCCTAAAAAATTTTTCCTAAAACTTAAGATCGACTTATACGCCGAACATAAAATGTGAACCTTTAATTACAGATGAATTACATTGATATTTACGAAGACCACTGATCTTTTGGTAGATATGATCACTATTTTGAATCAGCTGTTCCAGTGTTTACATTTTATGACATTTATTTTAGAAGATTTATAATAATTAATTTTAATACTGTATTTACATAATCCGCGTCCTCGTGTACCATGTGCTTTCATATTTTTGGTCCACTTCGAGGAGAAAAAAATAAATTCGTGCTTTAATAAGTTGACGTCTATGGCGGCGGAAAATTAGATAAAAAAATCAAAAAAGTATGGGGATTCCCAATAGGTGTGTTCTCTTCTTGGCTGCTCAGTAGCTGCGCAACTGCGCGGCCATGCAGCAGTTATTGAAGTGCTGTGCACTAGATTTTTTAAATGTGCACTATTGTGTATATCTTAGAATATATCGGAACAGGGTCGCATCAACCCTGGTGCACATTCGTGCACTATCGTCATGTAAGTGTGCATAGCGATATTCATTTCGCCCATGGGTTAAAGGAGCGTCAGCAGCTCACGATGAATTCAGTGAATACTGACACCAGATGCAAACTTATTCCTGCAAAAAGTGTAGGCAGAAACTGATAGTAAATTTTTAATGACAGAACTGCTTTTCTTGAGTGACAATAATGAACTTAAAACTCAATTAAAAAGTACAGCTTTAATATTATAAAAATATTACGTCATCTCAATGTTGAAGATGCACCAACGGCAGTATAAACAACACATTTAAACCCTAAACGTTTCGTGGTCGTGTAGATAAGTGTAAACTTTGTAGAATTCTTTGTCTTTTGTGAGTATAAACGTAGACACAAGCATGTTGCAGTAAATTTACTATCGAAACTCGCAATTTTTAAAACTTGGTCAGAAATCTTCATGTATGATGCGCTGTATCTTTTTTTACTGACATTTTGGGGGAAAAGGTGAGCGGGGTACAAATTTGCGATATTTTAATTGAATTTCACCAAAGTAGAGATCGATCGTGCTCACTAGGTATAGCTCATTTTGAGAGTATCATCAGCCGTTGACATCAATCGAATTATAGGAAACTTTATTTAGTGGTTCAAGCTCTCCAAGAATAAGTCTTATTGGTTGAAATTAAACCATCTGTCACATGGAATGCTGAAGAAGAATAGCATGGACTCTAAACAGTATTTATATATATTTTTGTTTATTTCTGTTTTGTTAAAACTTGGATTGTACATGACTTTGATTTTGTCAGAAAACAATTTCATGAAAGCATTTTTAAGTGAAAAAGTGGGAGTCAACTTATATGGCGAACATATGCCTAATCATGTATTTTCATTCAAAAAAGCAGGAGTCGACTTATATGCCAGGTCGACTTATACACCTGGTCGACTTATACACCGGAATATATGGTACTTTTAATATTGTCATATGACACATTAAAAAAAATTCAAAATCTGCTCTTTGAAATTAACAGCTTGAATTTACAATCATTTGAAAGATAGCATATGGTCCACAAAATGGTAATAAAGTCTCTTATGACCCTTTCGGTTAAAAGTTTGGCAACCTGTCTTAAATCAACTTTTAAAGGATTGACTTTTACAATTCAGAGTTTTTGATTAACATCACAAGACAAGTGAATAAGTGTATTAATCCTATACCTTGGTAGGAGTAGAGGTGGGTGTGGCTGCTTTGGCTCGTGTTCGCAGCATGATGGCCTCAACGCGTTTCCGACGCATCTGCCTCTCCTCCTCCTCCTTCCTCAGTCGTTCCTCCATCTCCTTCCTAAGCCTCTCTGCCTCCTCACGGGCCTTCTTATCCTGCTCTTCTTTCTCGGCACGTGCCTTTGCCTCCTCCTCCCTTTTTAGGGCCTCTTCTCGCTCCCTCTTTTGTGCCTCCTGAACAAAGAGAATTATTGAGAAATTTTAAAATATGCACAAAAATATCTTCGAATGACTGTTCTCAAAATAATTTTTTAATCTTTTGATAGAAATGCATCTCTTATTAAACAAAAAAAATTTTCTGGGCCTCACTGACAGATAATAACACTGGCATAAAATTATTTTGCCTTTGTATAGCTTCAAATTATTTCTTTAAATGCACTTTAGAATGCACATAAATCTTTAACATTATGAAAATTAAGAGAAAGAAGAAAACAAACAATCACTTACTGCAATTGGAGTGTTTACTTGTGATATTTTCCTAAGAAATTCTCTTGAAGTATAGGACGCAGTTTTTCTTAGATGATTCAGAAAAATCACTGCTACTAAATTTGTCTAAATGAAACATTCCATAGAAGGTATATGCATTCCAACTTTCTCTGTATGTTTGGCTATATAAATATATTGGAATTTTAAGAATGTTTTGGGATCCACAAATTGTTGATCCATGGACATTAAATAGAAGCAATGAAATAGATTTTCTTTTTACCAAAGAGTATAATACAAAGATAATTAAACTAACAAACTTACAATAGATAAAGCTACTAAGTTGCAACTGGCACCAGAACTGGGCCAAGTTTTCAGATATTTTTTTGTAAAATGTAATTAATAAAAGCTAAAATAGAAAAAATGAAAATTGTAGTTTTTAACTGCCCTCACCTCAATTGCTTGCATAAGACGTTCTTTTTCCAGGCGACTTGCCTCTTCAAGGAGTCGCAACTGCTCAGCCTCGGCCCGCCTCTGTTCTTCTTCCTCTAGCCTTAACCTCTCCTCTTCTTTCCTCTTTTCTTCTTCCTGAAAAGTGAGGAAATAACATGCATCAGTTAACACTGTTTGTTAGAATTAATAAAAATCAGTTCATTTCTATGCATCAGTCAACACTTTGTTAGAATTAATAAAAATCAATTCATTTCTATCTCCTTGACAATGGAGGACATTTAAACCTTTCCATTCCAAAAGGACAGAATATTTTTTTTTAAATTGGTGATTTGACAGATATCATAAAAATATATAACTTTTTACCTAATCAAAAATTACAAGAGATTTTCTTAATATTATAAAAAATACATGAAACATCTGTGTTCAAAATAAATTTTTGAACTGCTCCAATACATTTTTGAAAATCAGCAATAGGAAAATGAATTCTTAGGCTCATTCATAGTCCCATATTAATATAATAATTCTAAGTGATTTCAAAATGCAATTGAAAATTATGCTGCACCCAGTAAAATATAGTTGGAGGCTTCATACACATGAACGTAGCTTCACCGAAAAAAATAAATAAATAAATAAAAAATCTGATGTGACCAACACATGACTTTCTCCATATTTGGGGTATAGATATTTAAATTATTACGAATAGCATTATAAGGCAAAGTTATTATTTTCTATCGTAAAAGAATACAGTCGTCCTTATTGCCGTAAATTAGGTATATTTTGAATATGTTTACAGAATTCACCGCTACATGGTGGTGGTGCTGTATACGGGAAATTAAGAAAAAGCACAATATCTCCGAAATGGATGGTTCTACGAAAATTTGTTTCAAACAAAACTTTGAAGAAATATTATTCTCTACAACTTTGGTCCTCATGAAGATGACCAATTACGACGTTTACAAGGAGTTATTTGACAGAAACCGAAAAAACCGATTAATTATAAATAATTCCTAAACAATAACTGCTATGGAAAATTGTTTCAAATGAAAGTTGTAGCAAATTACAATCTCTATAACCTTTGTATAGCATTGTATATAAAATAATGATGTTTTAAAAGAGAAATAATGCAAAAACCGAATCGTGTTTCGAATAAACCTTGACTTCCGGTTAACCGTTATTGTCCAAAAACTAACCAGATCTTTACGCTCATACCGAAGTGTTATATATGAAATTCGGTAACGATATGGCAAGTACGTTTTGAGTTAGAGCGCCCACAATCACATTCACACACACAGACATCATTCCAAAAATAGTCTAAACGTGTTCAAGGGATCTCAAAACGTGTATTTCCATTGAAATCTCGAAGTCGATTTTTTTCGTGATCACAATACTTTCCCATTACTACATATGGAGAAAGTAATAAATACACACACACACACGTATGTGTACACACACACACACATATATATATATATATGTATGTATATATATACCGTATATACCCGAATATAAGATGACTCTGATTAGAGACGACCCCCCATTTTGAACTCCTAATAAACGGAAAAATTTATTATGCACACAGTGACAGAGGTTTATTATACCATTGACTAATAAACATTGAACCAATTGAAATAAGCAATTTTGTAGTGTTAGTTGGCATATACAGCTGCTTTCCTTCAAGTGTCTATCAACGACTGATTTTAACTTCTTACAAGACCTACTATAAAGGCAATGTCAATGCAAGCATTTATTTACATTATCAATGAAGAGAAGATAACAATAACGCTTTTCTTTCATCTATTTGAAGGTTTAATTGGCCTTAAATGAATCAGAGGCAACAATGAGAGTCTCCTTGGCAATGTCCGGAATGAGTACGAAAAATCCGCAAAATTTCGAAAAAGAATGCGTATTTCTGAAAAATTCGACCGTGTAACGTGTAAACATCGCAAGAATAAGATAGTATAGAGCTTTAGCCATCGAATAAAGGGAAAAAGAATATTGGACCATATTTACGTATTTTAATGAATAAAGGAAAAAAACCTTGCACTCTGAAAAATCGAAAATCCCGTGTAAACTTATGGGAAAATATAATTGTCTCCTGGATTCAAACCCGGGACACTTTAGCAAACGAAAATATTTTTCCAGGGACCTCATAACCAGTAGAAACAAAACGCCGTTTACCGCATATCTTTTACGACGAACGGTTCTCTGCGGCTCTTCTTATATTGCGTTTTATACATAATTTGAAAAAGTGGCTCTTCTTAGGAAAAAGGTTGTCGACCCCTGCCCTAGAGGGTAGCCTTCACCACGGCTACGAGGGTCCCGCTCCCCGCTGGGAAAAATTTCCTCTGACCCAGAAAAGGTTATACCGCCTTTACCCGGTGCCTAAAGTCAAATGTATTTCTAAATATTTCAGCTAAGTCTTTCTAAGTGAACTAAGAAATGTATTAAATCAGCAATATCAAAATACCTGCCATTTATTGCTCATTTCCCTTTATAGCACCCAGCTCAGGCTATAGAAGAATATTCTTCCCACTGCCAGTGTGTTGCTTGCAAGTAACCCTCAATGCTGAATCTAGTACATTTTTAATAAATGGGTTTAAGGTCACATCACAGGGCTAGGGTGATTTCCTCCCCTGTGGAAGGGGAGAGTGAATATCTAAAATATGTGAGAAGTATGGAATGCAGCTCATGGATTTTGTGCAGTGCCTTTGTGGAGAGCCTTCATGCTTCTGTCTTATATAGTAAAATTGCTTATGAACGAACTTCTTATACAGATTCTAAGCATAAAAAATGAGGAAATTGACAAATATTTGAGCTATTTCTTTAGCCCAAGAATTTATATTCACTTTCAAATCATTATTAAAAAAATGTAAAAGGGCAAAACTTACCAGCCTTTGCCGTTCAAGCTCAGCTTCCCTTTCAGCCTGTTCTCTAGCTAAACGTCTCCTCTCGGCTAGGGCAGCCTTAGCTTCTTCCTCAGTTGTTATTCTAGTTCTGGCAATCATTGAAGCTATAAGGCAAAAAATGTTTATCATTAACCTTGCCTAAGATTTTCTTATATACTAGAAAAAAACAAATGGTTATGAATTACAAAAAATATGTTCACATACTGAGACCGAGTAACGTTTTATGAGTTCACTAGACGAATGAGCCCGTTTAAAACGGCCTTTGAAAACAAACAAAATAAAACCAACAAACAAATGATAAAATTATAATATTTGAATAAGGTTGGAAAGGGGTACAAATGAAAACAAAGGAATAGTTTTAAAAAATTAAGAGGAAAACAGTCTTATACCTCAATAATATTATTTTAGCTATTCAGTAACACACTTATAACGACGTCCCTTGTAAATGCTCTTTCGTTTAACAGCAACTGCCCTTGATTATCTTTATCCTTAACCCAAAATTTCAAATTATGTTTGTCACGTGTTCTAGTTATGGCTACATCCAGCTGTCCATGTGAAAAGCAATATTTAGTAGGTAATCACAATCAATCGTTCAATTTCACTAAACAGCAGTTAAGAACAATCTCAATAGATATCTCAATACACACGCAATCAGCGCATATACCTTATTTACTTGTATTTAGATAACAATGTAATCGTTGTTTGGTTGGTTACCCTACAATTGGATTGACGCGAATTAAAAATAAACAGCACGAAAAAAATTATTTTCATAATATCTGTTCTATGCAGATAATGAGAAGGTACAGCGCAAGCAACTGCCTTTAATATGCAGAAAGACTTCAATAAGACAACGAAGGCACGTTAAAACATCGTCGAATTATTTCAAACATTAGCATGTTTTAAAATACGTAATTTACCGCATTTATCCATCCAATTTATGTTTATATGAGCATATATGGCTTGAAACAACAATGTCCGTTTCCAAGGTGATCATTGATGAAAATGAACAATTTTTCTTACATCGGCGAATTTAAACGTAAAATTTGCTAAAGTTTTACCTTTAGGTGAGAAAAGATGAACAAAATTAAACGGCCCATTTATTTTCCTTTAAAATGGTCCTAATTTGAAGGTCATAGGTCAATTCTTTCTAATTTAATTTCCAAGAGAGTAAAACTCTGCACGTTGAAAATTAAATTTTAGCGTGTAAACTTATGGGCCGAGATATGAGATTCATATGGAATGTAAAACATCTCCTGGCGTTGAACCAGGGACTTTTTTGAAAATTTTTTATAGCATTTGCTTTTTGAACGTATTCATAGCAATCCTACCGAATTTGGCTGGACTGATTCAAGAAATGGCCGAGATATGTTGAGATATTTAGCATGAGCCTGCCTAGAGACATCCCGACAATGATATTAAGCGTTTTATAATAGGAGATTATTATATGCATTTACTTTAGACTGATAGTAACCCAAGAGCCAATGAAATCAATAGAAAAAATCCACCCCCTTTAAATCAACAATTTTTAATCAAAATGAAATCAAAAGTGTTGAAAAGAAAGAAAAATAAATTTGAAGAACATACTATAATACCCATTTAAAATTACTGATTTTTCACCAGTTATTTTTACATCCAGTTGACCACTACAATAAAGGAATAGGACAAAAAAAATCACATTGAAAAACTGATAATTGTGAAAAAATCAACATATAATATTTTTCTTTTACTGCCTTATTATATCAGTTGTTTTTCACATTTTAAATGCAAGTAGCACAGACAAATTTGTGAAATTGCATAATAATTCTACATAAAAGGCTAAAAAATACTAACATTTTCAATGACAAATACAAAAATGTTTTAGTGATGCTAAGTAGGTTTGACATAATAATGCAAAGTGTATTCAGATCATTCATATTATATAGGCATCACCAACAAAACTTTCTTCAAAAGAAATCAAACTGCTGAGCAGAATGCAGAGTATTTTGACTGGTTGCCGAAAAACAGCAGACCTGCCTCGGGTGCCAAGGAATTTAAATATGGGTACTCCTCGATTTATGCAACAGTTGTGTTCCAAAAAAGTCACATAGGGTGAAATCACATAAATCGAACATAATTTCACCATAAGAATCAATGAGATCTGCTACAAAAAGCATTAGAATACTCTTAGTGTTCAGATTTGACTAGCATCCCTCCAGGACAAATGTGCTCCGCACGGATGATTAGGGAAGTGAAATTTATTTAGATTAAAACTTACTATAAATTACAAATATAGCATATACTGGTTTCTTTTGGAAAAAATCTCATACTAGCAAAATCTACGGGAAACATTTTTCTAATTCATCGCATGCCAAACTCAGAGCGATAACCTCATCATCTGAACTATCCATGACAACTGAAAAGTCCGATCCTTTCCGATTGTAACTAGCGGGTGTCCTGCTTAAAGAAGTTAGTCTAAAGTGAATGCTAGTAAAAAAAATCAGTATAGATGATTCACTGAAGTTATATTTTCTTGTAAATTTAATGGTAACTTGGATAAAGCAAATGCCTTTAAAAAAACAAATTTTTTAATTTTTTTATTATGCGTACATTCTTATACATACAGCATCATATCTCCGTTTCTACCATACCAAATAGGATAATTTTCACCATGTAACTTCTAAAATGATTATGAATGACTACTGTACAACTCAAAACTTTATAAGCTTTATGAAATGCCTTTTAAAAATAAATGACACAAAATTTATTTTACATTTTTAGTCAAGACATGAAAAAGTTGACCTGCGAGAAACTTTTTTCCTATTTGGTATAGGTAGGTACATCTAGCGAATGAAATGTTAATAAAAGCTGGAATATTGTTTTGAAATGCCATTTATAGTTTTCACAATACTGAAAGATATATGAAAGCTCCTGTAAAGAGTGTGCTTCACGTAAGATAACATAAAAGGTATTGTTTATAATTGATGTTCTAAAAAAATCCTCAAAAAATTTCATACAAATCCAATAAAAATGGAAAGTTATGAATTTTCGTCTGAACAGACAGATGCATTCCGTTCCGACCGGATATAATGGGCGGACATAGGCCTGATCCGATCTGACCCAAACCGTTCGGAGCAGAGCTATTGAGCGCCCTGTGTTAACCACTCGTATAATACTGCATCCAACTGTTATAGCTTTGGCTTCCTTAAATTTTTACATTTTTGGATATTTTCATTGTCTCATACTCGACAAAATTTTTTAGAAGTTGCTGTTTTCTTGCTTTTCTGTCATATATTGTAGATGAGCATATTTTGTGCTCGTTCATTAATATCCCATTATCCAGACATTGGCAATGTAAATTTTCTGTCATAAAGTCAGCACCATCCGGTTCCCGTGTTTTCTACTACTGCTGGTACTACTCATGTTGTTTAGAGTATCTTAAAATGTTTATAAAATAACTTTAATGACATTATTATTATTACGCATTACGTCACGAATGTTGACACCTTGAAACAGAAGAGGAATTACTGCAATATGCGGTTAAGGTTTCCGTTCTGAAAAAAGACCCGGATTCGACTCCAGGAGAACATTTCTGTTTCCCGTAAGAAAACACGTAAAATACGACATTTCGACGTACAGGCTTTCACTCTTTTGCAAAGTACAATTAGAAAAAATTGACCTACAATCACCATACAAAGACTGTTTTAAAGAAGAATGCACAAGGTTTCTTATTCTTATCGTCAATTTTTGCCTTCCATTCGAAATTACTTATATTTAACGAATATGGAAAGATTTTGACCAAATAATGCACTTTTATCGATAAGTTTCCTGGACAAGAATTACAGAGTCCAACCCGAAGATTCGGCTGCTAACCCGAAGACTTTGGATGAAACCCACAAATGTGGTAACCCAATTCAGAGCTGAGATGATACATTTCTGGTGAGAAGAAGTGGGCATCTTTAGGTAATATAACACCTAATAATCCATCTAAACCAGTGGTTCTTAACCTTTTTCATTTCACGCTCCCCTTCTGACATTCCTAAATATTCACTTCCCCCTCTCTTACTCAAATATTTCTTTCATGTTTTGAGATTTTCAAAGAAGAAAAATTAAAAACTCATAGAGAAATTCTTACACAGTATTTACATACTAGCAAAACGCTGCAGCAAAGCAGCATATTATGGGCACGCTTCTGCTCTTGTGTCGCTCCCCACCTTTCCTCTTTCCAACTCGTCTCCTTCCCCTCCTCTCCTCTTTCCACCGGGAAACAGGACAAGAGAACCAATGGGCTGCACGTATTCCGTCTGCTTCCTAGAGAAGCGTACAGCATCGCCGCATATAGTGACTGTATTTTGCCAGATTGCTTGTCTTCCCTTATTGCCACCTTCACCCCACTATTCTCTGGAGCACATGCTCGGCAATGAATGCGTTACGATAAGAAGCTCGTCTCCTCTCTCGTCGTCTTCCCATTCTCTCTCTCTTCTCGCATTCCACCAATGACGATGAAGCACATCCCAATTATTTATTTTGGATTGATTTCTCATTTTATACTTATTGATACAAGCATTAATTATAACTAATTTTGAATTCTGAATAATTATAAATATTTTTTTCTTCGTTTATCACGTGGGTATGCAATGCTTTACTCGCTTATATGGACTGCACGCCACTGTTGGAAACACAAATATATATACTACTTTCGAAATTAATATAAAAGTTGGTAATAAGAATGAGTTTATCAAATAACAGCATTTTTAAAAAAAAAAAGAAAAATAAGGAGCTCACCAGTCATGTCTACATCTTGACTAGATTCCTGGGACCCTTTGTCTGGCTCCTTCTCTTCCGTTGCATTGCCTTCTATAGACTGTTTATCTTCCACTTTGTTCTTTTCCATCTTTTTCACCATCTCTTCTACTATCTTGGCTTCTGTAACCCCCTTCACCTTCTCTTCCTTTTCTCCATTTACCTGGGTTTCTTCTGCCTCACCTTCTACTGGCTTCATTTCATCTTGCTTCTCCATCCCATCTGTGGATGATTCCATCACAGATTTGGTGCTAACTTCTTGGATCTCTTCACCTGATTCTGTGATTGCATCCTGCTGCACAGGCTCGGCAGGAGTGTGAATTGGACTAATCTTTGGAGAAGTCTGTTTTGGAAAAGAAAAAAGGGCATTATTATCAGTATTTTTGAAAACACAATTTTAGTTTATTTTTAAAAAATGTAAATTCCACAAATATGCATGCATCAATTAAATATGATTGCATTAAATTTGTCATTTAAAACAAACATATTTTGCTACCATAGGAATCGAGTTAGTTATGGAGGTTAAATATCTTGGACTGCATGCAGAAATTATAAAAACCAAATAAAAAAATAAAATATTTTGTGACTGCCCTTTCATACAAATCAAACAACGTGGAGCATTAACTATTTTAATCACCAGTTGTTTAAGTAAGGAGCTAAAATTTTTGCCTATTTTAGGGGACTACCTGTTTAAGGATTAAAGATGAAGATATGCAATTTAAACAAAGTAATTTGACATGACCCATTGCACATTTCGAAATCTTTTTAACCTAATTTCAAACATCACATTACTTAATTGTAGCCATGCTGAATTTCCTTAAAACTCATTAGCCATTTGTGTAATGAAATACAGTAAATACTTGCTATACGTTGACTTGTTATACATCATATCCCATATACATTGTCAATGAACTTCCTTTCTTATAAGTTGCAACATCTAGCACATAAGCTGTTTCTGATGAACCAAAATAAGTTGATCTCAATAATTCACATTAAACTCTAATAATGCATTTCCCAGGTATAGGATTTTAATGTACTTGGCTCCCAATGTAAGATTCACGGGTTCGAATCTTGTTGAGGGCATGGCTGTGTGTGCATATTGACAATTTATTATGCGAAGTCAGTCAGAAATCTGCATTTTGTCATATTAGAGAGGAAATTAATGCTATACAGTAATTGATCAAACTTTTATGTTTTTCATTTTCTTTGTTTTTTTAATTTGAATTATATGCCCTTTCTTTTTTATATAACAATAAATGCAACCGTTTATTTAAATTATTTATGAAGAGAAGATAACCATGTAACTTTCAATATGTCTTTTAAAAAATAACGTATGTCCCTATTCTCATCTAATTTTAAATTTATGCGTGAGCCTATTTGCATTAATAAGCATTATAGATCTATAATATAATAGTTTTACTTATAAAAATGTAAGATTTCAGCATTCAAATGATGAAAGAAGATTCAATTGCTTTGATCAATTGTTAGAAATGCTTCCCATAAGCTATTAACTGAATAATTATCTATAAAATTTGTCGTTGCTACAGAAATCATTTCGATGCTTAAAGAAAAGTGCGAAGTAATAATGCTATTCTTTCACCTATTTGAAGGTTTAATTGACATTAATTGAATCAGAGGCATCAATGATGGTCGCCTTGGCAACGGCCAGAAAGAGTACAAAATATCAGCAAAATTTCAAAAACAATTGCATATTTCTGAAAGCTTCGATTGTGTAACATAAAATTTGCAAGAATAAGATAGTGTACAATTTTATTCATTGAATAAAGCAAAACCGAAGAAAATCTGTGAATATTTACGTAATTTGATGAATGAAGGAAAAAACCTTGCAAACTGAAAAATTGAAAATCCTGAGTAAACTTACGGGAAAATATAATTGTTTCCTGGATTTGAACCTGGGACTTTATGAAAATTAAAATAGTTTTTCTGGGATCTCCTAACTAGTAGAAACAAAACGCTGTTTACCGCATATCTCTACGATAAATGGTCCTTGAGATACAAATGGGGAGAGATGAACACTTGTAAAATTAGATATAGGATGTTCCTTATTAATCATGTAATTATGTATTTAATTCAATTTCTTCATCCCATATGGTATTGCAAAAATGTATCTGTTCACTTCCAAATGACAGTGGGTGGTTTGGGTGATGGGGAATTAATCTATTAGTACATGTAGGTTTTCTATATATGCTGAACTTTGGACAGCTGTAAAAAAATTTGTAGAGAAAGCCATCAGGAAATATGGACCAAATGAAAGCATAATTTTGGTACAATATATATTTTATGTTTATAATCAATTAATAAACATTTTTGAACATAGGGATGCTAAATTTGAAGGGGTAGCTCAATTCACTTAAACGCATAAAAGACACCATTCCTCTGAAATAAGATTGCAAAGAACTAATCAAACTATATATTAATTTTACGTTGACATCTGTAGACATTTGTGTACAATTTATATCTGCGTATTTCTCGAGAACCGTTCGTCGTAAAGATATGCGGTAAACGGCATTTTGTTTCTACTGGCTATGAGGTCCCTGGAAAATATTCTCATTTTCATAAAGTCCCGGGTTCAAATCCAGGAGACAATTATATGTTCCCATAAGTTTACACAGGATTTTCGATTTTTCAGAGTGCAAGGTTTTCTTCCTTCGTTCGTTAAAATATGTAAATAGACTGATTTTCTTCTTTTTTGCTTTATTTGATGGCTAAAGCTCTATACTATCTTATTCTTGTGATGTTTACATGTTACACAGTCGAAGTTTTTAGAAATACACAATTGTTTTCGAATTTTTATGGATATTTCGTACTCTTCCCGGGCGTTGCCAAGGCGACCGTCATCGTTGCCTCCGATTCAATTACTATCAATTATACCTTCAAATAGGTGAAAGAATAGCATTATTCGCTTCGCACTTTTGTTTAAGCATCGAAATTAATGAAGCATAGCAACGTAAATATTTACAGATAATTATTCTGTTGACTGCGTATGGGAAGCATTTCTAGCTGTGTCAATAACATGTGTATAACAAACAAGCTCCCAGCACAATGTTTTATTTTAAATTGTGCAATTAATTTGTTTTTTTTTGTTTCATCATTTGAATGCTGGAATCTTACCTTTTTGTAAGTAGAACCATCATATTACACATCTGTAATCCTTATTAATGCAAATAGGCTCACGCATCAATTAAAAATTAGATGAGAATAGGGACGCACATTACTTTGTAAACACATTATATGGTTATCTTCTCTTCATTGATAATCTAAATAAACGGTTGCATTGACGTTGCCTTTATAGTAGTTCCTGTAAGAAGTTAAAAGCAGTCATTGATAGACACTTGAAGCAAAGCAAGTGTTTGTGAATTCGTCTATAAGGGTGTAACGATAATCATTGGAACTAAGGTAAGGTAGAGTTATTAGCCCAGCTACAGCTGCTAGAGAAAGGAAGAGGAGCCAGAGATCAAAGGAAGAGTATTGTAGGAAAGAGAGAAAGAGATGCGGAAGCTCACAGGATTGCCCATGTAGATGAGGAGCGGAAAGTACAAGAAAGACAAAGAAATAGGGAAACACATCAAATGAATACGGAACAAAGAAGATCTAACCTAGGGCCAAACTATTTAGATTATTTGCATTTCATTTATTTCATTAATTATTCAATCAAAATTATTTCACTAAACCTTCAGTTTATTTAAATCGCATTGAGGATCGGAGATCAGGGGCTGCCCTACTAGTATTTTTTTAAAAAACAGAAACAAACAGCATTCCTACCACTTTACCTTGGTTGTAGATTTGATGGACTTTTCTGTTGGCACAGGAGTACTTTTTCTTGATTGAATGTCTGTAGGTTTTGGAGCAGCTTTTTTGGCTGATGGCACTTTGGGAGGCTTAGTGCCAGCCTCTTTCTCTGTAGCACTTTGGGCTCGTGACTTGTTGTCAGAAGCTGTGGAAATAATACCAATAATTACAACTCGACTAGGTTAGCTGCATTTCACATCACTGAAAAACAAATTCATGAAACAAGCAGTAACCAAGTTAAATTTAATAAGTGTAAAAATAATGACGAACCATTATTTAATTAACTGTGTAGTTGCAACAACTGTAAAAAGATTAGAAAAATCATATGTACATTTCAGATACAAAGCAATTACCATCTGCCCGAATAGAAGCCGACCCCGGATTTTAGCCGACCCCCCAAAGATTTCCACGATTTCTTGGCAAAAACGTAAATTTCGTAGATTTTATGCTGAAGTGTGCCAGGCATTCATGCACATCTTAGAATACATTATTCGAGATCGAAGTAATGTGTGGGAAATGGTTTAGTTGTTGACATTTTGAAATATTACTCCAATTAATAATTTTGCGTTGCTGAATAATGTTCCACATTAAGTGACAATAATTTCATTCATCTTCATTTTCACAAAAGGTCTCGCCAAGATATTTTTTCACCCAAGTCTATTTCCAATGAAATCAGAATTTACACTGCCTTAAGAAATTGCATTTTTTATAATTATACACGTTCCATGTAACGTTTTACCAAAATTCAAACAGTTGAGTATTCAAAGCCGTCAACGCATTTTGCGTAATCGTCAATTTACGCAAGCGATCTCGCCAAGATATTTTTTCATCCAAGTCTATTTCCAATGAAATTAGCATTTACATTGCCTTAAGAAATTGCATTTTTATAATTATACACGTTCCATGTAAAGTTTTACCCAAATTCAAACAGTTGAGCATTCAAAGCCGTCAACACATTTTGCGTAATCATCTGCGTCAATTTATGCAAATAATGTGAAAAGCCCAGCCTTAAACGGTAACAAAGCACAGGTAGTGCTAAATTCAATATTCTAGCCTTTATTATTTATTCATTAATATTCATCGTAGGTCAAATACTTACTTTACAAAAAATATAGTACTATCATTTGAACGCGAAGGCAATGCCAGACTTCGAGATTTAACCATAACCCAAATTTTCCTCGGACTTGCATTTAAGCTGAGGGGTGATTTTTTCATGATAGATTTTGACTAAAAACATCGGCTTGTATTCGGGCAGATACGGTAGGTTCCTTAATCTTTTTAGGGCTATTAGAGCTACATAGTTTAATCCAACCATAAGGTGAGCTTGGTAATTCCTTCTCGAATACTATTACATATCTGAGAGAATATTCAATAAAACAGACTGGATATATAGTTTATGGATTCATATAACCACATAATGCAATGGTAAATTTTTTATCATAACAATTTGTGGTACATTAATAGCTTTACATGCAAACTTCTTAATAAACAAGTTAGCACCTAGATTAGTTAGGAATGGGCAAATATACAAACAACTTGATGCTTGTACTATTATTTCAAGAAAATAACAAACTAAACTGAAATAAGAAATCCAATTTTTCCTATGCAAATATCAAATTTCACTGAAAACTGAGCAATGATGCATTTCCTTTATGTTGTATAGATCCCATATACTATACATTTTAAAATTAAGGATATTCCAGTAACACTGGAAGAAATATAAATCAATCTGCTACTGAAGATAACTTCAGCAGACATAAAGCAGTTAAGTAAACCATATGTACATTTTGGAAACAAATTAGCCAACCCAAGTGATAATTCACTTATTTTTGAAAAATTAATTTAGAAGAAGCAATCACTTATATCTCATTTGAAATTAAAATGCATATTTGATTTATTTACAATTACCATTATTTACCATTATGTGTGTACATAAACAATACAGTATATTTTGTCTCTCAAAATATTGAATGCATACAAAACAGTAAATTGGAGCCTTATCATCGTGGATGGTGGCTTAAGTATTTTGTTTGCTTTGGTTGATTAAGAGACATGTGTTATACATTGTCATAAAACCACGTAAAACCAAACTGGCGGATCTGAAATATGTACAAATTTCTATTCCTCAGTTCGGATTTATCAGATATAAAGGAACATTTGGAAGAACTCGCAGAACAATTATGATAATATTTTCCAGAAACAGACGATTCTAATAATTGGGTGCGTAATCCATTTGATGTGGATTTTTTAATTCCACATCTAACAGGAAAAGAACAAGAAAGCCTTATGGATATTTCTACTGACGATAACTTTAAATTAAATTCTTGAAGGTATCTTTGATTGCTTTCTGGGCAAAATTGTCAAATGAGTAGGTGGAAGCGGCTAAAAAAGCAATCAAAATATTGATTCCTTTCCACACAATGTGAATGTGCAAACCTGCATTTGTTATGACAAAAAATCATCAGAAATTGCATGTTGGACCTGACTTACAATTGAGGTTTTCTTCAATTGAGTCAATGAGTTATTCTTTATGTCATGGAAAACAGTCACACTCATCTCAATAATTGTTATTTATTACATGTAAATTTGTTAAATTTTAATTAAGTCTATTTTGTGTAATACTTGATGTATTATGAGGCTGTACTTCAATTGATTGATCGAGTTCTAAGGGGTATATGGCCAAAAAAGTTTGAGAAACCCTAACTTAGACTATCTATAGGATTCAAGCTATAAATTTTCCCGAAAATTTATCAAATTATGTATTTTCCAACTTTGCTTTTATTCTGTAAATCCAATTGAAATTTAAAGTTCACTTCAGTGAAAATAAACATAGGCAGATTTGAAAAATCATCAATATATTTCCCATGACTATCAGAGCATATGGATAAGATTATTATTAATTAAAAATCAAAATTAAAACAAATTTTCAATGAAAATAAACCACCATTCTCTCCTTAAATGTTACAAACATTTTTAAAAATCTTATTTTAAAGTACAAATATTAGATCTTCCTAAAAATTTCCTAAGATTAGCGATAAAGTGAATGCCAAATTTATGCAGACAAAATTTTGATACGCACAGCACAGAGAAGCTAAAAATTATGTGTATGCTATTATACACACTGCAAATGCAAAAACAGGAAAGCATTTCAAAAAAGATAAGCTTAAATAAATAGCAGGGAAAATGGTATTATACACACATTGTGTGAAATGTTCCATAGTTAAAGTTTAAAAAATCAACAAACTAATGAAAATTATCTATATACAGTTTCTTCAATATTTCAACACATGAAACTTTAAATAATGTACACTCAACAAAGAACATTAAGTATATTTGGCAGTTCTCACATATTCTGCTGCTGTTGCGAATGTCTCGGGACCCAACGGGTGAGACTGCCGAATCGTGGGATACTCCCGTGATGGCAATGCTGATAGGACGAGGTTTACGGGTATGTGGAGCAGAAGTGGGTGAGGCAAGGGGAGTGACATGTGAGGCAGGAGAGAGGGGGAGATGGGGACGATGGCGGAGGCTGACTCCAGAGCCGGCAGCACTATGCACACTAAGGGCAGAAAGGGGTCGGGAGGGAGAGGACGGCGTGACATCCCCTGATCGTGCCACTCCTGGGTTGAGGGTAAAGAACCCCGGATGTACAGAGTGATTATTCACATTAATGGTGAGATGTCACAAGAAATATGTATCTCATTTCAATAACTTTAAACCCACTCAATGGTAGCACTGCAGAATCCCAATAAGATGTGAGCATATTGTTGTCTGATGCATGACTTCATTTCACAACCAGCGAATTGAAACAGTTACTGCAAACAATGGTATTCATAGCAAATGCTGAGAAAACTTTCAATTTCTCATCTAAATTTAAAAGTTTACCGTAAACTTTTCCATGAAATAAAATGATTCTTTCTACCAAGAACAACTTTCAATAAAGAAGATTCTGCATTACAGTATAGTAAAATGGGCTTAAGTACGTAAAACTAATATATGTCGGTAAGAAGACAAATACAAAGAAATACTTTGCTCCAACATTAAAACAAATTATTGCTTTAGAAGTTGGAACATCAAGATAATACAAAAAATCAGCATCAAAGTGCAGATTTAACATATCAACTAAGTTGTCAAATTTCATTGAATTTTTTTTATTTAGACATTTTTATACGTCTAGACAAATTAGAAATGATATTAGAATTCAACTGAATTTCCAATAAGATGGACAAAGATGAATATACTACAAAGAAGATAAACATTCAAATTTTCAAGGATTCCATGTAGCAAATCCTTTAAATTTTATAGACCAAACATTTTCGAGTATTTATGTCTAATAGGAAATAATGCAACTTATAGACAACTATTTTAGAAAACTTATTTTTCAGTGCTTCTGAGCATTTATACAGCAGTATTCTAATATGAATTGAAATAGCATTGTTCTTTAAAGCAAAAGCATTTCAACTGTTAAATTGAAATAAAAAAGCAAACCAAAAACCAATCATGTCATATATTGCTTTGAGAGCAAATGTCTTTCAATATGCATTGATTAACATTTCAGCCAGTTGTCAGTCATCTGAACTCTGATGCAATCAATAGTGCACACAAGATTCTCTCAAGTGGGGAGGGGGAGTCCGAAATATTTGACAAGCACAAAATTTGTATGCAAGTTATATCAACGTTGCATATTGCATTATTAATTATATTTATGTTAACAACAAAGTGGACAAACCATCTCCTATTCCTTTCTGATGGCACCCATGAACCCAAATTTAAAATAATGATGTATCTTTCCACAGTTTAGATAAATCACAATTTTCCAGATGGGGGTCCAGACCCAGTAAGACCCCTCCCCCTCGGTGTGTGCGCCACTGGATGCAATGCATACTGCATGATATGGTTACTCCAAAAGCAATATATAAATAATGATTTTTGGCCATTAAAGCCTTAATTTGAATATATTTTGAACAGACATAATTGGATAATTACTATAAACAATATTTATACAATGCACTGTAATTCCCAAAAATTTTTAATCAAATGTCTCAAATTTCATGTATTATTCATGTAATATTTTCTTTCTTTGAAGACAATGACTGCTTAATTCCAATGTTTTATAGCAAGAGAATGTGGTCATGTTTATGATGAGATATTTAACAAACTTGCAATTTGACTAAATTCAAACAAAACTTCGTAATCAGTGGCATAGCATACATGTAGCAAGCCGGAGCAATACACGGGGTCCCTCAAACGACCCTGACATCCTGTTTCATGATAAAATTAATGATAGGGGCCCCAAAATGGAATTTTGCACGGGGGCCCCATAAGAGTTTGCTATGCCACTGTTAGTAATTCAAAAATCTGACTTCAGCTTTTCTGCTCCTTAATAATAGCAAAAAGTCATATATTTAATGGTGCAACAAATTTAATTTTACTGATATCAAATCATTTTTGAAAAACTTTTCAAAGTCATGTTCCCTGAGCTACTTAGAACAAAATGTATGTTTTTCTACATCCTTAAAACAAAAAAAATTAAGTTAAAATTATTAAGATACAGTAAAAGATATTAATGCAAAAGGTAGGTTAAAAAATTAATGGAATTTTAATTACTGAAAGTAACCAAGTTTATATGACTTACATTAATAGAAAACTAACAGATTGTGCCAGTATTAACAATAAGTGAAAAATGTACTGCACTATAAATATCAACTAAATATTGTGTAATTATGCTGGATAGCATTTGTCATGTACATAAACTATTTATAATATCCGCTAGAGTTAAGATATTTTAAAGATTAATAGAATCAAGGATAGGAATGACGGAATGTTACACTTTTCAAGTGAACAACCACCACCAATACCAACACCACCACCACCATCCTCAAATAGTTCATCCATGCAGAAATTGCCATAGGTGAACCTGAAAAAGCTGAAACGAAAAAGGTAGAGAAAAGCCTTCCCTCATATTAAATAATCTCAAAACCCAAAACAATATGATTACGTTTTGTGCACACAGGCTCATAAATAATTCTTTAAACAGTGGTACTCAACCTGGGATACACGCAGAGTTGGCCAAGCGCTGAAGGAGGCCCAGATGCAAATATCAATGGGGGCCCCACAGTATTAATATTTATGGTAATAATGAACAATTTATGGAACTCCAGTTTAAGGTTACAACTTTTACAGAGTTTCTGTATTGGAAATCTGTTTGTGAGGTTTACACTCAATACTTGAATAACTGAGAACTTCTGGGGTCCCTATTAATCGGATGCCTTGCATCCACTGCATCTTCACTTTGGCTAGCCCTAGGTAGGTGAAGACTTTCCGAGGGGTACGTGGGCGCAAAGTGTGTAAGTTTAGAAGTTTTGTAATTTACCAGCAAACAAAAATATGGATGCTACCTATACCTACGTAACCCATATAAAGAACTGACTATTAATGATAAAAATTTTTTGTGTTAACTTTGAAATATACCAGGGGGTACGTAGTCATTCAAAAATCTTCTAGGGAGTACACCAGCAAAAAGGTTGAATACCACTGCTTTAAAACATTAGAATGCGGAATATGATTGAATCAAATGGACAATGAGAATATATGAATAATTAATATACTAAAATGCTGAAGTAAATCTTACATCGAATGAATGTTATGGTTGATACCATGAGTTCCTAACCCTTCTCGAACATTGACCACCTACCAAAACAGAATATAACCATAAAACAATATATAGTAGGCCCTCGACTTACGAACGGGTTATGTTCCAAAAGTTCATCCATAAGTCTTTTGTTCGAAACTCAGAACCATAGACAATATTTTATAAATGGTTCCAAAGTCAGTCCACAAAAGCCTATTTTGCCCAAAATCAAACTGAAATATTGTACATTAGAAATGAATAATAATAGAAAGAATTGCTATTTTAAATTTTAGTTGTTTTTCATTATCCTCCCAATCATCAAACGAACAAGTAACTTAAAACTTACGATGTAATGGATTACTGTGTCGAACAAGCATTTTATGGAGGGTTGATGCCGTGCTCTGTTGTCGCAAGTAATTCCCGAGAGAAAAGGCTGATTTGTATGTGCGAGTTGGTGTTTGCATGCCCGATTTATTAAAATATTAATACCTTATGGAGTTTCGTTCGTAAGTATGGGTGTTCATAATTTGGACAACCAAAAGTCGCGGACCTACTATAAACTATTTTTAAAATTTGATTTCCAGCTACTACTCAGTGTGGGTTGCATATTCAGTCTCACCTTCTTTACAATCACTTTAGTTATTTTTTTCAAATTACTATTGCATACTAATCACAACAAGTCCATAATATAAATTTAGAATCTTTGAATTATACAACTTTATGATCAGACATACACTTGATTGATTTAAATGTCAATTCTCATTAATTGGGATAAGAATAAGGAACCCTCACAACTTAAGAATAGTATTTTTCCAAAAGATTCCTAAAAATATTTCAATGTAGTTATTTAATAAAAATTATTATGCTGGCCCTAGAAAGTATAACATCCAAACTGGTAATCTAATAAAAACATTCTGAGCAGTCCTCCTCCATCCCCACATGTATTATTCAAGTAGTAAATCTTATTTCCTTAAGTACCCATTTTCAAAAATTACTAAGAATGAAATATGGTCAATGAAATAATTATGCAACATGTCTCATAGACATGCATACATGAGATTCTATCATTAACTCTTGAGTTCTAACTTTTACCCTGAGTGATGCACGAAAAATCTGCAAAAGTTGCAGTGTCATTCATGATAAGCTCTATAGCTAATAAATGGGGCTCATTGTATGTTCAGTTATAGCTACTTAAAACTGCTTTAATAAATACACAAAGTTAAAACGTCCTTCAATTCAATCATATCCCTTTCATAAAATTAACTATCAGTATTAAAAAAATATTTAGACCAGTACTGAAAACAACAAAAAATGTACTTGACTCTCATCTGAATAATTATGGCCAATTTAAAATTGTGAAACACAAAGATTTGAATTTAATATAAAGCATATTTCACTCTTACCTAGATGAATTTCTTTATCAAAATTATTCAATAAATACATTCCTCAAAATGTCTACCAGTAATGAGGGAAACAAAAATGAAAAACTAGAAAAACTAAGTGAAACTAGGATAGTATAATGCTAATTATTAAAAAAATTTAATCAAATTCAGTTATAAATTCCTTCATGCATACTTTTTCAGCCAGGAAAATTGCCTCTCCAAAGATTAAGTTCATCAGAGTATAACATACGTAAAGGATCAAAAGGTACGGCTCCTAGAGAGTATATATGAACCATTTATCCAAAACAAGGAAGTCAGCTAGAACCAGGGCTAACTTATGCTTACATCATAAAACGTGACGGTCCTTATTCAACAAAAGCTCAGATTTGGTAACAAAAATGCAATTATGAAGATTATACAGTAGCAGACAAAAGCACAAAATCTGATAACGAGTTAAGCAAAAAAGCATTGCAATGTTAATTGTTTAGCAAGCATGACACATAAAATAAAGCAAAAAAGCCTAAAAAAATCTTTTTAAAAAGGTATTTCATCCCAAATTCGGCATTTTTAGGACTGAAAAGGAATTTTTTATCTTTCACACAGATACATACATGATTTATGTTAGCCATACTTCAACATCAACTAAAATATTTTAAGTAGATGAAACTCTAATAGTACTTAAAGGCTTAATTTTTTCAACCTCACACCAGAGTTAAAAAGCTGTTTAAAGGCACAATAAATGACCATGGGCTTCCACTACTTTCCACTTTATATATCACACTTCAAATACTTAGTAAGAATATAAAATATTAAAAAATTCAGAATTTTAATCTCTTTGACATGAAATATCTATATAATGATTAGCATCCAAACCAAATAAAGGTTTTAAATGTTACATATACTAACAGGCTGTGAAAAAAACTTGAATTCATCGATCTAGAATAAGGTTAGAGCTGTAAAAGCACCACTTGGACATCTTTGCCTTCATTTCTTAATTAAAAATAACAGTAGTGTAATATTTGATATTAATATAGTCATGCTTGAGATTATTAACCTTTTCACTGGCAGCAGCATTGAAATTCTCCCTGCCCCAAAATGGCAGACCTTTTCACCAATTTAATCCAAAAATGTGTTTGTAGTTCATTAATAATATATTAAAATATTTAACAAAATTCAAAATTCTACTATCCACTTGTTTAATTACGCTTGTCATAAAGCTAAACTTTTCCCTCTAGGTACTCGTAATAATTATTCTACAAAATCAGAGGAATCAGGGGATCATCATGTTCACCATCACCAAATTTAACATTTCTGGATGTTCACACATATCATTATATCATTTTTCAATACTATTTTTAATTTAAAAAAGCAATGTCACTATCAGTGCATGATTTGCCAAAAATTATTCTCCTCATAGATAACCACTTGTATCTACAATACCATTCTCTCAACTAACATTTAGAAATGGCTGTAAAAACAACAAACAAATTCAATCAAAAACACAAGTTGGTGTGCATTTTCTGAATGTCCTCTATATTAGACAGAAAAGATCAAAAGTTGTGGAGCTAATTATACCCTGCAAAAATCTACCCTATACTGATCTTTTACTTTTTTAATTCATTCAAAAATGAACTTTGAAGATATTTTACAATGAGCATATTAACAATAGTAAATAAAAGCACATGCGGATGTGCCAGGGGCAGTATCTGAAGCCTTTCAAGAGACAGACATACTAAGCACACCACCAAGACCAGCAATCTCTAGATGCTCATGCCAATGAAAAGGGTTTACATTGAAAATACTAAATTTGGATTCTGATACTTAACTTCACCATCAAGTGCAACTAGAACTATCCGAAACAATTATTTTAAAAGCTTTGGGATGAAGAAAAGGAATTTCAAATTTCACCCTAAGAGTCCAAGTCACAATAATGTAAAAACAAGGACCACAGAACTGTAAATATGAAAACAGTGGCATTAAAAGTTCTAAAAGCGAAGAAAAACCAGGGGCCAATTCGAATATCCCGTCTCTTAACATACCCCACCCTATCTGCTTAATAACGTTGAAAAAGTATGACACCCTCCATTCTCTTCACTGATTTAAAAAAGTTTTTCTTTCAGTTCATTTCACTCACGATGATGAAAAGTATTAAAATATAGATCAATCAAAAATAAAGTAAAAATACCAACCAAGTCAAATATAAAGATTATGCCAAAAAAAATCATCAAAACGGTACACTTTTTAAGCAACCTCAACTATCACACGCTGATAGCTACAACTGCCATATCGTACAACATCTTTAATCTTATAGTATATTGGATAATTTGTGAGGAAATGCAGTACAATTTCTCACATACCCGGTGGAGTAACCTTTCCAGTGGCAGCCATTGCAGCAGCACCGACCTCCCTAGCTCGCCTTCTCAGACGCTCAGCTCTTGTGAGGCGTGGAACTAATGCAGGCATTGCACCTTGGGAGGGAACAGCCCCCAGATGAGACATGCTCCGAGAGGCATCCGACCGGCGGAGAGGCCTCTCCTGAGGAGTCTGCTTCTGGGCCGAGCCCTCTCCAACCACGGCCAAGTGGCTGGTGCTTTTAGAAACACTGCGATCTGGAACTCCACCAATCGTTTGCCGTTCGCGACTTGTTCGCCGAACAACGAGATGGTGGTGGTGGGTGTCATTTACATGCGTGGCGGTTGCCTCCGGTGACTGGGAGTATACGCGAGGCCGGGCTAGTTGGTCCAGCCTAGTCATGGAGAAGGCCCTACCTGGAGACTTGTGCCGCCCCTTGTGGTGGATGCCATCCGGTCCAGACCCACGTGGGGAAGGTATGGTGGGCATCAGGTCCGTCTTCTTGCGTGCACGTGGAGATGGACCATAAGAGCTGAAGGGAGATGTCCGAGATGGCCCGTCGACCTCCTCTGTCAAAATTTGCAACAAATATTTAGTCATACATCACGGTCTAAATGAAGAACTGTAGCCAAAGAATTCTTTGGGCATCTCTTTTGCTGCATGCCACTCATGACTGAAGTGGTTAAGTATCATAAAGCATCACAATTAGGCATTCAACTGTCTCAATAAAAAATGAATTAGTAATATTTTGTCTCACGAGCATGGTTATAGCATGCATTTTCACCTAAAATTCTTCAAAGTCAAACCAACTAAAAAGGATATACTTTTGCAGAAAACACATCTGGAAATTATCATTCAACCAAACGAGGAAAGCAAAGACATCAATAACATTTTCACTCATTATTAACTCATGCTTCATTCCTCTTCCTGTATTATCTTCATTTTTCAGCCACTAAATATTAATAATAAAGTCAAATATAGAGTAAAATCCAAATTTGCTTCATCCAAAGTATAATTATAAAAAATTAGCCACACAAAATTTTATCCAAATACTGAAATTTTAAAAATTAAAGTCATCAAGTCAAAATCACCAAGTTGACATTTTTATATTATTTCATATTTATAGAAGCTTGAAAAAGTTATAATTTTAAAGATAAATTTACTTATTTTCAAATAGTTCATCATTAATCTAATTGCATTTATATAATGAGACAATCTGAAATGATAGGATACGAAAAATAATTTCATTAGTAAATGACTACAGGCAGGTCTTACTTAATAACTGTCATCACCAAAATTCTGCCCCTAAGTTGAAACAAATTCCTACATTTGCTTCAAGTTACCACCAAACATAACAACACGTTGTGAGTTATTTTCAGAGAGACGTCAATGGGTGATGGTCATGGGTCTGCATTATAAGAATGAGGGATTACGGGAAAATGAAGAAAAGAGAGGATATCTATGCCAAAATACCATGCCACAAAGAGATTTATGTGAATGATATAATTAATGAATAATGTAAGCATACCAAATACTCAAAAATAAAGATCAAACACAACAACACCAAACAAAAGGTACATGGCAAGCACCAGTAGCGATCGAGGTTCAGATGATCAAGCAATAAAAAAGGCCTAACAAATGGCTTCCCCGAAACTCACCACCTCTGAAAATCATACCCCCAGCACTGACAGCCTCTTGTCCAACCCAAAGGTCGGTTCCCAAAGAACGAGACGTTCGCCTAGAACTTGAAACTTTTTCATTTGGCTCAAATGGGGCAAGCTTTGCATTGCGTTCAGGTACGCCATCTTTGAGAGGGTGGGTGAGGCAGGAAGCAGCAGTGCCATAGCCCAAGGCAGAATTAGAAGGATCAAAAGGAATGAGAACATCTGGAGGGGTAGCTACAGGAGAGGAAAGGACCTGCTTGGGCTCTGTACTTTTATTCGAGGTTGCACCCAATATGGGCGTGCCCTCAGCAACTCCACTCTCAAGGTCAGACCAGCAGAACACCTCGTACATTGAAGTAGATGAGCGTAATTCTGTAAGTCATGAAAAGGGCCGTGATTGGGGATAAGCAGATATGGTTGAGATCAAAAGTCTCTGAAACTGCGTAAGGCTTCCCCAGAGCATGTGGTGATTTCTCAAAAAGGCTATTCTTCAGATATGGTAAGCATTCTAAATTTTAGAAATGGCATAATGGGTAAATAAAACAGAAACTGACACCAAGTTTACATAAATTATTTCAAAATACTTATGTAAACAAAGAAACTTTAAAAGGAATTCTACTTCTTCAAGTGATTTACAACATAAAATGGGGGTACTTTTAACACTTTAAAACACCCAAATTTCAATAATCTACCAAAATCATGCTCTTAATAGGTTTTCAGAGACAACATTTATTGAGGTTTCATGACAATAAATAAAGTACTTAAATAAGGGTATCGCTGCTTCTGACTAAAAAAAGGGATCAGTTAATATAACTTCATAAAATTTTTTTTAAACTAATAGTTGGTTCTGTAATGTTTTACGTCTCCTATATGAATTGACAATGTTTGCGAAGGAACAGCCATAAAAAACTTGGTTAAAACTTCCACTAAATTCTAATCTTCTAATAACTCCAATTACTTCCAAATTCTCCCATAAACCTGATTCTTCTGATAGCATTAAAACATTTTAGACTCTTTCATTTTATAAGTTCCCTTCATGATATTTTAAGTTTTCTAACTGATATAAACAACTCAACCTAAAAGTGGATTAACTTTACATAACTTTTTTAGATAAAAAAATTTTTTCATTGACGTCGATTCATAATTTTTTCTTGCCTGGAGAATGTGACTGAGCACTTTGTGGGTATGTCTAGCCATAATGTTCCAATGAGATAGGAGAAAAACAGATAATAAGTGGAAAAATAAGACAGAAACCTTCTGGAGAGAAAAACATAGATCCCAAGGGAATGGCAGAATTTCATGCTACACAAATGCCTGTTACCTTACACCACCTGCCACTCACCATCTCCAGGTTTACGGTCAAGTGCGTGGGCTGACACAGCCCTCTTCTTACTGCTCGCTGGTACTCCGTTGGCAGCCATTACTCCGCCACCGAGTTCTCTCTCGGAAGATCGCCTTGATAGGGAGGTAGAAGAAGTGGTGGGTACACCACTCTGGCTAGCACCTAAACCACTTGAAGAAGTCGTCTTGTCACCACCTCCTGAGCTACCTCCTGTGCTTGCAACCATAGATGAGAACATCACGTTGGTTGTGGATGTCGCCCTGAAACACAAAGAAAAATTTAGAATTCAGCAATTAGTTTATATTAAATTAAATCTGGAAAAGAATATGGTTTCCACAACTTCACATCATCTAAGATGGATCTGTGATAAAGTGAACAGAATCTGTCACATCATTTGTCCTTGGAGTATTCTGAAAGGCACATTACTTTCAAACATTGTTAAATTTTATTCCTTTAGGATTGAGTTTATTGCATTGTGCATTTTTATATTTCTAATTTCTGTGATATTCTTTTCTGTAAAAGGTGAGTAATTGGTTGGTCTTCTCAGGAAAATGCTACTACTACAACTTTCAATAACCACAGTTCTGACTGATCGCTTTTGACTATTACTTTGTTGATTACAACTAGATCTTATATTAAGAAATTAAAAATTCTATATTTTTAAGGAATCCATTTCCTCTGCACCCTCTCTCTTGAAAACATTTCAATGTCAACTGAGGCATTACTGAGGTTCCAAGTGATAAAAACAACTATGCATTCAAACTGGCAAGTGTTACACTTTAAATTGAAAGATAATTATCAGATTACAAAATAACTTACTCCTGCAAACTTTTACTGTTGTTTGAAAAGCTGTAACTTTCTTGTATATTTTTATTTAATTCAATTAGATTCTAATTAAATATTAAATATGATATTTAATGTGATTCAACTTAATTTCTTAATGCAGAATGCCATTATTTTGTATCAAGCATATACATCTATAATTTTATTCACAACTAGCTGCAGTACCCGGCGTTGCCTGGGTCAATTTGTCTAAGGATTGGGTAAATTTAAATCAAAATTATGGGGGAACGGGGAGACATAGGTCCCCCCAAATTTTGTATACACATTGTAGAAGAGATAATGTACAACTTAAGCTAAAAAAATGAAAAAATATGAAAATTTTAAAAAATTTCCAAGAGAGTGAGGGGTTATAGGGGGAGGTGGGGAGAAACAAAGTTGCCTAAAATCTTTTCAGGCATGATATAAAATCATGTGCAAAGTTTGAAAGTTGTGGAACTTTTGGTTCTTAAGTTATAAACGGACATACATACAAACACACTACATTATATATTAAGACTACCTACGTTGCTTGAATAAAAATTCTGGAATTTAATTTCATGATTTAACTTACAATTAGTAGCAAGGTTTTCAGATCTATGCCTAACATATTCAATGAAATTTCAATAGAGATGTTTTTTCCCATCATGCGATATTTGCAAATATGTATTTATGGATGATTTTATAACAACACAAAGCAATTTCTCTTTTAGAAGATCAACTAATTTGCTTTATATAACATCATAATTTTAATAATATTTGCTATTCAGCCACACAAACCTCTCAATTTACGAAGAGAGATTTCCTGTTAAAATCCTCTTTGCAATGCTGCAGTTCCTATTACAGTTCATATAGTAAAACTAACCTTCGTGATCCCCAAAAAGTACCACCAGTGTCTGCTGGCTCCAGCATTCTAGGGGTTGAACTACCAAAGGCAAATACAATTGAGCTCCTTTCATTTTTTCGTTTTGCCTCAATCCTAGCCTCTCGTTCCTGAAACAGTAATATAAAGATATAGTTCACAAAATTAAATAAACAGGCAAAATGAAGTCAACTGCTTACAAAAAGCAAATAAGCAATTTGCATGGAAGTAAACCATTATATACAGTGAAATATAACTTATGCTGCAAATGCAGATTTGTCATCAAGCCACTAAAAAGCCTTTCCATTCCATTAAAAGCCAGGCATTGCTTCTGCACAAGAAGGCTGAAATCCAATTTTTTGTTTAAGTGCAAGAGGAGATTGACATACCGTATTTGCTCGATTGCAAGCTGACTTCGAACGCAAGGTAGGTACGATTTTTTCAACAGTCTTTAAAGAAAAAAAAAGACAAAAACAAAAATTTATAAAAAAAATCATTTTATTCTAATAACAACATTCAAAATTCCTTTAATTCTAATTCTCTAGCCTTTAAAAGATTAATTAAAATATCATTCAACATAAAACTATTGAGTTTATGTGACTTCTACATATTGTCAGCAAGAGATCAATAGTATCAGAACTAATTCAAATGTCAAGCCAGCCTTCTTCAAACACTGTTCACCAAAAGTTAATTGCAAGTTGATACTACACTTTCCAACAACTATACCTAAATAGGGTGTTCCACAGTGGAAACATAACTAAAGAATTTACCCACACTTAAAGATCTTAAATAACAATGACAAAATTTTCTCATAAAATTGCCAAAGACCAAATGAAACTTAAAATGTTTGCATAACATAGTGTTATACAAAAAGTGATCATGATATAACGTAAGTAAGAACTGTTAATATAATTTTTATTATTGGAACATGCCTCCATAATTGCAAGGCATCCATTAACTTTTAGTTTCCAAATTCCAAAAGAAGGTAAAAGTTATCCCTAGGTAAAAAGCTATCTTGCTTTCATTATAACATAAAAACCTTAATAATAGCCAATGGTGGAGATGGATTTACTTATGTAGCAATACATTACAAATAATTCGTGATGGCACTGCACATAGCTTCCTGGTTGAGAAATTCTGGGTTAGAGGTAATTCTGCAGTCTTTCTCAAAAAATAGGTAAAAGGTTAAAACAAATCAAAAGCATATTATATCAACAGAAACTAATGGGGAATGGTATGAAACATAAATTCAGCAGGAAATGGTGTAAATAAATTGTGTCAGAGGGATCAGGACAAGAAGGCAAGAGCTTACTTGGTTTTTCCTGAGAATGGCCTCTCGACGATCTCTCTCAGCTTCCCAGATCTGCCGCTTCCTCTCCTCCACCTGTTGACGACGTCCCTCATCACGCTCTCTCAGCTGCTCTATCCTCCTCCTCCTCTCCTCTTCTTTCTGCTCCCGGAATTTCTGCGCAGCTAATGCCTACCAATAAGAGAACATACGAACATGGCACAAAACATTTTTGCAAAGTATCTTTAAGGTAAAAAATTAACCTAGATCAAAATTTAAAATGTCAAATGAATGCAGAGCACGATTAACATCAACAAAGTTCATCAATCAAACAATTGGCTGCAAAAGATATTTTTTCACTGGATTGTTCATCGTTTAACTGTTTGTAATATGGAATAGATTTTTTGTGCCAAAACTGACTGGATTTAAGAGACAATGGTATACTAAGAGAGGTCACAGAAGTAACGGTGTTCATAAAGAGGAAAAGGTAAAAGAAATAATGGATATTTTAGAAGACAGGGATAGTTATGTGAATATGAAGATAAAGGTCTTGGATGAGACAGATAGGTTGGGTGAGCTAAAACCAACCAATAGGTAGATAAGTTATGATGTGATTACTAAACATGGATCAATGATTTTAACTACATAAATGAAGCACTTTAGTAATTTTCATTCAGTCATTCATTAACATAGCAGCATCATATAAACATGGTGTAGTTTATATACTTATATTCCAATACATGAAGGTTCACAGCAGTAAAACTTTTTACATAATATTAACAATTCAAAAGTCAATTATAGAGAATGAAATCACCAACCTTAATTTTTAAATCACTTGAAAATTGAACAAAAAACATAGAATATTAAATCTTGCCTGTTGTTTCAATTCCTCAAGCTTTCTCTGACGCTCCTCATTCTGCCTGTCACGAAGAATGCGCAGGCGCTCATCGCGGTCTTTCTGGGAAAGTCCCCCAGGCAAACCACCTGCATTCTCTTTGCCTAAATCACATTGTAATAAAATTGAATTTAATTTAGTGACATGAGGTAACAATCGCTCATTATAAGTACTGAAGATAAAAGGCTTAACTACAGTGACGACAAACAAAACACCCAAATGTAATTATGAGGCCATTAAAGCAAAACATTCAAAGAGAATTATTCAATTAATAATTGAGTGATATGCAACTAATGAGGTGAATTTTATGAAAAATGAAATTTTTCATTATTAAACTACCCAACACTCTTGGTAAATTTAAGATAGTAGAAAAAATGAAACAAAAAGTAAGCAAAAAATATTTTGATGTGCCCATAATATAAAAATGAAGAAACATTTCCAGCTTCAAGAGACCACAACTAAAAACCAAAAAGAAATAAAGTCCCTGTAAAAAGAAATCAAATAACAAGAAACATCAACACCACAATTACTATGTGATTACAACAGGTAATTTTATCATCCATTAATACATCCATTCACATACAAATAACATGCAAAACACAAGTGGCTTAAACATTTAACCCTTTCAGTGCATAACTAATTTTCAGAGTGATCCAAGAATTTTAAATTACTTCAACAGAACTGCAAGAAGCATACACTACAACTAACTTTAAATATCTTCATTTTCTTTTGTCCAACAATAGTTCAGAAGCAAAATAGGCAATGAATTCTATATTGCTCACAACTACTGAAACACACACAAAATCTCAATTTCACACTAAATTTTGATATAAATAATTACCCAGTGAAAGGGCCATATCTTTAGCCAAAATGAATGACAACATCCATAATTAAGAAACTTAAGAAAACAACAATAAAATCAAGTATTCATCTTGATGCACAACATAGAGGTAAATGAATTATATTTACTATCTCCATACCAGAATAACATAATAAAATAGCTTAAAACATAAAAAACATGTGCTGCAATACATTTCTATACATTTATAATTTGAAGTGCAAAGAACAATAACAAAAAAAATTTAATACCAAAAACCAAAATATACATTCAGGTTATGAGGAAACTCACCAAAGCATTCGTTGTGCAGATTGTAAACAAAAACCAATTAAGAATATAATTAGGATAATAACCACTGAACATTAAAAACATTCTATGAGTAGGTTTCATACAATTAAAATCCACTCAATTTCAACTCATGCATTTTCACACAAAATTCACAACTCAATTTATTGAGCCAATCATAGATATCAAGAGACAAATGGAAATCATCACAGCTAAAACACACAAGAAAATAGAAGAGGTGTTAACATTTCTTACATACTAACTGAAATACAACCGGTAAATTATATCGCATCTTATATATTTAATTCATCACTTATTTTTTTGTTTTTGAAGTTAAATATGCTAAGTTTTAGCTAGACACATAACCACAAAATTATATTTTTAATAAATAGTAAAATAACCATTAAACAAATTTATGACACGTCTTATAAATTACGGTAATGTTCCATTCAAATATGATTTACTTTGCTGATAGAAACAGTTTTTATAATAACAATCGCTGCCATGCGATAACAAAGGCCTCTCATGCTGAAATTTGGAAGTAAAATGTAATCATAACATGTAAACCTTGAAAAATATACATATATACATTTACAGAAAAATTTAAATTTTCTGTTAATTTTATTAAGATTATTAGTTTGAAGAGGCCAAAAATATTAATAGTAAATAATGTCACTGCTTTAGAATTAGAAGAAATAACAATAAAATTCAAACAAAAATGGATATATGTAACCACAATGCACATAAACCAAGAATTGAAACAAGATAGCCAAATAGTACTTAGACCAAGTGAGAAGATAATGACAGACTACACGAACACAATATTTGTTTTATACTACAATAAGAATAACCTTAAGAGAAAACGAAGACAGCTCAAAGTGCCAGTCAGCATGCAGTTTACAAGATAAGCAGATCTCTAGTATTAGAATATTTTGTAATATACAAAAATTAAAATCCATACAAAATGCTATGGTTACTTCACAATCCTCAAAAACAATTATGCTTATTGATTTAAAACTGGAGAATCATTGTCCATTAAAAATTATAATTGCTGAGACAGGCAAAAATGTGACAGCACACAATGCCATTAGGCCGCTACCTGAATCTGCTAGAGTAATGCCATCAAATGGATCAGTGTTGAGTTCATCTCCTCCAGATTCTTCTAATCCATTCCCACTATCAGCTGGCCAGTTACGGGCTGAACCTTCTTCATTATCCATCATTTAGCCCACATAATAAATAGTACAAACAATATCATCTGAATACATGCTTTTAAAAACATCAAAGAAATAACACCTCCACAACAAATTAGTCAGCAGATTCCAATAAAAGTAATTCCTCTCATAATGCACTGCTTCTAATTACTGGATTTGGAAGGATGATTTATGGTTATAAATTAAGTGATGATAAAAACCATAAGCTGTTATATTGATATGCTAACAATCAAAATCCATCAATAACAATTCATTGCTATTTTTAAGGACAGACAGGAAAAATGTGGTTCAAATAATTAAATTCACTTTCACAACATATTTTGTATTCTAAAATTGCCAACTTGGCAAGAAATAAAAAGTGGTTTATGGACCAAAGAATTCTTCGGAGTCTGCAGATAAAAAATAAAATTGAATGCTTTACGAAGCGATTAAATGGATGGTTTCTAAACCATTCTTAGAGAAAACAATAACCTTATTAACTATTTATAATTCTTTTATCAATCAATGGCAACGCATTACAATATGAAAAAGGATTAAATAACAGCAGACATGCATAGTAGTGCAAAATACATTCCCATGCAATATTGTGAAATAAAAATTAAGTGGCCTCATAAAAATCAGCAGTCAACAATTTCTGATCAAGTTATACTGTTTCCATATAAAACTCGATTCCATATGCCCGTAAAAATACATTAAACATCAAATTAAGTTTTAAAAACTCCAACTATAAAACAGGTAGCCTAGAAAAATTTATATTGAAAATGTACTCCATTTTATGAAATTTTTACAACTTTATTCATATCTTTTTCCTATCATGTTAACTTGTATTCACAATTGCTTCAATACATTAAAGAAAATTATAAATTATCAATATTTAATGACCTAAAATACTTAAAATAAAATACTTTGGTATCACAATAGGTTATGATGAAACAACACTCAAACATATCTATTCATTATAATTATTATTTTCAAACTTAGTGTAAAGAGAATAAATCCTTAATTTCACAATAAATCTTAAATAACCAGAAACTACTAGTCATTATAACTTAATACTGTAAAATAATTACAGTAGAATTCAATTCATCCAGCATGTAATACACCAAACTTAGTAGATAGATGGCTTGTAATGTAGTTATTACATTTCCAGGCCTACAGGTGTTTTTTCCCCAAACAACGCTTCTAAAAATCGACCTATGTCTATTATACCGAGGATACTCATTGTCAGTCTAAATGAAATTAATATGATATACTGAAGATGCATATACAGTGAGTCCCCGACTTACACAGGTCCGAGTTACACGGATCCATAAATACACGGATACATGACAACTTATTAGCACGCTCGATTTTTAGTTCAACTGCCACTCAATAGATGACATTACTAGTACAGTGATCCCTCAGTATACGAGCAATCGGTTTACGAGTTTTTGCTTATACGAGATGCACAAATTAAGACCTGTTTTTCAATTTACGAGCAAATTTTCGCTTATACGATCTCCTTCCTCTTGCAAACCGATCGTTTTTCCGGGCACATATTCTTGGCTTTCGTCTGTTCCCAAATCTTCTCGAATGTGCAGAACGTCACGATATCCCAACTTTAATGATGTAACTGTTGTTTATAAAATTTATAACATGGGATGTATTGGGAAATTAATTTTCGTTTTACGAGTTTTCGCCTTGCGAGCAGTTTTCGAGGAACAAATTAAGCTCGTAAACCAAGGGATTACTGTACGTTGACGCACAGCTGACAGCATTGCTTTCGCCATTTAGATTTGTTATCCCGCGGGTGCAAGTTGTCTCTCATTACTGTACTGCTCTTCATAAACAAACTATAAAACCCTACTTTTTTAGCTTTAACTATCCATTGAAACGAACGTATATGTCAAAAAATATATCGTATTTAAGCATTGTTGGACTTACACGGTTTTCAACTTACACGGCGACCTTCGGAACGAATTAACAGTGTAAGTTGGAGACTTACTGTACACATAAATTGCTTGAATATGAGAGAAAGAGAAGAAAGAATAGCTAAAACAATACCAAAACTGTTTTATAAAACTAACAATATGAATTTGTTACTAACTAACCATTCTCATTGTAAAGGAAAACGATGGTCACACCATAACAGAAGTACTTATTGGTAGTTTTATATAATGTTTATCTTGGTTTAACAGCCTATAAGTCTAACTAATACACTTTCACCAGTGAATCTTAAATGTAAACATTTTATCTCAGTGCACTGCCACAGACAAATCTCTCTCTTTATTCACTTCCAATACTGCTAACTTGGCATTGCATTTATGTAGCATTTCATTTTATGTAATATTTTATTTTATTTGTATTCTTTGTTACTTCCTTCTTGTTTGTAATTGACAATGGGTTAGAAGAAGAGACTGTCTAGTCTCAATTTTGCCCAAATAAAGATGATTATCTATCTATGTCTTCCTGGCTGGTTATTTCCCTTACTGGTGGTATATCATAAATTTTTGTCTCGAGTTATGCATTTAATGAAGTATTCACGCTTATTTTATATTTTGGTGCTAAAGTGAAGATGAATGAGAAAGCACAAGTAATAAGGACTATAGCAGCAGTGCAATTACAATGAATTTTGTTCAGAAAATGTGGTAATATGTATCTGTGAGATATATAGCGTACTGTATGCAGCTCTGTGAATGAAGCATACATGTTCGAATACTTGACTTTTTTTTACAACTCAGTTCTGTAAAAAATGTTTAATCATCTTATAATGGTATCAAATAACAACCCTTCTGCTAACTGGGAAGTGAAAAGAAAGCCAGTTTTTTAAATGTTATCACAAAAAGCTGATATTTGTAATAAGTTAGCTTGTGGCATTTGTCACAATGCTATAATGTCAGAATTTAATATCGGGCCTTCTACAATACAAGTAATCACAGTGAATTTTATGTTGCAAAGAATATCGGTAAATAATAACTTGAATTTAGACACATTACAGTTTTTTATGTAATTGATATTTAGTGGTTTTCTTGTATTAAAAAATTATAAAATATAATGTAATAAATGTATAAGTATCAAAGATTGTGCTAAATATACCTCATTCTGGAATGGTCTACATAAGTAGCCTATATTGTAGGTGCAGGTATGCAACCAGCAAATCATCTAATCCAGCACCTCTATGGTCCTGAGCACGCCAGATAAAAGGAATTTTACTTTACTATAAAAAATTAATGAAAATCTAAATTGCATCCATCAAATGAGTGAACATTCTTCATAAAATTCATTCATTCTTCAAAGTTCCTAATGTGTAGAAAGGCTCAACAATAATGTTTTCTGAATGTTATATAAACAATACCTCAGTTGGCCAGATATATATCTGTATAATCTATTTCAAATTTAAATGACATACTAAAAATTCCATGGATTGGAATCTACAATAGATGATTGGTTTCTTTCAAGTGCTCCCTGTTTAAACCAAGATCCCACTGAAATACCTGTCACAAAATTGACTAGTAAATTCAAAATATGAGATGTGACAATAAAGTTCCCAGAATATCCCTGTAAAAGCTGTATTTAATTACCTACCCACTAAATGTTGCTGTCACCTTTGAAGTAGTCTCCTTGGGCAGCAATACACTTTATGAGTCGGTGTTTCCACTGTTCAAAACATTTCTGGAACTCGTTTTTTGGAATGCTCTGAAGGATGGTCATCGTATGTCTCTGAATGTCAGTGATGTCTGAAAATCTTTGGCCCTTCAAAGCGGTCTTCAGTTTTGAGAAGAGCCAAAAGTCACATGGCGCCAAATCTGGCGAATATGGTGGATGGTCCAATTTTGTGATCGATTTTTTGGCCAGAAACTTCCAGACAGAGAGCACCTCATGAGCAGGGACGTCATCATGATGCAAGATCTAAGCATCAGGCCAAAGTTCAGGTTTTCTCCGATGAACGACCGCCTCACATAACCTTGTCAATATTTCCAAATAACATCATTCACACACTCAATTGTCTGTCTGAATGAACCAATTTCCGCATTCTTTCCTCATTTTCATCTGCCCAGTGAGTTTTTGGATGTCCAGTTGTTTCATTGTCTTTCACGTCCTCCCGACCCTCTTTAAATCGTTTATGCCACTCATATGAAACGATGCATGAACGTGTTTGAAGCGAAAGAAGTATGTAAGGATAGGAAGGAGTGGAGAAATATTGTGAATGGTAGAGGCATTTAGCTTGCTTACCCTGTAAGGGAACAGCGTGATTGGTATGTATGTATGTATAGACACTTGACTTTTTCATTGCATCAGCACCATAAACCATTTTTAAGATCTGCAGTTTCACTTGCGCTTTTGTTTAACTTTGCACGAAACTTTATATTAATGCGTTGCTCCAACAAACAATCACTCATTTTTCAGCTGGGACCAAAACACATGCTTCTATAAACACTGCCACTGCTTCCTTAGTACTGCCTTACTTCCATTACCACCACACTAGACGCAAGCACAGACATGTGGCAACATGTCGCTGGCTGGCTATTTCTCACTTGTTACTCGATGAGACATTTGTGCGGATGTTCCGGGAACTTTATTGTCACACCTCGTAATTATTTCCCATATATCGACTTCACCAGTAAATTCTAAGATAAACATTAAAAACAAATATACACGCCAACTATTTGTATTATACAAGCAGTGTTTTAAGTGATACCTGAAATGCATGAAGCACACGAATAAAACTATATCAAACTGCTAGTGTATGGATAAATTGCTCTCATTTTATCAGACAAAAGTTCTTGCAAGAAATTGAGTTACTAGTTTAGTTTTATACTTGAATACTAGCGTTAACTAGAATTTAAAACAATTACAGTTTTTGTTACTTTTCTTAATATAACGGCATACAAAAGTTATCTAATACAATTAGACTTTTTAGTGTTAGTTATTATATTTTCAATCCATTACCTCATACTTGTTATTGAAACATAGAAAGATTCATTATGTTCATTGTTACCTGACTTTCCTATATCTGAGTTACCTCCAATGCAGGCAAACCAATGAATAGTTTGATTTCCTATGCAAATGAACAGAACATTATAAATCATGCTAACTTAAATTTTAAACAAATTATAAACTGGAATAATTTACAAGGTACTAAAAATCCAGTGACATTAAACAATCCTATTTTTAAATACCATAACAGTATGCTGAAAAACGAATGTAGGTAAAATAAAAAATTATATAAAAACAATTTGTTCTTGAAAATCATGAAGTAATCTTAAATAATGAGAAGGCATAAATTAGACAAATAATTGACCTCTAGGAACATGAGTTTAATTGAGCTAGGAAAATATAATGTAAGAAGAATTTAAGTCTACTTACACCTGTGACAGAATAGATTATAAAGATATACAACCTACTGTTCAATAAGTTTACAGTTCTACTCCTTTCAACTTTTCTTTTTTGTCATTTAAATAACTCTTTAGAATATCTATCCAGCAATGAGTAACAATACTTCCTTAAAAGTAGTGATTTATAGGCCGAGTGTAACCATTAGGAAAAGGCAACAACGATAAATAAAAACTATTTGTAGGATCAGTTGCATCCTTCAGTGGTAAAATTCACTAGTTCATATTTATATTCAACATAAATATAAATCTCACACTTTTGTTTGAAAGTATGTTGCAGTGCAAGATGCATTTACAAAGCTACATTGAAACAGAGGTTGCATACAAATAGGCACTTTGAAATTAAGAATGCCAGAAATTCAAGAATTCTTTGCAGTTAAAAATAAATACAAAATTATTAGGCAGAAGATTATATAAAAATGGCTAATTTATCATAAAAACTAAATTAAAATATCAGAACATGAAATATTTAACATGATACTAAAATAATAATTACAAATTTAGACAATAACAGAAAATCTTCTCATTGTCTTTTCGTAATTTACCTCAAAGTTGTTTAGATATATGGTTGAATATCACACAGATTATGCATAAATTAAGTTCAATAACTATTTTCTGAAATAAGCAGGCGTGTAATTCTACTTAGAAGTATGAACCCACCTCCTTTATAAGATGCAGGCCTGGTGCCAGGTGGAGTACTGGCTGATGGTGACTTCAGTGGAACTGTGGGTGGTGGCGATCCATGAGGTTGGTGCTGACGTGGAGGAGGCTGGGGGGCACCACTATCCACTGGAACCACACCAGCTAAGCAAAAAATAGAAAATAGGAGTTATTATTTGGAGTTACATGCCAAAAAATGCATAGGTGTGTGTGTATACTTAAATTCATGCATCATATCAGCAATACGCTACTTTGACAGATCAAAGCGTTTGTATGATTTCACAGTTCAGATTTTACAATAGAATTATTCTCAGGCATGAGTAATTATCTCTATCAGAACAATTACAAAATTAATTAATGCCAAAGAATATCTTACAGGACTGCTTGAATCTGAAAAACTATTGCCACTTGCAATTTAATTTTAACATTTAACTAAAGGGATAAAATGCAAATGCTTCTCTTTCCATCCTACTATCATTAAATATATTTATTGGTGAAGCTGTGTTATCAAGGAAAAGTTACAGCATCAATATTAGCTGACATGGAAAATATGTATTTTGCTGTTAAATTTACATGAATATACAAAAAAATTAGCACCGAGTGTTGGAGTCAAAGGAAGTATTTCTCACCTAAATAAACACTTGCATGGCATTTCATATCATCTACTTTTTTACCATTTTACAGGGAAACATGCACTTTCACTAAAATAAATATCAGATAAGATGGGCGATATTGGTTTTTATTTTATTAAAACAATTATTTAGATAAGAAAATAACCTTTAGAACATTTACAAGTGTAATAGCATAGATGTTGGTAGTAATCCTGCACATAAATAATGCAAAAACGAAGTTCCAATCTTAAAATTTCCATGACATTAACGTCAAAATTTGGCAAGAGGCCACTATTAATTCCTATGTTTGACTGCTGTAGACTAGGCCAAAAGAAGGGATGCTGTAAATCAGCAAACTCATATGGAAATATGACATAAACCCAGAGGCGGATCCAGGGGGGAGGGAGGGGGGCGATCGCCCCCTCCTTGGATAACCCCATTGCACTCCACTGGGCGTTTTCTTAAATTCATTCCGTGCAAAAATCCTCAATTATACGCCACAGATTAGGTCTGTATAGCAAGAGAAAGAAGGATTCTAAAAGGGGCAGGGGTTTTCAAAATATAGGGCAGTTGGGAGGGGCGGATTCGATAGGTGGAGGGGCGATCGCCCCCCCCCCCCCCCTTGAGAAGTTTCTGGATCCGTCCTTGCATAAATCACGACATATCATGATATCACCCATTGAATCAAGCAAGTGCATGGCACCATATGCACTTTTTTCATGGAGAATTGATTAATTTAATGCAAGCTACCTTTGTACAAAAACCTCTCATTACTAGAATTAATTTGAACAAGTATTTCCTAAAAAAACGACCAATTAAAGCAATTAAAAAGTGTATTAGAAAGGAAATCGTGCTATAAAGGAAAAAAACGCCAAATTCCATAATTGAACAACAAGTTTAACCAAGGTCATATGGAAGAAACATAAATGACGATTTGGCATTCAACTAGCGACTTTCAACCGAGAATAATTAGCATCGAATGCAATTAAAATTCTGCAAACTCGCGAGCTGCATACTAAGGAATCATACGACACCGACGGGTTAAGTTTGCAACCCTATTATTAACAAGAATTAAAATAGCAAGAAGGAACTAAGCAAATGCTCCATAATTCAAAAGAAAAAACTGAGGATAAGTGCGAGAAAAATTAAGTTTATAGAGAAAAAGATTACTAATTAATACCAGATTCACGAATTGGGAGCCTAACTACAAACAATAGAACGCATTACTAGCAGCACTATTTAAAATGCCAACAAATGAGACGCGTTACTTAGCATCCGAGTATTTTTTAGGCTCAAAAGATACGGCGTAGACCGGTCAAGTGTTAACAGCAGTCTAGGCCCACTGTGCGTCAATACTTGCACATTCGCTGCCCCTCCTAGTTATCTTTGCCGACGGAGAAGGGTACAAGAGGACAAACCTCGTAGAGAAAGGGACAAAGGGGAATGAATTTCCCGGTATTACATCTTGAGGAGCTGATTCGGGAGTCCGTATTGCAGCAGAAGGGAGGCGGCCATTTATTTAAAAACATTTCAGGGACCACGGCGTAAATTGAATAGGTCTGCAACGACACAGCAAATCCTTTAGTTCCATAAGCGTCCGCATGCGACAGAATTTGCGACGTCATTTAAATGCGTGCAGATTCTTAGACTGCAACGAATAATCAATAAAAACAATTCGCGACACTTGGTCATCTTGCCGGGCTTCGCCAAAATATAAACGCCGTATTTCGAAATAAGGAAGTGCTCGACAATTAAACCGTATCTCGCCTATTCGATTATCTTCTAGATTCGCTTAATCTATCGCCATTAATTTTGCATACACAGCCGAGAAACGTTTGCCCTGCAGAAGCGATATACGAGTAATAAAAAACTGAAATGATAAATAAAATTTTGCCGTGAAATATCCACGGACCATAAATTTTGCGATGAGTTTTAATACGAATACCGAGAAAGGTGTCGGCAAATTGTTGAAATGTCCTTTGATCGATACCCAACCGGTGATGACAAGCAGGGCCTAGTTCGATATGTATCTATATATACACAGTGGCCAAAAAATGACGTTTTTTAAAGAACAGTGATAATTTCTCACAAAAGGGTCTATGACATTATTTATTTTTCCACTTTGTGATGCCTCCCTCCTCCCAATGTGGTTATGGATTCTTTTTGTTGTGGAATTTTTGAAGAAGATAGTCCGCTAGTCGGAATGTACTATTAGTATATAATAAAAAAATCACTAAATCTCAATGCATGTGAACTGAGCCTTGTGCGGGGCCCCTATAAAAGCACGGGGCCCTGTTCGGGGGAACCGACTGCACACGCCTCTTGCCGGCCCTGATGTCAAGTACGGTGAAAGAAGAAAGCACGCGAGACGCAGCGACGAAATAAAAAAAAATCACGACCATTTCGGGAGGAAGACTTTTATGTGTTCGCCCGGACTGACTTGGAAACGACGCCAGATGGGGGAAAAAATCGACCTCGCCGTCGGAGCATGACGCCCAACAAAACAAAAAGAACGCAGATTCCTGCTCGCTTCGAAACGTCACTCTTGCCCTCTTCCGACCCCCCGACACCTTCGAAACCGCTACACCTGCCGTGCACGACGCATGAGCCAAAAAAAACATTGGCGAACCTCTCCCATATTAGGATGGGGGGGGGGGGGCTCCCCCTTCACCCACACTCACCGGATTGACTACGATGACGGAACCGCCTAACAACTCACGAGAGGCCAACAACCGCCCGAATTATGCGCGGTGCGGAACGGATCTTCTCCTTTAAAGAAATCGAACACACCTCTCCCCTTCTCTGGGTCAAGGGTTACCCGGGCGCCGCGACCCGCAGCCACAGACGCCCAGAACGCGACACAGGTGCGACCCCCGAAGGTGCGGCGGGGACCTCGAGGCGTAAAAAGGGTTAAGATGAGCGAAAGGTCGAGATGAAAATTAAACGCACAGCAGAGAATCGACGCGCGGACGACCCCTGTGCTCGAAACCCGGAGAACTAATGCCAGACGACCCTCCACCTCAGATATCGCTCACCCCTCGGACTAACCCCAGCGCCGCCTAGAGGGTTCTCGAAAAAAAATTAACCCTCTCCGCGACCACGTGATCCTGAAAAGAGCAGGGAGGGGGCGGGCGAGAGACACGCACTGGGTAAAAACGAGAACGCATCTGGCAAACCGATCGGTGAGACAGCCGGCATAAAGCCGGGGAGGGAGGATGGGTGGGTGGGTGGCACACAGAGGGGGAGGAGGAAAGAGGAAGGGGGAGATAGGGGAGGAGCCGCAGACATAAAGGGGGAGGAAGGGGGAAGAAGGGGGCGTGGTGGGGGAAGAAGGGGGCGTGGTGGTGGATGTAGGGAATACCTCGGGTGTGGGTGGTACGGAAGAGGGCGGCAGAGGGGGGTGTAGGGAGCGGTGGTTGGGGTCACGGGTATCATTCTGCTCGTGAGGTAATCGAAGTCGAACGTTCGAAAACCACCGGAGAACGTCGAACGAAAAGAGATTGCGTCGCAGGGAAAACCGTTGGACGATTAGCACGTCTATAATCTTGCAGGATAGAGACAGCGAACCGCCGGGTACTAAGAGAGACAAACAATGAGCAGAAAATTACTCTCTTACTCACTATTACACACGCAAACGTAAAAACGGAGAGGTTAACTTTCACCAGCGCGGCACGTTTGTTGCGAAACGGCACGATCCGTGCGCTAAATGGACGCGTGGAAAATTTTTCGGCGTACTTGACCATAAGATTCTTTAGACGAACGAGGAATCAAGCCGTCACACGATTTTCAGTTTTCAAACCCGCCCCAGCGTAGCGGAGCACGTAAAAAACCCACCGGCGCAAGATCCGTCCGTATTCCGACGTCGCGTACGCCAGAAAACGGGGACCGCGCGACACGCACAAACACGGTACAAGAAGACGCACAGGTGTGAAACGGTCGATGGGGAACATACCACCTGGACCCCCCCCCCCCAAAAAAAATCGAAGAGGATGGCGAACATCCCAAACGGAAGCGGAAGGAATGGGGAGGGGAAGCGGGGGAGTCAGGATGGACACACTCGGCTACCTTCGGGGCCGTGCCCCTGGTGGACCCGGCTTCGCTCCCGACAGCCGCGCACCAAAGCTTCACGGCAGAGCTCCGAGAACATCATGGCGGGAGTAGAGAGAGCGCTCCCTCCCTGAGAGAGCCAGTGGAGGGAGGGAGGGTAAGAGGGGGAGAAAAGGGAGGGAGAGTGGAAGGGAGATCGGGACATGAGGAGGAAGAGAGAGAAAAGAGAAGGAATGGGAACAGGGTGGAGAGAAAGGGAGATGTTGGTCCGCTCGCATGAATGGTGGGAGGAGCGACGCGAAAATAGGGAGGGAGAGATGGAAGAGGGGGGAAGAGGGATGTGGACCACAGACGAAGAAGGTGTGAGGATAATATCTAGAGCGATGGGACGGGAACCGGGGCTTTGGGGGAAACGCGAAGAGGGACGAGGCAAATGGGTGGCGAGGGGAAGCGGTGACGGAATACTGGGTGGAAGGAAAAGTGCAGAATGGGGAATGGAGGATGGAGGGGGAACAGATGGGGGAGAAGAGCGGAAAGGCAAGGAGAGAAAGGGACGTCTTCATTTGGCTAATAACCCCTCTTTTGAGTCAAAAAACCAATTGTCGTTTGGGGGAATATCGATAAAATAAAATTTAAGGTAGGAGAGATTAGGGTGTGGAAGGGGTTGGTGAAGAGAGAGTGGTAAGATGGTATGGGGAGACGAAAGAGGGGAAAAAAGGATGAGGAAAAAAAGGATGGGGAAAAAAAGGATGGGGGAAAAAGATGGGAAGAGAACAAAGGGAGTGAAAGGCGCGATGAATAAGGGGAAAAAAGGGGACAGAGATGAGGTGGAGGGGGAGAAAGACTGAGCTAAGGGACAGCGAGAGGAGTGGGAAGGAGTGAGAGGGAGTCCTCGAGAAGTGAGAGATGGAGGGGAGAGGGGATAATGGCGAGAGAGCGACACGGAGAAAGGATTCGAAATGAACCATATGACTGCTAAAAAATGAATAGGTACTAGCCGTAGGAAAAAGCAAGAGAGACGAATGCTGCGACGATTCTAGGATACTTCAAACGACTAGTAGGGGATAGTAAATCTTTGGTCTCTCGGTCGTCAAAACGACAGAATGCGGGGAAAATATCGCCAGTGCTCCGATGGAGTTGCTTTCGTACGAAGAAAAACATTATCTTAAAAAAATATCGCCAATATACGGCTATTTGGCAAGGGCGTGCGATATGTTTTTTTAAAAATCGTTTTCTCGACTTGGCAAAAACTCAAATTTCCGAATCGAAGTGTAGCCCCGTAAAATTTTGGCGTAAAAATTTTGGAAGTTTTGTTCGCGGAAGTAAGAGAGTGGGCCACACGTTTCCTAATCGAGAAAAAATCGGGATGCGCACCCAAACGGAAACTTATTCTGTCGCAAACAAATCATCCTTCAAACTTGGCCACGCTCTTAACTTCAAAGCGCGGATCAATTCCTTAAACCATTTCAGAGGTGCGTTCAAAATGTAAAACGCGAACTTGGACATGCATGAACTCTTTTCGAGTCGCAAGATCGATACAGCCAACCATATAAGTAGTGTGACCTTTACTTCAGAAACGGACATGAGTAAGCCAGTGCAGTAGAAGCCCTTTCTAGGTGTCGGCGATTTATGCCTAAACGTTGTTGCAACCAAAAGTAAATTCCATGAAAAACAATTCGAGACGGTTAGTAGATCAGAACCTCGACGAAGAAAAAAACCACTTATTCCGTAAATTAGACTGGATATATATATATTGTTTTTGAAAAGAATACTTACCAATATTATACAACTAAATCTTGATTCGCGATGTTTGCAAATAAAATCATAACCTTCCCACGCATTATATGACACAAGTCAATCGAAAAACTAAATCTTTATAAATCTAGCCTTTAAAATGACACTAATGGCAAACGATTCGATTAATATTTAAAAACATATAAGTAAAATACATTAATCCAGATAAAGCATGGCGGAAAATACGCCCATATCGACATTGCTTACCCGAATGGATCACACAAAACATCGGCGTCCTCTTTAAGTCTAAAATAATGCTCATTACTTACGGATAAAGAGACTTGATTTCAAACACACGATAACAAAGCTATGAACACCTCTTCTACTGGAATATCAAGCGGCTTTCCCAGAGAGAACTAGTGCGATGTATTAGACAACGCCCTAAATAATCGCTCCGACTCCAGAAGCATCCCAAACCTTAATACATACAACACTTTTGACGGCTCGTTATCTTTTTAAAGAAGCTACACTTTCGGAAGAGGCTGAAATATTAAACCGCATAAAAGGCAACAAAAACGTGCAGTTTTCCTGCTGCGGTTTCAAACCCACCATAAATATTGTAATATCCGTTTCAAACGCCAAGGAGACAAACATCCTCCCCGAGCTATTTTTTCCTTCTTTCGTGCCTGGATTTTTGGGTCGGTGCGTCGCATCAATGTCCTTCGCTTTACCACCGATTCGCCAGCACCATCGCGCGTCCAGTTGGAAAACGATTACAAGTCAATCAATTGAGGCGGGTAGCGTGTGGTCAGACGGAAGACAAACAACAAGAAAACGGTAAACGGCGGAAAGCGATACACCGGAGATGCTGGAAGGCATTCCGCGGGTGAAAACGTCCCTTTTAATCGCATAGAAGACATAGATAGATAGATAAATGTCTTTATTTTTCAGGGCGAAATTGAGACCATAAGATCCCCTCTTCCATTTAACCCTTCGTTATCGCTCACAAGATCATAAAATGAATAATATTTATATATATATATATATATATATATATAGAACAAAAGAAAAGGTTGCGTCAAATAAATACGAGAGAACGATGGAAGGAAAGAAACTGAAAGGGTGGAAGTATCCGCAGATTTGGCCCCTGGAACTAAATGGGCGATCTTCCAAAGTAAACGACGAAGAGCAGAGAATGGAGAGAAGAGGTCGAGAGGGAAGGAAATGAGGGACTAAAACGAGAGAGGAAAAAACGAGAAAACGACGAGTGCCAGAGGCACAGGAGAGAAAGGGACAAAGAGGGAGACCCGTTTGGGTGCGACAGAGTACGAAGAGACAGATGCGTTAGGAAAGGGGTGTGGCCGCGAGAGAAAGGGAGAGAAGGATGAGGGAATTGAAGGGGGAGTTGTAGGGAGGAGGAAAGATCACTTGGAGAGGGGCAAGAGAGGGACGGGAAGCGCCGGCGTGTGCGAGACGGAGTGTCGGGAAGGAGTAAGGGAGGAGGAGGGAGAAGAAAGGAGAGAGTAGGGGGGAGGAGTGGCGAGCGAAGAGGGGTGGGGCAAGGATGGGAGGAAGGTTGGGGTAGATTGAGGAGAGGAAGGCGTGGGTGTGGCATGGAGAGGAGAAAGGTTTGGAGGAGACAGGAGGAAAGGGAGGGAGAGAGAGGGAGAGAGAGGGAGTGAGAGAGGGCGAAGAAAGGGAGTGAGATAAGGGGGAGAAATGGAGAAAAGGGGGAGGAATACGGGAAGAAAGGGGGAGGAATAGGGGGAGAAAGGGGGAGGAATAGGGGGAGAAAGGGGGAGGAATAGGGGGAGAAAGGGGGAGGAATAGGGGGAGAAAGGGGGAGGAATAGGGGGAGAAAGGGGGGAGGAATAGGGGGAAAAAAGAGCGAGAAAGGGGGGAGGAATAGGGGGAAGAAAGAGAAAGGCGGAAGGAAAAGGGGGAAGAAAGAGAAAGGCGGGAGGAAAAGGGGGGAAGAAAGAGAAAGGCGGGAGGAAAAGGGGGAAGAAAGAGAAGTGCGGGAGGAAAAGGGAGAAGAAAGAGAAAGGCGGGAGGAAAAGGGGGAAGAAAGAGAAAGGGGGGAGGAATAGGGGGAAAAAGAGGAAGGCGGGAGAAATAGGGAGAAGGGGAGGAGAATGGGGGAGAAAGGGGGGATGAGAGGGGGGAGAAAAGGGGGGGGAGGACATAGGGACAAGGGGGAAAATTTGGGGGGAAGGTTGAGATAGAAAGGGGAGGGGAGGGTTTGGGTGGAAATTAAAGGGGAGGGGAGGGTTTGGGTGGAAATTTGAGGGGAGGAAATATGGGTTGGGGTAGAAAGGTGAGACAGGTATGAGTGGAAATATGAGGGGAGGTGGCTTTGGGTGAGGAGGGGAGGGAGATTGGAGAGGGGAGAGTTTTGGGGTGGGAGCGATACCGGAAGGGAGGAGCGATTGAACCAAAGGCTGGGTTGAGTGGGTGGTTGTCGGTCGGATGGCACACAAAAGGAGAGGGATGAACAAGGTGACACGGGAAGTGAATGCATAATCTGATCGCGGTTTATCGCCGAATCATACGTCCAACTGGGTTACCTATTCACTGCGACGGGGCGCAAAAAACAATCGGTTCAAATGAACAGCTGCTGATGAAGCGCATTCACTCGGATTCCTTCAATGGAGCGGTTCCGAAAAAAAAAATTCTGCGCAAGAATGGGCTTAATTGTTGTCGCTGAATCGACATCCGAAGCAACGATAACTAAATACCGCCTTACGATGAGAATGGTATAACACGGGCACGTTTAACACTTCTGGATTTTCTTTGGCGCATTGAACACCGAGAAGAACGGCGAAAATGCTCATGAAGTTCCTGGCTAACACAATTACCTTAACAGTTAAAAGTAGTTGCGCATCCCTAAGCATAGAATTTCCGTCATGCATTACACGTCTTGGGAATTAACAAGCACACCATAAAGTCCGGATTAAAGTAAACACTGCATTTGCTGTTACCGTTATATCAATTAAGCTCATATTAATTTCTGCATGTAATTTACTAAGGTCAAATGTCACACCGTGACGAGCATATACCAAGTACTTTAATGAATATAAATGAGGATGAGGTAAACCAGTTTTACGCTCGGTGGTTATTCTTTAAAAACTTTAGTCGAGAGACAAATTGCAAGAACCCCCCAGAGTAATTAATGCAGGGCCGATACTGGCAAAGGCCTTGTTGGCACTGCTGATGCCTTTAAAATTAGCTCCCTGCGTCATCGCGGCGCGCTTGGCCAACGTAACATCGATTGAATTCCATTGCTGCGCTAAATTTCCTACGAATCTGTTGAACATTCTCAATTGAAATAAAAAACTCCCATAAATAAACCCCGAACCGATTCGTTTCGGAGCACAAAAAAAAGGGTGGCCAATACAACAACGGATTTAATTTTCAATCATCCAGTAACTGGGTAAAATACTTACTTTAAACAATGTAGAGAAACGAGCGCGAAAAAGCTGTCTAATGACCTATGGAGACAATTTTCCCAGAAAGCTAACTTTTATGTCCAAAGTTTATACCTTCGGTAAATCACAACCATCTCATTTTCTACTCCTGACACTTTCTATCTCTCTCTTTTAAATCATTTTCTTCTTCCCCTTCATTCTCTTATCCGCCCCCCCATTATTTCCCTTTCCACCCGCCTGCATCGAAGCCAACGTGCTGCACCAACTCTTCAAATATTTGTTTTTGACATTTTAACCTCGTTCTTCTCTCCCTCTCAAAGATAAAATGAATTTTCTCTCTGTCGTCCCATTGTATGTACTTCGATAATTACATTTCTCAGACAACGAAAGCGTTGCCTTGTAAAAGGTAATAGTCTCTTCCGATATTTCCACGTCTGGCGTGCATTTCAGCTTATGCCGCGCAATTAATGTTGCAATGGAAATACAAGAGCTTTTTCGTAAGGAGCAGAGCTAGACAGGATGCGGGGAGGAAATTTAGTTCATATACACTCAAATAATGAAGCTCAAATGAAGGACATAGCGGTACATCCTGCGGCCATGATAAGAGTTGAGCAAACGAGACGCGCATTTCTGTCACTAAGTGACTCTTCGGTTGTAATTTCTCCTACGCATTTATGATGGGTGAATGAACACAATTTTTAAGTTGCGTAAGAAAAATGCGGTACATTCAACCCTTTTCACGATTGCAGATGCTACCTTAATCCGTCAGAACACGCACTACCTTTTATAACACCATGGCACGCACGTTAGGGAAAAGACCAATTACTAAAAACTTGCTTTTCGAAATTTATTAATGCAAAAATTGTATTTATGCAAACGTGTTATTAAAAAAACTCGTAATTACATATGTTATAAAGAATGAAGATGATTGAAAATTACTATGGTTAAGAAACAGGAGTATAAATAGAAATATTGAAATACAAAACTTATCATTTACTTATTCAGATTCTTCTTCAAAATTCGTTTGTTGATAGCAAGAAGAACAAGTGAATGTTATTGATCGGCTTTTCACAACGATTACATCTTGTCTTGGTTTTGCGGTTTCGTCCATGTTGATTTTAAAGGGCAATAGCATAAAATATATTTGAAGGGTAATAAACTTTTAAACCACATCAAAATCGAACAAATACATCACTCACAAATTCGTAGAAATCCACCAAAATTCATTTACGTGGTAACACGCACGACGAGGAATCGGCCGAAAAGATAACAAAAAGACCACTTACAAGAACGTGCAAAATTGTCATTGGCGCGACGTCGACTAATTTTATGGACGTAAACATGAAGGTAGACGGAGTCCCTATGTAGCTTACCCTATTGCTGGACGGCGAAATATTTGAAAAAATTAAAAAAGTGCGGGGATTACCCGTAGGTGCGTGTTCTCCCGGGTTAACAGTGACATAGTGTCAAGTCGAAAGGTGAACGCAATTTTTTGTTTCTATTCAACTCCAGAGATGACAAGATACGAACGCTTAAAAGTTCAACGAATGATAAAAACACACAATGAACTGCTCTATTACTTTACACCTCCCCCGCCATAGGTTCGGGGGAGATATCGCTAAATCGCTCCTATTATCTTTTAAGAGAAACACACTTCTGCTCTCCTTCTCCTCTCGGCAATTAAGACTCGCATATAGTACACATTTTTCTTAATTGGAAGTTCCAACGAGGGCACGTTACCCGCTGCGGAACGCCGCACTTCTGAATGCGATCCAGACGAGGATATTGAGCACTTCCTCCTTTCTTATTCCTCGTTCCGAAAGCTGCCTCACTTAACCGGGAACCGTGTCCCAACCCTTGAGCAAGTTCCCGAACGCGAACCGTAAAACTTTTAGAGCAAAATTTCATCGCGACCAAGGCAGACGCACATTGCATGTATATATCCATAGATACGCGCACATATATACCGACGCATATGTAACTTACAAGGAGAATTTCAAGGCGACATCCGTTCATCCGACACCACTCGGAGTGGAAGAAATTCTGGAAAGCTGGAGTGTCGGTCGTAAATATAAAAAAACAGACGAAATGCCTCTTTTACGCTAAAGCCTGTCCAAAGGTTGGCGCCATACCTAAGAGGTACGCGCCGTGGCTCGCATCGAAACCGTAAATTAAAAAACAAAACGGAACGAGTGCATGGGTCCCGAGGCGGTCGTGCGAGCCAAGTCACAAGTGGGCCCTCTCTTTCCCGACATCTGCACCAACGCGAACCCGAAGAGGATCACACCAAGGACGTTGAGAGAGAGAGAGAGGATGAGAAGGGGGAGAGTCATTTTTTTTTAAAAAGTCGCACCCCCACGGGACTTATTTGGAGAAACAAAAGCGAGCCAACGCGTCAGCGAGAAAGGCCCGACTCCCGACGACGTCGTGTGTCACGACCAAACTTGGTCGAAGCGGCCGAGACGGGAGCGAAGGCAAACTAACGGCGTAAAGCGAAGATGCGTGTTAACTGCGCGTGGGAGGAAAAAGCTCGTTAAAAAAAACAAAGACGCTTTAAATTTACACGAAAACGTTCCCGCGCACGTTTTACTCGCTAAAACGACGGAAATTACCCTCGACTAAAAATTCTTCCGCCACGCTCGACTGTCGCTACAAATGACGACGGCCACATTGCCGATTTAAAAAAATACGTGGATAAAATTATAATCCGGTACGATAGGAATCCGCTTTCGGACAACCGCAAAGTTTCGTTCGACTAAAGAAAAAAAGCACGTAATCCAACGCAAGTTTCCCGATTGGCGTCGAATCGTTCGTCACCCGCTCCCATTAAGAGAATTTTACATTCGTCACGACCGAGGCGAAAATAACTCCGTGTTAGGATTTAACATAAAGACAACCAATTTACGGGAACAGGCCCAAAGAGAAAATGAGGCGTGAAAACTCGGCGAAATCGAAAAAAAAAGATCCGAAGCTAGAGATGGAGATGGGAAAGTTAGAGGCGTAAAATGCCGTGTCTGGGAGTGGAATTTCACACCGCGAATGATGTGACTGCATATGGCGAGGAAAGAGATGGAGGGAGGGAGAGGGCGAGAGGAAAGAGAGGGAGGGAGGGAGAGGGCGAGGGGAAAAAGAGGGAGGGAGGGAGAGGGCGAGAGGAAAGAGAGGGAAGGAGAGGGCGAGAGAAAAGAGAGGGAGGGAGGAAGAGGGAGAGAAAAGAGATGGAGGGAGGGAGAGGGCGAGAGAAGAGGGAGGGAGGGAGAGGGCGAGAGGAAAGAGAGGGAGGGAGGGAGAGGGCGAGAGAAAAGAGAGGGAGGGAGGGAGAGGGAGAGAAAAGAGAGGGAGGAAGGGAGAGGGCGAGAGAAAAGAGAGGGAGGGAGGGAGAGGGCGAGAGGAAAGAGAGGGAGGGAGGGAGAGGGCGAGAGGAAAGAGAGGGAGGGAGGGAGAGGGCGAGAGGAAAGAGAGGGAGGGAGGGAGAGGGCGAGGGGAAAGAGAGGGAGGGAGGGAGAGGGCGAGGGGAAAGAGAGGGAGGGAGGGAGAGGGCGAGGGGAAAGAGAGGGAGGGAGGGAGAGGGCGAGAGGAAAGAGAGGGAAGGAGAGGGCGAGAGAAAAGAGAGGGAGGAAGGGAGAGGGAGAGAAAAGAGAGGGAGGGAGGGAGAGGGAGAGAAAAGAGAGGGAGGGAGGGAGAGGGCGAGAGAAAAGAGAGGGAGGGAGGGAGAGGGCGAGAGGAAAGAGAGGGAGGGAGGGAGAGGGCGAGAGGAAAGAGAGGGAGGGAGGGAGAGGGCGAGAGAAAAGAGAGAGAGGACTGTTCCTCTTTCGGTCGTTAGCCGCCCCACCTTCTCCATGAAAGGCTTATCTCCGAGATGGAACCCTCGTCGTCGCCTCTTCCCTTCACGAGACGCATGGGAGAAGGCGTTCCGTTTCTTAAAGAAATGAGTCTGCATTCCTTCAGTGGTGTCCTCGCACATGGAACCAAGCCGCAGTCAGGGAGTATGTGGGAATGAGAGACGGGAAGGGAGTTTTGACTGGAGAGTTGGGTGAAAGAGAGGAAAAGAGAAAGGCGACGATGGGAAGGAAACAGAGTAACGAGAAGGATTTAAATTTTAGAGAGAGAGGAGAGAAAGGTGGAAAAAAGTAGAGAAAGGAGAGATGATAGAAGGAAGCCGGGGGGGGGGGGGAGGGGGGGCAATGGAAAGAGAAAGGGACAGACAGATGGATGTCTTCATTAGGGAAAGATTGAAACTAGAAAGTGTCCCCTTCCGTCTGACCCCGAGGAGGGAAAGAAAGAGGGAGGATAGGGTTAAAGCAGGGAGGGAGGATGGGAAAGGATAAAGCGAGGAGAGAGAGAGAGTAGAGAGCGCAATGGCTCCGTTTGAAATAAAGGGAAGGGGAAAAGGGGTAAAGCTAAAAAAAAAAGTTTAAAAACGGACGCGTATAATGTAAAATGCACTACGTTTTTACATAAATTTAAATTTTTCGTTTTTTTACACAAAGAGAAAAGGGATAAAAAAAAGGCCAAACGTCGGCCGAACACAACCCCTTTAAAACAAATTAATTAAGACGAAAAGGACTTTGAACAGACCTCTCCCCGCGGAACGATTGTCCCTCGATTAACGCTATGAAGAGACCACCATTTGGGACCCATCCGTGTAATTCTCTCCCCTCCTTACGTGCCGCATTACAATTCCCCGCAGAAAGATAGGGAGAGAAAACAGAGGGAACCGAACGAGTTTGATTAGACTTTAATCGAGTTGGACCACGTCTCCGGGATGTGTTGGGTGTTGGGAAGAGGACGAAAACGTGAGATAGGACATGGCCGAGGAGTCTGGACGAGGATAAAAAGGGCCGAGAAACGAAAGGAGAAAGTCAGTAAGGGTAAACGTGAGACAACAAGGGATAAAAAGGAAAGAGCACGACATGAAGTATTGCCGTCTGGGTGGGGAAAAGAGAGGGGGGGATAAAAGGAGAAGACGGAGTGCGTGAGAGGAATGGGGAGTCAAAAGGATAAGAGGCGAGATGAGGAGTTTGAGAAGGAAGGAGAGTGGAAAGGATGAAGTAATAGGGTAGCGAAGAGGTCCGCGAGACGGAGATGGGGAGAAGTTGGAGGGAGTTGGGTGGTCCAAAGGCGTGGCGTTGGATGGAAGATGGAGAGAGGTATGAGGAGGGTCAAAACTGAAGGGGAGAAAAGGGGGGGAGGGAGAGAAAAGGGGGGGAGGAAGAGAAAAGGGAGGGAGGGAGAGAAAAGGGAGGGAGGGAGAGAAAAGGGAGGGAGGGAGAGAAAAGGGAGGGAGGGAGAGAAAAGGGAGGGAGGGAGAGAAAAGGGAGGGAGGGAGAGAAAAGGGAGGAAGGGAGAGAAAAGGGAGGGAGGGAGAGAAAAGGGAGGGAGGGAGAGAAAAGGGAGGGAGGGGGAGAAAAGGGAGGGAGGGGGAGAAAAGGGGGGAGGGAGAGAAAAGGGGGGAGGGAGAGAAAAGGGGGGGAGGGGGAGAAAGGGGGGGAGGGAGAGAAAAGGGAGGGAGGGAGAGAAAAGGGAGGGAGGGGGAGAAAAGGGAGAGAAAAGGGAGGGAGGGAGAGAAAAGGGGGGAGGGAGAGAAAAGGGGGAGGGAGAGAAAAGGGGGAGGGAGAGAAAAGGGGGGAGGGAGAGAAAAGGGGGGAGGGAGAGAAAAGGGGGGAGGGAGAGAAAAGGGGGGAGGGAGAGAAAAGGGGGGAGGGAGAGAAAAGGGGGGGAGAGAAAAGGGGGGGGAGAGAAAAGGAGGAAGTGGTCTAAGACGGTTACTCACGGAGGAGATACGAGCCAGAGGAAGTCGAGAGGTAGAAGAAAAGAAGAGGTTCGCGATAAAAGAGGTAAAAACCCGAGGGAGGAAAATAATTATGAACGAGCTTGAAGGCGACGAATAACAGGTGAGCCACGAGGAAAAATACGAGTAGAAAATATTAGAGATACGCTTCGAGATATTTCTAAGAAATAATAAAATGCCTCAAAATTCTCCGCCGCGCACACCGTTATTGATGTTTTACCTCCAGATGCGCGACGGCTTTAAAAAAATAATAATACTAAAAAGACCCACAGAGAGCGTTCGCGATGAAGTTAAATTAGCAAATTAATTCCATCCTTATGCAAGCCTAAAGCCGTGATTAACCTCAGCTATCATATATGATTAATATTTTGCCATCTCCCGTTAAAACCGATGACCTCCGCAGATGCACGAAGCCGGAGGGGTGAAAGGCAACGGCGAGTTGGTTCTAGGAAAGAGGAGACGGAGAAGTGAGGCGAAACAGGAGACGGAGGGAGATGAGGAGGGAAAATAGAGGAGAAGTTATTAGGGATGGAGGTAAAGAGGGAGGAGAGGAGGGAGAGGAGGGGAGAGGGCGGGAGGGAAGTACGAAGGAAGGTAGGAGTAAGAGAAAGGTGGGTTAGAGGGTAAGGAAGGTGGTGGAGAGGAAGAGAACCAAGGGGTGAAACCGAGAGGAGGAAAGCAAAGGGTGAGAGGGAAGAGAGGAGGTAGGATATGAGGGGAGAGCAGAGGGAGCGGAGTGTGCCGCAGAGGGATGGAGGGGAGAGGAACAGAGAGGGAGCGTATCGATCGTGAACGAGAAGAGGGTGAGGCGGAGAGATAGATGAGGGTGGGAAGGAAGGAGAAGACCTCTCCCCTCCAATGGAGAACCTCCACCTTCTCGCCAAAGGCCTCTTTCTCTCCTCCCCTCCTCCCCCCTCACTCACTGCGGCAACGTCCCGAGCAAGGGAAGGAAGGAGAAGAGTGGGATATGGAAGGGGGGAGAAAATGGGAAAGGGGGAAGAAATGCGGGAGGAAAGGGGAGAAGACGGGAGGAAAGGGGAGAAGACGGGAGGAAAGGGGATAGGATGGGAGGAAAGGAGAGAGGATGGGAGGAGGAAGAATGAGGGAGGAGGAGGAATGAGGGAGGAGGAGGAATGAGGGAGGGAAGAGGGTGTGGAAAAGGGGGGAGGCAAGAGATGACGGGAGGAGGAAAGAATTTTCCACGCCCCTCACCCACCCCGCGGCTCCTTTTCCATGAGCAACGCACACTCAGTACCAGCCTTCCTCATGCACCCCCCACCCCCCTCTCTGACCTCTCCCCCCTCCCACCTCGATTCCACCCTCCCCCTCACACACCCATCTTAGACTACCACCACCACCCACCACGTCATCACTGCGGTGCGGGGAACGTCACTGCGACTCCCCGCAAGCGACTGCTTTGATGCTTCGATGGCTGTCTCGTAGAAGGGAAGGTGAAAACCGTTTCTAAAAAAATATCACCACGCGCCGTCGAAGAGACGGAGAGAAAATAAGGAAGATCCGAGAATTCTCCCTCTCAAATCATCCCGATTCCGTCATTCCAAAATATGAGGACTGACCGTATAAAACCCGCTCGATTCTATTCCTCTTCAGCTCTTTGGAGGATGGTCGGGATGAATCTATTCCTTGGATTACTAGGGGTGGAATTTTACCCCGAGAGGTCAAAAGGATACTCTTCTCTAGATTTGTCAAGGGAGTCAGTGGTCCCCTGGCGAGAGCGGCTGTGAGCTACGGGAGGGCGAGAGACATTCGGAAAAATCGATGAGTGGTGCAGGAATTACCAAAGCACTGATTCGGGGCGGAGTTGGCGTACATAGGGAAAGACCATGGAGAAGTTTCACGTGTTTCGTACACTCGCCGGAGGTTCGCGGGGACACATCTTGGCGAGTTATGGTATTAAATATAAAACCCTAAAAATGAACACGGTGCAAATAAGGGCTCTCCATTACTCGCTTGATAAAAAAAGAGCCCCATGTGCGATAAAATAGGCGAGCGAATAAGGGGATGACGCAAAGCTCTATTATTTTATAGGCTCGATTTGGCCGACATGATGGCTACATTTACCATGAGAACAAAGATGATCAAAATTAACGAACATCGGAAATGTATCCACGAAAGAATGATCGATCTGACTTTATGACTGAAATCAAAGTGACACATCATGTCTCTCCATTACATAGGACCACGTTGAGAAAACTAGATACGCATTTCAGCTAAAAATCAGCAGCCATCAGTGGTATCACAGTAGTAGTACATTTAAAAAAAGCCTAATGTGTAATATTTTACTTATTATAATGTAATCGGAAAAATCATTTACGGACACCCTGTATTTCAATTCTTCCATTCTCCACGAATGAATTGACAACGCATAAGCTCTAGGTGGCCACAAATACTAACTAGCAACAATGAATTCGTCCACAAAATGCTTAATTAACAGTCTTAAATTTTACAAAACTTACGAAGCATATATATGTTTAATCTCGTAAGTATACTGACGATGGCGCCTTTTCAACAGGTTGGAAATGTTCGGCTTAAATTTTCAGGAATATCGACTTTAAAACCAGGTCCAGATTCCCACGCAAAACAGCTGACAATTCAAGAATTACAAACCACAATCGTTATGTGCAAACGCACAAGCGATTCTTCCTGAATAATACAGAAAAAGCAATGACATCTAATAAATAAAAGAGGATGTCTGTCTGTCTGTGGCAGCAATAACTCATCAGAGAATAAAGTTAGGAGCTTGAAATTTTGACAGCAGCTTCAGGTTGATCATGGTAGTTGCAGTGCCGAATATAATTCAAACCGGCCAACGGGGTCGTGACCCCGGAGGTCACGCATCGGTCAAAATTTCAGTTTCTTGAGGATATCTCAGCAACCAATGTTTTGATGATATACATTTTCTAGCTGAAAATGGACAAAATCAGACCACTGGGTCGAAAGGTCTTAATGTAATGGCCGGTTCAAATTTGGTTTTTTGAGTATATCTCAGCAACGAATTGAAATAGGTTTAAAAATATAAAGTTTTCATCAGTTATTTCTGTAAAACATAATTTTCGCATTTATGGCATTATAGAAGTATAGAAATTTACTAACATTCCATATCTTACGTAAAAATTGTTGAATTGGTGTTTAAATTGTTATTTCATTGAAATATTTGTTGTTTTTAATTGAATTACCTTCTAAACAAACATATAAAGGAGAATGTTTGTAAGTTTGTTCGCTTTGAATGCTTTTAATACGAGATAGAGAGGGAGAGAGATGGATAGTAACGGAAGGGGGAGATGGAGAGAGGGAATTAGAGGGAAGGGGTGGAGAGAGGGAGGGGGAGAGATGGAGGGGGAGGGAGGGAGAGAGGGGGAGAAGGGAAGGAGAGGGTGAAAGGGAGGGGGAGGGAGTTTATACGTTATTTTCCTAAGATTTTCTTCCTTCTTTCATCTAAATAGGAAAATGCGGAGCGGTTTTCTTCCTTTTAGCTTTATTCTACGGGTATAACTGTGTACTATCTTATACTTGCGATGCTTACATGTTACATGGTAGAAATTTTAGATTCATTAAATCCGTTCATATTCAACGGGCACTCCTGCTAGTACATCTATAAACGCGAAGCAAAATATTTTTGATGGCTAATGAAAATTTTATCTCCTCAAAATGGCGATGATAACAATTCACCGAATTAAAAACTCATTGTGCGAATACCAGATTTTTATAGTTAAAAAAGCTGACTTAATTAAAATAATTAACCGTATCACTGAAAAACATCTGCACCTCGCATTTGTATGAACACCTAACTTATTACACAGTTACCGGACCAGGGATAAATCCAAGAAACCGCGTGCACAACTGTTTCAAAGGAGAAGTAGGCAAAAAAAAGGAAGCTATAGAATTAGGCCCACTTCCCCATTCACCGCCAAATGTAGCCGGAATCCTTTTCCATAATAAATAAAGTGACTTTTAGAGTGCACCTCCAGTAAGTAGCTTTGAAAACGCTTTTAGCTTAATTCTAAGAGCAGAAAAAACGAGATTTTTTACTTGGTCCAGATTTTACATTTACATTCTAAACCTTTAAACTTTCTTCTAATACAGCAAACCTTTCAAAACAACCGTGAAACAAGGGAAGGAAATGAAGGAAATTAGAACACGTTTGGACTTAAGGGATAAAGCTCGCATCCTACCCCGAAGAGAATGTTATAACCCGATAACAGGCGAATCGAACGTTATTCGGGTTTCCGAAAGCCAACAGAACGGATTGTTAGATCCTCGCCTCTTTTCCCTCTCCTCCACGTAGCCACCCTACTCAACATCCCATCTTTTCATTCCTCAGGTATTTCTTTAAAATCTTCCGCGTCGAATAGCACACGGGCCGTTATTTTTCCACTACGGTGTCACAAAATTCAGTCGACTTACTGGAAGTTTTCCAACTACGGTCCCCTGGCGTCGTTTATTTTTTTCTTATTAAGCGACGAAAAAAGTGACAAAATGTGAAAACCAGGTCAGGTCTCCTTATGGCACTTGGGTCCAAGATGCTATCACGCTTGATCAACTGATTTCCAGACAAGGAAACGCGGCGACTGTCACCGGGTTTTAAGCTTTGTCTCTATTTAGCGTGACGAAAGCTTTTTGGAATTGGAAGCCAAAATGTCGGACGAAGAATTAAGAAGAACCATGGACGAAATTACCCTAGTTGTAATAAAAAATTATTGTAGTTTACGCTAAAATAGCAAACATGTGTGATTAAAGATAACAGGGACTCCAAAATGCAGTAAAAAACTAAAAAAATCCAGGACAAACACAAATAATTTGAACATGACGTGTGATGTGAAGAATTCATTTTCCGTACGTGTGAAAACAAACCAAACATCAAACTCAAGCTCTTCGTTGGAAACGTGCTCCATGAGACCATCTAATATCACAGTAATTCGCATATACAGCAACTAATTGTAAGGCACAAACATCTTTTTTAAAAAATTTTATCGCCTGTTACATAAACTAGCGATAGAATACAATTCTCACTCGCAATAAAATCAACGTCAAGGCAGAAAAAATATATCCTCGTTCGAACTAAGAATTGCATCTGCAAAAAAGAAAACAATGACCGAGTGACTCTACAATGAATCGCATTAAGCATAAAAACTCCTATCTCGTAATAATAATTATATAAAAAAAAAACCATTTTACTCAAACTCGTATTACTAAGACATTCCTTTTCCGCTTCACTCTCGGCATAAAAAACGTACAAGGATGTCAACGATAACGGAAAACTCACCCCGGCAGAATAATTTATATACAATTCCACCTCCGAACCACTCCAGATCTTTCCGGCAAAGCGGTTTGAACAAAATAAATTGGCGAAGCCTTTTTTTTTTCTTTTGAAATAAAATTTTTTAAAAAAATAAAGAGCGACCACAATTTAAATGCGAATCAATCTGTTCGAGGAAGCAACGCGTATCTCATTCCGGGCGAATTTGAAACATCCGCCGGATACACCCCCGAAGCTAAAACCAGATCAACAGGAGAGATAGAGAGGGAGGGAGGGCCTCCTCTGCCGCGCAGTGCACTTGCATGAACGAACAGGCATTTCAATTAAGTTCGATAAAAAATGGCGAGAGACAGAGAGAGAGAGAGGAAGAGATAAGCGCCATTCCCGGAGCATTGAATTTTAAGGAGAAAGAAAGACGTTTCGACGAGCGGCGAACTGGTTTGCCGTTTCCACCGTAATAATGGCGGAGGTAAAATGATGGATAGATGGCGAAGAGAAAGCTTTGGGGGTGGGAGGAACTCTCCTCCCCCTCAATCCTCCCATTTTCCACCCTCTCGTCTCCAACCACCGGGGTAAAATAGGCTCGTGCTATTACGGCACGAAAGAAGAAAATCTCTCCCTCTCTCGATCGCCCTTAGACGTACGTATAAAAAAAACCGCCAACTTTCGCGCCCTCTTTCCGCTTCAACCCTCGGTACGAACGACGGCCGAGCGATCTCTTTGTTTAGCAGGCCGCAATTTTGCAACCGCGAAATCGTGAGGAAGGAAGAAAAAAAAAACACCTTTCGAACCGGGTGGGGAAAAAAAAGAAATAAAAAGATCCGTCCGGTTGGCGGTGTCTGGCTTCTATCGAATATCCTTCTTTAAATTGCTCTCTGCTTTAGTGCGAGGAATGCGGAACGAAAAGGACGGTTCCGAAGACATTCTCAAGGATTCTTCATTTCTCCTACATAACTTCTCTCCATGGCTCGAGGATGTGGTTACGACGCTGCTCCAGAATGGCAATAATTCAAAAAGTACTGGCTGCTAGGCTTATTATAAACTGAAGGAGGGAGAAGAGTGAATCGCATTCCAGGTTACGAAATTCGCTCTTGTTAAAAAAAAAAGTGATTCTTTGCGAGGTTGTACAACGGCCCAAATGTTGTCTTTCACTAGTGGAAAATTCTCTTTAAAGCTGCCCAATCTTTTGTCTGTCTCTGTAAACATCTACACGGGCGAAAAACAGAGAACAAACGTTTTCCTTAAGCCCTGAAAATGGTTAACTGGTTAAATAAATTACGGAAATTTCTTAGTAATAAAGAGGAAGGCTTCATATCTGTCGCATGCTCGATGAAACGAGATGTCTTAGCCAAAAATCCTTGGCTTGTCTAAAGAATTCCATAAATAAAATACGCGAACATGAAATATCGATTCACCTGTGGCTGTTACCGTTAACGTCATAAATATACATTCTTAATTCCACAGAATAAAATCAACTACGATAGCTTCCGCTTTATGGAGTAGATTCCTGTTGATAATTATAACGAAACTCATTGTCATTTGAAACAAGGATGCAATAAATCCGCAATCAGTATTTCTCAACAGTTTAAAAGGGTCAGGGTTAGATACTGCGAGCAGTTGCACGATAAAACCTGCTCGAATCGAAACACCCCAGCATCGACCATGTGTGACCCTTGAATCGACCCCCGCGTCGAGATAGGAGTTGATTAACGAGATCAAAAGAACTCGGTTCACTCAAAAAGTCATAAATACAAGAATAAATTGCCGTTTATGGAAAATACGCCGATGAGTTCAGCATTAACTCGTACGGCGATTGAATAATTGGACTTTCAAAGGGTCGGATTCGCAAATATTTCCGACATGAAAAGAATTTATAGATTTAAACCAGGGCATCGAACCGGAGCTGAACCAAGAACCGAAACCAAAAGAGACATTTTCAGCAGGATTTGAAGCGAGCCCGAAGCGTAAAATATTTTTTGCCCTCGAACCAAAGCCGATATTCATTTAGTTTATCTTTTCGTTCAGTAAAATGTACTCCTACTGCGTCAGCATTTTCAGAATTTAGTACATCCCAATACATTTTTGAGCAATATCAATTACCATTTTAAATTTGGAAAAGCAAACAGAGAGAAGGCATCTCTTCGTTAAAGGTGATGGACCGATCAATAAAAATATATTTTACGTACCGTGATCTACAAAAAAAGATGAAGTACACAATAATGTATGTGATTATATCTTTCTTCGGATTTATTTTTTTAAAACAGCATATATTAAAGACGACTTTAAAAAAATTATTTTGAATATTACCAGTAAATTAACTTAATATGTTTCAAACCGATTGCAAGATTTCGGGAAGCATAGGAGCCGAAATGAAATTATTTTGCGAGAACCGAAGGGAAAACTAGAGGTCAAGTAACTGCGGTTCGGTTTTCTGATTTAAAAAAATATTGTTAATTAGCTGAGGTTTTTAACAGCCGACGGCTAATTCGTGTATTAAACTCACAACATTAACTGAGCTGCATTAGGATACATAAGGCTAATATTAGCCTAAAGTTTCAGTTAGCAGGCGAGAGAAAATTTAAAATAAAAAAATTGGCAACTTTACTCAGATTTAACTTACTCTTTGGCAAAGTAGAACAGCACACGCAATTAGAACAAATGAACCTGCATTGTTACCAACCGAGTTCTCAGGAAGAATTCACTTCGGAGTGGAAAATTCCAGAGTAACTAAACTTTCAGAAAACCTGCGCCTTACACCATAAACTTTCCAAAGTAACGAGTAATTATTAACAATTCGAGAGAGACAAATTTGAGACTGACGTTCTTGGAATACTACAGGAAATTGCGCGATATAATGACGATATATGTCATTTATGACTTCTCCCGTTCCCTAGATTCAATACAGCTTTTATTTAGAAAGAAGAAATTTTGAATGCCGGAAATACTACAGCTGAAAAACTGCTTTCCGGTCAACCATGAACACGAGGACATTAACCACAATCTTCGTCAAGCTCGTGAGGTCCTAAAGGACGTGGGAAGATATAAAATGGCAATACTTGATACTCAAGGTATTAAAATCTCTGCGAAAAGTTAAACTTTAAACATGAATTCCAACTTCTTTCTTCAGTTACAATGGCAAAGATTATAAGTATCGCATCATCAATCAAATAACGACTTTTGGAATCAGATAAGACAGTAATTAAGAAAACAACGAATGACGCGACGGAGCACGGTTTACCCTTTGTCCCGAATCGCTTGCGCCATCGAAACACGTAGCATTCTCCCAAGAAATACCGCACAGATTAAACGTTAGTTGTATCTAAATATAGAGAGATTTATCTCTCAGATAGTTTTCGGATAAAACACGCAGTTCAAAGATTCCCACGAAATGACGAGAGAAACGTACGTCACAACGCTAGAGCCAGAATTCGTAGACGCTAATCATTTCTAAAAACCAGCGAATAAGTATTCGCAACGATAAAATACAAATTGTAATGAGATACTTCCAAACAACCGACTTTTTAAAAAAATTGCTTATTATCAACAAGGAGGACCTTCTCCACGCGTCGAAAAAAAAATCGGTACAACATACATTGTACAAACTTTCTCATATTCTAACGCGTCGTTTAGTTATCTTTAGAAAATAAAAATCGTATCATCCGGTTTTTAGAAAATCCAATTTTTGTTCAAGTTGCTCAAGAATAAACTAGCCTAATATTCATTCATTGAGAAAATGAAATACGTAGTAATATTGCAGACGTATACTCAAGTAACTGTAAGATATTTCATCAAAATCCTTAGAGCCGTTTTTGAGAAAAATTATTGCTAATGTTGCCTAGAATAAAATAGCCTTATATTCATTTTTTGAGAAATATGAACTATACAGCATTATTAAAGACGTCGACTCATAGTCGAGGAAAATTTTTTACCAAATAGCGGAAAAAATTCGAACAAAGCTGATTTTTGGCAGAGATGCTCAGACTGGGATCTAGTTCAACATACTAAAAGTCCTCAATGATCCGGTGTGAGCTTCGGCCGCCATATTGGAAAATTGGCGCCCGAAATCAGTTTTTCGTGAATATCTCGCGAACTGTGGCACCTACGTGAAAATTTTGAGATACAAAGTTGTAGCGAATTGAATTTCCTACAAAAAAAGGTCCTATCACTTTTTGTCGTCAGAGTGACCATTCTCCGTCAAAATAGCGAAAAACAAAGTGAACTAAATGAAAACGGCGAGAAAAGTGGCGAAATCCGTATGAGTATGTGTTGGTAACGTCTCCGCATCGCTGTTTTTTATATATGTGCTTTGGTGGTGGAGGGGGGTGGTTAGGGGGAATGGTCACTGTCAAACCGGGGGAGGGGGGAGCATGACCCCACCTAAAAAAATTTCATTCTTGGAGAAAGAAGCGCTGAACGATATATCTCTGATGTTCACATTTACATCTTTTTATACTTATTTCCACAACACCCTGGAGGTAAAGTATATGGCGCGTTTTTTTAATGTGGTATCCCCACTAGGTCTAGTCCACAAAATATCGGTCAGCTTATTCCAATCTCAATCTTTGAACATTTTCATTTAGTTCACTTTGTTTTTCGCTATTTTGACGGAGAATGGTCACTCTGACGACAAAAAGTGATAGGACCTTTTTTTGTAGGAAATTCAATTCGCTACAACTTTGTATTTCAAAATTTTCACGTAGGTGCCACAGTTCGCGAGATATTCACGAAAAACTGATTTCGGGCGCCATTTTTCCAATATGGCGGCCGAAGCTCACACCGGATCATTGAGGACTTTTAGTATGTTGAACTAGATCCCAGTCTGAGCATCTCTGCCAAAAATCAGCTTTGTTCGAATTTTTTCCGCTATTTTTCCTAACTTTCCTGTACTATCAAGTAACTACGAAATTTGATCAAAATCGTTAAGAGCCGTTTTTGAGAAAATCGGATTGTTGTTAAAAATGCGTAGAATAAACTACCCTTAATTATTGAGCAATGACAACCATTTCTACATATACTCTGCTCAGTATGAGAAAACACTTAAGTACGAGATTTCATTCACTTTCGCTTTACCGTTTAGGCTCCAGAGCCAGTAACAGACAGACGGCATTGCAAAAACCATTTTTTCGGATTCAGCGACATCTAAAACGTATATTTCCGTAAAAATCTCGAGGTCGAATTTTTTCGCGATAACAATACTTGCTCGATACTTCGTATGAGAAAGTAAAAACAACACTATTTTGAAGAACAGGCACGTCAAGTGCAAAACACGGAAACAACCATCTCTTTGACAAGCTCTTCGGCAACGAATGTTCACGACGTCCAATACATCGTTTTTTTTTGTAGGAAATTTTCCGGAAAAGGACGGACGTTGACGGGAAACGCTGTATGAAAACATTGACAGAAGGCTAAAACAAAAAAAAAACTTTTAGCGACCACCGGTCATGACTGGAGATTCCCCATCACAACCGAGCCGTCTACTCACGAGACCACTCCATTCCGCCCGTGAGCGAGCGAGTGGACACCGCTCAATTACTCCCACACACGCTGTCACACACACACACAAACACCACCCCACCCACTTCGCGTTACCCCTTATTTCCTTCGCTTCCGCACTTTCACGACCTCTCTCCTTTTAGCGGTGGAATCTCCTTTTGCCCTTTCTCTATCTCTTCTCTCTCTCTCCTTCGACCTCCCCTTCCTCCACCCTCTCCCTCGCGCCCAATTGCGAGCCGCTCCCACTCCCACGCGTCATGACTATACTCGGAGCGATGATTCAACATCCGTCCATTCACGATGTATGACGACGACTTGCATCTTCTTTAAAGGGATTACTAATGGGAGATGTGAGCACAGTAACGAAAGGGTGAATCGAGATCCAAAAACGACGATAGGAACGATCCTTGGAACGGAGGTTAAAAGCCAGCAAAATCTGTAAACATACCAGTGTACATATTAGTAATGTTATTGCCGATTTACAACGTGTGACGGAGTTGAAAATTATTGCATCTTTTTCTTAAGGGACAACTAACGAGATATTTAGACATACAATTAGAGCAGCGATCCATAACGATAAGAACAACGCTTGAAGTTCAATGTCAAAATTATTGACCGCATCCAAATACAATAAATCAGTACAACATACTTGTACACTGTACAAACTTTCTCATATTCTAACGCGTCGTTTAGTTATCTTTAGAAAATGAAAATCGTATGTGCAGGTTTTTAGAAAATCCAATTTCTGTTCATGTTGCTCAAGAATAAACTAGCCTAATATTCATTCATTGAGAAAATGAAATACGTAGTAATATTGCAGACGTATACTCAAGTAACTGTAAGAAATTTCATCAAAATCCTTAGAGCCGTTTTTGAGAAAAATTATTGCTAAAGTTGCCTAGAATAAACTAGCCTTATATTCATTTTTTGAGAAATATGAACTATACAGTATTATTAAAGACGTACACTCAAGTAACTGTACGAAATTTGATCAAAATCGTTAGAGCCGTTTTTGAGAAAATCGGATTGTTGTTAAAAATGCGTAAATAAACTACCCTTAATCATTGAGCAATGGCAACTATTTCTACATATACTCTACTCAGTATGATAAAACACTTAAGTACGAGATTTCATTCACTTTCGCTTTACCGTTTAGACTCCGGAGCTAGTAACAGACAAGACGGCAATGCAAAAACCACTTTTTCGGATTCAACACCTAAAACGTATATTTCCGTAAAAATCTGGAGGTCGAATTTTTTGCGATAACAATACTTTCTCAATACATTTCGTACATGAGAAAGTAAAAACAGCACATCTGATTTTAAAGGAAAATTTTTAATAAACTATTTTAAACACCGTATTAATATTAACGACAGAGATTGCGGTTTTAAAATAATTAATAGAGATTTTTCATGAGCGATGCCCCACAGCTAAGCGCCAAACTCTTTAATGCGCTAAATAGCACGAAACGACTACAAATAGAAGATAGGATAAGTGCCTTGCGACATTCATTTTCATTGCCGCTGATACACAACGTCGCGAAGGAGACGCCGTAGGGCCGTGAGAGTTAATTGCATAACACTGCTAATAAATGGGTCTCCATTCCGTCGATTAATCCTCCGAGATACGCACCTAAAGAAATAGCAGTAACGAGATGAAAGCACTTCAAACGCTACAATTAAAGATTGTCTAGAAACGAAACATCGAAGCAATAGAGCTTTTAGTTTCTGAAAATACGCACCTAGAAACGCTGGAACATTTTCTGGACCAAAGGACACAGATCCAAAGTCAAAATTTTTCGTTCACGAGAAAATTAACCGTGTCGTTAATTATTAATACCCGCAACCACGGATTTAAACGAGCACCTTTGGAAGTACGCCGCAGAGTTATGCGGGGAATGGTCAACTCCGTGCCCGCATGAAATATAAATAAGATTTGTTCCTTTCGGAAAGGGTTATGACAGTTATTGGCGTTAACACGTGATACAGACACTTGCGAGACGTGGCAAAGATTGGAATAAACCGCAGAAACACCGATCCGACGACAAATGTGTTATTTGTTCTTTCGCCGTGACGGCTTCCATTATGCTCCGCTAATTGCGCAACGGATCGAAGAATGTTTTTCCGTTCCAGGTGATTCAGAGCTGACTTTCAGAGGTAAAACGAAATCTCTTCGGAAATGAAAGAAAACTTTCTATCGAGAGAAATCACCAATGCGGATTATTAGATAGTAATGGCGATACCAAACAGAGCGGGCAACTCTATAACCCTGAAGATTGGAACCACACTATGACAAAGATGACACATAATTCGTCCCTTCGTTTTGTCAACAACTCGATCGAACTCGAGGGAATTAAGGCGCGCCGAAACAATTCGATTTTCGACTCATCGCGATATTAAAGCGCGAACCGAAAGAAAATCTTCAAAGACGGCAAGGAAAACCGGCTCATGTTTTTTTTTCATCCGGACGGACCGACCCAACGCTTCCAACCCGACCGAGCAACAAACGTTCTCAGCTCGCATACGACGGCGTTACGTAATTCAGATAGGACACGCCTAACATCAACTCCGGCAGTGTTCGAGCGTTGGAATCTTCCACCCGACCCTTTATTTTTCCCACTCCGATTCGCCAAAAGGAGCGCACGACCAAGGCTACTGTCTTTTCGACTCCGCAAATTAACACCTATTGATTCGTATGCGAGAAACTTTCATAATAGTTTCTGCTCAGTATGCGGGAGACTGCGTGGAAGACTCAAAAGAACTCGACGATGGAGTGAAAATAGTGACGGATTGATGATTTGGAAGGACCTTAGTAATCGAAAGGTGGATGGACTAAAGGAAGCAGAGGGGTGGAGTTTTGAGATAGACAGAGAGAGAGAAAGAAAGAGGGAGAAGTCCTGCTCGGACTTAGAGATATAACCATAACCGTGCAAACATATACGACCAAACACGCGGGAGGAGGAAGAAAGGGAGGATGGAGAGAGAGAGAGAGAGAGGGAAGAAAAAAACCGCCTCGAGCACTCTTTGACTCGCTCGGCCTAGAAACTGCGGACGGCCTTTATACGACCTCGGTCGCCGGAGACGCGGGTCCACCGACAAGACAAATTCGCATCTCCCGAAAGCACGCCGCCGGTGCCATCGTAAATATTTATCGTGCGTCGACTAATCATACGGTAAATCCCGAAACGACCGTATAAGGAGATTGACCCGCATTTCTTATATTTTTCCGTCTTGACGGACTGTGCAAACGTTGACATTAGTAAACGGTGTCGGAGAAATATTTTCGGCGGTAGAATCCGTATGAGTCACGCTAAAAATACGGCGGAGATCGGAACGTTATCTTCTATCAATCACTCGCGAACTCGCCACCATATTAGCAAGAGGTAGACCGGCGGGTGCAAGATTCAACGTGCGAGCATTAAATAAGACGGCTCAATTACTCGAAGGGCCAAGCTCAAATAACAAACGGGCGTTTATAACCATTAACCCTATAACAGTCTAGTAAATTTTTATCTCAAGTTTTATTTCAATGAATATTATTCTAGTAAAATAACGCTAAAAGCAGTAGTTTCTCCTTCAGTTCAAATGCCATGGTATTTTCAACGCAATACAGCAAAAACTCCACGAGAAGTTATAATCTGGGAAAAAACAAGACCGCACGTGATAAGAGCAAATAAGGCTAAGGGTACAGTTTTTGAGAGACCAGCTAAGTTATAGTGTAAATTATCCCGCAACTTTACTTTCCGATAGTATACATTTCACAAAGAAATTGCAAGAACATCAAATTTTCTTAATTACCACAACCCTCGAGACAGATGATAAGACCCGGAAAATCCAATTATAGATACAGCTAGATAATGAACAATAAGAAAAACTATACCGATCTGGGAGACCACACCTCAGTCACGATGAGATCATAATTTCACCTCACTAGTTAAAAGGTTAACTTAAAAAATGAAACCTTTCTGGACCTTTCACGAAACCAGAAAATGAAATAAAACGGAAGAAAGTCGCATTTGAAAAAAAAAAGTATCGGATACGATCGACAAGTCGACCTCCTTTATGGATCGCCGTTCACGACCCTATTAATCGACACATTCCCATTGCGCCACAAACCGCTCTCTCGTTATGGATTCCGAAAAAAAAAAACGGTTAATTTGCCACGCTTGCAATAATTTCACGGCCGCTCAACAGCGGCGATTCTGCACAAAGGGGCCGAACACGAACGACCCCTAATTAGGAAGGAGACGACGTATTCCCACGGCTTCCCCCACGCTGCCTTTCCTCATTCTTACACATCCAAGTAAGCCACCCGCCATTACTCACCGCGGAATTCTTTTTTTTTTAATCCACGAAGAAACGGACCCCGAATAACAGAGGGGGAGGAAAAACGACGAAAAAAATACTCTTACGATAAGCGAAACTCGGTCTTCCTGAAACCCTCGAGTCTTAAAAGTTATCCTTTGTGGTGCCGGTTATATCTTCGGGAGTAGGAAGATTAAAAGTCCGAAAATGAAGCACGGCGACACGAGATAACCTCTCACGGACGAAATGCCGAAGCGATATAAAACATTTTTTTTATTTTGCGGCCTCGCCCAGGTCTCCGAGTGATTCTCCTCGGATTGGATTGGCGATTAATCGATACCGAAACACGTGATACGTTCCTCGTACTCTTCAGAAGTTATCGAATGAGGAGAGAATCACGTAGCAGAGAGAGGTAGGTCAAAAAAGAGGAAAAAAGGATTGAAAGAGAGAGAGAGAGAGAGAGGACTTGCAAAGTGGAAGAGTGGAAAGGGAAGGAGAGAGGAAGTTAGGGAGGAGGAGATAAGGGTAAAACACCCCACGCTGAAGCGATTCCTCTCTCTCTCTCTCTCTTTCTCCTGCCAATCCCAACTTTTAATATCGCTGATGGCTTTTCATCGGACAACACCCAATCTCCATCACGGATAAAAATTCGATCGACGATCCATCCACTTCCACGCCCATTCTTTAACCCTCTCCTCCTACTTCGCATTAACGACCAATATACGACGCGGCAAACGAGATAATGCGCACGTTTCAATAAGCTTCAACCCCGTCGCAAAGCGGCGACCGTTTTTATTAAAGGCTTCGAAACTGAACTTAAAAAAAAAAAACTAATCCGGATATTCATCGACCGAGGAAAGGAATAGAAGAGGAGAGAGGGAATATAGGAGTGGAATGGGAGGAAGAGAAGGTAAGGAAAGGGGGATAACGCGATACAAATATGAGAGGGATGAGAGCACGTACGTATGGAGGAGAGGTAGAGAAGTGGAAGGATCGATACGAGACGAGGGAGGAGGAGGCAGGAACGCGGGGGGAGGGAAAGAGAGCGTGGAGGGAGGAAGTGCGAAGGGGAGGGATTTGCAGGGGTGAATGGAAAGGTGGAAACGAAAGGCTGAGGGGAAATAATAACGAACGTGCCTACGATTTCGGCGAATTAAAACCCACGCCTACTCTTCTAATCTCCGACGCAGGTAATGCAATCTTTTAGAGAAAAGAGGATTATAAGGGAACGCCAACAGAATTTCGCAACGAATTACGCGACGAATTCGTGGTAAAATTCCTAGGATGAAGTTAAACATAAGTGGCGAAACTCGCAAAATGCGTGACTAATCGCATTATCAAACAATAAAAAAAACCACGCCTTCGAAAGGAAGTATCGTATTTAATATTGCCCACTAAACCCAATCGGAGAGCGTGACTTCATTGGTAAACGTGAAATGAAATCACCACGGATGGATATTAAAATACTCGAATGGTAACCTAATAAATATTCAACTTTTGTTTCATGAATAACTCATACACGTAATAACACAATTACGTATGATTAACAGACGGGAATATTTAATAGCGGTATATCACCCCCAAAAAATCCAACCATTTTTTTTCTGGAAATCTCATCCGAAAAAAAAATCCATCATTAACTTACAGACGACGAGGAAAAGTCGTCAATCGCCAGGCGATGAAGCGATTCACCGCTTACTACATTGTCAACGCTCGTCTTTCGAAACACATGTCCTCCTCCCCAACCCTTACCCCGCTATAGGCGTGCAAGAAAACACTATCGACAAAATCACCTCGTCTGACACGGACTGTTTGCGTCAAATAAGCCGAATCGGAAAAATAAAGGCTTCGCTATGACTCCTATCGATAAGCTACGGGTATTACAAACACCTTCTTTGTCGACGGGCGCGTTTCGAACGACACAAAAACAAGCACCCAAGGATGAAGCGATCGTACCGGAGAGGGGGAGGAGAGAAGGGGGGATTGACGCCGACGACGAAGGAATTTTTTCCTCCTCAAAGCGTGCATCCACGTGCAACTCATAAATAAGGAGGCACGCAGGAAACGTAGCATCAAAGCAAGCAGGACGATGCGGTCGAGGTGGAAAAGATTTTGACGAGATATGTAGGCATGCGAGATGGGGTGATAGGAAAGAAAGACCAGAGTGAGAAATCAACGAAGGCATACAAAAAGACGGAGAGTTAGGGAAACAGAAGAGGGTAGGATAGGAAGAACAGAAAAAACGGTGGGATAAGATGGACAAACATAAAAGATCAAAATCAGTATAGGGGAAAGATATCGACTACATAAAGGGGAGAACAATGGAAGACTGGATAGGAAAGACTGAGAGATATGTAGGAAAAACAGACTTCTTTATTGGAACGAAATTGAGACAAGACCTTTATTTCATTTAACTCGTCATCATATAGTTTAGATGCAACAAAAATAAATACATACGAACATGTATCCATACATATATTATCAAAGTCGGATTAAGGAAGTCATAGGAATTGGCGAACAATTATTTGCAGACTACGCTCCCACCAGTCACAGAGTGCGGGGCCTCCGCGAGGCCCCTCCAATCTCACTGGGCCCCGGCGCAACTGGGCACCAGTTAATCCGGCATTTTATATAATCCATTTAAAATTTACATATTATTGAGAGAACGAGGCACAAAAGATAACGTCATTAGTTTCAAGGTTGTGAGGTGAAAAACATACGAGTAATAAAAGACCAAGAGAGAGAGAGAGAGGTGGGAGGAGAAGAAAAGTGTGGCAATGTAAAGCAGAAAGAGAGGAATGAGACACGAAGCAAGACAGAAGAAGATTATAAAAAAGAGAGAGAAGGGAAGCGATGAGAATGCAAACACGGGTGGGAGAAACGAACAAGAAAAGAGAATGGTAAAGAATGCGAATGGGACGCGAACGCGAGGACACGAGACAGGTTGATGTAAGTATTTATCCGCCTGAGCCGGAGGAGAAGGCTAGAGCTGCTGGTTGAAAAGCTGACAGAGAGAGAGAGAGACGTTACAACAAGAAGGAAAGCAAAAAAGGCAAGGGCGCTCGTTTGTATCCAAACACTCTCCTCCGCCAACCTCCCGTCATCACCGTCCGTCGCGATACATTAAATATCACGACGCCTACCGCTTCATTTTAATACGCACACGCGCACGAAAGACGTCGATGAAACAAGTAGTATCCATGAATATGGATACAATTAGCGCGTTTTTTCTGTTGTTAAATTCTGTAATTTATTTTATATTTTCCGATGTAGATTTCTCCCATTAAGCTAATTAGACGAACTGAGGAGAATTTGGAAATTCATCACCTATTATGCGCATAAATTTTTTTTATGTGTTGTTATTATTTTTGTGGTGTTATACCGCCACATATTCCGTTAAGATAACCTCGTCCGTAAGTAGCATCAGCGTGTAAGTGCGCTCTAAAAATGTCAGATTTACATCTTTCAGAGATATATATATAAAAAAATAATTCCATATTTTATAACTTCGGAGATCATAGCGTCGTATCCTACCCTGTATATTTTTTAAAAAACTCCAATCTAAATAAAAACAAATGGCAACAGTACAGAAATCTACACTCCAAGTTTCAGCTCTCTTATCTTTTACGGTTTCGTCACAACTTCAATTTAAACAAGCACACGGGCAGACATCAAAATGAAACCATAAAGGGCATTTTTCTTAAACGCGCTAAAAAAAACCTAAAATGCGGGACAAGCGAATAGGAATGCAAAACGCCCCTGGTTACAAGGCTAAACGCATGTTACGGAGCAGCTGCAGAGAGAGGAATTTCCAATAGGAAGATAGAGATAGAGAGAGAGAAGGGGAAAGGAAATATTACCGGACGACAGGAAGACAGGATTTATACGACGGACCAACTAGAGAGAAAGAAAGAGAGAATTCGCGGAGGAATTAAACCGTCGATTTCAACGCAACCTATCGGAATGCGCCCGAAATCGAACGAAAACCCGCTTCTCCAAGATTTTATTATTTCATTTTTTTTAAAATAAATTTTCGACTTCGTTTTCGAGAGTGCGAAAAAATAATAATTCCGGAGGCACGCAAACCCCCCCTCCCCTTCCTCGCGGTTTCATGTTACGTCTCGCCCATCGTCCTTCGCCGGAATAACCAGCCTCCTCCATGAATGCTCCTCTTATCCTGCGCGAAAAATCAACGACTCCTCCCCCTCCCTCCCTCCCACCACCCTTCCCGAAAATAAACAAAAAAAAAGGGGCAAAACACGAACCGCTCGGCAACAAAACGTCTGGGCCGAAGCCTATACGCCGGCGAGAATGCACGTACGTACTTTTTAAAGGTAAAGAGGGTAACACGTCGCCAAAAATAAAAGAAAGAACCGGCCGCAACCCCGTCGCCATTAGGGTGAAAAGAGAGAAAAAAATGTCGGCGATATACCTGACAAAACCCGTCGACGCGCTCTGTGAATCACGGGAACGAGAAGAAAAAAACGAATAAAAAAAATAATTTCATGATGAGGGGGGCCGCGAGTTGCGTCACGCGTCAACGTGAGAGATAACGTGACGTCACGCGACATTGCCAAGGCTGAATATGGTAGTGAAAGAGAGAGAGAGAGAGAGGAGGGTTTGGGTGAAGGTGGAGGGGAGAAAGGAGGAAGGTTATAAAGTGAGCGTGTGTAGAGGGGGACGGGCGGGTAGAAAATCGGAGGAGAAAGGAGTGGGGGAAGGGAGAGAGGAAAATGGGAGAGAGAAAGGGTGAGGCGATGAGAACAGGTGTAGGGGAGAGAGGCGGATCGAGAGGTAGGCGGTAGTTAGAAACTGAGGCGCATTCCACGAGTGAGAGAGAAAGACAAAGAGAAAGAGAGAGAAAAGAGAGATCTTTAAAAAAAAGGCGTCCGTGGATGCGTTACACGTTGCAGCGCGCACACACACACACGACCACCGCGTAGAAAGCCGCGGATGATGGACGCGTGAGAGAGAAACCATCAGATTCATTTGGAAAACGTAAAATAATGAGACATTCCTCGCGACGTTTCGCGCAAGAGACGAAGAGGTTCTTGAACAGTTTAGAAAGCGACGAAGGAGGAAATATATAAACGAGACGATTTCGTCATCTGGCTCGATGAATCCCTGCCAAACATTTCCAACTCTCCACTTTTTCGACGCGGCACACTTCCAACGGAGAGAGACATGGAGAACGCGAAGGGCACGCGGCGTAACGTGCCTCCCGAATCGCTCCCTGGATGGATTTTTCTTTTCGTCGAAGCGGCAAGGAGAGGCGGAGGTGAAGTGAAGGAGGGAATGAAGGATGGGGGGGAGGGGGAAAGAGGTCTAAAGGGCGACGAGATAGCACGAGGTCGAACGAGGGCCCTTTTTCAACGTTCCGGTTTCTTAATCGGGGTGAATGAGCAAAGTGACATGTACGCGGGCATGAATGAACCGGTGACGCGATCCCGATTCCCTAATCCGGAAGGCGTCCTTCGAATCGATTCGGATGATTCGAAGGACAGAGACGAGGCTGAAGAGTGGATGGCAGGTGCTAGGGAGAGGGCGGTGTACTCGGTGCAAATAACCGGGGCCCGTGCCGTAGGGAGCGAGCTCCAGCAGTGATATACAAGAGTTCCTCCGTGTCCTACAACGTTCACCCATGAATACTGACTTACGAAAGACAATGGAGAAGTTGAAAAAGTTCCGGGAATCTTCACAGTGGAAAATTACAAACATTAACTTTTCGATGGCAGAGTATTTTTATGCTTTGCTACTCGAGTGAAATGAGAATTTCATTGCAAGTTAAACATTTGAGAGACCATGTTAAAATTTTTCCTACAGCCATCCAGTACATGGCAGAAAAAGAAAAATGTCAAAAGTTAACATTATCATGTAGGAACGGCGCACTGCCGATGACGGCAAAACACGTCATTGCCAAGGAAAGGGTTATTATCGTGGAGGGCATGGTACTAAGGAGAACAGGAATGATAGAAAAACCAGGACCCAAGATTTCTCTTCTGAGGCCCGGTGGATGGAGGAGGCAGCGACGCCCGTGAATGGCGATTTGTCAGGATTGAGGGACACTGGGCGGAATCGAGAGGTGGGTTGGGCACGACCCGTGGGTCGTAAGGAGGCGTGGAGGGGATGGGGCGTGGGCGGGAGCTTTAAACGCCCGAAACCGGCGCCTCTCGCGAATCCCTTTCGCCGTTTCGCTTACCTTTCATATCCGAGGATCCGAAAGTGACCACCTTCCGCCTCTTTGCTTCGTCAAAAGGCGAAAGGTTCTCTCTGGACAAAGAGGACACCAGGATTCCCCTCAGGGCGGCTAGCGCCTGTTCGGGAATTCGTTCCCCGCCGTTCATGACGTCAATATATGAGAGTGAGATTGAGACAGACGATTCTTTTTTTAAATGGCTAAGAATGGCGAGAAAGAGAGGCCTAAAAAACTCGTTCGTTCGGTCCCAGAAAGCTAAGTGGGCGTGAGGAACCGCCGCCGAAAAAATATACTATTAATTACGCACAGGCGGTTTGCGGTCCGCGCTTCCTGGCTCTTCGGGGCCAAAAACGTTGCAAAACCCACACCAACTGAAAAAGAAATGCCCCTCCCGCCTCTTTCCTCCACCACTCGAAGTGAGAGATAAAATTCTCTATCTCGCTTTCTCACTGAAGAGTATGAGGAATTCTCTTTCCGAAGAGTCTCACGGGGAAAAACTTCTCCGAACTCGCATCGTAGGAACTCAGGCAGTGAAGAGCTTCGCGGAATTTTCCCTCCTCTCCGAGAAGGACTCGAGGAAATGAGACCGCAAACACACACTGGTTAAAAAAATGATCTCCTTTCAATGCATCAAAATTCCGTGCCTCTCTTTCTACCTGCGGGACGGAACAATGAAGAGAGTTGTACAACCACCAGCATCCCCGTAATAGGGTTCAGGTTATCCGTCTCTATTCTCTCTCTTTCACAAACAACACTTTTCGGTGTTCGATCCACCGTGGCTCAGGGCATGACCCCTCTCTCTGGCTTGAAGCACCGTATAAGGCCAAGAATCCAAAATATCCGACACCTCGAAGCGCCCAAGTGAGAAAGACGGCGAAGGCGGAACGGACCCGGCGAGAATATCCACCGGAGTGAAGAATAACCACGGATCGCACACTCTTCTTGACACACGCTTATATTTTGGACGAACCGATTCACCGGAAACTTCGAACCGACAACACACCCTCTACTAGTCACCCGGCGTGTATGTATACTATATATAAAATTCCGCGCTACAGGCGCCCTGATCACTGTTTACACTGCAATCACTCGCCGAGATACCTCGCTATTTACACCGTGGTGTGAGGGAAAAACAGGAGGAGGGAAAAAACAGAAGGGGGAATAAACGAATGCCTCGGAGAGCCCTTCACGAAGGCCGTCCCTTCCCGCTCCTCTTACCGCACACGCACTCCGCAAGAATGGAGAGACGATTGTAACATGGGACTACCACGAGGAAGCAGAACAGGGGGTGGGGGGGTGAAGTGCGTCGAGGAGGGGGATTAGGGGGGGGGGGGGGAAGATATAGGAAGGGCAGTGGGAGGGAAGAAGTTAAGAACTGTAAGTGGTATTTCGGAGAGGGGAGGAGGAGAAAGCTCACGGAGGCGGAGTGAGAAGAGATGGAGGGGGGAAAAGGGTAGCGAGACGGAAAGAGGGGGAGGGAGAGCCGGTGGAGGGAGGAAAATATTCACATTCCTTCCGACTCCTCCGCGCTGTGACACGAGCGTCGTATCGCGTCACTCGATTGGCAAATTACTTGACCCGACGGGCGAGACTCAACGGGAAATCTTCTTAAAGGGGAGGAGGAGGTGGGAGGGACACGCATGTGTGTTTCGGGGGCCCGCGTGGGAGACATCCCGATCTCTGAACTCCTCTCTCCCCACGCACACACCAAATGGGGGCCTTCAACCCGTTGGTGAGAGCCCTCCCTCGCCAGACAGACCGTCTTGACGGGAAAGTTTTAACCAGAGTTTTTTAATAAGCTTTACTCGGGCAGATTTAAAATTAAATAGAGCGGCAGCTTTAAGAGAGGGTCGAGAGTGAAAAGCTTGAAACTCGAGAAAGACCCTACGGAGAGCCCTCCTCCTCCTCCCTCCCCCACCCCTTAAGACGGTGCGGTCGGCATGGCAATTCCTCCTACTTTCGACCGCGAGGCGGTTCGTTAGCGGTTATGGGTCACGGAAGGCGGTCCCCGTTTCGCGAGAGAGCATCAAAACTTGCAATCATGATTTTTTTTAGGACACTTTCCGTCGCGTAGACGACACCCGCATTCCATCCACTCTTTGACGACGGAGGCGGAAAAAAGGATAAACACGTGGAAAACGCTTCACGGCCGACCTACCCCCTCGACGGAGAAAGAAAGATGAGCCCGTGCCCGCAGAGGATAAAAAGAGAGTAGGTCATCCCTTTGACGCTTTTTTTCCGTTATGGAAAAGCCATCTCATCAAGGTGTACACTCCGGTGGGAAAGCCGACAGCGAGGAAAAAAAACGGTCTCCGACTGCATAGCTACACCGACATACATTAACCTCTCCGTTAATTACGGAGCCTCCGAAAACGAAAAAAAAAACAACGAGAGGCGAAGGTCAATCTGGTCGAGAAACGTCAACATCCTCGCCAAGTCTCAAACCAGCAACTCCACGCTCGATCAGACGTTTCGCTACTTACACTTTCCTCCCTCCCCCCTCCCCTCCCCCCTAACTTGAAGCGGGGTGAGGAGTGCTTAAGCATTTGAGGGGAGTTGAGAGCGAGGTTAAGGGGCACTACCCAAGCTGATGGGATGTATTGATGTCCATAATCCTTTGGGAAGGAGTTTTGAGGGGGGAGGACAACGGGACACTTCCGACTACCCACCTCCCCCTGCGCTGCTCTGCCCCTTATCCTTGCGTGTCATAAGAGGCCGTAATGGATTCGAGCTTTTTAAAGGAGTTAAAACCCTTCCCTTATTCACCACGTGCGTCGGCACGACGGACAATTGAGGAGATTTAAAAAAGTGGCGGAAGTAGCCGACTTGGGTCACCTAGCTTTGAAATTCATAACGAAACGCGATTAACAATTCCCATCCCTAAAACAACTTTTAAATCGCATCTGCGAGGCTATCTGTATCTTCGCGGTAGAATACTCGGGTTCCCTTCTAAAAAAAAATCGCCGAAAAATCATAATGCGCTCTCATACTGACTTCACGTAAATACTCGTTTTTTATATTAATTTTCCGGACGATTAATGGTCCGAGTCGCATTTTTATGATAATCTTCCCTTTCCTCTCTCGACTTTAACGGTTATTACAACACACGGCCAAATATTACGGAAAATTTAAAAAAATGCACAGGCATGACTGGTTTTAAAGACTTCGTCAATTAGCGGACGATTCCCACTTATTCGAGCAGAAACGAAATGTTTTAGTGGTCCGACAGGTGGCAGCATCATAAAATGCCTACCGTTATGGCGAGATAAGATACCAACCTCCGAGAGCAAAGATCTCAGTCTCGTATCAAACCTATTATTTTTTATAATATTAATATATAAAAGAACTGAGATGGGCAATTAAAAAACTGCTTAGTAAAATTCACAATAGAGATATAGATCGACGGAGATTATCCTAAAAAATCTGCTACGTTTCAATCACAATAAGAGATATAGATCGACGGAGATTCTCCTAAAAAATCTGCTACGTTTCAATCACAGATATTACAATTGATACAAAATATTACGGCAATAAATTTCTATGACGAAACCGTTTACAGGAAAAAAATATTTATCGGTGAAGATGCATTATTCAGACCTATTAAAATGAATGGTTTAACTTATTAATTTCAACAACCAAGTGTAACTTAAGAACTATATTTTTATAATATACGAAACCGATTTCGCCAAACGTTACTGATTCATTTCCAATCAGCTGATCATTACGCAGACAACTAAAATAAATCCATCGTGTGCAACAGCCTCAGAGAGATGAGATAGTCATAATGTCGAAAAGTTCTCTTACTAGTAAAAGTTTAAATAGCCTCTGTGGGCCATAGAATTAGTTGAGAGGGTTGAGAGGAAAGCGAAGCAGAGAAAATCAAGAACACTAATGTAAGATAAGAACACCGCGAATTCCTACCTTGAACTGAATTCGAAGTAGGTTTAGTAAAAAGTCTATAGTAAAAAGTTCTATAAATAACGATGAAACAAATGTTTTCGTGCGCTAACCTAGAACGAAATTATTTAAACATGACACAATTCATCCCCGCGCATTAATATTAGCAATGACACCAAGAGCGATATTTGCGCAATTTCCGAACTAACGTCCTTGTAATAAAATTATAGAGACTAACGATCAGATAGTTCCAACTCGCGCCACTTGGCACCACGTAACATGCACAGTCTTGCCATCTACCAGTATAAATTCCAACCACACACGCGTGCTTTTTAATCCCCTACCCTCCTCTCAACTTCCGTGTACATTCAGGCGTTAGCCGATAGCTTACCCTCTTTAATGGTAGGAAATGTAATTACAAAAAAAACATCTCACGAAACCAACCATAAACAAACTCTCCAAAAGAATTTATTTATTACATGGAATTCAAGTCCAGTTTCCGTAAAACGATCACAATCTTTCTGATTCATACTTCCTGGATAGGGTGCCTTCAACTAGCTTTCACGGTTTTTTTATGCACGCCATAGAGCGAATTAAAAAAGTAGCGCATATGACGGCAGCATTCCCAAACATCATCGACCGTGACGCCCTTCTGAGTTTCAACGCACATTTTCCGAGCGGCGCTACCGTAAATATAGTTCTTTAGAAACAAAGGCGCGAACAGAATACTACTTTCGTTCATTTGGGTCACCTAAAAAACCCAACGATTCTGGCTCACAACGCATCGGATGACCCCTTTGAGGCCAAAGATACCAGCAAACAAGAATAAGGTAGTACAGAGTTTAGCCGTCGAAAAAAGTAAAAACGAAGAAAGTCGGTCCATATTTACGTATTTTGATGAATAAAGGAACAAAACCTTACAGTGTAAGAAATTTAGTGCAAGTTCGCGAAATAACGGCAATGCAAGGGGGTAAATTACCACTCCAAATCGGAGTGACTCATCGCCAGATTTGCAGACATAGATCCACATTCATTAGAAAAAAATCCTCAAACATTGCCCTCCCCTACTTAAGCTTTTGGTTACCAGATCATTCACGAGGAAAGGAACGGTAAACCAGTCTTCTACAAATATACGAACGGGAAATCCTACATCTAGAGCAAAATGAACTTCACGCATGGAAAACAAACTAACTCGCCTCTAAGGAAATAAAGCCAGGAGCACATACGTATAATGGATGGGCGTGGCTGGATGGAGAGATTTACGTGCAAATCTTGCGGGCGCTGGAAGCCACGCGGGGCGCCCGGAGTTACAATGGACAGCAACAAACGCCCGGGGCAAGAGGAAGGATAAATCTCTCCCATCCGCGGGATACGATTCGCGAAGTGGAATGGACAGGAAGAGTTGGCACGGTTATGAAGAGGTAGGGGAGGTCAGGGTCGAAGCGATGACGTCCGCCGCTAAGAATGCTGATAAGGCCCTTACATTTTGGTACCACATCAAGAAAGATAATAATATATTATAGCCGCTACGTGCGTAACAAGGTGTATTATTTTATCTCGCTTCGTGCGTGCCAAAGATCATTCAACTTTTTTGTTGAGTGGCATATTTTTCACAGGCGCTAATAAAGTAGTCTTTGATGACTCAAATTTTTTATTCGAGCCCTTCGGTCAACTTTTGTTGCCGCTCTTAACTTTAACCCGCGAAATTCCTCGAGGAATGAGCGTAAATGATGCACTGCGGCTTTCACAGAAGACAACATCTCGGATCATTTCACTACAGGCAAACGGAGCGCACATAAGTAAGCTATACTACTTGATTTTTTACTCGGTACCCATAACTCGTGCATCGTAACGTTCAACGCTCCCTCATACAACATGATAACGCTAATGGATAATGCAGCGCTAAACTCTTTGGGCGTTTACGACACGAGAGAGACATATACACGAGCTGGGAGTCGTGTCAAGGAGAGACAGTTTACCGAAGGGATAGTTTACAAAAACGGTTAGATAAATGATTACGACACACGACTGCCTCCGAAGGATCGAGTCGGCAAAGAACCCGATCCCTAGACGACGAGACTAATCTTTTTAGGTCGGGTGCCATTTAGGTCCTACGATACTTTCCGACGACTCGCTATGCGCGTAATCGCGAGAAGGGAATTCGACGAAGTTTTAAAGAGGATTCGGAGCGCCCAAAGAATCCCCCGCCCTCTTGGCACTGGTCCCCATAAAGGGGTTCGTGACGCTAAACGGAGCGTACTTGAAAGGCGTCTGGTTCGGTTGGCAGCGAAGAGGCGCCTCGGAACATTCTCCGAAGACTTGTTCGAGGTCTTTTTCTTTGCGCCGTAATGGGCCATTAACAACGCCGATGAAAGGTTGGATCTCCCCAAAGATTGGGACCGAACAGGGGAAGATTTTGGGCTCACCAACGGGAGGAAGGAATGAAATGGGGGGAGAAACGTCTTCCAGACACCGATAACTGCTCTTTTTCAACTTCGGAATACCCGACTCGAGGTACGGAATTTTCGGCGGAGAGACGGGAGGACGAGAGAGGAAGATGTAAGGACGAGCTCCAAAATTTCCGCCTGCACGTAGTAATCCGTTAGCGAGAAGTTTTTTTTCTTCCTTCTGCCGTTGACACTTCTTTCGAACCAAAACGCTAAATTCCCTATAGCGCGCGATTTCCCCGAGAGAACGTGACTCACTGACCTGACGCTGACACGGTTCAAGAGCCGTCGCGAAAGCGACTTGTTTATGAACCTATAAAAAAATCTCCGAGTCGTTTTTACGGCGATATAAGGATACACCGCTGCAAAAGTTGCAACAACAGAGCCTCGTTTTTAAGTGGCATCAATATGGAAATATACGCTCAAAATTACAGCTTTCCATCTTTTATGCCTTTGGAGATAATTAGAAAAACTAAATCCTGTATAAGTTACAAAACTGAAATCTCAATAAAAACAAATGGCAGCAGTACAGAAATCTACACTCCAAGTTCCAGCTATCTACCGTTAACGGATTCGCTACAATTTCAATTTAAGCGATTGCACAGAGAGGCATTTTTTAAACGCTCTAAAATATTCGTTTAACAGCTGCATTCCTGCGGGGACTAAAACCTACCGAAAGCGAACAACAGCGAAAGAATCTTCACTTTATTAGAAGAATCGTATAACCGTTCCGAAATATGCAACGCTCGAATAAATCGCACATCGTAAATCGCCGTTCGACACTTTCGATTCGATACGAGAAAATCGAAGGGGCTGATAAATACGGGAAAAGGACTCCGCGACAATTTTCTTCTTCCACAGTGGCTAAATAACGCTCTACTTCCTCGTTGCCCACGGGCATTACGGCGGAAAAGTCACGACGACTTTCGCACTCCACCGCAACTAAAACCGACGAAATACGAACACTGAATCGAGAAAAATGCAACCGAGGGGAACTAAGTTGAAAAGACGGGCGATTAAAACTAGCGCACAAAAAAGCGTTCGGGGAATTCAAAGCGGAAGAGATTTTTTTTCCTCTTAAAAATTGGGGCTCCGTGTCGGTTTGGAGTAAACATTTCTCACGTTATCTTTTACGCCCGAGATTACCGAAAAACGCAGATGAGACAAAACGATTGCCCGTGACTGGGATATTAAACCGCGAGACGAGTCCCGTCTTCTGCCGACTAATTCCTGAAGAAGTTCTCGTGAAGTCAGGTGAAGGAAAAATCGAAACACGTCACTTCCGCTTTGAGGCAATAACGTGCGAGAAACGCCACGCCCAAACGCCATCAATTAACATGGTGTAAGGAATGAAGCAGAATGAGCGAGGGTAACCGGATCCCATCAAGTTTCTGCGAATCGCTACCGTCGCTAATTAAGGAACAAGAACCCGAGCCGCCCCGTTACATAACTCATAAATATTCGGGTATAAAAATGTAAAAATACATTTTTAAAATCAAGTAGGATTAATTAACCGACATGCGACGGGACTGGCAGCAGGTATTTCGCAACAAAATCCTCCAATAAATACGCGAAATGAAGACAATCGCGTGTGGAAATCCGACGGCGGATGAAATCTGCATTTATGTGCAACTACTCGTTTCGAGCGAGAGGCGCGCCAGCTAATCGCAAAGCTATGCACCAGCGCAATATAAAGTGCTCAAAAGAGGCATAAAAGCCAACGCGAAGGGAAACTTTCCATTTTTAGCGCTAAAATATTAACAGCCATCAGCGACTCATCCGAAGAAAGAGCTGACGTTGTCTAAGCGGAGTCGAGTACGCGTTTCCTAATATTATCATGAAATCGCGCCATTTATCTTTTACCTCACACGAAATGATGCATTTTCATTCGTATTTCACCGAGATTATACCTGACGCGTTAACTAAACTAGGAATTAAATTTCCCTCAGCGAATGAGCCCTCGCTTCATTATCATATCGTAAAGAACCGTTTCGAAGAAAAACACCATGCTCACATCTATTGCAGAGCGTGTTCAAAACAAAATTCAATACCCTATTGGCGGAAATGTGAAAAAAATAGGCAACAATGCGAATCGGTCGTCGTTTATTCAAACGGAGGACGAAGCTCGATTTTTTAAATAGCTTTCCGTAATACGGGACGAGCCTGCAGCTGCATAGCATCCGTGACACTATAGCATTAAGTCGTCGTCCCTAGGACGATAGCGATAGCGAAAGTGGCGTTCCACTGCGCCAAATCTCTGCACCAGGTCGATACAGAGGGAAAATTAAGTCCCCCAGAGAGTAAAATACGGCATGGAAGTGCATAAGAAGCCTCGGAAGGATTCGCACGTTATCTACGTGACAAACGAAACGTCGGAGTAGGGGAGGGAGGGAAAGAATCCCGGTGCAAATATTTCATTCCGACGACCCACATTATCCTGGACCGAGCTCGACTACAGAATATACAGGCAATTTACACATCGGCGGGTTTTTTTTATAATGCCATTCTATATACGGCCAACTTTCTAAACTTTTTTGTTCGTAATATGAAAAAACCGCGGCTCTTACGAAACGCCGAAGCCGAACTGGATCGAGATCCGACTCGTCTCTCTTTAAAACAAAAATCTTATCTCTCGCTCATTTCCGTAAACTTTTTTTTCCTGGGTTGACCTGCAAAAAACGTCCGTCCTGTCATCACGGTGTCGGCGGCCATTGCACTCTCGAGCGATGTTTTAAATATCCTAAAGAAATGTTTGCAGCGTTGACAGGAGACAGCAGATTGTCACAAGAAAAAAAAGACGTCGACAACAAAGATGAGTCGGGGCAAGGTATGACACACTGAGATCGAAAACTATTTTCTCAAGTATGAAGACATGAAAAACTTTATTATATTCAGCCAAATTGAAACAGTATACTAATAAAGAGTACCTGCAATTTTTCAAGATTGCAAGAACATAAACGGAACATGTGTCTAAAAGTTCACAAAAATATCAACAAGATTCAAACATCTTTGTAACTGTTGAAAGGGCAGGGATAACATTTTGTGAACCACAGAGTTGGCGAACACAAAATTATAAAAATAACCATGACGGGAAAAAATCAGCAGTGAAAAAAAAATGAAAAACTAAAACAGCTGATAAAATTGACGAACCAAGAAAAACTGAAGTAGAACTTGAAGAACAGAAGCGAAGCACAAACTTAAAGGATGTTTGCACAGAAACTACAAATAACTAGAACCAACCTATGAAAACGAGGACATAAATCCCTCACACAGGCACTCGCACACTTCCATAATGCATCCTGACGCAGAAGTGGGATATAGCAAAAGTGATAATGAAACCTTTTTGGCTTAATGCCGAGTTTCGGCTTTTGTTTGTAGGTGGAACGAGATTGGATTTTCTCGTGACGTCGAAAAGCAAGGACTGGGGAAGGTTTTAGGAGGGTGGTGTTGTTTAATGGGTAATTTTTCCGAGCACCCGGCTTATGAAACTACATTTTACAACATAGTGGTTTTCTTGGTTATATACCCGGATGGATTATGGCTTCCAAGCATGAAATTGCGCCGCAGTAACTAAATCGGTTGATGGTGAAAAGCGCTATCTCGCAAAATTCGATTTTCTAAAATTCCTAAATACGTACAGACATTTCCGTACATCTTGGGTCATATCAACAGCGATAAAATGACTGGTCACCCAAATCGGAAACTTCATGCTCGAGTCTTATCGAAAATATACCAAACCAAAACCGCAAACAACAAACCAAGAATCCCTATGACGCAAAAAAAACAGCGAGTCAAAATTCCGTCCTGAATTTCCATCCAAATTTCCTCAGGAGCGACAATCGCCATTGGCGTCGTTTAGGCGTGAGCCTGAAAAAAATGACATTGCGTGTGGAGGGGCTACTCCTCCCTCTCGCCGCACGTGGTATTTTGTGCCTGTGGGCGTGGCGGGGGCGTGGATATCGGCTCAAGCGCCACACTCACTCACACAGCCACACGTTCCCCGACCCCGCTCCCTGACCATCCAACAGATTCATGCTGAACCGCAGTCCGGCTAGATCCTGCCTCAGCTGTTTCTCGTCCATGGCGAGTGCCCTCCTCGGAAGCAGCAACCAATGGTCAGCCTTGTCGTCCTCGGCACTCTCCTCCGCCTGCGGAGGGCACAGCGAATCCCTACTGGCCCTGAGGCTCCTCCGCCCCAATGGAGCGGCGGATCCCCTCCTCGGCTTGTCCCACGGAGCGATACCGACCCCTTCGCCCTTCCTACCATCATCCGCTCCCTCCTCCGCCCCGCCGCCTCCTTCCTCCTCGGGAATGGGTGGGCGGGCGGGTCGTTTGCGGCAATGGCGCGGGGGTGGGACGGGAAAGCCGTCGGACACCGCGACGACCTCCTCCTCCACCTCTTCCCGAGTGGCGGGGGCAACGGGCGTCTGGGAGACGATGCGTGGGCGGCGTGGTTCGGGACGGGGAGCGGGCGGCGAGGCGCGGAGGTGGAGGCGTGGCGGCGACGGGCAGCGCGGAGGAGGGTCTGGATGCGCCGCGCTGATCATCGTCCCTCTCGGGAGAGGGATCTCGAGAAGTTCCGGAAAACACCAACGCCTCTCGTAAGAATCTCCCAAGAAAACGTGAGCGCTCTCCAACAAAATAATATACGTGGCACCACCACGATCCGCTATATTCCTCTTTCTACTGCCTCTTCCCCGTCAACCGCTGCGGTCGTAACGTTCCTTCGGAGAGTCGACGCACAGAAGAGGAGGTTACCCTCCCGATCGAAGCAAACATACCATTGCGCCAATTCGTATCACGTGGACTAGACACAAATGGGAGAGACACCGATCGCCGCAGCTTTGCTGCAAACGGCGACGGGCACACGTCCGACTCCCTCTATAAACGGCCTGAAATCCGCTCCTCCCGTTTTGGACACTCGACTGGATCGAGGCACGGCACGGTTCCGAGCGTCCGCGATGGACTCGCTGGTATGTGCACCTTCTTCTTCCCCGCAGACATCGGCCCTTCCTCCTCCCCGCCCTACCCCTCTCCCGCCAAACCACCACTACGACCCCCTTTACTGCAACCCTATCTCTCCGCCTCCCTTTATGCCTTCCTCCCACACACACAATCTCCGATCCACGCCGCTATCTCGAAGACGACGACCGGAGACCGGGAGAATCTACACCGCGCACACATTCGAACCGTCTCCCTCTTCCTAGCACCGCATGCCGATTAGAAATAGCATTCCCGACGACACCTCGGAGCGAATTCCCCTCTCGTTCGCTCCCCTCCGCCCTCCTTCCATTTCGCGGGCACACCCCCCTAAACCTTCCCCCTCTCCTCCACGGCCTCGTTCCTTCCGTGCACAATGCGATGAGTAACCGACGGACGGACGAGACACGCACACGCCGACGGATTCCTCTTGAGAGAGAGAACGGCACAACACGCGCGCGCGCACACACACACCTCCCTCCAGTACGAGACGATCGCTACTCCGGGGTTATAGAGATCGGCGGAAAGCAACAGAGGGATGGGATGGAGGGAAACGGATTCCCTAGACGCATTCACCGAGGTTTGCCTACAATGGGTTGAGGAAAAAGTGCCGTCACGCCAAGGGCCGACCACGCTCGCCGTAGCGCAGACGAGAACTGAACTCGGTTGTAAGAGTAAGCCCCCCTCCGGCGAACGCCCGCCCACCCCCTCCCTCCCTCCACCGCCCCTCCCCCTCCGTCCCTCCCATCTCTCTCTCTCTTTCTCCTCTCCATCGCTCACACTTCCTACCGCTGCTACCACCACCACCTCCCCCGGCCCCTTTACCTCTTCCTCGAACCAAGACAAACACACAAGAGGGCAGTGCTGTGATTGAGAGAGATGACGAGGGCAAATCAAAAGATATAAAGTATACGGGATGAGGAAGAGTAGAGAGAGAGAGAGAGGACGGGCGGAAAGCAACCGCGGCGATGATGGGCATCATCTCTTTCCGTAGAATTCAAAAAAATAAATAAACAAAAGGAACACGGCGGGCGTGTTTCGTGCGACCTCGATGAGGTCCTCTCTCTCTCTGGAATGGATAATGTCTTTCCGTCGGCGAATTAAAAACGCCGATTCAAACGAAAACAACGTGCCAGAGAGAATGGAGTGTATCAAACCCCTTTGCCGGAGGGAGGAGAGGAAAAAAGGCGCTTCCCTGAGGCTGGTGCTTTGAAGGACGCAGACGAGCTCGCACGGCCGCACTCAATACCTCCCTCTCTTTCTCCCTCGTCACCGCGAAGAGAGGGATGAATACGTAAGCATCGGTCCTCGTGAGAAAGAGGCGACAACGGAACCAACCCTCCCGCCCCCGAGCGCGTAGGGAGAATACCGTCTGGAGATAAGTTTATATTTCCCCTCCTCGCCTGCGACCTTAATGACTGCTAGGAGAGGAGTCGAAATAACGTCTCCCCTCTCCCAAGCACACACGCGCACGTGCCCAATGAATGCGACGAAATGCATCCCAATATGAAACAAGCGACATAGAAAACGGAATCGTAGAGAGAGAGAGTTGACGCAATTAAAAAGATTAAGCAATGGAACATATAATCACTCGCCACTGAAACATTTCCTAGAGCCAAATGACTAATACCATCCGCTCGGATATTTAAAACCGCCGCTGTATATATTATTTATCTTATCTAGAAGCGGAAACTTTACCTATTCCAAATAACGAGATAATGAGAAACCGGCGCGCAACTAGGATGTGCCGCCATCCTAGGTTGCCCATTAGTTTGACCGCGGTTCGAAACGAAACAAAAAAAAGATTAACTCGATCCTATGAAAAGCCGCCCTGGATATGACCTCTCGAGGGAGCGAGGACCCTAACGGCTCCAGAATTAATTGCCACAACCTACTCGTCCGTCATGAGCCAACGCGAAGTGGATGTAAGGTCAGTTGCACTTAAGATTAAACCCAATAGGAGCAACGAAGTTAGCCATGAAGCTATGACCCTATAAAAAGAAAACCTCGGTCGAAACGTTGATTTAGCAGTGCGCCATGTTTTTCTCGAAGTGGGGCCAATTACTCTTGCGTCACAGAGCATAAGTATCATTATAAAAAAAAATGTAGTTCCCACCAAGTATGTAGCATTCGAGTTTCCGAGACAGGCTTACGTGACGTCATCCCTACCAGACACCTGGATCACCGCACTAACAGTCTCGCGCGGGTTTTATTCGAATTGACGAACGAAAAATACAATTTTGAAACCAAGACGTAAAGGATATGGTTATAAAAAGCGGCGATTTCGCTTTCCTGCCAACCGGTATTCCTCAACATACCTTTCTCCTTCGCTTATGAAGTGTGTGGCGCAAATTAACCCTTTGTCTTATTTTTCCAGCAGATTAAAAAGCATGCCAAGGATCTTTCGGGCAATTATTTTATTTCCGCCGAGGATAGTTGCCGAAATCTCGAGACAGGACGGTGGACACCCAAATGAAAACTAATGACTTCATCCTCCGTGAAAACAATCCGAACTTCCAGTTTTAACGGATATGCCGCGGAGAAAAACAAGAAACAAACGAGCAAGAGGAGAAAATAATACCATTTCGCCAACAGCTGGAAAAGTAGGGAAGCAGTTCGGCCAGTTTCGAATTCGATCCCTTTTCCCAACTAGACTAGGACTCCGGCGCGACGGGAAGAAGGGGGAAAAGAAAAAGAAAACAACGCTGCCGAAAGCTTCAATCACTCAACTCAATCCCGCGCGTACGAATTCCCCCGGAGAGATATTACGCAACGAAACGACCTGCTTACGCGTATTACCCGACAGGTGCCGAACGGCCGTTAAAAAAAAAACCACTGCCCACGCGACAACCGAGCAAAACGTACGAAAAGGGATCAGGAAGAGAGGGTAAGAAAATAAGAGGAGGACGCATTGTCGAAGTCCACGGCGAAAAAAGGATACGCGAGGGGTCATTATCTGGACCATTACCCGTGATTCGCTCCCGGCCGTGGACGTTTCCCACCGCAATGAGATGGCTACTTTTGTCGGATTTTTTTTTCTTTTCTCCACGGAGTCACTCCCGCGGAGGGAGAAATAGAGAGGCGGCGGGATGAACTCGAAGGGGTTCAAAAGCTAGCGGATGGAAGAGGGCGGGAGATGGAAAAGGGACGAGTGGAATGAGAGAGGGAGAGAGTACGTGGGAGAGGACAAAGAACGAGTCGAGAAGGGTTTGAATAAAGTGGGGAAGAATTCTGTGGGGGAGGCATTGCTGGATCGACGGAAGAGTCACAGCACGAGGGGAGACGAAAAACTGAACAAAAGAGGACGGGAAAGTGAAATAACGATAGGGAAGCGAAGGGGAAAATAGAAACATGGCTTTATTCCGAGCTGACTCCGGCACTAAGGACTCGACCAGCCTCAGCCGCCGTCACCTCCACAAGGGCGTCATCATATTCCGGAGCGTGGGGTCCAGGGGAAGAAGAAACGGGGAGGAACCGGTTCGAGAGAAAGAAGAAACGTAGCTCCGAGGGAAGAGCGAGGAGAGAGGGAGGGAGAGGAGGGTGGGGAGGAGAAGAAGAAGAAGGCAAGGGCAAAAGGAGAATAGGAGGAGAGGGAGAAATACGTGTATCCCCTAGGAGAGAGGACGGGAGAAGCCTATATTGTAGGAAACCTGGCACCTTGACATATCTCCCCCATTCGATGGAGAACGCATCGCTAAGACACCTCAAACATGCCCGCACTCTAAAAAACAAGTGTTCGGGAAGAGTTGGAAGGCACAAACGGCGAGGAAGTCCCGCGCTAAGGGAAAGGGAAAGAGAGAGAGAGGGGAGGGGAAGCCACGAAGGTCGAGAAGAGGGAATGATAGGAGGGGAAAGGAGTTACCAAAAAAAGGCCGATGGCATTCGGCAAGGCAAGGGTAGGAGAAGGAAAGGGCCGATGGAGAGAGAAGGAAAGAAAGAGATTCCCTCCGGAATTGGAAGACGCCCGAATGGAAGTAAAAGAGTTAAATGAAAGATGACGGTAGTTTCTCTCTCTTTCCCTCTAACACTCTCCTGCTCCCTTTGAATTTCCCGTAGCGAGCGTAATGGATTCGGCCTAAATTCCTATAACGGTGCGTCATCTTTTGCGGCCGATTTGATGAGGAGTGAGGGAATCGAAGGGCACAGGTGGCGAGGTGCAAAGAGAGAGAGAGAGAGGAAGAGGATGTTTTGTAGGAAGTGATCTCTCAAAAGCTGAGAAGGTTTACAACCGCTCGGATCGCCGCCACCTCGGGGGCACTGGCAACAAAAGTCTTCCCGTCAATTCGCACGGCCGACGGAGTAATTGCGGCCCACCGTAAGGAGGGAGGGGGGAGGGGGAGGGATATAGGGAGGGGGGGAGGAATATAGGGAGGGAGGAAAGAGGGATATTGGGAGGGGGGGGAGGGATAGTGGGGAAAACCCAAACCGCCATCCGCGGGTTACAAAAAAATAAGAAAAACACGAGATGCGAAGGAGAGAGAAATGACCGTACCTAACGCGGGATTCGAACAAGCGGTCTCGCGGTTTGGGAAGACGAGGCGGTAGGGTGGTGGAGGGGGGGGGGGCAACCACTCGTCGCGGACGAGGGAGATTTAAAGGGGAGGAGGAGAGACTTGTGCTTGGATAGGACTTTTCCATTTCCCTATCTCTCTCTCTTCCTCTCTCTCTCTCACTCTCGGCCGCAGCAGTAGTCACGATGCCGTGGTCGTGGAGGGCACCTTGGAGACTGAGAAATAAGAATGTTCGCAAGAGGGACGCGGGGGACGGGTGGGCTCGGGGAGGAGAATGTGTGGGCGGGCGGGAGGACGGTCTAGTGAAGAGAGGAAGAGGAGGCGAACGTGAGAGGGTTGGAGGTAAGAAAAGGGGGAGGAGTGAATCGGTTGAAGGAAAGAGGATAAAGGTAACATAAACGGGATGTTGTCTGCTCAAGATAAATTTTTCATTGCGTCATATACGTGACCGACCATAGGGACGTTACGGTCGCGATGAATATGCATTCGCACATTGCTTTTTTTTCTTTTCTTTTCGAGTACGTACACCTCTGATTCCTACTGTTCTTTCACGGCAGAAAAAAATAGGTTCGGGAATAGCATGAAATTTACACAGCTGCGATAACGTACATATTTTTTTGGATGCAGACAGTAAAACAATCGAGACAGCTCCTCTTCGAAAAAATAATAATTTATTTCGCAACGTGAGGCGGCTTGGTTAATTTTTCGGAGAGAGCCAGTATACTGACAATATATCACCGGGAAAAACAATTACTTAGGCATTATGCAAGATTAACGAAGCTGAACCGCCGATTAGGAACCGAGGACAGACAAACCCCATGACCAAGTATCATAAGCGGATTCTGATTCCAACACGTGATCAAGGGACTCGCGACGCATCGTTTCCGTTGATCAAATCCAACTCCAGAGACAGCTCCACCAAATGGTGAAAAATGACGTCGAACCGGAGAGATTAATCAGTCAGTCAATCATGACCTCCCGTCGTGAAGGCGAGGAAGAAAGGAAAGGGAAGAGGGAGGGAGGGAAATATCGGAGAAAGAGATTTAAAAAGGGAGAGAGAATGAGTGGAGGGAGAGATTGTGTAGGGAGAAAGTGGCGTGGAAAGGGTAGTGAAAGTACAGAGAGATAGAGAAAGGGTAGAGAGGTGGAGAAAGGGTACAGAGGTAGAGAAAGGGTAGATAGAGAAAGGGTCGAGGTAGAGAAACTGTAGAGGTAGGGAAAGGTAGAGGGAGGTAGAAAAGGTAGACAGTTGGGGAAAGCGTGGAGAGAGGAAGGGAGAGAGTTAACAGTGAAAGAACAACTGAAGAGTAGGTGGAGGGAGAAAGAGAGACGGCATGGAGAGAACAAAGGAAGGAAGACGAATCATCGGGCAGAGGGCACGGCGTTTGGGCGTCGGCAACGAGAGAAGAGGCGAAGAAAAACAGTCATTTTTTTTAATTGTGGAGGTGAAAAAAAAGAAAAAAAGTCCAGCTGTAAATGAGAAAACTACAATGTATAAAGTACATCACCTTTTTGTTCCCTAGACTTCGGCAGTTTATGCATGAACGAGCATCAACTTTCGAACAGCACACACGTAAAACAAAAAACCGGGAATAAAAGACTTTCAAAACGGGAAAAAACTGCGGGATGGGAGAGGGAAGGAACGGAGAGAAGGAAAATGGAGGGGGGAAAGGAGGGGGGGAAAGGAGGGGGGAAATGAGGGGGAAAGGGAGTGGGGGGAAAGGAGGGGGAAAGGGAGTGGGGGGAAAGGAATGGGAGAAGGGGGAAAAAGGAATGGGAGAAGGGGGGAAAAAGGAATGGGAGAAGTGAGCAGAGAGGGGTAAAATGACGGAAGAGGAAAATGGGAGGGTAGGAGTATAGAGGGCGTGGGAAAAAAAATAAAGAATAGACGAGAGAGAGAGAGAGAGAGATGAATAAAAAAGGTTTGGAATAGGCGTGGTTTTTGGGTAAGAAAGAGATTCGAAAGAAGAAGTAGAGGGTGGTGAGAAAGTAACCGTGGGGTGGGCGTGCGGTCTAGATGAGGAGCAGGGTGGGGTTCGGGAGAAGTGATGCAAAGGTTTTGGAGGGTGAAAGTTGTGGGTGGGAAGGGGCGTGGGTGTGAGAGGCGGGACCTGGCCGGGAAAGGGTGGAGGAAAATGTGAGAGAGAGAGAGACCAGGAGAGAGGAAGGGAGAGAGACGAGGGGATAGTTGTGAGACCGTCCGTCATGCAACGGAGATAGGAGGAGAAACGACGGTGTCGCGGTGCAAGAAACTGCACGGCGGCGGCGGGGGTCGGCAGTAGATTATCGCGAGGGCAAAGCGATCCGCAAAGGTACGAGAAGATCAATACCATCGGAGGCGGGATGGGGTGGAGACGGTTGGGTGGGTGGCCGAGTGTGTGGGAGAGAGGAAGTAACGCGGTGCACAACTAGAAGCACCTCTCTCTCTCTCTCTCCCTGTATTCCTCCCCTCCCCTCCCTCCCGCGAGAAACGTGACAAGGTCTCGTAAACGGAATTTCCCGGACTGGTCCGTCGCTTGGTCACCACCTCCAAAACGACGCCGGTGATATTCTGACGGAGAAATGGGAGAGAAGAACTAAGATACACGCCGCTGGTTTTTTAAATGTCGTCCGAGGACGTAAGTCAGCCGGTAAGCTAAGAGACCGACGGCAGTTCCTAGAACAAAACGCTCGGAAAATAAAACTTGCGGGGGCTTTACGGCGAACCCGTAAGAGCACGTACCTACATGCGATTCGCCGGGTTGAGAATGACGTCATGTCAAATGATGCAGCGGCCGCAAGCGATGGGTGTAAATCAAAGTCGCGGCTGTCCGGAAGGTTCGGTGCATCCATAAACCATTTCACTGGTGAAATGAACACCTGGTGAATTTTATGCAGAAATGTCTACTAATAGGAGACGGCTAAAAGCTCGATGTCGGTGAATGAAAGACAGCGGTGGAAATATTGAACCAAATTAGTTGGTCTTGGCAGTTGGCAGGAACTTGCTAATCTTTGCCGGTGTTGGACCAAGAGACAATTAGTTCCGTCTGTTTGACGATAAAATCAATAAATGTGTTATTGATACTGCAAATGTACATTTGGAATTTTCTCTTCGTACATGGACGGAGTTTCATTCACTAAACCTGGAATGGCAAATAGGTTTACATTTGCGTGACAACAAATGTACAATTTTCGCGATATAGCTTCAGGCATGCCATTTGTTAATCAATTAACCTCTATATTTACAATAATATTAATATAGATTTACTCGATATATGCGTCCAAGGGCACGAGCTTGCATATTAATAATTTTCGATATGATCTATGGCCAAAATGAAAAAAATTATACGAATATCAAATATGAAAATATTGCTAATTAAATTACTGTATTCAATTTTTCGTTTGAACTTATTTGGGTCATTTAAAAAAAAGTTTTTTGCAGTTTAACATGTAATTTGTTGATTGCATAGCAACACAATCTGCTGAAACTTGGTCTGTCAGCCTGTTTCTGCGCTCGTATTCAGATTTTGGTTTAGATGGCTGTCTGGAATTCAATAGCCAAAAAATAATACATCTGAAAAATTTACTTCATGATCGCAACGTTTTAGCCTGCCAACTCTTATCTCATGGCATGCCAAATTTGGCACGCGTGCTATTTGTTATCTCTGCACTAAAATGCGCTAAAATAACCTTATTTAATGCGAGGCGTTCTCATGCCTTGAATACTTTCCTTTTAGGTTTGAAAATCAACAGTAAAAAAAACTCTTAAATACCTATCCACAAAATCATTAGCGTTCCATACTGCTAATAAATAATATCGACACAATGTCAAACATTTTACAAGCCGTGGAAACTTCCTTAACACTTTAAATATTTTAATTTGTGCCGATTTTACTTTCATAAAACCACTAGAAAGTTTATATAACGGGAACTGAACACAGGCGAGACGGGAAACTTCAACGCTTTAAAAAGCGAGAAAGGGCCCCAAATCGAATCCAACAATCCTGCCGGTTGGACGAGACGTTCTAGTTCGCCCATAAATAAGTAACGTTCGCCTTGACGTGAATAACAGCCTCAGTCCCTCGCATTCTACGCGGCGTGGTGTCACCTTACGGCGGGATAAAACGCAATTCGCTAAAGAGACTTAACGCTTGCAGACAACGTCTTATTGCTCAACACCGCCAGATGGACGCTCGAATTGGTCGGCTCGATCGAAACGAAAGATTTCCTTCCCCGTCGACCAGGAACGCTGCAGCATCCACTGCGTCGCAGCGCTAGGGACCCGTCACCTAGGCGCCGCTGCCTGCTCTTTCTCTTTGCTTTCGCCGCTTCCATAGGGAGGGGAGGGAAATATAACTCACGCGGAGAAAATATTCAATATCAAGAAGCCACCAAGGTTATGGCGGTGATATATGTAGGCGGGTGGGAGAATGAGGTTCAAGAGACTTAAATTGACTGCGGAAAAACTGACCTATTCGCACCTTGGCTTCTTTTATTTAATTATTACTTTCCGAAGAGAATTTTTCTTTTACGATGACCAATAGAGACGGAAATTTTTTCAAGTCCCTAATTAATGTGATGGGTCCTCGGAGAAAGAGGGAAAAGGCTGCAAAGTCCATGGCAGCGTATTGCTCTTATCGAAGGCTTGACTCCGTCGAGTACGTCGCTGCAGAGGGCACCATCGCGCCGGAATGAAGCGCCACTCGCCGCTCAAGACCGAATCTCTCTCTCTCTCTCTCTTGAGCGAAGAGGGTGAAGGGTGACGAGTGGGTGCAGATTCATCCGCACCGTCGAGTGCCGAATCCGAGCACTCGTCTCCCATTCGTTCCAACGGCAAGCGGAGAAGAAATATTTTTTTCAAGTTTTACTGAAATAGATTTAGTGTCCAGGAAAGAACCGCGAAATATTTCCTTAATGATACTTCAACAACATGAAATTTCTGGAATATGAGATTTAAGTTCGACGTGTAGACCTTATTTGACTAAAATGCATTTTTATCCTTCCTCGTTTAATATTCTCTTTCGTTACGCGACATCTCTTCGATATCTCGAAGCTCTGCGTATCGAAAAATGATGATTTTCCTCGAGCTTCCACGAATGAGTATTTCCGTGTAACTCTCTTAGCTAATTTAATAAGACGCCTTTCTAAAGCAAGCAAGCAATACCTAAGGCTACGAAATGACTTAGGTGGCGTTCCACGCGCAGGCATTTCTTTTGCAATTTAATTCACATTTATTCAGTACCTTTTATAAGTTACAAGGACAACTATTTTTGTACGCACGAAAGTCTTATGCCCCATTTTAATAATTTTCATTGCAAATGTGCACTCTTTCTTCAATGATTCTTACATGGAATCAGCGAGTTTCTTAAAATGTTAGACATCAGTTTTGTGATGATTTTAATAACATGGAAAGGAAAGATTTATAAAAACCCATCACTTCCTAAAATGATTGTCTCGCGCTAAATTCGAGAGAAAACGACGAAAATCCACGTGTTTCCATTGGCGAGCGCCCTGTTGTTTTAAAAGTCCTTTGTTTCGTTTTATCAGCACTTCCGCGTAAAAATTTTATCGCCACACCGTCCGACTTAAGGCATCGAAATCAGGTCGCTCCGCACGTATCGCGCGATGTGTGCTAATCAAGAAACAACAGACGAGCCGATTACGTCACACGATACGGACCAATCCCGCCGAAGGGTTTCAGGCCGGAAAAAAGCCTCCTCCCGACTTTTTGACGGAAGCGATCGCGGGCGCAGATTATTCCGCTCCGCTCCAATCCACACGAACGTCCCCAAAAAGGATCGCGCGGAGCGAATTCGAAACGAACGGTTAAAAAGCGCTGCCGAAAAATCCCAAATGGCGGTCGTCATAGCCGCCGTCATCTGGTGCTCGCGGCTACTGCATCTTTCTCTCTTTGGATGCGAGCACTCCCCTTCCTGCTGCTACTCTCCTTTCTCTAAGGGGCGGGTGGAATCAACGGAGTCGAACGAAAAGAGGAAGACTCTTTATGCGATTGGGACCCGCTCTAGGCGACCTTAAAAAAGTGAGGGAGCCGTGGGGGGGCGCGGTAAGGGATTTTTTAGGGTGGATTAAGAGACAGGAGAGCGGGTAAAAGGGTTGAGGCGGGGTAAAAGAGGGGGATGGGGAAATAGGGGGAAGGGTATAAGGGGAGATTGGGGAAAACGTTCCAGCACCTTTCGTCCGAAGACATTTCGTCCTAAGACATTTCGTCCTAAGACATTTCGTTCAAAGACATTTCGTCCTAAGTCATTTCGTCCTAAGACATTTCGTCCTAAGTCATTTCGTTCAAGGGCAATTCGTCCAATGGATATTTCGTCCAAAGACAAACCGTCCAATGGATATTTCGTCCAAAGACTTTTCGTCCAAAGACTTTTCGTCCAATGTTTATTTCGTCCAACTACATTTCGACCAGAGGAATAGGAAGGAGGGAGGACGGGGAGGGGGGACAAGTAAACTTTATCAGATACTAGATGGAGTGCCCGTTGAATTTCAACGGATTTAGTGAATCTAAAACAGTTGTTCTTAACCTTTTTTGGCTGCGACCCAAATTCTGGTGGCGGTGACCCATTTCCTCCAATATCTCACTTGTAACAAGTAATAAAATTAATAGGAATTTAATAAATAAATGAAAATAAGATCTCATGTCATTAGCATTGAACGGGTTGTTAGTAGGAATGATATATATGGATATAGAAAGCAATGGAAATCTTTGACGGTCCACTCAAAATGGTATGGCGACTCAATTTTGGGTCGCGACCCAGGGGTTTAGAACCACTGATCTAAAACATCGACCGTGTAACGTGTAAGGAAGAAAATCTTGCGAAAATAACGTATAAACTCCCTCCCCCTCCCTTTCACCCTCTCCTTCCCTTCTCCCCCTCCCTCCCCTCTCCCTCCCTTCTCCCCTCTCTCTCTCAAATGTAAGAAGGGACTATACAGTCTCAATTTCGCCCCAATAAAGTCGTTTGTCTGTCTCCCTCCCTCCATCTATCTCCCTCCCTTCTTCCCCTCACTTCCCCTTCCTCCTAATTCCCTCTCTCCATTTCCCCCCTCCGTTACGATCCATCTCTCTCCCTCTCTATCCCGTATTAAAAGCATTCAAAGCGAACAAACATTCTCATTTATATATTAATTAGAAAATAATTCAATTAAAAACAACAAATATTTGGTTTCCCTGCAAACAAATTAAAATAGTACACAGAAATTGACTTACGATATTACGTTAAAATTTTTCCCATATAAAATGCATTGAACTCTCAATTTCGGCGACAATGGGAGTTGTCATGGTAGCTTATAATGGGTATTGTAATAAAACTGATAAAATCACGTATTTTATTGATTCTAAATGCATTTTTATGCTAATTCGATCAGGATTCGGATTCTGCCTTCAATAAAAATAAACTTTGTTCTTTTCTTCATACAACCATTCAAGTCTCAAGTTCGTATCATGTTTCTAAGTAATTTTAAAATTCAAATGAAAAATAAGCTGACCTCGTCCCTACGTTACTCAAATGGAGAAAATGAAAGAAAATATTTTTTAAAATTAGACAGGTCAATGAAATCGATATAAAAACCGTACTACACCACCGTACTCGTTATTCCGATTAAAATTATACCTTTCTCTTGTTTCTACATGCTGTAGTTGCAGAGCTACAAAAATACATACAAACACTTTATTTTATAGATATACTAGCAGAATTTCCCGTTGAATTTCAACGGATTTAGTGAAGCCACTACAGCACAACATACAAACTCTTTAAAATACCTATATAGTAGATACTTTTTAACTTATAATTAGATTTTCTTAACAATTAATCATATTTGCTTGTAACAATCCGTTTCCTAACCTGTTGCATTCAAATATAACGATAATTTTATTTCCTATCATATTACTTTCGCCAAATCCAGCTTCATTTCTTGTGTAATTATGCCTCGCTGAACTATTTACTTTTATGGCATGAAAAAGCAAAGTACAGTTGTCCATGATTGAACACTGACTGGTAAATGTACACCAGATACGTGAGCTTATTTACGTTAATAAACATTATAATGTAGAATATATTGATTTTACTTACAAAAAATGTAAGATTCCAGTATTCAATAGACGAAAGAAGGTTCAATTACTTTCATCAATCGTTATCAACGCTTCCTGAATAATATTCAGTATCTATTTACGTTGCTATCCATAAACATAGATCCTTTCGTTGCTTAAACAACAGTGCGAAGCGAATAACGCTAAACTTTCGTCTATTTGTAAGCTTCATTGAAGCTAATTGAATCAGAGGTAACAATGACGGCCGCCTTGGCACCACCCGGAAAGAGTACGAAAAATCCACAAAATTTCGAAACAAATAGCGTATTTCTGAAAACTTCGACCGTGTAACATGTAAACTTTGCAGGAATAAGATAGTGTAGTTTTATTCGTCGAATAAAGCAAAAACGAAAAAAATCGGTCCATATTTACATATTTTGATGCTTGAAGGAAGAATACCTTGCAAGTCAAGAAATGGATTCATACGTGTTATCTTATGGGAAAATGTTAATCCCCTATATTGGCAGCACTGAAAATCCCTGTTGACCAGACCTTGACCATTCACTAAGTTAGGATGTAAGGAAGAATCGTACCAAATTTGGTTATTCTAGCTTTTATCGTTTAGGAGGAGTTCCATGAACAAACCAACAAACACACACTTCAAAATATATTATAGTAGATAAGATATAAGATAAGATGGGCGATATGGGTATCTATCGACTCGGAATTAAACATAGATTTTATAAAATCGTAATTTAAAACCGAAAACACATTCGTTTTAGGGAAAATATACCGAATGCCCTAAGACCTGGGGAAGAATCATAGACCCTTCTCTAAGGAGAGAGGGGGAGAGAAAAAAATCTAAAAAATGCTCTTATTTCGGTCTTTCTTTTATCAGGATTGAAAAAAAACAAAACAAACTACTGCACTTATTTGTTCTTGATGACTCGAATCAGGAGTGCAGTCCAATTGAACAGAATAGTATTTAGAATTTTTGAGTATATCTGAAATTTTTTCCTTAATTTTGGTTGCAAGGAGCTCAATTAATTCATTCTGAATTTTTTCACCAATATAATGGGGGACTTGTCCCCCCTCCCCGTCCTCCTCCCCACTCTGCCAGAGTTTTTTTCGTTTTAATTTACGATTTTATTAAATCTATGTTTAATTCCGAGTCGATAGATACCCATATCGCCTATATCTGATAACGTTTACTTGTCCCCCTTCCCTTTCTTCCCCTCCCCCAATTCCTCTGGACGAAATGTCTTTGAACGAAATATCCATTGGACGAAATGTCGTTGGACGAAATAAACACTGGACGAAAAGTCGTTGGACGAAATAAACATAGGATGAAAAGTCTTTGGATGAAATATCCATTGGACGAATTGCCCCTGGACGAAATCCCCATTGGCCGAATTGTCCCTGGACAAAATACCCACTGGACGAAATGTCCTTGGACGAAATGTCTTGGGACGAAATGTCTCTGAACAGGGGAAAGAGGAGCCGGGGGAAGAGCGGGTGCGGGGAGAGCGGGAGCGGGAAGAGGTGGTGGGGAAAATATGACGGGGAAAAAGGGGATGGGTAAAGATGCATGTGGGGTAAAAGAGTAGTGTTTGGGATATAAGTGTTGGGCAGTGGTGGATAACCTAAGGCCCGCGAAGGGTTTTTGTGCGGCCCGCGAAAACATGATTAAAAAGCAATCCGAAAAAAATTAACGCAAATTCATACATTTTTATGAAAATTTTGTTAATGAAGCTCTAAATGGTGGAATTTTTACCATAAAAATCCCATGTAGACTTGATTTTTACTTAAACGACACCTAAGGATATACAGATAACGTCCGACGTCAACTGTAATCCAGCACGCCGAATAATTGCCAACTTCCAACGCGGCCAGCCGAAGGATTCGCAACCACGGATGTGGCCCTTCTTGTAGAAAAGGTCGGACACCACTGGTGCAAGGAATGGGAAAAAAGGGAGATGGGGCGGAAATCTGGGAAATCGAGTGGGGGAAACAGAATCGGAGAGGAAGAATCTTCCACTTTCATGGTGCCAAAAAATGACACCGCAGAGAGAGAGAGAGAGGGAAAGGGAGAGAGAGATGAACACACGCGGCCCATTCCATCCCCCTCCCCCAGCGCACTAGGAAAAAATTTATGAAAGCTCCACAAAATGCATCGCTTTCTTCCCAACGTGGAAGAGATGGCGCATGGGAATATTCCACGACCGAGTGGGAGAGAGAAATTTTCATTTCGATGCGATGAACCGCGACGGAGGCTCGAAAACGAGTCCCTTCGCCTGGGATCCGCGGGGATTTCGACTGAAACCCGTCACTGGATGAAATATCTTCTTTCGCGCATTAAAAATAACAAAACTTTATTTAGTTCGGCTAGAGAAATTTATCCTTTCTAGCACAGAATAAGCGAGCCTTTATTTTTTTCTCCTACATACCACCACCACATTAATATTAATTTCGCTCGAACGGCTTTTTATCAAATATTTACTTAAGTTGAAAGGATTTTATATAACCTAAAATGTCAAATGTTTGGATTTTTTTAATTAGCTCTTAAATGAAATATTTCGATTTTAAACAGAGAGCTTTTAAACGACAGCGAAAAAATATGACGGTCATCTGCACCCAGGGCAGGACTCGAAACTGCAATCTTAGCAATGGAGGCAGATCGCACCTCTACAAGGCCAGTACTTATGACTACTTAAAATGGAACTGAATACCAAGCATTTATCTTATGGTCGAAAATGTTTTACTGCTTTATATCCATTCATTCATTGGAATTCTACCTTCAGGTTGGTTTTAGGTACATCCAACTCAATCTGTGCTATCCAAAGCCTTTCTCTTAGTTCTCATTCCCAATTCCTTCTTTCAATGTACCTAATATACCTTTCCCTTTCCTTCCTCTTTGCCTTTTCCCTAGCATACTCTCATTTTTACTTTCTCCATACGTAGTATGGGGAAAGTGTTGTGATCACGAAAAACATCGACTTCGAGATTTTAACGGAAATACACGTTTTGAGGTCTCTAGAACACGTTTAGACTAATTTCGGAATGATGTCTGTGTGTGTGTCTGTGTGGATGTTTGTGATTGTGGGTGCTCTAACTCAAAAAGTACTTGCCATATCGTTATCAAACTTCATATGTAACACTTTAGCACGAACAAAAAGAACTGATTAGTTTTTGGACAATACCGGTTAACCGGAAGTCGAGGTTTATTCGAAACCCGATTCGGTTTTTCCGATATTTCTCCGATAATACGTCATTATTGTATACATTGATCATTACAAAAAATGTAGAAAATATAATTTCCTACATCTTTTATCCCAAACAATTTTCCATAGCAGTTATTGTTTAGGAATTATTTATAAATAATCGGTTTTTCGGTTTCCGTCAAATATCTCCTTAAAAACATCGTTATTGGTAATATTCGTGAGGACCAAAGTTGTAGAGAATAATATTTCTTCAAAGTTTTGTTTGAAACAAATTTTCGTAGAACCATCCGTTTCGGAGATATTTTGCTTTTTCTTAATTTCCAGTATACAGAGCCACCACCATGTAGCGGTGAATTCTGTAAACATATTCAAAATATACCTAATTTACGGCAATAAGGACGACTGTATTCTTTTACGATACGAAATAATAATTTTGCCTTATAATGCTATTCATAATAATTTAAATATCTATATCCCAAATATGGTGAAAGTCATGTGTTGGCCACATCAGATTTTTTCAGCAGTGCATTACCACAGAATAGAGACCTACGGAATCAGAAGGGACACACATTGTCGGTCTCTTTGATGTTCATGTGGCAATTCATACCCCTAGCGGCCGATTTCCCAATTACGGCCGCCATTTTGCTGGTAAGTAAAAGTAAGTAAACTGCAATAAGGCTAATTAAGTGAACCTGTATTTTCGCTTAAATACTCGTTTATGCTCAATATCAATGCGCTTTTCTTTAGGAATCCATATATAGATGACTTTAAAAATGAATTTTCTTCACGTCATCTAACATTTTAGTTTTGAGGAGCATAAAAAAAACCAGAAAATTTCGCGTCGTCTGCTATTGAGCCCTAACTAAAGCAGCGAAGAAAATTAAGAATATTAAATGCTTATCAAGAAAATTATTACTTGGCATTGTAGTATTTCCCTATATCGCGTTTTTTCATAAATCTTTATGATCCACTGATGTCACGTGGATTTAAACAATTACTGCCAATCCAATTTTGGAGATAAAAGAATAAAAATTAACATGAGCATTTGCATTACTAATATGTAACTCCTTAAATATATACATAATAATAGGCGATTCCCAAGCTGTTCCGAATTCCAAGTCGTATACTATTAAACTGACATTAACGCAAATTTTTATCTTGATATATCAATATGAAACCACTTAAGCAATATCTGATTTTCTCTTAAATCGGAAAACATTTCTAACTTTTGTCACAGTTTTAAAGCAGAATTATATATAGTCATGTTCAATACATTCCCAATGCAGGACTTACAATAGGGGTATATATTTCAATAATAAGGAAGACCATTTGCTTATTCAAATATTTTTATTAACCAAAATTATAAATTTTTTATTATATTCAATTTTGTATTTTTTCTAAAAGATGTTTTGTTTAATATTCTATTTGTGTATTTTATTACATAATAAATCCTTAGCTTAACAAAGAGCTTTGTTAAAAAAATAACATCTACTGCAGTGCATGAAGGGGTGAATTTACATTTTGTAAAATTAAATTTACCATGCAATGGCCAAATGACATATGGAGAATCATGTCCTCTACATTACCAACAAAAATTTTCTCCATCTTAGTAACATAGTAAATAAAGTTGTCGTTTGGCATCTTTAATTTCCCAAAGTTGTCTTTACTCTTACACTCATAAGCCTTCTGTTGGCAAAACAATGTTGCATCTCCTGTTTTTTGTGTGTTGCCATTTAAAAATCTGACACAAGTATCACAGGAATGCTTCTCCAGACATATTTTGGCTAAATAGCCACTAACATACACAAGTGCATATTCTTCAGGCAACTCCATCCTGTATGTTGATGTGTTTACCTTTAATGGAGAAAGCTCCTGCAGGGTAGATGGTAGCAAATTAACATTAAATTCTTTCACTTGGCTGAATTTGGCCAGAACCATGTCTAAGTCTGCCTCCCAAAGTTTTATGTTTACAACAGAACATAATATTCACGAAGAATCAATTTTATGGCATTACTGTCTATGATTACAGTTAGCTTGCAATAAAGTAAATTTTATATTTAATACAGATGCTTTACACATTTTTAACTCCACATTTCTTTCCACTAAGCTGCTGTGAAACAAGGCCTCTTTACTACTGAGGGTACACTTCGAGAGGGTAAGGCAACTTCCTTATACAAGAAATAATAGGAGGTGGATTGGGGATAGCAAACAATGTGGGAACAGCATGTGTATGCAGGCGGTTTTTGAGATCATTGAGAAGCATGTGGCTCTCAAAGTGTTTGCTGCAAATCCTACAGTTATTGTAGAGGTACTTGCTGTCCTTTTTCAGTAAATCTTTTCTTCTTGTTGCTATCACCCACTTACTTGATCTGTAAGAACATGCCAATTTGAGTATGCAACGGCAGAGCGTAAACACCATTATTTATTCAATACGTAAGTTAATTCAGTTCATTACGAGAAAATATTTATCTTACCTTTCTTATTCTTTCGGAAAGCGAAAGAAGCTGACGCCTTCTGATTTATTCGAGTTGTTAGTGCAATTTATGGCTGCACACCAACAACCTGCACCTTTAGCCATTTCGGACTTAAAAGCACGTGACGGAACGCCCGATAAAAATATTAATTTATATTATATTATAAATATATTATATATAATATATAAATATAATATAATATAACTCCAGAAGAAACGAATGCATTAAAAACTGATACAGAACCACGGCGACTACACTACAACAGATGCTGAGCAGGACTGATTTACTTACCAGGAAGATGGCGGCCGGCAGTGATTTCCACGCATGCGCGTAGGAGACTTTGTAACACTAACTGGACTGTGCCCCTTCTGATTCCGTAGGTCTCTATTCTGTGGCATTACCTTCTTTTCTTATTGTCATTTATTGTCTGCCCCTTATTACTCTAATTAAGCTCCTCTCTTCACTTACTGTATACAAAACTTTGTTTTACTATATGCCCAACTGATTTAGTTTACGCCAGTTGTGGGCAATATTTTCTACCTGGCTGCATTGCAAGTTGTCAATGCTTCTGAGGGCCAGAGTAGACTTTAAATCGGATGTAAACTAGAAATTCTGAGGTATCACATCAGTGGAAATCAATTCTAAATTACGTTTTTAGAGTTAACGTTTCAGTATAAAGTGTTTTATTGTGATAAGTTGAATGTATGTGATATGACTTTTTCTTAAATCTCTATTTAATTATAGTTTCGCGGGCAGTAGGTTCTCATCACTGGTCTACGCCATACTTACATCTTAAACGCCTCTAATCAGCTCATATCTTCTTTTCTTACTGTCGATGTCTCGCACCCATATCATGCTACACTACACAGTTTTTTCACCAACCTCTTTTTACTTTCTTCATATACGTAGTATAGAGAAAGCATTGTTTTCATGAAAAAATCGACTACGAGATTTCAACGGGAATACATGTTTCGAGGTCCCTAGAACACATTTAGACTATTTTCGGAATGACGTCTGTGTTCATTTCGTCGCAAAAGCACTTCGAAATGAAAGGAGATATGGAGAAAGGAGATATGGAGAAAGGGGTTAGGGGTTCAACTTCACTACGATTATTACTGATGGTGGATATAAAGCGGTGCCGCCAAATTATGAAAAGTCACTTAAGGGTGCCGCGACTCTACAAAGGTTGGGAAACATTGTTGTAAACATATTCAAAATACAATTTACGGCAATAAGGACGACTATTCTTATACGATACGAAATAATAATTTTGCCTTAGAACGCTATTCATAATAATTTAAAAATTTATAGTCCAAATATGGAGAAAGTCATGTGTTGGCCACATCAGATTTTTCATATTTATATTCAGACTTCCAGTCAAAAATTATCCTCTTCTCGCAAATTGATTTATACAGGGGATGTAAATTATTTTATTGAATAAACCGCATTTTTCACGGAGTTTTTTAAAATTTCAATCGAATCGAGGTATACAGACGAGAAGCGGTGACCGTTTGAATATTAAATCTTCACGCACGACGTTTCGTTTGGGACATCCAAATAGGCCATTCGTACAATCTACGACACCTTTTCCTCAAGAAGTATTTTCTAATTCAACCGAGATCGTGGAGACGTTGGACCGAGACCGCCACCGCGGGGAAAGGGTCGCGTTTTATACATCGCACCCTTCGCCTTAAACGAAGACGAATTTCTCTCCATTTATGACGGACGCGAGGGAATAACCGCTACGACGCCACGGTTATAAGCGCACGCGCGTCGTCATGGTTTCGCGAGAACTGTCGGCCATAGGGGCGCAAAATCCGGCCATCGCCGATCTCAAGGTGACCCGTGAGACCGCAACCGTCACCCACACCGCAGAGGTCCATTTATGCACACGTTCGCGGAGGGTCTCTACGGGTGGGTGGGAGGACGGCGGGGGTGGATGGAGAGAGTGAGAGGGGAGGGAGGAGATGGGGTGAGAGGATGAGGGGGGGGGGGGGAGATGGGTGGGAGGGGAGGGATATGGGGTGGGAGGGAAGGTAGATGGGTGGAGGGGAGGGGGTGGGTTAAAGGGGAGGAAGGGGGAAGGGGTCGGGGAAGCTAGAGAAAAGGGTTTCTCTAAGGAGTCTCACGACCTAGGATGCGGCCTTCCTAAGGAAAGAGATAGATCAGGCCATCGTGTCCGACAACGGACGAACGGGGGAAAAGTGCCAAATTGACCTCCATACTCACAAATGATTACATCACGATAAACTCTTCCACAGGCGGGTTGAAAGAAGGCATTGATGCGAAAATTACGGAAATATAAAGCTCCCCAAAAAAACTTAACGAGGAGGCGAAATCGATCCTATCAGATATTTTCTCGAGTTATTCCCAATTCATTTTCGACGGGTTATAAGAAAATAAATGATTCGACTTTTTCTTAAAAATAGCCACGCAGCAAAGGTCTAATTAGTTCCGTTCAGTGTTCCCGATGAATATTTACAATACCGTTTCAATTAAAGCTTCCACGCGAAAGAAAAGAAAGCGACGCTTCGTGTTTCTCGATTCTACGCGAAACAGACGCAGCCAAGATTACGCCAAGAAATAAACGAAGCGGGTTAAATAAGCTTCTAAGGAAAGAGCGAAGCACACGTCTATGTAGTCATTTAGGACAAAGACAGCATCAACAAAATTAAAACACCATACAATCTACGGCACTCCCTGGCACGTTTTCTAGACCTCGAGATTTATTTATCCGAAGCCTAGAAATTCTGAGCAATTCTAATAATTCTAAGTATGTCATTTACTGCCATTTATCCTTGACTTTAGGAAAGACAGCGCCGATTTTTACATCTCCGGGTCTATTAGTATTTTATATCCCGTAGAATCCGATTCACCTTCGTTATCTACGGAGCGGTCATTGCGAGAAAGAAAATTCTTAACTGATTTACGAGTTGTACCAAATGACCGAACAAGCTAAGTACGTTTCGTTTTTTAATGCGATCGCTTTACATCTCGAAAAAGATTTAAAAACCAACGCCTATCTAATCGAGGTACGCCTTTTATACTTGTTTCGCCAAGGAAACGGATAAATTTTGCGATAATGCACACAAAAAATTAAATATTTACGACAAAACTAGATGCAAGAAACGCAAATATTAATCTCTCCCCAACGATACAGGCAGACACCGCGCTTGTTACAAAAACTCGGGTGACATTTACCCACATCACGTAGCAATTACCTACCTTCGCGATCCTTGAAACTGTCTTTCGGCATAGGCATTAACTTGTTAAAGGCACACTTTTTTGAAAAAAAAACTTCATTTTCGAGGTCTCAGCTTTCTTGATCACTAATTTGCCCAAAAAACGAACACTATAAGGAATGAACGATTTCTAACATGATCGAATCGCTTAAATGCCTTAAATGTTTAAGGAGGGCTGCATCCACGAGCAAATAACGCAGGCGAGGATAGGGTAAGAAAACGAAGAAATAAATAAAGAAATAAATCAAACATAAGCGAGACTCATTAAATCCCACGCTTTTGGTCGTCTCGGTACAGCATTGACCCACTAGTTACGGATCCTGCACACGGTAACACTGTAATGTATATTTTATAGCGCTAGCTAACCAGACATCCACCTCCTCCTCCTTCAACTAATCATAAAGGAGAGGACGCCGGGCAACCTGAACACAAAACTAGAATAAAAAAAGTAGGCGCTTAAAAATAACGAAAGCTAACGTGGAAACTAACGTTCCACAATTCTAATTTACTTTTTAAATAGCACATAAAAATCACTCCAAGGCGTATCAACGTGAACGGAGATCATGCCAGAAGCAGAATTCGAAATCGCAACCCTAGCATTGGCAGCCATACAAACACGCTCACCGCCTCCTACACCAAGACCGACAAAAACAGCTATCTGGAAATTTAAACTTAATCTTCAATATGGTAAACAGGCACTGGCACCAAGCTAACAAACAAATATTAGCGAAACATAAACGCTACGAAAATACAACGAAGAAAAAACAGCTGTAGTAATTAAACGCAAAAAAAAACTCCTTGAGACCATAAAAAGGTCGAGTATACCAAATTCGCATTTCGGTTACAAAGCAGCCGTCCTCAGGGGCAGTTGAAAGATCGTCGATTTCAAACTAAAATTTTTTTTACAGCTAAATGAATAAATAATCTTGATCGCCCATCGCATTCCAGCCACTAGGTTTAACTCGCGAAGCACCGACTTGGGATATTTCGAAATGCATCTCGCGCATTAGTAAAGGCCGTCGTCGTTTTTCCCCCTTATTTCCACCGTCGCGGCGGAAGAAGCGAAAACAATCCGCAGAGCCGTGAGACCGCCAATTCGCCCGTCCTTGGACATTTTTTCTTCGCGAGAATTTTTTTTAACGCCGATCGAGCAGTTTGAGACACGAGACCAAGGCAACGAAAAATGAAGCATTAGAAAGAAACAATACCAAGTTATTTCCTTCCGGGGGAACGGAGGTAAGGGAGGGGGGGAGGGAGGGCGGGGAGGGGCGAGGCCATTCAAGTAGGCCGCCGTGCGATGGGGTGCCCCATTCAAAAAGGATTAAGTAATATATCGTTCCGATTCCAAAAAGAATGACGATCCGTGCGCACGCCGTGAGCGTGCGCGATCGAGCGATTTGTACCCATTTCCAGATTGGGCGGAAAGAGAGAGATTTATCGGCGAGAGAGAGAGAAAGAGAGATGGGCGTGCGGATGGCCTACGGGATGAAATGGAAACGAGGACCGCCGAGGGATCACGCCACGCGGCGAGGGATCCCGTCCTTAACGACGGGGAATAAGCACGGCTCGAGATGACTGGGAAATTGTTAATATACCGCCCCCCTCAGACGACGCCCACAAAATTACCGGGGCGATTGTAGGGCTACACACGCGCGTCCTTCGCACTTTATCCCGCTGGAAGGATCAAGGACGATTGAGAAAGGTGGTTAACACAAAATTACGCACGCACACACCCACGTCGAGAGAGAGAAACAATGAGGTAAATTACCACGGGCGGGGTGCTTCGCGAGGTTAAAAATTGCGAGTTGGGGCGGATTTCCCCGCGATCGCCGACTGAGACAGAAAAAGTCTTTCTCGACGGACAATGGTATATGCGTCCGCCATCCCCGGACTAACATGGGTTCCTTCCATTCTTCAAGAAACCACAAAGCCCTGCGGAAACACCACCGCCACGATATTGAGATGGTCTCCGCGAAATTTTTTAAGGGATAAACAAGCTCGTAGGGAAAGAAAGTTCCCGTGCCACCCGCTCAATTGACGGCTTCAAAGACGGAATCGCAGTCGGACGTAAAGGGAAGGAAAAATGTGGCGTGGGATATTCTAGCAACAGAACAATAAATTAACGTGTAGAGACGATAAATGGAAACATCGAGTAATCTTCGGTTTGAGGAAATTCAGTTTATACTTGTGAAATACAGGAGGAATTAAAAGTTTTTACAATGGTTTTCTATTTAAAATAGTACTATTACTCAGATTTGACGGGCTCCTACAAGGTGGGGTGTTATTTTTGAAAAGAAAAACTATCAATTAATTTTTTGATTCGTTTGTAACATTTTTTTTTTCAGAAAAATGTACTTCTAAGAACGCTATAAAATGATCCATTAAAGAATTTTTTTATTTCACGAAAAAAAAAGTGTTGATACAGCGTAACATTGCATACGGCCAGGAAAAAAGCTCAGATTAAGTAAAAAACAAACTGATTAAAAATAATTACACAAATGCCTTTCATGGCAACCTAATTTTTTCAACGAAAACTCCCGTGAAATTTCGTTCTAAACAACTTTAGCTCGAGCCGAAAAATGTGGAATGTTATAAAGCCTTTAAATTTAATTAACCTTTTTCTTCACTAATAGATTTAAAAATCCAACACCCAACCTTTCAATGAGAACTCAAGATAAAACTTGATTTTCTAGAACATTTATACTATTTTGAAGTCCGAGTGATACACATTTTAACAAATTCCCGTAGCTTCTTATAAATTCTATCACACAAACGGCAACTTTAAGAAACTTGTCCCTTTTCATCAATTTACGTCTAATTGAAAGATAGATGTATGCAAAATTAAAAGTAAATTGATTAAAAACCTGAAAAATCTACTTCGATATAAAATAACTACGACATATTTTGCGGTTAACACATCAATGGTTTCATTTAAACTGCACTGGATTTATGGCCACTTTTGCAAGTACCTATATTATACAGTACGGCAAGCACTTTAACGGTGCCTTTAATTAGCAATGGAAAACTTTATTCATACAATTTACTTAAGGCCTTATTAAAACTTTCACGCATAGCTAGAGGAAATACAGCCATTTATTCGGCGAGAAAAATCTGCCACTCGCCCCGTTATGGGCAAAGAAAAGGTCCTTTAAGTCCTGCAGCGGATATCCGCAGGCATATCCTAGAATATCCGCGGAAATGCTCGCTTCCCCTTATGAAAGCCACTTTCGGCAAAAGCCCCATGAGGAAAGAAATGCTCTGAAAATAGGCCAAGCCACTCACTCTCCAACTCAAAACATTTTTTTCTCTCCCCTTCATTCGACTTTTTCCGATAAAGCAGCACTCTAGGAGCAAACCGAGTCGGCTCCCATAACTAGTACGCCATCTACTGAGCAGGTCTTATAGTAACTCCAAAAATGCTCCCCTCGTGCTTACGTCAGCACTGGATGACTAGCGACTTGTTTTGGCTCTCGTTTCGAAAAAAATCTAATAGGGGCCAAAAATAAATCTATGAATGACGAGGAGAGCTTCCTGACGACAAAACTTTTAACTGATATTTAGAATAACTATAAAAATCTAAGATAAACGAGAAAAAATTAACTAAATGCTAAAGATGGAAGTTAGAACATGCAGTGAAAAGCCTCTGGCTTAAAATTTACAGCTCTTATCTCTCTAAAAAGCAAGCAAAAATCTCGCCAACAACATGGCAGTTTTACGGGATTTTAAATAAAAACTTTGATACCAATTATAGGCACCCAACTACGTTTATTACTTGGTGCTTCGTGAAAAACATACGAAAGGTTTCGCTTTGGTGAAAATTGAAAGACCGCATCCGTGCCAAAATTTTAATTCATCGGTAACCCTTTCTCTAAAAAGTCTTGGAACATTATTCGACGTAACCATTAAGTTCACAGCTAATACGATTTTTTTATACAAATTAATTTCGCGTGAACAGACCCTTCTGAACTCCTTGGCAAAGGCTATGCAAGGTAAAGCAGAGATAGAAGGGATGGGAGGAAGGTTTGGCCTATTGCGGTATAGGAGAAGAAGCCGTAGCGCAGGAATGCATTTTCTGAGAGAGGAGGGTGGCTTCCCGAGTTGGCACCGCGAACGAGAAATAATTATTTTGTTCTCCGTAGGAAGGTGTGATTCGCATTGTGAGGAATATCGTAGGATTTGAAATGGGACGACAAGGAAGGAGGAATTATGAGGGAGAGAGGATGATAAGGAGTGAGGTAGAATGAGAAGGAAGGAAAGATGAGGGAGGAGGGAAGATGAGGGAGGGGGGAAGATGAGGGAGGGGGGAAGATGATGGAGGGGGAAGATGAGGAAGGGGGGATGATGAGGGAAGGGGGATGATGAGGGAGGGGGGAAGATGAGGGAGGGGGGAAGATGAGGGAGGGGGGAAGATGAGGGAGGGGGGAAGATGAGGGAGGGGGGAAGATGAGGGAGGGGGAATATGAGGGAGGGGGAAGATGAGGGAGGGGGGAAGATGAGGGAGGGGGGGAAGATGAGGGAGGGGGGGAAGATGAGGGAGGGGGGAAGATGAGGGAGGGGGGGAAGATGAGGGAGGGGGGGAAGATGAGGGAGGGGGGAAGATGAGGGAGGGGGGGAAGATGAGGGAGGGGGGGAAGATGAGGGAGGGGGGAAGATGAGGGAGGGGGAGGATGAGGGAGGGGGAGGATGAAGGAGGGGGGAGGATGAAGGAGGAGGGAAGGATGAGGGAGGGGGAGGATGAGGGAGGGGGGAGGATGAGGGAGGGGAGGATGAGGGAGGGGGGAGGATGAGGGAGGGGGGAGGATGAGGGAGGGGGGAGGATGAGGGAGGGGAGAGGATGAGGGAGGAGAGATGATGAGGGAGGAGAGATGATGAGGGGGAGAGGATGATGGAGGGATGAGGAGAGGATGAGGAAAGAGAAAGAACGAGAGTGTACAGAAGGACGTATAGAGAAGGAAGAACAGGAATAGAAGATAAAGAGGGAATTATATAGGAGGATATAGAGGGATCGAGATAATAAGAAGATATGGAGAAAAAGAAAGGAGAGATGGATAGCTAGAGAACGAGAGGGGAGGCAAGAAGAAAGAGGGATATAAGAATGGAAAAATACGAAGAGGAGAAATAGGAAGAAGGAAAGGAAGGAGGATGAGAACAGGAGAGAGCGAGAGGTGGTGGGCGTGCGTGTCGAAGGGGAGAGGTGGCTTTATGTATCCCAGGGCGTCGAACCACTTGAGGGAAACCGTTGTGTCGGAGGGAGGGAGGGAGGGAGGGGGGAGGGAGGGAGGGAGGGAGGGAGGGTGGGGGGAGGGGGGGAGGGAGGGAGGAAGGGAGGGAGGAAGAGAGGCCGAGGATGACGAGAGATGATCTCTTTTTTTCTCTTATTAGAGCGATATCACTCGCTCTCTACAAAGGAAAAGAACGAATGGCCTAAAAAAAATCGTAGCGGAGGCGAGTCACACACGGGTGCTCGGGGATGCTAAGAGGAGGGGAAGTGGGAGGGACGAAGAGGGATGAGGCGGTGGCCGGAGGAGAGCGCGGCGGCCGAAGGGTAGACCTCTCATCGGAGGAGGAAAAGGAGAGGACAAGAGAGGGACGAGGAGGAGGAGAAGAGCAGGCAAGCGGGGCGAATGGAGAAAGAAAAGCCCGGATAAAATTTTTCTTTGATGGAAGTGTTGAGATGGAAACGCACGAGTCAGCAGTGAAGCGAGGTGAGAATGGAAAGAGGACTCGCCAAATAATCACAGTCCAAATGGTTTGAAGAGAATGAGGTGTCCTCCGCTCAATTCCCCTTTCGATCCCCTTTTTAACGCATACCCTTCCTAAACCACCCGCAAGAAGGAGAGGATTACACCGAGGTAAACGTCCGAGGTGGGGAAAAAATACGATCTTCTTCTAAGGGATAGGCGCTGTCAAACACGACAAAAAAAGCGAGAAATTTTTTTTAAACGAAAAACATAATTATAACGAAATAACGTTCTGCCACATTCTAGCCCCGCGCAGACGAACGCACGTCTCTGAAATAAAAGAAACTTTCATATGGTAAAAATATGTTGAAATGGGAGAGCAAGGAACTCGTTAAACTTGAAAGGAATGTTGGAAATTTCCCAACAATTTAAACACGCCCTCGAAAGGCACCAATCTTTCGCAAGAAAAACGCTAAAAAAAAGCTTAATCGTCCTCCTCCATTCTTATAAGAGAGAGTCTTGTACAAACGGCGACATTAGACGAACGCCGCCCAAATCGGCTGTACCGCTCACTTCGAAAGATGCAAAAGCAGAATCAAATTAAAACATTTAAAGAATTATTGCGATTTCAGCAAAAAAAGATAATAATTTAAAGTTTTATTTTCCAAGAAAAATACAATCATTTTTTCATTGCTGTTGCAGATTCTTTCCACATACTGGAATATTTCCAAGTGGATTTTGAGCAAAATTAAATGTGACGCTCGATCGCATTCGATTGTTCTTATTCGATTAGAACGTTAAACGCGAGCATGGAAACAAAACTGTTAGAGTTGAGCCGTTTTCGGCCTTAAACATTATCTCTTATCGATCCGTAGGAGCAAACAATTGATAAGAGACGAGGATTGGGTCACTAAGGTGACGTCTCCCCACCGCGTGATCTAGACAGAAAAACATTCCGCCGCAGAACACCGACACCATTAATTTGTCTCGAAATCCCAAAATAAGCCGAATTCGAAGGGTGGAGTCTGGGTTAATAATAAATATTAACTCGACCGCTGATTCACCGGATTGTTAGCGGTGATCTCTTTCCTCGAGACTACGAACGACACCCCACTCACGGAAGCAAACTCATCCCTCACTCATTCTACCCTGAATAGAAACTTCTTTAGGGGAAGAAATACGTCAGCGGAGTTCTTAGAGAATGCTCGCGAGAAGGTTTCAAAGTTTTAAGACCGATTCAAGCGACGAGAGTTTGGACGCTATGCAAGAATCGCCAATACAGAAATTCTCCGCTATACGTCGCCTCGTTATAAACAGTTTCCTTAAAGGAAGGATTTTTTGAAGAGCCAAAGGTCAAATTCAAGAAATTACAATTGCTATATATATATATATATATATATATATTAGTATTGTTATTTTAATTAAAAATCCCTTTAATTGCGTTTTTAATTTCGTGTTCATTATTATTTATGCAGTTTAATTTAATTTCGTTTAATTTCATTTTGCACCCCATATGAGGTTGCAAAATTTATCTGTTTAGGTGTTTACATATGTATAAATCTTATTTTATTTAGTTTGCTTATTTTAAACACATTATGTCTTATGTATTTGGAGTACAATTAGTACCATTGTGTAGAGGGATGGTCAGCGAGTCTAGCTCCCTTATGTCTTATGTATTTGGAGTACAAATGGTACCATTGTGTAGAGGGATGGTTAGCGTGTCTAGCTCCCAATACTAGGGTCGTGGGTTCGAATCCTGCCGAGGGAATTGTCGTACGTGTTCGTCTTCGTTATTTCTCTCTTTGTAAATGGCCGCAAAGTACTGTTAACGAGCCAATTAAAACTAAATAAATATAAATAAATGTCCGCCGGCCATTTTTAAAAATTAGGTGGAAAAACGTTTCGCTATACGTTATTTCGTTATGCGTCACAGTTTTCTGGATCGCATCTCCGACGTTAAGCGGGGAATTAATTTAGCAAACAGGCCTCATAAAAAATAAACAAAAATAATAAAATCGCCACTTGATCGCGAAAAATACTTTCGATGAATCAGATGCCATCTATCGCCTAATCAATCGCGATCGATTTAATGGTAACACGGCAGTCACACAGATAATCGACACCGTTTCATTTTCGTTCGCGGAAATCAACTCCGATACACCGTAAATGGCGATGTCTCGACCCGCGCAACGCACGGCACTACTTCACGCATGAGTCATCTAAAATGAGCTCGCTTACGTTACGCTGCAAAATCCTGCGTCTCAATAACCCCGCCTTACCCCCCTCACCCTCCCCGACATGTACCGTATTAACAAGTTGACGTGCCCGGTGACATCAATGGCCTTTCATGGAAATTATTATCGATTTAGCGATTATAACGGAATACTCGAGCTTCGAGACCGTAACCCCTTGGCTGCAAAGAATACATGTATTCCTTCCTCCCAACGAAAGGATTCCGACTATAATGGCAACAGCGAAACAACCGTAACTCGGCGTGGCAAGCGAGGCATTCGCAATAACCCCAAGAGATAAATGAAAGGAAGGAGGGAGGAGGAGAGAGAGAGAGAGGGCGAGATGGGAGAAACTCTCTCCCTCTCTCTCCAAGCACCGCGAGGCTGCGAGGATGTCAGCGAGAGAGTGAGAGGAAGAGTTAGTAGAGGAGGAGAGAATGGTCGTTATAATGGAGTCAGAAATGGTATTCGAGGATGCCTATTCACGGCGTCTCCAGAGGAGGAGCGATGGAAAGCAGGTAGGGGGGCGAATTTGAGTCGTCGACGCGATGGATGGGTGGCGAGTCACGTCGACGACGACGACTACTACTACGCAGCCGCCATAAAGGTCGGTTTATAAAAAAAAATTAACGCCAAATTAGCTTGAACTTAGACTTAACGTGATATTTCAATGCCTTAACGCCAATGGCAACAACGTTCATGTCACAACTTAACTTAAAAACTGCGTTAAGTTATGGAAAAAATTAGCGTAGGATTCGGATGAGTTTGAATTAACGTGAAATTAACTTAAGAGCGCCTTGTAGTAGTTAGTTATTTCGCGCTTCCCTGCTGTCAGTTGTTCGCTTGTTAGTGGTTTTGTGGGAAATCTGAGAAAGATTGTTCATGATCAGATGTTTTCATATCCTTAAACAGACGGAATTGTCCTCGGCTGTTCCTGTCGCGATTAATAGGACCATCTTCTTTGGCGTTTTTTCACCAGAAGAGCTGCAGAAGCAATCAATAAAACTGTCGACACGCCATCAACGATGTCATCGTCCAACAGTTGGTCCATTGTGCCGAAAACTCTTACGATCCACGATAATACGGTACGCTAATCGCCAATTACCTCAACATTCACCGCCAATTTAGAAAAACGCATAGTATTTGTCATAGGTTCAACTAAAGAAAAACAGATAGCGTTAATCCACGCTGATTTTTATCACGAACACATTTAAGTTGTTAAGTTAATTTGAATTTAAGTTTCGAGTTAAGTTTTCCTTAATTTTTTTTATAAACCGACCTTAAAAGAGAAAGAGAGAGAGAGAGAGTGGGGAGTGGAAGGCGGGCGATGGATGAGCTCCGACCCGCGAGAGGACGAAGCAATCGCGCATACGTGCAGGGTGACGGGGGAGAGAGGAGGGCGCGTGAAAGATGTTAACAAGACTAAGAAGAAGAACGGAATTCGGTGGCCCCTTCTGAACCAAAACCACTCTCGGACACACCCGTTTTCTTCTCTCCCAGCTTCAAATCTTCCTTCCCCTCCCCCCCTCTTCGCTCTCATCATTCTTCCGCCACTCCTATCTTCATTGCTTCTGATCCGTTTCCCCTCCTGTCCGTCCCGGACTCCCTCTTTTTTCCTTTCTCCCACGCGCCTCTCTCCTAACGTGATCAAACTCCTGCCGCTCTCCATCATTTCACCCATCTCTCATCCCCTCCCCAACCTCCGCCTTCTTCTTTCTCAATTACTCGAAAAAACGGGACGGAATAAAGATGTTCTCCGACCGGAGTCTGCGTAACACCAATATTTTTGCGCGAGTTGCCGATTAAAAGTTGCATTTGGTAGGATGGTCCCGAACGACTAAATCCAACCAGAAAGAAAAGTCAGGATTAGATTTCGCTAAGGTGTACGTATCACACTGGGACTATAGAGTATACAAAATAATATAAGTTTTTCTTCGTTACCAAATTTCAATTGTAAAAAATCGCATCCCCAATTCGAGAAACAAAACTACGTTTAAAAAAGTACCTTTTTTTATAGCAAACGGTAACGTTTGCTATCAGTAAAAGGGCTGAAATAAAACCTTAAGAGAAAAAATCCTTCGAGGTCCGATATATTAAAAGAATGCCAGAGTGAAAAAATATATCATCTCAGAACTATCGAAAATTCAATTATCGCGGTTCTAGAGCGTTTAAATGCCTCCGCTCAAAACAAAGTTGAAGTGTAATAAAAGAAGAAAAGTCCTGGTTTCATTTTGCCATTTTCCTGCCAGTCCGCTCGCAGATCTAAAAACGGTTTTTTTCCGGTTTTGAGGAAAAAAATCGAGACCGAAGTAGTAGAACTCGCTTTTACATAATGACAGCTCCGGAATCGCTAACTTTGGAATCGAATAACGAGAGCGATCCTCGAATCCTGCAGAGATTTCCCTCCTCAGAAGTCTCAAGAACACAGAGGATGCTCTTCATAATTTTCATGGAGCAACTAATGGAATTGACTGAGCTACATCCGAACGAAGAACTTCGACCTTCACATGACCCTTTAAAGCTTCCTATTGCTAAATGAGCAGAGCGTGACTTAAGGGTTCACTTCATGAAGGATCTCGCATTCTGCCGCACAGAAACTATAGAATGTGGTTTTATTCGTAAAATGTCAGGTAAAAAGAGAAGAGGGAGTCAGCCTCGAGAGAACACTCATTTTATGTATCGATCCAATAACAAAGACACTGCGACGTAGCGTTTTATCGGAAATATCACGTAAAGGAGAGTCGCCGACAAATAAAATTGCCTAGTAGATAAAAAAATACAGACATAACACCGGGACAATTTATTGATGCGCAAGAAAAACACTGAATAGCAATAAATTTATTTAAATCAAGGATAAATGAATATAAATGGTAGTAAAAATAGAAAATGGTATCTGCTCGCCGCACCAGAGAAGTAATGAGTGGTTTAAGAGAGGGATAATCATAGTTATCCACGGCTTCTAAACCACTAAGCGCTATTAATTACAGCGGTCTGGTTCGAGGGAAAATACTCCAACTTGGGTATCTTTCGGTTTAATAAGATACAAATTGAATCAAAGTACTTGAATTTCTAAACCAACTATTCCTCCGTAAAGTTTCAAACAACAGCTAAGCCAATAATGGTAAAGGAGGTGAAAAAACTCGACAAATACAGCTATGAAATGCGTCGAATACTCTCTGCCCTCTCTAGAATCGCTATAATCCCTTCCAACGGCAGTTGGAAACTGAGGACGTGATGCCAAACGAAAAAAAAACTATTTCAAATGCGTGGGATTTTTCCGATTGGTTTATTTTTCTGCCCACGTTATTGGCGCGATAAAATTTCTAGAGAAGCAAACATCCGGATTATCCGGACTGGAAACGATTAAAACCGTTCGAAAACGTACCCTTTCGCGAAGTGTCTTCCCAAGATTGCAAAACGCTAAAATTACTTCCCGCTCGCTTTACCTCTTTCGAAGAACTTTTGCCGGGGGGTTGCTGTGCAGGTGACTACTCGCCGTGAAATTGCCACTGGAGCTATTTCAAACACGCCACGGCTTACGTCGGCGGAGTAAATAGTTTAGCTCGAGGCTCAAACAACCGCCTGCAGCGGCTATGAAACGGGTGTTCATCAGAAAAGGCTTCACACAAATAATACCGTCATTTTCTACTACATTGGGGAAACCTGCGGCCTTTGCTCAATTAGATATCGATAGCACACGGATGAAGGTGTTAAAAACACGGAAAACATGTTCAATTATACGGGAGAACAATCGAAGAAATAAATATACATCCAAGAACAACAATATGAAAATTAACGCAAAGAAAAAATTTAGGGCGCACGTCCCTTGCTAAGCAGGTATTGGAACGGCCTCGACGTGAGCCCAATCCTAGACTTGTTACGCGGGTGTATCGACGTCCTAAATATATTTCTTTAAAAAAAAGGTGCAGATATTTTCATGACATGCTGTAACGATTCACTTTCAAGGTTTCGAGGCAATCGATAGGTGAGGAAAGGGGTCGATACCTGACAGCGCGCCAGGTCATAGAACTTCCCCAAACCACTTCTACGGATCATCGGCAAAAAACCGCCAAAAAATGATTTTTTTAAGACCGTACCGGAAAAGACTAGTCGACCTAGCTTAATGGATTAAATAGGGAATGCTGCTAATGGTGCGGCGACGTGATCTACTTCCTCGAACAACCTCAATTAAAAAACCAAAGTGCGGCAGACATACGGATAATTCGCGCAAGCACACACGTCCGGACTCGGAAAACGAAATCCCCGACGCACTGGCGCTCTGAATTAAGACCAATTAACATTGTCCGCTGAAGAAGGGAACGAATCCCGCGGGCAGGAGCAAATAAAAACGTGCATGCACCACGCTTGTGCGCGGGTGAGTGCTCTGGAGGGGAGACCGGTGCGGGGGAGGGGGAGGTGCACGAGAGGCGAACGGATAGAGCGATCGAGTTCAAGCAAGCGGAATAATACAACAAAGCCGTCATCCACGCAGATAGACAGACACTTATCCATAATCGATTACCTGCAATGGAGGGAACCTTTTCGCCGGAAGAATCATGGGCCCACTCGCAGCACCACCACATGGCCGCCCATTTCGGGAGAGACGCCCGCGGGAGAGGCAGAAAGAGTGAGAGTGGCGCCCCGCAACGACCTACTCACACGACGCCCTACCCCTCCCACCCATCTCCCCTCCTAACCCCTACCGTCCGCGCCTACACCCCTTTCGAGCCGTCTGACTCGACCCCTCTGCATAAAAAAAACAACACGCGTCGCGCGCGCGCACACACGCACTGACGTGTTATACCGAAACCCCAAATCTCCCGCGGGTCGGTTGCGGGTGTCGCGAAAAGACGGCTAAGTCTTAACGACGAGAGGGTTGAGGAGGAATGCGGTTAGAGGTTGAGAGGGGTAGTTAGGGGTTGAGAGGGGTAGTTAGGGGTTGAGAGGGTAGTTAGGGGTTGAGAGGGTAGTTAGGGGTTGAGAGGGTAGTTAGGGGTTGAGAGGGTAGTTAGGGGTTTGAGTATTTAGGGATTGAGGAGGCGTAGTTAGGGACTGAAGAGGGTAGTTAGGGGTTGAGGGATTGGGTGGGGTAGGAAGGGGCGTAGTTAGGGGAACTGCGGAATTGATGGGGCGTAGTGAGGGATTGAGAGGGCGTAGTGAGGGACTGAGAGGGAGTAGTGAGGGGTTGAGGGGGCGTAGTGAGGCATTGATGGGGCGTAGTGAGGCATTGAGGGGGCGTAGTGAGGCATTGAGGGGGCGTAGTGAGGCATTGAGGGGGCGTAGTGAAGCATTGAGGGGGCGCAGTGAGGGATTGAGGGGACGCAGTGAGGAATTGAGGGGACGCAGTGAGGGATTGAGGGGGCGTAGTGAGGGGTTGAGGGGACGTAGTGAGGGATTGAGGGGGCGTAGTGAGGGATTGAGGGGGCGTAGTGAGGGGTTGAGGGGGCGCAGTGAGGGGTTGAGGGGGCGTAGTGAGGGATTGAGTGAGCGTAGTGAGGGATTGAGAGGGCGTAGTGAGGGATTTAGGAGGTAGTGAGGAGTTGAGGGGGCGTATTGAGGGATTGAGGGGGTAGAGAGGTTGATGGGGCGTAGTGATGGGTTGATGGGGCGTAGTGATGGGTTGAGGGGACGAGGTGATGGTTGAGGGGACGTGGTGATGGTTGAGGGGGCGTAGTGAGGGGTTGAGGGATTGAGGGGGTAGTGAGGGGTTGAGGGGGCGTAGTGATGGGTTGATGAAGGGGGTCAAAACATCTTTAAAGGAATTCGGAGCAGGACTAGGATCGGTTAAGACGTACGGGGAAGAGCGAGAGTGGAAGAAAGAGATAGATAAAAGAAAAGCCCCGAAGGCGACGGAGGTCAATGTGCAACTGCGATAGAAAACGTCGATACGACAGACTTACACCCTCAACCCCCCTTTACAAACACCCACCTGCGCGAACTCCAAAGACGAGGTTGCGATGAGGTGCGGTAGGTTGTTACAGGGGAGGGGGAAGAGGGAGGAAGCGGGTGGCGGGGGAGGAAAATGTGGCGTGAGAGATATGGGAACAGAGAACGTGAGGGGCGTTGAGGGAGAGGGGGAGAAAGGCTAGTGGTCGATGTCGGTACGAGGGTAAGGAGGGGTGTAGGAGACGGATATGGAGAAAGGACGCTGGACGTGAAGAAAAATAAGAGCGAAGGTGAGGAAGAAACGGTAGATATGATAATTGGATGAAGGTATAGAGATATAGGGAGGACGGAATTACTGCCTGCAGAACAATGTAGGGGGGAATAGAAACAAGAGTAAACAGGGAGGGGGAGAAGGGGTGGTATAAGAAAAAGAAAAAACGGCGAGGAGAAAGCGATCGGTAGAGAAAAGGGGAAGGTGGGAAAAAAAGAGCATTTCTAAAATTAAAATATCGAGTACGGCGGAAGGGGAAAAAAAAGAAGCATCAAGGAGAATGCAGATGAGGGCTTGCAGACGAGGAGCGTACATCCTGGGAGCTTAAGGGTGACGAGGTAATACGGTTTACAAGGGTGAAAAGTTTGACTGCACCGATAAGAGAAGATATACGAGGTAGGTTTGATGAAGAGGGAGAAGAATTCGACGATAAAGAAAAAGGGTTTAAAAAGGTGCGAGGAAGTGGTTTATAAGAGAAGACGAGGGTTGGTAATTCTGGGTAACAAGTCATTACATAAAGTGGAGGAACTCAGTCAAGGGGGAAAGTTGGAGTTGTAGGAAAGTGGCAAGTTAGGAGAGATAAGAAAGGAGAGGGAGAAAGTGGAGGAAAAGAAAGAAGGCCCACACGTAGAGGGGATTCAAGATAGATAAGAGGTCTGCTGCGGGAAGGTATCGCTGAAAATACTAAACACCAGAAAAGCGTAACTTATAAAACGTTTTCAAAATGAAGTTAGAACCGGGCTCAATGCGGCAATACACAAAATTTCCAATTGCGTTTTTTACGGGAACAAAAATATTTTTAATTACTCCTTTAAGCTATGGCTAAAAGTAATAAACTTTCATTTTTAAGAACGGTAGAAAATAAAAAAGTCTCCTAGAGACCGCAAAAGCTGTACGCGTATCGTAAAAGGATACAGATCAATTAGCCTCTTACTTAAATGGGATGGATGCTTTAATTGGACAATATGAACCACAATGAAATTCACCCCATAAATCCTACGGTATATCTCCCGTTGAAAACCACATAAAAATCAGTCAAGCGCTAAATGAGATGAAAGATACGGACGGACAGACACTTCACGCAATGCGTGATAAGAAACTATACAAGTGGAAATACACGCCAAACATCTCTTTGAATAATACGTCACGGATCGAGAACGTACTAATTATTTTTTATATCTACTCTATTAAATCTCCTAAATTAAAGAAATTTTCCCAAAGCAACCAAACAGAGTCCTTCAATCACTCAGAAATTTTCTAAAATTTGAAAGGAGTACTTTTTATAGTTGCAAGAAAATATTACTAATGCAAATACTATTTCGATATACACGTACTTAACGATATTAATCAATCATATGTAACGCGCCGATACATTCTCTATATAAAGGAATCTTTAATATTAGGAAAGTTTAGAAGTAATATTATTCTATCGCTTAAATAAATCTAACTATAAAAATTGTGATAAAACTCGAAGCAACAAAAACCGAGAATACGTAAGGCGATAAAATTCCTAGCAAGCGTCAAAAATAGAAAATTTTTAGAGCATGAATTTCAATTCCTTCGTATTTAATCTGCCTCGATAAAAATCCACCTTCATGGCTCTACGACAGCCGGACACGGCAACGAGCAGTTCAAATTATTTATGCCGATTTTCACCCGAACGAATTACCGCGCCAATTGAAAAAACCGCGAGGAAAAAGGAATCGCAGCAAAATACACACAAACTCATAGAAAGGTCGTGCGTCATTCCCCAGGCGGGATCCTTTCATTCCCAGGCGTATTTTCACCTCCGAAATACCCCAGAATTCAGATTCAGCCGAAAGGAACTCTCTCCGCGTCTGCATAATTAATTGGAAAAGAAAAAGGAATCACTTTTGATTCGGCAAAGTCCGAAATTTCCCCGACTATTTTATTGCGCGCCCTTTGTCGTGCCCTCGACCTCCGGCTCATTTGGATTCCGAGGCGAAGAATTTTAAAGCTCGCGTTAATTCCTCGACTGTGGAGTTTGGGCACGACGAATTTCTCGTTCCTCTTAATCACAGATTTAATAAAAATACGTACAAAAATTAAACAAACGCCGGAAATCGGCAGGATAACCATCCGAGTTAATTTAAAACGTCCCCCGTCCATCAGAAATTTTAATCTAGGATCCTTAAATGAACCACAAAATAACCGACAATGACGTCGAGACATTAATCCATAAACCGCGATTTGGCGTGGCTTCATAATCGGGAGACCTCCACCAAACATAGGGACGCGGCTAATATTTCTATGAATATGCGATTCGCCCGAGATCTAGTTCGTAAGCTAAGCGCACACATCCGAGGAGAAGGGAAAAACAGGAGCAGAAAAAGGCGGCTGGATGGATTCGAATCATTTATTCATGAGATCGACAACGGAGGAAGCGTCGGATGCGGAAATTTGGCCGCCATCTCACACAACCGGAGATCGTTCGAGCACAAGCCTCCCTCGGTGAATGAACGACGGTAGATTAACAGTCGAGAAAGGTACGGGAGAACCCTTGGAAAGGGACCGGAGCAAGGAGAGATAAAGAGGGGATCCGACAAAGGAAGCAGAAAGGTGTAATTAGCGAAGGAGAGATATATTTGTAATCTGAGGAGATGAAAGGAGAGGTGAGGATTTGAATCAATCACTCGTAGCGGGAAGTGGATTTATTTTTAACTGAATCCTACCCTTTCCGCCCCATTCCCCTTCCTCACTACCCCTTTGGCGCAATCCGTATACCCCGCTGGATTAAACCCAGAGGCGGATAATCACGGCGTGACACAATTCACGAGGGGGTAAAATCGAGAGGAAATACGTGCTGTAATTGCCCTACATGGGAAACTAGAGTGAAAATAAAAACATCCACGATCAGAAACGGTTGTGTTCGAGCGAAAAATTAGAAACGTCAAAATGGAATTCAAAAAGATTAAATATCGACCTCGCGTAACGGATTTCATCCAACAGAGGCATCTCCTGCAGCTAATAAACAATGAGGTGCATCAGATGCGCAATTCAGCTGGAAAAAAGGCATGGTTCTCAGGAGATATTTTCTTGTGGCCGCATCTGCGGCCACAAGCAAGCCCTCGTGGCCGCATCAAGGAAATATTACAGAAAATGTAACGATCATGTAAAACCTTCCACATACCTTCTTATTTAATGACAACGGCTACTTATTTATCATTAACAATTGTTTTTCTTTAAATAATTCGAATTATTGAAATTTTCTTGTGGCCGCACCGAAATTGTCTGGTGGCCGCACTTGAGAACCCCTGAGATAGATCGATTAAGAAACCAATCAGATCTATATATAATTGTCGGCGAGGACGGAAATGTTGCAATTAAAACGAATATCTGGTCCACTGAGCCCTTTACAGCCACCGAACGTACATATATCATCTTTTACAAATGCTAAACTTGTCAAGATGAAAATGAGGGAACGTAAACACTAAAAGCAGGAGAAACTGACCGTTAAGGCGCTAGACGCGTTTTGACGCTCGAATAGAACATTAAGGAAAAAGAATGAAGCGCTAAAGCGATTCTCGCGTGAGTGGAAATAAGTAAGGCGCACGTCCGATTCTCGCGATCAGCCCACGTCCCCGAAAAGTGAAGGGTCCTCAATCTACGTCTCGCGAGTCGCATTAAACCCCTCGAGAGAATTTCATATGGTCCGCGAAGTTACGATGAAAAGGTGAACCGTAAAATTTTTAAGATAATTTCATATAGCTGTTATCTGAAACTATGGTTTATAAACCTTGAACGCTTAAATTACAACACTGAAAAATACGTAAATTGATTTTCGTTAGTAAAATAGAACTGTATCTCCCGGTAAATTCCTACGCTAACTCCGTTGAGGCCATTCGAAACATTCCCAACTACCGACGTAGAAAATTTTGCCGACCCCTGATTTCCATCATAACCGACCGTAATGCGAACTGATATCGAAAAGCGTGACTTTATTCGGAGTGTGATAGAAAAGGTTTTTCGACGTGGGGGTCCGCGAAAGCCTGCAGGGAGTCCGTGACATTTGTAGAAAAAATACTTCTGTATTAATTTAGAGAAGTGATCATCAACCAAATAGTAATAATTTAAAAGCAGTATATTGCCATTACTCAGTTGTCATATCTTTCAAAAGCAAATAACAGGTGCTTCCACTCCTCAGTGTTTTGTCGAATGTCAAATCCAGGCGTTAAAAGAGGACCGTGGGGTTGCAGATATGCAAGTGGGGGTCCGCAGGTTTTCATGAAGGGGTTCACTAAGGGTTTTAAAGGAGCGGGACGAGTTGAGATCTTGGCTTCAACCTATTTTTATTGTTTAACACGGTGCCAACAGTGAATTTTATGTGCAACTGGATCTACAGCTTTTCGCGGAGAACCTGAACCACGTCCAGCAGTACATCACTTTCCCTGGAGAGTCACCCGTTAAAGCACTTGACGGTTACTTCATGATTGGTGTTCTAACTCCCCACCCGTATTCCATTGCACTATTCCACGCGATAAGAATATGTTACAAAGATAAAGATTTACACCGTACGTAGTCGCAACTGTTGACTTAAGCACTCACAACAAGCATAGATTTACTAGAGAATCATCAGCCTCGTATTATGGCTAAAAATAAATTCGAAAATATCAAAACCTTGTTTAATTTTTCAATTGTTTACACTTATCGAGCTTATTTTTGCATAAACGTACAGCTTACAGAATACGACTGCCTACTATAAACATAACATAAATATTAATACTCACATACCGAAGCAGTCTATGATTAGACGATCAAAACAAATGCAGATCCCTTACCTGAAAAATAAAACAAAATTTATCTTTAACATGAATACAAACAAACACTTTTACTTATTTTTTCAATTCATAGGATTACGAAGGTAAAAACTGTTATAATACGCCCGATAACGTGTATAAAAATATATCACGTTCATTGTTTAAAAAAAGGTCAAATAAAATGATCTACATGCAATAGCGATGGAATTTTTATTCATTTATAAATGCTACAAGAGCTACAAAATGAAAACAGAAAACTATTTACTTAAAGCATCACTTGTGACAAAATTATTCCTTAAATACTTTTATATAATTCGAAATGCTCATTCTGCAAGCATAATCTGCTACACCTAGGGATTGGTAAGCCCAAGGATTCCACCTTACCACCAAACATCTCACTAGACTCCCTTAATAAGAGATTTTCGACTAATCCAACAGTCATTGACGCAGAACGAAAACGCAAAGTGATTCAAAACCTGGTTACAAAAGCTAATGATTCCACAGGCTATCCATCATTCCAATTTAAAACGGTCTCACAAATTAGCGTACATTCAGCAATATGCAGAATCAAATCTAAAGCGCTGGGTGCTGACGGAATTTCTATCATCATAATTAACAAATTAATACATCTTATCCTGCCGGTACTAACTAGCTTTAGAGAGACTTGCGCATGAACAAGTAACAGATTTCCTCAACACAATTCAGCTTCTCGACTCCTTTCAATCAGGCTTTAGTAAGTCACATAGCACCACCTCCGCGCTAATTAAAATTACAGACGACGTACGCAGACACATGAATGGCAGAAAACTGACTGCACTAGTGTTACTAGTTTTTAGCAAAGCTGTTGAGACAGTAGACAAAGACATACTCTTAGCAAAACTCCGCTGTATGTGATTCTCCACACCAGCAATAAAATGGTTTTCCTCATACCTTAGCGACCGTTACCAACAAGTAATCTCAAATGAATCCTCATCTTCTTGGCTGAGAACCAATCAAGGTGCTCCGCGGAGTTCAATTTTAGGACCTCTCCTTTTCTCCATATTCATCAATGACTGCTCCCAAAGGCTAATTCACTGCAAACATCATTTGTACGCGGACGACCTCCAAATCTACTTAGACACCAAACCACATAATTTGTCCCATGCATTAGCGAATATAAATAGTGACCTCGATCACCTTCAAGAGTGGAGTGATGATAACTTTCTCAGCATAAACACATCGAAATCTCAAGCCATTTTAATCGGTTATCCAAAGCTACTTGCCTCGATAAATCCCGTGGAATTAGTTCCACTTTCTCTGAATGGCACAGTCTTACCCTACTGCAAATTCGTAAAAAATCTCAGCATTCTACTAAATGAAACGCTCACCTGGAATAATCACATTATAAAAGTCTGCAAGACGGTAAACTCTTCCTTGCACACTTTAAGGCCTCTCAAAAACATGATTCCCTCTTCAATAAAAAGACAGCTTGTGACATCATTAATTCTTCCTCACTTTGACTATTGCGATATAGTCTACCAGGACTTATCCAAAGATCTCGTCATTAAACTACAGCGTTCTCATAATGCCCACGTCAGATTTATCTTTAATCTTGAAAAATCTGATCATGTTACAGAATACTTCAGTAGACTTTCATGGCTCAAACTTGAATCCCGAAGAAACCTTCACCTCCTTTCCCTATTGTATCAAATCCTTAAAAATAAAATCCCTCGTTATCTGCCTAATGAGTTCGTTACCATTAATACAGTTCATCAATACAACACCTGAGGATGTGATAAACTTCTGACCCCACTACATAGAACAGAAACATACAACAAATCCTTTACCGTCACTGCATGCAAACTCTGGAATGGCCTTCCATCGGGAATAAAAAACTTTATCTCTATATACATTCAAACGTCTCTACCACTCTTCCTTTCCAGGTCGTCGAAATCTTAGAATTTTTAAAATTAGTTGTACTTATCAACATATCAACACGTTATGTCACGTTCATTTAAATTTTTATATACAATACTGTTCGTATGTACCCCTCTCCCTCTGCCCTTCCTCTCCTCTCTCTCTCCCTCCCTCAATCCTGACGAAAGGGTTAAATGTAAGAAGGGACTTCACAGGCTCAATTTCGCCCTAAATAAAGTCGTTTGTCTGTCTGTCTCTCTCCCTCCCTCCCTTTCACTCTCCATCTCTCACTCCCTTCTTCCACTACTTCTGTTAAATATCTGTTTTTTCTTCTTTTTTTTCTATTTATTTATTTTTAATTATCTTGTTCATTACTCATAAAATTAAAATATTTTTTGTAAATCTTATTTTGTTAAACTTTATGTATTATTATAATTCAACTATTGTTCTTTCATGTATCTAGGGTTTTCGCAGGTTTTTTCCACCCCCTTTCCCTTCGTGGGTGTTTTCCTGCGTGGGTTTTTACTAGGATGGCCAAGTCAGGTCTTTCTTAGGTTTTTAGCACAATTACTCGTCTTTTTATAGAAATTCTCCGAATTTGTAATTTGGTGTTTTACTTTACTTTTTCTATTTTTTTTCTGGTTCTTTTCGGTGAAATTATTATTATTTTATTCTCATTTGTAATTGTTGACGCAGGGTTAAATGTAAGAGGGACTATATAGTCTCAATTTCGCCCTAATAAAGTCGTTTGTCTGTCTGTCTATAGTATAGTATTATTAGTATTCATAAATTAAAATTAAGAAAGCTGGCAGTCAAATTTCACGGTTACAAATATTAATATATTTTCGATAAATCAAAGATATCCTAAAACGAGAAATTTGGTTTAAATCAACATCAGTAATAATAGCTGGCAAAACTTGCAGTATTGTCAGATCCATTATAATATGGAATATTATACGACAAATTCTTCTAGAGTCAAAATGATAGAGGTTTACATTTGTTGCTTTCTCGTTTACTCAACGAAATAAATGTGTTAATAATAACATCATTTGATTAAAATGTAGTTAGTATTGTACTAGGTTTTGAAACACTTGATGGATAATCATTACCATTCCAACAAACGCCAATATTTAACAAAAGGAGCCGGAAATTTTCCTAATTGACGTCACGGCGTAACACGAAAATGAGAAAATTAGCAGCTCTTTCCCGCAAGCTAACACTGAAGGCTGCATCTTTAACTGAGCATTCATTCAAAACCCCTCTGCGAGCCAAATAGTTTATGAATCGTTCGTTCATTTCGCAACCGCACTTTCCATTGCATAAACAGGCCCATTGATATTGGGATTCATTAATTCAGGCCGAAGACTTTTGGGCTGTATTTCAAATTCCTATTCAAGCATTTCGTGAGACCCTTTCGTGACTACGGCTATTTCTGCGATTTTATAACGCAAACGTATGAAGGCCTTGGTCTGTGGAGAATTAAAAACGGCCCCAGAACGATCCCCTTGGTTTGGTGATTTAAATCGCACGCCTCATGAAACAGAATCAATGATGCGTTGTCAGAGAGACCCAACGTAGAGTTTATCCAGCTGAAAGGGAGTTAAACTATTTCAATAAAAAGGATGCTCAGAAACCAAGTTCAACTTTCAACTAAGCCTTTCCCTTCCACAGCATCGAAGCACGCATAACTTGACTCTGATACGAAATTTCCCTTGAAATTGATAGTAATTCAAACGGATCAGCAATGACAGAAATAAAAATAAGTGATAATATAAAAAAGAATGTTTATAAATAATGTATGTAGATAGTACATTAATTTCATCTTTAAATATGCATTATTATGCTTTTATATTATGCAATAACTTAATTTTGTTTACATTAGCTTAGGTTACATTATTTACCAATGACGTATCCAGAAATATGGTTTTGGGAGTGCACCATACTATTTTTTGCGGCCCTCTATCACAATTAGGTATTTTCGAATTTACGTTACCAATGTAACAATCGTAAAATATATGCACGTTTTAATTAATATTATTACTTTCTGTTAAGGCAATGAAAACATATTATCTGGAGCAGTTTGGGAGGGGGGAGATGCACATGCACCCTTCCCTCTGGCTACGCCACTGTTATTTACAATATTTTAATTGAACTTTTGTGAAGCTCGAAGTCTTTCTAGCTCTGCCAAAGCACTTTGGTTCCGTAAGTTATCCCACTACATACTTTGTTGTTCTCTAGTTGCGAGACATCCCAGATCTCAGTCGAGAAAGCGTGACATATTAGACCAGGGTGAATTTAATATAAAACTTATCACATTTTAAATGGAGCATCTTAATTACATACTTATATATTCATACTTTATTCAGTTAAACCTTACTATCGGTGGTCACGGCCGTAAATTCACAAAATATTATATTTCTTGTTTTCCATATTCCAATGCAATGTACACATACATAATTTTGCTAAATAAGCCACAATTGTGTTTTCGCTGACGACGAATGATTTTCTCATAAAAACGTAAAATGTTCGTGTTCCAAAGAAATGTGCATCACATCGACGTGTTTGAAACTCAACGGTTGAAAAATAAATTTTCCTTCTCTTACGCGTTTTTTCAGTTCAAGTCCCAAGATTGTACGATTATTTTAAGTAATTTTAAAGAGCAGATCGAAAATATGCTGCAATAATTTCCATGTTATTCAAATGGAGGAATTAAATGATCCTTTTCTTGGGAAAAAGCAAAAACAGATATGAAAATATTTGTTAAAAACATTACGCCGGTTACAACTCCCTCCAAAAATGTAAAATTAACTTCTGGAAAATGTTCAAACCTCAAGAGTTAACAGGGTGTTTATTTTACGCTACTAATCACAAAAAAAAAAATTTTTTAATCGTTACCTATGCATTAAAAGTAAAAATATCCCAAAAGAAAATAATTTTGGTTCATGAAATCTGAAATTATCCAAACAAATATGAGTTGTAGCGGGAAAAATGACAACGAATAAATTCTTGCCCATTATACTGTCCATTGTGATAATTAATGCCAATAGCCTTCACCAATAAAAAGCCCGTCGATCGACGGAAGGAACTTCAAGAGATGAGTAAATGGATAAATTAAGGCAAAGAATGATCAAATAATGCGTGTTTTCGATAAAAAATTTAAAATAATCATCAAAATACTAAGTAAACGTAATTACCTTATATAATAAAAAACCATTAGTAAAATCTAAGCGGACTAATAATCATTGAGTGCGTGCGCTATCAGCGAAAAGATATAATAATCGGAACATGGGAGAGGAAAAGGAAAAATCACCTTCAAAATCAAACGACACTAGAAATATTCATAAAGTTATCAAAAGCTGATATATATTATACGATGAAATGGAAGCCTACCAGTGGCAGGCTTTTTCTAGATCTTTGTACGGAAATACAGGCGAGGAAAGAAATCCATGGGTGCATAGGGGCAAGGCAGAGGCGTTCTTTACTAGTGGTCCTCAGACATCTGCCATGCGACCCCCTCCGTGTGGATGTTCGGTCGCCGCGACCCCCCGTAATTTTTTGGGAGGTAATAAAAATATACTAAAAACTTTTTTCATTTATACTTTTTTATAAAGCGCACTGAAAAGTATAAAATACATTTTGGGTTCAAGAAACTCAATGGATCTAAAGGGAAATTTTCATTATACATATATGATCACGAATCTCTTTTTTAGAAAGACGTATGTTCATTCAAATATTCACTACATTATAAACAGTCTGAAATATTCTTGTTGTTTCACACAGATGATTAGAGGAGAAATAGCCTGCTACGGTAGTTCAGTGGTAGAATATTCGTCCGGCAAGTGGAAGACCCGGGTTCGATTCCCGGTCATACCAGATTTTTTTCACTTGTTTTAATATTTCCCAAAAAGAAGTTAAATATTTCATCAAAAATTCCGATATTGCCATGAATTACAATAAAGATGAGAAATGTGAGGACTAAGAAATTGAGCGAAGCTAGTATAAGTAGCCGTATTAATTAAAGTTTCATTATTAAATAACATTTCTTATATTAAATATTAATATTAAAATTATGTAATGCTTTATTTTGAAGATTCCAACCCTCAAGGAAACATAAAAATTAGATATAACCTATAAATTAAAATTGAAGGGTTGACAGAACGAGGAAAAAATCAGTGGCATAGCGAAGACTGATCGCGACCCTCCCAAAATTGTCTACGTTTGAGGATCACTGATTTACTAGGTGTGTAAACATGTTAGAATAAGAATAATACTGACTTAATATAGAGTCGGTCTTGGTAGACGAGTGGTTAGAGTATCTGCCGACGGATATTAAGGTCGCGGGTTCGAATCCCGCCTAGGACATGGATGTTTGTTCATCGGGGTTGTATGTAAGAATTGACATGATTTTCTAAATATCGGCCTAAATAATAAACGGAAATGCGTACGAAAACATTACAAGATAATACGTCGAAAGTGATGCAAAAACAAATGCCGTAATTTTCCGTTTGTTTTTTTTAACGAAAAATCTACGAAATCCGCGTGTTATACACGCGATGCATACAACTTTTTCCAGTCGGTAAATAACTGATATTTTCGGACACATTTTAAAAATGATAGCATTACTTTCAAATATTGTTTTTTGAACAAAAATCATAATAACCGTTTAATATTATACTTCTAGCCGTCGTCATCTTTAAGGGCTCTAAATTCTTTAACACTGTCTTCAAATAGTTCGTCGGCAATTTTGTGTTCTCTATCATAGTCTTCGTAAATGGCGTCCCCATGAACGTCGTCTTCATCCTCGCTATCCACCTCAGTGAAACCATGACTCTATAATTCAGGGGTTTCCAACCAGTCGATCGCGATCGACCGGTCGATCTTTGGTACTTTTCAAGTCGATCGCTGAACCTTGCCTCAGCACTATTACTTTTTATTTAATCAAGTGAGAAACGTTGTGCCGATGTAGATTTTGAACTTACAATTGGAACTTTTTTAAATCGATTATGGAAGCGATTTTATAATTGTTCAAATATTAAGAGCAAGTAGAATGCAAAACTCAAATAATACATATATCTCTCGATATCTGTTCTCGCTGCGAGACACGCGCGTAGCGTTGTTTATCGACCCTGAGTATGCTTAAGCGTAGCTCGATACGTGGCGTTCCAATCGCTCATTATTGCAAAAGTGAAAGGTTTGAGGCTAACTGCGACTTTATGTGTAACTTGAGTAACTAATTCAAGTTATGTTTTGGTTGATTTCTTCCGTCTGTATATTTATTTAATAGCCTTTTTCTTCAACTTCTAATAGCTTACGACTTAGTGGATAAAATTTTCATTAATTTTATTTGAACTAAAATATCTCTTGTATAGAGCGAAAACTCGAATAAAACTTTATCCGAGGTCGTTTAACTCGAAAAAAATTTGTTTGCGATTAAATTGGATTGACATATTAAGCAAGTTATTTCATGCTATGACGATGTTTTCGATCTCTTTTAAAGTTGGGGAGAAATTTGCAAGGATTTCCCTTCCATGCTCATCAGTATTTCTCGTATCAAGGCTCACTCCGCTGTCAATCCTCGGTCAATTTACAAATGAATAGTAGATCTTGGGTGCTGAAAGGTTGGAGACTCATGTTCTATATGATGCGGCTTCAGAACCATCAATAATGTTTTAAGGCAATATTTTAAAAGCCACATTCATATCGTATACTCTCGCAGGTATCTCGCTTTTCGGTAAGGAGAGAGCTGTCCCGATACCGCTAATAACCAAGTGAAAAATCAGCGATATTTTTACAAAAAACTAGGTGCGTATTATACATGGTGATAAGACAATTTTCGCACTTCAACAGTATTATACTCGGTGCGTATTATAATCGGAAAATACGGTAAATCTCTGTTCAAAGTAAGGTGGCATCCTTGCTTGGGTTATGTGAACCATTCATGTAATTTTCTTATTGCGCTTTGCCCAAAAAGTACTCACTATCAGTCAGTACTAAACCATGAAATTCTACTCAACAGGTTCGAAAATGATTCATGCGGACAGACAGACAAACGGACACGACCTGATCATAAGGCGTTCACTTATTACTTTCTGCATACCTAGTATAGGAGAAAATACTGTATTTGTAAAAAAAATCTAATCCGAAATTTCAACGGGAATATACGTTCTGATGTCTCCTGAGTAGGTTTTCACTAATTTTTCGATGATGTATATGTGTGGTAGAATTTTTTGGGCGCTCCAAGTAGAAAAACTAATGATCAGATCAGCACAAAACTTTATAATAGTTAAGATTTTTATTACAAATTTAAGATCTGAAAAGGTTTTGGTTGAAGCTGGTCAACCGGAATTGGAGGTTTATTCATGTAATTACCCGTTTATCCACATATCTTCTTTAAAACTAAATTTATGTATATATTTGTCAATATCAAAGTTGTAGAAAATGTAATTTTCTACAAGGTTTGTTTGAAAATTTTTTCATAAAACTGATTTTTAAGGAGTTATTTTGATTTTTCGTCTGAATACTATTTCTTCCGTTGCTATGGTAAGATTTAGTAATTGTTGATGGCGATACGTACGCTGCCATGGATAATTTTAATTAACACATATGAATTTTAATTACATTGTTTTCCCAATGTGAGAAGCGATTAGAAGTATTTTTAGCTGAGAAAATTATACGTTTAAAAACTATTCACAAGTGTAATTGCTGACAAGTATTCTTAACTAGTGTAATGACCGTTGAAATATCAATGGGAGTAAAGATTCGATCGTTCAAGCTATTTCTGGAGATCAAATTGGCATCAGAAACATAAATTGTATTGAAAGTCATTTCACTCTCCTTCATTTCCCGTCTCCCTCTCTCTTCCCCTCTCCCTCTCCTTCCCTCTCTCACCCTCCCTTTATCCCCTCTCTCTCGTATTAAAAGCAATCAAAACACGTTTAAACCCATACGGATTGAAATAACATGATATCGAGGTCTAACAATGGAATAGGTAGGCAAGGTAACACCCCATTAAAAATGTCAAGATTTCCTCAAACTGTGTGAATTAAACGTTTAAATTGAGCGATTTCGAACTGTAGGCAGAAAAAAGATGAAAATAATAAGAAACGTTATAATGTTTTCTTCAAAATGGTTTATATCCGAAGATTGTAGGTCAATTCTTTCTAATTTTGATCTAAAAAATTATGAAAGCCTGCACGTCGAAATGTTCATTTTTACGTTACCTTATGGGAAATGGAAATTATCCCCTGGAGTCGAACCCGGGTCTTTGATATCAAGTTCGATACATTAAAACGTTTTTTTTATTATATCATAATGCTATCCTGAAAATTTCATCAAATTCGGTTCAGTCGTTTGCGAGATATAAAGCTTCAAAAAGCATTACTGGCAAAGTCTTTTATATAGTTTAGATCAGCGTTCCTCAACCGGTGGGACTTAAAAGCCGTCTAGCTGGGACCAGGGCCAGTTGAAGACATTTTGGCACCCCAATCGGTTACACTTTCTGGCACCTTCTCCTTTACATAGTTAACAGTCTCAGGCGTAATTTGATGGAATTTCTTCATATTGTCGAAATATTTACTTGGTAATTTTACAAAAATTAATTTCTTAAAATAATTAAATAAATACATTTTTGTGGAATCAAAGAGTAAATAATTTTTATTTCGACCTTCTCCTTTGTGTCTACCAATTATTAATGTACTACTTATATGCTTAAAAACGTAGAAATACATTTATTAGAAAAAGTGAAGTTTTCTTTATATCATGGTGGGACCCGGGTTTCTTTAAAATGCGGTAGGCGGTAAAATGCGCAAGAGGTAAAAGGTTCAGAACCACTGGTTTAGATGACGCAACGCCTAAAAATGTATGCAACAATGCCTATAATTGTCTTAACGACGGTTAAATTTACCGGATCAAGAACTACTTAAATCAAGGTGAATGGCATTAGACGAATTTCATCACGCCTCAAACAGCATCCAATAACTGCGGAGGAAAAACATTTTCAGAAACGCGAGCCAAAAACTGGTCGACGGTGGCAGGGGTATAAGAGGGTGTCCGACAGCCGATGTAGAGGCGACCACTCCTCCCAAACGACAGCAGCAGAAGATACACCGCATTCACCCTTGACCCACTTGTGTACCGCACCATATTCACGTGTGCTGATCTATCGAAGCGACACCGGCGGACACGGCCGAGATAGAGAATTAGATTAAAACGAAACAGTTTCGAGTGGGGGGAAAAAATGAAGTGAAATTTTGTACGGCGTCCCAACGCCCTCGATGAAGATGCGAAGCGAGACGAAAAATACCCTTTTCAGCAAAAACAATTTCCGTCATCTCTCCCCATATAAATTTTCAACCATTTAGACCCTCCACCGTCGTTATTTTTTTTGTAGCATTCTTCCGCAGATTTACGAACAAACTCCCGCCAATTAACTGTCTCGCTACTTCGTCATAAAGGTCGCGTGCGAGAGCTCGACACGTACGCCGGCGGAGAGCGGGCGAAAAATTTTTTTTCTCTCTCTCGATTCCGACGAAATTTCGTGCGGACAAACGCAGGACCGTAGGCGTCCTTCGCGTGAAACTTAAAAAAAACGGAGGAAAACGACTGGAAAGACTAATCGACCGAAGGGGGGAAAAAACCCTAAGTCTCCGTGGAAGCTACGAGTGTGAAAGAAAAACGTAAACAGTCTCGTGACGTTTGGCATACAAAGCTCTCTTCAGTCAATACCCTCGGAGAATCGCACGATCGGCTCTCTAGCTCCTTGCTTACAACGCGCGACAATAACTCCCACGATGGGGCAATAAAGCAGGTGTCGTCTGCGAGTCACTTTTTCCCAACGCCAAGAACGAAACGTTTGCAGGCGCACCTAGATATGCCGAGAGCCTAAATCAAACCCCGACGGCGATAAATCACGGAATTTATTAGCGTTGCTGTTGTAACCTACATCGCACACCTATAAATAATAAACGCAAATACAAATACAACTTTGCTTCCCTCGATGTTTTATTTACGGATTTGCAAATAAACGCGTCGGGATACTGAGGGCAGATTATCCCAGTTGCATAAGTTTTATCTGCCCCGAGATAAGATTGTTTTCGTGAGACTGCAATATCCCTAGTGGCTAAAAGTAATGGCGGATTCATGCCGCTGTGTCCGGCGTTGGACGTTCCATCCCTCGCGATAACCGAATCAATCGAATTCGACGAAACTTCTGAAAACTCGACGACAATGACTGACGATGAGGAACTTAGCCTAGAGGAATAGGCGCAGTTCGACGACTCCATCACAAAAAAAATAGTTCGCCCAGAAGTCTCAACTCTTCTGAGAATATAAACGGTTATACTTTTTTTTTAGCGAGCGTAACGTTTATGCTTTTCGGCCTTCGACCAATCATCACGCGTAGGTATAAAAATCAATGAGACCGCGGAAGAAATATCCTAACAACACAACAAATCTCTTCCTGGCGAGAAGAGAGAAGTCACGAAGTGGCGAGAAACTGAGCGGCATCGTCCTACGTGGGAGAATGCACGTGAATCGCGAATGCACGTTGCGAGCGACTCTCAACTGGATTCTCGGATTGTTTATTAGAACTTCCGAGACGCAAAACAAAAGCGATGCCTGCCCCAAGGTTGTGCCTCTTAACAACACTAACTGGACTCGGCAAAATTAAGGTCCCCACATGAACGCGCGTCTAAGAGCGGTCTCAAAAGATAAAGGGAGCGGTTCTTCGCTTTCCTTTTATGTTTTTATCTTATTTGCTCAACGAACATCAAGCGATTGATGCCATTTCGCCGCATGCAATCTCGAGTTCGTTTTTTAAGCATAAAAGATACGAGATTCAAAAGAATACGAAATTATGATGGCATAGCGATATATTAAATACGAATAGTACACAAACACGGCAATTTGAACAAATTAATTAAATTATCACAAAATCGCAAATCCAAATCGCCTGACAAGCAATCTTTAACCAGATTTATATACGGAAGTACAATAGTCGTTAAAGAAGTTACAACGCTCATAGTATTTCCAGCACCATAGCATTTCTTTTATATGTAGTGGTTAGAATAGTCGTCGCACATGCTTGTATGACTGCATGAAGATCAACAGCTCAACCCTTTCAAGATCGTGGGAACACGTCGTCGAGGTAAACCGGAGAAAATTTTTTTTTAAACCTACTGGAACAAATGGTATCATTGAAAAAGGCCTATAGGGAAACATTTTTCCTTCACAATTAAAAATCAAACGATCGAATATTTCCAATATTTTTAAAATTTGTATAGGCAGTGTACGAAAAAAGCCATGCATTGGTTACCAAAATGTTGCCACGGTAAAGACTCGTATTCCAAGTGCAATGCTATTCCGGCAAACAACACAACGCAGCGGAAAAACAAAATCAGATGAGAAAGCAAAACTTTACGCAATGCGTGATTCCTCGAGGGAAGACCGACAATCGATTAGCCAACGACGCCAAGGTTAAGTTCGAGAATGGATTTAAAAACTGCTCCAGGACGCACTTTTCCTCACATTATTATGGCGGAACAGGGATGAGATGGTGAGAATCTTTAAAGAAGCCACAGTCATTCCTGGCAGGGTTCCAAAAATTTTTGGTCGCCTTCCGCTAACAAAAACTCGTACATGCAAGTTTGCACATCCTCTGGCGAATGCGCGGTGCCATTTTTAACACCGTCCTATTTACCTAACGCCCTTCCGATTCAACGAACCGGACTACAATCGGCATCGATCTTGACGAGGCTTCGAATCAAAACCATCCGCCTCGAGATACGTAGCAACGGCGAAAGAGCAGAAGAAAAAGATAAATTTCATGGAGACATCCTGTTAGTCACCGCTCCTCGAATTTTCCTTTAAAATCCCACGCCTTCTTAATAAAATGCGCGACGTTTAAAAAAAAAAAGAAACTTGGCAGGAAGCGCGAAAATTCCACTAAAAGAGAAGTATCTCGCGTGTGACGTAGTCGCAATTACCCAAACGCGAAGGGTAAGGGGTAGAAAGAGAGGAGGTCCCCGTTTGTAGGCTTATCGGAGGGGGATTTGCGGCCGTGAATGTAGGTGGTAGTAGGATCGGTAAGCGTTAACCATCAAATGGTGCGGGTGCCCATCGAGATATTACATCTCATCTAAGCCAATTGGGGCAGCGCGAGGGGGGCAAACGTGCCACTCTCATTCCCTAGCCCGTGGCGGCCACCGGGGCGAGGAAGGGAAGTTTAGACGAGAGATGGAACGGGCCAGGGGGAGGATGTATGGGTTAGAAATGGAGGGAGGGGGATGGTTTAGGCCGCCCCCTACACACACACATGCCGGCTATTTCCGTCTTCCTTATGTTTGGATTCCTCGATGCCTTCCGGATCCACGAGTCTTCTTGGCCCAGACCATGGCAGACATTTCTCTCTCTCTCGCTTCCCCCTTCCCATCCATACGCACCGACCACTCTTGAGATGCTTCACATATCTAGTACGTCTGATATAAATTTACCAAATGGGAAAACAAAACGAAATTTTTGGGGTAGATGTTTACCGGACCGCTGACCAGATTTTCTCTGAATTTTTTTTATAAAAAAAGAAAACATTTTCGGTCGAGACGATCTAGTTTTGACAAAGAAATTAAACTTCACGGTGAAGAAACTTTCAAAAATTTCTTTGTTTCCAGACGCCGACACATATTTAACATATTATCCACTTCACAAAATACCATCTGCGCTGATGGCTATCAAATGCTGAAAAGACTGGAACGACAATGAAACATTCCTTCGTTTGACTATTTTCACACCTAAATCAGAAACAATATTCAAGCGAGTAAGAATGATAACATATCTATTTAAAAGCACCACTGTAGTATAAGATCACCAGTTAATTAAGGATTTGTCAGTTTTTGTTTCAACATTTAAAAAATATTTGCATATCGTAACCATTTCCCTGTAATATTTTCTTAATTCATATTAACAGCGAATGAATCGATGGGAAACGACAAATCTAACTTTCACAAACTCGTAAAAGCTATCCCTTTCAATGGAGCTAAGAGCTTCAATTCTCAAAATTGCCACTTTAATAATTTTACGAGCAAGTTTCCGTACAATGCTACCGATTTTTTTTCTTTCGACCAGCTGTTAAAGGCTCACTTTCACCGCGCAAAAACACACAAGAACATCTTGCCAAAAGTCGAATCAAAATCATCTTTACGATCGACCGTTGCAGCTCTTCTTTTTCCTCCGACAAAAACGCCCTTTAAAAAAAAACAAAGCCCATTTCATTCCAGAGAAAGTGAGTGAGAAAGCAATTTCAATTTTCTCGAAAGACCTAATTAAATGATACTCCACGCGACGAAAATCTGTAAATAATTCCGAGGATCAATGCCCGTTATTTCGTTTGGCAAAAAATAAAACTTTTAACTCTTTTAAAGTCAGAAGAAAGGAAGGAAAAGAACCAACTTCGGGGGAAATTTTTTTCTAGCTCCTCGAAACAATGTTCCGTCGTTTCAAAGCGTTCGCCACGCTCTTCCAACGACGCGCGAATGATCGTCACCTTTCGGAAGAAAGATGCGAACCGGAAATCTCACTCGCTGCGCACATGCGGAGTCGCTAAACTTCGCCTGACACTTTATTCCCGTCGAAATGAATTAATTCTCGCCCACTGCATTTGTCGGCATGACGAAAATACTTCCTACGAAAAAATCATTTAGTGATGGCGTAAATCAATTTCGCTCAGTAGCCGACTGGAACGGAAGAAGGCGCCTAATGAGACACGGCTATGGTGCATCAATGTGGCAGAGAGAGACTTTGAAAAATTTTGGTACGTATTAAAAGGCTACGTGGAAGATCGGTAGGGGCCAAGGCGAGGAAGGAGGATGACCTCACCCAACCTCCACCGTCACGTGACGTCAGACGCATCACGCTCCGAGTGGCCGAACCGCTCGGAAGTTTTTAGGAAGTAATTTTGGAGGCGGCAGGATGTAGTTACGCATTCCATCTCGTATCTACGAGCCGTGTCTACGAGCCGATAAAGTAGGGACCATAAATACTCGTAAAAAAATACTTAGCTGACTATGGAATGACATAAAAACAATGAAAACAAATCCGGCATTTCCGGGAGTCGAACCTTTATCTTCCTCCGCACGGTCGCACGCTTGACTATTAAAAATAGGATTGACGTCGGTAATGGATACCAATGACTGACCAACGTCCGTAGCCTAAATCAATCGGCAGGGGGAGAAAATGATTCCGCCGTTGAGATGGATGATATAGTTCGACCGTTACGGCTTTGTAATTTTGCGCAATCGCTGAGTTTTCCACTCGACTCAATCTCCGGTCCGTCCACCCCAATTAAAAGTCTTGCCACCCCTTCCACTAACCTCGAAAATTTCGAGACATCCCAACTTGTGCCCTAAACTCCAACTCCGCACAACCTTGGCCTAACACGAGGGACCCACACTGTTTTAGGTTGAGCACAACCACAAGTAGAAGCAACCGAACACATGGTGATGAAATCTTCCAAATGCGAAATAAATTCATTTTCAACTTGCGAAATCCTACGTGATTATAAAGGAAGAAATGTAACACTTCATCACGATCGAAATAAGGTGTGATGACATAGAAACGTGAAAAAATACGTATTTAATTCATGATTTGTTTCTAACTAGGTACCTCATTTCAATTCATTATTTTGTGATTACTTATATGAAAATCTAAAGTAACAATTCTTATTCCTTACTCGTTAAATAAATGATTAAGCAGATGAGAAATTGTATGCTTTAGGATATACAACGTATTTTAGTTAGTAGAAACCCCAAAGAGGAGCTTCGATGCGCTTTTTAATGGTTGCAAATATGCAACAACATTCAACCAAGGGTTAATTAACATTGCCACAATTGTGATCATCTTAATTTTCAATAACAAGCATGCGAAATTCAACATAATTAATTTGAGACAACTGAAATTCGTTAATACTAATAGAAGGAAAAGTTACAGAATTAACTTGAAAAATTAAATAAATATGGCTTTTATAACAATCACAGCATATATAATTTTAAAATCAAAACAAATAAAAATCATAATAACTTTGGATGACTGGCGAAAATGAAGGAATGGCATTCTTGTGGAATGTGTCGTATTCTTTTTTAACCACAGGGTTGGCAAAAGAAGAGCCGTCGAGCTTCTGGGTGGACAGGAAAGGCTCTCTTACGCGATGGGGCGAGGGAAGTGAAACCAACACAAAGCAGGTACGAGCAATTGAGGGTGGACAAGCAGAGGGTGAGGAGGAATGGAAAAACGCGAGGGTTGAAAGTTGTGGTTTTGTTGGGCCAAAGAGAGAGCAACTCAGTGTTTGAAAATGTTCACTTTGCACATACTAATCACAAAAACACCTGTGTACACCAAAACTGTACTAAATTCCAACGCCAAGGTGAATAAAGCGTAGCTTATCCTAATTATAATTATCAATCCAGGCACAAAACCTAGAACCTTCGAAAAGTTCGGCACCTTCTGTCACCCTATCAAGGGATGGACGCGATTTGGATGAAGAAAGGGTTAGAATTAAACGCGTGAAGGGACGGGGAGGGAAGAGGGGTAGGAAGTGGGAGATAACAAACCATAAGAATAAGTGGACACGAGAATGGCAGAGGAAGAGGTAATTGGAAACGCCACGGAGAATAGTTTAGAATGAATGATGAGTCACTTACTCTTAGTACTTATGCTAATGATGCTCGCAACCATTTAAGGTAATCATTTCTCCTCTACTTGGACGGCAATTTCTCGCCACCCTCTAACAGTATCAATATCACACTGAATGATACATAATAATTAAATTTTGGAACAATTTTATATTACATAATTTTACACATTCAATGATTAATCCATTAATGTTTCTTATATCTTTGTAATTATAGAGAGGTATCGAATTTCCTACTATACGACAGCTAATTAATAATACATAATTGCTTGCGGATTCAGATCCATTCTTATTTACATATGACACATTCAGTGCAAAGAGATTAAAGGCAACAGATAATACAAGCTGGGCAGAAAAACATTAAACGGGCAATGAAAATATTTAGTTCATAATAAACAAGGACCATACATAACTCATAGGAACAAACACAAGGTTTAATATTCCAAATATTCCCAAAAGTAAAACATCCGATCCAACTCAATTGCTACAATGGATGACACGTAGTAAGAAAAATTTGTATATAGTACTTCAAGATTGCATCTATCTGATAACTCGTAACAGAGAACTAATTCCAAAAACCATGATGGTATTAAAAACAATCTGTAAATAATCATCCTTATAAACTTTTCCGTAAATGTATGTCACGGTTCAGTAGTTTCCGTTGTCACACCATCATAATGGATGTCAAAGAACAGCTAAGAACTTAAATGAATGATTATCTCCCTAGGGTGCATAATAACATAAAATACACTGGTCTGGTTACACATGATGACAAGTAAATCAAGGTATCGGCAACTCAAAGGGAGCCATCACTGCAAAGTAACTATAAAGCAACTATTGCACCAATTAAGCTCACCTCCAAGTACTTCGCACGTAAAACTCAAGAATTCAGTGTTTTAGTGCAAATGTTTTGCCAATTTAAAAGTCACCACAATGTCATTAAGATAGCACACTGCTAAATTATATCTAGATAAGGACCTCATACCGATCAAAGGTGGTAGGCCTAAGTAATTATAGCTTCTTACGGCACAAGAGGCAGAAAAACTCAATTATTCAATAATACGGTATGCACATTACGTATATACAACTATTGGGATGACATAATATACTGCAACAATTGTAAAAATGCTACATTACCTGTTATATTTTGGAGGTCCCCAGTGCAATCCTTAACGTCAGCCATCTTAGCACCAGTCATCTACTTCAATGCATGACGGATATCACACGAAACAAGAGCAGACGGTAAGGCGTTCCGGTACTAAGTTACTAATTTGAAATTAGTAGATTTGTTGCATAGTCTCACTTTCTGACTAATGAACAATTACCAATATGCCTTCACTTCAATATTTATGTTCATAATTTTATGAAACTCTGTTATTACATGCATCTACTTGCCATAGCTTAATCAAATTTGTATTTATTCATACGGCAGTCTTCTGCTAATGGGCGTAGCCCATTCTTAATGACTTTATTTTTATTTATGGTAAACTTTAAAATATGCTTAATAAGGCTTACACTGTTATAGTGTCAGAAAAATATTCGAATGTGAAAAAGGTAAAAATTGTAAGACGTTTTTGTTCTAAACGACTATTCCTAAAGCACTTGCGGCTAATTAGCAAAGTAAATCTTTGAATCTTTCAGTAAAACATTCAGTACATATTTCTTAAATCCCTGATGGCAGCTACATTAAGCTATGATAGAACATTAAATTTAATAATCATTAAGAATTTTTGTGTTTAAAGAACAATCCATAATCATGTAAACTTTTACTCAAAGAAATGAAATATAATTATTTTGGTACATTCGATTCAAGTACACGTAATAGTTTTATTAACGGGTATTAAATGTGAAATCTATATCTCATTTAATCTTGACCTTTCTTAAATAAAAACATTTTTATAATATAAATTTTTTAAAAATTGCAATGCCGAGTTTTCATTCGAATAAGATTCTTTTTAGAATTTCATCTAAGGTGATCTTGACGTTTAAGAATACACATTCAAATAGTATAAAACTGAATAGAGCCTAATGCCGGAACATTGCGATTTTTTCTATTTCCAAATGTACCCAAAATACTGTCAAGGTTTATCAGATGTTCTAAATAGATAGCTTTAAAATTTTTAGGATTATATAATTTACTAAGCGGCTTAGAATTATTAATTCAAAAATTACTGATCATACTGAATGCGTTGATAATAAATAATGCAGTAAAATTAATAGTTAACCTAGTAATTCAGTAAAAACGCTTTTATGCTTTATGTTGCTGAACAATTACACTTACTGATTGTAAAAAATCTTAAGAAATAAATACACTCCTGGGCGCTGAAATTAAAGTTTTCTTTTAATTCTGCTGTGTTCATAGTTGTCATAATTATGTTTTCCTTACCTACAATTTACTTCATTATTGAAAAATTATTAATTTCTTCAGGAAGTAAAACATTAAAACTGAAAAAACAGTGACATAACTATCTGCATATGTGGGGAACCAAAATAAGCATAACTGCAAATTTAATGATTGTAAAATAAATGATGCAGTAGACCTAATTGCTTTTAGCTATCTTCTGCAGATATGCCATTGAGAAGAAACATTGCCTTTGAAGAAGTTTGTCTTGAAAGACTCAAGCAGCATGCTCACCTAATTCCCAGTTTAAATAAATCTCACATTAAAAAAGTTTTTCTGTAATTTATGAATGACTTTATACAGTATATAATTTAGTCTCTTTTCAGAGTTCAAATACATTCCATAAAAAATTTTTGTTTGAAAGCTTATTTAATGTCATTAATTTAATTTGTTTCTTTCCTGTTATATTTTGCTTTTACAGTTATCCACTATGCATTGGCATCCACAGAAACTATTCCAGGGGAAAGCAAAGTATAGAGTCACCATGACTTGTGCACTGATGCAACTTCAACTCACCCTTAACATTAAACAATTTTAATAAAATTTATTTTTTATCCTTAGGTGATATTATTGTAGATGATACATTTTTTATATTGTTGCCAGATATTTCAGGGGAACAACTCTCCCCATGACTTACCCTGCAGGCACCCATGCCATTATGTTTATGTAAGATCAACCGTTACTGAATGAGCCCAGATTGTTGTATAGTATGGGGTTTTGCATCTTTCTATTGCAGTTCAAAGATGTTTCTCCCAAGAGATAAGTGAAAATAAAGATCCAAAGGAGAACTGAAAAACTGCAACCAACATTAGCAACTAGCTCAATCAAGGAGAAGAAATTTTAAGAAAGAAATATAAGTAACACAATCAGCAAACATTTACAGAGGTAGCCCAAAGAAGTTGGTCAGGCCAAAGGTGACAAAGGATGGATTATGTTATTGTTCAGTTTTGGGTCATATGTGTATCCAAAGCAATAGGTCTTCCTATATCTTATTTTAGGCATGTATAAACTAACATTACTGACAGTCGGAATTCATATAATACAGTAATTAATTCTCTTTGAGCTATACAGAGTACGTCTCTGTGACATAACAAATCATTCTAAAAGGAAAACAATGGAAAGGAACAAACTATGATTAATAACAATAAAAATAAATGTGGACTTACAAAGTAAGTCTTTTTTATTTCGACAATATGAAGAAATTCCATCAAGGTATGCCTGAAACAGTTAACAATAAACAAGCTTTCAAACAAAGACAAATAATGCTCATCTAAAATAAAGTCAGAATATTTCAGTATCAAAAATATGAATGCAAATACATATATCCTAAGCTGCAGGGCTATGGCATTAAATGAGTTTGAGACAACTGCCCATGGAGACACTTTTCTAAGGGTGGAATTATAACACTTGTTCATCAATCTATACTTGTGCAGTAATCTACCATGGAATTTTAACTTTTTGTCTAAGGAAGTAGGTGCCTATGCTTCTGTGCATAATCAGGTTTTAAAAAATTACTGATGTGTTACACTATGTAATTGCTCTGATATGTTTATACAAGTCAAACTAATGTTCACCAAAAATGCAATAAAACTGGAGTCTGTTTTCACCAGGGTTGGGTCTGTAATAAGGTCATGGTGGGTTCAGCAAAATTTTGGAAGTTTTACTTTTTGATGAAAATTTTTATAACCTCTCTTCTATTTTAAGTTTAAATTTTAAAGTAAAATTAATGTCAATAAAAATTTGCTTTTGATAACAAAATTTTCATGAATTTGCAATATCAATACGGACGGCCAAAGTAAATAGCTTTGGGGCAGCAAATGTCCAAATCCATCATTGGTTTACAGTATTAGAATTTTGACAGCATATTCTCACCCAAACAAATTTTTTTTCAATTCATCCTTTCATAAATTGGACACAAACTAAGCTAATTTTGTTGTGTCATATTTCTACTTCCTACACTTAATGTGACATTATCACTTGGATTTGGCATTCTTCTAAAAAAAAAACTTCACAACTGAGATAGGAAATACTAAGGGAATTACTCAGAGTTTATGACTGTATGTATTAAGTTAGCTTCATTTTTCTGATTTAATAAACATTGTGAGCGAAATGAATGGGAAATTAAAAATTTTTCTGGCTTAAAATATAACAATGCTGGAAATCAACCCCTTTATATAATTTGCTTGGTTATGCATGATGGTGTAATTCTCAGTCAGCATTTTCGCTGGTTGAATGGCAAGCCAATCAGAGTTCGGGACATCAATTATGTCAGTGATGCTCAACTGTAGCGCCGTTTCTAAGACATGGAAGAAACGCCATCTAATATATAGTATATATGTGATGATATGATTCGAAATTATTTGCCACTGGAATTTTGAATAAATTTTTGATATTTGAAAGATATGAATATGTCACTGATGCTCAACTGTAGCGCCGTTTCTAAAGCATGGAAGAAACGCCATCTAATATATAGTATATATGTGATGATATGATTCAAAATTATTTGCCACTGGAATTTTGAATAAATTTTTGATATTTGAAAGATATGAATAAACTGTTTATAAGAATAAAAAGCACGAGATTTTAAGTTAAATAATATATTCCTTCCCATCATATTGAGAGACTTATATACTAGTAAAAAATAATTTACAAGTACCCAGGTAAGATTTTACTATGGACTACTTCCCTAGCTGAAACATAGGCAAATTGATTCTTCAAATGTGTTGAAGTTGATTATTTTCATAAAATACTACACTGATAATTAAACAGTCAGATATAGCTGCTACTTTAACTTCAAATTCTTACAGCATAAATATGATTCCATTTCTATTTTGTTTATATTTAAAACACAATCTGATAAACTATAATCTTACACAGAATAAACAATTTAAATAACCTGTTTCATTTTAGAGTTATATAGTTGAGACAGGTTAATATGATAAATATACACTTTGTCTGAAAATGACACTTTTCTAGCCAAGAAAACTTTCTAAGTTAGATTAGCATCAATTAATTAGTTAAGTGAAGGAATTTGAAGAAGATCAAAGTCTCATATGTAAATCAAATTCTCCTGTGTAATCTTCATTTTCCAAAACTATTTTCTATATGGTAATTTTTAGGAATTCTTTAAATTAATTATTTTAATGGATGAATGTGTACATTCTTTGGCACTGTTATCTCATGATAACATTCAACAGTATGATATATTAAGTGTTAATAACAACTTTGAATATTTATAATTTCAAGTGTTAATTGAGTCAAAAGCTAAGTGTGAAAGGAGAAGAAAGGTAAAATTTCCAAGACAAAGAAGCAGTCATATATCCAAAATAATGACAATAATCAACATAAAATATATTAGGTAAAGACTAGTCTTAACTGACTGATATCACTAAAAAATATTTATTTCTGAAGGTTCCACTTCAAGACTTTGAGCTAAAATCAACATGGATCTCAGAAGCCCACCCACTATATTGTAAATATATCTGCAAATAATTTGATATCCTGTTTTGCTCCATAGAATTTTATCATATGTTTTCAGAATTTATACAAACTAATACAGGTGACTCCCGAGATTTGACGGGGATACGTTCCTGAAAACGTGGTCGAATCTTGAACAGTCAAATGTCAAATCAGCACAGATTCAAACAATCAGAGCAGAAATAACGATGTCTAGACTGAAACTAAACCTCTCGTGGTCGGGCAGGCCGAAAATTACTTCGCGTAAACTAGTTTCTAATTCGACCGATCAATTGACTGGGTCGAATAAGCGGTCGAATTCTCGATTTGGTCGAATCTCGAACAGTCGAATCTCGGGAGTCGCCTGTATAAGCTAGAAGCCTTGAAAACAACTCACCCAAGGAGCCTCACCAACCACTGTTGCCTAAGGGGCCTTGCAAACCACTGTTGCCTTTGGGTATTGAACCACTTAAATTCGTGCCTGCATTCAGGTTACATTCTCGAAAACACATACATTAAGCGGATGGGGATTTATCATAAAAATGCATGTTATAAATGTACATCTGTTCTACTACTACATGAATTTTCACACAAAACTTAGCTGTAATATTGTACCATTGCATTTATAAAGTAACAAACATTAAATTTAAGAATGTAAACAATAAACTAAAGGATAGAAACATCACAAATACGAATAAATACTAATTTCAAAAATAATTTCTTATATAAAATCATATTTTCCACTTGCTTTCTATAGTTTATGAGTTGTAATAGCAGAGAAGGAAAATTATCGGCAGGAGAAAATGAGGCTGGTATCATGGGTTTTGAAAAGGATTTAGCTAGAGATTCAAAAGGAGATTTTGTGGTTGATTTTTGTGATGATTTTGGAGTTGATGAAGGAGTTGCCAATGTATATTTTACTGCCCATTATGATTAAAAATTTCACTCAAGTTATATGTATGGTATTTATTTTCTGTATATACGTATGCTGTGACGATGAATGTGCTGATTGAATAATTCATTTTACTTTGTTTATTGATACTTTTTTATTTTATTTTATTTATTTTTTATTAAGTCACCCTATCCCACTTCTAGGCTAATTGTACATCATTTTATGGTTTTCTGATTATTGTTTTGCACCATTGATACGATCATGACATTGGCCTGGAATTTTTTCTAGGGATATGCCATGTCAAACATACGTTAACGAATCGAGTGCGCTACCTCATCCAGGTCATATGGAAATGTGCACACTTTCATGGTCATATAGAGTAAAACCTCTTTATAACGAAATTGAAGGTAACCAATTTTTGGCACTTTCTTGTAGGGAGGTTATTTGTATGGAGGTTTTTTATAAGGTTCATCATATATACATATTAGAATGTTATTGTTGGTTATAACAGAGTCGGCCAAGCACTGAAGTGGGACCAGATGTGAATATCAATGGGGGCCCAACGATATTAATATTTATAGAAATAACACATGATTTATGGAGTCCCAGTTTAATATCATAACTTTTAAGGAGTTTCTTTATTGGAAATCAGTTTTCAAGTAGTTTTTACTAAAAGTTTTTGCAAAATTTACACTCGATACTTGAATAATTGAGAACTTCTGGAGCCCCATTATTCGGAGGCCCAGATGTCTGGCATCTGCCGCTTCCCTCCTTTGGCCAGCCCTGGATTATAATTTATTTCTACACTACATTTTAGTTAAAGAATGTTTCCAAGAAATTCACTTTATGATAAAAACAATATATTATTTTTCATTCCTATAACATTTATCAATTTTCATAGTAAAAACAATCTATATGATGTGGCAATTTATGATGTAGGGAATCTCTGGGCTACTGAGCTTTTTCATCATTATTGATCAAAACTTGGATTACTTTATACTGAATTTACTTTTCAGTATTCAAAATATTTAAATGGCAAATTTTGCTTTTTTTAACACTATGTATATTAGAGACGATAGTATATCAATAAATAGCCAAATAAAAGTAAATGAAAATATAGCACAAAAATATTAATGAAAAATATTGTTAAGTATTTAAATAAAAGTTACGTATTCAGTTGGTCTTCAACGTTCTACAAAGAGCTACTAACGAAAAATTATCCATAGAAAATTTATTTACAAAAAGAATTTATAATTTTATTACGTGCTTTTAATACATTTTCATACTTAATTATACATACAGGCAGACCTCGTCTTTCGCTAGGGTTGCATTCCTAAAAAAACCGCAAAAGACGAAATCGCGAAAGAGAAGTAATTAAGGCAATGGGAAATACAGGGTTTAGTTCCCATCCCAGCAAGAACGGATCACTTCTCCTCTGTATTGGTGACCGCAGAAAAATAGAGAAAGATACGGAAAAATGAATTTCAATGAAAGAGAGATTTAAGATAAAAGAACACGAAAGAAGTAGAAAATAAAATCTTATTTAAGTTCCGTCCATACGTGCGATGTGTGCGACGCACACGGGCGGTCAAACAACGGGGGCGGTCAAACAACGGGGGCGGCCGATTTATTGTCAGACACGTACAGATTGTATTATGATATGCCGTATATTCTTACATATTTATTGGCTACGGAAATTTATCATACCATAAAGTGTTTTTAAAAATTTTTGTAAAGAACGTCTAAAAAGGGCGGCAAATGAAAGGCTTGCATACGGGCGGCCAATTAGATCCTTGCATAGGGGCGGCCCCTGGTTCCGCAGTAAAATTAAGAAAATATGAACGAAGGTTGCCTAACTTGCAGGAGCTAATTTCCCAAATATGGCAGACCTCGTTTTTCTCGGGATTACATTCCTGAAAAAGTTCGCGAAACTCCACCAATAATAAATGATGCGTAAAATACGAAGCTTAAGCGTCTGATAAAGAGTTGAGGGTTGAGTTTTTCCCCTCGGGACTTCCCTGTCGTTAAAAAGAAAGAAAGCTCAGGAGCTTATATTTTGCAACTTTTAACACGTGAAGGGGCACGAAAGTGTGGGAAGAATGTATCCTAAAAATATTTAAAAGTATATATTACACGTGTATCTAATTTTTTAAATTACGTATACATATATATTACATTAATGCACTTAAGTAAATATTTTTACATATTAAAATAACGTAATAATCTTTTTTCAGGCCTGACTATGAGATAAAACGTAAGGAAAAGGCGATTCGTTTCACATATAAAAAATTTCGTCTAGCCTTTTCCGTGATTTTTATCCGCGAAAGAGCAAAACATGAGACCGCGAAAGACAAAACTGGTCGCAAATGCGGTACCGCGAAAGATCGAAATACGCGAAGGATAAAGCCGCGAAACACGAGGTCTACCTTATCACTCGAAATTACAACAAATACTACGCTTCGAATCATTCAGGTGAGGTCGTAATAAGCGTTAACACCCGCACAGATGGCATTGATTTCACGACTTTACAACAGCGTGTAAAATATTTTTTTTTATTTCGCTATATGGAGGTTTGTTTTTAGTGGAACGGATAAGATTTTTATTTCGTAATTGGGAGGTTTCGTAACTATCGGAGGTTCGTAATATAGATGTTTTCTGCATAGTTTTATTGGTGAATTTTTCGGGACCGGCGATAATTTTCGTTATATGGAGTTCTTCGTTCTAAGAGAGTACGTACGGTAGAGGTTTTACTGTAGTGGCTTTCAGTTGCAAGGGAGAGGGTGGTGGGAGCAGTATTTCGTTTGTTATAAATGAATTGTAAATGGAAGCAGTTACTCTATCTGGCAAACAATATGTGTTCTCCAATTGATAACTAGTTTTTAATATGTGAAAGCATTTGAAGGTATGCCTTTTTCATTCTTTCCCAATATTCCATCAAAAATTTTTGAAGGATTTATGTTGTTTTCCTGCTACAGATTCCATCTCATTTAGCCTTTTAAAGTGCTTTTGGTTATTCTACATTAGCAAGGCATAATTCATAAGTTAGGACTGATATAGTTGTATTTCCCAATCAAGGATAATTGCAGATGTAACCTGTGTAATTAAGAGCATAGTTGTAGATCCTTTTCATGTTTACTTATACTATACTCCTTTAAAAATGACATTGGGGTTTAGAGAGAGAGCGAAGTAGAGAGCTCTCGCTCACATGATTTTCCGGGAACCAATAGATGACGGCTCTTGCGAGGCTTAACCTGGCGGAGCTCAGTGTCTCTTAGACCTCCGTGGTGCACACATCGTGTCTGCGAGTGCTGTGTTGCCAAGCGTTTCATTCGTGTTGCTAAGCGTTTCGTTCGTGTTGCATCCCGTTCTTCGTTCGGCGTCTTGCTTATTTGGATAGCTTTTTTATACATTTAAACAAGCTATGGAAAGGAAGAGGCAGTACACTGTTCTGCATCGCCAAACAAAAAGGGTTGTGCATTCCATATTAATGTTCTTCCAAAAGGAGAAGGAATTAGGAAGGCCATTCATTTTGCTTGAGAAAGTTCAATAGAGGGCAGCTGTGGCTTGTGGCCTTACCGTAAAGAAAATGCAGGCAATCGCTCGTGAAGATATTGATGTTACTCTAATTATGCATTCCTACATTTGTTATTATAGCAATAGATTTAACAAATATAATGGTAAGAAATTCATTCCTACGTCATCACTGCTTTTTACATATTTTATCTATTAATAGGGAGAGAGAGTAGTACTTCAAAAAAGACGAAAATCGGGACAAAATGATTGATCCTGTCGTGATTAATCTCATGGATAGTGATGATGAGTCCAGCTATGATGAAGACGATAGTGATAACGAGGAAGAAGAAAATTTAGCCACTCCGTTGCAATAAAATATTTTGTGCAATTGTAATAGGAAATAATAAAATACATAAATACATTTAATATTTGGTGAATTTTGTTATTTATATTTTTCTTTGTATATAGTGTCCGCGTACGATGAAGCGTTTGTCCGCCTCAGCTTCTATAACTTTCTCGTTCCCTTAGCCTAGAGAGAAAAAGAGAGAGAGAGAGCCCAATGTGAAATAGATCTGACAACATTGGTACCGAATTCTCCCGCGCAAGCACGTCTCCCCACCTCCTCGAAGTGAAAGCGAACGACATGTTCCGAGTATCTCCGAAGAGCCACCCCCAATGTCATTTTTAATAGAGTATAACACTCATGGGTTACACCTGCTTTTATCAAATGGGAGGGCAATACCATAGGGGTTGTACAGCACTATAATATATATTTATTGAGATGAAAACATAGGTACACCCAGTTCTCTTATTATGCGCTCTCCATTTATGTGTTCTCAGAAATACGCAATTGAAGAAAATATCCCACCTCTCAAAGATGCGTGAAAATTTTCATAGATATGCGATTTTGAAAAAAAATCTCAAAAATTATTCATCTGCCAGGCAAATAGCAAAATCTACCCAACATGCCAGGAAAGAGGCCATTTTCTCTAACTCAGCTGGTGTAGTACTCTATACCCGTTTTTTATAACAGGCACTATACTTATTGTTCAATTCTGAAGAGTTGTGTCCCTGTTAAAACACAGGAATGCTAAATGCTAATGCGATGCATCAAATTCATGTGTCTGCACTGAATAAAAGGGGCCTCGTGCAAGCATTCGTTGTCACTTCACCCTGGCTGTCAATGGACTATGAACACCTTCACCGCTGTCGTCATCTTTACTCTTTAGGTGCGCCAGTGTTCCCATGGATGATTCACAATGTGTGTACATGTGGCACAGAGGGTAAAAATCTCTCATGATGGCATGTGGCCTCAAGTGGAAGTGAAGCGACTAACATCAGATAATCTTTCCCCAGCTGATGAAGTAGAACCACATCACAACTTGCCTTTTGACCAAATTTATTGGTAAGAATTTTATTTGGTTAGACTGCAGTCACTTCAATGACTATATTGTTATTCTAATTTGTTTTGAGAAATATGTATTTACAAATAGCATCATGTAATTATTGTATGCATTTGAATATACAATAATTAAATTAAATCACTTTAATTATTTTAATTAATTTAATTTTTTATTATTATGTTAATATTTTATTTTTGAATTAAAATTATTGTGCCATACAAGATAAACAATAGCATTTTACAATATTTTTTCTCCTTATTTCAGAGTTCATCATGGCTGAGAAACCTACAGTGCCGAAGGAACCTAGAAAAGCAATTAGTATGGAGGAGAAAATGAAGATAATCACCATGTATGAAGAAGGTAAAAAGACGAGATTTCACATACAACAGGCTTTAGTGAAAGTACTTTGCGAACCTTTAAGAAGAACATGGAGAAAATAAAGAACACCTGCAAAGCAGGAAAAAAGTTTGAAACTTCTTTTGTGTGCTATAACCGTCCACCCATCACGCAAACCACGGAGATGATGTTATGCATCTGGATTGAAAACCAAGTAGAACAGGGGTCAAGTGCTACTTACAATGCATGCATAGCCAATGCCAAAAGCCTTTATGACGATCTGTCCAAGCAGTATTCTGTGGAGGAGTTGCCAAAGGAAGGATTTACTGCCAGTAGTGGGTGGTTTTTGAAGTTTCAAAACTGCCAAAATCTACATAACAGGAAATTCACTGGTGAATCAAGAAGTGCCAATCATGAAGTTATACAACAGTTTCTTGATGACCTTAAAAAAATAATAGAAGAAGGGGGATATTCTGCATAACAAATATTCAATGTAGACAAAACTGGAGTATACTGGAAAAAAATGGCCAGCAGAACATACATCTCAAAGAACAAAGCTTCAGTTAAAGGATTCAAACCTTCAAAAGATAGAATCAGCGTAATGCTTGGAATCAACTGTGAAGGAGACTACAAGTTAAAGCCAGTGCTCATATATCACGCCAAGGGTATTTAAGAGACTCCTCAAGGCCAAGCTCCCAGTACACTGGAGGTTCAATAAAACTGCATGGATGACAGCTTTGATTTTCGTGGAATGGTTTTCCAGGTAGGTCCCTATTGAACTTGAGAAGTATTGTAGGAAAGAAAATGTGATATTCAAAATCCTCCTCATGTTGGACAATGCCCCTGGACATCCAATGACAGTCTGTGCTCTGAATGAAAATATAAAAGTTGTATTCCTGCCACCTAGGACAACTGCTTTACTCCAGCCGATGGACCAGGGAGTCATCTACTCCTTTAAGGCTCATTACCTTAGAAGAACATTTTCAAAACTTATTCAAACAACAGATGGGAAATACAAGCCAACAGTGACTGAGTTCTGGAAGTCATTTAACATCAAGCAAGCAATGGACATAATCGTAGAAGCTTGGAATGATTTCAACCAAAGTTGCTTAAATAGTTTGTGGAAAAAGTTCCTTCCCAAATTCATCCACGACTTCAAAGGCTTTACTGTAACAAATTATCACTTAAAAGTTGTTAAACAATGTGTTCACTTGGCAAAGGAGGCAGGATTTGAAGAAGGGAATGCTGATGATGTTGAAAATCTGATAAAAGAACACAAGGAGGAGATGAGCAATGAGGAATTAATGCAGCTTCACAAGGAGCTGAAGCTTATTGAGAACCCTCCAGATGAAGGTGATGACGACAACAAAAAAGAAGTAATTAAAGAACTCAGCCACTCAGTTCTTCAAGGACCCATTAATATGATCAAAAATGCCCTCCAAAGCTTAGTAGATGAGACCCAAGTGCAGAAAGAAGTGGAAAAGTAACAAGAGATGTGAAAAAGTCTTTGCAGCCCTATTATCTACTAATGCATGAAAAGAGGAAAGCAGCCAAACAATTATACATAATGTCTTTTTTGATGAAAGAACCAATCAGAGAAAGCTTGGAAACTTGAAGTCCATCAACCTTTTTGTTCATCTTCGACTCACAATCAGTCAACATCCTTTGCCTCCATATTTGCCTCAAAATCATTGCTGGAAGAAAGTGTGAGTGTTCCGTCCTCTGATTACAAGGTTGAACTGTGCCATTAAATGGCTCATGGTTGTTGTAATTGTAATATGTACTCTAATATTTTACTTTATCGTACTGTATTTGCTTTTCTTTTTACTGCAGAAAAAAAATGTTCTTTCCATTAAAGATATCCTTAATTTATAATATTATTCAAGTCCTATGTCAGGCTCTTTAATTTTGTTTCGGATGTTTAAATGTCAAATGTACTGCACTCAATATTTTTTAATAAACGTTGTTTTCAAATATTTTTCGATTACAATACTTTAATAATTTCAATTACTACAGTTCTGTACAGATACTTTGTCTAAGTAAAATACTAAATACAAGTTACTACGAGGGCGGGCTGAAAAGTTTTGCCTCCACTGTAATATTTTCCTTTAGAGTTGCTAAGTCTGTACAAAACCTTTCCTGTGCAGGTGCGTGGTATCTCCCCTCCATCATATTTAACCTTGAACCCACAGCTACTCACAACTCCCACTCAGTGCTAGTCGAAATGGAAGGCTGCTCGGATGTTTGATTCAAACAACGTGCCATTATTGAGTCCCTGACTGCAGAAAAAGTTCCTATAATTGATATTCATCGCCAGATGCAAGCAGTTTATGGGGACGAATGTGTTGATATAAGCATTTCTAAAGAAGATAATCACAGGTAATGAATCGTGGATGCATCAATATGACCCTGAGAAGAAAAGACAGTCTATGGAATACCGCCACAAAGAATCGCCACAGCCAAAAAAATTCAAAACAAGCTTCATGTTGACGGTGTTCTGGAATTGTGAAGGTGTTGTGCTTACTGATTTTCTGGAAAAAGGCACTACAATTAACTCTGTATGTTATATTGAAACGCTGAAAAAACTTGAAAGACAAATCAAGAGGAAGGGGGCAAAAAGTGATGAAATCGTGCTTCAACATGACAACGCCAGGCCTCACACAAGTGCAGCCACAACTGATGTCATTGAATGTTTGGGGTTTACAGTGCTGCCATACCCTCCCTACAGCCCAGATCTTGCTCCTAGGGATTTTCACTTGTTCCCAAAACTAAAGGAAGACCTCAGGGGCCACCATTTCAGCACTGATGAAGATGTGAAGGCCGCAGTATGCAGGTGGTTCAGAAATAAATTCTGATTTTTTTAAGGGCGGAGTGGAAAAACTTGTTCATTGTTGGCAGAAGTGTATCGATGTTGAAGGTGATTATGTTGAAAAGTAGTTATGTAGAGTTGTAAATAAAGGATAAAGGAACATTACTTTATGTTTCAATTAGAAATATCTCTTTCCCTTCATTATTTATTCAGTAGGAGGCAAAACTTTTCAGCCTGCCCTCGTATTAATTCATTATCCATAATCTGCTGGAATAAAAATGAATGCTTAGTAAAATGAGTGATGATAAACAATCAATATAAAAATATGTACTGGAATTAAAAACAGGAGAAATAAAAATATTAGAGCTAAATATTCGAGTGCCCATTTTTTCTGTCTCCTCTCGTAATTAGAGAAAACACTGTATTCTCTCAGTTTTTACCGGAGACTTTTCTAAGCCAGCCCAAATATTCTTTATCTTACTCTATAACACTGATAACTTTCTAGACAATTTTCACAACGTCAAATGATTTTATATTAAAATACGGTATAGTACATGCTATAATGCACTAGATATGATGAAAATAATCATTTATTGTCTTAATATGTTATATAATGCATGCTGTTACATGTTTTAACTTATTTCTTATGAAGATTTTTCATGGCCTAGATGAGTATGGAACTTTTCTGGAACACGCTACATTGAAATACATGTTAAATAGCTCTCTTTTTGCACATTCTCCATTTACATGGTCATTTCCAGGAACCACCTATCGTGTAACTACGAAAACTAGGTGTATTAGAAATTCTATAGGCCTGATTTGAATGATGGTAAAATATAGTAACTAGCGCTGGTTACGAATAAATTATCTTAGTGGTAGAAGTAGTAATTTAGCAATGGAACTAATCCTAAAATAACAGTTCCTGTATGATTTCTTTATAAATAATTGATATATTTATTGAATTAATCTTCCTTTTAACCAGCATTTAAAAAGTTCTTTTTACCAATTTTACGTGACAACAAATAGAATGTGTTGTATATAAAGCTTCACTATGGATACATTCATGATTCATCTTATTATCAGATCTCAGTATGTTCGGGATTTATACTTTCAATATAAATTTGTTGACTCTAACCTTCGTGGTGCATACACATGTGCTCTAAAGCAGTGCTTCTCAGACTTTTTGTTGTGGCGGACCGGCAAATTTTTTTTTTAAGTTCCAGGGACCGGTAGAGAACATAATACTGTTATAATAAATATATAAAAAATCAAATCTGCAAAGCGTTTTCAGAAATATATTACAAAAATGTATATTTAAATATTAGAATAAACAATTTTACTAAATAAAGTAGAACGAAAATTTTGATTATTTATTTTAAACGTAAGCTTTTCTAATTTGAAAGACGAGTCTGCTTATTTTTTGCAAGCTTATCCAGTCGTGGTTCATTGGAAGACAGTACCACGCGTAATGGAGGATGAATATACAGACTATTCCTGTACTTGTTCTTAATAACACTCATGATTGAAAAGCCAATCTCGCACAAGTATGTTGAAGGAAATGGGCGAAGAGTCTTCAGAGAAATCTCAGCAATCTCTGGGTATTCTGCTTTCACTTTTATCCAAAAGGAAGCTAGTGAGTTTGTAGTCTCAAAAATCATCTTCAAACCTTCGTCAGCAGTCAGCTCCAACAATTTATCCTCCATAGAGACAGTTAATTCATCTTTCAATGGGATAAATGGATTTCAGATCCATCCATTCCCTTTCCGTGGATCTTCTTCTGTTGGAAAGTAAAACTCAAAACGTTCTGCCAAATTCCTCAAGTGTTCACTGATAATCTTTCTTAGAGATGTAATATTAATCTCTTTGCTTGCATCGGAGATGACTGTTGCTAAATTGTGAAACATGTGAGAGCAATCTCTTGAAACTCGACTATTCCATGCTTCTAGCTTTCGTTTCTGTCCATCGATCTTGTCAGCCATCGTAAAGCATGAAGCCATCCTTCCCTGCATGGAGGTGTTGAGATCATTCATGACGGCAAAGATGTCAGCCAAATAAGCTAAGCTGGCTTGGCTATCCAATCCACATCTCTGAATAACTGGGACCAATTTGGTTTTTTGTCTTGAAAAAACAGGGCAAGCTCATTTCGTAACTCAAATACTCTTGACAAAACTTTTCCCCTCGATAACCAATGTACATCGGCATGCAACAGGAGCTGTTTATGATCAGCTCCCATAGCATCACATAATGCAGAAAATAGTCTCGAATTTAAAGAATTCGCCTTTACATTGTTAACAATTTTCACAACTTCGTTAAGCACACTATTTAGTTCTGGTGACAATTTTTTTGTTACAAGACTTTCTCGGTGAAGAAAGCAATGTGTCGACTTGCAACTTGGAGCAAGCGCCTTAATCTGGGTAACAACTTCTGAATGTCCTGTCATTGCGGCAGCGCCACCAGAACATACGCCTACACAAAATTTGAAGTCCAACCCACATTTATTAACAATGTAGTCGTTCAAAGTTTTGAAAATTCCAGAACTAGTTGTTTTTGTCGGTAGTGAAGCAGAAAAATAGAACTCTTCCTTCAAATCACCATTAAATTCAAAGCGCACATACACCATCAGAATAGCCGCATTTGAAACGTCTGTACACTCATCAAGCTGTAAAGAGAAGTACTTTGCTAATTTAATCTGTTCTATGAGCTGATCTTCCATATCTTGAGACAGATCTAAAATTCGTCTAGCTATAGTGTCATTTGAAAGTGGCACCTGACTCACTTTCTTTGCAGCCTGCTCGCCCAACATTTCCATGCAGACGTCATTAATACAGCCTTTCACTAACGTCTCACCAATTGTGTATGGATTTTTGTTCTTAGCAACTCGAAGCGCTACTTTATAAGAAGCTCGCATAGCACTTATATTTATGTGTGACACTTTGAAGATCTGTTTCTGACGGCATTTCAGATCGGCATGCTTTCTTTCAAAGAACTCTTTTCTGCTTTGAACTCATTTCTCTATGTTTTGTATTTAAATGCCTCTTTGAGTTTTGACGGTTTCATTGCGTCGTTAGACAACATATATCCACAAATAACACACTGCGGTTTTGGAATTCCACTATCATCATCTGTACATAGGAGATAAAAATATTTTTTTATAAATCTATACTTCAAGTAAATACTTCATTTCTGATATTAGGATGAAAACTGAATAAATGCAGTAGGAACTTCAGGACTCTAGTAGTATTGAAAATGGACATTAGCATCAATGCCAAAGCATAAGCTTTCTAAAACTGTTACAAATAATCATTCGGCAATTCATCAGACACGCACGCACATACGAACGTAAGCACTCAGATATGATATTAATAATGGAATAAACCCTCCTACTTACAATATATCAAATAGAGTTTAAAAGCAAGATATGAGTATTTCAGTAACTACATAAATCTGTACTTTGAAAAAACTAAATATATATTAGTTTAAAAAGTTCGCATATCATGACTTCATCACATTAACCATAAGATCGAACCTCACTCTTAAATATTCAATAAACTGCATGAATTGTTTAAAAAATATGGACACACACAGGCTATAAAATTCTTAAACATATCAAAAAATAAATATTACGTAGTAAGTATGGTTGTACAGAAAAAGTTTAAATTTACTGATTTACACAGGCATAAAAGATATCAATATCAAGTTTAATTTGATTAATATACACGTTTTTGGTAACTTGGTATTGCTTCCAAAAAGTACTTTTCCATACCAAAAACCCGATATCGGTATTGTGTCTAATTCAATACCAGTATTAATTCCAGTTTTCCAATACTGGTAGTCATCCCTAATTGGAAGCCAAATCATTACGTAAAATAAATTGTAACACATTTAACGGCGTCCAACAAGATGTTATTAAAACATACAGTGGTGTTTTTTACTCAAATATTTCAGAGCCATCCAAATCAGTCAGTTTGTTAGTGATTCTTTAAATTTTTAAAGTTCATGTTACAAATTTCTAATGCTTTCATATAAAAGATACTACACATATCACAGTAGATCATGCGATTTAAACTTCATATTATTATGCAAAATATCGGTGATTTTACTTACAGTTATTACGAGCTAAGGTACTCCAAGGGTCGCGATCTCTGAAGAAGCCACACCTCACCTCAGAAAGATCTCAAAGGCAACTGAGTGAGATATTCCTAACTCTCCTTACTTTAATGGCCTTTTCATCACCCAAGAACAATGCTCCAATTTCTTCGACAGTTGTTTACAAAAACTCAGTTCGATGGATCACTCTTGATCTCATGGAGAAAGATAACAAGAAAATAAATCCATGTGAGAATGAGAAACTACGGGACTCTTATGATCGATTTGTTTCATAAAAGGCGAGAACGGATATTTGACTCTGTCAGCAAACGTTTTGAAGCGTCGTGACATTTCAAACGACATTCGGGATAAATTTAATCTGTTTACAATTTGGATTGACCCAAACGGTTGGCCATAGAGCACCCCCATTCCCCTGTTAGTCGCAGGTGTAGGTATCATTAGCTTAAGTATATGTCTGTTAAAATTCTTGCGGCACTATCCAATTTAAATCTGCTTAGAAAAGAGAGGTTTAATAAACGGGAAGGATAACACGTCGTCCCAGGAAAAGAAAAAAAAGCTTGCATTTTGCATTAAATGTATATAAAGACATTTGTTAATCCAGGTCTGGGTCTCACTCACATTAGTCTATCTCGAGGCAATGTTTCGTTAAGATCTGTACCTACATTACCCTAAGAACTTGCTGCGGACCGGCAGCCGATGGCTCGCAGACCGGTGCCGGTCCGAGGACCACCACTTGAGTAGCACTGCCCTAAAGGACTTCAGAATGCACTTATTAGCTGAGAGAAAAGCTGCAAATCTAAACTATATAAATAATTCCAATAATATGATTAAAGCATCATGGAACATTATCAAACTAAATTCCAATCCTGCATCCAGCAACTTAAGTCCTTCTTTCATTGATTTCAATGGCATAGCAGTTTTTAATCCAGTTGATATAGCTATGAAATTTAACTATCAATTTTACAATAGTAATGATAAAGCAACATCTTCCCCTGAATACCCCTCAAGGAATACCAGTTCTGTTTTCCCAAATTCTGTTTTTCTTCACTCCACTGATCCCTCGGAAATAATAGGAATCATCAAATCTTTTGAAAGCTCCTTTTCTAGAGGTATAGATGATATTCCTATGACAGTTATTAAGACAAGCTCCCACATCATTGCATCTATTTTATCTACAATATTAAACCTATCTTTCAGCTCTGGACAATTCTCTACTAACCTAAAATTTTCTCGTGTATCTCCAATACCTAAAAAAGGTTCACCCTCTGAATCAGAAAACTATAGACAAATCTCTATTCCATCTGCATTTTCTAAAATATTTGAAAAATTATTTTATAATTGCATACTGCTTTTTCTTGACACCTTCAATTTGTTAACTCCTAAAAACATGGCTTTAGGAAAGAGAAGTCTACATCTACTGCTACTTTCAACCTCATCAACAGAATACACCAAGCTCTCAATAACAAACAGCATACATTAGGTATATTTTATGACCTCACAAGGAGAGGACTTGAGGTGAAATCCACGGATTCCTGTCATACTTTGCGAGTAGGTAACTTCACTGCCCTAGTGTATGTGTGCAAAACGCTAGGTGTAGATAAGCAGTCGTTATTGAGAAATTAGTGATTAAAAATTTAAGGCAACTGAAGCTCAAGATGAATACAATAATAAGGCAGGTGTTTCTAAGCGAAACGGTGGTCTAGCCGCTAGAGACACGGCTGTCGAAACTTATTTTCGCGCGTTCGAGACCCGTTATCGCGAATTATTTTTTTCGTTTTTTATTTCTTCTTTCATGACACAATAATGCATCATTTATATTTTATAGGTATTTCCTGCGAAAAATTCGCATTTTCCACGATTGTGAAATTATTTACGTTAACCTGTTTTATCTATATTTAATTTTCGTTGCATAATTCCGAATTTTCGTTTGAATCTAACTATCCAGGGGTGAGAGGCCTTGAAAGCATAATTATCACCACCGTATTGAAACGCAGCAGCGATTGCCCATTGCTGTAGCATTCTCGTGGTGACAAGATTGAGATTTTGCCTAGCTTCCTTGAAGCGATCGTATACGTACGATTCGATCATCACTACTTTATCAGCCAACGTTCCACCACCTTCCAGTTGCTTTTTCCATCTCCATAACTGCAAGTTGCTTTGTAAGTGACACGTTGTTTTCGATCGCAATGATTTAAAACTCCACGTCGGATGTAATTGTGACAATTTAACAGCTTTGACCTTCATTGAAAACGGAATATTATCCGCACTCATGACTTCTTCATTACATGATGAAGAGGAAGGAGAAGAATGCTGTGATTCGACATCCATTCGTTTAATTTCCTCCCTTTGCATGGCGACATCTTCATCATCAACACACGCTGTTTCTTCCAACAGTTCTTCTTCATCCGCAAATACCATTTCACAAAGCATATTTGTGATACGGTTCTTGATTTCGCGTCCCATGCCTTGAGAACGGATGGAAATTGAAGCACTGACACTATCTGTGAGCAGTTCTTTCTCTCGCAGCAGTCGTATACAATATTCTATCGCATCCGTCAGTTCTTGCTTTTGTGTAACACACAAAACAGGCACATTTTCGTGAGATTCCGAACTACCAGCTACAGCTTTGATTGTGAATATTCTCCACCGACTGACCACTCCAGCACCGTTGAAATCTTTCACAAGCAAATGTAGTGAACTTTGGACTACACGAGTTTATTCTTGGAGCGTTTCACTGTTATTATATCACTTATTATATCTATTGTTATTATATCTATTGTTATTATATCAATCTCGTATTATTAATATACACAAAATTAAATATAGATAAAACAGGTTAACGTAAATAATTTCACAATCGCGGAAAATGCGAATTTTTCGCAGGAAATACCGATAAAATATAAATGATGCATTATTGTGTCATGAAAGAAGAAATAAAAAACGAAAAAAATAATTCGCGATAACGGGTCTCGAACGCGCGAAATTAAGTTTCGACGCCCGCGTCTCTAGCAACTAGACCACCGTTTCCCTTATCAACACATGCCTTATTGTATTCATCTTGAGTTTCAGTTGCCTTAAATTTTTAATCGCTAATTTCTCAATAACGACTGCTTATCTACACCTAGCGTTTTGCACACGTACACTAGGGCAGTGAAGTTACCTACTCGCAAAGTATGACAGGAATCCGTGGATTTCACCTCAAGTCCTCTCCTTGTCAGTAAAGCTTTTGACAGTATTAACCATAAAATATTTTGTGGAAAACTTTGTAATTTGGGCATCAGAGGCAACTCCCTAAACTGGGTTATTTCCTTTCTAAGTAACTGCTATCAAATTGTGAGGTACTCCCAAAGAGCTAGAAATGGCTCTACCACTGCTAATTCTACACCTCTAAAAATTAATACTGGTGTTCCTCAGGGATCAATTCTTGGACCACTTCTCTTCATAATTTTCATGAATGACCTTTCCAAAAAATTTTCAGATTGTTTTCTGACCTTATATGCCGATGACACATCCTGCCTGGTAACTGCTGATAGTCTCCCACTTCTGGCTAAGGTTGCTAACAGATCAGTTAACCAAATGATGGAATGGAATCTAAACAATCTTGCTATAAATATCAATAAAACCTCTTACCTCCTATTTCACAATAAAAAAGCTATCCCATATAGTAGGCCCCTTCTTAAAATGAACAGTAAAAGCATCACTAGATCTTCATCCATCAATTGCTTTGGGCTGCATATTAAAGAGAAATTGGATTGGCTGGATCACATCAATGGAGTTGCTAAAAAAGTTGCTACTGGGGTTTTTATGATAAGAAAATTGGCTCCATTACTTCCTATTGAAAGCTTATTATCCCTCTACTATGCAAAAGTGCATTCATTGTTAAGCTATGGAATATTATTTTAGGGCAATTGCAGACTGGCTAGTAAAGTCTTTTCTTTACAGAAACAAGCTGAGTATCTTACCGTACACATGGCAAAACCTTGTTTTCATCTCTCCATATCTTAACCCTACCATCCCTTTACATTTTGAGTTGTGCAACTTCTGTTAGATCAAACCATCACATTTTTCCCACAAATGCAGAATACCATAGCCATTTCACCCATTCGCTATCTCACAGTCACATTAACGACTACAACAATGCACTTTCTCAAAAAAACCCTCATCACTCAGCCTCTGTAATTTATAATAATTTGCTTGGGGACATTAAATCAGTTTTGTCCTACAAAGTGAACAAAAGTAAAATTAAAAAGTTCCTTCTGAAGAAAACTTACTATAGTGTCTGTGAATACCTATACGATAAAGTATGATTTTGCATTTTCTTTTGATTTTTTTTCTCCTTTATGTTATTGATCGCTGTATTTTTTGCTTGTATATCTATATTTTTCACTCCTCTTGTCTTGTTTTGTAAATATTTAATGTTCAGTGATGAAACCATGCAAATGTATTTGCCAACAGTGAAATAAATTATATTATTATTATTGGTGACAAGTGTAAAAAATTTTCTAATGAGAATTGGTTGACTTTATGCAGCTTGTTCATGCAAACATATTTGAGAAGATAATTACTGAAGTTTCTCTCGAGGAAATCAAGTAGTAAAATTGATATGTAGAGTGAATTAAAATCTACTTCATTTTCTCTAGCCATGGATAAAAGTATATCGAAAGAATCAACTTCATATACTACACATCCATACTCTAGGAATTAATGCAAAAAAAGGTAATTATCATGTATGTAAGTTTTCCAATACACTAGAAACTTTACTGTCATTCATGTTATCAGTGACTAGCTATGTAGCTATAAGATGGTGGAGATTCACTGCATAACCGTGTTGCAGATCCCAGGCCACTGTGTCAAGCAGTGTTGCAGGTAAAGTCATGGTATTTTCATAATGCAAGGTAACTTGGATGTATTGATGACATTGGTACCAATGCAGATAGTTGTGATTTTGGACATGAAATGTGAATTTTATAGAATCTACACTTATTGTGATATTATTAGATAGAGAGAAATGTTCAGAAGTGTGTGTCCTATAAGTGTTTCATGTAGCAGCATGAATGATATACCAAGGTATGAATCATTAGTGAAAGTATTTGAGTGTAAGTTATTGAGATGATACAAATTCATACTGGGCTAAGTAATATCAGAGGATGCTGATTTGTGATTTCGTGTATATTTTTGTTTCTGGTTGAATGTGACATTTTGCGTGATAAGTTTTTTTGCACTTTATATGTTTGGGTTATATCTTTTTATGTTTAGAGAGAAGATTAAAAAGTTTACATGAGTATGAAAAGTGCTTTTTCCTGGGGGAATGCAGGGGCATGCCGTACTCCCACCTTTATTTATAAAGATAAAAATTGTAGTAGTATTGCTATGGTAATGCAAAAGTGCTAAGAGTAATCTTCAGAAAAGGAAAGGAGTTTGTTAATTATTATTAAGTCACAATCCCATTACTCCTCAGAGGTAGGACATTTGAGAACGAAACATTCAAGTCGAAAAATTTTATATCATTCACTTGAGATTTGATACAATTGCTCACTGAACTAAAGGATCTAAAGATTAAAATTAAAGGTGAATCGATTGAGTTGCTTAGTTAGGACATTAGGCATTCCCCGTTAAAGTTGCAAGTTCAGTCCATTAAATGAACAATATTTCTTTTGTCGATCAATCGTTTCAAAGGATTCGATTGTGCTGAATCGTTCTTCCGCCACCACTGTGCTTTATAGTCTCAGTTTGTTTACATTTGGAGTGTAAATTTGGCTGTCAGCATCCATTTCCGCTCAACAAAATTATTGATAGTAAGAAAAAGGGTACCCATCCACAACAGAGTACCCCCACCTTTTTTTCCAGAAGAATAACACCGTGTATTTCATGCAATTCCATGTTAATCATAATGAAATCATTTTTTGAATTTTTGTGAACATCTATGAATATTGGGACGTTTTTCAGTACCACATATGAATATGCCAATGGCCTGAGGCATACTTATGAGGTTGAATTTTAATGTGTTTTGAATGCTTGGTATTTTAAGCAATAATCATTAGGGTATAAGATACTGTGTTGATGTGTGGCATGCTTAAAAGATCATGAAATATATATGAAAGTTTTTGAATGACATGATACAGCTAGGTATTAAGGATAAAGAGAAAACAAATTCAGAGTTCTATACATTTATGGGGAATGCTTGAAATGGAAAATGTTATGAAATAGAACGCTTGTATTGGAAGTGGAATAGAAATTTTTACGAAACGGAACGCTTGTTATAAGGGACGGTATTTCTAAATGTCTGATGAAATGGAATGTTATCATTGGCGCATGTGACATCCCTCCTTTGTACTACTTTGTAATAGAATAAGTCATTTAATCGTTGGTTGGTAGTGGAACAGAAATTTTTACGAAATTAAACGCTTGTTATAAGGGAGGGTATTTCTAAATATCTGACGAAACGGAACGGTATCATCAGCATGTGTGACGAGCCGGAGTGGTGTTCCAGCTCATTCCGAGCACTTTTTTTCGATTATGAAACTTATCTGAAGTGTTTAAAAATTATTCATGACTGTTATTTCTGATAGTTACTCTGGAGAACACTGTTTTCAAGAGAAGCTTGTAATTACTATTGCACAGGGCCATCCATAGGTCACCTACCACTCTATGACAAAGTTTATAATGCCGCCTTTTTACCTATAGTGGAGTTAATGTAGGGGGGAGACTGAGGGAGAAATTCATACAAAATATCATACTTTGTATATAAATAAATATAAATATAATTTTATATGATAAATGAACTTAAGGTATGGTTCCGTTATCATGCTTGCAAATACAATAAATTTGTCAAGCCTTTTCTATAAATTATAGTACATTATTACGTTTAAACTTATATCCGTTTTGCTTACATCGTTGAAAATCATAAAATCATATGGTAAATAAGTTACACAGTGTTATGTCAATGGAATATCTTAGATATATTACAAAGATATCAACTTGAACATGAAAAATACCTTAGTTAAATAGGTAAAAATTATTTATATACTTCCTTGTCGATTCTTCATTTTGTGATAAGAAAAAACTGAGGATGGCTTACAACTCCTTATTTTTGTATCATCATTTAAAGATTTTTTAAATACATTAAGAAGTATGTGTTAATCATTCTCGTTTTTCATTAATAGAGAATATACTGCATTTAGATCAATACTGAGGCCATTTAGAGTGAAAAAAATGTTATCAGTACGAAGGCATGTTTTGAAGATTATCTTGAAATTTTATTTTCTCTTTCACGGATATTTACTAAAATACCAGGGAAAATGACCGTAAAAAACGTGGAATCAAGTTTAATTTATTTATTGGTGTTTTATCCCTCCACTTCCCCTCTATAAAATAATCAAGTACTCTTTCCTTTTATCTATCACTTTCACCCCTCTAATAGCTCCCGCTAGCCCAGTGCTCTGCAACCTTTTAAATTTCACGGCATGCTTTCGGGTTATTTCAAACTTTGCAGGACACCAAACCTAATTTAACGAGACTATAGTAAAAAAAAGATAAAATCACCTTTCACACACAAATAAATAAAATGATTGCTAAAATCTAAATTTTTCAAATTGTTTAGCCCGGATTACGAAGTGCTCCTATGATAAAAATTCCAATTATTCAGTAACGAAGCAACTTCGTTTCAGTTTCAAGTAGCAGAAAATCACACCATAAAAGTTGTTTGGTTTCTGCAGTCTTAACATCAGAAGAAGAAAATATTATTTTTCCCATACCTATAATTTCAAAATTTACCGTGGCACACCGAGTGGTTTGTCACAGCGCAGTAATGTGCTGCGGAACACCGGTTGCAGAGCAATGATCTAAACTTGTGTTAAAACACTTCTTTCTGCTCATTAGAAACTGTATTTTTTTATTTAATCGACCATTAAATTTTATTCGCATAATAAGGTAAGGTGGATTAACTGCCCTCAATTTGGAGGGACGGTCCCTCCTTTTCATCACTCCTCCCGCTTTGTTTAAATTAAATAAATGCACGATAAATAGACCACCATTATATGTGTCTCTTTGCAGTCCATAAATATTTGAAAATGTGCCTCCTTTGCGACCGAAAAATTTGGTCAAAATACTCTAAGGGCTCCTCACTTTCTGGTTGAACCAATGAAGTTCATTGCTACTTGTTTGTATTTGCTTTGTGCGAACTTACTTATGCCCTTACACATTTTTTCTTAAAGTACACTTCATTTAACAGAAATGCAGGTAAACCTCATTTAAATTAGATTTTAAACTACCGAAATGAGCCTTATCAAATAAGTACAGTTATCGCCTTGGTTTAACGTGTTTTTCTATTTTAAATTAGATTGCAGCATATACTAAACCTTGTTGTGTTTCCATCATGAACCACCTTAAACTTCTGCAAGCAATTCGGAAACAACATTCCAGAAATTGATTTCAATCAGATTTTTCAATTATGGAATTTAATCTGGTATAAATGTATTACAGTTCATAGATGCTATTTTGATAAGTAACACGTAATGCAAAATGAATAAATGCCTCCTGAAATAACTAACTTTTTCGGCTTGTTACTTATTGAACCGACCTTGTAATTATTGTTAAAGTATGGAAATTTTCAAGACATACATCCAGCTTCTGCAATTCATTAGTAAAATTATTTATCCATAACAGGTAATGTTGGTTATTCTGCTTCAATATAATTTCAATTTATTCTTTCAGAAATTTATTTTAAAAGTCAGAAGTTATTCATGAAATATTAGTGTATGAATTAACTAAGAAATTATCTTTTAATGTGATCAACAGAAAATTTGAATAAAACTGCTAAAAATCTTATTTCTAGAAACAGCCACCAGGGTCACATAAACAGTATGATTCATCTTGTTGTTTGCGCTCTAACTCAGTTTAAGTTGAGACTTGGATGGTAATATTGCGACCTGTCGAGTTTTGGTGTGATAGCGAATTTCTGGAAACTTCTTCAGTAGTCTCTAACATGGGCGTCGGCAGGAGGGGGCAAGGGGGGGGCAGTTGCCCCCCCTGGAAATGTGTAAAAACGTAAATATTATATTAGATATTATTTTAAAATGTAAAAAAACTGGGCATGCGAAAAAACTTAACACGTTGGGTAAGGATGGCAAGAATTCTCGCTCCCAACTTCGGTCTTACAGCAGGAGCGGCCACCCATCTCATAGAGACATATTTGCAAAAAATGGAAGGAAGTATAAAGCAAAACAAAGGCAACATGTGCGGGTCGGATCCGCGAGGTAGTTTTTACAAACTTTCCGTCTCCTTTGTCTCCGAGGGTGAAGGAAAAAATGGATGTTTTCAAGAAAGTGGGGGGGGGGTATTTTCCACATTGGTCCCATCAGCGATTTTCCACATTGGTCCCATCGGCATATTTGACCTAAAAGTGCATACGGCATCCCTGATTCCAGCGATTCTGTTTCCCTCTTATTTATATTATGAAGACAGAATTTTCCCCTTTCCACTCTCTGAGAATCCGGGAGTTGAGAAAATATTTTAAAGCACTCTTTCGGATGTTTCTAAAGGAAAAGAATAATTGGAGGACAGGAACCGCTGTACCGTCTTTGACGGCTTATTTCTGTATGGAAATTCCATGACCACCCGCATGCGCCTTTCTTCTGAGTGGGAGGACACGTATGCGAAGTTCATAAATGCTACTGCTGGCAATCTTTCTTTCTTTTTGAAGGTTTTGGATTTTATGACCTTATGGGTGGCTAGAAAGAAATCTTACCGACGCATCGGCAAACGTCGCGACGTTCCCAAGAAAACTTTCTGACACGTGTTTTACACATTGGTCTCTTCACCCTCTCTCCTTTTTCTTTTAAAATTTCTCGAAAAAGAAATTACTTCAAGAGCCTCAGATTTTCTTAGTTTGTGGAAGAAGTAACATCGCAGAGAGAGTGAGTCGTGTCGTACTTTTGCAGTAAGAGTGTGTGCATTTTGCGTAAAAATTAATAGGACTGGTTAGTATTTTAACACATGAAATATTTTAATTATTTGTTTTTAATTTCTTTGGTTTCACTTTTGGAGTTTTTTTGATAGAAACTGTTTTAATTTTGGCAGAAGGATATCCTAACGATCCAAATCTTCTCATCACTACGTGGGACATCTTCACTCACAACATTGTCAGTACACCGTCTTCCATTGGAGAGGTTAGTTTGAATTTAATGAATTGTTACTGTTTATATTAAACTTCTTTTAGTAATTTGATTTATTTTGAGAGATTTACTTCAATTATTTCTCGGTGTATTGTGACATTTCTCGGAATAATTTTAAAGATAGAAACTAGCATAACAAGTAAAAGTCGCAGTTATATTAGATTGTTACGATTGGTAAAGCAATATTCAAATAATTGTTTAATTTTATTGTACATTAAATACATAATTCAACGTGTAAAAATGTTATGTCAGACAAAATTTAGGCTTGCCTATTTGATACAAAGACGCTTTATATTTGACTCAGTAATAGAAAGAACTTGAAAAAGTTCTTCAACTACGTTCTTTATACATGTCCTTTTAATATTTTTAATATGAGCCGTTGACGAACAACTTAATTCGCATAAATACGTTATTGAATTTGGAACGTTATGTCGATGGCATATTCAGATATTGAAGCATATTCACACCTTTAGCTTTAAGCCAAAATACATCTATAGGTAGCATAATAATTTTAAGTGGTATGATCGTTGCTAAGGTCAATCAATTCCTCTCGTAGTTTCATGATAAATTCCTTGCACCAAAAAATTAATTCGAGTTTGTTTGTTTAAAACGCTTTAAAAATTACATATACTCGGAGTATGAGGCACGCTAGTCCCTTCCTCTCGGTAAATCAATGCGCCACGGCACACCGGTTTAGAACCATTGCTTTAAGTTAATTTCAAGAGGTTATTCAGTACAGTGATAATATAATTCATAGTGATTCATTGATGTGGATTTGTGGTCAGTTGGGGGCCGGTTAAGTAAAATTTTCCCGGGTTGGGAAAAATTCGTCCGCCCCTGGGTAATAGGCATTTTTGTGTTTTGCCTCCCCCTGCAAAAAATTCTGCCGATGCCCATGGTCTCTAAGGTGTCTATATTTCGATTTCATTATCCTAGATTGGGATTAGAGTAGAGATTTAGCCATTTCTGTAGAATTTGTAGGTATGATTTTGTGTACTCATCGCTTTTATTGTAAGAGCAGAGATGATCACGAAATTATATAAATCAAATAAGGTGAATGATTAGGATACTTAGCATTTATCTAAAGAGAGTAATAGAACCACATGATTATATCATAATAAAATCGATTCATAATGTTAGGTTTTCATTTAAATTAAATCTAAATATATAACGTTAACACCACTTCGTCAGTACTTTAATAAAGCCATTGCTCATGCCTCAAATTTGAACCTATCCTTCTCCACCTCAAAAAAGAAGACCCTACATAAGATATATTTGATATGTAATAAAATCCACATTTCTGATCATAATCGATGATGTATTTTTTTCTGAACATTCCTTCTAGTTGTATCCCATATTCAATAGTTTTAACAAATTAATCTCATATTATGCCTACTTACATTTTTGTCACTACATTCTCAACTTAATCCTGTCTGTTCTAAAGCCTCATAAATCGATTATATTCCTCTCCAACCCACTCATCAATTTCCATACTTTAGATTAATTCCTCCTCCTCCCATTTATCATTTCCCCTCCCTACGACATATCAACTGAATTCTCCATATTTTCCTCTTCTTTGCAAATCTTTAACTCTTGTTAACTCTTTTTCCTTTTCAAGTTGTCTATCAGCTGAAATATTTCCTTCCCCTTCCTCTTTTGCCATTAGGTTTTCCTTCAGCCGTAGCTTTAATCATAGACTCCCTCAGGAAATGCGTATTCCAGTTCACCTTCCTCGTTCTAATAGTTTGTATTAACAGTATCTTTTCTCCCATTCTTGTTAATACTTTCTCATTATTATGCTATCTACCCATTTTATTTTCTGGATCCTTCTGTCCACTTCTCAAAGATTTTTAAGTAATGTCCTTAATTTTTTTCTAAACCTCCATGTTCCCCTTATGTTATGTAATTATTAATTTTATAATTTAAATGAATAGATATAATTTCAAAAATACAAAAGACCGCAGCAGTTTATACTATGATCATAGTTCTCAAATTTTCCTAATTTATATAATTTTATTTTTAAATAAAAATATACATATGTATAAACTGAAACATGTTAAATTAAATTTGATGCAATTTTATTATTTCAAGTGATTCAAGAACTACTCCCAGTTCTCAAGATGTTTTTGTATTGATTATGTATTTGATAATGATACTAAATCTTGCTTGTGCATAAATTTTTCACTCGACAAGGCACCTTAATTTTGAAATTGGTTAGAATAACGAATGTAGTAAAAGTCCATTATTATAGAATTATAAAACTTTCTCAATACAACAAAGTCTATTTGTACACAGGTAAAAATGACAGTAATATAAATGTTGCATATAAATAAAATTATGAAAATGTAGTCAAATTTTTTATTAGGCCCGACTCACTTTAATGTTGCACATGTTTGTTATGGATAACGCTGTAGTAAGAATGGCAGTAAACTGTAACATGATAAAACCTCAGGAGTGATGTAATTTTTTATGGCTTCCCATCTCTTAAGGAAAACTAGCAAAAACTGAATTGGAGGAATGTATTGATTTTTCTACTAACAATAAGATATGCAGCTTATCCTCAAATCATGCTTATGGCAATAAGTATGTATGTCTTAAACATGCCGAGCCACTCATTTCAATGTATGAAATACTGAATATCCAAATGAAAACCAATGCCTTCCCATTTGCAGAAATACTGTCAACACACTGTCATTGAAACCATTAAAAAATTACTGCTAGTAGATCTGGGTTGACATCACAATGCTGCTCCTTTTTCCTTACTAGCATTTTATCCTGAATATTAGCGTGTTTTGTTATCTTCCTGACTTCAGGATTGCAAATAGTTTCAGGAATATCCAGTTATAATTTATGAAGAAGGAGAAATCACCGAAGAGCCTATATATATAAGGTATTTGCTATAGAGCAAATTCTCTCCATATTTCACACAAATTAATGCTTCCATGAAACAGTGCTCATTATAACGAATTTTCGTTAAAAGACACACTCATCAAATCAGACTAAGTGCATTTAAAATCTGCCAGTTGGTATAAACAGATGATATAATTTAATGCTATTATTTTATGCCTTTATCATCACATGAAAGTCTTATTAATTTTTTTATCAAAACGGCAAATAATAGAATTAGAAATGAAGTCCACAAACTCGATGGTAATTTGTGTGTGTTATGCGTTAATTACACGTTTTTCAAAAATTTAGCGATTGAAACTATACATTTTGTATTATTACATACAATACCAATGTTTAAACGAATAATAGTATAATATTACTAATTCGACTAATGGTTTGTTATAATTCATCGCAGAACGTTATCTAAAGCATACGTGTATGTTATTTATAAATTAGTCGATAGTAAAATAAGATTACATGAGATAAGTAAAAGATTACTGAGTATGATCAATACTTCTGATGTTTTCTCATACCACACCCTCGTACCTTTACATTACTTATCGATTTTATTTTCTGAGGCAATTAACGGCCTAACGTATTTACAAAACTATCATCTTTTTTCTTCCATGTTTGCAAAAAGAAAGATTACGTAAGAGATTATGGCTTTAAAAAAATATAATAATAATTTAAGTAAGCCGAAAGATAAGTGAGCAATTTTTCCTTCAAAGGCACATCGACGTTGGAAATCATTATATTCGCCGCGGCATATGCGTTGAAATCGGCGACGGACGTACCATTCACGGGTTAAAACGATCGGTAAACGTCGCCACCACCACAAGCCCCTTATCGCTCCTCCTCCACCCCCGCATAGCCCAGCCGCCGACCTACACATACCTTTGCCAGAAGAAGCGCTTGCCGTCCACATATCTACAATCGAACAGTTGCTTGGTCCCTCCCAAGGTTGAGAGGCGACTGTTGTGTTAGAACACCTCTCAAGTTTGGAGTTCCTAATACTGGCTGTGTGTATGTGTGTGTTGCCTGAAGCGGGAAGCCGGGAGTGCGTAAACGGGGAATACCTCGTCAGAAACCGCATTCGCGTGAGTGATTTTAAAAACAAAAACAATGGAAAAGGTGTAGTCTATAAGTGCGTGGATGGGACTAATAACCATAATTTTTGTCTTCGTTGGATTGTTGGTAAAAATTGACTTATTTTTAAACGACAAGTTACTTTTAATTTAAAGGGAATATTTAAAAATAATCTTTCCGAGATATTTCATTTTTGTGTTTTCTTTCGATATTTATGAGATTGAATGTTGCTATCGTGTATACCTAGACAGATAACGCACCATGTTACACAATATTCGTGGATAACAAGTTATACGGAAATTTCTGACAATGAGAAATAGGAGCTTCTCGCTTTTTATTCGCAGAAAATTACAGGCTGGCAAATTAAAAGTTTGGGATCCTTATATTACAAATACTATTTGTCCTGTTTTTATCGAATTTATAAAGAAAGTAAAAGGAGCATAATCATTCAGAGAGACAGGTTTTAGTAAAACATGAGCAATGTTGTGCAGACTGCCACATCAGCAGGCGAGGTTTGTTTAATTAGCGCCGTGGTGTTTATCGAAGTATATTATTTTTATTATAAAAGTGGACATAAATGGACTGAAAACTTAGCTCGTTGAATCTAGGTTTTCACTTGTTCTTTTTTCAGAAGATGTGGAAAAAATAATCTTCAAAAAGGTATTTAACCGATCCATTTTCTCCACAATAACATGAAAATTCTAAACTGTAGGAAGAATTTTACACGCAGCAAAAAAGAGCTAATATAGTGAAATAGAAAGGATATAAAGCGTCGTTTGCCAATTTTAGCATTAACATTATTTATTTAATGTCTAGTGTCAAACCGTATATGCTAAAATAGTCCATGAATGATACCATGATTTGTGTGTTGGCATATTCCCCAGTATTTGAATTTATCGGAAAAAGAAATTAACAATGTATCAATCATATCTGGAGTCGCATTAATTTCACAGGAAGCGCTTATTTTGCTCATTGTCAGCCTTTTTGCATGAATAGCGTTATTGACGGTCTAAGAAAAGATCGATGAAATTGCTTATTTTTTTATGAAACCGTAGTTTTTCTTGGAGGGATTCGATTCTACCATCATGGTCAAGGGGATTACTTGTTGAAATGGATGATGTATGCAGAACCCTTTTCGGAGCTTCTAGGCTCAAAATAGCCATTATATATGGAGGAAGATTGAGGTTAAGAGTAGGATTTTTCATCTAGATATGCATTTGCTTTGAACTAAACAGAACATGAGAGGAATAAATAATATGTATATATTTCTATCTGACAATAATGACTGGAGATGTAAGATAAAGTTACGATATTCAAAAATAAACGTTTTCCGTATCAAACAATGATACCATCAAGGTCATAGATAAAATGAATAGAAGACTGGTAGGAAGTGATTTTTTTCATGTCTGAGAAGCAAAGGAATTTTTAAAAAAATATTCAGTATTAAACTCGATAACGGATTCGAATATTTGACTTGAGGAATTTCGATAATGTATTAACTGAAAACTTGTTTTAGAGTATCTTTGGTCTACGTGTATGTTCTGACTTCCTTCAAATATTTGAACTATTTGTTTGCCTTAAAAAAAGACTGCAAATCAAAAGGGCAACCCAAGCAGCAGTTTTAGACGTTTTTAATGAACAAGCATGCGTTGAAATCATGCACCCCTTAAATCAACATCGTTATATATACATATGCATATATCCTATGTGTATAGATATATGTAGCATACAAGGAACAAGGGATAGTAATCAGGGGCGAATTGGGCCGCCGGGACACCGGGCAAAGTCCCGGAGGGCCGGTGCTGCTCCTGGGCCGGGGCTGCCTGAGTGGTTGCTGCCTCGGCCAGGAGCTGTTGCTTTTCCGTATTCTAAAGTAGTGTTTCTCAAACTATGGGCGGCGGCATCCTAGGGGGCCGCAACATTATTTTCGTTGTTAGGTGGGCCGATATCCGAGTATTTGCCCGGGCCGATTTTTGCTCCCAATCCGCCCCTGATAGTAATACCATCTGCGGTAATCATAGGAAATAACCTTTCACGTCATAAATACTTAGTATTTGTAATGTTTAAATGTATGTCTTAGCACTATCCAACTTTCTTTACATTAACATTTTTGGCTGAATGCTAAAAGTAGACGTTTAAAATGTACACCTAATATTATACGAAAAATGTTTTACGATATAATTGTTTAACCGAAGTATATAAGAGCTTGCTAACACAAATCTTGTCGTTGATATATATTGTTAATTAAGAAAGTCAGTCAACGACTAATTTTTAATTCCTTCATAATTCTTTAATGACTCAGTGACGAGCACATTCCTGATATTTAATTACTTAGTTATAAATCAAGAAAAAGCAGCAGTAAAATTTTTCCTAATCATTCGCACGAACACAGCGACAGTAATTTTAGTAGCATCACAAAATAAACCATAGCCCATAAACTCTACTGTATTACAGACAAACTCATACAACGGTGTATCGAAGCAAGATGATTGTTAAATGTCATGGGTCCGAAAATGCCGAATTATCATAATAATATTTTTATCGTTGTTTGGAAAAAGGTCACGTTAACCAGTAAACATTTATATATAATATACGAAATAAAATTCCTCGGCCTTACATATGCACATTTCTGGAAAATCGTGGTTAGATATGTATGACCTACATCTTGAAATAATTAAAAAATGGGGAATCGATTTATTTGCGCGTCGCGAGAAACTAGTCAATAATCGCTTCACTTCAATAACCCCGCCTCTGAGGTAGATCCTGAATTGCCTCACCACTACCCTTTCAACTCCACGATCGAGCAAAAACGTCGACAGAAAAAAATGGAACAAAAACCAATAAGACAAAGCGATTCGATTTCATTAATCAAACATATAGTGGCAATTTATTTAGAAATTAGTTTTAAACAGTGATATTTTGTGCTGGAATCACACAACTATAACGTATATGAGATTATAATTCCAATAACCTATGAGCTAACAGTATTAAATAAATTACAACGACGGAAAAGCATTATTAATTTTTTAATTTGATCCTCAGCGGAGATTTTTAATTAATATACTGGGAAAACCACTAGTTTATAAAAGGTGGTGAAATTTGGAAGGGAAAATATTCTTATCCTTAACAGTCACGATATCCTCAATTTCATTTACCTCATGCGAGGAGAGAAGGCATGATTAAAGAGGTGTTGGAAGAAAAAAGAGAAAGATCGGAAAAGGTTTCAGCTGATAGAAGATTTGAAAGGGAAAGAGAGCTATCAAGACACGAAGAAGACTGTGGAAAATTGGAGTTTGTGGAGAGTCAGATTCAACCAAGAACAATCAAGGACCAGTCTACGGACAAGGACTTTTTGTAATGTACCACACTCTAAAATTTGACTTTCTCCACCTCGAAAATATGTCCCAGAACTTTATTTAGTGCCCACTGTATTGCTGCGTGTAAGACACGACAGTATTAAAAAGTACAAAACAAATTACAAAATATAAGGCAAGAAGTAGCTAGGCTGATAGAAAAGTATATGTTGAGGAATCTAACGAACAAGGCAGCAGATCTTATCAGGAATCCTTCATATTTCCGGAGGCACAATTCCGAGGATAAGATTGGCGAGATCTTTTTTAGCACAAAGAATCGTTCTACCTGAAGACGATTAAGGATTACAATAAGAAAATGGGAAATTAGGGGCGTGTTTGGTGCATGGCATCTCCTACCATCCACCATTAAGGTGACTTGCAGTGTATCGTGTAGATGAGAATTAAAAATAAATTCATTTGCACAAAATAAGAAAAAAACTAGGGTAAACCCCAGCAATTATAATATTTTCCCTCCAAGTACCACCACTGGTACACTTACCACAGTTTGGGAACCCCTGATACAAAGCATTCAAACTACATAGTTCCATTCCTTATTTTGGTGAAAGATAAAAGTTTCATTTATTTAAACCCACCAAGTAAAGGATATTTCCGTAGAAAATACCACAAAAAGAAAGAGAAATGACAAATGTTTGCCATGCTGCCATAATCCATCCTCCTCAGCGGGGACTGAACCCGCGACCATATTGACAGTGGCGGGTCACGCTAACCACGTAGCGGGCCGTCCGCAGATGTTGATATGTTTGCGGAGGCCATTTACCCCCTAGGTCGCTAGAGAGAAAGAGGGTAGGAGAGATAGCCCAAGAGAGAGAGAGAGAAATGGCAAAGCAGACAAGAACGATAATGCCAGGAACCCATCATGTGAGATTAAATCGCATGAATGCGGAATCTAGTGGACAGGACCGAAGAACCGCACGCCACTATGCAGAATCTTATTACGGCCGATAACTCTCCACGCCCTTATACCTATGTATCTCCCTAAGTATTTATTCTAAGTAAACGTGGAAAATCACGTAAACTTTGGCCGAGGAAAACAAGTGTCTTGTCCAAGGCGAATCCCGGTGCACGGGTTTTCTATCGAAACAAAGCGAGGCACAGGAAGGGCAGCAGGGTGAAGTGCAATTGATTTTCTCCCAAAATAGGTCAATAATGTTGCCTGACACCGGTTCTCTCCGAACTTACAAGACTACTGCGTGCCGTGTGGAAGGATTGGTCCGAGGGATTTTGGGGTGGGGGAGAGGGGAGGAAAGGGAACCGAGGGTGGGGGGAGATGGATCGAGGAGTGCGTACGACCACTTCGAGGATTTATGACGAAAGATCCCCCCAACCCTTTCCTCTAAAATGCTACAGGAATACCCAGGGCCTCTAAGAGTATCGGGCCATGGGAGGCATTTGGCCTGGGTCCGAATTGGAGTTAGAATCGTCACCAATATCAACAGTGAAATTTCAAAAAAATTAGATTTTTCCTCTATAATTGGTACACTGGAAAAACGCAATAATAGAATTTTATAAATAAAAATATACAAATTACATTTCGCTGTTCTTTAGCTAATGATTGTCTTGTTTTCATGCGTTTTTATTTTAATTATGGCCAGGTGCATTAAATTTTGGAAGTGGTTTGAGCCCGAGTCTCTGCCATGGCCTGCAAATACCCATGGCAACGAAATCTAACGGAAACACCATTTTGGCCAAAGTGGAGGATTTTGGTTAGGTAGGAGTTTTACTTCGAGAGTAACGCTCCGAATCGTGGAAAATCAAGCCAACGAATAATACCGGAGATGCCTACTTATCTTGCATTTGGATAAAGCATTGGAAAAACCTTTATGAAAACAAATTGGACATTTCATAAAAAATTATTTTTAATCTTTGAAGTTTCACTTCCTTTTAAATAATCGGGAAGTTGTGCGCCATACTACAGCAGTAACTTAAATTTCGCCATCAAAAAGGAATATCTACACTATCTAGCTGAGTTTCATCACATTCTCGAGATTAAAAGTTAAGCAGTCGAATAAAAATACACTAATGTTTTTTATTTCGGAATTCTTAAAATATTCGTTGCTGATACTGGCTCTTTTAGAGGGAGATGTCGAGAAAGCGTATAATGAGGATTGAAGGGGTTCTTGCCCTTTGCGAAACCCTTCCGGGTCTGACTTCATCACGTGACGATGGTGCTTCAGGGTCACGCAGAGAAGTGCCAGAAAAACGTCGGCCAGAGTGACCACTTTGCTTGTTTAAAGACGTGTTTTTGTAATGTGGGCGATTACATGGTTTTAACGATTACGGGATCGTTGCAGTGGTAAATATACTTACCTCTGAAGAAATTTTAAGTGAAAAAGATTGAAAGTGCACTGCTACAGAGGAGAGCCGATGTTAGAATAATGTATTCATAATTTATGGTAATAGCTATACATAGGTACGAAATCGATACGCATTCATTTTTCACAATTTTTTAGATTTATTATACTCCGAGAAAGTCACGCGAGAAATTTTCCAAATTTTTAACAAAAATTAATTGCGCGCAACGTGACTTTAATGTTTTAATAACCCAATGACGTATCAAAAATCGAGGAAAAGTTTATTTTTAATTTAATGATACATTATATTTGTGTTATTCATTTACCTATTAGAATTGTGATTATAGAAATCCATTAAGTTAAAAATTGTGACAAAACATCGGTGTTAATTTTTATCGAGGATTCAGAAGAGAATGGAACATGGCAGCAATTTACTGAGCATAAATTTGGAGAACAAAATGTCAATCGTTTCCATCAGGATTGCGTATTTTGGTTACAGCTGTTATTCTAACTTCGAAGCCTGCACAAAATTCAGAAAATAAGCATCAAATTTTACTATATATCTCAGAAAAATCTAGTGATTAAACTAAATATCAGTCATAAAAGCCAAGAGGATACTTCAACTATAACCCTATACTGATAGAAAATGTTTAGCTGAAGAGATCATTTTACAAAGAAGTCTTTCCTTTTGTGGATTGCTTCATAAGGAAACAAAACTAAAGCATCGCAATATTCACATCCAAGAAGGAAAAGAATTCTTTGTATGGAATGTAAAAATTAACATGAATTTAAAGGCATTTATTTTTTGTTTATATGGTGTTATTTATTAAAATTTCATATTGCTTCTATAACATTCATGTAATGATTTGTCTTTAAATATTTCATTTTATCGCAGTGATCTATAATTATTTTATTCTTTTCAATCGGAATATAGTAATATATATATATATATAATGTTCGCATACTTTATTGATTCTGGCGAGATTTATTGCATTGAGAATAAAGAGTAACAGATTCTACGATTATGTACGAGTATGTTGATTCGTCGCATTCCCGTTTTTAAATTTTGTTAAAGCCGAGTAATAAAACGCAAATTATTCTGTTAAATGTTAATGGAAAATTTGATGCGAAGATCGCTACAATGATAGGCTTAAGCTGTAAGGTTAGGAATAATTTGGAAACAGGAGAAAAATTCTGCCATGACTTGAAATCGAGCCTTCCACTAGCCGGACGGATATTTTACCACTGAACTATCGTAGCAAAGTAAGTCTCCCGTTTTAGAAAGGGGATCTTTATTAGCTAGGCGGGAGAATCTCCTCTTATATGTTGTCGCGATGAATCTAAAATAAACCAAAATTTCACCGAAATAAATTTTGACCAAATATTCCAATTCCAATAAGTGATTAATAAAAACCCGGAATTACGCGTTCTATCACTGTCATAATTTTTAGAATTAAATTATGTTTTTTAATCTATTCTACTTATAATACTATGTTTTATAAGTTTTACAAGTGAATGGACAGTAAATGGGAGTTATTTAAAATACGCATTATTAACAGTTGAACGGATTCCACAGCTATTCAGCGATAACGCTCTATTCAGAAGAACTGCGTTCTCAGATATCGTGATACCTCGAATGACCTTTAAGGGGCTTCCGTTACTTGATAAATTAATTAAGGTTCCGGTATTGACTTTCCTATCCAGCAGACACCCTTAAAGGAAATTTCTTATGGCGTATGTCGGTGAAAAGATATCAATGAGAATTTGATAATTGTTTTCTCGTAATTTCAGCTGCGCAATCTGGCTTAAAGATTCGAAATCCTTGCTATAACCTTCTTCACAATGATGGCAAAACATCCACATACTTTTGTGAAGTTAGATACTTTTTACTTCAGTTAGGAATATCTTTGTAATATGTTAAAAGAGCTATTGTTGTTTAACGGATAAACAGAAAATTAACAACCGATGCATGAGACGATAATGAACGCTGCGATAATTTTACCTATGATATATGAGAACGTATAAAATTTTATATTTCCTACATTTGGTGATAGAAGTACATTGAAAAAGTGATCGGTGAAGTACCTTTAACTGATTTAATTCGTTCTGAGTTAGCGGAGAAAGCAATTTTTGCCTTGACTCAGTCTGAAAATAACCATGACTCACATTCGGGGAGTATGATATAGAAAAACAGCAATCGATTTGATGAGAGCAAAGATAGAAAATATGATGGAAATTAGTAATGGAAACTAATATACGAAACTATAAGTGACTTTTGGATTCAGTTTCTTCAAATATGAAAGAAAATATTGACGAAAAAACTATTTCACAGTCTTGAATGTTAATGAAGCAGGAAAAATTGTCACTACCTACTTTTCAAAAGTTGGTATATAAATTCAGATATAAAATTAAATGACATTGATATTTCCTCATATTAAACGCGTTGCATACGACCAGATATTTTTATTCCGCTTTCAACTGTATCTAGCGACACCGTATAGAATTAATACAACGAAATTAACTAACAAGAACCAGCCGGAGCATTAGAACATGCTGTTATTGTATTTAACATTTAAATCGAAATAGAATTTTAAAAATATGGAAATGAATAGGTAAATAATAAAAATCGATTTATTTTGGTTAGGTGAATATGGACAAGGAGAGAAAATGGTAGAAATGAGAAATTCCCTCGCGCAAATTGCCCGAAACCAATAAACGAATCCGCTGTTGCGTAGTAATCTCACCCTTAAAGAGATCTTTTTTCGGATCTAGTCCGTTATAGCACCACCATTTTATTAAAACCTATTAACCCAACAATAACAATAAAAATAAAGCGAGCCGAAGCATACGGGGGTTTGGGGGCAGAGCTTCATATTGCGGCCGAGGATAATGGCGAGCGTTCGACTCGCTTTCCTTTTAGATTTATTTTACGAAATTGTGTATAGTTGGAATTTTTAATTAGAAGTAACCGAGGATATTGACGAGCCTTCGGCTCGCTTTCTTTTAAGATTATAATGCCTTTTATATCGGGTGTAGCCGTCTCCGGGCGCTATCGCGCCCTTCGCCTCTCTGGAACGAAACTATCCCTCCCCATTATCCGGTGGTCGGCAGATCAGTCATGGGTTTGCAATCTCGTTTTGCGTGCAAGGGTTATCTCAACAAATTATCTGATAGCGCCTGGAGACGGCTACACCCGATATAAAAGGCATTATAATCTTAAAAGAAAGCGAGCCGAAGGCTCGTCAATATCCTCGGTTACTTGTAATTAAAAATTCCAACTATACATAATGTCGTAAAATAAATATTTACATAGCGATCACATGAGCCTCGCAACAATAAATATTGCGTGAGTTGTGGTGCTATAACCGAATATTTCTGAGTGGTGGTGCTATAACAGACTGGATCCCTTTTTTCATTTCAAATAAAATCTTTGTTGCGTTGCACCTTAGCCCAAAAAACATACTTTAAGGCAGGGATGGGCAAACTTTTCAACTGGGGAGCCGCATGCGCATTCAAGATAGGAAGCGCGGGCCGCATAAAAATTTCCAGATTCACCATGAGTACAAGTAGGTAATTTATCAATTGAAGCATATATTAATAAATAGTTTAATAGATAAGTAATATATATTCATATGTTACAATAATAGCTAATAACATAGACCATGACACAAAACAGTTAATGATAAATAATAAACTCTTATATAAATGTTATATCAAAAGGAAAGCATTAATATGTTATACAAAAACCATACATAATAATACAACGGAGAACATGGAGCTTACATTCCGTCCAAAATGACCAGCAGTTTTTCTCGTTTCTTTGTTTTTTCATTGAAATCCCCATCCATTTAGCCTTCATTTCCGCGAAGAATCACATTATTGCGGAACAAATTAATTTCGATTTGTCCAATGATAAACACTGTAAATTTGACATGAATTACACCCGATTAAATATAAGACGAGTATCATAAAAGAAAAATTATTTTACCTTTCATAAGATTTTTATGCTAAGTATAAATTTCGATTTCACAAAAGCCTCGCGGACCACATAAAATGCTCTCGCGGGCCGCGGTTTGCCCACCCCTGCTTTAAGGTGTAAATTAAGCGCAAGAACTCGTTTCCAATTATATGATTGACAGTTCAATATACACCAATGAATTTATGCGCAGTATCTATTAAATCCTTTCCCCCGTTGCGTTCCTCGTTGGTAGCCAAAGATACTGCACATTTTTGGACATGGTTGGAATCATAAGAGTTCAAAAACAGTACATCCTCCCCAAAATAATAAACAGGCATTTCACAAAAAAAGAGAAAACTGGAGAGATGCTCCGCATTGTTAGCATAGTAGTAGACTACATAAAACGACGAGAAATGCACATCCTGCAATTACGAGACAGGTACGATAAATACATAGATTCGTGTCATAATGGCTGTAAATTGCGACAAAAATACATGTGAATAGAATATTCTGCTTCGTGTCGAATGCATAAAACATAAACAACATATCGAATAGCATTTTAAAATTCGTCACAGAATGAAATTTAGTTTGAAAATGAAAGCAAACAAGAGGAGTTTCTTACTGAGGATAATACGTCTTATTCTAAAGAAGAGAGGCAATTTGAAAATTTTCTTAAATGTCCTAACATCCCTCATAAAGAAAATCCTTTAACGTGATGGGCAAAAAATGCGGCTATCTTTCCTGAACTGTCAAAATTGGCCAGACGTTACTTGCCATCACCTCCAAGGAGCATACCCAGTGAAATAATGTTTAGCGGGGCGGGAATTATATACGAAGAGCGGAGGAATAAACTCCTTCCGCGAAATGCGGAAAAACTATTGTTTCTTCATCATAGTCTCCCATTGTTGAAATTTAATTATTAAAATGTTGACGGCACTTTAATTTTATTCTTTACTTAAGAAGATTTTATAAAGTTTATAAAATTGGTACTGGTCAGTTATCCCCCCTGTTTTGGCCCCATAAATATTTTTCATGGTAAATATTTATTTTTGAGAGGTTCATGGGATCGCTATGTAATATTTTTACCCTAAGCTTGCTAACCCATGACTGATGGGCCCGTCGCGACATTTACAAACCCGATCACCGGACAACGGGGAGGGATAGTTTGGTTCCAGCCGAGGCGAAGGGCGCGGTAGCGCCCGGAGACGACTACCCATTAAAACAAAGCGAGCCGAAGGCTCGTCAATATATCCTTTCAATGTTATATCCTCATGACTGTTGCGCCGAAAATGGAACCAATGTAATTTTCGGGGGGATAACCGACCAGTACCATAAAATTTTACAAGCTGGTACTGTTAACCGGTCGTTAAGTATAATTATGCATTTTATGTAAAATTTTATTTCATGGTCCAGTCTAACTTTTGTTAGAGTAATCTGTTTTTTAAAAGTATATTATAATTAAAATATCGTTTCTCTGAATGTTTCTTGCAGGCTAAAAAGTAAAAGTAAAATATTAAGCTCCATTTAATTTGTTTTTATTGTTATCCTTTTTTTCTCATGAGGGACTCAGTACCCGGCACAGGGTCCCAGCGCCCGGTGCCATGTCCGGGTAATTTCCGGGTACCCGGTACATCACTAGAGCGTATTAAAGAAGTTGAAAGTATAACGTTAAGAGAATAATTCGTTCATCAACTTCGCATTACTTCATGGCGCAATTTATTCCCGACCACTACGTTGATTTTTCATATTAAAAGGTTGCTACAACGAATTAATGACTTTATATTTGTTTATGGATTGTAACATAGGGAATAATAGATGTAAATGAGAAAAAAATATCAACCTGTTGGTCAATCTTCCAGTCAAACCCCTGCTACTGGGGTTGCATAATGAGCAGGATGAGAATAACACATCCATTCATAGCGTGATCGAATCCTCAAATGATTACTCTCTTTACCAAATGAATAGGGCATTTACCCGCTCCGTTTTCTATTTTCATGATATACGGTGTCCTTCACTGTATCCAACTCCTAGAACTTCGGGGACGATGTGAAGGAATGTCTCACGTCACGCAGGCTCCCACACGGGGAAGAGGAAGGAGAGAAATTCCTCTCCAGAATTAGCCTACTCTTACGCTCTTACGAAATGCACTTTCGGACCCATATGGTTTAACCTGCATTCCTTTGGAGGGAATGCTGCACTTGTGCATCCTCTTTGCAACACGCCAATTTGGAACATCGTTCGTATTAATATATACCTTCCATATCCATTTTCGGAAAACTGAAAGCTTCTACTAAAAAACAAAAATCGTTAACGGATCAAAAATCAAGAAAAAAGTTGCGAGAAACATAAATAGAGCAAGTAGGAAGGAAAGTAATAAGGAACGAGGAAGAAGTAAATTTGAAAACCGGATAAAAGTCGTGGGCAATTGAATTTAATATTGGAGGAAATAGTCCCGTGAATGGAATTGCAAATGAGGAAGGAAGCGATAACGAAAATAAATGTCCTTAAGAACCGACGAGGTGAAAAGATACGACAGAAATAATTGCCTCGTAAAGAAAAGGGACAGATTTGAGAAAATCAATAGGTAAGGATAGAGGGAGGTACGAAAAGTAGTTAAAACATAAAAACTGTATGAGTAATCAATTTTTTGTTAATCCAAGTTACTAGCCTTAACGCAAACCTTAAGCTTTCAATTGATATTTTTTATATTTTCCATATTAACGCTACAGAATAAAATCGCCCAAGTGTCGTAACTAGGTCGATGGTAATGCTAATAAAGCAATGAAAAAATAAATAATTTATAAGGTTTCGCCACAGAAACCTTTCTGCGTGTCAATTACAGTTATTTTCACGTAAATCTCGGAGATGAATGTCTGCGACAGGCCGACCCGCCCAATGATAAGGAACACAAGCCGCTTATATCGATGAATAAAGATGAAATACAAACGCACTCATAAATAGTTATGATTGTATTCACCAGTATGAACTGCAGAAAAAAATAGACAATAAATTCGTTTAAAGGCAATGCAGTATATATATATATATATATATAATCATCATAGGTAGTCTGTCCGTTAACAGGTCCGTGATTATTCTAGGTTAAACTTGGTTCTCCATATACTCCTATTTTCCGCAGTTTTCTTCATGTCTTGATAACTCTCTTTCCCTTTCAAGTCGTCTACTAGCTGAAACCTTTTCCTACCTCTTTCTCTTTTTCCATCCAGTTTTCCTTCTAGCGAAGTGCTCTCCTCAGGTAATGCCCAATCCAGTTCGCCTTCCTCTTTCTGATAGTCTGTATAATCGTTCGCTACTCTCCTATTCTTCGTAGTACTTCCTCATTTTTCACCCTATCTGTCCATTTTATCTTCAGCATTCTTCTCCATGTCCACATTTCGAACCTTTCCAAGTATTTAATATCATTTTTCCTTAGCGTCCATGTTTCTGCTCCGTACAAAGCTATACTTCATACATAGCATTTTATAAACCTCTTGCGGATTTCCTGCTTTATATTTCCCATTAGCAGGAGTTTCTTTCTTCTGAAAGCGGCTTTTGCTTTTGTTATTCTAGTCCTGATTTCATCTGTACATTTTGCTTCTCTCGTTATGATGCTTCCAAGGTATTTATAATCTGAAACTTGTTCTAATGGCTTTCCTCCAATACATATTTTCAAATTTTCTTCTTCTTTGCTTGGAATTCGCATAACCTTGGATTTTTCTGTATTAATTTCCATACCGTATTTTCTACCTGTTATCACTAGTCTATTTATCACTTTCTGGAGTTCCTTTTCCTTTCTTGCTAGAAGTACTTGATCATCCGCGTATTACACTGTTCTTATAATCCTTCCTCCGATTTTGAAATCTTCCTGCATTAGTCTCTCTCCATATATATTAAATAGAATCGGCGATAGACAGCAGCCCTGTCTTACTCCTCTACCAATATGTACTCCGCTGATGTCCGTATTCTCCAACCTGACCTTTACAACTTGATTCACATATAGATTCCTGATCAGTCTCCTGTCTTTCCAGTCTACACCTATATCCTTTAATATCCTCATCAGCAGTACCCAATTTACTCTATCAAAGGCCTTCTGCCAGTCGACGAAACATTCGCAGCAATCTTGACTGTACTCTATTGCCCTTTCTGATATGATTCTCACTACACCGATAGCATCTCTGGTTCCTCGTCCTTTTCTGAAGCCGAATTGATCTTCCCCAAGCATTCCTTCGGCCTTTTTCTCTAGCCTTTTATTAAGAATCCTCGTGATGATCTTCGAAGTGTGTGACAGTAGGGATATCGTTCTGTAGTCCTTACACTGCATTGCCTTTTTCTTTAGAGGGATCATTGTTACATCTAAGAAATCCTGAGGCCACTCTCCCGAGTCGTAAATCTTGTTAATTAGTTTCGTAATCACTTTTAGTCCTTCCGATCCCATGACTTTAAGTACCTCTACCGGTATTCCATCGCTGCCTGTAGCTTTTCCTTTCTTTAGTTCCTGTATCGCCTTTTCTACTATATATATAAATATAAATATATATATATATATATATATATATATATATATATATATATATATATATATATATATATATGACACGTGTATCAACCAAATTACGGCGGGTAGAGTGAGATATGTATCGCGCATATTAGAATTCGCGAGGGGTAGCACAAAAGTCTTCCGAAAACAAACTACGGGTAAAATTTCATAACATGGCACATAAGCGAGGCAAATTTTGAAATATGTCCGAAAAATTTTTAATTGCTCGCACAGACTCCGATTACAAAAACTTTGCCAAAAAACGATTTGATTTTCATTTTTGTTTAATCCGCCGAATGTTCAATTAATTTTTTAATCAACTTTCTCAACTGAAACGTTCTCCGGTTACAAAAATACACAATATTAGATTTTCAATTTTGTTTAATCTGCTAAATGTTCGATTTACTTTCAGATCAAGAAGTTTAAAACAAAATGAAACCTGCACGACTCAAAAAACAAAGAAACATGGTGACAATTCTACAGAAAGTGAATTTGCTAAGCAGTTTTATTTAAACTAACAGAAAGGTAAGTACGATGAACAACTTTACCAGGAAACACGATCGAAATTAATTTTCATTGTGATTCGGATGGTAAATTTTTAGCCTAGTACGACTACCTTTTGTACTCTTTTAGATCGAACCTTTGGATAATATGTTCCAACAGCTTTATCTTCGAAGACGTACTGGTTACGCACCTTCGCAAACGCATTAAATCTCGAGTACATATTATAGTTTACATTTGGATAATGGGTTGCTCTGTCTGAGAGACAGTTATCAACTTGCCACACACTTGTATCCCATAGATCCTTTCGAAGTTGAACAACGCGGATTAAAAAATCCTGTTTAGACAGAAAGAATGAATTTGTGGAACGGACAGGTGTGAACCGCTACCGGCATCCTTGGCGAGTACTACACAGAAAAAACTACCGCAACTCTATTCAATACACGACTTTTAACCAGAGCTGCAAACCACTCCCAAATTTGGAAGTGGTTCGGTTCTAAATTTTTGGAAGTGGTTCGGTTCATGGTTCGGTTCAGACGGGAATTTTGACAAGTGGTGCGGTTCGGTTCGGTTTGCGGTTCGGTTCAACTAAATTAATCATTTGAAATACTATCCAGAAATAATTTATCCAACATAAACATTACACATTCAATATCAAACTGTAAGTAAATCAATCAGCAGTCATTATTATTTTAAATGAAATAAGAATTTATTTAAATAAAGGAAAAATTTATATTTTAAATATATTAAAATCTCATCATCATCTTCATTTATTTATATTTAAAAAATTGTATTTTTGATCCTAACATGATTTTTATGTGGATAACAATAGTATCAGAGAGGAAAGAGTTACGCACTCTTTCCTTTGAAGCAAACTCGCTGGTTTTTCCAATGGAAATTCCTGGTCTTTTCGTTGGTCCGTACTTTGTGGATTGAGATCGAACCGAAACTTAACCACTTTTGCAAAAAATTACGGTTCGGTTTTCGGTTCATCGAAAAATTAATCAGTGGTTTCGGTTCGGTTCGCGGTTCAACGAAATGACTGCGGTTCGGTTCAGCGGTTTGGTTCGGTTTGCAGCTCTGCTTTTAACTAAACACATTTATTTAAATCCCTGTTAATGTTAATTCACTTGAAAATTATCGAGATCGTCCTATGGCTAAAAACAAATTCAGGAATGATCATTTCAATATCGAAAAACTGATAAAGTAAGTATGTACTTATCTTAGGTATCTTCAACAGCCATAACAGTGACATGAAAAAAACTAAGACAAGTATACCTCATTTTTCAATTTTTTATATTGAACCTGTTAATGTATAAAATACGCTTGTCTTTTAAATTTTACTTTATACACGACGACGGGTAGCCTGTTTTCACTCTATACAAAAACATTATTTTTTAACGCAGTCATTTTCTTTCCAAGTTGATTTTAGTTTAAGCGATGGCGCGGCAAACAGTCACAATTGGCTTTCACTTGAATAAGAAAATATTCACTCCATCAGAGGAGAAGATTTTTGTCTCCGCTTGCCAAAAGCAGCCTCTTTCCTAATCCTTACCTCAATTTTGATTTTCCAGGTGCGGAAACTCGAATAGCTCTCTCTGCAGAAATGGACACAACGGAGGAAGGCGGAGACTCTTCCGTGTCACCGTCACCGACCACGTCTCTCTCCTCTCTTTCGTGGGCTTCATCCACATCCACGGAGGCACACACCTGGCAGCCGCTCTGCCTCTTCCGGTTTCTTCGGCCGCCGCCGAACGCCCTCTCCCCCATCGAGTTCGGCGCAGAGGTCGCGAGGAGAAGAGGAGCTGCCGCGAGGACAAGAGAGTAAGGGGAATTAGAAATAACATCTGAGCACAGAGGAATAAATTACAATCTGATAGTTTCATCATCAGCGATGAGTTATATAATGAAACAATAATGTTCCCGAAAGAAATTTTGATAATGATAAAGGAAAACTATTAGAACGGCGTTAGCATTATAATAAGAAACAAAGCATCGCCAATAATTATGCCCTTTTCCGTAACAAGGAAGTTTGTCGCCCGGGACAAGACCGAAAAATGACTTCCAGAAAGTTTAATTATCGCACTACGTTTAATTATTTTAGTTGCGTAATGTGTACAATATAAATATTATCACCTTATATACTACACGCAATATTTCCCGAAATATCGACTCGTAGATTTGCCTGTTGGCGCTCCTTCGCTTAGGCCTCCAATGAGGTCGCTATGGCAATGACCGTGCGTCTTGTTATTGTACTGAACAAGAACGCTCTAAGACCAAGGGAAGTCTGAACTGTAAACGTGGTTTATTTTTTATAACCCTAAATTGGAAACACTGCCCAAGCTCCAATTTTTTTCCCGTTGAAAATAGTTTTCAGTTCCTCTTTTTTTAATTAGTAATTTAGTCGACTTATTCACAAAAGGCTTTCCTCCACCTTTACTTTATTTCCGATGTCGATGACTTGATTTTATAACATGCCGTGATTCTTCTTCATTCATTCACTAAACACTTTAAAAGTAATGTTTTTTCTTTCTTCTGCAAAAGGGGGGAGATAATTTTACGGAATTAATTTCACTAGCAGAATCGATTATAACACCAAAGCGCAAAAAAATAATTAACCTTATTGATTGCCAGAAAATAACGTTTTGGTCGTAACATGCGAGTCTTTAAAGTTCGGTAGGAAACCGGAATTCATGATAACACGCGCCATTTTGAAATTGACGTCCTTGATCGCTTAAGATTGGGCATTCTGTTTAATAATAACTGAAAAAATTCATGTTGATCTCATAGAAACCATTTACCGCTGTCAATAATAAAATTATCGCCGACGTTCATCTGAAGCACTTTTAAAAGTAAAATTTGAGTTATAAGTGTACCACATTTATTTTTAACCCATCGTCATTAAATTCCACAACCACAGACAAGCCAAGCCCCACTCTCACTGTCCTGACCCTCTCTTTCCTGATTTACATTTCTCAATCTCCCTCACCCTCTTCCTTCCCTTCTCCCCATTGACCGTTTCAACCATGCGACGACGCAATAAACCTCTCCAACCACTACCGTGGTGTGGTCGTGCTTTCTTTCGCTCATTCTTACTAGTCAACCCCTTAATCCAACAACCTTCTTCATGGTCAAGTGCAAACGAAACTAGCTTCACCGCTCAAACTTATCGAATCCTATATTAATCGCCTTAACTGTCAACAAAATTCTATTATTTTCCTTCTCAATCAAAGTTCTTAGATTAACTGCATTTTTATAGTGAAAAGGGAGTATGTAAGGAAGAAGGAACGAAGAGGCAGGAGGAGTAATTAAGAACATTTTTCAGGTATTTTTATGTAATAAGAGCGAAAAAGTAAAAGAAGAGTTTATACCTTGTTAGAAGCGATCCTATGTACATGTAATAACTCCAAAGATTTATTTCAGAGCCGTTAATTTCAAACTTATACAGAAAACAATTTCGTTTTCGGTAATATAGGAAGTTAATGTTCAATGTGTCCTTTACAAAATTTCACTCAATCCCAATATTCATAATTTAATGTCAATTATTCATTCTAATTGTGATATCCGGGTAATAACGATAACGTACTCTTAGATTCCTAAAATATTTTGAGGAATGTTATGAGCATTACCAAATAAAATGTATAATGAAATATGAATGTGATGGTGGTAAATAATACATAAATAATTTGAAATTACATGTACACCTATAATACTCCAGGATAAAATAAACCAAACTACAATAGAATACTTTAGTTTGAAAATCAAGTTGATAGGTTCGTCCTTTTTTTTTTTGCAGAAATTTCCCGAAATATAGACAAGAAAATTTGGACCGTCGACACTTCTTGCCTCAGCAACCTCAGTGCCAGAAAAAGGTTTTATACACACCTAAAAGAGGTACGCTATACAGTGATACCGCGGGAACAAAAGAAAAAAGTTAATTCAAGGAAGAGTAATCGAACTCGTCTTATGACTGGAAAAAATTCGAGAACAAGCACTTAAAAACCAAAAGATTACAAAAGTACTTATCTCAAGTATTTCCAATAGCTACAACAAGGTTATAAATAAATTGATGTGTCCAATACATGACTTTCTCAATACGTAAGTTGTCGACTAAAATCAAATAAATACGCCTATAGGAACAGTTCAATTTACATGCTTCAGCGCTAGCGGTTCAATTGTTGTCACTACCACGCGCGCGAGCTGCCCACTAACCGTCAATTTCGAAGAAAATTGAATATCTCTTGAAATATTACTCATGAAAATTTAGTTCAAACAAGAGTTGCAGAAAAAATAATATCCTACAACTACTATATACATCTATGTAAACAAAAATTCAGTTTTAAACGAAATATTTACGAAAGACTAAAGTTAGACAGGAGTAAACCGCTACTTCCGGCTGACCGATTGTTATCAAAATCTTTTCAAATCTTATGAAAATATATAAAATCATAAATATAGAATTTCATGCTAATCTGATGAATAGTTTTTGAGTTAGAGCGCACGCAACATTTCTGTCACACACATGGACATACGGGCGCACACACAGACATAATCGAGAAGACGGTCAAAACGTGTTCAGGGGACCTGAAAGCGTGTATTTCCGTTGAAATCTCGAATTCGAAATTTTTCATGAAAACAATACTTACTCTATACTACGTATATGGAGGAAGTAAAAAGCGTAGATAAGTACTTTTCAATCTTCTGATTTTTAAGTGCCCGTTCTTGAATATGTATAGAATAAGTAACTCGTCGTAAATTAAAGGTCAATTTGTTTAACATAATAGGACCAATTTCTTCAAACGCAATACAATTTCAATGGCGCATTTTGCATAAACATTGTCATTAATTTGTTTTTTCCTGCGAATATTAATTTTATAACCATAACCACTGCCATGCACGTTACTTTGTTCACGAGTAATTAAAAAAGGGCATGAATCACTAATAACAAAAATATACGCGAATTAATTTTACGGCATGAATCAACATAAACCTTGAAATATTCCGATTGATACCTCGAAATTATGCAAAAAGGAAAGATTTTAAGACAATAAAATTTTGACAAATCACCTTTATCTGTCCGCTAGGAAATTATCTAGCAATTGCAGAGGCGACTGGCGAACAGCGCCTGCTTTTCCCTCGCGTCTATTTTTTCTTTCTAAGATTAAATAAACGAAATATACTACACTGGTCCCCACGATGTTTTTATCTCATCGAATCATTATTCGGCTCGGCTACTTTGCATTATCGATTGGCAAAGAGCGAGGTCCCTTACGTCCGCAAGAAGAGGTCGATCGTGGCTGCGAAATGAAAGGCAAGTCGCCGTTCTCAGTCACTCCGGAGGAAGCATGGAAAGCAGGCGGAGGACCAAACCATTCAGAATATTCTGTGGTTGGCTCAATTTTTCCGCCATTAGAACAACGGTTATAGAGTATAGAGCTGCCGTTATCTATTGACGCAGACCAAAGAAATCATTGTGGACATTTTTATACTTAGAAAAGACACGTATTTAATAGTTTTGTGCGGACACACGTATAATTTCGCGTCATTGGATGACTCGATGACTCACTGGGTGTGTGTGGTGTTCACAGAGAATCTGGGATCCTCTGCTCCGGAGCTGAGCGAAGTCCTTCGAACGATACAAGAGGCCTGGCCTACGCAGCGGAGCCGGTCCTCTATCTCGACAAGGTAAGAATCGGTCCCAAGGACACCGATTTACAGTGTTATTATAGGTGAAGAGATTTAACTCTCACTTTTTAAGAAAAAAGATATAAAATTTCGGGAATAATAGCTCTAAAATGTCCCAAAGTTTTGGGAAAAAACGGAATGTGAATGAATGGGAAAACCCAAGCGAAGTGCCAAAAAATAATTTTTAAAAAGCTCTCTCACTCTCCAAATTGATTTCTCAAATGATTCAGTGAAATTTTGCTCCGTGAATTTTCCTACTAAATTCCATTGGAAATGCTTGTTTTGCTTTCAGAATACCCATGTTCGTAATCTGTAGAATTTAAATTTACGCGATAGAATTAATTGTAATGTATGCATTCATTATATGAATTACTTGGTCGTCATAAAAACTACCTAGCGTAGAAGAACACTCTTTGCTTTATCTTTTGGTATATATCAGAGGACCGTTAAAATAAACGTCAATATCTAAATAAAGTTTTATACCAAAAAATAGTTCTAGAAGTTACATTTAAGACTGAATATAAAATTCAAGGCTAAGCAATTCCGTAAAGCAGTGCTTTCCAAATTGTGTATCGCGAGCAGTTGCTACGAACGTCACGAGATTAAAAGATATAAACGTCCTCTTCCCACGTGAAAGCAAGGGTACCATGCAAGTCAAGGGAAATTAATTAGGGTGTTGTATGTTGAACAAGTTGCAAACCGCTACCTTATCATAATGTATGTGCAATATTTGAATACACCAATTTATCGTTTGACCATCCGATCAATGGATTTTTAAATGACTGCTAAATTGATCTGTAACATGTCATGTATTCCTATTGGAGGTTAGTTTGTAATAAACTATGTATCGCTATTTAAGACATGTGAAGTATTCCGAAGTTCATCTTTCAACTATCGCTTTCTGTAACTCCATTACACCACAACGATTTGTTACAAAATCTTGCTTTGTTGTTAACAAAATATTAGTAAATTTTCGGTAAACCCTAAGAAAATACTAGTGTCCCACTATTTTTCTAAGAACTAACTAAAAACAAGAGTTTAATACAGCCTATTATGTCACGAGGTTACGATGAAATAAATAAATTTAGAAACGCATTTTTATCACTATGAAGTACTAATGAAATGTGTCGTTCAAAGTTCACCAACGATAAATTTTTTAACTGCTGATTAGTTATTACAATGGGCCTTTGTAAATTCTTAGAACAGTCTCGTTTGACTGATAGGATGATTTGTGAACTCTTAGTGCAGAACAGTAACGTACATTATTTTATATAACAAAAAAACTTTTATATTATGTAAAGCTATGATTATTTTACAATTAAGAAACACGATAGTAAAAATTCATTGCAAGTGGTCCCCTGCAGGGAAAGCTAGATTAAACTACTTTTTTATCTCATTAAGCGATGGCAAGGGAAGCGAGGTCGAATGCTGACAAAGGTCACGGGTACGGTTGTCATTAATCCATCGTTATAAAAAGCCCATCTTGCTAGAATAAAATGTCTATCTGTAACAAAATCATTTTAATTAGTTAGAGGCAGATCTACGAAGTGGCGGAGTGGTCGCACTTGGCGCGCGCCAGTGGTCCCGAAAAAATGGTTTTATGTATAATTTCAGAAATATTAAATATCTCATTTTAAAAGGCACGAATAAAAACTTTTTTCTTTGCACTGCGATGTTTTATTTATTAAAACTGGGAGTCAAATAAAGAGGTAGTCGTTAGATAAGGTTTCAGTATATATTTAGATTGAATGGCTCCCCCAATTGTTTAGCGACAGGAGCCCCAATAGTTTAGCGACAGGGGCATCAGAATGTTCAAATCCACCACTGGATCTGGGAACGGGATAAAAGGGCTGCAGTTCCCCTGAGGTCGAGAGGCCTCCATTTCATAAAAAATTGTAATCACCTAAATAAAAAAATACATTAAATATTACTTATAACGTAAAGAACCAAATTCCCATAACAAAATATTCTTTCACGTTTCACTTAATTTAGTTTATATTAATAGCCCCAAGCAGATCCGAGAAAGGGCTATGCGAGCGAGGCACTCACCTAGGGTGCAGCACCCTTATGGGCGCAGCGATTGACAATTTGGATTTTTACGTGCATTTCATATTTTAGTATTTGTATTTTATATTATAAAATATATTTTATTTTACTTCTTCAATGTTAATAAACTACTGTTTTGAGAGGTAAAGTTATGTACTGCATACTTTTATTATGTGAGGGGCGTTATTTTCAAACGTTGTCTAGGGCGCAAAAATATCCTGTCCCCAAATAACATTAGCCCCAAGCAAATGCCATAACTAGAGTGGCGAAGATACCATTTGCTTGCAAAAGGCCACGCACGCCTCCCCCAAAATATAGCAAAAATATTTTTTCGGTCGGTTAAATTTTTAATTGCTATTAAAATGTTGCACTCGTTTAAATTTAGAAAGCAATTGTTCATTATGACAATGCAGGAAAAATACAAATATTCTACGAAAAATTTCTGGAAGGCACTTACTTAAACTTTTCCATAGACTTCAAGAACAAGCACTTCACTGTCTTCAGTGGTAATTCGCCCAACTGAAGACGGCTGCTTTGTAGCCGAAATGTTTTTTTTTATTGCGGCTATTGGAGATACCTGAGACAAGTACTTTTTTAAGTGCTTGTTCTGGAATTTTTTCAGCCATAAGACGAGCTCGATAATTCTCTGTTGAATTTGCCATAGACCACAAACAATCTAGCCACAGATTTCACTTGGGCTCCCAAAATTCACCGTTCGCCAAAACATATAGATATTAGAATTTGTTCTCAAAATACATGAAGCTGATATATCCGTTAGGCATAAAAACGCCTCATTTTGTATCAGAGGATAGCGCATGGAACCACGAATACGATAGGCGAGTTAATATATCCATTATTCCTAATATCTATTTATTGGCTGTTGAAGAAGAAACGGTAAGAGAAAAAGTAATGTAATTTTGCGTTAGATCGAATTCACTTCATTGAAGTAATTAATGATAAAATAAATAAGTTTATTAGGTTTAGATATGTTAACATGTTCCTGGCGTTTTCATTCATCAATGTCACGTATTAGAGAGTTTTGCGCTAAACTGTGCGAGCTAAGAAAAGTAAATATTAAGATTAAATATTAAGATAAAAAATTGAGAGAGAAATTCTGGTAAAATTTCTTAAAAAGAAATCCATACACTCAATATTTTAGCAGATAACATTTCATTTGAAACTAGCCGAGCGTTATTTTCGGTAACGTTGCATGGATGAAAACATATCTATCGGAGGGCTTTGCGTCTATGAAAGAATATATCTTTACCGGGAATCTCTAGAACAGGGTTTCCCAAACAGTGTCCTGCGGAACCCAAGGGTTCCTTAGAAAGTAAAAAGGGTTTCGCGATAGACAGAGGAAGAGACCCGATACGTTCTTCCCACTTATTTGCAGCAGGAAACATGAGCATCACTTGTAAACTGTAAGATACGAGTACATAAATTATGTAAACAACCATTATAATGATTTAAAAGTTAATTTTATTGCGACTTGGCTTACCACCTCTTAGTTAGTTTAGGGTTCCGCGAGAAAAAATATTTGAATATAAGGGTTCCGTGACTTCGCAAAGTTTGGAAACCCCTGATTTAGAAAGTCGAGTAATTACGAAACAATATAATAAATAACTAAATTGTGTAGACAGTAGATAATATGCCATATTCATTGGTTAATAGTGGTTTATGTTATTTGCGAGTTTCACGGATTTAAGATAATCTGATACATAAATTGCATCGTATTTCATCAAACAAAATAGACTGAAAGAGTTTATCTTCTTTTGTGCATAAAATTTCCCAATTTAATGACGTTTACTACCACGTCAATATAATACTATCTATAGGAAAGGAAAATAGCTTAAGGGTCCATAGACAATTATGTGATTATGTTTCTGGCTATGCGATTTATTATCCGTTGAACGCTATGAAAATATAATCCCGTCGATCGAAAGTAACGGTTCGGTAGTTTCAAATATATCTTTTTGCAACAGCTAAATCGAGATTTCATCGGAAATACACGTTTTGAGGTCCCCTGAACACGTTTTGACCGTCTTCTCTATGATGACTGCGCGTGTGTGCCCGTATGTGTGTGACAGAAATTTTGCGTGCGCTCTAACTCAAAAACTAATCATCAGATTTGCATGAAATTCTATATTTATGATTTTATATATTTTCATAAGATTTGAAAAGATTTTGATAACAATCGGTCAGCCGGAAGTAGCGGTTTACTCCTGTCGAACTTTAGTTTTTCTTAAATATTTCGTTTAAAACTGAATTTTTGTTTACATAGATGTATATAGTAGTTGTAGGATATTATTTTTTCTGCAACTCTTGTTTGAACTAAATTTTCATGAGTAATATTTCAAGAGATATTCAATTTTCTTCGAAATTGACGGTTAGTGGGCAGCTCGCGCGCGTGGTAGTGACAACAATTGAACCGCTAGCGCTGAAGCATGTAAATTGAACTGTTCCTATCGCCGTATATATTTTATTGCAGTTGACAAATTACGTATGGAGAAAGTCATGTGTTGGACACATCAATTCATTAATAATATATTTCTTGATATTTGTAACAATTGCTACCGCTCTTTCATATTTATTTATAGAAATAAAGAAAACCCCAAAAATCATTTCTAAGTGATTTGAGCAACGAGTCGAGAAATAATTTTGTTTTGGAGTTTACTTAATTCAAAACCAACACGTTAATGTGGGGCGAGAATACATTTTCAACGACTCGAAGGTTAAAATATTTACGACATCACATCAAGTCACTTTTGCTTTAAGGTGAAGGAAATTGGATCATGCAATGCTTGTGAAGGTTCAATTCACCCAAGTTACAGCGATTAATGAGAATAATAAAAATGTGGCGTTAATTTAAAAAGGAGTTTTTGTCGCTAATATAGAAAACAATTTTGTAAAAGAATTAACAATAAACAAAAGTGCTTAGCGTCCCGAAAATGAAGGTAAAATTGTCCATGCACCTTGGTTTATAATTTATCAACTTTTCGAGCGTGAATTTAGCTTCGTCTCTGAAAAACTTCAGCTTTTCAGTAGCCATTTCTCCAAAGCATAATCAACCAAATAGAGCCCAGCCATTCAGGTTCTATATTCAGTTACAAAAATAAGTGAGATAAGTGACCAGTTTATTAGTACAGTAAGCCTATGTAATCGCCACACAGACTCAACAAAAAAAACACGAACATACATATGTGACTCTCGCCTATAGAGAAGGGATAAGTATCTGAATGCTTATAAATAAGAAGCTATTGACCTTTTAGGAAAACAGATCAAATCTCGAAAAACCACAGGTAAGGGTGGACGTGGTCGTCGCAAAGTCAAGCGAAGCAGTTCACGAGAGAGAGCTCTAAAACCCGGAAATAATCGAAAGGAAATTCCAACCCATGCATAATTCACGCTATCATCCAAAAGTATAAAGAAAAATAATAAACAATGACACGTCTCGCTCGTTTATCGGGACTAGAGTTTTTCGAACGTTTTCACGACGATTTTGATACATAACATTTAGTCGAATACATTTTCTTGTAGTCTCCGTCGCTTAAGAAAATAAATAACAGAGACAAGGATATTAATTTGGGGAAAAAATTGTCAAATCGATAAACCGTGTCTTACGTCATTGAGTTCTTTTATTTAATTGCTTACGCAAAAGGAAAAGTGAGAAAACAACGAGTGGGAATTATCTTCTCCGTTTCAAAAAAAGCCACGTTCTTATATATCCAGGGCAAATTCTTAATATTTTTTGTTAAGATAAAAATAATTCTCCCTCTGAAGTTAGTGTTACATGCCACTCGAAAACCTCTTTGCCGATAGAAAATTACCTAGAGTGCATACAACAGAAACGTGATTCATTAATCGCGATATCACGAATTCCCTTCACGAATGCACCGCCTAGAATTTTCCCCACACCCACATACGCATACCAACATGAAATGATGAAACCAACAGGATTCGTTTCTTATCTCGTCGAATTTCTCTACAGAATCCCATCTCTTGATGAATATTCCCGGATTAATAAAGAGAGGGAAAAAATATTTTTTTCCTCCTCTTCGAGATCGCATATTTTCGGACGCACACCCAATCGAAAAGGGGTACAAGGAAATGTACAAGGGGGTTTGAGGAGGGAAAGGAGACAGATTTTAAGTTAGCTCGGTTTCGGTTCATCGCCCTTGCAAGGTTGGCGTGATAAGTGCCTAGCGTGTCCAAAGTGACCACATGGAATAATCATTTCGAGTGTGGCTCTCCTTGAGGGGGCGCAACCGCACGATTGCGGAAGGAGTCGGGGACTCCACGACGGCCGGTTCTGGTGCTGCTGCCGCTGAATTAGCATCCCAGATAAGCACGCGAGGTGTCGAGGGAAAGGGTGAGGGAGGGATAGGAGGGAAAGGGTGAGGGAGGGATAGGGGGGAAGAAGGGGGAGGGGAAGGGGAGAACAACGGCGAGGGTTCGCATTCCCCTCATTTTCGATAAAACACTCGCTCGAGATATACCACACATAATGACATAAAATGCCACATAGCTCGTGACCTTTTAACTTCTCACGTAATATCGAGATCCAAGAGTTGCAGTTTAAATGTCTGTTTCGTATCGACTTCATGATCGCTTTGCCCTAGTGACAGAGTTATAGCAATTAGCGGCGTTCGGCGAAGAGAGAGAGAGATATTCGATATTTTAACCGGGAGCGTTGGTCGGAACAAAGATGGTGGAAGCTTGCGTCACGGGGAAGGTAGTCAGCGGGGGCGGAAGAAAACACGACAGACGAATGGATGGCGTCGAATGGAAGGCGTAATAATCCATTCTACGGCAGGGTTTTCGCACAAGTTGTTTGTGTGACACAAAAATTAAACGTGTCCGAGTTACCATTCACTGTCGAAATCTCTCCGCAGCACATCCAAGATAGACACTATCGATCACTACCTTTCCAGCCGAGCGTGTCACCGGCGTCTACACTTTCTCGCAAAGCGGAGAGAGAGGGAGAAAGAGGCGTGCATAAATCAAGATGCCTTTTCATCACGGACACAACACAGTCGATGCAATGACGACTATAACGTCACTCCCATCGATCCCAATATTCTCGGAGAGAGAGAAAAATTGGGGGTGGAAAGACAACCCTTCCTCCCAAACAGACTCCCCCGTCGAAAAACGAAACGGTCAAGCTAGAAAAAACACAGAAGTGACGGTGGGAGATGCAATGGAAAGAGACGACAACGTGCATAACTGATGGAAAAAATTTTTGGTCTTTCAAGGGAGCCACACCGAGATCAAGATCGACCTTTGCAGAGAGCTTGTGGATGCAGAGAAGAGGAGGAGGAAGAGGAGGAGGAGGAGGAAGAAGAAGGGGAAGAGGACACCTCAGAGGGTGATATGGGATCGAGTTGTAGGAGCGGTAAGGCTGAGGACGAAGGCGAGGCGGGTACCGGCACCACTACAGGACAAGGTTTCGTTCCTCGCCCACTTCCTCGGCGAAGGTATTCCGTCCCGGAGGTGGTCATCAGGAAGTTCCGACTGGCGGCGGAGGAGCGGTGGGGGCAAACCCCTCCCGCTCCTTTCCCGCCCCCTAAACAAACCCCGAAAACTGAAGAACGGACGCAGAGAACATGGCGAGGAGAAATGGTAGAAGCGACGCCTAGGGTGACTTACCAGAGCAGGGGTTCGCAGGCGGGTGGAAACTTAAGGTACCTAGGCACCCCGATAGCTCAAAACTTGGACTTCGCGAGCACTCCAGTCAGTGCCAGTGCTCCAGTGCCGGTGGAAGAAGTGCTTTCCCTCATCCCGCGGTACTCCGCCATTCCCAGATCGGATTCCATGTCTGTGAACCTTGGAGGGGCTGTTGTGGGTGATGGGTCGAACGCACGCAAAGAAGTGAGGGGAGGCGAGTCGGAGGAATGTCCCAGTCTGGTCGACAGTTTGGAGGACGAGGCGGTGATGGCGGCTAGGAGAATTGCTGGAACGAGGGTGGCGCATGTGGGAATCGCCAAGCCTCAAGCGCCTCTGGTTGGGGGCGAGGCCTTCTTTGTTGCCATAGGTTCATCATCCCCTGCCACTTCCATCTCATTCTCTGGTTCCTCTCCCTCTCCCTGTTCCTCCGAAAAACAAAAGCATGCTATCCACACCAAGAAAGCTCCCTTGTCTGTGGGTCCAGAGACTGTATCTGCTATGCCCAAGCGCCTTCGGGATCGGTTGGCGCAAAGGCACAGACGTTTGCTGCAAAAGGTCGGTCTTTTAATTGTGTTATCACTCGGCAATGGAGAGAATCATAGAACAAAAATATTTCATGACAGGTATTGGGTATAAAAAACCAGGCATTAATAAATAAAGGCTATATATAGTTTTGATCAGTTGAAAGTGATTATAAAGCCATTAAACTCATTGGATTTACCTATGTATGTATTCTAGGGAAGACAGATAGGCATTTCCCTTGAGCAAAAAATCTTAAAAACAAATATCCTCAACCTAAAAATTTATGTGGTTCTAAACTTTCGGCAGGAATTATTTTAAAATTACAAAGATGCCAAAACTGATTTCATTAAGAAATAGTTTAACAGCTTCAAATTGGAACTTTCAATACGAAGAAAAATAGCTATGATTAATTTTCCCTCTGAAGTAATATCCTAAGAGTACCAATAGAATTTCTATTATAAATTTGGATGTACACTCCTTACAATTTATCTACGACACTTAACTTTTTAGCTGAAATGACGTTAGAATTGAAATAAAAATTTTACAAACATTTATTTTAATTCCTCATAGATTAAACCAGAGCTTTTTTGTGACAGTATGCGCTGGTGCAGATTACCAAAACCTTTTTTCAAAGGGATGTTGACACCCGTCTAATTTTGGTACATTTTCATTTTTTTAATTCTTTAAAACTTAAAGTAATAAATGGCTTCTATAAATGTTAAGCATTTTTATTTTAATTATCAACTTTGTTATTAAAAGTTCATCAAAAATTCAATAGAGAAGGTAGAAGAAGGTGTAGGAAGAGGTGGAGGGGGTGGGAGTACCGGCACCTCTTTTCTACAAAGACAGGACTGGATTAAACTACATATATAATATTTTAAATTTATTAATTTGTCAAGTTAAATAACTTATCTAGGTAATTTATTTAGGTTTATTATCACAATTATGAGTATTCTGAGAGTATAAACAAGCATTTCTTTTCAGTTTATAATGATGGGTCCTAATAAATATTATATTTTAATACATCAGCACTCTACATGAGAATAATCGGCAAAGGAAGTAAATATTAAATGCTTTTCTCATTAATGTAATCTTGAGTTAAAATAAAATTGAGAACAATATGCTTTAAATCTATTTTCAGACTACATATTGGGAAATTGATTAAGATTCTAGGTGTAACTCATGTTAAAATATAAAAGCATGATTATTGCATCAACATATAAATAATAGACATTATTTATGGATGAAATATCAGTGCTCACCAAATATCTCATAAAATTTATGAGCACAAATATGCATAAAATCTAAAAACTAAAAAACTAACTGAATTATACAACTGCTTCACGTATCCCTTTTAAAATTTGTTTTCTTGTCCAAATGAAAATTTTGCCATGACAACTCTCACTTAGCTTTTCATGGCGCATGCAGACATTAACAAGTAAAGGGATTAATTTAACTTTTTACCAGTGAACTCATAATCTGCCAAAATTTATTAAATATTCTAGATGTGTTATCACACTCCTCAATCATCCTTTCTTTCAACACATTTCAGATGGAGCGTCAAAGGAACCAAAGGAGAAAAATAGAAGAATCCACAGCAGCAAAGAAAAATGTACCTAAACCTCCAAAATCAAGAAGTCTGTCCAAGTCTCCCTTAAGACCAGCAAACTCCCAAACTAAACCTTCTCCATCACAGAGAAGGATTCCTTTGGGACGTGGAAACTCAACGCAAGTTAGCGGAAGGGTAACAAAAGCTCACGGTGCCTCTGGTTCCACCCCTGCTGCAAGGGGTAGCACACCGCTGAGGCAACGTGGCAGCACATTCCAACAGAAGTTCAAGTGCATACCAGAAGACAGGAGTCTACACCTGGGATCCTCCTCCTCCTCCACTCCCCCCTCATCGCTATCCTCCTCATCGAATTCTGATGGAGAAGAGGTGGAGATTGATGTGGTTAGCGTGGAGGATGGAAGTGAGACAGATGCTGCCAGGTTGAGGCCGAGACTTAGGGTCGAAAATAGCAAAAGACTTGGAGGTAAAAATAGGGTTAGAACTTTGGGGTCAAGAAGCAGCACTTTAAAACAACCACAGAAAAGCGAGACGGTTCCTTCCGAACTGCAAACTATAAAAGAGGAGAGCAAGGCTTCAGTGGAGACAGAAAATGAAGGAAATCAAAATGCGGTAGAAAAAGAGAAAGTGGAAGGGGAGAAAGTTGATGGCTCTCCAAAGAAAGAAAATGAGTCAAAACCAAAGCAAATAGTTTTAAATGATACGAACAATAATGAAAGTGTCAACGAGGAATTGCAAAGCAAAAAAGAAGAGGCTGTGTTGGAATCTACCGATCTGAAAACTGCAGAAAAATTTGAAAAGCATGCAGAAAAAATTGAAGAGCATGCAGAAAAAATTGTACAGCATGCAGAAAAAATTGTAGAGCATGCAGAAAAAATTGAAGGACATGCAGAAAAGGAGCTAAATGATCCTCCGCGACGCAAATCACATAGTGATGAGGATGTTAGGAGTCTGAAGAGAAACTTTAGAGCAGATAGCTTGAAAAGGCAAATTATATCTGATCAGGTGTCTCACAAAGGCAAGGTTGCTCTAGGAATCGAGAATAATAATGATGAGGACTTAGTCTCTTTGTCTTGTGGTTGGCTCAACTTTTATCTTATACATACAGATGGAAAATCTAGTTTTGAGGAAGATGAGGCAAAAGCCTCCAAAAAGGAAGAGAAGGGAAAAGACTTGAGGAAAGAAAAAGAAAAGAAACCACACAGAATCATTCCAAAAGGTCCAACGCAGTCACGTCTACCCCAGTCGAATCAAAATACTACTCCTGTTGCTGACACTAATGGCAATGGCTTCCCTACAAAGTTGCCCCAAATACCTAATCCTGAAAATAGTCCAACAGGCTTCCCTACAAAGTTGCCCCAAATATCTAATCCTGAAAATAGTCCAACAAGTGAGCATGCACCACTCGCAAATTTGAATCAGCAAAGATCACGTCTTCCAAGGCCTCTCCAATCAAGCAGAGTGCAAAACATGCAAAATTCTTTGGTTCCCATCCTATCCCCACCCACAATCACTCGGCCAACTCAACTCTCTTTCCTTCCAAATCCAATAAGGCTATCCGAGTCATCACAGGCACCACACTCATCTTCCCCCACCAGTCCATCATCACACCAAAATGATCGCAGTAGAAATCGCCACCATCGGCGCCGAAAAGGTAGAGACATCGAAGGAGGAGCAGAAACAAGCACAGGCACTCAGACTAGTGAAAGTGGACATGGTTGGTCAGTAACTATAGCTGGGAGTTGTCCTCAACCAGATGTGGAGATGCGTTTAACATTCCCACCACCTCATGGAAGAAATAGGTGCTCAGGTAGTAGGGGACGGCATCATCAATCAGATTCTGGGTTAGGAGAAGAGAATGGAATGGGAAGGGATCGAAGAGGTCAAACCAGTGGACCTTCCTCTCAGCACCAACCTCCATATCTCCCCTCATCTGTTCCTCCCCAAGAGCCACCAGAAACATGGTTATTAACATTGCGGAATGAAAGTGCACAACCAGGTATTACCGAATGGAGAAACAGTTCTGCATCATGATTAAGTAATGAATAAAATAAGTTTGAGTGGTATCTATTAATTTAATATAATATCCATGGAAGCATAAATGTAACCTTAAGGGATTTATTTATCAAGTTTTTTAGTGAAAATAACATTAATGAAAAATTATCCCTCACATAATTTGAATTTTTAGAGTAAAAATTATTTTGATAATCCAATAGCATATCTGAGTTAATAAAAATATATTCAGATGTAAGCAAAGAAGTTAAAAGAAATTCCTTCAACTATAACATTCCCTATGGATCATTGAAAAGTTCCCTGAAAATATTCTGATTAAATTTATTGTTTGTTGAGCAATTTAGCTGTTAAGCAACAGTAATTAATTATTAAGTTGATATTAATATTCATTTAAAATCAAAACATATTCTTCTTAAAGTACATACTAAATACATATATACATGATAGTTATACAAATAGTGTTTTAATAATATTCCTGAAAAACGAATTAAAAATTAAAGACACTAACAAAATATAGTAATTACTTTATCAATTGGTAAATATCCCTGAATATTTATTTTGCAGCAAATAAAATGAATTATTATACTGATTAAAACATACGTATGACCACCTTGTGTAGAGTTAAATATGGGAAATAAAATTTTGTAAATTCATGCACAATCCTAGTTCACATAGAATTATGTCAGAATATTATTTCAAATATTAATTAAACACCATTAAACATAAAGAAATGCTGCAATATCATGAATTGGATTTAATAAAAACTTTATTTACGTAACTGTTATTCCAGTAGAAGTCTTATTCAGACATTTGTTGTCTTTTATGAAGTAAATTAGGTACTAGGAAAATATCTTATTATATTATTGCTTATAAATTTATTTTTATTTCTGAGGAGAAGCACTGCAACAAATAAACCAGCCGCACTCAAGACTGAAGCCACTCAAATGCCTGCCTGAAATTTCACTCGAGCCACCGATTCAGAATGAGGGTACAAAAACTAAAATTAATAAGGTATGGTAAATATGTGATAACTGTTCAGAAAATAGTTCACTAATACAATTAAATTAGCTAGGCTATTTTTTAAGCAAAAGAATTTGAATAAAAGATTGTTTTTTCTTGAAATAATAATGCCTATGCATTAAAATGTAAGCAGTATTAATAAAAAAGTCACCATTGTACAAAGAATAGCATCGGTAAAAAACTAAGACTGAACCTAAATACTGTTTCCAGCATTTGCTGTTGATTCTTACATTGATGACTCTTACTTTTACAATAATAAAACTTTGACTCAAGGAGCATATAAAGAATATAAAACAACTTTATGTATCACAAGACTTTCCAAAAATGTTGGTGATTAAAAAGATAGGCATCTGTAAAGATATCATTGCAAACAACTAATAAAGTATTTCTTTTATTCATTCATGTGCACAAGTTTTGATTTTGAAAATTTCCTTAATGTAAACGTTTGTTCAGAAGATTAAGCAATAATTAATAAAACATAGGATGTTCTTCAAAAGAAATAATAGGAAAATGTTGTTGAATATTTTATACTTCGATAAAGTTTAAAAATTTTACAGTGTTAAAATTTCTCTGCTCCTTTTTTGTAACAGTTGAAAAGCATGGTATAATTAAATATTTTTCACTATTAATGCAATATTTATTCTTTACATTACTTGTCTATAAAAATGTTTCATTTTGATTTTGAGTTAAAATCACTATTGAAGAATACTGCTGCTTACTAAAATCTAAAAATCCTGTGAATTTAGAATATCACATAAATAAAACACTGTGATTCTGGAAACAAAAAATTAATTGCATGTTTATATTTTAAGGTAAGTGAATATGAAATACATCAACCCTTCTTATTGAAAAAATCTGTGGCCAACACATGACTTTCTCCATATTTGGGGTATAGATATTTAAATTATTATGAATAGTATTATGAGGCAAATTTATCATTTCGTATCATAAAAGAATACAGTCGTCCTTACTGCCGTAAATTACGTATATTTTGAATATGTTTACAGAATTCACCACTACATGGTGGTGGCACTGTATACAGGTATTAAGAAAAAGCAAAATATCTCCGAAATGGATGGTTCTATGAAAATTTGTTTCAAACAAAACTTGGAAGAAATATTATTCTCTACAACTTTGGTCCTCACAAAGATTACCAATAACAACGTTTTTAAGGAGATATTTGACGGAAACCGAAAAATCGATTATTTATAAATAATTCCTAAACAATAACTGCTATGGAAAATTGTTTGAGATAAAAGACGTAGGAAATTATATTTTCTACATTTTTTGTAATGATCAATGTATACATAATGACGTATTATCGGAGAAATATCGCAAAAACCGAATCGGGTTTTGAATAAACCTCGACTTCCGGTTAACTGGTATCGCCCAAAAACTAATCAGTTCTTTTTGCTCATGCTAAAGTGTTACATATGAAGTTTGATAACGATATGGCAAGTACTTTTTGAGTTAGAGCACCCACAATCACATACATCCACAAAGACATCATTCTGAAAATAGTCTAAACGTGTTCTAGAGACCTCAAAACGTGTATTTCTGTTGAAATCTCGAAGTTGATTTTTTTTGTGATCACAATACTTTCCCATTACTACGTATGGAGAAAGTAAAAAATAAGCACTTAAGAATGAAAACACGAAAAAATAAGTATCTATCTTAGAAATCTCCTATAGCCAAAGCAAGATTATAAAATATCAGAGGTGCATTTTGTCTACAATGAAGCTGGTTTCAGAGATGATTCTCAAAAAGTAGATTCTAAATTTCACTGCTTCAGAAAGCCACACTATAGCCAATATGTGCATCTGGTTTTTCATAACCATCTTAAAGATATGGAAGATACCTAAGATACACAGACTAACAACGGTGCCTAGGCATGGCAGATTTTTTCATCTGCCACTGAAGATAAGTACTTATTTTTCCAAGTTTTGATTCTTAAGTACTTAATTTAAAAAATCATTTTTGGCCATCAGATGAGCTTGGCAATTCTCCCTAAAGCCTTTTTGAGTGTAAAAGGATAACTAATACATACGCATTTAATATTTCAACCTATCAAATCAGATGGTAGAAATAGATTTTAAGAATTGTGAAAATACATTAAAACTGGATTGTAGTAAAGACAGATTTGGAAGAGTGGTTTGAGTAAGATCATAAAAAAGTATGCAAAGTTTTATGTAGAATATTTTTGATTGATATAAGGCGTGAATGTCCTTAACATTCCTTTAATGAAAACTTCTCTTAAAATTTCAAACTGTTATATCTGGTGTCTTTTTTCTATATTGCTCACTATTCCCACTACTGACTATGGCTAGAAATCAGCTTGAACATGCACAATTTATCATGAAAAAGTACCTCATGCCATTTTTGTAACAAATCCCATAATCAACCTAATTTATTTTTTTTATTTGTTTGGACCATATTTAGGTTTGTGTCAACTACTTGCTCATATTAATACTTACAGAGAGAAATTATATACCTTCCACAGAGTTCATACCCTATTGGAAGTATTCAATTTAAAAAAATTCAATTGAAAATGTGCCAAATTTCAATTGAATTCTGAGGAAAAGTTCTGGTTTTCAGTTGAAAGAAGAAATTCCAATTGAGATTTTCAGTTCAATTGAAAATAAAGGTTTTCAATTGAATTCAATTGTAACATTTCAACTTTCAATTGAATTCAATTGTTTTCCCTAATTGAATCAACAGGTTTCTTCCAATAGGGTATGGTCTTAATATTGGACAAATAATGCTGGTCTATGCAAATAATAAAAAAATAATGAATAAAAGGCATTGGTGAAATATGGTTTCGTGGTAGATTTTTATAAACCTTTAAGAAATTACTAATTTATGTGAAACTTTCCAATGATTCCTACAGTTTTAATATTTTAAAGTATTATAATCCACTGAAAATCACAAAAGTGTTTAATTTGCAAACTACTTCATACTACAGTAAAACCCCGTTATTTCGATCCCGGATCCCTGCATGTGCACCAACACATCACGTTTTTGTTCCTCATTTCTCGCACATGAAATACATATAGCGCCCCAAACATGTGACTCTCTTTTACTTATTTAATAGTAGGATGACCAAACGTCCCATTTTCGCCGGAACAGTCCCGTTTTTTATCAAAAAAAGTCATTCTGTACCATTTTGAAGCCCATCGCAAATAAAATTTAGATTATCTGATAGTATAGCTGATATTTCTAGTAGAAATGTAGGTTTATCGGAAACATGGAGGTTATCAAACGAACAACAAATGTTAATTACAGTCGCAATTGTCAGGTTAGGAAACCTCAGGGTCATTGATAAATTTGAGTTGGTAAACCTGGTCTCCGCATATAATATCCTGCCAGGGTTTAACCTAATTTATTCCTTTCGAGTTTTGACACTGACGACGCATTGGGATCTCTTTTGATTGTGAGCTTTGTCCTAGTCTGGCATGCTCCAGACTGTAAGGAAAGTTCATATTTGCATTTTTTGCTGAAGATTGTGATAGATCCACCATTAAAAAAATCATGTGAAAGTTTTGTCCCATTTTTTATTACAGCGATGGGAAGTGTCCCATTTTCACCTCGTTGGTATAAGGTCACCCTATTTAATAGTCAATGTGAAATAAAAGAATCAGATTATCCTTGCATCACTGTGAATGCTCACATTCTCAATCAGATAGCGAAATTCGAGAAATAAGCTGAAACAGAAGTTGCAAGAACCCTTACTATCTCAATCCTCATGCTTTCCCAAACCTAGACAAGGTTTCCCTCTTGAGAAAGTGATATGCTCCAGAAAAGACCGTGTAATACTGATTTCTGTTACTGAACCAATCTTTAAATAACATTGTACGAAGTTATACCAAATGTCCTCTCTAAAAAGATCATGACTTTGTTTTATGCGAGAATAAGTGATAAGCCAAAAACAAAAACCTAGTGGTGTTTACCCAGTAATGAGCTGGAAAAAATTAAGAACCTGTAGTCTAAAAAAACATCGGTACAACATACATTGTACAAACTTTCTCATATATAGACACTAATGCATCGTTTAGTTATCTTTAGAAAATGAAAATCGTATCAGCTGGTTTTTAGAAAATCCAATTTTTGTTAAAGTTGCCCAAGAATAAACTAGCCTTATACTCATTCATTGAGAAAAATGAAATACGTAGTATTACTGCAGACGTCTACTCAAGTAACTGTAGGAAATTTGATCAAAATCATTTGAGCCGTTTTTGAGAAAATCAAATTATTGTTAAAGTTGGCTAGAATAAACTAGCTTTATATTCATTTTTTGAGAAATATGAACTATGCAGTATTATTGAAGATGTAAACTCAAGTAACTGTACGAAATTTGATCAAAATCGTTAGAGCCATTTTTGAGAAAATCGAATTATTGTTAAAAATGCGTAGAATAAACTACCCTTAACTACTGAGCAATTTCAACCATTTCTAGATATACTCTGATCAGTATGATAAAATGCCAAAGTACAAGATTTCATTCATTTTCGCTCTACTGTTTACGCTCCACAGCCAGTAACAGACAGACAGCATTGCAAAAACCACTTTTTCGGATTCAGCGACACCTAAAATGTATATTTCAGTAAAAATCTCAAAGTCGAATTTTTTCGCGATAACAATACTTTCTCGATACTTCGTATGAGAAAGTAAAATGTCATAAGGAAATTAGGATAAGGGTGGCAGGATGCCTACATGCCAGGGGCACCAGATCGCTCTAGTTTAGTAATAGCATTCTGCTAGCTTAAGAAGTGTTCGCTTCGTAATATATTCCTTTTCATACATTGTCAGTAACTGATTAATTATCAGATAGGGCAAAATGTACTTTAAAGGACAAAATCAATAAATTTTCATATTTTCTAAAACCGGCTCGCGCGAGAAATGTTTGGTTGAAATTTTGTTTTTGAACCAAACCCCTAGCTTTAAATACCATATGAGCAAAGTTTCCAAAAAGTGAAGGAATAACTGTTGTTATTCACTGATGTATTTGTCAGACTTGTAATTATATAATCCAAAATCTACATGTATTGATTCAATTTCTTTAAAATTTAGTACTTTCAGAAATCATCATCAAACTTAGGTGTCTTCAAATATGGATGCTGGGATCAGGTGTAATGGGTTCAATCTAATGCAGAAATCATAGTGCAAATTTTCACTTAAATAACTGAGTTTTTGCTAAGAAGAAGCAAAGGAAAACCACTACTGTCACTATTTCCGTTTTGACAGAGTTATCCTGATGTTGCTATAAAGATTAAATGCAACTGTTTCTTATTTATTGGAAATAAAACCTTTTTATTAACTTTGATCAGAGCCAGGACTAGGTATCTGGGTGCCCGGGGCAAAGAATGTGAATCACACTCCTAGCCCAAACCGTGTTTTATGACGTAAAAAATATTAATTATAATTACTGTCTGCCCATCGCCGCCAATCTCACTTTATCACATAATTACAATTAATTTTATGATTGCAAATATATATATTTATATAAAATACATATAATCACAATTTTGGCACCACCTAAAATAATGTGCTCAGGGCAAGAACCCCGCTTGCCCCACCCTAGTCTTCAATATTATGCTTCAGTTTGTGACTATAGATTTGCATTTGATATTTATGTAGATTATCTGTTTTTATTAAAAATTGTATGTTTTAGAAATAGAGATTCTATTTAAAAAGCAAATGGCTTGTTTTGATAATACATTTGAAGAACAAAAGTTGTTTAAATCATTTACTGTACATTTCTATTCATGAAAAATGTCCCATTCACTGAAATTTGAAGAATAGATAACATCATCTTGGGAGAATTATTTTGATAGGTTTTGACAGTAAAATGATACAACTCTGAACAATCATTATGACACAATCAAGTCAATATGAGGAAAATGTATCTGAAGTCATAACGAGAGGTGAAATATCAATGCCAAAAGTTGGGTAAAAGTTTAAAAGAAGAGAATAACTCACTTGTGAGGAAGCATGCCAACTCTGGGCAGTGTTCTTTTGTTACTAGAGTGATGTCTGTGACTTAGCTTCCATGAAGAACCTATATAAATCTATAGATTTCTTCTAATTAAAGTGCCCCATAATGCACTTTATAAAAAAATTACAGTGAAGCTTGGAAAATACAGAGAGTAACAGAAATTACTTCTCTATGTAACAAATATGACAATCAGTTAGATAATGGCAGGTTTAAGAAAAGTTGAAAAAAGTTACCAAAGGAGTAATTGTGCACTTACAGTGTAGAGTGCAACAAAGCCAAGAGAATAGAGTACTTTGAAATGATGGCTTTAACATTCACTTAATTAATAAACCAAGAAATCTGATTTTTAAATTAAAATAAAACAAATGATTTTTCATTCACTTATTACTGAATTGATAATAATGTTTTAAAATTTATTTTACAGTTACTTCTTATAAGTCTCTAATCAATACAAAATACATCACTTAATTCCAGTATCCTCATCTGAGGACAGCCATTTGGAATGGCATAGTTATAGATAAACTTATTATGTAAATGAATTTGATTATTGCATAAACTGATTTATTTACCAAAAATATTATAGAAATGAAGGGATACAATTACTGGAATCTAATGGGTCAGAGTTTTTTCTCTGTTAAGATGAATACCATTATTGAGCATAAATGGGTAATTAGAATGTAAATATTGAGTAGCAATAGCCTGTTCTTGCAATCTTGTTGGAATGCTAAAGTATTGAGAATTGAATTAAACAAAACATAGTAGTAGAAGACCACAGAGCAATGGCCATACTGGCAGCTTGAATGCAGAATTTATTTCCAAAACTGAAATATATTCCTAAATACAGAGCTACAATTATACAGCAGATTTTGAAGAATGAAATGCAACCCATGTTATGATATATCCCACGGTATAACCGAGGACAAAGTCCCTTCAAACAAATATGAAATGTATAGACAACTTTATCATACATTTTATATAAATTTTTATGACTGCTATGATTAACAAATTCTAAATGTAAACAAGAAATATATCTATAGTCAGTACAGTGGAATTATTCAAAGGCCAATGTAGACCAAGGTTGGGAAACCCTTTGTACATGGCAGGCCGCATCGGTGGTTGTGAATACTATGGTGGGCCATATGTAACTTGCCAATACTTTGGTGGGCTGGATTAGAGTTGAAATCAGAGATATCCTGAGATTCTGAGGTATCATATGAGCAAAAGTCAAATGTAAATGTGTATTTTAGGGTTGAAATTTAAAGGTTTTATTAACATAATTTTACTGAAAAATATGAATTTGTGTTAAATTTTATGGATTGCTTTTTCATCATAGTTTTGCAGGCCGCATAAAGTGCTCCCAGGGGCTGCATATGGCCCATGGTTAATAGGTTGCCTATCCCTGATGCAGACTGTAGTCATAATCATAATTTTTATTCATCGTTAGATGGTGTACATATGGGAAAAGAAGGACAACCTGCAGTATTTTCGAATCTGGCAAATATCTAAATCCTACAATCAGGGAGCACCGTAATTAAAGTCAAAGCGTAGTTGATGAAAATTAAAGGAAAATTCTACAGAAACACCAAATTTAACTAACAATTAAATTGACCAAAATTCTTCAATAATGTCAAAATAAACATTTAATATCTATTGCATATACACTTATGTAGGTATTCTATTAGAAAAATAAAAAAGGAATTAGTGTTGCATAAAGTTGATGAATTAAAAGAACCTAATTTATTAAGCTAAACCAACAAGATCTCATGAACAATTATCTTCTCTAATGATTAGGTGATGGTTCGAGCAAATCGTGCATCGTCACTCCGACTAAAATCGGCACAACCAGGTTTTATCCCTGCTTTACTGGAAAACAATACCACTGAATCCACAGCAGCACAAGATGGAGGTTCCAATAAAGGCATCTCTATGTACTGGCCTAAAGTTCGAAGGGCAATTGAACAAAAGCAGCTAGAACGTAGAAATAGGGAGTAAGTCAAATAAACACAAAGTATTAATCTTTCCAGAAATGATTAACAGAATTTTAATCGGTGCTGTCTCTATTCTATCCTTAGCACACTCTGCCATGAAATCAACTCAGTGGCAATCATGCTGGGCACCAAGGAAAGAATTCCTAGCAATAAAGGAAATCAAGGAGATGGCAAACTAGAGGTGCATGGATCTGCTCTCATGGGGACAGACAATACAAGAGAAATAGAAAAGACAAAAGACAATTGGGAGATAAAGAGTAAGGCAACAAAGACAGGCTGGAGATGGAGAAATCCGTGAAACACACCTTTAAACAACACACAAGCCAAGTGTTATATTGTTACCTCATTCACCTTAAAACAATGTTATTTGAATGCACTGTGATGCTTTGTTAATAATTTATATAAGAAATTGTGATGAAAAATTCATTTTAAAAGTATATAAACAATGTAAAATAATAGCAGAATTCATTCTGTAGTTGATATGCTCAATATGTAAACTATGCCTGGTGCATATTATAAAATATATAAAAGCATTTTAATGATACAAAATATGATTATTATTTTAATGATGAATGGTCATGTTACTTTTGGCTTAAATAATAATTAAAACCTCAATTTTTATTTAATAGGCATTCATAGCTTCGGCATGAGATGGATTGATGGATACATTTGAAGGTTATCTGCTAAAAATTGAGAAGAACAAAAGCAGACCATAATCCAGGTTTTTGTAAATAAAATAAAAGTAAGCATCTTTTAATTTTTAAAACAAAAATTTGTTTATTTCACTATTAATGTTGAGGCTTTTTTCTAAATTAATATTTTCAATGTTTTACTCCAGTAGTCTAGATACGAGACACACAATTTGGAAAGTAATAACAAAGATGAGAAATAAAATTTCTTCATGCCAAAGCACACAAACCTAAATCAGTAAATGAATTTTCACCACACCTCATGCAGTATTACTCAACGATATAAGAAAGCTGAAGCACTTTATTTTTTGGGTCGAGTGCCTATTTAACAGAAACTTTCTCCTTATGTACACCACACTGAAGATAAAGATATAACAATTTTTGGAAGAAAAATTGGACCTGTTATTACTACATACTACAGTAAGAACTGAGTTCAACTTGGCTTGTTACATCAAAAGGATAAGTTAACCAGCTCAAATTTAAATTATTTTCCACTTGTATATATGCCCAATTTTATCAATTGTGAACCCAGTTTCTGGACTATTACTTTTTCTGCTTCTAATTATAGCAATATTGACCTTACACTGCCTAATATGAATTCAAAAAGAATTATCACAATGCTATGAAATATTATCTAAAATGAACTATTTTTCATTCCTTTTATAATTTCTTGTTTGGAAAATGAGATTCTTACAAAAGTATATGACTAGAACATAGAATAGTCTTGCAAATCATTAATATTGTCATGAATAAAATGCATGATTTTATTCTTTTAAACATGCTTTGAATTTACATTACTAGTCACATAAATGAGGCTATTTTAGAAGATATTGGAACTCAAAGCAAGGTTTAGAATGTTCTTTTTACCATGAGAAGTTATTTAAACAAAATGGCTCTGATACTATTACTTAAATTGTGAGGTTCTTAAGTATTTCAGCATAGCAAAATTACTGAAAACACTAAATTTCCCTTAATTAATGGATTAAAAATCTCCAAAAGAAAAATGTCAATGTGGTTGAAGAAAGGTTGATTTAATAAAAATTACTTTTAAAAACAATTATGGAGAAATTTGTTAAACTTACCTATGTGCTTAAACACATTTCTTGATTCATCCAAACTGCTTTGAAAGCTATTTTCATGGTATTACAATGCCTGTAATTTTAATTAGCACTTTCTAGTGGAATATTAATGGATCTTAGGGGTATACATCTGACACTTTCTTCTGTATTGCCTTTCATCACTTCCTTTCCCAATTATGTTTCTGAAAATCTATGCAGTTCCATCTGTACTGAAGTTAGCTGGGGCAATTGAACCATATCATCATGGCTTGGAGGTAAACACTACCATGAAAAGCATTATTTTTCAAATTAACTAAAATATTTTTTCCAGTTTCTTTAACTGATGGAAACAAAATGGGCATATAATCATTTTTCACAATGTAGGTATGCTTCTAAAAATTATTGAGATCGATCGATTTAAAAAATGTGACAAATTCCAGAAAGTGAGTATTACTTAAGAGGTTAATTTCACAATGAAATAAAATAGATATATTGACTGACATTTTTGTGAAATTCTTCAACAATTGATCAACCTTCTGATAAATAATAATGCAAACTAAATCTATTAAGAGAATTTCCAACAATATTTGTGTATGAATATATATAATACAAGACAGGATGCTTAGGACATATACATTGATATTTCTTGTTCCAGATATAGTTGACTGAAATTGCATTAATCTGCTAAACTTGAACCTGTAGCTTCTAAACTTATACAGTAATACTAATAAATTCACTAACAAACCCAAAGCCTCTACATTTAATGCTACACAGTTACACTAATACATTTTTTATAAATTAATTTTACGTAACAAATCAGGCTATTTCTTAATTCAGTCAACTATTAAAAGTTTTGTTTTCATATAAAAAAGCATTAGTTACTTATTTAACAAGTTAGTCTAACTGCATAGATAATTTTGATGTTAAATATTTTACTGATATAGCTTCACTAAACATGTTTATGAGGATTAACATCAAGAGAAACCACCTCCAGTGGTCAGCTCATATAATATTTTGGATTATGGTTTTGCTATGTTATTGCACTATTTAAGATATAATAATATCATAATTTTTAGAACTAAATAGAAAACAAGTACATCTTTTCAATATTGAAAATGAATTGTTTCTTTGTTAGGGATTTGTGTGTAGCAGGAGATGATTCAAAATGAAACTATACTTGCTTTAAAATCATATTTATTTCTTATAAAGGCAATGGTTGATATAAGGATAATAATCAGTACAATTCATATATGAAAACTACAGCTACAAAAACTAAAACATTACAAAAAATATATAATCCCATATCTAAAAAGGAAATTCACTAAACATAAAACAACCTTTATTCAACAGCAGTATGAGCAACAATTTGTTAGAATTCAGCTAAAAGCCAAATGTTTTTTAAAGAACTATGTTAAAAATCTCTGAAAATGCACACTACTTAAGTTTTTAGTGGTTAATTTAAAAGCTTACTGAAATTTACAATTGTTAATATGCAAAAATAAGCACATGATACTCATCTAAGCCATACAAATGGTTTTTGTTAAGAAAACCAGAATTTAATACAACATTATAATTTCCTCAAAACAAACCAACATGTTATTGTAGTATAAACTCAATTAACCAACCTTTGATCCTTCAATTGTCCAACTATTGGATTAACCAACCAAAAGTCGGTTGACTGTTGCATACATGCTCTGATAAGTGTCATGACAATGCTATGCTTCCCAGCATCCAGCAAGGCATCAGTCTATAACTATACACCACTCTGTCAAGACCTCACACAAGTTGTGCCTTAATATTTCTTTTTTCTTGATAAAATAATTGTTCTAAATCATGGGTGCACAAAGTGTGGTCCTCCGTTGATGTTTGAGTGGCCCATGGAAGATTTTGCATCATAAGGTTAATATTCAACAATGTTTAGGTTAGGTTAATTTGGTAAATCATAAAGTGAAAAGTATAAGAGAATGCAGAATGCTCAGGTTAACCAAATGCACTATTTTTATCAAATTTGTACTCCTGAAAAATTTTGCTCCTTTACTGCTTCTTCCAAAGAGTTGTACTCCTTTTCAAACTCGTACTGCATTGCATATTTGTGATAATTTTGTTTGTTCATTGATAAGTAAAAAAGCTTTAACTTGTTAGCTAAAATTATATTCTTGTTTAATTTACATTAGTCAGCTTTTAATTAAGAGCGGCCCTCGGATAAGTATAAACCATCAAATTCAGCCCATGGGTGTGAAAAGTTTGTGCACCCCAGTTCTAAGTGATTAAACATGCCCCTTAAGCACTCAACTGGGTAATTGTTTTATTCAAGTCCCACCCTCAGTGGGTAATTAAATAAATAAAGTTAAATATCACCCAGTTTCTGCAAATATAAAACAGCGTAACTGATAAAAATGCTTCTCTTAGAAACAAAACATCTCTTTCAAATCTCAGAAGCAAACTGAACTTTCCATATACATCTGTTTTTCACATGTACCGTTAGGATTACTAGCAGGAAAAACATTCATAAATAGCAGGATTACCCTTGATACAAAAGTGCATGCAGAGAGAAGTGTGAGTTTTCGCAAGGGAGTGTGAAAAAACCCCGAGTGTCATAAACGGTCATTCAAGAAGTGGTGATCATGGAAATGCAACCCGCAATGCATATACAGAACTCCCTTATGAAGACCTGCTTCTGAAAGAAAAAGGAAGACAAGGCCATCTGTGGTAGGTAGCACGAACTAGAAGAACCCAGCTATAAGTGCGAGATGCTACGGGATGGAAAATCACGGCATATCCATAGCAATCAGCATGAAAAATGCCATGACGTCTATACTCGGCATACCCAACACCGGTGCGTCCGGCCATGATGTCTATACACTGCATACCCAGATGAGTGGTTAAGAGAGGTATAATGAGGAGAAAGAATGTTTTGTTTAGCATTGGTGAAAAATTTTAAATTATGGTGAAATTAGTCTGACATTTCAATCTATAGTATTGCTGCTATGAATGGTATTGGTATGACCACAGTCAAAGATCTTAAGAAAAGTAAAGAACAAAATTTTCTTTAATAATTGATGTGGTAAAAAGAAAAGTTGAAGGTTATCTCATAAAGATATGAAATTACCAACAGACATGAACTTTTTCTTTATTATTCATAATAAGAGTATTTCAAATATTTTTTCCAACTTTTCTTAACTGTGTATAACAATGTTCTTTTCCCCTTGAATATTTGACGTATCCAACCCACCCTTGCCTCCATATAAGTCAGTTAATTGAGGTTATACTGCATTTTCCATATTATAGCAATTAAACAATATAGATGATGACTACATTGTAGACGCTAATCTATCTTAGGCATTGGTGTACTAGGATATGACATCAAATGAAAAACTGGTTTATTCTACAACAAACACGGAATTAAGGCACTTGGTCACATTTTAACAAAAACATTAAATGACTACTCAAAAAATGTTAATTCCATTTAGAAACAAAATGAGTGATAGGAAGACAAATCACGAGAAAACATAGCATTTACCTTAGAGAAATATTATAGTTAAAAAACATTAAGCTAAGAGAATTTACTTTCAAAGATAAGCTTATCTCACAAAAAGTTATATAAGAAGATGGGAAACTCATTACTAGTAAATATTTATTACCTGTCTAGCCTGAAACTCAAAATAAATACTTGCGAACTCCACTTTCAAAGGGTATCAAAATGAACTAAAATAGTAATAAAATTAAAAGGATATGAAAAAAGATAATGTATATTGCACATAAACTTCTTTAGAGAATTAGATTTAGTCATGGACTTTAATTATATAACAAATAGTTAAAATACAAATTAATATCATTATTATAAATTTCTGAGAATTTATGCATATACAAATTCCAAGTTTAATAAACAACATAAGAAACAATTCTTAAAAATACAATATATACAGAAATAGTTTCATTAAAGGATGGGAAAAACTAACACATTATACATGGTAAAAGTATAAATTAAATTCCTATAAAATAAAAATATTAGCTGTATTTATAAAATAAATTTTAAAAATTGAGAATTAACTGCCAAACTTGGATCTGGTTTTTATGAAGTACCGTATCTGCCCGAATAGAAGCCGACCCCCCAAAAATTTCCACAATTTTTTGGCAAAAATGTAAATTTCGTAGATTTTATGCTGAAGTGTGCTGGGCATTCATGCACTACTTAGAATACATTATTCGAGATCGAAGAAATGAGTGGGAAATGGTTTAGTAGTTGACATTTTGAAATATTACTCCAATTAATAATTTTGCATTGTTGAATAATGTTCCACATTCAGTGACAATAATTTCATTCATCTTCATTTTCACAAAAGATCAAATATAGTAATAGCGATCTCGCCAAGATAATTTTTCATCCAAGTCTATTTCCAATGAAATTAGCATTTACATTGCCTTAAGAAATTGCATTTTTATAATTACACACGTTCCATGTAAAGTTTTACCTAAATTCAAACAGTTAAGCATACAAAGCCGTCAACGCATTTTGCGTAATCGTCTGCATACTCAATCTACGCAAATAATGTGACCATTCAAATAATGTGAAAAACCCAGCCTTAAACGGTAACAAAGCACAGGTAGTGCTAAATTCGATATTCTAGCCTTTATTATTTATTCATTAAACCTCTCACGACCAAAGATGCCGCATGCTGCTGACCCCAAAAGTCCGAAATAATCCAAGATGGCCTCCAATTTCGGGAAACATCAAATAAAATAGTTAAAAATTCACAATTTTATACTATAATAGCCCAGGTCTGTTGGTTGGTTGGTTGGTCACGCTTTCACGATGGCCGATATAGAACATTTTAACAAACTTCCCCAATAGGTAGAAGATTGAAATTTGGCAAGGATGCTTGATTAACATATTTTACGTTAATGACGAAAATAAATCTCGAAAAAAGTCCTGGGTTCGACTCCAAGGAAGACATTTCAATTTTCCGTAAGGTAACGTAAAAATCAATTTTTTGATGTGCAGGCTTTTATTGTTTTGGAAATTAAAATTAGAAGGAATTAACCTACGATCTTCGGATCTGAACCATTTTGAAGAAAAAATTTCAAAGTTTCTTATTCTGTTCATCTTTTTCCGCATACAATTCGAAATCGCTCATGTTATACGTTTAATTCACATATTTTGTGGAAATATTGCCATTTTAACAGAATGTTGCCTTGGCCACCAATTACATTGTGAGACCTCAAAATCCTATTGTTATATCAATCCTTATGGGTGTAAGCGTGCTATGAATGCTTTAAATACGAGAGAGGGAGGGAGAAAGAGGAAAGTAGAGGGGGAGAGAGGGGGGAAAAGGAGAGAGGGTGTGAGGGAGGGAGAGGGAGAGGGAGGGAAGGAGAGGCAACTATTTTAAGTTTAACTAAAGATAGCCCATCAACATCAGAATATTCACAAGAAATGTTGTATTTGACAAAATATTTCATATGTAAAAGTGTGATATTAATTATTTTAAATGAAAACAATAATTATCTATCTATAATTCTTCCGTTGATATTTCAACGGACATTACACTAGTTTAAAGATATTTATTGAGAAATAATGTTGTTTTTACGGACTCCAATGAATCACTCCACTGGATATTTTCTTCCGTTTCTTCATCCAGAAAACATTTTCAGCATCAACCCCAGATATACTAACTTTATCATCCGAAATGTTGCCAATATCAATATCTGACTTGTACGAGGTTCTGCAGAAGAATTCGTTCTCAGGAAAACTTTGTCTACTACATCAAATCCGAAAAATTCACTACCCGAACTATAATTTACATCATAGTTGGAAGTAGAAGAATTACTATCAGCATTTGGGATGATTTTTATATCGAAAAAAATAAAAAACTTTCATTGAAAGTTCAGAAAGCAAATTCGTACACACTTTGAAAAAGTACCCCAAACACACACTACGTCTCGTGTTTCTATGGCATACGACGTCATTTCTGTGAGGAAAAGTGAAAGTCGCAGTTTTCTGAGGTAAATTTGAAAGCGTATTTTCCGGGCGGTTTCAGGCGGCTGGTCGTGAGAGGGTTAATATTCATCGTAGGTCAAATATTTACTTTACGAAAAATATAGTACTATCATTTGAACGCAACGGAACTGAGAGACGTGCTGCCATCTATGGGTGACTATGAGATTTAACCATAACCCAAATTTTCCTTGGACTCGCATTTAAGCTGAGGGGTGATTTTTTCATGATAGATTTTGACAAAAAACAACGGCTTGTATTCGGGCAGATACAGTAAATCACAACCACAAGATAACTTCTGTATCCATACAACGAGTAATGACTAAATCACAGGTGCATTGTAACAATGGAATTGCTATTCCGTGTTAATTCACAGAATTTATATTACAATGATAAATCTACAAATTAGTGACAAGGATGGATATTTGCATCTGAGATACAGAAAATACCTACCATATATACTTGTGTATAACATGCTCTCATGTATAACGTGCAGCCATAATTTTTGCAAAAAAATCCCGACTTTTCATTATACCCCGTGTATAATGCACACACCTGATTTTTGTGGGGCATAAGGACAAAATTTTAGAATTATATTGTCATGTTAAGTATTAACTAGAGTACCGTAAATAAAGATGTTAAAGCATTAAATTATCGCCAGTTAACAATTTTAAAACGCTTGGACTTGTTCATAAGTATTACATTCAATAAGCTCCACATCATGTCTTAGAGATACATCAATAATGAAGTTGAGTTGAAATGGCAGCAACTTCATACAGTAAGTTGGCCAAACTAATGCCGTGTAGAAAACTGCAGCGTCACTGCTGCCAATCCTTTTAAGTCAGACAAAAAGTGATCTATAAAATAGAAAGAGTTTAGATTTATAGTGGATTTTGGTTCTCTCCTTCCTATCTCATTCTAAAACTGCTTAATAGAAGGAATAACGCAGAAATTTAACAAACAAATCTGAAAACAGGAAATGCGACAGTTAAGATTAAGTTCATACATGTCATACTATGAGTTTTAAATTAGGTAATTATATTGTTAATTGTATAGGCATCCCTCGCTATTTGTCCCCCTGATTTTCGTCTTTTCACTTATTTGTCCATAACCAGTTATAACCAAACCCCCATTCATTCATCCATTCCCTCACTTATTCATCCATCAAAATAGCTAGGACCTATGAAGAGGGACTCTCAGACGATTACTCATCAAACGATGAGACACTCAGGATTTATCATTCTTAATTCACCCCAAAAGTGAGAATCTGGTGCAAGGTAGGTTCACTTTAATTTCCGATTTTAAGTGCACAAAATAGTTACCCACGTATAACGTGCACCCCTACTTTATGACCTAAAAATTTGGTCTTCAAACTGCACGTTATACATGAGTATATACAGTATATTTATTATGCAGATTAGATATGATGATGCAAATGGACTAATCAGATAACATATTCATACTTCATGCCAAAAAAACATTTGTAGGATGACTTATTACAAACACAGGTTAAAGTACAAAGCAGGGAAACTTGTTTACTTATGAAATTGTTAAAATAACTTCCTATATATTTAATAAAACCAGTAAAAACCATAAAACAGTAAAACAATAAAATGGTGGAAACTATAAAACAATTGGTAAAAGTTCCACAACTGTTACCAATTGTTTTTATAGTTTCTACCGTTTTATGATTTTACTGTTTTACGGTTTTTACTTGTTTTATTAAATATGACACAGTTCCACCACATGAAAGCTTCTACCATTGATTATATTCCTATATATTCATGTAATAGAAAATTATTCCAGGTGAGTTGATGTTTTTACATCAAGGTGTAGAGTATTTGTTTCGGCAATAACATACTGTAAAAATTGAGCTAAAAAACTGGGTGTCATATAGTAGTGTAGTCTAATGTTATGTGAGCTAAGTAGAATAATCCTTGTGAAAAAGCACAGACTACCAGAAAATGCGATCAGAGCTGTACCGATCAGGTGTAAATTCATTTCACACAGCATTTTGTTTGAAATTTTCTAAATACGTAGAGGCAGTCCTCGACATCCATACAATTTGCTCTTTCGTACATTATAAATTCTCACCCCTAAACCACCTTTCGTACTCCAAATTCGGACTTTCGTACATCAGCTGACAAACAAACATTTCGAGCTATCGCGTAATGGCACTGTCTGTCAGCCAAGCCAACACTTTTAGTAAATTACAAAATTAAAGTATGCTATGTAATAATATACGTATTGTATGTAATGTGAGATTTGTGTGTAATGTTTTTTAAAATTGTACTGAAATTTGACAAGATTAATACCACTGTAAAGTCGGTTAATAATCAATAAATTATTATTATTATTCAGTCTCGGCAACGTTACCATCTTTGTTTGTACGTACAGCAGTGTTTCTTTGTTTGTGCATTTTACACCTATTATTTTATAAACATGAGTGAGAAATGGAAAACTGAAAGTGCTAATACAAGTCAAAAGAAACGTAGGACTCACAAAATGAACCCGATTGAGAGAAAGATGGAAATAATTAGGTGTGCCGAAAGCGGCGAATCTTTAGTTTCAATCGGACGCTCATTGGACTTAAGCCGGTCGTGTGTGTGTTTAATTGTGAAGGAGAAGAACAAATATAATAATACAATACATACTGTGGCATTCTGAATAAACGCCACATTTTTTTAAAGAGCAAGAAACCAATCAACACATGCTTCGATGACGTTGGCGATATCCCGTTAGCAGACCGCGAAACAATTTGAGACATAATGATTGTGCAGTTGCTTGGCTTTCTCGCGAATGACAAGTGAACTCAGCAAGATTTTCTTGCGAGTTTGGGTCTCGATTCACAGGTTTAAAGCTTCTTCTCTACAAACGGATTCCTAGGTACAAAAGACACATTTGTACTCATTGAAGTACCACTTGCAACACTAGCTCTAATCGCTTCTTCACTTTCCTTATCGATTTTATTGTGGACTCGGTCACACCAAGTAATTTACCAACTGATGAAGCAGATTCATTATGCACAAGCATATCTAAAACTTCAATTTTCTTATCCAAACTCATCACTTTTTTCGCCCTTTTTACCGACTTTTCTTTCATTTCAACCATCACTCTCTTTGAGGCCATGATTAGGCAATATTACAAAAAAACTATGAAAATAGCAAAATTCTTTAACGAAAAAAACTCGCACTTTCGTTCTTTATACATTGACACCCCCAAACCGCCTTCCGTATGCCGAATTCGGACTTTCGTGCATCAGCGAAATGACGAAGGAATATTTTGAGTGCTGCTGGTTGCCAGCCACCAGGCCACCAGTTTCCACCCCGTTGGCATCTTTTTCTGTACAGCAGTGTTTATTTGTGCAATTATTTAAATATTTTATTGCATTTTGCCCTATCTCTCTATATTATAAAATCGACAATTGTGTCTAAAAGGCCACTGCTCAAAAAACTAAACATTTATACCATAATTAGAGATTTTATAATAATTTTTGGCTTACTGGGAACGGAACCTCCCCTATAACATGTAAATCTATGTTCAACATCTGTACATTCGACTTCCGGACACGTTTTCAGGAACGCATTATGTATGGATGTTGAGGACTGCCTGTATTTACCAAAAAATATGAGTGACAATGTTGAGATATGGGTTTCTGCAGCATCATAAATACTAAAATTGATACAATGTAGTTATGATGCAAACTTTAAACCAATGGTTGTAGAGAAGGCTACACAAAAAAATGTGCTTTAGCATAAGAGTCCAGTGTTGCAGAAGCAAATGCATGATGCTGAGAAAGATCAAAATAAAAACTGGAGTGTTTCAGTTCTATTAAAAAAGAACTATGTGGACCCAAACAATGTCATTACAAAGAATTATAAGAGAAATTATATACATTTGTGCATGAAAATAAAAAATGGACGGCCAGTAAAACATATGAGGATGAAAGACTTGAAAGTAGCAACACTGTTAAAGATATCATGAAAAAATTTAAAGACAAGAGTTGATTGAATCACTAGGCTCATAAGAAAAACTGGCTTAGATTTTCATCAAAGAGCAGCATTTGTACAAATACCTCCCAAAGATTATAATTAAAAAATAACTGAACATCAGTGTTCTGTGATTTTTCAATGGCTTAAACAGGGCTACCTGTTAGATCAGACAGGGATAAACAGCTGTTTTTTAAAAAAAATCTGCTTATGAATTCAGTTGTCCATCTGATGATGCTGTTTCTTTTACCAATTGAGTCGGTATTTTTTCTTGTTGTTCATGTTTACTCAGTTTGTCTAAATTTTCTTGTAACATTATTTTAGATATATCATATTAGTATACACAAATTTTAACCTTCTGTATTAACAATTTTTTTTTTGAAAAATCACTATTTACTGTCTGCTTCAACAGTTCTTTTATTTGTATTTGATGTGCCAAGAGACACCATACTTGACAAAAAAAGGTGCAAAATCATTGTTACTGAAAAATACTGGTAATGAAAAGTTGGCCGGTGGAAGAAAATTTCCACCATTTCTAATTCTCAAGAGAAAGTATGTCGAAGGGAAGATTTTGAGATATATGGCTTGATTTGCTTCAGAAGAAATGCTAGTGAAAAATGGTTTTTGAGAGCATTATAAAGAAAACATAAATCTCAAATTTCTTAACTTTATTATACAGTATAGAACCTTTTATCCAGATTCCAGTTATCCGGAAATCCAGTTAACTGGCTATTTTTAAAAAATAATGCACTTTTCCAAAACTTGTTAGGAGAAAGAAATTTAAATTTAAAGCCTCACTAGTAATTACCCAGCTCACCATTGTGTGTTGGGTGCACTCTGGTGAACAAGTGAAGATGTAGTTTGGAAGAGAACAGGGAATTTATATTGGAAAGTACCTGATTACCAGAGCCGGCTAGGAAAATCACGGGGCCCAATGTAAAGTGTGTGCGTGGGACCTCTTACACATCAAACATTTTTAATGGTAAATTTTAATAAATCAAGAGTCACTCTCGCTATGACACTCTGATATTTTTTCAGATTCTCTTTAAAAATGCATGTACTTTATAAGTACAGCAAATATATTTTAAAGAGCACGAGGGCTCTTTAAGTGCAGTGCACTATTTGCTCCGCCATCAAGCCTACCCTGCTGATTACTGTAGTAATACGATTACTGTACAGTACAGGCAGTGATGAACTGGAATAAAATTAAGAATGAGCTCTCTAAATAAAAAGGTTGTAATGAAATTTGGACAAGAGTGGCCTACATGCCAGTGGAACCAGATCGGTCTAGTTTAGTAATACCGTTCTACTAGCTTAATATGCCCTGTTCGTAATATATTCCATTTCATACACTGTCAGTAATTGTATGTCGGATAGGGCAAAATGTACTTGAAAGGACAAAATAAATAAATTTTCATATTTTCTAAAAAATTTAACCACCAGAGAAAAATTAACAACCAGCTCGCATAATAGTGCTCGAAATGGAAAGTATTAAGAAACGGAATGAACGTTCTGGTAGTGGAACTGAAAGCAGTGGATGTGAAATAACTGCTAGAACATTTACAATCGAGTTAAATTTTGATTTATTCCTTATGTACTACGAAGAAGAAAAGTAAAGAAAATTATTTTATATTATTTTTATTAAATGAAGTTAACAAAATGGTATTACTAAATTTTTGATAAGACAGAATGATTTTATCGACATGTGCGACCTTCCAGAACACTGTTCCGGTGGGTTTAAGCCAGTGGTCTTTAAGGTGGGCAATAGCGCCCACCAGTGGGCATTTTTGGATTTTTGATGGGCGTTAAAGAACTCACCAAATGCTATTCTAATTTTTACACTGAAAAATAAAATTCTATAAAAAAGCCTGTACATATTTGTACAACTATTTTATGTAAAACTATTACAGTTCATTTGTCGTTAACTATAGTATCATATCATACTATACTAGCGACAATGTATCCATGCTGCGTTAAAATCGAAAGGCCCATGAGGGTGGTCGGAGTCTCTCGCAGAAGTAGCGAAGCGTTTAAGTTTAATTTTATCAAATATATAAAATCATAAATTCTTAAACACAGTTATTACCACTGATACCGTATTCGGTAATCTCATCTAACAATCCCACTAGTATTAGGGTTACCATACGTCCGGATTTTCTTAAAATTTACCGAGATTTTAGCAAATAAAACCCATTTTTAGGCGCGTTTCGCTTACAGCGCGCTGCAGCGTGAGCGCCTATTATCATCGGTCGGTCTGTCCATCCGTCCGCATGTTCGTTCTCTGCTTCTCCCCAACGTATTTTCATGAAATTTGATATTAAGGACTTTCAATCAAATATAATAAGAAAACCGCAAAAATGAATCACGTAAGCCAATCAGGGGTACCACTTTACTGGTGATACAAAAATCAACTTTCCATCATATCTCGTAAAGTATTGCTCATATCAAAATATTTTTCAAATAAAACTTGTAGAACTAATAAATTAGAGTATTTCTTTCCCTATACATTTTTATCGTAGGAGTTATCCATAAAATCGAACAAGAAAATTTCTTGCATGGTTACTTCTTCATTGTTGCTAACATAAACAATCTCACAAACAAACGTTTAATTTACTTACGTGTGCATGTAATATTTTTAAATAGGAAAAAAATGGATTATTTATGATGAAGAAAAGAACTTTAAAATGCCATTTCCTTTATATACAGGTATATAATTTCTAATGTTCCATTGCACGAAACGCAGCCATTTGTGATATGTTTTACACTTTCCTAACTTGTTTTTTCTGGTTATGCCCATCAAAATCTTAACACTACAGACTTAAGCAATTAGATACCTTGTTTTTAAAAAAATGATACTTCATTTTAGGTTTAAAATTAAATTTGTCCAGGTTTTATTATCAGAATATGGTAATCCTAACTAGTATGTGATATTTAGTAAAGAAATGCTGAAAAGCGGCCAGTGGTTTAAAATCCCCAATGGGATACCTTCACTCAGATATTTGATACATTATATGGGGAATGCAGCGAAATGAAAGAGAAGCGATATTAAGAGATACTAAGTATACTCTCTCTTCCCAGGGACACTCATTGATTGCAAAAATGTTATTTCGGTATTCATTGACAAATTGGATTTATTCAGAAAAAACATCATGCAAAAAGAATTTTACCAGTTTCCAGAACTACACAACATCAAAGATGATCTTACAGCCGAAGACATAGACAATTTTGCAGATCACCTTTCTGTCATTAGAATTGATATGATGACTCGTTTTCGCGATGTAATAGACTTGAAAGTGGATGCCTGGATGGTGACTCCATTCATCACATGTGTGTGATGTGGATGTTGAATACGAAGAGGAGATAAAAGAATTAATTCATGACGATGAGCATAAAGCCAATTTCAACCAAGGTGGATATGTACAACTTTGGCAGAACAAGAAAATGCCCTCTCTGTATCCACGCTTGTGGAAGAAAATATCGTTGCTCTTGTTAGCTTTCCCAACTTCATATTTAGTCGAGAAGGGATTCAGTGCAGTCGACAATCTCCTGTCCAAAAAAAGAAATCGCTTACAAATAACAGAAAGAGGAGAGCTTCGAATGACCCTTACAGACTTTAAGTCAGACATTGATTCCCTGGTTTGTAGGCACCAAACACAAAGTACACATTGAAATGTATGCCAAATGCTTATTTTAACATAATTAAATTTTGTCCTTTTAAACATTTATTTTATTAAAAACTTTATTGTTAAGTTGATACAGTAGGTGGGCTTAGTGGCGTAGTGAAGGGGGGTGCAGTTTCCCGGGCGCCGAGTTCAGGAGGGCGCAAAAATATCAAATTAGCACCCGTTGGGTCGAGGTGCGATTTGCACCCCTCCCCCCTTCCATAAATCGCTTTGCAACTGGGGGCGCAAAATTATTCTTTGCCCCGGGTGCCAGAAACCCTCAATATGCCACTGGGCAGGCGGTGAACTTATTTCAAAGTACAACATATGGTAAAAGTGGGCGGTGACTCAAAAAAGGTTGAAGGGCACTGGTTTAAGCTCTTTCCGAGCATTGTTTATGAGTATATTCCAGATAACCAGAAATTCCAGATAACTGGCTATCTCATATCCCAAGTTTGCTGGATAAAATGTTCTATACTGTATATGAAGGAATGATCTCTCAACTAAAGGTTCTTGATCTTGTGGTTATCAAATCATTAAAAGATAACCAACTTTGTCTTTATGGAGATGCTTGTGATAAGGGAATAATTGTCCAATTTACTACAACAGCAAAAATAAAAAACATATGTTTTACTAGGAAAATTGATAAAAATGGGATCAGACAGTACCTCATTATTCTAATTACCAATTATTCTTGGGTTTAAGAAGTTTTGCTTCAAACAGCATGGACGGATTCAAATATAACATTCCATGGATGGAGGAAGATTAGGGAGCAACTGATAACTCCTTCAGCGATGGAAGAAATGGTACCTAGATATGGGATGGGTGTAAATAATAATGTGTGCAGAAAAACTGTAAAATTATATTTTATATAAAATAAATTACTTCTCTAACACTAGTTTAACGTACTTGCTGTAAATAAAAAGTTCTGCAGTGGTCATCTTATAATTGGATAAATAAGGTACATACATATATCATTCTCCCAGAAATGGAAATCCTAAGTTGAACACATCCTAATAAATTGTACTTCATAATCACTGTTAAAGTTATGTTATAAAAACTCCTGGCATCACTGGTGAGTAAATACAAAGCAATTTCAAACAATAACAAAATAACTGTACACATGCTGTATAAATCAAATGAAATATAGATACAAATTTTAAAAGGCACATACATACAAAACGTTTGACTAGTTTCATAAGCAAAGAATGAAAAATTGAGCAACTTATCATGTATTATGTAGGATACTAAAGTATCCACCATAACACCATAACTAACTTCAACAGAACGCGTCATTATTTTTTTTCTGTTTAGCAAAAGATAAAATTAAATTCAACATACATATAGGTTTGCTGAATTGAACACTATCATTGTTGTCTCTCCTAGAAAGAAAATGTGAAAAATCAATATAAGGTAACTTTAAGGAAAACTATTTTAGGATCCTCTTCTCTTTCAGCTGTCTCAAATTTGCTGCAGAGATGGTGCACAAATATAATAATATGGATTACCAAACCATCATTACCGCAAACAACTTTATTTTTAATGGATTTCAATTTTCATTGTTTTCACGTCAATATTCTAATGAATTCCAATAAATTAATGGACAATAGTATAAAAACGAATGATAATTCCCAAACTTATCTAAAACAAAAATTATAATTGCAACTTCAACATACATACCAACTAGCAGAAATTCCCGGCATTGCCCGGGGAAATTTGGTTCAAATCCGATCGGAATTCTAGATGATACATGGTATTTAAGAATCCACTCGGCCGCCGTTTTGAATAAAACGGGCAGAGAGAAACAAAAACGACGTATGAATTATTTCTAGGAGCACTCCACAATCGTACCAAATTTGATTCAAATCAATAGTAGGACTTTGGAAAATACGCGTAGTTTAATCAGTACCCGCCGTTCAATTACGGATAAGGAAGTAGTCGTTTCCCACCTTTCTCACTGTGTATAAGATGTAGAGTTACCTGTTCTTTGAGAACAGGAAGTTTATGATAACAGTTATTTTATTGAACAATTTAGGCATCAGAACAGTTCGAAAAGAACTGTCCCGTTCTTTCTGACTCATCTCTAGATGGCAATGCATTAGCATACAAAGTTATTTTGCTCTTTGTACAATTAATATAAAACATTTGGGACTAAAACATAGCCTACGACCTTCCTATTTGTGAAGAAAGTATTTGTTGAAAGTTTGATTATTCTAGCTTTAACGGTGTGGAAATGTATAGATGCACAATCAGACAAACTTTCATCAATATATAGATTGATCTTATACTTGTATTGCAAGTGACAAATATCAAATTTGAACTTCCTAAGTTAATTTACTCGAGAATTATCGTCAAAAAACCAAATCGATGCCTCCCAAACCCTCACTTAAAATTTTTTTTCAGATACAACACATCTTATAAATATTTTAGAGTGTATGTGTATGTATGTTCTTTATATGTTTTTACACCGTTGAAGCTATCGAATTAAAAAGTTTCGTGGGCCATCCCATGGACCAAAGGAAGAACTTGGTCTAGGTTTGCAGACCGTGGAGTTTCTTATACCCCATGGGAAAAACAAAATACTATTTCCATAAGAAACCCCAAAATGCCATGCAGCCCTTCACTGATGTGGATGTAAATATACCTAAATATTAACTTACAATCATGGGAAATGGTTTATTTTACACATGAAAGACTGAATATTTTAATTCTGTTCATGTTTTGTGGTATTACATGCTAAATTGCTCGAAATTTTCCTTTAAGCGCAATATTTATCGGTTTAGATGTCCGTTTTCCAGGCGGCAACAAAGCTAAATTTCTTAATTGTTGTCCTCTTCAAAGTTAGAGATATTCACGCCGCCGTGGCACGCCGTAGAGGAAGAATAGCTTACTCCAAGATAAAGGGTACAAATGGATTCATGCCTAAATATAGTCTATGAATACTTTTAAAGTGAGTCAAATGATTTTTCAGGAACATTAGAACATTGTTATCTTTTACCATTAACACTGAAAAATTTATCGCAACATAAATCGATACATCTTCTTACATTTGTTCGGTAACCAAGATGTTGTTTATTGTTTACGTTTTGGCTAACAGTATTGACATAATCCACATAATTTTATTGCTGCTTTAAAGGCTTCAGTGCATCTATCCATGTGAATATTAAGTAAGACGTTAATGCATAATTATATTAATGGTAAAACTTTACAATACAATACATAAAATAGTAAATGTTAATGTAAGCATCACTTGCGTAATTAAGGAATGGGGAAAGTTTGCCCCAAGCAATAAAAATCGTTTACTACTTTAAAGAAAACTTTCCCGAGTGAAGCCGGGCGTTTCAGCTAGTAGCCTATATTTTAAGCTGGTCCAGTCTAAAGATATGCTGCAAGTTTCATAAAAATTCGACCAGCCGTTTTTGCGTGATGCGGTAACAAACAAACAAACAGACAGACACTTTTTCGTAGAATATTTACCCAAATTGTTTTCCTAAAATATTTATTATTAGACTTCTTCGATGTAATCAACCGTTACCTTGAAATCAGCGATTTCTCTTATGGGTGCCCCCCCCCCCCCCCCCCCCCCCCCCCAGTTAATTTACTGGAGAGTTATCGTCGAAAAACCAAATAGATTCCCCACAAACCCCCACTTAAAATTTTTTTTGAGATACACCACATAGCCTATATTTTAAGCTGGACCACTCTAAAGATACGCTGCAAGTTTCATAAAAATTCGACCAGCCATTTTTGCGTGATGCGGTAACAAACAATCAGACAGACAACAATTCTGCAAACCGGTTCAAACGTCTTCTTGTGATGCAAAACACACAAAAAAAGTAAAACTCTGACAAAAAAAACAAATGTACAGACAGAGGTTACAATTTTATTTGTATAGATCACATAATCAGTTATGTTACCTGAGAAAATATAAAGGGTGATTTCTATTTTCCAGGGACAATTTCCCAAAGGCTTGTCAGAGTTAATCCATCTGGAGGTTTTTCGATTGCAAGGCCTAGCTCTTTGGAGTAGACTGGCTGACGACTTTTTCCTGTTGCTTGGCCATCAGCAGAGTAGGCAGAAAAAACGCTTGATAATTTATGAGGTCCCAGAACAGTCTCAACATCCTCATCACCAAACCTTTTTATGTATGCTTCTTGAGAGGCTTCCTTTTGGCTTCTCTCCTATGCATAATAACAAAATAGAAATTAACAAAACTTTTAAAAAGAATTCTCTTTTTCTGAGAGTCACAAGTAAGATTAGTGGAAAAGGCTAATGTTTGCTTATCTGCGAGTGCAAATATTTCCCTCTATATTTACAATGACATTATAATACTTATGATTCTATACAGGAATGCACTGCACTGCATAACTAATACATAATACAAATAAACTGCTGAAATGGCAATTAATTCATTCAACCTATAATATTACAAAAAGATGAACAAAATTATATCCATTGCTCACAAAGTAATTTTGCAGCAATTTAGGGCAGCAGACAAGTAAATAGGAAAATAATGGAAACAAAAGCATATGGAAGACAGGCATAAATATTATATAAATATAAAAATAGACTAGGAAGAGATAGGCATAGATGATAAAGAGGAGTTAAAGGTACACGGAAATGGTAACACAAATACTAAAGCCTTTGAATTCAAGGATCTATGTAAATGGAAGAAAAAAGAAATTAATTAAAAATATAACAACATAAAATGCACCTTCAGGGTATAAAAGTTCATCTACAGTTACAAAAATATATATATTTTAAAAATACTCAAGCTATCACATCAAAGTTAATAATTCTTACAAATAAATGGAATAACATTAAGATACAAGGATAAAGAGGACATCAAAGAAATTGAGAACTAAGAAATTAAATTCTGGCTGAAGTATTAAAAAATTTATCTTACACTTTGATCATTTACATACTCCACTCCAAAGATGGGTCGATGAGCATAAGACACAAGTAAAGAAGACAGTTCTTCCAGTACCTCTTCTAACTTCTCTCTGGGATCAATTCGGAACCCTAGAACATATCCCCCACTGCTTTCTGAGCACTCCACTACAAGAGCACGGCCAAACTTAGATTCTCGAGCTTTTATCTATTAAAAAATAAAAATCAAACATTTCACACCACACTTAAAGGAAAATAACATAATATATATTTATGAATGTATTTATAAAGCACATGCAATAATACCATATCTTACTCTAATGATCTGCAAGTATGATATTGATATGTTGAACTGCTCTTTTGTGTCAGAGAACCAAACAAGTCGGACATTAGTTATGATGAATGTACCCAGTGTTCCCTACAATAAACAAAATAAATATATATAAATACCTATCACGAATGTAATGGCTGTAAAACCAAGGCAAATTTTAGTTACACCATAATTATTCTCTGAGTTAGATAGTGAAGCCTAATATAAATAAAAATATTAAACAATTACAATATATTACTCATACACAACAGACCATCTCAGTGATCATCCCAAATGTTCACCTGATCGCTTGAAAGGTTCCAAACTCCATTTACATTTGATATCACCTTTTCAAGGGGTAGGACTTTTAGTTGTCTCCCATGAATCAATGCTCCTCTTAACTTCAATTCTCGATAAAGACGTGATGAGATATATGATCTAACAAAACATACAAGCCATCAGTTTTTGTATACTTGAAAGAAATTTTCAAATTTCATCGTACAAATAATATATGAACTACATTACGGTAAAAATTCTGATACAAAGTTTTTTTTTGACAGTACTATTTACAACTGCATCAATGAATTTATTCAACACAAACAAAACCATCCAACGGATTCAAAATCTTAGGCTATACTTACTTGTGGATAGCAAATACGGATGAAAAATCTTTAATAACCCTAGGTAACAAATTTGTAAATATGAATTCAAATTTCATCTCAGGAGTCTTTGTAAGAAGCTGGATAACTTCACACTCACCAAACTGGCGCTGCAAAAACGAATATTCAGAAAATTGTATTTCTTTTAATTATCAAAATGCAAGAATAACTTACTGAATTCGTTGTCTTTTGTGTGAGCTGCAGTATACAATTCCATCCGATTGCTGTAAAAATAAACACGTTACTGTAAATAGCCAAACGTATAATATAATGTATTTTTTTACTTTGTTATAATTAAATAAATATTACATAAGCTAATTTTTGAAGATGTTATAGAATGCCAAATTAATCTCAAATTTGTGATGACCAGTCGTCCGCAGTCACCAATGTTTCCTTTTGTGTCTTCAACGGGGTCCATTATATCCAATACTTTCTCGCCAAGTCTCATAGTTAGATGTCTATTACATATATAATTACGGAATTTGCATTATATCAGGTATATAAAAGATCAAATGGAATATGGGACATTTTCAACATACCGCCTTGACACGTCAAACCTAACGTCTTTGTCTTCCCACAAAGAATCAGCCATCTTTCAGCAAAAATTAGAGAATTTTTGTCATGTATGACACCTTCTATTATCAGTACTTTACATAAAAGTAAACTCTGCAGTAACTGACAAAAAAATACGTTGAAAACCACAACCTGAACTGTTAATTACAACACTTCAAATGCCAGACAAAGAAATTTCCAATAGGAATTTTTCGGAAGTCAGTTGTTATCTTTTCAACTTTCATCCAAATTATTTTTTTGGTGCTTTTTTGACCTATGAGATGGCGTTTACATCGTTTAGCGCCAATGTCAATACATTGAAAAAATATTAGTACTTTTTAACATTGAGTTACTCGACAATTACCCATTAAAAAGGCATTGAAACTTATAATTCGTTTCCTCTTATTCTGTGCTAATTTTAAAAGCTTTTCCGGCGATTTGTTTATAATCATATCAGACTTGTTAATGGTGGAACTCGGTTAGAATGTAATGAAATTTATCACTACGTTATCGAGTTATATATATATGAAGAATAACCCAAGTTGAAGAAACACATTACTTCGGAAAGTAACGGAATTAGTTGCTTCATATTTGTTTTACTTGTTTCTCTCCGATTTTCACTATTAATCGTATTTGTATAATTTGGACAAAGATTTATGACATTGGCTTCATAACAGGATTTCCGAAGATCTGAAATGTCATGACATATTCTACAAAAGCATCTATGCCAGAGTATGAATTTTCCAATATACGGTTTACTATATCAAACATGACAGTATCCGGAAACCCGGGCGACATCATTATTCACAACTGATTGAGTCAAGAGAATATCGCATGGTAAACTAATACATATTTTGACATTGATCGTTCAAAATCAAAGCCATATATTAATGTTAACATTTTTTTATCTTTAAATTGCATGATAAATGAAATGTATAGATTATTTAGTTCTAAGTAAATACCAAATCCTTAATTTACTCAATAATAAATTTAAAAATAATATCGAGTGATTGCGACCACATTATACTTATCTTATACCGGGTATGGACTGATTAAAGTTGAATTACACGCTTATTAATAACATTATAAAAGTACATAAGAAAGACTGTTAAAAAATATACGAATGAATTAAATTTTTGCTATTGATGCAACGATTCTATTAAATATTGATCTTCATGATATGAAAATTATGAATTAGAAAGAGAGAATTTCTTAGTACACCAATTTTTATGTTTACCCGCAATTTTTACGCCAGGTTCTCTAAGAGAACGCGTTTTCGTCTTCTGGAAATATTGCATTTTTTTAATGCTCACGATCAATTCGGCATCATGCAGCGCCAAAACAATTTATGAAATGTTATTTCTATAACCATTAATTCTATTTTTAATAGCATCACTTAAAACAATTAATTTTTTATTGGTTGAATTGCGTATTTTTGCAAATGTTTCGTAATTTCCCATTCTCGTTGCTATAACTTAGTTGAGCTATATGTCGAAAGGTGGCACGCGCTGCACTAAATTTGTAAACATGAACGCACGTGAAAAAAAACATAGACATTTTATATAAAATATATCTCTTTAAAACGTTGTGATTAATTACGAGTTGTAATTTGTGGTATTTATTTTACATTAAAAGATGAGCAATGCATATTTAAGAATTAAAATATACAGGGCTTGCCGTTCATTTGTTCTAACATTCTTTTGGCTACTTTTTGAAGTTTATGAAGCTGGAGTGCCAGAGAATTTTCCTCGAGGTAGGCTATAATAGCGATGGATGAAGACTCCAATTCCAATATAAAGGATTACACCGTTATTAGACAACTATTGGAGCAGTATGAAGCCGAAAATGACGGAAGTTTGTTCGACAATGAAGGTGACATGGGTTCGTCAAGTAACGACATTAATCCAAGGTTCCTTTCAGCAATTAAAGACATTCCTGAAGTAAAACATTATATCGAACTTTTGCATAGATTTATACTAATACAACAGAAAAAAATTCTGAAGCTACAGACTAATATTCTTGAAAATGGACAAAATATACAGGTACGTGTAGTTAAAAAAATTTGATCCGATATATTTTTCCTGAGTGGCTCATGTCTTCTTCTTAACATTTTTATAGTCATCTTATGATAAAATGGTAATGTCTATTTCACTTTCAGCAAGTTATACCTGATATTAATGACCCAAAGATAGATATAGGCACCCAAACAGATAACGTAATTTTTTGCCCTTCTGACTGTTCATGTCAAAACAAATCCTCAGCTCCTCTATGGAGTTCGGTTGAAGGAAAAGATTCTGAAGGCCCTACTGAAAAAACTATTGCTGAACAAGTTAAGGAGGCAGCCGAACATGCAATGCAGCAAACTGGATTTGTTTATGAAGAAACCTCTGGAATGTACTATGATTACAGTACAGGATATTATTATAATGCTGTATGTTGCCTTTGTTTTGGTATTATGTTGCACAAACGGTCATGTCGTAATTTACGTTTCTATAGGAGAAAAAATTTCCAGTGAACTTTTTAAAAATTTCATTTTATTCTCATTTGGTAATTTTACAGGAATTGGGATTGTATTATGATGGAAACAAAGGTATATACTATTATTATGACGAAAGCAATCACACCTTTCAGTTTCATTCCCAAGCTGAAATTGATCCTGAAAGTTTTGCCAAATGTGGTGACAACAAAATAGATGACAAAAAAAGGAAACATAAAGAAGGAAATGTAAGTGAAGATTATAATGCTTGGAACATATCTCATTGGAAGATGGGTTATTAATTGCATTTCTCTCATTTAATTTTGAATTTTTATAAGAAGAAGAAAGCTAAGAGAAAAGTTTCTTCAAAGGATCCTGCTGAGACTACCCCAAATGATTCTGATTCAGTTGAAGAGGGCGAGTGTTCTGAATCAAGTGAAGCAGAAGAAGACTCTCCAATGACCTCAGAAGGTGAACAGCTAGAGAGTGAAGATGACAGTGGTAAGATACACTTGCTGATTAATCTGTTAATCTTTTCTGTTTGAGGTAGAACAGTTTTTATTCTTAGCTTAAATATTTTGGTTTATAGTGCCTTCTAAGGAGTGGCCTCCATGTATGAGAATTATAGTGAAAGAAACAGATGTTAAAGGCCTTAAAGTTGGGACACTGTTCATTGTCACCTGTACTGGAGGTACAATGGGAAGAGAGGGTGATCATGCTGTCAGCATACCAGATATTAACATAAGTAAGGTAAGATATTTGGCTTTCAATGTTTTAGTTGTTTGATAGTGTTACTTTTCTCAATTGATTCTGCATCTATAGGACCAGACAATGATTATGAAAGTTAATTGTTGAGTTCTGCCGAAAACCAGGTACATTAATTCATTTATAATATTACTATTGCACTGGAGAATAATTTTTAATTTAGCCATAATTATAGAGAACAGCACGGGGTACTACTTATTTATTTTGTTTCTTTATGTGAAATTCTTTGAAATAGGCTGATATATTTTATTATATTATTTTGTCTCAAGTTTTACGGCAACATTCCATCGAATTTATTTAGTAAAAGTTGTGATTTTAACACTTAATTTGGCTATGATAATTCATTTTCAAATTAATTTGTTTGTGCAATCTGTGCATGTCCCATTTTTAGTATTTAATTGGACTGTATATATAGTTTTTTTGTGACTAAAGTAATACATGCCTTAATCATGCAGGTGTTCGACTTGAATATTACATCAGATCAGTTTAGCTTTATTTTAATGAAATTACATTTTTATACCCATTCAATATGTTTTTTTCTGAAGTGCATTTAATATTGACGCATTTGATTTTCCAATTTATTCTTTTCATATTAATTTAATAGCCTGACTTTCTTTTAATAAACTTCAGAATTTGTTTAGCTCAATATGCTCCGTATGTGGTCTTACTATTTCCCTCTGAAATCTCATTTCTGTTATTATTATTCTTGTGATTTTATGTGTAACATACTATTTGCATAACTTTAGTCATACTTCTTTGTCAAGGTTCTCATGTATTTTTTGCCAGTGTGATTTTTATACTTCATTTATTCTAATTGTATACTCTTCATCTCAGTATTCAATCAATTTCCTCAGTAAGTTATACAACTTTCTAGTCTTCAGAGAATAGCCCTTAATATTTTATTTCTTAATTTGCTGTGATGGCTAATTAAGACCAGCTAATATAAAAAATCAGCATATTGTTGAAAATTCTCTTATCTTGAAGAAAGAATAATAACACTTCGTAAATTCCACTTTATTAAATTGGAATATACCAAGTGTTATTATTATTCTTTCCTGAATATGGAGTTCCACTATGTGAAAGCTACATCCATTGAGTTTTTTCTCTTATCTTGGTTTTAGAGGCATCTTTTCATGAATCCTACTTTTAAATTGTGCATTTAAATCTCAACATCATACTTTGAGATTTTCTTCTGGTGGAGAAAAGCTTTGCATTTAAATGTGTAAGTACATTTACAGTAATGCCTCAATTAATGCATGTTTACTCTATGCAAACTCGAATTGAAATCTGAAATATATATTTACAAAATTTAGAACAGGTTGAGAATATGGGTTCTGTAAATTCAGTTTTTTAATATTTAAACTTTTTTCATGGTGTTTATATGATAAATATTATCTTTTCATGCTAATAATGCAGCAGACTTTACATTCACAATGTGTTTGTCATATATTTGTATAAATATATATTTGCGTTTGAGAGAATTTTTGAAGTTTATATCAGTGTGATATTTGAAACTCATATTTCCATAAAAATGGAAAACCAGATATGCATTTCAAGGAGCAGGTGCTCCATTTCTGTTGTAGTTCCTGAAAGTGGGTTTTTCTTGCAATATATCTTTACAGGTATTTAACCCTTAGGAGGTCACATGGGCTTTGTAACGTAAGAGGTCGTGGGCGGTCATTTGTACCACATTGGAAAATCAGGCAAAATATCCAACTTACCAATTGTTTTTATTATTTTTTAATAAATAAAAACAATTCGTTCATACCATAGTTTGTATTAATATAATTACATTTAATCGGTGGCTAAATTTACAACAAAATTTTCGAAAAAGCTTTACGAGGAACAGAATATTTCGTTGTATGTTAAATTAAATTTAGTTTTAAATAAAAATTGAATGTGAACTATAAAAATTGAGAATTAAATAATGTTCTCTTAAATTTTATTGAGCTTAATCTTCTTCATCTTTCTCTTTCTCATCTTGAATTTTGGAACAACCGATGCATGAAGTAACCTCATGCTCTCCGCAAATATATTTTGAGCACAACACACAAGAAGTGCGAGTCTTCCTGTTTTCTTCCTGGGAACAAAAAGCACATAGTTGCCCTATGCTGGCCTTTCTTCATTCAAAATCTGTGCGAATCGTCTAATTTTTTACTTTTAGACTCCTAGATTGATTCTCTGTGATATCGCCCTACATCGTCATTGTCTGAATCTTCATCCGCAGATTCTGCAGATTTTTTGCTGCCTGTGCTGTGGTCACTTTCCTCTAAATAGTCATCGTCATTGGAATAATCCAATCCTTTTACTCCTTCCTCTTCTATTACAATATTCAAAAGGAGCCCGATCTCTTCCCCTTTTCTCACATCAATTTAACTCATGACGAGGAGTAATGGATGTAATATAGATGAAACAAAATTCCTTCTCCATAGGAAATAATCATTGTCCCACATAAATAATGAAAACTGTGATAAAAGTGTAACCAGCAGACTTGAACGACGACACTTGGAAAGGAAAGCGTTGTAGCAAAGATAGTTTCTCTACTAGGCACCCAAGTAAAATCTCAGGTAAAAACCACAGTCGATGGTTTCGTTGAGGGATGATACAATTTTTACTGAAGGTATGATAGGTAAACACTTTTCCACGAGTTTTGAAGTCATGAGGAAAGGTAAGCAAAAGCATTCGGTCCTTTAAGCTGTGCATGACTAGGGGACAGAAACCAATGCATAGTAGAAAAAATCCTCATAAAAACATGAAAAGCTGACATAAAGAGTCCTTAGACCCATAAGTCCCTAGATAGTTATTTAGAGAAAAGGTACTGAGAAGGCCTGGGATGAAAGTTCAATACAAGGTTATAAAATTAATAAAACGAAAATAGTGCGGTCTAAAAGACCATGTGCCACCTCTTAAGGTTTAAAGTGATGTTTAAATTATATTTGAACTGTATAAACTATAATAAAAATCCATCTATTTATTAAAATATTGGCTCACCCTGCATTTGCTGGAACATAACCCTATACCTTACAACATATAATGTAATGCATAATGCAATTTTGAATAATGCAACCTCTTGGAACAATGCATCCATTGAGTTAATCGAGGCATTGTTGTATATACACAGTATATTTTGGTCATTAAAAAAGAAATTGTGGCTCTATCATTTCTTGATACATAATAGATTAATTTTATATTGATTTTCATTTCATCCTTCTCAATTAAATAAATAACACATTTTCAGAGCCTCAAAGGAAATTTTTATGTGACCAAAACTGGAGGTAGTTAACTACTCAAGACCGTTATGACAAAGAAATATTTATGGGTGTCTCATTAGCATGGTTTATAGTTAGAATATCATGCTACATCTTATCTGGGAAGCAGTGCTTGTATTATATGTTTAAAATAATGCATTCTGTATAGTCATTGGAAGTTAAAGTTTTAAATAAAATATTTAGGAAATAATATTTCAGTGGATCCTGAAAGATTTCAGTACAGCTGAGAGGGAAATATAACTGTAAAAATATTTTCTAAATCTTACAAATCAATGCATCCTGAATAAAAATTATCTTTGAAAAGACTCATTGTGCTTTCATCAGACCATTTTTACCATTAGAGTTCTATAGAGAGTTGTCTGAATCAGTGGTGCCCAACCTTTCCACAAGGCAGGTTGCATGGATGGTTGTGAACCCTTTGGCCATATTGGAAGTGCCAATACTTCAGCTGGATTAGTTTAAATCAGAAGTTATATTATTCTGAGGTGCGATATAAGTGAAAATCAAGTCTAATAAAGGTTTTTATGGTTAACATTTCCTATATTAAAAGTTTTATGAAAATTTTCATAAAAAGTTATGACTTCTTGCACTAAATTTTTTGGATTGCTTTTCCATCATAGTGTTGCAGGCCACTCAAAAACCCTTTGTGGGCCATAGGTTGTGCACCCCTGGCCTAAATGGCTGTAAGTTGATATGGTGACATAAATAGAAAATGAAAATTTGCATTTCTTATCTTAAAAATTTCTTGTATTATATTTATTATATTATCTCTAATATTTCAAAATTGCTGGAAAAATTTTTATTTTGGTCGGCACAAATATTGAGTCAGTAAATTATTAGCATTTATTGATTAGCTTCATGAGAAAGATAACTTCAAAGTATTCTATCACCTTTGTTTTAGTAATGTAAGCGCTTAGTAGAGAAAACATTTTGCATAGCAAGTAGTTTGTTTTATACCAGATGATCAAATATATATGTGAAAAACATTGAATTTTTTATTCATTAAAGAACATTTCTGAAAAAGATGTAATAATTGAATTGCTACTTAAAAAATCATATCTTTGTCAATTTTAAATTCTAGGATACAGTTTAAATATGCAAATAATTCATTTAATTTGAGTATGACTTACTATTTAAATTATATTTTAGGAAAAAGTAAAATACAGTGGGTTCTGCTTATTTGAATCAATGGCTAATTGAATCAGCTGCTTAATTGAATCAAAATTGGAAAACAAACTATATATATCTAACATTTTCAAAAATCTCTCCTTATTGGAATCGCTTATTTTGTTTTATTGAATTAATGCTGCAATGAACAGATGATTGGTTGCATACATAAGGTTGCTAACTTCTTCAGAAAAGCAGGTTTTCTTCACATTGAGTAAAAAATAAAACTGAAGAAGAGGAAGTTGAGGAAGAGATGATTAAATTGAATTCAATAGAAGACAATGTTGTAGCTCCTATTGACAGAAGATAACAATGTAAAGCTGACATAAAGAGTCTTAGACCCATAAGTCAATAGATAGTGAATTCGAGGAAAGGTACTGAGAAGGCCTGGGATGAAAGTTCAATATAAGGTTATGAAATTATTTATTATTATTAAAAGGCTTCTCCACTGCTTAGTGGTTGCCTTGTACTCCCAATCTCCACAGTTGTCGGTCCTCCCACTGGCATCTCTCAGGTTGCGTGCTCTCATAGCTTCTTCCATCTGTCTTCGCCAAGTGATGCACGGGCGTCCTCGCTTCCTGCGTCCTGGGGGTGACCAGTCAAATACTCACTTCGGCCATCTCTCCTGCGACATTCTCCGCAAATGTCCATACCATTGAAGTGACCTGCACTCCAAACGGTCAAGGACAGTCTCTTCTGCTTCCATCTCTCGCCGAATCACGTCATTCCTTACCCGTTGTAATCGGGATACACGCATGCTATGCCTCAGGCCATCCATCTCTACTGCATTAATGCGTTTCTTTAACCTCTCCGTGAGAGTCCATCCCTCTCTTCCATATGTCATTATACTTTCCACAATGACCCGTAGAATAGTCTTTTTTGTTCTCTTACTAATCTCCGGACTCCACAGCACCTCATTCAACATCTTGATTGCCATCTGAGCCTGATTTACCCTGTTCTACACATCCTTCTCACAAGTCCCAGATTTGTGAATAATGGATCCTAGGTACTTAAACTGGTCAACTGCTTTTACCATCCCTGCAGTAAGGACCGTGTCCTGACATTCCCCTCCAATCACCAGGTACTCTGTCTTCGAGAGATTTATCGTCAGACCACCCTTCTCATATGCCTCTATTAGCTTACGGAACGTATATTCCACGTCATCTTCGTCCTGTGCAATAATCACCTGGTCATCTGCAAAAATCAGAGAGTGAATACCATCATCCCCAACCAGGACACCCATTTTACCACATGACAAGTTCCACTTCTCTAGAACCCCTTCCGAGTACACCTTGAATAAAGTAGGTGACATGGCGCAACCCTGCCTCAAACCCTTAGATATCCACTTTCCTTGTTTCACAACCGCTCAACCTCCCTTACACATTCTCTGTATAAGATTTATTATTGGTTCATCCACATGCACCTTCCTCATGGCATCCCACATCTGACATATTGGGACAGAGTCATATGCTTTCTTGAGATCCACAAAAATCATATGAATCTCCTGACCTTTTGCCACCATCTTCTCAGTGACCTGCTGTACGCTAAAAATATTATCAAGGCAAGACTTGAAATTAAAAAATGAAAATAGTGCGGTCTAAAAGACCACATGTGACCTCTTAAGTGTTAATGAAAATCTGGAAATTTTGTTGAAGAATAAGGCGTACAGCAAGCTATTTAAATGGCTAAAGCCTAACTGAAAGCTATGCTTGCCACACTATGCATGCAAACTGTTATGTCATCCTCACACTGGAGGAAGTTGTAGACCATACTGTTTTAGCTCTTCCAGGAGATCATCATCATTGGTAGTCTATTCGTAGTCAGATTCGTGATTATTAATGGTTAAATCTGGTTCTCCACATACTTCTATTTTTCAGTCTTCCTCATGTCTTGATAGCTCTCTTTCCCTTTCAAGTCGTCTATCAGCTGAAACCTTTTCCTACCTCTCTCTTTTTCCATCCAGTTTTCCTTCTATCACTTCTTTAATCATGCTCTCTCTCCTCAGGTAATGTCCAATCCAGTTTGCCTTCCTCTTTTTGATAGTCTGTATAATCGTTTGCTTCTGTCCTGTTTTTCATAGTACTTCCTCGTTTTTCACCCTATCTGCCCATTTTATCTCAGCATTCTTCTCCATTTCGAAGCTTTCCAAGTACATATTTAATATCATTTTTCCTTAATGTCCATGTTTGTGCCCCATACAAAGCTATACTCCATACATAGCATTTTATCAACTTCTTGCGGGTATCCTCCTTTATATTCTCCATTAGTAGGAGTTTCTTTCTTCTGAAAGCAGCTTTTGCTTTTGTTATTCTAGTCCTGATTTCATCAGTATATTTTACTCCTGTTATTATGATGCTTCCAAGGTATTTATAGTGTGAAACTTGTTCTAATGACCTTCCTCCAATACTTATGTTCAAATTTTCTTCTTCTTTACTTGATATTCGCATAACCTTGGATTTTTCTGTATTTATTTCCATACCATATTTTCTACCTGTTATTATTAGTCTATTTATCATTTTCTGAAGTTCCTTTTCCTTTCTTGCTAGAAATACTTGATCATCCACGTATTTCACTGTTCTTATAATCCTTCCTCCAATTTTGAAATCTCCTGTGCCTTCTAACGCTTCTTGCATTAGCCTCTCTCCATATATATTGAATAGGATCAGCAATTGGCAAAAGCCCTGTCTTACTCCTCTGCCATTATTTACTCTGCTGGTGTCTGCATTCTCCGCCCTGACCTGTACAACTTGATTCACATATAAATTCCTGATCAGTCTACACCTATATCCTTTAATATCCTCATCAGCAGTACTCAATTTACTCTATCAAAGGCCTTCTGCCAATCGATGAAACATACACAGCAATCTTAGTTGTACTTTATTGCTCTTTCTGATGTGATCCTCACTACACTGACAGCCAAGGCAGACCCGAGGTACTGGCGAACCGGGCAGCTGCCCGGGGCACCAAAAGCTTGAGGGTGCTACAGCAATCATATATCTATGCATTACTTACAAGTGAATAAATATGGGTTACTTATATATACCGCCGATCAGGCTGGAATCTGTAAGAGATTCATTCTATTTTTTCTTTCTCTATAATCTTTATAGAGTGATGAATAAATTAACATGTACTTCGTAATTATCTCAACAAACATTTACGGAGGGGAGTGCTAGAGTGCTATCTTGCCCAGGTCTCCAACATTCCTCGGGCTACCCCTCTGATAGCATCTCTGGTTCCTCGTCCTTTTCTGAGGCTGAATTGATCTTCTCCTAGCATTTCTTCAGCCTTTTTCTCTAGCATTTCTTCAGCTTTTTTCTCTAGCCTTTTATTAAGAATCCTCGTGATGATCTTCGAAGTAGGCTTATCATTATGTAGTATTACACTGCATTGCCTTTGTCTTCTTCTTCAGTGGGATCATTGTTACATCTAAGAAATCCTGAGGCTACTCTCCTGAGTCGTAAATCTTGTTGATTAATTTTGTTATTACTCTGTCCTTCTGATCCAATGACTTTAAGTACCTCTGCCGGTATGCCATTGCTGCCTGTAGCTTTTCCTTTCTTCAGTTCCAGTATCACCTTTTCTACTTTGCTTTTCATAATACTTGATCCCAAGTTTTCTTCAATGTTATCCTCTTCTTCCCGTTCTATTTGTACTGATCCTGCCTGCTTGCTGTATAGTTCCGTAAAGCATTCTTTCTGTTTCTGTGCTACATCCTTTGGTTCTGTGACTATTTTTCCATCCATATTCATAAATCCTTTACCATGAATTCCATTAGGTTTCTTATTTTCTAATTCCAGTGTCCTAGCACAGGGGTTTTGAAACTGTTTTCTCCACGGCCCAAAAATAATAGAAAAAATATTATTTGACCCATCAGAATGATTCCTTGTAAAATATTGTCTAATTAGAATTTTTAAGGATGTATTAAAATCTAAATAATACAGTTAAATGTCCTTTCAATCCTATTAACATACGTATATTCCGGCGTATAGGTCGACCCCTGCTTTTTTTGTATGAAAATACTTAATTAGGTATATGTTCACCGTACAAGTCGACCCCCACTTTTTCAATTTAAAATACTTCTCATGAAATCGTTTTCAGACAAAATCAAAGTCATGTACAATCCAAGTTTTAACAAAACAGAAATAAACAATATAAACATTGTTTAGAGTCTGTGCTATTCTTCTTGAGCATTCCATGTGACAGATGTTGTAATTTCAACCAACAAGAAATGGTTATTCTTGTAGAGCTTGTCCCACTACATAAAATTCCTATAATTCGATTGATGTCAGCTGCTAATGATACTATCGAAATTAATTATACCTAGTGATCACGATCATTCTCTACGGTGATGAAATTTGATAAAATATCGCAAATGTGTATCCCACGCACCTTTTTCCCCAATATGTCGTTAAAAAAGAAGACAATGCCTCATACATAGGGATCCCAGATTTTATAAACAAAAAACCGGGATGCTGAGGCATGCATGACTATCTGTATACCAGGGGCATTATATTTTCGAGCAAGATACTTTTATTGAGACTTTCTTTAAGAAATATGCATTATATGCATATTTATTGTATTATTTATTATATGTATATATATTCTATAAGTTATTTCCCTAGCTATTTAAAAATGGAACGAGACAACTCACATAACAAAAATAATGAACAAAAAATGCATTTAATATAAATAAGAATAATACTACTAAAAATCAGATTCACTGACTTTTTTTGTTAATCCGTTCCTCAACCTTCGCAGTCTTAGTCCAACTCTATAATCACTAATTTACACAACTTACTCTCCCTATTATATTCCTCCTTATCATTGACTGGTTGATGGCTGACCTGTTGCTATAGACGTTCTCTCGCTTTCATCACTTCTGACATCATATTTACTCGAAAAATGGACTTTTTCTAAAAGATTTCGGTTTTTAGATATGATATGGATGAACTCTGAACATGGTACACTTTTGAAATAAGTTTTAACAATCAAGATTGATTTAACTGTGTCCAATTGAAAGTGGTTTTTTCATCAGTCCATAATGAATTCATCAAAGAGAAAATACGTTCTACTGGAGCATTTGATCCTGGCATAGTAAGACAAAAACTTACAAGTAACTTTATTTCATTACAGGTGATTTGTTCCTTCTTAAAATGTGCAAATATTTCTTTCCATCTGTCTCATCTTGCAACTAGCATTATTCCATTTAGTTATTTTATTCTCAGTTGCATACATTTTGACATGACTGTAGTCATCAAAGAGAATTTCTTCATTTATATTGAGGTTAGGTAAGATAGTCTTCATTTCCTTGGCACATTCTGTGACATCTTCCCAACAAAAAGATTTATTCAAGGAAACCCATTCCATTTTTAGGCGCGTTTCGCTTACAGCGTGAGCGCCTATTATCGTCGGTCCGTCTGTCCATCCGTCCGTCCGTCCGCATGTTCGTTCTCGGCTTCTACCGAACGGATTTTCATGAAATTTGATATTAAGGACTTTCAATCAAATATAATAAGAAAATCGCAAAAATGAATCACGTATGCCAATCAGGGGTACCACTTTACTGGTGACAAAAAATTAAATTTTCGTCATATCTCGTAAAGTATTGCTCATATCAAAATATTTTTCAAATAAAAGTTGTAGAACAGGTAAAGAGGAGTATTTCCTTTCCTATATATTTTTATCGTTGGAGTAGCCGTTATCGAGAACATCAAACAAGAAAGTCTTACATCGAGTTGAACTTAGAAAATTTCTTGCATGGTTACTTCTTCATTGTTGCTAACATAAACAGTCTCACAAACAAACGTTTAATTTCCTTACGTGTACATGCAATATTTTAAAATAGGAAGAAAATGGATTATTTATGATGAAGAAAAGAACTTTAAAACGCTATTTCCCTTATGTACATGTATATAATTTCTTTCTAATACTCCATTGCACGAAACGCGCCCATTTGTGATACGTTGTACACTTTCCTAACTTGTTACAAATACACTAAATGAATGAATGAAAGGTCCATTCTTGAATGTACTGAACTGCAATATTATAAAAATTAGCAATATATTTTTTGAATGACTCTTCAGTCATCACTCCTTCATCATGAAGGCTTTTCAGTTCCGTTTTCACATCACTGTGTAAAAACATTTCATTTTGTCGCATTGTAAGCTTTGTAATGAGAAGATCAATTTCTTTCTTAACCTCAAAACCTGTGGTCTCTTCACGTTCAATTTGTTGAATAGCATCAGAAAATATTTTTATCTGACTTCTCAAAAATAGAAGAAATACAAAAGATTTCCTGTTGTTGAAAAACTCGTATAAAATATTTGGGCATTTATCTTGACTCAAGAAATAATTCTTAAGTCCATCGTACAGTTCAATGAAACGATTCAGAGCTGGTTCCAGTGACAGCCATTGTGTTTTGCTGTGCCCTAAAACAGTTTTATACTCAATTTCCACAAAATCACAAAAAGATTTCAAATTTTCTACTCTTGACTGTGAAATTGTGAAAATACTGAAAAACTTTCCTCAGAATTGCCTGAACGTCTATAGGTAATACATCAACAGCAGTTTGTACGCTATTATGTATAATGTGTGCTGCACAGCCTACACCTATTATTTTTCTGTTTAGCTAGGTCTTCCAGTATTTCATTTATTGCATATGGTGATTCATTCACAGCAATAGCTCTGCATTTTGTTTGTGCACAGGTAAACCTTTTGTTTAGAAATGTCTTTAAAAGAGCTGAAGTCCAATTCATAGAATGGAAACTATGATTATGTTTGATAGTATGATAAACAAACGTAGCCTCTTTTGCAGCTAGTTCTCTTTCTTCGTCGCCCAGAGTTTGTTTGCCAAAAAATGATGTTAATGAATGACTGAAGGCTTTTGCAGACACAGCAGCCTTATGTTTTTTTGTGATGACATGATCAAATATATCTGCCTTCCCTCCGTGACCAACACTAAATACAGCACGGCACAAGGAACACTCCACTTTTGAGGAATCACTAACAACTACTTTCTTTTATGAATGGGAATTGCTCTTTTAAACTGTCAGTAAACACGCATTTTCTCTTCTGCATTTTAATAAGGGTTAATTTTATATTAAAAATATAAAAATTATAGAACGTTGAAAGTAGAACACCTAGAAAAAGACGTGAACAACGCAGTGCGGACAATGCAAACTGAAACAATGATTAAACGAAACTCAAATCCGTGCGAGTATCTCGCAACAAAGTAGTACGGTGATGCTATGACGTTTTAAGGATTAAAATTGTTTTCATATCATATGTAACCGGTATATAACACCAAACTTAATGGCAAGCATGTGCTACTTTGTCGCGAGATACTCGTACACACTCGCGTTCGATCCACTGTTACCATCTGTCAGGTGAAAATGTTCGAGAAACAATGCCTTCTTGAAAAAACCGGGACATTTGGCGTCCCGAGTCGACTTTGTCGGGACACCGGGACAGAGCTCTGTAAAATCTATAAATCCGGGACTGTCCCGGGAAAACCGGGACGAAAGGGATCCCTAATCATACATGAAGATTTCTGACCAAGTTTTAAAAATTGTGAGTTTCAATAGTAAATTTACTGCAACACACTTGCGTCTACGTTTATACTCGCAAAAGATGAAGAATGCTACGAAGTTTACGCGTATCTACACGACCAAGAAACGTTTAGGGTTTAATTAGGTGGTTTATACTGCCGTTTGTGCATCTTCAACATTGAGATGACGTAATATTTTTATATTAAAGCTGTACCTTTTTATGGTGTTTTAGTGTATTATTGTTACTCAAAATAGGCAGTTCTGTCATTAAAAATTTATTATCAATTTTTGCCGGAATATGTTGTCATCTGGTATCTGTATTCGCCGAATTCATCGTGAGCCGCTGACGCTCCTTTAACCCGGGAGAGAACCATAGTTCTCTCTAATTTTTTTATCCATGGGCGGAATGAATATCGCTATGCGCGCCTACATGACGTTAGTGCGCGGATGTGCACCGCGGTTGACGCGGACCTGTTCCAATATATTCTAAGATGTACACAATCGTGCGCGCTTGAAAAATTTAGTGCGCGCCACTTCAAAAACTGCTGCGCGGCCGCGCAGTCGCTCAACTTAGAGGGAACCAAGGAGAGAACACACCTACGGGGAATCCCAACACTTTTTTGATTTTTTTTTTATTTTTCCGCCGCCGTAGACGTCAACTTATTAAAGCACGAATTTATTTTTTTCTCCTCGAACTGGTCCAAAAATAGGGGTGCGCGTGGTACATGAGGACGCGGATTACGTAAATACAATATTAAAATTAATTATTATAAATCTACTAAAATAAATGTCATAAAATGTAAACATTGGAACAGCTGATTCAAAATAGCGATCACCTCCACCGGAAGATCAACGGACTTCGTAAATATCGATGTTATTCATCTGTAATTAAAGGTTCACATTTTATGTTCGGCGTATAAGTCGACTCCAAGTTTTAAGAATTTTTTAGGCCTCAAAGGTCGACTTATACACCGGAATATACGGTAGTTCATTTTGATTATCTTGGCAGTGATTTAGCCTAAATTTTGCATATGAGGCCCTTATTGAACGTTTTGTGGCCCACCGATGGGCCATGGTCTGTACTTTGAAAAACCCTGCCCTAACTTCTCCATCTGTTGTATTTCCTTCTATTTTTCTTTTGTCCAATTTTCTCTAGCTTTATCTGTTACCCTTCTCAACTCATTGTTTATGCATCTATAGTTGGCTGTACCTTCTTCACTGTTACAGTTTTTCCATTTTCTTCTCTCATCCATTTTCTCCAACATTTCCTTAGTGATCCATGGTTTTCTGATTTTCTTCTCCTGTTTTCCAATATCTTTATTCAAGGTATCTTTGACACTGACTTTAAATTTCCTTCCATTCTGTACCTATGGTCTTTGGTTTATTTTCCAAATTTCTAAGGCAATCTTCCAACTTAATTCTCACCTTTCTTCATGTTTTTCTATGTCCCAAGTCTGTCTTTCTCTTCTCATTTTCCTTATTTTTTTAAGCTTTGAATTTATGTAGGAGATATGCGGCTATAAAACTTCATCAAGAAAATCCATTGTTAACATTCAGTGTATGATATTTTAAACTTCTACCAGTTATTTAGGCTTCAGCTTTCATTTTGCAATATTTGGCAGGCAAAGGGTATCATATAAACTGCTCTGCCACCATCCATGACCAATGGATAAATCCCTAGCTCAGAAATCAGGAGCATTGTGGACTGACCACTTGGTGTAAGTTAACTCACTTAAAACAGTGAGTGATTTGAAGACAGTATGGTGAACACAGTGGCTCACATAAGTTTGTCTGAATTGGACTTAATGCCTTAGCTATTTTACTTCATACATTTTAATTTAATAGATTACTTAAATATTAAATGACGTAATAGATTATAGCAGAAGAGCTTTAGAAAAGATATACCACGTGGAAGGCAACTTTATATCACTTTAACTCTCTACCGACAAAAGCTGCCAAAACTGGCCAAGACCAATTCTATGTTACAGTCCATTGTGGTCGTCTCGTCATACCTGGTCTTAATCATCCCTTGGCAAATATGAATCACTTGTGATGGGACTGCTTATACCCAATGTATGTGCTTCTCCCCCCTTTCATGCTAAGATGCTGAAGTTGTAAAAATATTATTTTTTTCGATGATAATCCTTGGTCATGACCAAGGCTGATCCGAGTGAAGACATCACTGTGATAGAAGTGAACGGAGATGATTCTGTCAGTGATTACAAAATTTCTACTGCTTTGGAATTGTCATATATTTCATACACAAATTTTTAGAAAATATTATGATTGGTATATGTACTTAGTATCTCAAGTATGGAAAGGAGTATGTGTTGTACTGTTACATACTTTTAAATTTAAATTGTGGTAGGAGAGCATTAAGCTATATATTTTATGAAACCTCAGTTATAAAGGTTGAATTTCTTATTTGGTGTTTATATGTATTATCCTCTAGATTTATTTGAAACTGTAATAATCAGGAAATATGACCATCCTTTTGAAATGAAGATTCGTATGGATACATATGCTTAATTTTTTATGATAGCTTCATTTATGGGTCTGAACAACTTGAATACAGTTAACTGATGGACAGAGAACCGATCCATCAGGAAAAGAAATCTTCCCATCATTGATAAATTGTCAAAGTTGCAGACATTTTGCATTTGTAATTTTCTTCCTATGCTGCATTATCAAACATACAATTGTCAATTCTGAATTATATATTTATGCATAATGTTAATAAATTATGGATGGATTCTGCAAACTAATTGCAATTTTATTAACTGTTTATGGGAAATGAGGAAACAGGTGAAAAAATCTGCCACGACCTGGAATCGAACCCGGGTCTTCCACTTGCCGGGCGGATATTCTACCACTGAACTACCGTGGCAGACTAATTCTCCTGTTTCAGAACGGGAATATTTTCTTTGGACATCCATTGGGGCTGATTGATACTAGCATAGCTAGCTTGGTCCCAACCAAAGAAAATATTCCCGTTCTGAAACAGGAGAATTAGTCTGCCATGGTAGTTCAGTGGTAGAATATCTGCCCGGCAAGTGGAAAGCCCAGATTCGATTCCCGGTCATTTTTCACCTGTTTCCTCATTTCCCATCATAACAGCTTATGCCTGTCGCATAAGGATTTCCGGATCATCCTTTCTATCAACTGTTTATGCATATATGACTTTTTTCTTTGCTAGCATCATGGTAAGTTTACTTATGAAATGCCTGAAGATGGGGGTGAAGGTAGGTATTTCATAAGTGACTTTGGCAGCAGAAATGGAACATACCTGAATGGTGAGCGGCTTTCTGTAGCCAAGCAAGAAAGTGATCCCCAAGAAGTAGTACATGGAAGTATAGTTCAAGTGGGTTCTACAAAGCTTCTTTGCCATATCCATCGAGGCTCTGAGACTTGTGGACATTGTGAGCCAGGATTAGTTCAAAGGGAAGCTAACCTCTCATCTCCTCCAAACAACACAGGTGAGAAAAACTGACTGTGCTTAAGAGTACTCTGAAATCTTATAAATTATGAAAAATTCTATTTAACCAGTTATTTGAGTGTTAATACTTTACTTATATTTCTGATGGAGAATGAAGCAAATACTATACATCAGTGGTGGCTCGTGATATAATAAATAGGTGGTTGCACATTTCCAAAAATATGTTTCAAATACATGTTTCGATAACTGATTAGCGAAGAAACAAAGATACTCATTAGCTAAACAAAATGAACTGTATAAATTTGTAGGTGTTGATTAAATCACCGAATCTATATTTCTAATAAACAAATTATGATACATTTAGTAATGCCGGGAAAAAACCCAGCATCGATCACACAACACGGCTTGAATGAATGAATATATTTATTCAAGTATCATCATTCCGTAAATTTATTACAATAACAAAAACTCATGAAAATTGTTTTCCATAATAAATTCCTGTAAACTGATTGCCCCTGACATCGACCTGAATTATTTGGTGCTGTACGCGTACCGCTTAATCCAGCCCTGCACACAACCAATTATTTTTCTCATACACAGACTGATTAAAACTCCGCCTAAATTGACTGTTTTTACATTTCACCATTTGTACAATATTTAACTTTGCAGTAGGCCTTCCAAGTTTTTTAATTTCTAATTTTTTTTCAGCAGAAAGTAGTGAAAAAGGTTTGGATTGTAAAACAACTACAGAATTCATTTTATACACTTCTAATAATGTCACTTTTCAAAATATAATAAATACAAAACCCTCTAAACGCCGCTGCTGTTGCAACTTGACTGCAACACCTCGCTAACGGGAATAACGGAATGGAGGGAGTGAGAGGGAGGAGGAGGTGCGTGCGCATATGCTCATAGCTGCTTGGGTTTTCTTGGTGTGGTTGCAGAAAACGTGCAACCTCTCAGTGACGCGAACCGATTTCATTTAGAACTCTTATCGCAAGCATTTCATAAAGGACATTACTATGTAGAAATAAAACAAATTTACATTTTATGAGAGATATAAAGAACTAAAATAAATACTGAAATAACTGGTGGTTGCGCAACCATGCAACACAGCCAAAAGCCGTCCCTGCTATACATTAATAAGGTGTTAGATCAGTGGCTCTCAATCTTTCCCATCTTACGTTCCACCAACCATTTTGTCAAAAGATCTGGGTATCACCATGGCTAAAAAACACCTTTTCCAAGAAGTGAATTTTTCTGTTAAATGCATTAAGTATGATATTAATAACCAATGGGAATTTTTAAGGGCATTAAATACTGAAATAATATTCTCAAGAAAAACTTTTACTATAATTATTTTCAGAACTTCATGCCCCATGCAATTGACCTTTCTATGCCATTGTTTGAGAAACACTCCATTAGATGGTATTCAGTTTCAGTAATTCAGGAAGTTACAATTGCAAAAACATCCAATTTTTGCTGTAATTATACAGTATAGAACCTTTTATCCAGATTCCGCTTATCTGGAGTCCACTTATCCGGAGTCCACTTATTCGGAAATCCAGTTGACCAGCTACCTTTAAAAAATAATGCATTTTTTCAATTTTTGTTAGGAGAAAGAAATTTAAATTTAAAGTGTTGCTAGTAATTATCTGGTTACCCGGCTCACCATCATGCATTGGGTGTGCTCCGGTGAACAAGCAAACACGTAATGTGGAAGAGAACAAGGAATTTATATTGGAAAGTACCCGATTACCAGAGCCGGCTAGGAAAATCAATTTTATGAGAATCCTTTTTTGACATCCATCCTGTTCAGCTGAAATTGAAGGAATTTATTCCTAAAACTAGCAATTACCTTTTTTACGCTTTGTTACTTAAGTGGTAGAAGACAAATAAATGAAATTTATGTTGGTATTCAAAAGCATGTCTGCCTGCAGCTCCAATTCTTACAGTCATATATCAAATAATACATAATTATACAATGGAAAAGTCTGGAATTTTTATCTACAGTAAAACTCGTTTAATACGTATTTGAGGGGACCGACTCATTGCTTCGTTATAAGCGTGACTACGTTATATACAAGAAACATGGTTTTTGGCCTATATATCCCATATAACACGTATACACATACAGTAAAAGCTGTACTATCCAGCTATTTAGAACCGGCCACCCTTAGATACCGGCAATTACACAAATACAATTCATTTTGTATTTCTTTTTATTTTTTATGAATTTTTGTGTGAATTGTATATTTGTAATACCACAACTTCCACTTTAAAATTTCTTAAAATATAAGATGTATATATTACATATTTTCTCCATATACTTCTGTGGCTGCCGAGTAAGCATGACGTTTTTGGTTATGTAAGCCATTTGCATTGTCTAGATGTTTTGGTGTACTTCTACAATTTCCAGTTTTATCGCTTTTTATTATTTAAAAAATTACCCATCCATTGAATATGGCATGAAAATAAATAGCTAAAAGCAAGGAACAGGAGAGAAAAGGTTGGTTTAACGCTAACACAAAAGCTGGAGCTGATCAAACGAATTGAAAAAGGAAAAAATAGCACAGCCATAGCAAAAGAATTCAACATCGGATCTTTTACACTCTACGATATCAAGGCTCATAAGGCTAAATTAATGAAATTTGTGTCATCTTCTGAGACGAGTAAATCAATTAATAAACATCATACGCTTCATAAGCCAAAAATTGAGGAACTGGATAAAATATTATATGACTGGTTTTCACAGAAATGTTCTGAAGAATTAAATAATTTCGTCCTTTTCTATAGAGTAAATAAAGATAAATAAAAAAGATATAATCCAATAAATTCAATTTTGGGAACAGGTTCACTGCCGTAATCCCCAAACTTCCCAGACGCCCTAAACTTTTCAATAGGTAGTCTTTTTTTTGCATGTAAGCGTAGCAACATATTAAATAAGAATGGGTAAATAGTGTCTATATCTAACTACGTGTGAAAGAATTAAAATGGAAAATGCAAATCCCATGTAGTTATGTTTGGGGAGTACGATAGTGAACCTAAGCCCAATTTTGTTTGGTTATTGCTAAATTTGCGATGTCAAAATCGAAAAACGCTCACCTAACCGGATATTTCTCCTAATCGGCTTTCCACAATCCTCAAGATAGCCAGATAACACAGCTTTTACTCTATTTGCAGTGACTCGACTTCAATGCCGTACTTACATATGCAAAGAGATGCATATCAACTTCGAGGCATGTAAAATTTTCGACTGCTATTACATACGATTTTTTAAATGGTCAATTAATATTATTATTATGATCAGTAATTTACATAAACATTTCACATATTTAATATCAATTTCAAAACAAAGGGAGCGTGGAAATTCGTATGGAAGGGGTAGATGGAGGAAGGGGACCTCTACGAACAAGTGCGCGGTAAACGGGTGGAAACTATTCATTACTTATCGCTCTGCTCGCCAAAATTCGTTATATATGGGGAATTTTTTGCCGCGGGACCAAACATTTGTTCATTACAGCCCAGGATTCGTAAAATGCATGTTCGTTACATCCAAGAAATTTAATTTATGGAGAAGTTCAAGGGACCGAGACATTTCTTCGTTATAGCCGAGATTTTGTTTTAGGCGTGATTGTTATAAACGAGTTTTACTGTATATTATATGGGTCACTAATTTTCCTCCTTTGCATTTCGATGCTAGTATTTACTGTTAGATGGAATTTTTTTACATCAAATGCTGTCAAACTAGTGATATCTAAAGAGATAATGAAAGTAACATGATTTCTAACTTTTATGTAAGAATTATACAGAATCTGTTAGTTGCCATTGTTAAAAATAAACATTAACTATATAGTGCAACGTATTCCTAAGCAACCAGTTATTTTCTATTATAATGACTAATGTATAGCCTGTCAAAAATGATGGGAGGAAAGATACGATCGTTCAAACTATTTAGGGAGATCATATTAACATCAGAAACTTCAACTGTCTTGAAAATCATTTCCCCCTCCCTCCCTCCCTCACTCTCCCCCTCACTCTCCCCCTCTCTCTCCCCCACTCTCTCTCCCTCTATCTCGTATTAAAACATTCAAAGCACGTTTATACCCATAAGGATTGAAATAACAATATGATATTGAGGTCTAACAATGGAATAGGTAGGCAAGGTAACATCCTGTTAAAAATGGCAAGATTTCCTCAGACTGTGTGAATTAAACATTGAAATTGAGCAATTTCGAACTGTAGGCGGAAAAATTTTAAAAGAATAAGAAAGTTTGTAATGTTTTCTTCAAAATGGTTTATATCTGAAGACTGTAGGTTAATTCTTTCTAATTTTTATCTAAAAAAGAATGAAAGCCTGCACGTCGAAATGTCCATTTTTATGTGTTACCTTATGGGAAATGGAAATTGTCCCTGGAGTCGAACCCAGGTCTTTGATCTAGAGTTCGATACATTAAAACGTTTTGTTATTATATCATAATGCTCTCCTGAAAATTTCATCAAATTCGGTTCAGTCGTTTGCGAGATATTAAGCTTCAAAAAGCATTACTGACAAAGTAACACTGTCTTTTATATATATGTAGTTTGGATATGTTATAAAAATAGCATCTTCACATACTCTAGAGTAGGGTTTCCCAAACTGTGTTCTGCGTAACCCTTGGGTTCTGCAGAAGCTAAATGAGGTTCCATGATAGACAGAGGAAGAGACCCGATAGGCTCTTCCTTCTCTTGTATACAGCAGGAAACATGAACTTCACTTGTAAACTGCGTACTGTAAAATACGTACATTAACTATGTAAATAAAAATTACAATGATTATAAAGGTAATTTTATTGTGATTTGGCTTATCTTAGAGTTGTGGGAGAAAATATATTTGAACATAAAGGTTCCATGGTTCACAAAGTTTGAGAACCCCTTCCCTAAAGAATTTATAAATTCAGAGCTGTAAAGTGTCCTCAGTCTCTTTCATCAGTTATGTTAAAATTTGTATAAGGTTCATGGGTGTCGGCAGGGGGGGCAAGCCAGACATCTACTCTCCTGAATTTTTGGAAAAAAATCAAAATTGAAAAAAGAAGGAAATATACCAAATATTAATACCAAAAATTAAAATTATAAAAAAAACATTTATTCTTTTATCCTGAATTCAGAAGCATTTAAAAACTTTCTCAACAAAATTGAAAAACTCGTGAAAATTAAGGCCGATTTTGCAAGCAAATTTTTTGGCTACCCCCTACCCCCGGAAAAAATCCTGGCAGCTATTCTTGTTTACAATTGTTGGATGATTGACAGATTCTGATTATTACCATCTCATTCACTCTGATTTAAATTGCCCTACAATAACATATAGCAGGTATAGCAATAAATAAAGCTTTTGCCAAAGTTTCACTCCATGTGGAATGCTTGGAAATAACATTCATGGTAGTTAAACTGTGGTTTTAATAATACTGAAATTCCCTTATGGTGCATCCTTCGTACCTGTTAGGTGGTCTTTTATTTGTCTTGCATGTAATGTTTGGGAAAGGTGCAAATGTCAGAAATGAGAAAGAATAGTGAAAGGAAGTCAAAAGATTTTTTGCCTATCTTACAGAATACCACGTTGACGGGTCAGCATCCAAATGAATGAGAAGAACCACATTTTCCACTTTAGCTTATAATCAATTATTAATAGAACAGCAGTATAGGTGAATAAGATGGCTTTTTTAAAAAAGTCAATTCATACATTAGAACATTATTATGAGTGAACAAAAACTTCGATAATGAAAATAGCAAGTTAATTTGACGTTCCAGACACTTAAGTAATAAATTACAAAGAGTCGGTTTTGGGAGCTGCATGTAAGACTTGAAAGAGTCGCATGAGGCTCACAAACAGCAGGTTGCAAACCCCTGGGTAAGACCAAATTGGGTTGAGTGCTGGTTGTGGAAAGAAAGTTTATATTATAAGATTTTCAATGCCAAATGAGCTATTCTCACATTCTGCCAGTCAGTTTATCCTCTTCAGTTTTAGGAATTTTATAGCTGGTGCTGTGGTGTTAACTTTTTTGCTGTTTTAGCTTTGAGAGTGGAAACGATGGAGACAGGGCTCAGCAAATTGAACATATGAGGCCCCTAGAATAGCAATGGCATATGCACCAACCTGTCGATTTTCTGTTTTCTGTTCCAACATATTCTTTAAACTGTCATCTCTCACCACTGTGAATATCAAAGGTTGATATGTCTTAAAGTGGGTGAAATTTCCATTGAAAGAAATACAATTTTCGACTTTATGTTCCACTGCGAAAATGTGAGCTGTGGTGAGAATAGCAGTGGCATATAAGCCCGTGTCCCGAGAGGGTGAGCACGGAATGCCTGCCTTATCAAACAGTCAGCTTGTATAATTATTTATTTTCATGAATAACGTCTTAAACGTAATGAAATTCTCTATATTTGAGACCTAAAACACTTAAATATATTCCGTAGTTTGCGAGAAATGAGAGAAACAAGATTTAAAACCTTTAAACCCGTTTTTCTCAAAACTTGATTTTGGCGCATATGCCATTGCTATCCTCAGGGCTTCATATGTATCACTAGTTCACCATCCCTGTGCTAGATAATAAAGAACTTGTACTATGAGAGGAATGGCCGATATCATTCAATGTGTCATGGCTACTAGTGTGAAAGACTAAAAGACCAAAACAGCAAGGAAAAATTCATACAATTGCTAATAAACTTTTTAAAGACCCTAAACATTTGAGCATCTTGGTTTTTTTACAACAGGAGACCACATACTTTTGATATTTCAAAGTAATATTTTATAAAAAATTATGAACCAGATAAAGTTTATATTAATTCATAAACCAGAAAAATTAATGTTGATTGGTGATTTATCTCATATGAAATCTTAGTTAGGTCTATTAATTGAAAATTATTATTTTGTACCATTACATTACTTTGTAATTTTATTTCCAAATTTATACTGTAAAATTAATTAAAATAATCTATTCATCAAAAAAGATATACAATTTGAAATAATTATTGGATGCATTGCTGAAATTCCATCTCTGACGGAACAAAAAAAGCTTTGAACATGGCCTGCATAGACTAATGTTCAGCCTTGAGAAGTGAAAACTCATTAAAGAACAATATATAATTCAAACAAAATATTTCATAGTTCTTATGTCAAGTGCGTATTTTTTGTTAGTATTGTTTATTTAATATGATTAATAATTATTTTAAAAATTGGTTAATTTAGTTATGTTACTATTCTTTTGTACCTAAATCTTCACCTGTTATTGCAAATGGTTCTTAAAATCATTTATGAAGAATTTATTTCTGCTGCTGAACCGAACTTGATTTGATACATTGGATGTGTCAATTTCTTATTGCATGGAACATAGAAGAACAAACAGCTGGTAACTACACTAGTAAAGAACAACACAAGAAAGAGTTGAAGCGTTTGAAAAAGAAGTTTGGTTTAGAAAGTTCTGAACCTAATATGTCAGCAATATCGGTTCCTGGCTATGAAGACCGTGCACAGAATAGAAGAATAACTATAGGATCTCAGGACCATCATGCCAAAACAGAATCTGCATCAATGGAGGAGTAAGTTTTGGAGTTGCTATTTATTTTTAGATTTTATCTGTCTCCTTGAGGTGTGTTATTCCTAATATTGTAAATCATAAGTAAATGTGGCTTTTATTAAAGTTATAAAAGAATATTATATTAAAGTAATATCTTATGAAAGTTTTCTGCATGTAAATGTTTGTGTTTAATTAGGTTTCATAATTTAATGTCATCTTAATTCCCAATTAAAACATCAAATTAAACTGCAAGGAAAGGATATTACAAAAGTTTTTCTATTAATTATACTTACAGTGCATTTAAAAAATTAAAAGATCAACACAAGCATTACAGGGTCAATATTTTATGTGCATAAATATTAAATTTGTAGTCCAACATGTTGTTGAGAGATTTACTGGTGAGACAAAAACAGTCATTATCACCTTAATATTTTCCTATCATCACCAAAGTCTGTGCTTGTACCAAATAAACTAACATTTAGGAATTCTAACAGTTCAATAAAATACTTAAATTTGGAAGGTAATGCAACCCCATTAGGAAAGTCATGGCAGAAAAGTCTTTGCTATATGTCATACAAATAGAATATTTTAAAATAAACCAGAAATAAACTTAAGTTGTATAGTCACAATGTGTGTGGAACTTCTGTTGACATAAAATGTATGGAAGCATAATAGTTGATCTTTACCGTATTTTTCCTTTTAGAACCAGTGTTTATTTCTTTACACTGAGTTAATTTCTGCCAGTTGAATGAATGAATGATCATTTAGGGTTTCAAAACCTTTTGTAAGTATGTCTTTTTGTCAAAGTGAACTTAATAATAATATCTAATAAACAGTGTATTAAAAATTTTGGCATTTTGAAGTCTTTGAACATTACCTAACAGTAAAATGCCCATCATGTTCTCATTTGTCTTTACTTTGGCATAGTTATAATTGCTTTCTTTCTCTGCTATTCTCTATTTATACAACCTTAATTAATTGCAGGTTTTAGACTCAATTATTTCATTAGACAAGATTTTTAGCTCTGGTCACACCCATTAACATTTGTGATATTATTATAGATGCAACCAACATTTGTATTGGTTGCATGTTTTTATGGTGACTTATAAGTTCTCATTTTTATTAGTCATAGCTGTTTCATTATTTAACACTTTAAGCATGTACTAATATATATTTTGTCCTATGCAGCATCCACGTAGCAGTTCTTTTATCTTTCGTGTTTTGATTCTCTGCCAAAACTCAAATTTTATCTAGGCTCGTTGGATTTGTGAACTTTTGCTTATAAACATTTTCTCTCTGCTTTAATTGAAATAACCCAAGTTGCTTTCTGTGGTATTTTAATCATAAAGAAAGCTCTTTTTATTGCATATGATACCACATATGAGAAAATAGTTTTTGTGTAGTTGCTGCTGAAAGCATTAAGCAGTGAAATTTGGCTATAAAAAAGTCAGTAATTTTAAGAAAATTCTACCTATAATAAATGCTCATTATAAAGGAAAACAACTTAATTATCACAATATTTTATCTTTACATTTTCTTTATAAAACAATTCTCAAGTAAAATATGTTCATGTGATAAAATGTTGTTTAAAGTGATAAATAACTTAATTATCCTCCCAATTGTAGTTATTTAGGCCTCAGCCTACTTTTAAACATTCTCTACTCATCATTAATTCCCACTTCATTAGTAGAATAAGCAGCAGTCAAATCATTCTCAGCATTGACAATTGAATCACAAATAAAATTTTTTATCAGAATTATGAAAATTATCGCTATTTTTCCACCACACTAGAGGCTAGATTAGCAATGGCCAAGCATTGGCCCATGGCAATTTTTCTCATTTTGCTCATCATGCAGAAATCTTGACTGGTCACGGTAAAGCAAGGGTCCCTAAACTGACGTCCAGATAATGATTTCATCCAGCCTGCCATACCTTATTTATTTCTTCAGTACATGGATATTCATAAGTTTTCCAGTATGAGATGTCATCAGATATCACGTATGAAATCTAAACGATGTTTTTGGAGCATGTGGATGCAACATAGTTTTGATATAGGTGTATGACACATTCCATGATGAAAAAAATTGCACTTTAAAATTTACACACTGCTGGATCAGTCATTAGAAAGGTCATATATGGCCCAAAAAATGGTATGCAAAGCCTCATATGGTCCTTTTAGTGTGTACTGTATTTACCCAAATATAAGACGACTCTGAATATAAGATGACCCCATTTTTTAACTCAGTATTTAAGAAAAAAATGTTTAAACCAGTAATTTTGACAAATTTACTGTCTGGTTATTTTTAATTATTACAATTTTTGCATTCAAGTTGTAATTACAATTGAAAATTTTTAAGCAAATTCTTCCTCATATCCATAAACCTATTAATAAATTTCTTCACTTTCATTACTGGAAGAATCTTCAACAGCTGCTTCATCTCCCTCCATCCACGCAATGTCATCCATCCATGCTGTTGGAGACACAACACCTTTTGAATCCAAGAACAATTGCTTCTGATGAGATGCTGTCACATGCAATTTTTTTTCATTGTGTTAGTTGCACCTCAGTTGGTTCATTTATTATCTATTAGTTTTTAAGTATAATCTGAGGGAAGTCTTTGTGCCATTGTTCTTCTACAACAAAGAGAGAATACATTTCGCCTGATAAACTTGGTAATCCAACCAACACTTGCCTTGAAATGCTGTCTTGATACCTTGAACGATGTTGCTATTTCCAAGACTTTCATCTGTATAGCCTCCCGTATAACTAGCAGTCCATTTTTGTGTTTTCCAAGCACAAATGCCACTACTTGATCTTCTATAATTGTGTAGCTCCCTGCTCTGGAGCTGCGAAATGCTTTCGGCATTGAACTGGCGCACTTTATTTTTTCTTTCGTTTTTTTCCACAGCCCCACATTTGCTTCAGTAACACCATGTTTTTGTGCAGTGATGCAATTGTTTGCTTCTTCAGCATATTTTATCACCACGAGTTTAAAGTTCTTTTCATAACTATTATGTATTAATTTTTATATTTGTGATGATGTAGAAGCTCTACTCTCAACATAATCACCCATATTTTACCGTCAAAATAGAATTCTTTTTATGAAAGGTTGAACGTACTATATGAAATCGACACAACTGTGAAACTAATTCATAATGCCTCCAGATGGCAGTCCATACTCTTTTTATATACTGGATGACCTGCATCATTAAATTAGTTATTTGTGCCCAGGGCTGAATGAAAATGCATCTTATGGACAGCTATACATTTTGTATTTAGCTAAGGGTATTGAGACTAGACTTGATAAGCCAGAAAATGCTTCTTTGAATTATGTCAAACTTGAAAATTTGGGCCGTACCATGCATGATATTAATCTGTATGTAGGTTCTCACAAGCAGATGTATGAAAAGATCTGTGAAGAAAGTGCCATTGCTAGAGACAAAAATCACCAACCTGTTAATCTAGTACAGGCGACTCCCGAGATTTGACAGGGATGCATTCCTGAAAACGTGGTCGAATCTCGAACCGTCGAATCAGCACAAATTCAAACAATTAGAGCAGAAATAACGATGTCTAGACTGAAACTAAACCTCTCGTGGTCAGGCTGGCTGAAAATTACTTCGCGTAAACTAGTTTCTAATTTGACCGATCGATCGGCTGGGTCGATTCAATTGATCGAATTCTCGAGTTGGTTGAACCTCGAAAATGTACTATGATAGTATGCATTGTGACCCTATGACATATACACTAATTTAGTTTTATAGTGAACACGGATGGCACATTTCCTTAAACACTTCACTTGGTCTAATAAATGTGACAAAGTGTAGGATAGTCAACATGTTTGAAAACTGCTGGAAGATGGGTTTTATTACAATGCATAGACCTTGCACCATTTGACATAGCACCTCCACTCAACATCAAATATACATATAAATATTTAGGTTTTCGGTGCCTTTGAAATTCTAATTTAAGCATTTCAGTGCTTCTAATAAAATTTTTGTGTTGCATCAACATTGTTAATTTATTTATTTATTTATTTAGAAAATACATATATCAATGGATGTTAAATATTACCGTGCTTGTTTTTCTGTTAGTACCAATGTTTTTCTTCATGTCCTTAGGGCCATCCGTCCTGACAACAAGGGATATGAACTTTTATCTCGAATGGGTTGGAGTAAGGGACAGTCGCTGGGGAAAGAAGGCACAGGACTTACTGAACCGGTGAGTCTAAAATGTTATTGTTCACAAATTTAGCATAATTTTTATCATATTTAAGTCAATGGAAAGGAATGAAAATCATTGTCTGTTCTTTTTTTTAATATCTCTTGATATTATGTTTTTGCCCAATTACAACCATTTGGTACTTTCATTGGAATGCAAATTGAAAATGACATATCTGCATCATATCACTCAATCATATCTGTAAATATTCACTTACATTAAGATATGGGGCAAAAATGATAAATGTATCATCAAAGCTATACCTAGATTGCTATGGATTGATGCCAGCCTGTCTAATCATTATTAAATCCAATATTTCCTTGGTGTCCATACTGTTTTCAGTCTCATCTTTCAAAATAATGTTTTTTAATAGCGAAAAAAGTTTGTCACAAATAATAATATCTATAAATTTCTTATAAAATTTTATAAATGTTTGTGAATATTCTTTGATTACTTTTTCATTCAATTTGTTGAGTGTCTTCTAAGCATTTTTGCGGCTCCCTAAAAGTTTGGGGTCCTTATGCAGGAGTGGGACTGCATCCCCTTAAGTTTCACCGCTGATGTGAACCATGTTGCTCAGTCAGGACTGCCATCTAACTAGAAATGAAAATTGAAATTTCAGCTACCCAATCTCCTAAGAGAGATGCACATAATTTATAATATGCTTGAAGCCTGCATTGCTATACTTGTTTCAGTTTAGTTAACCAGGGGATGTAATGTATGCTTACCACAATACATATTATAATTTGTACATCATATCAATAATGTTGTCATCTTGATAAATAAAACTGAATTGATAAAACAAACAAATCGCTCTACCCATACCAAATCATTCTTGAATACATTCTTGAATTCATTCAGTTGCACTTAGGAGGGTTTGCAGTTGACTGCTTGTCATTTTATAAAATATGTAGTAGATAGATCTTATGAAATATATGATTTGGAATGAAAAGATAAGATAAGTCATACAATTCTTCAATTTTAATGTACTTAATGACCTCAAAAAGCCATTAAAAATGAATCAAAATCTATGAATGGAAATGGACCAAGGTTAAATATTTCCTTGAAATTGATTTATGAGTGTTTGTCTCAATTTATTAGACACAAATGTATTTATGAATGTGTGCAATATTACAGATGTCGATTTTAGAACTATAGTAATGAACTAAAATTTACATTTATTTTTGAAAATTCTTGTTTTTACTTTAAATTTCTAGAATTTTCCCATTGCTTAATTTGGTATGCTCTTATTACTGATGATTCTAAACTTTGATTAAAGGTCCCTGTAGTTGCACGGAGACCATTAGCAGGCCTTGGTTCTGGGTCGTCTGAAATTGGCCCATCAACAGTAACTCTGGAACCAGATCCAGCAAAGCGGAAGCGGCTGGAAACTCTACAAAAGACAAAAGAGAGATATGAAAATCTTCCCCAAAAGTGAAAAGCAGAGGAGTTTTGGCATATAATCCTGTGTTGCAGTAGAATATCGTTAATCCATGTTGAATTAAAGTCGGCCGACTGACAGGCTCCATGTGACCACTAGGCTTGGTACTGCATACATTTATGCAATAACTATTTATACAATATTGCCTATTTGCCATGCTGTTAGGCATATCATTATTCTTATTATTACCACTCTAGGAATTTCTCTATGGTGGAAGGAATTACCTAATGGAACATTATATGTCCATTACTTTGGAAAAGAAAGTTACCTATTTATCCATTTGGATTGCAAATTAACTAATGGAGAGAGATTATTAAGATTAATGAAATGTTTTAATGTGTCATTAATTGTATAGTATCTTTCAAAAGTTACACATTGTGCTCATGAAAGGACCTACATTTAAGTTTGTTATTTAATAAGAGTATCAAGTTTATATCTGCATATGGAGATTATTGGTAAGAAATAAGCATTTCAAAAACAGCATAACAGATTACTGGGAGCAGAGGATAAATATTTTGAAGTAGCATTTGATTGGCCGGTTATTCTCTTATGCTTGCTATTTTCTATAAAAACGATGCTATTTCTCCAATAATGAAGGAATAATTTTAATATAAACGCCAGTAAAACAGATGGGAGAAAAACATTTAAGGAAATATCCTACTGTTGTGCACTTGGACAATCAAATGCGCTATGTAATTCTACTTTGGAGCTAAGAGATTTTAAGTTTTGATTTACTTGCAGAGAATTGTATAAAGACTGTTTTATGTGTGTGTGAGAATACCTTTCAAAGTCATTGATTAATTTACACTAGTATAAGAAGCAAAAGGTTAAGGTTAACTACTTTATGCTAATGAAATGCAGCTCACAATGAATTTGTGAAATGTCTGCTCTATTGAAATTTAGAATATTTTCTAATACGAGTCAGGATTAACGAGGGTCTACTGCACATGTTAAAATTCTTATTCTCATTATGTGAATAATTTACAAACCATGAGTGCAAAACTTCTTCAAAATCTATCCTTTAAAATGTGTGTAAAAATATGTATGTAGGATAATTGTAAAATTTTAGTTGTTACATATTGACTTTTGTGCAATCTTACTTTATAGTGAAATTGTTTTTAAAGTGTGTGATAGTGATAATGGATTAATGCCATTTTTTAAATGGGTCGAGTAAATCCTTACCCATTGATTAACCCAAAATGATGTTTTATTCACCTTGAACATGAAGTTGTAGCAATTATCAGCTTATTTCCAAAGCGAATAAGAGTTAGTTTTAATTATTCATTTTAATCTGGTTCAAGCCTTCTCTCAAGGATAGAGTGAAATAATTTGAATCTCAGAAATATCATTTTTAATCTGTTCTGAAATCTGTTGTGTATTTTTATAACATATGTTGAATATTCATTCCAGAACTATATTTATCATGCATCAGGTATGTTTTATAAATTGACACATGCATTTCAGAATTTGCAAATGATATCTTTGCAATCATTAGTAAAACGTTTTTCTCATGGTAGTTCAGAATACCAAAATAATGAACCATAAATTAAAGAAGAGATTTATTTACTATTTGTATTTTTGTATTTACTAAGGTTATGGCGCCATTAATTTGTCAGTTTAAAAATTTCAGCAGTTGTGCATGGACAAAAATACACATTTTAGCTATCTTTTACTTTTTTAGGTGCAGAAATACAGTGAAATTCTATCTGTCCAAGACTTTTGATTTTCTATCCTACTCTTGACTTGGTTCAGTAGTCTTTTAATGTGGAGGAATCAATATTTTGATTTTTTTTTGCTTTGTTATTTTCACTTACCTCTGTGTTTGTTGGTTTACAGCTTAATATTGAAATGGAAACTTCTGTTAACATCAGTGAAATTAAATTCAAGTTAAGATAAAACTTAGTTTGCATGATATCTTTGTATTCCTGGATCATCATTTATTGAGGGCTGGAGACAGTGTGCCCTGGAAAAACTGAAGGATGAAGAAATATACTTTAAATGGATTTATGTATAGGTTGGTAGAGTTTAAAATATATATAATGTTGCTATGATTATAGAATTCTTCAATGAGGCTGAACCAGCTAAAAGATGAGGTCTTTTTTGTGTTTTAATAAATAAAATATTTTATTTGAAAGATTTTTTTTAATACTGCCTATGTATCATGAATTAGAATTTTCTTTGCTTTTAATTTTTTGTAGATTTGAATTTAAACCAAACTATTTAGTTCTAATGAATTAATAATAACTTAACTGAAAAGCTGTTTGGTTTTATGTTAATCATAGTTCCTTTCATGTTGTTTGCAGATATTTATTTTTATAAAATTTCATGGAATCTGTAGAACAATATATAAGTTATATTTTGATATAGTTGCATCTTGATGAATTTGCTAAAGATTACACGATAATAAAAATTGTGGTTTTTTTTACCTCCCACCATAGAATTGAATTGACTTGACTTGAACGGATTATCCAGTTTATATAACAGTGTGCAAACAAGCATTTCTTGGAAGTGAACATCACTGGTTTGACGGGATATAACATATATCTGTTTACTCTCATTAGTCTCATCTCTGTGGTTTTTCCAGTCTATCACATCAACAGAGGAAGCAGAACTACTTATGAAGGTTAGTATAGAAAATATATTATGTATAGACATTCCTCTTATTTCATTAGAAATCAGCTGAATATGGAAGAGTTTCAAGCATTAAAAATGCTAGAAAATTAAACTTTATTAATAAAAATTTTGGGAATATGATAGTGATGGTGAAAATGGGTCTTAAATTCTTTATCTGAAATGAGTTTGAGTTTATCAAACGTGTTTTTGGATTAATTTTGTTACATTGGACAAAAAGTGTTTCCATACTTCTGTGCAGGGTTCTGATGCCATTGATATTCCATTAAATTAGGTTTTTAGGTAGCAAATCTAAATGTTCATAAATGAGTCTGAAATATGATATTTATCCAAAAATTTTCACCTGAATGAGAGGAAATTTTCTGAGCCCATTGAAAGGCCACAAGGAGGTGTGTTTGAGAGTCAATCACATCAGGTGGTATTTTTTAAGGGGATGACATTGTACTGCTGTTATTGCTTCCTTTCCATTCCTCAGCATATGATCTTTGGATTGCTTGTCACCTCAGGGGGCAGATTTCTATGCCACAACCGCAATCTATCCATTGCTTCTGCTCATATTTATTGTGCATAAAAAATTTTGGCTTTACAGTATAATTGTTTATTATCTAGACTTTTTCTAATGAAATAAGCCTTTTCTAGTCAGTTCACTATGTTGCTTTTAAAGTGAAATATTATGAGAACTCATGACACTTTCACTGTAATCCTTGTCCCCATGTTTTTTCCCCAATATCTTGTCTATCTTGGTGATATTTCATATTGTCACTTCTCTCATTGTTTATATTCTCATCTTTCACAAAATTTAGCAGTCTATTTTTACTCCTCACATAATCTCTTTCTTCCTTCCTCTTAATTTAGCTATTTCACTTCTGTTAATCAAGTTCTCACTCACTGTAGCACATCTACATTTATTTTTTCATGAAATAATTCCATCACTAATAATGCAATGCACATTTTTTTATTAATACTCATTAGTATATTTTTACCATTAAGAAGTGGTCTTTGCTGTTAATTAAACATTGAAACTTTTTATAGTGATATCTTATAGTATTCTTACAATTTTTTTCTATGATTAATTCTTTATTTGCTATATTAATTTTCAAGTAATTTTGCAGTTGTTGTCACATGAATTTTTCTCATGCAAAGATTTCTTTTTTCTTGTTTCAAGATTTTATTTTCATTGGCAAGCAAGTAATTAAAAATAAATTTAGTTATATTAAAAATATCCTCATAGAAAATTTTTGAATTGTTAAAGCTTTCTTTCAAATGTCAAAAGAAGATGCCTAAGGGCGTTCTTCTAATCATTGTTATTTTAAGCATATACAGTTTTTAAATTTTAATTTTTGTGTTATTTATTGTCTTATTTGGGATTAATAGTTCAACATATATACATACAGTTTGTTTAATTTAAAACATTTGGTGTTTTTTTTATTTATTTAAACTTTTAACGGCAAGGTTGAGGCTACACCGACCCTTCTCCCATCTAACCGTAGACAGTTTACAGACAAGTGTTTACAAGAATAGTTGTTTTAACTATTAAGGTAGTTTACAAATTTTGCTTTGCTTCTAACGTGTCTATTTCCACACTGATGGGACAGGTAGAATGTGTTGAAATTGATAGGAGATGGAGATTAGTGTTAGCAAAAGACCACAATGTAGAGATAAGGATGAGGAGATAGATTTAGAGAAATGAGCTAAGTGTGTTTGTTACTGACGATGAAGTTTGTGCAATTTTTTTAAAATTGTTTACATTATTGGTGGAGCAGATATTATTAGAAAGGGAATTCCAAAGTTTGCAGGCAGAGACAGTGAAAGACTTATTGTAAATGCTGCTATGATACATTGGAATGAGTAATTTGGACGAGCCTCGAGTGATCACTGAGTGGATAGAGTTTAGGAAATTAAAACTACTGAGAAGGTACTGGGGAGATGAAAAGGTAAGAATGCACTTTAAAGTCATTAGGATATGGATTTTCCTCCTGTCTTCCAAAGTTTGCCATCCTAATCGATTGAAGACGTCACTTATGTGATCATTTTTTTCATATTAAAAATGTACTTAATGCAACAATTGAACATCATCATCATCATAGGTAGTCCGTAGACAGGTCTGTGATTGTTCATGGTTAAACCTGGTTCTCCATGTACTCCTATTTTCCGCATTCTTCTTCATGCCTTGATAGCTCTCTTTCCCTTTCAAGTCATCTATCAGCTGAAACCTTTTCCTACCTCTTTCTCTTTTTCCATCCAGTTTTCCTTTTGGCACTTCTTTAATCATGCTCTCTTCTCAGGTAATGTGCAATCCAGTTCGCCATCCTCTTTCTGATTAATGTCTGTATAATCGTTCTCTCCTATTCTTCATAGTACTTTGTTGTTTTTCACCCTATCTATCCATTTTATCTTCAGCATTCTTCTCCATGCCCACATGTCAAAGCTTTCCAAGTACATATTTAATATCATTTTTCCTAATCATCCATGTTTTTGCCTCATACAAAGCTATACTCTATACATAGCATTTTATTAACTTCCTACGGATATCCTCCTTTATATTCCCCATTAATAGGAGTTTCTTTCTTCTGAAAGCGGCTTTTGCTTTCATTATTCTAGTCCTGATTTCATCAGTACATTTTGCTTCTGTCATTATGATGCTTCCAAGGTATTTATAGTGTGAAACTTGTTCTAATGGTTTTCCTCCAATACTTATGTTCAAATTTTCTTCTTCTTTACTTGATATTTGCATGACCTTGGATTTTTCTTTATTTATTTCCATACCATATTTTCTACCTGTTATTATTAGTCTATTTATCATTTTCTGGAGTTACTTTACCTTTCTTGCTAGAAGTACTTGATCATCCACGTATTTTACTGGTCTTATAATCCTTCCTCCAACTTTGAAATCTCCCATGCCTTCTAACGCTTCTTGCATTAGCCTCTCTCCATATATATTAAATAGGATTGGTGATAGGCAACAGTCCTGTCTTAATCCTCTACCGATATTTACTCCATTGGTGTCCGCATTCACCAACCTGACCTTTACAACCACATTCACTTATAGATTCCTAATCATTCTCTTGTCTTTCTAGTCTTCACCTATATCCTTTAATATCCTCATCAACAGTACCCAATTTACTCTATCAAAGGTATTCTACCAATCGAGGAAACATACACAGCAATCTTGACTGTACTTTATTGCCCTTTGTGATATGATTCTCACTACACCGATAGCAGTTCTGGTTCCTCGTTCTTTTCTGAAGCCAAATTGATCTTCCCCTACCATTTCTTCGGCCTTTTTCTTTAGCCTTTGATTAAGAATTCTCGTGATGATCTTCAAAGTGTGGACAGTAGGCTTATCATTCTGTAGTTTTACACTGCATTGCCTTTGGCTTATTCTTTAGAGAGATCATTGTCACATCTAATAAATCCTGAGGCCACTCTCCTGAGTCATAAATCTTGTTAATTAATTTCGTAATCACTTTTAGTTCTTCCAATCCCATGACTTTAAGTACCTCTGCCTGTATTCCATCGCTGCCTGTAGCTTTTCCTTTCTTCAGTTCCAGTATTGCCTTTTCTACTTCACTTTTCATATTACTTGGTCCCAAGTTGTCTTCTTCAATGCTATCTTCTTCCAGTTCTATTTATGCCGACCCTGCCTGCTTGCTGTATAGTTCCTTAATATATTCTTCCCATAGCTGTGCTACATCCTTTGGTTCAGCGACTATTTTTCCATCTGTATTCATAATTCCTTTCCCATGAATTCCATTAGTCTTCTTATCTTCTAATTCCAGTGCCCTAGCATACATTTGTTTTATTTCCTCACATTTTTCTTTTATCCAATTTTCCCTAGCTTTATCTGTTACCCTTTTCAACTCGTATATGCGTCCATAGTTGGCTCTACTTTCTTCACTGTTAACGTTTTTCCATTTTCTTCTCTCATCCATTTTCTCCAACATTTCTTTAGTGATCCATAGTTTTCTGATTTTCTTCTCTTGTTTTCCAATCTCTTTATTCAAGGTATCTTTGATACTGGCTTTAATTTCCTCCCATTCCATATCCACAGTCTTTGGTTAGTTTTCCAAATTTCTAAGGTGATCTTCCAACTTCGTGCTGAATGCATCTTTCTTTTATTTCAGTTTTTCTATGTCCCAAGTCTGTCTCTCTCATCTCGTTTTCCTTATTTGTTTAAGCTTTGTAGTTACATCGACTTTTAGAAGGATGTGATCTGAATCAATGTCTGCTCCTGGTAATGTCTCAGCATTTTTTATGCTGTTCCTGCATCTTTGTTTTACTAGGATATAATCTATTTGGCATCTCGTTCTATCTTCTAGACTTTTCCATGTGTACAGCCTTCGTTTATGGCTTTTGAACCATGTATTAGTCACTACTAGGTCGTTATTAATGCAGAATTCTACCAGTTTTTCTCCTCCTCGGTTTCTTTTCCCAAGTCCGTATTGTATTGACCGACAACATTTTCTTCTCGTCCTCCAACGATGCTGTTCCAATCTCCCATTATTATGCAGTTTACCTTTCCTCCTCCATCTTCGTAAACGTCATTAATTTGTCCATACATCTCCTCGATTTCTTCTTCAGAAGCAGACGTTGGCATATATACCTGGATTATCATCATGCCCACTGGGACTGCTTTTAGCTTTATTGCCATCAACCTATCGTTCGTTGCTGTTATTTTTTTCACACTCTTCATCATATCTTTCCTAAATACCAGAGCTACTCCCCTTGCCCCACTATTTCCTCCCGAGTAAACTACCGTTAATTCTTCCGAGTCGAACTGTCCTTTTCATCTAGCTTCGCTCAGTCCTATGATGTCAATCCTATTTCTTCTTTCAGGTTATCTAGCTTTCCTGCCTTCCTCATGGTTTTTACATTCCAAGTACCTATGCTTAAGTTACCTTCGACAAATGCTTTCCTCAAGGCAGTCTCCGCCCGGAGATCCGATTGGGGGCTATTTTATCTCCGGAATGTTTCCACTCGAGAGAAATCATATTGTCCAACCATATAATCATTACTAGGGTAATGCGGTAGGTTTCCTCTTGCTTTCCACATCGCAGTACTGTAGCCGTTCATATCGTCCCGATCACGCCAACAGCTCTATTGGATATAGACCCAGCCAACATAATTTGTTTTCGGCTCTATACCATACTGACAGTACTGATCCTGCTGTCAGGCACCGATGATAGTTTATTGTTTGGGAAAAACCACCATTCGCGGGGATCGAGCCCCGGACCTTTGTAACGGGAAGCCGACACGCTAACCACTACACCATCGGTATATAGAGAATATTTGTGCGAGTAATTATTTTCAAGAATAATGAGAAGCATCGCACGACGGTGGAATGTGATATTTTTCCGGGTTCAAATCCAGACGATCGCAGATTTTCAAACGCGGACTCCATCGCCTCTATCTCGTGTGTTGTGAGGAGTGTACGCAAGTACAATGCTCCGTCCTTCGCAGCCGCGCGTCTCCCTACTGCATTTCTTAAGAGTAGGCGGATGGCGACTCGGATGTTCTCCGCCTCTCTTCGCGTGAATGTGTCGCGTAAGCAGTCATTGGCCCCGTGAGGAGCGAGACAGGAAACAATAAGTAAATAGTATTTGATTTTTTTATCAATACATAGCTTTTCCGGAGAATACAAGTGAAAAACACGAACGGAGAATAAACATTGTATTTAACATTAAATATTGTTGCTATAATTGTTAAAAAATATATTTGAAAGCCTTTAAATACACTACTGTTATTTTTTTGCCACAGAGAAATGGCTTTTTGGATAAGTTCTCCCCGGTAAATTTAATAACGCAATGTCCTTTTAAGATCGAACCGCAGCATATAATCATAGTATTTTATATGACCTTTTAATTGCTTGGCAATTATACGAGGAATCATTAAAATAAAATTTTAATTAATGTCACTTTACACGGTGAGTTGCTATTTTGTTGGCGTCGTAAATTAAGATCTCGGATTACAGTCGTATTGTCCGGGGCGTAATTTGCAGCTTAAGTAAAATCTGTGTAGTAATTTATAGATCCCATATAATTCGTGACTCTGTGAGAGAACCTATTGCAATTAATATCCATTTAGTAGACAAGAATTGCCAAACTGTCTGTAATGTTGTTAATCAGTTAAGCACAACTTTTTTATTGTTACAATGTATGAAACATCCTTTGTATAATTTATGCTCTTACATGGGAAATGCTTTTCCTATTATTTATTTGTGCTTTTTATTACAACCATAGAATCGCTGCAAATATTTAATTTAATATATTTCAGTTTAAATCGAATTATGCTAATTATCAGTCAAAAGGTTAATATCTCTCAAATAGATTACTTTAATGACGAATCATTCCTTTCATGTAAATCATAATGCTACCCATAGTAGTCAGAATCACACAGTGTCGACGTGATTAATTTTCTCTCAGGGTCATAAACATTCCTTCGATTAAGTGAATTGTATAATTCGTTTAGACTCGTTGCCAAGCGGTAGCGTCTCTTTGACGATAGCATGCATGATTGGGAGAGGCCTAAAACAGAGCTGGATAAGGAGGCGTGGGCTACCAAAAATACCCTGGCCACGCCCCTTAATGCAGTGCTGGTAATTCGAAGCTTACCGGCTTTGCTCCAGGTTCATAGAACTTCCGGTACACGAAAAACCGACAAAAATAACTACTTGTATTGGATACCGGCCAATTTCGCGCACCGAAGTAAAAGGACAAAAAGTGCGAACGAATACCCACGTTGGATTCGACCGGTATTGGCCTTCCATTTCTCAGAAGAAAAAGCTCTTAAACCGTGGCAAATTACGTAGAACAGGTTGACACGAGATATTTTGAGATCTATATCAATAAAGCTGACTTAAGCGGCAATAAATTACGCGAAATCGAATGTGTTGCATTAACAAAGTTCAGTTGGCCTTGAAATTTTATTCGTTTAAATCAATTTTCGGAAGAGTATCGTAGTTTTCTTTGTTTACGTAAATAAATAAAGAGCACCTCAACGAACCGGAATACCTATGAAATCAGAAGAAAAGTATTGATGCAGAAGAAGATGAGAAAGGATAATGCAAAAAAAGCGAATTCCATGGATATACCTGTGCCATAGTAACGCGTTCGATTTTTCGGAACCAATACTTTTATTTGCTCAAAGTAAATTCCCCTCTGAAAATGAGAAAATGCCATCGAGGGCTATTATAATGCCGAGATCATTGAGATGATCAAGCCATTACCCTCCTACCGGGCCTTCCACATCTTCAAGGCGAGCCGGCGCGCGTTGAATATTTCATTTGCTTTGGCTGACGGGAAACGTAAGGTCGAGCATCAACTGCCATGAAGGCCAGCACAGTTTAGACTCAGCTTATTCCTTCGAATATTATTAGGCGTTAAATTTACTGCCGATTAATTCCAATCGAGCCATTTTCAACGCTTTAAAGTTTGTGCGCGAACAGCGGAGGATGACTCAGCGTGAAATGCCTAGGATTGACACTTTTGAAATTGAATCCGACGTCGGATGCTTGGTCCATTTCATGGACCAGTTCTCTGTTTTGACGGAGGAGATTTAAATGTGAAATTAGATCAGGCATTGATTGTCAGAGAAATTAAAAGACATTGACAGGCCATGTTGTCAGAGCAGACAAACAAAGAGCCGTGTAAAAATGTTTAAAACCTCATCAGAAGGATTTGATGCCGTCGGGAGGATTGAATTTTATTTACTCGTTTACGCCGAGCAATAATATTGCGCTAAGGTAAAATCGGTATATATATATCATCATAGGTAGTCTGTCCGTAGACATGTCCGTGATTATTCATGGTTAAACCTGGTTCTCCATATACTGCTATCTTCTGCAGTCTTATTCATGTCTTGATAGCTCTCTTTCCCTTTCAAGTCGTCTATCAGCTGAAACCTTTTCCTACCTCTTTCTCTTTTTCCATCCAGTTTTCCTTTTAGCACTTCTTTAATCATGCTCTTTTCTCAGGTAATGTCCAATCCAGTTCGCCGTCCTCTTTCTGATTAATGTCTGTATAATCGTTCTCTCCTATTCTTCATAGTACTTTGTTGTTTTTCACCCTATCTATCCATTTTATCTTCAGCATTCTTCTCCATGCCCACATGTCAAAGCTTTCCAAGTACATATTTAATATCATTTTTCCTAATCGTCCATGTTTTTGCCCCATACAAAGTTATACTCCATACATAGCATTTTATCAGCTTCTTACGGATATCCTCCTTTATATTCCCCATTAATAGGAGTTTCTTTCTTCTGAAAGCGGCTTTTGCTTTCGTTATTATAGTCCTGATTTCGTCGATACGTTTTGCTTCTGTCGTTATTTAATGAATATTATCTTAAAGCTAATGAATATCTCCAGTTCAATGATAAAGCATGAAAAATAGACGTGAAAATCGTCGTTATTGCGCATGGATTCTTATGTATACGTGTGAATGCATGTTTGAAGCTAAGTTAGTTACTTGAAATGGAAAATAAGCATTTAAATATTCCACACTATACGAAAATGATGCTTTCATAAAACTCTCAACTTGTGAATATGCTGACGTGTATTGGTATCGGCTTATTAACTCGCAGGCCGCGTTCAACATATAAATCCATTCAGCGCGTTTAACGTGGTAAAATATACGAGGGAATGATGGGGATATAATTTAGTATTGTTGAGTGGCTTTGATACGTATTTCGACTTACTCGAAATGTATTCAGAGGATATCGTGGAGAAAACAATGTTTTTGCCCTTGCATATCTTCGAATTCCCGGATCGCATCTAAATATTTACTAATTTAAGGGAAATTTATTGGCGTGTTGCATTTAGATCTGGTGTTAACCACCTATATTCGTAAATTCGCGGTCAATTTGTTACAATCGACAGAAGGTATCTTTTCCTTGAGAATCGATTTCAGAATTATGTTACCATATTGGATACTCTCTTCTACATTTTTATTAATTCTCAATAATTAAGGAACAGGTGAGTCAATAAAAATATCTTTTACCCTGAGTACATTACGAAATTTTAACGTTATGTGATTTTTCCAGTTTCCTCAGCATCTTCATTATAAGTATCACGGTCTCATCTTCATCAATTATTATATATATCCACGTTACGATTATCCATTCGCAGGATTTCGTGGTTTTTAGGGTGGAACGTTAATTTATTGGAACGTTTTGCGTATGCATCAGTATCAAACGAAGTGCTTTTATGGTGATGAGGGTTCATCTTGCCATCAGACCTCAGAAAAAATTGGATAATTCGCTAGCATTAATATCGGCCGCGTTCAGTGCCCTCATAAAAACAGTTCGAGTCCGTTTCTTCGAACTAGAGATTTTCGACATTGCTCATGCAGCGACATGACTTCAACCTTCGCGGCATACCGAGCCAAAAAATCACTCCGGGTGGGAATGCGTTTGCAGCCGAGGGAATTTGCAGCGCCTTTCTTTTACTTGCCTTAAAGGTGCTACGGAACTGCACATGGCATTCTTTTTATCTCGGCCTGCTTTTACTTTCTCGTAATTCCGACAATACCGCGCCGCACCTGGTATTTTTCCGCGGCTCAAACGTTTCCAAAGCATTCCCTTGAGCTGCTCCAATTACTATTAAATTATTTTGAATGTGTTACGAACCGGTTTACTAAAATGTGTTTTTTTTTATTTCAGTTCAATCATGTGACATTTCTCTTGATTCGGAGCGATGGGCTATACTGAAATAATATTTTTATTTTAAATCGGTTATTTAATTCGGAAACTTAAAAATGTCTTTTGACAGAAAAGCGTCAATTTTAACAATCTTGACTTGAAAAGAGAACGCTTTTTATTTTTCTAATTTAACTATGCATGTGATGATTTTTAGTGGTTTTTATATTTATCGTATTAATACTTAATCAATGCAGTATTAACAGAAACGAAAATTTCTCTCGCAATGAAGAGAAAAATTATGTATTTTATATTCGCTATAGATCATTTAATGTTACGTGTTTGGCTCCCTAATAGGTAGCTTCTTTGATTATGCGTCTCATGTTTCATACGAAAATTGCATAAATAGACTCCGCGTACATGCCACCTATTGCAAGCAGGCAGATTGAACTTCATAATTCGAAATTATCCTTCGCGTCCGCATAGCTCTAAGCTGTTATCACGCAATCATTAGGCGAAATACGAGTGAATGCATCGAATCGTCTCTCGAAAGATATCACAGCGCCGGAGAGTACAGGCCCGTTCTTCGGATAATCATGAGTCACTTAGACTTGCCGTTTTAAATGGAGCATGTCGGATAATTCCGTCTCGGAGATTTCGTCATCTATTCGACTCACGGATGAAATTCGAAAATCGTGAGAGAATCGTCCGATACGACCGCAATAGGGCACGTTGCACGGGTCGTATCAGCGCGATGTTTCTCCGCTCGCTTTCCGACGTCGTTTCGAATCGTCTTAGGAAGAGGAGGGAAAGAGGGTGGGGCAGAAATGCAGTGAGATCCAGTGATTGATCGTAAAAGGAGAGAGAAAGGGAAAAAAATGGGAAACCGTCGAAGCAGTGAGAGAGGAAGTGGGAGAGCTCCCAGACCATACAACCCCCGGAGGCCGTACCGCGTGGTCTATTGGGTCGCTTCCTTTCAAGTCTCCGGTTCGACTCTCGGCGGGTATCGAGGGACGCTCGCCTTTTGAATTTTTATTTTTTTTTAACCCCTCAACTTCCCACGAAAGAAATCCGCACGTCGCCGCCAATTGTCGCGCCCGCACCGCTCCTACCGGATGTCTCGTAGAAGGCGGACGTTGTAATCCAGCACGCCTACATCTGAAACAATTCCCCGAGCGCGAGTACTTCTCGTACGTAACCGCCGCGGTCGCGCATTTGCGCAACACACAACCTTTTCTCGTCTGCCGCGGCGCGCTCCTCTCACGGTCTCCCATTGCCCAAGGGGTGAAGTGGAGTCATTGCCCATCGCGTCACGAAAAGCTCAAGGCCAGACGCACCGACCAGACTTTAGCGAAGCTACGCCCATCTTCATTTCACATCCGCTGCCTCCCGATTACCTCCTCTTTCTCTCCGCCCCCACCCCTTTACTCCTTCTCCCCCACTACTCCTTTCGTTGCCCCCGTCTCTCCGCTTCCCCTCGACTTCTTGCCCCCTTCGGAACCGCTCTTTCCTCACCACACCCCTCTTTCAAACACAGCGCACTTCTCCACCTTCCCTCCACACCTCCCCTCCGATCATTCTCTCTCCTCCTCCAACCTCGCCTCCCGCCCTCACTCCTCCCTATAACTATAAACTCTTCTCCCACCCGCCACGATTCCTTTCAACTCCACCCTTTCAGCCCCTCCCTTTCCGCCCCACCCTTCCTTCCCTTACACAACCCCATGCAAACCTTTCTAGCTCTTCACCCGTCCAGAGCCTCACCCTCGGGCCATGCCGTCCCAACCTCCCCTCTCCCGTGGATGTCTCCATTTGACTCCTTCAATCTCATACCCCTTCCTCTAAAGGTTTCCATTCAACTTTCCATTAGTCCCCGACCTCGCTCATAATTAACCTCGGGAATAGATTGTCGTGCTAAAAAAATCCCGCCAAAAATGAAAATCATCAAATTACTCGACAGACCTAATTTCGCTTTGTAGTTTTCCGTCCGCATTGTAATGGAAGAGTCCGGAGGATTTTCTATTTGTCGGTGATAAAATTCAATTATGTTAGTTATTTCCTTTCGGTCTCGCTTATACGCGAGGAGAATTACAGTGATTTCCGCGGTGTTTTTGTTGCGTAAACATTCGGAGATGCAATTTGAGGAATTTGGGGCACCGGATCCCGTTTTTTCCTCGTCCCGTCGATTTGACCCCGTTCATTTCACTCCATTCTATGCAATTCGTACGCTTTTCTTCCACGCCCAAATACTCCTCCTCCTCGCTCATGCCCTATCTTCCCGACCCAACCAACTCCCCTTTCTCCGCCCCTGTTGGGCGTTACGGTTGCCTCAACGAGACGCCCCCTCTCTTTAGATTTTTCGCTTCATTCTTCTATATCATCCTTCGTCCACCTTTCTCAACATCCTTCGCATTACCTACCGTGCACTGTTATTCGAAAAGTTTGGATTGCGGGCATTGGGTGGGGGAGAGGGTTAGGTGGAATTTCAATGGAGAGGAGGAAAAGGTCTTTTCGCCCTCAAGGAAGGAAACAAACGGTAGTCGGATTGTTCCATTTTTGCGGTCACCTCTGTTAAATTCAAATTTGGCTGTAATTTATGCGAAGACTATGGCGAAAAGAAATTTAAAGTGAAGGCATCGTGCCTGGGTGGTCTCCTAGACCAGCGTTTTCCAAACTCGTATGGTCCGCGGAGGTTTCCAAAATGCATTTTTTTAGGCGACACCTCATATTTAGCTGGAATTTTTTGGAAAAAGTAAAGCTAGTTTTACACTATGGTAGGAATTCAATATTGTGCTTAATGGCGTTTTTACTTAAACATTTTCCCACTCCTTTATATCTCTCTGCCATCCTTAACTTACACTTAGGCCTCATAAGCTGAGAGTGATCGTGCCGTTTGTAGTTCGCCTGCTTGTCCAACATTTGTATGTTTTATTTTGGTTTTGTGTATTTTTGGTTGGCTTACTCTGTGTTACATTTTGTTAAGCTTTACCGCAAAGCCGCGAATATCGTTGGTGGCACTTAATGATCGATAGAATGTTATGTATTTTGTAATATGCTCATTATTGTTTGTTTGTAAAACTATTTCATATTTCAGAAATTTCTCCTGTGCCAGCGTTGAAAATAATTCATGGAAGGACACAAAAAATAATCAGGTGATCCTCAAACAGACAGAAACGTGTGTAATATATTTGAAAATGATTAAATAAACTATGTAACCTTTTAGTAGTTTAGTGTATGAAATGAGGTGGTCCGCAGGGCCTGGAAGGTTGCTGAAGTGGTCCGCGGAGTTGAAAAGGTTGGGAAACTGTCCTAGACAGTTCCCCGTCAGTTTGATCCTCTGTTGAGATTCAAGTTTTTGGAGAGTTCGACTGCATATGCTACGGAATGCATTCATCATTACTAATACGAATCGGTTTATTTGAGAATATCCATAAAGTATCGCTTCCAATATCTTGTCAATTTTTGATTAATTTGCTATGTTTCGTGTTTAATAAGTTTACATGAAAATATAGTTCGTTTACGAACTAGACACGGTACGCTGTATCTTAAAACATTATGTTAATGCAGATTTTCCGATTATAAGACATTTAATTGGCAATAAGGAAGAAAATATTAGTTATTTTGCTACAGGATGTAATTTATCCTTCGCAATCTGATTTAAAATATAAAAGTTTAAAAAACGCTCATGTTATCTCAAATATATGAACAATTTTAGTTAGGTACACCTGGAGCCACTAAAAAATCGAAACTACCTCGTTAATCCACATCTTTTCAATAATATTTGTAAATTAAAACTTTCAAATTGGAAGAGAATAAATATTTTTTAATTTTAAGCCGCTTATAAGTGAATAAAACTACTTAGTTGCTTGATGATATCTACTTCTTTTTTTTTACAATTGACAATCGGTTCTTCAGTTCTGGTGACGGCTATTTTGTTACTGGAATACGTATCTAGTTTTCCCAACTTTTCATAGCTATCACATATAATATCAATTTAGATATCGCCATATTATTTATTTTTGAATTATTTCACAAGTTCAGCAACCTTGACCTTTAACTACTACGCCAAATTTAGTGGGAGTAGTTATGTTGAGTTCGGTAAAAGATTTGGAGCACTTTCACAACTTCATTTGATGGAGTGCTATTTCTAGTACATGTTATTTCAGTCAAAGCCAAAAGGGATAAAAAAGTTTTTTTAAAAATCTTAATTACGTCCCGTTAACTTTAATTTACAGTACACTAATGTATCGTTGAATATTTATATACACTCAATCTATTTATGAAAGCACTTTTTAGAATTTATCCCTCTATTTTCCTTAACATCAGCCAAAGTTTGCTACCTTGGCGACGCGATGTGTGTTAGGACTGGCGGCGGTGGCGGCTATGTATGCTGGCTATTTGTCAAAGTTATTACAAGTGGTATTGCGTGCATTTCAAAGCCTTCGGTCATGCTTGCGGACTTTTTCTTTAATGTTACAGCCAACATATTTGTGAATCTCGGCGTTCTAGATTTTATTCCGTTCAGGGAAACTAAGAATATTGCTATATACCCACGATGGAAATGTTAAGAAACTGGCAAAATATGTGTATTCGGCATCGACAGAAATTTTGTATTGATTGTAAACAGTGTTATTAACTCAATTGAAGTTTTAATAAGATAAATATAAAGCAAAAAATATATATGAATGCAAAATTTCTGTAATGAGTTTCCATAATTATAATGCTGATATTGCATAATTTTTCACTATGTACAGAAAACTCTAATTTTGCCAATTGGCTAAATATTGTTTAAAGTAATTCAAAGATATGTTGATGAAATTAATGAACCATAGGATTCCTATGCTATAGGCATAACCTGGAAGTTTGGAAATAATTTGAAGGCAGAAGAAAAATTCTGTTCTGACTGGGATCGAACTCCGGTCTTCATCCTGCAGGGTGGGTATTCTACCATTGACCAATCGTGGCAGACTAATTCTCCCGTTTCAGAACGGGGATGTTTTCTTGGGTTAGGATCGGGCTAGCCTAGCTAGTAGCAGAATAACAGAATTTTTCTTCTGGTTTCAAATTACTCCAAAACGTACTGCTTATGCCTGTAGCATAGGAATCCTATGATCCATTAGTTTCATGAATTTATAATTAAGGCAGTTTCACCACTTGAGAGGGTAGGGGTTTGCTTGAATGTATCTCTTGGAGGACATCCGTTGTGGCTGGTTGATAGCGGCTGTGGATGGAGAAGGTACTTAAATTTGTAACTAAAATCAGACACGTTATCTTTTTTCCAGATTATAAACAATTTTTTGAGTCTATTCGAAACAAAAATTGGAATTTTCGTGTTCGTTAAAATAGATTTGTTCTTTCACGCATACAGCCGTTGAAGTTTCGTGTTTATATTTCGATTTTAAAATGGAAAAGTCGAACTTTAAAATGTACCGAAGTGATTATTAGGTTTTTTCGAGGCGAATAGAGATGTAAAATGGAGAGACGGATTACCACTCTCCAAAAGTTTCTAAATTCCGGAATTGTACCGTTGTTTCTTACACTCTGATCTATCATCTTGCTAAAATAAAAAAAATCCCTACTTAGAATTTCTACAGAGTATGGATGTATTCGTTGGACTCAGAAGTGACTCCGAGATGTAGCAGAGATTAGCTACTTAATATATTACTCAAATCGTGAGGTGACTACTGCAGTTAATAATTACCGTAAAAGCGTTAATTAATCACATAATATGGAAGCAGAAGTTAGCTACTGCATATTTCTTTTTTCTTACAGCAAAAACAAAAAAGACTTCAATGGTAAAAAATATGAAAACATGGCTCTGCATATTGAGGGCATTTAAGCTATTCCATTGCAGAAGGAAAAAATGAGCTACCCCCTCACTTCCTCTCGATAATCACCTCCCGTCCTCTGATTTCCATCTCTACGTCCATCTCTACGGCCTTCTCTTACCCACCCCTTTCTCTCTATATCGCTTCCTTTAAATGAACTTTCTCCCTCACCTCCGAAACACTCTGCTCTTCCCCGCCCTTGTGCCTTCTTCTCTTCTTTTGTCCGAGTGTTTTAACGTTTTCGTGTCTAGGAGAAGGAAAGGAGTTTTTTAAACAACATCACGATCATAAAACTAACGGTTTATTTTCAGCAATTGCATCCGGATTTGATATGTTTGTTAATTTCTTAATTATCGCAAACAGATATTATCGTGATTGGAATTTAAAAAAATCAGTCTATGTATAAGGATATTTTTGTAACAATCCGGCCAATTTCCACTTGGAATATACATTGCTAGGAAACGGAAGTAATTATTCTCGCCTTTAAAGATTTTATGAAAAGTCGATTTATTTTTATCCGAACGCCGCTTATATTCTCAGTAATTGTTGGGAAATCACAAACAAATTTGCGCAGGTGTGTTTCATTATGCGAGCATCTGATTCCAGGAAGATGCTCCAACGTCAGAATAAGGAGTGCATCTCGAAGCCATACACCGACCTTCTCTCTCGCTTACGAAACTCCTTTTGTATGAGGACAAAGAATAAACATTTGCAGCTAGAGGAAGCCGAACGTTCGAACTCGCGTTTGGCTACCGTTGAAAACCCATCTTATAACGCCTCCATCTAAATTTTGCGTCTTGTCTTCGTGCGACAACGTTACGAAATGTACGATGCGGTTAGGAAATATCCCTTCTGCAACCGGGCTTCAATTATTGAGAGTTATTGAGGCGACGCGGCGGGATAAGGAAGGGAGGGTCGGAAGGGAAAATGGGTGAAGAGGAGGGGGGCTTATTGCATGGGCGGAGGAATGCATTTGCGGGCGGAAAAAACGCCGCCAACTCGAGCGGGAACGAGAGAGCGAGGAAATTGATTGATGCACGCAGAAGGCGCCTAGGGGCATCATGAGGAGCGTGATTGGGTCTCGGCTGCGTGCCACACTCCGCCCTCCCAGGAAACCGGACACGCATGCGCAATTGCAACACTTGGCATGTCTGCCCGAGAGATTCCATCAGGGTATCTTTTCAAAGTAAGTTATCGCGGTTTTATGCAAACCACTTTCTTATGCCAGCGCTATGACTTTTTTTAGTTGGTCTAATCCATAGTTTTGCGAAATCGAAATAATATCTGTTGTCTGTCTATGGCTACTTTTTGTTTTCGCATCTTCGAACGGCCGACGGCAGGTAATATTTATGCTCCTTCATCCTTTTCTTTTTAATATTTACCTTTTTCAACTGAAAAAGGAACGACTTGGTTAATTTGTGTTAATTTCTGCTTCAATTAATTGTCGAATCATTTCTCTGATTTCTGTAGGATTTTGTTATAGGTTGATGATATGAAAGTAAATATGAAATATATTCTAATATATTTTGTTTTCACTTACGTACGAACATGGTGGCAGTGTCCCATTTTAAACAATGTATCCAATCTTCATCCGATATGAATTTAAAGTGTTGTTATTCCGTAAAATCTATCCACGTCTTCATCATTTGAAAACCTCATTTTTTGCCAATTTGTACCCCGCATTTAAAATTTTATTGACGTGAGAAAGAACAAGCCAATTCCTAATAGCTAATTAGTTTTCTGTATTTTTATTTTCTAAAATGACACATCATCATTTTACGTATTCGTAATAGTGGGAATGTTTTAGGTTCTGATAGTTTAAAAATGTTTATATGCTATTTATAATTGAAGTATAATTAAACGTAATTAAACTTCAGAACTTTATAGGAGCAATTTCAAAGGCATTTTTGCAATAATTCGTCCATTCAATATAAATCCTTGATTGTTTTGTTGTATTTTTTGCGAATCAATCTTCGCGCTTGAAACTTCGAGCCAAGAGCTTTTTATAGCACGAAAACTGCTAGTTTTTTCTGCAGAGATTATACATTGTAAATGATTCGATGTATTCTCAAGTAATTTCTGTGATCGCATGTCAATTTACATATTCACCGAAAGGCTTCCGTTGGTACTTGGTAGGGGGTGTAGTCACATCGATTTATCTCGTCGAATAGTTAATTCAGATACATTCATGTTTTATTTACTCTAGAACCAGTAATTTCATCGAGAAGGAAAACGTATTAAAATACTATGTTTAATCTCTATATGTCCATGGATTCCTACCAAGTTGATGAGAACTTTTGAGAGATTGGATGCATTTTAAACGTTTTTATTTTTGCGTTAAATGGCTGAAGTTAAGTTTTGGTAATTTTGATCACTCCTTCGCTTAGTTATTTTCGTCAAATGTGTTTAAACTATCAGCTACATTACTCTAATAAAACTTTATTTTGCGATGATGGTAAACGTTGACTAAACAAAATTTGATCTTTTTTCAGTGACTTTCCACATTCTGAAATTGTATCAATTTGTTTTGTTACATTGTGGTCTAATATAGATGCACGCGTTTCTATGGTGACAATAAATCTCAGCGGCTTATTATTTTTTGTAATCCTTGAACCCTTGAAAAGCTAATTACTTTATTGCTGCGCGTAATGGCGGAGGCGGAGGTCGATAATGTGTTGCGAAATATTTTATATTTTTTGCGCTAACAACGCCATCAAAACTGTGGAAAGGCTTTTCGATTAGGAAAAACGAATTATAGATCCATTAACTCGCAGGTGATGTCTATCATATCACACTAATTGAGGATATGTGTAGTAAACAGTTTCACTATAAAAAAAATTAGTCCTTGACATCGGGTCCGCGTCGTTTTTATAATTGAAGAGGAACCTATTTCCATTTTTAACCATAGACATCTTCTTTGTCGAGAAAGAAATGAGTAATGCGCATAGATGCGTCCATTTAACGGTTTCGTAGCTGGAAGCAAGGCAATAAAATTAAGACGCGCATTGAGCTTCGCCTTCTTTCACGAAGTGCCTTGAGTCTTTCAAAGAGCTTGCGCGCAATTATAAATATAAAATAAATTAAGTTTAAGCAGTCTTTAGGTTTCTCATTCCTTGTAATTTGAAGGTAATTTCAGTTTTGTAGGTATTTCAAGGGTTAAGGATGGTCGCCTTTATGCTTTGGATATTCAGAGAATTCAGAACTGTTTTTGCAATTTTATCGCGACGTGCATTATTTATAAATTTATTCGAGATGCCTATTAGAGAAAAGTAATAGCCCACGATGAAAAGGGTTTGGAGTAATTCTATGATATCAGAAGACAATTATAGTTTCCTGTCGAATTGTATTAGACGAACAGGATATTTTTGAAGAAAAAGGGATCGTCGGGGTCAGCGCATTGGACGCGAGTGCAGCTAGCATTTTTGGCTATGGCTGTGTATTTCTTCCATATATTCCACGATTTCGGCACAGAGAGAATTCAAGAGACATTTCCAAGTTCGTGATGCACCATCAAGAAAAGTAATAAACAGATGCGTTGCAAGATTCCGTGGAACAGGCAGTATGCAGCATAAAAAAAATACGGGGAAGTCGGGAACCACCGTAACAGCGGACGCTCTTGTGAATTTTTGGTGGGATTCGGGCACATGGATGCAGCGGAATGTTTCCTGGACCATTCAGCAGAATTTTACAAAAATAAATAATATTTTCTGAAGGAATTTCAGTGCCTGTATTTTCCAAATATTGATAAATTTTATTATATGGAACTTATCACTAAAATATATCTTTGATTCAAACGTGCATCATCTTTTTGCCGCGCCCTTCATTTGCTCAATTCTATTGTTTAGTTACAACGGGCTATCTAATATACCTTTATAAATATCGCTAATGCATTCTAATAAATTATTTATGTGTTAAAATTATAGCGACGAATTCATTCCGTTAGCATTCTCTCTACGTGCCGTTATACCTTAAAGCTTTCATTCACTCCGAATTTATAGTACGAAGTTTTATTTTATTTTATTACGGGCGGTCGCCCAGCTCGGAGCCAACCACAAATGCGGACATTCATACGCGCAATCACATAGGAGGGAGGATGGAAAATGCCCCTTCTTACGAAATGCACTCGAGAGAACTTAACGTTCCTCGCGAAGGACGGAATGCTGCACTTTCGTATTCTCCTCACAATAAAAAAAGTGGCGGACGGGACAGTCCCAGGTTGAAAATCCGGCACTGCAAAGATCCGAACTCGCTGTGTGGGAAGAAGCCTCTCTATCCCACGCCACATTCAGCATTCTACGATTTTAGCCATTTAATTTTTCTGATATGATTTTTCCTGAAGTACTTGTAGTTTTACAAATGATCAGATTTCGAACTACTTTGCACTACGTTTTTTGTTTGTATTGCATTTAATTTGGATTTCCTTGTGCGATAAATTTATTTGCTGGATTTAAGTCATCTTTTGTTCTGATTTCAATAATCAACCAGTTAATGTTTCTTAGGACAATCACGTTCAACTTCTTTCTTGCTGGAAATTGTTTCTGAAACATTAAACTTGTAATCAATGATGGATAAACAAGTTGTAGCCGATAAATAGCTTTGCAGTTTTTTTCATCTTCCATTACACTTATGGAATGTTTATATAACATTTCAATGTCATTGCTACGTGAGTTGTCATTAAATGGTAGTCGTTGTGTTTGTCGTCATTTTGTAGTACAAATTCATAAATTCATGTTTAAAAACACGTAGTAACTCCTCTCAAACAGTAAAAATAAGACATTTTTTAAGGGCTTGTTGTGGAATGATTTGTTTCTCCACTGATTATACAGATATATTTTATTAGGCATAGTATACGTACGTAGGAGAGCAGGTCTTTTTGAGTCCAAAATGTCACAATTTGACGTTTATGTTTCGGTAAATATATTTTTATATGTTGTACGTTCGTGGATAAATAGGTATTATTTGCATCGTTTCTCTTTCATTATATTTAAATTTCATGTTTTATATAGTTTTTGAAGAATTAAACGAACACCATGTAAAATTTAAAAAATTGAAACTATTTGAAATTAAAATAATAGAAGTAATATTTTAAAACAAGCCATGACGACGTGAGATTAGAAAGGCGAGACAATTCTTTTTTTAAAAAAACCGTGGATTCTGAGCTATTACTCATTTGCCATTGATAACTTTTTTGTCTTTCCTCCCGTCTACATTTGCAGGAAATTGCGCACAATTGCGACGTTATGGCCCGGGCGCGCGAGGAGAAAATTCGTAGGGAGTCTGCCGCAATCAACTGCGGGGAATGCATCTGAAGCGTGAAGTGAAGCCCATTTACACGGACAGATACGACTTGGGCGGTGTACACAGAGGTGAGAAAGCTTTATAAAATCAATATTATCACCGGATGCTTCAGTTTTGTATTTAAAAGCGCGGAAATCTTGGCTTCGCATCCGAATTCGATAAGTGGCAGACTTTTCCGAAAGATAACTCTCGAACTCGGACGTTTAGCATTTCAGCTCGCTCGAGGAAATAAAAAGATCACGCAGCATATGATAAAGAGAAAAGGTTTGGCTGGAATCGACCGGCCTCAAGAATTCACGAAAGGTCTTACAGTCCTTTTCTCGAGGAAACCTGAGCAGCGTAAGTTGCACGTGCGATGGGATTCAACAAGAAGCGTAGCTCCATTGTGGCACGGTAGATAAATATAAGCTCGCTGTCGACGGGAACTTTTAAGCGATGGCGATCACAACCGTGCCTTAAACACTGTCAAAAGGATGGCGAAAAGTTAGAGCTCTCACTTCGGCAGAAGACAGATTGTCGATCCGAAGGTATCATTCGGAACAGATAAGTCTTTCACCTTACGGATCCCATATTACAGACGCGACGCAAGAAGCGGATGAACGGTGCTCTCCACCTGGGGTCTGGGCAGAGTGCCATCGGGATGGGTTGGATGCAGACGGATATATTTTATTCATGGTTCAAAACGCTTTATTCTCATTTCTCGTGTAACGAAAGGCGTCCCATGTGTTCCTCCTGCTAGATGGACATGCTGCGCACATAAAGAACCTGGAGCTAATTGACATGGCACGAGATAATGGTGTTTCACTCCTGTACTTCCTACCACATTGCTGCGAATAGGTTCAGCGGGACCGGTTTTTAGCCGCTCAAACCGCATGTGTTCGGAGATACCTACGGGACTTCTTTGACAGGAGAAACCACGAAAATTCTCGGAGATCCAAGAAAGAAAGGCCTCGGTTTATATCTCCTTCCGTTGCCATCTAGGTTTTCTCGTCTGGATGGGAATGAACTAATCGCGTAGGAAACTATAGGATTCCCGCGCCGTGGAAGTTAATGCTTTATAGTATAGCGAGTATGGTTAAAATCCCGCTTTCTTCTTGTGCCGCTTCGTGGACTATGGGGAAAGTCGATCTCGTGAAAGGACGTTTTTCCTCGTCGCGACACCCGCTCCGAAATTCTCTGGAAAAATACATCCGAAATACCTGTTGTAATTACCGAACGCTAATGATTACCGATGAGACGAATAAAGGGAAAGTTCAGGCGTTAAGATAAAAGTATCCCGATGCAATTAATTATGTAGCTCAGCGCGAGCTGTAAAAAGGCCCAACGATCGCTAAAAAAAATACTACTTTTTAAGGAACTTTTACTATTCCTGAACGTCAGCTTATTCTTCGTCGATCGTAAAAAAAGTGAAAATAAATTACAGGGTTACTTTGTTTTATGGTTGAATTAACAGTTTATTTAAAATTATCTTTGCGTTACGGATGAACATACCACCGTTGTTATTCGGACAATGGAAAATATAACAAATTATTTGCAGCATCACGCAACTAAGTTATGTTTAACCATTTTATAATTCGCGACTCATTTTCCTCGAGTCGAAAATTTAGGAATGTTCCCATGTCGAAAAATAAACGCTATTTTGATATTCCGTCGAGTTCCGCGATATATTTATTTTCCGTGCGAAATTAATGCCCGAGCGTCTCGATTAAACGCTTTCACGTTGCGTCATGCTTCTTAAGTTCCGCCGTGAAACAAGTGGAATTGCGGACGGGTGTCCGTTTCTTACATGTACGAAGATTAAGTCCGACGCGGATGCGATGTGGGGCGGCACAAGTGTGGCTTCGATATCAGGTGCACCTGCAGGCTGCTCTTGCGCGAGCCGTCACGAAGGAGAGTTAAATTAGCGAATGCGTTTTCGAAGCGAGATCTCGTTGATGAAATGCCAACCACGGTCTCGTGGGGCTAACCGTGTAGTAAGAGAGGGACGGGAGACTGTCGTTTACTGATTTAGCCACTGTGACGAATAAAATTCAAGCTCCGTCAACACAACCGCACTAAATCGCCATTTCTTCGCTGGATTTTATGGACGCCTCGGGAAGAATCGTCGCAGTCGCATAGAGAATCAGTTTCCACGTGGAGATTCGATCGGCCGATTAAGTCAAACCAAAGGGAATCGGTGGAGATTGTTCTATCGCCATCGAACATTTGCCTAAGGCCGTAAAATAGTGGAGTTCTTGAATCGATTTAGAATTTTTATCGTCATTCCTCTCCTTTCTATTTCCAATTTATGTTTAAATCTGAACGGATTTGTTGTAGTTGTATATGCCAAGTCTGCGTTTCCATAGGATTTATGTAGAATTTTCATTAAATTCAGGATCGTTCATCAGTTGATGTCGAAAGAACTCTATTCTATTTTGTAGTTGTTATTGAATCAATGGAAATGTGACTAAAAGTTTGATCAGTTTAAATCGCATCCTTCAATTCATTGCTTCTAATAATCGAATGTATTTAGAAAGATTTGTTTCATTTAAGCATTTACATATATGATTTTAGTCCTAGTTATATATTCGTGTTTATGAATAGTTAGTTCGATTTGAGATTCTTTATATTATCAGTACCTATCTGTCTTTGTTCGGAGCATAAGATTACTTGTGTCGTCACGCCGAAAATCGATATATATTACTGTATAGGTGAAATGTGAAGTAAATATATGGCTTCGGTTCGCTTACGTATGTATCATTTTGACACATTTACTGGGGAAATCCCGGCTCCCGGATGTCTGCTCTCTCAATTGCCAGAAATTTCGTTCTGTGCGCGTTGGCGTCGAAATATTTTGAACGGTATATGAAAATTATGAAAACGTGACATGTTATAATTTGTTACTATTTGGAGAAAATTTAAAAAAATTACATTTGGTCTTCATTTGCTGATAACAATTTTACTTGATTAGCAATGGCGATTGATTTACTCTCTAGTAAATTGAAAGTACACTTAATAAAGATACGGCGTTCGCAACCCTTAAAATGACATTCATCTAATTTAGTTACTTGAGTTAAACAAATTAAAAATTAAAGGTTTATTTTAAGACGAATAAGAGGAAAAAATATCTTATTACAATTGCATGAAATTTACGTATTTCATTTATTTTATTATCCGATGTTATTCTACATTTAATGCTTTTAATATTTAACAGTAATAGTAGCATTATAAAAGTAAAATTTCAGCTCATGCTAAAAAACAGTTCCATGCTAGGAGGAGACTACCTTCCGTTTCGACAAGTATTTTTCAGATGACCTGCCTTTTTCAAGTTTATTGCGTATAGAAAAATTTATAATCCCAATTCCCATTCTTTAATAATCCGGATGTTTATCAAATGTGGCGGCATATACCATATTAACCAAATTCTTCTCACTTATGCTTTCTCTGGCAGATTTTACACTGGGTCCAAATCATCGCTATTTATGGAGTACCTACCTTTCACAATACACCTGCCATTTTGGTGACGAAATTTGCGTGATAATTCACTTTCAGCTAGGTATGTGATTCAGTCAAGGTTGAGACAAGTCTTTAAATGTGCCGTTTACGTTATGCCGATATGCCGATACAATATTATTAAAAATCACTGCGTTCAAACTGATTAATTAATATTGTTTTTAATTATTTTCAGTTGTAACCAATTTATATTTGGTCATAAATACTTTATAATATATAGCTATTTTGGCTCAAAGAATTTGTTGTGACTTGGGACTTCTTGTTACTTTCCGCAAAACCACCTCGATATACATTTATTTTTAAATGCTGACGGATATATGAACATCGCTCGTCATTTATCATGTTCGCGAATCATGTTAGATTCAAGGTTCATCGTCAATACTTGGCCAAGTTACAATAGTTCTTTTTTAATGTTTCACATGCTTTTAGTATGTTGCTTTAAATTCAACTCAGGTGCAATTTAAATGCTAATCATTTTGATCTCCACACCAATCTTGCGACATACTTGTTTTCACTCCGCTAAGCTATGACAGGAGACAAAATGTGTGCAACTCTTCAGACTATTTATTTTGAAGGCCTTTGCGTCGAGTTTTTCCACCCGAGCGTAACCCAGAAAGGGCTGCAGTTGCAATTCCCTCCCATCCTCTCTCTCTCTCTCTTCCTCCTCTCTCTCTCTATCCCCTTCACTCTCTCTCTCTCTTCCTCCTCTCTCTCTCTCTATCCCCTTCACTCTCAAGCCCGCCATTCACATTCTTCCTTTTTCCACCACTCATCCCTCCCTCCAACCCCTTTGCACCTTTACCCTCATTCTCTTTCTCTCCCACACCCTCCCCCTCTCACAATCTTACCTTCACATTCTCTTCATTTTAAACCACCCCCTCCTACACTACCACCACGCCTCTCCTCTTCCCAAACCTCTCTCTCTCTCTCTTGCACTTTCCTCCCGCTTACCCACGCTCCCATATCCCTCCCTCCGAGCATTCTTATTATCCCTCATTTTAATGCCCTCCTCGTATCCTTAACCCCACCCACCCCTTCCTATCGATACCTCTTTCTCTCTCTCTCTCTCTCTCTCTTTCCATTCCTCTCTCATGCGCTTACACGCATTATACTCCATTTTAATTCCCTTCTCGTCTCTCTTTTCTCTCTCTCTGTCTCTCTCTTTTTCCTCGCTACCTCTTAACCTCCATTCTGGCGTCTCTTTTCCCTCTTTACATCCTCTCTACTCTGTTTCCTCCCTCTTTGTTTCTCGCGGCGCGCCTTTTCTCCCCATCTATCACCTTTCATTTTCCTCTTTCATTTTCCCTTTTTTGTATCCAACTTCTTTTCCATACTCCGATCGGTCTTCCGAAAACCTATTATCTCTCCATCCCTTTCTGTCTTTTACGTTGCGTCATCTCATTCTTGCGCTCGCTTAAGTCTTTTATCCCCTCATTTTCCCCTCGCCCCGTCTTCATTTAAAAAAAAAGATTTTCGCGTATTTATTTTCTCCGTCAATAATGCCTCGTCGTTTCTCTTAATACCCTCTTTTTTCCATTTCCTCTAATCCTTATTTCGCTCCACGCATTCCTCTTCGTATTCTTCTCATTTATAATAACTCGTTCTCTCATTTTAGTGGGTCTTTTTATTCATTTCCGCCCGTTTTTCCTCTTCCTTTCTTTGCATTCCTTTTCTGCTTCCTCCCCCCTTCCTCCTTTCGCTTTTAACGCATTCGCGACTCGAATAAATAGAGAGAGAGAGAGAGGGTTTTGCAATAGCTTTTTTTTTAATTCTCTCATTTCTCCCCTTTCTTCGAGATCACCGTCATTACGCGCTTGTTGCTCCCATTTTTTCCGTCTCCTCTCATTCTTGTCGATGTCTTACGGGGAAAGAGATAAGTAGAGAAAGAGCGTTTTGTAATCGCTTTTTCCCTCTCTCTCTCTCGTCAAGGTCCTCCTCTCAAGAAATCTCGAAATTATGTGATTCATCTGATTTTCAAGTCGTCGGGCGTGAACAACGAGAATGACTGGTTTCGCGAGAGAGCCAGGAAGCCCCGCCATTCCATCGAATGTTGCAAACGTGTAGTCCATGTGCAATTGTTTCCAGTACTGCTCTAAGCGTCGCATACTCATTTCGAGATTCTTCGATGCACGTCGAACGAGCGGTTTGAGAGAGCCTTTGCGGCTTTCCGTCCTCCTTGCTCCCCTCCCTCCCTCTCCCTTCCTCCCTCCCTCCCACCCGTCTCCGCCCTCTGCTCGCCTTTTCGTATTTCTTTTTTTTTCGTCGTCGTTTCCGTCTTTTCCTCCTTGGTTCGTCCTTTGTGCCACAAAGACCTCTTTCCCTTAGTCGCTACCGTCGCATTCGACTCCGTTCTCTCTCTCTCTCTCTCTCCATTCATCGTTCTCTCTCTCTCTCACTCTCTGGAGCGCCTGTCTCGCGTTTCCTCCGGTGTGCGTCTCTTGGCGTCTCTTCGGGAGTCGCGGCGCAGACGTGCAACGCGGTCGCCGACGTCAAAAACATAGCGCTCTCTCGCGGCGCACACAGGCTCGCAGTTCCCCTCCCTCTCTCTCTCTCTACTCTCCCATCCCTCTTTCTCTGTCTCTCTATCTCTCTCTCTCTTCTCCTCGCGCTCTCTCCTTCCCTTCCCCTTTCCACCGTCTCCGTTCCTTTTCCTCCCCGCCCATCACCCTCACACCATCCTCGTCTCATTCCATCCGCCCACCACTCGCACGTACTTTCTCTCCCTCCCCCTCTCCTCCCCGTCACTCCTAAACCCTTTCCATCCCTTCCATCGTTTCCCCCATCCCTCTCGGGATCGTCTCCCTCGCCATGCGTGAGTGAGTGGGAGGAGGGGTTGGCCCAGTTTACTTAGGTTTGTGGAAAGAGAAAGAGAGGGTGGAGGAGAAATGGTCGGAGGAAGAAGGGTAGGAAAGAAAGAAGGAAGGAGGGAGGGAGGGAGATGGGTGCGTGGAGTGGGGAAAGGAGTTGAGTGAGATGGAGAAAGAGGGGGGTACCGTGGGGGGGAGGAGGGGGGGATAGGGAGAAAGCCAAGACGAAGTGAATAGGGAGAGTGAGAGATAGGACAAGTGGCGAAGATGGAATAGAAGTGGGGGAATGAAGGAGGAGGGAGAGAAAGTGACATGGAGGAATATGATACCGATGTTTAACAGGGGGATTAAGGCGAATTAAGGGGGTGGCGGTTATAGATAGGTTTTTATTTTGGGACCTATTAACAACCCTCCTTCCCATCGCTTCATCCCTTCTCGCTCATGCGCCTATTGTTGATGTTTTTATGTTTTTTTTTTCCTTCCCGCGAACGGGGTAAGTCGTGCATTAAAACCCGACGAAAAAAGAAAAAGGGAGTGCAGAAGCAAGGAAAACAGAATCGTAAAGCTTTAGAATGGGTCGACACGTTTAATTCCGAACGCCCCTACGGATGCGTATTTATGGGAATGTAAATATATATGAAAGCCATAAAAGTATTATAAATATTCCGACCAGGTGAAATCAACTTGAACCAAAAATATAATTTTGTAGCCGAGTTAAATCTCTTCTTATGCCAGGCAATAAGCGTTTTTTTTTTTTTTTGAAGGAACGCCCGCCGCCGCGGAAAGTTTAAATTAGATCTCACAACCCGAGGTGTACGTTCTGCGTTATCGATAAGGTGAAAGAGGAGAGAGCTAAAAATCGGAGGGAGAGGGAGGGGAAGCGGAGAGACAGAGAAAGGAAGGGAAGTTTTGAAGGGAAGGGCCATGCTATAGGAGGAGGAAAGACGTAAGAAAAGGGTAGGGCGAGTCTTATTCGGCAGCGGCGTTGGGGGTGGGGAGTAATGAGTTGGAATAAATAGACGGATGTGTGCGTGTGTGTACGGAGTAGCGAGAGAGGGAGACGAAAGAGCAAAAGGCTAGGAGAGGATAAATGCACGGTTTAAACGGAGACGGAAGTAGTAACGAAAAGAGAGAAAATAAGAAAAAAGAGGGGATTCGAGAGGAGGGAGTAAGAGATAAAGAGAGAGGGAGATAAAGAAATGGTTTGTAAGAAACTCAGTGCCGGAAAGATAGCGGGAAGGGAGCGAGAAAGGAATAGCTGAAGGAAGAGAAAATTCTGTGATGTGCGGGGAGAAGCCGAGGAGAGAGTAATAGGCGGTTTGTTAGGTTGGGATTCTTGGAGTTGGAGTGCTCGTGTGCGTGGGAGGAGGCGTGTCTAAGAGCGAGAGAGAGAGATAGAGAGAGAGAGGAACAAGAGAAGGAAAACGAGCTAATGTAGAGGAAGAAACTCAGGCAGACAAGCGAGATGATAAAGGTTCGAAGGGCCTACGCGGTGGCGGAAGTTAAGAGCGATAGCGGGAGATGCGTGGAAAATTAAAGAGGTGAGCGATAACGTTGATGCGAGACGTGTTATGGAGAGGGAGAGAGGAGAGGCAGAAAGGAGAAAAATGACGGAGATAGAGATGGAATGCGCGGAGGTAAAAAAAAAGAGATAAGAGAGAGAAGGAGAGAGGGGAGGATGGAGGCAAGGGTGGAGGCATTACGTAGCCGGGTTTATTTTTTCATTTAGTAGCGCTTAACGCTCACTTTATGCCAACTCGCTGCTATTAGGTACGAAGGTGTGGTGATAATGAGAGTTGAAAATGGAAGGAAATACGGACGATAGCGCCCGAGGCAGGAGTCGAGTCTGGGAGAGAGCTTACTGTCCAAGAGGTATAAGTGTTACCTTCGCGTTTTAACGATATCGCCATTGACAACATGAGAGGGTTTTCCTTGGACGGACGGGAAAATGTGAGGGAAGCGGTGAAGGAGAGAGAGAGGGGGAAGGAGAGGGGAGGAGGACGCAGCGGAGGAGGGAAAATCCACGAAAGGAGAGGAAGGGAGGGAGTTGAGGTTTGTGTGTGGTAGACATGTTTGCGAAGGATATGTAGATAAAATAAAGAGCCAGAGAGAGAGAGGGATAGAGGAGGGGGTGAAAAATGACCGAATAAATGAGGGAAAGTTGGAATGAGGAGATGAAGACGAGAAGAAAGAGAGAGATAAAGGTTAAAAGTGAACGGGAGAAATGGCGATGGGGGGGATAAATAATTGGCGGGTGGAAATAGGTAGGGGTGGAGTCGGAAATTAGATTTGGCTGAAGTGGTGCGATGTGAGGGCAGATGGAGAGAGGTTGGAAACGATAAAAAGTAGTGAGAAAGAGAGAGAGGCGGGGGAGAGGAGAAACAATGGCTGCACGGCAAAAGCGGGGAGTGAGGGTAGAAGGGGAAAGGGGTCGGGGGCTGTCAAGATGAACGTTTTTCCGTGAACCTCTTCTTTTGGTCCTTTCTTGCCAACCCTTTGGCAACATAGTGTTTAATATGGATCGATGACCCCGTGATAATGAGTGATACATGAGTTTCGTACGCTAAGGACGTCCATGCCCTTGGCGGTATTTGAACCCGCGACCTCATAGACGGTTAGTCACTCTTAACTACACGGCTACCATGGGTCGGGGGTGTTAGAGGGAGATAGAACGGGAGAGAGTAGGAAAGGAGAAATGGAGAGAGGGAGAGAGAAGTATAGGGAGAGTGGAAGGGATGAGGAAGAGGGGAGGGTGGCCAGGCAGAAGACTGACTGCAGGTGGGCGCCGGAGGGGGACGAGAAGAGGGGGTGGGGGAAGGATGGAGGGAGCTAGAGGGGAGGAGAATAGAGAAGAGAGTGCGGCTTTAGAGAGAGAGAGAGAAAGAGGCGGGCGGGTGAAGTTATAAACGATAGCGGCGCACGGCAAGTCGGGGGCGGATCGACATCCGTTGCAATTTCGGGTGCCTCGGTATCGCATGGGGAGGTGGAAAGGAGGGAGAGGAGAAGATCTTCGCGCAGTGCCCTTCTGGACGGTTGCAGAGGTGACTCGTACCCGTAGCGCCGTGGGCTGAAGAGTTCTCGGCTCCACCCTTAGGCCGGAGAGAGGAAAGAGGGGGAGAGAGAGAGGGAGGAAGAGAGAGAGAGGGCGGCCGAATATCAAGACATATAGGAAGAAGAGAGAGAGAGAGGGGGGTGCCGGTCGGGTCGGAGGGGGAAGGGCAAAAGAGGGGAAGGGCGGGTGGGGTCGAACGCTGGAGGTAGGTTGGAGGAGTGCATACAAGGACGGACACTCTCCTCTCTCGCCCTCCCTCTCTCTCGCGTGGGGTGTGAGAGTGAGTGTTTGGGATTTTTCACGTCGGCCTTGCGAGGTCGGCACGGCGGAGAGAGAGGGAGAGAGAGACGGAGAGGAGAGAGAGAGAGAGGCGAGTGGGGAGACCACGACGTCGCCTCGTTCTTGAATGAGTGGCAGAGCGTGTTTCGCGCGCGCGCCGGTGAGTGTGTACCAGGAGTGTTCGAAACTTTGGGACGTTTGGGAAGTCTCGCGCCCCATCGCACGAAGGGAAGGAGGACGCGAGTCAAGAGAGGGAGGGAGGGAGCGGAAGAAATGGAGAGCGGCGATCGGGAGGGACGTAGTCGGGGCGGAGGAGGCGACCGTGAAGGCGGAGTGCGGCTCATCGTCGGCGACGATCCCAAAGCGGAGGGCGCCGTTTCTGCGGGCGTCGACGGAGGCGGCTGCGGCGGCGGAGGACGTCGGCACGCGACGGCATCTGACTCCGCGGATGGCGACGCATTTACCCCTTCGCCGGTTCGACCTTCCGGAGGCGCCGCGGGGAGCGTCGTCGGATGCGGCACGCTGCATCGGGGTCGGACGCCGCCGCCGCCTCCTCACCTGTCGCTCGTCGCCTTCCTCCTCCTCCTTTGGGCCACTCCTTCACTGGGTGAGTCGCAACGGACGGGCGAGGAAGGAAGTGGCCCTGTCGCGGAGTCACGTTTTCGAGAGTCATAAATACCGGACGACGAAGAGAGGGGTTTATGCGCTCGACGAGTTTTCGTTTTCCTCCGGGTGTCGTCCTCTTTAGTCACGAACGCGCGGTAAGGGGTTGTCGAGGGAGGGAATTAAAGATGATCGAAGGGAGACGGGGAAGGGGGCGTAGCGGTAGCGGAGGATGAGAGAGAAAAAAACGATTTCTTTGGGGTGTAGATATTTATGCGAACGGGGTAAAGGAACGGATCCTTTTGGTGCCATTACCGGTCACGCGACCTTGTCCTCTACCACGTCGCCCTCAACCTTTAGACCCTTACCCCTTTCCGCTCCTCCCCTTTCGCTTCATCCGTACGACCTCCGTCTCTATCTTCCTCCTCGCCTCCCTTTCCGCATACTCCATCCCTCCTCCCCTCACTCCCTTATCCTCTTAACTTCATCTCCTCCTCCTCCTCTTCCGACCGCCTCCCTCCTGCTCCTCCTTTCGTCTCCCACAGCGTTTCCCTCCCTCTCTTCCTCCTCCACTTCCCACTCTCCTATTATCCCACTCTCCTCATCTCCCTCCTCCCACTCTTCAACTTCCCACCTCTATCTCCTCCATCTCATTCTCCTCCCTCCCCACCCACCCTCTCTCTCTACCCTATATCTTCTTCCTCCTCTTCTCTCCACCGTCCTATCATACTCGCACTTCTCTTCTCCGCCTCCTCATTTCTTGCAGTGTTATCGTCGGAGTCTGAAAATTCCACCTCAAGGGGGTTTTGCTCGCATGATGTTACGCGGTGGAAATTTCCATCTCCCTTATTGGACGCGATGGATAGAGGAGGGGGTAACAAAAAAAAACAAACATTTTTATTCTTGCCACTCCAAATGATTTTAAACCCTTGGGCGGCATTTTCAATCGTGATCCCGCCCTTTTTGAGAATAACAGTATGTTTCCTACATCCCTATCTCCCACGCGCTCCGCATCCAACCTCCTTATTAATACTTCTCTCTCTCCTCTCTCCCTCCCTCTCTCCCTCCCTCTCTCCCTCCCTCTCTCCCTCCCTCCCTCCCCCCCTCTCCGGCTAACGCACTCTTTGTCCCACCGGTCGCCCAAGTACAGAAAGGGAGTCTTGTATCCTGACCAATCAGGCGGCGGGCACTTATCTATAATTGATTTCAAGCGGTTCTCATCAATTAAACTTATCAGCGCGCGTTTTAAAATGAGCCCGAGATGTTCGAAACGAGAGAAGTCGAGAGGCGGAAAAAGTAAACGCAGGGCGTTTTCTGTTTTCATTTTCATCATCTCCGTCTCTTTTGCTTGCTTATCAACGCGTTCCTTATCGTCGATAAATATTATTCGTCTGGCGCGTGAATGTTTTGCCAATTTTACATGTTTGAGTTGTGCTTGTTTACTGCTGGCTCTTGATTATTTCCTCTCTTCGTTCTCCCTCTTTCTCCTCATCGTGTTCCTCTCTCGTATTCACTCTTTCTCTCTCTCTCTCTCCCTTTCCTCTTTCTCTCGATGCTTTTATTTTCTCTCCCCTCGTTATATTACCCTCATATGGTCTTCAGCTACACCCTTCCCTCTTAACTCGTTTTCATTCACCCCATTCGTTTATTTCCTTCGCCTTCCACTTCATCCCAGCCTGCTTAGGTTTCCGTGAGATTGGGACATTTGTCACAGTCAGGAAGACAACGGGGTCGTTGGTTCGAGTCCCGGGGTACAAAAAAAGACGAATTCAAGTTATATGATTTACCTCCCAGCCTATATATCCTTCTTGAATAGTCCTGGAAAGCGGAAAAGACGTTAAGCCCGTAAGGGTCGTATATCATTTCTTCCTTCCTACTTCCTAACTCGCGTTGTCACCGTTTTCTCCCTTTCCCATCTCATCCCATTTATCCATCCCCTTTCCCTCCTACCCCACCCTCTTTTATCTTACAGCTCCGATTTCCTTTTAAAGCGTATGCACCATTATTTTCCTCTCTCTCTCTCTCCCTCCCTCCCACCCTCTCCATCCCGCTTCTCGCATGGATAGATGGATCTCTACCATTTCCCTTCCCGCAGGTGAGGCTCGGATGTTTCGAAGCGGTGGGAATGGCTCGTGCCCTACTCTGCCCGAAGAGAACCGCCGATGCCTTTGCGTAGCTCACGGGAAACCCGTTTCGCGTGCGGCGGTCGCAACTTCGCGGCGATTGCGGGCGTTTTGTGAGATCGGTCGCTTGCCGCAACTTGCATTCGAAATCTCTTTTTCCCTTCCTCTTAGTCCGAGGATGGAGCGGTGCCTTTGGTGCAATGGGGAGGGCGGGGCGGAGGGAATGGGGGGGGGGGGGGGGGGGGGGTTTGGATCGGGACGGAAGGGAAAAAAGAGGCGGGAGTGGCGGCAGGAAGCAGGGACTCTCGTCTGTCCTCTTCCTCCCTCCCTTTCTCTCTCTTTATTTTCCCCATAGGGAGTTGAGGCACGGCCGGGGGAAGTGGAGGACCGAGAAGGGCGACATCGATAGGGTGTCGCCATTGTGAGGAACGCGGCATAGGAGGCGGGTGAGGGAGAGGGGGGAGGAGTGGAGTGGGAAGGGAGAGAGTGGGAGGGGAGGGAGGATGGCAGGGAAGGAAGAAGGTGAAGGGGCGTCCGATGCCCTGCGATCCAACAGGTTCGTCCACGCGGCTTCTCTCTCTCTCTCTCATCTCTCTCTCTCTACCTCATTCTCTCTCTCTCTCCACCTCTCTTAACCCTTCCCCCTCTCTCTCTCTCTTTCATTCCCTCCCTCCCCGCCCATTCTTCGCCTACCCACTCCACACGTCCCCACCACGCGCTTGTGGGAGAGTTGATTGGTCGGGGAGACGCTGCGTGGGGTGGCACGGGGGGCGGCGATGCTGTGTATCTGGGGGCTGCGAGAGCACTGACCAAAGATATGAGAGAGGGATATACGGGTGAGGAGAGGGGGGGGGGAGCGTGGGGGAGGAGGGAGGGGTTTGGAGACGGGGAAGTGGCGAGCCGGGGTTTTGGCGATGGACTGGAGGGGCGGAGATCGGCGGAGGGGCGGTGGCCCAAGTGGTAAAGAAAGTTACGAGGTGTGATGTGTTTCTGAAGAACGTTTCGGAAATCTTATACCGCTGTATATTGAAACTTTGTTTTGGGACATGCGTGGAAGGGAAACTCCTGGAAGCTATTTAAAAGTTATTTTCGAAAGGCACCCTCGCATTTCACATGCTAACTGGCGGGACTGTTTAGAAAAGGACCGCGTTTGGGAGTTCAAATTGAAATTATTCGAAAATGCGGGTCTTTGAAATTATACGATAAGCATATTTTCACCGTACGGCCACAGATAAAGCGGATGAATACTTGGGTTTCAAATTATTTACCGATCATCAACCCGTGTTACCCCTTTCTCCGGTAGCAGGCGGCTCGTGAACCTCACTCGACCATTATGGTCTCGGAAGAATTTGCGGGGAAAATGTCCATAAAAATATTTATGGGGGAATTATGAAACAGGTGTTGACGTTATGCAAGGAAACAAAGGCGGTTTTCAGGTGCCATTGTTTCGCCTTTTTACGAAAAGATCTCCATTAGCTGATACGGTCGACCGCGAATTATGTTCTTTCTCTCTCTCTTTCTCTTCGGTAACTCTCGCCCTCCGCGGGCGCAGGGAACGATTTGTGCGAACAGAGTCACGAGAAGGAAACCGATGGATTTATGTCCATGACGAAAGACTTAAGGAACTAGCGTTGGAAACTGTACCTGGCTTCGAATGCGCATAACGATGGATCTTATAAATTATGAGCATATTCAGATGAAAGTAAAAATATTCATCTGTCCCTTAAATTTCACTAACCGCAACACTGAGATGCGGGGATTAAAAATTGAAAATTTGCCCACAATTGTTACCGGTAAAGGTCGATAAAAAAATTCTGCGTCTCTGCACGAGTATATTCAGTGATGTAGATTTCTTTTTAGAATAATGGTCGCAAGCCGTAATAATCACCAAGGCTTTGTCTAAATAAACATATATTAACTCAAATGAGACATCTATTACTGTATTGTAGGATATTTACGACAGTATTATGAGATGAAAAATTCTCCTTTCAGTAAAATTTTTTAGAATTAGTGGAAAATGTAATGATTTCTTAGAAAAATATTTATCGTAATAATAGATATTATTAGGATGAAATAATCAAACATTCATTCTTTTAGTCTTTAGTCGGTATAAATTGAGTTATTAACTATATAGATACGACGACTAGATGATGGGATATTTAACATAAAAAGCAATGAAGGAGGATTTAATACACCGAACAGAGAAATATAAGGGTAAAGAAACGGAAATATATCATAAATATTTTCAAAAATTTTTGGAGTAAAAGAAACGGCTAACATCGAAAGTTTATTATAAATAAATATGTAAACGTGATGATTTTTGCGTAAAAGGCTATGATTATAAATAATGGCTAATCCAAGATTCCGGAGGATTTGAATATGTAAAAATTTGGATGAAAAATATAAATATTTCAAGAAGTTTTACTCTATGGCGAGCTGATAAAATAATATCATCCGAGTTACTATGGAAAAACATTTTGCAGAGAAATACATCTCATACTTATTGCGTTGGGGTTCTTCCTTGTTTTCAGTTATTTAGGATGTGCAATAACAATCGTCATTGCATATTTTGAAAGAACACGTGAAAATGTTTTCTTTCCCCGGTAAATGTATAACTGAATTGGAACAATAATTTTCTCGCTATTCAAGAAGTTATATCAGAGATTAGAAAAGTAAAAGCGTGCATTTAATATTAAATTATATGTTATATCCGAAGAGATGCAAGAAAGTTGCAACTAGTACATGTAACTGAAATTTGTATCTCTTGTTTATTAAATCCGTTGGATTTGACACTCCCTTTTTATGACACGAGAGCCCTTCACAACATATTTAAGATAATTAGAGATGATTGGAAGAGATAATTTCCTCTTCTCGAAACGAGAGTTTCTCGGCAATTCCAGCACCCGCAGCTATGAAAAGCAAGTATGTTGCAGCCTTATAATTTACCTCATCCGTTTTATTTTTATCTAATGGAAACTCGTTCATGGCTCAATATTTTATAATTTATTTTCCTTGCACATTCAGCCACCCTCATTTGAAATCTCAAACTGTACATTTACGAAGTATTACAAAATTATATATTTTTGTAAAACATTAGTATTAATAAAAAAAAACTTTTCCAATAACTCGTTTCGATAGGTTCACACTATGCGGGAGTTTTAAACGTAATCAGCCGTGGCACGGTTGTTAATCTCTCAAAACGAAATAGATTCCGTCTGCGGGTACAAATCCTATTCGTTTTCGAAAAAAATCGAACGATCATGTGTCGAATCGGATTCGAGGACCTCGGATTCGTTTCGTCTTCGCTCACTTGAGAGTTTTCCGCCGACGACATTGGTTGCTGGGTCGCCTCGTTGCACCTCAAGGAGAGTTTCTCGCTTAAGCCGCGAGTGAGAGTGCATTTAGAGTCGATGCACCGCACTCAACTCATCGGACCGTTTCGAAAGGATGGTGACCTGCGCCGCGGCCGATAAAAGTCTTTTATATGAACCGGGTCCTTCTTTTTCCAGACGGGGGCGAGGGGAACGTCGAAAGATATTTATTATTGCACCCCCCTCCAAAACGTTCGAATAATTCTTCTGACGTCCTCCTCCGTGGAATTCGTATCCGTAAACTTTTTTAATAATTGCCGAACGTATCTCTGACTGATAGAACCTCCGTGAAAAGCTGCGCCTAACCTCCTCCCGTCTTCACCCCCTGTCCATCCCTCCTCCCACCCTCGTCTCGAGCGCCCGCAAGCCTTGTGGTGCTACAGAAGGAGGGAAGGGGTTGGCTGTGAAGCGTAGAGGGTGCTGGGTGGGTGGGTTGAAACGGGGAGAGAGAGGGGGTGGGCACTTTTTTGTCTATGGGAGGGATTTGGAGGGGGGGAAGGGAAGCGATGTTGAGGGAGGTAGGTCGCAGTCTCGAATGCAAGCAAACAAGGCCGAGGCTGCAGAGTGCAAACAAGTGCAATGCCCTGCGCTTCTCTCTCTCTCTCTCTCTCTCTCTCTCTCTCTACTCTCCTCTCTCTCTCTCTCTCGCCGCCTTTCCTTATCCGCTGCAGCGTACCGCCCACCCCGGCACCCACCCCTCCCACTCCTCCCTCCTTGCCACCCATTCTACCCCCTCTTCAACCTCCCCCCGACACTCCTCCCACCACCCTTCCCGTCTTTCAAACCTTGCTTACCTCACTCCACAAACACCTTTCCCTTCTCTTCCTAGACTCCACCCTTCCCTCCCAAACCGTCAGAGCGCAGTTCCCACCCCTCTCACCCTTCCTTGGCCGTTCCCTCATCCTTCTCTTTCTCCCTCTCTCACTCCCTTTCCTCTCCTGTCCTTCTCCCGCTCGCCCCCTCTTCCTTCCAACCCTTCACCTACCTCTCCCCCCCCTCTCCCTCTTGCATCGGCGCTGCACCTTGCATTTCTCCGCCCCTCCTCCGTTTCGCCCTTTCCCTCTCACCTGCTCATCCCTTCTATCCATCTATCTCCTCTCTTCTCCACAATTCCATTCCCATACTCTGTTGCACATTTCCCTTTCCCATTCCGCCGCACAACATCATTCCTCCTCTCTCTCTCTCGTCCCGATTCTCTCCATCCCTCAGTCTACTTTTCCCTCATTTCAATTCTCCACGCATTTCCTACGCTCATCACAGCCCGCTCTGTTTTTTTTTCCGTTTCGTTTCGTCCCGCGTTCGTTTTTTGTTTGATTTTTTTTTCCGAAAGTGTGTTTTACGCGGTATGGCGAGCGATGGGAAGGAAGGATACGCCAGCGATTACGGGCGATGAAATATTATTTCATCCGATCGTCGGCTCTTGGGAAGAAAGAAAGAAAAGAAAAAAAAGAACAAACCCTCTCGCATCTCTTATGCAACGCCTTCCGCGCCGGAGATTTATAGTTTTATTGCGTGGGTCGTCAACTCCCACGAGTCGCTCTTTTCGGTGCGTTAAAGGAGTGGAGGAAAGGGGTTCGGGGATAGGGAGGCGGGATTATTTCTTTTTTTTTTAAATTTTCTTCCCTCCCCCCAAGTTGAACAACCTCACGGATTAATTGGTCTTAGAAATCGAGGAGACGATCGAGCTGTTTGCTTCGGAATGATCATTTATCGCCTCGCGTTAACTCCCCCTTTTAATCGCGAGCGTCTACGGCGAATCATAACGTGCCGTTAATTTCGAGCTAAGTTCCGCTCGCGTTTTCTTTTCTTCGAAAAATAAATAAATAAACCGCTCGTGAGCGCGGCGATACATATATTTTTTTTCTAACTGAGGTTAGGCGGTCGTTTCGCGGTCCTCCGCGAGGATCGCCTGTCTAAAACGGGTCACGTAGCCACCATGGTTTTTATTCCTCTCCTTTTGGGCGATGTGACGAAAAGAGACGACCGCAATGAGATCTTTCCCCTTTTGATACGTGAAAGGATAAAACCAGAAATTTGTTTCTTTTTTTTTTAATGTATTTTTCGGTGCATCCCAAAATCACGACCGACTTAAGATCGTATTTCTTTATGCTCCTCGCTCGTGTACCATCTCTTGCCTTTCTCCTCCCCCCTCTCTCTCTTTCTTTCTTACATTTCCTCCAATGGGAGCTCCTCCCTACCAAATAGTCATGCATCGTTTCTTGCACTCTCTGTTCTTGTTGCTCTCCCTCCCATTCTCCTCTATCTTTCTCGCTCCATCTCCTCCGTCTTTTCCCTTCCCTCCTCCCTCTATCTATCCTATCTCCAATCCGTGCGATCCTTAACCCTTCTCAAAACAATTGCACCTCTTTATATTACTTGGTTATAGTCCTGGGAATTGTTTCCCACAGCTGCATAACTGCGCGCGGGACCGTCGAAAACCGCTCTTCCAAACCGCTTTTGAGCTTTTTTTTCAGCGATTTTTAAAATTCTGGTTAAAGTTTTGGTTAAATAAATGTCGCGTCATAAAAGATAGTCGATGGGCCGTCAGTACCTCGACGATAGGATCATGAAAGCGGAATGTCTCGAATAAATTGGTGGTTTTATTTAGTACCGCTACGCTTAAGGTTGAATACTTAAAAAAAGTAAAATAAAATGCATTTTTTTATATTAAGTAATGTTTTAGGGATGGCGGAAGTGCATCGCTAATAAATACCGAACTGCTCATGGTATAAATATGCCTATATTTTTTCGAAAAGCATGTGGCTAGACCTCTCGCTCGACCTCTAAGCGGTGGAAACTTGCAATCTGGATTTATACGACCAATTTTATATGACCTGGACTGACGCCAAACATGGCCGACGAGTGTTTCACTCCTCATATTCACAAAAGCAAATAGCATGGGTACTGTATGTCAGGGAATAGTGTACTGAGTGCGCTCTATGTTGAAAAATTGAAAAACAAGTGATATTGAACGATTAAAGAAGGTGAAATAAGACGAGATTTTTCATATTTTTTCTTGGAAACAGTATGTGCCCATGTTACGGTCAATATTTATCCTTTGATCTTGGGACAATCCTTTGTTTTTTGGATTACTTATAGGATACGGATTATAATTATTTTAACTTTGAAGGATGCAGAATTCTAAATTATATGTAAAGCTATGTACATGTACTTAAGTCTTTTCCTTTGAAAGATTATTCTGTAAAAATTTTAAAAGAAAACCGTTGTAAAAATTAACCGTTTTCGCGTGTTTTGAGAGAGAGAATTTATTTTAAGATGTTAGTCTTTCCAAAAGGTGTTTCCTTGTGCAGTTACTTATCTGTGAGTGCTATTCTAACATTTTTACAACTAACTACGCAAAAAAATAATAATGACTTCAGCCCATAATTTTATCTCATAGTAATAATGAAAATATTGCGAAGGTACACATTATTATGATTTCTTGGTGAAATGACTAGAATTTAAGATTTAAAATACTATTTCGAGACTCGGAAACTTTTATATTTCTAAAAACTTTCATTATAGATAGTATGGATTAAGGGTAAAGATAATTTCAATATGTAGCAGATTATGAATTTGGTTCAATAAATTATGGAAGTTTAGGTATTTTAATAGAAAATAAATATATCGCAATATTTTGCTTAAGTTAAAAAGCGACGCAAGGATAAATACGGATGACTTATGCTATCTCAAATCTATTCGAATTAATTTTTACCGAAACATTTGTTTGTAATTGAAACAATTGAATGAATGTGTAAATAATTTAATCGTTCGTACGGATTGCCTTAACCGTTAATTTCAAACATTTTTTTCGATATCTTGCTGAAAGGTATAATTAGGAAGCCTTTTTCCCATTTGAAAAATGCATTCGACTTATTTAGTTGTTTTGAATCTGCGAATGCAAAGATCCCCGTTTGTATTCTTATTATGATCGACGTATTTAATGAGCTGTATGACTATACTATTTTGCACAGCTTTAGTGTTTCCTGATTCGTCCCGAAGAGGAAAAGCCTTACTCCTCCCTTGTGCGTCTTTCTCCTCCTCTTTGCTGACTCCTCCCCTTCGCCGTTTTCTCACAAACCTCTTCGTGTTACGACATAATATGCCGTTGGTGGTGAAAGATTACTTCCGCATTTTTGTACCAAATTATGTGAATATGCGAAAAAATTGAAGTAAAATTTTTACGACTTTTTTTTAATGAAACAGACGACTGAATCTGAGGCATTACTTCCTAGAATTTGCGAAAAAAATTGAAACGTCATTTAAAAATGCGTCAAAATACTGAACTTTGTATGAAATGATATATTCATTTTATGTAGTATTTCATTAATTTTTAGGTGCGGTTGTATTTTTCGTTTCGTCTTTTGGCGTATGAATTCCCAATCAGACTTTTATAGCTTAATTGAACATTAAGCGTCGTTTACTTATATTAAGACCATGCACTGTTAGGACAGCAGTTGTTGGTAAGCAAGTTTTCTTACGCTGTAGTGTAAAGTTTAACGACATCCGTCTCTTTTTCATCGTTTACGAACTATTGAAGTACCTCGACGATATTTCCTTCAACGGAATACGCGACATTTTGCAATCGTGGAAGTTTTTATCGAGATTGGCAATATGAAACCTAACTGCCAATTATGATGCTCGATACTAGAACGGGCACCACACTCATCCATTTTAGGACTGTATCCGATAAACTGTTGAACAAAAGGCTACTCGCAGAACAAAAGAATGTGAAATAGGAGAGATGGGAAGAAAACGGATTGTCTCCCCGCCGATGGAATGCACTGCAGAGAAACTCTATTGTCGCTCACGCTTTCTTCAAGTTAGAGTGCCAATCCAATGTCGATTGTGTTTCGACATTATATGGCGCTATGTTCGTTTTAGAATTGTCTTTACAGGAATATTAAATTGAATATATACGGAAAGTATAAATATTAAAGTGGAATTTAAAGCAGCTGAAAAATCAATAGAAGCAATATCAAGTTAAAAAACTGGATGCATAAAAACCAATAAATTAACTTTAAGTGTAAAAGTTTGTACGCCGCTATTTAAAATGCAGCTAAGTAGTTGAACAGCAATCAGGAAAGAAAAATTAAATTAACCACGGATTACAGAAGAAGTTTTAGGGCTTTCACTGCAGCGCAGCTGCAATATCAAAGATAGATGTGATAACAAGGAAATTATTTAATTTAGAAAACACTTCAGTATAAAATAATAGTTTCCAGGAAAATTTTGTTTCGTAAAATATTTGCAAAAATGATGATTTTAAAAAGACGTGTTAAAGGTTAAACAAACCGGAAGTTTCTTCATTAAGTGTAAAACAATATAGAGAAAAGGTGGGTGGAACACATATCGTAACTATACTATGATTCTGAAATAGTAAAACAGTGAAGATTCTCTACTTAATATGTGCGGATTAGAGCAGCGAAAAAGATCAAGTATGTAGAGATCCTGGGCGTCATTAAATCGCCGTAGAACTTGAAATATCATCATCTGAAAACATCTGGCACAACCAATCGATAACGCTCAATAAGAAGATAGTTTTTTAGGATTAAAAGAAATAAATCTTTACAAAAATCTTCAAAACTGCAAGTACACACTAAAGAGCGAAAAAAGAGTTGAAAATAAGTATAACGAATCACTCGTTCGAATTATCATTGTCAGCTGCGTATGAACGAGCAACATTCAGTAGAAACCGAATTCAATTTGACTTTATTCCAAAAATTTAACCACTATTTTTACTTTCTCATATACGTAGTATATTGAGAAAGTATTGTAGTCGCGAAAATATTCAATCTCGAGATTTCGATGGAAATGTACGTTTAGGTGTACCTGAGTTCGAAAAAGTCGTTTTCGCAATGCCGTTTGTCTGTGGGTCTGTCTGTTCCCGGCTCTAGTGCCTAAACGGTAGAGTGAAAATGATTGAAATCTCGTAATTAGGCATTTTATCATGCAGAATGGAAGCTTTGAAGAAATGGTTGACATTTCACAATAATTAAGGGCAGTTTATTCTAGGCAAATTTAACAACAATTAGATTTTCTCAAAAACGGCTCTAACGATTTTGATCAAATTTCGTACAGTTACTTGAGTTTACGTCTTCAATAATACCAAATAGTTCATATTCCTCAAAAATGAATATAAGGCTAGTTTATTCTAGACAACTTTAACAATAATTTGATTATTTAAAAATCGGCTAATGCGATTTTCATCAAATTTCGTTTAGTTATTTAAGTTGATGTGTATAATAATTCTACATAATTCTTATTTTTCTAAAGATAACTAGACGACGCATTAGTATATGAGAAAGTTTGTACAATGTATATTGTACCGATTTTTTCTCTTCGCTCTGTCGGAGAATGGTAGAACCGGGACGTGACCTTTTTCGGGTGTTACCAAAAAAGCGTTTTGGTAAGGTCAGACTATCAGGAAGTTATGTAATTTTGAAATACTGTTGTCGGAGAATGGTAGAACCGGGACGTGACCTTTTTCAGGTGTTACCAAAAAAGCGTTTTGGTAAGGTCAGACTATCACGAAGTTATGTAATTTTGAAATACTGTTTATTTAAGCAAATTGTTGAAATATTATAAATTTACTCTGGAAACCGGAAGGTGACCAGTAGAATTTGTAGTGGTGTAAGGGAGACTTATTGAATTCAGAAAAGAGTATCACTAACGTTGTTCAACATAGAGATAATAAATACATAGCTGTAATTTTTACGTTTTTGCAGAGTTGATTAACGCCGGGACAGGTTTCTCTCCTCCCATGTGTGCCAAGTTTGGAAAGATCAATGGCTATAATAGTCCAAGATGATGATTAGCCATAAACAAACACAATACAGAAATTAAGTTTACTGCAGGACTGGCATAATGAGGTATTCAAGAGTATGCTTTCTAGAGGTACCCCCGTAAAGAGGGGTCCCAAAATACCTAACTCGCATATATTATACTTCTGGAATGAAGAAGAGAAAAGGAAAGGTTTCAGCTGATAGGCCACTTGAGAGGGAAGGAGAGCTATCAAGGCATGAAGGAAACTGCGAAAACTAGGAATATGTGGAGAACCAGGTTTAACCAAGAACGATCATGGACCTGTCTACGGACAGATTACCTAAGATGACGATGTTATACTTCCTCTTTAGGAATAACTGAAAAAATGTGACATCAATGAAGTTTTGGCTAAAAAACGCGAAAAATTACTGTCGAAGCTCTTATTAAGACTGGCTATATTTTATAAATGTTTCAGCATTCTTATCTGGTACATTAATTTGAAGCTCATTCAGCGTAGCTATAAGATTTTTTATTATAGACTTGAAGTAAAATTTATTGGAATGTTTACGGTCCATTCAATTGCATCTCTTCAAGGATTTAAATTTTGAACAATTTCATTTAAAAATAAAGTTCCCCAAAATTTTATTTCCGTGGTTATTATACCGGCCCTGTGGTGTTGGAATAAAAGTAAATGACACCTCCATCTCCGATTTATATGTTGATGACCTGATACTTTCGCTCCATTGGAGGATAGATAATGCCCTGATAAAATACATCGTGTACAATTAAGAGAAATGTCTGCGAATATAAAGAAAACTGAGGAAATTAAAGCAAGAAAGTGAGAACAATAACGGAAAGAATCTAAGAATTGGTAGCAATGAAATTGTAGTAGTTGGGACGTGTGAATGCAAACCATCAAAAGACGGCAGAGAGGGAAAACAGATATTGGTCCTAATACAACCAAGGAGTGCTACTATTAGTAAACTAGAGTAAATAAGTAATAAGAAGTAGTAATCTACAAATCGACAACATGTTAATAATATTGAAGTGCTATTTATAAATGTGATTGCCAGAATATATGGGTATATTTGGAAAGTAAAATAACGGCTATTAAAAAAAAACGCTGTTATATAAATGAATAAAGTACTTCCAAAAGACGGAGAAAGAATAAAACGGTGCCATAAATAGTGCAAATTGAAAAGAGACAGTTCATAAGAATATTCTCAGAAGCAAAGATGAGATATTTTTGGCAACTCCTGAGGCATGAAGCGCACATGCTGAAGTTGATTGCTCAAGGAAATATAAAAGGGGAAAGAGCAGGAAGCAGTTCATAGATGACACAAACAGCTGGAAAAACAAGTAGCTGATGGAAATTCGATGAACCAAGACAGTGATGCATGGAGAATATTGATCGATAGCCTACCATAAAATATTCAATGAGTACATCCCTTATAAATTAGTACAAATTGAAACGCAATTTAGCTTTTCGAAATCAAGTGTAGAATTTAATTTGTCCACGTGAACAAAACAGCAAGCTATTAACTTTTCTGCCAGGAAAATTATACAATATTATTGGAAGAGACCTGACGGAGGGAAATATGCACCTTTGCGGAAGGAAAAAAATATAAGGTTAGCGTCTGAATATAATAATTATGCATTCTACTGTATTATTTTGTGTATGGTTAGTGTTATTATGAAAATTAGTATTTAAATTTATCGTTTGAAGTTTCGACTATGATCGGATGGACGGAGCGATGGATCCAGGCGTTCTTTCCCGAGGAGGGAAAATAAAAATTTCAGAAGTTCTTTTTCAAAAACACATTTAAATAAATGTTAAATATATAAATAATGCCTGGGGAGAATTTGATGCACCAGGGGGGGATTCACCCCCGCCTCCTTTGGATGCCTCAGTTTTCTTCACCTCGCACCTCATCTTTCCGTCGAAACCGTCATCCACTGCGTCTGGATGTCATCTCGACCTCTCGCTTCGCGTACGTTTAGTGACATAGAGACATCGATCCGGTATTTGCAGTTAAATTTTGCTCGGCATCGCGAACTTGTCCATGCCGTGTCCTTAACGACGGACGGGATTGACGCGACTAAAGAGATAACCACGCGGATCGAAATCCGCATTCCTCCTCCTCATAAATTTCTCTCCGTCCGTGAAATATCAATCAAGGCGACCGCATCCGTTTCCGAGGGCGATAAAACAAAAATGCGAAGAGCCGTCGCGTTAATCCTCGACCAACAATCGGGGAAATCCAATCGCGGTACTCATTTTGAATTTCGAAGTCGCGTGCATATAAGCAAAAGAAGAATAAACCCTTTGGAAGGGGGTTTGGGTTGGGTTGGACATTTGAGGTGGCATGAGATGGAATGAGGGAGTTGCAACGGACGGATGGAGTGGGGTGAGCGTCAGAGAGGCGTTCGCTCCAGGTGTTGGAAGAGAAACTTTCTGCAAAAGGCAGGGAGAATGCACGGAGGAGGAAAGGAAAAGAAGAGGGGGTGGGTTGGGTGGGAGGGAGCGTGGTCGAAAAAGGGGGAAGGGGAAACTTTAAAGGTGACTCGTGAGGAATGGGGGAGGAGAGAGATAGAGAGGGAGAGAGAGAGAGAGATAGGGAGGAGGGCGAGGGAGGGAAGGAGGAGCTGTTTAGAGCTTTTGGGCTGTGTGTGAGGGAGCCTGGATCAAACGGGCCTGTTTACGTCACCTCGTGGTAACCTTGACGACTGCAATCCTAGTGCAAGAAGAAGAGTGAGAGGAAGGGAGAAGTCGGGGAGGGGGCGGATGGCCGTTGGTGGATTGTTGGGGGGGAGGCGGGAGGGGAAGACATATGGAAGGGGACAAAGGACGTGCGTAGGAGTTGGGCGAAGAGAGAGAGAGAGACTCGCGAGCGCATTCGAGAGGAGGGGGAGGAGGAGTGAGGATGAGGAGAAAAAGAGAGACGGCGTGAGGGTGGAGAGGAGATGAGAGAGAGAGTGCCTTTGACGGATAGGAAGGTGCAACGCCGCCACGAAGGTCAATGACGTCTCGTATGCCACGCGGATTGCGGGGTCCCTAAAATATTTTACCACTTTCGAGAGATTACTTACGTAATTTTAATCGAGGGCGGCAGATGTTGCTTATCTAAGGCGGAAGCAGCATTTCATTTGGAACGCACACCATATTGGCCTGGTGCAGAGACCGCCCGTAGAGAGGGAGAGAGTGGGAGGGGGGTGAGTCTACCGCTACCCCGGGGGTCAACAATTTTATTTAAAGAAAGGTCCGCTCGTCGAGCAGCTTTCGATGCCCGGTTCTCGCCGGCTTTTAATGAGAGGAACTAGTCCGATAAATGACGTCTCGGGTCTTGTACCGGCTCCCGAAAAGCCTGTTTGTACATTCGATCCGGTGATGTCTTTCGATAATTTTCACAGGCGACTTCGAATTTAAAGACGTTCGTTTTTTTTAAATCCCCTAACGACGAACGTAGACGAAACCGAGGGAGGGAGGATTGAGTCGTACCTTTTAGTTTTAGCGATCGAAGAGATATCGCGGTGATGGAGTTGAGGTTTGTTTCAGACGAATCTCTTTCTCTTAGCGATAGATTCGGTGCGTCTTCGGAGGACGAGTCTTGCGCCCTCGTCCGACCCCACCTCATCGAAAGAAGCTGAGCCGAAGAGGTTTCGGGGTGAGGCGGAGGGAGGGGGCGGGGCCGACGTTGATAGGCAACTCCAACATGCGGCGCGTTGTCGCTCTTAAGCCGTCACGGACCCGCCGGAAGGGTGTTTCTGAGTGGACGTGTGTAACTGGAGGTGCGGTTCTCCGGGTGACTGAGGAGATGAGGGCGTCGGTCCCGGGGTCGGGTTGCTCCGAACTGCGAAAGGTTGCGTACGTGGGGGGACCAACGGCGCCTCGAGGGCCGGATACGAGATCATGAGTTATTTTAAGGACGTGCTCTCTGAGGTCCTCCGCGTCTGGGAGGTTTCGGGTACGGATATGATTTTAACCGCATGCATTATTGTTGGTCGGAAAGAGCGCAGCTCTTAAGGATTGGAGTATAGATGTTTGAACCGTAAGATGCGGTATTTCCACGAGATTTCGTTGACCTTAAGCAGACTCTTGACCCATGCAACACATCATTTAACGGTTCTGGTGTCATCACTGGCTAGGCGGCCGAAAAGGAAGCGCATAGGTTATATATGAGCACTTGAGGTTTTTTTTAGGTTGTATATGAACAGTATTTGTAGGAGAGGGAGCTTATCCTTCGTGGTATAACATTTCATCATCTATAAATAAACGATGCTATATCTAAGGATAGTATTTAGTTACTTCATTAAAACACTTGAAACTGTAACGTGTGAGATGCGCAGATAATTAGTTAGACAAAATTTGTCGATATGAAAAGTGGCTTAGGCGAAACATTAGTTGTCCTCAAGGAACAACGTTAGTATAACGCATGTATGATATGAAAGCTTTATCGTGTACTAATAACGACGAGGTAATATTATCAGAGTAAGTTGCCAAGGCATTTGCAAACAAGTTAGGAAAGCGAACATCGTATCACAAATGTGCGCGTTTCGTACAATGGAGTATATGAAAGAAATGATTATATTATATAAACATTTTTTGAAGTTGTTCCCTCATTGAAAATTATTCGTATCTTTTAGGTCCACGTTTATTCCTTCGTTGAAAATTGTTCATTTCTTTTCACTTGCAAAACTCTTTGAGTGTACGCAAGGAAAATAGAGTTTTAAAGTTCTTTTCTTCGTCATAAGTAATCCATTTTCTTCCTATTTAAAAATATTGCACACGTAACGAAATTAAACTCATTTTTGTGAGGTTATTTATGTTGGCAACTTTGCGAGAAATTTTCTAAGTTCAACTCTGGTTAAGACTTTCTTGTTTAATTTTCTTGGTAACGGCTACTCCTACGATAAAAATGTATTGGAAAAGAAATAGGTCTACTTTATTAGTTCTACAAGTGTTATTTGAGAGCTATTTTGATATGATATATATACACGAGATATAACTGAAAGTTCAATCTTAGGTGATGAATTTTTTTTGTCGCCAGTAAAGTGGTACTTCTGATTGGCCTACGTGATTCATTTATGTGATTTTCTTATCGTCTTTGACTGTAAGTCCTTACCATAAAATTTCATGAAAATCTGCTCGGCAGAAGCCGAGAACGAACGTTCGGACGGACGGACGGACGGACGGACGGACGGACGGACGGACGGACGGACGGACCGAAGCTAATAGGCGCTCATACTGGAAGCGAAGCGGGCCTAAAAATCAAGACGAAAATTAAAAAGAAAGCTTACGGAAGAATATCTAATGCCCTGATTTTACGAGCTTTTAGGAAAGAATGGCGCATAGGTCGCAAAATGGAATCCTAACGTTCCACTATAACTACGGTAGTTTCCCTATCCATTTTACCTACGGTAATAAAACAAGGTTTTTTGATTCAGTTTGGAAGAAGAGAACGCGAGTAATTACACGTCTGCAAATTTTAGATGTATCCTGAGCTGAGAAATGAAAATATTTAAAATTGTTAGTAATAATTGCATATGCTTCATTAGTTAAATGAAAACAGAATTGTTATAATTGGAGGGGTTTTTACTGAATATCAACTGACCATTAATAATCACTAGGCCGTAGACAGCATGAGTCGTATGAAGCTTTCATTGGTATGACTCGTGTCATTCTGGTTTTCCACGAGATCGCAAACTATGCTTGATTTTTTAACTTTTAAATAATGCTGGTCCTGAAGACAGTCTCTCTTTCAGGAACATATAAGGCTGTGTATGAATGATTTGAGTTAAAAATTGAAAAACAGGTCAATCTTTGTAAAAAGTTTTGTCTATTCTCCAATTTATCTCTATTTCAGCGACACTTCGGTTCTACGTCGAAGAAAAACTGAGACTTACCGTTGCCTTTCTGCGAATTAAGAGTAGTTAAAAGTTAGATGCAGACAAAGCTGATCGAAATTTTTTTTTAAAGCTTTCACGGGATATGGTAACGCATCAGAAGTATGTTTTATCGAAATAGGAAGGATTCGATGGACGCGCAAGGATTCGAGTCGATCGAAGGAAATAAAACTATCGCACCTGAATAAATTCCTGTAATAATATTAAAATAAAGCCTCTAAAATTGAGCCTAATTTAAAAATAATACTAGTATATTACATTTCATAAAGTGCAGTCCCCCATAAGTAAGAACAGCTCACACCTATCTGCAAAAGCGTCGTAAGAGAAGCTCTGTAATGCCCTTTTTAGATAGCCGACATCTGCTAAACAAATGCCATTACGGATTCAGGAAGAGTATGTCTGTGCGAAACTCGGTTCAGTCTTTTTTGTAAGGGATCTAATGCGATGCTGAGACGAAAATAAACAGTTTACACGGTGAGGAAAGCTATCGATAAGGGCTTTCACAAGAAATTAATCGCAAAATTAGAAAAATGTGCTGTTATATCTAGAACAAAACATGATGAAGATATCGTCCCACGCTGAATGGCACCAAAACAATTTCTATGTGGTGCAAGAAGTGGCGTCTTAAGATGAACAAGAAAAAACTGCTCGGTTATTTCCCTCTGGAAAGCCAAGCCAAGAATCAATCGACGAACTTCGCCTATATAATCTATTCATCTATGTAATATATATTCCCGTAGACGAATCTTTTAATATTTGAGCGCAACCGCGTGCAGCGTTCTCTCATCGGATACATCAATTCTTCGGGTGATAGTTGCTGTCAACAAGAAAACGACCTTCATGAAACAGCAGTACGTAACAGAACCGGAAAGTGAGAGAAACGTGTTACTTATCGCATATAAGGCCGCAGGTTGAATAATCATCCAGTATATGAGGCCTCGCGTGAGAACATTGTCCAGCGCTGGGAAGACAAGATTTATGAAAGAAGCAGAGCCCTACGTCATCATTCGAGGGTTTAAATTGGGTTTCTCAAGAAGAAGGCCAACTGTTAAATTGAAAATTCTAGGGAATTACATGCCGGAGGGATTAGCTGAATTTTTAAAAATAAGTATTGCATATTCCCTCTTATATCGGAAAGAACCATTGCGTGTATAAAATTTGTGAGATCGATTTTAGAACGACTTTTAGGGTTCACATTCAAGGAGCCTAGCATTCCTGGACCGTTACGTAATTATTAAGGAATTGCGTTCCATTCTATTTTAATCTGGATGATAAGTGGATGTAGAAGTAGATAATGAAAAATATTCTTAGCAATTGCATTTATATTCAGATATTCCGGTTCCGGAATAAGGAACGGTTCCAAAATGGTTCCGGTTCCTAGATCCGAAACGGAAAAATTGTATCGGAACCTGAACCGGAACAATGTCAAAATTTTGGTTCTGGAACGATTCCGGAATGGTTCTCTGAAAAATTAATAAATTATTATTAATATTTTTACATTTTTTAAATTTTAAAGATAGACTTTAATTTTTACTACATATTATATTTTATACGAAATTGAAAACGTATACTATCTCTGATTATTCTTCTTCCTTGTTAAGCTGGCTCAAAGAGTTTGGATGGTATCCAACCATCAACATTTGGTTTCCATATTTTGCATACTAGATTCTGGTAAAAAGCTGTTCAAAGATTACGTAGAGCAGGAACTAACAACTAACATTGAATTATCTACTGGAATAAATTCTAAGAGATCACTTTCCAATCAGTTTGATCATCTTCCTTGCATAGTCTTAAGATAATATTCACTGGTGGCAGGATACAATGAAGTTATGGGGTTGGAAGATAAGTCGATTCTTGATGTTTTAATATCATCCGTAATTGAAAGAAAGAAGCCCATTTGAAGAATATTATTCAGAAGTTGCATTTGTTATGTAATTGATAAAAAAGATTTTTAAGAAAGACGACGATTCAAGAAAAGCTTAATGAATTTGAAGAGGAAAATATAAATCCGACGTCTTGATGCTATCGACAAGATAAAATAAAATTTTCTCGTACTTTACATAATTAATTTGGTTTTATTGCGTAAATTAAAAAGAAACAAAAAGGTCACACATGAATCGTTTTATAAAATACAAGCATGGGCAGAGGTCGACAATTTTTCTCTAGCCTCAAGGTGGCCAAGTCTCCGAAGCATATGGCATTGGGAAGTATATAATAGAGTGAATTAAATGCGCTATATATATAGCTCCTATTTTTTTCATTAAACTCCTCCAGTTGTTACCTTGGCATATGCTTTCATCTATATAAAACATTCTTTTTTCTAATCTGGAACTTAGGTATGAAAAAACGAAAGATAGTCGTTGGTAGAAATTTATGAATAAAATCTATATGGATGGTGCTGAGTTTGTTTGGCATATATCATGGTTTTAAAATATATAATAATATGTGTATAACTTCTTAGAGAGTGAGCAAATAATTATTTTCAGATATCTCTCCTTTTACTTATTTCATTGGCAACACCATGGCCAAGCACGGTTTTAAACAACATACGCAAATTGACACTTTATTACCTATATCCAATAGATAACATTCGTAGCTATATAAATGTTAACTACGAGATTGCTTGATCACATCAACGAGCTCTGTTATTCGTTTTTTTTTAAATTCTAGAGTCGAAAAAATTGGATTTCCTCTCGTCCCACAGAAAACGATATGAAATTGATAATGATTTATTCGAAGAACACGCGAGTTCGTTCGCACTGTCGTGGTATGCCTTATTTTTTTTCCATTTCCTTTTTCCAAGAAATATGGTGGTCGAGAAGCGCCTTTCTCTCCTCCTCGAGAAAAAGCGTAATCTGCGACGATTCGGTAGCACGAAACATAAGCTCTCGGTTATTTTACTGCGGATTTTACTTCCTCGATATCTGAATCTCTTAATAGATATATATTATTCATAGTTGAAAAAATCAAATTTAACGATTACTGCGATGCCTATTTTTATGCTCCCTACTTTTATAGCACCGGATACTTGGAAGTATCTTCAACACACCCAAGACGAGATATTTATATTTTCTCATTTAGTTTGAATCTGTCCTATCTTAACCATAAATGGTTGGACCAAGTTAAGGACGAAATTAACCAAATTAGCTTTGACAGGTGTCTTTTAGAAGATTAAAAATAAACAAAGCCCTTGTAATACAAGACATATGGCCATCCTCCCTTATTTGACAGATAAATAACCTGACCAAACCAAACAGCCTTCGCTTGCATGAGCGCAGCGGTGGGTGGGAGGCGAGTATGAGGAGTTGGGCGGCTTGGCCCTACCAAAGGAGGGGGTGAGACGGGGGTTGGAGGAGAAGTGCGCGGAGGAAGTGGAGTGGGGGGGGGGGAGAGGCGAGTGGGTGGGGCGGCAGAAAAGGAGGAGTGGTGTGAGGCAGAGGCCACGGCAGCTCAAGAGATTGTCGACTGCGCCGCGAGATAGAGCGCACGTCGCGCCCCCATTAAAGGTTCTTGATAACCGCGGAAAATGACCAAGTCGTGTGCAGACGCCATTTTTTGATCGTTGCCTCGGTCCTCCCGGTGCAGCCTGCTAAAATATTTGTCCTCGAAGCCAATTAGCTCGCTGGAAAATGCACTTCGCGAGAATTCGATGGTGCGAAGCGCTGCGCCTATGAGTCAGCGCTATTTTGAGAGAGGTTATTTACCGAAAGTTCGCGGCGTAATACGCGTAATTAGATGGCTAGCATCATTAATATGATAAAAATATTCGTGATAATCTGATAATATACCACATTTAATACGATCTAAGAGTCTAAAACGAAATGAAATCGTTTAGAATCGAAATGCGAAGAATTCTTCAAAGAGATTTTATTTAGTATAGTTCTAGTTTTTAAAGATTCTACGAGAAAAAGATCATACTATTATTTCGAGAATTGTCCAAAATTTTCTATTGAACATAATTTGAAGGCGAGAGGAGTTTACTATCTCGTTTCTTTGTTCATGTTCAGCATCCGTTAAAAAAAGTCGCTAATAACATTTTCGCGTTACTGGGAATACTAGCGAGTAGACGGAACTGGAAATTCTCAATATTTACTTGTGTGTGAACATTAATTCAGAAGAAAATTACCGAGGTCAACTTATGGCTGCGTTCGAATTGACAAACTGTCTCCACGATGGCCATGAAAACTTTGGGTAAAAGTAGATTCTTTTTAGAACCTGCTTTCGGTAATCAGATACAGATGACGGTTGATTTGTAGCATAAATTCGCATCTGATCTACAAAACAATTTTATAACTCTTGAAAAGATAAAGATAATCAATTTAATTATTCACGTAAAGTGAAGGGAATATTCATCGATAATCCTCTTAATATATAACGATTTCTAATAGTAAAATGTTTTTATATATGAATTTGCTGGGGAATAAAGTATTCAGATCCAGAAAAAATTATATCTAAGTTTTATTAAAGCGCAAACTAAAAATATCATAAGTATACAAAAATTCAAAATAGCAATCGCATCGTAAAGTGGTAGCTAAAACTTAAATAACCCACAAATTTATTGAATAATGGTTAGAATCTATTAAAACAGCGTTTTGTGGCTTGATCATAACTCCTTTAACCATGAAACGGTCGATGTTCGAATGCAAATAAGCCTGTTGGCTGCTAGGATGTTTACATGCCCCAAGAACTTTCCTTCGATAGAAAAATGTAAAGATGTCTGTGAGCCCATTTTTCAGAAGTGGTTTCAATGGATTCCTTCTTTCTTTCTGTGATCCTCTTATATTATATAAAGAGCATCGCACTAAACTTTTCATGGAGGTTTGCATTTTCAAGAAATCTTCAAAATCAACAGCTCTTTCTGCGAATTTGACGCCACTCGTAGAGGAAAATCCTTTCTCTTTTAATCTCTGGATGGATATTATTATCTTGATGGTCTGATCTTCCTCCGGCTCAAACTATCCAGCCACATTCTTGGTGTCGTATTACGACGCCTCTTAAATCCACGTTCCCCACCTAGTTATTGCTGGTGTGAAAGGAAGTGGCATATTATCAGAAGTTTTTCAACAACTCTGGAAGTTCAGTAACTAATACCTTCTTCACGGTTAATATTGAAACATTCGTGTCCGGAAAAGATATCAAAATAATTTAACCGCCAAATGAAGTGTACAGACAAAACATGACTCGTGAATTGTTTTTTAGCAACTGGAAGCCTCTCATAGATATTCACAGGGCAAAATTTATACTGAAAATAATTATTTGATCATAGAGAATATCTGATAGGTGCAAAGGAGTTTGCGAATCGCTAAAAATGCAACAAATAGCGAAGTGCACTCATATTATCAGTGCACATAATTTGCTGCTCTTTCATGTCTAAACGTCAAATATGAAATTCTCATCACATGCCTGAATCGGTTCTGATATTTCGTCCAATGATGCGCAGCAAGAGTTATTCCGAACTTTTTATTTCAATTTATTAAGCTGCCTTGTAAGAGGTCTGGAATATAATTTTTCTTTAACCTTGATTCATCCAACATTTCCTGTTTTGTAAATTTGGTTAAGAGTTCTATCGGTTTGTTTTTATGCAGATTATCCAACGGTTTGCCAACTAAAAGGATGCCTTAAGGATTCTTTCAACTGTACTTATGTTCGTACACATTTTTCAATTTCTTACTTAAGATGTTCGGTCTAATGGTTGTTCTGAACCACTTATCCTAGACGTATTAAAAAATTTGAACGCGCTCTTGAAATACTGCCGGCCCCGGTGGCGGAATGGCTAGCGCGTTGGCCTACCATCACTGAGGTCCCGGGTTCGAATTCCGCCAAGGGCATGGATGTTTGTATTCGTACGCATAATTCATATTTCATCACTCGTGTGTGTGTGTCTGATGTGGAAGGCAACGGGAAACCACCACATCATATGTGTTTATTCCCTAGTCATGTCAAACCAATCTTAGGATTGAAAACCACGAATGAATGAACTTGAAATACTCGAATGCTGAGACTAAAATCTGGAACTTATCACGAAACATCAGTTTTCTCTAAACATAGAAGATCTCGTGCTCAGTACCGTAGCCGATAAGTTTGGATCCTGGGTAAAGGCCTTCAAGCTCCCATATCTTTATAAATAACGATTTAGTTTATGTTTCAAATAATAGAAAATATTGACCTCGATCCGGCAATAATATTTTTCAAAATCATCTTAACAAAATATATACTCGCGACTTTCATGCCGCTCTTTCACTTCGGTGCCCGGCTCGATTGATCCGTTCGTCCCTGACTTGGTACGGTGCCGCTCTTACTCATTAATAAATCTTCCTAGATTATTTAAAAAATAATCACTCGAACGAAATTTGACATCTTCCTCACAAGTTATTAGAAAAGTACATTTGTATGTAGCATAAAAAGTATACACAACTGTCTTAAAGCAATTAATATGGAACTCTTATCATGCTACACAGGGGTTAGTCAAGTAATTTTTAAAAATTCAAGGCATGTATAAAAATTAATTTACGTAAAATATAAAACATTGAATTTAACATGCTGCGTATCACGAGTGATGATATTTGTAAATTATTACAAAATGTAGACGCTATATTTAAGATTTAAAGATATTCAAATTGAAATTCCGAAGCTTAACGTAACAATAATTGGTTTATATAAGTTGGAAATGTTAGTTTTTATGCAATTAAAAGAGTGATGATAATTAATATTAACCGTAACGTTGAACGATAATTTTCTCGTTAGGCATAGAATAATATTTATTAATTTTAGATTAGAATAGAGAAAAAATTACTTTATACATTTACTTTGTAGAAATATTGTGGGAAGTTTTATGTTGTAGGAATGTTTATTATAGCTCAAGATATGTTTTATAAATGGACAGATAGGCAAAATAAAAATGACGCGTTTCCATTCAACTTGTATAGCTTATACAACTAGCATTTGAATGTTTTTTATTTATGAATATTCAATCCGCCACAAAAATATTATTCAAGAATAAATGTGTGGTACTCATATGTGACAGTGTTACTTTAATGCTTACGTGAGAATTCCTTAGGTTTTAGTATGCTAAAGGAAAGAATCACGTTCGCGTTTTTATCGATAGCCTTCTACTCCAAGTGACTGGAATTGTTTCCTTCGATAGGCTTCCATTCTTGGGAAAGAATCCTTTCTTTGCGTGATGTTTTCTATTTAATTGCACCTTTTCCCGCCTCGTCAAGCGCCGACATTTATGTGAACCGGCAATTAAATGGAAATAAATTATTTTGTGCGTAACGTAGAAATTTTCCATTCCGATGGAATTCCTGTTTAATGGGTCGGAACCGCATAGCTTTGTGGACTGGAAAGTCTTTGAAAGCGTGTAAAACATTTTTTGTAGTCGTCGTTCAACAATTGAACATTTGCGAAACATTCCATTCGATTATAATCGCGAGGTGGTCTCGCAGCTTAGCCAAAAGAGGTGCGTTATTCCGCCGCTGTTCTAATATCTTAACGGACCTCCTTCCCGCCTTCGGCATGTTCGCGACTGTTCCACGCCTACAAATTTATCCCGCCTGTCCACGGAGCCTGTGATGGGTGGATGACTGTGCCAAGTTCCTAACTAAATTCCGTTGCGTCAATTACATTTGTTAGATAAGCTCTACAAAGTGTTGTCACGATCCAATTTCATTCTCTTGAACTGTTGTATGTTATGTTTTAGCCGTTTGAAGATATGAACAATCAAAAATGTTTCATAGCCATTTAAGTTTTTTCATCTAAAAACATGAACTTTCATGAAAACTGTTAAAATAGGCTATTGTATGCATGTATGTTTGCAGTCGTGCCTGCCTTGCTGCAGAATATGCAAATTAACTTGGCTTCGCTTGAAGTTTATATAATGAATTACTTATATAATTATTCTAGTGAGTTTCCACACTAGAATGTTGAGTCTTGCCATTAAAGTAAATTTTATTAAATTTCTAAGTAATATAAATTTTATAAAACACCGTCATGTAATTTTTTCGAAAAAAATAGATTTTATATTGGAGAAAAATATAGGAAATGACTTGGAAGAGAGTCGTTAATATTCGAGTATATTTAGAGTGGAATGAATGTATATATCAAGCACCCTATTAGACATTCAGTATCCAATTTATATAACACTTATTTAACGGTATTAATTTATTATGAAAACATTTAGTGTCATAGATTAATTTCTAATAAAGTGCAATATTAACTTCTGCAAAATTATTAAATAACAATATGAGGTATGCTTGGTATTTTGCTGTATCATCTTTCAACATTGGAATCTTGACGTGTTGATATTATCAACTCGCGCAGATGTAGGCGTTGGCTTTTAAATAATTATACTACTACAATTCGCAGCCGTTTATCCGTTCAATTTCCTTCGTCTGCAACAGTTTCTCACCGAAACAATCACGCATTAACACTTTTCACCTGAGAGCTGCCAATGTCGGATAGCAGTTCTGTGCCAGCTCATCAACGAAGCCAAAAAAAAAAAAATTTCTCGTTCGCTGCCAAGGCAGGTCGGTCGGTTTGTTGGCGGAGAGTGTTTGTCGTCGGGGACCATTGAAAGGTTTTTATCCGGGCGATTGTAACCGCGATCACTTGAGTAGAGAGAGAGGGAGAGAGAAAAGAGGAAACCGCGTGCGAAGGGAGAGAGACGGTTTCCCGTAAATGCGATCTCCTTATCCCTCTCTTACGCGCGCCCGTCTAACCAAATCCGTTTATCGAGCTAATTCCGCACATCTTCGCGATTACGATCCGCGGTATTCTTCCGCGTGCTACAATTTTACGTATTTTTTCCCTCCATTTTTCGTCCGCCGTTATTTCACCGGAGATCCTAAAATAGGAGATTCGGGACGCGGGTCGTTATTTAATCGCTCGTTTCGCTTACAGCCGGCGATTATGCAACGTCGAAAAACAGATTTCCTCTCGACGTTGTTGCACCCATCCGCCTCCGCGGGAGCCTAGGATAAAGCGAGAAATAGCTCAATGATAGACGACGGTATCGGATGGGTGAAGGAGTCAAAGAGGTTGGGTCTCGGGTGAGCGAGAGAGCTAGCTAGAAATGGGAGAACGGCGGAATTCGACGGGAGGAGGAGCACATAGGGTTGTACAGTGAGAGAGAGAGGGGGAGAGAACGAGAAAGATCGAACGGAAGGGTGAGATAGAGGGGGTGTAGGGGCATTACCCTTCGAAAGAGCGCAAGGTATTCTTGGAGTGCCTAGGACAGTGTGGCAGATGGGTGAGAGAAAGAGAGAGAGAGAATTACGAAAATTCCAGAGCATTGACGTCATTATTTCCCTTTCGCCGAAAACAAAACGGTAGTGCTCATTATGCGAGTGGAACGAGGGCGATATGGTTTGTGTATGTGTGGGGCTGTTTAAGAGTTCGGGCTGGAGAGGTTGGATGCGCAAGGGTTAGGAGGTAACAGCGGAGAGGTGGAGGAAAAAGAGAGAGGGGGGGAGGGACGGTTCCCGGGAGTGTATGTGTGCGAGGGAGGAAGGTGGCGAAGTGCAGAAGGAAAAAAAAAGGGGCAGAAGGGAAGAACTTGGCAGAGCAATGCGCGAGTTTACCGTGCTCCCGAGAAATGGAGGGAGAGAGAGAGTGAGAGAGGGAGGGAAAGTGGGTGTGGGGGTCGATTTTTACGTCTTCCAAACAGTTGTCTCCTTCCAGAATGCTTTTCCCTCGTCTTACGTCCATCCCGCCCCCTCCATCCTATTCCTTCTCCTCTGCGGTTCGCCCCCGCCCATATAACTCCGTTCCCTCGCCGCCTCCCGTCTCGCATTCACGAAACGGAGGCGAGTGCAAGCCTTTCCTCGTCTTTTTTCTCCCGAGATAGCCGGCAGCTCTCCGCGGGGCTCGAAAAATTGTCTTAACTCACGGTAGGGCAATGTGACGACAAAAATAAGGGTAACGCGACGACAAAAATAAGGGCAGAGCTTGCCAAATAAACTCGGAAATTCAAAAACAAGCGGATTTTTTTTTCGTTAAAGTGAAAAATTTTTCCCCCCGAGTTTCGAATTAATCGTTTTTTTTTTAGCAGCGCTTTGTCTAACAAAATATGGGAATGATTTACGGGGGATTCCCCGGTGTTTGCCGGACCCAGTCTAATTGTAAACCGAGTGACTAAATCGTTCGTATAAACATTTACGATATACCAAGCGCCTCGCGTTCAAAGCAAATCATCTATGCTGTTTTAACGCATCTCAAGACCTCCGCATTTATAGTCTTTATGTTTAAACCACCGGATTGTCTGTGTTTATAATAAGTTGACGTGTGCCGCAATCGGTCGCATAAATGTTTGTAGAAACTCTTGACATAAACGGCCTAACATACTCGAGTAAAGTGTGAATAACTGTTATTTATGTAACTGTAGAAAGTGGAAATAAATAGAAGGATTTTCAGTGGGGTGAAAATTGGATTCGTAAGCACCGGTTAACGAGCATTATATGCAATGTTACATCACATTTTAAGGTTATTCAGGCTGTAAAACATGAAAATTTTGTAATAATGAATTTTAGCAATGAAATACACTTCAGAAATATTCTTAGTAATTAATACAATCCCTAAAATTAGATCGCCAAAAAAACGTGTTTGTAAACCCTTAAAAGTGGTGGAATTTCCGAAATTAGCTTGAACGCATTCATGCATTTAACGCACTTTGTACTTTTATCATTCGTAAATTTGAACAGGTTGTTAAAACACTGAAAATTCCTTTTTTATAATTATAAAGTTAAGAGTAATCCTATAATTGCACATTAATATATCAAATTGATTATTTTGATTTTTAGCCCCCAACAAAATTGTTGAGAATGACTGGATATCTCAACCTTTTTATGGTTATGAGGGATGTCTTTAACTTTAATTGCATTCCAGCCATGAAGTGAGATTGTTAACTCAATTTTGAAATGAAAGTAATAAAGTGAAATTTTTTCAACCTATTTTATTTCCTGAAATTTCTATCTTTGAAACTGAATTACACGGTGAGAAGAAATTTAATTTGACCAAAAATCACCCAATAATGCTAATAATTATTTAATGGTATGCCAGTGAATGATATGGAATTAGAAACTGCCAGGAAGTTTCAGAATTTTTTTCGTTCGAGTTTTCGATAAATAACGCCTTAATGATATAAAAATTAGAACACCAATAACTAACTTCCACTATTAAAATCAACTAATTTTGGGCGTAAAACTTTTAAAATGAAAAAAGTTAATAAAGTGTACAGTGTATTACAAACAGGCATGTTTCGTACGAGGGCGTGTCTGACACTGAACTATATAATTTAAACAAACGTACATTATAAAACAGCGAAGCACCACACGACTGTCTCAGTTTCTATCAAACACTTCTTCCCTCCCCTCATTTGGTGCATCAGTACTTTTTACTTTCTCCATACGAAGTAATGGGAAAGTATTGTGATCACGAAAAAAATCGACTTCGAGATTTCAACGGAAATACACTTTTGAGGTCCCTAGAACACGTTTAGACTATTTTCGGAATGATGTCTGTGTGTGTGTGTGTGTGTGCGTTTGTGTGTATGTGATTGTGGGCGCACTAACTCAAAAAGTACTCGCCATATCCTTACCAAACTTCAAATATAACACTTTAGCATGAGTATAAAGAACTGATTAGTTTTTGGACAATAACGGTTAACCGAAAGTCGAGGTTTATTCGAAACCCGATTCGGTTTTGACGAAATATCTCCGTTAAAACATCATTATTGTGTATACAATCCTATACAAATATTATAGAGAATGTAATTTCCTACAACTTTTATTTGAAACAATTTTCCATAGCCGTTATTGTTTAGGAATTATTTATAAATAATAGGTTTTTTCAGTTTCCGTCAAATATCTCCTTTATGACGTCCTTATTGGTAATCTTCGTAAGAACCAAAGTTGTAGAGAATAATATTTCTTCCAGGTTTTGTTTGAAACAAATTTTCGTAGAACCATCGATTTCGGAGATATTCAACTTTTTTCGTAATATCCAGTTTACAGCGCCAAAACCACGTAGCGGTGAATTATGGAAGCATAATCAAAATATAATTTACGGCAATAAGGACGACTATATTCTTTTACGATACGAAATAATAATTTTGCCTCATTATGCTATTCATAATAATTTAAATATCTATACCCCAAATATGAAGAAAGTCGTGTTGGCCACATCAGATTTTTCTATAAGTACTGCTAAGCGATATCTCAGAAATGTTGCCAGATAGATATTAAATTTTTAATTTAGCGATTTTTTCTAATCTAATGTAGGTAATTAATGAAACAATAAAAAATATTTAAAATACCTCACTTGCGCTAATTAGTTGTAATTTTTACGTTTATGTTCTTTTCTTTGTCGTAGATAATTCATTCCCTTCCATTTGCAAAATACTGCGTGCACATGTAAGGAAATAAAATGTTTTTTCGTAATCATATCATATCTTATTTACTGCGAAAATCGTTTTCGTTAACAACAAATAAAATTTTTCAAGTTCAAAGCGAATTACAACTTTCTTGTTTGATTTTATTGATAACTGCTAATACTACGCTAAAAATTCATTTGGCAAGAAATATTCTAATTAGCTAGTTCTGCAGATTTTTTCTGTATAAATAATATTTTACGAGATATTTAATTCCAGTAAAGTGGCTCCACTGATTAGGTTATGTGAATCATTTACGCCATTTTCTTGATTTTTTTTTGCTCATAAGCCAGATATACCAAATGTCATGAAAATCCGTTCGGTAGAAGACGAGAGCAAACATGCGTACTGACGGACGGGCAGAACGAAGTTAATAGGCGTTCACGTTGGAAACTAAACGCACTTAAAAGATGCGTTTAATAATATATATATATTTGAAGTTATATTTTATGACGGAACAGGTAAGGATATGGTCCATAATAAACGTGAACCACGAAATCCTGGATACTTTTCGTACAGTTTTAGTAGGATCAGTAGCAACGAAAAAAACTAGAAACATGGGACTTGAGTTACATTTCCATAGGTATTTTAAAATTTTTGCTGAGGGAATTGCCTTTCTTTGTGAAAGTGTCGAGCCAATTTTATGTGCGGTGGAAACGAAAAGTAGAGAAGTATTAAGTGCCGTGGAAGCCTTACTGGCAACACACGTGTTCAATGCAATATTTTAACGGAGAAACTTGATCTCCTTCGCGTGTGACTGTGAGTAAGCATGTTGGGCAGGCGTCCTTAAGTAGTTAATTTGCTTGTGAACTTGTTTCCAGACATACGGTGGCACTACTCGAATCTCTTGACTTCTCACACTTGAGTGAATGTAGCAGGAAAGAAGACGACGGCGTGAGTTGTAAAGCCTACGAGAGGATGTCTGAAACACGGGTCGTGTCTATTTTCCTTTCCCTGCTTTCTATACATGGTAATCAACCGCAATCCCTCTGCGGGAGATGCATTAACATTTTGAAGTCAAAAGTTTTTTAATTAAAAGTCACACCAATATAAGTTTCCTCCGACTAAATTGTACGCGCATGATTTTCTATAATTGAACAAGTTAATGAAATTTATAAAATTTATAATTAAAGGCAAATAGGCAATAGAATGGCTTTAGTGGTTTTGTTGTTTTTTCTTGAAAATGATCAATTTTTAAATTTTATAATTTCATTGAATCTTAGTGTAGCTTATTTACAGGCTTTCTGCCTGAAATAATCTAATAGCAGGCACATTATTATCTATGCAAACATTTTTATGATAAGAAGTTTCACTTTACGCGTCATTTAATTTAAATAATGGCACTTAACTGATAGGTAATTTAAATCAAAAAGTACTTGTTTATAAGTTGCTTAATATTTTCTATTTCGGTCAGAAACTGATACGTCACAAGCCATTACGATTCATGTTTTTTCTCGGCTAAGTAAAAATAATTTCTTTTGATGCAGTAAGAGGTCCTGTGTGGGAACAGAAGAGTAATTAATTATAATTAAATTAGCTTGTATGAATGATGCATTCATTGCAACTTAGTTGCGACCGTCTGTAAATATTAATCCGCATCCATTCAGAGGTGAGGAATCCAGCGCTGGCATTGACCCAAGCGACGTTGAAGGCTCGCCACTGCGATCCCCCACAGCAGAGTTCACAACCTATGAACATTTTGGCACCAACATCATCTTCGCCCCGCCTTTAACCGATGATGAATGGGTGGGCTTCTCCTCGAAACGGTTTCGTAATGTTCCCAAGAATCGGCACTGCTCTATTTCTATACTATTCACATCGGCCGAGTGAGAAGTAATTAATTTTCTCCATTTCGTTTTTTTTCAAGCTCTCTCGCACATATTTCATATCTCAACTTTGTGTGCGAGCAGCATTTCAAGTTATCTTAAAATAAATTCCGTTTTGCATAATATATAAAGATTATCGTATTGATGCAGGGGTGGTGAAACTTTTGACGAGACGGGCCGCATTAGCCGTTGCAGTTGCTTCGGTGGGCCGCATTTACAGATGAAAATGCTTCGGTGGGCCAGATTAGGGTCCTCATCGGAAGTTACTTGAGAGAATGCGAAAGTTTCTGTTTGTGAAAATTGATATTTAATAATATTCTATCGTCTAAACTTCACGAGAAAAGGTTTTTCTTTTTTAATTTTAACCAAAAAAATACGAAATTTCATTGTTCGCTTTCGTAATGACATCGCGGGCCGTATAAAATGCTCACGCGGACCTGATGTGGCCCGAGGGCCGTAGTTTTCCCACCTCTGTATTGATAGATCAAACTTTTTTATTTGAATAATATTATATATTCAAATATGCATTTTATTTCTTTTTATCTAGGTCATTGATAAAAACATTAGCGCATCAGCAGTAGCAAATACGAACTAACCATATATAGAACATAATTCTAAACACCACGCGGAAACGAACGCGCTACTTCTTTATAAAGGCGAGGTGATAAATCGGTTATAATTACTTTAATTTTGAAATATAAGCTAAAATATTGTGGAGATAATTGAACCTGGTTTTTGGGGGACTGTTTAAATCAATGGTTTGCAAAAAAACTGAAGGTTTTCAAAAATATGAATGAGGAAGAGGTTATCGATGGAAGGATTCCTGGGAAAGAGCGAAACGGATTGGATATAATATGATTTATTGATTGATTTAAGAAAGCGAGAAAACTAAGGAAAATTATCGTGGGGGTAACACGAGACCTGGCGTAAGTTAGAAAATTGTCGAATTGTTCAATTTAAATTTATTGCCGAGTATATTTAAACGCGCAGGCTTCCTGTGCTTATGCTGTAAATTGCTTTAACTTTCTTTCCCCTTTTATAGTATCGTTTGAATAAAAAATATTTAGTAAGAATGTTTTGGCAATAAAAATATATTTAGGCAGCCCTGTCGAGCAATAAATTATCAGTGAAACATTTCTCACCTTAAATTGCATTAATGTAAAAAAACTTTCCTGGAGTCGAATGGGCGGTATGTAATAAAAAAATTAAATATATACTAAACGCGCATTTCGTTAGCTAGGTACTGCACTCCAAAATCATAAAGCAATGAAAAAATTAAGGTACGTTCTTCCCAAGTTTTCGTTTCCTTTCATTTCATATGAATGTAATTATCATGATATTATATTTCATATTTGAACGCAATTGAAATGAAGTTTATAATTCTGTATCTTGTTAATATTAACATTTGGAAGCAGATGCATTAATTTGGTTAGTAAAAATTTCTCTGTAACGTTGTATTCATGATCCGATACAGATTGAAGTCGCATAAAGTTTTTAGGATTAATTTTAATTGTGCTTTTTGGGTTTGAGGCGATTTAATCTACCGTGGATCGCACTCTGTGTTTCAATGTAGATTTTTAAAATTCCGTCATGTTTTAAAAATATCTTATGGAATTCATAATGGATTATTAGCTTGGCATTTTAAAAACCAGCGTTGGTGGTTTAGAGTCAGCACGCGAGGCCGATCACGCGATGAGTATAGCATACCTATGAGCGGGATAAAATCAAGACGACACAGGTGACATGCTAAGAATAACTATGTGAACAGAAGTAAAGCCATTCCTACAACGAAATTTTGGTACATCTATCATAGTATAAAAGAAATTAGGCTGAAAGTCGATAGAATTAGAGTGTGAATTCAAACATTGTCTGTAATTCAAACATCAACATTCACTTGTTACTTAGCACTTGGCCCGAATGTTGGGTGGTAGGAGAACAATCCGTCAAATGTTTCTAAAATTCCCGCCTATAGCGTGATTGAATGTCCTATTATGAACCGTACCTCGGTACCTCTCTTTCGTGCAATTGATCTCACATTTATTGTCATAGTGGTCCTATCTTCAGCTATAGGCGAGAGTATCAGTTTTCCTAAGCACTTCATTGATAGATCCAGCGACCTATGCTTCTCTAGAAACTTCGGTGTAACATCCAGTCAGCGTTCCTCTAGCAATACCAAATTCAAATTCTTTAATAATGAATTAATCCAAGCATAACTTTGGCTTGGAAAGAGCTTAATCTAATATACACAATAACTTTATTTCGATTAAATTTAATTTTTTCATTAGAAAACGAATAACTTTTTATTAACTTTAAATATACATATCAGGCTCTTATGAAAACATATTTGATAGTGAATTTAACCAAACGTTTAATGTTATAGATATATTATGACGGTCATAAAAATCACAATTTATAAATCTCTAAGTTCTTAGATGAATTTATCAGAAATAATATTTTAAAGTTTATGGAAGGATGGATCGACTTGTGTTAAATAACAACTCATCGATACTTCTTAAGAAGATCTCTGTTATATCATTGAAATTATGTTTAAACTCGTTTGGAACTACATAAGAACTACCGAGAAGAACTAAATTAATTTTATAAATGTAGAATTTCTCACTCGTAGATCTACCGTAGGTACATTATTTTTACTTATTCAATTTTAGGAGATCATAAATGAATCATTTTTATCAGTAACGTCCCTAAGGTATATATACAATGTCTTGAATTGGAGTAAGGTCAAACTTTTTTAGTTAGTATAATTTTTGGTGAATTCACACGTGTTTCTGTGTCTATGGGTCTGGAAAACATATTTAGCAATAAAATAACGAGTGTTGGAAAAGTTAAATTAGTAGTACGATAAAAAAGCTTTAGACTTCAGTGCGCCGTGTCACCCATAATTTAGTGCTAAGATAACTCTATATTACTAGTTGAATACATTTTGTATGCGAAGCTTATTTTTAATTTTTGTGAGCAAAAATAAAACTTCCACACCAATATATTCAATCCAATACTTCAAAGAGTCCTCCCCCAACCTCTCAAGATTCCCCAAACGTCCGCCGGGGGAGGAGGAGGAGGAGGAGGGAGGGGGAGAGTCAGCAACCACGTTGAATACCACTGAATTATAGGAACAAACATTTTAAGTTTTATTCGTCGTTGGTGGTACAGAAAAATATTTGCGCAATTACAATGTTTGATTCAACTAAGTAAAAAGGCGCCTCGCCATTTGTCTTTTCGTACCTCAAAGTGCATTTGATATTTATTAAACACACACTGTGGCGCATTATAAATTCAGATTCAAAGGAACGATGGTTGGTGTAATAAACTCCACCAAAAACACACGTGAAAGCTTTAAAGTCTGAAAAACTACTGCCGCTAAGAAGAGAGCTTATTTCTTCTTGAGCCTCTCAATTGACGGGGTAACCTTCACTTGTCCTGTTTCTACGTACAACGCCACCCGACTTAATGTATTTATACACTTTATGTGCGTGCATGTTGCGCCCGTGGGCATGATAATCCATTCCGCATCGTCCCATTCTTCTTCCTTCGGTCTCTCCCCCGCCCTTCTTTCCTCTCACATTCCCGCCCTTTCTTTTGTCCACATTTGCCTCTCCTCCCACGGCTCTTTTCCCTGTGTCTGTGCACGATTATTCCCCCCACTTACGTACGCCTCCAATCCCGTCCACTCACTTTTACTTCCTATGTCTGTAGAATAAGAGAAAAAAATACCAACAATTCGGAATTGACAAATGGAATTAAATAAGTACTTACTCGGGTGTGGCCATAAAAAGATTGTGAAGAAACCATTTGAGCATTTAGGCTAGCAGAGAGCGTCATCAGTGGTATTCACCGATAGTAAGTACTTATTTTTTTTTTCAAAACTTCCATTTGATCTATGACACTTTAAAAAAATCCGCTTATGCGTTCGATTTGTCCGACTGTCTGTATAAAACGTTTTCTGAAAAAAAAAACCTTCACTCTATGTTTCAGCAACTCCTTCTTTACTCTTTAAAGGATTTTAGCCATAATACGTTCTCAATAAATCTATTGTTTTCGCAACCTGGGATATTAGGTCTATTAAAGATTTATAAATGTAATGAAATCGTTCCCAGACTGAAAAGAACCAGAAATGTAGGGGAAAGCATTTAAATTTTTTATCCAAATCCGGAGAAAAATAAAACAGTTGCTCTGATCTAAGATAAGAAGCAGCCGCCTTTCCTGACACTCAAGTTAACATTTCCTCGAAATCATTATGGAGACGTTCATTTTCCACGGTGGCGCTTATTTTTACATTTTGTGGCGTATTTTCTTTCATTAAGGATATTAAATGCGTCTCTTAAATCTTTGCGTAAAGAATAAGGCAAGTCGTGAGGGGAAAAATGAAAACCAATTACTTGCTCACGAGCCAAGATGAGAACGTGACTGAACCCTGACTGAAAGCACGTATGTATCGCATCAATTGAACGTTATCTTGCCTCGCGAGCTCGGTTAACTTCGCTTAAACACCGTCCCGTTATACGGTTCACGCAGAATAGTAAACGGCATTGTTTAGAATACGCAATTTGAATACTCGCAAAAAATTCATAGAATCTACTACGTTCATCGAACTTGAATCGTTGGTGATAAAAATCAGTTTATTTGAAATGAAAAGTATTATATTTATTTAGTATCTTTAGGTAAATTTTAAACGTTTTTCTTTTGTTTAAGGGGTGTTAGTATTATATATATATATATATATATATATATATATATATATATAAGTATATACATATATATATATATATATATATATAAGTATATACATATAAAAATGTTACCACCTTAAATATGGCTAATGTGTAACAATTTAGAAGTAATTATAATAGTATATTTATAAGCCAATAAATAAATAAACCAATAAATTTTCTTAACAGGTGTTGAGTTTATCACATTTATTATTAAATGTGCATCTTCGCGCGAGCGTTTCTTTGCGGACGATAAAATCGAACCTAACGCAACCTCGCGCAAATTTAGCTTCCTCCGCGCGAAAATTTTTTCCCGTCAAACGTTTTAGAATTTTGTGGAAGTCCTTTGAAAAGGCGATTCTCGGTGCGCTCTACCCCCACTCCGCTCTTCGCTCCTTCTCTCCCTCATCTCAGCAGTATCTCGAGCCTCCCTACCCTCCCCCTCCCTATCTCAATCCACCCGCCCCACCCCACCCCCTCCCACATCCTCCTGGCCTCTCTTCAACACTTTTACTCTTTTACCTCCTCTCACGTACATGTCCTTCCTCAATCCCCGGGGAGGGCTATTCCAGGACGGCACCGATTTAGGAGACTCGCCGTGCATTGGCTGTGGTGCAGGAGGGAAGAAGGTTGACGGGAGGGCGTGGGAGGAAGGAGCGGATGGAAGCGAAGCCAAAAAGCTGCGACGTTTCCGACAGGAGCGGCGTGTCCGAGAACCAATTATCTCTCTGTCTCTTCCCTCTAAACCATCTCTCTCTCTCCCTCTCCCTCCCTGCTTCCCTCTCTTCCGTTTCCTTCCTTCCTTTCTCTCTCTCTCTCTTTCTCTCGGGGTTTTCACAACATCTCCTCGCCGGGGATAAGACTGAAGGATGGCCTGCGATTTTCCCCAACTGGGAGGGACAGGAAGAAAGTCTTTCGCAATATCTTTCCGATGAAAAAGTTTGAAATACGGGCGGCTTCAAAGAAAGCGGCGCTAGATAAATAAAGTTGAAGCGGACCCTTGTCCGTCCAGCCGGAAAAGAAAAATTAAAATGGCGAAATGAATGCGCTCGAGGTCAGATTGCTTCATCCAGCGGGAGGAGGAGTTGGTGGCGGTGGGGGAAAGTCGACTGATGCATTTTAAATAGGCTGGGAATGTTTCGAGGAAAATGTATTTCTTTAATAACATAGCTGCTAAGGGAAAAGATGGGAGTTTTGCTGAGGATGTTATTACGACACTTGATGCTGCCGTGACAGGCTAATTATGATCCAGACGAATAGTGAAATTATTTATTATGAAGGCAGACGACCCGAGAATTTCAACGAATGAGAGTTTCTGCAGTGTGACGTTGCAATGAACGACTAAATATGGAGAGAGATATTTTAAGGGGAGACTTTTTTGATGGTGTCTTGTCAGCTTAAAGATTTAAGAGTTAATCTTCGTACGTTTTTAGATTAATTTAATCTCATAATACCCGATAAATCATTTACGTATGTGTAGTTCAACGAATGAGTCGTGACTATGTGGAGATCCAGGGTGAATGCAATATTCGAACAATTTCACGATTCACGAAAATGTTAAAAGTCTTCCTTGCATTCCTGTCGAGTACGTTTTACGAGTAAACATATAGATTCTCTCTCAGTAATTTGACTACGGCTATATGACTCGTCACAGGCATTTATTTTACAAATCATTATGACGAGATATTCCTTCATAACATTATCAGTTCTTTCCGATGCCGTGGAACACTATTTTATTTGTCTGTTTGTAATTTTCCTTTTCCAAAACAAAAGATAACTTGTTTGGGAAAAATAGTTACTCGCTTATAAATAAATGTCCAGGGAAAGCACCGTTTAAGCGGTCAATTTCTGTGTATACCCTAAAATCAATGTTACTACATTCTCCTTTAACTATTTAATTTATCGATGCAAACATAGCGCGATTAATTTCGTTACGGCGCAAAGGGGAGAAATTGCATTTGTTTAAAGTAATAATTATTATGAAAGGAGATCTCTTTCTTCTAACGGAGATGAGTGATCGCCACTTGAGAAACGACTAAGTTTCATCCGAATAGACTTGAGCAGTCGAGACAAGGAAGATCATTCAAAGATTAATGGTTATGCTTCGCGTTGTCCTCTAGGCCCCGCGTATTTAGACAATTAGCACTACGATGTGTTCGACGTGTTGCATCAAATCAGGCGGGTAGGAGGTATGTATGGTATTGGCCGAGAGAATAAACTGGTCCCTCTCTCTCTCTCCCTTTTTCTCGTCTATTAAAATATGCCACGCAATGGGACAATCAAAGATGGTGACCAGTCAGCGGGACGACCGGATATGGTGCACCTCGGACCGCCGGATGCGTGGTGCGCGTCTCGTCGATGGATTAATTCTCTTCCGTTTAAGTCTTTTTGAAAGGAAAACGAATCGAATTTCCAAATCGGCCGAGGATATGCAACCGCTCCTCGCGCCTTTTTCTTTAAATACCGATCGTAATTCCTTGAACAAAGATGCCGGCGATGTCGTAATTGAGGGGATGGCTTCATTCGTGCCAGCAGTTATTCCATGGTGAATGTTTTTATATTCCTCCTTTCCTGAAGGCGTTCATTCGAGATCAGTGCGATAAAAATGTCTCTGCAAGTCCTGATTATCCACGGCTTCTATCTTATTCGCGCTTTATTCATATATGGAATTTATTTCATACGGGCCCGATGGGGGCTTTTTTTCATCACCCGGATTTTTTTATATTTTAGCTGAAATTATTGCCTTTACGTTAAATTTAACGATAAAATCAAAAATAAATCTTACCTTACTCGTTATTTTTAACGAAAAACATACTTTGGACCGAATCATGGAAATATATTAATTTAGACGGGACAAGGTTCTTAGAAGTTTCAGTCGATGAAAATGTAACTGATAAGACGACTTGAACGGAATTTATAATATTGTTAGCCTAAATTGTATCATAGTGCAATGGAAGCTATTTTTATACGCATTTTATAGTTAAAAGTTCGTTCCCCAACCCTTCGTCTCGTCGCTCACTTAATCCGATCTGTTGCGCCGACACCTTCCTCGCCACATCCAGATTGTGTTGTGGCTTTCTCTTCATCTCGCGTGTCATCACAATGTGTTTCCCACGTTTACATTTAACAGCTCTTCACTTTTTTCTCACGCCCGCCAGTTTCATCCTTTCCTTTTGTTGACCTTTTTTCATTAAAAAACATACTTACTGACGCTATTGCTTTCACATTTCTTCTGCTGCCATCCAGTATACTAAAAGTGAATAAATAGGTAAATGAATGAATCAAACAACATTGTAACAGAATTAGTTGATAAAAATTAAAATCTGCCGTAGTGTGATGAAACTTGAAAAACTTTTTCTATATTCATAAACTAAAGAATTAATGCAGGACTTCCTGAAATGATTTGAAATTCAAAGTATAGAAGCTACTGCTTATAAATTGTATAAAGCTTAAAATATTCCTAAATATCTGAAAGATTTTAAGTACTGGTGCCGTCACCCATCGTTAAATATGTAAAAAGTCTTTTTTTTTAAATAATAAATCTTTACGCTGCGGTGGACCGTACATGACAGATCACTATCTGAGAAAGAAACCGAGAAGAGTACATAGTGTACTTCTTCAGTGACATAGCGATAATAAGAAAAGAAATCGTATTAATAACGCAGGCTTGGATCGTAGCCAACGTGTTGAGATACATGCTCTCCCGGCGACTGTGAATATTTTATACCAGTCGCAACAAATTTTTGAGTGGGAAAGTCTCTTTAGAAGAGCTAAGCATCCGATTCGTCCTATTTATACACCATTTTATTCTCCTTGGCAGTTGAATGGAGCTCGACATCCATGTTACATATTGTTGGACTCGGAGAGGTCGACGCTCGCCTCCGCTCGCTTCACAGTGGAATAGGCGATAAGTGCTTAACGGTACCACGATTCAAAAGAATATATTCCCTAACGGACTACCTGTTAGAGTAACAACTCACCTATTCACGCTCGATTTTTTTCCCTGTTATTCTCTAGCATGACCTAATTTTACAGTAAAATTAGTTCGTGAAGTTTAGGTAGGGTACCATCACGTTCAAATATTAGGTTGTATGAAAAATTATCTCAACGGTGTTTTACAAATTTGGTGCGGAATCTTTAATGGCAAATCGATTCAATAATTTTCATGTACCTAAAGCATAAAATATTTTCCATTTGTTTATGTTGTTTTGGAGGATGACTTTATAGACTGCGCAGACCTTTAATATTATTTCATGGTCGAATACTTAACCGATTCATTTTTTCTCTCTTTTTTAGCTGTTTGTAAACTTGAAAGGAATAGATCAATTTAGAGTAGCTTTAGCCAAGATAGAATCGCACCTTGAGTAATCATTCTTATAATGGGGTCTTTATTAATTTCATCACCATGGAGAACACCAGAATTCTAATATTATGTGATGTATTTCATTCTTACGTACATTTCCAAAGAAATGCTGTTCCTTATTTCATTTAATTATATATAATAGTTTTAAATTTGAGAATAGGCACTTAGGTTTCATAAATTGAGAAAAGTTTACGAAAAACCGGTTGCTATTGCTATTGGAAATACTTAAGATAGGTAATTATTTTTTCAATTGCTATGCTTAAGTGCATGTTCTTGAATTTGTTTTCAGCCTCAAGACGAGGTCAACAATTCTCTTTTAAAATAGTGACCGTAATTTCACTCTCCTAACGTGCATGCATAATGGATTATTGAACTCGAATACTCTATTGATCGCACTCCTTTTACCTATTACTCTATATATGTAACGCATGACTGGAGTATATCACTCCCATTAATTGTAATTTCTAGGTAAACGTTTCTTTGAAAATTTCATATGCATGCATTTAAGTCAAATTGTTTCTTCTCGGAGTCAATCACCCGGTTGATACATGGCAGTCAGTGGCTGAACATTAAAAATGGATCTACAGGGTTCCCTAAATCTATCGTCCCTCCCACGCTCGTGGACCATGCGGTATTATAGTTCCGCTATTGTCGAAAGCTTGAATTCCGTGACATTTTCCCTCATCTTCGTCCTATAATCCGTAGGTGGGATATGCTGGACATCCATGGCGAGGAGTGGCCACTGCGTCGACTTAATGTCGCAGCGAATGGGAAGGGACGAGTGCTGTTCTGCGGGAGGGGCGAGCACCTCTTGGAGCCAAGAGGACATGGACGCCGGGGCGCTTTTCTTCTGGAGAGTTCTCGGCGGTGGAGTGCCGTGCCAGGCCTGTAAAGGTGAGACAGAGCCACCGAGAAACGGCACAGCAACGGACAAGTCCAACGGTGCGATATCAATTTTAACATTTTGCTCATGAATTTATTTCTTAAGCTCCTGCTGTTTCGCAGACCTTATTATCGTCGCCCTTTCAAAGTGTCCCTTACCGATTGTCGCTAAGTGCAGACGATTCTAACTCTTCGGCAGAAACTTGCACCGGCGTGACTTGCGGCGAAGGAAAGAGGTGCGTTATGAGGAAAGGGAGGCCAAAGTGCGCATGCGCTCCCGACTGCCGCCACGGAAAGGGACCCAACAGGACCCAAAGAGGCCCCGTATGCGGATCCGACGGGCGTTCCTACCGATCCGCATGCCGCCTCCGTAAGAGATCTTGTCGGAAGAAGAGTTTCAACCTCTCCATCGCCTACTATGGCCACTGCCAGAGTGAGTGAGTCGCCCTCCCATTTGGCCTCTCCCTCCCTCTCTTTCTCTCTCTCTCTCACTCCCTATCCTCTTGCCGCCTTTCCATCCGCGTAACCTTTCCATCCATTTACGCCCAATTCTCCCCGGTACAACTTTGATCCATGTTCGTGCTCGGACGAGCCTGTGTAAATGCCATCGCACGTGGTATCGACGGGAATCGGAAGTCATACTGCGGTAGTCATCACGATCCCATTCTTATTTGATATGCTATACAGTCTATTAATTCTATCGGGTCCTTATTGATCTAGCAGATTGAATATCTCATTCACAGATAAATATAGAACGTGTCAACATTTCTTATATTTTAAGATGTTGAATGTAGATATTATTCCGGTTTTTGTAAAATAATCGCATATTTGTAAATCATTATTCATAATTTTTCTATGAATAAGCCGCACTAAAGTGTCATTTAAATTAACATTTTACTTTTTTCAAGAATTTAGTTATTAATTTGAAGTTGTGCCATACTATCTGAATGAGAAAATGGTACGGTACAATTAGTTTCTCATTTTTTTTTCAAAATATTGTTTGGTTTTACTGATAAACCGAATCAAACGACTTTTTCTGAATAATAATTAATAATTCAATTCTTGAAAAGTAAGCCATTAGTTATTTATTATTGATTTATGAGTATTTAAGAAAACATGTTTACCGTCATTGTAGATAGTAGGAGTATATTTGAATACAGAATGTGGACAATTTTTCTCTAAGTACGCATTCATTGATATGTCCATATTAGAAAGATTATCCCAATATCTCAGCTTAAAAGAATGAAAAGGATTTGTAACGTTTAACAAAATGCCATATTCTCAAAGCATGCGTTACCTTATAGAAACATTATATTTTGTATATGTATAGCAGAAGTATTGTGCTTAAATTTTCTATAAAATATATTGGGAATTAATATTAAGCGATAATGGAAACAATTTTTTTATTTTCTTATTGATATGCCGATATAAGAATCCTCAGAAGAAGTAAGTAAAATTCTAATCGTTCTAGAAAATATTTATTACGTTTAATACTGCTCACATATTGAGGAAATCCACAGACCTATAAACTTAGATACATTTAAAAGCACTAAATGTTTGGGGGTAAGCGATCAATTAATCGTTGCGTTAAAATTCGGCGATATTAATCTTAAATTTCATATTCGAATTATAATTCGTATTGGAATTACAATTCACTTTTTTCTCGGATGCGTTATTTTAACAGAACAGAAAGCCGCTGACCAGAAAAACGATATTGAAATTTATCTCCACCACTTCCGTTAGCCTCGCTCTTAATTATCTTCTCCCTCTCCGCCACTTCCTTCCACCTGCCGCCCCCTCCTCTTCTGCTCCCGTCCTTCTTCGTCCAACCGCCCATTCATCTCGCCACCATCTACCATTCCAAACCACGTCTCCCCTTCATCTCGTGCATCTGGCTGCCTCCATCATCACCATCCCACCCCCGCCTCCACATAATGTCTCCTCCTCTCGCTTCGCTCGGCTCCATCGCCAACGTCTTCCCTTTTTTTCTTTTCCCCGCACACAAAACTCCATTTCGTGGATTAACTAATTCGCACCTCGGCCTTGCAAAACCACGTATCAATCAAATATCCTTTTTTCCCCTTGCCATCCCTCTTTATCACTACTCTCGACTCATATCGCCGCCCTCCCACCCCCCTCTCCTCTCCGCTTCTCACCCCTTGCCCCTCCCCTCCCCCCGCCTCTCTCCCCCCTCCCCGGTCGTTTCCCGCTCCCAGGGTCGTGCGACAGGATCCAGTGTCCGGATGGGAAGCAGTGTCTGCTCGACCAGAGACTCACGCCCCACTGCGTCAAGTGCAGGCGCAACTGTCCATTACTGATCCCCGCCTCTTCTTCCTCCCCTTCCTCCTCCTCCCTCCTCGCCTCCTCCTCCTCCTCTCCCTCCGCGCCCTCCGCTGCCTTGGCAGCAGCCACCGCGAGGCACAGGATGGTCTGCGGCGTGGACGAGGTCACCTACCTGAGCGCCTGCCACCTGCGGGAAGCCGCCTGCCGCCGCGGTAAAGCCATCCCCATGGCATACAAAGGACGCTGCAAAAGTAAGCCGCTAAACAACAAGGGGTCTACCCTACCCCGGCCCGCTCCGCCACCACCACGCCATCCGCACCCGTCCGCAAAACTCTTACCGCAAATTCCTTTCCACGTCGCTTCCCACATCTACCTCCCCGACTCGCCGTCCCCCTCCTCACTTTCCTACCCCTTCCCGCCCCTCGCCCGACGCGGTTTCTCCTACGCTCTTCACCCCTCCCTTTCTCTCTTTCCCCCCCATCCATACGACGAATCTCCTTTCCCCTGACCACATCGGCTCGACCCTATTCACCCTTGTCTGTCGAAATGGTTTGCTTTGAATCAGCAATGCTTTTTTTGACAAGGCCATTCGAGTGACACAAAGTTTGACACTCATAACACACGACTAAGCGACGATTTCGCTTTTCAGATCCCGCTGGATTCCTCCGCTTGGGTCTCTTTCGATTGTCCGTGACCGGTCCTCAAGTTTTAAAAAATTTTATGATTTTTAATAAACCCTTTCTAATATATTACATAGTGTAGCCATTCATAGTACATTTGCCTAAATGCCGGCATAAAATTTTCCAAATCAGGAAAATGTTTTTAGAACCGTTTAAAATGCGGCTGACGAGTTTTGAAGAAATGATCTATTGCACAGACGGAGAGGAAATTGGCCGCTCCAATTAGATACCTGTAAATAGCGTCGCCTCGTCCATTCGGAATACGCAACGAATTCTTCAAAAAAAAAAGAGCACGTCACTCACTTTTAATTACCTCTCGAGGCCTACCTTCAAATGCGGAATTTTCTTCTATAAAGAACTCGTGCGACGCTTATAGCCGTCCGGCCAATGGTTAATGGGCGTCCCGCGCGCCCCTCTCGAATGAATAATTCGTGCGTTGAAACCTATTTTACATATTTTCAACTTGTTATGCATGCCTCAGAGCATCCTTGAACTGCGAGGAATCCACACACGGCGTCTTGACGAGAATATAGAAATAGTTATACGCCTAGATCGGCGTTATTTGCGAAGAGTTGTCTACGTGAGGACGAATGCCATCACGGAACTGAACGGGGCGATCTCAGGTTTCCACTGGCTTTACCTCATGACGACGGTTTGCTCTCTCTGATCACGTCTACTCCATTCACGCAGCCAATTCTCGTTTCATAGCCTTATAGCCTTCACCTTACCCCTTCTCGACCACCCTGCTTATTCTGTTTCACTCGAGAGTTTTTTTTCGGGATTCTTTGAATTTACTTTTTATTCGTTATATCGTAGAAATGCACCTCAGCGATATTAAATTACGCGGATTAAGGTTAACTCAAGGACCGCAAGTCGGTAATGCTCGGCCAAAGTTCGTTAAAAGAAAAAATATATATCCCACAGTCTCGTGAGATTTTAAATTTAAATCTCGAGAGATTTTCATCAAATCATAGTATGTTTTGAATTTTAGATTAGAATATCAAGTTTTAAGTTCCGTTTTCAAGTTTCTTTTTTAAGAAAGCTGGAAAACTAATCGGTGTCTGAACGAGATCATGTTTCGAATTAAATTTTTCACGTTCGGATGTGTCTCTTTGAGAGTGCGACTGAATTTATGAATGCTTTATGAGGCGAACTGTAGTTCGCGTTGAGTGACAGGGAAATTGCCGCGATGAAAAAGTTATTTTCAATTCCTAAAGTTCGAGTTGAACGAATTTCTAAGTTTGATACGTTTCTGTATGATGCATTTCTTCTTTTATTTATGCCCTGAAGTTTAACCTACTTCGCAGTATAACTTTTAGGTTACTCGCAAAAAAAAGTTACGGATCGAATTTTAAATTCTATTAAACCTAAAACGGTATGCGAAATTCACGTCATGCACTCATTGAATGGGATCAAATTAAAACCAAAGCATTAAAAACAACCTCATCTGTATTTTTCCTATGAAAAAGTAAAAGCCAAGAGAAAGTGCCCTTGCCGTGGACCGAGCCAGAGAAGTAAAAAAGAATGCGCTCATTCAATGTATTGGACGTGATGCTTTCCAAGATTCTTACGCAGGGACTTGTCGGTCTCCATAAATAAATAGGTCATAAGACACTTTACAAGAGACTCTCTAGGTGCGCTCCATAAACTATTTTAGGATTTTATTTTCTCCGGTTTGCAAAACTGACTTAAATATAACCAGGTAAATGTTGAGTTACTTTCCTGGAAGGCGTAACAGCGATCGGGAAGATTCATGAGTCTAAATTGAAAGTTTCTTTTATCGACGATTTTCATATTCTGAAATTTTTGGACAGAATGTAATTCTGACACGATCCTCCGCTCGGAACTAGTTTTTTTTATAAAGGAGTTTTACGATGGGACTCCCTAGTAAATCCCTTTAAAACATTTCAGTTAGTGTAATCGGCCGCCATAAATATCGTCGGAAATATAATTAACTTAAAGTTTTGCTATTTTGTTTTCCATGATTTTGTTGCAGCTTTGCGAAAACTTCAGCATACAAAGTCTTGCCTCTTCAACCTGCTATCATTTCTTCAAAATTCCATTTTCTATATAAATATCTTCCGTTAAATTGAAATAAACATCTAGAGAACGGAATACCAAAATATTGACACACTTCATGACGTGAACCATTCCAAGTCCTTTTTCTAAAATTAACAGTTGCAAATATTTCTCATAAAACTATTCAGTTTATTTTCCAACTAAAACCGAATCTGAACTTGGATTAAATTTTACTTTTAGATTTTGTATATGAACCTACATGATAAACATTGTACACAACTATATGTATACATGGTGTTTTTTTTCGAGAAGCTTGAAAAATAGCTATTTCCGCAGTTAAAGACTAAATGGGCCTTTGATGAGATTCATTAATTGTCGGTAAATTGGCCTTACATAGAGGAAAATCACGTTAGCGTTGTAGCGATGGGTGTTACATTTAAGAGAGGTGAAAAGAGGACGTGGATATAGAAGCGGGGGAAGGAGATGGGAGGTAAGGAGAAAGGAAGAGATGATGAGGAGAGAGGAGAAGGGGATGGTGAAAATCTCCATACCCTTGGCAAACTAAAGACAAGAATCTGAGATGAAATTGAAAATATCCCACAAGAAATGCTGCGGTATACATAGGAAAATATGCTGCGGAGAGTGAGTTCATGTATCGTAGTCACTTTCAGCATTTTATTTAAAGTTATGACTCAGTACATGCGCAGTAAATATGACCCTCATATATATAATATTTATTGACAAGAATTAGGATTTTTTCCTCCAGATATGTTGTGTTTAATATTTACTTGTTTGTTCATATATATATATATATATATATTTATTTATTTATTTATTGAAATATTTTGTACGGAATATTTGTTAATGCTAGTTGAGTAGAAATTATATTTTATGGTCTAGAGCCGTTCATGCTGTCCAGAGCGCACGTTTTCGGCAATATAAGTAAAGGGTGTTTAGCGTTTGAGTACATCCATTGGTAAGCAATATTTCCTCTTATTTAGGATGGGATAGCTACATAGACCGACAATTAGCCTATTTATGGCCTGTGATATTTTCAAGTTAATTTACCTGTCTGTTTTCGGGTGAAGTCTAAGATGGCCGGAACTTAAGTGACTGGTGGATGTTACTCATCTTGGTGTGATGTACTTGCTGCTGGTCTTAGACATTTATTTTGGAAAATTTCCAGTTTTTTCCGGTTGTTTCCGCACAGTTAAGAAATACGTCTTCACAATACGTAATGCGCGGTCTTACGAGAGTGGGGTAGTATAGGATTTTCAGCACTGTTTTATAAAATAATCACTTATATATGTAGTTTATCTGTTCATTCGTCCGCTCATTACGGTCATATCACTGGAATTCTTAAACGTAGAGAAGCCAAATTTTTATGATAGGGCGAACTATATGAGGGTTAGACGTGTTTAAAATTTGGTGCATCTAGGATCAGCTGGTGGAGAGTAATCGTTGCAGACCATTATACGTTTGCATTTTTAAATTATTTAAAATTAAGATAGGAGTTTTGGACATAAACAATTATATGGCTGCATTACTGAGGTTTATATTTTTTGGAAATATAGCTCAAATCCATGTCGAACAATAGAGAGCAGTTGCTTTTAAAGCAAAAAGCGAAAATTTGCCTGTTTTTAATTAACTATGAGAAATAAAACTGTCATAGTAACGAGTCCAATGCTTTTTAATGGAAAGTATATACTGCTTTTAAAGGGAATTTATAGATTATGAGGCTGCCAATCTCTACCAGAGATGAACTATTATATGACGTCAATAAAAAAAAGAAAATAAAAAGCGTCTTATGTAATTTTCTGTGCGATTCTTTCCTCACCTGTATTTAACTGAGTAAGAGTGGGCTGGAATAACACAACATCGAATATAGCATGTTCCGAACTGCTGTTGAGTTAAGAGTGGGCGATCATGAGAAGCTTGTGTTGCTTTCTTTGTATGATCGCCTCTCCATAGACGAGAAGTTATATATGCTGTTCTACAAGAAAAGTGTTGTCAGGATTTATGATGATTTTCCATTCATTCTCATTCCCATTCCGTCTCATTTTTAACTGCACCGTTATGTTATTGGCAGAGCCAATCAGAGGGAGGGAGGGGGGGGCAGGTGGGCCATTTGGTCCGGACCTCGATCTCAAGTGGGGGCAAGTCCAGAATTAATTTTCATTTGATGATAAGAATAAAATTTAAAATGGAGCTTATTTTAAATTTTTATTGGGACCAGAGGCCTCAAAATCTGGAAATGTCCCGGGACTCCCTGGTAGCTATATCCAGCGTGCGAGGTTGGCTTAAGATAGCGATGCCACATGCACAGTTCAATAGGTCCGTCTTAGGCTTTGTAGGTAGGCCATCCACGTAAATATTAAATAATAGAGAGCTTAAGGTCTCACGTGAAGCAAGCTTTTATAATTTTTATTGTAGAAGTTTAATTTTCTCTTGAACCTTGAAAAGTTCTATGGGTGATGAAGTTGCGATCTTGATAATATGTCTAAGGAATATTATTGGAATAACTTTAGCAGTAAGCCATTATGCCAAGCCCTATCGAAAGCTTTGATTAAATCAAAGAATATTGCATCTGTGCAAGTTACTTTGTCAATTCCTGATTTTATCGTTCATACCAATCGGAGTACCTAAATTTGGTCGAGGTTTCTTACGGAAGTCCCATTTTCTTTGGTACGATTAAGATTGTGCCTTTAGTTAAATACTCCAGTCCACTCAATATGGCGATTTCGATATTTTACCAAGAGGAGAAATTGGTCTTTCGTTGAGTTTCCACCCATCGGGAACGTAATATAGGAAACAATAGTTAAATAGGTATGTCAACATTGGGGTAACTATATGCACTCACATAGAGTGATCCAAAAGTAATGAATGTTTCAAATTCAATATAAATACATATTGGCGGCTTTATTTAAAAAATCTGCGGTTTGACGTATAAACGCCTGTTCAACTTCACAAATCACGACAAGTTGTTACTTTTCGCTTTTAACAAATAATCCCTGCCCTGATCGCACCCGATCATACATGGATACAGTCTTTTAAGACTTTTGGCCCTTATTTTATATTTATAGAGCTTGCTTTAGAAATTCAAAATCACTTCTTACTGCAATTTTACGAGCATTTTCTGTTTTATAATAAAGTTCGGTAGCGATAATGCACTTTCTTTGTAAGTCGCCGGGATATCTAAAACTAAAAATTAATATTATAAATAAGAAATTTACTTATAAAAGCGCATTTATGATGACTTTACCCGAAGAAATGTCATACTGCTATTGATAAATAAAAAAAGGAAGTTAAATTTTATACACAATCATTGGAATACGCAAAATCGGAAAGCATCGGCCATTTTTTTCAAAATGTAAATTTATGAAATTATCCCTTAATCGTTACATTTAAGGGGGAGGGGGGGGGGGGAAATACCAACCGTCCGATGTATTCGCGAGCTTCGCCGTCACTCCAGAAACCTGTCATACTGCTACTTACAGGTGCGAAAATTGGCTACAGTGTGAGACACTCAATTGAAAGCACGAGGAGGGAAGAGGAGATAAAAGTTTTGCGTTCGGCAGTAAATCCACTCGCGGAATGCTTTTTATGGAAGTAACAAGAGGTGAACGGACCAGCATTTGCACTGGTGCATTGTGCAGCGGGGAGGGGTAGGAGGAGGAGGAGGAGGCTTTGTGGTGCAAGGAGGATTTATGATGGCGAAACAAAAGTAAAGGAAAGAGGTAAAAAGAGATCGGGAGGGGAGTGTCTGGAGCGCGCAACGGGTTAACATGTAGGCTACAAAAGGAGGATAAATGGATACAAGAGGTGGCGAGGCGGAGTGCTCGGAGGAGTGTTAGAGGAGTAATGGTAGGCGGAGGAATTAGGCGGAGAGACGCAGATAGGAATTCAGAGAGGCTGCAGGAGTCGGCGCCGCGGCGTGAGGTGATATAAGATAAGGCGGTGGCTTCGAGAGCAGATAAAAGGATACCGTGTGGCTCCGAAGAAAAGGAAAGGAAAAGGAATCTCGGTCGGAATCTAGGATGCAGGAGGGGGAGAGGCGGGGTTTTTTTTAAGGGGTTGGGGGGGGAGGTGGGAGTGGAACTCTCCTCGAATGACCCGCGAATCATTTAACCGTTCCTTCCGCATTCGTTGCTCTCTGCCACTCTCATTTAATTTACGGCCTTCCTTCACTCTGCCTCACTTCGAGGGCTCACGATTTCTTTATCTCCTCTCCCCCGCCCACGCTCTCGTTGCTTCCCCCCTCCCCCCCCCTCTTTACCTATCACTCCCCCCCTTCCCTTAACCTCTCGCTCCGACCTCCGCGCCCTCACCGTATCTTAACGTTCTTTTTGCACGTTTCATTCCCCGACCTTCTCGTTCCCTTCTCCTCGAGACCTCCCTAACCTTCTCGCAACCTATCCCATATGCTTTCCCTAGAAATTCTTTCGGCGTACCCTCCCTCTCTTCCTTTCCCTCCCTTCCCCCCATCCCCCCCACCCTCTCTCTCTCTTTCTCTCCCTTCGGCATTCCGACTCTCCCCCTCCCCTTCTGTTTAGTTTCCTCCCCCTCCGTCTCGACTCGACAAAACTATCTCGATCCCCCTCCTCTCCCGATCCTTACCTCTCTTTCTTTCACTCACTGCTCCGTCTCAGCACCCACGTTTTCCACGTCCCTCTCCCTCTCTCTTTCTCTCCCCTCTTTCTCGACCCTTTCACCCTTCCAACCTCTCAACACATACCTCTCTCAATCACCCGAAACCTTCTCTTCCCCGCTTCCCCTGTCTCCTCAACGCTCTTTACGTTTTCCCTTCCATCCTACACTCCGTATTTCTTACTCCCGCTTTCCTCTCGAGAATTTCTCTCTTTCCTTTTCTGCACCGTTCTTCCTTTTTTGCCTCGTTCTCTTCTTCTCTTTTTATTCTCCCCTCGCTCAAACATCTCTCGATTTAACAGAAATAAAAAATAAATAAACCCCCCTTTTCTTCCCAGTTGCGCGTTTTATCTGTTTCGGTGATCGCCAATCGAATATCTTCGGTCGCCATCGGAAGTTTTTCTTTCGTTTCCCGCGAGAATTTAAAAAGGCCAAAATCTATAAAATTTCATCTTTTTTTTTTTTTGATAGAAGAATATCTTTTGAAAAATCTGGGCCTATAATTTATCGCGCTCGTGTTTTTGACGTCCATAATTTTGTAGTTCGTGGAATTGTTCCCCTTTCGTTCGTTATCACTCCTTTTTATTCGTATATGTAAGTTATTACGGTGCTCGCCTAGCAGCGATAACTTCTCCTAGTAAACCTTCACCTGGGATTTCCTGATTTATTGCATCCCTCTCGCTCACCCTCTTCGTTCAATTTATGCCCTTACCGGTGGAGATTTACCGATTTAAAGGAAACTGAATTTCGTCTTGACACATATTTGTGCCTACGAGTATTGATATAAGTGAAAAATTGAAAATGTAACGACCAGAGAGGTAATTTTCATCCTTAAGAGTTTAAAACTGTCGTATTTTCTCCAATGCCGAGGTTAGTGTCTCGAAAATCATCTCTAAAAGGGTTAGGATTGTCTATTCTATGGAGAAAAATATTGCAGAAGTTACGATTAGTCACGCACTTGAACGTTCAGCAGGGACCGTTTTCTTTTCTCCCGAGTACTCTAGAATCATTTACTTTAAATGGCATTTTAAAAGTAATTCTACTACATATATATAACTACATACTACATAAATTAAGAATATGTATGCTACTTAAACTCAAATAAAGAATTAAAAATACCATGATCTATTTTCTTTTTTGACGGTGATTAACTTGCTTCGGAAATTTATTTTTAACAAACACATATACAGCACTTAACGATCTTTGACAACTAGCGCATCGAAGACAACGAAGACGAATGCATACGACCATGCTATTGGCAGGATTAGAACACGCGACCTTACCATTGGGAGCCAGGCACGCTAACCACCCCTTTAACGATGTTGGAAATAACTGATGAATGTCTTTCCGTTTGGTAAATGCGAATCCGCGAATATGCTTACAGGCGAACGGTGTAAATATTACCTGGCAAGGGCATTCCCCACCTTTGGTCTCGCATTGACCTTCTCTCGCCACCAAATATTGAGGATAGGACGTCTCGCGGCCTCTGTAAATTCCTATATCCAATCCGCCGCGAGGCAATAGACGATTTTTCCTCGAATTGCGTAATTGATAAAAGCGGCACGATCTTTCAATTGCTATTGAATTCACAATCTTTTAGGAGTTTTCCTTCTCCATGTCTAGATTCTCTCGTATCGATTCATTAAAGCAATGTTTATTCGAGAATTTGTCATAATAAATTTTTTAATTATAGGAAATCTAGAGCTGGTACTAAGGATTATACTGATTTATAATTATATTCTTAATTAAATGTTTGATTTCCTTTTTCATTCATATCTGCCCTAATATTAAACTGGAAGTTTATAAGAGTTCAATCGCTCAGTAGACTTGAAGTGCTTAATTTTTTCCTAAATTTTCGATGGCCGATCATAGCTTTTGCTTCATTTCAGTATGGCCTATTTTTGTGCCGTCCTCTCATTGAATAATTCGTGAAATTTGATCTTCGTGTTAGATGATTTCATAACACTATGTACTACTGACAATGAATAAAGATATAAGCTAGTATCTGAAAGTGTGCCATACCCAGTCGGAATTAAAAAACTTTCAACTGTTAATAATATATTGGTTATAGATACCTGACGCCCATCACTTCATCTCCTTTAGCACGTGTCAATCATCGGTTCAAATAACCCCGTAGGTGACCTTTTTCAAACTCAGAATAGTCTGTCCATTTCCATAAATTACTATTTTTCTGAAAACCACCCGTCTATATATCTTGTTGAGAGTATTTTTCGCATTCTTTTTCGCGCTTCCACCATTGTTCTTATTTTCCATTTCCTCGTGTATTTTGAAAAATAACTTTTAGTCAGTTATTTTTCTGTTAATTTCAGTCTGTAACAGATAATTGCTATACAGGCAAAATTGCAGACAAATCTTCTTTGTCCTTTTGGGAATTGTCCTCATCCGTTGTTACAATTGGATATGAGGGAGCTATAAATTACCCGATAAAAGTTGTCCAAGAATACACTAGCCTTATATTCGTCTTTTGAGAAATAAGAAGTATGTAGTATTATTTCAGACGTATAATCAAGTAACGGTGAGAAATTTTATCAAAATAGCTAGAGCCGTTTTTGAGAAAATCAAATTATTGTTAAAGTTGCCCAGAATAAACTAGCCTTATATGCATTTTTTGAGAAATATGAACTATGTAGTATTATTGAAGACGTAAACTCAAGTAACTGTATGAAATTTGAACAAATTCGTTAGGGCCGTTTTTTGAGGAAATCAAATTTTGTTAAAAATGCGTAAACCTCTCTTAATTATTGAGCAATGTCAACCATTTTTTCAAAGTTTCAATTCTGTATGATAAAATGCCTACGTACGAGATTTCATTCATTTTAGCTCTACCGCTTAGGTTCTAGAGACAATAACAGACAGACAGCATTGCGAAAACCACTTTTTTTCGTCTCGGCAACACCTAAAACGTATATTTTCGTCAATATCTCGAGCAGGGTTGCCAACAACATAAAATTATTTTTACGGACAGTATGGGAGAAAATTACGGACGATCAAACTTTTTTACAGTCGAATTTTCTCTCAAAATAATTTCTCAATATACTTCGTATATGAGAAAGTAAAGAGCTATCCCTGTAACAAACGTCATTGCATTGATAATTCTAGTCTCCATATGGTAAAACCGACTTGTCAAGGAAATATCACAACCATAACCTATCTTATCTCTATGCAAACACGTAAGGCGTACTGCTATACATGTAAATAGTGATTTATATACAAGTAATAAAAACTTTTACTCACGCTAATTGTAAGTTCATCGCCTATCTAAATTGAATTCACAAATCAAAGAAATTTTATTTATTCTGACATTCGCAAATTGAAGTGAAAACTATTTTAACCCAACATATATGATACTTATCAAGAAGATTGTAGGAAAATTTATTACAAATTATATGGAGATAATTTCAATGTATGCCTGGTTTGTGTGATTTTTTCCGCGTGGTAACTTTAGGCTTTGATGAGTTAATAATAAGAGGAGCTTTAAAAACACTGAATGTTTCTGTAAAAATACCGGTATAGAGTTGTAGTTTTATATTTCATAAAATTTGAAAATATTTTATAGTACATTGGTGTTTAAACTAGCATTGATGAGTTAATAAGAACTAATGAGCAATTTAATTATTGTCTTTTTTTACTTTCTCATACGAAGTATTGAGAAAGTTTTGTTATCGTGAAAAAATTCGACCTCGAGATTTTTTTTCGGAAATGTACGTTTTAGGTGTCGCTGAATCTGAAAAAGTGGTTTTTGCAATGCCGTCTGTCTGTTACTGGCTCTGGAGCCTAAACGGTAGAGCGAAAATGAATGAAATCTCGTACTTAGGCATTTTATCATACTGAGCAGAGTATATATAGAAATGGTTGACATTGCTCAATAATTAAGGGTAGTTTATTCTACGCATTTTTAACAACAATTTGATTTTCTCAAAAACGGCTTTAACGATTTTGATCAAATTTCGTACAGTTACTTGAGTATACGTCTGCAATATTGCTACATATTTCACTTTTCTCAATGAATGAGTATAAGGCTAGTTTATTCTTGGGCAACTTGAACAAAAACTTGGATTTTCTAAAAACCGGCTGATACGATTTTCATTTTCTAAAGATAGCTAAACGACGCATTAGTATATGAGAAAGTTTGTACAATGCATGTTGTTCCGATTTTTTACTCAGTCGTAGAGTGCCTGATGCTTTTGCCATTTTCTTTTTTCTCTCGTTGAATTCGGTTTATCGCCTCATTTATTTTAATTCCGTCCTTTATTTTACCCGTTCTCCTTAATTTGACATTTATTTCCTCACTTTCCTTTCCTTTGCTACCCTTATTTCTCTTCCCCTACAAATCCCATCTCCACCCAGATTCCTTCGTGCTTTCCTCCGACTTTCGAATTTCTTTTCTCCCCCATATTTCTCCACTCCCTAATACTTTTCCGTCACGAACCGATCACAGTCCTCCCTCAATTCCTTACCTTTACTTCTTTGTGTCTCTACCCTCCAGACTCTTCGCTTACCTCTTTCTCCCCCTCCCCTCTCTCTTGCCCCTACCTCGCTCACTCTTCGCTCCCGCAATTGCGCACTTATCTCCTCGTGTTCTCCCCTCCTCTTTCTTCTCGCCAGACACTTCAACCGATGTAATTACCCTCTTCCTACCTTTATCCGACCTCGAATCACCTTTTCGATCATTGTATATAACCTTCGTTGTCTCTCATGCTGGCATACTGCGGTTAAGGGAAAGTTATCTCGATTTATTATGTTTCGCGGTAGTTCGTCGGAAAGTAACGTGAGGGCGTGCTCATTCTCTAGTAAGTCTCTTTTTGGCTTTCAAAATTCATGTCTCGTCGATATCTTGACTTGATATTTAAACTTAACAAAAATGCTGGCTTAATAGGTGGGGGCACTGTAAATTTTTTAATTAAAGTGGCGGTCTGAATATGTCTATTGCATTTAAAGCCTCTGATTATTTTTAAGGACATCTTGAAATGTTACGTTGTTACATTGTCTTGCAAATCCTTGATAATTTTGCTGAAAGTAGCATATTTGAATATAAATAAAAATTATCGGATTTTCATTTTGTCAGTTCTATTCGCTGGGCCGCTCTGTTGCATGAAAAATATCGCGGCATAAATATTGCAATTCTGTTTATCCAACTTCATTCATTTGAGTGAGAGCGATAATAAGAAATGTCGAAGAGGGGAATTTTCTCTTAATGATATATTATATATAGCTGAGAAAGAATTTTCAACTTGGAGAGTTGTTACCAATTTAAGATTTGATATATTATAAGTATTTTATATAAAAGTTTTGAAATGAATTATCTTTATGAATTTATGCTAAAGTAAATGATTCCTGTTTTATAGCGTAGAAACAGAATTTGCGGCTTGATTTCGTAATCCTCTAAAAAGCTATAATCTGTAGGAAAGAGATCATTGGTCCTTGATACACGACGAATATTTTAGAAATATCGAGTGTGCGCTAACATTTTCGACCGTTTTAACACGTTAATTTTATTATATAATAGCCCAGGTCTGTTGGTTGGTTATTCACGCTATTCCATAGGCCGTGCCTCTGGTAGCGAATTATGGTATTAACTCGAGAAAGAATCGAGATAGAATCTCGAAATATGGTAGGAGTGCTCGATTAACATATTTTAAGGTAATGACGAAAATAAATAAATCTCGAAAAAAGTCCTGGGTTCGACTCCAAGGAAGACATTTTCATTTTCCGTAAGGTAACACGTAAAAATCGATTTTTTGACATGCAGACTTTTATTGTTTTGGAAATTAAAATTAGAAGGAATTAACCTACGATCTTCGGATCTGAACCATTTTGAAGAAAAAATTACAGCGTTTCTTATTCTGTTCATCTTTTTACGCCTACAGTTCGAAACCGCTCATGTTAAACGTTTATTTTACATATTTTGTGGAAATCTTGCCATTTTAACGGGATGTTGCCTTGGATACTAATTATATTGTTAGACCTCAAAATCCTATTGTTATAGCAATCCTTATGGGTGTAAGCGTTCTTTGAATGCTTTAAATACAAGATAGGTAGGGAGAGAGAGGGATGGTAACGGAGGGGGAGAGAGGGAGGGAAGGGGGGAGAGGGAATGAGGGGGAGGGGTGGAGAGAGGGAATGAGGGGGAAGGGGTGGAGAGAGGGAGGGGGAGTGAGGGGAAGAAGAGAGGGAGAAAGAGGGAGGGAGAGAGAGGGAGGGAGGGAGAGGGGGATTAAGAGAGGGAGGGAAAGAGAGGGAGAGAGATGGAGGGAGGGAGAGAGAGGGAGGAAGACAGACAGACAGACAAACGACTTTATTGAGGGCGAAATTGAGACTATATAGTCCCTTCTTACATTAAAGAGAGAGGGAAGGGAAGGAGACAGACAGACAGACAAACGACTTTAATTGGGCGAAATTGAGACTATATAGTCCCTTCTTACATTTAACCCTGCGTCAACAATTACAATTGAGAATAAAATAGTAATAATAATTTCACAGAAAAGAACCAGAAAAAAACAAACAAAACACCAAATTACAAGTTCGGAAAATTTCTATAAAAAGACAATGTAATTGCGGTAAAAACTTAGGAAAGACCTGACTTGGCCATTCTAGCAGAATACCACGCAGGAAAACACCCACGAAGGGGGGGGGGGGGTCAAAAAACCTGCGGGAGGGAGGGAGGGAGGAGGAGAGAGAGAGGGGGGAGGGAGGCAACTAGTTTAAGGTTAACTAAAGATATCCCGTCATATTGACGGGCTTTTATACTAGTTTGAGTGTAATTCACTACCATGTTGCAACAATATGTTAGATAACAGGAGCATACTCATCATTGGGGTATACACATTTTTTGAAGACATTTTTCTATTTAAATTTTGTCAAATAAATGTCTACTAGAATGCATGCCTTAATACTTCAAAAATATATTCCCTTGGGTCCCATTATTAACTTTTAGGTGTGATCTTATCAACGTAATTCTTACTATTAGCTTTTTTATCTTAAAGGAAATTTTCTGATAAATGAATAATAATTATCGTATTACACTTTTGAGCGCAACTCAAATGAATTTAAGAGAAGGCTGCACTCACAAGGGTAGGACCAGGCATCGATGTCACGAACCGTGACCAAACGTGTAGATAGGAGGGTAAAAATAAACAGAAACGTGTCTCGGATTTTGGCTCCATAGACATTAGTTCGCAAGAAAATGAGGGTCAAAGTTTATTGAAGATTACTGCGCCCCTTAAAATCTCTTAGCGGAGAGCTCATTATCATGTTGTCAGGGCGGTAGAGTGGCTAAGGTGCTAGACTACGAAGCTGGTGCTTGTTGTTTTGAGGTTCGAATCCCTGTGCTGGCATTTTTTTAATCTTGGACAATGAAGTACATACATTTTGGCATAAGTTTTATTCTTTTCTAAAAAAATACCTTGGATTATTATTTTAAGAAAAACTAATTACGAAATTCATGCACGGTAAGCGTATGCTTGAGAGAAACAGTTCCTCTTGCTTACATAATGTATATTCATTAACAATTAATTAAACTTATAAATTAATGAATTTCAAAGCAGTAGCATTGTTGAACAGCAGGAAGATATAGCTTGCAAAATATTTTATTATTTTGAAAATATATTTATTCTAATGGAGAGAGGACTTAACAATTCAAAATGCAAGAATACATAACCCACACGCATGCACATACTACACTATGAAGAGAATAAAACGCACTGGATATGGAAGATCGTTGCTCATACCACATATACTTAAAAAATTAGACGCACTAACAAAGACTGTTATGCGTCACAAACATAAAAAACATTCTGCATCTAATTAATACTAATTATAATACAAATGCTAATATTTTCGATCGAATTGGATAGCATATCAAACAAACGCGTTTATCTCTCGTTTTTACGTTTATAAAATGAACAATCGCCAATATTCTCTATCTTATGGGTTTGGATAGCCACGAAAAGCGTTTACTATCTCAATTTTAAGTTACTTTACGAAACAAACGCGAATATTTTAAATTTTATTAGATAGTACAGTGAACAAACAAAATAAATAAAATTCTTTCTAAGAAACACTTTTTTTTTATTTCAAAAATAATTTATCAAAAAAGAAATTTCAAAAAAAATTTCCAAAATTAATTTTTTTTAAAAATTATCAAAGAAACATATGGATTCGAACCTCAATACAACAGCTTCGTAGTCTAGCACCTTAGTCACTCAACCGCCCTGACAACCTAATAATGACCTCTCCGCTAAGGGGTTTTAAGTGGCGCAGTAATCTTCGATAAACTTTGACCCCCCGATTTCTTGCGAACTGGTGCTTATGAAGCCAGAGACACGTCTCTGTTTATTTTTATCCTTATATCTACCAGCGAAGTTTGGTCACGGTTCGTGACAGCGATGCCTGGTTCTCCCCTTGTCAGTTATATTTCTTCGACGAAACCTATTTCAGAGAAGCACTTTGCCAAGTTGAAATATGGCGCGTGCTGTTAACAATGTTTGCTCGTTATGTGGATAAGTAAGCTTATTATGTTTTTTCGTATTTACAGAAATTCACGGTATTGTTTACAATACTTTGGTTACTCTCTTATGATGATATTTATCATACCCGTTGGTTTCATAATGGGACACGGAATGAGTGTTGGGTCTGTCTTGACTTAGGATAAACCCAAACTTACGCCATTAATACACTGATACCTCGAAATCGACATCCGATATCGTATCCCGGACATCCAATTAGCTCCAGTCTACTTTCTTGTGCATATTTTCGGCCGGTATTCAGTTGGACGATACGCCTCGTTCGCATTGTAGGTATTAACTTATTGATTGTTTTAAGTCTTAAAAACGTTTATTATACAATATAGAACAATCAATGGATCTTAAACTATTAATTTATGGCCTAAATACGGCCTGGTACATATTTTTCTAAGGTCCTGGAACGTATCTCAATTCATAACATGTAAGTCTATCGGAAATTGATATTCGACTTAGGATAATTCGATGCGATTTTCAGGAACGCATTAGAGTCGTAAGTCGGGAACGGCTTGTATTGGGCTAGCGAATCGAGGAACAGGCGAAATTACGAAAGCTTTAACGTGATTTAGACTAAATTTTGCCTCGCCAGTACGTGACCTAACTGTAGGGATTGAACATCTTGCAACATATAAAGGCGTTTGAATATACAAGAGTTAATAAATTATTAATTTTATTTTTTTTGCGATTCTCAGCTGAACATATATTTATAAACCCATCCAAATTACTTTTCTATCACTTAATCAGGCATTAATGAATTGCTTCTTTTATAACAAACATATCAAATGAAATAATTAATGCCTAACCTCATTTATATTAAGTCTTGCAATGAAAATTCTTCTACCAATATTTCAGAGGCAGCGACACCTTCGCTATTACTTGATAATGCATAAAATATTTAATCAGGCAAGAGAGAGAGAGTCTTGTACCGTTACGTGCGTAATTTCTCCACAATTTTTTTCTCGTGGCTTTTGTTCGCGGTTATTTTTAGTCTTGTGTCTCACAATGTTTTTCAAAGAGCTGGTCGATTAATATGACCCCGCACAGACCAACGATGGTCGTTGAACTTTAAGGAGGTGCAGACAGACAAAACATCATGAATCTATTGCTAGCAAGAGTCCCAACCTCTTTTTCTCTCCCTCCCCTGACTTACGTGACGGTGAGCTGACCTCGGATTAGATATCTCACAACTACCGGAAAAACCTTTATCTTATAGGCTTACATGCACGGACGAACATATGCGTGCGGGTGGGATTTTCTCGTGCGAGGAGAACCGATAAGAGAAGTTATGGAATCAGCAAACATGTATCTCTGTTCGGTAGATTTGTCTCTCTGAAAAATCACACGTCGAAAAAAAAATCTTATTGAAAACAGTATACGGGAGGAGGTACGCCATCGCTCCAATCCGCAGGGATTCATTTGGGAGCTATCGAAATATTTTGTTCGCAAATCAAGTTAGCGTATTTGATGAAAATATTAAGCTCTATATCGTGAAGGAAAATTGGATGGCGCTCGTATTCTGCTTTAGCCAACCTGATTTTGTTTTATTTATTTCAAAAAAAGATTTTTTCTTTTTCAAAATTACAGTATTGATTTACGCTTAAACCATTCGAATCGAAGAACCTCAATTATATCGCCATCTAATGCTTCAAAACGAAGTGGAAGTGAAGTAAGAAGCATCACCGTCCACTGTGCGCCTCAATTCTCCCTCCTTCTTTCCAGAGACGGCGACCTGTCGCAGTGTTCACTGCCGTGAAGGGCAGTCGTGCTTGACAGAGCCCGTAAGTGGGCGTCCGCGCTGCGTCACCTGCAGTCAGCGGTGTCCGCGGGGCCACCGCCGGACCACCCTCCCCTCCGCCGTCGGCAACTCGAGCGGCGTCTCCTTGGAGAACAGCAGCGTCGCGGCGCCGCCCAAAAAGCCCAACGCCCACGGTCGGGGGTGGAGCAGCTGGGGCCCGTTGTGCGGATCCAACGATCGAACCTACGAGTCGTGGTGCCACATGCTTAAAGACGCCTGCGCCACGGGGTTCGTCATTAACACTAAGCACCTAGGAGCGTGTGATGAAGATGGTAGGTGTACGCGGCGGCGTACGCTCCGGCGATGGTGAACTCATACTCGGTATGAATGTGGGTTGAGAGATGCAATGACTCCACTGCAGGAGGGACCCTTTGATTTGAAAGAAATAGAAAACATTTGCCTTCTCTTACTTAGGGTTTCTTCTTGCCACAATATAAAGTCGTATTTGACTTTACCCAAGTTTTCTGTGGTGCAGTTGTTTTCTTTATGCATACTTTAATCATAACTTCCAAAGATTAGTGTCATATTCACGAATGAGTTGGTGAGCTTAGCTCAGCTGTCCAAAATCCGACTACCTCAATGCCAAGGTCAAAACTGGTTTGAGAATTTTCCAGGACAATAATTGATTTTACTGCTACTTAATTTTTTAGATATGCATAGAAAAAGAATAAATTACAATGTAGATATAGAGACTAAAAATATTAATAATGTCTCATTTTTACACTGCACAGAATGCACTAACGGGACATAATAAACTCACATGTATTTATAGTATGTGGTTAGGATTTTTTTTAGTGAATGAATACAATTGAAAAATTAAACACATTTAACCATTGGTGTAGCGGAACCATTCTGGGCCCCTCCGCCAAGAACCTCTGCTCCCCTCCCCCCTCACCCCCATTAAAACTTGAAAAATAGCCAACGATATCTGAAAATACAGCATGGACATTGTCATCGGATGCCACGGGGCTGGTTATGTGTAAATACATTGGACAATAATAGCTTCATGGTGCTGCCACGAACAGTAACATGAAGGTTTTTTTACTATTTTGTTTCAATGCATAAAACTGGGAAAAGTAACATAGTTACATTTTTGGTGGCAGTTCTCTAACAAGGCTTATTATATATAAAAATATATAAACATAAAAATATAAATGCATCATTTTTTCATTCTCATGGGATGAAAACTTGAACCACTTGGACACCATTGCAGTTAGAAAAATAAATTTAATTTTCTGAAATGCTTGAGATATCATATTCTAAATCCAAAGGAAAAAGTAATTTCAACTTCCACATGCGTCATAGAAAATATCAATCCTAGAGCGATCTCTTATGTAACAGAATGGTAAATATTCCTACCTTATTTTAATCGTTGTCTTCATCTTGCGTTGACATTGGCAAATTTTTCTATGACGTCATCAACATTCAGCTTGGATGCTCGTTCATTCTCAGTCCTCAAAATTGCGAGGCTGCTTAGTCTTGTCTGACTCATGGATTTACGTAAATAGTTTTTTATTAATTTTAACTTTGAGAATGATCTCTCAGCACTCGCAGTGGTGACTGGCAATGTCAAAAAGAGCATGAAGGAGGGTACACACATCTGGAAGACTGGAAGCTATCGCAGTGTTCTGTACTGTTAGCAGATTAGCAAGGTCTCTAACACTACTTTGTTTTTATATAGCCGATCTCAGTGCCATTCTAAAAAACTGCATCTGTTCTGGGAACTGAGGGGAAAGATCAGTGGGGTAAACAGACCATAATTCCTTTGCATTCTTGTATAATTCCTCATCAGTGATATTGGCCAGTATTGTAGGGCATAATATTTTAAATCTACTCGATATATCTTTCATTGACTTAAATCTATTCTGTATTTGACTAATTACAACTTCACATGCAGCAATAATACCTTTACGGCACGATCTATTTTCACTAAAACGTGGTTCTATGCCCCAACCTTCAGCTAGCATTTTTGCTGATGATTTAGCTTCCTCAAACTGTCCTCTATAAGAAACTAGCTCATGTTGTGCGTTCTCTAGAAGCTCGGTGCTTTCATAAGATCCGCATCATCTGATTGCAGCAACTGAGACACAGAGTTGATAATTTCTAAAACTTTGTTGTGAAGAACTAATAGAAAAACAAATTGAAAATTTTCCAGTTTAATTTTGAGATTTTCTGCTTCTTCGTGCTCATCTTTCTTTATGGATGTCAAGATTATTTTAGAGAGGCATTTCAAAATGTCTGAAAACAATACCTGAGCATTATTAAAGCATCGTGATGCGATGACCGTGTGGGAGATAGTTTTTTTAAAGTTTGCTTTTGTCTGCTACTCTGTTGAAATGAAGTAAGCATTTCCCAATGTTTGATGCTATTGGTGAAAAAAGCATAAAGCTTTTCAATGTTAGTGTAAAATTTTTTCGTTTCCGGAACACCCTCAATTGCATCTCTAATCACAAGGTTCAAGTTATGAGCTGCACAGTGAATGTCACAAGCAGTTGGCTGTTTTTCTCTAATTCGTTGCTGAACACCATTATAAATTCCACTCATATTTCAGGCACCATCATATGCTTGACCTCGACATTTAGTCAGGCAAAGACCACTTTTTTCAATCGTATTTACAATTATACTTTCTAATCCAGAGGCAGACTGATCTTTTACTTCATGAAAACCTAAAAATGATTCCCAAACTTATACTTCTTTGGCTCTGTTGTTTTCATCAACTACTACAGTTACATATCTGAATATTTTACTTAAATGATCGGTTTTAGAGGTATCTTGAGTCGTATCTATTATCACTGAATAAAAAGGAGCTGATTTAATTTCATTCAATATTTCGTTTTGTACCTCCTTGGAAAGTAATTCAATAATTTCATTTTGAATAGAAGGACTAAGGTATGTTATGCGACAGTCATCTTTTTGCAAGAGTTGCTGTAATACAGGATCATATTTCGATAAAAGCTGAATGATAGACAAAAAATTTCCACTTCCTATTTGACTTATTTTCTATGTCCCCTAAAAGCGCTACCGCACATTGCAAGGGTCAATGTTACATCAACTACACAACGAAGGACTTTCTTCCAAATGCTGATTCTTTTTTCAAGTTCGATATCTAATCCGGAAATAACATCCTTCCCTTGTCGCCAAATTTTGTAGGTAACACAGGCATGTAAGTGTACTGCTGCAATTTTATGCTCACTAATTTTTTTTGAAAGTCCTTTCCAGTCTCTTACACCACGCTGAATTAAAGCTCTTTGTATTTCTATCAGCAAAAAGTCAACACAGTTCACAGTATGCACAGTCCAATTTTGGAGAATAACACAACCAAACTCTCGATATTTTTTGCCCTGTATGAGCTGTTTCATAATAATAATCTACATTGAAAGATCTATTCTGCTTCTTGTCTTTCGGAAAAGGCCCATTCGGTTTACAAGATCCATACCTCAAAATCATTTTTTAATTTTGGGATCATCAATAGTTTCAGAAAAATTTCCTCGATCCGAAGGATACTGGAAAGTCGATTTATCTAAAGAACACTCCGCCTCTGAAAATTCTTCACTCTCTACCACTAAATCTTTTTCACTGGTAATAATACTAGAACCACCTATCATTATACTATGTGCATCACCACACTACATTATCTACATCCTTGTATACCTCTTCAGTGTCATTAGCAATAAGATGTTTGTCTCCCGAAGACAAGCTGAAACTCTCTGCTGGCGAACTGGGTTTTGCTTGAAAAAAACTTGTCAGTAATTTCGCATTCTTTTGAATGGAACGCTCACCTTCTCATTTTAATTTACGTTTTTGAGCACCACTTAGGTGAGTTCGCTTTGACATCTTAAAATGTGGGTGTCACAAAATTTTATATTTCCATATTTACTACCTATGGGAAAATTTCACTGAAATACACAAATTCACAGCACAATCTTCCACTGCTTGTCTTAGGAGTAAGAATGAGGAAATCACATATCAAAGAGGACACTAACGTTTTCATTTCTGTTGTCACTAACTTTAAAATTCACCAAAATGCAACTACTATGTAGAGCAGGCCTGACCGTAACACGTGAAGCTTCCAAGCTGACTGAATTTGAGGACGCTTTTATATTGTTGTGTGTCTATCCCCTCTGACTGACGTGGCCATTAAGTCTGATGAATTTTTCATGTGTATACAGATGGTGGCGGATGTGTTTTTCTCATCTGTCAACAGTTCTGGAGAGGAAATGCTTTGGTAAGCAAAAGGATATTCTGCTCTCTGGGCCTGGCTTTTCATTTTGTTTGCCTTAATGTATCTTGAATGCTATATAGTGAGAGAAGAGAGGGATCCATTGTCCATGGTTAATTTACAAACAAGTTCTTCAAAAATATTTACAATCTGCCTCTAATGAAAACTTTGTCCAAGTTGCATGGGAAATATTCTCAATTCAGCTGGCCTCAGCATGCACGCCTCACGTCACACTATACCAGATGCCATCTAAAGATACACTAAGGGAAAATGACAAGAACTCGAAATGACAATTACGCAGGCAAGCTTCATTAGCTTTGTGTGTAGAAAATAATGTATCCTTACATGATGTTTATGAAGCTGAAACCTTCTAAGAGACAATAGTATCCTTTATCTCTCAAATAAACCAGTCGGCAGGGCCTGGTCCAATGCAAGCGAGCATATTTGAGCACGCTTTTCATTGTTTCATATTCCGGAGAATTCTTGATCGCTTTGAACGCATGGTTCTTTAATCTACCTCCTAGTATTACTTTTTCTTTGTCTCCATTATCCGTGAAGCCTTTTAGCCTTGGTTTGCTTTGGGCCCCCTTTCGGTCCCGGGCCTCCCCGCCATGCGGGGGCTGCGGGGGTGTCTGCTACGCCACTGCATTTAACAGAATGAAGAATTATTATTAATAATAGGATGAGATACACGTCATGGAGAGAGTAAAATTGGTGTATAGATATTTCACTCAGTCTTTCACTGACAAGATGTTTCACAAAAATACATTTTATATGTACTTTATCACCCATAGTTTTCTTATCCACATATCTTTTCACCTTTGAGGCATTTCATCGATGATCATTATTTAATAATCTTTTATCCCATAAATGCCAAATTTTTTGATTAAAAAAGCTGCATTTTTGCAAGAAATCATGACTTATCTATAATTATCTCAACTAGAATTTTATTTAAGAGAACAGATTTCATCCAACTTAATTAAAGTTGAAATTGCTAGTTATTAAATATCCAATCACTAATACATAGTCTTTCATTGCTTAAAATTCATTCCAGAATACATTCTTTTGAATATAAGTAAAAAAAACATTCAATTAAAGATTTTGGTGAAATTTCTCGTAGGGTGAAACATCTCATAATGTAGGAAACTACTATAGCTAGGCTGGATGTCACTCTTAAGTGCGTGGCTTGCAAAGCTGTGATGCAAAAGAGATTTGTAAAATTTATCATACAATTTCATATACTTCAATTCAAATTATGATAATAAAAATTTATATTGAAATGCCTGATTTAGAAGTGATTTTCACTTTTCTGATACCTCGGGATCTCTAGATAACTTCCAGTTTAAACTCTAATCAGACCTGCCAAAGCATTGGCAACTTCCAATGCAGCCTGCTGAAGGATTCGATAACATAAATGCAGCCTGCCATGAAGAGAAGTTTCTGCACTGCTGACTTACAACATTCATCTGTATGACTAATTCTGCCTCACTAATAATATTTTCTAAAATGAATAAGTTAGTGTTGACTTGATTGAAAGTATGGTAGAAGCATGTGAGGATAGATGTTCTATATCACATGCATATGAATGAATTGCTATTGCCATAATGCTAAGAAAATATAGGATACTAGTTGAAACGCCTGGCTTCGCTCGGGAAAGTTTTCTTTTAAGTGGCAAATGATTTTTATTGCTCGGGGCAAACGTTCCCCATTCCTTAATTATGCATGTGATGCTTACACTAAAATTTACTATTTTATGTATTGTACATATTGTAAAGTTGTACCTTTAATATAATTATGCATTAATGTCTTACTTAATATTCACATGGATAGATGCACCGAAGCCTTTAAAGCGGCAATAAAATTATGTGGATTATGTCAGTACTATTAGCCAAAACGTAAACAACAAACAACATCGTGGTTACCGAACAAATGTAAGTAGATGTATCGATTTATGTTGTGATAAATCTTTCAATGTTAATGGTAAAAGATAACAATGTTCTAATATTCCTTAAAAATCACTTGACTCACTTTAAAGGTATTCATAAATTATATTTAGGCATGAATCAATTTGTACCTTTTATGTTGGCGTTAGCTATTTTCCTTGCATTAATCTTTACATGTAGGTATATCTCCCTTCGAAGAGGACAACAATTAAGAAATTTAGCTTTGTTGCCGCCTGGAAAATGGACATCTAAACCGATAAATATTGCGCTTAAAGGAAAATTTCGAGCGATTTAGCATGTAATACCACGAAACATGAACAGAATTAAAATATTCAGTCTTTCGTGCATAAAATAATCCATTTCTCGTGATCGTAAGTTAATATTTAGCTATATTTATATCCACATCAGTGAAGGGCTGCATGGCATTTTGAGGTTTCTCCACACCATTTCCCATGAATTCTTATTCGATAGCTTCAACGGTGTAAAAACGTATAAAGAACATACATACACACACACATACACTCTAAAATATGTATAAGATGATTTTATTAGGTAAGATCTTAACTTCATTTGATGACATTTTTTATATTTACATAGGCCTTAATTCTATATTTCATGTTATTGGCCAACATAAATACCTTTCTATCATATTTTGTGATAGATGGTTAGATATTGTTGTTCAACAGCCTGTAAAGATGTACTCGAGAGATAAATTGCTAAGGTATTGAATTTCTTGCAGGTACTCTATTATGATCTTCACATTTTTGCTGACAATGCATGGCATGGTTGCAGTTCCCACGGTGTCCCTATTTGAAGAGCTTCAGCAATACATGAAGAGTTGGTGAGGCAATATTTTCATGTAGAACAAAGAAGTTTCTGCTTGAATGGTGAGTCAAAATGCCTGATTAGATTAACATTATTGCATGAGATCCTTGGAGATCTGTGTTTTTCATATAACTTTCTTTATTTTCAAGCTGATTTGGCAACCATCTTGAAGCATGAATCCTGAAGGTCTTCTAACATCATCGCAGGGAAGGCAACCCGAAAGTTTGTTTACACCATGTGCATGTTCACTCAAGAATTGTGTAGAATATTGAACTGATGCTCTGAAGTACAAATGTAGAAGTTAAAGACATGAAAAACTATGAGAGCAGTGCCATTATAATGGTAGGTAGTTGGATGGCAATGCATTAGATGAAAATGCAAGAATTAAGTAAGAAGAAGTTTGAATGAAAATCAGTGATTTTAATAGATGCATGCTGAAATTTTGTTTTACATGCAGTTAGGCCTCATCACCAATGCATGAATTGTGGTGTACAGCGTAAGGGTTAAATTTAAGATCCTAAACTCTTTTTCATGATTATTGTACCTTATAGGCAATCAAGGTACAAATGCATAAACTTCTAGTACACCAGAGCAGCTATTACATCTTAAGTTGTTTTGAGAGGCCTTAGCAATAAGGAACCAAATAATGCATCATCACTTTCACTTACTCTTCCATAAATGAAGACTGATAATATTTGCTAGTGATTCCATTCAAGAGACTCTATTTAAAGCCATGTTGTGTCATTTGTTTGTTGTTAGATAAATGGGTAACTTATTCAGCACTGAAAATGCCTGTAATAAAATCATGTGCAGGAAATGATTTGCCTTTGCCATTAAAGATAAGGTTGTTGTATATAGTTTGAAAGCGTTATTGGTGTCATTTTTGTTACTTAATTGCATTATTTAATGTACTTATTTATAAAAGTTGTTCAATCTAACCAGATGGTAAATATGATGATTTACCATTATGTTTTATATAAAGGAATACAGAAATTGTTTTCATGTGGATAAATGATTTATTTCTTTTGACTAGATTTTAATTGTCTAAATAGGAAAAAAATGCAGTTTTCCCAACAGTTGAGAACAGCTTACTCCAAATGTATGCAGTTAATGAGTAAAACATATTAAAGTGCAATAAATAAACTATTTTATAAAATGAAAGTTGCTATAATTACATAAATTTATTGGGAATTAATGGAAATACTGTTTTTGCTTACTTGTATAATTTTCTTGCATGTTAAACATTATGTGCAAAACTGAAAATTTATTTTAACAGTTTACATAAAAATTTACTAATTCTTTTCACAGCTTGTTCAAAGAAACATTTCTATAAAACTTTGATTTATTGAGGTAAATTATATCTAGCAATTCAGTTAAGCTTATAAAAATACATTATATACGAGGGGTGTTCAAATTTGACCTGGACTTTATTTTTTATTAAAATCTTATATATAATACAATGAGCTGATGAGGTGTGTACATAATCATTATAATGTTGGCAATACAAAAAAATTGTTTTGTTGCCATAGCAATCCATGTCAGAGGTAACAAAGATGGCATTGAACGTGTTTATACTTCAGTGGAACAATGCATTTTTGTTAAATTTCTCCGTAAGGAAGGTGTAAAAGGAACTGAAATTCATTGGTGACTTTGAGTACAGTATGGGGAATCCTGCTTGTCTCGGTTTTCTATGTTTCGGTGGCACAGATCATTCAAAGAGGGTCGCAAATGCGTGGAGAACAAGAACACAAAGCAGGATCAGCAACTGCAGTCAATGATGTGACAATTACGCAGGTTGATGAGCTCATTCGGAGGGACACGTGAATGTCAGCACGTGAATTAGCATTGCAAGTTAGCATTATTATTGTTAATGCTGAGACTATACCTTAGATACAGTGAAGTCAGCGCTCAATGGGTGCCCAAACACTTGTAACTAGAACAAAAGTCGATACGGATTCAAATTTCAGGGGTTCTGAGTAAATGATTTATGAGGGAAGGGGCTGATTTTTTTAATCATATCATAACCGCAGACAAGACATGGGTCCATCACTTCAGAAAACAACTGTTCTAGTATGGAGTGGAGACACACATCTTCCTACACTGAAAAAATCCAAAACGATGGCATCAGCAAACAAGGTGATGGTCACTATTTTAGGATGCTCAAGGCATTATTCACGTGGATTTCCTGGAACGAGGCCATACAATGAATGCTGCTTATTACTCAGCGCTCCTAAAAAACAGTCTGAAGCCAGCTCTAAGGAAGAAATGACCAGATCTTCTGTCCAAAGGAATTTATTTTCTCCACGACAGCACCTAACCGCATAAGACCAACTTGGCTATGAATATATTGGCTGAATGGGGATAGGACATTCTTCCCCATACTTCTTATAGTCCTGATTTGTCACTGTGTGACTGTCATCTGTTTACGCCGCTGAAAGAGCACTTAGTAGCTCAGAAACTGGTGGTACATATATGTACCAATGTCCTATAACAGTGATGGCGAACCTATGGCACACGTGCTATAAGTTGCACGCAAGACGATTTTGGTTGGCATGCCAATGAAAGGCGAAAACAAATCAAAGCATTAATCATATTAATTTTGTTCCGCAAACACATTTGTGTTATTTAGCTAACTATTGTAAACATTAGTTTTATGGTTATAAAGCTCAATCTCATATGTCTTTGTCACGAATTTAATTTTGTTGGCACGCTAAAAAAATCAAGGACTTTTTTGTGGCACGCGAGACAGAAAAAATTCGACAACTACAGTAATATTGGCATGCAGGCAATAGAAGGTTCGCCATCACTGCCCTATAACGATTACTGAAAATTCCTTTTGAGCACTGGTGCCCATTTGTACCACCTGTAATTTTTCGAGTTTGTGCACTAAAATAGGAAGTGGTCATTTACATAAAACACAATTTAACAAAATAGTATAATTAAAAAAAATCAGAAATGAATGAATAGAGGATAGCTGGAAAAAGACTTTGATCCTCAGTGCGGGGCGGCGGATGTCAGGGAGGCTTTTGGAGGAGACAGGGACAGTGCTGGAGTAGCCAGGTAAGTGCTTGACCCTGGTTGGAGTGCCCATAGGCTGCACATGTGTAGCTCAAGGTGCCCTCGGCATAATCCAGGGGGGCTGGGTGATGGTCCTACCATCTTTTGTGACACCGTCTGGGGCAACATGCAGAGCCAAATTAGGCTTTCAAATGTGCTAAACACCATTTTTCCTCAGAAACGGGAAGGAGCCTTGACCCACGTTGTGGTGGTATGATGAACTACCCTACTTCATACCCTCTCTCCCCTGTTATTTCAATATAGGGGAGTGTTTGACTCAGGATGGATATTTGTCCCTCACTATTATGGAGGAAGCATCCTCTCACATCTAGACTGATAATTCATATTGGAATCATTCCTGTGCATATCGTATATATGAGCATCAGGAGGATTCCCAAATTAATGAATTATTAAGTTAATTGCTAGCCTTAAGAGAATCATAGGTGCTGCAGCCGGATGACAAATTAATTAGCAACCTTAAGAGAATCATAGTTGCTGCAGCTGGATGACAAGTTAATTAGCAACCTTAAGAGAATCATAGTTACTACTGCCAAATGATGAGGTAATTAGGAACCCTAGAATCATAGTTTCTAGTATGTAAACAAGTGTATAAAGCGAACCATCAGAGTACTACAATCCTTTAAAAATGACCATAGAGAAAAACTGGCCCAAGACCTAGGAGCAATTTATGTTGAGTTCTTGCTGATAACCAGATTTCCTTGTTGTCCGACTTGGAAGCAGTGAATAGAGTCTTGGCCAGAGTATCCACCTATTTGATATGGGGAGAGTGTTATCAATAAAAAATATATAAATAATGATTTCTTTTGGATTCCAAACAATCAACAGAATGCAAGAGTAGGTTGTAGGTTGACATAAACATTGTTTCCGATGATTTAGAGTTATTATTTAAATTAGCCAAAACATTTCCTTATAGCATAGCTGAATGTGTGAGGGGTTATACTGCAATGAATCTGATTGGAAAACATCAGCAGTTTACTAATGATTAAAATAAATGGGACACCTTTGTGTGAATTTATTCCGGCCAGTTATGTTGAATCATGGAAAAATTCACACATTAGCTAAAGACAAACAATTACGATAAAGGGCCTTATAAGTGAAGATGATTTGAATCCTTTACAGGAATTGTGGAAATTACATGGGTAAATAAATTTATAATTTTTTATTAAACAAAGACTAAAAAAATATTTTTATTTAAAGCAGTATTTATCAACCTTTCTTGAGCGGTGGAACACTTTGGAATGAGAAAAAATTGGCAGAACACCTATATAGATATGCATTTATATATACCTATTTACATATAACCTTTATTTTATGCACTTAATAGAAGTACTTTCGGCATCTGTGATAGATGGAGTTATGATGTGAGAACAAAATAGAAATACTTTTTATTTTTTAATTTATAAAAAAATCTTAATTAAAAAAAATTATTTTCGGTGAAATATTTTGTGGAACACTTAGGCAATGCTATCAGAGTACCTGTGTTCTGCGGAACACCGGTTGAAAAACACTGTTATAAAGATTGTATTTGTACAATGCCAACTGGAATAAATATTATTGTTTTCTATTTTATACCCTTTTCTGAAAGTTTTCAAGGAGTTTATATTAAAAAAATAGCCGGCCCTGGTGGCGGAAGGGCTAGTGCACTGAGGTCACGGGTTCGAATCCCGCCAAGGGCATGGATGTTTGTGTTCATACTCATAATTCATACTCATCACTCATGTATGTGTGTCTGATGTGGAAGGCACGGGAAACCACCACATCATATGTGTTTATTCCCTAGTCATGTCAAACCATTCTTAAGATTGAAAACCATGAATGAATGAAATATAAAAATAAATTAAACTTGATTCCACGTAATTTTTACTTTCATTTTATCTGGTATTTTAGTAAATATCTGAGAAGGGAGAACAAAATTTCAAGATAATCTTCAAAACTGGCTGCGGAATAAAATTTAAAACATCCACTGAGTGCAACTACTGCAATTTAAAATACGTGCCAAAGAATGTGCGAAAATCGTAAGTTATTTGTTTTGATCAGACACTTCAGAAGCTCCAAAGATAAACTCAACAGCATAGTAATTTTACTCTTTTATATCTCTATTTCTCTATAAAAAATCCTATTCTATATGAAAATACTTTTAATAGAGAACTTCTCTATCTTTTAGTTCCCGATTGCGCAAATTAGCGAAAAGTAAGGTATTTGATTGTTCACATTTTTCTGTTGTCACGGATTTTAAGTTTGTGATAGTTAAGTTATTTAGTTAAATGTGTAATATTCAGCAATATATACCTGGGAGGTTTCAATAAATTACAAATTGCGACCTTCTGTTGATAATGAGAAGTAATTCAGATGTCCCTTTGCTCCGTCACCATGGAAACGACTAAAACCGTACCAGGTTGTACTTATTGTCAACGAATGATTATTTCGTATTAAAACCTCAGAAACAAGGTGAATTATATAGAACTTGGCGAAAAGTTCTTCTAAGAGAAATTAATTCCAAGGCATCTCGTGTACTTACCACTCGCAATGGTTAAACTACATGTAAAGAAGGGTGAAGACAGTCAATTTCTCTACGAGTGTTCTGTGGAAACTGAAGTTAGCGTTTTAACGTCTGAATTAACAACAATATACAATGGAAGACTCAAAGTCAAACGTGTGTGTTATGGTGAGTTAAAATTATGTTTACTCCGGCTCATTTAACAACTTGTGATTGACTTGATTCAGAAGAAAATAAATTTCGGTATGCTTAGTTATAGGCTAAGTGTGTAGTTTTAACATGTCGATTACTCTTCTCATTCCAAAGCATATGAATAAATTTTATTTCTTACTTAACATTATTTGCACATCATTGTTAAATGTTTTTGCCATTATCTGTAAAATGGATGTATGCTTTCTACATTGTTTCACAATCGATCTAGGTAGAGGATAATGGTGTTTTTGACATTGTTATGCACATTTTCATGTTATCGTAAAGTAAAATCTTGTGCCACTTGCAGAAATTGAAAACCTTGCTAAGTATGGTACGTATCTGCCACCAGCCATGTTGGGGTTGGCAGAAGAGCAAGTAAAAGAGCTGAAACTTGTGGATGAATGGGGTGAAAAGTGTAGTCCCAGTGGCGGATTTACATTAAAGCAAGATCCAGTTGGGAGACGAAATGGCAAGAGGCCAAACGAGAAGATGCAGGAAGTCTTGAATAAGACAGTGGAAGAGGCAAAAGCAATGATATCAAAGGTAAAATTTGGCAGAATTATTAAATAAGTTATATCTGGAGGTAGTTATATTTGAACTATTCTTATCATTTAAGTTTTTCCCCTATCTATTAAAAAAATTAAAATTACCTTGGTTGATACAAAAGGTATTCATAGGATGGTCAGATTGAAGGCATAAAAAAGAGGGCATTTTATCAGGAAATAATTTCTTTTATTGATACATCACAAAAATTCATGTCACTTCACATATATTAATAAATAAGAAGAAAAACATTCTTTTATGTTTTGAGAAAATTACATAATTATTGAAATTTAGGTATCCAATATTAATAGACTTAGCATATAAAATAAGTTATTCTTAATTAAAAATAAAATTAATAAAAAAATAATTGTTGAACTGAAAATTATTAATCATCATTGTCAATATTGTCAAAGTTTGTATATTTAGCAGACCTGCTAATTTCAGCTAAAAATTTTTTGTCATCTTTAAATTTAATAAAAAATTCTTGATAATGGTAAGTGTTACTTTCACTGTAGACATTTAAAATCTATTTCTCTCTTTTGTCCATTGTGCACCTATCAAAGAGAAAATTCTTTCAACATTTGCATTCTGGCCTGGTATTGCAAAAAACTGGCATATTGTTCTCAATTCAGTACTAAATTCATTATTTTTAATGGATTTAAAGTAACCCATTTTGTGCTTGATAAGCTAAATCTAAAGTTTGAATTTTCAATATTCTTTTCGAAGAATATTTTAAAATTGCAAAATTTGATTGAAGCATTTTACATTGTCTATAATAACGTTTTTAGGATTAAAATATTTTATACATCTTCCAATTCCAGGATACCATCTAACTTCATCCAGTTTAAACAATTAAATTAAATCCAATAGTTAAATACACAATCACAGAAAATGTACAGCATATAGCAATAATGTGAATGCTGTACAAAAAGAGGGCATAATATTTCTCAATAAAGGTTAAAAGATATTTGCCAAAAAAGAGGATAAGTCCTCTTTAAAAGAGACCTTCTGGCCACCCTATGTATTCATCAGCTTTATGTGAACTTACTGGAAGATCATTATGCATAAAAAGTTACTAAATTAACATAGCTTTTATCCAGTGAACTTGAAACCAGAATTTTTTTGGATTTTGGTTGCTTTTGCACCATAAATACAATAATTATAATATATAGGCACATTGATTTTATATATATACTCAGAATTTTTACAGGAATTTATCATTTCATCTTCAGTCGTATTATACAATACTAGCAGAATTTCCCATTGAATTTCAACGGATTTAGTGAAGCTACTACAGCACAACATACAAACTCTTTAAAACTTTTGTCTATTAATTACTGGAATCTTACATTTTTTGTAATTAAAATCATTATATTCTACATTATAATGTTTATTAACATAAATAAGCTCACATATCTGGTGTACATCTATCAGTCAGTGTTCGGTCATGGACAACTGTACGTTGCTTTTTCAAGACATAAAAGTAAATATTTCAGCGAGGCATAATTACACAAGAAATGAAGCTGGATTTGGCGAAAGTGATATATGATAGGAAATATAATTATCGTTATATTTGAATGCAATACGTTCGGAAACGGATTTTTACAAGCAAATATGATTAATTGTTAAGAAAAGCTAATTGTAATTTTAAAAGTGTCTCTTATATAGGTATTTTAAAGAGTTTGTATGTTGTGTTGTAGTAGCTTCACTAAATCTGTTGAAATTCAATGGGAAATTCTGCTAGTAGTAGATAAAGCACAGCTTAAAAATTTTTAAATCATTATCAATTTCGTATAAAGATGTAAATCATGCCTACAGTTTCCTTTGAAGAGAATTTGTTGCCTAATGCACTGCATCGTAAATAGTATTTTGTTGTTTCAGGTATTGAGGGTGCTACAGTTTGCATCGTGTCATTAAATTCCTTTTTCTTTCTCTTATTTTCCTTTTTCATCACAAAATGTCTTTGCCTCATCCATGTACTCTTCCAGTCGTGACTTTGAACTTTTTGTGTCTGGTACCAAATTGTGGATCAATCCACAGTTACATTGGCACCTTGAACAGATTTAATGAGGCAGTTTATCTTCTAACAAGAAAAATATAAATTGCACATCGATCTCTTTTAACAAACCTTCAATATCTGTGCATTCATGTTCATTCTTTAATTATATTAACACCCTATAAACTTGCTTCAATTGTAACCATAATGAATTCACTGCATTTGCTCTTGATGAACATCATGTTGTGCCATGTTTTTTCAACATCGATCTCGATGTGGAACCAGTGAAATAAATTAATAAATTTACCGGTTATACTATTAGGTGCATTTTCATACGATTGAGATATTATGTTTTGTAAATCTAATGCATAAAGTTCCAATTTTTATATTATTTCGGATGCGATTTTGTCTGCCTTTTAGTTTTTCATATACGAAGTACAGGCGACTCCCAAGATTCGACAGGGATGCGTTCCTGAAAATGTGGTCGAATCTGAAATTGTCGAATGTCGAATGTTATTTTTCCATAGACTTGCATGTTATAATCGGGGGTACGTTCCCGTATCTCGGGAAAAAGTTATTAAGTCTCCCCTCACGTTATATAAAGATAAAATAACATTACTAATGTGTTTATACAACAATATTAAATTATGAATAAATTAAATAATAAATATTTTGAATGTATAACTTATTTTTTGCACTGAGAAGGAAAAAATAAATTTTTGTTTGTATGATTATTTTACGTAATTTAAAAATCTAAATTAAATCAAATCTGCCTCATCCATTCCCATGTTATTTAAATGGAGGAATAAGTAGTATTAGGATTTTTTAAAAGTGTGTTGAGAAAGGTGAAAGCCGTACTGAAATCGCATGATCGTTGGGAATGTGTCGTCCAACAGTCCTAGGCGTGGTGTTGTGATTCCTAAAATGGAAAAACTTTTAAAACTTTGGGTAGATGATCAGTGTCGGAAACACATTCCTATTAGTTAGATCATGATTAAATGGCATTTCTCCAGGAAAAATTCCAGGCCTATTCCATGATCACATCAATGCTGCAATACAATAATCAGAAAACCATAGAATTATGTACAATTTGCCTAGAAGTGGGATAGGGTGACTTAATAAATAATCACAAAAATTAAATTAAAAAGTATCAATAAACCAAGTAAAATGAATTATTCAATCAACATATTCATCATCACACTATGCGTACACACAGAAAATAAATAACATATATTCATCTAAAAATACCACACGATAACTCCATCAATAAATGCCCATAATAATACTCATTGGTCTGGTTGCAATATATCAACAACAAAACATTAAGGAAGCATAAAACAAACCATTTAATAAACCACATAATAAAGTAAAATGTTACACACTATAATTAAAGTACCCTTTGTCAGTCTTGCCAAGTCATGAAACAACTTAGAACCGTGGTTCTCAAGCAGATCTGCCATGCGAACCCCTCCGTACAGATGTTCAGTCGCCGTGACCCCTGTGGTTTTTTAAAAGTAATAAAATATATTAAAAACTTTTTAATTTATACTTTTTTTTATAAAGCGCACTGAAAAGTATAAAATAAATTTCAATTAAATATCTGGATCTTAAGGAAAATTTTCATTATATATGATCATGAATCTCATTAAAAAAAAGATGTGTGGCATATGTTAATTAAATTATTGACTACATTATAAATAGTCTGGAATTTTCTTGTTGTTACACACAGATGACAAGAGCAGAATTATTTTGCTATGGTAGTTCAGTGGTTGAATATTTTCCCGGCAAGTAGAATACCCGGGTTCGATTCCCAGTCATAGCAGATTTTTTCATTTGTTTCCACATTTCCCAAAAAGAAATTAGTTCATCAAAAATTCAGATATCGCCGTGAATTACAATAAAGATGAAAAATGTGAGAACTAAGATATTGAGCGAAGCTGATACGAGGGTGAGTCAAAAAGTATCCGCAATGTATTTATTTAAATTAACACAACAACAATATAGAACTCAAAAGTGCATAATTTTTCAGCATAGTCACCCTACTTTTCAACACGGTCTAGCACTGCACAAGGTTTTGTATGCCTTCAGAAGAAAATGTTTTCGGCTGAATGGCAAGCCATGTATGCACAGCCTCCAGCTCATGGTCATTGTCAAAACGACAGCCTCTCAAAGCATCTTTGAGGGGTCCAAACATATGATAGTCCAACGAGGCAAGGTCAGGGCTGTATGGTGGATGTTATAGAACCTCAAAGTGTAGCTGCTGGAGTGTTTCAACTTTGTGGACAGCATTATGGGGACTGGCATTGTCTTGCAATGTTTATTCCGAATCGCTGGTTTCAGCTTGTCATGCAGCATCTCACTGTAGCATACACTCTTTATCGTCATACCCCTTTTCTGGTAGTGTTCAAGTATTGGTCCTTGTGAATCCCAGACAAGTGTGAGCATCACTTTTCCTGCTGTTGGTTGAGATTTAAAGTTCTAACAGGGGGCATAGGATGTTTCAACTCCATACTCTTCGGTTCATAGTGGTGGACCCATGTTTCGTCACCAGTGAAAATGCGACTCAGGAAGGCATCATCTTCCTCTTGATACTGGTTCAAAAGTCGGTTACAAATTTCCAAACATTTATGCCTGTGCTGTTCAGTGAGTTGTTTAGGAACCCATCTTGCACAAACTTCATTTCTGTTGTGGATGATTTCATAGGCCGAACCAATCTGCAGGTGGTTTGCCACTTCATTAGTTACCTTTCTGTTGGCAAGAATCAGTGTGTGGACTTGTTCCATGTTGTCATACATTGTCGATGTTCATCTATGACACTTGTTCAGCCATTTTTGAACATGTCTATCCACTTGTACACACTTCACTGTGGAAAAGCACTGCTGCCATTCTGTACTGATAGTCTTCAATATATTTCCGTACCTGTTACACCTTCAGCCCACAAAAATCGATTCACTGCAAGCTGCTCTTCTATGGTGCATGAGGTAAGCGGAACAGCCATGTTGATACCTCTACTGTAGAAAGTCAACTGCATGGCCAAGGTCAAATAAGTCACTACAACAACATAGAGGCTTTGTGCTTATTATTGCACATGCATTCTGAAGTAGGGCCAATCTCACCAACAAAATATGAGCACTTTGCAGATACTTATTGGCCCCCCCTCGTATAATTCACGGTATTAATTAAAGTTTTATTATTAAATTATATTTCTTATATATATACAATCTTATATCTTAGCTATATATCTATATATATCTATAAAATAAAGTGTTTGTATGCAATTTAATAGCGCAGTAACTACAGCACGTAGAAACAAGAGAAAGGTATCATTTTAACCGGAATAACGAGTACGGGTGTGTAATCAGGTTTTTATATCGATTTGATTGACCTGTCTAATTTTTAAAAATATTTTCTTTTTTCATTTGAATAACATAGGGACGAGTGCAGCTTATTTTTCATTTGAATTTTAAAATTACTTAGAAACATGGTACGAACTTGAGACTTAAATGGTTCTATGAAGAAAAGAACAAAGTTCATTTTTATTGAAGACATCCTTATCGAATTAGCATAAAAATGCATTTAGAATCAATAAAATACGTGATTTTATCAGTTTTATTACAATACCCATTATAAGCTACCATGGCAACTCCCATTGTTGCCGAAATTGTGAGTCCAATGCATTTATATTGGAAAATTTTTAACGTAATATCGTTTTTGAATTTCTCTGTGCGAGTTTGCTTTGTTTACATGACAACCTAATATTTGTTGATTATAATTGAAATATTACTAATAAACAGTTTTTAATGATATTTTGTGAGGTGTAGAGTTCTTCAAATCAAGATGTTTTTAAAACTACGTAAGTAACTGAAATAATTAGACATAGATTTTCCAAAATTGTGATTGGATAAATCGTTTCATTGTTTCCAAAGTATTGTTGATGTAAACAATTTTCTTGTAACAGAACTCGTGGATGAGAGAATCGAGCTAATGGTCTGAGGGGAATATTCACTCTGTGATTCTTAAACGTTCTATATTTACTTTTTTGTCTTTCATTAAATTAAATCATTTTGTAAGTTCCTTTGTTCATTTATTTTTTGTTTATTATTGTGGTCTTGCTGGTTTTACTTACAGTTTTCGTTTTGAAGAAATTGTCACGAAACTTCGCATAGGTATATAATTTTACCCTGTGGGTAACATAGGCTATATGGATGGTGATAAAAAATTCTGGGGGAGGGAGAGCTTAAATCAATAATTATTTTCCCGTAAGTTATCACGTAATTTTCGATTTTTCACAGTGCAGAATTTTCTTCCTTCATTCATCTAAATAGGTAAATGTGGAGCAGTTTTCTTCATTTTTACTTTACTGTGTACTATGCTATTCTTGCGATGTTTACATGTTACACAGTCGAAGTTTTAGATTCACTAAATCCGTTGAAATTCAACGGGCACACCAGCTAGTATAAATATATTAAAATTAACAAATTGTAATGGCGGTAAGTACGCTCCACCAGAAGCCCTCTCCCTAGCTGCCTCTTTCTGAGTGTGGGAGCGACAACGTCTCAGCTACAGTATGCACCACCAGAAATGTATACCTTTCTCCTTTCTGCTGAATCGCCTAAGCCCTCCCCGTAGCCACCTATTCTGGGAGCATGGAAACTGCAACGTTTCGGCTGTGGTGCTTTCCACCTAACCCTTGCCCCATGGTGGTCTGAGGGAGAGAGCGAATGGTGTTCTGTCACGAAGATCATATGGGGACGTTACTAAGAGGTACCGAGAATGAGGGTCCTGTGCAGTTGTGACCCGGGAGTCAGGGGGTTGTCAGTCAGAGTCGGCAGACGACGGTCGGCCGTTGCCGGTCAAAAGATGGTCAATTGTAAGATGTACTTTGGGAGGAATAAAGTATAGCCTTTTGTCGGAAGTAGTGTCTTTTATTGGTGAATCCCTGCCAGATCTCTCCTGAACAGGGCCCGGGGCTGCAGAGTACTTACAAAATTAATATTTGTTTGAAGATCCAACCCTCAAGGAAACAAAAATTAGACTTATAACCTATAAATTAAAATTGTAGGATTGATAGAATAGGAAAAAATCAGTTGGCAGAACGAAGACTGCTCACAACCCTCCCAAAATTGTCTCACGACCCCCAATGGGGGTTGCGACCCTATGTTTGAGAACCACTGACTCAGAATAATAATTCACAGTGATAACACTAAAACAAATTGCCTAATAAATAAACAAAAATATCACAGATTTATTTAAAAGAGTCTACAGCAGCGGTTCTCAACCTTTTGTAGTTGAAGGGCCCCTTTTCAACCTCAAAATAATTCACGGACCCCTACCGGGGGCAAAATTTTGAACAATATCATACAAAAAGGCACATATGAAATAATGAATATTTTTTATTTTCATTTAATTTATTATAATTACTTATTTTTTCTGTTTTTATACAATAATTTATTATAATATTAAATACAGCAAAAAATATGGCAAAAAATCATTTTTAATTAATGCGCAGGTTGATGCTGTGTTGCTGAAATAAGGTCAGAAATGTTTGGCTCAGCTGCATTCTTAAATCTGATTCCACATTTAATTGGTTTCGGTATTTTGATTTTGTATATAAAAGTGCAGAGAAACTCTGTTCACATAAATAAGTGGTAGGAAATGGCATTAAATGTTTCAGCACCTTATTTGATAGTTCTGCATATTCAGACCTCACACACAAACAAAAATCAGTCAAAGTATAGTTATTGAAAATTAATTTCAATGAACTGTCACATAAAATTTCCAGCAAGCTATTTTCTTCATTAGCTGTTAAACCTTTAATGGTTTTCACATCTACAGTGAATGGATCCCTAATCCAATTTTTATCAGAATCAGAAAAAGGAAAATATTTTCTGAAGTTCCTCTTCAATTCCTGCAAATGTTGAATTAAATCATTATGTATTTCATCATGGAGCTCTTTATCCATTGTTTCTAAAAAAAATCATTAAGTGTCGGAAATTGCAAATGCACGTTTCGAAAGACGATATGACCACAAGTCTAATTTCTTAATAATTGCTTCAATATTGTCCTCAACTTTAAATATTATTACAGATGCACCTTGTAGACTGAAATTAAGTTCATTCAAATATGCAAAAATATCGGTCAAGTATGCCACTGTAACTAACCATTTCAAATCATTGAAACGATCACTCAGAGAAAATGTCGTATTCATTAAAAATAATCGTATTTCCTCACGTAATTAAAAAACCTGGTTCAATACCTTCCCATGCGATAACTAGCATATTTCTGTATGTAAGAGAAGCTGATTGTGATCGCTGTCCATTTCCTGACAAATAGTATTGAAGATAGGAGAATTTAGTGGTCGACCTTTAATGTAGTTAACCACTTTAACAACTTCATCTAATGTTGTTTTCAATTTTCCACATAGAACTTCTTATGAATGAATAATTAGGTCAGTATGTTATTGCGGACCCCTTGGTATATCATCGAGGACCCCCAGGGGTCTGCGGACCCCAGGTTGAGAAACACTGGTCTACATAATAAACAAACCACAGTATATGAAAACCTGCAAAAATAGACAATACCGACTAATAAATATGCCCAAAAAATCAAATCAGTCCGTAGCAATAAATGTCATGTCTCAATATCACATCAGTTTGAATATGTCAACAAACATCTGCACAACACTGTATGGCCATACCGCATACTACCCCATAGTGCTATGGGGTCTCATTCACACCAACCTATGATACCCCAATGTTATACCACCTATCATAAATTCTTCAATACTTAGAAAAAGTCAATTAAACATCATCAAAAACCGTATTATATAACTTATACTACAAGTAAATATGGCATAAACACATTGATAACCTGAAGTATTAATGCGACTCACTGAAAATTCCACAAAATACCACACCATACATCTTACATCTAACCTTTCAGGAAGTGCATGCTCTATCCTCTCTTGTCTTCATTGCAGTTTCCTCCTGGCACCACACTGATGCTTCACACTTACCTCACCACAATAGGTGTCTTGCCCCTTGCTGTCATGTCCTTTGGTGTCCCGTAGCTTGCTCTTGTCACACGATGTCGCAAGCTATCTTGTACCTTGGTGTCCTACCTACTGTACTGCTGCACACTGGTGCCCTGCAAATCATTTAATGTCTAATAAACAGTTTTTTAGGATTGAATTATGATTTCTACCCAAAGTTTCTGCAAGGCTCAAGTGCATTTATTGGGCAAGAAAAAGATTTTAGAAAGATTAAGAAATTTTCTAGGATGTAGTTATAATCACATCCTCAAACTAGTAGTTTGGAAGACTAACTTTCCATTATTTGTAAAACTTCAGGAGTACTATAGAAAATCGATTTAGAATATTATTATATGGTCTTTAGATATAAGCTGTATATTGCAGTGGAATATTCTGTTAACTTACTGATTTTAGCCATGCAAATGATCCATTGATACAGCATCTTGAACTCCGATTCACCGATGGTCCCTACTAGCATGATTCTATCATACTACAGTTTAAGCTACCCTGCATTTCAATGAACAGTTTGGCTCAGTTCCATATTTTTATTGAAAATATGAATTTTTGTGATCAAATCGAGAAAATTAACATTGAATTTAAGAATTTAAACATTTAAATCAAATACAGATGCAAAAAGACTTTTGTTAGTTAATTTGTAGTTACACTACACTACTAAAGATAATTTGCACCTGTTGAGTATCATAAACTATTGAAACATTTTGCAATTTTACTTGAATACTGGTAGAATCATCAGCTGAACACGGAACTCCTTTCCAAGTGGACTGTACTCATCTTTCCGCACATGTATCAACAGAATACTTCCTTTAGGAGGATGTAATATCATTGCCGCTTTCACTGTCAGTACAGACACTCAGTTCCAAGTGAGCCGTCCTAGTTTTTCTGCATCTGAACCTACCGAAAGCTTGTTAATAATTCCTCTAGGGAGAAGTGAAATTGTTGCCTTGTTCCCTGTTAGTACGAACACTTGGATTGGTAGCTCTGGTGAGTAGTAATGATTCCTCCTACTGAAGTTAAAGGAAAAAAAACTAGAAAACATGTGAATATAGAAACTCGTTTATAAGGCAAATTTAGAATCAAGTGCACACTGGTATGTTAGTATTAGTAAAGTTAGTCTACACCAAATCCTAGCCAGTATGTACTGGATTCTAAAGTTATCTGTATGAATCACAAATATAGAAATAGATGTGAACCATAAGTATTAGTGCTACTAAAAGTGAAAAGTGCCATGCAACTACGCTATCATAAGATTACAGAATGCATCATTTTCTATATATCCGTATTATTTGGTATAAAAATCCAAAGCTAAGATTAAACTAAATGAAAATAAATATGAAACCAGGGTAACTGCTTCCTATGCCTATGCTAGCAAATTGTTTTTCTCTAATTCAAATTATTAATCAAGTTTAGAGACAACTAAGATAAGATACTGAGTAGTAGAAGCTGCTTTAGGATTCAATGATGGCAGTATATAATATAATTAACCAGATTGTGTTTGTTATCCATATCCTGTAAATGAAAATAGAACCATAAAGAATATTTACAATATTTGATAATCCTCAGTAAATACTGAATACTAATAACCTGTACAACTAGACCGTAAATATATTTGTAAGAAAATGATTTGTTTGGAGGACTCAAGTGTGGCATAAATTTCTAAAACTAGCATTGTCTAATTTATTTTCTTGCAGCAAGTCACTTTTACTCGTAAACAAATATAAATGTTGCTTAATCTATGCAACACATTCGAAAATATGAACCAATCAAATGGACAACGAACCAAACCATTCCCAAATGGAATACTACCATTGATGACATGTATCCTCTTCCAACTCGTCCTCAAATGGACTCAGGAGGAGTAACTATTAACCTGTTAGCAGAAATCAAATGGACCCTGATTCAACTTAGTTTTGCAATCTTCTAACTTTACATATCTTTAGCTTGTTAAATGTGATACTGATAGTAATTTTGATTTCACAATGAAATGAAATCATGAAGCGAGGCCCACAGTGACTCTATTTACTGTTATATCGAAGCGTTGGGTCTGGAACGGTCATCTTGATTTCTCCTACCCCAGTAACATTCAAACCACGAAGACTCAAAAAGTATTTGGAAAATTACCACAGATAAGCGATCATGCAAATCCATTGTACGAAATTACCAAATACCAGAAGTAGCTACAGAAACTCCGTGGGATCAGAAACCAAGTTAACAAGATACTTTTTTTCAACTTAGTATAGAACCTAACATAGGAAGAGCCTCACAGATTGAAGAGATGGTTTTCATTAAAAAAGCAAATCGTAGTTAGAACATTCATATGGGTAAATGTAAATTTTTTAAAATTAAGTGGCGAGTGATTTTGACGTTCTAGTCACTTTCTATGGGATAAGTAGTCCATTAAAAGAGCTGCGCGAGGCTCCCAATTTTTTAGTATAAAATTGTGATATAGGGACTTACCTCTCGGTCTACCATAGAAAGTTCCAGAAATTCACTATTTGTGCCAAAAACCAACAGGACACAACAACCGTGCCCCACCAACCAAATTGTAACTACAACTGAATTTGCATGCTTGCAATCAGCTGAATGATATTGTTTGTGCGACCCTGGCGATTATTTCTAGAACTAAGATTTAAAATTATTTTAATTAATTTTTTCACCCACATAAAAGGTAATTTCTTAGTTCAGTCATGGAATAATATTTCATGCATAATTTCTGTGACTTATATAATAAAATATAATTTGGAAATTTTAAATTGAAATTATGGTATTGAAGCAGAATAGCCCACCTAAAATATTAATGTTACTCAATTTTTTTGCCTAAGTATACCTATAGATAAATAAATTTATAAAAAAGAAGCGTTGCTGAATCGGTGATTGGAAACATGGGCAAAACTTCATATATAACCCTGGCATGTGCCTAGACTGTTCGCTGCCGATGTTTTTGTTAAGAATGGCCTCTCCAGAAAATGTTATTTTTAGAAAGAGAAATGGGTTTTTATTGTGTTTTAGACCAAGACAATATTCTATTACAATTTTAAATAATAAGAATTAAAAAAAAATTACAGTACTATGTAGGAAGTCATTATCACAATAATTATTTGCAGAACTGCAAAAAGGAATTAGTAAAATTTTAAAATATTTTGACATATTTTTGCAATATATAGCATTAGAAAACAATCAATTATTCTTACAAAACAATTACAATTCTATCTTTCCATCTTTACTGAAGTAAACGTTGTAATGACATCAAGTGATTCAACAATCTTCTATTGATGTTATAGGTAAACTTGATTGTCTTGTAGTACAGTAGACAAGTAATTTTAGACTATCGTTAACTTAGAATTATCCTGATACTAATGTCATGGGAAGAGCCATTAAAACTCTTAATGATGTAGTAGGGTTGCCATATTTCGTTTTGGAAGATATGGGACAGACAACCAAATTCTTCATTAAAATGAATGGGATGCCTAAAAACTCCGAAACAATCTCTTTTCTTGTGCATTAAAACTATTCTAAATGTCAATCTTTATTTAAGTAATAAAAAATCAAGAAAAACCATATAAATTTTTATGAATTATATATACTGTAAAATTAATCTCTGGCTTCAAAATATGGAACATACAATTTTGAAAGGGGATAATAAAAAGATAAATTATTAATTCATGTTGGCTTGCATTTAGAAAGTTTATATTTGCATTAAACATTGTGAGATTAATTAGAAAGATGTAAAATTATTAATACTAGTTAGCTTACATTTAGAAAATTTTTATTGGCATTTAACATTATATTACTAATTAAAAAATCGGTACAACATACATTGTACAAACTTTCTCATATATGGGTACCAATGCGTCGTTTAGTTATCTTTAGAAAATGAAAATCATATGAGCCTGTTTTTAGAAAATCCAATTTTTGTTAAAGTTGCCCAAGAATAAACTAGCCTTATATTTATTCATTGAGAAAAATGAAATACGTAGTATTATTGTAGATGTATACTCAAGTAATTGTATGAAATTTGATCAAAATCGTTATAGCCGTTTTTGAGAAAATTGAATTGTAGTTAAAGTTGACTAGAATAAACTAGCCTTATATTCATTTTTTGAGAAATATGAACTATACAGTATTATTGAAGACGTAAACTCAAGTAACTGTACGAAATTTGATCAAAATCGTTAAGAGCCGTTTTTGAGAAAATCGAATTATTGTTAATGTTGCCTAGAATAAACTAGCCTTATATTCATTTTTTGAGAAATTTGAACTATACAGTATTATTTAAGACGTAAACTCAAGTAACTGTACAAAATTAGAGGCGTTTTTGAGAAAATTGGATTGTTATTAAAAATGAGTAGAATAAACTACTCTTAATTATTGAGCGATGTATACTCTGCTCAGTATGATAAAATGCCAAGTATGAGATTTCATTCATTTTTGCTCTATCATCTAGGCTCCAGAGCCAGTGACAGACAGACAGTATTGCAAAAACTACTCTTTCGGATTCAGCGAAACCTAAAACGTATGTTTCTCTAAAAATCTCGAGGACGAATTTTTTCGCAATAACAATACTTTCTCGATACTTTGTATGAGAAAGTAAAAATTAACTGGCATATTTATTTTAAAATTTTACAAATTAAGATTTTTCTGATGATTTTGTATCTCTGTACAACTGTTTGATTTGAAGTATATACTGATAAAACTTGTTGCATGACATATTTAAGTTTACAAAACACTAAAAATGACTCCACTGTAGATATGTCCAATTGGTTCCTCTCTTTGCTCCATTGGCTGGCCATCAAGTAGAAAATGCATTCTACTTGTGCATTGTGTGCCATAGTACTGAATACAAACTTGCATATGAGTAGTAGCTTAGAGAATTGTTCATGGGATTCAGTTTTCTGCAGAACACCAGACTACTTCTCATGGTAAAGTTTCTTATTCCAATCTTCATCATTTGACTGGAGCTCTTGTTCTGTGATTTTCTTCAGAATGGTCCACTGACTAACAACTGATAACATTCACTCCTAATCCTCTATCGCTGAGATACATGCAGGTTTATATGAGTTCTTCCCATGGGGAACTCTGACGAGTGATATTCATGCAAAAGTGCTAAAGAGGTGAAATCCATTTCATTAGATAATCATAACAGGTCTGATAGAACAATTCTACTTCTGAAAAGAGCTTCTTTTTCATAGATTCAGAAACATTATCCTTACAAATAATAGATTTTACACTGAAAGGTAAAATATTTGCTTCCAGTCTTTCTTTCACATAATCTGCAATTTCCTGTAAAATTGACAATACTTCGATAACATTTTTTTCTCCATGTTCGATTTGCATGATCTTTCTGTTGAAAATACTCATCTAACTGTAAACCAACTGGAGATACACTTCTCTTAATGGATCATAAAAATATTTCCAGGATTTTAGGAGTGTTTATTTCATATAGAAAGTATGTTTTCAGCACATCATACAGCTTTAGAATCCTGACCACTGCATTGGCTAATGAAAGCGTTTTTGAGTGTGAGAAGATTGCTTGATATTCTATGCAAAATATATGACAAAAGTCCTTAAGAGATTCAGTTCGCACAGTGAAGATGCTGAAATGCAAAAATAGTTTCACTTTGATATTGGTAGAGAGTATGTCAAATGCAGACTGCATTGTATTATGTAACTCGTGCAGGCATAATTTGTGAATGACTCCATAAGCTGATTGGGTTACAATACAATATAACATGCCTTGAGTACTTTTTTAAATTCAGTATGCTAAGGCAACATATATACGGGACATTTCCTTTGTCCCGATAGACCTTTCTGGGACAACGGAACAAGGCAATGAAATACGGGACAATACAGACAAGTTTTAAAAAAATGGCCATAAATTATTTTCATGAATATATTGACATTTATCTATAAGTGGCATATTTATTTTAAAATGTAAATTTAAAACTTTGATTTATTGCATATATGTACATTATTAGGAGCTGGATGAGTATGTGTTACTCTTCATATTTAGAATATTTCTCTTTATATATTTTGCATTATTAACTATGCTGATTTGTTTACCTAGATAAATCTTGTTAGAGTATTCATCGAACTAACATAATGCAATTCTCCATCATGATCATGTTTCTTTAGAAATTATTATACAGCAACATATTATTGGATTACCTTTCTATCTGTGTGATAAAAATAGAATTGCTAGACTCAATTTTTGTTTATTTTCTGCATAACTAATTCATTCATGACCAGAGTGAACTTATTTTGATGTTTTTTCTTGTCATCCATAAAAGTAATGCTTATATATTAATGGGGTAAGACCTGATATTACCTAGCAGATCTCTTCAAAAAGAAATTTGGGATTACAAGCCAAAGTGATAATTGACTGAAGTTGGGTATTATTCTTTAGAAAAATCATTTTCAAAATATGATATATTTGAATAGGTCATTAAAATAAATGATTTAGAAGAGTTAAAGTGTTAAAATGAAAATAATATTTTATTATTCTATCTAATGAATTAGTATAATATCAGTACAAAAAGAGGGATTAGTCTTTTAGTAAGTTAAATAATGAAATTTGAAGTGTATGTGAAGCCAACATATACGTAAATGTTGCTCTTAAACCACTCTCAATTTATTTATATGTTTTAATTTGATTTAGAAACAAGTGGATCATGGAGTATGTGTGACCCTAGAAATGATCCAAGAGGCTCTGAACTTACTAAGGGGTGCCACAATGATTGTTTACCCCATGGGACTGCCACCACATGATCCAATTAGGCTGGAGTTTGAAAATGCTGAACAACTGGAGGGAACCCAGGCTTCTCTTGAGGTAAATTATTGCTTTCAGAAACAGTTATTTTATCTTCTTAAACTCATGAAAAAGAAAAAAATCTTTATTATCGGCCCTGTGATTTATCAATGAAAATGAAAGGAGGAACCTCCAAATAACCATACAAATATTTTTTAAATGACCAAACACACGCAATGTCACACACTTCCGGTTTAGGAGGAATTACTCAGATGCCAGGAACCTTTTTTCTTTCTTCACACACACAAATACACACCAACCACAAAAACACACTAGTATTTCCTTTCTAAAAAATTGCCTAAATACACATTTCAGAATCAATGATTCCATCATCAGTAGGCCAATCTAAAATTCCCCTAAACCAGTGAATATGTATTTTCCCTTTTAAAATATATTTGTATGGTTATTTGGAGGTTCCTCTTTTCATTTTCTTTAATGAAAGATAGTACTACTTTCTATTCTTTTCCATTTACTCCTCCTTTATGCCATTTGATATGAGTTTTTATCATGCTTATATCTGTGCAATCATGCATGGACTACAACGTTTGGAAGAAAATGAATTTAATCTAATTTTTTAACAAATCCTAATTTTAAATGTTGAAGTTGTATGTAAATTTATTCACTCATTTACCACTGCCCACATAATAATCTATAAACATATTTTGTATTTGAAATGCTTAGGTCATTGATCCATGCCTTTCTCAGCTATGGTTTTCTGGGAAGGAAATGTTACCCAATAAGAAATTGATGGATTATGTTGGTAAGAATGAAAAAACAAAAGTGATCATCAAAATCCAGAAGAAAGGTCATGGAGCACCATCAAGAGAGCCCGTGATGACTGAACAGGAAAGAAAGGAATGGATGGCAACAGCATATCGTAGGCAGGAGGAGCTCAAGGTAATGTAATCTTTACAATTTTATTTTCAACAGCCGAAGTTAAAGAGTAGATTCAGAAGTATGGATAGATGAGAGAGTTAAATATGTATTTAAATATATTAGATGTTATTTTGATGCCTTTAATAAAGTCTTACATAAACTTTGGGATGTCATTTGGGATTTTTATTTTAACCTGTAAACTTTCACAGATATGGATTTCCTGAGTGATAATCTTGAATTTAGATAGATTGCTTTATTGGTTTACTCAACTGACACATTAATTCTGTTAGTATAGTGAAACCTGTGAAAGGCAGAGCCTGAATTTGTCAGAAACCTGCAAAAGCCAGAAATCGAAAATAAAATCGTACTAGCTGATAACGTTTTTCATCTGAATGTCTCTCTGTAAGGCAGAACCTGTCAGGCAGACAGAAAGGAAATTTTTTTGTAATGTTTATTATTAAGTAAATTTTGAACCTGGGAAAGATGGAAAGAAGAATCATTCTCTTTAAAATGTCTCGATGGCCTTCAAAAAAAATATATATGTGTGTATATATATATATATCTCATCATCATCATCAGCCTTTTTCAGTCCAATGACGGATGAAGACCTCCCCCAGACTCTTCCAGTTTTCCCTGTCAACTGCCTCCCTCCTCCAAGTTTGCCCTAAGAACTTAACAAGCTGTCTGTCCCACCTGTCTTTTGGTCTTCTTTTTGGTCTCTTGATGTTTCTTGGGATCCATTCGATGACACTGGACGTCCAATGCTGGTCATTTCTTCTAGCAATGTGGCCCACCCACTGCCATTTTAGCACCTTCACTCTTCTAATCACGTTACAGACTCCTGTCTTCTTTCTTACCCAGTCGTTCCTCTTGCATTCTCTTCGGGTGATCCCTAACATGCATCTCTCCATGCCCCTCTGTGTTGTTTGCAGGCGCTGTATCATTCTGGCATTCATGGTCCATGTTTCGCAACCATATGTCAGAACTGGCAGAACACATTGGTCATACAGTCTCCTTTTTAGGAAGACTGGAATATTTGATTTAAAGATGTTCGCATTCTTGCCAAAAGCACTCCATGCCATCTTCACTCTCCTGTTGATTTCTCCAAGAAGCGAACCATCAGTAGTGATGAGTTGACCTAAGTAAACATAGCTGGTTACTTCTCCGAGTTCTGCTCCGTTGATATATATCTTTTCAGAATTTGTGAAGGAGTTGAGAATTTATTAGTTAAAGTACTATAGGGACATCTGGCGATCGGTATTCATTCATATTAAGATCTACTCTCACGTAATTCGTACTTTTGGACTCTGTTGCAGCGCAAGATACATAGTTACTTAAAAATGTCATGGGGACCTCACAATTCAGTGTAGGAAATTCCGATTCAAATCTGGTCATCTGTTATGACAAGTACCGATTTTTTTTACACGTTGCTTTTTTGGTACTAAAATACATTTTAGGTGTTAATTTGGTAAACCAAATTTAAAAACCATGACACATAATTTCACAAAAAATTTAGTGATGAAAAACCTAAACTTATCAACGGCAATTAAATTTCGTCGAATATTTGATTTTTACAAATTCGCTGTTTATCGAAATTAATCGAATTATGCCAAGTCTAATTATGATGTGATACATATAGTACCAACATATATTTTACATGTAATTTTTAAAAAAATTTTAATTCGATGGAATTTGACAAATTCTGTTTATAATACTGCGAGCCAATACCGTAGAGAAGGGGGGAGGGGGAGTTGGCTGTCTTGGGCCTGCCAAGCAGCCCGGTTCCCCTTTTGAACTTAAAACAAAGAAAAGGTGCCCGGCGATGGTATTTGCTCCAGGGCCCGCGCTGGCTCTTGGCGGCCCTGGGCCTGAGTATCAAATCGGGTTAGAGTTCAGGCTGGTAAGGGTTAATAAGCACAAGAAATACTGCTTCACAAAATACATATTTGACAGGATGTCTTGCTAAAATCCAGAAGTGTCGTAGAAAAACAGATTTATGGTCTTTTTTTCTTTGCTAAGAACTTCTGTCATATATGCTGTAGGTGTTATAATCAAGTACTGAGAGTGATTTCTCAAGTTGTAGGAGGAATATTTTTAAAGTACTGCATAAAAGTTCACATTTCCTATCTATGACACTTTTTGTGTAACTCCACTTGTCTACCTTATCGCAGTGTTTCACCACAGTAACTAATCTTAGCTTAATAGTATAATTCTTAGGAAAAGATCATGATTTTCACTCATGGATAGATATTCATCTCTATCAGTGTGTGATTCATTCATATTGAATGTCTTATAACAAATTTAACTGTTATTTTATTGAAATATCAAATATTTATGCACAAATTGACTATGGGGTATTGTTAATGTCATATATAGTTGGGGGATGAGGAACATTGAATAGGAAAGATATATAAAAAGCTGGGGAAGAGTGGTTTTTTGTGAGGGGAGAAGGTACTTGGATATTTACAGAAACTTTTCTAATCAATCAAATCAATATCTATTGTGGTGTTAGGTAAAATAATGGCAAGGATGTTATTGGGCTAAAATCAATATTCATTGGGAGGTCACATTGAACTATATCGCATTTATATTTTATATATTTTAAATTAAGGTACTTTAAATTTGTTAATTCCAACATATTGCAGTACCAGCAAAATCATTTTAATGCATTCTTTGCATACATTCCATGAAGTGAACAAATGTAGTGGAGGCCATGCCTATCTGTCCATATATTTTAATTGAAAAATACTTATGACATACTGTCAAATCAATCACAGATGATACAAATTGCTATGGAAAACATTTTCCAACATAATGGGAGTGATAGTTACACTTATTCAACATGTTATTTAACTGTACATGTGCTGAAAACCATACTCATTAAAAACATTACAAAAGCAACTATGTACATTAAACTAAATACCAAGTGCATTTTTATCATTGGTGCAGTTCGTGAAAAACAGAGACTGGCCTCTCATATGTACTTAGACGTTACAAATTAGTTGCTAACGTGCCATTACTATTCCCATTTCATTGGCTTTTCTATTTCCAAATTTTAAAAACACCATGGTTTGAATAATCAGCCCTTAAAGCTTTTAGAGCAACTGTAGTTGTCATGGAAAATTCTAAGTTCCTTCATTCATAACTTTGCTCAGCACTCACTCCAAACAGACACTATTTATGAGAACAGATTGCCTTGTTCCATTTAATGCATGATTACAGAAAATCATTAATAAGGCAGAATTAGAATCAGGCACACACTGGTGTGTTAGCCTTATTAAAATTAGTGAACTAACCAGAATTAACCTGATTCTAAAAGTAGTTAATTAAACGTTTGCTACACACTGCCTAAATGATAAACATAGAAACAGATGTAAACTATTAGTGTTAGTGTTACTAAAAGTGAAACATGCCATGCTCTAAGAAGAGAACAGAACACATCAGCTTCTATGTATCGCTTGGAATATAGAAATACCAAACTAAAATTTAATATATATATCAACATAAGTATGGGACCATGGCAGAGACCATTCTTAATAAAGTAATAATTTAATTACTTAATACCAGATTAAAAATTTTTAGTTCGAAGCAAAGCACTCGCACCACGAAAAGGACTAATTAATATTTTAATATGTAATGGCAAAAAAAATCATTTTTAACATGTTCACCTTCAACCTAAGTCAGTGAAATTACCATTCTATATGTATGAGAGCTAAATACAAATGTCTGCAAATTCAGTATACATGAAGCTGTTACTTCTCAAAACAAGCTTTCAAGTAGTAATCAAGAAGTTAATTTGATGAGTCTTTGCATAAAATAAACACTTATACAGGTCAGAGACACATGTTTATTTCATTAAGAATAAGGCAATGTATAACATGATAAAACACAACTAAGCTTTGTAAGTTTTCTACGAATGAATGCAAGTAACCAGAAAGGTGTATCTCCAATAATTTCAAAGAAATTTATAAAAAATTTATTATCCATTAGAGAAAAAAGTCGCTTGCCAGTCAGATGAGCTGCTTTGCGATCTTCATGAAGTATGCCTTCCACCATTCTCTTTCTTTCTCTCTCTCCCTGTTGAAAACAAAAGTCGCTGGAAGACTTGATATGTGTGCACGTTTCCAAATGACACGATTGAGGTAGTGCACTCCATTCGTTAACCTTTATTTAAAACTAGCAGAAACACCCGGCGTTGCCCGGGGAAATTTGGTTCAAATCCGATCGGATTTCTAGATGATATAAGGTATTTAAGAATTCACTCGGCCGCTGTTTTGAATAAAATGGGCAGGGAGAAACAAAAACCACGTATGAATTATTTCTGGGAGCCCTCCACAATCGTACCATATTTGATTCAAATCAATAGAAGGACTTGGGAAAATACACGTAGTTTAATCAGTACCCGCCATCCAATTACGGATAAGAAAGTGGTCGTTTCCCACCTTTCTCACTGTGTATAAGATGTAGAGTTACCTGTTTTTGAGAACAGGAAGTTTATGAGAACAGTTATTTTATTGAACAGTTTAGGTATCAGAACAGTTCGAAAAAAACTGTCCCGTTCTTTCTGATCCATCTCTAGATGGCAATGCATTAGCATACAAAGTTATTTTGCTTTTTGTACAATTAATATAAAACATTTGGGATTAAAAAGTAGCCTATGGCCTTCCTATTTGTGAAGAAAGTATTTGTTGAAAGTTTGATTATTCTAGCTTTAATGGCGTGGAAATGTATAGATGCACAAACAAACAGATTTTCATAAATATATAGGAGATTGATCTTATTCCTATATTGAAAATGGCAAATATCAAATTTAAACTTCCTAAGTTAATTTACTCGAGAGTTATCGTCGAAAAACCAAATCGATGCCTCCCCAAACCCCCACTTAAATTTTTTTTGGAGATACACCACATAGCCTATATTTTAAGCTGGACCAGTCTAATGATACGCTGCAAGTTTCATAAAAATTCGACCAGCCATTTTTCCGTGGTGCAGTAACAAACAAACAGACAGACAACAATTCTGCAAACCGGTTCAAACGTCTTCTTGTGATGCAAAACACACAAAAAAAGTAAAACCTGACAAAAAAACCAATGTACAGACAGAGGTTACAATTTTATTTATATAGATGGTGTTTCCCCCAATATATTCGAGTTCTATTCCATTCAGGCGGTCCCTGCAAAATGATAAAAATCCATAGAATACACGATATTCATCGTACATAAATGGAAAACATACATGCAGCAAAAAGTCTGTAAAAAAGAAATTATTCCTTAGGCACAATCTTAAAATCCAATAAACCGCACTGAGCACTCGAAATCAAATAAATTTACCCAAAAATAACACACAGTAGATGCGCCAATAATAGCACAGCGCTATGCAAACAAAATAACAACAGTCATGAATAAAATAAATATCACAATATAATACAAAATACCATAATAAAGTCATAAAAAATGCCAGAATACGCGACATCGTTATATAAATGCCTATAAATAAACGTCCCATCATGCAGTACCACCGTAGATCGTAGAAACATGTCAAGTCAGCACAGGCCTGTGCGGTCAAACCACATAGCACTATGGGTCGTCAGTCATACATCAACATAAGATATCAAATATATAATGTATACATACATTTCAATGCCATAAAAATGATAATATTGTACATAGGCATAAAAACAGCGGTAATAATAAATAAATCTACGACTCACCAAAAATCATCCAGAACACCATATCATAAAAAATATACATCATCCTCCGGAGTACATCTTGCCTGCACTCGTCTTCGACTCCCTACCATCGTGCTCCTCAGCAGTGTGGCACTTGATGTTCTGTCCCTCCTTGCTGAAACTCGAGGGGTTTGGTCCCTCGGCGCTTGGTCCAGATGTCCTGTCCCTCATCGCCGCACAGTCAATCTCTCCCACGACGGCCTGTCCACTGCACCGATGTGTAGTGGGGCACTGTAAACCATTTCATGCATTTTAATATTATTTCATTGCATTATTTCTCAATAGCCACAGGAATATAACATCAAAAAAATTCATTGGTGATTTGTAAGTAATATATTGTGACAGGAATCCTGTTGACTTACCGATATGCTTTTTCGGCTGTGCTGGCACATCATGAATCCCGAGTCACCGACTGTCCCTAATGGCAATCCCTACAAACTGTTTCCCTGTCTGACACTTCACTGTGTCTCTTACGTCATGTCCCATTTGTAGAATAACCCCAAAAAATAAAAACATTTCATGTAATGTCACATCAGGTTGTGGAGAAGGTCCTTCATCCAAAGTAGATAGGTACTGGTGGTAGTACCTATTTGTCTCTTCTACCAGGATTGGGAAAATATCTGAAAAATAGGACATGTAAACGCTCAGTGGTCGAGTTCTCTGAAATGTTAAATCTCTCCTTATTTTTTATTCCACATGGCCCAGCAGTAAACGGGTGCACACCGCTGATGTTTCGGGTAAGAGGAGGGTTCCATTTACCATCGTTGCGAACCTTGGTTGCATTCTCTTCTTCAGCCACTTGCTCCTCTACCTCACTGTCTTTACTAGCCTCATCATAGGCATATGAATCACTATCAAAATAGTACTCTTCCATCTTCCCCACTTTTATTTCTGAGGCCATTGCGTATAAAAATACTTTCTAAAGAAGTATTATTCGCTGCCACATAAGTCAGGCACTGGCCGACAACTAAATGAGTCTGACCAGGAAAGATTCTAATACCAGGTGACAATAAAAAGTAAAGAAAAAAGAACACGAGATGAACAAGGGGCCGAGAGTATGAATAATGCATTCGAGAGGCACTCCGTTGCTTTACGAAGAGGGAGTAACGAAATCGAGAAGAATTCTTATGAATTGGTCCTCCGCTTAGTCATCCTTTCAAGTGGTAAACAAACTCTATTTTGGCGATAGTTCGATCCTTACAGTATACAGTCTTTACACAGAAAGCGATGTTTTACCCATTCCCTAACATCACATCACTCCAAGGAGTCTGGGTGTCATGAATTCAAGAAGACCATCTGACTCCCGGTTAGCGTTTAAGTGTACAAACGGCCAAGCGCATCAACAATTTGTGTACGATATATTGTATGCACTTGCGATAAAGGTTAAACGTAGGCGAAAGTTGTACCTATTTGATAAGGCTCATTTCGGTAGTTTAAAATTTAATTTAAATGAGGCTTACCCGCGTTTCTGTTAAATGGCATTTATATTAAGAAAAAATGCGGATTTACAAACGAGTGGCAGTGAACTTCGTTAGTTCGACCAGAATGTGAGGATCGCCCTTAAAGTATTTTGACACATATAACAGTGGCATATTTATTGCGCATTTATTTAATTTAAACAAAGCGGAAGGGATGATTAAAAGACTGCCCCTTCAAATTAAGGGGAGTTATCCACCTTACCTTAAGCGGCGAATAAAATTTCACAATCGATAAAATAAAAAATTGCAGTTTCAAATGAACAGAAAGAAGTGTTTTAACATAAGTTTAGATCAGTGCTATGCAACATGTGTACCGTGGAACATTACTGTGCCGTGACAAAACACACAACACAAAACACAATATTTTATTTTAATGTTAAGACCACAGGAACCTCAAATAACATTTATGGTATGATTTCTTATGCTGTTTCTGCTACTTAAAAGCGAAACCAAGTTGGTTCGTAACTGGAGAATTGGAATTTTTATCGTAGGATTCCTTAGTAATCCGGGCTAAACGATTTGAAAAATGTAAATATTAACAATAACTTTATTCATTTGTGTGTGAAAGGTGATTTTATCCTTTTTCTTTCAACAGGGTGGTAAAATACAGTTATATGGTTAACCGGAAGTCGAGGTTTATTCGAAACCCTATTCGGTTTTTGCGATATTTCTCGGTTAAAACATCATTATTGTATGTACAACTTGATACGAATATTATAGAGAATGTAATTTCCTACAACTTTTATTTGAAACAATTTTCCATAGCAGTTATTGTTTAGGAATTATTTATAAATCGGTTTTTTCGGTTTCCGTCAAATATCTCCTTAAAAACATTGTTATTGGTAATCTTCGTGAGGACCAAAGTTGTAGAGAATAATATTTCTTCCAAGTTTTGTTTGAAACAAATTTTCGTAGAACCATCCATTTCGGAGATATTTAACTTTTTCGTAATTTCCAGTACACAGTGCCACCACCACGTAGCGGTGAATTCTGTAAACATATTCAAAATATAATTTATGGCAATAAGGACGACTGTATTCTTTTACGATACGAAATAATAATTTTGCCTTATAATAATAATAATATAATTTATTGCTTTCATAAAATATACAATAATGGGAAATTAATATGGATGAGTGGTTGATGGGGCTCCTCACCAGAAGGCCCACATGCCACCTCCTCCTCCCAATACACAGTAGGGTCCTGCAGAGCCTTTTAAAGACTCGTCTGCAGGTGCCCGTAAAAAAATACATTTCTTGGTGGTACATAACATCATAAGCAGCAAGATTGCATATGTCATTTTGTTAACATTTTGTCATATCAAGTCAGGCAACCACTACACAACATACCTGACCATCACATCAAATGTGAACACCAATGAGTCATAACGGCGCACCACCATAACATCTCTCCACAACAAATCACAATATCTCAACACTACTGATAGCACAACACGTGCCTACAGAAAATATACACTTCACGGTGACTCTCCTATAACATATTGCCACAAGGCAACATCATAGCAACATCAATCCCTAGCACACAACAACGTAGCAGCTTCAACTCCTTATACTATTTAATACATTGAAGATACTTCTCGGAAAACAGTACATCATTGCATCACATCATCATAACATCCTCCCACAACATATCACAACATCTCACCACCACTCTCACTAGAATCTGTATCACAAGACCACCCATAACACATCACCACAACATTACCATAATATCCTCTCGCCATATATCACAATATATCATAATATGTCATCACTACCATTACAAGGATCTATACCACAATTTTACTTATAGCATATCACCACATAACATCACCATAACATTTTCCCGCAACATATCACAATATGTCACCACTACCATTACCAGAACATATACCACAAAACTACCTATAGCACATCACCATAACATCCTCAACTCATCACAATGTCTCACCACTACCAATACCAGAGCATATATGCCAAGACCACTTATAACTCATCACCACAGAGTATCACCATTGTAGTACACCACATCAACTTGTAATAAAGCCTATAATCTTTATATCACTTAAAATAGTTAAGCATGCTTTGCTTAGTAGTATAGCAATTTTCAAACACTCTTCACACCAACACAATTCATAATCACTGCAATTCACAAGAGACCTAAGCATATCACAACATATAACATTTTCTTATAGATTTTTCATATCAGGTCAAGAGATTGGACCAATGGATCAGCATCAAAGTTCACATAGGGTGTATTCACCTATCAACCAAGATTTAAGTTCCTTCTTTAATTTCCCTATGGTGGTTATATCAACAAGATTAGTAGGCAGTTGATTAAAGAGTGAAGGTACTAAGTATCATAGCATTCTTTTCCCATGTGTATTGTAATAAGTTGGAGTAACATAAGCACGAGCCGTCCTCAATTTTACATTGTGTATTAGTTGTCTTTTATTTTTGAATTTTGAACAGTAGTAATGATCAACAATGATTATATATCTAAATAAAAATTTTATGGGAAGTAAGTTCAATGTGAGATAAATATCTGTTATGGAAGTAGGATTGGGGTAAGCGATACTTTTCACAATTCTATTTTGTGGATTTTCTAAACTATTCATGTAGTAGTTAGATGAGCTTTCCCAAACAGTAAGGCCATACCTAATGATAGATTCAACTAAGCCATGATAAGCTAATATTCTAGCATATTGTGGCATATGAATCCTCATATGATAGAATTTGTCAGCTAAGACTCTTAATTTTTTATTAAGCTTCTGTATGTGCTTATCAAAACTGTAATTTTCATCTATATATAGGCCTAGGTAGTTTACTGTGTCAACTTGTTTAACTATGTTACAATTACAATAATTATTTAAGTTAGAGAGCGTGTGTAAATACTCATGCGAATGAAACTTAAGATTTATCTGTTGCCATTGGGTTTATAATTTCTAATATACATTGAAGAGGTTTTTTTACCATTAATAGTTAAATCATTGTCATGAGACCGTACTTGTATATTGTTAAAGTCATTCGTGATGTATTCAAATGCATCCTTGAAATTCTTGTGGGCAGCGACCAAAGCAACATCATCTGCATATAAATACATTTTGCAATATTTTATATATATATATTTTTTATCATTAATATAAATATTGAAAAGTACTGGACCCAAAATGGAACCTTGTGGTACACCTGATTCTGTTTTTGAAACTACTATAAGAGTTCCCTACTTTAACAGTGACTCTTCTTCTACTCAAGTAGTCCCTAAACCAGTCCTGAGCATATCCTCTAACTCCAATATCATATAGTTTTTGTAACAATATATTTGTATTTATTGTGTCAAAGGCTTTACTGAAGTCTATAAAAACAGCAATAACATGGTTATTAACATTTAAGTTGTACCTGATATATTCTGATATATCTTCTAGGAGCAAGTTTGTGCTTTTACCTCATTGAAAACCATATTGAGCTGGATGTAGGATTTCATTCTTAGACAAGTACTCCATCAAATGATTATTTATGTATTTTTCCATTACATTGTTTATACTAGGCAGTATTGAAATAGGACGGTAGTTCTCAGTCGTCTTATAGCTGCCTCCTTTATGAATGGGTCTAATGATGGCAGTCTTCAGATCTACCGGAATTGCACTTACTTAACATCATTGTTTTTGTTTAAGTTTAGGTTTTTGTTATCTATTGTTTTATACATACCAATGATATAATGATCAGATAGTAGGTGATTGAATATGAAGCTATTTATGTAATTAAGTTTTCCCCTGTAGTAAATATGATCAATACATGATTTCTGTGTTTTCATCTCAACTATTTCCACTCTCGTATAGTTTTTTATTAGTGCTTCAAAGCCCAGTGATGCTAACATATTTTTATACTGAAGTACAGCATGGTTAGTTTTATCTTTTAGGTTAATATTAACATCACCTACCAAAACTATATCCTGTGATCACAAGCTGTATATTACCTCAGATAATTCAATAATAAAGGTGCTTATATTGTAGTTTGGCGGTCTGTAAATACCTAAAACTATTATTATACTATCTTGGAACTCAACTCTGATTGCCAGCACTTCTGCAGTAGTAATTGTCAAGTTAAGATTTTCAAACTGGATATTATTCTTAAGGTACATTATAAGCCCCCCTCCTCGCTTTTCTTTTCTAAGGTTGTGTACCATCCTGAATCCAGGTAAATAATACATATTTAATTCCTCTTCCTTTATATTGACTTCGGAGAGAAGAAGTATAATGTTTCTTATGTTACCTGTTATACGTGTTGATTAAGTGTATTTCATTGAAATTCCTTCTGATACTTCGAACATTAGCATGATAGATCAATGTACTAATTTTTTTGGTTTGAAAATCAGCTTCAACGTCTGTTAGGCAATCAAAATGCAGTTCTTTAAAGTTATTCACCAGTTTTTCCTAGAGTTTTCGTCTCAGTCACAAACTTATCATTTAACTGCGAATAGTAAGTATGCATTAAATTGTCAGTATCACTGTGATATGATAAAGCAATGAAAAAAAAGCACGTCAGAGACGGCTAGGAAAATCGCGGGGCCTTGTGCAAAATGTGCGCGTGGGGCCTCTTATGCATCAGAAATTTTTAATAGTAAATTATAATAGCTAAAGCAATCCCTCTCACTATGACATCGATATTTTTTCAAAAATGTGTGTGCTTTTTAAGTACGACAAATATTTCTTATTGTTAGAGACCGTGGGATCTCTGTCACTGCGGGACCTGGTGCAGTTGAAACGTTCGCACTTCAATCAAGTCGTCTTTGACTGACCGCCTTCGTTTCTGGCCATTGAGAGAGCCATAGAGCTTAAAGCCAACTAGAAGCAAAACATAAAACTGTGTTGTGAATCGGGGATTCACCAGCTTGAGATTCAAACGAAAATACACCAGTTTCTTCTGTTCTCGGCATTGTCGATTCAGAGGAAGCCAGGAAAATATACTATTTAGAAATTTTAATAGAACCTGGAACATCAACAGGTAATTTTTAGTACCTTTGGATGTTGTTTAGCGCCATAATTATGAAACGGTCATGTTAACTGAAGTCGCTCTATTTAATTAATTTAATCACGTTTGCATATAGTATTAGCTTACATATATTTTATTCGCGTAGTTTAAAGTTAATATAATATATAATCAAATTCAATTCAATTTAACATAACGTGCATATTATGGTCAGTATGCATGTTAAATCAACCTTTCTTCTCTTTATCTGCGCAAGTAAATAATTTTTACTTTCTCCATACATACTATAGGGAAAGTATTGTGATTACAAAAAAAAATCGACTTCGAAATTTCAACGGAAATACATGTTTTGAGGTCCCTAGAACACTTTTAGACTATTTTTGGAATGATGTGTGTGTGTGGATGGATGTGATCGTGGGCGCTCTAACTCAAAAAGTACTTGTCATATTAATACCAAATTTCATATATAACACTTTAGCATGAGCACAAAGAACTGATTAGTATTTGAACAATACCGGTTAACCGGAAGTGGAGGTTTATTCATAACCCGATTTGGCTTTGGCAATATTTCTCCGTTAAAACATCATTATTGTATATACAATTCGGTACAAAGGTTATAGAGAATGTAATTTCCTACAACTTTCATTTGAAACAATTTTCCATAGCAGTTATTATTTAGGAATTATTTATAAATAATCAGGTTTTTCGGTTTCCGTCAAATATCTCCTTAAAAACGTCATTATTGGTAATCTTCGTGAGGACCAAAGTTGTAGAGAATAATATTTCTTCCAAGTTTTGTTTGAAACAAATTTTCATAGAACCATCCATTTCGGAGATATTTAACTTTTTTGTAATTTCCAGTATTCAGCACCGCCACCATGTAGCGGTGAATTCTGTAAACATAATTAAAATATAATTTATGGAAATAAAGACGACTATATTCATTTACGATACGAAATAATAATTTTGCCTTATAATGCTATTCATAATACAGTAAAACTCGTTTAATACGTATTTGAGGGGACCGACTCCTTGCTTCGTTATAAGCATGACTTCGTTATATACGAGAAACATGGTTTTTGGCCTATACATCGCATATAACACGTAGACACATACAGTAAAAGCTGTGCTATCCGGCTATTTAGAACCGGCCACCCTTAGATACCGGCAATTACACAAATACAATTCATTTTGTATTTCTTTTTCTTTTTTTATAAATTTTTGTGTGAATTGTATATGTGTAATACCACAACTTCCACTTTAAAATTTCTTAAAATATAAGATGTATATATAGGTATTATGTATTTACTCTGTATACTTCTGGGGCTGCCGAGTAAGCGTGGTGTTTTTGGTTACGTAATTTGCATTTTGGTGTACTTCTACAATTTCCAGTTTTATCGCTTTTTATTATTTAAAAAATTACCAATCCATTTAATATGTCATAAAAATAAACACCTAAAAGCAAGGGACAGGAGAGAAAAGGTTGTTTTAATGCTAACACAAAAGCTGGAGCTGATCAAACGAATTGAAAAAGGAGAAAGTAGGGCAGCCATAGCAAAAGAATTCAACATTGGATCTTCCATGCTCTACGATATCAAGGCTCATAAGGCTAAATTAATGAAATTTGTGTCATCTTCTGAGACGAGTAAATCAATTAATAAACATCATTTGCTTCATAAGCCAAAAATGGAGGAAGTGCGTAAAATATTATATGAATGGTTTTCACAGAAATGTTCAGAAGAATTAAATAATTTTGTCCTTTTCTAATAGAGTAAATAAAGATAAATAAGAAAGATATAATCAAATAAATTCAATTTTGGGAACAGATTCTCTGTCGTACTCGCCAGACTTCCCGGACACCCTAAACTTTTCAATAGCCTTTTGTTTTGCATGTAAGCATAACAACGTATGAAATAAGAATGGGTAAATAGTATCTCTATCTAACTAGGTGTGGAAGAATTAAATTGGAAAATGCGAACCCCATGCATAGTTATGTTTGGGGAGTACGATAGTGAACCTAAGCCCAATTTTGTTTGGTCAATGCTAAATTTGCGATGTCAAAATCGAAAAATGCTTCCCTAACCGGCTATTTCCCCTAATTTGCTTTCCACAATCCCCAAGATAGCCGGATAACACAGATTTTACTGTATTTGCAGTGAGTAGACTTCAATGCCGTACTTACATATGCAAAGAGATGCTTATCAACTTCACGGTATGTAAAATGTTCGATTGCTATTACATTCGATTTTTTAAATGGCCAATTAATATTATTATATGGTCGTTAATTTACATAAAAATTTCACATTTTTAATTTCAATTTCAAAACAAAGGAAGCGTGGAAATTCGTATGGAAGGGGACCTCTACCAACAAGTGCATGGTAAACGAGCGGAAACTATTCATTACTTATCGCTCTGTTCGCCAAACTTTGTTATATATGGGGCATTTTTTTTACCACGGGACCAAACATTTGTTCGTTACAGCCGAGAATTCGTAAAATGCGTTCATTACATCCGAGAAATTTAACCAATGCCCTTATGGAGAAGATCAAGGGACCGAGACATTTCTTCGTTATAGCCGAGATTTCGTTTTAGGCGTGATCATTATAAACGAGTTTTACTGTAATTTAAATATCTATACCCCAAATATGGAGAAAGTCGTGTTGGCCACATCAGATTTTTTTAATACTGCGATAAATATGTACCTTCATATAACACGCACCCCGGTTCTTTGCCCCAGAATGTCACGAATATTTACAGTATATGCAAATAGATAAAACATCAGTGTTAATGTTAATTTATGACGCTATTAACCTTATCACACTAAAATTCTTCAGATATTTCACAAACTTTTTTTCAAAATACCAGCATATTTTTCACATTATTATAAAAGTTTAATTGAAGGTGAGAATACAGTGTCATCTTTTGTTCATGAATATATTGTCAAATATTATAATGACCCACATTATAAGTGACAATGAAAATGTTTTTATCTAGAAAAAGTTCTGTATTGAAAGACGATAATTTGGGAGGGGTGAAATCAGGCAACACTGATATTGCTTAGAATTTTATTAATTACATTCATTCATTGGTACCAATAGGTAAATCTCCAACTTTTCATAACATTTAATTTCAAAATACATACATTAGAGTATGAATATATTTATATGTATGAGAAAGGCACATTTAATACAAGAACATTGCAGAGTATTTTTACTACCACAAATTCATGGTGTACTACTTACTGAGGATGTCTTTTTTAAAGTTTTAATGCAAAGGGCAAAGACATTCATTGTGCATTTTGTACAAAGTTCCTTCACATGTATCAACAGTCTTGCGATTCACAAGCATAAAATATGATGTACAATGTATAATAATTTTGTACATGCTATAATGGAAAATATTCTTATTCTTTATCTCATGCAGTAAACTATTTCAATAGTGTAACACCACCATAAGATTGGTGAAATGCAACACCAGAGTATTCTCATAGAAAAAGCACACATATATGTAGATATAATCCATTGGAAAGTGATTCCCAAATCAACTGGGATTCACAAGCTGCATCCCGTCCATAATCAGTTGGCCCTCCATAACCTCCTTAATAATTTTAAATTAAACCATACCAATTTTATCAATACTATTCATTATGACATTAAAATGGATGAGAATGTGTTAATCTATTTCAAAATTCCTAGTGGTAATAGTGTCAGGCTTATTTGAAAAGCAATTAAAATCTTACGTGAAGTAATGCTTTGTGTCAGGGTCTTTGAAATTCATTACAATTTTGGTGTAGAATTTAAAATTTGTCTACAAACATGGTCATGAATGTGTTATTTGTTGTGTAGTGAACATTTCTATTTGTTGTCTCTATAAGAGAAATCAAGCAATATTTAATGTTTCAAATGTTGTGTTAGAAATAGCACTTCTTCAGTGGTGAACATTTTGCTGGTGGATCAATTGAAAAATCGATAAAAAGTCTTTCCTCCAAGATTTTTAAAGGTGGTTCTTTGGATCTTGGAGAGTGTGTTCCTATTAATTTTTGCTAATTCTTATCACTTAACATTTATGGAATTCAAAGTGCTTGTTGTTGATGTGATAAATAGATTGCAATAGTAATCCTAATACATTCTGCTTTTCTGTAAACATGAATTAAAAAGTTTGACCGCAAAATCAATACAGTTATGTTGTTGCAATAGGCCTGTAGAATTTAGGCCCTCCTGAGATAAGTGCATAAAGCCTGCAATAATGTTTTAGAAGTTTTTAAACTCTCCCTCATTCCATATGCTAGAAGATATTAATTAGATGTTTAATTATCAAAACATGCTTTGGATGGCGGATAATTAAGTTATTTACCATTTTATATTTTACGTGAATGGCAGAACTTAATATAGATTGGTTTTAAAATTTTGAATTTTTACCAAAATAAGTAAACTACTTCTAATCGGCAATATTCATTCGGTGTTTTGGGTGGACATTTTAATCTTTGTTTTCTTTTCCATTTAATTGTTCAAGGAAAAGATGTTTTTAAAATGGAATTTAAAAGTTTCTTATCCATCATGTAGATTCCAAGATTCCATCTACTTGAAAACAAGACTTAGAAGTAAGTGTTTAAAAGTTATATCAAGTACAAAATCAACATACATCGAAGCGGTGAGTTAATCGTGTAAAAATGATTAGTCGTGGTCCCATCAGTGTCTCACGCATTTACGTGTATGTACAAAGCCAAGGTATAATAGTTTACAAGCTTGGATCACTACTACTCGATTGAGGCATTCTACATACTCAAAATGACTAAACTCTATTTCTTCTCTTTTCATTGAATGGTTACTCGAATTTACCCGAAAAAAGAAATTTATGTGCCTTAGTAAATTCTTGAAATTTGACTTTTCTAGCATCACACGGTACGGACTTGTCTTTTTTTACTTTAAGAAAGACGCAATCACAAAATATATTATATAATCTGCCTTCGACGCTATTAAAAGCGCACATCTCAAATCAGTACGACATGTAGAAATTCGGATTTCAGTTGTCCCTTCAACTAAAAGCTCTATAAAAATTTATGAACACTTCTGATCTTCAAAACTGCTTTTGAGATTACGTGAACATTGTTTAGGATCTTAATTTACCGCCGATCATGTTACTGTTGTGGTATTACCTGGTAAGCATCTAATCAAAACGATGTAAATTTTCGATCTTGTTCGAGCTTCATCTAAGCAGGTAATATAACTGGATTCAGTCTCTTATTAATTTTATTTTATAATTTATTTGCCCTCTTCGTGTCTACTACGGCAGTTTTAGGGTTTTAGGGTTGAAAAAATGTACTCCATACTATGAGACTAAGTTCTATTACGTATCTTAAATTCTCCAAGTTTTTACATTACCCTTTTAGAGACGTATGGACGTGTAAACTTGATCGGTCCCTGGTTTTCTACAGTTTTGTGGGAAAAGGTTCTAACTCAAAGGCATTCACAGTGCTTCGTATAAATATTCCGCTGAAAAACTCACACCCTAACTCCTCGAATAATGACGTAATAAAAATAGGCCATGTTACGGAAAATGTCGGCTGTGCTTTTTTTTTGTGACAAAGACTTCTGAACTTTTCAGGATCATAATAAATTACGTGACTGGATAATTCTCTAAAGTTTCTTTTTTAAAAAGATAGTAAAAATTTAAAAATTGATTATTTGAGAGGAATATTTACTAGTGTCTATCAGTCACTTTGGAATTTATTACGGCCTTTTATTCCGTGTGATGCCGCGCGGATCCATCTTAACTTTGACCCTTTGTTACTTTCTGTTTATAAGTTTAACGCGTTTTCTAAACGAACATGGTTTTTTGATGGTCGGGCAGCCACGATAGAGCCGACGTGTGAAATCATTTCGCGACGTTGATATGACAACCAGCAAGCATTTCCACATGCACAACTTTTGGCGGCATTATTAAACCGAACGAACAGTGCCTTTTCTGTTTTTTTTTGGTCCGTATAGCGTCGTCCTCAACTCCACTTACGCGTTGTCCCAGCTTTTCGATGTTGGCAACTTCTGGCTCGTGCGAGCATGGCTGTTGGGTGTCGTATTTAGTGGACCGCGGGTCGTTACTCCTGCCTCCTGTTGGCGCCGGCCCGCCTTTCCGCGTCATCTTCCGCCTCGTGCACCGGAGAGGCCCTGCCCGTTCCGCACAGGGTGCACCGCATCTTTGCGTCATCTCCCACACGAACGCCACGGATGCAAGCGAGTAGCGCGGCAGCAGAGACGAGAAACAGGGCCGAAGGGATGGTGGCTGCTATCACCAGCTCTTTCTTGGTCTGCGCGAGGTCGAAGCGAGCGTAGGCGTCCGGCTTTTTCTCGTCCTTGTTCTGGCTGGACGGCGATGTTGTGACCGTCGGAAGGGTTGTCAGAGACACGTCTGTATAAAGAATGGGGCATTAAATGTCACTTTATGCTTCGAAATTACGATACGAACAACATCTCGTCATCACTGTTCCTAAGAAATGAAGTTAAATCCAACAATACTGAATTGGACGATGAATTAGGAAATTCCAAATTTTTATGTGAGCTTGGGTTGTTAACAGTTGAATCCACTTGTTTAAATACTCTTTTCATCTTGGAAAGAACCCTATGATGAGATGAACATTTTTGAAAGAACTCATTTTTTAATTTACGCGTATATTGAAAACATTTTAGAAGAATTTCGATTTAAAAGCTTCGAAAAAATTAAGGGTTAGTTTTTCTGTTTAACAATTCATTAAGTGCTGAAATTGAACATCAATCACCTGATCTTCAACTAGACTAGGGATCCGCAACCTGGTGCTCGCGTACACTTTAGCGGTCTTACCGTTTACTTCTTCAATGTCAGAAAACGTTTTTCCTAGTGCCGTTAAGTTGATTTGTTCGCACGTTCATTCATAAACGGAAGAAAGGAACTTTTTAATCATTTTGACATTGATTTAATTTGATTTAATTTATGATCATTTTTACTTTCTCCATACGTAGTAATGGGAAAGTATTGTATTCATGAAAAAAATCGACTTCGAGATTTCAACGGAAATACATGTTTTGAGGTCCCTAGAACACGTTTAGACTATTTTCGGAATGATGTCTGTGTGTGTGTGTATGTTATTGTGGGCGCTCTAACTCAAAAAGTACGTGCCATGTCGTTACCAAACTTCATATATAACACTTTAACATGAGCACAAAGATCTGATTAGCTTTTGGACAATAACGGTTAACCGGAAGTCGAGGTTTATTCGAAGCCCGATTCGGTTTTTGCGATATTTCTTCGTTAGAACATCATTATTGTATATACAATTCTATACAAAAGTTATAGAGAATGTATTTTCCTACAGTTTTTATTTGAAACAATTTTCTATAGGAGTTATTGTTTAGGAGTTATTTATAAATAACCGGTTTTTCGGTTTCCGTTAAATATCTCCTTAAAAACATCGTTATTGGTAATCTTCGTAAGGACCAAAGTTGTAGAGAATAATATTTCTTCCAAGTTTTGTTTGAAACTAATTTCGGATATATTTCGCTTTATCTTAATACCAGTAAACATCGCCAACACCATGTAGCGGAGAATTCTGTAAACATTCAAAATATACGTAATTTACGGCAACAAGGATAATTTTGCCTTATAATGCTATTCATAATAATTTAAATATATGGAGAATATGGAGAAAGTCATGTGTTGGCCACATCAGATTTTTACTTTTGCAAAAGTATTGTGTGGCTCGATGGGTGCTCTAGAATGTAACTTGGTGCTCTTCACATTGACTAAATTTCGGACGCTTTCTTCAAAGAAAACCGAAATGGGTGAATTGATGTATTTTACTAACACACTGATAAGGACAGCACTTAGGAATGAGGTTTTTTTGGGTTCCTTGGACAATGAAATGTGCTTATCCATCAAAATCTCGAATTCGAAAATTTTCATGAATCCAACTAAAAGGTTGGACAACTGAAGAACAAAAGTTTGATGCTGCAGTCCGCGATAGGAGTCAGAAATGAAGTGCGGTCCTCCAGCAATTGAAAGTAGAACAGACTTGCTCTGTGTAGTTCTAGATGTCGCTTATTTGATCCTGGCTTCGTGGATTGTGGTTTAAAAAATAAACCTATGCTTGAAAATGTGGAATTTATGTTATCACGTGATTTCTTTTCATTCTTAGGTGCCTGGCAGCCACCATATTCACCACAAACTTATATGATTATTCTCAGCACCACAATAGAATAGGACCTAGCCGTCCGCGGATAACAAATCAAGGGCATCACAGGCGCGTTTCGTGCAATGTATGTAGTATTTGAAACTAAACGATAAACTTCGAAGGAACTCACACCATCAAACATCGAAACGCTATGGCCCGATTGTCTCTTTGCCTACTAAAAATTTCTTCCCTATCCTACGTTGATGCACTACTAAACGTATTTAATGAATAAATACTGCAAAACGATATATCAGAATTTATGCCATGGAAATACTAAATTTATATGTACCGATTTATTTTCTAATCAGATTTAATCAATCAAACAATCGAAAATTATTTAAAGCACCTCACTTGAGTTAAGTAGTTTGACTATTTACATTTACGCTCCTTTCTTCGTCGTAGATAATCTATTTCCTTGTGCAGAAAAAATGATGCATGCATACGCAAGGAAATTAAACGCATTTTCGTATAGCGGATTTAATTTACTCTAGTTAAAACGAATATTGTTTTCGATGACAGTAATTAGGTAACCAGCATGAATTTTTCTAAGTTCAAAGCGAATTACTACTTTCTTCCTTGATTTATTGAAAACGGCAATTCCTACGATACAGGTGTAAAGGAAAATAAATGTTCTATACAACTAGGTCTACAAATTTTATTTGAAGATTTTTTCGGTATAACCAATATTTTACGAAATATGACGAAATGACAACATTTCTGTAAGCTGGCGCATGTGCTTCTCGTGCGATATGCCATTAACGAAAGCCGTCACATATTTTCCCAATATCTACGATCGTTATAAAGGCCTATATTCTTTATATTACAATACATACCTTATTTACACCATGTGTAGAAATAATTAAAAGTACAAAAATTTACTGTGAAATAAATTGAATTTATTATGAAAATACCCCAATCGTTCAGTGTATATTTGATGCACTTCTATCGAGAATCGGATAATCGGGACTCAACTGTATTTAAATACAACAATAACAAACATAACATTCGTTTTACTTCTGCTTTTCCATCGTTATAACTGGGGAGAAAGAGCTTTTGAGACCTATACATTACGATTACATTACTATACTGCGTTTCCAGAGATCGTACGGGTGAGGCGTGGCTACGGTTAGACTTGTAGGGTGAGGGAGAGAAAGTGTCAGTCAATAAGAGGTCTTAAATTTCCCACGCCTTTCAAAAATTCTTGACGAGCGCTGTTGACACGATTGCTCTCAGAACTTCACTCGTCCACAGCTGCTGTTGAAATGGGCGAAATTCGAAATGTGGCAACATTGGGTCGTAGCCTAAGCGAAATAACCCGAATGCGGACGGAATACTGCGAATCTGACCCGTACGACTTCGGGAAACGCACTATAGCTGATTATCAGCGTGGGCATCTACGTATGTTTCCGTAACACGAGAAAGAAGTTTTACGCGTTGTCCGAAAAAGTGGCATTGCACAACCGGACTTTCTTCAGTATTTAGAGGCAAGAAGGGTACATATTGCTGAATAGTAAAAGTTGCGAAACAGTTTTAATTGTGCAATTATCTAAAATAAAATTACTGAATATGTTAATAATGTTAATCTTAAAAAGTAAAAATAAATCCTCCATAAATAAGGACCCGATATGGTTGCTCAGATAACGTACTGTGCCAGCTGCTCACATCCTACCAAAATTTTATCGCGGATAACGAGGGCGTACTTTGTAATTATTTCGTAAATATTTTTTAATAAAAGTCCAAGTTTATTCTAGCTTTGTAATTTTTATAAATACCGTATAGAATCATAAATATCTTAAAACGGCGAAATGTGCTAAAATATTTTAACAACTGGGAAGAAAACTTCGATTTATTCCGAGTTTTTTATCAAAAGTAAGAATTAATTCTTGGGAAATTTTGTTTCAGTTATGTATGTATGCCCTTTTACGAACTGTTTAAATTCAAGTTCACAAATATTGGCGTTGAAAACTATACTTTGTGATGCATGACATAGGTCGGTAATTGAAATACTCGAACGATTTCCAAAGATAATGAAATCGTTGCATTAAAAGAATCATCGGCATTATTTCTGAAAAGGCGGTGACATTTACCCCATGTTAAAAGTATTCTGGCGTTTGCCTTGTCTTTAACAAAATGCACCATCTTAATGTATCCAGCGCTCTAAGTGGCTTGTAAAACGTTGAGGATATCGGTAGCATGGAGTTTTTAGATTGGTATTGGAAAATTAAGATCGTTTAACCACGCGAGCTTGGCCAATTATAGGCTAATCAGTGTAGACGAATACTTATTTTACTATTTATATCTTGTAATTTAAGGTAGTCAGTGATAATGGCTTCGTTCGTAGTTAAAGCAATTGCTTTCAAGTGGGTTACTTTTTCTCAGTCGCCATATTTTCTTTGAGTCAGCAGATGTTGGTTGGATTAGTTCACAAAACACCCCATTAAAGTATATCAATATCCTTTCAAAAGACGTATTATGCATAAATATTGATCTACTACTTATTTCTGGAGGAACTAGTTGAGAAACTTTTATTTTGTTTTATAATATCCGATATAATTTATCCGAACAGATATAGTGTGTGGAGATAAACTTCAAAAGTATTGGAAAGTGATAAAGTTGTTTTTTGAGCCTTTGACCCATCAAACTACGATGTTATCTAAATCGGAACTACCATTACTAGGAACCAGGGGGACATTCTTACCAGTCAGTGGGGTTTTGTTCAAGAATTCGGATGAAATGAATGAAATGTTGTCCGTTTTACCTTCAGCTTGAATAATTTTATTTTTACTTGTGCCACATAAAGCGGTTTTAAAGTTTCATGGGTTAAAAATCGGTTTGATATACACATTGCATAAACTCTCATATGTGTACGCTTCTAGTTCGCACAATAATTCCACTGGTAAAAATATCTTATGGACGACTTCGTGATAACCTGGCGAAAAGGTTTTATCATCACTGGACGATATACCTTCCCTATCATATTAATATCCAAACTCATTCTACCTATATACGATTTTACAAAGCAGTTCGAATAAGTGAAGAACGGTCATTTCGATTTCGATAAACTTTTACCAAATACTCGGCATCTTTCCATGCTGGTTTAAAACGGATTCACACGTTCGAACCCAAAAGAATTTACTTTTTTTACTTGATAAACATGTGAATGAGTGTAGGATACATTTTGTTTACATATTAAAAATTGTTCATATTCAGATACGAGTTGAGCACTTCAGCAATTGCCTCGGTGAATTTAATTTAATATTCTTGAAATTGTTTTCGAATAAATTACATTATGTGAAAATTAACAAAAATCAACAACGTTCAATTTGACAATGCACCTATTCTGCCTTATAGCTTATGAATATGAATACGAGTTCTTTAGATTCTCATATCGTTTAAATCTTAGAGACAGGTTACAGAGAGGCGGATTGGAAAAACACCTATTTCGGACTCTGGGGAATTTGAAACGTCTTTATCCATCAAAATCTCGGTCTATTTTTTTCGTGATCACATTACTTTCTCTATAAATTTCGTACATGAGGAAATAATATAATATTTTCTTAACGATTTAAAAAAAAACAACAGACGTTACCTTTTCCGTATTAATTTAAACACATTTACTGTTATATGAAATTATCTGAAAATTGTAATTCTAAGGCAATGGTTCCCAAACATTTTTGTACGCGCGTTACTCTTTCAAAGAGAGAGAGAATTTCGCGGTATCCCGACCTTGAAACAAGGTTTTTATAGTTTTATTCAAATGCGTCCTTTGTTGGTGCAACAATAATTAGTTTATTATGGGAAAATTATGGCCATAACTACGGAACTCCGAAAAATCGGCCCAGTTTGGAGAATTACTTTGAAGACAGCAAATTTTGAAAAATTGAAAAGTGGAGCATGTACGAAAGAACTATCTTCAACTTCGAAAGTTTTAAAGCCTGCTATTTTTTTTAGCGAATCGCACAACAGGGCCATGTAGTATTTTTCACTACGGGGCCTCATCTGCATCGAAAGATGGTGCTTACCGGTGGTAGATCCATTCCCCGAGAGTTTTTTACGCCATCCTAGCCGATCTTCCGGCGGAATCGTCTTGTAGAAGCATGGAAAAACCGACGGAGCAGTCTGGTTGCGTCCATCCCGCCCATGAGTGTCCAGGAACTGGATACATTCTCCCCGAAGGGTGTTGACGCATCCTTGTAAGTTCACAAAGAGCCTCGTGTAGGGGTCGATCACAAGGTGCACCTCGTTTGGTACGCGGGATTCCTCTTTGTCCAGCGGCATGCCGTGGCTCGCTGCGGGATGCAAACGATCGTGAGTCCAAATGCGTCATATCATGCAACTATAGTCGTTAAAATTAATCGAAAGGAAATGAATCAATCAAATAATATCGCGTCCAGTAGGTCAGATCGATATTCTACGATAGTTTATTTAAAATTATTCGTTACGTCTTCGGTACATTTCTCTCTCAATCGCGGTGATTGCCTTATATCGCTTCCACCGGTCATATAGCGCGGTACATTTGAAGAATGTGTCCAAACAAGCTAAAACAGTATCAAGTAGTGCAGGGGTCTGCAACCTTTTCAGCCTTGAGGGCGCATTTACAAATTTAGAGAAGGATCGCGGGCGCCAATTGGGGGTACACAGAAAAATAAAGCTACTTTAATAAATAGGTTCGATTCCTTGTTTATTTGAAACAAATATTTTGATTTGAATACAAAATTTATTAACAATAAAGGTGGAGAATCTTGAAATAATTTAATATGAAACTTGATTTTGTACTTCTTAGGCCAGCTGATCGTAATCAGGAATGTAATTTGAACAAGCTGCTTGTAGGCTTGTAGGATGAACGAAAGGAAGAGGATCATATTCCTCTTATATATTTTCTACTATTAATTTAAAATTGGAGAAATACACCAACGAGTTTCTAGCGATATGAGTTTTCCATAAATTTAGTTTACATTTAAATGCATTCACTGTACTAATCATTTCAATAAGCTTAAGATTTTTACCCTGTAAATCTAAATTTAGCATATTCAATTTTTCAGTTACATCGGTCAAAAAAGCAAGATCTATTGTAGTAACCAAAGGTTATTCTCTAGTTCAGGATACATTTCATTTTTTGGCCCTAAGAATTCCTTAATCTCACTTATGAGGCCAAGATAACGCATGACTTTTCCTCTGCTGAGCCACCTCACATCCGTATGGAACAAGATATCCCCGTAAACAGCTTCTTCATCATTTAAAAATGATTTAAATAAACTACGACTTGTAGCCGATGATCTGATTGAATTAATAATTTTTGTTACAGTAGTAATTACATGTTGAAATTTCAAGACTTTTTCATACAGTGCATCTTGATGCTTGGTGCAATGATACGATAAGAACTTTAGCAAGGAATTCTCCTTACGATACAAAGCGAGAAAACCGTTGTTACATCCAACCATTGAGGCAACTCCATCAGTTGTAATGGCCACCAACTTTTGGAGAGGGATATTATTTTTCTGAGTATAATCCTTGAAAACACCGAAAATATCTTCTCTTATACAGACTATCAGAGAGAGGAAGGCGAACTGGATTGGGCATTACCCGAGGAGAGAGTGCATGATTAAAGAAGTGCTAGGAGGAAAACTGGATGGAAAAAAAGAAAGGTAGGAAAAGGTTTCAGCTGGTAGACGACTTGAAAGAGAAAGAGAGCTATCAAGACATGAAGAAAACTGCGGAAAATAGGAGCATATGGAGAACCAAGTTTAGCCATGAATAATCACGGGCCTGTCAATGGACAGACTACCTATGGTGATGATGATCTTCTCCCCTCGTCCGCTGTCGAAGAGGGAGTATTTTTAGGAATTCTTTCTTTACGGTGAAATTGTTAAAAGCCATTTTTATAAAAATTGCCAACTGGTTGGTATCCGTAACATTCGTGGATAAATATAATTGCAATGAATAAAATGCGCATCCTTCTAAATTCTGAATTAACAGCGATTCTAAATTTCTGGCAATGTTTTCTACTCTCCTCGAAATAGTTGTGCTCGAATAGGGAATTTTGCTGATGGATGTCGTTATTTCACTTTTATTCTTAAATCCATCAAATAGCAATTCAGCTGCAGATAACATTGCTTCTTTGACCATTTCGCCGTTTGGAATGTTTTTTTTTTCGTTTGGCTAACACGAGCAATTTTGAATGATGCATAAGTTATGTTTTTAGCGGGCGCCAGAAAATGACATGAAGGGCGCCGGATTGAAGGGCTCTGATGTAGGGGATGAGGCTATATCCCCCTCGAGGAAACAAATGTTTAAATGAGGGATGATATTACGTGTTTCGATTCTATATGCTGGAATATTCGCTGAACAATTAAATGATATTACAGTATGTTTTCTCTGCGTCTATAAAATTTTCGTTTTCAAATATTGATTGATTTATAGATTTATGTGCCATAATTTATGTGGCTGGTCATCGTTGACCAAAACGTCGCTCTTGCATCTCACGTTGTACTCGAAAAATAAATTCACAGCTCAAAGTATTTTAACATAATAGCTATGTGTATTGATAAATTAAACAATAATATTAATAATTTAATTGCTTAGGGAATTATTTTATAAATTTCATTTTTTCTCTTTCGACATTTTCTCATGAACTATGTGCCATTTAGGTTTTTACTTTCTCATACGAAGTATCGAGAAAGTATTGTTTTCGCGAAAAAATTCGACCTCGAGATTTTTACGGAAATACACGTTTTAGATGTCGCTGAATCCGAAAAAGTGGTTTTCGCAATGCATTAGTATAAGTTTGTACAATGTATGTTGTACCGATTTTTTATTTTACGAGGATTACTCCAAAAGTAATGACTTGGAATTTTTACTAAGAAATATTTTAATACGATTGAAAGTAACAAAACAACAACAGTTAGCAAGAACACGTGGAAATACCTATGCACCTTTTTTACTTTCTCATACGAAGTATCGAGAAAGTATTGTTATCGCGAAAAAATTCGACCTCGAGATTTTTACGGAAATATACGTTTTAGGTGTCGCTGAATCCGAAAAAGTAGTTTTCGCAATGTCGTCTGTCTGTTACTGACTCTGGAGCCTAGACGGTAGAGCGAAAATGAATGAAATCTCGTACTTAGGCATTTTATCATACTGAGCAGAGTATACATAGAAATGGTTGACATTGCTGAATAATTAAGTTTTTTTGATCAAATTTCGTACAGTTACTTGAGTTTACGTCTTCAATAATACTTTATAGTTCATATTTCTCAAAAAATGAATATAAGGCTAGTTTATTCTAGGCAACTTTAACAACAATTCAATTTTCTTAAAAACGGCTCTAACGATTTTGATCAAATTCCGTACAGTTACTTGAGTATACATCTAAAATAATACTACGTATTTCATTTTTCTCAATGAATGAATATAAGGCTAGTTTATTCTTGGGCAACTTTAGTAAAAATTGGATTTTATAAAAACAGGCTCATACGATTTTCATTTTCTAAAGATAACTAAACGACGCATTGGTACACATATATGAGAAAGTTTGTACAATGTATGTTGTACCGATGTTTTCGCATAGTCTCCATTACTTTCCACAAGTTTGCCAACGTGGAAGCAATGCTGTCATTCCACCGTGAAAGAAAGTTCCATCTCGTTGATGGAACCAGCGACAATCCGCCGACGGCTTCCCAAATTAACTCCATGAGTCATGTTTAATTTTTCTACCAACCAAATTTTTCTTCGGTGATTCATATATGTCACCCGTGATGCGTTTGCAGAGCAGGGATATTTTTTGCACATGGTGAGATTAAATCTCCATTACTTATAAGGTTATGAGTTAAGATAAGATTAATTTTACCGTCTGGGCTTGACAAATTAACTCTACTGTCACACCCGGTACAGCTAATGTGATTTGCTTTTATTTTAAATGGTAGGGATTAACTAGACCAGGGGTTTTCAACCTTTTTTACTCGCGTACCCCTTAGAGCTTTTATTAATGGTCGCATACCCCCAAGTATATTTAAAGTGATAATGAAATGAGTGACACTTGTATTAATATAGATAACTCATGTTTATAACTCTTAAATTCAGCGTTTGCGTATTTTTCCTCTTTATGACGTTATTCTTAGTCGTCTTATTGCAACTTTTGATTCCGAAGTCACAAAAGATAAAGTAAGAAGAGAAATTATTAACTTGAACACTTGCGCATACCCCTACAAAACTCTTGACATACCCATAGGGGTACGCGTACCACAGTTTGGAACCCCCTGAACTAGACGATTTAGTGGCTAAGAGACCCCGGAAAAATGTATTTATGATTTTAAAAAGAAGATTTTTTTGCTTTAAAACAGGGGTGGGCAAACTTTTTGCGTGGTGGGCCGCATTAGGGTTCAAAATGGAAGTTACTTGAGAGAATGCGAAGGATTCTGTTTGTGAAAGTCATTGATTAATAATATATTACCCGCATAACTTGTTTGTAGCCTTAGTTTTAAGCAGAAAATGTGAAATTATCTGTATTGAATTTCACGACTCGCTTTCATAATGGCATCGCGAACCGCATATGATGATATCGTATGCCTAACGTGGACCGTAGTTTGCCCACCCTTGCTTTAAAGTTACGTATGTGACCCTGGATGTCTCTTCGAAGTCTTATAGTATGAAATATTTTTGCCCTCAGAAATGCTTTGGCTGAATGGAACGATAACGCACCTGAAGATCCCATTTTGTGATCATAGTTCTGCCCTCCTGTTGTTGAATTTCGACAGTTCACCCACGAGCCAAACAAAATGAAATTAAGCCTCGGGAAAAGTCAAAATGATCAATTTTTAAAGAATATAAATTATTATTACAAAAAGTATGATTTGTAGCAAATAGGTTCTTTCTTAATAATTTAGATTGATATTTATGTTGGCGATGTGAGCATAAAGATTAGGGCTATGGTCTAAACGAGGGTGGACAAATTACGGCCCGCGAAACTACAATGAAAAATTTAGCACAAATTCATGTAATTAAAATTATTATTATAAAACATGTAATATTGTAATGTTAACCCCAATAAATCATTTAGACTTAATTTTTACTGATATGATTCCTCAAAATCACTAGGTAACTTACGATTCAAATTCTAATCCGACCCGCTCAAGCATTGGTAACTTCCGAAGCATTCGCAACCACCGATGCGGTCCGCAATGCAGAGAAGGTTGTCCACACCTGGTCTAAACGTCGATGTTGACTGGTTAATATTTACGTACATTAGTTAAGTTAAGGCATTTATATAAAATCAGGATGTGTAACTATCGTTAGGTTAGAAAGTTTTTTCTAGGAATTAACCGCCAATCCAGCAGAAGAGCAATATTTTAAAATTTCATTCAATCATCATGATATTATTCAAGGAAAACCTATAAAATATTCATATAACAACGCGAAAGCCCAAAGCAGCATGGAAACTCTGGTGTATGTGAGTTTTATGCGAATAACTTTGCATTTTTAAGGAATCGAATTTTATCGCGAGTGGGTAGGATATGTGTTTGTAAGAGATATGCATGAATACGCCTCCGCGAGATGTAGATCAGGTTGCATGTTTCCCGCATTGTTTCTTTCCGGGCATGCTAAAATATGACCTCTTTAATGCTTACCATTTGTTTGGCTTGAAAGCTTTCCCCTCCTCTCCCCTCAATGACCCACATGCACACGAATTCAATCGTTATCCATCCTTCGCGGTTTCCTCAAAATAAGACCTTTTCCGCCATTTTCCACTGTCCAAACTGGTCGTAACATTTAAAATCCCTCCTGTCTGCTAGATTCGATCTTATTCTCCTTTGACCTCGTCCCTTGGATGTCTTCCCGCTATAAATCCATACGCCCTACACGCAACTCTACTCCGACTTATTCTCACTGCACATTTTTCGTTACCCTTTCACCGTACCTTCGACCACGACATAGTTCCTTTTACTTGCCATCGCAACCTACTATAACCCTTTTTTCTCTTCCTCTCTGTATTTTGCTTTCGAGTTAAAATTTTAAGTTTCAAGAATCCTTTTGGCGAGCTTGGGTCGTTCGTTCCGTATGTGTCATCGAACTTTCAATTGAAACCAAGGGACGTTTCTTAAATCATCATGAAAATGAGATTATTTTTGTGAAAGGTAGCAAGCGAAAGAGGTTTCCGTTTTTTACGTCATCATTTTGTAATTTAACCGTCTGAATATGTTTAGTTAGAAGCTAAGGATTTGTAAATAATATCGGGTTATATTATAGGAATTTTGTGCAAGCGGCATGATTTATTTTCAGATAAACGGTCTTTTTAATTTTTCGGTCGTTTTCATTTACTCTCATAGTTCCATTGTATCTCTCTCCTGATACCAAGAGTAAGGGTGAAAATGCGACTATATGTGATAATAATATAAATGCCATTCCAAATGATTTAATAAATATCGAACTGAATCATGACTTGGACACGCGTGGCTACTGAAAATTTTTATAATTTTCCGTTTATTGCTGCCTCGCACGTCCCGCTTAGGCTTCGAAATTGGTAGAGGACGATAAAAATAAAGTACAGGGCATTATAAAGTTGACTTATCAAACATTGTTTCTAACTAAAAGTGTATTTTTAGCATCGTTACTTTTCCGCATTGATATACTTTCTACCTGAAACGCTTTACCCCTTTATATTATATTTCTAGCAAAGTTTTTTGCCCCTTGAAGTTATACTCATTATTTGATTTTTGTTGATTCTCGTTTGTATGTGTACCTGACCAGTCATTATTACAATACCTAATATGAGCGCAAATATATAATGAATGCTTATGTGCAAGTTTCTTTTAACAGCTATGCGTTTTTAACCCTTCGTCTGTTCATCGATTTCATCATATCTCTGAATTTCTGCAAAAACAGTTCAGTATTCATATGTCCCAGCAGCAGGGAGCTATTAATCGGAGATGACTATTATCGGCGATAAGGAACAGAGATCTATGACTAACATGTAGTTTATCAGTATACTCCGAATGAAATATAAGTTGCATTTTCTGTTCTAATTATTTTTCAAAATGAAAATCATTAGTAATTTAAGCTTAATGATATTTACGAATATTTTCAATCAGATAAAATTTTCTAATACTTTTATGTTAACTTAAATTATAAATGTGCCGGTCTTGACACGTAACAAGATAGTTTTGAAGGAAAATGCCTCCTTCCATTATATCATGGGTACTCAAACTGTGTTCTGCGGAACCATAGATTTTTTGCGAAACATTGAAGGAGTTCCACGAGAGACAGATATTAGTATTTAGGAAAATCATCAAAAAATAAATTACCGTTGAACCTCAATGGAAAATGAAAAAGTTTAACTTCTTGAAACTTCACGTTATATAATCTCAATTTAGCGTATATGAGTGTGGACGAGGATAAATGATTACTTCGACTAATAAAAAATTTGAGTTGTTGAGGTTCGATTGACTATGGAATTACTTTGAACTAATTTAGAAAAATTTGTTATTTACATGTAAAATATTTGGATGCCGTGATGTTGAAATTCAGACGATTTTTCTCAAGAATGAAAAAGATTTTATCCCATACAGAGGAAACAACATTTTGTAATTATTAGTTGTACGTAATCATAAATTACTTTTTAGTGTACCTTCGCACTGAAAAGGTTGAGAAACATTGTCATAGATTACGATAGAAGAGAAATGCATTAACGTATTCAAAGCGATGAAAGTCTGCTCTCTCAAGTTCTACCCTTAATTAAATTTGCGCTCTTGGGCGTGGCGGCTCACTTTTTATGATCTCCGTTGATAAAAAGGGGAACAAGGCGTAATGCATTATTTCTGTCTGTCAGTCACCTGTCATGTCAAGTAATATCATGTGAACTTGTTATACAATGTATTATTCGTGTTAAATACCTTAACAAACCATGTCAGAGGCAGATGTCCAACAAATTACTTTTAGTAAATGTCCAGTTACTGTGAAAGTTGTCAAAGACTGATGAGCTGCTCATTTGAAATTCTACTAATCGTGATAGGTGAAAAATTAAAACTAATAAACAGTAATTTCCTGTATAACAAGTAACACATTCCGTTCTCTACTGTAACTTGCATCGTTCTCATTCGAAATTGGCACTTTATCCTACTGAATTCAACTCATTCTTTTTTACATAAGTAAATTGTAATTTAATAAATTATCATGTCTCTCCGTATAATTGCGCGAGATTAATGTCAAGCATCGCATGACTTATCGCGAAAGATATACCAAAGAAGTTAGGCGAAATTAGACGGCAAATTGCTGGTGTGGACGCAGGGAGTATGTCAGCTTACCATCGTATGCGGCCCACAAAGTTGTAAAGTTAACAGAAGGCGTTGGGAGACTTTCCTTGGTGAGAAGTGTGCCGTTGACACAGTCACTTCCGGTGATAATCGAGACGGTGCCGGGGTAGGCCGTAGAGGAGGAAACGGAGTCGGTGGAGGTCATATGGGAGTCGGTCCGAACCACGTTTTGACACGAAGCCATGAATATCCCATTTTCTGGTTCCCAGATCTTAGCTTCGTCGTCTTCTTCCCCTTCGTCCGTGGAAGTGGCGTAGGCCCTCTTGCAGGATGCAGTGTGCACGACGTCCCCGTGCATAATGAGCACGTTCACTCCCGAGGTGGTGACTCGGGGGCAGTAGCGGTCGCAGGTGAAGGCTTTCTTGATCTTGGTGCATCTTGATTTGAAGCAGTCGAAGTATCTAAAGAAGAGAGGATTATGCATTTCCTTGTTATTCCTCGTGTTTGTCACCACAGCTTAAGGTGATTGATGTTCTGCATTATTATTCTTTTTAATTTTGAAATTGTAATAGATGTTTACCAATTTTTGCCTATGTAATGAAACATGCGTAAAGTAATATGGAACATTATTAAAAGTAATGCCGGATGGTGGAAATAGGGGAGCCTAATGCACATATGATATGGTGAATGTGTCTCAAAACGATGCAGTATTTGGCGAAGGTGTTGACGTGGAGGGAACCAAATTAGCGAATATGGACTCCCAGGATGTAGTTTGTCTCGCAAGTCTATGGGACACAAAGAGTAGTTTCCAATTTCAGTTTCTTAATATTTAAAATGTTCTCTTCATCGCTTAAAAATGCGCTGATGCATTTAATTTGATTTATCCAGTAAGATATGATGAAAGAAGTAAACTTGCTTTTTATATTAATGCACGTGCTCCGTTTTGAACGAAAAAAATTAGCTTCGTCTCGATAACTCATAATTTTTGTTCAGAAATGGTAATTTCGATAGGGTCAGTGGTAATAAGGTAATTAAATTCCAAAAACGAAAGAAAAAATTTCCAAATTTTTAAGATCGATGAAATTAGCACTCTCTTGGAGTTTCGAGGTTATTTTCTGTTTATTTTTAGTTATACATATCGTTGAAATCTTTTCCACGTAAATTTTTAGTTAAGTTTTTAAGTTAATTGTCGCTAAAATCTATGCTTATCTTGACCTGATTTGTCAGGAGTAAATGCGTTTCTGTATCGGTTATAAGGTGCCTGGTTGCTTTGTAGCATATCACTTTACGAAAATCAGTTACAGAACGCGTTTTCGCAATCTGAGTCCTCTACACCGCCGACCAAAAAAAAAAAATCTCCGTGCAGGGTATTCCCCGGAGAAAGAAGGGATATCTCTCCGGCTGGGATGCGAATGACTGAGCGTGTGCCCGCCCTATCGATCCATTCGAGGTGCACATCCTTGCTCTCCCTCCCGACTCTTTCCTTACGCACGCAGGGGAAATCTCCGAATTCGATATTTGAGGAAGACGGAACTTATATGGTTTCTTTCTATTTGCTCGACAAACTAGGAGGAGATGATTTGACCTTTTTCTCATTTCGGTCTTACCTATTTCTCGGAAAAATAACTGAATAAAATCCACATCTTCGGCCGGCATTGTCGAACGTATGCGCATATGTAGGTACGTTTAAATCGGACGTTTTGAAACAGTGGGAACTACTTAATTTTTAATCGATACCTGCAGCTAAAATTGCACAGAATTTGCCACATTCTACTCCAAACGATAACGTCTCTGGTTACTTAACCTTTTATTTATATCTATAGTTCACCCTGCAAGCCACCGCAATGGTGTGTGTGGCAGGGGGCAGTCTTACTCGTAGCAATAACGCTGCTGTTGTTAAGAGTAGGGAGACCTTGGAAGTAGCCGGGCGTAAAACTGGATGTTAAAATGTCAATGAACGCTATAACTGTATCGAGATTAATGGGTTAAGTATTAATTGTAACATTAACTCAATAACTGGACGACATTAAATCAAAATCCTGGCAGTACTTTTTGAGAAAATCGACATTAGATCACCGACAAGATTAAACTATAGTTATTTGCTGCTCGATGTTTTGTATCAATAAGGGTTCTACTTGGAAATACGGAATTTCATCGGATTCTTTTGAAATGTTTTAACTCCTAGATCCGACTGTCTACAGAGAGACGGAATTGCAAAAAGAAAAATTTCGGCCTCCGGGACATCTAAAACATTCGTTTCGATGTGGGATTTTGCATTATCTGTATGTTCTTCGTATTTAAGAAGGTAAACATTGCCAATTTTTTAATCACCGCAAATAACGTTAACTCAATTCCACTGTTTACGGATTCTGTCGAGCGGATTACCTCATCCCTTGTAGTTTACGGCAGTACGGGGGTCCGTATGTCGTCTCCAGGGGGTCCGCGATTTTGGTACCTTATATATTAAAAAGATGCATGATTTTCCTTAAGATTCATTTTGACCCTTTAAAGTGGTCGGATAATGTTAGGAAATGTCTTAAAAGGAAGGTCTCATAGCGTAGATTACATTCTTTATTACGCTAAGTAAGATCTCGGCTCCTATCCAATGGATTTTAGAAAATTTTAGTAGAGGGGCGGGGCGAGATGAATGTTATAGACTCCTGCGTTTATAACAATGAAATTATCATTATTCTCTTTTTTTAAATTTTATATACACTCTTACTCCATAAATATAGCTGTTATGATCCATTTTTGAGGGAGAGACCTCTGCGATGTAATTGAACAAACAGTAAAAATGGTAAATTTCGTGAAAATCATTGTCACAAATTCACGAATTTTCTCTGAGCTTTGTGAAGAAATGGGTTCAGCCTATACTTCTCTTGTTTCATAATGATGTCCTCTGGCTATCTCGAGGAAAAGTCTTGACACGACAGAGTTGAAAGCGGAGGTCTACATATTTTTTTAATTAAGGAGAAATTTTTAAGATGCGTATTGCTTGGCAAAACTTGCATATCTGATTGTGAGAGACATATTAATCATCCTAAATGAACTCAACCTCTCCCTTCAAGGGCGATTAAGCAATATGTTTGTCATGATTTACAAAATAGAAGCATTGAAGAAAAAGCTATTGGTGATGTTTAAGAAGAGAATAGATGTGGGCATATTCATGTTTCCTGAGTAATCCGAAATTATAAGCAATAGGGATGTTATATTTGATGAAAAGAAGATCAATTCTATCATTAGAACGCATTTTACGTCGCTTACTAGAAATTTATAACTACCTTATTTAGTCCTGTACCCCTCGCACCTTTTTCCGAAAATGTCGGTAAAAAAGGGACTGCGCGTCATATATGAAGATTTATGAGCAAGTTTTAAAAATTGCGAGTTTCGATAGTAAATTTACTGCAACACGCTTGTATCTATATTTATCCTTGCAGAAGACGAAGAATTCTACGAATTATACGCGTATCTATATTGCCAAACAAACGTTTAGGGTTTAAATGAGCGGTTTATACTGCCGTTGGTATATCTTCAAGTTTGAGATGACGTAATATTTTTATAATATTAAAGCTGTACCTTTTAATTGATTTTAAGTTTATTATTGTTACTCAGAGTATGTAGTAAAACTTACTATTGGCTTCTACCTATACTTTTGCTGGAATAAGTTGGAATCTGTTGTCTGTGTTCGTTGAATTCTTCGTGAGCCGCTGACGTTCCTTTAACCCGGGAGAGAACGCACCTACTGGAAATTCCCAGAAACCGTAGGTACTATTTACTGTAAACTGAATTTGTGACCCTCCCTCGTAGAAATATTATTTGCCAAGTTGACTAAATTTGACCGCTCATGGACGGAGCAGGTCTGTGCCGCAACCAAGACTATTAATTGTCGTTGTCGTTATTGCTAAAAGCAGCAAGACATTACGTTCAATGAATGGAAGCAAATCAGCTGTGAGTACCATCACGAGTGACGAGAGGAGCTGAATATCAAGATTGGTTACCCCCGTAAGTTAGATATCCTATTTTTCGCTTATGGCAACTTCTTAGTTAAATATGGTTTTCATAAAAATTTAAATTTTGGTTCTTTTTCATAATATTTATATTTCAATGTAAAAAACAAACTTTACTCTTTTAAACAACATTTTTGAACTATTAATGGAAAGGGGGTCCGCAGAAATTGTGATTCGTAGGATTCTGCGGCTCCAGAAAAGTTGATGTAGAAGGTCCACGGGTCCAGAAAGGTTGAGAATCACTGGTCTACGGTATTTACAGAATATGTTACAAACCATACCTCGAACGTGCTCACCCGTTCAACTTCATGTTGTCCTTGTCGCTGTCTATCGTCGGGCCGTCTCCCGTCGCATTGTGGCACAGGTAAATCTCGGACATGTTGGCACAGTGTCCGAGGGAGCAATTGAAAACTCCCGAAATGGCACCGCACGCTTCATCCACGTTGCAATTTATCCTTCTCAAGGCCCCCGGGTTTGCTGGTGGACAGGACACGTTCTCGCCTTCCGTGCAGCCCTCCAGTCGCAGAGTGGAGCCGTTTCTTCTGACCATAACGTGGATCTAGATGGGGAGGATGAGGAAATAGAACCGGCGAAAAACGGATTAGCCTTTTTTCGACCACATCAATTACGGGCGTATGTAATTTCCGGTGTGACGGATGTTTCGATCGATTGGTGTCATCCTTTGGAAGAGCGTTTTGTGAAATTCTGATTTACTCCTCTCGAGCAGCGGAAATTTTAGCCGCCTTGGTTCGTCCGCTGTACAAGCGACGCGTACTTCGGGAGCAACGTGGCATCTCGTTAGGTTCCGATCGCTTATTTTTTTCGTAATTGCCTCTGTTAATTGGATAAACGATAGACGTCGTCGAAGCGCTGTTCGGGGGAGGGGAGGAGGCAGCAGGTGAAGTTCGGAAATTCCCTGGGGGTAATCGAGGGAAACTTTCCGACCTTAATCTGACCTCCATGATGGGTAGCCATTAAGAACGAGTTATGAGTACGTTTAATCGATGAAGCTCTATGTAAGTCGGTTTGTTTATTGGATAAGGAAATCCCTTTAGCGCTAGGCAGGCAAAATGGAGCTTTCCTAGGGGAAATCCTAGTATAAGAAGACGGAAGACTACAAGGAAATAAGTAAGGGATTTAAATCATAAAGTATGATTTTATAATAGTATTATGGAATTAGCTTGAGGGAATACTGTGCCTTTTACTTATTCGGTAGAAACCTTGGCAGAGGTTAGCTGCAAGAAAACGTGTCTTATTGTTAGTTTAAAAAAAGAAGGGAAACATTCGACATTGACAAGTGAAACCTTGAAAATAACCAAGCAGGTGGGGTGCCGGAGTTGCGAAGAACCAAATTAAAAGATAGAAAAGGGATATTCAGTAACAGTACCTCGGTCGTGGTCGCCATTCGTATCGTGAGCAAAAAGGAAAAGTTTCACATTGCCCTCGCTCATAATCTGACTTAGGTATCAACAACATATGGCACGCACGTCCAAGGTGGCACGCGAAGAGATTTTTCAAGGCGCGCACGGGAAAATTACAGAAACATACATTATAATAAGTATTTGCCGGAATTTTGATCAGTCCCGTAACTTTATTGCACCACGTCCAGGGTACCTTAAATTGAAACATAAACAATTTATAAACGTTAAGGATGAAAAGGTATATATGCTGGTGACGCGGAATGCCACAAATTTGGAATGTTGGTAAAGAGTGGCTTTTTGTCTCTCTTGAATTTTTTCGCGTTAAATGGTATATGGGTGATTGAACGCAAGAAATGTGGAAAAATAAGAGTTCGTCTGTCTGATGAGGCGAGATAGAGTGGGTGGGTAATAGAGGTAGGTGAGGGAACAGAAGAAGAGGTAGGTCCTATAGGAGCGGACGGGGTCGATGAGAAGGAGTTTGAAGTGACTTTGAGTGCCCTGGAATAAAGTGGAGAGTGGCGATGGGGAAGGAGGGAGGTTCGTGTGAGATTAAAAGGACTTGTTGCAGTGTCTGCCGCTCAGAAAGTTTGAACGGCACGGGATAAATTATCCTCTTCGGGAGAAACTGTTGATTAGGGCGAAGTGATGATTGCGTTACCTTTCTTTCGATTGCGGATTTTTGCAGTAATGACATTAAGTATAAAACATGTTGCTTTCGAAATTAAGCAAATCTTTTCAACAGGATCTGTACTAAATGAAATATATCTTAAATGATATGCTTCCTCTTCCGCTCAATTAGTGATCCAATACATATGAGATATGAAACTTTATTTTAGATTCTCATCCACGTAATCTGAAATCGGCGAATTAGTAGTCTAATTTTAAAACAAAACATGTACCTAGGGTTAAGTTACGCCATCATAAAATAGACATTTGGCAATCGCCTTTAAAAAATTGATATCAGAAATGGAGTTTGCATTTCATTTCGCTTGCTGAAAAACATTGCAACGTGGCCTAACATTATTTATAAAAGAAACGATTTCTGATTAGGTAAGGGTGCATTTTTTCTTGAGGGTTAATTATCTGGGAAGGTCAATAGGAGAAAATCTGGACATCAGTGAAAATGCTATAATGCAGGGTTTTCAAACGTTTTTCTCCGCGGCCCAATAATTATAGAAAATGTTATTCGCCACATCAAAAATTATTCCTTGTGAAATATTGTTAAATTATAATTTCTAAGGATGTATTTATAATGTAAGCGATACAGTTTAATGACCTTTAAGTCCTATTAGTTGATTTTGATTATCTTGGCAACAATTTAGCCTAAATTTTGCGTCCAAATATCTCATGTCGACCCTTCTCTGAGGCCCTTATTGAACGTTTTGCGGTCCACCGTTGGGCCGCGGCCTATACTTTGAAAAACCCTGCTATAATGGATTGAAAGAAAGCGGGATTCAACGCAATTCTAAAATTTTGAAAGTCATATTTTCTTTCTTTTTTTACTGCGAGTTGCATTTTTATTAATTTAAAGACGATTATCGCGTTTAAGTTCTGCTGAGTTTTTAATTTTTTGTTAATTGTGTGTATTATTGAAGCGCAATGTTTTCACAAGATGAGAAGGAAATATTCTTGTAGGTTCATTCATAAGTAAGCTCATTCACTTCGTATTTATAGCGTCATTTTCGCAATTCCAAAAAATGTGATTCTTTACGAATAAGACCCCTCTGAAAGAGAACGTAAAGTAAAAGGAATCGGAGTTCATAAAATAATTGGACGAATGTTGGAATGGTTCCCGAAGCGGTGCGTGGTTATGAAAGTTTCCATTTGGTTAAAAGCGCACCTTTTTGTCCCGGAGCTGTGGATCTCGTGGTAGTGCGGTAACTCTTTAGTGAAAGGAAATAGGCGTTCACGGGGAGGCAGTCTTTATGGCGGCAATAATGAGGTGGGGGGTTAAAGGGGTGGGGTCCCTTACTATTTTTGTTTCACGGTTTTCGGCTCACTGGATCGATGTGTAGAGCAACTTTATGGGTTGTGTGGAAGGGAAGAGGGCAGGTCGAGGGAAAGGGTAGGTGGAGGGAGGGAAGAAATAAGAGGTGGGTGGGCGGATAAAAGAGGGACGGCCGATAAAGAGTCACGTTTCTCTTTCTTTCGTCTCTTTCATAATAAAATCCATCGCCTTCCCTTCTTGGTGATCGATTGGATATCGCTGACAATTTATCTATATATTTATCAAAAAAAAAAACGTTTTCAAACAGTGTGGTTAGGGTCCGTTTAATTTTCGGTATCGGATGTATCGATGTTTTCCTGAAATTCGCCATATGTACTGTATTGTTTTTTTTTTAACGAGACAATCACCAACGCAAACAATGCGGCGGACGAGATTTCGCTGTTTTCCCTTCGTGATATAAAAGCATCGTTATCGGCGCTTCGTTTACCAGGTTGCATGTAGCATCGTCGCTTAGATCGATATTTGTTTTTTACGGGAACTAACTAAATGCAATACAGTTTTTTTTAGCATTGATTGAAATACTATATGTGACGGAGAATCGTGTATATCTCGTTTTCCTAATCTTTGCTTGAAATTTTTAATCCTTTTCTGGATATACCTATGTGGTGCTCTAGAACAGGAGTCGGTAACTACGGCACACGTATCCAAGGTAGTTTGCGAAGAGATTTTACTTGACGTGGAAATTCACGGAAAAATTACTTATAGTATAGGTTGAAAAATAATTTCACTTTTAACTGCACCCCATGTGACTGACCGTATCATATCCAACATTTAGCAAAAGACAGGGATTAAATTAATTGAATGGTCGCACATGCGAGGAATCACAATTTTTTAATCTTGGCAAAGAATGGCATTCGGCATCAAAATGTGGTCAGACCCTGATTTAAAAGAAATGGGATGTGATTTTTTTGTGTATTAATTCTTTCGATGAATAACGATTCTTTATTAAACGAAAAAGGCTTTACGACCGAATTTGAAACCATATTTCATCAGTATATATTTTGTTTATATTTAGAAAACTTAAATTTGATTACCATACAGAATTTTTAAGATTAAGATTTACGACTGCTAATTGTATGGTTGTTAGACTTCAGAGAAATCAATAGTTGAGGCAATTTTTCATTGTTAAATCTTCGCGAATTGGCTTTACGAAAGAACCTGTTGATTTTTACTCTTGATATAAGTTACTCAACTCTTTTCCATTTCGGAGTACTGATTTATTTTTTTCGATCCTCTTATTGATTCAGGAAAACATTTGCTTTCATTTCCTTCGAACAAAGCACTTATTTCCGGAGAGGATTTATGTTTTATTTAATATACGTATCCGTTAGAAAGTTGAGTACTGTGAATTTTTTATGGTATTCTGCCGGTAATTTTCGGTAAAATTTTTAATCGATACTGTGGGAAAATTTCTTCACTAAATAATTTTACGAATAACCGGTAACTTCCTCGAAAGCTACGCAGTTTTTTGTCTTTTACTTGTAATTGTTAATATTTCGTGAGATTTGTAATCTGAAAGGGAACTTTATTTAGCGTTTTATAAAACAATTATTATTTCAAAATTCGATTTTAATGTATATTATCATTAATAATTTTGGATTGATGTTATCTCTCCATTTACTTGTAATGTTATTCCATGAACATATTGGCATTCCGCGTAATAACAGACATCGAAATACCATTAAATTGCATTGCATTTCGCTAGACAAGCTTTCAATCCGGTAAACGTGACCTCTTCCCTAGGGACTTAGAGTGCATTCACATCTTCCGTCAGTATTATTGTATCTAACCACGATACCAGATACGTAAATGTGGACTTAAAATGATTATTTGATTAATGCCAAAGGAAAAGTAATTTTGATGCATTGCTACATTCACTTTATAATGTTTACTAAAATTTGATCGATTGAAGAATTCTTCTATGTACTATATTACGAAAAGAGGAAATATTTCAAGTACAATGTTAAATTCACCGTCAACCAACGTCAATTTTTTAGAAACGAGTAATAACAGAAGTAAAAAGTAAATTATCCTACTTAGTTATTTTGTAATAGTCAAATCGTGAACTATTATTGGTCGTGATAGTTTTATTCTAAAAACATTACGTCCTGTTACTCATATTATAACGATAGTGTGTACATATATGCAGCCATATATAATTCTATATATATATAGTTAAAGAATTTTCCATTACGTAAATTTATAATGGTGCTACTAGTGATATAATTATATATATAAATAGCTAAAGAATTTTCCATTGTGTGCATTTATAATGGTGCTACTACTGATGAAAGTCTAAAATGAGACGTGTAAATCTGAAATTCGAAAATACTCCAAAAATTACAATAATCGTATCGTGTCATTTCCTTGTTCGTTGACTGGGTGTCTCGTAATAGATCAAAAAGACCAACTCAGTGGCAGGAAGTAAATATTGAGCAAATACGAATCCATTTATTATTTATTCGCCTTTTTCTTATAATGAAGGGAAGTTTTTTGTCGGATGAAAATATTCTCTGAATATATTTATTTTAATATTGGTTCTACATTTGAGGGACGTAGGAATGCACCACATGATAATGTTAATACCTTTGTTTTTAGAGCTATTAACGTAAATTATTTATTCGATTTTTTTCTTAAAATGAAAAGTTTACATCGGATAAAAAGATTCCTTGAATATATTTATTTTAAGATTAGGTCTACATCTGAGTGAGGGACGAGGAAATCCGCTTCATACCAATGGTAATGCATTCCTTTTGAAAGCTATCGGCATCAATAAATGGCCAATTTGCCTGTCACGTTCCTGCGTGTAGCCTATCTGCCTGGGAAATAATTAACCCCGTTTGGAAGGTCTTTTTTTGCACCGACCGATAAAATATGGAAGTCATCGTTGACGTGGTGGCCTATTGCGTACGTAATACTTATTGTTCCAGTCATACTCTATATAGAGATCAAAGCTTCCGTTATTATTTTAGTATTTTAATCTTCAACCTTTCAAATATTTTTTATTCCCGCATAGAAGGGAACCCGTGACATTTCGTATAAAGCAGTGAAATGGATTCGAAGCGGCCTTATTGGTCGTTCTTGTTTGAGAAGAAGGCGTAGGTCGCAGAGGGTTAAGGGTGCGGAACATTTATGAGACAAGGGAGAGAGAGAGATAGGTCGGAAGTGGGAGTGGGGGAATCATGAAGGAAGGGGAAAACATTAAGCGGTGTCTGAGGGAGAAGTTTTACAGTTTCCCTAAAGGCTAGCACTAATGGGAGGGATGTTATTCTTTAAATCGAAGGAGTTCGAGCGTTTTTCATCGCTCGGGACGAAAAATTCTTGTGTTCCACAGAGGTGGAAATTTCCACGTTTAGGAAATAGCAATTTCGTACGGATGTTGGTCGAGAGAAATGCGGGGAGAGAAGAGGATTGGGGGTGCATGAGGGGGGGGGGGGAGGGAGGGGGGGGGGCGTGTGGAAAACGCATAGCTGCGGAGAAAAGGTGGAGGAGTACAAAGGAAGGGAAATGAAATGGGTTTACTTTGAGAGCGGAGTGGATGGCGTTCGTAGAGGAAGGTATGAGGAGTTTCTTTCTGGATGGAGATGGGGAATGGCACGCTCCCACGGGAATCGCCTGGGACCGTTTACTCTCCCATGGCACATACGTACCTACCTCTTATTCCAACCATTCTCTCACCTGTGGGCATAATCCGGACGTCTTCGTCAGGCACCATTCTCCGCACGAAGCCCACGAACACGATGCCGGTAGACCCGTGTAAACAGTTTTGCAGGTGAAGGGCTTCGGATCGAGGCCCGAGTTGAACGCCCGGTGAGAAGGCAGGTAGACGACCCAGGTGAGATAGAACAGGGATACTATGCTGAGAACCACGGTGAGCTGACAGATGCATATGCCGCCGCAAATGCGACGGTCTTGCTCCGGGACCAGTCGTTCCTTGTTCTTGCGTCCCATCTCCTCCCCCCGGCCGAGCAGCTAAGGTGTTGGACCGCCCTCCCCCAGTCCCGTGTGTGTTGTCGCTCCGTCTGTCGGTCAGCTGCGGTCCTCCGGCGTGCTTCGAGGGCGATGGCGTCGAGCGAAGTGCCGACTGACCCCGACGCCTCACACGAACCTCCCCCATTCCTCGCTCGGCGCCTCCTCTCCGTCCCACGCCCCCTCTTTACGCCGCTTTCCTCTTCGTCTTCCTCTACCCCCGCTTCCACCACCGCTTCCCGCCGATCGCCTTCTTCCCTCTCTCTGCGCGGGCAACCTTCCCCCCTCCCCCCTCCTCCCCCGCTCTCCTCCGTACCCTAGTGAACGTTTGCAGACCCTAGCCGCCCCCTCCTCCATTGTTCCCCGCGTCCATTGGCCCGCTATCCCGTGGGCATGCGCGGAGGAATCGCGGGAGAGTTCTTAGCAGTGTTGAAGATGTCACTACCGATCAAGCGAAGGGAACTAACCACTTCTCATATTTGCAATTCGCGGAATTTTATTCCCTAGGTTATGTTATTTTCTATTGCGCTATTTTATCGTCTGCTCTTTTTGTGTGTGCGCGCGCGCGTGTCTCCGTGCAATGTTTTGCGTTTTAATTTCTCGGAGTTATTGATCGCGTCACGCATGCATATTCATGTCTGTTATGCTCTCCTCCTTCACTTTTGAGATTTTTTTTACAGCTCGCTGTGTTATTGAATTATGCATGCCTTAGCGTCTTTTGTTCAGTGCTTATTTTTGGATATGCTATTCTGTAGGATCTCGCGATAGTTTGTAAATAATGGATTAAATTTAATGTTGTGTCTGAATATCTTTAAATTATTTCCATAATAGTCTCAAGGGACTCATAAATAGATAAAAGCTTGGAACAAAATGATTCTGTCAGGAATATCCAAAATAAATTTTTTAGATATTCTCATTTAAATTATTTTCATCGAATATAAAATGCATTACATTTGAAGAAAAGGAATTGTGTGTTTACCATTTTTCGTTTCTAATTTTTACGTAGTAATTATATTTAATGTATTGCTATATTAAATATTATAATGTATTAAATAAATATCTGGTATAATTTATCTTACACATTTAAGGTTAATTTTCTTAAGAATGTTATGATTATTATTGCTTTATGTTGAAGAGTTATTAACATATGACCTCTGGCTAGAAATTCTGGAGCCTTAGTTCATTGAGTATACTTATGAAAATTTTCAAAAATTTAGATTCAGGAAATATTTAACCAAAATATACTTGATGCTTTAAATTTAATATATTTCTCTAATCAAAGCTTACTTCACAAAATTAACTACTTTGATTAGCATGGTTCATTCCCAGATGAATTATCAAGAGCAAAATCTTTTATATGGCATCGATAAATACCAATTCAGGCGATTAAGTTATTCTGTTTCTGAAACGTTTTCTTCGCTTCATATCTCGGTAGATTATATTTCTATCAGATATATTAATAAATATAATGAACAATTTATATAGAGTTATAATAATGTCAGCCAATGGGCATCTAGATACGTCGCGTGTTGAAAATGAATTATAGAATGTTATATTTTACTTTTGTTTTGCCCCTTTAGAATGTATTATTGTTAATTGCTTTCCAGACCCTTCATTATTTTCCCCTCACCCAAGAGAGACGGAAAGCAAGCAGATGTTTTGCGTGATTAACCCGCCGCTAGCGCAGCTATGGTTGGAAGTATAGCGTGGATGTGCGTGAGAGAATATGAGTGATGCCGGAAGGATAGGAAACCACGTCACATATCGTGTGTCAGACCCTGGACTGTCTGAAACCGATTTTTATCCAATAATTTTTTTACCACCTGACCTTTTCGCCTTAGGGAAAGGGTTTAATAAAAACACTTCATAACACTGAAGTAATTTATTTCGTAACTCAAAGTGTAACATAACAACTTACTTTGAACAACATTTAAACTTTAATAATTTTAGAGAACAGAAACCAATATGGTTTGGTTATAGATAAAATATTTTAACAAAGGATAACAATAATTATATTGATTGTAATGAAATCTTTATGGCACTTCTTTTGTTACTTGCTTCGTTTTATTACTTGGAGAAAATGGTTATAAGTCTAAATAGATCATGCACCTCTTTGTTCTCATTTGATGGTTGTACGCAAAAATTTCCTCAGCTTCTATATACGAACTAAAACAAAACAATCACCAATTGTGGTCTATAAATACTAGCTAATAATCTACAACGGTTATTGTTTTATGTATAAGAGAAATGACTATACCTACTATAGAGAACATGCTGAATAAAAGTGAATGACTTTAAACTACTCGGTTGAATCATTTTTCGAGCATACCAAATGAGCAGTAAGAGCTTAACTCCAATATTTCACATGAGTCAGCGTAATTGAGTGCATTTATAAGGATTAATGGCGAAGCATTCCTTTATAAAAGGATTGTTCGTCAAAATAGCAATATCATCATGCCCAGTACACACACACTGAGAATTTACTAGGAAATATTATATTGAAAAATATGTCTTGGGAATTATTTTAAAAAGGAAATTGAGTATTCTTTTCGAAGCTTGGGTGTGTCTTTTTCTGAAGTGTGCTGAAACTATGGCGAGAATATGGCACTATTAGATCTTTTTTCCTCAAAAAAGGTTTGGCGGCTCCCTCATCATCATCATCATCGACAGTCCATTCTTCTTCGGAAAGGCACCCGACCACCATGGTCGTCTTGCAGTCTCTCTGAGAGTCAGTATTCTTCGTCGTCTTCATCTTCCTCATCAATATCTCTGTGTTAGAGTAAACACACACATACACACATTGGCATTACAGTTCAGCCTCGATCTCTTTTTTTTTGGTAGCAGTGGTGGGACAGAGAGGACCGCCTTTTTTTAACAGACAGAAAGACAGACAGAGGGCATAATTCAAGGGACACGAGCGATGCTTATTTCTGACTTGCACTTATTCCGACTCGCGTTTTTTTCCGTAAGCGGACGAAGCCCCTGTAAATTCCAGAACAAAAAATGGGATTGTTATGCCAAGACTCGTGCGTATGAGCAGGGTAAGCAGATTTGAAAGGGAAACACCTTTTTTTTTTAATGTGGAGCCAGTGTGAGCCCCTAACACGCCAATTAGGTTATTTTTTTAGAATAATTTTTTAACCCTAAATCACAAGTCATACCCGATAGTCTGAAATGCCGTTATTTTTCTATGTTAAAACCATCAATAAAAGTATTCTCGCAATTCATTGCCCTGTCATTACCTCTTTTATCTGCTATTCGGTACTCGACTATCCGTCACCCTAGGTCTTCTGCCGCTACGAAACTCATAAACGCCCCAAGAACAAACTCTTTCAAAAAATATACCCATTATAGATCATCTTTTTTAAACTAGATGTTGAATATCACCAAATATGTGTTCCTCTGAGATGAGACCGTCATTTAACGAAAATACGTTTATTCTATTCGATGGGCTGGAAATCTTTTTCTAACATGCTGATACTATTGCGGTTCTCCTGTTTTCGTCTCCTCTAAATATAAAAAGAAATTATACTTAATTTATCAGTTGTGCGTTTGGAGAACACGATAACGTGGAGAAACATTTCGCCTCGGATTATGTTTCTATTCCGTTCATTAAATAGATATATCTGGGTTTTAGTAAAGAAGTGAAATTGAAACTTTACTGTTTTAAAATAGTAATAGCGAGTTTCTCTGTGCATCAAGAAAATACTAATATCAAATATTTATCCGTTGCGTTTATTGTCAAGTCTAGAATTTCGATATGCAAAGTAGCGTATTTTAAAGGATCTAAAATGCAAATTTTGCGGAGAATTTTATAAAAATTTTACATTTGATTTTTGTATATTTTGAACAAAATGCACAACTAAATTGACTTTTCTATAGGTAGTGTATAATAATATGTATATTTTAACGTTATATCGTGACTCCTAATGAAAAAATAATGTTTTTCCCTTTCAGTCCCACTTTCCTATATGCCATGCCTGCATTTAAGATGCACATTCATACTTGCTTCTACGAGTAATAATTACACCAATGCTTGGCTTACCATGCACTTTGCCAACACAGACATAAAGCGAACCAACTAAATATACATTGGAATTCTCCTATTATCACAGGTACTTAAGATGGATGGAAAAGGCTCATTCTGTCTTTGAAAACTTACTGACTCCATTAAGCGACCATATTTACTATCCATTTCACAATTGTTTGCCTCATATAGAGATGAGTTGGAATAAAATCAGTCCATGAGAGGATTGACGATAACCATAAAAGTATTCTAATGCAAGCTCTATATTAAGCTCTATTCCTGCCATTCCCTCCGTTAATCAACTCAGCCTGCTCTTAATTAACATAATTCCCTCCCGGATTGTGCGCTATCCAAACAATCCCACCCATCCTCTTCGGGGACTGTTGCCCGCAGCTCGTGCATCGCTCTCAGAGCAAAGACAGCTAAGGAATCTCAACCATGCGTGTAGTAGCACATCAAAAAGCGAACGTCTCTGATACTTACTCTTCCTTTGTGGGCAACCTGTCGGTACTGGAACTTCCTCTTAGACTCTTTCCGCTCCCTCGACGCAAGCTGCCCCCTGATCCTGAACCAATGACGGGGGAGCAAGGCACCGAGCCTACCACGGAACCGACTGCATCACCCCTCTCCCTTCCGCAGCATCCTGGACAGTACCAGTAAGATAGTATGGCAATGGAGCCAACAAAGAGGACGTTGGGCACTATGAGGGAGAGCACCAGGTGTTTGATGTTCTCTTCCGGGCTGTACTTGGCGACCACTCTTTCCGGATACGTGCGGCTGTAATAGCAAGGGAAGATCTTAGGCTTTCTCGGATCCCTCTCCCTGTCCATGGTGTAGGTTTTGGCGAAGACGGAGCAGTTGACTCGGGGTGGGTAGCCGCATCCTTCCGTGTTCACGAAGAACCTCGTGTCAACGACGTCCCACTCCGAATCTTCTCCCTCTTCGTCCAGATCTTCTTCTTCCTCCTCCGTCTCTTCGGTGGATGGCGCCAGTTGGGTGGCCGCCTCCTCCGGCGCCGGCTCCTCCTCTGGTTTCGGTTGCGGCGGCGCCTCCACTAGGGCCGTCACGGATTTTCCTCCCAACGGGTGCGGTTGTCTCTTGCGACTCTTGGGTGGAGTCGGATGTTCCACCGGGGCTGGTTTCTCGGTAGCCGGGCGTTCCGACGCCTCTGGGAGAGCGGTGGAGGTGGCCTGTGAAGGAACGTCCCTCCTCCTCCTCTTTCGCTCCTCCAGACGCTTAAGACTTTCCGTGTATGGAACCCTGGAGTAGTTGACGTGAATCTGGTGGCATCGTGGGGCTGCCGTGGTGCAACCCTCCCTGCAAGACGCCCAGGAGCAGTTTCGGAGCCCCTCCGTGTAAGTGACCCGCGTGGTGACGCATGTCACGGCCTCCGGTTCGAAATCGGAGAGGATGGTCGAAATTGCCGGGTCGACGACGAAGGGGATGAGAAAGAGGAAGGCGAAGGCGGATAGGATGGCGGTGGTGCCGAGACATAGGGAGGCGTAAAATTTCGCCTTCTCGGCCAGAGGTACTACAGGTTCGGCATTAGGATCTGGCACCACCGGCCTCCTGCCGCTCGTCGACGACCCCTCTCCCACGCTACCTGCTTCGGGACTGCTCGCCCCGTCGTCCCGGGCGAGCTCGGCTTCCGAGCCCATGATGGCCTGCCTCTCCATGTCCATCCACTCTTCTGGCTCCGAACCTAACGGGAAACCCCGGAAGGCGGCCGCCGGACCCCCTCGCGAAGACAGCTCGCCGCCCTCGCCTCCTGCCGAAAGACTCTACCTGCCACGCCCTATATCGAGCGAGCGGCTTGCCAAACCTTGCGCCGCTACTCGGCCATTTTAGTTTGCGTGCCACACGAAAGGTGGGGAGGAGATACACATAGGCCGTTAAAGGTATTTGGAGACGAGAAATTTTTAATATGCCCGCGACGATAAAAATACTCTGCTGCTGTCGTGCTTCATTCTATATGTTGGGTATTTGTGCCACGTATAAATAATAAAATCTCGGCTCGCTCCGTATAGGAGCGATCGATATGTTACACTGTTAACTGGCGTACGCTTTATGGGCAACTATGTAATTAAGATGCTTTGGGCTTAGTTTTATGCAAGCTATAAGGTAATCACGACCGCTGCACGTGGCGATGAGCCCAATATTACCTATGCACAAAGTGTCTGAAGCTAAAAACAAAAGGTTTTGGACGGGAAGAAAACGTGCCTCGGCAGTGATCTTCTCCCTAAAGTGTAAGCCGTGATATGAAAGAGTTAGTCACAGTTCTTTTGAAAACAGTTGCGATTTTTGGGTGCAGTTAAATGTTCTTCATATAACGCTTTCCCCTCCTGAAATAATGTATTGACGAAACTCTTCTCTTGCGCTTCCCGCGTGTTTTCAAATAATTCTCTCAACCAGCCACCTCTTTCTCCGCCTCCGCAGCTTTTTGGGGGGCCTAAATAAGCCTCCAAACCCCGCCTCACCTTACCACTCCCGGATGCTGCTGGGGACGGGGGGGAGAGGGTGGGGATAATATATGTATGGCCGGGTCGGTGTCACTACTACTGTATTCCTGGAGGAGTTTTTGTCTTTTGGGTGAGGTAGTCTCGTGCTAAGGAATTAAGTTCGCCTCATCAGTGCGAGGCGCGTGTATGTGAGGCATCTAAGTGGATCGAGAACTAGCGGTGAAATCGGGAGAGATCCAAAGATTTACTCGAACGAGTGGTGTGGCGAAGCTCCGCGGTTTGGTGATGCTTGTGGTGCTGACGAAGTGAACCGCCCACCGATCGCTCCTTCCGGTAGGGCGGTAGCGGAGTGGTTGGCCTTCCCCTTTTTCGCCTCCGCGTGGTAACACACCTTCTGGGGAGGTGTCCCTGCTTTTCTCAATCAGCGTCTCGAGAAGGAGTGGAGGAATGTGCCGGGGCTGAGCAGATGGAAGCGGCGCAGACCTCCGCTGCTGCCACTGATGCTGCCACTGCTACAGCTTGGCCCCGACTGCAGGAGAGGAACGCCTGCGGGGTTTGCGGGGAGAAAGAGAGAAAGAATGTGAAAAGATAATGTTTACATTCGTCGGTGGTCCGTCGTTTTGCCATTAACCTGAAGATTGATGGGGTTGTTAAAAATGGCCATCGAGTACTGCCTGGGACGTATATAATGACGTTGGATCGAAACGGTCGATTTTCTGTTTTGATCCGAATTTGAAGGGCGGGGAAAACCGATAAAGGGTTTGCTGCACGAGGAGGGTCATGCGAACAGAAGGGAAATTTCGGAAGAAGAAATCGACTTATCAATAGAATTCAGAAAGCCTAATGGCTCTCTTGATATATTTATGCGTACGATTCGTGCAAATGAAATCGATAGTGGAGCGTCCTTCAGAATATGTCCTTGTGGTCGCCTGAAGTCGATTATTCAAACCAAAATATTTTTTCCCTTATTTATAGATCCGAATTTTCGCTTAGTATTTTTTATTTTTACCTTGATATTTTGAGAAAGCTATCGACCCATCAGTAGCTTTCGTATACACATTCGTATTCACGTTTCGTGGGTTCGACCATTAATTTGATTACGTGTGCTGCTATATTAAGGATAATTTCGTCTATATAATTCATAAAAATACCAAAATATAACTGCTTTATTGTCAAGTGTCTTGAAAGGCAGAGGTCATAACTATTGAAAAAATATTTAAGAGGTCTTCCTTTTCTATCGTCTATTACCTTATGGCGTTAACGAAATCACTCTGTTGAAATTCCCCCCTTAATTTTTTAAACATCTTATTATATCCCTGTAATCTACATATGCACTGACATGCAAATACTTTCCCACTGAACTAATTTATTATATAACAGTATAGTATCAAGCATTATGACTTTATTTTATATTATTTCATGAGATTTTTCACTACAACACTTCAAGCTGAAAATCATCAGTCTGTTATGTATCTGTACTTGTATGGCAAATTCCTCCTATAGAAAGCAATTCTGAGTAGTGTCGCGATTATTCCCGGGAATAATCTGTAAATTATATTTATTTGAATATAATTTTAAGCAACTCTATATTTATTTATTTTGGTGCAGTCGTTTTCCTTGAAGATAAAGCGATTAACTATATGTATAGGCGAAGATCAGTTTGAGTTTCGAAAAGGATGCGATGAGTATATAAGTAGAAAGAAACATTAAATACATCCAGAATATGTTTGTGCCCTTTGTGAATTTATAAAAGGTTTTTGTTCGAGTTTTATGGCCTATGATAATGAAATTGTTGAGGAAAATGGGATAGGCGTTTAATCAAAACTATCTATAGAAACCAGACTGCGCAGGTAAGGGTGCTAGAGAATCAGATTTGGAAACGCTAGAAAGAGGCGTGAGACAGGCTTTTCCACTCTCTTCAGTCCTGTTTACTATTTATGTTGAAGAGATTATGAGATGTATGTATCAAAGATCAGTGATACAGTGGATGGAGAAAGGCTGGAAAAGGTGAAATGTTTTACTTATTTATGAAATATTTTTATTCAGGATGAAAGAAGTACGAAAGAGATCAGAATAAGAACGGCAAGAGTAAATAGTTTAAATAGAGACGCTAATAAGTAGTGATCTCCATGGACATGGAATAAATTAGCATTTTTTTAATTTTATTTTTATGCGGTTGTACCGCCACACATTCTGTCACTAGAGTCTCGCTTGCAAGTGGCATCGATGTGAAAATGTACGCTCAAAATTTTAGCTTTCCACCTGTTATAACTTCGAAGATATTAATATTTTAATGGGCCCTGTATGTTTTGCAAAACTTAAATCTAAAGAAAAACAAACGGCAACAGTACAGAAAACTAATCTTCATGTTTAAGCTCTCCATCTTTTACAATTTCAGTTTAAACAATTGCACAGACTGACCCCAAAATGAAAGTATAAGTGCAATTATTTAAAAACTTTGATACGGAGTATAGCATTACGTGGGTGTGAGACGTGGCCTACGAGAAAATACGTAAGCAGAATGGGGGCATTTGAGATGCGGTTATAGCGTGGATTAAGAAAAAGTAGTTTGACTGAGAGAAGAAAGTGAGGAAGTTTTAATCACAGTAAATAGGAGCTTATTGTTAGTTAGAGTAACAGGGAAAGTCAAGAAATTGATGAGTCAAATATTAAGACGCTGAGCTCTATTAAAAGAAATCGTAGAATATGATACTTGGAAAGAGGTAGGAATAGTAAAGGAATATTATTCGTCGTAAAATAGTTCGATGGGAACGAAACGAAGAATAGAGGGATTCGGATGGATTGGGTGAGCCATATCCAACCGAAAAGTAGAAAACTTACGGATGCATCATTTTCCGGGATTCGCGAAAAGAGCATTTTCGTCGCATCGATCCGCTCGAGTTGCATTGAGGGAAATGTCAATTCTAATCGGGCGAAAAGTCGAGGTGAGAGGGAGTCACTTAAACAAGGAAAATTATTGCAACACCGTCCAGTTCCATTGTTACGGGATACCTTTGGTCTATTCTTTGCTACTTTTAACAGAGAACCTATTTACAATCCCTATTCTTCAATTTAAAAGAATCATTCGCCTTAATTCCTTGGAGTTAATACGTGATACGTATTATAGCTAAAAAAAAATGCCCTCTCCGTTATCATAATTCACTATGACTGTACTTTACGGGTTTCATGAACCACTAATTGTAAGGCTATAAAGGCGCGACATTAAAAATCGAAGGTGAAGATATCGTAGATCGGTTTTTTATATTGAAGGTATTGTTCATTCCGAATTTGTCCCCGAGGTCAAACGGTGAATTTTGCATTCTGCTTGGAGGTACTCTGTCTGAGAGACCCGGTTTGTAGGAAAATATCAAAGCTTTGGCTGGATTGCTGGATTCTTCACGATGCCCAGTGTTACCTCATTAAGGGAATATTTGGAAAAATTTTAAATCACTACACCGTATTCTTTCTGCTTCGTCCAATGTGGCATCTTCAAAAAACGAGGCGGCTCTGAGTAATAACAACCAAACAAGGTATATAATAATTTTTCCAGCAACAACACCTTTGGGAGAAGTGTATGCTCAGAAAGGAGATCATTTTGATGAGGCGTATGTTAAGGTATTTTCATCCAATACCTGTAATTTTGTGTACCTCGGGAACTTTTGGGCCACACCTCATATAGTCTACTTCTCATTCTGCTCTTTCCTATTTCAGGAAATTTGTGACATTTGCGTCGTATCTTTGCAGTCGCTTGACCCATTAGTAATAAATGGTCATTGTGTAGAATCACTAGGACGATTTTTATTACGATTAGATCGATAGTTTTGTAAACCTGCTTTTTATAATTTTACTTAACTCGTTGTTGTTGATGTATATTTATTTAGAGCACTGTTTCCCAAACTTTTTGACCGCGCAAACCCTTTTTATAATGATCCAATCGCGACCCCCCTCCCCCCCCATAAAAATAAAAATTTTCAAGGATTATCTTTCTTACCCGAGTATAAGTTATTAAAGAATATATATTGTAAACAGTTTTTTATAGTTATTAATTTATGTATACAATATTTATTATAATATTATTTCCACCTTTTATATATACTTTTCCGTTACTTAATTGCCTGTTTATAACCTTGTGGTCATATTAGTAGTAAGGAGAGCAGCGTAATTTTTATTTGCATATTAACATTACGAAAAATTATAAAAATTTGAGATTTAAAACAAAGCCCAGAAGTACAAATTTTACTTTTTTTTACAATTTGCGTACAGTATTATGTCTCAACATTCGTCCTTGTCCCTTTCGTTAAGAGTACATTACAATTATATTATCCGCCATGATACCAATTTGTGCATTGTTTAAAGAAGATAATCTATCAACTTGTTGCTTACAAAGACGAAGGCCTATATAGTTTCCGTTGTTACAAAAGGCTCCTCTACGTAGTGAAAAGGGACGGATGATTTTTATTCCTAAGGCTGATAAAATAGGTTTAGCTCCAGAAACATTCTTTTCATGTTTAAAATAAAAGTTTAATATGAATATTGTTTAACTAATCGAGTATTTTGCATTTTAATAAAAAATTAGTTATATATAATTTGTTTAAAACTTGAATGCCAACAAAGACCAAATTAGGTGATTTACCAAAAATCTTTGCTCGCCATTACGGATTTTTTTGCCGCGAACCCCCTGGGGGGTCGCGAACCACAGTTGGAGAACCTCTGATTTAGAGGGATTATGTTTTTTTAAAATCATTATAAAGGGAAAATAATTTGTGATAATTTCAGCATATACGGATTTCCGCATGTCATAACAAATGACCAAAGCATTTTCTTGAAACTGAAAACTACACTACCCAAATGGTGTATAATAATCAATTATCATACACCTAAATATTACATAATATTATGTTATTTCGTATGCTTTGCGTTCCTCTTTCTATTTACAGCAGATTCATAGCAACGAGAGGGCCGCGCTTTCATTGCGGCGGACCACGTGCTTGAGACCGCTGATATTAATGAAATTGAGTACATAGATGTGTCAGCATGTCTATGTGCGTGCGCGCTGCTTTTAAGTATATTATTCATTTTATTAAAATGTGTAGTGCGATAAAATAATTCATTGGACAAACGAACTAGAATATTTATAATTTTTCGTTTTAAATATACTTTCATTTGCTTTATCTAGAATTGCGAATTTTTTAACAATACCTTTTAAAATATTTGTTTACCGATAAATATTGTTAATACCGATTACAATATAAATGGTTCTTTTAACGTAATTAATATCCCGGCAATGCGTTAATTATTCTTTCGTTTCATTAATCGATAACATACCGACATTCATCGAATTAAAACGTGGTTGGTTCACATTGTACAAGCCATATTCTGATGCGATCGGAAATGACATTTAAAAAATTATTCGAATACTACGTAAAAATTGTCGTTTATGTCCTCACTCTCTTTTATCTCCCTTATCCCATTTCAAATAAAATCCGGGAGACCGACTCCTGCAGTTTTCTTTGTCCCCAAAGGGAAGGGGCAAAGGGATAGGAGGCAGAGGAGGAAACACTGCAGTGGCGTTATGCGTGGAATCGATTCGGCCCCTCCCTCTCCCGTATCAGCTCTCCTCAACCCCACCCCATGCAATCCCCTGCCGTCTCCCTCCCTCAGCTGTGCTTCCACCAGGAATCCACCCCTCCGCTTCCACCACTTAAGACCCGCCAACCGACCCCATTTCGCCCACACTAACCCCATTCATCCCCATCAAAGGATTCCCCTCTCACCCTTAGTCTTTATTACCCGTTCTCTCACCTTGATTGGCATTAACGACCCGCTTGGACCTCGTTAATTCTGATCGATCGCCTGGGATAGTGGATTATCTCCGGAGGATCTAGGATATAAAATCGGCCATTTAAACTATAATTTTTATACGATTTCTTATAGGTATCATTGAAAGTCAGTGATGATAATTTTAAGTATCACTCCCTGATCAATTTTCTCGGACGTGGGTTCTAACATGCTGCTTCCTCCTTTTACTTACGTGACTGATCTCAGAAAGGCCTTCCCGTCCCCCCTCCCCCTCCGTCACCGTTAGCCCTCTCCTCTTCCTCGTCTTCTTCCTCCTCTTCCACCGTCTTCCCCTTCCTTCCCGCCTCACCAACGTCCACCGCCACCGCTTCTCCAGGAGAGCATTTGGTCTCCCCTCCGGTATTCACCTCCTCAGGCGGTGGGCCTCCATTGGTTCCTCCGCTCTTGTTTGACCCGAGAATGTTAGCGCAACCTGTGAAACGCATGCGGGCATCGTCTCCGACGGCCACGGTTCGCTGGCAGAGGAGGAGGGTAAAGCAGCTTACCACGAAAAGGACCGAGGGGAGGAGGGCGGCCACTATGAATTCTCGGTAGGTAGCCGCGAGGTCGAAGCGGGCCACTGCCGTTGGCATGTCATCTTCGTCGCCATTCCTCTCCGCCACCGCGTCTACCTCTCCCGGCGAAAAGAAACAAGGGAAACGTGCCCGAGCGTTGTGGTCTGTCCCATCCCTACCGTACTCTTTGAGGAATTCGCGGCACTCTTCACGCAGCGTGTTCACACATCCTTCGAGGTTGATTAGGAGCTTCGATTCGTTGGCGATGACCAGTCGGGCCTCGGGCGGGGCCACGGGCATCCGTCCGGTTTCGTCGCCTTCGTCCAGCGCCCGGTCGTAAAAGGCGGTCAGGTGCGTGAGGTGGGTGAAGTTGGTGAGGTCGGCAAGGCGGGATCTCTCCAAGAGAGAGCCGTTGATGCAGTCCGTGGCCTCCACACCGCGGGTGGTGTTGATCACGGTGTGACAAGAGGCGAGGAGTATGTCGTCGGGGGTGTTGGATGACTTCCAGACGACGCGGCCGTGAGGAACCTCTGGAGGTTCTTCCGGTTCTTCTTCCTCCTCCTCTTCCTTCTCTTCCTCTTTCTCTTCGCTTTCCTCTTCCTCCTCCTCTTCCTCTTCCTCCTTCGGTTCTGGCTCGGCTAGGACGGCACTCGTGCACCTAGAGAGATAAACCTTGTCGCCGCTCAATAGAATGACGTTTTTATTTCTCGTTGGTATGTCCACGCATCGTCGGTCACAGTTGTAAGGCGGTCGTATTTTGGTGCAGGTTCCTCGCACGCATTGCTGGAGTCCGTCGAGGGCGATGCAGGTAATCTTGCCACGACGTCCGCTGCATTTAGAAGGTGGTTCTTCGTCGGGGAAATATGGCGCGGCGATTCCTCCCCCTTCCACGCCTCCTTCGCTCCCGGGAGACGGTAAGGCGACCGGCTGTGGTCGCCTCAGGAATACGCATTCGAACGCATCGGTGATGTTGATGCACATTCCGTCGGTGCAGTTAAAGGTTCCGGTGAGATTTCTGCACTCGTCTGCAATGCAGCGCATTTTTCGAGCCGATTCGGCGTCGATACCGAAGCAAGTCTTTGTTGCCGCACTGCTGCAGTTTTGGAAAATCATATGGGTACCGTTTCTTCGGAGGGTTACGAAGATCTGCTGGCAGGTTGCACCTCCGCCTCCGCCGCTCTTGGAAAGGCACCATTCTCCGCATGACCCCCAGTCGCAGCCCTCGGCGGTTTTCGTCACTGCTCTCGTCGTGGTGCACATGACGGGCGTCTCTTCGAATCCCGACTTGAACGCACGCATGGATGGCATGTATACGGCCACCGAAAGGTAGACGAGGGCCACGCTGCTCAACACGGCCGTCATTTGGCAAACGCATATAGTGCCGCATATGCGGTTGTCCTGAGGAGGGATCAGGAGATCCTCCGGCGGGACGTGCTTCGGCATTTTGAACGCCTCTCCTTCTCTTCCTCTCCCGTTGAAGTCTCACTCGGGATTTCGATGGATCGATGTTACATATACCCGCGAATCACGGCTCCTGCCTTTGACCTTGAATTCGAGTACCACATGAAAGTTTTACGAGAAATTTGTAGCCGCCACCTGGCGTGCCGTCCGGTGGCACTTATCACACCGGAACCGACGATCACGTCCGCGAATTCCGGTTCTCTTTCGGTATTCCTAGTCTTCCCTTTTCACTCAGGCTCTCTTGCGAATCTTCCGTTTGGTCGAATCACATGTCGGGTACATCTTCGCTGTTTATCCTTCTCTTCGCCCGTTTCCAGTAGTATTTGCTTGCCTTCCTCTCCTGCTTCTGTCTCTTCCCGCCGAATATCTTGGTATCCACCTCTCTCTCCCTCTTTCCCTCCCTTTGAACTCGTTCTCACGTCACGAATGCCGATAATGAGCGCGGTTCGTCGAACCTAAGGTTTCCATCCCGCGTTATTATCTCTCTCGAATTCCCTTCTGTGGTTTTCCTGCTCCTTCCTCCTCGCTGTCCTCCAACACCGGCACACTGACCCACACTCACTCCATGTTCTGTGCAGCAATGCCGTGTTTCAGGTTCCTGCAACGTGCCCTTCCCCACAGCAGACGATGGTGTGTGATGCTCTGTCTGCTGCTGTGGTCCGAGGATGCGGCACCAGGTGGTGGGATCGGCGCCGACTCGCCTTCCCCTCTTTCCCTTGGACTCCTCCTCTCCTCTCCCGCATCCTCTGCCCCAAGCCCCCACCTCCTAACCGCTCGCTGCTTTTCGCATGCCCACCCCGCGACCGGCGCCTAGCCCTCCTCCCCCTTCCCACCCGACCGCTTCGGTGCCAACGGATCAATATGAGAAGCCTGCTCGCTGCCGTCACTGCAGCGGCGGCACCGCTCAAAACCCGCTATACCGTTTTTCTTACACGCCAAGTAGAGCGGGAAGGAGGGAAATGGAAGGGAGAGGGAGAGAAAGGAGTGAAAAAAGTGGCGAAAGACAGCCCCGGCAATTTTAATCGGTCGCATGATCTCTCGTCCGTGTCACGGTTTCGTGAGAATGGAAGGTTGACTGGCTGATTATTAAATACATGCTTCTCCGAATTCTCTACCGCGCAGAAGTTAACTTTTCTTTTGCTTTTGGAGCGGTCGAAGGAAAAACAATGAGATTTTCAGGTGGCAGAATTTTGAATTTGGATTCGTTCAGTTAGTCTCAACGTTGGCGCACGGACACTTTTAAGGAGTTGGAAATTTCTAGAAGGGCACATGGGCGCCACGGGTAGGGCATTGACGAATTACATCTCGTCGAGATAACAGATGAACATCGCCAATGAAGCAATGACAGTTACACCGTTTTAAAAGACAATTTATAGAGAAACGTATCGAATCATGCGATCACGTAATTAGTGCAGGCAAACAAAAATATTCACTCACCATGAAAAGACACCATGTGCTAATTTTACAAGAACGTGTGTTTATCCAAATAAGCATGCATATGGGATGGAACGAGAGATGTTGCTGCGGTGCCGGGACTCATAGTGCGATCGTAGTTTCAAGAGAAATGACAAATATGGTAGATTGCCCTTGAAAATGACAAAACTTAACCTTCTGGGAGTCCTTCCGCAATCCTTCTCTCCTTTAAATCTTCCCACGATAGTCCCCCCACCTCCATTATTCCGTCGAAGCACCTCTCCCAGCCATTTCAGACCAAAATGCATCTCATAATCACACCAAGAAACACGGGGGACGTGGGCGAACGTGAAGGGATTCCCGAGAAACATATTTGTGTTCCGCGTGGAAGCGAGCCCTCTTTTTTCTGGAGCACCTACCTTTTTCGTTCTCTCCGTGTCCTCTCGTTAGCAGTCGTCCCCGGTGACTTGAGCCGTAGGGCACGAGGAGAGCATGGCACGGGGGGAGCCTCTCTCTTAGCGGAGCGGGCAACTTTGCGCCGCACGTCCGACCTATTCCTTGATTTTCTCCTCGGATCCGCACGCGTCGCCTCAACCTGCCTCCGCTTGCCCTACCATCTGCCGGCAGTTTCGTCAACTCCTCCCTCCCCTACTACCGTTCCTCCCCTATATTGTTGCACTTCTGTTTGAAGGGACGAACGGGGACAATCGATAAAATCTCTCCTTATGAAACTAAACTCCCTTCTAGGTTAACTTCTTCGGGTCCCGAATGACTTCACATATTTTGGTACTTGTGTCGCTACTTCGTTCGGTTTAAAAAAATTGGGAAAAAAACCTTTGTCTACGAGGGTGTGAAAGTTTTAATTTCTTTATCCGTGCATCCATATTTTTAAATGGGTTTTTATTTTCCGTAATTAATCGGTAGGTTTTAAAAGGAATAGTGATTCAATTCTTAATGTGAATAAATAAGGAGAATAAATTTTATCTGTGATGATTTCATACAGAGAAGTTATTTAACCGTGTCGTTAGTATCGGAGGCACAAAGTAATAATAATTGGATTTAGTTTATCGATTCATTCTAATTAGTAGTGCGCTTCTCCTTGCTAAACTTAGGTACACTTCTCCCGTTTATACCCAAGGTTTTGTGCTCGACCTTCTTTCTATTTTATTCTCTCGTGTTATTTTATTTTGTAGCAGTCTGCCGCAGTATCTCTCCCACTCTTACAAGCTCTATCTATTCTTAACCAATTTTCTTCACTCTTAAAAATCTCGGCGCTTTATTTATAATTTCCTATTTAATCATTTTTGCCTCATTATTTCTTCTGTTAATAATGTAAAACTTAATGTTAATTATATGGTATGGGTGAACTCTTAATTTTGTGTGTTAATCTTTTCCTCTCCAGCAGGTTTTTAATATTGATTTTGATCGTTATAATTTAATTAAAACTTATTTGAGCGATCGTAAATTTCAAACTACATCACGCCATGAAGTTATTATTTTATAATTTACTACAATAATGGCATGTTCATTGCTCTAAATCTCTCGTAGATATGTATAAAATAAAATCAAAATCCCTAGTTCTTGTAACTTGTTAATTCTTGTGTGTTTATTACTGTAAGATTACGAAGAACAAAGACTTGTTGGAATCGTGTGTATTAAACCAAAATATTAATCCAGTAAATATTTATAGCCGTAAATCGTATTTTTTCTAATTATAAAAGATTTTGGAGTTCTTCAAATAGTTATAATATCATCACTCGTTTTAATTAACAGACGCGGAACATTTTTAAAATGCACACATTACACAAGTTGTTAATGGCAGTATTGAAACATATTTTTAAGAGCTGAGAGTTTGACGTTTTAATTTTGGCGCCGAGGCGATTGACGACATTCATGACGTAATACAGGGAGTTTCCTCCCTCTTTTCCTCCCTCCGTTTCTCCTTTCCCCTCTACCCTATCCCACTCATTCTCCCACCCTCCCTCCGTTAGCTCCGCGCCTCTACGTTCTTTCTCCCTTCCCTTCCCGATACATCGGCATCTACACCCACGTCTCCACAGTCACCTTTGACCCTTTCGTCCGGTCTTTCCATCCTTTCCCAGGGGATAACCCTTTTTGTCCCTGCTGTTTCTCGATTTTTATTTCTTTCAACCATCTCTATCCCAGATCCCGCTCTCTTTTCTTTTCACTCGAATCAAACTGGACCCTCAGTCGAAAGGAATGAAAAAATCGATACAACATACGTTGTACAAACTTTCTCATATATTAATGCGTCGTTTAGTTATCTTTTGAAAATGAAAATCGTATCAGCCGGTTTCTAGAAAATCCAGTTTTTGTTCAAGTTACCCAAGAATAAACTAGTCTTATATTCATTCATTGAGAAAAATGAAATGTGTAGTATTATTGCAGACGTATACTCAAGTAACGGTGTGAAATTTTATCAAAATCGTTCGAGCCGTTTTTGAGAAAATCAAATTATTCCTAAAGTCGCCTAGAATAAACTAGCCTTATATTCATTTTTTTAGTAATATGATCTATACAGTATTATTGAAGACGTAAACTCAAGTAACTGTACGAAATTTGATCAAAATCGTTAGAGCCGTTTTTGAGAAAATCAAATTGTTGTTAAAAATGCGTAGAATAAACTTCCCTTAATTATTGAGCAATGTCAACCATTTCTACATATACTCTGCTCAGTATGATACACCTAAAACGTATATTTCCGTAAAAATCTCGAGGTAGAATTTTTTCGCGATTACAATACTTTCTCAGTATACTGCGTATATGAGATAGTAAAAATGGAATTAAGGACAATGTAACTTAAGAATCGTCTAAGTTTTCTATAATACTATTCTTCTTCGCCGCTATTTTTCCATTTGCTTTTATGGAGGTTTGTCCTAACTTCACAAATTTGTTTCTCAAAAGCATGTGGATAAATTCTTTTAATTCTTCACATTCATAATTTAGAAAAAAAAATGTCGTTATTGGAACACAAAAAAAGTTTATTTCCCTAATATTCTTGAAAGCAAAGCAAATGATTAGTGTATACTGGTCCTAATCTCGTATTTTTACTTTTTGTATGGCATTAAATAGCTCCATTTTGTAAATATACATGATTTTCTATCGACTTAATTTTGAAAGAAACTATCATAATAATCAATCAACCCAATTTTTAAATTAGTACTTCCGCCTGATTCAATGAAAAATAAAATTATTCTCTTATGTTTTTCATACGTCATCGAAGCGTAATATTTAAATTGAACCTAATCGTTTCAACGTTTTATGTTACAGATTTTTAATCCGTTTGTTTCTGATAGTGTGTGTTATATTCAGAATTTCTATGCGGTGGTTCCAAAATGATACATTTGAAAAAGAATTTTCGTGCTCGACTTATGGCAGGAATCCAACTTATGAATTAGGCCGAAATTATGGCTGTCGGAGCAACCTAATATATCAATGTGAAACATGCTCAAAAATCAACTCATATATTGTGATGTACTTCGCCAGAGCAAATGAACTCCTTGAGGGCACAGTTTTTGCCTGTAGTATTGTTATATTTCACGGTTATTACTACATTATCACCATTAAAAATTTAGGTTAGATTCCGAAAGTTGTTATAAGTTTAATTATGGAGCTCATATAATAAATGGTGGCTATTATAATCTTAAAACGGTATAGTAAGCTGTATGTACATTTTGATTTAAAATTGTTCAAATAAGTTTTATGGAAGTTTTTCAATTTTATCGACTTAGGTCATACTTAAAGCAGAATATAATACGAATCTTTCTTAAGCTTCACGCTAACGTATTAATGCAACATCTGTTCAATTAGAAAACACGTGGAATAAACATTTTTATTTGAACTCCTGTTTTCTTTGCCTTTTCTGTTTAAGCCAAAGGCGGTTCACCGATAGTAGATTAAAAAATGTTTTTAGCCGTTAAAAAAATCCGCTAATTTTTGTCTGTCGCGCTTCTTCTCATAAGCATAAGCAAATGAAAACTTCGATTATTCGCCAATATATTTAGTGTTGTCTCGCGGCGGATGTTTTCTTGTGAAGCTTTTAATGGTCAGCAGAATGGGGGTAAAGTTCATTTTAAATTTCCATTTTTACTATCTCATATACGAAGTATATTGAGAAAGTATTGTATTCGCGAAAAAATTCTACCTCGAGATTTTTACGGAAATATACGTTTTAGGCGTCGCCGAGCCCGAAAAGGTGGTTTTCGCAATGCCATCTGTCTGTCTGTCTGTTACTGGCTCTGGAGCCTAAACGGTAGAGTTGATATTTTTGTTTTTATACGCTGTTAAGTTTGAAAAATAAACAAATATTACACTTTTCAATAAATAATACTCATATTACCAAACCATTTAAACGAATAAATATATTTATGAAGTTGATTGATTAATAAATATTTTATAGTGATCATTATGTTTTAAAAATATATGAATACTGATTGTTTAAAAAAAATTGCGGTTACAATGTTTCCATTACGTTATATCTTATTCCATTAAAATATTTTTTGACGTTAATAACGGATTACTGTTCTCTATAACATTATCGATTACCATAACATTATATATCGTTATTCGATCCGGAGTGGAAGATCGATAGTTCTTCAGCAAAATGGGAAAATTATTCTTGTTAAACTCAAAGCACACCTCATAGCATATTGGAATAGTTTCTGCCGTTTGCTCCTTGACCACTTAGTACATAGTGATCGTAAATAACCCTGATAATCTCAAAGTATACAAGATGCATGTCTATTCTGGCACTATATCAAGCCTTTGACTTCTGATGCCGGGGAGTCTCCATTGGCAAATTTGGGACAAATTTGGGACAAATTTGGGTGACCAAGTCAGGAAATATTTGGCGTAAGTTTGGTGGTATACGTTACAGGGGCAATTAGTTTTACGTTGTTGGAGTAGGTTTGGTGGTATACTTTGCAGGGGAGATGGGTGTAAGTTAGGTGGTATAAATTCAGGATGATATTTGGGTAAAGTTGGGTGGTACATTTTGCAGGGGCGATGGGTGTAAGTTGGGTGGCTTAAAATTAGGGATGATTGATGTAAGCTTCTTAGTATACGCTGCAGAGGCAAATAGTTAAAGTAGAGTGGTATACTGTCAGAGGAAATTTGGCGGTCATTGGTGATATACGCCGTAGGGGTAAATAGATGTAAGTTAGGTGATATAAAATCAGGAAACATTTGACGTTAGTATTGTGGTGTACTTTACAAAGGTAAATATGTGTGTGTTGGTTGGCATAAATTCTGAAGATATTTTGAGTATGTTTAGTGGTATACTTTTCAGGGGCAATGGATGTAATTTGGGTGGGATGAAATTAGGGACATTTGATGTAAGCTTGTTAATATAAAGTTAAAAGGCAAATAGTTAAGGTAGGGTGGCATTATATCATGGGAAATTTGTACTTTTGGTGGTATACTTTGCAGGGGAAAATAGTTCTAAGTTGTGTGGAATAAAGTACAGTAGAATCCCGATTATCCGACCTAATCGGGACTGAGAGGACGTCCGATACTCAAAAATGTCGAATAATACGGAAGGTTAATAAAAATATCGAAAATAATTGCATATTAACAAAATATATATTTTTCAATTTTTATTCATTATAAACACAATAAGAAAGAATGTAAACACAAAAGAAATAAAAGATACACTGTATAAAAAATACATAAATGAAAAATATATGAATGGTCATTTTGAAAAACTTCTAATAGATAACTGTTTTAAGTTCTCCTTCCTTTTCTTTGTGGCAAGATCTCGCCAACGTCTGAAGAATAGTATGTCCGTAGCGGTCACCTCTTCTTGTTGTTCAGCGTAAGTGCGATTTCGATAGCTTTCAATCCGTCACTATGACTAATTTTGGGAACATTTTCTGCTTCTTCGCTATCATCATCTGAATTATTTTCGCACTATGTCGTTATCGGCCAACTCTTGTTCCTCATCTTGATGCATCCATTCTCTTATGTCATCGTTATTCGCCTCTTCACAGCCTGGGATTGACCGTAATTAAGGAACGAAGTCATCGCACATTTCTTCTGCTATTTTCTTCGCTGATGTGCTTGTGCTTTCACTTTGGTTTTCTCCATCAAGTAATTTTCTCCATGAAAACATTAGTGTTTCTTGTTGAACTTCCTCCCAAGCTTGAGCCACCCAATAAACAACATCTTTGAGGTTTATTTTCCTCAAATATTCTACCATTTCTTTCCCATCGTCGAGCACCTGCACCAGTGAAGTAAGATATTTCCTCTTAAATGTTTCCAGAACACCTTGGTCCATGGGTTGGCATAATGGAGTGACATTGGTGGTAAAAGCATCACCCTTATATCCCCACTTTTTAGTTCGTTAGAATGAGCAGGCGCATTATCAACAATAAGAATTGCTTGGGATAAAGTTAAAGTTTGCCCTTGTCTTTCCACTCTCACCCCATTACAGTGTTGCAATTCTGGATCTACAGTAGTTCCGAAAATTTCGTGCCTAACGAGAAAAAAGAGACGTCGGATAACACGAAATGTCGGATAATCGAAGGTCGGATAATCGGGATTCTACTGAAATTGGATATTTGGCGTATGTTTTGAAGAGTACGTTGCAGTGACAAATAGTTTGAGCTGGGTAGCATAAAATGGGAATATTTTCGTACGTTTGGTAGTACACGTTGCATGCTCAAATGGTTGTAATTTGGGTGGCATTGGATCGGGGACATTTGATGCAAGTTTTTAATACACGTCACAGGGGAAATTTGGTGTCAGGTGGTATTATTACCAGGGGGAATTTGCCACGATTTCGTTTGCATAATTTTTTGTTGCAAAAATATGTTAACTGATTTCAGAGAAGATTTATCATTTATTTTGTGGTATGATATATTTCTGTGGAAAAAAGAATACTTGATATTAGCATTGGATGCAGTGGGTCGTGTGCACGTGTACGAGGAACCTTCAATAGGGAAAAAACATGAGTTAACTAAAATTTAGCCAGTTTAGAAATGGTTTTATGGTCGCAATCAAATTAGATTAAGGTAGACCTTAGATTCGACAATGTTATTCTGCTCGTTTTGCTTTTGATCGTCGTTCTCGATTCTCGGCATCCTCTTAGCTGTCATCGTCTTGGAGAATATCATGGACCACTCTATAACTAATGCTTACAGTAACGAACGTTATCTTCGATCTAATACGATGGTTAATTTTTATCAAATTATTACCTTTAATCCAATTCATGATCGTCGATTTATTCACATCCTCAGAAAATCATTTATTCCACTCTAACATCCTGCCTCAAGATGATCCCCGTTTAAGTCACTTTTATCATTTCAGACATTTCAGTATCTGTTTATCAAACTTACATAAAACGTAATCGTATATCACAGTTCTGTTGGCGAGTCCACGATGGCTATGTTATGCAACGCTTCCCTCTATGAGGGTTGTATAGAAACTGACAAAAGTATGTCACGCTCCTAATGATCTGAAAGGTATCAGACATTTACTGACATATTAGGATTTGAAGTAAACCAGGATACGGCCTAATTATTGAGATAAAAACTCATTCCTGTTCATTTTTCGATCGCCCCTCGTGTGTGTTTATATATAGTCCAGAAACTGTAAAATAAAAAAACCTGTATTCTCGGTGTCTCATGGTTTATCATTTTTTGGACTACATACATTTTTTCTCTTTCATAAATATATCGATGCAACCCTTGCATTTGTAACCCTAATTCTACCTTTTTTACAGTACTGCTTTTATTTATTTATGCTAATTTGTTAATATAAAGAGTCGTTTAAATTCAAAGATATTGCTATTATTTTGTTTTTGTAACTAATATATTGTCACGCTATAAGTAAAAATTTCTAGGTTCATCCGTTCATGCCGGTATTACGTTTTCATTAGCATTTTAAAATAGGCGAATGTTCAGGATTGAACTCGGGATTTGGACGTCTGTGAGCCTAATGACGTTTATTCTGCTTTATTGAAGAGAATATTCGAACTATAGAGCGTTCCATCTTTAAGTTCAGTATTGGGTAAATGGCGCGCGGTGTTGCCACGTCTCACTACCCTAACGCCAGCAAAAGTCTGGTAATTAAAAATTTCCTTTATGTAACTTATTAAGTAAATGCTATTGTTACAATTTTTGTCATAATACACGATTTTCTAAACCAAAAAAATACTGCGTAGTAAAATTTCTCTCGCTACGTACCGCAAGCGTGTTGTACACGTGGCTGCTATAGTGCCCCAAACACTCCGGTGGTCCCAAAACTCCCATAAAAGTGAAAAAAGGAGCTTAAAAGAATAGAATCCCTTTGAAGTACCCTAGTTTTCCCTATGCGCTCAGATTTATTTTTTCTGTGCTAGCGTTCAATTGTCTAAACCAGTCTTAGGTAGTCCTTTATCTTGTGATGTAAAGTTAACTACCCTTGCGAAAATGTCAAAATGGTAGAAAAATTAAAAAATATTTTTAATGTTTTATAATTGGAAAAATCACTCATGATAAAAATGTGACAATTTCTGAACAAATAATTAATTAAAGAAAAAAATTGAAATTTTATAAATTTACAAATGGCGTAAGTTCGTTAATATTGTAAAATATCCATTACCAACTTCACAGAACATCACATCATAACAAATAGATCAAGAAAAAGTCAAATTCAAATTATTTGAAAGGAATAATTCCCCACCAGATGAAAGATAACAAAAATTAATTCTCCAGTTAAGGGGTTAAATGGCCTTCGACCTGTGGGATTAGTTTGATTTAAATGTGTTACGTGATTGAGGGGTTTATTATGTTAAATAAGGTTTCCTTAACAACAGCAAGATATATTATGCCGTAAACTGCCTAAAAATTTAAAATATATTGTCCCAATCAAAAATTATTTCATTTGAAAAGCTATTGAAATCATAAATAAAAGTTTAAATAGTACATATTTAAAAAATGCATAGTTTACTTTGTAAATAATAAATTTTTATGCATAACTCGATAAATATTTCGTTTAAAGAAAAATGTATAGAATAAAAGTTGTAGGGCGTTTATAATAAGTAATCATTTTATTTATTTTAAGCTAATTCGCGGAAAAAGCACCCAAACGATGTAAATTGGTATTTAACAAATTCGTAGCATAGTTAATTGGATAAATGCGAGTTCGGAGGTACACTGTGTTCACATCTTATTTTTGAATTAACTTCCTCGCATATACTAACAATAAGATTAGATGTAATGTGATCAGAGGAAAATAGTTAAGCATGTTTGTACGAGAATAATTGCTCACAAAATTCCTAAGTAAAAACAACAACTGGATTATTTTATGATGATCACTATACATAACGGAAATTAAGTTGCAATTGAGGAAATGTTTACCTGCCCGACATTACAAATTCATTTGCTTCTTTTTTAATCTTGTAAATTTTCCTCTGAGACACACCACATAGCTTGCTCGTCCTACAAACAGCAGATGACAGGCTTTCATTAGACTCATTGTGGCAACTACTAAGAATCAATATTGTTTGTTTTTCCGAACTCATCTTGCTTTCTTTTCCTCGTTGAGACATCCATTTTCTCACAAAAACCACAATATCAATATGAAAATATGTTCGGGGATAATCAACGTGTGATGTACATACACAATATTTTTAAAAAGGGGACACTATAAACATAAAACCGGCAAACACAACGTATCTCTACATTTGAACCGTATTACACATTTCAGTTTGAAAACGTTTTGAAGAATTGTTAAAACAACTAATTTGCAATACATAATAAAATGCAAAATTTGTAAGTACTTTCCCGCAAATTTATGAGCAGACAAAACGACGAAAGCACAAGATAGTCCAACTGCTGAGTCGTAACTGAGAGAAGAGCGGGCGAGGGACCGGACCGCAATAAAACTTTCGCATTGTTCACCGTCCCCTTGGCGACCCAACCCCACGTCTGGGTGCACCAAAAATATCTTCAAACATTTACCTACAACTTTCTCGCTTTGATTCAGATCACATCCTAATAGTCGATGTAACTACAAAGCTTAAACAAATAAGGCAAACGAGAAGAGAAACACAGACTTGGGATCTAGAAAAACTGAAAAAAATGTAAGATGCATTCAGCACGAAGTTGGAAGATGGCCTTAAAAATTTGGAAAACAAACCGAAGACCGTGGATACAGAATGGGAGGAAATTAAAGCTAGCATCAAAGATACCTTGAATAAAGAGATTGGGAAACAAGAGAAGAAAATCAGAAAACCATGGATCACTAAAGAAATGCTGGAGAAGATGGATGAGAGAAGATAATGGAAAAATGTTAACAGTGAAGAAGGTAGAGCCAACCATAGACGCATGAACAATGAGTTGAAAAGGGTAACAGATAAAGCTATGGAAATTTGGATAAAAGAAAAATTTGAGGAAATACAACAGATGGAGAAGTTAGGACGGTACGATATGATGTACGCTAGGGCACTGGAGTTACAAGATAAGAAGCCTAATGGGATTCGTGGTAAAGGAATTATTAATACAGATGGAAAATTAGTCGCAGAACCAAAGGATGTAGCACAGGTATGGGAAGAATACATTAAGGAACTATACAAAAAGCAGGCAGGATCGGTACAAATGGAACCGGAAGAGAATTGCATTGAAGAAGACAACTGGGGGCCAAGTATTATGAAAAGCGAAGCAGAAAAGGCGATACTGTAACTGAAGAAAGGAAAAGCTACAGGCAGCGATGGAATACCGGCAGAGGTACTTACAGTCATGGGATCGGAAGGACTAAAAGTGATTACGAAACTAATTAACAAGATTTACGACTCGGGAGAGTGGCCTCAGGTTTTCTTAGATGTAACAATGTGTGGCCGGTAATTTCCTTAGAGAAACATATTCCTTGAGTTGTTAAACGTTCTCAACATTTACCTAAATTTCTATCCGAGAAATTTGGTTTTTAATGTTAAAAGGATCAATAACAACTGCTTTCAACAAACTCATATTAACGATGTTGATTAGTATTTACGCCTACCATAAAATATTTTAAATAAAAAGTTACATTTACTGCTTATTTACAAAAGGAATGAAGTAAGTGGGAATGAAATTACTGGAACTGAAATTGACCGGGAACGAAATTACTGGGACTCAAATTACCGTACTGAAATTACCGGTACTCAAATTACCGAGACCGAAATTACATGGAACCGTAACAATGATCCCTCTAAAGAAGAAGCCAAAGGCAATGCAGTGTAAAGACTACAGAACGATAAGCCTACTGTCACACACTTCGAAGATCATCACGAGGATTCTTAATAAAAGGCTAGAGAAAAAGGCCGAAGAAATGCTAGGGGAAGATCAATTCGGCTTCAGAAAAGGACGAGGAACCAGAGATACTATCGGTGTAGGGAGAATCATATCAGAAAGGGCAATAGAGTACATACATGATTGCTGCGTATGTTTCGTCGACTGGCAGAAGGCCTTTGATAGAGTAAATTGGGTACTGCTGATGAGGATATTAAAGGATATAGGTGTAGACTGGAAAGACAGGAGACATCAGGAATCTATATGTGAATCAAGTTGTAAAGGTCAGGTTGGAGAATGCTAACACCAACGGAGTAAATATCGGTAGAGTAAGGCAGGGATGTTGTATATCGCCGATTCTATTCAATATATATGGAGAGAGGCTAACGCAGAGGCACGGGAGATTTCAAAATCGGAGGAAGGATTATAAGAACAGTGAAATACACGGATGATCAAGTACTTCTAGCAAGAAAGGAAAAGGAACTCCAGAAAATGATAAATAGTCGAGTGATAACAGGTAGAAAATACGGTATGGAAATAAATACAGAAAAATCGAAGGCCATGCGAATATCAAGTAAAGAAGAGGAAAATGTGAACATAAGTACAGTAGAGCCTCGCTAATCCGAACTAATTGGGATTCGGGTATGTTCGGATTAGTGAATTTTCGGATTAACCTGGTCCAATGGAAAGAGCTCACATAATGCTCTAATAAGGCGGTGGAGGGGTTGGAGGGGTAATGTGACGTCAAGTTTACTCGTGCCTCGTTTCCTAACGTTGAGTGTCGCGATTGTGCTACCGTCTTAGCGTACAGTTGTGTAATATAGTGCAGGGCATTTTCCAGTGTTTATTACTGTCGCCGTTTTGGCCATCTTGTAGAAATATCCAAAAAGCGTAAGCACAGTTCGTGTTCGTTACAGGATAATTTAGAATTTCTGAAACGCATTGACTTCCAAAAGCATTATTGCTCATTGATAATGCTCCATCCCTTTCACGGATATCAGAACTTATCTGTGGTGATATAAAGGCTACTTTCTTGCTTCCAAAAAGGACATATATTTGAATAAAAAGAAAAACATAAAAGCTCGCGATCAATTACTATGTAGGGAAATGGTGAAACAGGAGAAAAAAATCTGCTGTGACCGGGAATACGAACCCGGGTCATCCACTTGCCGGGCGTATACTCTACCATTGAACTACCTTAGCAGACTAATCCTCATGTTTCTGAGCGGCAATAGTTTCTTATGTTGGGACTTTTAAAAATGCAGATTTCTGACTGACTTCGCATAATAAATTGTCAGTACGCGCACACAGCCGTGCCCTCAGCGAGATTCGAACCCGCGAACTTTACATTGGGAGCCAAATACATTAAAATCCTATACCGGAGAAATGCATTATTAGAGTTAAATGTTAATTATTGAAATCAACTTATCTTACATACTTATTAATTATTTTATAAATCGATTGAAAATATATTGCGCGGATTCAGCTAGTGTGTGTGTATATATATATATATATATGTGTGTGTGTGTGTGTGTGTGTATATAAAGGAGAGCCGCTCTCTAGATAATTCGTTGGAATTAGTTATGTAACACTTTTCTCTTCGTTAGTTTTCCGGATTAATTACGTAATTCTATGGAAAATTCTAGTTTAATATATTGATTTTTTGAAAACATGTAACATTCCGTGTCCTACTTGGTAAAGTATTGATGATTTACGCCATTGCGCCTTTGTCCCTTTCCCCTTTTCTTCTTTCCACCCTCGTCTCCCTTTGTTTTCTTCGCGATGCTGCTTTCTTTTTTTTTTGCTCTCATCTCCTGGCACTCGTGAATCGAGTAGCTCCGATGGTGTTTATACTTATACTAACCTCTTCCACTCCACTGTCGGAGTGACAGCTTGCTCTCTCTCTCTTGCTCCGTTTATCCGTCTTTTATTTACAAGAGTCACTTTATCTACCTCTCACTTTCCTCGCGGCCGTCCTTACTCCTCTTCACATTCCTTTTTATCGCGTTATATGGCACCTTTACCTCCTTTTACTCTTCCACGTTTTACAGCTGACCATACGGCGATCAATCTAGACACGCTAGGCGCACTCCAATAGGCGCTGGACTGCCACTCGTCAAGTCTTTTTACCGTTTTTTCTCCACTCTTTCTCATTTTTATTACGTTTCTTCGTAATCGTAGTAAACGTATTTATATTTATTAATGGGACTCTTTCTGTTTTCTTTTCTTCTTTATCTTTGAAGCAGTAAGAACTATGAATATTTTAATGGGGGTGACGAAAGCTCGGCAATGTTACGTAAGGTTCTGCATCATAAAGCTGTCCAAATGACCGAACTTCCTGAATTCCCTTTAAGTCAGTCTTCTACTCTCAAATCCCAATGGAGTGTGATACCCATCTTGGTCGTTAATCTGCTATAAACAGCAGGTCTTAAGAGACTATTAGGTTCAAGAGGTTCTAGCGACGGAAATCCTAAATTTCGTTTGCTTTAAATTACAAATGGCGTTACCATGTTAAAATTGGTTAAACTGAAAAATCAAAAGTAGTAATGTGGGATAAGTCTAGAAATTATACCGATTCACTGAAATAAAACTAAATGTTTATATAGTCAAAGCCATTTATTGCATATGGCGAAAAGTTTAATTAGTATAGAATCTTGATGTTCAACTTGAAGATTATAGTCACGAGTTTGCCTGTTATTAAATTCAGCGTGTTTCTCTTGTTTCGACATTTGCAGCTCCAAGCCTCCTATTATTCGTCATTGAGCATGCGAGTTAATTAATGATATTGAAACTATATCAGACTTGCTAAACTGCATCAAGAAATAAACGTTTGCGGAAAAAGGAATGGATGTTATATTGAATCTAGGGGTAAGCAATGAAAGTAACTTACATTGATCATTATTGCTGAGATTTTTTAAAATTTAATATTATGATTCTCCGTCCACTACCATTAACAACGCTGGTTATTTTTAGGATGTCATGTGGATTTTGTGGTATTCTGAGGCATAAACGTTAAGAGTACTCATCCTAACTCAATGCGTTGTTCTGAAGTATGTTTTAAAGAGTTATTTTTAATTATTTCTTCCTCGATAAGGTTATTTACGATTGTATTAGTGATTATTCGCATTTAAATGTTATATAAATGAGTTCTAATAAGTCTGTTTTTATCGTTTTTTTGCTTCCGTCGTTTTTCTTGCGCTCTTTTGTTCTCTGCTTTTGACTCACGCCCTTATGACTCCGCCCTTTTGACCCAAAACCTTCGAATTGAGGACATCATAAGCCCTCTCTTAATTGAACAATTTTTATAGCTGCCTACATCTATTTTAAGTTTTTGCATTTTATTCGCAGACTACAAAAATTCCTTGTTTGTTGCTTCTCGGAATACAATATACATATTGCATTGATGAATATAGCTTCACCGCCGACAGTAGAATTTGAATTCCTTTTTAAATTTACGGAGACGTAAATTTTAACTCGCAGGGTAAGAACGTGGGGGAAATATCTGCCCGGAAATTGGAAGATCCGAGTTCGATGACAGAATTTTAATCCTGATTTCTAATTTCTCACAATCTTTTAAAGTAAATCTCATCGGTGAGAGGATAGCGGGTTTTATGAGTCATACCTCATGAAGGGAATATGTTGGCTTGGATATACCGGCCCTAACTAAGCAAGCAGGAGAATTAGTATGCTAATATTCCAGCATATGAATGCGCATATTGGATCTACGATATGTACTTTCCATCATGATAGATGCTTATCAAATATAGTTGTGATAGTGTTTTTTTTTACTCCAAAGCATATTTTACACATACGAATTTCGGGAAATATAAAATAATCGTCCTTGAAATGTGTGCATGTTTACTTATTAAGTTCCTATTTTTATTATTGCAATTAACTGTATGGTACCTGCCTCCCTAATTAGAGATTCAAAGGCATGGACAGAATCTAACTGGAGTGAGTGCCTTTAGGTCGTCTGCGAGTTAGATCTAGCTTAGTGCTTAATAACTTCGCTCCGGACCAGGCTTCTCTCCTTCAGTCAAGTACCCTCTTTTTTCTCTGTGCCACCCTCAACGTCTTCTTTGCGACTCTCAGAATTTCGCTCGGTAAATTGGAAGCCTTCTATGAAATTATTTTTCCTTTAAGTTTTTCTTGAAAGTTGTATTTAGAATTAGATATGTGAGTTAAATTTATTCAGGAATATATGTATGCCTTTATCCAGGAAAAATTATATTGAATGAATAAACAAACAATGGGATTTTATGTGATCTTAACTGTAATATTTATCGGAACGGATGGGTTTTTAAGCTGCGATTAATTTCTTTAATTTAAAATATGTATGTAATTTTCTGTTATGAATTTAATATTCTGAGACTATTATGAATAGCCTACATGTAAACCGAGTTAATCCATACTTAAAAACAACCTCTAGATTGAAAGAGAAACCTTCGCTAAAGGTAGCACAGATATCAAGATAGTCGAATAACCATATTAAAGTAAAACTATGACTGCCTGCTAAGGAATTAGTATATTGGTCAATTTCATGTGAAAATATTTACACTGCCGATCGTTTTGGATATATGAAACCTCTCCTGTTTGATATTTCAAATGTTATTTTATTCCCTTACACTTATTAATGTTTTATTTAAATATTGAAGAAGTACAGTTTCGATACGTAGGATATCCTACATAAATTTATTATACAACTTTTATGCTAACTTGACTTGTGTGTGTGTGCGTGCGCGCGTGTACGCAGGTGTGTGTATATATGCCATGTTTCAAATTCCAACAACTAATATATTTTGGGCCTTTCCATATGAGCTAGGTGTAAGAAATTTTGGCTGTTTGTAGGTAATGGTATGCCCCCAACGAAAAATTTGCAAATCTCAGAAAAAAGTTCCGGGTTCAACTCCAGGGGGTAATTTCCATTTCCCATAAGATAACACGTACAAAGCGATTTTTCAAAGTGCAAGCTGCTATTATTTTGCAAATTTAAGTTGGAAGAAATTGACTACGATCTTCAGACCTGGACTGTTTTAAAGAAAAATTAATCGAGTTTCTTATTCATATAGTCGATTTTTGCCTTCAGTTCTAAATCGCCCATATTATGTGTAATTAACATATTTTGGGAAACATCGGCTTTATAGCGGGATGTTGTCTTGACGACAATGGCATTGTTAAACCTCATGCTTACATTGTTGCCTTCCTAAACATAAGAAAAGCGTGCTTTGAATGCTTTAATACGAGAGAGAGAGGGAAGGAGGGAGAGTGATGGAGGGGGGGGGGGGGGGTGGGAGGGCGAGGGATAGTAAGGAAGAGAGAAAGAGAGTTAAAACTTACAATGATTTGTCTTTTAGTAAGACTAAAAACCTAAAATTAAATTAAATAAAAATTACTTTTTTACGTTATAAAACTTTTATATTAAGGGCACTGTTAAACCTACAAATAAATTATTATTGAATTTGAACGCATCATTAATATAACAGTTGTGTGGCTTTTGCAAAGCTGATCTGATGGATCAAGAAATTAAATACTAAACCATGGAAAAAGTAATAACAACATCAACATCCCAAAACGTCAAACATTCCTGTAGATTTATGATCGGCTGATTAGCCACAACTTTTATATTAAGATGCGTTCAAATTTCGTTAATTATTATCTTAACACTAGATATGTTATTAATATGGAAATTTAAGAATCTATCACAACAGATGACACTCACTCTATGTCAAAATTTAATTTATTTTTAGGGTTTTAGTGTCATTAATATTAAAAGTTGTATAAACTATAAAGGTTTTTTATTTAAGTTATTGCATCATTTAATTCATCGTTTAACCTTGTCATATTCGTGAAAACAATGATTCTCTTGATTGTACATGGGAGAAATAGGCAAAAAAATATAATTGAAAGTTCAAATCAATTGAAAATTTGTTTTCTATAGTCATGATACGTATGTTGTGTACAAAATATTTTTTCGCCTGTTTTGGGTTGACTTGTGTCGTAATATCTTATTGCGCATATTCTTTCAGCTGTTAGTTTTATTTAGTATTTTGTTTCATAAGCATGTGTTTTTCAATTACTCCGGCAATCGTTTTCCCTCACTTTAAATGTTTCATTTAGAGAAACGTTCCTGACATTGGTATCCACGAGAAAATTCAAATAATCTTCAGTAAAGATCCAAATTGTAAATTGAAGATGAAATTAAAATAAATTTTCACAAGCCTTAGGTAGTTCGTTCAGATATAGCCATTGACATCTTTCTGTATTTGATTAATGGTAAAACAGAAAAAACTTAAACATTATAGAATTAAGTTTCAATGGTATGGAATAGGATATTTTTGCTGAGAATTAACCTTTTGGTATAAAATTTTTTCCACATTATCCCTCGAAGTTATTCGGAAACAGGTTATTTTTGTAAATATAATGAAAATTCTTAGCTGCATTACATTTTTTTCTTTCGGGTTTTGTGGAAAAGTATCTAATGACTTGGTCGCTAGCTAAAATCTCGTTGATTTTGGGTTTATCGTCTTGAATGAGCAAAATGATCCATTATATATAGTACTTATATATTTTTAAACCTTTTCACATGTGGTCCTCCAAAACCACTCGTCAGCGTGGACGCAGGCGAGAGTTGGGTACGAAGTTCTTGTTAACACTTTTATTCAGCTTCTTACTAAGTGCGTACCAAGTGCCCTTGGTCCTCACCTCAGGTTATAAACGCCCGTTTCTACCCGCCTTTCCCTTTAAATTCAAGTTTGTCCCCTTACGTGGGACATAACGAAGTAGCTTTAGGACTATCATCGAGGAAAAAGTAAAATTACTTATTCGCAATAATGTTCTGCGTTCTTAAAATTTGTTGATGCGAAAAAAAGTCAAACTTCCAAAGCAGGAAATAATTTTTTCAAAAGTTGACAAACATATATTTTACGAAATGGCTTCGATATAACGATCGAATCGCTTATCTTGGATTATTCTGTCGCTAGTAAAAATAAAAAATCTCTAGGTCCGTATTTTCGCGTGATCTACTGTTTTATGTCGTCGAAGGATCTAGAAAAATAGTTTAGGAGGCTGTAACAAACGTAAATCTTCGGACGGCTCTTTGACCCGCCCTTATTTCATATCGGGAGGCGGACCGCCGATCGATATATGCGTGGGGAAGGGGAGAATGGAGTGTAAGAGAATGGCAGAGAGAATGGGAGGGAATGGGAATGTGATGGCGGAGAGGGAAGGGAACATTCGGAAGCTTCCAGCACCGCTCGTCAGCGTCTCGGCTCCGTGGCGCCGGGGTCGCCCTACCCCATCGCTCCCTCCGTCCCCTCCCCCGCATTCCTCCCACTCCTTCCCCTCGCCACCCTTCCTTCTCCGGGCTGAGGAAGCGCTGCAGAGAGGCAGGCAGTTTAGCCCACAGGGAGGTCTGCCGAGGAGGTCGTGATCCGCTACCGGGCGCTGAAGGGGGTGCAGGAGGGGCGGGTCTGCGGCTCGGGGAAGGATCCTGCCCCCTCGGTGCCCTTCTTCACCGCCGTTCCCCCTTCTCCCTCAGCCTCCTTCCTTCGCCGTCACACGCGCTCTCCTCCCGCATTCTCGTCGATGGCGTCGGCGGCGTTGGCGCAGAGCGTCGTGCGGTGACGCGACGCTGCGTCTGACGCTCTCTCTCTCTCTTTGTCTCTCTCGCGGCCGAGAGAGACTGACGGGTGTTCCTACTCTTCTCTCCCGCCCCCTGCTCCTCCCCACCGACACATCGCCGAGGGGACCGCCCCCTAGCCAGAGGCGACCCTCTTCCGAGGTGTTACCTCCGGATGGACTCAGTCTGCACGTAGCACTGGTGGGTGTGATCGGGAAGAGGCGTTGGAGGGAAGTCGGCGGTAGGCGGGGAGCAGTCCGTCGCACCGCTGGATGTTGGGTCGGAACAAGAAGAGGAGGAAGAAAGGACGTGGGGGCCAAGGGGGCGTGCGTTCATCGAGGTCGTGTTGGTTGTGAATGGGTGTCTGGCGCGGGGAGGGAGGGGACGAGGGGAAGGGTGGGGTGGAGAGGAAGGTTTCGGGAGGGGAGAGGGCCTTTTGATGTCGCGTGGTTGTCATCCGAAAACTGCAACCCTAGGTTCCTATCGAGTAGTCGTGTAGTGGGTGGACGGCGGCCTCAGCGCCCTCATTTAAGTGGCGCCACCTGATGGGCGGTGGGTGTGGCGCCCGCATCCAGTTCACTGTTTCTTTAGGAACCCTAACTTTTTATTAAAAGTTCTTTTTAACGTGGCCTTGTCCGTATTTACATGGGTATCAACAGATTGGTAGGGCAGCGTATACTTACCTGGGATGTTTATGTGTATTTGTTGATCGGAATGTTATTTATTGAGCGCCTTACTAGCACTAGTGTGCGAAACGAACCTTTCGTGCATTCCAAGAAAACATTTCGACGGAGATTTGTGAATCTAGGCAAGAGGATAGAAGAAAATGTTGTTGAATTTGTCGGTTCGTCTTAAAGGGATGTAGTTACGTCGAAGAAAAAGTAGTACTTGCTGTCGTCACGAATCGATTATACTTACAATTAGCTGTACAGTCTGAGGTGTAAAGTGCGCATTACATCGCTCAGAAACTCTCCTAATCCGACCCCGTTCTATTTTGACGGATCCGATCGATCCTCCCTTCGCCCGCCACTTTGGTGTGGCTACGACCTTTCGCCCCCTGGCGACGACCCCATCCGACCTCTTTCCACTCTTCCTGGGCCCACCGCCCACTCGGAGGGCCTTACCGTTTAACCGGATCGAGAGGAAGAGCACACGCCCTGCGCGTGTCTCCCGCCGAAAGCTAGAGAAAGATGAACGCCGAACCGGAAGAGGAGCTCAAGCAGACGCCGAGGGAGAAGATCATCTTCCACGTGACGGCGTTCTTCGTCCTCGTCGGAATCTTCAGTCTCTTCGCGTTTCTCTTCCTGGTTCCCTTCGTCATCGACCCAGCCCTCTCCACAATATCGGCCGCCTTCGATCCCACCCCCGCAGAATGCGTCACGATCTATGCGGAATATCTTAGAGGAAACAGCAACTGCTCGTGGGCCTCTTGTCGCGAAGGATGCACCCGAGAGGTTTACTATTGTACGCAGGTCCGCGTCGACTACCGCCGCCGGCGCCTCCCCGGAGAGGTGATAGTTTACGTGGAGGATGAGGACGAAGAGGAAGAGGAAGAAGAGTCTTACGAAAGGAGGAGACGCAGGAGGGAGTTAGCAGTGGCGATCGAGAGTTGGGATGTGAGAGATTACTGGGAGACACGCCGGAGGACTCCGAGGGCAATACCTCAAGAGATACCATCCGGGAATTTCGTCCCGGATCCCCACCCTATATTTATAGTCAACGGTACCGTGGATGATGGTACCGTGGAAGGGGACAATATGACCCTCGAATACGTTTATTACTCTGGCGCAAGGCTGTTTCCAAACGTTAAGGGATGCGGTTACCCTCCGGTGCTCAATTGCACCATTTGGAACAAGACACACACACTTATCGGTGCCACGTTCCCCTGCCATTACTCCCGCATCGACCCCGGTCTCGTCATAACTCAGCTGGACATGCAGGCAGTTTACATGGACCTCGTGTACGCCGTCCTCATCCCGGTTCCGTCGTTCATCATATCCGTCGTCTACTTAGCCTTCGCTTACTTCAAGATCTACAACGAGGACGCCGAGGAGGGAGCAGAAGACGGAGCGCCGACCGAAGGGGGCGAGGAAGGGGAGGAGGGCAGGGAAGGATCAGAGGCGGGAGTCGAAGGCAAGGATGAAGACGGCACGGCCCCGATCATCAAGAGCCCTACCGGATCGGAAGGGTTCGGAGGAGGCGGCGGAGGGGAGTCAGGGGGCGTGAAAGTCGGGTCGGAGGGAGGGGTGGGCAATGGGGTGGCGGGAGGCGGTTCTTTGTCCGGGGGCAAAGCGGGAAGCCCAACAAGTGGAGAGGCTGTAAAGGGGTGAGTGAAGGTGTCGAACATCCCACGTGGGTCAATCCGACGCGCCTTCGGTTTCCAAGTGGATTTTCCTCCCGTTGCACTCATCTCCCCATTGTCCATTCACCACTTTAACGCCGCTCATAACCCTCCTGTTAATCATCATCCTCATCCGATCTCTTCCCCACCGACCTCAGTTTTCTGACGCTCGAACTTTTCTCGTTTAAAAAAATGATTTTGAACGCGTTTAAAACGGTATCAATGCGTTCTAATTTCCAATAGAAAACACAATAATGGGATTTTTAATCGTAGAAAAATAAATATATGGTAAATTTATTGAGGTTTTTATGCTTAATATTAACGCACATGTATGCTTAGATGCCATAATTAAGGTAGTGTTTTCTTGCAGTACAGTACAATTAATGCAGTGATTTATTTCTATAATAGTATATTTAAAACGTTTTCGTAATTGTTGCGAATCTTCCAATATAATATGATATTATGATGCGAAGTTATTAAGAGGTCGTGCATTTTAATATAAATCAATACTATATATTTTTTATGAAAATTGAATCTACGCAAAAAATGGATGTTAGCTTGACTAAGTCATGATATCATAGAAGCTATAAAAATGTTCTATAAAAATTTCGAAAAAATATGCAGTGCATACGCAAAAGTTTTGGCTTGTATTGATGCGATGCTTTTTTTCTCTCTAAATGTTATTCTGCATTATAGGATCGCTGGCCATAATGTATTCTCGCTCTCCGACTCGCATCTTATTTAGTCGAGAAATGATCGGTGAAATTACTCGGGAATTTTCTTATATGCAAACTCGCTAGAAGTGAAATAATGCCGGCAGTCTCCTCTAAATGTTTAAAAGAATTTTTCATAGTGCAATGACTTAACTTTATGGAAAAGATAGATCCTCTTTCGGTAAATCCGAATTTGTCGCAACGGCAACTGGCGCGTTACTCCTGTTTGTGTTTTTCTACCAATCCCTTCATTGTAGTTTCCTTTGTCTTTATTCCTTGATTTCTGCTATTCTTCGCGGGAAATTTAGAATGGGTTTGTTCTTTTCATGTCCGTCTATTTTAATATTATATTATTATTATATTTGCTAATATTATTTTCGATTATTTTCTTTCAGTATAACTACCTCATCCTATTCAGTATTCATGTTTTCATTGCATTTTATTATAAGTTACATTTTATCCTCTTATGCGTTCGATATATCGCGTTGGTTTGACTCTAACCGATGATAAGACGTTGGGAATCGTTTTGGTCACACAACCTTAGTAATTTTTTTTAGCAATTCACGAGTGAACCCATAGAGGTTTATGAAAGTAATATATTACGGATCTATATTTCGGATAGAAAGCAACCATTGTAAAGATGATCATGATATCCTAAGATTCATTCATTTATAATGTGTTTACAAACAGCCAGAAACTGCTTCGATCACATTAAAACTAGGGAACATAACATCCATGCCTTTGGCATGACTCCAACTCGCGACTAATGTGGAAACGTACGATATCTGCTATATTCTGTATCAAGAGTGTTGTGTTATTTGAATGTGTAAACCCATGATATTGAAATAAGAGACATTAAGGAATAACGTCAAATGATAGGTGAAATAAGGAGCTGTTGATGCATTATGTCAGAGCAGTAACTTCAGTCATCGGGATTCATGTTTGTAATTTCTTCTGATTATCCTAACGTATATATTTTTCTTTAATGACTGTAAGCTTAATGTTTTTTAACAAATTTCATTGTGACATTAACCTCATAAGACTCAAATATCCCGTTTTGTATTCTATTTTCCAAATTGTCAAGCTAAATTGTGTTGATCCTACTTAGTTTGTTTATACAAGTGGTTTATAAAATGATTCACTTGTTTTAGTTAACAGGCAAAATAACGTATATCTCTAGCTAAACCGATATAAATTACCCTCTACTCAATTTTATTTTTTTATGCAGTACATTTGTCAGTGAGTGAAACCGGGTGAAACCGAGTTTTCAACTTTTTTCTTCTAAGTATTTCCCAAATTTCTCTTTTGAGGTGGTCATTAGACCTTTGTAACTTATAAATGCTAATTTCTTATTTAAATCTGTAATTTTCTTTACGTTGTTTAGTAAAAGTGCAACTATTTCCACTTCGGACGCTTAAAGTTAAATCAATTTCAATAGAATTTATTATAAAATATTTTGTGTGTTTTGATCATATACAAATGTAAACAAGAAATTTTCTGTCATATTATTTTAAAAGAAATATTGCGCGAAAGATTTTTTCGTCTGTGAATGTTTGTTTGCTTAAATCAATAACACAGAATTGTTGCATAGTCGCTGTGACCAGTAGGATTAATTCTTGTTACTTTATTTCTCACGAGGTTTTAATTTCTATTTTTATCGATATTCATTTCTGTTGGTTATATTTCTAAGCAGTTGAAAACAATTTTGTAAAGTTTTTGCGCGATTAAAACCAAATATTGAATGTCTAAATTTTTCACATAAATAATTTATGTTCGCTTGGCTTACCGTTCCAGACGTGCATGTTGAAATAATTTAATTATATATATTTTCTAGAGACCATTCATCGCGTTATATAGATATTTTTATTACATCTGCAGAGTTTGTGTTTTTTAGTAGTTCCTAACGCTTCACAAAGTACGGTTAAGAATTTTAGTTAATTCGCTCACTTTTTTGTTTGTTTAATTTTGAAATGGATTATTATTTGGATAATACCATCTATGTCTTTTAGATTTAATTCTTTAACAACACTGCTTTGTTCCTCGATGAATTATCAACGTTCGATTCTCTCCATTATATATTTTTTTATGGATTTCCCCTTGTTATCACCAAAAGTCGATCCTGCAATTTGGGAGATTTATTCATTGTGTAGAATATCCTGAATACATAACTGACTTAATTTATGTGTTCAGAATTATTAAGAAATTACAGTCATTGGTAATATAGGGGACACTTTAATGATTACGCGTTTTTAGAAGAAGACAAAAAATATGAAAGATGACTCCTGTAGGCAAAATACTTAATGAATTAGTTGCACACTTCGGACGAGAAGTGGCTCTCTCATTAATAATTAAGACGTCGTTGATTCTTATACTCTTATAATAATTAAAACATGAACATCATCCTATAAGTAATTCATTCATTTCAAACATTGAAACTCAGAATTATTAAGCAATTACAGTCGTTGCTATGGTGGTTGTAAATAAGAATGCTACGTGCAAAGAAAGCAATGAATACGATAGTTTTAAATTATTCTTGAGGTTTGGTATCGATGAATTTACTATAGAATTTTTTACGTTTATTCAGTTACTTTTAAATGAATATCTCCATTATATTAACACCATATCTCCTGTAGAATATTTTAGTGTTAAAAATAACTTTGTAAGAACTACTATTCACTTTTCAAATGAAAAGTATATAGCGGTGCTTACTAAGTAGTTTTTTAAAAAATTGATACGAATGGTAAGTTCCATTAATTGAGACCTTAAAGTAGCGATCCTCGTCGAACTTCACTTTTCGTAGTAGATATTTGGGTACCAACACTGATGGATTTTTTTGTGACTGAAATGAGCATTTGGCTTACTTTTGTTTTATTGCTACTATTATCTATAATCGATTAAATTCAAGCCCTAAGGTGAACTCGATACTTCAGTTTTAAGTATTCATATTTTAGGGAAAAAAATAAATATACTTATATTAGATATATCGTGATTAATTATACTTACTTTTATATTAATTAAATTGACTTTTTAAAATGGTAAATTTCTGTTTCGACTAGAGTGGAAATTACAGGATTTTCAATTTTTTTAATTTACCAACTGCTAACAAACACTACCACTAATGTTATAATTAACGGTGTATTCCAATAGTGCCATACATAATTGACATTTGTCCGGCAACTTTTAGTGCACGTCACCCATATTAAGCCTCGTAGAAATCATTCAAATGGTTTATTGGATGATTGATACGGACGGATGGACACCTCCCTATGTACGTTCACTTCGTGCATTGCTTACAGATAGCGATTAAAAATCCTTTTATTAAACCACTACAACTTCTTACTGCATATCACAGTTTATTGTACGAAGCATTAATATTTTACTTTTGGAGCATCATTTGAGCTGCTTATTCAAAAATGTTTGGAAGTATATTCCTCGAGATTTTCGCACATGACGATCTTAACCTATTGCTTGTATGACTGCACATTCGCGGTATTTTAAAAACTATCACGGCGAATTTGTATTTTTTTGCTAAACATCGTGTATATTCACCAAGAATTTTTAAAAATAATTATATATTATCTATAATATATTGACGCTTCTGACATAGGATATAGGAGGATGTGGAGGAGAATGATGAGGATACAATTTATGTGGCACTTTCACACGAGCTAGAAACTTGAAAAAGGTCTAGTGGCAAAACCGACGGGAAAACTCGAAAATTACAAAAATGTTTATTTTTTGGTCGTTAAAAATCCCAAAATTTAAACATATTTAATTGCACGCGTCTTTGTTACAAAGCTGATTTTTTCCTAACAGTAGAATTAGCTAAATAGCCCCAAAACGGGCTTGTATAAATATATATATATATTTATTTATTTATTTATTTGGCCGTTAAGAATTCATTAAAGTTAAACAAATAGACTTTCGGTCGAGCTAGGGAGCTGAAAAATTTCAGAAAGTGTTCCAACGGTAATCAACATTAAAAATTTGGCACGGTTATAGGTTTTCAGTCACAACCAATGGGAAAAATCCGACGTAGTTAAAAGTATAATTTTTAGAGGTTGTTTTTACCCCATTATTGAAAGTAGGCTGAAATGCTTGCAGAATGCACCGTCTACTAGTATTGTACATTATTGCTAACATCTCAGAATTCAAACTAAGTAAATTGTTTTACGCTCATAAATTTTTGATTAGTAAATTGAATCAGCATTATTGCTTATATATTGGAAAGCTTGATTGAAAGCTTAATCATTTGTTACTTATTATTTATTCATTACTTGTATGTTATTTATTCTTTATTTATTTATTTATTGTTCATTATTTAATTATTATTATTTCGTATTTTACATGTTACTGATGTTATTAAGAGCCAATATTTATCTTTTGTATTTAAATATTGGAATTTTTATGGACTCTGATGAAGCTAAAAAAATTAGTGTTGGAATTGTTTACCAAGGTGCTAAAATCGATATGTACACAGATGTCTTCGTTAAGCTCCTCAACGAAGCTTAGCAAATTTCACGAATAAGCGAAAAGGGAGCTTTGTTTATTTCTTTTTTCTGTTTATTCTCACCGAAGATGGGTTCTCAGCAATAGGTTTTCCGTGGCGCCGTAGTTCAAAGGCATTGATTTTATTAAAGATGAGAGCTCGGAAAAAAGGAGTTCTGTTATACAAATATATTAAAGTTTTTGTTGATATTTGCAGGTATCAATGACATTTTTTATTTATTAATATTTATTCTTTTCAACAAAATCGGTGTGTTGATGTTTACTGACAATTTTACCGTAGTAAATAGCTCAGCTTCATTCTCGACTTATCCGCGACAAAGACATGAAAATGGTAATATATACGGTGAATAATGCGATATAGGTATAATTGCGTAAACGAAACATTATATTATTGAAAATTCTCATGTATTTATCATAATAAATCATATCCTTAATTTATTGTTGTACTCATATTTGATTACTACGTTTTAACATCAATAAGTTGAAGAGTGCCGTATATTATGAAAACACGTTAATCTCAGGTTAAAGTTATAGTGAAGCACTTTGAGAAATTTTATACACAATCATTAATTTTATAGTTTTATGTTATAATTTTATGGATATGTTTTCCAATCCGATTTCCCAAGGGTGTTATGACATTTTTTAAAAGAATTCCACCGCATTACGTACCAGCGGTCATTTTGGAATGCGATGTTTATCCCCTTCTCCTTTGAATGACGTAAGCAATCGATACGACCCTGCGCTCTGACTCTGGTCCCAACGACGGATTTAATGAAATTTTACTTATACTTTATATATACTTTGCCGTAACATAGACAACTGTGACGTTTAATAACCGAGCACGCCGATCAGAACCCCATTACGAGGACATCATCAGGAAGGTTGCCAGAATAATATCGATTTACTTATTTAGACAGCAGTTGATCCCTCGTCATCCTCCCCGCCCCCTCTCAAAGCTTCCTTCTGTCTGCTGCCCCTAATCTCTCTCTCTCTCTCTCTCTTCCTCCCTTTCTCTCTCTTTCTCTCTCTCCTGCCTGTATGAATGAGCGCGAACGATTGAGTGCGAATTAATATTTGATTTTATTCTGATGAAAAGTCATATTTACGGAAGATTGAAGCACAATTAACTAAAGCGTTTTTTGAACGGTATTTGTGGCGCATACCCCTAGGTGGAATTAACATTCTGCGATTTTTTTCAGTTTTGTTTTATTTTTACATTGCTTAGTAAATGTTATATTCTTCGAAAAACAAGAAATGGTATAGACATTTTTCGTGCAAATGATCAAGATTTCCCCGCTTATTTATCAAAATAAACAATCTTTTGGTAAGTTAAGTAGCTCAAGTATAATTTCATTAATATCCATTTTATTATGATAGCTAATTTGGGCTTTGTTGTAGGAATTAATGAAATTTGATTTTCAAGTAGTAACATAAACCGTTTTTACCTAGCGAGTAAAAATTTTGCGAAGATGTTGTTGGGAACGCGAATTTCGTAATTTAACTTGGAGTAAGGGAATACCTTAATTCGTCGCATTCGATCGATACGTTTTTATGGGAAAATCGAGGTTCTATTTTAATCCAACGACTGCGGTTATAGCACCAAACTTTAAGTGCTTGATTTCGTGGCGAGGCGCATGCGTCATGTATCCAGTGGTACGAAAGGGTTGCAGTTATCGACCGTGGAAGCATGACAGTTAACCACCACAGTTTCCTCGCTTCTTGCATCGTTTATTTCACTCCCACATAAACTAAATTTATTCGTGAAAATCTGCGATTACGAATATTTTTATATTAAATTTTCCTTGGTATCATAATATATTTAGTTTCTCCATCGTACTTAATCTTGAACATAATCACATAAGTATAATTTATTACGTTAGAAATTTATTTTTGGAGCTATTAGGTGATTTAATAAATCTTTCACAAACAGTATATTCATTTCTATGTATAACGCATGTTTATAAGTACATAAATTGTCGAATGAACTATCTTAAAAGTTTTCACTTGAGTTCAAATAATGGATTGTGTTATCGAGCTCTTGATCTTTTAATGTCTATCTCTACTTGTCGTCTGCTACATTTTAAATGTTGGCCTGCGGCTCTTGGGTTACAATGGTCTCCGCCTTTTTCATAAGTTTATTACTTTGCGGCGTATCATTGCTATCACATCCTGTTATTTTAAGATTTTTACCATTAATTTTTCTTATTGAAAAGTAATATACCTGAAAAATATCGTTAGCTCTTACTTTCCTTTTTTCTTAAACCGCCGATAATCCACGAATATTTTACATTTAGGTTTGTCAAACTAATTTGGAATGATAAATATTTTTTCACATTTTTTACTTACCTTATACGTTACAAGGTCACCTGGTACGAGTTTATACGTTGGTACATACGTTTCTTGATGATGTCTGTATGTGTATTGGGAATTTTCTATAACTCAAAAACTAATAATCAAGTTAACACAACCCTTTATAATTAAAACTTTAATTAGAAAATTTACGTCTGATTATATTTAAGATAAAATTGGTCAACCTAAATTGTAGAGGTTTACTCTGGAGGTTCTTCCATTTTTTGCCAAGTATCTCCGTTAGGACTTAATTAATGTTAATTTTTGTCATATTTCGATTATCCGTCTGAATTAATGTTCAGTACATTGATGCCGTTAGGTGATAACTCTGCTCCTGTTGCTAGGATAAAATTTTCTAATTATTGACAGCAATGTCTACGCTGTCAAGGGTAATTTTAATTGCGATCAAAATTATCCCGATGTCATCTAGCGTCATATTTCGAAAACATATTTTCATATAAATATTTGCAGTGATCCAAGCTCCACCAGCTGTAATTTTAATCGCATATTGCTACTATGTTATCCATACCAGAAAATAACAATTACTTTAACTTATTAGTTTTCAGTGGGAAAAGTGATTCAAAGTATTTCTCACTGTGAAAATTATGTGTTTAATAATTATTCACCAGTGTAATTGCCAATAATTATTCTTGAGGACGCTGTTGTCGAGACAACGTAATTACAATTGAAACATTTGAGAACATATGGAGAAAGGCATGTGGTGGATACATCGTATTTTTATTCTAGCAAAATACATTGCAAGCTTTTACATTCTATTTCTCTAATTGCTGCTAAGTTTAATTAGCATATCGAACATGTGCTTGCTAGTTCTTATTTAATTTTTATTTGTATTAGGTTTATTTATATTTATCTATTTAAGCAATTTATAGATTTATTTACTTAACTATCATTAATTGTTACTGCAACCTTTTCTATGCAGGCACCTGTTGATGGATATAAGCAATTTATTCTTAAAACGTATGTTATATTATAATTCTCAAGTGTTCCTCTGTCGCGCTTCCGAAGGCATTGAGAGCTTAACTTTTCATAATTTATAGTCCAGAAGACTCTAGGATCTCAGAAGTGAGCTCCTATTTCGAGAACAAGAACGTTTCTTTTCTTTATTAGATAAATTGAGAAGTAGTATAAATAAAGATAAGAAATAGAACATTGAACATTTTTGCGATAAAAATGGCAATGTCACTGTTGAAAGGGTTTTAATCAGTTTCGAAACAGCCTAGATATTAATTTTGAGTCCGAAATAAATTCTTATTTTCCTAGTCTTTGTCAACGAGTGAGATTTATTGCCACTCTTTATATTTTTTTCACTAGAAATTTTTACTCCGGGTCACTCTCAATTATTGGTTAGGTGGCTCAGGCCGGACCTAGCACGGATTAAACCAGCAATTCCCCAGCCTTTATGCATCCGCGAAACCCTATTAAGACAACCAACCTTGTCGCAACCCCATTATATTTTTCATCTATCTGCCAGTAGTTGTAATACACCGCTCCCCGGTCATAACGAGAGGTTTCCGGGGAGGAGCGTTGTAAGACAACCGCGGTATAACCGTGGACACGATCATATTGTTTTAGTTAAAAAGATTCCTAATTCAAACAAAAGAAAACAATATAAAGTTCGCATAAGAAATTTATTTTACCGATTCTTTAATAAGTCAGTAATTTTTTGATGTTTTTATTTTAATAGGTACGTTAAAAAAAGGCACGACTTTCTTTTCACGAAATGGGGAAGGAAGATCCGCGGTGTAACCGACGGCGTTATAACCGGGAAGCCGTGTATTAATTTCAAAATACTGTAAACATTATAAAATTGATTACACTGTAATCCTGAGTAATTCGTACATCACATTTTGTAAGAATCTGATAATATCAGTGAAATACTAAATGCCCTTAAGAAACTAAGAAAATAAAATATTTTTACTGACTTCGTGACCCTCTAACCAACCTTTTACGACTCCCTGGGAGGGGGGTGTCGACCTACAGGTTGGAAGCCGCCGCTTTAAGACCTTAATGGGTTTGAATCAAATCCTTATATTTAAATTGATTTTATTAGTCTATAACAAAAATATTTATATTATACTGCTTTCTTATGCTATATAAAGAAATTTAGAAACTTTAATATTAAAATATATTATTGGTAGTTTTTTTCCTGTCGGGGTGTACTATGTACTATACTGTATACTATTAGAAAAATAATTCATAATGTAGAATTTTTAACAGCTATAAAAGTGCCAAGAAAACCTATTTTAAATTTGCATGATGACGTGTAAATACAGGTGGAAATACAAAAGTTTATACTGAGGAGATAGTTTTATTCTGAAATGCCTCTTAAATTGCTATGAAAGTTTTTTCACTCTAAAATGTTATTAGTGAAACATAGCCCCTTTCTTTCTTGCTAACCTTTCTTTAGTTCTATCTAGATTCCCACTTAAAAATTAAACGTAACAGAGTTTAGATATCTCTGGAAAATTTTACATAGCTATCAAAATTGCTATAGCTTTCCATTTATAATTAGAGGTTCATTTTTCATAACTAGTAGCGAACAAAAATATGGTGTCATACTGTTTAATATTTTTTTATTCACAGGAGTTCAGTCTGCTTGGCAATAAAGCGCAAAGTGGAAATTTACGAATTGTGTAACATTAAAAACATGTTTAAACGTTAAGTGAATGATATACCTTCTCAACGGTGAGCTGACGTTGTAAGCGCTTCAAGACGTTTCTATTTAACAAAATATAATTGATATGTCGGGTGTGTCCTTCATTCAAAAGCAAGAACTATAAACCATTCACACTTTGTCTATATGAGTTTAAAAAATACATAAAGGAGCTTGTTTTTCTAGAATCAGGATTAAATATAGAAATGGAAAATGGCACAACCACTAAGAAATTCATACATAAATACTACCAATGTTGCCTTTCTAATAGTTCTTTGGACTCAGTTCATTTCAAAATCACTTTATCATCTTGGTTAATTATACGTTGTAATAATAGTATATAATTTGTTCTTCGTTGTTACTCGAGCTCCTTACCTGTCTTTCTTGGTATAATTTCACATTCATTCGCTTATCGCACAAGCTGTTTATAGCTCTGTGAGGGGAAAATCCTCATTAATAAAAAAATTAGAAATATAAACGCAAACACAACAACACTTACACTACGTACATGATAGATATTTTGGTCTTATATTTTTTGTTCCGACTTCTTTTTTGCCGGCTGTTATCGTATATTTTTTGTTTGACTTGCGCCCTTTGTTTTCATTTTCTCAAATAGAAAATAAGATTTCGCTCACGGTATCTATTTGGAATCTAAATTAACCTCCCATTAAAAGTTATTAATTTTCCATTATTCTCTCGCAGAAACTTGACGAAGACGATGACCACCAGTATTACTCCTCCTCCTGGGCCGATAGCAGAAGTCTGAAGAGAACGTTCCACGGCCTCAACAACATTTCATGGAGACCAAAGTAGAGTGGCGAGGGAGACAGCGCAGCCGGGCGAGAGAAGAGGAGGGCGGCTATACCAATTCCCCTCTTATTTACGCCCCATCATCACCATCGAGCACCTCACCGGCTTTTTCCATACCTTTCTACCCTGTAGCCTTTCTCGATGAGCTTTCTCGCATCTGTTAGGCAGCAGAAAAAAAAAAAAAGATGCCGGACTTTAAAAGCCTCTTATACATCCGCCGGAAAGTCTTGTCGCGGTGTACTTTGTGTTATTGTTATCAAGGGAATATTATGGCTGAATATTGACTGTTGACATTCGCTAATTCGTGTTGACACAATGGCAAACGCTTCTTTTCCCTCCATAACGAAATGCGATCAGTATGTGTTCTTCGATGACGTCGTTACTTTTGCATTTATGAGCATGTATAAGTGGAGTACGGGGCAACGTTGAAGACGAAACGTTTCTTTTTTGCTTCGGAAAGACACACACACACACCACACTTGCAAACTCAACTTTCAATCATACACTTCTTGGCTTCACTCGTTAGTTTTTTTTTCGTACCAAAGGTTACAAAAAATAATCAATCACCGCTTTCAATTCGTCCTGTAGATTTTACACACGTATTTATGCCCACAACCCGGTAACGTCAAGAAAAATACATGAGATATTTAGAGTAACCCATTAACCGCGTGAGTTCTAGTCGCGTAATTTATTCATCTCTCCATCCATCGGCAGGAGGCGGGTAGGTTAGGGTGGCAAGAGAGGGAAGGGAATCCCGTGGCCACCTGCCAGAATGGGACGAGGGTGGGTGGGGAGGAAGGGAGAGGAGGACTATTGTAAGAGAGAACAAATCGCTCTTCTCGCGGAGCGGATGTGGAAAAAATGAAGAGAGAGAGAGGGAGAGCGTGAACGCGAAGTACAAGCGAGGAGAGGAATTCGCCTTTCGAATCATGCTGCATATTTCGTTTCTTTGGAAATGAAGAGGATCTTTTGATGTCGTGAGCTCCATTATACCAGGTGAATTGGCATTCCCGGGTTATGCGGGCAAGATTTTTTCGTCCCTTGTTACGTGGCTCTCTCCCCTCTCGGGAGAATACACAGATGGAGGATCCCTTCAAATTGTTTTTTTTTTAGAGTAACCGTACCCGAGATGTCGAGCGTATAGCGCGTTAGCGACACTGCATCGAACCGTATCTCCCCTTTTGAATAGAAGCGGGAGGTTGGAGATGTACAGTATACTAGAAGCCGTCTCCTTTTACCCGGACGAGAGGATTGTCCCTCACCCGTTAAACCGTCAAAGAATCCTCTCCAATCCCTGTTTCTCTACCTTTCGTCGGTTCTCGTCGCCTTTCTTTTAAAAGTCTATCCCGTTTCTTTTAGCACTTATCTCCTTATTCATCGCTCTTCTCTTTCCTTTTAGTTCGTGACTTTTCTCGTTTTTCCTTTCTGTACGGATTCTTTTATTTCAAACTTCAGTCTGTAACCTTAAATTTGTATCCTTCTTTTACCTTATCGTCTAACTATTTCTCTCTCGTAACCCACAGCCCACGATCCCTGTTACGTCGCCCACCCCCGTTCTTTTTTCCCCATTTCTACTCCAATTATGGCTCCCACTCCGCCCTAATCCTCTCTCCAAATAGTCGACACTACTTAGAGATTAATCCGTCGATTGTTATGAAATATCTTTACGCATTTACTCTGCCTCCGTAGTCGAATTTTACGAAAACGACATATGCAGCACGGTAAATATAAATGTTGTGATATGCTTTCGCAGGTCTTACAAGCGTCGAAGCTTAAAAATAATAAATTGTTAATCGACGTTCAAACCTTTAAGAGCAATTGCATTTTTTCCATCAATTCGTCCAATCCCTCTCTCTCTCTCTCCAACTAACTCTATTTCGTGCAGTAGCTGTGCGGCGGCGCTCGGCTCACCCGTCATCATACCTCGTTGCGTGGGATTGGCTGCTTTTATGTGTGTGGGATGGGAGTATGGGTTCATATGCGTGACTTATTGAATCGTCACACGTCCTTCAATACCAGCCATCGTTTGCCGTCATTATCCGCATGAAGGTGCAAATCAATCCCTTCGGTGTGTAGGCGGAAGGTAGCAGGCACCCTCGTTTTAAGCAATAGTGGCTTTCAAATAGTTATATCGCATTTAAAAAAAGAACCCATGATTTGAGGCGGTAAACTTTTCTTGATATCCCATATTGTTCCGACGCTTGGGTGTAAATCGTTAATCACACGTTGAATGTGCTCCGTGCATTCGGGTCGAACAGCTCGACCCGGACGTTTTTTCAAGCTTACTAAATAAATAAATACTCTACCCACGTCTACTGTACTGCATTCATATATATAAATATATTTTTCACTTTTGTTGGAGATCTCATCGGAAAGAATTTACATATTTAAAGGATTTAAGGAATTTAAAAAAAAATATAGTGCACCTAAGCGTAGAGCGGTTAACAATAACTGCCTGTTTGTTCGCGCAGAAGAAGAAGTAAATGCTGAAACAGCAAGTCGATCGGTTTTTCATTTCTCTAATCGGAGGCGTTGGCCTTCATTGTCCGTCCCTTGAGAGCTCTTCTCATTAAATCTGCACGCGGGAAAATCCAGACGCCCCAATCGTGTTTCGCGGTGCGAGTCCTTACTCGGCACTTCAAATAACAAAAAGAGAGCAAACATGTGTTGTACCGTCTTTTTTACTGTTTTTGAACTTGATTTTTTTTAAATCGATCGATGGAATTTCATTCGACGTAAAAAAGAATATTTCCTAAAGTCATACTCTGTGTTTTTTAAATTCGATTTTGATTGTGTGTACTACCGAGAGAAAAACTAATCGTTTACCAGAGTTTTGGATTTTTGGATGCGTGGTTTCTAAAAAAATTCTTTGTCTGCTGTGAGTAAGGGACCGATTGCCATAATAAGTCACTCCACGACATGTGAATAGTCCTTCCAGCCTGTCTACAAGTATTTCGTGAAAGTTCAAATATTTGGAAAAAAGTACGCGTGGTCCTTTTATTCCGATTATTTGTTTTCCTAACGCAAAAATAAAATGAAAAATAAAAAAATTTATACTGTTTTTGGCACATGATAAAGTGTTATGTACAATGTTTTATGCTGCATACATTTGCTTTTTTTCATCTGCCAGCGGTTAACAATAAAGTTTTTCAAAGCTTCGTCTTCTCATTTCTCTAACACATTACTCCGCTCGTAATGGGAAATTGCAATGAGGTTGATTTCAGCAACATTTTTTGGGATTTAATAATTACATTTGGATCAACTACTCCGGCAAGATTTTCCAAAAAATGTTTGTCATTCAAGATTTCGTTCATATCCTGATATGCTTAATCAGTATGCCTTGGCTAGTACATATTATATGTAGTATGAACTGTTGAATTAATATGACGTTGAGAGAATGCTAAATAACATTCATTTATGAAGTTAATGGAAGCATTTCAAATTTAGATTTCGAATTATAAATTAACATATAATAACACTTGTTGATCTCTGAATGATTTAGAAACATGCAAAATAATATTTGATATAGCATTATGAAGCGCACAAGTTATTAGCTTATGCATTCATTCATTTAGAAATGTGAATTATTTAATATTCACATCGCACTTTGTGGCGGATAATTACAAATTCAATGTGTACATATATCAATTGGTTTTAAAGAGCATTATTATAGAAAATGCATGAGCGCGATTTAGCCTGATATTGGAATTGAACCTAACATTATTAATTAAAACATTGGCATTTGCAATAGATACTTAATAGTGAATGTAGGCAAATATCTCTGAAGAACATTTATTTAAATAAAAAAGGTAAATATTTCAATATATTTCATTCCAACGTCCCTATAATTATCTAAACTTGCTCAAATGAAAATATTGAATTGATTTGAGCTAGATTTGGAATGTCTGAAGTAGCAGCGCTGATAAGCTTTACAATTTACACTCATGATTTAAAAAAAATTATAAATGAATTCGTGGATGGATTCATTTCTTGCAATATAAAGTTATACCTAAATGTAACAGGATATGATTTAAATTCATAAAGTTTTAGTTCTATGATTAAAACGTGAAAATATGAATTAACGCAAAAACATTTAAATGCAAATCTATTATTGAGAAACCTTTCTTGAAGAATGAAATGCCCGAATATTACTCAAACTGTTTCCTAACATAGGAAAATCGGGTTTTTGTCAATATGCACATACAAGCACCAAAACTTTACAAAAATATTTGTCAAAACCCAGGGGTGTGCTGCCAAATTTGTAACAAACGCTTCGCTATTATCGCCGCCCCTGGCAGTTATGCATCCCATTAAGCACCAAATTCATTACTGTTTTTGCGACCCTGAGAACGCGTTATCTGATCTTTGCGGGAATTACGAGGGATTTGAATAAAAAAAGGCCAATATACTATCTTAAATAAAAATTACATTTTTATTTTAAATGTTTAAATATCATTAATGACTAATATATCGAGGGTGGCGACTTCGAATGTACAATTGTTTCGCATCTTTCAGCTAATAAATTGCGGCGTAACACGATCCAGAAAGCGCCCTTAAACGCTAGGCGTCCCATTATTATCAGATCGTGATGCCTCGCTAAACTCAGGATAATGTGGAATGCTTAGCTCAACAACCGGTTCGCTGAGCATAAAAAAATTTTAACAAACGGATCGCGGGAGCCGGACGAAGACGGCTGCAGCATATCCCTGTCGAAACCTCATCATACGTTTGTACGTTCCACTTCCTTTTTATCTAAAAATTAACCTCGAGAAATGCTCCTCTTTAAAAATAATATTTTATGCTTCCACGATGATGAATATATTATGGTTAATATTATGACGATGAGGTAGATTATACCTGAGCTTTAGATAATATGGAAATAATATAAAATAAAGACTCCAAATACCAGCAGACGTTTGATTTATATACTGTGACGTCATTTTCGACCGGAAGAATTTTGCAACACCGCCGTTCCGAAATTTGGCGCTCGCCTACAGGGAGAAGCGGAGACTCCATAAGAGCGGTTCAATCGAGGTTATTTCGAAGGCATCTGTTCATTTAATGATAATATAGTGGATTTTAGCAAATAAACTTGCTTTAATTGCCAATTAATGATGAAATGTTTTTACTACTAACTAACTACTAATTCCACGCTGATTTAATTAGAGGATTACTTTTTGGGATCCTAATTATAATTTATTGTATTTTCTTCAACCGATGATGCATTTATACCCAAAAAGTTGTTTTTGTTAATCGTTGCTATAAATATAATTATTTAAGACAAAAGAAGCACGGTAATAAAAAAATAACATTAAATTATTTTGTTAATTAGTGAAAGGAGAGATATTTGGCTCAGTTCAGTTCCCTGCGATAGAATAGTGCGGTCACAGGCCACTATTAGCATAAACGACTGACCAATAAATATTGGAATTTTTATCCGAGACAAAAGTAATTGTTACTTGTGTTTATTCTTATTTAAAGAAGTTAAAGAATTAATATTAACAGGAACATCTAAAAGACCAGAAAGCGAACCCGTTTGTAGCAGGCGGGGAGGTAATACGAAACTTCAATTTGTAGGCCTGATATCGCGTCCATATATCTCCATGTTTTATTTTAAACGCTTGTTCTAAATTATATATTTTTAAATGCTTTAATAAATCGACTAAAAGATATATTCCTGGCGATAGTATATACCGAAATCTGATATTTTATGTAAGCTTTTGATTTTACTTTTGAAGAGCGAGTTGCAATTCAATATAAACTACCGTTTCACCGACCTTTTTTTTTAGCAAAAACCATTTCTATCCTAATATTTCAGTAATGACGTCATAACAGCGATTCTGAAAGAAGACGCCGAAATTTTCAGAAAGTTATAATAGATAATGATAAATAATTAACAATATTGTTTAATGAGTTTATTTTGTTGTAATTTTTAAAGAATTTTATGGTTTTAAAATATATGCATTATTTTTTAGTTTAATTGACAGGTTATACTTCTTAAAAGATATCCTTCTAAACATTTTTTCTGGATATATGAGTTTTAAATGATTACCTTAAACACATTTTCAACAAAAATATTTAAAATAACAATTTCAATGAACAAAATTTGCTTTCAATGAAATGACGAATTGTATTTCGTTATAATCGCAGGTTATTCGATCCTTCTTCAACTCTGAAACAGATGTATCATCTTCAAATTTATTTTCAATATTGTTTAAATAATAACAATTAGATAAATAAAACCCTTCACCACCTATGTTGCCCAGATAAAAATATTTTAAAATACAAAGAAACTAAATACACTTAATGCTAAATGAGTTGATGGGTTGCCATTGAAATCATCTTGCATTTTTATATAGGCATGTAAACTCGTTGCTTCCTGAATTCTAAACATATTTAAGCGCTAGTTCTAATTCTCTTTCACAAAACCTGCAAAAGTCCAAGTCCCGAGTTCGTATTTTAATTCTTATTTGAAAACGATTTAAAATATACTTCATGAATTATCATTTATTTGTTAAATATTATTTTTTACTTTTTGAAGGGATGATTTGTCGGATAATTTTGGAATACCGACTCGAGTTTTCTAAGCGATTAATGCAAAATTCGTGCTTTTTGCAACCCGAAACTTTAGGCGCCGAGTTCTTCTCATATTTGTTAAAATGTAAATGAAATCATTATGAACAACTCCCGTTTAAATTAAAAGGAGGGAAGAAACGTGTCCTGTTATTATGAACGATTACCCGCGAAAATATTTTAGAGGTGAAGCTGAGCCAATTTTGAATGATTTTAATTCTTATTTGAAAACGATTTAAAATATACTTCATGAATTATCATTTATTTGTTAAATATTATTTTTTACTTTTTGAAGGGCTGATTTGTCGGATAATTTTGGAATACCGACTCGAGTTTTCTAAGCGATTAATGCAAAATTCGTGCTTTTTGCAACCCGAAACTTTAGGCGCCGAGTTCTTCTCATATTTGTTAAAATGTAAATGAAATCATTATGAACAACTCCCGTTTAAATTAAAAGGAGGGAAGAAACGTGTCCTGTTATTATGAACGATTACCCGCGAAAATATTTTAGAGGTGAAGCTGAGCCAATTTTGAATGATTCATTCAGTCAGGCGTCCTTGACTTATTCACGGCTTTCCCAGAGTGCCGTAAAGAGCATTAGCCAATTATACATGAAGACAGGCCTATAAATATTTTAAATTAGTCTGTGAAGCGAAGAGGTATTCAGTAAAAGTTATAAACATAGGAACGTAAACTATTAAGTATTGTGTTTAGAATAGATAATCGAAAATTAATTTTAGTTCAATGTGTATAACTTTTATATTTGTTTTTAGACAAAGATAGAAGTGGAATGAACACGCGTTGTTATCAAAGGAATAAGTAATCTTGATATACTTAACATTTGATAAAATTTGAGTTTGGAACAATTCTGAAAGAACATATATATTCGATTACACAAAGAACGCCCTAATTCTATACTTTTCATTACTATGAATAATCTTGTTATCGATATATTATAATTATAATGTCCTTTGAAATAACCGAAAAATTCCATAAAAATAATAAACTCGCCAGCCGGGTTTCAATCTAAAATCCGCATCGTAAAATTCCCCGCAATTTCAAGTCGTACTAAGGTTGTTTGTATGATATTTGCAACGCCTTTTATCTACCAAAGAATGCTTACGTATGTTACCTATATCTTTACGAAATTACTTACCTCCTACCATTTCAATTTGAGATTTTTGTTAGTTTTACTTTGTCTAATTAAAATTACACAAATAATTATTTTCACGCGCGTGCGTAATAGCATAAATAGTCGTAATTTATAATTTTACGGCGTGATTACATTTACCATAATGGTAATTAATTTAAACAAATACAGACTTCTCCGTTGATTTTTTTTCATTTAACGCGAAAAGATTTTTTCATTGGCAAAAACATGGTTTGATTGGAAATTTTGTCGATTCGTTCCCTATTTCAACTCGACGCTGTTTCACCAAATATTTTTTAAAAAACGTTAAGCGTAAAAATTAATCGAAATTCTTTCAGCTTAAGCATCGTCTGAAAAACTGTTATCTTATTTCTTTGAGTGGAATTTTAAGGAAAAGTTTACCGAGCACTTGGGGAGAAACCCGGGATGATATTGAGGTGAGACGAGGTAGAAGATGGAACGGAGCGGGCGAAGGTGTGTTATTGGGCGGAGAAGGGAAAGAGAACGTGAGGGAGGATGAGAGGGAGGGAAGAGGAGAGGGGAGGAAAAGGAGAAGGGGGAGAACGGAGGGGGAAAGGAAAAGGAGAGAGAACAGAACCGAAGGTTTGGTGGGGATAGCGGAGAGAGAGAGGGAGAGGTAAGGAGAGAGGATAAGAGGGAGTGAAGGGGAGAGGGGAGGAGGGAGAAGACGGAAGGAAGGAGGAGCTTGCGGGAGTGTGAATGGAGGCAGCGGGAAAAAAGGGATGAGAAGAGAGGCTTATGGGAAGTGGCGGAGAGAGAGTGAATGAATGCGAGTCTGGAACAGGGAGGGAGGGGGAAAGGGAGGGTTAAGAGGAGGAGGAGGAGGCGGAGTGCACAGTGGAAGGGAGAGAGTGGCGGAATCGCAGGGAGAAATGCGAAGAAAAGGAGCGGCAGATGGAGAGAGAGAGAATGGTGAAAAGAGGAGGCCGGGATAGTTCTTTCAAGATGTATCGATCTAGCTTCGATCCCATCCCTCTGTCAGCCAACACCCCACTCTCATCCTCCAACGAGAGGGGTTTCCCCCTCCCAAAAACTCTCATTCTCCCCTTCTCAAACCTTCATTTTCCTCCCCCTTTTCCCTCTCCCCCCCACCCCCAAGCCCTCGCTTTCCTCCTTTATTTCTTCCCTATTCCTCCACCCTTAACTTCCACTTTCTTATCGCCTGCTCCAAAATGCTTCCATTCCCTCTCTCTCACACACACGCCCACCATCTTCATGGTTCTATTAGATTGAAGACTCAATCTCGACTTAATAACGACGATTACCTGTCACTCAATCTCCTTCTTTCAACCAACTATGTTCTCTCTCTTTCGTTTCATCCTTATATATATTCTCGTTCATTCCCTTTCCTCAAATTTCCTCCTTCTGCTATCATTTACTCTTCTACTTCGTCCATCCCTTTTTACTTTCTATTACTCCTATTCCTCTATCTCACTCCCTTTAATTCTCGTGCTCGCTCCCCCCTCCTCTTCATGTCCTCTCTCTCTCCCATCCCCTTTACCCGTTCTCAATGCCTGCGATCATCTTCACCCGCGTAAAATCTCCCGACCGCCCTCTTCGTCTCCCTCCTCCCTGTCCGTTCCGCCCCTCTTTCTCAAATAAGCCCCTTCTCCGATAAATCCCCACTCTCCTACCTCCCTCCTCTCTCTCTCTTTCCCTTCCCACCCCCCTCCTTCCAATGATTGCGCCTTGTGTCCCAGTCTTTCCCACCTCGTACAGACTTCCACCCCTGTGGGAATCCGCCCGGCCTTCCCTCCCTCCCTTTATCTCCTCTCCTTCCCTCTCCCGCGTCTTAGCTCACTTCTCTCTCTCTCTCTCTCTCTCTCTCTTTCTCTCCCTCCTTCCCTTCAACTCCACCAGCTTTTGAAAACGTTTTCCCCTCCTTGCCTAGCATTATAATTCTTGTCTCTACATCCCTATTCTAATCTCTAGGCATGCCCCCTCTCTAGACTCACTCCTTCCCTCCCCAGTCTCATTCTTTCTCACTCCCTCTTTCTTTCGACTATAACCTCTCTCACTCTCTCTCTCTCTCTCTTTGAGACCGTAATAGTTATGTTTCACCAACTCCTTCTGCCGTTTAGGTCTCAAATCTTTCCCAAAGAGATTGGTAGGCGTATATCGCCACCCGTCCTAAGGCATTCCTTTTTCTTTATCTCCGGATCGCCTCTCCAAGATTAAGAATTTGAGTCATTATAAGGAGCGGCGGCGACGAAAATAAGAATAGCTAAAAAAATGAACGTAGGAAGGACGCCTTTTGTCTCTCGGCCACGAACAATGCGATTCTTCCAAAATTAATTAAAGAATTTCCGGAGATAAACGAGAATAAAAAACTAACTTTGGAGTATTTTAAATGGCGCAAGGCCATAAGGAAACAAAACGTTTGCCGAAGGCAGCTGTGGATGGAGTTTTGTGTTCCGTGAAAAGTAAATCATAGGATCTTAATTCATTTATTGGGAAGGGTTCTAAAATAGTCATAGATAAATAATACAGCACATTTGTTCGGAGTGCTTCGAAATTCTGTCACGCGGAAGTTTATTGAAAATAAAATGGATGTACAAGACGGAAATGAAACTATATTTACAACAGAAGAAATAACAAGCGCAGGAGAGAATACATGGTTAATAATTATTTTTAATAAATAATAGAAAAATATAAGAAAGAGGAAAGCGAACTAAAGATAAATAATTGCCTAAAGGGTGATTCCGAGATTAAAGATATGATTGAAAAAACTTGAAAGCAAAGGAGTAAGTGGAAGGTAAAGAATTCAGCTGATAGAAGGCTTGAATTAAGGTTTTCGAGACCTGGACTATATGTATGTAGATACTTGTTTAACCAATAATTACTGATGATATTAATTTTAGAAATGATGATGTTACAGCGCATTGAGGAGCCTTGAGAGATAAATTAAAAAAGAAATTCTTTTAACGTGTTTCCATTTCAAAATAGTAATGGAAGTACGTACGCCCGAAGTGATGCCCGACATTGCTGCGGAGGTGTACAATGTTGGGACGTCGAGTGCCTACGCAATGGACGCGTAATTCGATGCGTAGGACGCCACCTATACCTTCGGTAACAAGTACATTGCCATAAACAATGCGGGAGAGTGACCTCATCCGCTTCCTGACCGCATCGCAGGAGGGCGTGGCCGACACGGAAAAGTATAATCAACTCTAATCTACCTGAATGTCTCACGAAAAATCTCAGCTGTCAAGGTTTCCCGAGATCAATTGTTGGTAATATAGTGAGGACACGAGTGGCATTATGCCTCAGAGATCACTAACGCCTTTAAAGAAAAAATTATAAACGCCTGTTTATCGACGAATACTGAGGAAGGACATTTAAGATTAAATTTCCTGGCAATAATTCCATTGTAAAACATCTTTTAAAATATTACTGTCCTATAAACTTTATAATTAGAAAAGTTGCAATATAACTGTAGCTCCGTTTTTGCGCATTTCACTATATGGACACTTAATTAATTAGAGTAGCAAGGTTACGGCGAACGAAAGTACTGAGATAGAAAATAAAGATATTTTCATTAATGTAATTAATTTAAACCACTCTCATTTTCGTAAAAACTAACTATAAATTATAATAATTAATAGTTATCACATTAGACATGCATATATCTTTATATGATCTTACCCTCGGAACATTAAGGTAATTGTTTGGCCTTTGAAATATTCATTCAAACGGCTCAAAATTTAGTCAGTTGTTATTTAATGCAGTGTTTCTCAAACTATGGGCCGCGGCTTCCCAGGGGGTCAAAAAAGTATTTTAGATGTTAGGTGAACTGCCAAAATATAAAATATTCACGAACAATAAAATTTCATCAGGAAATTTTAGGAAATATAATGTGATAAGAATTATTAACAGTTACATAAAATAAAGGAATCATTATCAAAGTTTATTACTTTTACTATTTTTAATTCAAAGGGGGCTTCATAACATTGAAAGTTTAAGAAACACTGATTTTATATGCCATAAAAACATTAGCGAAAATTTGTTAAGTATGAGCCAAAAATATACTGCCAATTTTCAGATCTAGACTTTTGAAAACAAAACTACATTTGATAATGAAACGTATAAGAATGATCCCCCTCGGAATGAAAGAGATGTAAAAAGCTAATCAACGTTAAAATTATTCAACATAGCATTATACATATTTAGATCAGCGTCAATGCAATTACATATAGATAGTACGTATGGCTTAATTTCATTCAAAGTGATGTAAAATCGTAATATAAGCAATAAACCTAATCATTGCTTCGGGTGATTTGAGACGTTAACTGGAAGCTTATCCCACATCGCATTTAGGAGAAATAAAACAAGGATAACTCACTGAAATTAATTAACATGGAACCGTATTTACAGAAATAAAATATTTTAGATAAAAATTAATAATTAATAGTTTTAATCATAATGCCTTCGTATAAGTTATGTCCACTTAACTAATATAAAACAAAATGCTATGTTTGTAATTGCTAAGTTAAAAGGCAAGTCAAGTAAAGGAACACAGTAGGGTCAAGTGTGACGCATCATTAAGTATCATTAGTGAGCAAGCAGACATGTCAGCATTAGGTCTGGTCAAAGGTCATAAATCCAAACTTCCTAGTCTCATAAATTCTGATAACCTTAAGTAGAAGTAACATAAACTAATTATGTTTCATATTGCTAAATTAATTTTTAGATTATGTGAGTCGTATTATGACCTCCCAGAAAATATATATTAGAAATAAATGACTATAAATTAATTGTCAATAAACGTAAGTCAAATAAAGTTATATCAAAAATAAAAAACATTTAACTTAAACAGAAATACATGTTGGCTACACAGAAGGCCTTCGTTTGATACAACATGGCGTCTGCTTCAAAATTCTTGAATTTCTTTCGGAGGGACCATATAATTCATAAATATTTAAATTTAAGGCGAAAATTTTTAAAAAAATACTCGTGGCAATTCTTTTTATGCGCGTGAACCGTATTAATGGTATTCAAAAACTTCCGTAGATTCAATTTAAAACAAAGGACCAAATGTTTTCAGGAAAACTTTCTTTTTATAATAAGGCAGAAATTTTTATTGTTCACTTCATCCATTTCCTCCAGAATTTAAGAATGGCAAAAGAGTCTCCGTTTCCAAATCATAGATAAGTTTTAAGTTGAGCGACCATCTATATGGATTCAATTATTTAACGGCGAATAACATGAATTAAGAAGGTACTGAACTATCCATGTAAAGAAAGTAAATCATTTTAATATTCAATTTTCATTTTGATCCTCCGTGCATTCCCTTCGTCACCAGAATAAAAGCAAGGTTTTGTACTGCCGTAAGTGTAAAAAAAACAATGGAAACATTTCCTAAAATATATAAAATTTCATTACCCATTCTTCAATTATAATTGTGAACATTTTCAAAATTTTCTCGCATTCCACCATTTTTAATACCGAAATATTTTGTCGTTATAAAATTCAACTTCTGCATTGAAATAATAAGAATTAATAGAGAATTTTATGTCCACCATGTAGCGTGATTTTATATTGTTCTATATTTACACAGTTCAGGCCAAATTTTGTTGAATGACTGATCCATGAAAATGTACTCCATTTTAGATCTGATGCATGCATCTCTCACGTACGAACCGATTGTTGCCGAATGCTAGATGGCTGTCAAAATAAAAAAGTTCGGAAGCCATCCTCTATGGGAAAGTCTTTTCTTCGATCTCCATTAACCGAACGGAGAAGCCCTCTCCCCATCCTCCTCTCCACACCCACCGAACCCCCCTTCCCATCTTGCACACACGTCCCACCGTTCCCAGAATGCGATCGCCTCCCTCAATGGAACGTTCCATTCCGAATTCGTGAAGAGAGACTGCATCGACGGCTTCCGGAGAGAGAAAGGGCTTTAGGGGGTCCCGATCCATAAAACGCGCGCGCCCACGTGGCGTCCTCCTCTCGTGCCTGCGGCGACCGCAAGAGACCCCCCACGTCGCCTCTTCTCGCGCGCCACCTGCCCACGCCCAAGGCACACGATCATTCCCGTCTCGACCGCACGACGATAGCGGCGCCCCCTGTCTCCTCCGCCGCCGCGCCCGCCCTCTCTCTTTCTCACTATCTCTCTCTCGCACCCCTCTATCTTCCGCTCCGCGCACTCTCTCGCACCCCCACACCACCACCGGCACTGCCGCCTCCCGCGTGAGCGCGCGCGAGCGTGTGTGTCACACAAGGAAGAGCGCGGTCCGTCAGCCGCGGGACGACCGCCCCAAGAGCCGCGAGCAGAGAGGAGAAGTGCCTCTCGTCTGTGAGAATGAGGGAGGGTTCGAACGGGACAGAGCCGGAGGGAAGGTGGAGGGAGGCAGCGGGGAGGAGCAACGGCAGCGGCGGCCACGTCGAAGAAAGCGGTAGTCGGTGAGCGGCGGAAGGCCTCCGGAAGATGAGGAGCAGTAGTTCGGAACTACTCCTGGACAGAGGGGCCTCTAGAAGACACCGCAACCGTCGGAGGAGGCATGGGGAAGAGGAAGAGGCGGGGGAAGAGGAAGAGGAGGAGGCGGGGGAGGGGGAGGAGGGGAGGAGGAGGAGTCCAGGAAGGAGTCGGAGAGTCAGACCTTCGGAAGGACGCGGGACGTCGACTTCGGGGGGCGGAGGCCGAGAAACCGAGACGGAGTTAGAGGAGAGGAGGGAAGCCCTCCTGGGCGGTCCGGGGGGGCGGAGATGTGAGGCTTGGGCTGCGGGAGAGGGCAGGTCCCGGAGAGGGTTGGCGGACGAAGCCTTCGGGGGCCGGACGGACTGGAGCGACGAGGATTCATGGGGAGCGAGGGGAGGCGGAGCGCCGGGACTCGATCCGGGGACGACGGGTCGTGGAGCGATGAGGGGTAGGGCGGAGTGCAAGAGGAAAAAGAGACGGCGGTCTTGGGGGCAGCGTTTCCGCTTCTACCTCACGGCTTTTCTCGCCCTCGCCCTCACCGTCTCAGCGTCCGCTCTACTCTTCCTCGTGCCCCTTTACGTGGACCCCGCAGTGTCCACTCTCAGGGCGGATTTCCGACCCGAACCCGCCGTTTGCGTGACCAACCGACGCGTGGATCGCGCCGGACTGGCCAACTGCTCCGCCTCCCAGGGGCCATCTTCCCCGACGGCCGCCGCCCTCCCCGCCGCGTCATCGTGCAGGGAAGGCTGCACCTCCGACCTATACGCATGCACGCAGATATTCGTCCTCTACTCCCCCGCTTCCGTGTACCGCGAAGAGAATCACACGGAAAACTCCACCCCGGGATATTCAAGTCCACCGCCGCCAACGTCTTCGGCGGCGATCCCTTCCGAGGAGCCGACAGTCCCCGTACCCAACGCAGTCACCGCGAAGGCCCCCGCGTCCTCCGATATCCCCATCGTTTCGACCGTGGCGACGGAATCCGCCGTGTCCACTTCCACTACCGCCGTCGCCGTGCCTTCTCCATCAACCGAATCATCGTCCTTTGCCCCTTCCGCATCCTCTCCGTACCCGGATCCGTCGTCATCCGCCACCGACGTATCCTCGCCGCTCTCTCACACGGATTCGAATACCACCGCGAAGGTCCCCGTTAGCTCTCCTACGAGCAGGAGGCGGAGGTCGGCGAGGCACTCCACCTCGGAAGATGACGAGGACGAAGAGGATGAAGACGAGGACGAAGAAGAGGATGACGACGAAGAGGAAGAGGAGGAGGAAGAGGAAGACGATGGCATGGAGGAGGCCGTGCTGCTCGTCAACATCAAAGGCTGCGGATACCCTCCGGAAGTGAACTGCACCACCTTCCTCCAACTGTACGGCCTAGAGGGATCGACCTTCCCGTGTTATTATTCGAGGTGAGATGCGAGTTCGGGAGTCGTGTTCGCGAGAGACTCGTGCGTCCGACGCACGGAATTTCCTTTATCCAGGCGTGTTAGGGGGGACGTTCTGGTTTTTTTTCCGGTTCGCACGGGACCCACGAGAACAGTGCCGTATCCGACGATGATGGAGAACCCGTAGGAGACAGCTCGCTTTGTGATATTATTTTTTGTTTTAATACTTCGTACGCTAGTGGCATTTTTATCCTGCGGTTGCCTCTCGAATCTTTCCTGATTCGATTTCCGTTCACATCTCTTTGTAGTCGTTTCGGAGAAAATCCTCTTATCTTTCCATAAAAAAATCGCATTACCATAAACTCCAAAATTTTAGATGGTGTTCTCAGCAGAAATGTTTTTTTTTTCGCCGAAGATCAATGATCCACCCCTGACTCCTCCCCCGAAAATTCTATCCGGACTAATCCGCGCGCTACGTTTTATGATAGTGTTTTGGAATCAATCTTAACGGGCTGCACGAGAATGTATTTACTTTTGGTAATGTGGTAAATTACAAAATAGGAACAAATTGGAAAGGAGTCGCGGAGAAAAGCACTCTAAAGATTTCACACCCGAGAGATTTTCCAGAATTTCCTGAAAACGCGGCAGCAACAGTTTCAATGGTGAATCATTTAGGCGACGGTCTCACGAGAAATCAAAGTGTTTCGTAGGCTGACGTTAGTTCTGCATGTAAACTCGGGTCACTTGAATCCCATCGGCGTGAGGTGATTTTTATAAAGCAGGAGTGGCTCCACTCCAGATTTCACGTCTTCTCGTTAAAAGTTAAGTCGTATCCGCTTGACACTAAATAATCGTTGACCCCCTCATCCCTCGAGCGGATGCACGTCAGAGAAATTTAAGACCAACCCCCTTTGCATACAATGGTTCCGATTGATTTTTTTTCCTCTTTTGTCATCCCGAGAAAGGGAAATAAAAACCCCTCTCGGCTCGCGACGGGAAATGAATATCCTCGGAACGTTTATGGGGTAAGGGTATCACGAAACGTTTAAACTTCCCCGAAAGATAAAATGCGAGGCACTCCGTACTTGTCCTTTTTTTAGCCCTCACTCCTTCATTTTTTTTACCTTCGTTTTTTTTTCGGCTGAACCCTTCCGAAACCTTCAACCTTCGATGGGGGGCGGTAAGCACGTCCATCAGAACGAACGGACCCAACAAAAACCGAAGGGTAAAGAGGCCGAAGGACGCGGGGACGGATAGATAAAGAAGAAGAAGGGAGAATATTTACCATATCCGGGGGACGTGAGGTATGGCGTTCGTTCGGGTAAAAAAAAAATAATAAAAGAGACGGCAGCAGCAGCGGTCTAAGAAAGTGGGCGGCGGGGGATGGGTTGTTGACGGAATATAAGTCGATCCCTTGGGATCGCCCGGCTCACCGTACGCCTCCCCGTCCTGGCTATCGACCGACCTATACCCCCCTCCCCCCACCCCACCCCCACCATCCCCCATCCTCCCTCTCTCTCTCTCTCTCCAACCCCCTCCTCACATCCCAACCCGTTTCCCTAGCATTCGCTCCCGAAAAGAGCGGCTAATTTATGAATGAATGAATGAAACCGTTCGGTAACGATGTGAAAATGTCGCTTTCATGATCGCGTAGAAAAGCTGTCCATTAGAAGGGAGGGTTTTTGGAGGCGTAGGCGGGAATAGGAGATAGATAGAGAGAGAGGAGCGGAAGGAAGGGGTTGAGGAGAGAGGGAGAGAGAGAGAGAGAGGAGAGAGAGACGGGAATTTCTCTCTCTCTCCAGGAGGAGGAGTAGAGATGATCATTAATTAATTCGATCCGAGACACCCTTAATCCACTCTAGACGACTTGTTTCTCCATGGACTTGGCAATCGCCGTCTGTTTGTTTACGTCCAATACGATGTCGGAAGCGTAAAAAGCGACTGGCAAAAAAGGGACGTATTTTTTTTTATCTTTTCGCAAATACTCGGAACCGTGATTTTTTTTCCCCCGTTACCTAGATTTCGCGAGGATAAGAGCCCGTAGAGGAAAAAAAAAGATCCGAGCTCCTCAGTATCTTCTTTTGACGTTCCCAAAAGGATTCGCGCAATCATTTTAAAAGGTTCGATGAGAATAAAGGTTAATTTTTCCCAGTATAGGAGTGGATTGGCATTTAATTGAGATATATATCTCTTTATGAAGACCGAAGGCTCGATATCGAAATTTTCCTTCCAAGAAGCTGCGCACATGTAAGGTTTCCTGGATTCGAGAGGAGGACGGTTTCTGTTTTCGACGGAGACGTCGCTATCGTTTGTAAACTTTTGATCGTGGTTTGTTTGTTTTTTTTTTGAATTAGCGGGACCATCTCGACGCCCAAAATAAAACCCCTTCGAGGATTAAAATCCTTTGCCTCTCTGAAGAGTCACGTCGCCGCGGAATAATTCTCCGTAACCAGGGGGATGTTGTCCCCGTCTCGCGTGAGTGACTTTTAACATATCGCGGGACTTTGTCATCATTTGGAAAATCTTTTGTGACTGGCGGCGACGATCTTTTTTTGAGTCTAGCACTACCCCCCCCTTCCCCCTCCCCCCTCCCCCTCTCCCCCTCCCCTGAAAACCTGAATGGGATGACGGATTGCCTCGAATGATGAGTGGTATTACGAAAAACATTTCTCATTTCCTAACCTCTTACATGACCAAATCCATAAAATCTGAAGAACGGTCTTCGGTTCCAAAGATATCGTCGGATGTTCCTCGCAAATATTTCGATTTAATTATTTGTGCTATTTAGAAACTGGTTTATTTTTTGTGTACTCTTTTTCTCCTATAAAACTTTCGCTATTCTCGGAAATGTCTAGGATCATTATTTCGAAATAGCTGCTGGAGTTTCTCCTCTCCACTAAAAATAACCGAAAACTCCCATTTTAGGTATCCAGGATGGAGGAATTAACTTGACAAGGGGCTCAACATGAACAGCAGCGAGATATTTTCAGGAGCACAGATTGAGATTCGTAAGTCCGACGGGATTTTATTCTGCCGTTTTTAATTGTCTGTACACTCAGTCAGTGTGCAATTATAAGAGAATTCAGCGTACACGCTTCTCCGAATTAATCTTTTGTCCCAAGCCATACCAATCTCCGTCGTAAAGTGTATAAGCTATATTTATCGTTGCACAAAGACAGAGTTTATTTTTTTTTAATCGTTGGAGAACCGTGAATTGTTCTAACATACAGTTTTATTTCGAAAAAAAAAACTAAAATTTAAGTATAATTCATTCGAACACGTAGATGGTGCATATGAATAAAATCAATTCGTTAGCATTGCGCATAGCAACAAAAACTATGAACGTTTATTTGTGGAAAATATTTTATTTTATTATTGATTATTTAGGCAAAATTTTAACAAATACTCACTCGTAGGCTTGTTATCATGTTCTCTGAATATTGTTTAGGAGTCTCGTTTGTTAATCGCATGCGAGGGATGCGAGGAAATTTTTACCCACTCGTTAAAAGATTGTTTTTTTAATTTGAAATAAACTTCAAAGTCATCTGCTTCTCTCCATTTTAATCTTTATGGACTTAATAGAAAAATTAGAGAATGAGCAAAATGAAAGACGGGCTTCTCGAAGTCATCAAGTATGCGTTCCTTTCTGCAACAGTTATTTTCTTAATGATGACACTGATCTTCTCTTCAACTTAATCACAATGTGTAATTTCTTACAAAGTAAATCTATGGCTATTATTAATGGATTTTTTAAACAAGGTCCTTCATTTCATAATAACGTGATCAGAACCAATCAGATTATACATTTCATTTAATATACTCAGGATGATTGAATTTTGCGAGCAATATAAATCGTAGGTTAAGGTATAATTTAACTACCGCTATTAGTCTACAATGCATCTGTATCTATTTGTAACTTTTAAATCGAATGTAACAAAAAATAAATATTCTGCAAGAAAATGAACAACATGCTAAATACGGAACACTTTAGTTCAAGACTGTGAAATTGAAATTCGTTCACATTCAGTTAATTTTAGCGAAAATACTAACACTTTGTGGACTCAAATGGATAAAAATAAGAAAAATACATTGTCTTACGTGGACCGACTAAATTTACGCTAATTTATATGACTAAGTATTGAAATTACCGAAAAAATGATTTTCTGCGTTATTTAGATTCCTGAAATACCAAGCATAATTAATAGGGCGCCTATAAGATTGAAAAGAATACCCAAAATTCATGAATAAATCAAGTTGAAAATATAGTAATTTTCTGCGATACTAGCCGTCATATCAGATTTTGTCTATCATAATTGTGTTAATAAAATCGGGAGACCACGTTCGAAGGGGAGTTGATTGTTTTAGGCGTATTCCATCCTCCTCTCCAGATTCTGCCGAAGTAACATACGACATTTTGTTGCAGTTGCACGGGCTAAGGCGATTTCAGATGCAACATTTCTTCGTTAGATTTTGGCAGAGGACGCGAGCTCACTAATGGTGCGGAATGTTTCCAAGGAAATTTCCCTTTTTATCGCTACACTTCCCCATACTGTTACAAGTTGTATTCTTTTTCCAAGATAATTTAGAGAAGGTTACTGGAATTGTTTCATTGTTAAACGAAAATGACGTTCTCGTACGACTGATACAATTCTCAAAAGTTAAATAATTTCAAATCTATCTGAAGGTAACTCTTCATAGAAGAGGTTTTTTGATGAACATTTGAGTGCAGTTTAAATAGGTTCAAATTGCAATAATTTTTTAAGATTTCTTTTAAGAGTTGCACATTTTACAAAAATATTAATTATACTATTATGTAAGTCATACTTGCGCATTCATGACAGAACTTCATGCTTACAGCACTTTGATGGGATAAAACTATACTAATAAATTTGTTGTTGTTGATTAGGAAAAATAACCATGAAAAATGTTTAATCCGTTGCAAAAAGTCAGAATATTTATCGTTTTTAGAAACATTTTAATCTGAAATATTAATTTATTTTCTACACCCCTTAAGTACATGGCGTACATTGTCGCCGTGACTCGACCCCCGAATTTCCGTTTCTCTGCCAAAATCCCCGCTATGAGAATTTAAATGGGCTAAGGTTGTGAGTCAGAGAGTTAACATTGAATCAGACGCCATCGAAATACTCGAAAACCAAAATAAATAATTTATTCCGTCCTCCGTCATGAAAACGATGTTATCATTAGAAATGACGTTGACCAAAAATCCAGCAAAGCCCCAAAATTTCCCCTCTCTCAACAGTTTCTCTCTGTGAGTGATGATATACCTTTTTTTGATAAAGAAAAACGTACTGACGAAGGTTCCTAGTTGGTAACCCAGTCCAGATGAATGGGGATTCTTTATCGACACGTCAAAGTTACGTTTGAGGGCAGTGCTGCTATTCGACGGAAATGCTTATCCGTTTTCATCTCACATGCTGATCATGCGAAGGAGTCATAAGAAAGTATCAAAGCTTATTTTTGGTACACATTGACGGAGCTAAATGCCCGTGTGGCGGCCTGAAAGTCATAGCACATCTTCTTGGCATGCATCTGGGATAACTATTACTTTTACTGTAAATGGGAGCAAAGGAGATCCTTTATGCGCTTAAAGAATAGTTGCATTATATGGATGCGAGACCTGTACAACGAGAAAATATGTAAGAAGACAGAACCGTTTGAAACATGGACATTGTGTAGAATAGAGAAAATTAGTTGGACAGAAAAAAAACAAATTAAGTTTTTAATACAGTAGGAGAATAGAGAAGATTAATTATTAATGAACTAGATTAATACGGGAAAGACAGAAGAAATTGGTGGGTGAAATTTTGAGAGTTAACAATTTACTGAAAGAAGCCATAGAAGGGGAAAGAGGAAAAGAGGTAGGAAAGGAAAGGTATATTAGACGCATTAAAAGAAAGAATTGGATATGAGATAAAGCCCTTGATAGCACAGATTGAGTTGGGTATGCCTAAAACCGACCGGAGACGTATGGTTTCGAGATAAGAGAGTTTCCCGTCAGAATCTGGTGAGCACAAATAACATGTTCCAACGTTACGTATTAAATCAAGTTTGGCATGGGGCGTTGGAGAAATATTCGGAAAGCCATTTCTTATAAGAGCTCTGATAAAAGATGTTGAAGAATTTCCATATTCAAGCAGAAATTTCTATGAATGATTAAAGCGATGATCAAAGAAGTAGATCTTTTCGGCCCACAAATTATAGAGGTCATTAAAAGAGCAGTTTCAACGGCGTTGTTGATGAAGTTGATACGAGTGTTGTGGAATGCTTTGAGAGCAACTTCCTAGAAAACAACATATTCGAATATACTACATCGATTTCGTAAAATAAATGCTTAATGCACAATAAATAATGAGACATAGAATGTCTTTAATGATACATTTGTTACACTATCATATTATTTCAGCCTGGAAACTTTAATTATTGGGAAAATAATTTTAAGTTCGTTTAAAATGATATAATATTGTTATTATTGATGAAATGGAGAAAAAAGGCTCCTGGAATCGAAACTATGATGTTTCTATAGAGAATAAAAAGTCTATAATTTAACAGGTAAATGTTGATAGCCGGAGTGGACAAACTCAAAACGCCAAGGCTCGTATTTCGGGCAAATTAACTTATAGCTATACTCATGTCTTAGATACTGAATGAGAATATCTTTCTGCTCCTTGATCATTTATCCTGCGCATACATATAATGCGTTTCAGATGAAATAATATTTCTAGCCAATTACACAAATGAGCTGCAACCTGAACATAGGAAATGATAAGTCATATAAAATCCAGCTATCCAAATTTGATTGCGCAGAGAGCTGTATGACCGTCGGATACTAGCAAAGATCCAGAGCTGCTGAAAGTTCCTTAAAAGGCAATATTACCCAATTGTATACTATTAAATCTACCATAAAAAACTGATCCAAGTATTAATTAATATATTTTCCGTCTATAGAAGTACCTATGCAAGGGTGGATCTTTTATACCGATTTCTTTGTGTTTCAGATAAAATTCTGAAAATTTTATTTATTTGTATCTTTGCGCATGAAATTATTTCTTTTTATAAGATTCGGCAGCATAGCTATAATTTAATCTGACGCGATTATATTTTAATAAGCATCCTAAGGAATGAATAAATAAAATTTATCTCATGCCGTTCTCTTTATCTCGAACATAATTTGGAAATGTTTCTAACCTACCTCATGTGAATACACCAGGGATGGCAAATATGTGGCACGCGTGCCAGAAATGGCACGCTTACGATTTTACTCGGCACGCGTAATCTTGTTATTTTCTGTGTAAAATATGAAGTTTCTTAGAGAAGGAGTAAACTAGTGGCACGCGAAAAAAAAATTCCGATGATCCAAATTACTTTCTTGGCAAGCGGCACAAAAATCATTTGCCATCCCTAGAATACACCAACATTTTCGAAGAGATATGAAGAAAAGTTTTATATAGCTCATTTAAAAGTGCAACAAAAACACTCTCTTATAAACTTACTTTCCATTTTCACGAAGATAACATGATTATTTCCTTTTTCCTCTTGTTTTGGTAATTTTTTAATCCTTTAACGACGAAATTGACCAGCTTAAGTATTTGCTAGGTCAACCGCAGCAGCCGTTTAAGAAAACCAAGTTTATAATCATTATTTAACAAGCAGCATTTTTATAAGGATCAAAAAATAGAATAGGCTAGAATAAAAAGAACGTAATATATTATCAAAAATTATTCTTCTTAAATATTGTAGAATATGAAAGATTTTGCAGTGGATGCGAGGGCGGGTGCATTGGACTTGAGGCTAATTCCTCGATCCGCTCTTGACGACGAATATTTTCACTGGAATTCATTCTTTCATCCTTAATCGATGGCGGAGAGGACGTCCTTTTCAGTTGTAATGCTCTCTATTATAACTCTCCTGAATCTTTGAAAATGTATCACGTTTCAACACTTTTTTCCTTTGGAATTTCAAAATCATAGTTTAGATTGATGGATCTAACCGAAATATCCCTTTTTAATGGTGTAAAGAGACGATCAAAACTCCAGTTTTTGCTGTTTAACTATATCCCGAATGAAATTAATTACATATACAAATAACCCAAAAATTCACGAGGCACATTAGCATTCTAGTGGCTGTAGAAGTTACTTGATACTAGAGAATAGTTCGTTCCTGAATCTCTTGCAGGTAGATCAATAGTTATGTATGAAAATAGCAAACCGATTTATAATATGCATGGAGTTTTATATCGATCAACTAACACTAATATGGTTAAACATTTTTCATCGTAAATTAGATCGCTACACCGCGATTCTTACGGTACGGATGCGCCCTTCTCGACGCCGTTTCATCCCGTTCTTAAGCCCTCGCACCTTGTATTTGCACACTTATCCGCAGACAGCTTGAATCGATTTCGGAGCATGAATGTAGTGTCACTTCATCCCGTTTAGGTTATCGCGTGGAGGAGTGAAATCAGGTGAATGTCTTCCATTGAGTCAATATCCCGGTATTAACCTGGATTTCACAAAATCAATAATAACCTCCGCCATAGAATTTGAATCAGGTTTCCTCCGCCAGAAACACACACACACATACATACATCCGCTTCATTTCTCGCGAAATACTTCCAGATAACCTCTCAAGTCTCGCCCTTCCTCCCTAAGAAGTCCTCAAATTTCATTTCTCCTGAAATCCCCCTCGTCGCGACAAACACGCTCTCACCACCGGATCCTTGATCCCCGCGACATCTGTTCCCTTGGCTTAAAATCCATCTTCCCCCGTTTTCCATTTATTAACACGATGAAAAGTAAACAAATAGGCGTCTCCGGGGATATGCGCGTGCAAGCGTGAATACGGGCATAAACGTGCGTGCGCGCATTCTATCAGGTAAAGACGAAGAGGTTAATCCTAGATTCGGTCCAAAAATGTTTATTAAAAATATGAAGCGCATGTCTGATAACGAAGAAGGTTGTGTATGATTATACCTATAGGTAGATAGAGAAGGAGACAAATTCTGAACATGACCGGAAATCGAACCCGGGTCTCCCACTTGCTTGGTAGATGCTTTAACCAACTAAGCTACCAAGTCAGACTTATTCTCCATTCTTGAACTGGGCTATTATTATGCACCAACGCATATAAG